>CM028132.1:1066325000-1068825000 GCA_016271365.2 Neoceratodus forsteri | reverse complement strand
CAAGCCAGTGCCCAATGTCTGGAAGAGCGGCTCCTAGAATTTATTTTAGTCCCCCTTTTGGTGTTGGATCTGGTTAAGTTGTGGTCTGGAGTCGCAGAGAGACAGAAGAAAAAAATGAACAACGATGAGCAACCCTTTCACAGAGCCACAGGCAGGCAAGGCAGCTCGACTTAAGTCACAGCAGCAGGCTGCTTCTTTTTCTCTCCATCTTTCTTTAACGTCCTGTGGTGAGCCAAGTTGTCTTGTGCATATGCACAAAAGCTCACAGCCACTACGGATCTTGGGACAGTGAGTTTTTTAATTAGTGTAAGGGGGACAACCACAAAATATGGGACAATAGGAGTCCCGTATGAATAGCAAACAGGACAGGAAATGTTACCAGTTGGAATAGTGAATGAGGGTTACCTGTCCCCCAATTTTCTTTTATTGTTTATTCTTCTGTTTCTATGTATTTAATGTATTGTTTATGGTTATGGCATTCAAAGGAGGCAGTATGGTGCAGTGATTTAAGGCTCTCAGCTGCAAACCTGGTGACCAGGGTTTGAATCCCACAGCCCCCACTTGCATACTGTGTGACCCTGAGCAAGTCACTTAACTTCCTTGTGCTCCCAGATTGCACCTGAAAGCAAGCTTTGGCTTAGTGTGCCTCTCCTGATTAAACAATTTTCCCATTCAACTTGTATGACCTGCTTAATTGTGTATAGTTGTGATTTCCACTACCCTCTCCCCCAGGATGCACAGGGAGACAAGCAATGTGTTTGTTCAGTGTGCCTTTCCTGGTGAAACTTTTCAATAAATAAATACAATAAATAAATGTATTCAGAAATAAGCACCAGGGGCCAGTTAGGTTAAATAAAACCCAGAGTTTAAAGTGTAAGTGTCCAGGCTGATAAAGGTGGCTATACTGTAGCTAAGTGGCAAACAGTAGCCAAGCTGGTGTTGTAAAATTGT
Source organism: Neoceratodus forsteri (assembly GCA_016271365.2). NCBI lineage: Eukaryota > Metazoa > Chordata > Ceratodontiformes > Ceratodontidae > Neoceratodus > Neoceratodus forsteri. The sequence continues at coordinate 1,068,824,049 of CM028132.1, read as the reverse complement.
AGAATTTACTGATTTAAAGTGCTCTTGGGTATCGCTTTCAGTCAAGAGCACAAGAGCAAGGAGAAGGTAATGGACCAGGCAGTTACCCACTTGACCAGCATAGTTGCCACAGCCCTAGCCTGTTAGCCACCCCAGCAGCATAGTTGCTAAAGCCCTAGTAAAGGGCTAGTAATCTGAGTAACTGATCCAGAGACCCCTATAACACTAGCCTGGCTACAGGAGGCAACTTGGCTACTAGTCACCTGTATCACCTTGGGGAACTCTGACTTTATAATCTGTGGCTAAAAAAACCTTTAGGACAGCTAGTAATTATTCACTAGCTCAACTAGCTAGCTTGGGTATAACTGGGGCATTACTCTTCCCTTGCTCCTTCTAGCACCCTTTTTACTAATTCAGGGCCTGCCTGCCCTATACGCCATCTCCAAAAGCTACTTAATTTGAATGCTGCACACTTCTGTGCTCCATTTAGGAGCACAAGTTAAATACATTTAGGTAATTTTGAATAAGGCCACCATCTCATCATATGCTCCTTTCCTGGACCGATTTAAAATACATTTGAAAAGATCCACCCTTGGCAGTCCCTTGCCCTAACCACACTAACATCCATGGCCATGCTTTACTGTATTGTGCTCACTGTGTGAAATGAAACATCTATTTTTTTATTTCAGTATTAGTTCAGGCAGACAGTGCCAGCTTTATGGCACTGTCACCAACTCACTGCCCCAAACTAGGGAGAAGTTGAGGAGACAGGAGGTGGGTCAAGTGTACATTGGATGCCCTGCTGGCTGCAGGCAGGTGGGAGGACTTCCCTTGATGGGTAGCTGGCTCTCCTGATATTCGTTCATCTAATGATGCTTTCCCAGTTTGGGGGGGGGGCACTGCCAAGGGACTGGCATTGATTTTTTCTTTACAAAAAAAAACCCAACAAATGTGACTAAACAGAACCCACACAGCGGCTGCCAACTGCTGATCCTGGGGACTGGAACAACTATTGGACCACTGACACTGCTGGGACCACTGAGACTGACACAGAGATGAGAGGAGGACTGCTTGTACTACCTTTTGCTCTGCATTTACTTCCCTGTGTCCCCTCTCCCTTCTGCCACACATTTTTTCATGTTTTTCTTTTTTTCTGTGCACCTGAAGTCTCCTGACTGTTCTCCTTCGCAGTCAATTCAAACTCCCCTAATGGCCATTACTGGACATTCTCAGTATCCTCCCTGGCATTCAGGATGCTGAGTCCCTTACAACCAGCTGTCCAGCACAAGCTGGACCTTAGATGTGACACTGGCTTGTGCCACCCTCACTGGGCAGGCTGCAATAAAAAGGAAAAAAAAATTTTTAACTGCAGAAAAGCACTTTACTTTTATGGGGCTGCTGCCACTATGTTCACCCCCTCTGTCAACCTAAACTATAGGGGGCACCTGGAGACACTTTACTGGTCTTGCTGACATCAACTGAGCTTGCTGGTGACCCCATCTTTCAGGATATTACACTCCTGCCTTTGCCATCCACTAAAACATACTCAAAAATTAAACCACCTCTAAAATGAGATGCTGTCATAGCTCCCTTCATTTTGATGACTGCTCCTTCCTCATCTTAACACAAAAGTAATGGTCCTCTTCATGAGCTTCTGGCAGGAAGTCATATCTCACATGGATTTCCATTCCTATTGGCCTGGTACCTGGTCTAAGCCAGGACCATTTGCTGTTGCTATACAAATATCAAGAACATAATACCATTGAAATGAATGGGCCTATATACATTTCAATGGGGCCATTAATTTCAAAGGTGATTTTTCTGGTCATTTTGTGCTGGGCTAGTAAAACGCCAGTTGGGTTAGTGGATTTTTCTAATCATTAGCCCTAAAGGCTAGTGGCTGAAAAAGTTAGTTTCGACCCCTGTGACAGTCTGTAAAATCTCTAGCACTGCAGTGATGGGTGGCCACATGTGGGGAGGGGACTGTCCCATACCTCTCAATAGTCCCTTAGTGACGTGTCCCTCATTTTATCCCTCAGCATTGCCGTGTCCCTCACTGTAAAAGGTGTTGCCACACAGAGAAGATGCCATAGCAAAAACTTAGTCTTCAGCTGCAGGGGTCCAACTGCAGGAGGCCACATCTGGGGAGACTGATCCCATACATCTTAACTGTCCCTCATTACAATATAGCATCATGGCACCAACCATCTGGACTCCCACTGTAATGGATGCAGATTCAACTATGGCTTGAACTCCTCATCCCCATTCAAGTAATTAATTTATGGGTAGTTTATGGTCCAGGTGAGGGAACCTCTTTGGAGGTACTGATTCTGGAGAGTGGATGGGGAGTACCTGTAAAATGAAAGATTACACTGGCTTCAAAGGGGACTCATAGTTCTTAGAGAAAAGTAGTACAGATAGATAGTAAATAAAACTATGCTCAATTGCCATTAATGTATTGCCACAACATGACCATCATTTTCATGACAATGAAAAGCTCATTTGGACAGTTTTAATGCCCATTAATGTATTGGCACAACATGAACATAATTTTCATGGTAATGAAAAGCTCATTGCTTAGTTTTAATGGTTATTAAACATGCCATTAAAGTAGCTTATTACAAAATTTAAGGGACGTACCACACCCATTAAATATTTAATGGATACCTGTCATGGTTAAATAATGGCATGGATGAATAAATTCATGGTTTGCACCCATGAAAGGTCAACAATTAATGGAAATTTAATGGGAATAACAATTGGCCATTAAAAAAAGGTTACACAAAATGTAATGGTGAAAATTAATGGGTCTGCATCAAAATAATGGAACATTAATGGAATTTAATGGAATTTTAATGGATTTCAATGCAGTGGATCCCATTCAATTTGGGAACTTAACTGAGGGTTGTTATTGTGATTTGCATATACTGTACAGCTCATAATGTTTTTCATTATCAATGTATGTTTCATTTTGTATTTCTTTCAAACTTTGATTCTGATGTGTACCATGTTGGTACCATAGTGGTATCAATTTTCTAGATGCACTGATGCCACAGTGATACCAAATAAGCTTGGGCTTTTTATGTGCACCAATTTGCTCCTCTAACATAATACCCTTGTGGTGACATTACCCAATACTGAGACCACAGTGGTACCAAATAAGTCTTGGTGGTATATAAAAAACAGTTTTGCACTACCTTTGCATTATCATTGGGCACTTCTAAGGCAATATAGAGTCCCACATGAAAGGGGACTCAAAATTACGTAATGTCACTTTGGTACCGATGCCCATTAACCAGTCTGAGCAACCAGCCGAAATTGCTGTAGGGATGCCACTGTGCCATGGCACGATCACTGAGGCTAGAAAACTTGACTGGTTTGACACCATTGTACTACCAGAATACCGCTGTGTAGTACCATTGCACAATTTCAGACATATCCAGGTATTGCCATTGATAGAACACTGTGTTGCCATTGCAACACATTTGGCAAGGGTACATACAGTATATCTAGTAGATCATTGCTTGCTTCTGAGGATTGGAGTGAACATATTTAAGTTGAGGCATGGGAATGCAAAAAAAAAACTGGAGAGGGGTAAATGAAGGGTGCAAGTAAAAGTCACAAGGGGTGATTTATTTTCATGGTAAAAGAAATGCTATAGATGGAATGGATTGATTGAGGGTTGTTGGTAGATAATTGAGTATTCTAAAAGTACACTAAGATACCAGTACACTTTTCATAAGTATATCAGAAGTATATATGCTATATGAACTAAGTATATACTTTTCTAAAAGTGTATTTCTGGTGAGTACTTAAGTACACTACTTTTTCATAGGGGCCCCCATATCTCTTTTAAAAGATCCTCAACCGGTATTCAATTACTAATGTAAATACTCACCAAGCATTCAACAGTGCAAGCTGAATTTTTTTGTTGAATGCTGTTCAAGTGTCTGCCACCTAGCATTTAACAAAATCTATCATGTCAATGCATTTTTACATGGTGCTCAACCTACTATGGGTGAAACATTGGTGAATGCTCAACCACACATTTCTTTATGGGTACATAAGCAATAAGACACTGCGGAATGTGCTCTAGACACTTACAGCACATGGCCAGGGGCATGGTGTGGTACAAGTGCCTTCAGCTCTTTGCTGTGCACTGGAACTGTCTAGCGCATACTCACAGAGTGTCTTATTGCACTTATGAAATGGGCACCTATAGCTGTTCCTGTGAGAACATTAACAAGGGTGTGCAGCGATACTACAGTGTAACAATGACAAAGGTAATGCAGCTGTAAAGAAGTGTCCATGAAAAAATATTAATTGTTTGCAGTGCTACTACTGTGTGAATCAAAAAATAAAAATAATGCAGTGTTAAAGGAGTACGTGTGACAGAAAATCAATGCAGTGTACAGTGCAATTAAGCGGTGGTATTCTACACTGTGTTAGCTTTGAAATGGGACTGTAGATTGCAGTATACACTCTACTTCTCTCTGGGATACTCTTGCTTCAGCCTGTCAGCTCTTCGAAGTTCCACTCTGTTTTTTTTTTTTACCCAAACATTGGTTTTACTTAATATCCATTGAAAAAAGCAGTAAACTATTGCAGTCAAAAAAAACAAACAAAAACAATGTAATGGTCAGAATCATTTAACTGCTGCAAGACTGGTCATTTCAAGGGTATTTGAATGGATATTGGGAGCAGTTCTGAAAAATAAAGATAGAAAATGGAAAATGAATGGTTCAGAATACTAAAAAATGGAAAATGAATGGTTTAGAATAAACTGCTCAAAAAGATGGGTAATTTGAAGGGTATTTGAAGGGATATTGACAGCAAAAAATGAAGGGTAAAGATAAAAAGGAAAAATGAATGGTAGAATGGTACAAATACTGACAAATGAAGGGACTTTGAGAAGCTAAAGGATCTGGGTAAAGGACACCATTAAATGGGTAGGAAATTGTTCAGAAGTGTGATAGCAGAGGGTTGTGGTAAAAGGAATCAAATCCAAGGAGAGGTAGGTCACCAGTAGGTTGCTTTAGGGATTGGTCCTGGGTCCAGTCCTGTATGATACAGTATGTTTATCAATGACATAGGAGAAGGAATTCAGGGAAAGATGTGTCTCTGCAGATGAGACTAAGCTCTGTGTTAGGGTAAAGAGTGATGAGGGGGCTATTGATATGGAGAGGGACCTGAAAAGGCTAAAGGGGTGAACCAAGGTTTGGCAGTTGAAATTCAATGTCAAAAAGTGTAAGGTGAATGATGCACAAAGGGAAGAAGCGCCCCAGGACAGAATGCTGTATGGCTGGGATTAAGCAGGGCACTACATCTGAGGAAAAATACCTGGGATTCTTCCCTGTTTCAGAATGTTCTACACCTCTCTTCCTTCACTGCTCTTCAGCCTTTCTTCCCCTGACTTTCATCTACTTTTGCCAACCTGGGATTCAGCGCACTGGAAGGTGGGGCTCTATCATATCAGGTAAGATAAGATTACGCACTCACAATATGCACACCACCCTTCTCACATTCTTCTAATGGCTGACCTTAGAGACATATCCTGCAGTGTCCAGGATATAAACCACACAATTAAACATAAAAAAATTGTGGCACCTGAAAGCCACTGATTGTGACAATGCTGTCCTGCAAAAGACACATCTCCTGTGGAAGGAATCTAATAAGTTGCTTTGAGAATTGGTGGTATAGGAGATCTCAAGTTGCTTCTTCTCAAAAAGGTGGGGCATCACTATACTTATAAAGAAGGGATATCTGCAAATAATAGAAGGCACAGTAATGGATAAAGAAGGTCAGAGGATATTAGCTCAGTGGTGGAGCTAGAGGGGGTGAGGGTGGTCGGCCCTCCGGGCTGACCCAGTGTGAGTAGTGGTGGCCCACCATCATCTTTATTCACTGTTTAGGGCCCATTGTGGAGCCCATGATTGACTGAATGCCTCCCTGGCTCCCAAATGCTCCCAAACCTGGCTCAGTACTCCTGGCCAAAATGTACGCCCTAAACACAGATGACAACCACTTCTTTCACAGTCTGGCACAGGCCATGAAAGACCTGCCTCCTGTCAATAGTACTGTGATTGTCAGGGAAAACGTCAAATTTGTATGGGACCCATTATTGTACAGAACTTTGACAGAACTGGGAGATTCCTCCCATAAGCAGGAAAGGGTGGCCCTAGCACGACTGCACCAGGAATTTAACATTTAGACCCATGGCATCTTAATCACCCCATGACCATGATTACACATATTGCTCCTCTAGATTTGGCACCTGCAGTAGGTTGGATTACTTCCTCATGAGTGTTCAGAGCTCCCATGAGACTCTGGAAGCAATCATACAGCCCATCCTTCTCAGAGACCATGCCGCAATGTCCAGCACCATCATGATGGCTCACATAGAGCTTAAATCTCCTAAGTGGAGATCAAACTCTTTTCTCTTCCAGTCAGCTGAATGTAAAGAGTGGATTGCAAAAGTGATTCACTCATATTTTGATATGAATGCCTGCAGACAGACCTCAGAACAGGTAGAGTGGGGTGCCTTTAAGGCATTCATAAGAAAGCGTTGTATCAGTTACACATCATACCTCAAAAAAGCAGACAGCAGATGATTGCTGATTTTACCAGAGAACTCAAAATTGTAGAACAAAGTACTATTTGGAGGACTCTTATACAAGTGAGTCCATGTGGAATCTCACGCACCTCACATATAAGCTAAAGTACATTTTGCATCATCAGACTGAGAGGGCACTGGTCTTTACTATACAGAGTTACTGAGATATGAGAGAGAAGGCAGGGAAGCTCTTAGCCTACTGCTTCAGAAAACAAAAGAAAGACTCTGTCACACATCATGTTCAGCTGTGGAATGGAACGGTCTCTTCAGATCCCTATGCAGTAATGTTAAGAAAGCCTTTATGGAGCTTTATATGGGTTTATACACATCCAAAGCCTCAGTTCCCAAGGCAGTTATCAGTAGCTACCTGCAGAACTTGCACCTTCCACAGATCCCTCGTGACATAGGGCAAGAACTGAAAGCAGAGCCCTCGGCAGCAGAAATAACAAACTCTGGTCAGAGCTGAAATAGCTGTGGAGAGCTTTTGAGGTGCTTTCACCCATTATTTCTAATGAATTTGCACAATGCAGATCTGCTGAGAGGCAATTTCAATGTGTTCTTCCTTTTACACATTTGTACAATATGGTTTCCTAGAACATGCCTGCTGATTGCTATATATTTTGCCTGGATAAATCACAGAAGAAATGGCATCTCATTTACAGTGGGGATCTACATTTATACAATATTATGCTGCATTGCGTAAAATCAGAACACACTGAAAACAATATTTTACATCTGGACTAGGCTACTCTGAATAAATACATTATAAAAATGATAAAATCATGACACCACTGAACACAAAATACTGCATCTAATCTGGGACATTCCGAGTAAATACGGTGCAAAAATGTGTAAATGAAGATCCCTATGACAATGAGATGAATCATCTCCCCTGCATTATCCAGGATACAAAATATAGGATAAGAAATATTTAAACGAAATCTACTGTAAACTGAACTTCACTGTGTTCACTGACATAAAAAGTTTCTTTATGGTTTTATGACATATTAGATTGCAGTATTTATTTTGCATGTTGTGGCCATGAAGATGGTGTGTACATTGTGTGTTTGTGTGTGTGTGTGTTTGCTTGCTGTAGCTCAATATATTTTTTTCCCAAAAAGCATAGTAAAAAATGCCTGCTGATTTCTTTATATTTCAACTGGATAGTTCACAGAAGACCTGGCATATGTCTGAGACAGTGCTCGTCAGATAGTGTCTTAAGAAGTTAAAAAAACTAAATCTTTTTAGATTTACTGGGAAAGGGTGATATTGATGAGGTATGAATCTTTCTTGAAAGACAATACTTGCCCAACAGTAACTTGTAGCAAGAACATGTTTAAATGCCAAGTATTTAAATGTGCAAGTTGCTGCATTTCGAAGGGGGTAAACAAATCTCCTGTTTAATAGACAACCAATATTTAACAAGCTGTTTCAGTTTCCTAATGGCCATCTGATAAGCAGCTTGGAGTTATAGCTCCAGCATTGTAAACATAAAGAAGGGAGTATTTTATTTTGATTGGCATAATGATTTGTAGATGTGGAAGGATACACTGAAAACTCCAAAACGTGTTCCGCGATACTCTATTCTTCCAGCTGTAGACAGCAAGTTGGCTGTAGGCTCTGCCCACAGCCATAAAAAGCTCCATTTCAGCACTTAACAAGACTAAAGCCCCTAGCCCAGATGGTATCAGCACTGAATTCTATCAGTCCTTCATAGAATCTCTGGTACCATACTTACAGTATTTCAGGTTTACGGGGGGGGGCTCTAATCAGGTAAATTACCCCCCTTTATGCAGGAGGTGACCATTATGGTCATTCCCAAGTCTCAGAAGGACAGAGCAGTCCCTGCCAGCTACAGACCCATCTCACTGCTAAATGTGGATGCCAACATCCTAACCAAAGTGAATGCCATCTGATTGGAGAGGGCACTTTGTAATATTATTCATGGATCTCAGTCAGAAATCATGAAAGGCAGGCAAGGGGCGGACAACCTGAAGTTGATTATAAATCTCCTGGAAGCTGCAAAATCTTCTTAAGTGTCCTTAGCTCTGACAGCCATAGATGCAGAAAATGACTTTAACTCAGTGGAGTGGGATGTCCTATATACAACTATGGAGGTGGTAGGAACTGGCTTGCAATTTTCCACTTGGGTTAATACCCTGTACACTAAAAATTGCAAGTTAAAAAATAAAAAAAAACCTCTAGAGTCTCACTTCTTTTGAATGGTTATTTCTCAGAATCTTTGCCACTCCTGTGAATCACTAGTCAGGGGTGCCCCCAATCCTAACTCCTTTTTCTCATTTCAATGGAGCCCTTAGCTGTGCAACTTTGGTGGCATAGAGAGGTGGAAGGAATCAAAGTGGGGACCTATGAGTGCAAGACTTTACTTTATGAAGATCAACTGCTTCTTACTTTCTCCAGAGTTAAACACATGCTTCCACAGGCCCTGCCTGTGGTGACTGAGTTTGGGAAATTGTCTGGTCCCCATATGAATTGCTCCAAAATGGAGACCCTTCCTGTAGCCCATTTCCCACAACAGATATCATGCATAGGGTCCCAATGACTATACTGGGTACCACATGGACTGCAATACCTAGGTATGTGTATTGTTCCATGAAGCATTTAGCTTCAGGAATATACTTATTTATTTCACAAGGAAAGGCATACTTATCTACTAACAGCTCATTGCCGGACATGTCCTGGGGATGGAGGATGTGGAAAATCATATACAGCAAATGCAAATACTGCTGCTAATCTCTACATTTACTGAATGGAGAGATGGAAGAAACTTAACCTGTCCATTCTGGTCAAAGTGGCATCCTTCAAAAGTATGGCCCTACTAAGACTCCTATGATGCCTGGCTAATCACCCCATGAATCTGGTATTTCACCGCTTCTCAGTGTATAGCTAGCTCCAGCTATATGCAACTAACTGGGTCATCTCACTCCACCTGGCAAATCCAATCTGCCCATGTGATGGCTATGTTATGGATCACTGCCTGATTATCTCTGTGCAAAATATGCTATACCTTAACTGCTGCTGTGGAGCTTCATACTGTTGTATTTTTCAGTGTATTGCCAATTATCCTTCCAATGATGTATAAGCTGTCTGTATCTAATTTTGGCCTGTATTCTTGTACACAATATGTCCTGTACTCATACATTGCTGTTTGTACTTATGTATTATTGTTGTATTTAAACTCTGCTTAACTCCCTTGCTCCCCAACCCCCAGGTTGTGTCTGGAATTGAGTGGTAGACTGCTTAAGACGCTCACCTGATAATACTTTTAAATAAATTAATAAACATATACCACCTATGTAGTGATAGAAGATGGACCACCTAATTTCCACCTTCCTCTGAAACAGGAAAGTCCCTAGATTTGGTAAAAAGACCTTGAGAGTCACTTACCACTACAGAGGGTGGAACCTTCTATGTCCAAGTGCTTACCCCTGGGCATTTGGGGTAAAACAGGCTCTTCAGTGACTGGAATGAGACCCCAGGACATCACCAGAATGGCTGCAGGCAGAGGAAGAGCTGTTAGGGCATCCTCCAGAAAATACTGTTGCATCACACTATTGCCCTTAGCACAGCATCCACAACGGTCTCTATACAGCTCACACAAACTACCAGGCTCAGGGTTCTTAAACTATCTAGGTGGCAGTACACCTCACTGTGACCTCATGAACCATTATGGGGTAACCCAAGAATAATGATCGGCAGTGTGACCATATACTGGCAATGCTGAATTGAGACCGAAGTAACAAGGGTTGCACACCTTATATGCTCCTGAACCAAGGTATTCAAATCATTTGCCCAGCTCAGGGAAGAGTATGGACTCCCCGTTTGGGATTATTGGAAGTACCTTCAACTCAGACATACTCTGACACCACTACTAGGACCAGAATACACAGTACCCCAAGATCCTATGACTCAGGTGATCTCTGGGTGGCAGACTACATCCAGGAGTAAGGGTGAGGGATCTGTAAGTGCATTATGAGTCCTAGACCTTGGATGTTGAATCACTTAGACTAGGTTGGGTATCATATCTTGGGCAGGAGATATCATCACAAGAATGGTACTGATGCTGGAGGTCCATCCACCCAATGACACCAGACCCAATGTATCAACTGATACAGAGAAAGGTGCTCATTAGATGGCACAGGACCCCCATCAAGTTAAAACACATGAGACTTAACATTCCAGATACCTGCTAGAGATGTGGTCAGCACCCAGGTAGCATATATCACGTCCTATGGGACTTCCTTAACATTCCCCCCTTCTAGAAGAATGTTAACGCAATGGCCAATAGGATAATGATAATAGGGGATCGATATTACACACATTCTCACACTATGGATCCTCACTGACATAACACAACTCACACAGGGGGCTATACCACGCTCGCTGCTGATCTACTTATTGGCCATGGAAGCCATGCACCAGTTACTCATGCTCGGGAGACAAACACAGTGTCCAGCAGTCACTGAATGGATGGCTGGGGTCATACAAGTTGCATCATACCTTAAGGTGTCCTATGAAGCATGAGATGCTCTCTCAAAATTACACCACATATGGAGCCTGTGGCTCTCATGAGGGACTTCTGGTAAATCAAAGCATAACTTTAGGAGAACGGGAGGGGGGCAGGAAGACCAATCTCCTAACATTGTTATTCCCTCTTTTGCAGGGGTAGGACTGGATTGCCCCTCTGTGGGCCACTGCTACCATTTCTCTATGTATGCCCTGTTTGATCGTTACAAGAGACGCATGCTATCTTTTTCTACTGCACCTGCTGGGATCCTATTCCACACCTCCCTCCCTTCCTCCCCAAACCCCACCACCACTACTCATCTAGAAGAGGGACAGACAGCAGTTATGGAAATAATGCAGCATTATAATAATTAGACTTTTTTTTTTTTTTTTTTTGCATATATCTGAGCAGATGTACTGTATTGCTGTCTAGCAGCAACACCTACCAGTGTTAACTTTCTATCTTTTATGTAGTTAATGGATAAAGAAAGCATTAATTCCTGTTATTGATTACTCTTTTTCTAATGCTACTATATAATAACATACTTTAATTAAGCAATAATGCACAACAGGGTGTGTATTGTGCTGGGATAACATCACGCCTGGGGTGATAAGCACGAGGTCGTAGGCTGAGTGCAACTAATCACCCCAGAAGTGATGTTATCCCAGCACAACACACACCCTGGAGTGCATTATTGCTATTATATAATGGCTATTTTTTTTTTATAAAAAAAAAAAAAGTAGAAAAAATATATATTTGTGTTTTTTTTTAAACATTTTTGGTGTGTGGAAGTATCTGTTTAAAAAAAAAAGTGTGCAGTTTTTCTTTTGGCCACTAGATGGTACTGTCAGTATGTGCTGCATCATATGTTCCTATCCCATTGCTTTCTTTCTCTGCAGCCTGCATAGATTCCTGTTCTGTAATCCTGCTTTATAATGAGCTCCACAGTCTGCTCCATGTTCCCCCATCAATATTCAGTATGGCAACTTTATTTTTACCCAAATGTCATTTTTTTTTATTTTAAAAAGAAATGAAGCCGACACGGTAATCGGCTTCTCGCTGATCAACAGTAGCGCAAACGTGACCTAACACCTGTGCAATTAAAACACTGCTCGCGGACGTTGTTTCAGGAGAGTCAGAAGCCGCTTGTGGGTTTTCTGTACAGGTTATTTTTAAGCAGTTTGGAGTGAGAGCGAAGAGGAAGGCATATATTTAAGCAGGACATCTTTTAACTGGCTATTGCACTTTGTCAGTTGAGCTAGTAGTATTTTAATTGCGCCGACGCTAGGTCACGTTTGCGCTACTGTCGGTCACCGAGAAGCCGATCACCGTGTCAGCTTCATTTCATTTTAAAATGAAAACAAAAACAACTGACATTTGGGGAAAAATAAAGTTGCCATAGGGCTGACGAGGTAGTGAGGCTGATCATGGTCTCAGCAAGGAGGATAGTGGGGCAGGCAATTGCGTCGTGGAGTAATTCTGTTTTTTTGTGTTTTTTTAACATTTCATGCAGTCTTTTGTGTGCTGGGACTAGATCCATGATGTTGTACTGGGATAACATCACGGGTCCAGTCCCAGACTGACCAATCAAAGGTCAGCATTTTTTCTTGCCATTGTATAATACATGTGTTAACTCTTAGTTCACTTCACGTTTCCTGAAGAAAGGACAAGCCATGGGGACCCTGGGTTGCAAGGTACTAGGCAATAGCACCACCAAGTGGTATCTTGCAAAATCAGAACTCTTATATGACTCCCAAAGATCACCAGTTTATGTATTTGCTAATTTATTTATTTACTTCTACTTTGTTTACTAGATAGTTGCAGGTGCGAGATGCCTTTTCCAGACATGACACACGTACTACAGATACATAGTAAAAACATCACAAGGATGTACAGAAGCCAATAATGGTGAGAAAAGCTTACACATGCACATAGTGGAAACACGGTTAAGCAAATTAAATACATAACATATACATTTGCAAGCATATACAGTCAACAACATAAACTTCATTTCATCATAGTGCAACTATAAAGCTAAACAACACGGTTGTGCAAGAAATTTATGCTGTGAAACCCAAAAAGGTGTCAAGGTAGCAATACACCTTATAATTGAAAACAGAATCATTCCACGATGCAATTGCCTGCCCCACTACCCTCCTCCTTGGCCCTGGTCTGTCATCATGCTGTCATGTAACACCTTGATGCCTCTGTCCTCCCTTTGATACTGGTCTATCTTCCCGTTTTATCCAGCCTTCTTTTCACAACTTTATACTGCACTCATCGACAATCTACATACAATCATACTATAAAAGTTCTAACTCCCCTTTCCCTCTCCCCGTAGGCCCCCACCACCACATCAGTTCTACCGCCCTATCCTTGGGACTTCACTTCTCACAATGTTTATCCTCCGCTTACATATTACATACCCCTCCTGGTACCCCCATCTGCCATTAGTTGGTGGTTCTCCAAGCCATTTTCATGGCTAGTACTAGTGACTGCCCCTGGTAAATGAACTAACTGGTACTTCTATACAGAGAACATGGTTTATACAGTATACAGTTGCATGGTTCAATGGTGGACCTGTCCCCTTGTATTTGAATTCTTCTCTGCTATGGCTTGCCTTGTCTTCCTTTTATCATTTGACTCCCCTATTACTGCACCATTGTGTTTGTGTTTATATACTTATTTACATGTATTTATATGTTTTTATGATGGATGTTACCCGACCCTGTTCTAACCAGGTCCATCTTGTAAAAGAGCTCTGCTCAATGATGTTCGCCTGGATAAATAAGGATTTTGATTGATTGATTGATTGAATTGCTATGCACGTCTGCATGCATTGAGGCTTACTACTCTAGGTGTTTCTTCATTTTGAGTGCAAAGGCTTTTGGGGAGGGGGACAATTTAATGTGAAATGGTATGGAATTCCAAAGGGAGTCAGCATGGTAACAAAAGGATCTCTACTCCATACATATTCTCATGAATGAGATCATTAGAGAATTATTCACAGTGGAACAACAATGCAATAGGTAAATAGGAGTAAACAACTTTGCGAGGCTCTGGGGCATGTTTCCATGCAGATTCTTGTACTGTACATGATATAAGCCAGTGTAAGCCGTGTTTTGTGTCCCTGTTGTAACCAGTCGAGAGCTGCTCTATACTGCAACAGTGGTGAGGTTTATGGCTCGTAGAAGTTGCATATTTTGCCACCATGTGGTAAATGGCCTTTTTCTTCACTCAGATGGACTTAGGTACAGCATCAGTTATGACAGCACCATAGTCTAGTAGAGATATGCGATTCTATTGTGTTATTCTAGCATTAGCGTCAGTTGTGAGATGCCTTTGAATATGGAAAGCTGTCCCAGTTTCTGGTGTATGGACTTTACCACATTAGTTAGTTGGGTATCAAGTGTTAGGCATGGGTCTGGGGTTATCTCAAGGTACAGTATCAAAATTCAGCAACTGAATCCAGCTAGATGCCGTTTAGACTAGTGACATTAAGCTCTTGGCAGTGGTGCTGAATTTTTGGAGCTGTGCCAAGAAGCATGACTTTCATCTTGGCACTTTCCAAACCAGCTTCTCCTTGAGGAACCATCATTGAAGAGAGTGAAAATTACATAGAAACATGGAAACTTAGATACAGATAAGAACCACTTGGCCCATATAGTCTGCCCATTTTCCCTACCTACTGTAACACTGCAGGCCTACTTTATCTCCAGCTTTACCCTCCCCCTTTCCCTACCTCTAAGGATCCCCAATTCCAGTCCCATGCATTCTTGAAGACCTTTACCATTTTTGCCCCTACCGCCTCCTCTGGGAGGCTGTTCCAGGCATCCACCACTCTTTCTGTGAAGAAGTACTTCCTCACATCTGTCCGGAGCCTCCACTACCCAGCTTCATAGTATGTCCCCTTGTTCTTGAGCATCTTTTCCTCTGAAAAATGCTTCCCTCTTGAACCTTATTTATACCCATGAGGTATGTGAAAGTTTATATCATATACCCCTCCTTTTCTCCAGGGTGTACATATTGAGGACCTTCAGTCTCTCCTCATAGGGCTTGTGATGCAGACCCTGCACCATTTTGGTTGCCCACTTCTGGACCACCACTGCCTTGTCTACGTCCTTCCAGAGATATGGCCTCCAGAACTAGATACAGTACTCTAGGCGATGTCTCATCAGTGATCTATACAGCAGTATCACCACCACTCTTTCTGCTGGTGATACCCATCCTTATGCAGCCTAGCATCCCATTAGCTCTCCCTACTGCCTTGTAACACGGTCTGGCCACCTTTAGATCATCAGATATGATTACCCTCCCAAGTCCCTCTCCTGTTTGGTGATGGCTAATACTCCCCACCCCTGCATTTTGTATTCCACCCCTGGGTTTCTGTGACACAAGTGCATTATTTTGCACTTCCTCACATTGAAACTTAGCTGCCACACCCTGGACCACTCATCTAGCTTTCTCAGATTTCTAATAATTTTTCCACCTTCCCTGGAGTGTCTACCCTGTTGCAGATTTCAGTGTAATCTGAAAAGAAGCATATGTTCCCTTCAAGCCCCTCTGCAATGCTACTAATAAAGAAATTAAAGAGGACTGGTCCCAGTACTGATCTCTGTGGCACCCCACTGGTCACCCTCCCTTCCTCGGAGTATAGAAACATAGAAACAAAGAAACATAGAATCTGATGGCAAATAAGGAGTGCTTGGCCCACCCAGTCTGCCCATTTCCCTACTTACTGGATAAGCTGCAAATCCTAGTTAACCAACAGCCTACTTCTTCTTACTCCCACTAGAATTGCTTCATGTCTATCCCATGCATTCTTGAATTCCCCAACTGTTTTTGACTCCACAACTTCCTGAGGAAGGCCATTCAATGCATCCGCCACACTCTCTGTGAAAAAATACTTCCTCACGTTTTCCCTGAGCCGACCCCCTCTATCTTCAAATTGTGCAACCTTGTTCATGCACAACTCTTTTTCTGAAAGGTGCTACCCTCTTTGTTGATTCCCTTGAGGTACTTAAATGTTTCTATCATGTCCCCCCTCTCCCTCCTTTCCTCGAGAGTATACATATTAAACTCCTTTAGTCTCTCTTTCTATGGCTTCTGGTGCAGACCCTGCACCATTTTAATTGCCCTCCTCTGGACTGCTTCTATCCTGTCTATGTCCTTGTGGATATAGGGTCTCCAGAACTGCATGCAGTGTTCCAGATGGGGTCTCACCAACTGTCTGTACAGAGGGATAACAACTTCTTGTTTTCTACTGGTGATGCCTCTCTCTATGCATCCCAGTATCCCCCCAGCCCTCCGTGCTGCTTTCTCACATTGCATGTCTACCTTTAGGTCATCTGATATGACTACCCCCAGGTCCCTTTCCATTTTTGTTGTTGTTAGTAACTCCCTCCACATTGTGTACTTTTCCCCAGAGTTTTTGTTTCCCAGGTGCATTACTTTGCATTTCTTTGCATCACTCTAAACTGCCATACTTTTGACAATTTCTCCAACCTTGCTAAGTGCCTTCTCATCCTTTCCACCCCTTCTTGTGTATCAACCCTGTTGCAGATCTTTGTGTCATCTGCAAAGAGGCGTACTTCCCCTTCCAGTCCCTCTGCAATGTCACCTATAAAGAAATAAAGAGGACCAGTCCCAGTACTGAACCCTGCGGTACCCCACTAGTAACCCCCCTTTCTTTGGAGTGGACTCCATTTACTATTACCCTCTTCATCCAGTTGTCCAGCCGATGTTTTAGCCAGGCTACAATCCTGGGACTCACTCCCAGGCTGGCTAACTTGTTTATTAATCTTTTGTGTGGGACTGTGTCAAACACCATGCTAAAGTCTAGGAAGACCATGTCCACAGCCCCTCCCTTGTCTACTTCTTAGGTCACCCAGTCAAAGAAATCAATTAGATTCATCTGACATGACCTTCCCACTGTGAATACATGCTGCCTTGGGTCATGTGCCCCACTGGCATCTAGGTACTCAACAATTCTTTTATTCAGAAGTGATTCCATCATTTTCCCTACCGTTGACATCAAACTAACAGGTCCATAGTTTCCTGCCTCTGTCTTGCTCCCACTTTTGTAAAGGGGAATTACATCCACCCCCCTACAGTCCTCAGGTACCACACCATCCTCCCATGATTTGTTAAAAAGGGTAGTCAGTGGAGCCACTAGTTTTCTTCTTATTTCTTTTAGAATTCTAAGGTAAATCCCATCAGGCCCTGTTGCTTTGTCCACCTTCAGTTTTAGGCATTCTTTCAGGACCCTTTCTTCTGTGAATGGACTGGTATCGACTCCCCTATCCAGAGAGCTTCTATTGTTTAGTTCAGGTACCTCCCCCTCCTCTTCTTTTGTGAATACTGAGCAGAAGTATTCATTCAGTATCACTGCTTTTTCACTGTCACCCTCTGCCTACACCCCTCCCCTTTATTAAGCCTCACTATCCATCCCTTGGTCTTTCTTCGCTCCCTAATGTACCTATAAAAGGCTTTTTCCACCTTCTTAAATTAGTTGGCTATCTTTTCCTCAGTTTGGGCCTTTGCTATTCTAACTGACTTCCCTGCTTCCTTATGCTTTAACCGGTAAAGTGCTGTGTTGTGCTCCTCCTGTGTTTCCTTATACTTACTGAATGCTACCTTTTTTCCCTATCATTCCCCGCCACTTCTTTTGAGAACCATAGTGGTTTTTTTTCCTTCATTTTGTTTTGTTGATTTGCTGCACACAAAGGCTTGTTGCATCTGTGATGGCTGTTTTGATTTTTCCTCATTGTTCCTCCACCCCTCCTTCTTGCCCATTTGCTAGTGCTTTTCTGAGGCACTCTCCCATTTTCCCAATGTCAGCCCTCCTAAAGTCCAACACCTTTGCTTTTGTATGGCTTGACTGTATGGCTGTGTTTATTGTGAACCACACTGTTTGGTGGTTGCTTGTTCCCAGATGGCTACTGACTTCTAAATCTGAGATCCTCTCTCTGTCCCTGATTGAGAGTACTAAGTCTAAGATTGCTCCCTTCCGAGTGGGTTCCAACACTAGTTGTCTGAGGCATTCCCCCTGTTTGGCATCAAGAATGACTCTGCTCTTTGATGAGGCTGCAGCAAAGGTGCTCCAGTTAACATCTGGCATATTCAGGTCCCCCATCAACAATATTGTCCCTTTTTCTGCCATTCTATGGATGCCTTCTTTCATTTCTTTGTCCATTGCCTCCCCTTGAGATGGGGGTCTATATACAAACCCCATATGGATTGTGGTAGCATATCCTATCTCTAGGGTGACCTACAGTGCCTCCTCTCCTCCCTGTTTACCCTTTAGTTCCATTGCTTTGATCCCTTCCCTTACATAGAGAGCTACTCCTCCTTGTCTTTTACCCTCCCTGTCCCTGCTGTAGATTGGGTACCCTGGTATGTTGACATCCTGGTCATGGTTCTCTGTGTACCATGTTTCTGTGATTGCCACGATATCCAGGCATTCCTCTTCCATCAAGGCCACTAGCTTAGGAAGCTTGTTACCCAGACTACAGGCATTGCTACTCATGAGTGAACTCAATTTACCACCACTCTGTCTCCTTTTACCCAACCAATTTCTCACCCAGTTTATGACTTTTGGACCCACTCTCAGGCTTTCCAGCTTGTTTATGAGTCTCCAGTGTGGAATAGTATTGAATGCCTTACTGAACTCTACGTAGCCCACATCCACTGCTGCACCCTTATCTAATTCCCTGGTCACCCAGTCAAGGAAATCTATCAGATTTGTCTGACATGATCTCCCCCAAGTGAATTCATGCTGCCTTGGATCTTGTAGACCACTAGATTCAAAATGTTCCACAATCCTCTACTTTAGTAGTGATTCCATTAATTTCTCCACCACCAAACTCTTGCGGACTGGCCTGTAATTTCCAGCTTCCTCTTTGCTGCCATTTCTCTTAAGTGGGATTACATCTGCCCTCCTCCAGTCCTCCAGAACCACTTCTGTCTGCAGTCAATGGCTGAACAGGTCTATCAGAGGTGTAGCCACCACCTCCCTGAGTTTCCTCAATATCCTAGGATGCAGTCCATTTGGCCCAATTGCCTTGTCCATTTTCAGATTTGTGAGTTCCTTCAGGACTCTGTCCTGTGTAAATGGACTAGTGTTTACCTCCCCTCCTTCGATGCTCCTGCCTTTATATGTGGTCCCTTACCTATCCCTTCCACTGTGAACACTGAAAAAAATACCTTGTCCCCTTTCTGTACTACCTGGGCTATTTTCTCCTCTGTTTGTGCCTTTGCACTCCTAATTGCTTTCACTGCCTTCCTCTGCTTCTCATGATACACTTCTGTATCCTCCTCTTTCTGTGTCTCTTTATACATCCTAAATGCTAACTTTTTCATCCTTACCTTCCTGGCCACCTCATTTGAGAACCATAGCAGTCTCTTTTTCCTCCTGCTTTTGCTTATTTGTCTGATGCAGAGGTTTGTTGCCTTCTATTTCCCTCCTTTTAGATTCACCAACTATTTTTCCACTTCCTCCCAGCCCCACTGAGAGGCATTACTGAGAGCATTCCACCATCTTTTAAAATCGACCCTCCTAAAGTCCAGGACCATCACCTTTGTGTGGTTCATTCGATTCTACCACAGTAGTTATATTTTATTTATTTATTTATTTATGTATTTTTTTCAGTTTGGGGTTAATATCTTTGAGTCAGGGACTTGTTTTCAAAGGTTCCACATCAATTGTTAAAAACAGACATAACACTATAAAATACAGAGTTAACAGTAAAAGGACATTGAATCATATACACAACCACTAATAGAACAAGTCTGAGGTTTTACACATCAATTTAGTACTTAAAGGAAAACTGCACCCTCATATCTTCTAAATGTTATTTGTTTCTATGTCAACAGACAACTCTTTTCATACAGCCGTTAAGGATTTATGCAACTGCTTCAGTTAGTTTTCAAACTTCATACTAGGCCCTGTCAATCTCCTGGGAGGGTCCATTTCGTGGTTGTTGAAATCTCATTGTCCCTGAGAGCTGCATTAGCATATGAGAACATGATGTCAGATCAACCATTTATATCATGTATCTATATGCTAAAATGACAAATACCTTGCAAAAACTCTCTGGAAAGTTAGAAACCGAAAGCAGTTTAGAGGGGAAAAATCTACATTACAACTCAAGTAGCTTGTAAAACTCACTGAAGGTAAATGTGTTATGTCACACCTTCTTGCAGCTTGGTTCTTTTAAAACTACTTAAGCAGACAGGCATACTGGGGAGTTTAAAGGTTGATTACTCATCACATTCTCATATGCTAATGCAGCTCTCAGGGACAATGAGATTTCAATAACCATGAAATGGACCCTCTCAGGAGAGTGACAGGGCCTAGTATGAAGTGTGAAAACTAATTGAATCATTTGCATACATCTTTAACAGTTACATGAAAAGAGTTGTCTGTTGACATGGAAGCAAATGACATTTAAAAGATATAAGGCTGCAGTTTTCCTTTAATTAGACAAACTTGATTCAAGGAAAGAGAAGGGGGTGGGGTCCAGCAAAAGGTGGCATCGTCAGGGGGTAGTGTTCAGCCATGAAGAGACATCATTAGTTATAAGGCGATAGGGTAAGGGGGGTCCTGGGGAAGGTGATATACAGTGGAGTGATAATTGAGGGAAGGGGTAGGTATTGGGAGACTGTTGGCTGAGTCATTACCAAATTAGCACCGGCAGGTACAGGTCATTTTTGAGCCAAGGAAGGTTCTGAGCCCAGTTTTGAAAGTACTAATCTTGGGTGTCTCAGAGAGGTCAGTAGGTAGTTCATTGTACCACTTTGGTCCCTGATACAGGATGGAGTTTTGGGCAAGTTTCATCCTTTTGAAGGCAATCATCATTTTGTCAGTGGCCGTACTTTGGGTCGATTTTGGAGGGACAGCCAGTCTAAAGTGCCCTCCCAGTGTGGAAGATGACAGACCCAGCAGCACTTTTTTTAGAAGCAGGCAGGTTTGATATTGCCCTTGAAGGCTGAGTGGGAGCCACCCAGTGTCTTTGTAGAGCATGCAGATATGGGTGTTAATGGCAGCCCCCAGAGTGAGATGGCAGGCTGTATCGAGGAGTGTGCTGATCCTGTTTAGGGATGTTTTTGTGCCTGCCCCATAAATAGGCAATACATAGTCTATGGTAGACAGTATTGAACTACTAGTGGCTAGTCTGAGATCATCTGGAGTCATTAAGTGTCTATGATGGTAAAGCATGCCCAGCTTTACATTTGCGATCTTGATAACTGAGTCTATGTGCCTTGAGAAGGTGAGGGTATCATCAAACATGATGCCAAGATATTTAAACTTGGTGACTTGGTCTAGAAACTCGCCCTTTTAGTTATGTATCAGCACTGGCAGGTATTTCTTTTTGCTTCGGGAGGTGGTGAAGAGCATATTCTTAGTTTTCTTGATGTTTAACAGTAGTTTGTTTTCTGTGAACCATGATTCAAGTTTAAGGGAGCAGCTTTGGAGATCTGTTGTGATGCAGTGGAGGTCTTTACCACCGACTGATATTACTGCGTCATCAGCATAGAGAACGGTGCTTGCTGAGCATGTTGTAGGGGCAGAGTTGATGAAAATGCTAAAGAGTAGAGGACCAAGAATTGACCCCTGCAGGGTCCCAAGGGTCACCGTATTAGCTACGGATAGGATATCACCTATTTTGACTCATTGTGTCCTGTTGGTGAGGTAGTTGACAAACCAATTTACCATCTCAGGGGATAGACCTGTGGATAGAAAGCAGCTTAGGAGGAGGTTGTAATTTACAGAGTCAAAGGCCTTCAAAAGGTCAATGAAGACTGAACCAACTGCATGTCCATTGTCCAATGCCTTTGCATAAGTGGGATGAGTAGTCCAACAGTGCGGTGAGTGTGGAGTGCTTTTTTCGGAAGCCATGCTGCTGTGCGCAGAGTAGATTATGTTTATCTAGGTATTCCATAAGTTGCTCTGAGATCATTCTTTCAAGTACTTTAGATAGGGGAGGGAGGGTGGAGATGAGTCTGTAGTTGGGTGTTTGTGTCTTGTCTGCTGCTTTAAAGGCGGGTGTGATGTTTGCTGACTTCCAAAAATCTGGGAACACTCCTGATTTAAGAGAGGCATTGAAAACCATGGTAAGAGGACCAGAGTTCATTGAGTAGAAGACCAACCAGCTTCATGTCAAGCATATCCGCTCCCATCCTGGTCTTGCCAAGGGCCCCTTTAGTGTGTTTAATTGTTTTGGCCTTAGTGATACATTTAAAGTGAAATGATGGTACCTCCTTTCTTAATGGGTCGTGAGGGGCAGTTTGTCATTGTTGTGCTTGCGTATCCATGAAATAGTCACTGGGGAGTACACTTGAGAGGTCTGTGAAGGCATTGCTGAGCTCATTGACAATATCATTGGGTTCCTGCAAGGACCCCTTTGTGGTAACAAGAAGGTCAAGGGAAGCCTTAGTGGTCTTGCCCAACAGGGATTTCAAGGTCTCCCAAAAGTCTCTGCCAGGGCCCCATGTTTTGTTAAGTAGATCCTTGTAGTAGGATGCTTTGGTCTGTTGAATGAGTTTGGTGCAAGCATTTCTGGCTGCCTTGTAGGTGTTTATTGCAGCAGGTGTTCCTGTTGCCTTTGTTATATGCCAAAGATGGTCTCTGTTCCGAATGAGTCCAATTAGGGCTTTGGAAAGCTAAGGATTGGTGGTTCCCCTGATTGTTTTAATTCTATACTATGCAAAAATATTGCAAGCTTGATTGAAGACCATTATGAATTGGTTAACAGCGCCATTGCCATCAATATCCCCTGCCAATGGAGACCAATCCATATGTGTCACGTAACGTTTAAAGTGCTGAAGTAGCCCTTGCCTCAAACAGCAGTTTTTGCATACCTTGAGTGGGCTTTTTGTGAAGTTGTTTGACCAGGTACACTTCACAGGGGAGTGGTCACTGAGGTTGTCAGGCAGGACAGCAACGTCAGTTGTATGCTCCAGGTGAGTGGTCAGGAGCCAGTCTATGAGAGAACTGCTCCCTGTTTTGTAGTTCATCCTGGTGTCAGTAGTTACCATCTGTGTTAGGAAAAGGCTGGTTATTATATCCTTGAGTTTGGTATCCTTCTGTGAGTGCCAGTTAATGTTGAAGTCACCAACAGTGATCTTCTCCCAGTGGTTTCGTAGTTGCTCTTGGCTTGCGATGACATGGTTTAGCCAAGCAGGTTGGTACCCTGGAGGTATGTATACTGTGGAGACCAGCAGGACATTATTCTGTGTCCCTATGTTTAATCTAAGGTTCAGAATTTGAACCACACTATACAGTAATCACTGGTCACTAGGTAGCCACCCACTGTGATGTCTGCAACACTATCCCTGTTGGTGAGTACAAGGTCCAGTATTGCCCCTCATGAATGGGCTGTTTTACTAGTTGCCGGAGGAATGCCACTTGCAGGGAGTTCAGGATATCCCTGATCCTAGCTGAAGCTGCAGATGGGATGATCCAATCTATATCCAGCAGATTGAAGTCCCCCACCAGCAGCACCTCTCCTTTGTTTGCCATCTTTTGGATGGCTTCTGCCAGAACTTTATCCAGCTCCCTCTCCTCCCTGTGCTGAAGGCCTGTAGATCACACCAGTATGAATAGCATCTCCCTTCCCTGTTTCTAGAACAACCCACAGTATCTCTGTCCCCCAGTTTGCCTGTATCTCAGTTGCTTTTATGCTATCCCTCACATAAAAAAGCCACTCCACCCTCTTTTCTTTCCACCCTGTCCTTTCTGAACACAGTGTAGCCAGGTATGGTTATATCCCAGTTATGGTTCTCATTGTACCATGATTCAGTAATAGTGACAATGTCCAGGTCAGCCTCTGCCAAGATGGCCTCTAGGTCTAGCATTTTGTTTCCCAGACTTTGTGCATTTACATACAGGGCCTTCCAGAATCTGCTACCAACCCGTTTGTCAACATTTTCTGTCCCCTTTTGCCTTCTCTCCATACCCCCTCTGCTCTCATTCCCATCTCTCTTCACTTCTCCCATAGTGTTTCTTTTATTGTTGAGTACCCATGGGGATTTATCTCCCTTAGAAGTTTTCCTACTGCCTACTTCATTTTGGTGGTGGCAGTTTGTGTCTCCCCATTTCCCTCTGCCTACCCCCTTGACTAATTTAAATGCTCACCAATGCAGCATTTGAACTGTTAATTGAGAACTATGGTTCCCCCTCCTGGGTGGATATAGGCCATCTCCCCTATACTAGCCCTCATCTCTCCAGGTGGGACCCCAGTCCCCAATGTAGCTGAACCCCTCCTCTCTGTACCATTCCATCAAACATGTGTTAAAGCTCCTGGTGCAGAGTACGCTATCCTTCCTCCTGTCATAGACAGGGAGCACCTCAGAAAAGGCCACTGAGAATGCTACCTGCCTAAGACCCCACCCCAGCCAGCTCCCTGAACTCATCTTCCACTATCCTAGTCTCATCCCTATACAGGTAATTGGTCCCTGGGTGCACAATAACATCCAGCTCTGCCTCCCATCCTGCCTCCCTAGTGATCCTCAGGATCCAAATCCCATCCCTCTGTATGGTGGTGCTGGGCAGACACCTAACCTCCCTTTCCCCCTCTTCCTCCTTGTCTGTCCTCAAATCTATCCCCCTAACAACTGAGTCCCTAACCAGAAGTTGCTTCCTCCTCCTCTGGGGTCCTCTTCCATGATCCTTGGGGTCTTCACTACAGAGGATCCCCACATCCTGCCTGGTCACAACTGCAGGTGCATCTGTGGGACTGTCCCACCCTGCCAGAGCAGTGAATGAGTTGTGTAGTGGTACAGTGTTGGGAATGTGCCTCTGACCACCACCCTTTCCGCTCCTGAGCCCAGAGTAGTCCAAGCACTTCTTTTCCTTGGCATGCTATGAGGCCATGGTGGAAGACTTCCTGGTCCCAGGTTGGGGGAGGAGGCACCCTGAATCCTAGCCAACTCAGCCTGGAGTCTAGCAACCTCCCTCTCACCCTAGAGAGGTGAGATGGGGCAGCACCACATTGTCCAGATAGTCTCTGTGAAGACTGCTGCCCCACAGCCACTGCACTGCACCACTCCCAGCATATCTATATGATACCATGCCTGTCTTCCTGTTTTGCTTCCCTTTAGACCATTTTTTACCCCTTCCCTAGATGGTGTGTTTTCCCTATATCCAAACTATTGCTTGACCCTAACTTCGCTCTACTCTATCTGTCTTTGTGTTGCTCTTTTTAAACCCCTATTTACTCCTACCATAGATAGGGTGTTTCACCTTTACCAAAACTATTGATCCTAACTCTAGACCTTACCTACCCAGCCAGTTTTTTCCTACCCTAGATAGGGTGTTTCCCCTGTACCCTATGTATTGTATGTCCCTGACCTTCCTCACTCCCATGCTATGTGTGTGCAGTTACTGGAATTTAAACAGAAAGCTTACCAAATACATCCTGGTGTCCTGCTTCCTCCTTCCTTAGTTGTTTGTTGTTCCCCTTCCTTGTATGTTCAGCTGTAAAGTGACCAGCTGCCAGCTGCCTCATTGGACTGACTCAGGTGGGCAGATTTTGACATCCTTAGCATGTGTGTCCTTCACATGGAGGGCTGCTTAGTTGTTATTGCCTTTTATGCCAGCCTAGATCTGATGGGAACTCCTGTGGAGAGTCCTATTAGGTACTTAGAGGGTATGGGGAAGTGTCCGCTTCCTGTCTATGACACGCTGCTGATGAAAAATAAAAAGTAAACTTAAAGCTCTGAGTAGAGGGACAACCCTTTAATTGTGAAGAGCCTCCTCCTCCTCTCAATGTTCAGCAGCTAGTGCCATTGATCTGCCAGTCTCCAGGGGTTTAAATGTCCCAAGGCCGCTGCTTGTTGCTGTCCTATTGGGTGATCAATGCACACGAGGCATGACTACTCTGGTGGTTGGTTCTCTCAACAACGCTCCCACTCTGCTGATAAAAAAGAAAAAGTGAAGTTACAGCTCTGAGTGGAGGGATGGTCCTTTGATTGGGCAAAGCCTCCTTCTTTTAATCTTCAGCAGCTAGCGCATTGCAATTGTCAGCCATGTCTCTCCTGTGGACAACAATAAATGCATCATCCACATAAAACAAGGATTTAGCAGATGTGCAGGACAAGGGGAGGTCCTTAATAAAATCTGAACACAGAGGAATCCAAGAATTTACCCTTTGTTGTAATCTCCTGGGTCGCACCTGAAAATAGGCAGCTATGCTGTTTAGTGTACCTACCCATTTAACAAAAACTAAATAAATAAATGAATAAGAAGTGATCCCTGTGACACATCATGGCTGATAGCATTTGCACTAGAGATAATTTGACCAAGCTTAACAGATTAGGATATATTCTGTAGGCAGCTTTCAAACCTCTGAGTAGCCTTTATTTGAACAGTTATGACCTTATTAGGAAACATTCTAATGTCCCCCTTTTCAAATATCGCTGTTTATTTGCTGTTGCAGGTTGTTTGAGTACTCAAATGACATGCATTGTTTTGTTGAATTTGATATTTTCTTTTAATGCTACTGTATATGACTGTGTTGTATTTTGCTGAAAAGTTGAATAAACTTTTTGAAACAAACAAAAAAGACATAGGAGTCATCATAAATGACTCTCTTAAACAATCTAGCCAATGTAATAAGGTCTACAGTAAGGTAAATAAGATTCTGGGGTGTATAGGGAGTGGTACTGACAGCAGAAGAAAGGAGGTCTTGCTGTGTCTCTATAGATCACTGGCAAAGCTGCACCTGGAGTACTGTGCCCAGTTCTGGAGTCCTCACCTGAGGAAAGATAGGGACAGGCTAGAGCCAGTGCAAAATGGGGTAACCAAAATGATTTAGGGCCAGCAGGGCAGGTCTTATGAGGATCAGCTTAGGGCACTGAACAGGTACTCATTGGAGACCATATGGGAGAGAGGAGATATGATAGAGACCTGCAAGTTCCTAAAAGAAATGAACAAGGTGAACTGTGAGGAATGATTCAGCAGGAATAGCAAATCAAAAACAAGGGGCGATGAGTTGAAACTGGTGGGATGGGGCAGGGGTTCAGGAGGGGCATGAGAGACTTATTTTACAGACAGGATGTTTGAGGCATAGAAGATTCTGCCTGCTGATATGGTCAGCGCCAAAACCATTGACAGGTTCAAGCATGGCTGGGATAGAGAGAAGGGTTTAGTACTTACTTAAGGGTATAGCAGTGAAATGGGGAGTATGGGGGTGGATAATCTGGGCCAAAATCCTGTGTAGACAGAAGGCTTAGGGGTATGATAGGGTATTATGAGCAGACTGAATGGATCAGTGGTCTTTTTCTGCCATAATTGTCTGTGTTGAAGGGTAGATCCCAGCTGGTGTCATTAAGGTCATGGGTTTCAGGACTATGTCCTGCTGGATCAGGGATCACCCAGGGTTCCATTTTAGGTCCTTTATTATTTAATATTTATGTAAATGGAGTGCGATTTTCTGATTCATTAGTTAATTACCATTTGTATGCAGATGACATGGTGATTTACACAGTCGATAGTGACATGAAACATAGAAACATAGAAACATAGACTTTGATGGCAGATAAGGACCGCTTGGCCCAACTAGTCTGCCCATTTCCCTACCTAGAGGATAAGCTGCAGATCCTATTTAACCAACAGCCTAGTTCTTACTAGCCCACTCCCACAAAAATTGCCTTATGTCTGTCCCATGCATTCTTGAATTCTCCCACAGTTTTAGACCCCACAACCTCCTCAGGAAGGCTGTTCCATGCATCCACCACCCTCTCTGTGAAAAAATATTTCCTCACATTGCTCCTGAGCCGTCCCCCCTCTATCTTCAAATTAGGTCCCCTTGTTCTTGCACATCTCTTTTTCTGAAAGATGGTACAATACCCTCTTGGACTTTGTTGATTCCACTGAGGTACTTAAACGTTTCTATCATGTCCCCTCTCTCCCTCCTTTCCTCAAGGGTATACATATTACGCTCCTTTAGAATCTCCTTGTATGGCTTCTCTGACAGACCCTGCACCATTTTAGTTGCCTTCCTCTGAACTGCCTCCATTCTGTCTATGTCCTTGCAGAGATGGGGTCTCCAGAACTGGACGCAGTACTCCAGATGGGGTCTCACCAACTGTCTGTACAGGGGTATAACAACTTCCTATTTTCTGCTGGTGATGCCTCTCCATATACATCCCAGTATTCCCCCAGCTCTCCCTACTGCCTTCTCACATTGCTTGCCAATCTTAAGCTCATCTGATATGATTACCCCCAGGTCCCTTTCCATTTTTGTTGTTGTTACTACCTCCCCCCTTTGTGTAATCTTCCCCTGGGTTTTTGTTTCCAAGGTGCATTATTTTGCACTTCTTTGCATTGAATCCAAGCTGCCATACTTCTGACCATTAGTCCAACCTTGTCAAGTTCCTTCTTATCCTTTCCACACCTCCTTGTGTATCAACCCTGTTGCAGATCTTTGTGTCATCTGCAAAGAGGCATTCTTTTCCTTCCAGTCCCTCTGCAATGTCACTTATAAAGACATTAAAAAGGACTGGACCCAGTACTGAACCCTGCGGTACCCCACTAGTAACCCCTCTTTCTTCAGAGTGGACTCCATTTACAATTATCTTCTGTGTCTTGTTGTCCAGCAAATGTTTTACCCAGGCTACCACCCTGGGACCCACTCCCAGGCTGGTTAATTTGACTATTAATCTTTTGTGTGGGACTGTGTCAAATGCCTTGCTAAAGTCGACGTAGGCCATGTCCACAGCCCCTCCCTGGTCTACTACTTTGGTCACCCAGTCAAAAAAAACAATTAGATTCATCTGACATGACCTTCCCGCTGTGAACCCATGCTGCCTTGGGTCCTGTGCCCCTCTAGCCTCTAGGTACTTAAAAATTCTTTCCTTCAGAAGTGATTCCATCACTTTCCCTACAACAGAGGTCAAACTGACAGGTCTGTAGTTTCCTGCCTCTGTCTTGGTCCCACTTTTGTGAAGGGGAATCACATCTGCCTTCCTCCAGTCCTCAGGTACCACACCATCCTCCCATGATTTGTTAAAAAGGGTAGTCAGTGGTGTCACTAGTTCTCTGCTTAATTCTTTTAGAATCCTGGGGTGAATTCCATCTGGCCCCATTGCTTTGTCCACCTTCAGTTTTAGGAGTTCTTTCAGAACCCTTTCTTCTGTGAAAGGACTGGGATCGACCCCCCTATACAGAGTGCTTCTGTTAATTGGATTAGGCACTTCCACCACATCCTCTTTTGTGAATACTGAACAGAAGTATTCATTCATACTAACATACTAAAATGCCAGCAGAATAGGTCTAATGGTCTTTCGAGTCTGCTCGATTTGTCAGCCCCCACCCTGGGTGCTGACCTTGCTGCCCCCCTCGCCTTCTCTGGCTTCTCCCTTCCCAGTTCTGGATATTCTTACTGCATTGGATTTTGCTTCCAGAACCCTTCCTGTACCTGTCCCAGCCCTCTTGAACCCCTCCACCATCTCTGCCTCCACCAGCCCCCTAGGTAGTGCATTCCATGGCTCCACCACCCTCTCAGTGAGTAGCACCTCCTCCTTTCTCCCCTGAATCTTCCCTCCAGCTTCCACCCATTCCTCTAGTGGCCCCTCCTCCTTCCTTCAAGCACCCTGACTGTTCCTCCCTATTTACCCTCTTCATGTACTTAAAGACCTCTATCATATCCCCCGGTCCTTCTCTCTTCCAATGTGTACATATTTAGCTCTTTGAGCCTCTCCTCATAGATCCTGTCCCCAAGTCCCAAATCATTTTGTTTGCCCTCCTCTGGACCCTCTCCAGGAGTTTAATGTCCCTCTTTAAGTGTGGCCTCCAAAAACTGCGCGCAGTACTCAAGTGTGGCCTCACCAAGCAGTTATACAGAGAGCATCACTTCCCTCCTTCTGGAGGTGATCCCCTAGCGATGCATCCCAGCATCCTGTTGGCCTTGGCTGCTGCCCTCCCACAAGTCTCCGAGTTGTTCATTTGATCCACCACCACCCCCAGGTCCCTCTCAGCCATCGAGACTTGTTGCATTTCCCCCCCCAGGGTGTACACTTGGCCCGGGTTTCTGGCCCCCAGGTGGAGTACCTTGCATTTCCCTGCATTGAACTCAGCTTCCACTTTCTAGACCATCTTTCCAGAGCCTCCAGGTCCCCCTGTAGGGCCACCCTCCCTTCCTCCCCATCCACCACTGCCCCCAGTTTTGAGTCATCTGCAAAGAGAACTCATCTCACTCCTGATTCCTGTCCTTATGTCAGAGACATAGGCGTTGAACATAGGGGACAGGACTGTCCTGTGGGACCCTATGACCCTCTTTGGGGATGAGACTATCCGCCAACTTCGACCCTCTGGGTCCGGTCATGGAGCCAATTGCCTATCCATCTGATCATCTGGTTCCCCACCCCCATTTCTCCCAGCTTATCCAACAGGCCCATGTGAGGAACAGAGTCAAATGCCTTGCTGAAGTCTAGAAAGAGGACGTCCACTGGTCTACCAAGGTCCAAGGCACTCGTCACCCAGTCATAGAACTCCACAAGGTTTGTCTGACATGATTTCCCCGAGACGAATCCATGCTGTCTATCGTCCAGGCACCCTGACTTTTCCAGGTCCCCCCCCTAGCCTCTCCTTGACAATGCCCTCCATCACCTTGCCCACCACCGATGTCAGGCTGACAGACCCGTAGTTCTCTGCCACCTCCCTTGATCCCCCTTGTGGATGGGCACTATGTCGCCACCTTCCGTCCTGGGGCAGCCACCCTGTCCTCAGAGATGGTGGCTCCGCTAGGGTTTTGCCAGGAGATCCGCCAAGTTCCTTCAGCACTCTGGGATGTAATTTATCCGTCCCGGTGCTTTCTCCGTCTTAAGGAGCTGAGGGCTTCCCTCACTCTCTCTGCTGTGATTTCCACTTCCAGTACCTCTTCTTCCTGCTAGCCCTCCCCTCCTGCCAGTGATGCCTCCCGTCTCCCCAGACCGCCCGATCGGTAAGGGTCCCCCCTCCTCAGTATCTCTGTCTCCTCCCATGTATGATGCAGCACCCCCATTTTCCTTGGTGGAAACTGAGGTGAAGTACTCATTTAGTACCTCAGCCTGCTCCCCTGGGTCTTGTGCCCATCTCTCCCCTGATTTAATCCTGCTAATCTTCCCCTTCACCCTTCGTTTTTCCCCAATGTATCTAAAGAACCCCTTGTTCCCTCTCCTGATTTCCCTGACCAGGTTCTGCTCCTTCCTTGCCTTAGCCGCCCTCACCACTCTAGTGGCCCTTCTAGCACTCAGCTCATACTCCCCTTGATCCCTTTCACTCCTTGAGCACTTGAATTGCCTATAGGCTGCCTTCTTTCCCTGCACCACCTCCTGGACCTCCCTGGTCCACCAGCAGGGTTTTCGGGCCCTACCGCATTTTCGTCTTACTCTTGCACAGGTGCTGGTAGCATCTTGCACCCCTCTCCTGATGATTTCCCACCTACTATCAGCGTCCATGTCTGACCCAATCCCAACCAAATGCTCCTTAAGGATCCTTCCCATTTCCTTAAAATCCGTTCCCCTGAAGTCAGTTACCTCCGTCTTTGTGCAGCTTTCTAGCCCTCCTAGGTCCAGGCAGAACCAGACTGTGGCATGGTCACTCCCTGCCAACGGGTCCCTTACCTCCAGGCCTCTAATCTGGTCACTGTCTGCCAGGACCACATCCAGTACCCGTGCCTCCCTGGTCGGTTCCCCCACCTGCTGAGTTAGGAACGCATCTTGAAAGACATCCAACAACCTCTGTTCCCTGGTCACAGAAGATGTCATAGTCTCCCAGTCTGTTCCTGGCATGTTTAAGTCCCCCAACACCACAACCATTCCTCTGCCCAGTCTGAAGTGCCTCCCAACATCTGCCACCAGACTCTCCTCCAGCTCCTCCGACAGGCCAGGGGGTCTATACACCACTCCTATTTTTACTCTCTTGCCCCCCCTTGTTATCAAGGTGACCCAAATTGCTTCCACGGTTCCCTCCGCCTATGCTAATGCAGTTTTTGACTATCATTGCTACCCCTCCTCCCCTTCCCTCCCCCCTGTCTTTCCTGAACATAGTGTAACCCTCCAGGTTCAGGTCCCAGTTGTGTCCTGCAGTGGCCCAGGTCTCAGTGACCGCTGCCACATCTACTGCTCCCTCAGTTAGCATGCCTGGAGCTCAGGCATTTTATTTCCCAAGCTCCTGACATTTAGCAGGACTACCTTCCACCCTTTCCCTATACTTCCATTTCCCCTGCTCGTGTTCCCATGGGGATTCTGTTTTCCCCGGTCTGCACTTTACCAGTCAGCCTTTTCCTGCAATCCTCCAGCTCCCCAGTATTCAGTATCTCTGCTTTTTCACTGTCCCTTTCTGCCCACCCACCATCCATTCTATTCAGCCTCACTATCCCTCCCTTGTCTTTCTACACTCCCTGATATACCTATAAAAGGTTTTATCCCCCCTTCTTAACCAAGTTGGCTATCGTTTCCTCAGTTTGGGCCTTTGCTATTCTGACTACCCTCCCTGCTTCCTTCTGCCTTAACTAGTACAGTTCTCTGTCCTGCTCCTTCTGTATTTCCTTATACTTCCTAAATGCTATCTTTTGCTCCCTAACCTTCACCGCCACCTCTTTTGAGAACCATAGTGGCTTTTTCTTTCATTTTGATTTGTTTATTTGCTTCACACAAAGGCTTGTTGCCTCTGTGATGGCAGTTTTGATATTTCCCCATTGTTGCTGCACCCCTCCTTCTAGCCTGTTTGCTAGTGCTTTTCTAAGGCAGTCTCCCATCTTGCCAAAGTCAGCCATCCTGAGGTCCAGAACCCTCACTTTTGTATGGTTTGTCTCTGTAGCTGAGTTTATCGTGAACCACACTGTTTGGTGGTCACTTGTTCCCAAATGGCTACCCACTTCTAGATCTGAGATCCTCTCACTGTCCCCATGCATGACTGCTGTACAAACTAGGCTGCAGGCAGCATTTGACAAACTGCAGACCTTTCTTGACAGTAGTAAATTGGTGCTGAATGTGAAGAAAATGCAGACCATTTTATTTAATAGGTTGGGAGGGGTTCTTGGGGATGTAACATTGAACCTGGTTGCCTGTAGAGGCCCCCTGATCCAGCAGGTCCAGGTATATAAATACCTGGGACTGTGGCTGGATGCTTCTTTGAGATGGGCCACTCATAAAAAAACACTCTGGCCTCAAATATAGGTAAAAGGTTAGGTGCCCTTTATAGGTTAAAAGCATGCATGAGTCCAGATGTAAGAAAACAGGTAGTGGATCATATGATCCTTCCCCTGTTTAATTGTGGAGATATTTTATATTCTGCAGGATCTAAAAAACATCTACATAAGTTGTAGGTCTGCCTTAGTACGTTGACCCGCTTTATATTGGGAGCTCCCCATTTAATGCATAAGTTCTTGTTATACAGACAACTTGGGTAGATGCACCTACATGAAAGCCATAGAGAACATCTCCTGGCTTTTGTTCACAAGGGGTTGTCCAGTAAATTACTTAGTTATATTATGGATAAACTGGTTCCCAGGGAGAAAATTGTCTCTTTAAGATTCGTAGGTACCCTGGATCTAGTTTTACCTTCAGTAGATGCAACATGGAAACTGGGAGACAATCAGTATTTTTAAAGGACCACAGCTGTGGAATGGTTTGCCCAAAATGTTAAGAATTATGGAAAATAACATATGGTGGGGGGATAGAAAACTCTGGTTAAGGATTACTAAGCAAAATACCGGGCCTTGTTGTACCTCTTACTGAGTTAATGATTAATTGTAACTGTTGATTTAGAAAAGTATTAGAGTCTAAGTCACAATTGTAGCTAGGGTATTATTATACCTGTTGTGACCTTTTAAAATGCAAATTATATCTGTTATATAACATGTATTGTGAACTTATTGTATACTGTTTTGTACCCAAGGATCTCATTGTAAATGAGCACTGCTCAACTGAGTTTATCCTGATTCATAAAGTGATTTATGAAAAAACATTTTACTACTACTACTTCTTCATGTTTCTACAGTATGTTACTATTTTTGCACACAAGTCTTACAGTATGTTATCAAATCGCCGTAAGAGAACACATACCCTATGTGACACTGGCCTTTACCTAAATGGACTGAATGCAATTGACCATTGGCAGCATTGTCACTTGCAGGAACACCGAGGCATGAAAACTGTTTTTAAATGTCTTATCTGTTTTGTATTTTTGCAATTGAAATGGTTTTTATGCTGATTTAAAAAAATACATATTTACTTACTTGCCCCTTTTATCATTATCCATTAAGGAAGCCTTCTTCTCAGGTGTTTAACATCATTCTTGATAGTAATAGGGCTGTGGTACAGTTCTGCTGCAGGCTTTCTCCTTGTAGTACCCTGTTAGTACTAGCCTAAATGAAGCAGTGTGAATGTGTTTGTGAGGCACCTACAGCAAATTATGTAAACATCATCTATAGTATCAGTGTTTTAAACTGTAATTCTTTTGCTAAACAAGTGTCTTTATTATAGTTATGGAAAGAAATGTGTTTTTATAGAGCACTGTTCATACACACTGCATCTGGAAAACCTCTTACAATCTATGAAAATTTTAAGCAGAAATTATGCACACCTTTAGGAGATTGTAAGACTCAGGGAGGTCAGGGTAGCTTATGGACGTTAAATGCTGTGAGACAGAGGTAGTGCCAGAGTGGAATAACCACAGGGAGGTGGACTGACTTGGTCAACATCAGGCAATGTGGTGGGATTCAAACATTAGTCCCCAGGTTTGCTGCTCTGCACTGTAACCAATATTACACAGTAGGCATTAAAACCAAGCACAAATCCTGTAATCTCATTGGCTACCTGGCACTCCTCTCCCATTGTAAAAGCTACAATCACCCTATGGGAAGAGGTGCCAGCCACCAACCAGCCCTATCTGCAACTAGCATTAGAATCACTCCGAGTCCTCCACAAATTGAAAACCCCTTCAGCCTACATGCCTTGCTCCTACATGGTCACACAATCCTTCAATATCTCCAGTCCCAGAAGTCACTCGTAGCTTCCGTTAAATAAACATTTCTCCAATCCCCGCTAAACACTAGACTACCAAATTACCTAGTGCTGTGTACAAAGAAAGAAATACTTTCACACACATGATTTTCCTCACTTCTCACACTGTCTCACTTGCCCACTCCAGCTTCTTGTCTCTCTCTGCTCGCTCTTCCTTTCTACGATCTGCTCCTGCTTAATCTATGTCTCCAATCTCTCCCTACTGTATCTTCACAGTTGTCACATTAGCTCTTCGCCATCAGTTATATATATAAAAAAAGACAAACTAAATGGAAAAAAAATACATACAAGAAATTATTTTTGGCGGCACTACCACGCGACCTAAATTAAAAGTCATACCCAGAAGCACAGTTTGTGCCATCTCCCGCTTACCCCTCATGCCACACATAGCGACACACACTCTGTCTCTCTAAGAAAACATAAAAATTAACAGCCAGTAACTGTCAAACATCATCTCTTTAACACACAAAAAGACTTGCCAATATATATGTGGGCTGTATTCTATACATACACACTGACACTTCAGCCATAACAGCAGCCATACCAAGCTAGACTATTTTTTCAAGTAAACTAAAAAAATGCAATAAAAATAAATCAGAATAAGGCACAACTATTTTATGTATTATTTATTCTCATAAAAAATGGAGACATTGTATAATCGCAATATGCCACTTGAGGGTGTTGGTGATGCCAGGATTTAGTTTGGTCAGTGTGTTTTGGCTACTCGGCTGCACCTCATGACCAAACAACACACCAGACATGGGTAAATCTTGGCATCACCAACACCCTCTCATGGTATCATTAAAACCATCCCATGTGAAATAAAGAGAATCATTTGACAAATCTTGAGCCACCTATGTCATTGCTCAACATGGCCAACATTTTGTAACTGATCACAGGAAATCTGAATGCAATTTATCACCATTCAGAAGTACTTGGAAGATGATTATTGCAGAAGTTAGTGTCAATATTGCCTAGTAAATGTTGCCTGTCAGAATTACCTTATACATTAATCTGCCACTGATTTTAGTTCTCATCCTTATGTTAATAAGGAGACTATCATGTTAAACCATAAGGAAAATGATGTGCAGAGAGACTGAAACATACTGATTAATATTATACAGTATATACTGATGAAGTGTCAGCAACTTGTCAAGAAAGCATTGCATTGATAGCATTGCATTGATAGCTTGCATATTTTGGCCTCTGCAAAATACGAGCTACAGACGAGGGCTTAAATTTTGCCTGATACTCATCCCTAATGTACAGAAGTGTCACTTGACTTTAGTTTCAAGTACTGAAATTTTGTTATATTCTGTTTGAAAAGGGAAATGTGTACACAATTTTACAATTGTATCATCAACCATATTCTTGTTGCCCTCTAGCAGTGTAGATAAAATATTAAGTAACACATACAATTGCTTGGAGGACTAATGGAGTCCTTAGTTAATGTATTTTGTTGATAGCTGGTCAAATGCCAGATCTGTGAATGCTCTGATATTACATAGTGGACATTTCTGATAGTATATTTGATTTAAGAGTGAATGTTTTGTTGATTACATATAGTTCACAGAACATGACTATTTAGTAAGGGTTTTGTGGTCTCATTTAGAATTTTTTTTACTTGGAATTATTTAAAAATAGCAGTAGAATATGTAGCTACAATGTAACCACATTATTATTTTATTTTTCATTCCTATTTTATGTGTGTACTGTAATTCATCTATATTATTTTACCCAGTGTTCACCTCATTCTTAGACAGCAGGGTTGACAGCATGTAATCACTTCTGAGAGGGATATCAAGTCTACTTAAAGAACTTGCCACAGGAGATGTTACTGAGTGTCATGTGCCAGGCCCTTTTCTCCTCTGTGGAGAGAACTATTGTATCATCACCTCTGCAATGAATGCAGTGTGTATCAACTCAGTAAGCTGTCCCTCTCCCCAAGCTGTTGACTGAACCTGGATCACACACACTAAAGCACCAGCCTTGCTGATTAGACTGTTTTCATTAGTAACTTATTAGTTAGTGACTGCCAGCAGTTTGAATAACTGTGGAGGTGATCTTTTGTATAGAGATGACTACAACACATAGCATACTGTAATAAATAGACTTGTGTATGCTGTGTTGGGTGTCTGACTGATTTTTGATGCATTCTGATGTGTGCATCAGTCAGATTCAGCAAGTGGATGATGAGATCTCCTGGGATATCTTTTCAGTCAGGGAAATTGCACCACAGCTCATTTTATTACTCATCAGGTTTCACTGTTGCTTTCAAATTCTGTGGCAAAAATCCTCACAGGGTAGTCTATCATCATAATAATGAATGAGTTGAAAAAGAATCCTTGGACAATTTGCAACTCTGTTCTACATTCCCTTACATAAAAAAACAGGCTAAAATTAAACCATCAAAGTGCTGACTCATTTTTTTTAAACATTTACTCTAAATAGCCCCAATAAACACTGTTCAAACTCAAGCATAGCAACATTTTTTACACATGTAGAGTATATTTTTGAACCTGCCACTAAGATCACTCTTTCATAATATTCCTGAACATGCTCTACTCTGAGAGGTTGACAAAGAAATAGCAATGAGTTCTTCAGTAGTTAGAACTACTCTCTGTCAGATCATGTTTAATAATCACTGACCAACTTGCTCAGTTCCAAGGTTGAATGCTGTTGGGCATCTCTGGTTTTGCCCTATTTTAACAACCACTCCAGGAGATGTAAGTCAGATTTCAAATGTGGTATTTTGATAAATGAATTAAGATCTCAGCATTACTGCAAGTGTTACCAGCCAAATCCGCAAGTTCAAGACTCTCAGGGCCAAATGACTAGCCACTGATTTACTATCCTACCTTTGATATGCACTTCCACTTTTTTATGGTGTCTCTTATAACAGGTTATTGTTGCACACATGCAAAGGGTATTCATGTAAGAATTTTCCTTTTGGAGGTGAAAACATTAGTGGTTGTTGATATTTTCTGACAATGTGACTTAATGAGACCATGATGAAATGTTGAAAAATCAATTTAGGCTTTCAGTTCTTAAAGTCTTTTATTTTTTGTCCTGAATACTATGGACAATAATATCAAAATATAATTACTGTGTGGTAGACTCCATCTTCTCTGGATGCTTGTTGACACCCGACATAATCCTCTGCTTATGTCATTACAATTATTTCCAGAGCAATATTATTTTAATGGCATCAGTAGTGAATATTGATGTTTGGTTTTTAAAAAGCTACTTGTAGAGTACATGCAATGAGGAGAACAGAGCCACACTGAATGGGCTGGGGGTGATCTGTGACACTATGTAGACCAAAGCAAAAGCTTTTGTTATTTCTTCTTGACCTAGTTGGGTTGCATGTTCATTTGCTGGTTGTACAATAAACAGAAATTGTTTCAATAAAATGGACTCTGTTTGAAATCTGTGCTGAGGTGAGTGCTGTGGTTGCTTTTGCTCTAGAGCACAAGCAATCTATGGTACATTCATTCTGATTTCTAGTTGATATGCAGAACTAAGTAGGAAAGGGAAAAGCTACAGCAATATAGAAAATATAGGAAATATAAGACAGCATACTTAAACATTATTCTTTTTTTTAATGTTTACCAAGAAATGTCAGAGGTTCTTTAAAATGATGTGCTAAGATTCAAAGTTGTAATCCAATGCGCTTTGAAAAGCTCTGGAGACTAATCCATGATTTCCAGGATCAAACATGGTACAATACTAATCACATCACTGTCATCTAATGTACTTATATATTTTTTATTCCAATTTACTTGTCATTGATGCTTTGGCATACTTTCATCCCACCCACTCAAAGTATTTTGCTGATTTCCACAGCAGTGGCATGCAGTACATATCTACTTTTCATGCCTTGTCACAGCAATTCTCTGCAACTTAATGCAGTAACTCCATTGAGATAAAAGGAGCTGATGATGTTTCTTGATGTATTTCCAGTAGAATAACATGATAAAATGAACCTCCCTCTATACCCCACCTTAATCACAAATACAGGTATTCCTTACAAAGGTTTGTCATACTACAACAATCAAACTGAAAGTATAGAAAAATAGCATTGTAACTTTCTTGACGCCCTGAAAATGTACAATTTTTTTTCCTGCTGCTAGAAAAGAATAGATCAGAACTGAATACGGAATGTGGATTTATATTGCAGCTTTCAAACAAAAAATGTCTAGATTTCCAGAGGGCTTAGATGCTGATAGATTTCCAATATTTGAACCCATAAGCCATCTGCTAAATTACACCAAAACTGGAACACACAGTTTTCAAAGGTGCTCAAGTTTATTGTAACATTTCTATACATTTTGGCCATTGTATCAACAAAATGGCACATGCATCACCTTTGGACACAAGTATTGCAATTCTTCCTGCAATGTTGTACAACTGTTCCAAAAGTTAAACCATCTATTATGTGTTCTATCTTTGACATAACTTTTGGCATAATTGCAAGACTCTGTGGTAAAATTGGTTAAAATGGGGCACACTTCTTTGAAAGTCCCATGCTAAGTAACTGAAATCACATTATCAAGGAGACATTGTAGATACTGTTATCGCAATGACTACATACAGACAAATGGAGCAGTGACTAATATGATCAATAGTGCCCCACAAAAAGTCCTGGACTAATGCATTAGAACATGCTGTATTAAGGGAAATATTGGTACTGACTTTGGGACAGTCATCTACAGTACTTATTCAGAAAAAGGACTCTGCAATCTTTAATTCTACCTGGTGGTTAACCATCAGAAAATTTCAGGAAAGAGACTGGCTTAGTATCTTATCTGAAGGACAAAACGTTTGACAAAGCAGCTAGTCTGTAATCATCACTATATAGTTTTGATGTGTGATGCTGCAGAAACTGTGTCCTAATGTGTTGAGGAATACAACAGAAGTTCCCTCTACTGTAAGATGCTGATAGTAATGGAAACTCAAGAGTACTTTCTAGTCTCTAGAAATTCTGGATTGGTAGGGAGATAGACACCAGTCCTTTAGAGGAGGAGAAATTCTTCCAGGTATTAGCACAATTAAAAGTAGACAAAGCAACTGGACCCGATGGGGTGCACCTCAGGATATTGAGGGAGCTCAAAGAGGTGCTGGCTGCACCTCTGACAGAAGTGTTCAGCTTATCATTAGAAACAGGGGAGGTTCCAAGGGACTAGAGGAGGGCAGATGTAGTCCCACTTCACAAAAGTGGGAACAGGGAGGAGGCAGGAAATTACAGTCCTGTCAGCCTGACTTCGGTAGTGGACAAAGTAATGGAATGGAAAGACTACTTTTAACCAGAGGATTACAGGATCCAATGCAACATTATTTCACAGGGTGGAGGTCTTGCCAGACAAACTTGATCAAGTTCTTTGTCTGGGTGACCAGGGTAGTGGGTCAGGGAGGAGCGGTAGATGTGGCCTACCTGGATTTTATTAAGGGCCTCAACACCGTTGCACACAGAAGACTGGTGAAATTGCTGGCCTATCTGGGAGTGGGTCAAAAAGTTATAAACAAGGTAAGAGGTTGGTTAAGCTACAGGAGTCAGAAGGTGGTGGTAAATGATCTGGAGAAGGCAAGATAACCAGTGGGGTGTCTCAGGGCTGAGTACTAGGCCTGGTCCTTTCAATGTCTTTATTAGCAACATTGCAGATGGGCTAGAAGGAAAAGTATGCCTGTTCACAGATGACACAAAAATCTGCAATAGAGTTGACACACGGGGGGGGGGGGATAAAGGATGATTTGAAAAATTTGGAAGAATGGTCAAGGGTTTGACAGCTGTGTTTCAATGCAAAAAAGAGCAAAATCATGCACCTGGGGCACATAAATTCAGGGGGTTACATACCAATTTGGGGGTACTGGAAGTCACTAAACAGGAACAGAACCATGGGGTAATCATTTCAGATGATCTGAAGGTAGCCAAATAATATGATAAGGCAGTGTGGCAGACTAGCAGGGTGCTTGGGTGTATAAGGAAGGGTATCACAGGTAGGAAGAAGGAGGTAACACTACCCATGTACAGATCACTGGTAAGACCCCACCTCAAGTACTATATCCAGCTATGGAGACCCCACCTGTGGAAAAACATTGATAAGGTGGATGAGGTACAAAAGATGATTCCAGAATGGTGCAGGACCTGGATCAAAAGCCTTATGAGCAGAGACTTAAGGGCCTGAATATTTACTCTCTGGAGGAGAGGAGAGGAGAGAAAGGGGGATATGACAGAAACATTCAGATACCTAACAGGTATTAATAAGGTACAGAACAGTAACATTTTCCTTAGAAAAAGAAGCTTGAGGACAAGAGGTCATGCTATGAAGTTGGGGCAGGGGAGCCTCAGAGGAAATGTGAGGAAGTATTTCTTCACAGATAGGGTGGTGGAAACCTTGAACAGTTTTTCAGTGGAGGTGGTGGGTGCCAAAATGGTGACAAGATTCAAGCATGCATGGGAAAGATACAAGGGGACCTTGGTAGTAAGGCAAGGGGAGGAGATGACCGGAGATCGAGTATGGTCTGTGGTGGCACATTAGGCAGGGAAAACTCAGTGGACTTGGTGGGCCAAGAGGTCCTTATCTGCTGACAGCTTCAATGTTTCTATGTT
Organism: Neoceratodus forsteri; assembly: GCA_016271365.2. NCBI lineage: Eukaryota > Metazoa > Chordata > Ceratodontiformes > Ceratodontidae > Neoceratodus > Neoceratodus forsteri. The sequence goes on along the minus strand of CM028132.1, from coordinate 1,068,782,307 downwards.
TCTATGAACCAATGGGATGTTTCTGTAACTGAACAGTTCGAGCTGCTGCCTTTGAGACTCTGACCAAGGTTTGGAGAGTCTTCCCAAAATCAGTGGAAGCTACAGAAATCTTATACACAATAATTACATTCCTACCAAAACATAAACAGTAACATTCATAAATACTAAAATAATCTGCACTGATACTATGTTTTTATTTCTTACCACATTATCTTTCATCCAGCATCTTTGACAAAAACTTACCTTCATGGAATTCATAGTTTGGTACTGCTATGGAGTAACTAGATTGTCATGGCATAGGTTAGTTAGCAGCTGAGAGATGGGAGACACCATACTCATATTTTCCAAACATACACTGTCAGTCCAAAGCTGACTGAGAGATTGCAGCATAAACCTATGGCCCAAGGCAGTAGCTAGCTGATGGAACAGACTCCTTAATAATGGGAGTAACCAAAACACTTAAAAATACATTTACTACTTATCATGCATTTTAATGTATTATGATATTGGTGGTAATGTTGAATTTGAATGAGTTTGCAGTTATTTCCCATTTATTTGCAATTTTCCATTTTACGCTTAAACTGCTGGCCATAGAACTATCTTGTTGCAGTCATATTTTGCTTGGAACTTGTCTGGGGTAGCAATACACAACTCAGCCATCATGGGTTAAAGTAAAATGAAATGGTGTATAGAATGTGATATCAATAGCACTATAACACTTTACCTGCATCATCCCTTTACTTTTTACAAATGTAACAGTTTTATTAGCAAAAAATAATGTTAGTTGCCCACTAAGGCCCTGTAGAGGTTCAGTGATTTGTCATTATGAGACAGAAACATTAAGCTACAATGGCTTCACTGTAATATATTCTCTGTGTAGGACACCTTAATGAGTTTAGTGAGGTAATGGACTGAGTGGTGACATTGAAAAAAATGGGAAATTTGACATTTTTAGCTACCCAGAGAAAAAAGAGCTACATCAGCAGCCATTTGTCAGATATATGTGCAATTAGAGCAAATGTAATAAATGTTGGATTGATTCATTTTTACATCCTGAGTTTTTAATAAATACATAAAGGGAACATCACCATATTAAAATCCATTTAAGGACTAGAAATACTGTGCATTTCAGTTGCACTCCCATCACAGAAGTGGTAAGTAAGTATAAATTACAGTTAGCATTTTTTTACATTTCTGGCTGTTCTCGTACAATATTATTTTACTTGATAGATTAGAGGTTGAATTTAAGTGCTGGCACAGTAAACACACAGTGAGCATTAACAATTTTTCTAAAGGTTTACTCCATGAAATGCATACTTTGAATCATTGGAACCAAACTGCTACTGTGTCATGCATCATTTCCATTGTCTTCCAGGCTTTTTTGACAACCTAGTGATATATGTGTATGTTTTAAAGGAATTGCTAACTAGGTGCAGTAATTGTTCTTTAAAGACTTCTATCCTTATTTCAGTACTCTCATGTTTAATTACATCCAGTCATCTGTGGTTTCAGTTTTTATGCAGTATTTGTTCTCCCTGTAGAATAGGAAATGAGGGGAAAACACTGGTATCATTTTACCTTTGTAACTGCTATAGTACTTGTTCTATATGCCTATGTATTTACCATTAAAATGGTAACACAGTTTAGTTGAGTTCTCCATATACTGCATATCATTACGTGCATATTATAACATACCTCCTGTAACTATGCACATATTAAATGTGGGCTACTTTAAAAAATGTTATGCAAACTGTACCATTTGTATACAAGACATTCTAAAATGTGTAAAGCAGTTGTCTGTGAAAACATATTTCATTAAACATACAATATAAGAGTTTCAACAGCACAAATCTGCATAGTTTTTTTGTTACAAATGCCTTGGAATAACATGGACTCTCTTTCCCTTTTACATGCATGGATTACACTCCTTAGACCACAAATATTTTATTCTACCTATTGATGGGATATGTGGTGCTCTTCTTATGTAAGAATTTTCCAATAAGTTGTCTTCTTTTTAATGTAGTACAGCTCCAGGTGCACACCAGAATTAAATAAATAGGTCACTATGCATGTCTACAAAATGGTCCTACACACCTCAGTATGCAGTGTGTAATGCTGAGTTATATGCATTCTGTATTTCCTTTAGACATCTACAGATGTGAGAACAAAGACACCCAGCCATACAGGCCAGCTAACCCCCATCTGGGCTGGATTCTACTTGTCTTAGCATCCATTCAGGGATGGGGTAGAAGGAGGCATGTCCATTCACCCAACCTGACGTATGCATGAATCCTATTAAGATAGTCTTAAAGAGGACAGGAATTGATTACTTATGTGCAGCTGTTTGAAATGTCTCTATTGTCATAAATTATATTCAGACCTCAAAAGGATCCCTATTTAACTGTGCCTAAATAAAAGCCGAAGCTGTCAGCTGTGTTTTGTATTGTTTTCTTTGTGTGGATAACATTCTGTGCAGTTCCTTTCATGGAACCAAGAATTTGGAGTTTTGACTATGTCATTTCATGGTTTCAGAAATGTTAGCATGAACTTAACAGTATAGTATCCATGGTTCTGAAACCATGAAGTGACATAGTCAAAATTCCAAATTATTGGTTCCATGAAAGGAACTGCACACAATTTTGTCCATTCAAAGAAAACAATACAAAACACAACTGACATCTTCTGCTTTTATTCAGGCACAATTAAATAGGCATCCTTTAGAAGTATGAATATAATTTATGAAAACAGAGACATTACAAGCAACTGCACATAAGTAATTAGTTCCTATCCCCTTTATCACAGATATTGGGGTGGATAATTATGCTAGTCAACAAGTTGCTGTATACTCTCAATCAGTCAGTGCTAGAGATGTTGTGAAGTTTTACTCTGCCGGCAAAGTTTCATCGAAGTTGCAAAATTCGCCCTTGCGAATTACTTCTTGAAGTTCTCACTTTGCAACTTCTCCTGACTTCGCCTATCTTTGCCTGTAAAGGTGGTGAAGTTAGGTGAAGTTGGACAAATTTAAGTCAATTCGCCTAGTAAAATGTCAACTTCGCCATGTAAAAACTTTGTGAAGTAGGCACTTCGCACTTTGGGAATTTCACAAACTTTGTAGATTAATTCAGAAAGTGAATTTTATCTACTTTCTCCATCTCTAGTCCATGCCTAATCCTCTTTCTTACCATGGAGGGCTGGATGCCATTGGTGGCTATCAGTTGCTGTTTTAAGTTTTGTTAAAAACCTAATTCTGCAAAAGGGACACAGCAGTCTTAACCATGGACTGCTGCATCCCATGATCCCCTGCTCTCACTGAAGCTGAACTGGGTTTTTGGTTTGGAAGCCTAGTGTCCTGTCCCACTCCATTCCCTAGGCTGCCCCCTTCCTCCCCCCCACTGCTATGTGCTTAGAGGAGGAGCTTTGAGGTGTAGTGAATTATGGGCTGATATGTTTGTCTAGGGCTAGATACACAGGGGTTGTATAGAGACCCCCTTCTCAGGGGGAGGAAATGGACAAGAAAATGATAGAAAGTATACTTAGAATGGCAGAAAAAGGGGAGATATTGCTGATGGGTGATCTGAATATGCCAGATGTTAACTGGAGTGCAGTTGCAGCAGCCACTTCGAAGAGTGGGGTTATTCTAGATGCCCTACAGGGGGCATGCCTTAGACAACTTGTATTGGAGCCCACTTGAGAGGGAGCAATCTTAGACCTGGTTCTCTCAAATGGAGATGAAGAGAGGATCATAGATGTAGAAGTGGTAGCCATCTGGGAACTAGCGACCATCGAACAGTATGGTTCACAATAAACACAGCAATAGAGTCAAGCCATACAAAGGCAAAAGTACTGGACTTTAGGAGGGCTGACTTTGCAAAATAGGTGAGTGCCTAAGGAATGCACTAGCAAATGGGCAGAAAGGAGGGGTGGAAGAACAATGGGGAATAATAAAAACTGCTATCACAGAGGTAACAAGCCTTTGTGTGAAGCAAATAAACAAAACGGAATGTAAGAAACCACTATGGTTCTCAAAGAAAGTGTCAGTGAAGGTTCAAGAGAAAAAGAAAGCATTCAGGAAGTACAAGGAATCACAGAAGGAACAGGACAGAGAACTGTATCAGTTAAAGCAAAATGAAGTTGGGAAGGCAGTCAGAACAGCAAAGGCCCAAACCGAGGAAAAGATAGCCAACTCAGTTAAGAAGGGGGATAAAACCTTTTATAGGTACATCAGGGAGCGAAGGAAATCCAAGGGAGGGATAGTGAGGCTTAATAAAGGGGAGGGAGGATGGGCAGAGGGTGTCTGTGAAAAGGCAGAGATACTAAACAAATATTTTTGCTCAGTATTTACAAATGAAGAGGGGGAGGTACCTAAAACAAACAGTAGAAACACTCTGGATACAGAAGTTGATACCAGCCCATTTACAGAAGAAAGGGTTCTGAAAGAACTCTTAAAACTGAAGGTGGACAAAGCAATGGGGCCTAATGGGATTCATCCCAGATCTAAAAGAACTAAGGTAGAACTAGTGACACCACTAACTACCTCTTTAACAAATCATGGGAGGATGGGTGGTACCCGAGGACTGGAGGGGGCAGATATGATTCCCCTTCACAAAAGTGGGAGCAAGGCAGAAGCAGGAAACTACAGACCTGTTAGTTTAACCTCAGTGGTAGGGAAAATGATGGAATCACTTCTGAAGGAAAGAATTGTCAAGTATCTAGAAGCCAGAGGGGCACAGGACCCAAGGCAGCATGGATTCACAGCAGGAAGGTCATGCCAGACAAATCTGATAGATTTCTTTGACTGGGTGACCAAAGTAGTAGATCAGGGAGGGGCTGTGGACATGGCCTACCTAGACTTTAGCAAGGCATTTGACACAGTCCCACACAAAAGATTAATATACAAGTTAGCCAGCCTGGGAGTGGGTCCCAAGATGACAGCCTGGGTAAAGAATTGGCTGGAGAATAGGACACAGAGAGTATAGTAAATGGAGTCCACTCTGAAGAAAGGGGGTTACTAGGGGTACTGCAGGTTTCAGATTGGACCAGTCCTCTTCAATGTCTTTATGCGACATTGCAGAGGGACTGAAGGAAAGTATGTCTCTTTGCAGATGACACAAAGATCTGCAACAGAGTTGATGCACAAGGTGGGATGGAAAGGATGAGAAGGGACTTGGCAAGGTTAGAGGAATGGTCAAATGTATGGCAGCTTAGGTTCAATGCTAAGAAGTGCAAGGTAATGCACCTGGGAAACAAAACCCAGGGGAAGAGTACACAATGGGGGGTGAGATACTAACAACAACAAAAATGGAAAGGGACCTGGGGTAGTCATATCAGATGACCTAAAGGTGGTCAAGCAATGTGAGAGGGCAGCAAGGAGGGCTGGGGGGATACTGGGATGCATAGGGAGATGCATCACCAGTAGAAAACAGGAAGTTATTATCCCTCTGTACAGGCAGCTGGTGAGACCCCATCTGGAGTAGTGCATGCAGTTCTGGAGACCCAGTCTCCCAAAGACATAGACAGGATGGAAGCTGTCCAGAGGAGGGCAACTAAAATGGTGCAGGGTCTGCACCGGAAGACATATGAAGAGAGACTTAAGGAGCTTAATATGTATAGCCTTGAGGAAAGGAGGGAGAGGGGGACATGATAGAAACTTTCAAGTACCTCAAGGGAATCAACAAAGTCCAAGAGGGTAGCATCTTTCAAAAAAAGAGGTGTGCAAGAACAAGAGGGCACAATTTGAAGATGGGGAGGTGGCTCAGAGGTAATTTAAGGAAGTATTTTTTCACAGAGAGGGTTGTGGATGCATGGAACGGCCTTCCAGAGGAGGTTGTGGAGTCAAAAACAGTGGTGGAATTCAAGCATGCATGGGACAGTCATAAAGCAATTCTAGGGGGTTGGGTAGGAAGAAGTAGGCTGCTGGTTAACTAGGATCTGCAGCTTATCCATTAGGTAGGGAAATGGGCAGACTGGGTGGGCCAAGCGGTCCTTATCTGCCATCAAATTCTATGTTTCTATGTTTCTATGTTTAATGCATCCCATCCTAGATATCAGGAGCGCTTTCCATTTGGCCAAGTCTCCTGCGATCACCTTCAACAGAGGTGCATGATTCAACCTGTACGGGGTAGATAGCACCGGGCCCATCTCAAGACTCAAATAGGTGATCTAATGCAGTACTCGCTTGAGTGGGAGCCCTGGTATCTGTACCTGCTTCCCTCCCCCTGCTGCAATAATTCAGATTTATCGTAATTAATTTTATATCCTGAAAACTCAGAGAAACAAACTATAAGCTGAGTAACCTCCCTGAAGGACTGTTCAGGCCTTGTGATGAAAAGCAAAAGGTCATCTGCATAAAGTGACACCTTATGGGCATGCCACCAGTTCCCAACCACACCAACTATTTCTGGGTTCTGCCTGATGATGTGCTCTGCAAAGGGCTCTATCACCAAGGTGAAGAGGAGCAGGGAAAGGGGGGCACCCTGTCTCATACTCCATAACAAGGTGAACTCGGCAGAGAGCCCTCCATTCACTAAAACCCAAGCCCTGCATTTTCTGGTGGATAACAGGCCCAAAAGTGCACTTGGCCCATAGTTTGCAAATTTCTTTTATTATGATTTGGAAGGAAGGAAAGAAAAAGATGGAAAAGGATTTGTCGGCCTGGTGGCAATGAGGGTTGAGGCACTGGATGCCTTACCTCGTGGCATGGTGGTGACCCAGGTTTGGGAACAAGCCTGGGCCGTCGGAGGTCAGTGGGGGGAGGGTGGAGCTGGATGGAGCTGCCGACAGGCAAGCTGTCTCCTCCGGGGAGGTGCAAGGGGCTTCCTCTGGCTGACGGCTGCCACCTGGTGAAGGCTGGGGGCCAGGAGGAGCCAGGCGCTAGGCCTGGGGTGAGAGGAAAAGAGCTGTTACTGGGGCCATGGGACTAATGCATGCCTCAACGCACATGTGTTCCCACTCCTGGGGCCCCTGGGTAAAGACAGAGGAAAAAGCCGGCTGCAGGATGCCAACCGACTCCCTGCAGGCTCCACTCCTGGGCCAGGAGTAAGGTAAGCCCCAGTAATTCTGGGTGATGGGACTGGGGTGGTCAGTCAGATGGGGGCTGTCTGGGGGGTTGGGGTGACAAAAAATGTTAAATGATAAAAAAAAAAAGATGGAAAAGGATTGTACATTTTGATGCATTTACAGTATTCAGCATAAATCATAGTAAAAAAACTAAGTAAATAAAACAACAATTCATCATATACTATATTTCAAGCAAGTTAAAACATCAGTATTTATTAGTCAGCAACAATTCTCATCATAACATTTTATAGCAAAGATATATTTCTGCATTCTTCACTTCAAAAATGCAGTTGTTTGCAGGTAATCACAAAAAAATGAACTGAGTTTTCTAAATTCTGGAACTGGTCCCAACAAGTTCCAATGATGCACAAAGAAAGGGTCTGAACCACTCTGGGCAAACAAATGGCATCACACTAATAGGATGTATGATAAATCTTCTTTATAAAATAATCACTCCAATATTTCACCAATTCTCTAATGGTTTCTTCTGGATGAATTTAACATTCCAATGCAAACAAAAAATGCCTATTAAAACCAAAACATTCAGACATCTTCTCTGTACAACTACTTCTGTCTGTGTACAATATTGTAACAAACATACCTATTTTTGTCTTCTGATCTCCTTATTTTATGGAATAACAGAAGGGTTTTTCACAGTTTTAGCTGAAATTAAATGCCATGGACTAACCATTTGTGCTGCACGTTTAACATAATTAATTCTATTTAAAGCCATCTATTCACATGATGTACCACCACATACAGTTCATAAACTGTGTACTGAAATCACTACCATCACCAATTTACCAACCACTGAGGCATGGCTGTCTTGAAATTACATCAAAGTTCAGATGATCAAAAGTGCCTATAATTTATCAGAGATAACTCTGGCAAGGAACCTTCTTTAAATGGCTGGTACAGAAAAACTATATAACAATGCCATCAATGTTATTCAGATGAATGGGGCAGTTTTTATCTATTAATCAATTACATGAGCATTAGTCTGTAATGAACATATGAAAAACATGTTACAGTCTTGTAAATGAAACTTCATGCTAGCCCTGATGCCAAAGGCCATTTGAATATACTGGGATATGGAGCAGTATGCTCTTATTATATGTTCTGATTTTACCTTGAAAGTTTGTTACCCTTTGTATTTGTTATCATAGAAGAAACTCATCTAATCCTTTCAAATATTAAATATTAGGGTGAGAAAGTGCCTAAAGGTATCCCCTTATTAAAACAATGCAGAAGACAACTTATATTACACGATATCTGAATCCTATTATATACTGTTGTATGGACAAACAACTCATGTTTCATACCTTACGCACTTCAAGACTTGGACAATAATAAACAGTCTGTATTCATATCCCTAATATCATAATATAGGACCATCTTTCTTTAAATTCCTGTGCTATGACAAACCTGCTAAAAGTGATCTGTTACCATTCAGATCCTGGATAAATTCCTGGTTCAGTGTTTTAGTAAATTAGTAATTAGTAAAAAACAAGCTTTATTTCTGATATAAAACTTACAGCCAAACTGTGTGGGATTTAAAATGCTCGAAATAATTACTATGAGCTAGATAATTGCCCCGGTATAGTATATATGGATGTATTGATGTGAAATGCTATCTCAGTGTTATAAAACACTTGTGTGTTTTTTCACAAAAAGACTCACTTCCTGCTTCTTTCATCTACTTATACATTCTGTAACTTTAATGTGTTCCTAAACCAGACCTCTCACTTTTTAATGCTATCCACAAACTTGCCTAATTTTAATACAATGGCAGTTAGCTCCATTTTCAATGTACTTTAAAGATTTACCAGCAGCTACCAACTTTTCATGATGTTCAATATAAGGTAAAGCAAGAATTTCAGCATGTTGTGCCTGATAAGGTTTGAAGTGCCCTGTGCTTAATAATACTGTTTTCTTGCAAATTAAAGTGAATAAAAATGCAGAGTTTACTTACAGCTTCAGAGTGCTGGAGTGCCCTCTGGTGAAAAACTGGCAGCACTGTGCCTTCAGCAAGCTCTTCCTCTTGTACCCTCAGCAAATAAGAGGTGGAGCAGATGTCAGATGATGTCACCAGACAAAGCATGAGTCATTGCTAAGCAACCATCTCCCTAACAGCTGAGGCTGTTAGCTTTGCAGCGGTACAACCTGGTGCTAGCAGCAAGCATTTCTTGCAACCTAAAGCCTGCACTGTTTAGAAATAAAGTAATTGTTTTAACAAATCATTATATGCAGATTAAAGATGAATGCTAGGTATACATATTTGGACTTCACTAAAGATCGGGCAGTGTAGAAAACCCCTTCTACTTTAGCGAGTCTCAGAAAGTGAAATATTAACCATATAAAGCAGGGTGTTGAAATCCTAAATTTTTAGATTTTCAGAACCTATGAAAATTTTTACTATCTACATAAATTGCTCTAATCCCTTAGCTTCATCCTCAGTGTAGTTTTAATTTTCTCAGGTATTGTTAGAACTCCTTTAATAGCTAATTTTGCACTTAATGACTCACATCATTAAAGATGGTTGCCACTCACAGTTTTTAAAAATCTGTTCTACATAGAAACATGGAAACTGATGCCAGATAAGAACTGCTAGGCCCATCCAGTCTGCCCATTTTCCCCACCTACTGCAAAAGCCATAGATCCCACTTGATCTCTGGCTTCACCTTCTCATTCTTATCACTAGGGTTCCCCTATACCTATCCCATGCATTTTTGAATTCTCCCACTGAGTTTGCCCCACCACCACTGCTGGGAGTCTATTTCATGCGTTTACTACCCTTTCCATGAAGAAATACTTCCTCACATTACCCCTTAGTCTACCCACTTCCACCTCATTTCATGCCCCCTCATTCCTGAACATCTCCTTTTCTGAAAGATGCTACCCTCCAGTACCATATTTAGATATTTATAGGTTTCTATCAGTAAATCCTCCCCTGGGTTCTTGCCCCACAAATGTATGATTTTTCACTTTTATTCATTGAATCTCAGCTGCCTCACTCTAGAATATTCCTCCAGTTTACCTAGGTCCCTCCTCATTTTTCTACCCCTCCCGGAGTCCACCTCTTGCAGATCTTACAGTCACCTGCAAAGAGGCACAACTTCCCTTCTAGCCCCTCTTCAATGTCACTTATTAAGACATTAAACAGGACAGGTCCCATAGCTGATCCCTGTGGCCCCTGCTGGTCACCCTCCTTTTCTCAGATTGAGCTCCATTTACCACTACCCTCTATCTTCTGTCACTCACCCAGTTCCTCCTAACCCAGATTTCCACCTTGTCACCCACTCCCAGGCGGCACAGCTTGTTCACAAGTCTTCTGTGTGGAATAGTATTGAAGGGCTTACTGAAATTCAGGTAGGCCATGGCCACTGATCCCTCCTGATCCACTTCCCTAGTCACCCAGTCAAATAAATCAATTACATTTGTTTGACGTGACCTTCCTGCTGTGAATCCATGCTGCCTTGGATCCTTTGCTCTGCTGGATTCAAGGTGTTCTATTGAAGTTACCTGTTGAATGATAATACTAGAGTCATACTGTGTATGTATTAGGATGTACCTACCACATGTGTCTGATGGTAAACTGCATAGCACTGGACTGGCATTTCAAGGGAGTGGGAATTTCTAAAACATGTGTGTTAAACCATTGATAAAAGAAAGCAAAACCAAAAAAAGGGTTATAATGATGTTTTTGCCAGACTATCCTTACTACTGAAAACAATTACATGGTGACTAAACACTACTGCTGCTTTAAACCTCTCTCACCTCATTGGAATATTTAAGACATCTACAGTATTCATGATGAGTAATTTTATTCCTTCTCATATACAGTACTGAAGTAGCTTGCCATTTTAGTGGATTGTTTAGTACTGCTCCTACATAGAACAGCGTCTGTGATTCACTATTAAGATTACAACAATCAATTTAAAATGTGTTACTATGGTTTCAGTTCAGTTTCTTTTGAACCAGTGACATCACAAAAGAACACCATCATAATTTACACTCTTGACACTCTCATGAGAGTCCTAGGACTGACTGAGCATGGGATCTACAATACCCTATATGAACAAAAGTGTGTCCCAAAACATGCATGGTGCTAAGGTAACTGAACTTAAAGACATTTAAAATGTTCAAGGTGGTGCACTCACAGAATTGCCTCAAATGATTGTACATAGTGCCTGTCTTCTATTTATATTGGGCCCTATGCATGAACAGGCAGGAAATATGCACCAGAGGCACATATCCTGCCCACGTAGCTTTGCAGCTGCGGACAGGTGTGCACCAGCCATTATTCACTAATGGCTGCCACCTGCCCATGGCTCCCCCCTCAGTGCACAGGGCAGCTGTGGGTGGAGTCATGGACCAGCCAGGCATCCAATCCCACAGTGGATCCCTTGCATGTTATGGCATGGATCCAGGTGCATGAATGCCTACCACAGGCACCCAAACCTGTGTGGCATGGCCCCATGTGCAGATGACTGGTGGTAGCCCCCCCAACCCCACCTGTCATACAGCAGTGCCCACAGCCCACAGTGCAGAAAGTATGGCCAGGTCCCTCCAACACATGGCAGCCCCATCCCAACTGTCACAATGCACATCTCCACCACCCCACTCCCATACATGGGAGCCCTGACCCTACCAGTGCCATGCAACTCCCCCCCATATGCCTGTTCCTTGAGGTGATACACTCTCTCCCCCACACCCAGTGGTGCCCGGACCCCCATCCCAACCTCCAATCACCCACAGTGGCATCCATTGGCTGGTGGACCCACTGCTGTAGCACCAATAACCCCCCCAATCTGACCTGCAAAGTTGGTGTCACGGCCTGGACGGCCAGAGGCACAGTCCTCTGCACACCTCCTCAGCTGCTGGATGTCCTGGTGATGCCGGGAACACAACCCATATTTATACGGGTGTGTTCTCATCATCACTTGGATGGCCGGTGGCTGAGGAGGTGTGAGGAGGGCTGTGCTGCTGGTAGTCCAGGCCACAACACTGACTGTGCAGGTATGGGGTGTGGGTTGTCAATGCTGCAGGGGGTTGGGGGACACTGAACACCAATGAGGGTTGTGGGAGATGTGATCAGGGGCTGGGAGTTATGCTGGGATGGCCGCTCTGTGTCTGGCTCATGTGGCATGATGGTGGCTATACACCGGCAGGGGGTGTCCATCCATACCTGGTCACCACTGCATGTAGACAGTGACTGGTGTGATGTGGGTATGCCAGGGGCACCACTGCAAGGTGTGCCTACTGCTGGCTGGTGGGGACTATTTGGACATGGACAGGACATGGGTGTGAAGGAGGGGCTGCATTCACAGGCCAGTGGCCCCTTGTGTGGGGGGGATGCAGTATCGGGGATGATCATGGGAATGTGCTGGGGTGGGTGGGTGAGCAGGCATGATGGACAGGTGCTGGGGTGCAGTATTCATTTGATCGGTATGTCCTTCCAGTCTGGGAGGGTGAGTGCATGCATAGCCGTGCACAGAGCAGTTATGGCAGGGTCCACCTTGCTGTAACCTGAATACAGGTATGCCCGCCATGGAAAGCACCATTTCTCAGTTACTGCCACCAGGTCATGCCCCCCTGTGACCAGTGCCTGAAATTCTGACATTTTTTTGCTCAGATTCCTAATATTGGCACATTCCATTTTCCAAAATTTCTCCCTCACCCCCCCTTTTCACTTTTACACTTTTACATGATATTACTTGATCTTGCTGAATTTGGTGGGGAAAGACAAGAAAGGCCCCCACTTGTTTGTGACATTTTGTGTGTGCTTCCCACTCTGAATCTCTCCTTATTAGTTTAAACTAGCTATATGTTGTGCACACATTTCTCCCACAACCCTCCTGCTGTCCTCTCTGGGATGCAAGTTGTCCCATTTGAATAACTTTCAGCCTCTTCATGTTGGGACCTAGTCCACAAAGAATCAAAATCCGTCATCCCTGCATCAACCCTCTAGCCATATATTGAACTGGAAAACATGGAACTGTTCCATTTGATTCAGTTGTGCCTTCAGTAGTACCTTGGAGAAGGCTACCACTCCTGCTCTCTCCTTTGTTGCCTTTCCTAGAGCACAGAAGTCTGCCTTCACCTGTTCCATGCTCTGCTTACTCAGATCATTCATGCCCAATTGCACAATCAAGATCTGGCCTCTCCACCCCCTATCCTGTGAGATCCACAACCCTGGCAATAAGTCTGTCTGATGCCATTCTTTCATAAAAACAGACCACCTCTTTGCCATTGGGAGAGAATTCCTACACTTCTGTCATCCTTCTCCATAGAATACTATAGCAAAGTTCCACCAGTTAGAAATAAGAAGTCCCATACCTAAAAATCTGGATGTGAGAGTTCCCCCACTTAAACATTTCAATTAAATCACTGCGCAGAATCACTGTATGTAGAATTTAGCATCTATCCTGTTTTAATTTTCATGCTGCTGTTTTGTTCATTACAGCGGGCGTTAGATGGAGTTGATGTGTAGGCGTAGGAGCATAGTGAGGGGAATTATTGTGATGTAGATTCAGGAGCCAGCTTTTTTTAGTTTTAGTTAGAGCTACCTTGAAAGTCTGTGGAGCATTGTAACAGTTGCTGTTTTGGCGAAGAAGATTGTGCAGAACCCTTGGAGGCATATGTGTCCTATCTGGGAAAGGGCTTGGGCAATTTGGATTGCTACCAGTGGGACAGGATTGGTGAATTGTTGTTTGGACCCAGAGAGGTGGAAGTATAGCTAGAGACCAGCAGCTTGAGAGGTGAAGCTTTGGAGACAAGTGGAGGTTCGAGGGGCAGTATCACCCTGTTGTTTCTGTTTTTCTGCAGTATATGTCCTCTCAGGAGTTTTTATAGGAAGAGCCTGAAAGACACTATTTGGGCATTTAAACTGAAGTCTATTGTGGGACACAGCAGACTGAGTTGGGATCTTGCAGGAAGATTTATTTCCCCTGTTTTGCCACAAGTACAAGTTGCTGCCTTCTCACTATCCAGGATTCTGGACTTTGGGATTGACTGCCAGGCCATTAGAGGGCTGTGGCTGTTTCTAACCTTTGGAGTGAATTTGAAGCTTTGATTTGGCAGTTTGTTCTCTTTCTTCGGTGGAACTGGTCGAGTCTGAGACTATTTAGACTAGCATAAGGCCATGAGAGGGCCTGCGACTTTGGAGAGACTTGAACTAGCTAGTGACAGAAGTTTGGTTGGTGAGAGCCTCTGCTGCTGTTCTGGACACTGATTATATTGCTCCTGCAGTTGCTGCCATCCCTCTGCCTCAAAACTGTAATGTTGACTGTCCTTAAGCTGTGTGAGTTGAATTGCTGGGGCTCTGTCACAGTTTTGTTCTCTAAGAACTGTGGGAACTTATCAGTGCTTTTGGACTTTGACCCTCTTGTTTGTGCACTATTTAGGTTTTCACTTTGTTGGGTTTGGGGAAGGAGAAGGTTTCTTTATTTAATTGGAATGGTGACTGTGTGGATGTGTGTAGTGTATATGGAACTGAGATTGTGTGGTGTAGTAGCTTATCTTATTTTAAAGTTATTTAGTAGTAGATAGAATATTAGTGGTGGACCCAGAAATGTTTTTTTTTATTCAGGCCCCTGAGCTCTCTTACTCCCCCTCTCTGCTAAAAGCTTTGCGCCTCTTCCAAGACCATCCCTTTTGGCCACAGTGTCTCAGAAATGCAGGGAGTTGGGCATTGTAAGAAGGAGCATGGGGGGGTCTGGGAAAAGAGAGGTGGCCTGCGGTGCACTGCATTGGGTGGTGGGGACCAGAAGATGCCCTGGGTTGAGGAGGCAATTGGAATAGGGTCTCCCATACCTTGTCTTCCTGCCCAGGGAGCCCTTTGGACCAAGAAGGTAGGTAGCTGAGGGACCAGCCTCAGCCATTTGCACTCTTCTGGCTGTGCTGTGCAAGGCCAGGTTGATGGCCAACAAGACCTCTGTAATGGCAAAACTTGTTGTGTCGCTCGACCTGGCATGCATTATGGAGACCTGGCTGGGATATACTTTGGGCCCTGAGCTTGAGGTGTCTGTCTAGGCCAGGTTTACCGTAGTACACTGCTAGAGGATGGAATGAAGGGGAGGGAGGGCGGACATTTTTTTCAGGTCAGAGCTGGCCCTGGCAGTGTACCCAGTGGAGGACACTGGTTCTTTTGAGTGTGTGGTGGAGTGTGGGGGGTCCAGGGGTTGAGTTCAGGATTCTTCTGGTCTACTGTCAACCTTGGTGGGATCAGAGTTTCCTGCATTAGTTGATGGCCTTTGTTGCTGAGACGTTGTTGGAGTTGCCGAGATTACTCATTCTTAGTGACTTCAACACCTGGGTGGATGACAAAGCTTTGTCTGGGGCCAGAGACTTCTTGTCCAGCATGGAGGCTCTTGGCCTTTCTCTTGAGATGATGATAGGGACCCACCACTCTGGGCATGTACTTGATCTGGTGTTCTCCCAGGGGCTCGAAACTGACACCATCGAAATTGATCCGGTCATTTGGTCAAATCATTGCACCATCAGTTTCAGCTTCAGAGCCCCCTCCCTTTAGTATCCCTCTCCTGTGGAAATGGCTCAGTTCTACCCTTTGAAAGGGTGATGACCAGGGGGGACTGACAGTGGAACTGAACATTTTGCCTGTGCTGGAGACTTGTGCTAATGGTCTAGGGAATGCAGTAGTGGCCTATAATAGGGCTGTCATGGAGGACCTTGATCATCTAGCACTGATCCACATACGCCCACTGATTTCGTGCTTCGGCTCCCATTTGATTTGATGGTGAGCTGAAGACATTGAAAACCAGGGGGTGAAGGTTAGTGAGGTGTTGGAGGAAGACGAGGAGGACATTCTGGTTCTGATTATGCATTACAATGAGTATCAGAATGCAATCCTCCAAAAAAAGGCAGCTTTTATGTCAAGCATGATTGCAGCTGGGAAGAATCAACCTGCTCAGCTTGTTCGGGTTGTGGACAGGCTATTACATCCAGCCTGTCTGGAACCCATCAGAGCTTCTTCCACTCACAAGTGTGAGGAGTTCACTCAGTTCCTCTCAGACAGAGTGTCCTCCATTAGGGCTGGGATTTCTCCAAGCGGAATACCAGCATCCAACAGTGATGGACCCTGGGTGGGCAGATGCGTTCTGGAATCCTGTGTAGAGTTATGACTGGTGATGATGGTGGGAGGTCTGAGAATCAATCTTAGGGCTTAAGCCAGCCTTCTGTAACCTTGACCCAGGCCCAAAGCAATTACTTGTTAGTTGTGTCAGAGTCCTGTGTCCGGTTGTCCCTGAAATTGTTGGGAGTTTTATTTAATTTTTTATTTTATTTATTTAGAGATTCGGATCATACCTTTGAACTCAGAGCTCTTTTACAAAGGTTCCATGTCGAACAGTGACAATGACAACAATAACAAACAGTTTATAGACGATACTCGAATAGTAGGTAGCTAGTATACAATAAGGTTACAATGTCATTCCTAGTACCAATGATGATAGTACAGCATGAAGAGCATTCAACTAGGGGAAAGGACAGTGTTTATATGTAACAAAGGAGATAAAGAGGTGTGACACCTAGTGTGAGAATCCGAGGAGGAGGAGTCAAGGTGAGGGGTGGGGAGACTGGGGTGGAGCGTGGGGGGCCAAAAGAAGTGGCTTTGTCTAGGAGGTTGGGAGGCAGTGGTAGTAGGTCAGTTATGAGGTTGATCCAGTGTGGGAAAAGGCACAGGGGGAAGAGGAAGACAGAGGGATAGGTCAAGGGGAAGAGTGGGGGTAAAAGGAAGGGGAAGGAGAGTCTGAGTGAGTGAGCATTATGGGTGTTAGAGTTCTAGTGACAGTCACAAAGTGTCCTAGTAAGAAGGTGTTGTCTTAGGCCATTTTTGAATTGTGAGATGCATTGGGAGTTTAGAATGTGCACTAGGATTTCATTGAGCCATTGAGTTCTCTCACAGCGGGGGTCTTTCCTGAGTCCTTTAAACAAGCTCTTGTGAAGCCCCTGCTGAAGAAACCATCTTTGGACTCCAATGTCTTGGTGAACTATTGGCCTATCTCGAACCTCCCCTTTTTTGAGAAGGTTCTTGAGAAGGCAGTCATGGAACAGCTTGCAAGTCAACTTGTGGTCTTTCTGATTTATGAACCATTCCAGTCCAGACATAGGGCCATGCACAGCACGGAGACCAGTTTGATTAAGGTGTTGAATGACCTGCTCAGGGTGAGGGATAAAGAAGAGTGATCAATTCTCATTCTCCTCGACCTCTCAACAGCATTTGACACTGTGGACCATGGGGTGATGTTGAACAAGCTGAGGGAATATGTAGGACTCATCAACAATGTCATCAGCTGCTTTGAGTTCTTTCTCCTAGGCAGGTCTCAGAGAGTAATACTGGGGAATTATTCCTTTGGCATGATGGACCTGCCCTGTGTAGTACCCCAAGGCTCTGTCCCCTTTCCCATGTTGTTCACTGTGTATATGCTGCCCCTGGGTGAGGTCATAAGGCAGTATGAGCTGAGTTTTCATTGCTATGCTGATGATTCTCAGCTCTATTTGTCCTTCACATCCAGAAGATCTGATGTGGTTGACATGCTGAATGATTGCCTGGCCAAGATCCAAGCTTGGATGTCATTGAACTGGGTGAGACTTAGCGCAGGGAAGACTGAAGTGCTCGTGGTTGAGTTGGGTCAAGGGGGGGAAATGGGGGCCTCTGGGTATAGGTTGGGGCTTTTTATTGGTCTAGTTGAACTGGAGACCTCCCCAAAGGTGAAGAATTTGGGCATTGTTTTAGACCATGAGTTGACACTTGAAGCTCAGGTGTCAGCTGTTGTCTGTACAATTTTTTTACCATCTCTGGAACATCGCCCAAATTAAATCCCTTATTCCCCCTGTTGACCTGGCCATGCTGGTACATGCGTTTGTCTCCAAGCTTGACTACTGTAATGCACTATACCTCAGGGACAGAAGAGGTGTGATGTGGCACCTTCAGCTTTTGCAGAATGCAGCGGCCCGATTGTTGACTGAAAAGTTGAGGTTCAGTCATATTACACTGGTGCTGTTCAATCTGTACTGGTGCATCACCTTTAAAATAGGTCTTTTGACCTATAAGTCCCTACACATGTTGGGTCTGGATTACCTGAAGGAGTTCCTGTATCCCTGCACCCCAAGTTGCTCTCTTAGATCCACAGGAGAGGCCCTTCTGAAGGTCCTTTGAGCAAGGTTGAAATCTTCTGGGGAACCAGGTATTTGAGAAGGCTACCCTGGTCTTTTGGAATCCCTTTATCGGGGTAGGTCCAGGAGGTGCCTTCCCTAGAGATATTAAAGAAACAGTTTAAAAATGTCCTCTTGCAGCAGACCTTTGGGACCTGAGGACTCATTTAAATTGCTAGACTGCCAAGGAAACAGTTTGTGCTGTATTTTAAAGGATTGTATTTATTGATTTTGTATATGGTTGGGAAGCAGCATTTTGGAACTATCAGGCTGAATTGATTTGAACCCACAGTTTAATATGCACTCCCTGACCTTGTGGAGTAAGAAAGGGAAGCAGGGAAACAGTGCCTCAAACTTTTCTACTAAAGGTATGCCACCATTGCTTATGTGTCTGTCTCCTTTGCAGGCCATCTTAATTTAAACTGCTGGCTCTCAGGTCTTCCCTGGTCTCTTTGTTCTGTTCTCTTCCAGGGAGGAAGGCCTGCTGAAGGTGAAAGCTCTTGGAGAGGCAGTGCAGTGTTGTGGGATCTGGCTGGGGCACAGTGCCTGTCAGAAGGGCTGAAGAAGCCAAGGAATCCTGCGAGTGTGTGCATCAGCTGTATTAAATGTATCAAAGATGCTGAAAGTTCATTGCAAGATGCAGTGAGAAAAAAGAAGGGAAGTTTTAAGGAATCTGATAAATGGAATATAAACAGTAGTCCTGAGTTTTTTTTTATGATAGTTCTATCTGCTGTCTGAATTTTTATTTGACTTAGATTTTTCTAAGTTAAGTTTCTGCCCTGACTGCATCATATTTGCATATTACATAGTAAATTGTAATGTGTTTGCTTTGTGCAACACTGGGTGGGTTAGGGTGTCTAGAGGATAATTCTTTAAAAAAAACAGAGGATTATTATTTTTTTTTTTATTTTTGAAGCCATATGCTAATACATATGCTAATCTGGCACATGACACCCACCTAAAAACTGTGATTACGTAGCACTGCTAGACAAGCAAGCCATGAGCTGTGTACGAGTATGGGCTGGGTGGGAGAGCAGAGTTGTGAGCCGGTTTAATTGTTTTGTTAACCCTGTATGTCTGTTTTTCTGTTTTTGCTTTTTTGCATATAACATCTTGCTATGATATTCCACTACAAGGGATCCTGCTGGCAATTTATTTCTTTTTTGCATACCATCTCCCTTTTTTCATACTTAGCAAAGCTACTTGAATATTCCTAAAGGCATTTTTAATCAGACCTACCTGACCGTTCTGTTTTGGCAAGGAGTTCTTTTTTTTTCTGTCAGTCATTGTAATTTGTTCTCTACCTACTCTGCATTGCACTTTCATTAATTACATGGGCCAAATCTGATTCTGGGCCATGTGGGAGTGTTGGACCATAGTTTGGTCTGAGGTGTGCTAAAGGACAGGGATAAAAAAGTAAGTTAAATTAAGAACTGAAATATCTTACTTCCAATTCTGTATTTTGTATACTTTGTATTTTTAGAAAGGAAGAGCATGTATTATAAGCAGGATACAAGGATGACAGAGACAAGACAAAGACAAAAGAATATTTTTAGTGAGATATAGAAGTATGTGAGAGGTCAGGAAAAGTTAGGTAAAGAGCGACGTTTTATGTTTCTCTTTTTAAGATTATTAAATTATGTTTTAAATTAATATGGGATTTTAATCTCTTATTTTTATGTTATTTGTAGTGTTGGGTGTTTACAATATAAACCTGCCCTGGATGTGGCCTTGCAGTTCGAAAGAATATTTGATCTGGCATAATCAGTCAGTAGATTATTTGATCTGGCTGAAGTTCTACAAACTGAGTGTCTCAGCAAAGCAATTAGAAGGAGGTATTCTGAAAACTTTAAGGAGGAAAGGGAAAGAAAAAAATGCCATAAATTGGAATTGAACAGTTGGACACCTCTGTTTCTTCATGTTACAGGAACATTCTTGTGTAGACTCCTGTGTGGATTTCCTTTGAACTTTTAGTACTGTTTCTGGGAAATAACTGGCTTGAGGGACAGATAAGTTGAGTAAAGCCTAAAGTCTTTAACTCTGCTAGAACCCATAGGCCTTAAAGAATCATTGTTTGTAAAGAAGAAAGTTGGTGCTTGGACTAAACTGGAGAACAAGACCTGTCAGAATAAGATTCCATCAGGACTCTGGATGATACTGTATATTTTGTATTTTGTAGTTATTATATTTATATACCTTCATAAAGCTTAGGGTTTATGACCCATTGACTAATATGCATATTTGCACGTGTTTTGCACCTTCTTACACCGTTTTGCTCTTATTGCACTTTTGCGCTTTAGTATTTTCCTTTTTTTTAATATTGCCTGTTTATCTGTGCCTAATTAAGTATTCACTAAGTATTTATTATGTCCCTAATTGGTATTTATTAAATACTTGAGATATCACTCTACAGATTATTGAAAATGGTGTACACAAGATTACAGAGCAGGAAAACTAGCTGCTCTCCCTGTTAAATGCCTCTGTTCTTCCTGGTGGGAAAACAAAGGGGAGGAAAGCTCATTTAGGAAACCACAGGCATTCAAAAATTATAGAACACATGAAGTTGCAGAAATTAGATATTGACAAAACATCTATGCCCAATAAATTTGCTATGAATATATAACTTAGTAGATCTAAAGATTCAATTGAGGTTACCCCAGACATGTTTGATAGTGGAAATATGGTAATCACAGACACCCTAGAGGACCTCAATGATGTTTATCCAGAAACCATAAACTCCTGGAACAGTGAGGTTCTGGATTTAGGGCAAGATTTAGAGCAAGAAATATCAAGACATCAAAGTTATGCCTTGAATCTTGATCTAGACTCTGATATTGAAATAATGGACTCACAGAACATGGAAAATTGTATGAGGGTTGGTGGAAGGAGGCACATTACATATGATATGGTGTTGATATGCGGAACAGAACTTAGACATGTGAACACCAAATTACAGAAAACAATTAAAGGAATAAAGGATATAGCTTCTAGCTATAGTAATATTCAAACACCTAAACCGAGAAAGGGTAATTACAAAGATCGATGAGAGAATGGGGAGGAGGAGGTCAACAGACCTAAATATATCCCTATTTCAATTAGTGATGAATTAGTTGCTGACCTGGGGCAAACAATACAGCTAATCTTATTCTTATAGAGCAACTAATTGTTCTCAAGAATGAATTGGAGAACCTTAGGCATGATATAGCCATAAATCATACCAAAATGGTAGCTATTGAGAATAAAATGGAATTAGTAATCCCCAACCCTGAATCAGACTCAGTTTTGTATGAATGTAAATAACAGGAAGAAGTTGTATTAACTATAGGACATAAGATACCTGATTTCTCTGTGACTGATTACTCAGAATCTGTAGACAAGCTACAAAAGGATAAGAGAAAGAAAAGGACAGGGAAACAATCTAAAATTAAGAAAATAAATTTACAAATTGCAACTATAAAGGGGAAAAGGACCAAAAAAGGAAAAGAAGGAATGAAATCTGTACTGGAAAAATTAAGCAGAATAAACAAACAGCAAAGGGTGATTCTATTACAACGAAGTAGATTGTAGCCTACTGCCTTTCCAGGAAGGATAAACAACAATATGGAAAACAAATATTGGCTCTATTGAGACTAATTTAGAACAACACTTGAAGTTATTAGAAAAGGAAGTAGATGCTCTTAAATGATACTTCCTAATAATGTTTAACTGACTACAAGTATACAGATACAGGATAATGCAATACACATTTATGAGTTAACAACTGATAAAGAAGAAAATAAAGGGAGGGATACTCAGCAACAGATGGCATCAAAATAGTTAGGAAACCAGCAGAATGGAGTTACATTGGGACAGGACTTAGTTCTACCTAACTGTAATAATATGGAGATATCTAAATCAAAAGAAACTCAGATATGTAAGGGGGATCTAGAGAAAAGAGAGAAAAAAGAAAGAGAAGAAATGGATTACTAAGACAAGAGATGCAGAACAGACAGAAGAAATAAAGAAAAGAGTGACGTGTTATACACTGAGAAAGGACCAGGAACAGAACAAGGAAAAACAAGAAATATTGATAAAAATGTCAATAGACAGCAAGAGACATGGGGTTCAGAGAATAAGATTGATCAAACAACTTAGAGGATGATCTAATAAGCAAGGGGCATATTCAATTATTGCACTGAGAGGAGTGCAAAAAGAAGATTTTGAAACTTGCCCGGTGCTTATTAAATTAGGGAAATTGATGATATGTAACGAGATGTTAGAACTAGAAATATTAGAGGATGATATTGTGGATGCTATAAGAGCAAATGATTTAACATCAAGTGATACAATATTACTCTTTTTTAAACATGAGAGAGTAGCACACTATGTATGGGGAAATTCATATTATCTAACTAAATTTAATCTAGCTATGGACTATCGATTAGTAATAAGATCATTGCAACTCAAGAACATATTTTACAAAAACTGACTTGATAACAGAACTGGCAAAATGTTGTTCTTTGCGTGATCTTTGGTCACAGGATGACAATAGTGTGCTTGATGTTACTCTATCAATCTTTGGCATTGCCAGCAGAAGGGTTGAGACAAAAGAACAGCTAATAGACATGATAATGTACATATCTGACAATCTCCTGGGTATTGAAATGTATAAGGATGATATAACGTATGTGGAAAGAGTTTATAAAGAACCATCTATGGGAAACCAAATTGATCTAGTAATCTATAACAAAATTCTGGCCAAAAGAATTCTGAAGGCCAGTACTAAAATGAATAGTATGGGTATTTTTATAATAAATTTAAATAAAATAAATGATGGAGAGAAGGAGTCATCAGTAATTGAATCGGAAATGCAGGAAATATTTTATGATATTGAAATCTCCAATAGATTTCAACTATTGGAAACAGAAGTAAATAGCTGACTTAATAGTGTGCTACTACCAAATGCACAGGAGACTGAAGAATTATAGAATGATTTAAATAATATTGGAGCTGTATATTTGAATAAATATGCAGGTAAACTTGGAATTATGTCCTGGAATGTAGCCGGACTGATTCCCTAGTTCATGGATGAAGAATTCTATGACCTTTTAAATAAAATCGACATACTGTAATAGGACTGCAAGAAACATGGCATGGGGATGAACAGTTAGACAATATTAACATAAATGGTTACATTCTATATCTAGTGCCAGCACAGAAAGTAAAGAAAGCAGGAAGGAGAATAGGAGTATTAGTTATATATATATATATATATATATATATATATATATATATATATATATATATATATATATATATATATATATATATATATATATATATGGATAACTGACTTCCTAAAAATTGAATATACTGTAGTAGAATCAAATTACATTATGGTGTTATTAAGGATATGGGAAGAAAAAATAATCTTGGTAAATCTCTATAACCCCCTACGAAATCTACAGCATATGACTGTCATTTGACTGAACAAGGAGTGAGAGACATTAAAAAATGGACATAAATAAATACACAGGTATGTTGTTATTGAGGGATTTTAATATCCAATATGGAAAGAGTAATTTATAGGATGGGCAGAAAGGGGTAAGGCCTTCAAGAAATGGAGGGTAATGAGTACCAATCCCCATAGTCTGCACAACAAGCTCCCTAGACTTGTGGCCTTGATGGAAAAGGGATGCCTGGATATTGTAGCAGTAACAGAAACATGGTACACAGAGAACCATGACTGGGATGTTAACATACCAGGGTACGCAACCTACAGGAGGGACAGGGAGGGTAGAAGAGGGGGAGGAGTAGCTCTCTATGTAAGGGAAAGGAAGGGATAAAAACAATGGAACAAAAAAGTAAACAGGGAGGAGAGGAGGCACTGTGGGTCACCATAGAGACTGGAAATGGCACCACAATCCACACAGGGGTTGCATACAGACCACCATGTCAGGGAGAGGGAATGGACAAGGATATGATAGAAGGCATCCTTAAGATGTCAGAGAAAGGGGAGATACTGTTGATGGGGACCTGAATATGGCAGATGTTAACTGGAGCACCTTTGCTGCAGCCACATCCAAGAGCAGGGCCTTTCTCGATGCCCTACAGGTGGCATGCCTCAGACAGCTAGTTTTGGAACCCACTTATGAGGAACAATCTTAGACCTTGTACTCTCAAATGGGGACAGTGAGAGGATTTCAGATCTAGAAGTGACTAGCCATCTGGGAACAAGTGACCACCAAACAGTGTGGTTCACGATAAATTCAGCTACAGAGTCAAGCCATACAAAAGTGAGGGTGCTGGACTTCAGGGGGGTTGGCTTTGGCAAGATGGGAGAGTGCCTTAGAAAACCACTATCAAACGGGCTAGAAGGAGGGTTGGAGCAACAATGGGGAAACATCAAAACTGACATCACAGAGGCAACAAGCCTTTGTGTGAAGCAAATAAACAAATCAAAGTGAAAGAAAAAGACACTATGGTTCTCAAAAGAGGTGGCGGTGAAAGTTAGAGAGAATAAGACAGCATTCAGGAAGTAGAAGGAAACACAGAAGGAGCAGGACAGAGAGCTGTACCAGATAAGGCAGAAGGAAGCAGGGAGGGAGGGAAGTCAGAATAGCAAAGGCCCAAACTGAGGAAAAGATAGCCAACTCAGTTAAGAAGGGGGATAGAACCTTTTATAGGTACATCAGGGAGCGTAGAAAGACAAAGGGAGGGATAGTGAGGCTGAACAGAACAGATGGTGAGTGGGCAGAGAGGGACAGTGAAAAAGCAGAGATACTGAACAAATACTTCTGCTCGGTGTTCACAAAAGAGGAGGAGGGGGAGATGCCTAATCCAATTAACAGAAGCACTCTGGATAGGGGGGTCAATCCCAGTCCTTTCACAGAAGAAAGGGTTCTGAAAGAACTCCTAAAACTGAAGGTGGATAAAGCAATGGGGCCAGATGGAATTTATTTTATTTATTTATTTGCTTTTGGTAACCGGGTGCGTGCACTAGGCATAGAGATGCCTATTTTCAGGCACGACCCGGGAGGAATACAAGGGAAAAAATACGTGAACAGTACAATGTGATGCAGCACAAGGAAAAGGTAGCCAGAGGGATGGTCAATATACAAACAACTAGGCAACTGGGTGATATACAGAGTTAGCCAAAGTCAAAAAATAATACACAGTTCAGTTTGGAAAAAGTCAAAAATATAAACAATTGTGTACAAGTCAGTATTAGGTACAACAGGAAAAGTACAAAATACAGTAAGTGCCATCATGAGGCTCAGAACATAGAGAAGTAGAAGAGGAGGAGGGGGTGGTAGGGATCAGGGAGGAAAGGGGAGTTAAGGAAAGAAGACGTGCAGGGAAAATGTAAGAGGACAGTGCAGGAAAAGACAGGGGTGAGGATAGAAGGAATGAATGAGCTAAGGTGGATGAAAGCATGTACAAGGATTTGAAGCCAGTAGATGTTCATGGTGGAGTTTGTTGAAACCAGCATGGGTAAGAGCTAGGCGAATAGCTTGAGGGATGGAATTCCAGTACTTTGGGGCCACATAAGAAAAAGCACGAGTACTCATAGTGTTTTTGTGTCTGGGGATGAAGAGAGGGGCATAGCCATTTGATCGGAGACCATAGGAGGGAGTTTGGAGTGTAGCAAGAATTCTAAAAGTATTAAGGGGAGAACTAGTGACACCACTGACTACCCTTTACAACAGATCATGGGAGGATGGTGTGGTACCTGAAGACTGGAGGAAGGTGGATGTGATTCCCCTTCACAAAAGTGGGAGCAAGACAGAGGCAGGAAACTACAGTCCCGTCAATTTGACCTCTGTGGTAGGGAAAGTGATGGAATCACTTCCGAAGGAAAGAATTGTTCAGTACTTAGAGAAAAGTGGGGCACAGGACCCATGGCAGCATGGGTTAAGAGCAGGAAGGTCACGTCAGACAAATCTAATTGATTTATTTGACTGGGTGACCAAAGTAGTAGACCAGGGAGGGGCTGTGGACATGGCCTACCTAAACTTTAGCAAGGCATTTGACACAGTCCCACAAAAATGATTAATAATCAAATTAACCAGCCTGAGAGTGGGTCCCAAGGTGGTAGCCTGGGTAAAACATTGGCTGGACAACAGGACACAGAAGGCAATTGTAAATGGAGTCCATTATGAAGAAAGAGGGGTTACTAGTTGGGTATCGCAGGGTTCAGTACTGGGTCCAGTCCTTTTTAATGTCTTTATAAGTGACATTGCAGAGGGACTGGAAGGAAAAGTATGCCTCTTTGCAGATGATACAAAGATCTGCAACAGAGTTAATACACAAGGAGGCATGGAAAGGATGAGAAGGGACTTGGCAAGGTTGGAGGAATGGTCAGACGTATGGCAGCTTGGATTCAATGCTAAGAAGTGCACAATAATGCACCTGGGAAACAAAAATCTAGGGGAAGTTTACACAATGGGGAGGTGTAGTAACAACAACAAAAATGGAAAGGGACCTGGGGGTGATCATATCAGATGACCTTAAGATTAGAAAGCAATGTGAGAAGGCAGTAGGAGGGTGGAGGGATACTGAGATGTATAGGGAGAGGCATCACCAGCAGAAAACAGGAAGTTGTTATCCCTCTATACAGACAGTTGGTGACACCCCATCAGGAGTGCTGCATTTAGTTCTGGAGACCCCATCTCCGCAAGGACATAGGCAGGATGGAGGCAGTCCAGAAGAGGGCAACTAAAATGGTGCAGGGTCTGCAAGAGAAGCTATATGACAAGAAACTAAAGGAGCTTAATATGTATCTCCTTGAGGAAAGGAGGGAGAGGGGGGATATGATAGAAACTTTTAAGTACCTCAGTGGAATCAACAAAGTCCAAGCCGGTAGCATCTTTCAGAGAAAGAGATGTGCAAGAACAAGGTGAAATAATTTGAAGATAGAGGGTGGACGGCTCGGGAAATCATTTGAGAATGAAATCATTTAAATCAGTTATAATATGTTGATTCATTTGCTATATTGCTAGAGAGGTAGAAACAGAGTTTTGGTTTATTAGTTGAAATATTTGTCCTAGTAAGTCACAATGATGGAATTAGAATGTGGCTTCTTTATATGCTGCAACATGACTTCATCTGATTTCCATGACTTTATGTTTCTCTGATCATTGATACATGTTACACACGTGTTGTAAAATAGTCATTATATAATTATTTTGCATCCTAACCCATCCACTGTTGATTATATACATCTCAGAACAGAATCACCCAGATGGTCAGATTTTTCTTCTATTTACCTTCTTAAAATGGTCTGTTGTATACCCTGAGCTACACATTCTGAGTTTAAGTAACTGTTGCAATTAGAATTCAGTACAAGCAGCCTTCATTGTTTCATGTTATTACAAAAGAAAGATTTAATTATTTTAAAGGTGCAGATGTGTAGGAACATGAGAACATAGCATACATGATTTGATAGAGACCATAAAGCTACTTGATCTACCAAATAGTAAGGAGATTACTATGCAAATGGCTGCTGTAACGATATTGTTTCATTGTTTCACAAATTGTATTTAGTGCAGCTACAGCATCTTGGGTTATAAGGAATAAAACCAAAAAAAGAAATAATAGTGATTAGCAATCTTAACTGATAAGAAACACATCTGATACAACCAAATTTGTGTGGGTGAGTTTTTTAAATGGAGCATAATAAATAGCACTTTGTAAAATGTGTATCATATCTAACTTCTTGTAAATTTCTTGGGATTTCATTTGGAGTTACATAGGGTAGCAGAAATTGCCTAAACTGAACTTTTCACAAACCATGACAGTTACTTTCTTCTCACAGATATGTGATCAGCTTGTTATCTGCTTTGAAAATGAGATCTGATACGATATCTGCCATGTGAATTCATTGCTGTTTTTTGCATTTGCTTTTTAGGGGAAATTTGATGACACTATTAAGGAAAAGGAACTGTAAGACAACTTTAATAATTAGTAGACTGCATCTCTGTGCTACACTGCTCTTGCCTCTGTGTCAAAGGATTGCAGATTTAAGATCCACATGTCTGAGTTTTCCTGGTGGCACTGAGGGTTAAGGCGTTGGATGCTACAGTACACCTCACACCACTCTGGCAACCCAGATTCGGAAGTGAGCTTGGCCACCGGGGGTCAGCAGGGGAAGGAGAGGATTGAGTGTCCAGAGGACTTGTCTCATCTCCTATGGTGGGATCCTGGAGTCTATTGCTCTGTAGCGGCCCCCGGTGGAGACTGGCAGCTACTCAGGAGCAGTGCCGTAGATAGGGTGAGACGCGGTGGACGTTGGCATTAAACCACGCTGGCAACATTTCATGTCCATGTCTAGGAGAGGGACTTCAGTCACTACCATTACTACTATATGCCCCTACTCATAACAGAATGATGCCCATGATGGGATCCACCCACCACCACCAAACAAAGCCCATCTTCAGGGCTGGGTTTCTGGGTGATGTGGTCTCCCTCCCCTTGTGCCTCCCCAGGGAAGGGCTCCACTGTGATGGGCAAGCCACAATTCTCCCGTCTTCTTGGGATCGTGGCGGAGGCCGGTGGAGAGCCAGGTTAGAGACCCCGTGCATCAGGGCTGAAGAGGGGAACAGCTACCCAGTTGAGATTGGGTGAATAAATAGAATCAGAAAAAAAAAGATCCACATATCATGTACATGGGCTCTTACCCACAATGCAGAGGTGCAGTACTGTAGTGGCATTGCAGTACTGAACATGCTACCCTTCACACAATCCCTTTAGTGAACTATTAGAGGTTTTATTTATTTAAAATTAATATTTTCAATATTGTCTCCTTTCATTGTCCTTTAAAGATTTGTACTATATTTACTCCAATCTAAAATTAGAAGTTTGAAAAAGCAAAAAGATATATATTTCCACTATGGCAAAACCAATGCACACTGACACTGGACACCCCAGCATTCTGTTTTGCTTATGTTTGCCTTCATAGCTTTTAAAGGGATCATGCGTCAGTGAAACCGAATGTCATGCTGCTGTCTTCACACAAGGTCCCTTACATTTATGAAAGTAGTGCAGGTAATAGTTATCTATCCCATAGTACTACTGAAACAAAGAAAAAGATGGGGCCACCCAGTGGACCAGTGGCAGCCCATTGTGCTGCTGGATATTTTACCCAGGTTCAGGAGCATACTTGGGGCACTCATTCCAGAGCACACAGGCTGGCTAAGCATTGCACAAGGCAGTGTATGCCAGCCCAGGGAGACTGCATGCTGCATTTCTTTGCTAAAGCAAAACCCTGTACTGGATCAGGGATCTGTGCAAGACGGTCATCTGCATGCATTCAAACCCAAAATGGGGCATGTGTACAACACTGCTGGAGGTGAAAAGGCAATGGGGGATGGGCAAATCAGAAGGAAAATGATGTCTGGCAGGATTAAAATACTAAAACACTTGGACAAGTGCCTACGGTCCACTCCCACTCCAATAACTGTGTACTAGTAGGGGATACCTCCTTACTGGCCCCTCCATTCAGAGTATTTGATGTAGTACCCTGAAATGCAGATGAGTTGATGACTGCATTGGTTGTAAACAGACAGGAGCCTGAATAGTGGTGTCTGGCCAGGGGAGCATAAATACTTCTATAAAAAAATAAGACAAGGGTCAACCTGTTTCTATAAAGGGGAACATTCAGCACCAAAGACCCCACACCCAAGTGTGGGGCTGATCCCAATATGCACTTTGCATGCAACACATTTTGGTTTACTTACTGTTTACTGTAGTATAGAAGATTACATCAGATTAAACGTTAATGTTTTATGTATGTCTATTAATGTCAACACTTATTATTGTATTCATAGTATGTCCATTTTAAATTACTTGTTTTAATGTTCTACTTATTGCTCGTGAAAATAGGCAATTTTTTGTTTGTTTGTTTAACAGGAGAGACACAAGAAACTGAAATCTTGTTTATGGGTGTGATCTGGAGCACAAGGAAGTTAAGTGACTTGCTCAGGGTCACAATATGCAAGTGGGTGCTGTGGGATTCAAACCCAGGTCTTTAGGATTACAGCTCAGAGCCTTAAACCACTGCGCTATACTGTTCATCTTACTAACAAGTATAAAAAATAAAAATGGAAACAATGAAATGAAATAATTTGCTTATTTTTACTGTTGGCTGACATCTTCTGTAACTACAAACCCAGCATCCACTGCAGCAAGCTACTATGGTTCTCCAAAGAGGTGGCAGTGAAGGTTAGGGAGAAAAAGGTAGCATTTAGGAAGTATAAGGAAACTCAGAAGGAGCAGGACAGAGCACTGTACCAGTTAAGGCAGAAGGAAGCAGTGAGGCTGGTCAGAATAGCAAAGGCACAAACTGAGGAAAAGATAGATAACTCAGTTAAGAAGGGGGATAAAACCTTTTATAGGTATATCAGGGAGCGTAGAAAGACAAAGGGAGGGATAGTGAGGCTGAATAGAATGGATGTGTGGGCAGAGAGGACAGTGAAAAGCTAGGGATACTGAATGAATACTTCTGTTCAGTATTCACAAAAGAGGAAGTGGGGAGATGCCTAATCCAATTAACAGAAGCACTCTGGAAAGGGGTCAATCCTGTCTTCGGATGAGACGTTAAACCGAGGTCCCATCTGCCTGGATTGGTGGTAGTTCAGGTGGATGTTAAAGATCCCATGGCACTTATCGAAAAAGAGTAGGGGAATTTCCCCGGTGTCCTGGCCAAATTTCCCTCATTCACTAAAAATACCACCAACAGCTTAATCTGGTTCAAGGTCAGTCGGCATTCATCTGTATCCCTCTCCCCCGGGTCGTGCCTGAAAATAGGCAGGATTTGTCTAGTGCACTTACCCGGTCAACAAAAGCTAAATAAATAAAAATAAATAAATAAAAATCCCATTCCTTTCACAGAAGAAAGGGTTCTGAAAGAACTCCTAAAACTGAAGGTGGACAAAGCAATGGGGCCAGATGGAGTTCACCCCAGAATTCAAAAAGAATTAAGCAGAGAACAAGTGAAACCACTGACTACCCTTTTTAACAAATCATGGGAGGATGGTGTGGTACCTGAGGACTGGAAGAAGGTTGATGTGATTGCCCTTCACAAAAGTGGGACCAAGACAGAGGCAGGAAACTACAGACCTGTCAGTTTGACCTCTGTGGTAGAGAAAGTGATGGAATCACTTCTGAAGGAAAGAATTGTTGAGTACCTAGAGGCCAGTGGGGCACAGAACCCAAGGCAGCATGGGTTCACAGCAGGAAGGTCATGTCAGATGAATCTAAGTTGTAGACCAGGGAGGGGCTGTGGACATGGCCCACCTAGACTTTGGCAAGGAATTTGACACAGTCCCACACAAAAGATTAGTACTCAAATTAACCAGCCTGGGAGTGGGTCCCAGGGTGGTAGCCTGGGTAAAACATTGGCTGAACAACAGGACACAGAAGGTAACTGTAAATGGAGTCCACTCTGAAGAAAGAGGGGTTACTAGTGGGGTACTGCAGGGTTCAATACTGGGTCCAGTCCTTTTTAATGTCTTTATAAGTGACATTGCAGAGGGACTGGAAGGAAAAGTATGCATCTTTGCAGATGACACAAAGATCTGCAACAGGGTTGATATACAAGGAGGCATGGAAAGGATGAGAAGGGACTTGGCAAGGTTGGAGGAATGGTTAGAAGTATGGCAGCTTGGATTCATTGCAAAGAAGTGCAAAGTAATACACCTGGGAAACAAAAACCCAGGGGAATGTTACACAGTGGGGGTCGGGAGGTAGTAACAACAACAAAAATGGAAAGGGACCTGGGGTAATCATATCAGATGACCTTAAGTTTGGCAAGCAATGTGAGAAGGCCGTTGGGGGGGCGGATACTGGGATGTATAGGGAGAGGTATCACCAGCAGAAAACAGGAAGTTGTTATTCCCCTGCACAGACAGTTGGTGAGACCCCATCTGGAGTACTGCATCCAGTTCTGGAGACCCCACCTCCACAAGGACATAGACAGGATAGAGGCAGTTCAGAGGAGGGCAACTAAAATGGTGCAGGGTCTGCAAGAGAAGCCATATGAGGAGAGACTATAGGAGCTTAATATGTATACCCTTGAGGAAAGGAGGGAGAGTGGGGACACGATAGAGACTTTTAAGTACCTCAGTGGAATCAACAAAGTCCAAGAGGGTAGCATCTTTCAGAAAAAGAGATGTGCAAGAACAAGGGGACACAATTTGAAGATGGGGGGACAGTTCAGGGGCAATGTGAGGAAGTATTTTTTCACAGAGAGAGTGGTGGACACATGGAACAGCCTTCCTGAGGAGGTTGTAGGGTCTAAAACTGTGGGAGAATTCAAGAATGCATGGGACAGACATACGGCAATTTTTGTGGTGGGTAGGAAAAAATAGGCTGTTGGTTAAATAGGATCTGCAGCTTATCATCTAGGTAGGGAAATGGACAGACTAGGTGGGCCAAGCAGTTCTTATCTGCCATCAAAGTCTATGTTTCTATGTATCTGACATCAGAGCAGTACTGTACCAGTGGGAGATTCAACAGCCTGCAGTGCATGTTAGAGTTTATATAACTTCTGATCTGTTGTTTGCTGGCCCTGCTGTCTTACCTGGACTAAGCACAGTTACAGAGGACTGTACTTAGCCCATGGAGATAAGCAGGACTGGACAACATCTGTTGGATATTACAAAAACGTAAACATCAATTGCAGGCCATTGACTCTCCCCCTGCTGCAGTACTGATGTCAGCTGCAGGGAATTCTGGGATTTATGGAAGTAAGCAAAATTAATCTGATGCATTATAGTATACCAACATTCTCCCAATAAAAATTATAGATTTAGATGAAGTTGTACTGTACTGTGTATATTGTACATTGCTATGAGTGGGAAGTTGTAGATGATATAAAAGCATCCCTATTTGCCTGCAGAATAATACTGTCCTATCGGTATCTAACTAATTTCTTTGTAGTGTTTTTTTTGAGATGCATTCCTTGCAAAATGAATTATTTATTTTGCAATTGTGTCCAGGGATGAACACACTGAGTTGTAATCCACTTCTTTTCAGGTGTATCCTGGGGGAAGATTAATTGCTTGAGATTAACATAGCAAAATAAAAAGTACTTAAGCAGAAAGACAATGTACAGTAGATTAATAAAATCAGAATGTGTGTGCACATGAGGAAGGAAAAGACAGAAAAATGTAAAATTAGCAAAGGAACAATTGTTGAGAATGCAAACAAGGGTGGGTAACAGCCACTGGGAGGTCTGGTCAGTTCCCTGATGCTATAGAAATCCAAACTGTATTCTATGTAAAATCTTTCTTTATTTGAGGCATTTTACTATGATTTCAAATGGATATTCAGTTACTATGTGGCTTCTGAAATTAGTCATTGCAAAAAATCCCTTTTTATTTTACACTCTTATTTTTCTTGTTGTAAACAAATAAACACTGACAGTTTTAGCCCTCAGTGTGTAATATAGTACACTGTTGGTGGGGTGGATGTCCTGGGACAGGTACATGATGCATCATTCATAGTAAGTGGGGAAGGGGCAGAGGTAAGAGGAGGGATAGTCACTAGGGTCTTTGTAGTGCATTTAGGTGGGGAGGGCAGATTAGATGAGTCACTCTTTTTTTTCCTGTCATTTCTGTTTCTATGAAATGTCTAGTAACAACATAAATCCATGCATTTTCCCAAACTTTTTAGTACCTGGTGGCTAGATACCCTGGTTGTTGTCATGTTCTTGTAAAGTATATATGCTTTTCTTTAAATTCCCTTTATGAATTTTTTAACAAGGCTTGACCAGCTCTGATGCAGTCTCTCACCTTCAATGATGTATGATGGCAGTCAAGTCAGGTTCTGTAAAGTGGCACTGTGGCTCACTGCAGAAATCCTTGTCATGATGTACATGCAATGGAAGCAGCCAGAATGATGTTAAAGCTATAGGAGCAGGACCCCAGCAAGTAAGCCTTCATCACAACCCCACCCCCCAGTCCAGACTAGTTGAACTGTTCGGGTCCCATCTATTGCTTCTCACCCTCTGGTATGGCATGGAATGTTGGGTGATGTTTTTGTATTCATTTCAAAGTTATCTCCAGTGGGAATACCCCGCTAGCTCCTGCTCTTGTGGAGCAGGGGATATTCTCTCTAGCAGACCAGGGCAGTATAGCATCCTGTACAGCTCAACCAACCGGAATGCTCATGCAACCACATGGATCTCTGTGCCTATGGATTGGGGCAGCCAGGGCAGAGGATCACATTCTTTACAAAATGGGATTAGTGGGTACTGTTATTCAGGCTGGCAATGTGTAAATTGTGCATATGCCAGCTGTGCTGTAGATCAGGCCCTAAGTTTTGATTGTTGCATTGGTTAACATGGTACCCTTTGATTTGCTGTATCTCTGCTTACAGTAGATTGTGCTCCAGTTAGTACTGAAAAGTGTGTATCAAATTTGATCTAGAAGGTCTAAAAGTGTGTATGTTATTTGTTTGCAAAGTACTGCATTTGGTGAAAATACTGCATTTCCCAATAGATCTGCTGAAACTCAAGCTCATTGCCTGATTCTTTCTGTTTAATAGGGCATGACAGGGACAAGCAGCAGCACAGTTTATAAAATATGCGCCTGACCTATTTCTGGGTCATAGTTTAATGTTGTTACGCCAACCAATGCAAAATTCAGAACTGAAAATCCCAATGAGCTGTGTTCTTCACAACTTGCTTTCTGGTGTAAATAAACTGCTTCTCCATACCTCATTTAACTGACAGAGCACCTCTGGGCAATGTGAGTAATGCAGTCAGTTCAGTGCCACCAAAGCCTGCTGGCCAAGGCAAGCTGCTATGCTTTTTGTGATGTCTGGCTGTACATCATATATTGATCTGAAAGCTGTGAACTATTATTCATTTCTCTGATGTCTAATCT
This sequence comes from Neoceratodus forsteri, assembly GCA_016271365.2. NCBI lineage: Eukaryota > Metazoa > Chordata > Ceratodontiformes > Ceratodontidae > Neoceratodus > Neoceratodus forsteri. The sequence goes on along the minus strand of CM028132.1, from coordinate 1,068,747,208 downwards.
CAGAATTTTAATATATCTGCAATACATGTGATACTGCCCACCAAACATCAACAGTACATTACATTGTCCCATTAATAATATTTTCTTTTTAGTTTTTTTTTATTCAGGGAAGACTGAGCTGCCATATTACATTTACAGTGAGATCTTGCTTCCACCCAGTTGTATACCTCACACACAAAAAGGTTAAATGACTTCCTTTTGCCCTGCAATGAGTAAGATGGTTTGTTGGGATATAAACCTGGATTGTCCATTTCCTAAGCCTGTGCTCTCAAGCCTAGATCACGCTGCTGTGCTGTTTTACAATTCCCATATAAAAAAGTAAAACTCATTTCAAAATAAAATAAATATTTAACTGTAGGCAGCAGAATCAGATTTTTATCTCATTCATAATTCCAAGAATTCACCTGAGAGACAAATATCATATTATGCTGCAGTGAATTGTATTTGTATCTGCTTTTATAGAAGTTCTCTAAAGTACAGTATACTTATATAGCTGCTATTCATATGGGAAACAGAAGTTACCATTGAAAGACTTTCATACACTAGCAAGAACCTAGGAAAAATATTATATAAAGGAGTCGACATTTTTAGAAAATTTATTTCTTGTACGTTTAGCAATTTTAAATTCAAAGGGTAATTTAGAATTTAGTCAATGCAATATCCCAAGATCCAAGGCAGCAGGAAGAAGTAGTATCAGAAATTACCAATTTGATTACAAGAAATAAGTCAAGTTTAATTTATGCAACAATGGGGGTGAGAAGGGGAAATTGTTTGACCAAGAAGGGCACACTAAGGTAAGCAGGCCCTGAAAACCCATTTGTGGTGCCAAGCCTACCAGAACTGATTTTATTGATTTTAGGCATATCTGTATTATGTTTATACTGTTTTAGCCTGTTTAATTGTTTATTTAATTGTATGTTAAAGTTCCTTGATAATTTGAAAGGCGCTCTGTAAATAAAATTAATCATTATAAGCTGAAGCTTGTTTCCAGGTGCAACCTGGGAGCACAATGAAGTTAAGTGACCTACTCAGAGTCACACTGTATGCAAGTGGGAGCTGTGGGATTCAAGCCAATGTTTCCAGGTTTGCAGCTCAGTGGTCTTAACCATTATGCTATACTGCCTCCCAACACTATTGAAGATTAAAAAAATGAGAAGATAACAAATGATACTTGTACATAACCTCAATATATCATAATATTGTGTCATTAGTGCTGTCATATTTGATATCCTGAAGGTCAGGTACATAGCAATGGGATAATGAACCAACAGCACTGTAATGCACTGGACCAAGTAGCTGAAATTGAAGAGAAACAGATAAATCTTCTAGTAAACTGCAGGTTTTAGAGATTCAACTAGTGAAATGATGCTTTATAAACTGAATACCCAATTGTCTGACTAACAATATACATTTTATCATTATCTGTGAGAGGCAGGACTTTCAGAACTCACTTATGGCTCTGTCACTCATTAGATTCCTGCCCCTTCACACTTAAACATAAATTGCATATTGTGAGTCAGGCCATTGCATATCTTAGATATTTACAGCAACATTCCACTGAATGTTGTTTTGGATGATGACCTTAAGAAATTAGGGTTCCAGTCTGATCGAAACCTATTGTAGATTTGCATGGTATGAGTTGAACCTTTCTTGAAGCTAAAAGCTCTACTAGATAGCTTACTGTGGAACTGTAGCTGATAATCATAACAATATACTGTATAAAGGAAAAACTGTCAGTCTCTGGATGACATTATTGATGTTATTGCAGTTTTATTTAATGTATACTGTCTCTCTCTCTCTCTCCCCCTCCCCTTACCTGCCCTCTGGTTGCATCTGCAAACAAAACTATTTGTTCCCTGCAGTGTTCAACTGGTACTGATTTCACTGGCTCGATTTTCCAATGTCAGACAATAATGCAAGGTGCTTGTGCCAGAAGAGAACGATGCAAGGAGCAAGCAGCATCAAAACTTGTGTCAACTCTGATTTTCTAATGCTACTTGCATCAAAAGCAGAACTGACTGTGCCAAAGTGGCTTGCATAAGACTTGTATCAAAAAAATGGGTGCACTATGTCCCAACGGGGCTTGCATAAAAATACATGACACACCGTCCCTTTCTTTTGGATATGCAAAGGCAGAAGCTGTTGACACTGTGCTGAAGATGCATGCCACTGTTAGACCAGCTAGAGCTGGTCTAACTAACACTGGACCATAAAAATGTTGAGGGTAGATCATGTAGCTGGTTGATTATAGACAGGACCCTGTGTTTTATGCAATTCTGCGGTTGCAGCAACTGCCACAGAAACATGGTCCTGCCACAGAAACAGCCTTTTTTGGTGCAGTAAAAATGGCTGTCACTACTGAAAACCCCAAATAAATGGCTAAAATGTTAATTGTCAGTATCAGTGGCTCAGCAGGTAGCACACTCGCTTCTGAGGCTGGGAGATCAGTAAGCTGTGGGTTCTATCCCCACATGAGGCACTTGGGTTAATATCCCAATACTGACACTGTAGTGCAGCATGAGGGGAGTGCTGCACTCCTGAGGTGCCATCTTTCGGATGAAATGTTAAACCAAGGTCCCATCTGCCTGTTCAGGTGGATGTTAAAGATCCCATGGCACTTCTCGAAAGGAGCAGGGGAATTTCCCCGGTGCAATGGCCAAATTTCCTCCATTCACGAAAAATACCACCAACAGCTTAATCTGGTTCAAGGTCAGTTGGCATTCATCTGTATCCCCCTTCCCCGTGTCAAGCCTGAAAATAAGCAGGATTTATCTAGTGCACTTACCTGGTCAACAAAAACTAAATATAATAAATAAATTATTTAACCATGACTAGCACAATAAGCTGAAAGCTTTTTACATGTGCAACCTGGGAGCACAGGGAAGTTAAGTGACTTGCTTAAGGTCACACAGTATGCAAGTGGAAGCTGTGGGGTTCAAACCTAGATCTGGTCTGCTGGATGTACCCCAGATTTGCTGCTCAGAGTCTTAAACCACTGCGCAATACTGCCTCCCCTAATGGCTCCCTCCCACCCACTTGCATGACACCTGGTGGTGATGGTTGATGCTGTAAAGCTGCTCTAGTTGTTTGTGAGCAAGCTTAAAATGGCATTAGGGTGAGCTGTTGACTGCTCCATTATATATCCAGCTCCCACTGGGTTGCAGTAGTCAGTGGGTTCACTCCTTTCCAATACCCTGGCACTTAACCCTGAAGCTTATGGACATTGTGGCCTTCTACAAACACTGAGGGAACTTCAAGAAGTCTATTTCATGAGAAGGAATGGTGGTTCTATTTACTAATTGTAGACATATTGGTACTATAATTATTGCAGGCAGAAAATGGGAGGCTTTCTGGATCTTTGTTTAATGTAAAATGGTCCAGCTACTCTCTAGCCTCACAGTAAACCCTTACAGAGTGGGAGAGAAGAAAATATGGAAGCCAAGTGGCACTGAAACAAACAACACCACCGGTGTTGAACTGCACCAGCAGGAGGAAGCAACTAGAGTAGCTTTACAGCACCAACCATCACCACCAGGTTTCATGCAAGTGGGAGGGAGCCATTGGAGCAGCACTGTTTTGTAACCAGGCAGTACTGGTCTTCAAGCAACTGGGCAAGCAGGGGGAGAAATTCTTAGGAGCATAGCTGTGGTAAACCAGCACTGAGAAGATGAGAGGGAGCCATGGGACAATAAAGTAGGCTGCAGTAAAAAAATAACTCTTCAATCCCCCTATTCTCTATATCCAATTCAAATAATGATGCCAGAAATGTTTTGCATTGCCTTGCCTGTACATCTACCAAACTGCCCGAGGATATCTTTTCCTAAGCATAATTTCTGGTGAACTAGATTTTATTTTGGTGCCCATTTGAGTTGCCAGAGGATGTAATGCCAATCATAGAATTTCCACAGAAGCTGAATTGCTCATAGCCTGACTGCAGCAAGCATGAGGTCCTGCTGAAGAATGGAGGTCAAGTTTGCTGCAGCAAACACAGGGCCCTGGTTACAGAGCCAATATTCCCCTGTGGGATTAGTTTAGAGCATTTTGAAGGCTTAACACACTATTGTCTTGCCATTTCATCCATAGTATTTTTTTACTCAGCTTGAGTAATTTCTTGCCACGTGCATCATGTTTTTGATGCAACTTGCATCAAATTCTTGCCTCGTGCATCATCTTTTTGAGGCAGCTTACATCATTCTCACTCCATGCATTACACATCTTTTTGACTCAGCTTGAGTCATTTTCGCCCAGTGTATTTTTCACTCAGTTTGTATCACTTCCTCCACATGCAGCATATATTTGATGTAGCAGACCTCTTGCATCATTTTGGGGGATTTTGCCACAGAGAATGCTTTTCTTGCAGAATGCAGCACACAGTATTTGATGCACATGGCTTTGATGTAAGGTGGTTGTTTAACACACCTTGCATCAATTTAAGGACCCTTTGAAAATCTAGCTACACATAAATTGAGGAAATACTTGTTCATATTTGGACCAAATCTAGTGGGATACAGTGAAAAAAAAAACAGGAGTCACAATGTGGTGTCAGACTTAGCAGTTCCTCTATTCCTTCAGGTTTTTAATAAACAGTTATACTCTTCTTTGGTCCAGAAAACCTTTTTAGACACTTAAGACCATCTAGGCCATTTTGGAACTATTGAGTCGCTCCAAGGGTGTGGGACTACTAACTTATATTCCAAAAAAGTATTGTGAAAGGACTTAATAGGTTCTACTTGTTCATGATCCAATTTTGTTTGACTAGTTTATATATAAAATGTTCATTATGACCAAATTTGTTTTCTTTCCATGTTCCTTCCAAACAGATTCAAATCTTTAAAAAGGTAAAACAGTTATAATATTTAATTAAGGTGTTTTCTGAATTCTTCTTCCAAATATTGCTAGTTTTACAGCTTGATTAAATAGGATAGCTCTCTCTTTCTTCCTCTCCCTCACTGTTATTTAAATATATATCCAGTAGTTTATAGTAGTGGGGGGATAAACCACTTGTATTAAATTAACCAGTGGCATTTGTTATGCTTCTTATTTACTGTACTACTAGCACCTCATTTCAACAGGCCCACAATTGACCCACTAACATTTAGACACCCAGCAGTCTTCTAGAAGCCTCCCCTGATACTTCAACAAATTCAGTGACAAGTGTTCAGATTTTGACCTGCAAAAGGAAGCCTTCTACTGCCACTGAGAGGACAAATAATATTTAGTTGGACTGTAAATGACAGGAGATCCTGGAAGGTTAGAGTTCTTGTGATGTTGGGTGTCTCTTCTTTATTATAAATACCTTATCACCATAACATTAATAGTGGGGCCAATATTTTGTGGCCCACTCTACTTCTTCAAGGGCTCACAGCAGTTAATGAATGTTTCTTTCACTCAAGATAGTAGTAAGGTGAGGCAAGGAAAATGTATTTATCTGGTGTCCTATTCAAAGCCTCAGACCACCTCATAAGAGTAGAACAACATAAACAATTACATTAAAAGCAAATAAAAATAATAAATAAACAGCAATTTTAATAAGTTAATTAGGGAAGGCCAGTGCAAATAGAAAATGTCTTCAGTTGGTGCTTAAAGGCCACCATTGTGTGGGCAGATGTATTTGCCTCTGGCAAGGAGTTCCAAAACAGTGTGAAGCAGCCCAGAAGGCCCTGTCCACCAATGCTTCAGCAACAATTGGGAACGTAGGACAAGTCATTCACTTTTGGATTGGAGAGTTCAAGTTCAAGTTTATTGCAGGAACAAACTCCATTGAGCAAGCTCATTCACAAAGAGGGCCTGAGACATTTACACATACATATGGATATTACATAGACAGGTACAATTGAATGTAACTAGACAAAGTGCATACACAGAATACAAATGATATATCATGATAAGATTCAACCTAGTAGTGCAGGGTCCAGTTGAGACATTGTTTCTTATGTCTAATGGAAAAAAATAACAAAAGAAAAAAGAATAATGGTTAATGTGCAAGGACAGGAGAGACTGGATAGTTACGAGGGCAGGGTAGAAGTTTTGCTGGCAGGGAAGGCTAGGGGTTAGGAAGAGTATGGGGGAGTAGGATGTAGGTAGTAGGACTGATGGTGTCAAATCATTTAGTAAATAAATAAAAGCCTTGTGCTAGTTAGGCAGTTTCATTCCTGGCTTGGTGAGGAAAAGGACAGTTGGTACACAAATGACTGCCTTGGATCTGAGAATGGGAGGGCATGTAGAACATCACAAAGGTTTCAGGTAGCTTGGGCCCAAACAATGCAGGGACTTGAATATTAACAAGCCTATCTTGAAGGTGATGTGCCACCATAGAAAGCCATTGTAGGCCACGCAGCACCATCATGGTGTGGTCCCGTCAAGAAGTTCCCATCATGAATTGGACCGCAGCATTCCGGTCCAGCTGCAGGCATCTCATCAAACCTCTAAATAAAGAGCATTACAATAATCTAGTATGGAGGTGACAAAGGCATGGACTGCCATCTTTAGATAAGCTGACACAAGATGTGACTTTATCTGCATGATGCAGAGATGGTAAAAACTGTTCAGAACCTGTTGTTCTAATGTTAACTTGCAGTCCAGAATGATGCCCAGATCTTTCACCACATCCATAGTTTGGAGTAACTGACCATCCACAGATGGCTAAGGCAGGCCACCACGTGTCACTGCTGACTCAAGCTGACTTGAAACATAGCTTCTACTCTATATAGACTCTTCCTTCACAGAGGAATCAAAAGAAGGAGGCTGGTTGGTTTTCTGTCTCCTAGTCCCTTTATCATCATGAAGGACAACTTGGGAGGGAGGTCAGACTGCCCTTCTCCACCATCCTTGCCTCCCCTCCAGGCTAGCTGGGAATGCTGGGAGTGATCTCAGTCCAGAGACGGTAGGCAGGCACCTAAACCTATCCCTTGAGAGGGGTTATAGGCAAGTGGGGGGGAGCAAGTGAGGGGTTAAATGGACAAGCAGCCAATCTGAGTCCCTCTTTCTTGCTCCTCTACCACATGTGAAGCTCTTCATTTGACTCTCAGATGATCTGCTTCCAGCTCCCTTGTTCTTTTAGTTGCTAAGTAGTGCAGAGGCTGGGTAACTAAGGGGAACAGCCATTGGTATGCTAGGTACAGTAGATAACTAGTGGTACTTAATGTTAAGGGTGGGCAAGGCAGCTGCCACAGGCCAGCAGTCTGTCAGAATTGGTGGTCCAAGTGGTGCATTGTTGGACCTCCTGTTGGACCTCCAGGTGCCCCTATTTTTGCATGTGGAAAACACACCTGAACCCAAATGGCTAACATACCGAACAAATTGTTTGCCTCAATATACCAAACTACAGATTTTGTGTAATACTTATATGCAGGATACAGACTGTGCACCCCAGTTTGCTGTGAAAAACATCTATGAATGATTAAAAGCAATTAAAACTAATAAAACCCAGGGACCAGATGGTATACATCCAAAGCTTTTAAGTAGATTAACTGAGGCAACAGCCATCCCCTTGACTGCATTATATAATAAATTGTTAGAATCTAGTGTGGTACGAGATAACTGGAAGATGGCAGTTGTGGTACCCATTTACAAACAAGGTAGTAAAGCAGAAAAGGGGAACTATATGCCAGTAAGTTCAAGTTCAAGTTTACTGCAGGAAAAAAGCTCCATTGAGCAAGCTCATTTACAAGGAGGTCCTGAAACATATATTCAGACAAGGCTGATACTACATACATACAGTAAGTGCTTAGTGCATACATTAAGTGCTAAACAGATTACAATGCATCAAATCGCCTATCAAGCATGCTGGTACAAACATTTTAGACCAGTAGGATTAAATAAGTCCTGACAACACGGATATTAGTGGCAGTTACACACGTCTTTTATTTTTGCATTAGATAGCATTTTGTAAAGGCTGGGCGAAACTAGCTTGGGAAGTTTCAGGGATGTTTGTAACTGGTTCCAGATGGTGAGGAAGGTGACTGAGAAGGCACGTTTGCCCAGATTAGTGAGGGTATTTGGGACCTTTAACATTTTAAGGTCTAAGTTCCTGAGCGAGTAGATGCTGTGAGCAGTCTGGATAAGGGAAGTTAGATAACTAGGGAGTTTGTTGAGAAGGAGTTTTATGGTCCAGGTGCCAGCGTGGAGAGTATGTCTGGTAGTGAGTGATGTCCAGCCTACGGTTGCATACAAGTTGCAGTGATGCATCTGTATCGGGGAATTCATGATGAAGCGCAAGGCCCGGTGATAAAGGATGTCCAATTTCCTTAGATTTGAAGTTGGAGACGAGGTGTAAATTAGGTCCCCATAGTCAAGGAGTGGGACAAACGTGGCCTGAAAAAGTCTGGTTCTGATGTCAAGTGGAAAAAGTGACCTGTTTCGGAACAGGAAGCCTAGGCATATTTTTTATCTTCTGGCAAGGTCATCAATATGTTTTGAGAAGGTGAACTTATTGTCAATCCAGAACCTGAGGTATTTAAATTTCGGGGTGACTTCCAGAGGTTCGCCTAGAGATGTGACTAAGAATTATTTTGGCAGAGTGGAAGTTAATGAGGGCACTGTTTTAGAGGAAAAGATCATAGCTTTGTTTTTTTTAGCATTTAAGAGAAGTCTGGCATTAATGAGATTAGTTTCGAGTTGGGCAAAGTTGGCTTGAAGGATCTCCCTAACCTTAGATAGAGATGCTTCAGAAGTATAGAGAACTGTGTCATCGGCAAAGAAGTGGAGCTTCCATGTGGTTATATGACGGTCGAGTTCATTAATGTATATAGAGAAAAGGATTGGACCTAATATAGAGCCTAGTGGGACTCCTCTAGTTATTGGTAGGGATGATGAGAACTTGCCACCGGCATTGATTTTTTGCATCCTCCCTGAAAGGTAACTGCTAAACCACCGTACAGTCATTGGAGTAGCACTTATATTGGCAAGGCTATGTTTGATTATGGAGTGGTCTACAAGGGTTTCATAACAAATGATTCTGATAGACTAATAAGCCTGATGACACTAAGGAAGTAACAATTAGGCTAATCTGAGATTCACTAGATACAAAACAGGGCAGATGCAGTGGGCCTGTGGCACTTAACTGCTGTCAACTTCAATGTTGCTATGTGTAATTTGATTAACTTTTTTGAAAGTGTCAGTAAGGTGTTGGCCATAGGTAAGCCCATAATCAGGGTAAATGGACAAGTCTCAGAGAAAGGTATAGCGCAGTGGTTTAAGGTTCTGAGCTGCAAATCTGGAGACCTGGGTTTGAATCCCACAACCCCCACTTGCATATACTGTGTGACCCTGAGAAAGCACTTAACTTCCCTGTGCTCCCAGGTTGCAGCTGTAAACAAGCTTTCAGGTTAGTGTGCCACTCCTGGTTAAACAATTGAAAATAGCTGTCACCAGCGATATTCCATAGGGACTGGTCTTACGTCCATCACTTTTTTAATATATATGTTTCTAGCATGGTTATAAAAAAGGTAGGTTGGATCAGCAAGTTTGCTGATTACACAAAAGCTGGACATATTGTACACAGTGACCACCAAGTAGGTTTGCTCTAGGCTGAAATTGATGAATTGTATGAAAGGTCATTAATTAATGAAATGAATTTTACCCTAGAGAAATGTGTTGTTAAAGCAAAATATGCATCCTAGGTAAACTTACAAATGGGAATTGTGATTTTGAAAGTTTCTGAGAGTAAGGTAGAGCTTGTTATTACAGTAACTAACAACCTCAGGCACAAAAAACACTGTAATGACACCATCAACAAATGCAGTAGAATAATTGGATGCATAAGGAGGAATACTACTAGTAGAAGTAGTGATGTCATCATGCTTATGTACAGGGCACTGGTGTGACAACACATTGAGTACTGTGAGTAGTTATGGGCACAACATAGCAAAGGGGATATTGAGAGATTAGAGTGAGTTCAAAGAAGAACTGCCAAAATGGTAAGGTTTAGAGACTGTTACAGTAGCTATGAGGAAATGCTTTGTACACTGGGATTGTATTCACTGCAAATGATGAGGTTAAGAGGTGGTGATCTTTTTTTTATGTGAAGTGCATCTATTGGTTGATTAACATTATGTGATGGATGCTGTTCAGCAGCAATCAGAACCCAAAACTGAGGATGGGGGTGGAGTCTTGATAAGAGACATGTGAGAGAGCACAGATCACTGGTGCAGTTCATATACAGTGCTCATGGAGAAGAACAATGTGTGAAGGATGATGGAATATCTGATGTCGTTGATAACGTCACAGTCAAAGCACAGAGGAGGGGCATCAGGATAAGTGAGACGGGAAAGAGGTCTGGACACAATGGAAAAACTGTATATTAGAATGGAAATTCACAAGAACAATTAATTCTGTGGCACATATATATATATATATATATATATACACACACACACATATATTCTGTGGCATGATGCAAATTTTGTGGAAAATGCCATGGCCATGGAATTGTACAAATGTAGCCTTGGAAATATTAGGGTGAAGAGGGGTGAGAGGAGTGGGTGAAGGAGCAGACACAACTTGTGTGAGCAAGGAGTAGGGCTTTCAGGGCAAAATGATGAAAACTACATGTGGATAAAGAGGGGAGACTTGACCAGAGTTACAGAAACCTAGTATTGGGGAATGCTGACTGCCCTGCAGTGGTGATATCATGGGTAAGGAGAAACAATGAAAGTTAGAAGATTGGAGATCATAGGAGACAGTAGGAGGAGATGGGGGGACAGCAGAGTGCTGGGATAACAGGGAGTCATCAATTTTGATGATAACGTATTAGAGATTATTTCTGGGAGTTACCAGACAAGTAAAGAAATCCACTGATGTATTTATTTAGCGAAAACATATTTTACCATGTAAACAAGCAGAGCCCAGCACAATAATTAACAGGTAGTAAATCAGTAGTAAGCACAATGAAAGTAAGCTACAATATGGAAGGATTAACCCACAACAGGGTATGGGTTTACTAAGCATTAATCCATGCCGGGGGGGTGGAGTCACGATGTAAAGGCAAGTGACTTCAACCACCCAAGTGTGGATTAATGCTTAGTAAACCCATACTTTGGAGTGGGTTAATCCTCTTATAACATGGGCAATGTTATGTTCAAGTTTTACCTAAAGAAATGGTAAGCAAAGCCCTGTCAACATGCAACTGTGGGTAGAGTAAGCAATACACCAACAGAGTGGTGGTATATAACATGCCCAGGGGCGACTGAGACCCGACGCCACAGGCGGAGGGCCTTATAGCCCTTGAAGGTCCGGTATTGCCTAATACCACCCATACTTGAGGGTATTATTGCACTTAGAAAATGGGCATCTGTGTCATGTTTAATTATGTAATAAAAATAAGAGAGGACATTAGTTTAAAATGAATAAAAGTCTAGAAAAAACTGTTGCTGGTAAAGTAGTCCCTACTTTTTATGCTGTTCCATCTTGTGTTGATCCTCCCCAGAGAGCCATTCTGTTGCAGTTATACCCCCTCACTCACTCACACTCACACACACACACAGACACACCTTCCAGATAAAACCACAACCGCCCCCCATCTTATTTGTAGCAAGCTACAGTAGTAGGCACATTTTAAAAATAAAAGTAGGACAGAAAATAAAATAAGACATTGTGCCATCTTCTCTCCTGACCTGTAAGTGTCCATACTTGACTCTCACTGATCAGACTATGCTCTCGCTCTCCCTCCTTCAGCTGTTCATGAATGCATTTAGATTTAAAAATAAAAAAGATACACAACAGCATTTACTTTTGTGGTCCTGGTGAGAGAGAATTCATCCTTTCTCCCAGCCGCAGTCATATCCTATGGCATCAGTCTCCCGATCGCTCTCTCGCACTGTGTGACAACCGCTGCACTTCTAAATTAATGCTGAAAATGCCAAAATTAAAGAACAGTTGTGGCTCAATGGTTTGCCTATTGCTTCAATTTGAATGCACGACACCCCCCACCAATACCATCCCGAATGTATGTATTAACCCATGGTCGGCCTCCAGTGCTGAAACAGGTAATCCACGCAATGATTGTGGTGGACTGTGGAAAGACCTACGTGACACGCAGTCCATTTAAAACAACTTTTAATTTCTTTTGTTGCCAGACTGGGGAGTGAGTGGCTCAGTGAGAATGGCATGGTTTGGTGTGTGATGCTACAACCTACCGGACTCCACCTGCTACTGTTACCTTTTTTCAGGATGCGCATACCGCCTAGAACTTTGAACTGAGCTACCGGCTTCTGGGGCGAGACGATGTGGTCATGTGTTGATGCTGTGCAGCTATTACTGTGAATGCGTATGATAGCTAGGTTTTGTGAACTTGTACTTACTTTTTGGGGATGTGATATTGCTTTTTAGGAAATGTGACATACTGCTGGATTTGGAAGGAAGGAGGGGTGGAGGCCACAAACTCTCCCACTAAGCAGCGAGAAAAAAACATGGCAGTTTTTTAAAATACAACATTCTAATTGCTTGATGATATTGGTGATGAGGTTTGTGGCAAAGCTGGCACTTTTAATGCCTGGGCTCTGTTGCCTGATAAACGCCCAGCTTGCCAGCGTTATCAACCAATCAAAGTCTGGGGATTTTCTTGCCCATTTTCTAACAGGGATTAATCAATGGTCAAGTGACCTGTTTGGATGAATCCGAAGACAGTATTTTCAGAACCCATTTTATAAGCATGAGTGAACAGTAGGCTTACCTGTAGATACAATGGGTGTATTTAAAACACGAATGAGGATATACTGTACAGTAAAAGTAACATGCTGATTTAACACTTCTGATTATCGATGGGAAAAAGACAACTACAATACAGTGCATCTACTACTCAATGACTACATGAAATGTAAAATATTTTTTGTGCTTTAGTTTAATTAGATAAAAACATCAAATTCAATACAGTTCTCTCTCTAGTATCAGTGTTGGGATCAGCATTTTAAATCACATGATGATAATCATGACACTGTGCTCCTATGAAGCCATCAGGTTAAAATTTAACATTTATTTATTTAGTTTTTGTTTACCAAGTAAGGTGTGTTAGACAAACATTTGCCTATTTTCAAGCACAACCATGGAGAGTACAAACCATTAAAACAATACAGTGCAAAACAATGACTTTACAAAGAGTACATAACAATCTTAGAGAACAATACTTGGCATTACAATGACTTAAACACCAGGGCATATAATATTGTATATGACAAACTATTGAGTAATCATAGGAGAAAGGTGATTATCAAAAGCTAAAAAGTGAAGGCTTATTTATTTATTTATTGAGTCTTGGATTACAACACCTTTGAGCAATACAGCTCACTTACAAAGGTTTCATGTCAGTAGTACAAAAACAAAACAAGGTAAACAACAGATAAGTAAATAGCAGATATCAAGAATATACTTAAAAAATTAATACATCAAAAGCAATCAAAATAGCACTGAATGTTGCTCAATATAACTGTAGAGTGGGCTAGAAGAGAGGGCAGCCTGGGAGGCCTTGGCAAAATCTGGAGAGAAAGTAATGGGCTGTAAGGTGGGGGATGGGAGAAACAAGAGAGAGAAGATGAGTTGCACATGAGGTGGCGAGGGAAGGGGCGGAGTTGCAAAGGAGGTAATGGGGATAGAGAGATGAGAGGATGGGGAGGTGGAAGGAGGGAAATGGGGTGGGTGCAGAGAGAAGGGTGAGTGCTGGTGAAGTGAGAGGGAGGATGACAAATTAGTAGTATAAGGAGACAAAGTGGCGTTTAGTCAGGAGAGGGGGCAGCCTAGCAGGCCTTGTCGAAAACCGAAGAGAAAGAGAGAGAGTAATAAGGGTGGGAGATAAGAGAGAGAAATGTGGGGAGAAGGAGGGGAACAAGTTGCAAAACATGTTGCATGAGATAAGAGAATGGGTGGAGGGTGGAAGAGGGAAGGTGAGGAGGAGCAAGGGAAGAACTTGAAAATGAGTGAGCAGAGAAGAAGCAGATGTGAGGGGAGGAGGGGGAAAAGGCTCAAGGGTAGGATCGAAATGAAGTGCCAAGAAGGCTGGGCAGGTATTTAAAGTGACAAGTGCAGGGACTGTTGTGAGTGGAGGCTAACTAGTACAGAAGTCAGGGGCTAGAGACAGAATCATGCTGCCAGTTGTAATAAGTGTGAGCAGTATAGGTTCCAGAAAACCTAAGCAGCAGAGCAATGTCTGATGTTAACAAATATAGTATACCATAGTTTTAAGGCAGCAACAGTGAAGGATGTCTCACTGAGTTTGGTCCTGGTCCTAAGTATGGATAGGAGCTGTAGGTCAGAGCATCTGAGGGGATAGGCATTAATATAGAGCACAAGGAGGGAGGCAAGAGATGAGGGACCCTGGTTCCATATTACGCTATGAATGATACCACCCAGGGAGAGATCACATTGAGCAGCAGGAGGTAGACAACCTAGTTTAGAATACAGGGTGCAATGGTGGAAGAGTCTGTTACAGGCAAGAGCAAAATGACAGATGTAATTATAGGCCATGTCCCATATACATAAGATAGAGTTCAAGGTATGAGAAAAAATGGGCAGGCCATAGGACAACTTGAGAAGCAGAATACCATGGGTGACAGCAATGCAAGCTGATCAGGAGAGATTATGGCTGGCCCAATAGGCAAGTCTGAGTCTAACATTAACTGCCTTACAGGTGGATGACATTTATTTATTTATTTCAAAAGTTTTACCATGAAAGACATCCTGAGCTAAAAATAGTTCATTTCTAGATGTGTCGGGGGGAAGGGATATGAACAGTACAGAACAAAATAATGTGCAAGAGATTGTGCAATAAAACAACATATCAAACAGAGATTTAAAAATTAAACAGTGCATAGCTTGTTCATTAGGAATGAATGTGTAATAGGCACACACATAGCAAAAAAATAACTATCACATGGTCAATGCAGGAGTCATGTCCCTTAGGAAGAACAGAAAGAAATTAGATTGGTGAGGGTGGTAGGGGATACAGTGCAGAGGGGTAGGAGCACAGAGAGGGAGGAACAAGGGAGGAAGAGAAATAGTGTGGAGATGAATGGGAGGAAGAAGGAGAGAGGGAGAGGCAAAAAGAGAAGGGTAGGTGTGTTGAAGGTTAGAGAGAAGGGAAAATCAGGAAAGAGGGAAATAGTAGAATGCGGATGAGCTTAGACCAACGGTATTTGGAGGAGGGAGCAGTGTGGATAAGGAGTAGAGAGAAGAGAGATCACTGGGACAATGCAGAGGGAATGGTTAGGGGGAGAGATTTCCAGAGTTTAGAAAACCAGAAGGAGAAGACAGCCTGAACAGCAAGGGATTTACAAGAAGAAAGCATGAGGGAATGATAGCCTGAGTTACAAAGGGAGTAAAAGGAGGGGGGTAAAGTGGGGAGTAGAGAGCTGAGGTGGGGGGAGTGATGCCAGCTAGAATTTAGAAATGAAAGCAGCACAGTGGGTTAGACAGCGATCTTCCAGGAAAGGGAGGGAGAGGGCAGAGTACAAAGAGCAGTGGTGAGTGTGGGGCGGGCAGTCCAAGGCAAAATGGCAGAAGGAGTGAAAGAGTGGGCCAAGTCTGGCTACAGTGGACTTAGGGGCAGCACCGTAGACAATGTTGCCATAGTCAGTAATGGGAAGGATCATTTTAGAGATGATATCTTGGTAGGCAGTTAGTGGGATGCAGCTTTTGTTCATTAATAGAGTGCTGTGCTTGGGGTGGAGTTTTTAATGAATGACATCTATGTGATGTGAGAAGTCAAGGTGTCTGTCAAGCCAGATGCCAAGATACTTAAATGAAGACATTCATCAACTGTGTCCCCATCTAGGGCGCTGAACGAAGGGAGGAATGGGAGCCTGGAAAGCCTCTACTTGGTATCAAAGTACATTGAGACTGTTGTTTTTGTATTTAGGAATAGTTGATTTGACCTGAACCAATGCTGGAAAGCATCAAAATCATGTTGGAGCCTAGCTGCTAACTCAGTTGGAGAGGACCCAGAGGCAAATAGGACCATGTCATTTGCATACATGTGAATAGATGCAGATGAGCAGGCAGAAAGAAGGTCATTGAAGAAAATGGAGAAATGTAGCAGGCCAAGAACGGAGCCTTGGGGCATGCAGTGCAAATAGGGAGAGGGGAACAGGGACTCTCCAATTCTAACTGACTGAGACATATCCACTAGATAGGAGCTAAAACCAGCTAGTTGCAGAGTCTGAAAGACCTGCTGGCTTTAGCTTGTCTAGGAGAAGAGGGTAGGAGACAGTGTTTAAAGCTTTGCTAAACCAGCAAAGATGGTGGTGGTGATAAGACCCCGGTCCATGCCTATATGAATAAGTCAGTGAGCCGGAGGGGGGGAGGAGGAGGTGGAGCGGTGCTTACGGAAGCCAGACTGGAAGGGGGGTGAAGAAGGAAGAGGAGCTGAAGAAGGGTGAGAGTTGAAACAACACTATGTGTTCTTAAAATTTAGATAAGGTTGGAAGGAGGGAAATAGGCAATAGTTGCCAGATGAGGAGGAGTTACCTCCTTTGGGAAGGAGAATTTTATTTCTTTATTGAAATATTTTACCAGGAAAGGCATGCTGAGTAGTGAAATGCTTGTTTTCAGATGTGTCCGGGGGGGGGGAGTGGGGATCAACAGCAAATACAAGGTATAAGACACAATAAATAACATTATTTGGATGCGAGATACAAACAAGCATCAGTATGACAAAAATGAATGAAAGTAAATTTAACCTAACAGCAATGAACTAGAACTATATTAAACAATCAATCGAATGAATTAACAGAAAGTGCTTTCATGAGTAAATAGGGATAAGGCAACTAGAGGAATTACCAGAATGAATTAATAGAGAGTAAGTGCTTAATGAGTAACTAAGGAGAGGCAATTAGGGGAGGGTGGAAAAAAAATTAAGTGCAATTGCAGCAGGGGTTGAAATGGTCCTTTAAGAGGGAGAAGAAGACGGAAGGGGAGGCAGCGTGACAGATGGGTGACGGAGAGAATTCCATATTTTTGGGAATCAGTGTGAGAATGCTGCCTGGCTTGCTGAGGTGGACCTGAGGAGGATTCATAAGGTATGGTGGTCAAGATTTCTAAGGAAAAGAGAGAGTGGAGGCTTGCAGGAAATAGAGGAGGACAGGTAAGAGGGGAGAGAGTGAAACAAGAATTTAGCAAGAAGGTTAGTACCGTGGATAAGGTGTCTGTCAGCTAGCTAGTGAAGGGAGAGAGACTGGTAAAGGGTGCAGTGATCGGTACAGGGACGGCAGTCAAGAGTGAAATAGCAGAAGAAGTGGAAAAGAGAGTCCAGCCTGGTTAGGGACAATTTGGGAGCTCCCATAGTCAAAGATAGGTAGGATCAGCTTCTGGACAAGAGCACAGCGGGCCAGCAGTGCCATACACCCATGATGTCAATATAGGGCATCCAGATTAGGGTGTTTTTTTTGTGGATGCATCTATGTGTCCAGAGAAGGTGAGGTTCCAGTCAAGCCAGATCTCGAGGTACCTTAAGGAGGAGTTGTCCTCCGGTAAAGTCCCATCGAAGGTATGGAAGGGGGAGGGATTTAAGCCAAGAGAGTCTCTGCCTCATGTCGAAGGTCATGGAGACTGTCTTCTTGGCATTCAAGAATAATTGGTTTGAGCAGAACCAGAGCTGAATTTTATCAAAGTGTTGCTGAAGTCTGGACGATACATCAGTGGGGGAGGGGCCAGATATATACAGGACAGTATCAACTGCGTACATGTGGATGGAGGTGAGTAGACAAGCAGAGGGAAGGTTGTTGAGGAAGATGGAAAAGAGTAGAAGGCCCAGCACAGAACCCTGCAGTAATCCAGTGTTGATGGGGAGGGAAGGGGAAGTAGTATCACTAATCTGAATGGATTCAGTCCTAACCACAAGATAAGAGTAGAATGTGCTGGTAGCTGCTTTTGAGAGCCCTGCAGCTGTGAGTCTGGCAAGCAAGAGGGAATGGGAGACTGTGTCAAAAGCCTTGGCAAGGTCAACAAAGATTGCAGAGGTGATGAGACTCTGGTTCATACCATGAGTATAGAGTCAGTAAGCCTAAGGAGGAGGAGGAGGTAGTGGAGTTGCATTTCCGGAAACCAGATGGGTAAGATGTGAAGAATGAGGGGAATCAAGGTAAGGGGAGAGTTGGAATATCACCAAGCACTCCTGAAGCTTGGCAAGGATGGGGAGCAAAGACATAAGCCGGTAGTTGCCCAGGGAGGAAGAGTCACTACCTTTTGTGAGGGGAAAAACAGTGGCGTGTTTCCAGCCAGATGGGAAAGAAGCAAGAGAGAAAGATAAATTTAATAGAGAAGGAATGGGGGAGACAATAGCAGGAGCTGACAGGTAAAGAATCTTGGAGTCAAGATCAGAGGGGCACTTACCCTTAGAGAGGCTGAGGGTAAGAAGAGTTTTGAGGGCTTCAGCTGGAGACATAAGACAGAAGGAGAAACAAGGAGAGAAGGGAAGGGATGAGTTAGAGGGCTCGGGGCAGAGAGGGGGGTAACGAGGAAGAAAGGAGGGTAGAGAGAAGTGAGGAGGCACAGGAGGTGAAATAAGTGTTAAATTCTGAGACAACAGGGAGGGGATCAGATAGGGAGAGATCCCCCACTTTGAGGACTTGTGCTGCGTGTTGGGATGGAGGGGAGAATAGGGGCTAAACCACTTTCCAGAATTTGGATGGGTAGTTTATGATTTTTTTTTAACCCTGTATTTATGCTCCTCCTGCCCTCTTCTCTCCACTGTCTCAGACTACTTCAACCTGTGTTACCTCCCTCGTCTTGGTCTGCTCCTAGAGTACACGGTCCATTAACCTAGGTGCCCGGATAACCCCAGGGTAGGGTGAGGCGGCATTCCCCACTTACCTCCTCCGAACCATGCTTTTTGCTAAGACGTGGACCGGTACAGCGGAGTCTGCCTGACGAACCTGAGGACACAGCATGGAGTCGTTGCCTAGGAGAGATGCGGGTGATTTTCCTCTGTTCGTTTCTCGATGCCAGCATGCAATGAGGGCAATGAGCACAGAGGCATGCTGAGACATGCCTTCTGCTCCGCCTCTCTGCTGACATCTGCCCTATCCCTGTGCTGCTACTCCCTCCTACTGTACCTTCCACCCGGGCTCCCCTAGGTGGTGGTATTGCAGCAGGAACATGCAGATAACCCCCCTGGAGAAGGAGAGCAGCCATTGGGCGCTCAATCCTTCTCCTCTCCAGCTGACCCCCAACAGCCCATACTTGTTCCTGAACCCGGGTCGCTGGCATGGTACGAGGTAAGGTGTCCAGCACCTCAGCCCTCAGCGCCACCAGGCCGGCGGTAGTTTATGTTTGAATTAAAAGTGTCTGAGAAGTATTCCACTTTCACCAGTCTAATTGCCCTGGTGCAAGCATTTCTAAGACAGTGGTATATCTGGAAAGCAGTTTGTGAGCCAGTGGATTTGTGTTATTTCCACGCCAGATCCCTGGCATGTAGGCAAGCCATCAACTCGGCAGAGACCCAAGGCAGGTGGGTTCTGTGCACCTAGGTATGTCTTAGGGAGACATGGTGTTCCCATATAGCTAATAGCTTGGAATTGAAGTATTTCAGTGTGGAGTCAATCAAGGTTGCCAGGCGGATTGGGGACCAATCAATAGTAGTCAGGAATGACAGCTGCATGCTTCCAGATTTCCGGAACTGAGGCAAGAGAGAAGGAGAAGTTGAGAAGGGAGGAGATGGAAAAGGCAATTGCAGGGGCAGACAGGTGCAAGAACTTGAGGGCTAGCCCATCAGGGCCCCCTCCTTTCAGAGGGTTGAGGGCCAGGAGAGCTATTAAAGAGGAAGCGGGGTAGCCGGCAAGAAGGAGAAAGGGAGTACAGGAGGGGCATGTGGGGAGTGGGAGGAGGGGGGGGAGTGGTTGAGTGGAAAGAAGATACGAGTGAGGAAGCACAGGAAGTGAAGAGTTAAACACAGAGGTCATGGAAGGAGGGTCAAAGATGATGGAGTCACCCACCTTAAGGACTGGGGGAGACTGGTTTTGTGGGGAGAAGAGGGCATGGATGACTTTCTAGAACTTGCAGGGGTAATTTATATTGTTCCAGAAAGTGGAGGAAAAGAACTCAGCCTTTGCTAGCCTGGTGACTGTGGTACAAGTATTCCTTAGAGCACGATACCTGTTAAGGTTGGCAGGTACACCAGTGGACTTGTAAGTCTTTCATGCCAGTTCACATGCATGGAGGCAGGCCAACAGTTTGGCTATGATCCAGGGGTGGTGAGAACCTCTGACCCTGGTTTTCTGAAGAGGGGAGCATGCAGATCCCAGATTAATAAGAATTTGGAGTGGAAGTATTCAAGTGCTTGGTTGATGTTGTTGGCATTAGAGACAGGGGACCAGGCAGTGGTTAGTAGATCTGTATGTAACAAGGTTAAGTCAATTGACTGGAAAGACCTGAACAGGATAATTTGGGGGGTGACTCTGGGGTGGTGGATTTTGCATATGCAGTGGACCATATGGTGGTCAGTGAGAGCATCAGCGAGACTGCCAGCATCAATGATGTGGTGTCGGTGATTTGTAAGTACCCAGTCCAGTAGTGAGCGGATAATGAATCTAGAAATGTGACAGGTAGGGACTGAAATAAGTTGTGTAAGATGTAGGGATTTAATATTTTGGCATAGTTTAGAGTGGGAGCAAGAGAGCCAATTAATATTGAAATCCCCCAGGGTAAGAAGTTCTCTGGAGGAGGCATGAGAAGCGATAGTGGTTAGGAGTTCAGTAACAGATGAAGGGGAAATCCCAGGGGAGCAGTAGATGCCAGCCACAAAAATGAGAAAAATGAAAGGGAGGGAGGGAGAGTTTGAGGAAGAGGAGCTCATAAGCAGCAGGGGAGGTGACAGAGAGCACTGGAGTAGATTGAATGGTGGTAGAGAGGTAGATGGAGATACCACCACCCTTCTTAGCACAGTTAAGATGGGTGAGGTTGCAACAGGAAAGGTGATAGCAGAGTGAGGAATCTTTGGTGTAACAGTTCCAGCAAGCAGAGCAGCTTCGGTATTGACGTGCAGTAACAAGAGACATGACAGAGCAGCAGCAAAAAAGCACGGCACCGTCCACCACAGTATTAGCCAAAAAATATTTATTTACTCACATCCAATTCAGTGCAGTAAACAACACAATCCTGTTTATCAGCCAAGTGCTGAGCAGTTTGAGGAAGCCACCATATGTCCAGGCTCCTCCCCCAAGCTTGGATATATTTGTTGGCTAATACTGTGGTTGACGGTGCTGTGCTTTTTTTCTGCTGCTCAATCTTTGTGGGTAAGCCAGGATTCAGAGACTATCAGTACATAAGCAAGAAGGGAGACCATGATGGGTTATAATTGATCAACTTTAGGCAGGAGACTTTGGATGTTAATGTGGGCCACCCATATACCTTTGGGGAGGTCAGTGGCAAGTGAGTGTGCAGGGCCAGGATTTGGCTCGATATCACCAGCTATTAGGAGCAGATGGGATAGGATGAGCTTGGTGGGGACTGAGAGATGTGGAGAGAAAAAGTAAGGGAGGGGTCAAGTGTAACCCAGAGGTAATTAAAGAAGGGGATGGTGGTCGAGGGATGCCATTGTCACTGGACACTGAAAGCAGAATTGGGATGTTCTTTAATTGGTGGGCTACACCAAGTAACATTGCCTGTGACTCTGATAGGTTCATTATAAGCTTATTCTCAAGGAACCAGGATTGAATGGCCTGCAGATTGCCAGACATGTGTTTGCTGATATCAGCCACTTTCTAGGCACTGGTAAAAAAGACCAGGTGGTCAGCATACAGTAGAGGGGTACTACTGGTGAAGCAATGGTGAACAGACTTGACATGGAAGTATCAAGTGTGATCAAAGTATGGAGCTTTAAAGGACACCAATAGTGACAGGGGTGGGGTCAGATAGAGAGGATCCAAACTGGACACATTGTTGTCTATTGGTCAGGTAGCTTCTGAACCAAGGGATGGCAACATCAGAGATTCCCGGGGCACTTTCTTTGTTACCTAGAAGGGAGTGATTGACCATATCAAAGGCCCTTGTAAGGTCTATGAATATAGTCCTAGTGAGTTCCCATTGTCGAGAGAGTTAAAGATACTATTAGTGAGGATAAGCAGTGCAGTGGTAGTACTATGGTTCCAGCAGAAGCCATGTTGGGCTGGAGAGAGGAGACTGTAGGAAGAGAGACAGGTGGTTAGCTAGGTGGAGACAATTTTTTTTTCTTGCTAAGAACTGGTAGAATGACAATTGGTCTATAATTGCTAATGCTTTTCTTGCTAACTTTTCTAAACACAGGCACCATGTTTAACATTTTTCAAATAGGTGGCACTGTATTACTGGTGAGGAACAGGTTAAAGATTCTGGTTAATGAGGAGGCCAGTTCATAGGCTGCAAGTCTGTGAAGTCTAGGCCTGATACCATTGGAGCCGGCAGATTTGGATTCAGGGATCTGCCTCGGGAGTTTGTACACCTCAGAGACTCTTACACATTCAAGGTGAAAAGGAGAATGTTGCATTGGTCCAGTAGTAGTGGGTGAAGTTTGACAGAGTGAGGAGGTGGAAAGTCCAAGTGTAGGCAGTGAGGTCCAAGAAGAAATTGTTAAATGCATTTGAGATTGTGAAGGGGTTGTTACAGTTTACAACCCTGACATTCAATGTCAGTAGTGGTGGGGGTGCCATCCTGGCCCAGGTTTTTTTTTTATGTAACTCCAGAACTGGTGGAGGTTACTGCTGGAGTAGTCAAATTATGTTTTACAGAAGTAGCTTCTAATCTGTCTAACGTCCTATTTACATTTATTTCTGAGCTTTCTGTATGTAGTCCAGTAAAGAAGGATTTGGTAGCCTTGAAGGTAGATTAACTTTTGTCTATCTTTTTGAGAAGGGATAATAGAGGGTGGTCAAGCCATTTAGCTGTTGAACCATGGTCAATCCTGGTGGTGAGGGGGTGCATATTTGTCTTGGAGAATTGTGAATGTAGTGTTGAAATGAGAAACAGCCTGATATACATCAGAAGTTGCCCATAGGTAAGATCAATCGAGGCAGGCTATCTCAGTTTTAGTGTGAGATGGCTCTAAGTGAGAAAAATCATGAAAGTTGATCAGGCGAGGGAGTGCTTTTGGGGCTTTTGTCTTCCACATGCAGTAGAAGACTGGGGAATGGTCACTAATGGAGTCTGGGAGTACTCCTGAACAGGTAATTCTATCAGCATTAGGACCAGCACCCAGTCAATGAGGGTGGTGTATTGCCAATTCTTGGAGAGACTGGTGGGGTAAGAGATTAGTTGAGTGAGGAGCAGCTTGTTCAGGGATAACTTGTTACATTTTAACCAATGTTAAAATCACCAATGAGGATAAAATTGTTGTGATGGGCAAGAGGGCCAATGGTACTGATTAAAATAGGGAGGGTTTGGTAACTGGTATCAGATGCTAAGTAAGCACAGAATATGTGCAGTTTCTTAGTATTAGCTAGGGTTAGGGTAGTGTGTCACAATCCAAAGGTTGGCCCAGTAGGGAGATGGGGAGCATGGTGAGGAGACATTAAAGGTGGGCTTTGTAGTATATCATTGTGCCCCTCCTCACCTTATGAAGTTGTAGCCAGCTAAAGCACAGAGACAATTGGATGTGGTAGGTTTTAGCCAAGTTTCTGAGACACAGACAATATTATGCTGATAGTGGCATGCACAAAGGGTGAGCTCATCAAAATTCTGGAGCAGACGTCTAACATTGAGGTGGGCTAGTTTGACACATTTTACCCTAGATGGGGGAAGGGAGAGAAAAGGAGATAAAGGCTGAGCAGGCCCAGAGATAGGTTCAGTGTCTCCAGCAGCCAGTAAGAAGGAAAGAGCCAGTAGCACAAGGGAATTACCTCTTAACCAAGCTCTCATAAGGGGGTAACACCAACGGAATTTATTGCAGTAACAGGATATAATGTATTGGGTTTCAAGGGTGAGTAGGCCAAGCTAATCCATACCCCACTGAAATCTGACTATGGTACTGGACATGCCAAAATCAGAGTAGGTAGGAGGGTTACTCAAAAAATAATACTTGACATGGTGGGCCGTATT
This sequence comes from Neoceratodus forsteri, assembly GCA_016271365.2. Lineage (NCBI taxonomy): Eukaryota > Metazoa > Chordata > Ceratodontiformes > Ceratodontidae > Neoceratodus > Neoceratodus forsteri. Next base: position 1,068,723,217 of record CM028132.1, on the reverse strand, counting down.
GGGTAATACCAGACTGCCTAGGGCCATAACGAGGCCCGACACCACAGGTGGAGGACCTTATAACCCCTGGAAGGTCCGGTATTGCCCATACTGCCCACACTAGAGGGTATTTTTGTGCTTAGAAAATGGGCAACTTTTAAAATTTTTATACAGTAATTTAAAAATAGATAAAAAATAAAACAAAAAGTGTTATAAATACAAAAAAAAAAGATTTGTATGGTAAAGTAATCCATGCCTGGCACAATTGCCTTCCCTGCCTGGCTCAGTTGCCACTAGAAGGTGCAGCTATTTTTAAAACCACTTCTTTGATTACACTGGGAATGGGGTGCACTCTTTTGAGTGCCATTTCAAACTATGGGTACTTATTCAGGAGTGATCACATTGTCCCCTTCCTGTCTGCCACTGACTGACAATGGTGAATCGTAATCAGGAAGATGAGAAGAGACAGCCCGCCCACTGCCTGGTAAAATGTTGCTGCATTGAAGAGACAAATGAGAAGCAGGTTGAGGAACATCAGTGAAAGCAGCTGATCAGTAATAGTCTAATGTTAAAATAAGCTCACAATGGGACCTATTCTCCAAAGGGTGGGTTATACATGCCTGAGGCACGTTCCCCACCCACATACCTATGCGGCCCCAGACAGGTGCAGCCTAAGAGGTATGCACTACTGCTAGCACCCACGAGGTGCCTATCTGTGGCCATGACCCCACAGTGCACATGGTAATGCATGCAGTAGAGGGCAGAGATGCGGACTCAGGCAGGCATCCAATCAAATGCTCATACTGGGTCCCTGAGTGGATCCTTTGTGCCCTAGCGGAGGGTGCAGGGTGCAGGAGCCAAGCCGCATATAGCGGCATTGCTGACACATCAATAGGCAGTTGCCCACACTGCTGCCCCCAGCCATCCCCTGCAGTGTTGTGGGCTGGGGCAGCATGGAGGTTCAATATGTGGTGCCACTGTACCTGGCAGTCAGAGAACATGGGGGCATGTACTGGGTTATGCCTGGTCTCGGCAGGCATACCTGGCACCCTCTCTGCCTGGCACTACACAGCTTTGTGAATGCTGCTTAGCGCAGGCATGCCCTGACACGCCCCCTGCATGGACACCCCTGAGGGGCTTTGGAGGTGGGCACATAAGTGCCTTGCACTGAACTTACGTGCCCTTGGTGAATGCCATCAGGGGTCTACAGGATCCCCGCTGTGCGGCATTCACCTGTGTGGTTGCCTATGCACCTTGATTCTGCAGTGCGTATGCAATGTATTTGTTTGTGCATATGGCCCAATGTCAGTATTTTCTTACTGGTAAGAAAGGAGAAGTTAAATATTACTTTAGGTGCCACTAGCAACAAACAATTTTAAGACTGTCTTTCCTGGAGTTGTTGTACTTTTTCTGGCACTTTACACTACAGTCAGGTTCTGGTTTTGTTTGCAGCTGGGGGGAGGGCTTGTTATGATGTGGGACTGTGAGCCAGAAAAAAAAGTTATTAGAAACAAAAAATAAATACATAAAAAGTTATACTCCTAATGGAGCTCTTAAATGCCAAAAGACAAGTGGAGTAATGTGAAATCAAGTTACTTGGAGGGTTTTTTTGAAACTTAAAATTCTATGGGCACAAGGAAACCAGAGTGGGTAAATGGCATTTGGGCTTGAACGCTTTATTTCCTGGGCATTTATTGTAAGTTAATGTACCACCCTGGCTAGGGTACCAGACAGTTTGATGCCCGGAAATAAAAAGCCCATTTTCTAATATCGACATAATTTAAGACTGATATTGTATCAGTAATTAGGATAAGGTAAGTAAGGGCAATAAAGGAGGTTATACAATGGCAAGAACGTATTGAGGATTCTGATTGGTTAGTGTGTGCTTATTACAGTGAGGTTATCTGAACACAACCTAACAGTGGCAAATCCAAACACACAGATCACTGCATGCCAGACTGAATAACAAGCCACATTTTCTCTTACCAATAGAGTTTGAAGCCTTGCAATTATAATATAAACACAAGAGCTTAGTTTCATATAAAAAACATATTTACTTATATTGTGGGGGGCAAACATTTTTGTCATGGCTAAAACATTTCATAGTTTATTTTTATTTATGTTAGTCTTTGGTAACTGGGTAAGGCCCACTAGGCACAAGTGCCTGTTTTCAGGGGTGACCTGGGAGCACTGGACGGTTAAGTGACTTGCTCCGAGTCACACAGTATGCAAGTGGAGGTTGTGAGAATCAACAAGTCTGGTCTGCTGGATGTATCAAGCTCATTCACACCTCATTCCTCTAACCTCTAGGTCGGGCTATACTGCCAGCCCAGTTAGGCACAGTACAAGTATCAGAGCATCTTCTTTATAGTGTGGTGGGAACATCTCTTTTACAGTATCAGTTTTACAGTTTTATTTTTTTATGAGGAAACTCACCACATATGACTGCACTGCATCATGGGTATGCAAATACCCAATTGTCTGGTATTGCATAGCACATTACAGTTTTAAAAGACAATTGATTATTTGCATACCCATGATACAGTGCTCACAGATAGGGAGTGTTTCCTCAAAAACATTTTTTTAATTAAATTAAAAAATAAAACTGTACAACTGATACTAAAAAAATAGATGTCCCTACACATAAAAGGGATGTTCCAACACTTGTTCTCTGCCTAATAGTCATCTACATGTGCTAATTTGTGTCCCCACAATATGAATAAATAAGAGCCATTTTATAACAGCAGTAATGCACTCCAGAGTGTGGACTGAGCTGGGATAACTTCATTTCTGGGGGTGTTGGATGTACTTGACCTTGTGACCAACCACCCCAGGTGTGAGGTTATTCCAGCACAACCTACACCATGTTGTGCATTATTGCTTAAATAATAAGTAAAAGAACAATATGATTTTCCTGGGGGTTGAGGGGCTCCAGAGCACGTAAGGGATGGGAATGCACAGCAGTGTAGAGCTAGCTAAGGGGAATGTGTCCTACACAGCAGATCATAAGCTAAGTAGTTAAGTAAACAATAGTAGTTGTAAGCACTGTAAATAAGTAATGGCTTATAACTCCTAGACTATTATAAGAGTGGCATAGTATAATATGTAAGTATGCTTTTCAGAACAACAGGTACATAGGAGTTAAACAGAGTATGAGCACCTGGGATAGTCAGCTTAACAAAGTTCTGTTATTAAACACTGAACAGCAGCAGTACAGCCTAAGCACCAGAGGCACTTAAAGTTTTCAAACACCTATAGTACAGCTATAGTTCTCCAGCAGGATAAAATGAGTATAGCAGACAACAGTAACAAACAAGCACATTGATAACCAGCTTTGTACAGTGGTCCCAAACTAGAAGAGCAATGGGAGTACCTCATACCTATACTCAACAACAAAACTCTTTTTCAAAGTCAGATGATTCCAGGAGTAATCCTGCCTGTGGGAGTCAAACACACCCGAGATATATGAACTACCTGCTGACCTCACTGATATTACCAAGATTAGTACAGTACCTTCAAAGCTGGGCTCACATCTCTCCTTGGCTCTAATCTGAATTGTACCTGCCTGTGCTAATGTGATAGTACCACAACCCAGTTTTCCATTTACCTACTCCCCTCTACATTTTTCTGCTATATATCACTTTTTTCTTAACCCACTCCCCTACCCCCAGTTACCTGACAATGGTCTCACTTGGTTGAAAGCTCCACCTCTCTCCCACCTCAGAAGATGCCACCTCTGGCTGACCCCCCCAACCCCCTCTTATCTAATCTGTCTATCTGTTAATATGTACTAATTTGATGTGTACAAGTTCAAATTTTACTATTACTGCCTGTGTATATGCTTCAATGTTTTTCTTTTTTTTCCTCTGTAAACCTTGTATTTCTGCAATGTTTGTTCTACATTAACGTGGAACCTTTGAAAATGAGTCCAAATAAATGTATTAACAAGACAATGTAGAAGCACACTCCTGGGTTTTCTCTACAAGTAAGAGCTGCTCTAGTAGCTTAGGCAGAGTCTCTGGCTGATGGCCATCGCCACAGCTTACCCCAATGGTAGATGCCCTCATTCTATGGCCCTTAGCATTTTGACCCACTATGCAGAGGCCTACTTGCAGATGAAGTCCAAAAATGTAAAGGGCTTTGTGATTGGTGGAGGTAGGAGAGAGTGGCACAGAAGCTGGTTCATGGTCAGTCTTCGTCGTCTCGATGCAGCAATCGTCGGGGGGGAAGGGGGGTTGACTGAAAAAGTCCTCATCATGACCCCTTGAAAGCTGTCCCATGCCACTGGCTATAGCTGATGAACTGTGGCAGGGAGAACAAGTAGATGATTTTAAGCTGAAATGTTTTCCTGCTGCAGACGCCTCCCCTGCTGTGACTGGTGGAGGCAGGGGAGAGTGGCTTGGAAGCTGGGTCCCAGTTGGTTTTGATCATCCGATGTGGAGATCTTTGAGGGGAAGGGGTGATGGCTGGCAAAGCCCCTCCTCGTGACCTCTTGGAAGATGTCCCATGCCATTGGCTGCAGCTAAAGAACTGCAGCAGGGACAAGTACTGGATTTTAAGCTGAAAAGTTTTCCTGCTGCAGCCGCTTCTGCTGTTGTGATTGGTGGAGGCAGGGGAGAGTGGTGTGGAAGCTGGATTGCAGTCAGAACATAAAGAAATAGGAAAGAAAATTCCACTTGCCAAAGAGCATATGAAAATTCAGTTTAAACATTTTCAGCTGAAAACATTTGCCAGTCTCCATAGTTGTTCTGTTGTTCTACTGCTGAAATACATTTTCACATATCTGAACAATGGCATATGGGTCGTGCAGCACATGCCCTTGGGAAGTAACCTAATACTCCAAATTATAGTACTTTATCATTGGTGTCAGGCAATAAGATTTGTTCTCTCCTGAATTGAAAGAGAGCATATTTATTTTACCACATGAGCTGTTTATTTATCTATTTGTATTTTTTGGTCCAGGAAAAGCACACTAAGCTGTGACAGCTTGTGATGTAGCTCCTTTAGCCTTGCATATAGTATAAAAAGCTATTCTGGTCCCTTCTTATTCCTGACAGTCCTTTCAGAAAGCACCACAAAAATAAAAGTGATCTTTTCAGCAAAGTATTGTTACTGCTACTAACAAGAAAATTCCATTATAAATCTCACAGCTGAGTCTAGAGTTTGATGCAGCTGTGAAATGGCAACTCAGATCACTCCAGCTATACATCAGTTCAAATCAAGCCCTTGGGTTTTTGGTCACTTCTATTTGAGGCACATTTATTTTGATCTATGCTGCAGTTTTCTTAACACACCATTTCTCAACAAAACAAAAATCTAGTAGTATAAACACACAAACCATTTCTTTTTAGAAAGGATTTAGCATTCTCAGGATGTAGGACTTTCATCAGCTCTAAAACTTGTGAAGTGATGAACAGCTGGATGCATTCTTGACATTTTATATCCCTGCAAATGTCTGAAAGGAATATGAGTGAAAGAAAAGCATCAGGAGCAGGTATTATTGCAAATTCTAATGTTCAATTTTTTATACAAATTCTATTTATTCATGGAAAAATGTTCACACTGCAAGCTGTCCCTTACAGAAATATGTGTGCTGTGCACATGCAGAATGCATGCCACATGCTTAATTGTGCAATGTTTGTAAGCAGTTTGCATACACAAAGTGAACCTATGTGAACCAGGTCTAAAAGGTACATCAGGTTCGCATGCTGCAAGCTTGACATGTGTGCAGCAGGTAAGCTGGTGTGAACATTTTCTAAAATTCACATCAGGTTTGCATGTTGCACACTTGACATGACTGCAGCAGTTATGCTGGTGTGAACATCATTTAAAAATCACATCAGGAATTCCTACCAGTACCAAGAGCGAGTTCAGCCAGGAAGCAGAGAATCAAGGACTTCAATAACTGGCTGAAGAAATGATGCAGGACCAAGGGGTATGGATTGGTGGGGGAGTGGAGCAGCAAGTGGGATAACACAGATCTGTACACAGATGATAGGCTGAACCTTAGCGAGAAAGGTTCACAGGTTTTGAAAGAAAGGGTGGGGGAATTTATCAAGAGAGGTACAATTTAAACTAGGTAAGGGGGTGGCACTGGAGGTGGAAACCACCAGGAGAGGGTGTCCCTTGGGCCTCCTCCCATAGCAAGGCAGAAGCAAATCCTAAGTAGAATAGAGGATGGTGTGGAGGGTAAGGGCACAGTAAGAATAAGAACAGGGAGGAGGGTAGTATCACTAAATGCTAGGAGCCTGGGGAACAAGATGGCTGAGTTGCAGGCATTGATGGCAGAGGGGGAGGTGGACATAGCCACCATTACTGAGATGTGGGCAACCCAACAACATGTTTGGGACCTAGACATCCCAGGGTTCAAATTATTCCAGAGGGACAGGAAAAAAGGGAAAAGGGGGGAGGCCATTTATGTTAGGGAGATCAGATGAAATAGGGAGGAGGAGGACGAAGGCAGGTCAGAAATCCTGCATGGTTTTGAGAAAGATAGAATGACGGGGGTGGTGTTCGTGGACCTGACCAAGGCATTTGATTTAATCGAGCATGATCTTACTTGCTCTAAATTGTACAACACTAGATTCTCAGAAGCAGTCATTTCATGGGTTGGTAACTATTTGAGTAACAGATGTCAGTATGTTCAAGTTAGTTCTGTTGTTTCGGATGTGTTCTCAGTTCATTGTGGAATAACGCAAGGGTCAATTTTGGGCCCTTTACTGTTTTACATATTTGTTAACCAATTACCTCTGGTTTGTAAACATAGCAGTACTTTTTTGTGTGTGGATGATTTAATTATTGTCGCACAATCCAAGTCAGTGTCGGAACTCTACTGTTTTGGATAAAGATTTGGGGGATGTTTGTTTCTGGCTAACTCATAATGCTATGGTTTTAAACTCAAGTAAAACTAAAGTAATGCATTTTGGAATACCATTTATGCTGGAGGACAACCCCAGGTTAGCCATATCTGATCAACGGGGCCTTTTGTAGGAGCAAGTTTCTCAGTTTAGATATCGTTGAGTATCTTTGGACCCATGTTTCACATTTTCTCTTCAGATACAGTTTGTTATTAAAATGATTAATCAGAAAATAGGGTTATTATATAAATTTAAATCTTATTTTACATTTGAGACTAGGAAAGCAGTTGCTATTGGGTCATTTCTTCCCTGCTTTGATTATGTATCTAGTCTCTACTTTAATATCGGGCTAAAGGAATTGCATGCTCTGATTGTTACTTACAATAATATTTGCAGATTTGTTCTCAGAGTTCCTAGTCACACACATCACAGTAGCCTATATTCACATCTGGGTTGGTTATCACCTTGTTGTTGGATTGAATACTCAGTGGGGTGTATGATGTTCAAATATTTTCATTTTGAATCTTTATTTCCCCTCTCTGAATTAGTTTTAGGTAGAGATCTGTTGCTCTGTTTGAGGTCAGTGAATGGTCTTCTATTTAATGTTCCCCAACATAGGCTTAAGATTGGTCAACGGGCATTCTCAGTGGCTGCCTCCATCTATTGGAGTGCTCTTCTGGTCGGCATTAGACAAACCGCCTCTGTATCTAATTTTAAATTGAAGTTAAAGCAGCATTTAATGTCTAAATCTGTTTATAATTGTTACTTGTTTGTATGTATTATTGTTTTTGATGTTTGTTTGGTACCTGTTTTTTTGTCTGGGTTGGGCCTGAAAAGTGACCTTCGGTCCAGTGTCCTTACCGAGTTAGTAAAGAATAAAATCAAATGAAAATGAAGTCATTTGGCTTCAGCTACACAACCTGAGAGGGTCTAAGGTCAGATTGGGGGTTGTATACAGGCCTCCAGCTCAGAAGGAAGAAATTGATAGAGAACTGGAGGGCATTTAAGGAGGTTTAGTGGCAAATGGAGCACTGTAGTGGTGGGGGACTTTAGTCTACCAAGGGTGGATTGGAGCATCCCAGCTATGTCATGCACCAGGGAGCAGATTCTCCTGGAAGCCTTCCAGGGTGGCTTCCTGACCCAGAGGGTAACAGAGCCAATGAGGGAGGGAAACATTCTTGTCCTGGTGCTGGAGGATGGGGAGCAGGTCAGGGAGATTGGAGTAGAGGAACCACTGGTGGGTAGTGATCACCGCACAGTGTGGTTCTCAGTCAATCTGAGTAAGAAGGTAGCCACTAATAAAACTAAGGTCCTGGACTTCAAAAGGTCAGACTTTGGCAAGATGGGTAACATACTGGAAAGGCACATAGCTAGTATCCACCCAGACATGGACGCCAAACAAAAATGGGCAGTCATCAAGCTTGGACTGACGGAAGCCAGTAACACTTGTGTCAAGAGCCAGAGCAAGAAATCCAGGACCAAGAAGCCAAGCTGGATGAGTAGAGAGGTAATGACAATGGTGAGGGAGAAGAGGACTGCATTTTGAACCTACAAGAGTTCCAACAGGGCTAAGGACAGAGAAGAATATGTGAGGAAATCCAGGGAAGTGAGCAGAATGGTAAAGGCAGTCAAGGTGGCTATGGAACTAGGGATAGCGCAAGGGATCAAAGAAGGGGAAAAGGATTTCTTCTGATATATACAGGAGAAGAGGAAGAGCTAGGATCAAATTGTTAGGATCAGGAAAGGCAGTGGTTGGGTGGAAAATGGAGATGAGCAAGCAGAAGTATTCAGTGAGTACTTCTGTTCAGTATTCACCAGAGAAAGAGATGGACCTGTACCTGAGGGGAAGGGTGGGGAGCGGACAAAACCATGGATGGGGAAATCATGGTGGACAGGGTGATTTATTTAGTTGTTTAACCAGGATTAGCACACTAAGCTGAAAGTTTTTTTACAGGAGCGACCTGGGAGCACAGGGAAGTTAAGTGACTTGCTCAGGGTCACATAGTATGCAAGTGGAAGCTGCGGGATTCAAACCCAGGTCTGGTCTGCTGGATGTCACTAGATTTGCAGCTCAGATCCTTAAACCACTGCGCTATACTGCCTCCTAATGATGTGATGGAGGGCCTTAAGACCTTGAGGGTAGACAAGGCATCAGGGTCAGACGGAGATCATCCCAGAGTGCTGAGAGAGTTGGCAGAAGTCCTGGCTGGGCCATTGGTAGACCTGTTCAACACCTCTCTGAAAATGAGGTGCTTTTCCAGGGATTGGAGGGAGGCACATGTGATGCCTCTCCATACGAGTGGGCCCAAGGATGAAACAGGGTATTACAGACCAGTGAGTCTTACTGCAATTGTCAGAAAACTGATGGAGACTATCCTCAAGGAAAGCCTGATAAAATTTCTTGAGGATAATGATCTCCAGGATGGCAGGCAGCACAGGTTTGTCTTGGGCAGATCCTGCCAGATGAACTTGGTTGACTTTTATGACTGAGTGACATGAGCACTGGACAGGGGCAGCAGTGGACATCCTATACCTTCATTTCAGTAAGGCCTTTGATTCGGTGCCACATGGTAGGTTAATCAGCAAGTTAAGTGGTCTGGGAGCAGGGAGGAAACTGTTCAGATGGATCAAGAACTGGCTACAGGATAGACAGCAGAGGGTAGTGGTGGGGGGGTGAGGCATCGGAATCCAGGGCAGTAACAAGTGGTGCCCCAAAGGCTTGGTCCTAGGACCAGTCCTGTTTAACATTTTCATTGCTGACATCACAGTAGAGATCAAGAGCAAGATCAGACTCTTCGTAGATGACACCAAGATATGTGTGGAGGTGGATGGGGGTGTTGTGAATATACTCCAGGAGGATTTGTCATGACTGTAAGAATGGTCTCACACTTGGCACCTTGAATTCAATGCCAAGAAGTGCAAAGTGATGCATTTAGGATCCAGGAACGCAAGCTACAGTTACTGGTTGAGGGAGAGCAGTTAGCCATGTCCAAAGAGGATAGGGATCTGAGGATACTGGTAAACGTGAAAATGAACCACTCTGCCCAGTGCAGGAAGGCAGCAGCAAAGGCCAACAAGATGCTGGGGTGCATAGCAAGGAGGATTACTTCTAGGCCTGGGAAGGTCATCCTGCACCTGTGCAGGTTCCTGGTAAGGCTGCATTTGGAGTACTACATGCAGTTCTGGTGCCCCTACTTGAAAAGAGACATCAAACTACTGGATGGGGTACAGCGTAGGGCAACAAAAATGATCTTGGGATTGGAGGATAAAGCTTATGATGATAGGCTGAGTGAGCTCATTATGTATACCCTGGAGGATAGAAGAGAGAGGGGATATGACTGAGACCTTCAAGCACCTGAAGGGTATGAACAGAGTATGCACCAAGAGTTTGTTCACTCTAAAAGGAGGAAGGGAAACCAGAGGACACTTTCTGAAGTTGGAAGGGGGAAGGTTCAGGAGGGAAATGAGAAGACACAATTTCATTGAAAGGGTGGTTGCAGGGTAGAGCACACTGCCAGAGGAAGTTGTATCATTATGGACAGTTGGGCACTTCAAGAGGTGGGACAGTTTCAAAGAGAGGGTTCAAACCATGAGTGGGCAGGGAGTGGATGTGAAGGAGAAAGTGGGAGGTGGGGCAGCTGCAGTCTAATGGACTGAAGTGCTGCACACTTGCGCAGACTAGATAGACTGTAAGGCCTGTATCTGTTGGCAATTTCATATGTTGCTCACTTGACATGTTTGCAGCAACTAAGCTAGTGTAAATTAAAAAAAACACATCAGTTTCTATTTCTCATACTACTGCTAGCAATTAGACCCATTAAAATACCCATTTCATTGATTCCCATTAAAATTAGGCAAACTCATTAATTCTGATCCTTTTGCAAGTTATTTAATGGCTTTTGATTTTTGTCATTAGATTGACATTAATTTGTAAAGTATAGTTTGCTTACTGCATTAAATGCCTAGGATATAGTCAGCCAACATCCCCCATTCCAGATGTGCAAAGAGGGGCCTCTGAATTGTGAAGCCTGACATTTTTGTTTTGGGCTATGCAAATCCCCTTATGTATATTTAGTGCTACAAATGTGTTTCTCCATGATTGTTATAGCTCACATACTTTCCCTTTGTCATTCTGTATAGATCATATACATTATGGCCATGCTCAGCACTCTTTGTGTTGAGTAGGGTCTTGGAAGCATGCAACATACCTCACATTTTGTCACTGAAATGAGGAACATGGACACTCAAAATGAGGGACAATGAGGGACACTAACCCTCACGATGATCAGGACACATCCTGAAACATGGAGATAACGATATCTCATAACACAGTGGAAACCACTGTATTTACTTGTACTGATGTTGGCCCCTGAGAATTAATTTCTACCATAAAGCAGGGGTGACATATAGGTAGGGCAGAGGGTGGCAGTTGCCCCCTTCCCCTCCTCCACATTTGTGCCTTGGTTGTTCTTATGATGTAGAAATAATGGCATTAAATTTGGATTTAATCTTTACACAATAAGTGCCTCCCTGGCCTGTGTTGCACGTACGCTGCAGGTGCACTCCTGACTCAACTATGTCTGTATTGTGTTGTCCACTCTCTTCACCTATTATCAGCGGTGCAATCACACATGACATGGAGAAGCTCTAGCCAAGCAAGAGCACGAGTCAAGTAAGTGGTACACTGTCTTTCCCACCACAGAGTAGACAGACTGCACAATACAGCTTGAGAGAGACTGTGAGCACTGAACTTTCAATAGTAGTGATGTGGTGGCATATTTTTGTTGGTCTATGCTTAGTAAGTCTCCATCTCCCTTGGTGGCTGAAGAGGCTGGGGGTAAGCTAGAAACTAACTTGAGACTAGGCTACCTACTTACTCTACTAGGCTCTCCTCTCAAATAAAAAACAGTGCAGGCCACCGTGGTAGCAAGCTAGGCCTCACAGCAGCAGTAACAGTGATATGAAGTGGCCTTCATAGGCCTTGATCAGTGCAGTGCAGCAGCAGCCAAGCAAGAAGCAAGCAACACAGGCTAGGTTTGTTCTGTTAATGAGGTGACTTAGTTGCAGACCATGTTGGGGACTTGGGATGGTTGGTTCTAGCATTCAGCTCTTGGCAGAAGGATGGAGGAGGAGTGGACTGAAAACTGGGTTGGTTGCACAGTGGGCTAGGTCACAGGCTCTGGCCAGATGACCGGGTAAGGAAAAGTAAATCATTTTTTTTTACAAGGGGATTAGGGAGGGAGGAAGGGCTGAAATATTGACATGTCTTTCATGTTTCTGCACCTTTGGGAAGCTTCATGACCCATATGGGATAGGTATTGAATGGAATGGATTTGGGAAGAGAAAGTTGGAAAAATATTTTTTTTTGGGGGGGAGTTCAGAACTTCAGACAGGAAAAAAAATGGTTAGTAACTGGGTGGGTTTAAGCCCAAATCTGATGCACTGCTCTGGGGTACAGACATATGAATCTTATACATTAGAATTTTTCCTGATTTGCATATCACTTTTCAGTCACAACAAATAAGTTTTACCTATTAGAGATATTCAAGTTTGCTGCTTAAGGGCTATCTAGCACTTGGCCTCCACTGATTGTTGGCTCCCTCCTGCTGAAATCTGAAATGGTGCCCATGCCATAAAGTCTAAATTTACAGGACTTCCTCTGTGTGAGCAGCATGTTTCCATGAGGGATGGATGACAGCAGAGCAGTTTTCAGGAGTAAAATGATGACTGTCCCTTGCATGCAGGGACAATTGAGCAGTATGGTATGCACAGAGTGTTGGAGCCTCACTATAGTCAGGCTTATACCCCACCGCCGAAGCTGACTACCACATCCTCATGCTCAAGCACATTATGACATAGGGCAAGGGAGAGTGCAGGGGCTTGCCCAATTGAAATGAAAGAGGATATTTTTTATTACTATTTTATACATTATTGATGGAGAGTTGGAGATTAGTGAAGGCCACCACTCAACTAACAAGGGCCTTGTTTGTAGACCAGTGGCCTTCATTATTCTCCAATTCACCAGCATAATGTATAAAATAGTAATAAAAATTATTCCATTCATTTCAAGGGGGTACGCCCCAGCACTCTGACCCATGGACATAATTTCTTAAAGACTCCTACCTCTGGCTTGCTAGTACTCAAGTAAGACACTCTCAACTTATATTTGTACTTGGTGGGTTATCTATAGCAGCATGGCTGCACCCGCTGCAGTGTGTGTGCATTGGGGGGGGACTGGCCTTGTGAGTGGGTGTTGAGTTATTGCTACTTTTGTGTTTGCCGCTTAAAGTCTGTGTGGAAGCATTCAAAAATATGGTGAGAAAAAAGGAGTAGTACAGGCCAGACAGATGTAATTAAGTACTTTTGTGGGTAAGTGTGTATATTGGGGGTGGGAAGAAGCATGTGTGTTTCCATTGGCATCTGGGCTGCAGTTCAGCTGTGCAACTGAGATGAGAGAGACAAGAAAACTGAAAAGTATATCAGTGGCTATAAGCATACCGCATGTATGCATATAAGGACTGAAGTACAAATGAGCCATATGTATGCAGGCAGAACAGCTTAATGATTAAAGGCACTGAACTGCAGACCAGAAGACCTAAAGACCTGGATATGAATATCATCAGTCCCCACTTGAATATACTGTGTGATACTGAGTAAATCATTTAACTTTTATGTGTGAAGTTATCAGTGATCACTTTCTTTTGGCACATATGCCTCAGGCATGCACTCTGTTCTAATTTAACATAAACAAATGGTTAAAAAACTGCACACATACAGTTTGTATTAGGGGACATTATTCAACTGTGGGATATGTGACCAGTGGGGTGCCACAGGGTTCAGTTTTGGGGTTGGTTCCATTTACTATCTTTGTGTCCGATATGACTTAACTTAAAGAATTGTGCCATAATGTTTACAGATGACACAAAAATAGTGTCCAAAGTCAAAACAGAGGCAGATATACAAAACATTACACATGATCTGAAATTATTTGAGGAATGGGCACTAAAGAACAATATGTTTTTCAACACAGACAAATGTGTAATTATGCACCTAGGAGAAACAAACACCAAACATCAATATACATTAAATGGCAGGACATTAAACACAATTAATGATGAAAAGATCTTGGAATAATTATTTCCTCTGATTTAATAGTTGGTAAACACTGTGGTCAATTGGTTAATAAGGCTAATAGAATAATAGAATGCATCAAGAGATCATTCATATCAAGGAATAGGGATTGCATAGTGCCCCTATACAGAGCTTATGTTAGACCCTATCTGGATTACTGCTCCCATTTGTGGAGCCCACATCTGAGGAAGGATATGAATAGATTGGAGGGGGTTCAGAGAAGGACCACAAAGATGATTGATAATATGCATAATAAGACCTACGATAATTGGTCTGTGGAGTTAAACATGTACCCAGTGGTGCTTCATAGAACAAGGGGTGACTTACTATTAATGTATAAAATATCTAGAGACAAGGAATTAAAGTCCAAACTGGGAATGACATTTATTACTAGAGAGTGCAACCTTAGAAGCCATAATTATCAATTACCATTAACTTACCCTAAAATTGACAATAGAAGATTATTCTTTACACAGAGAACTATTCCATTATGGAATGCACTTCCCAACCACATAGTAAACTCTGATAATACTGAGATCTTCAAAAAGAATTTGGATATCTATTTGTTAAACCTTCAGTTATGTATTTCAGCATGCTGGAAGATGTACTAATATGGGCAAACCACCCTCTGTACATCTATCATATCCTAGTACAACTCCTAGTGTAAAAAACATGCTTTCTACACCTGGTTGCTGCACGCATGCCACATGCATGCAATCGGTTCCAATTTAACATTTAAATCATGCTTACAGCATGCATATCACATAGGTAGTTTTATGTGCACAGAATGAAAACATTTCATATAATTATTTCGAAAGGGATGTATTGCTACTTTAATCTGTGTGTCACAGAGAAATTTAACTGCTGAACTTTCTTGTCTGTCCAGGTTTTAGAAAGACCACATAATACAATATTACATTATGGCTATACACATGGTTCGGTGGGGCAGTGGATGGCACATGCCAACTTCCCCACCAACTGGTACTTAGCACATGCTCAATCATCCTGTGAATGCTTGTTTTTGTTGCAGCAACTGCTTATCTACTAGTCTGCCACTGCTACAGGGGTAGGTGGCTTACCTAATGCCTGCTCATCAGGTATCCTGCCTTGAAGCTGTACCACTACCTGCCACATTTGTCCTCTGATGATTCCTTCATGGGGTTCACTCACCAGGCACTGGTTCCACCAAATGTATTGAATTCCTCCTGCCTTCCTCTCTCATGTGCTATATCTGTTTCTGTGCTTTCCTGCTGCAGTCTCCGCTTCTGGGCCTCCAATCACTGAACTCAGGATGCTCACTCACGGTGATCAGCCCAGACAGGATGGGGGCACTCTGCCTGTTTGGCAGGTGTTTAAAGTGGTGGAAGTGGCCGAGGTCATTGAGGTCATCTTGAAGCTGAAGCACACGTATTGTGAACTGGACCCAGCTCCAACTCATTTCTTTATGAGATGCATTGGTTCCATTGGCCTGGTGTTCACCAGGATTGTCCGGTGTTCATTGTCAGAGGGGATCTTTCTGGAGGCCTTGAAAGAGGCTCTGGTGAATCCTCTAAAAAAACATGCCATCTATTAATTCTGACATCCTGGTGAATTACCATCCTATCTCCAACCTTCCCTTTCTGGGTAAGGTTGTTGAGAAAATCATTATTCAGCAGCTTGAGGAACACCTTGGGTCCTTTGACATCTATGAGCCTCTTCAATCAAGTTTCATAGCTAGGCATAGTACCAAAATGGCATTAGTTTGTGTGCACAATGACCTCCTCAGATCAAGAGCTAGGGGAGACAAGTCAGCCATTTTGCTCCTTGATCTCTCTTCAGCCTTTGACACTGTAGATCCCATTGTTCTTCTCGATCACCTCAGAGAGTACTGTGGACTTACCAGCACTGTCATCAGCTGGTTTGAGTCCTTTATCTCTGGCAGGAAGCAATGGTTGGTGATGGAGAATTTCTCCTCCTCAACAAAGCTCCTGCCATATGGAGTGCCTCAGGGGTTGATCTTTTTGCCTATGTTATTTGCAGTGTATATGCTGCCCCTAGATGAGCTCATTAGGCAGCACAGTGTGGGTTTTCACTGTTATGCAGATGATACCCAACTGTAACTGTCCTTTGCACCAGGGACATCAGATGCTGTGGAAGTGCTTAACATCTTCCTGGCCGAGATCAATGATTGGATGTCCTCTAGCTGGTTGAGACTTAAATCAGGCTAGACAGAGGTACTAGTGATTGGGTCAGATCAAGGGTGTAATTGGAATGCCTTCATTGTGGCTATTGGGTTATTCCTGGGTCCCACATTGTTGATGGCCTCCCCTGGGGTGCAAGATCTTGGTGTGATCCTTAATGACAGACTGACACTTGAAGCTCAGGTGTCGGCTGTCAGCGAAAGTGGTTGTTACCACCTAAGGAACATTGCCAGGATCAAACCCCTAGTTCCGCCCAAGGACCAGTCCTTGATGGTGCATGCCTTCATGACTTCCAGACTCAATTCAAATCAAATCAAATCATAATTTATTTGTATTGCACTTTTCAAATACCAAAGCTTGAGTACATAAAACATAACATCAATAATAAATAGGAATTAAAATTAGACACAATTTAAAAAGACAGCAAAATATGAACTAATCAAAGTCCGATATAAACAAAAAGCTCTTCAAAGAGGCCTTAAAAGATTTTGTGAATGGGCACTCCCTAATCCGATGAGGTAGAGAATTCCACAGGGTTGGAGCCACAAAAGAAAAGGCTCTGGCCCTGGAAGATTGAAGACAAACCCTGGGAATCTCTAGCAATCTCTCGTCGGTGGAACGGAGTGAGTGGGAAGGGCAGTAGGGCAGAAGGAGATCTTACAAGTAGCCCGATCCCTGTCTGTGTAGGGTCTTATAGGTCAACAATGTGATCTTGAAGGTAATCCTCCAATGCACCGGCAGCCAGTGCAGTTCGCGCAGAACAGGCATGATATTGCAAGTTCTTGGTAGCCCAGTCAACAACCTGGCTGCAGCGTTCTGCACCAGCTGCAAGCGGCAGAGGTCCACCCCCAGTAACCCTAGATATAGAGCATTACAGTAATCTAGACGCGAGGAAACAAAGGTGTGAACCAATAGATGAAGTTCATCACGTGGAACAAGGTGCTTTATCTGAGCTATATTCCTCAAATAGTAAAACGAGGACTTGACAACGGCCGACACCTCGGACTTAAGTGTCAGTTCACAGTCAGGTATTACACCCAAATTTTGCACCCGTACAGAAGGTCTTAACTGTTTCCCCCCTAGCACAAGGCCAGAGGAGAATTCAGGAGTCAACTTCTCTATGCGGTGACCAGGGTCCACCACCAATACCTCAGTCTTATTCAGATTCAGCCTCAACCAGTTGGCACTCATCCAGTCCTGGATCTCAGCGAAGCAGTTGTTAAAGACCGTAACTGCGTCGTTCTGTTCAGGTACGAAGGACATATAGAGCTGAGTATCATCTGCATAGCAGTGAAAACTCAGCTCAAAATGCCTAATAATGTCTCCCAACGGTAGCATATACACCGTGAACAACATGGGAGAGAGCACAGAACCATGTGGCACTCCACAGGGCAGCACAAAGGGAGCAGAGGAAAAAATTCCTGATACCACCCTCTGATATCTGCCCATGAGAAAGGAGTGAAACCATCTGAGGACTTTCCCAGACAGTCCACAAATAAGCCACAGATGTTCCAACAATATCCCATGGTCCACGGTGTCAAGTGCACCAGAGAGATCAAGGAGAATCAAGATCGAACGGCACCTCTGATCTCTCACAATTAGGAGGTCATTAAGTACCCGAACCAACACTGTCTCAGTACTATGCCTCTTCCTGAAACTGGACTGGAGAGGATCATAGATTCCATGGGTAGTAAGAAAGTCATCGAGCTGTAGTGTGACTACTTTCTCAATAACCTTACCCAAAAAGGGCAAGTTAGAGATCGGTCTGTAGTTTGCGAGAAAGTCTGGGTCAAGGGAAGGTTTCTTCAAGAGGGGTGTCACAACTGCCTCTTTCAAAGACTCTGGGAACACCGCTCAATCCAATGAGCACCAGAATATCTCAGCAAGGACTGGTCCGATCACCTCCACGCAACCCATAAGAAGGTGCGTGGGGCCAGGATCCAAACTACAGCAAGTCGGCCGCAGGCTCTGGACGATCTTCATGATATCCATGATCGCCAGCTGGTCAAAGCCTGTCCCGACAGACCAAGGACCTGTAACTGCACATCGGTCTCCGCCATGCTTATTTGCGCGCATTGTGCAGATGTCCGACCTGATCGTTGACACCTTCTCATCAATGAACCGAGCGAACTCATCACACTCTAATTGTTAAAAAGCTCTACAGCCCTGCATGCAGGCTGGATTGCACAGTTTATCTACAGTCTGAAAGAGCAGAGCTGGTCGATTCCTTGATGCAGTAATCTCCCTTGACAGGAACTCTGCCTTCTTTCGGGAGATTTCTGATTGATAGTCCGAATAATGGGTGATCAATCTAAGCCTGTCACTTTCAAGGCTGGACTTCTGCCAACAATGTTCCAATCTTCGCCCCACTCTCCTCAGCTCCCTCAATGTCCCATCAAACCAAGGGGACTGAGGACGGAGGGAGAGGGGGAGAACCCGGACAGGAGCTATGGAATCCAGAGCCTTCAGCACCATATTATTATAGTGCACTACTAAGGCATCTGGTTCCAGGCACTCCACAGGCCAACTTGATAGATCCAGCAGTGCCATCAGACCTTCTGGGGTAACACCCCTTAAAAGGGCTGTACTGGATCATCTCCACAGGGGTAGGTCTCATGGGGGGCCATAAAATTGAACCTTATGGACTGATGGTCAGACCACCCAACTGGTTCCACCACCAGTCCTGTGATCTCCATCCCCAAGGTAAACACCAGATCCAATGAGTGACCCTGAATATGGGTAGCAGCGGTAAAAACCTGTGTGAAGCCCAACAAATTCATAAGTGGGAGGAAGTTTTGACCACAATGTGAGAGTTCATTGTCGATTTGAAGTTCCCCAGGACCAACCACCTGGAGGGCTCCAATACCAGGTCAACAATGAAGTCTGCTACTTCCTGCAGAAAAACTTTCTCATCACTGGGTGGACAGTAAACAAGTAGAATTCTGCAGCCTACACCTGCTCCCAAAATACACTCAAAGGATCTAGGGGATACCATTGGAACCTCCACAAGGTTCAATTCTGATCTAAAACAGATGGCGACCCCCCCCCCGTGATCCAATTTCAGGCGGTGTATCACCAAGTATCCAGCTGGAATAGCTGACACCAAAATGGGTCCAGCATTCTCATCCAGCCAGGTCTCAGAGATGCGAGTCAGGTCAGATGACTCAACTAGATCAGCAATACTTGCTGTCTTGTTTTTTATAGACCTGGCATTGCATAACACTGCTCGGGTTGGATGAGAGGCATTGGAGGAGCGGACAACTTGCCCACCATCAGTGGAGCCCTTGGGTATGGGAACAATTACTATAATACTCTCTACTTCTGGGCCTCTAGAGGTACCCTTTGCCGGCTGCAGCTGGTGCAGAATGAGGCTGCCAAATTGCTGACTGACCTTCCCAGGTCTAGCCATGTAACCCTGGTGCTGCGAGCTCTGCACTGGCTGCTGGTCAGATCAAGGGTTAGCTTCAAGGTGAGTTTACTCACCTATAAGGACACCATAGTCCACTCCCTCCATTCCTTGACCAGGGGCTTCCTTGAAGTTCCTAGGACCAGATTAAGAACTTCTGGTGACCGGACTTTCAATTTTGCCAGACCAGTCCTATGGAACTCATTACCATCTGAATGTCAGGGAGGCCCCATCAGTTTAGGGGTTCAAGAGTGGCCTTAAAACCTATCTTTCTTTCCTGGCTTTCATAGAAACATAGAAACATAGATTTTGATGGCAGATAAGGACCGCTTGGCCCACCCAGTCTGCCCATTTCCCTACCTAATGGATAAGCAGCAGATCCTAGTTAACCAGCAGCCTACTTCTTCCTACCCCCACCCCCTAGAATTGCCTTATGACTGTCCCATGCATGCTTGAATTCCACCACTGTTTTTGACTCCACAACTGCTCCGGAGGCTGTTCCATGCATCCACAACCTCTCTGTGAAAAATACTTCTTAAATTACCTCTGAGCTGCCCCTTCTATCTTCTCTTCAAATTATGCCCCCTTGTTCTTGCACACCTCTCTTTTTGAAAGATGCTACCCTCTTGGACTTTGTTGATTCCTTTGAGATACTTGAAAGTTTCTATCATGAGGCTATACATATTCAGCTCCTTAAGTCTCTCCTCATATGTCTTCTGGTAGAGACCCTGCACCATTTTAGTTGCCCTCCTCTGGACTGCCTCAATCCTGTCTATGTCCTTGTGGAGACTGGGTCTCCAGAACTGCACGCAGTACTCCAGATGGGGTGTCACCAACTGTCTGTACAGAGGGATAATAACTTCCTGTTTTCTACTGGTGATGCCTCTCCCTATGCATCCCAGTATCCCCCCAGCCCTCCTTGCTGCCCTCTCACATTGCTTGCCCATATTTAGGTCATCTGATATGACTACCCCCAGGTCCCTTTCCATTTTTGTTGTTGTTAGTATCTCACCCCCCATTGTGTACTCTTCCCCTTGGTTTTTGTTTCCCAGGTGCATTACCTGCACTTCTTAGCATTGAATCTAAGCTGCCACATTTGACCATTCCTCTAACCTTGCCAAGTCCCTTCTCATCCTTTCCACCCCACCTCAGCATCAACTCTGTTGCAGATCTTGTGTCATCTGCAAAGAGAAGTACTTTTTCTTCCAGTCCCTCTGCAATGTCACTTATAAAGACATTGAAGAGGACGGGTCCTAATACTGAACCCTGCGGTACCCCGCTAGTAACCCCCCTTTCTTCAGAGTGGACTCCATTTACTATTACCCTCTGTGTCCTATTCTCCAGCCAATTCTTTACCCAGGCTGTCATGTTGGGACCCACTCCCAGGCTTTCCCGGGGGTTTGAGAGCTGACCAGCCCAGAAATTCTAAAAGATTTGCTGATCTGATATTGCTATTTTATTATTTATTCTGACATTGCTGTTTTATTATCTTTTATGCATGACATTTTATCTGATCACCCTGTTTGTTATATGTTTTGTACAGCCCACTGAGCCTCTGGGATTTGGTGCCTTAGAAATAAACTTTGCCTTGCCTTGCTTGTCTTTGCTGTACTTGCTGTTCTGCATCTGGCTCATTCCTTGCCCTGCCACCCTCTGGTGTCCTATCTAGCTGCTGCTCTGCCATCTACTAGCCACTCTGCCTCCTGCTGTCTGCTACTGTTGGAGGTTCATGTCCTGCTGCACTCCTTCTTTTGCTGCTCTGGCTGCTGCCTCCTGCTCTTCCTGCTGCCTGCAACTGCCACACTCCCTGCAGTGTTCCTAATCCACAATATGTTGTCCTTTCTTATCCTCTTGCATCTGTCTAGCATTGTAATTCCTGTCTCATCGTTGTAATGCCTTAATCATCTGCTGCCTTGGTTGTGCTTTGCCATCTTAGCTTTTAGGGCCTTTTATCAGTAACTTCTTCACATTATATCTGCCACCACACAAAATAAAAACATCAAAAGAAAAAACAATAAAAGGCAGGGATGTATCTATGCCAAACGTTAATTAAATGTATCCATTCCCTCTCATGCAAATGATCAGAGCAGAAGACAGATGCCTTAGTGCTTTGACCAGTGCTAGCTCTTCATCAAGGAGTGATGCCTGTCTGCTACAGCATCAGTGTAAATCATACACTTTTAAAGTGACAGTACACAAACCACTATTGGCTTACAAAGTGCAAAAAAAAACCAACAGCTAAGATTTAAACCAAATATGTTAAGTAAAAAAAAACACCATCTATACACATCTTGTAGTGAAAGAGAAAATGTTACCACCAGCCTGTTCAGGCAGTTATCCAACTCCTATCCTCAAAGGGCTTACCACTCATACATCCTATTATTACAAGTCAGCAACTGCCACTATCATACTACTAGTGGTGTGCGAAGTTTCCAGAATTCACTGGATGAGAAAAAATCTTCAAAATTTCAACATATTTGCAAAGCTGAGGACCACAATTCAAGTTGTTTTTCACCAGGCAAATAGGCCAAATTCACATGAAGAATCAATGTGAATGGTTGATTAACAGGAGAATCCCAATGCAAATCGCATGCTACATACCCTCCCCCACCCAAAAATGATAGATTTCTAGATTCTTCCATCCCACCCCACGCTGTCACTTCCTCCCCCACCTCTATCCACAAAATCAACCTGCAAGGCTGAAATAAAGAAAACAGTCCCCCAATGCAGAGTATTTGCTCTGTTTAATGTCCATCTTGTAATGGCATGAATGAATAAATAGTAGATAAAAATTAAACCAATCAGGTTTATTAGGAGAAAACACATCACAATTAATTTATGTGTGCCATTACAAGATGGACACTGAACAGGGCAGATGCTCTGCATCATGGAACCATTTAATTTCATTGCAGGCTGATATTGTGGGTGTAAGTGGAAGGGTGGAGTTGTGGTGGGGTCCAGAGGGTGTGCTTGATGTGACAGCATGACTCGGGTGGCTGGAGGTGTGAAGAGTGCATTTTGATGCCTTGGGGGGAGGGATTACTTTTTGGATGCACTCAGTGGATCATGCAGCAGCATGGGTTGAGAAGGGAGGAGGGTGCACTGTCAGCAAGCAGGGATGGAACTGGAGGTTTTAAGGAAGGTGTTGTTTTGGGGTGGCTGAGGGTGAGGTTTTATGGCACAGTGGGTGAGTGGAGTTTATTATTTAGAGTTTTAATAATTGAAAAGAATAAAAATCCACTGGTGAAGTTGGTGTGTCTGTGAATTGTGAATTTCTTCACATTTGAATCAGCTTCCCAGGAGGATTAAAAATGTGCAACTTCTCTACATACTACTCAGTTGTGTGAGTGCACCTCTGTGGAGGACTTTAAGAGGAGTTTGAAGACCTTCTTGTGGGATATTGCATTTCCAGAATACCGATTTGCTTAATGTTTTGGTCTGGCTGAATTCTTTTAATATTTTATCTGTTTTAACTGTTATTTATGTACGGTGCCTTGATAATTGAGAGGCGTCTTATAAATAAAAGTTATTATTATTATTATTACCATATTTTCCTACTTTTAGGCACTTGCCCCAATGACTATCTGTCACTTTTCCCAAAGACTATTGAACACTTTTCCCAATGACTTCTGGGCACACACCCCAATAACAACCAGACACTTACCCAAATGACTATTGGGCATGGTCCTCAAAATTTACCTATCAGTTAAGAGCCCTGTCCAGTCTCCAGGTTTCATCCCTGAAGGGCTTGTCCCCAACCATTTCCTTTATGAGCCTTGTACTTCAGTTGAAAGAAACTGGGTAACCAGGACCGAACCAGCTGTAATATAAGTTTTCTCCTCTTCAGGGCCTGATCTGGTATGCAACCCTATCATTCTTTTAGTAGTTAAGCATTTTTATTAAATTTTTCAAAACAGAAGGGAAAGAAAACAATACAGCCATTATTACATGGATTCAGGTGTCCGTATAGCACATAAACACAATGCTGATTATTAATACCCTTGTAGTCCTGGTACACATATATATTGCATGATTTGGTATATCAAGTATTATTGGTTTAGAAGTAGTGTAAATACATCCATGAAGCCATAAAGATGGATGATACGCTACACTACATTTGTTCGACTACGTACTTAATTTGTTATACTCTTCATAATGGGTATTATCTAGGATATCAAATATACACTTGATAACCCTGTCATTCTTTTATTATTTGGACCAATCCTTCCTAGCAGCTCTCCAAGAGTGAAGAACTCATATTCAGAGCCTCCTTTAGTTGCAAGACTGAGCCTTGTACCACAACACTACTACCGAGTAAAGGGACCGGGGTCATCATAAGTGACTCCCTTTAACAGTCTAGCCAAGATATCAAGGGCTACCGTAAGACAATCAGGATGCTGGTGTGTATTAAGAGGGGTTTTGATAACAGGAGAAAAGAGGTACAGTATTACTACTTCTCGATTAGGGTTGCTCAGAGTCCGCAAAATACATTTGAATAGGATTATTAGCAGATTTTGGAATATCTGATTCCAGTTCTGTTTTGGTTCCAGTTCTGCTTCTGCTGTCTGATGGAACCAGAACTGGAACTGGAATCAGAATCTTAAATCCAAAATTCTAATTTACATAGTGGCACTTCAACTTTAAAACCACTTAGCATGTCATTGTAGCTGGATCATGGTTTGGTGGATGTCAGTGGGTACTAGGCAGTGGACATCAATTGTTGCTGAGCAGAGGTCAGTGTACCAAGAACCTGTCAGGTGCTGCTATCCACATTTACCTTTCATCTGCCCAAGACCATTATGTGATAAAAAGCAAGTGATAATAGATGAACTAACTAAAGTACTTTGTAGTTGGACTAAAAAGACAGCAAATGGATGTTTAGTCAAAATAACAACTTTGAACTCTAGTGCTGAAATAAATAAAACTATTTTACCTTATCTTCCATGCTATTAGTGATGACCTACCTAATTTTGAACTCACTTGTTATTGGCAATCAACATGGCCCTAAAATATACTTTGGTTCTACCCTCAGTAATCCTTTTATGATGCTGAATTCTGAATCCAGGGTTTGTCTTCACATTAATGCAGAGACTATTACTGCACTGATGGACATTATTCTGAAGCAGTCCATGGCAACAGCTGAGTGTACATTGATCCACTGTTGTTGTGCATAGCATTACTGGTATTGGCTGACTGTTTTATGCCAGTTGACCACTTCCCCATCTGATGTTTGTGTCACTGGAGGACATTTGTTCTGGCTTGTTGTTCCTTGTGCGATGCTCTATACTAGTACAAGACTCCAGGTAACCTGAGGGCATAATTTGATACTTGGTGCTGGCTGCTGCCAGGCTGTATGCTGGTACAAGAGGTCGGATTACTGGAGGACATAAGTTGTTGCTTGGTGCTGGCTGGTGCAGTGGTGATATGCTCATTCCTCCTAGTGGAGGCAGTGAGTTTAGCTGCTGCTTTCAGGTCTACCTGCAGAAGGCTAAGCTGACCTGCAGGAAAACCCCAGCAGAATGCATTATAGTTGCCAAGATGGAAAAGGACAAAAGCAGGCATCAGAGTTAAAAGTTCATCTGGGTCCAGGCAGGGATGCAACCCAGCTATATTCTTCCGATGATAAAAGCTGCTCCTGATCATGGCTCACACCTCAGAAAGAAGTGAAAACTCTGGATCAAAAGTGACCGTAGGCTGCACACTACCTATCTAGCCAGTTTACTCTGACTGGTTAAGAACAAAGTTTGGCTAAATTCAAATCTTTAAAAAAATCTTTCCTAAAATGTTTATCTAGCTTCTTTTTTCTATGAACAGTTTTGTGATTGTAGGTCTGTTTGCTGCTCTTAATCAATATCTTAAGGCAGATGACCTCTAACTTGTGGAATGGTTTGTTCTTAGAAAAGTCATTCTTTTTCAGAAAATGTTTACTCTTTTTTTCTCCCAAGTTATGTTTTATTCTTTTATTTAAAATGCATATAAAATGATGGCCTGAAAGCTGATACAGTATATCACATTTACATAGAAATCATTCCAAAAGTGTCCGTTTTTCTAGTTTCTATTCACACATGGAGAGAATTTATAATTTCATATTTGAATGGTAACAAATAGTCCATGATAAGCCTAGATGAATAAGCAATATTCTGGATTAAAGTCTGATAATTGTCCTGGAAATATTTCTAATGCCCTTGTAACACATGCCATGGAGTTAGGCAGGATATACCTGTAATACTCTCTGACAAGCACATCAGTTTCCTTTGACAAAATGGAGTTATTAAGATGTGATTACATTGTGTTACTGCAGTAGTTCTGTAGCATATAAATGACACAAACTGTGACAAGAGCATTGTATCCTGGCTGACTCCACTATATGTTGCAAAGTTCATAGGATCAGTAAAAATAATATTCATGATGAAATGCAATGAATAACTAAGTATAATTGCACAGAACATGAAACAGTCAGAAAACACAATGGATTACAAAAATGGCAGCCCACAACATGCTAAATATTTCAGTTATTAAGATAGAAGACTTGAACCCCCGACACTGTGATGGCAGAATGTATGATCCATTTCCCCTTCCTCAGCAAATGAAAACTACTCCACAATTCACATTATTATTCTGCCATGCCAATGAGTTGGTTTTGTATTGCTTTTTAAAGCTGACAATGTATTGTCAACTCATGTTGTGTTTGCTTAACATTTAATACAACAGTATTTGTTAGTCACCATGATATTTTATATCGGCAATAAGGTATTTTCGGCAAAAACATCAAGACATTCATTTTTATTTTAATTTTTCTTCATTCCTCAACTGACACAAAAGATCCTGAAGTTTTTAAATGTCATGCTCCCATGCCACACCCACAATGAGAATATTAAATGTCTTTATGTGATGCTAAATTGTTTTCTAGCAGAAATATGTAGTTGCATCATCCTAGTATACTCACAGTATGAATCTAAAGTGTCCTTTCAACAGGTAACCTCAGTGGAAGAGATTTTTTAAAAAGTGTGAGTGGTGGCCATCTTTAATGACATCAGTCATTAATTACACAATTAGTTATAAAAGTTGGTTTAAAACTATCTACACTTATGACAAATATATAGACAACTAGTCTGAGGCTGTCATACATGCATTTTAGCTTAAAAAAAATTATATGATGACATTGTTTGCCAGCTAGCAAATACTGCTGCTTTAACCAGCTCAAGAGAAACTTTTATAACATGATTTATCAACTTAACTTGAATTTATCTACAGTTCTGTCATAATACAATGCAAAACAGAGTTACAACTCTTAGGCAATAGTTTTGCAAGGTTTTGTGCTGGATGTAGCAACACCTATGTAAGTCTGTGAGAAATGGTAAACAAATTAATTGGTGGGCAGTGTAATGTAAATTGTTCTGTTAGAAAAAAAAAAAGGAGTACTTCATGACGGCCACCTTCTTAAGTTGAAGTCTCAATGACATCATAAATATTGCAATGTAATGTAGCTTTAAACATTTAATATACCTTGATCTTGACTACTCCAGCACAATAATATGCTTGTGTTCACCATCCTAAATTATGGCACCAGTTTAAAACGTAATAACCCCTTGCTGACCAACGCAGAGAGAAGGAATACGATTTATTTAGCAAGTACTGTATATTAGTCTGAGATTTCAGTTCTGTTAGTAAATCATGTGATTTTCTCTAGCAGCTTTTCTGCCTCCTCTGGATCATTAAACATGTTCAGAAGGCATTTCCTATGTAGTGGAGACTCAGCTTTCCAAAGAACAGCAGAGAATGTGTAATGCCTTGCTCCCCCCAGGCCACTGTCTCTCTGTCAAAAGCTTTGCATTGTTCCCTTGTGCCAACACTAAGACCCAGATAAAAATATAACCGTTTTTCCAAAGACATCTCTTTTTTTCCATTTTAACTTTAGTGCTTTAAGGGTCTAGTTCCATTTCTTCACACCACTGGTGATAAGTACTGTAGCAATGTCTTAGGTCCAGTGGTATACACTAGACTCAGCTATGGGATTACTCTGTGGGCACTGGTTATTTTAGAGGAGTGCTCAATGTCAACAGTGTAGTTAGAAGTTGAGTATCAAAAGGTACAAGGGAAGCTCCTTGCTAACCTCATTCACTCCCAGAAGGCTTAAATTTGCAGCTTTAGACAGGTGTTCTAAATTATCTAATCTGTGTTAGAGAATTTTGATCTCTTGCACTAGTCCTTGAGCTACAGCTGTACTCCCTAAGGAGCAAGCCACCACTGCCCATGATACAGTTGTGTCCAGTTTTGTTTCCAGCACAATACTGTAAAACATATTCAGCTTTGTGTCTAAGGATTTAATTATTTTATCAGGTATATGTACCACATTTAGTACAGTGTATGATTAGTTCACCTGTGGTGGCAATCAAAGTACTGGCTTGTGCTGCCAGACCTCCAAGTCCATCTCCTGCACCTCAGATTTTCCCTATCTCACTGGCAGTGGTCCTGTCTCACTGACCAATGATGACCAACTTCAGCTAGGAAAATGGACTTCCCAAGTGTTATTGAAATAAAATCAGATAGTGATGTGCACAGATATGAAGAGGTAACAAAATCCAGCATTAGTCTAATGAAAAGTTGATTTTAAATCTGGGCTTTATGCCATTTGTTAAATTTCAGTTTAGGAGCTGTGCTTTCCCACATCTCATCAGTTCTTCACCAGGCTCTGCCCCACATTAAATCTTTTTCAGTCCCATTTGTACTGGGCTTCTCCCAGTAAACAAATCTGGATTCTTAATTCACTTCAATAAGATTTCTCAATGACCTCTGGGTTCTATGCAGGATTGATGAAGCAATAGCATCATCTGTGAGGTTGCTGCAACACTCAGTGTTATCCACTGTTATAATATGGTGAAAGGCATCATGATCACTTTGAGCATGATTAGGTTGGTACAAGTTGAATTCTGATTTCTTTACTTTTTCTGGTGACTCTGTGGAAGCTAGATTTTCAATAAATGTTTTATAGCTGTGGCCTTTAGCTTAAACCAAGCCTGCTGCATAATTTCGACTCCATCTGGAACTGAGAGCTTTCTTGCAAAGTCATTAAGGTGACATAACCTGTCACCATAGACATTTAAAATGTGATCACACATTCTGCACCTGATGTTGAGGTTTTTAATGATCTATCAGCTGAATTATAGAAGAGGTCTTCAAAGGTAGGAATACAAATTGGGCATTAGGAAGTGCAAGGTATTGGGGCAAACTGCCATTGTTTAGCAGAAATATTATTTTGCATCTTTTCTGCCTCATTTTCTTATTCAGATTGTAATTCTCTTTTGAAAACAGCTGATCAGTCATCCACACATTCTTTCAGCCAATAAACAACATAGAGCCATTCCATAGTCACCACAACTGAAGCAACAGGGTTTTTGACTGTTACTGTTTTGAATATCCAGGAGTTTGCCCTTGTCTGCCCCATTCATTTGGGGCAGGTCAGGATAGCTAGTTTGTACTTTGTTCAGTTACTGTCTGAGATTGTTTCAATTTTTAATGTGAATTTATTATCAAGGGGTGGTATAGTAAAAGATGCTGTTTCATTTGTGATGTACAAATTTCTTGAGGAATAATCTGCCAAAAGAGTGTCTGCACTTTTTTTTACCCCATCTGGGGCCCAATTCACCAAACATCATAAAGTGCAATGTATAAGTTTGCATTGTGATTTGCGATTGCCCAGGGTGCAAAAGTTGTTATTCATATCCAGATTTCACCCCATGCTATCTGACTGAGAATATTGTCCAGGTGGAGCCTGCACTAAGCCCTGTAATGTTGCCCTGACTTGGAGCCAGGAATATGGCAAAACAATGTATAGAGCTGCTGTGCTATTTGCAATTCACAAAGCCAGCCTTGAAAATGAGACCATTGAGTATGTAAGCCCTAGGTAGCCATTTGTATGTCCATTATGGGTCCATTTGCATAGCCAGTGGGTGACTTATCATTCTCCCTTAGCCCATGGCAGACATATAGTTACAGTTCATGGTGGCTAGTTCCCCCCATTGCTGATTGCTACCCTGAGAAAATAAAAAGGCTGTTTCCCTGGTACTCTAGTGGTCCCTCCCCCCTTCCCATTCTCTGATCACCATCCTGTTGTTGTCATATAGTTTACCTGGTAGTGTAATGGTCCCTCCCCTCCCCATTCTCTGATTACCATCCCGTTGTTGTCATAATGGTACCCTGATTGTCTAGTGGCCCCTCCCCACCCAATCCCTCTCTCCACCTCCAACCCACTATTCCCTGGTGTCCAGTAGTCCCTCCCCCCTCCGCAATCACTGTCCTGCTCTAAATAAATATTATACCTGGTGGTCTAGTGATCTCTCCCCCTCGGTTGCCAATTGCCAGCCCACTTTAACTAAATATATATATCCTGGTGGTCTAGTGGTCCCCCTTTCTGATCTCCAGCCCACTATCACCACTAAATGAAGTCCCTGGTGTCCAGTGGCTCCCCCCACCTGGCACCCTGCCAGATATAGATATACAAGTCCCTCATGGCTAGTGGTCTCTCCCCATCCTTATTCCCCATATGGTCTGTAGCAAAAGTTCCCCGGTAGTCTAGTGCATTCACACCCCATCAGATAGTGTCCCACCACTCTGCTCCCCCCATTTCGAACCCAAGCCAGTGACCAGCTCAGCCCTCCTCTCACCTTTACAGCTGGCTGCCAAGTGAACACTCAATGAGCATGTACTGTATAGAGTACTCACTCAATGATATTGATTGACTGTCACTTAATGTCAGTGACCAGGTACTGTATACAGTACATGCTCATTGAGAGCTCAGTCAGTGGCCAGCTGTTCTGGTGAGAGGAGGGCTATGCTGGTCACTGGCTTGGGTTTGGGATGGGGAGAGTGGGGTGGTGGGATGCAACCTGCTGGGGTGGGAGGATGGGGGGTGCACTAGAACACCTTGGAACTTTTGTTAAAGACCATATGGAGGATTAGGATGGGGGGAAGGGCCACTAACCACTAGGGACTTATATGTCTATATTTGGCAGGGCGTCGGGTGGGGAGGACCACTGGATGCCAAGGACTTCATTTAGTTGTGATAGCAGGCCTGTGATCAGTAAGGGGGGGGACCACTAGACCACCAGGGTATACATTTAGTTAGAGCAGGCCAACGATCGGCAATGGGGCAGGAATCACTGGACACCAGGGAAAAGAGGTCTGGATATGGAGATAGGGATCAGATGGGGGAAGGGACCACTACACTACCAGGGAAACATTGTTACAACAGCAGGATGGCAATCGGAGAAACAGGGGAGAGGGGAGGGACCACAGGACAACCAGGGAAATAATTTTAATGTATGGGGATGGCAATCGGAGAATGGAGATGGGGTAGAGACCACTGGACTACCAGGGAAATCATTTTAATATATGGGGAAGGCAATCAGAGAATGGGAGAGGGACCCTGGACTGCCAGTGGAATAATTTTAATATACAGGGAAGGCGATCGGAGACCAGGGGAGGAGGGAGGGATTACTGGACCACCATGAAAATAGTTTACAAGTGCCAGATGAGTGATCAGGTTAGGGGAAGGACTGCTAGACTATCAGGGACACTGTTATGGGTCGGGGGCACCTTGCATTACCCTCATCAACCACTAGAGTTGCACAGAGTTAAGAGGATGTTTACCTTGGTGGTATTTTCTCCACGCAAGGGAACCCCGGAAAAGGCCCTGGTGTGGAGAAAATGCTTTGTGAATGGGACTGTGCTGATATGCAGCTCCCCTTCCCCTCATTTTCATTGCGGCCCCCTCAACACTTTCTCCTGGCACAAACCTATTTTCTGGCCATAAACTGGGCTTTTATGAATATCAACTTGGAGCAAAACACAGTTTGCACCAGGACAAAATTTTGTAAATCTGTCCCTGATCACTTAAACATTATGTAATGCCAACTTACTGTATGAAGCTTAACTGACAACTGTTAGAGGGCTCCAATTCTGGTTTACCAATAGCTTTGAATTTTAAAAACAAATAAAAACAAAAAAAGTAACCCTTATTCAGGAATGTCAGAAGAATGGGCAATTTCAAACTAGAGCTGCAAAGCATCATCAGCAGAGAAGTCCTCGCCCTCCTGTTTCAGTTTATAGTTTGAAATGGCATTGCTAGGAAAATCATCCAGGATACATTGCCTGTTCTGAACATAATATGCATAGCAGTAACTGTGATATTCGCGCAACCTGTTGACATCACTCTGAGTCATGCCAGGACTAAACAACTGCACAGTCTGCACTTTTTGGACAGCAAAAGATCCTCACTTTCCTTACAGGAGACATCATTTACAAGTAGGAGTTATTGATGTGAGTTAATGTAAGGCCCTTCACCCCCCTCCCCCCAATCAGAGGAGATGCACCCAGACAAAAATGACTTGCAAAGTTTGTTTTTTTTCCATAAAATTTATTTTTATTTTGTAGAAATAAATCATTAAATTATTACAATACAATGTTTACCTTCATTAACTTGCATACATGTTTGACATTGTACAAAATGCAAATGGCACACAATCAGAAATATTCAAGCAATTAATTCATAGAACAGGTAAATGTGCATTAATCATCATAGCTTAGGCCTGCAATACCTGAATTTATGGCTTCTCACAGGCTTAGGGTGTGAGCTATAGCTTGTTTATGCATGGGTATAAAGGGCTTCCATTAGCCTTTACTTGTGCTGTAGTGCATTATAAGAAATATAGATTTAAAGGGTAATTTTTGTTAATCAGGGTAGGGGGGCTTCAATATTCAGAGTCTCTTTTAGGTGTGTGTGCTGTTTGGTGTACTATACTTGTGTAATATTTAGCTATTATTCTCTGGGGATTGTAATGAGGGCTTCAATTTCCCTATGTGTTTACTAACCAGAAATCCATTTCAGATGCTGTATTCCCTTTTCATTAGTCTTTGAGTCTTTATTGTGTCTGCTAGCCATTCTGTTTAGGCGGAGTTGACTTATCCATCCAGTGCTTCCAGATTTGTTTTTGTCTCTTGATGAGATGAAGTACAGTACTGTGTATCACATGTCTTTTGCTGGACATAATATGGGGTTGAACGATTTTGCCTGCCATTCAAATTTCTTGGCTGAAAAATAATTCCAAGCAGTGAAGAGGGTTCATATTACATTACATAGTTTTCTGGACAGTAGATATTATCGGGCACTCTCAAATACATTGGTCTGATGGTATAGAGCCCTTGCTGTGGAGCTTGACTGATGTGTAGTAGATGTTATATGAGATTTTGAGCTGCATTATGGTCTGCTAGTGAAGAGACTGATTAGTAAGTGATTACTTTTGTCCCAGTCCCACTTTTCAGTGTCTGCTTAATTTCCTTGATGACCACTAGGTTAGTTCTCTGGTTTTACTTTGTAACTAGCACAGGTGCCTGAAGTTCTTTATGTGCTCCTCCTACTAAAGTGAAGTAAGGGATCTTGCAGGAGTTAAGCACCAATGTGTGGTGATAGGATACCGAATATGTAGATACACTGTAGTAAAACATCCCTCACTGAAAACTGATAGGAGATTCGTAGTTGTCCAATGGTCTTTGAAGCCACTGTGATTCAAAATATCTGTTAGCTGCAGTGCATGTTTGGTCCTCCACATCTCGTAGTTCCGGCACTCACTGTTGCTTTTAATGATGTTGTTGCCTCATAGAGGTTGCTTGCATTTCAGTTTTAGTAAAGTCCCAGTTTGTTTCTGTAGTCTCCAAGGCAGGTGTGCATTTATACCAGGAATTTGCTTTGAGGGATCTGGCTTGAGAATGACATAGAATCAATGTAAACTCATGATTTTGGTCATACATGTCAGTCAGTTGTTAACTAGTCTGGCAAGTATGTGAGCTAGTTGTTTTTTTTTTTCTTGGTTGTCTTTAGCTGGAACCTTGTAAAATCATGAGTGAGTTTTATCAAAGTGCTGTACAGAGTACAGTAGAAGAGTTTTGCCCCAATA
Source organism: Neoceratodus forsteri (assembly GCA_016271365.2). Taxonomy (NCBI): domain Eukaryota; kingdom Metazoa; phylum Chordata; order Ceratodontiformes; family Ceratodontidae; genus Neoceratodus; species Neoceratodus forsteri. The sequence goes on along the minus strand of CM028132.1, from coordinate 1,068,689,712 downwards.
TTTTAAGTAAATCTGGGGAGCATGTGGAATGTTAATCTTTTGCATAGAAAAATATCAATTCTGTTTTTGCTCATGCTCTTATATACCATTAGAATGGGACATCGTTGGTAACACTAAGAGAGTGAATACCACCCTGGTAGCACATTAATCTTTATAACTGAATTCCTGAATCTTGTGATGAAAGATCTCTCAAATTCTTGGTTTTCATCTCAATAGGTGAAGGGCACAGTGAGATACCCAAGCAGTTTATTATGTTTTTCTCTCACTTCATGCCTGAGTTAGTCATGTATGTCTTGTGATAACGGTTTGCCACAAGTACCTTTGACATTTCTTTGTTGAGATTCTAGCTGGAAAAGCTGATAAAATGATGGCTGCTGTTTAGAAGCACAATAATTGATTTTGTAGGTTTTTGTAATGATATGAGGACAATGACCACAAACTGTATGCTGTGAACTTAAAGTTTTCCTTTGATTTAGATTCCTTTTATTTGAGCCTCTGCCTCAGCTTTCTTTAGCTGATCTTCAGGAATGAAAACTGGGAACAGAGAGTACCCTTGGCAAATGCAACACTTTATTTCAAACTGGTTTAATATGAGACCATCAGTGCATACAGGCTCCGTGAGTTTGCTATATAAAGACTGAATCATTTAGAGGAAGACTAGCGGAAGGTCACACCTGATCATCAAGCTGAACAGGTGTGGAGTTGGACATGCCAGCAAGCAAAATATCTTTTTGGCATTAAGTGATATTTGGGTCATCAGGATATTGGACCTACTTGCCACATGGAGTAGGTATGCAGTCTTCTTCAGGTTGACTGTGATGTTCAGCCCCATCATAAATCTAGTATGTAATACAAGTACCATGTACAGACTGTTGGTTTGACCACAGGTACATATGTTTTCATATGTGCTGAGGCCAGGTATTGGACAGTAGTTGGCACATGATGAGGATTCTTGTCCTGGTTTGAAAATAAGGTTGATTATTCTGGAAAGCATGACACATGGAAGACATTTTCTTTCCTGAGGTTCTTTAAAGACTTCTTGAAAGATGCAGATCAAAGTTTTTTTTTTATTGTTTGCTTATTTACAAAGAAAGTATATCAGGCTTACGTGAGTGGGAAGATAGTGGTCCCTCTGCACCTCCTCAGCCCACCTCTGGATGTCTTCTTTCCTGGTGCTGCCCTACTCTACTGTCCTTTTCTCTGTTTCCCTACATCAGCCTCTAGTCCTTTATGTCCCCCTGCACCATTCCTTAGCCTCATTTAATGCTACTCCAACTGCTCTTTCCATTTTTCTGGCAAGTATTCACACTCGTCCTGGTGTAGTTGCATACCATATTGGATATATAGGTGCACCATGGCCCAGAAGGCCCTCCAGATGGAAAAAAAAACTCTCTCCTGCACCAGGTCCTCCTCTCAAATCCACTGGCTTGGGAATATATTGGTAAAGATCTTCCTTCGTACATTTAGTTTAGGAGCATCCCTTATTTTGTGAATGACCTCATGTACTCAGGACCTGTGCATATTTAATCTGTATTGCATTTATTCTGTGCTTTTGCTGTTGTTTACATCTCTAGGCCCCTCCTTGAAAACGGGCATGTTATGCTCTTGGGTCTTACTTGGATAACAGATTACAGATAAAACAAATGAAAATGATGCTGCATGCTAACATGAAGTATGACAGTCTGTTCCTCTCCTGCAGCTGCACCGCTTGCCCCTGGATAGCACGTGTTTAACCTGCAACTGCATGCTGGCAGTCACCTTACCTTAGCTATCATCCTGGCCCAGTAGTACCCCCACCCCTCACCAACTGCTCTAAGCATACAGTTCCCAGTAACAACTACCTTCCAGCCCATTCCAAAACCTTTTCCTTCCTCCCTCTTGCCTGGTTGTGTTGGTGTCCTGGTGCCTGGGCTACAGCCACACACCTCTGTTACCTGTTGTCTACCCTCAACCATGTCAGCCAGATGCTGATATCTGTTGCTGGATTCATCTGGTAGTGGTTCTCCCTTACAGCCACAGTGGAGTCAGTCGAGATGCAACATTCTTATTATATTTTCTGTCTGTGACATTCTGTAGAATTCTGCAGAAGCACAATGTAGTCCTAAATTCCAATTACTCTGATTTGTCACACAGAAAACTGTGACATGTTTGCAGTGGTGCCTAGTGTCATGTTTCTGCTTGTTTATTTGTGTCACTCATCACCTATAGACATTAACTGGCAAGTATAATGAGAGCCATCATTGTTAATTACTTAATTACTACGTGTTCCCAAATGTTATGTCCAGGAATCACTCATGGCATCATGACAATAGTGTCACAACATGACTACTTATTTTATTTATTTATTTGAAAATTGATAACTGAGAGAGGCACACTGAGTCGAGGTTTATTTGCTGGTGTGACCCGGGAAAAAGAGAACACAAGATACAATCAAAACATACACAGTATCCATATGATCTGGGCATGCCCACGAGTTTCTGTACTTTGACAATCCATAAAACACTTGGTTTCTTCTTTCTCTTATCATACCCAATATTTCACTTTGGAAATATGTATACTGGGCAATTGTAATACTATTTGGGCAAATACAGAGCAAGCCTGTATGGCAGTAATAGCTGGGATCACTAAGCTTATTATAATGAGACACTGAAAGAGTGATAACTTGCCTTCATTGAGGGAATGGATTCAGGAGATACTAAGTGCATTGAATGCAGAAAGAGCTATTGCTGCAACTGATCATGGTCAACTATATTTTCAGATCCAGTGGGAACCCTTTGTTCAGTTTATTGGTGGGAGGTGAGGTATGTGTCTTAACTTTAATTCCCTCCCTTCAGTGTTGCTCTTCTTATATTTGCTTATGTAGGACAGTTACGTATTCTTACTTTTATCTTAGACTACCTGCTTCTGGATGTAAATATTTGGCCTGATTGTATGTGTCTGCATGGGTGAGAGGGTAGAGGTGGGGAGGGATTTTTACAGTGTTGTTTTGGAGGGGGGAGGTAGGTGTTTATATAGTTGGGGTAATCCTTGTCTAGTCAGTGAAGATACATGTATGGTACTTGGATGTTTATTGATGTGGTGAAAGGTCCCCCCAGGTAGTTGTATATGTGTTTTGTTTTATTTGTTTCTATTATATTTTCAATTAAGCTTATTAAATTGCAAAAAAAAAAAAACATACACCGTAAACGTTACTCAGTACAAATAAAGTGCAGACAACATACACAATGGCCCAATTCAAGTGCAAATAATAGCAGCAAGGCACAATGAGCAGCAATAATGTACCAAAAAGGGGGCCTGCATGGGGGAATGATAGCAGTGTGAATGTAGAGAAGTAAGGAGCCTGAAACAGACTAAGGCTAAACCCTGAAAAGGAGCAACATCATGGACAACAGCGGCTCCAGGCAGGGGAGTGTGAGGGAAAGGGGGAACTACTCAAGATGGAACATAGCACTGTGCATCACTATACTGTATTATAGAGCATTGTATGCTGACTGACTATGCTGTATGCCTGCTACCTCCCTTCCCCACTCAGATCAGTCCCCCATACTACCATGAGAGATCATAGTGTGTGCCACCCTTCCCCTACAATAGCTGTCCCTGCCATCCTCCCCCTAGGCCTAGTGCTAAAGCTCCTAGCCTTTCTCCCCAAACCCTCCTCAGTTATCTGCTCATCTATCTGCACCTCTTTGGTGCCTCCAACTTCATCTCAAACCTAACAGTGTTCTTGCTGAGAATGCGTCCCAATCCACAGTGGCTCCAACTGTATCCACTGCCCTCCATTATCAGGATGCTATGCATCACACATTGCAGGTGGAGCATTATGTGATCCTTCTTCTCATTATCCTGTGCTCTAGCCTCCCCAACCACACCTCATGTACCCCAGTAGATATCCCTCTTTCCCTTACCCATATTGCACAGCCAGTTGCCATTTTAGACTGAGAGCAATCCTTTCTGAAAAAGTGACAAGAATACAGTGACTGCACAATACTCCCTCCTGCCCTCTGTAGTCAGGATGGCATACATATCACAACCCTGGCAATGTTTCAAATGTGGTTCCATGATCCATGGTGATTTACTTAAATAGAAACATCAGTTAGCCTCCCAGCCCACTCCAACTCATCTCAGCTCATTTACATATTTAAACTTGAAGTTTGTTGAAGATTTTATGTAATATATACATACAATAGCACTTACATAACATGATATATAATTATGAGTTTTAAATGATTTTGTCCTCTAATCATTTCTGGCTTTGTTCTACAGGATATAGAGGATAATGCCTAAGTACCAGTGGTTAACCACAATGTAATCACCTCAAGCAGTTGACAGGACAAACAAGTAAACCTCAAGAGTGCAGCTCAAGAAGTTTACAGTTGTCATGGCAACCACAAGAGGTGATTATGTCCGCAGTTGATCACCGTTACTCAGGCATTGTATTTTATAGTGTATGGAAAAACTAGCCAGTGTGGGGGGAAAAATACTTTTTTTTTTCAATGTGCATTTATTCTCCTGCATGGCTATGAATGCCTCCTGGTTTGAATGTTGAGCAACTGAAGTGCTGAAATTAACCATTGTGATCTATATTGCAGCTGGTCTGTATCTGTCTGAATGGAATGTGTGTGTTTTGAACAAATGCCCAAGCAGCAGATCACCTTTCCTTTCCAAGAATTTTTACAGGTGGTGACATTCTATCCTGTAATCCGATAATTATGACATAGTTAAGCAATATTTACAGCATACTGATGTCATAACAATGGGATTATCAGGTTATAAACTGATTGAAAACAGGGGTTAATAGACACTCTCCATACATTATAATGAAGTTAGCTAATCCCATTTTCTTGGAATGTTCATGAAATGTTAAAGAACTTAAAAAAATTCCATGAAAGTTTGTGACATTTCAAGAAATTCTTTATTTGGACAAGATACATCCATTCTTGCAGCTGGTGACCTGCATGCTTATTTCTTTAGGAAGTCCAAAAGGAATACCACATTTCATGACATTTGGGAGAGTACTTTGGAAAATATGGGTGCTCAAATTCTGTCAATTAAATTTTTTGCTGAAATATTCTAAAAATACTACTCTGTTTACAACTCGTCCACCTTTGGGGCTATATACTTAAAATTAGCATGCATAACCTTAAAATTAGCATACATAACCTTACTCTTAGAAACTGCTAAACTCATGGAGATTTAGTTAAATTTTAAGTTGCAGGGGTTCAAAATTTAAAATATCAAAAATGGGGTCGGGTGGGGCTATGTATCAGTGTGTGGCCAGGTATAAGCAATGCATGCATACCTGGCCTACGTTGTACTGCCCCTGTGGACAGGAACATGGTGCACGGTATGCACTACTGCACACCTTCACAGGGCTTGCATCCATGGCCCCACCCCCCACATGCTGCTGCAGAGGGATTGGATTAAGGAACTCAGGCAGACATCAAATCGGATGCCATCATAAGTCCTGAAGTGGATCCCCTGCTCAGTGTGAGTGTGAGATTCTGAGAAGGTGTGAGAGGATTTGCATTTTCAAAGGATGAGCAAATGCCCAAATGTCTGCCCTCAGCCCTCCCTTTGTAACTAGAGGGCTTGGGCAACATTGTAGGAAGGATGTTTTCCACCAGCCTACTCATTTTATCTAAGGGAGCATGCAAAAGATATGGGAGGGTCCCTGTCTATGTATCCTGCATCTCCCTGGCTGGCACTGTGCTTCTTTGTGAATGGTGTGAAGTTTTGACACTACCCCAAACATGCCCCCTGACTGTCCGAGCACATAGCTAAATGACTGATCAAGGGTTCCATATGGAAGGGAGGGAGGTGCATTCCTTCTGTATATGTGTGCAGGGGTCTGTGGGACCCTCTGTGTGCAGCATTGTCACTTAGGATTGACTATGCACCACAAATCCATGGTGCATAGGCAAGCCACACAATGATGCATAGATTCCATTTGGAGGATTGTAAGTCCACTGCTATATCCTGATATTTGGCATGCATACCCAATGTTGATTGGTCCTGGGCTCTAACATATCTGAAGAAATTTTGTTTAGTAGTTAACCATTTGCAGTGGAAATACTGCAAACTACTAATTGGCAAAATTTGCTCAAGAATTCATGGAACGGTAACAGGTAATCTCAGTAGAATCCCTTTTGTGGAATTTAACTTTCACAATGCACTAAATATCACTGAACTCATTTAGCTGTGCAGAGCTGTTTGCAGTCCTGTAGTTCCTTTTGGGGAGACTATTGTGTTCCCTACCCACTTTTTTTATCTGAGCTTGACCAGATGGACTGAATGGATTTGCTTGCTACAATGATGTCCTTATTGCTTTTCACAGACCACCTCTCTTAAAAAAAGAACCACCTACTCATGTTCCTGTTAGACCTCTCCCTTTGGACCAGTCATAATTTCTCCTTTTTTATATTATAATCATTTTCTTCCCCACTGTTCTCTGTGAGTGCCTCTAAGTTTTGGACTATCGGCTGAAGGTAGCACCCTATATGAGCACCTATTATTGAGCTACTCAATAAAGCGCTTGAATCTAGAGTGAGCGGTGAAACAAGGTGTTATACCTATAGAGAGAATGTAGCAGGGTGCTACATTCGTTGAAGCAGGATATAACATGATGGTTGGACTGGCACTGCCGAGCTGGCCATGTAGTGTGGTGGTATGTGCTACCGACCCTGAAACCAGCGACCTGGTTTGGATCCAGTGCCTGGAGAGGAAATATTTAAAAAAAAATCTTTGGAATTTCTCCTAAGTCCGTGCTCCTCCCCTGGAGTTGATAATCTTTATTTTGGGGGGCATGGGGGGTGTAGCACCCCACATAAAAATATATATATATATATTGTCTTTGTTTTTGTGTGGATTCAGCAACTCTCACTATTTGCAATGGCCACTCTAGTATCCATCACCTTTTCTCAGTCAGTCAGTTTTTGACTCCATCTTTGTGGTCGCCGCCCATGAGGAGTTGCCTTCATCACATAAAATCTCAAGTGAACTGGGCTCATAAAGTAGTGAATTGTGCTGGGTATGATTCTCATATGATTTGCTTTTAAGTGATAATTGTCCTATGCTTTCTTGCCCCGACTGGAGTTCTACTATTCCTTTGCTGCCAGCTCTGCTGCTGTTCCCTTGGTGAATGCATATATCTTACTACTGCCACTGGTGACCCCTGCACTAGCTGTCTCCACTTTGCTTTAGTTTAAATCCCCCTTCAATGTTATTTCAATTGATTTGACCTTACCCATCCTACTTGGCAGAACTGCAGTCCACATTGGCTTGGTTAGGGATTACATTTATCTCACTTGTACTTCAGATTGACAAATCAGCTTACCTGCACAAGAATCACTGACCTGTAATGTCCCTGCAATTCCTTCTACAACGGTACCCAACATCATGTAAAATCATGACTAAGGATATCTTGATAGTTCTGTCACAATGGCCTCAGTCACAACTAGTAATGTCTGCTGCCTCTGTTTTCAAATGTTAAAAATATACATTGACATCTGCAGGGTTGTTAAAATGTTAGCAGGAAGCATTGTACAAAAGCAATGCTGTGCATGTGTGTGCCTCCACAAGCCTTTTAGAACGAGAGCTGTAGTGGTTAGTATGAAACTTGTGAGAAGACAGGCAAGTGCATAGTGATGGTCATGACTATTATTAATGGTTCTTCACTTAATATTGACAGATTACAAGATGTTATCTAATGCCTGACAACACTGTGTTTTACTATTGAGCTCCCTATGAATATTACTTAATTAACACTTTACCCAGTCATTTTCTTCATCCACTGTGGCAGATCAAGTGCAAGGTGGGCAAAAGTTATGTACTGTATACAGCTTCCACAAAATGATCGCAAAATTCCACAATTTTCACAAAACCATATGAAATTCAACTTTAATTACTAATGTAGGTTTGCAATATAAGGCTGCTTATAACTTGGCCATCCTTTAAGCAAGAGATTAGTAGGATGACACACAGCATTTTTTTCAGGGTTTATAAACATACCAGTATTAGTGACATTGTGTTCTCCAAAGTTCCCATTGGGAGGCAGTATAGCACAGTGGTTTAAGGCTCTGAGCTACAAATCTGGAGACCTGGGTTTGAATCTCATAGCCACCTGTTGCATGCTATGTGACCATGAGCAAGTCACTTGACTTCCCTGTGCTCCCAGGTCACACCTGTAAACAAGCTTTCAGCTTAGTGTGCTACTCCTGGTTAAACAACTGGAAAAAAAAACTGTACACTATAGTACCATGACAAGAGACATGTCAGTTCTTGGAAATATATATTAAGGTGTATGTAACATCTACAATAACATGTCTTGCTGTGGCATATGACAATAGAGAAATGTAGGAACACTATTTATCTTGGTACCATATCTCATCTCTCTCTCTCTCTCTCTCTCTGTATATCCATCTATCTATCTATTGCAAAAAACATCATTAATGCATCAATTAGGGTAACTTAAAGGCACAAAAGTAGGGAAATGTGGTGTTAAGGTTTGGAACCCTAAACCCCCCTAAGTGGCAAAATGAAAAAACATTAGGGTTTTGGATCTCCTGAGTCTTAGTGAATCAGTGGTGAAGTTTTCCCTGGAGGTCATCAACAGAGCAAACAACATCACAGATTATCTCCTTTCTTCATGCAGGCACACAGGGTCTGAGTGAAGAAAGGTGCAACAAATTGTGTTGGCAACCTGTGGTGAGACATACTTCTCTACCTTTGAAGAGTGTATCATGACAAGGCAGTGGCTTGAAGCTGTACCTTTTGCTTCAGATTTGAGGCTACTAGCTGGGGGGGTGAGCATTAGAGTTGACAACCCCCAAGGAAGATCCCTCTACTAGTCTGCCAAGACTCAGGAAGCCAAGAATCTTAATATTTTTTTTTCCTTTTGCTGCTTGGGGTGGTGGCTGTATGGTGTTAGGGTTGTAAACCCTAATGCCACATTTCCCTACTGTTGTGGCATTACGTTACACTAACTGGTGCATTAACAAAGGACTTTGCAATGAATTTCTTCACTTTTTGAGATAGTATAATTGAATTCTCATTTGCATGTGGAGTGCAGGGCACTCTGGACCCTATGCTCCCATCTCTCCATAGATGTGTACATGTATGTTGCTGTGGAAGTGCAGAACCTTCTGGGTCCTGCTCTTGCTTTTGTAGCAAAACAGCAACCATATTTTCAGCAAAGCCTTCTTATTACACCACCTCATGAACCCAGTCCTGAAAATGTTGTGGCATTACGTTACATGAACTGGTACATTAACAAAGAACTTTGCAATGAATTTCTTCACTTTTTGAGATAGTATAATTGAATTCTCATTTGCATGTGGTTGTGCAGGGCACTCTGGACCCTACGCTCCCATCTCTCCATAGATGCATACATGTATGTTACTGTGGAAGTGCAGGGCCTTCTGGATCCTGTTCTTGCCTTTGTAGTGAAACAGCAACCATATTGTCAGCAAATCCTTCTTATTACACCACCTCATGAACCCAGTCCTGAAAATGTTTAAATCTGCACAGAAACAACATTCTGTGCCACCAAAATGTCATTCTGCACCACTGATGCAAAAACACATTTTGGCCAGGATTTGAAAAATGACAGCATTCCCGTTCATGAGGTGATGTTAAAAAATAGCTATGTTGAACATTTCATGTCAAAATATTTAAAATTACCAAAGTTACAAGTGAGCACATTAAAATTAGAATGTATGAGCATAACTTTGCCAGTTTCACAAATCTGATCCCAAATTTTCAACATAGCATTTTATGACCCCACCTCATGAACAAGGATGGTGACAATTTTCAAATCCCACCTGAAAGGTGATTTTGCTGCAAATCATCTTTCTGGCCAGATTTGCATAATCCTACCACTACTTTTTATGAGGTGGGGTCCCAAAAAAGCCATGTTGAAAATCTGGGGACAAAATATGCAAAAATGGCAAAGTTATACATCACAGTTGAAAACCCTATTGAAATACTGTATATTAAACCACACTTGCCTTAGTTTCTCACATTGCTGTCAGCAGCTACAGCAGCAAGATGTGTCTTCAATGGGAGAGTGGATCTTCACCATGTGACCTGTTCAGGTGATTGAGAGTGTGTGGGTGTGTACTGGAGGTGTGGGATAGTGGAAGCTGAGTGGGAGGTGGAGATGGGGGTCAGATCGGTGAGGGACCATTTTCTTTTTTGCAGGTTTATGTGAAACAAAATTGAGGGACCATTTTCTTTATTTTAAACGTGGACAGTGATCAGAGGGAAGGGGTGAAAATTGATATCAGGGAAAGTCCAAAACATTATGGGGTTAGTGATTGGAGGGTGGAAGGTGCTACTAGACACCAGGGCAACATTAAATAATTATGGAGGCATTGACTGGAGGACAGAGGGTGCCAGTAGACAACAGTGAAAAATAACATAATTACGGCAATAGTGATTGAAGGGTGGAGGGGGTGCCACTTGACACCAAAGAAGAACAACAGAATTATGGGGATGGTGATTGGAGGGTGGTGGGTGCCACTAGACGCCAGGGAATCATTAAATAAGTATGGGGATGGTGATCAGAGTGTGGAGGTGCCACTAGACACTAGTTAAAAATAACATAATTATGGGTACAGTGATTGGAGGGTGGGGGATGCCACTAGACATAAGGAAAACATTAAATCATTGCAGGGATGATGGCTGGAGATAGAAGGTGCCACTAAATACCAGGGAAAGAATAAATCATTGTGGGGATGGTGATCAGAGGGTGGAGGCATCACTAGACACCAGCAAAAAATAAAATAATTATGGGGATGGTGAGCAGAGGTTAGGGCTGCCACTAGACACCAGGGAAGGATTAAGTAATTATGGGGATGGTGATTGGAGGATGGAGATACCTCTAGACATCAGGGCAACAGTACAAACATACAGGGATGACAATGTAGTGGCATCACTAGACACCAGGGAAGGGGTGGCTCACTACTATCACTGCAAAACCGCAGGCTGAGTTCCAGCTACAGTTGCAGAAGTCAAGAAAGTCCTGCTGTTCTCATACAGAGAACATGGGTCAATGGCTCCTCTGGCTATACTGGGCACCCTGGATTTTGGGTGCCCAGAAAAGGTATTTCTGGTAACTTTAAAAAAAGAAAAGCAGAATCTAACTAAATATGTCCTGTTTAGCTAGGTTCTGGGAGTTTTGTTTTTAAATGACAACATTTTTATGCATTTTCCTTGTTTTTTAGTTTGATGTGGAAAAGCAACAAGATGGCGATCTCATGGCACAAAAAAAAATACATTGTGTTATGAGAAGCAAGTGGTGAGAAACCAGTAAAGGGTCTTGCAACATCCAATTTTTCATTTTGCACCAGAATGTTATTTCAAAAACCATACTGCACATTCTTAGTTCAGGAAAACACAAAACATTAAAGGCTTATAACTCTGGAACCATTTAATATTCTTTTCACCAGACCTTTCAAAGGTACTACAATAGGATATGGCACTTGTGCCCTGCAAGTTTGGGGAAAAAATTCCATTCCATGTAGACTGTATGTGAGAACAAAAAAAAAAAAACATCTTACGAGTAAGAAAATGAAATATGCAGATTTCAGAAACCGCACAACCTGCCATCACAAAACATTCCACTGATCAAGACCATCCTCCTAGATAACACATGCAAATTTCAGCTTATTTCATCAGACAGTGCCAAACTTATTAATGTGCAAAGTTAAGGGGTTTAACATTGAACACCCCTCTCAACCCTAACTATAGTGGTGCTACTGCACCACTATAATATATATCTATTATAGGAACAAGTTTTACACTGTAGTAGTTTCACCCCCATTCAATGGAATTGCGTGAAATTTTGCACATGCAGTCTGAAGGCAAGGGCTCTTGTTTTGACAAGTTTCATTCATGTCGGATGTGTTGATTCCGAGTTCTGGATAGTGCAAAAAGAGGAACAAATCCTATTTTTTTTGCTCTCACCTACCAGCCAGACAGTCTGGAATTTTGTTCTGAAATTTCCAGGATAGAAATAACTTGTCCTAGAATGGTGCCATTTGTTAGTTTGGTGAACAAATATTAATTTGTTTCAGAGTTATAAGGATTTGAAATTTCAGTTCTGAGCATGCTGAGTAGGGTCTTTCAGATAGCTGTTTGATAAAAAAAAAATCCCTGCTCAAAATTTCTTCTTTTGTGGCAGAAAAATATTCATTTGTATGACTACGGTCTTGTTTCTGTTTTTTTTTTCCAAGAACAAAAAAAAATTGAAAAACCTATAAAAATGATGCTCTGGAGAAAAACCAACACATGAATCTAGTTAAATGGGACCCATTTAGCTTGATTCTGGAAGGTTCTTTTTGTTTATTTAAATGGCCCAAAGAATATGGTTTTGGGACATCCCCAAAATCCTGACCAAGGGTTGTTTCATGAGTCGAAATTCTTTTTTCACGAGTCTCACAAATGAAAATTTCCATTTCATGAAAGAAGAATCTCAGCTCATGCAAGACAGTTGTGGACTTAATTTTTTTCCATAGTTCTTTTATGAGCCAACCTTCTTCTTTCATGATCACAAAAGAACTGATGAATGAAGAATGTGGCCTCATGAAAGAACTGTGGAAAAAAATGAGTCTGCCATCTTCTTTCATTAGCGAGATTCTTCTTTCATGATTTATTTCTTGATAATGAAAGATGAAGGTCAGCTCACTAAAGAACTGTGGGAAAAAAAAAACATAAGTCCACCATCTTCTTTTGTGAGCTGAGACTCTTCTTTTGCAAGTTCTTTTGTCACTCATCAAAGAAGAAAGTCAGGTTGAAAGAAGAGGGGGGACTTAGTTTTTTTTCACAGTTCTTTCATGAGGTTAAATGTAAGAACCATTATTCTTTCATGTGATGTCATGAAAGAACTGTCAGTGACTGGGAAATTACTTTCTTTCTTTCTTTCTTTCTTTCTTTCTTTCTTTCTTTCTTTCTTTCTTTCTTTCTTTCTTTCTTTCTTTCTCTCTTTCTCTGTTTTCAATTTTTTTTAAAGTGGATAGGGGTGCTCACCACCAGTACCACTTCTGTCTCCCCCCCTTCCCCATGTTTCACTTCTTTATAATTTAAGAGAACTGGGTGTTCACCCCTGGTATGGCTTACCTTGCCCCTCCCCTCCATGTCACCCACTCCCCTGCTTTAATATATGAGGTGGCACCAGAGTAATCTGCTCTCCCCCAAAGCCTCCAAACACCATCCAGACATTGAGATTCCCAGTCCCTAATGTTGGCTTCTGCAATCCTACAATAATGAAAACTGTACCTCCACGTCATGCACACCCCACCCCACACACCCACACACATCCTCACACCTTCTCTCACCTGACAATTTGCCACAGCACCTTCACCCATGTTCTCAGAATGAAAACAGTGGGACTTTCTTGAAATGTGAACCCACAGCTGGAGTCATGCTTCAGGCTTCAATTACAACAGTGACATGCCAATCCACTGATATGTCTCTGTGTCTCTTTCTCTCATTCACTCCCTATCTATCTATCTATCTATCTATCTATCTATCGATCTATGATTTTTGTTTAGCAGATCAGGGTGCCAAACCCCAGTACCGTTTCTTCCTCCCCCCTTCCCTCCAGGTCATGCACCCCAACTCCCAATGTTTGTGCTTTAGTTTAAACAACTAAGTGAACCAGTGTGCTCACTGCCAGCTCTACTTCTTTCCACCCCTTCCCTTCTGGTTGTCCCTCCACCCAAAGAAGTAGGTGGCAGCACCAGAGTGCCCACCCCATTGCCACTGAAGTTCATCCTGACACTGGGGGTGCCCAATCCCTAATGTTGGCTTGGGTCCCCCTAGAATAAGAAAAACATTGCTCTTTGATCTTATGTTTTTGTTATACCTGAAAAAAAAGAAAATGGTCTATCTGTGAACTCACCCCCCAAGCGAGATATGAAAATTATCATCTATTGGGGTCATGAGGTGGGTTTATAGGAATTGGCTGAATTGTTCAAACCCGTTGTTATGCTTGCTTAGTCCACCTGGATCATGCAACTTGTACCGGTGATCAACTACCATATTCCCAGGCATATACTATGTACGCTGTGCTTAATTTGTAATGTGCTATAAACCTTGTTCTAATGTAGTGTAAATCATTATACTAACACCAATTGCACAGCATTGTTTACCTGTGTTTGCCACTGTATATTTTTAGCTGTCAGTGTATATTTGCAGTTTTGTTGTCCCTGACCCTAAACCCTTTGAGGTACTGCCTAAAGGGTTTTATGTGAAATAAAAACTAAACTAAGAAGGTGATGTTGAAAAGTTGGAGTCAAAATATAAAAAACAACAGAGTTATTATGAAGGTACATTGACATTGTTCTGTGCAGACTCATAACCTTGGTGAGTTTCTGACATCCATTGCAGCACTGAAGTGCATGGTCAGCAGGGCCATCCATATCCATAGGTGGATGGAGTCTCCCCTTGGCACAAGGTCCAGGTGGCTCTGCATGTCTGCATCTATTCATGTAGGTCCCTAAGGGACCTGTGTAATGAGGATATGATTCCACTATCTCAAAAAGGATGGAAATTACTGGCAAAAATCTTTAGGATTTAGTTTAATGCAACAAAAGTAGGGAACTATGGCAATAGGGTTTCCAACCCTAACTCTCCACCCCCCAAGCAGCAAAAGGAAAAAAAAACATTAGGGTTTTGGGTCTCCCAAGTCTTAGCTAATCAGTGGCAGGGACTTCCTTGGGTACGTCAGCCTTAATACTCACCACTATTCCATCCAACAGCCTCCTATCCAAAGCACATGGTACAGCTCCATGCCAGTGCCTTATACTGTTACACTCTTCAAAGGTAGAGAATTATGTCTCATCACTTGTTGCCAACAATATCTGTTTTAGCTAGGGCCCTGGCTGAAAAAAAGAGATCACATCTGACCTCATTTACACAGGGGAAGGGGGTGAAACTTAGGGTTTACAAACCCCAAGGAAGACTCTAATATGTTTTTCCTTTTGCTGCTAGGAAGCTGGGCATGGGGAGTTAGTGTTTGAAAAAACACACATTTTTCTAGTTTTGATCTCTTAAGGTGAACCATAACTGGTGCATTATCATAGTTTTTTTTTGCAAATATTATATCTATCTATCTATCTGTATACACACACATTTTTCAATTGCAAGTGTGCATATTTAGGAAATGCATACAAACAGAAGAGAGAAAGAAATAAGTTCCTCAGCTGGAACTTGAACCCAGGTCACACAGAATACCATTGTATGTGTTCCATAAATATGCACACCACACTCTTGTGACTTGAAAAATTTAATTATCTGTGCAGCACCAGGTTGTGCATTGGAGAAAGAGTAATGTACTCTGGGACAGACCAGCTTCCAGTTGCCTTGGTGGTGCAGCTGGTATCATGACCAGAATGGTATTCCGGGCCACCTGAGTTCAAGTCCCAGCTGAGGCACATACTTCTTTCTTTCTTCTGATTGTAGAGACACACACATACATAAAGTATAGATACATTCACACCCACCCACATTTATATGTGCAAGATGTGTTTTTCTGATCATTACTGACTGCAGCTGAGCATGCTGGCATGTTCAATATACAGTAATTAGAAAACAGAACCACTGCAATTGTCTGTAATTTAAATCATAAATCACCTCAATGGCATGTATTACTGAACTATTCAAGCAGTCAAAGCTTTCTGTGTCAGCCTGGAAAAGACTAATACCACAATGCACTAAACTATTCATACAAGTAAGCAAATGATATATTATAAGGTTTTTACACCACTGAAATATACAGATAGACAAAAATAGTAATGGCATACTATATATGTATTTTTTATATATAGTCATAGCAAAAAAGACAATGTTACTACAGAGTAGGGTTGCTAATATACAAAAATCTAACTCAAAATTTGGAAACATACTATTATGGATTTCAATCCAATGCCACAAAGTTTGGAAATGTGCTAGAAGCGTTGCCAAGACTAACTCCCACTCTTACCCCCTCCCTTCTCATTTTTTCTCCCAATACCAAGCTACAGGTATGGAACTACAAAAGAACCCCAGAGCAAATGCCCTGAGACATGAGTTATCCCAAAGGTTATTGGCGATACAGCCAAGTTTTAAAGGAAACACAATTGCACATATCCCAATAATGCAAAGCATCATGGGAAACATGTGCAAATCCCCACAAGATAATTTGGACTGGCTCTACTTTAAGCAGAATTGTATGTTGCCAGAAGGCCTCACAGTGCAATCAGCAAAGGCTAAGAACAGCAGACACATACACTTGGTATGGGGCCATGAAGCAATGGTGTGGTACCTCATACAAAGCCAACATATGCAAAATGTGTAAATAGCATCTCTAATCCCTACCCCATCTCCTACCCTAATGACCCAAGACCAAGCTACAGATTCAGCTCCATGCTACAAGGCTGTGCTGCTTAATGTCAACCTGTTTGGGTCCAATGCAAAACTACACACAATTGCATGTTGACTCTGTATGGCCTTGTGAACCCTTTGTGAAGTATAGCATACTGTACCTTTCACAGCAGCATTTTGTTTCACATATTGCCTAGAAAGATATGTACTGTACCACCCACTTGTAACTTGTTTCATACAGTTTCACCAGAATACGCTGTAAAACCATATACAAGCCACTGACATGTAACATGCTTTGAGTAGTTCCAAGAAAGTGCCCTTAAGAAAGAAAGAAAGTTACAAGTTTGCAATATGTATAGTAATGTACTTACAAATCTGTAAAGTCTGCTGCTTTGTATGGAGTCCACAGTATTGTGCACAAAGTAAGCCACATCATAAATGGATGTGAATCTTCTTAGCTGTGCTTAACAAGTATTCTAACTACAGATCTAAAATGAGTAGGATTTGTGTGAAGCACCCGACCTGCATGGCATGTCTCCAGATCAGCAACTTGGTCTTGGGTCATGGGGGATGGGGTGGGTATGGGGATTAGGGTTGCTGTTTACAAACTTTGAATATGTTGACCATGTGTGAGGTACCACACAACTGATGCATGTCCTCATACCTGTAACTTGGTCTTGTGTAAAAAAAAAAAGCAATGCGATGGGATGAGGGTGGGAGTTAGACTTGACACCCTTAATAGTACATTTTGACATTCTATGGGAATTTGGTTGAAAACCATAATAGCACATTTCTAAATTTTGAGAATATGAGTACTGTGTGTTAGCAATACTAGTCTGCATTAATGTAGTTTTTATAATGAATTTCCTTAGTTTTTGAGACATTAGTGTGGTAACTTGCTTTGTTCAGAGCACTTGAGGCCCTATGCAAAGCAGGAGGTGACTCCTAGCTTTTGCTGTGCCTCCTACCTTTCTCTGTGCAGGGCATTTTGGTCCTGTGCATGAGTCCTAACTTTCTTTGTGCAGTGCTATGTAGTGTGCAACAACAGCAGAACATATTCTCTAGTCATCTGATAACCTTCAAAGACAGACACCAGGACAACAGTGATAACACTAGGAACTAGGGGTCTGAAGGCCATTTAGTGTAACTCACCATTAATTCCCTTGGGAGTATAAGGGATCACAGGGAGGCAGTGATGATCCTATGGGGCTGCCATCAAGGGATCTCCCTGGTTGTCTTGTGATGACCAGAGTATTTCACCAAAACAGGTGTTTTTGCTTTGGGAAGAAATGTTGGTCCTGTCTGTGACTGAGAGATGCTGCCAGCTGTGTTGAGGATGGTGAGATATCTGTTGCAAAAGACAGCTGCTGAAACAGGTAGGGGAAGAGCCTACTATTTATATGGGGGATCTCAAGCTGGTATGGAGATTGAAGACATTTCCTCTGACAGAGGGCCTTAGAAGATTTCCAGCCACAGCCTAAGGGCAGGCTGATGAAGATGTTGGCTAACTAGTGCCCAGCATGCTCTGTGGTGAGAGTAAAGACCTGGTTGATGTGAGGTGCCCAGAGACAAGGTATATATTAGCCATGAGTGCCAGAGTGAATGTCCCTACAGCAGTGCTGCCTCCTACATACCGGGTAAACCAATACTGCAGTGCGAAACATGAGTGAACCCTAAGTGTATAGCAAAGTGGAAGTACTAGTAAATTCAGAAGGCCAGTAGGAAAGGCTCTGCCCTGAAGTAAAACCTCACCCACTGATAATCTACAAGGAGTAAAAGGAGTCATGGGGGTCCTGAAAGAGTTATGTAAATAGTAGAACCTTTTCTTAAGGTACCCTAAAGTTTTGACTTATCTCCAGGGTCAAAACTGAACCTGTCTTGTAGTGTTAAGAAGAGTGGCAATTTTTGGAAACATGGTTGCATGTGTGCAACTGTAAAAATATTAGTAAACATGACAACAACCCCTTATGTAACAGACTGATTTATTTCTGACATGACAGAAGGGGCACTAAGCAAAGCTAATCAAGGAGTGAACAGAAAGGAACTGTAAATAGCTAAAGACAAACTTATTTGATAGAAACTGGTGAGCAGTTACCACATACCATAGACATGGAGGGTACCCCAGAGCTATTCACACCCCTAGTCTCTGACATATGCCAAAAGAGGGCTATAAGAGAATATCAACTGACAAATGAAAGATCAGGGATAGCAGCCACAGCTGAAAGAGAGTCTTTTTTTTTTTTTATTTAAGTCTCAG
Organism: Neoceratodus forsteri; assembly: GCA_016271365.2. NCBI lineage: Eukaryota > Metazoa > Chordata > Ceratodontiformes > Ceratodontidae > Neoceratodus > Neoceratodus forsteri. Next base: position 1,068,671,093 of record CM028132.1, on the reverse strand, counting down.
ATTACATATACCTTTGAGCTAAGAGCTCTTTTACAAAGGTTCCATATCAGTAGAAAGGGCAACAGATTAAATAGAACAGTAAAGTATGGTACAATAAAGTATAAATAGGAGGTACAAAAATCATAATGAGCACAAAATCAGAATGGAATAATCTTGAACTATATGCCTTCTAATGAGGTAAGTGAGGGGACTAGAGGGAGTGTCAGAGTAAAAACTGGGGTTACACATACATTTTGAAAGCTGTCTCAAAGCACATAGATTTTGAAAACTGTTGCAGCATGTATATTTTCACAATCTTCATGATGGATTCCTCTGTGAACATTTTGTCAAAACCATCATGCAGTATATAGAATTTAAAAAAACATCATCCAGCATGTTGCATTGTGCAGCATGTAGATTTTGAAAACTGTCATATAATTTGAATTTGAGAGCAGATAAGGACTACTTGGCCCACCCAGTCTGCCCATTTCACCCTACATTACCTACAGTATCATTGCAGTCCCTACTTGATCTCCTCCTCTTTCTCCCTCCCACTTCCTTTCCACTAAGATTCCCTAATGCCTATACAATGCATTACTGAATCCCATAATTGCTCCTCCCACAACCTTAGCTAGAAGGTTGTTCCAAGAATCCACCACTCTTTCTGTGAAGAAGCACTTCTTCACATCTCTCCTGAATCTCCCCACTCCAGCTTTATTACATGTCCTCTTGCTCTTGAGCACCTTTTCATAAAAAAATACTTCCCTTCTGCACCTTTTTTACTCACATGAGGTATTTAAAGTTCTCTATCATATCCCCCCTCCCATTTCTGTTCCAGGGTGTAGATATTGAGATCCTTCAGTCCCTCCACATAGGGCTTTTGATGCAGACCCTGCATTATTTTGGTTGCCTTCTTCTGGACCGTCTCCACTCTGTATATATTCCCTCCAGACATGTGATCTCCAGAACTGGACACAATACTCTAGGTGGGATCTTACCAGTGATCTGCACATTTGAGCAGACTAACTTAATAGACCATAAGACCTGTTTCTGATGGCAGATTCATATGTTCATATGATCTGCAGTATACAGAGGGAGCACTGCCTCCCTTTCTGCTGGTGATACTCCTGCCTATGCACCCCAGCATCCCCCTAGCCCTCCCAACTGCATTGTCACACTACCTGGTCACCTATACATCATCAGATGTGATTACCCCCAGGTCTCTTTCCTGCTTGGTGGTCATCAATACCACTTCATCCATTTTGTACTTCATTCTTGTATTTCTGTGTCCTAAGTGCATTATTTTGTTCTTTTCTATGTTGAAACCTAGCTGCAATACCCTTGACCAGTCCTTGAATTTCCTCAGGAGATTCCTCATCCTTTCCTACCCTCAGGAGTGTTCATCCTATAGCAGATTTTTATGTCATCCACAAAGAAACAGACCTTCCCTTCCAAATGCTCTGCAATGTCACTTATTAAGACATTAAAGAAGACCAGTGCCAGCACTGATCCCTGTGGCACCCCACTGGTCACCCTCCCTTTTTTGGAGTGAATTCTGTTTACCAGTACCCTCTGTCTCCTATGCCTTTACCAGTTCCTCACCCAGTTTAACACCCTTGTACGTGCTTCAGAGCTACCCAGCTTGCTTACTAGTCTCCTATGTGGAATGGTGTTGAAAGCCTTGCTGAAATCTAGATAGGCTACATCCACTGCTCAACCTTGATCTAATTCCTTGGTCACCCAGACCAGGAAATCCACCAGATACGTTTGATGAGAGGTGTGCTGAAACTGCTGGGGGGTGAAATCGAGCTGTCCTGAACACATACAGCTCGGTTTCCTTGAGACCCGAACTGAACCTTCCCAGCTCAGCTCAGATCTCTTACTTTTTTTTTTCAGCTCCTGCATATCATGTAACAGATCAGAAGAGAGCTAGTGAGTTGATAGTTCACATACTCTGGTTTGTGCATGTGCAATGCAGTGTTTTCTTCAGCACCATTTGAGTTGAACCACCGAAGACAGAGGAGCTTCCAGTCGATGAGTGAGAGAGTGAGCAGTTGGGTGGGAAGGGATTGTTTCTGTCATCAGAGTGCGGAGTCGGAGTCCAAAAACAATATTAAAAAAAAGTATTAAAAAATAAAAAGCAAAAACTGAGAAGGTCGGGTGGGGACTCAGGAGGGATGTGGGCCAGAGATTGGGAGAGCAAGCAGCTGGGTGGGAAGGAAAGGAAACAAGGAGTCTCTGTGCCTGGATGAGTTACTTCCTCCATCCATACCACCAGTGTTATGAAAGCAACAGAAAAAATTTTATAAAATAATTAAAAAAAACTGTGAGGGTTGGGATCGGGTTTGGGACTGACTGTGTGTGTATGGTGGGGGTGCTGCAGTGCAAGAATGTTGGAGTGTGTTGTGAATGACATCCAGCAGACAGATCTGGGTTTGATCGATTCCAATTTCCCACAATCACAGCCTCCTCTTGCATACTGTGTGACTATGATCTAGTCACTTAATGTCCCCAGTGCTCCCAGGTTGCCCCTGAAAACAGGCATCTGTGCCTAGTGGGCCTAAGCAGAGTAGAGCGTTGACTGAGCTTATTCAGCTCAGCAGTGATAATGGCATACTGTGATATGCTGTCTGAGGAAATCACTTATGTGTAACCACCCCAAAGTTCTGTCAGAGCAGTGTCACTAGCCAGGCAGGAGGACCATATTTTTTTTTTGTTTGTGTGTGTAGTCCTGTAAAATAGAGGCTTTTGTATTGCATCACATGTGAAACAAATTGGAGGGAAGGGGCAGCCCAGCAATCGAGTAGTCTCTGTCTGCACAGTGTCACTAGCCATTTCCTATACAAGCAGGAGTCAGGATAGGAGGACCATATTTTTTTTTGTGTTGTCCTGTCAAATAAAGGCTTGCTTCACATGTGACACGTTTGGGGGAGAAGGCAGCCCAGCAGTTGAGTAGCCTCTGTCTGCACGGTATCACCAGTCATTTCCATGGCCACAGAAGCTGATGTCAGGACAGGAGGACCATTTTTTTTGTGTAGTCCTGTCAAATAAAGGCTTGTGTTATGTGTGAAACATTTTGGGGAAGGGGAACACCCACACTGCCAGTTGGTCCCAAACTTGGTCCACCTCAGGGTCCCTAGCTCTAGCTTCAGGGCACTCAAGATCACTGTCATCCCTAACTCTCTGACAATGGGTCACCCTTCCTTCTTAGGAATAACCCTCCATAGCTGTTTGGTTAACTGCTACTGGGGAAATTTCTACCCTCCTTTCATTAGTCTCCATCTCAGGAGACCCAGGTTGGGGAACCAGCCTCCCAGTGGTTTCCAGAGTGACTTCTTTGGGGTCTGGGGCACCATAATTTTCCTTTGTCACTTGGCTATGGGTAACTGCACACACCATCCCCGGTTTGAGATTGTTGCCAAGAATTACATCAACTGCTAAAGTTTCTGCTACTGCAACCTGTTGCACGGTTCCCCCTTTCTCACCCCAGTCTAGAAGAACACTAGCGAGTGGCAATGTTTTCTCCTCCCCAGTGAACTCCTGTACATTTACAAATTTATTGGGTATAAGCTGACCAGGCTCTACCAGATCCCTTTTTACCATCATCAGGGATTCCCCTGTGTTTCTTAACCCTTGTGTCTGTACACCATTCACAGTGACTGGGTGCATGTTTACAGGCATGTTTTCAGGGACACACAAACAATCCACTTCTTTCCTAGCACCCCTTTGTGTATTGCTCATCCTTTTGGAACACTGTCTAGCAATATGCCCAGTTTCTTTGCAAACTCAACATTCTTTTCATTTTTCAGAAAAATCTATTCTTTGAAACTTGGGGCTAACTGGTTTCGGTGGAGGCAGTGAGGGTTTTATCTGCCCTGAAGGTGCACTTTTCCCTTTCTGCACTGTCACTCCTGCCCCATTTGCTCTCAAAGTAGGTCTGCTCTTGACATAGCGGTCCGAGAGTTTAGCAACTTCTTGCACTGTTTTTGGATCTCAGTCCTCCAGCTAGGTTTTCAGCTCTGCTAGGCATGACCAAAAAAAATGCTCTAACAATACAGCATTTTCAATTTTATCTACAGAGTTTGCTTCAATTCCTTTCCACCAATGTTTTAAAAACTAACGTTGTTTTGTGGCTAGCTCCTCTTAGTTCATGTCAGAGCTTCTCCTGAGCTTATGGAAATTAACTCTGTATGCTTCTGCATTTAAATCATACTTTTTTAAAAGTGCAGTTTTAAGTTTGCTGTAATCTTTATTGTCCATTTGACCCAATGCATCCTATGCTTTCCCAGTAAGTAGCGTGACAGCTGGAAGCTCCAGGACTCTCTAGGAATATTTGCCTGAACGCAAACTATTTGAAAGGAATTCAAAAAGTCATCCATATACTCTCCCTCTTTAAATATGGCTATCAGTTTGGAATTTAATTTGTAACCTAGTCCTGTAGTTCCAGTTAAACCCAAGCCACTTACCTGTGCTGGTGCTCGGGGTTGGAGTCATAGCTTCTCCAGTTCATATTGCTTCTGGCAATCACATGCTTCATGGTCAGCCTCTCACTGTTCACGCTCCACTTCTCGCAGTTCTTGTTCCCTCTTCTCCTTGCGGCTCATTGCTTTCTCTCTGCTTCTCGCCATTCTCGCTCAGCTTCTTGCTGCTCTTGCCTCCCTTCTCTCTGGAACTCCAGCTCCATGTTCCATAACTCTGTCTGTAGTCTGATTGCTTGTGGCTCCAGAATGCTTGTGACCTTCCCTTGCTGCTTTGGCCCTTGGCTTGCACTGTCCCTGCTATCCTCCTCACTAGATCCAGACACTGCACTGGACTCTAGCCCCTCCATGCCCAAGGTTCAGTCATTTTCAGTCACAGACTGTGACTTGAGGCTCTGGGCATCTGCTGCCATCAGAGCATCCATGAGGTTCTGCTTGTTGGCTTTCCCCTCATACTGGACTCCTCTGTCCTGGCAACACTGCCTCAAGTATTCTGCAGTATACCCACTGTAGTTGGAAGCTATCTTCTTCTCTAACAATGGCTACTCTAACTTGCACTTTAGAAAAACAATAAAACAGGTAGAAACTTTGTCTGTAAGCAAAATGATATAGTTCTGTTTTATTTCTTTTTAAACACTGCCTTATTTTGCAAGTGAGCTATACAGTATTAAGCTGACACACTGAACTGTTAAAGCTTGTGTTAGCAATACTTTATTGCACTGCTGCCAGCCAAATCTGTCACAAATGCAATCCGCAGGTCAGGCCCTCTGCTTCCGCAGTGCCAACCTCAGTGCAATAGTGTGAACAGGTAACAGACAGGGTAACCCTCCTGTCTGCTTTGGGTCTGAATCACCTTTAGGCTTGAGTTTTGGTGGGGATTCAAACTGTGAACCTTGTGCTAGTATACCCAATGTACAGGCTCGGATGTGTACCCTCTTCAGGACTGCAGTACATTCTTTCACCAGGAGCACCCAGCCAGGCTTCCAAAATGAACCCTTAAAACTCTATAAGAGACCTTAGATATATTCTTACCTTATTATACAGGCTCAGTACACAATCAAGCTTTTAACAGCTGTCAGACTTAAATACAGGCACTTCACATGCAAAAGAGAAACTGAAAGACACCCAGGCAGTATTTCAAAGAAATGGCTGTTTACTAAAAATATGATAAAAGGTAAAATTAAAAATAGAACAACGTATCATACAGCGTACAATCATGTAAAATAAAAAGGAAGTTACAGACAAAACACTCCTACCACAAAGACTTAATTTCTTTCTAAGTATTACCTTTCTAAGTGTGTTTAAGCTAGAGAGAACTTTCTGTCTCAGTGTCCAAGATGATATAATGCATATTCCCCAGATACAATGTTCATTTCACTCTATCTCCCCACCCCCTTTTGGTGAGTCAGTTAGCTCCTCCTTTTAGAATTAATTCTAACATAATTTCTACCAGGAGGTATTTTTAATTAATGGTAACATCAGAAAACAAAACATTTTCTAAATATGATATCCTTCAATCAAATATTTCTCTTTGAACTTAACAACCTTACCATTTGTCATTATTTCTCAGCTGCATGTTAAAATTTGAGAGGAACCTGCCAAATTACTCTTCATCCTGTTACATCATAAACTTTATGTTTGGTTTCAGCTTCAAAAGCCTGGGCAGGTCATAAAAAGCTAATCAAATGTCCTCTGGAAGGAACATAGTTAATTAAATGGTTCCTCTGGTCAGTTTAATTACATCCTGTAGTTCCAGATACTGACCATTAAAGTTACAGGCCAAATCTGCTAACTTGTGTGAGACAATTTCATACACAGACCAGTTATATATAATATAAATATCATACAGGTAACTAGAGGCAGGGGCAGAGTGCCACACTGTGTACAGAGGTATGCGCAGCTCGACCATTGACATTATTGCATACCAGCTCCTGTGCGCCACAGGGAAGGGAGGGAGGAAAACAGGCTGGCAGGATGATTTTTAAACCCTTCACAGACTCCACAACAGTGACCTGGCATGGCCCTGACCTGGTCCTGTTCAAAGGGATGAGTGAGGCTCTCCACCACCCTGCCATGAGGGAGGTAACCCATTGGGAAAGCTGGATCTTATATGTCTGGGAGATGCTGGGTGATGAGATGAGGGTCAGAGGTCAGAGAAGCCAACAATAGAGGGAGAAAATGGAATAACTAAACAAATCTAGAAACATTTGAAACATTTATAAAATCAAATGACAAGTACAGTGGAATCCCTCTCATTAGTAACATATTTGCAGTGAGTTCTCAAATGCCAAGGAAAAATGATGGTGTTAAGTGCCCTTCTAAAAACTTCAGCAGAAAAGATCTGACAAGCCTGATTTTAAGAAGAATTCCACATGTGTGGGGTGGCCACAGAAAAGGCCTTTTCATCAAGGATTGAAAAAGGACATAGGAAACCACCAGCAGAGTCTTCGCTGTTGAGCAGAATAGCCAAACCAGAGTATATGAGAGCAGGAGGTTTTTATGTAGTCAGGAACTAGCCATACAAAAGTCATGCATGGTTCATGTGTGCATCTTCACGAAACCTCCCTGCTGGCAACAGGCTCTCAAAAACAAAGTGAAATGGTCTGAAATTATATAGTAGCAGCACTTTGAAAGTCATGTTCTGTGGCTGACATGTCAAAGACTACATACATGTCACATTCACAATGTTAAGGGGCCATTTGTATGTCATTATATGGCTTCTAGCAGCATGGCACAATGTGCTCATGTATAAATTTGGGAGGAATTGTACAGAGTTTCAGGTGTGCCACACTGAAGCCCTACCCACTCATGCCATCCCTGGAAAGTCTAGCAGAACCCCCTCCCTCTACTGGTTCCTGATGGCATTGTGTAACTGTACTCCCTTACAGAAATATAGGTGTGCTGTGCACATGTAGAATGCATGCCACATGCTTAATTGTACAATGTTTGCATGTTTGCAGTTCGTATACACAAAGTGATCCTAAGTGAACCAGCTCTATAAAGCAAATCAGGTTTCCATGCTGCAAGCTAGACATGTGAGCAGTAGGTAAACTGGTGTGAACATCTTCTAAAAATTACATCAGGTTCATGTGTTGCATGCATGACATGAGTGCAGCAGTTAAGCTGGTGTGAACATCATTTAAACATCACATCAGGGCCAGCCCTGTGGCGCTGAGGGTTGAGGCGCTGGATGCCACACCTAACACCACACTGGTGACCTGAGTTTTGGAGTGAGCTCAGGCTCCGGGGGTCAACAGGGTCAGTTTGAGGATTGAGCACCTACTGGGCTGCTCTTCTTCCTGGGGGGGGAGGGATAGGGGCAACCTGGTGCACCAGTGGGTCCAGGTGGATATCAGGAGTACTACAGTGTGTTGGGTTGCACACAGTACTGCGTGGCTGACGCAGGCAGGGTTACCATGCACCGTTGCATCAGGGGTACCCACACAAGGGGGGGGAGTTCCATCAGAACAAGGAAAATACTGGTGCTGTGGAGCAGGCGACAGCACCTGTCCCCCTTGCCAGGTTCACCCTTGACTGGCCTTTCAGTTCCCCCACGGACCCTCATCTGCAGCCGGAGATTGCCTCAGAAAAGTGCACAAAGAGGAGGGGCGACCCACCCCAGATAGGTTAAACTGGGGGTGCCAGCTGTGGGGAGGGGGGAGAGAGGAAGCACAGTTTGAGGATCCTCAGGTGGGCAGAACACGGACAGGATGCCCAAGAGAGGGTCCATGGGGCCATGACAGGAGTGAAATAAAGTAAAACAAAAACAAAATCAAAAGAACATCACATCAGGTTCACATGCTGCATGCTTGCCATGTATACAGCAGCTAGGCTGGTGTGAATTTCATTTAAAAAACACATCAGTTTCTATTTCTTATACTACTGGTAGCAAATAGAGTCATTGAAATACATTTTTATTTGAATTCCATTAACAATTAGATAAACTCATTAATTCTGATCCTTTTTGCAAGTTGTTTAATGGCTTTTGATTTCTGTCATTATATCACTATTAATTTGTATTATTTTCTTACCGCATTAAGTGCCTAGGGTATAGCCAGTCAGCATCCCCCATTCCAGATATACGAAGAGGGGCCTCTGTGTTGTAAAGCCTATCCTTTTTGTTTTGGACCATGCAAATCCCTTATGCATATTTAGTGCTACAAATGTGTTTCTCCATGACTGTTTCATCTCACTTACTTTCCCTTTGTCATTCTGTACTGAGCATATACACTATGGTCATGCTCAGTACTCTTTGTGCTGAGTAGGATCTTAGAAGCATGCACCATACCTCACATTTTGTCACTGAAATGAGGGACATGGACATTCAAAATGAGAGACAATGAGGGACACTAACCCACATGATGATCAGAACACATCATGAAACATGGAGATTCAGTGCTTCAGAACCCAGTGGAAACCATTGCATTAGCACCTGAGAATTAATTTCTACCATTGTGCAGGGGTGCCATTGAGGTAGGACCTAGGGGGGCAGTTGCCCCCCCCCCATATTTGTGCCTAGGTTGTTCTTATGGTGTGGCAATAATGGCATTACATTTGGATTTAGTAATTTGCACAATAAGTGCCCACCTGGCTGTTTGTGGTCATGCTGCAGGTACTCTCCAGACTCAACTGTGTCTGTATTATGTTGTGGCACAATCACGTTTGATGTGGATGAGCTCCAGCAAAGAAAGAGTGCATGAGTCTTACAAGTGCGACACTGTCTTTCCCACCACAGAGTAGACAAACTGCACACTACAGCTTGGAGGAGTCGGTGAGCATTGAACTCTCAATAGTGTTGTGGCAGCATATTTTTGTTGGTCTTCTCTTAGTGAGTCTCTAACACCCCTGGTGGCTGAAGGGGCAGATGGTGAACTAGAATCTAACTCAAGACTTATATGTCTACTTACTCTATTTGGCTCGCGTTGCAAAAAAAAAACAGCACATACCCCCAAGTCAGTAAGCTAGGCTTAGCAGCAGTGGTGACAGAAGTGTGGGTGGCCTTCATAGGCCTTGATCAGTGCAGTGCAGCAGCAGCCACAGCAGCAACCAAGCAAGAAGAAAGCAACATAGGTTGTATGGGTTCGATTAGTGAGGTGACTTGGTCATGGACCATTTTGGGGACCTGTGATGGCTGGCTCTAGCATCCATCTTCTGGCAGAAGGAGAGAGGGAGAGTAGACTGAAAACTGGACTTGTGGCACACTGTGCCAGGCTGCAGGTTCTGGCCATATGGCTGGGTAAGTAAAAGTAAATAATTGTATTTACAGGGGGATTATGGTAGGAGGAAGGAGTGAAATGTTGATGTGTTTTCCATGTTTCTTGACCTTTGGGTTGCTTCATGACCCATAGGGGATGAGTACTGAATGGAATGTAGTCATGGAAAAAAAATGGAACACTGTTTTTTTGGGGGGAGGGCGGCAGAAGTTCAGCTAGGAAAAAACTGATTAGTAACTGGGTGGCTTTAAGCTCAAATGTGATGCATTGCTCTGGGGTATATACAAATGAATTATGCATTTGAATTTTTCCTGATTTGCATACCACTTTTCTGTCAAAACAATTAAGGTGTACCTTTTAGAGATGTTACAGACATTCTAGAGCTGTCCCTTGCATTCACAGACAGTTGGTGGTATGGTGTGCACACTCTATTGGAGCCCCACTATAGTCAGGCTTATGTTCCCCCCTCCTTAGTGAAGCTGACCTCCACATCCCCACACCCATGCACATTATGACAAAGGGCAAAGGAAGATTGCAGGGGTGTGCACCACTGAAATGAATGGGGTATTTTTTTATTACTTTTTTATACAGTATTGATGCAGAGTTGGAAATTGATGAAGGCCACCACTCGACTAACAAGGGCCTTGTTAGTAGAACAGTGACCTTCATTAGTCTCCAACTCACCATCATAACATATAAAATATTAATAAAAAATAACTTCCTTCATTTCAAGGGGGTATGCCCCAGCACTCTGACCCATGGACATCATCTCTTAAAGACTCCCTCCTCTGGCTCCCTATACTCAAGTAAGAGACTTTTCACTTATATCTATACTTGGTGGGTTGTCTGTAGCAGCATGGCTGTACCCGCTACAGTGTGTGTGCATGGGGGGGAAGGGACTGGCCATATGGGTGTGTGTCCAGTTATTGTTACTTTTGTGTTTGCACCTTAAAGTCTGTTTGAAAGGAAGCATTCAAAACTATGGAGAGAAAATAGAAGTACAGGCCAGACAGAAGTAATTAAGTGGTTTTGTGGGTACTTTTGTGTACTGGGGATAGGAAAAACCTTGTTTTCCATTGGTATGTATGCTACTGTTCAACTGTGAAACTGAGATGAGTTAGAGAAGAAAACTGAAAAACATAACAGTGGCTACAAGCATGCCGCATGCGTGCAGCTATAGTCAGATACAGTACGTATTGAAATACAAGCAAGCCATATGTGTGCAGACAGTATGGCTTAGTGGTTAAAAGCACTGAACTGCAAGCCAGACTTGGAGGCATGAAGACCTGGGTTTGAATCTCCTCAACCCCCACTTGTGTATGGTTTGATCATGAGTAAATCACTTAACTTTTTCATGTGCAGTTATCAGTGACCGCTTGCTTTTTGTACGCATGCCACATGCATGCAGTCCTTCCCAAGTTAACATAAAAATCATAATTTCCACACTTGCTTGCTGCACGCATGCCATATGCATGCAATCGGTTCCAATTTAACATTTAAATCATACATGCAGCACACATATCACTTGGGTAGTTTTACGTGTGCAGCATGAAAACATTTCATATAATTATTTCTGTAAGGACTAAAACCCTTCCCTGCCAATCTAGTGCACCCCTTGCCTCACTAGAACACTGTTGTTATAGTGGAACCGTACCAAATCTCTTCACTGCAGTCTAGTGGACCTCCCTCACTCACCCAATTTGATGCTGTAGAAAATTGTCAACACCCCCTTTCCCTCATTATTCTCACAGCAACCACCACTCCATCCCCAGTCAGTCCTTAAAAAGTAATGTTCTATTATAATAACAAGCTTAAAAACACAAGATTTACAAGAGTTATATTTGAACGTTATTGTTGTGTAGTTGTTTTTTTATTTGTTTTTGCTCTTTCCTGCTGTTAGTCCAATAAATGTAAATAATGCAGCAATTAATTCACTGAGTCTTTCAAAATGTATCTCACTCTCCCCTGCTAACCACACAGTCACAGTTTGTGAAATCCCTATCTGTTGTCATGGTGAGCACTATGATGTCATAAACAAAGGCACTGTGAGGTTAACAGGGGAGAAGCAAATATTTTTAAATGTTACTATACAGAGTTTTTAGATGAACTACCACGCTTGTGGAGGTCAAACTACATCTGAAGGTCAAGCCTCTGTATTACAGATTGTAGTTTTTTTTTAACAAACCCAAATAACTTTCTGTAATCATTTCAACAATATAGCACCCCTATAGTTAGTGTTGGATAATCCTAACGACACATTTCTCTACTTTTACAGCATTAATGTGAACCATATCCGGTACATTAACAGCATTTTTTTTGCAAAGAATAAGTGAATATACACATTTCCAAACCAAGTGATCCCAGTTTCACATAAGATTCACAGATTTATTTTTTACCACAGAAAAGCTAGGGTAGAAAGAAAGAATAGAAACAGCAAGTGTAATAAAGGAGGTAACAGGAAAATTGTGGGGCCATCAGAGTGGCCATTTCCAAGATGCCACAAAAAATGTGGTTGTACAATCAGACAGGGAACCAACAGAATAGGACAGGACAAAATAGATCCTTGCTTTTAACTCTCTATATAACAAATAGGACTCAGATATTGAGTGAGCACATGTTGTAGAAACAGTTGATTCTACAGTATGCATGCATTCCCTCCATGTCAGTCAAATGGCAGCCTTCTAATGTGGTAAAAGGTGGGTCTGTGTCAGTTGTCATTTGAGGACCAGATGGCTACTAATCTATGGAAGGGTGACTGAGTAGGGAGTCAACAGCTGGTGTGGGTGGTAGGTGATTAGTAGGTGAGCCAAGGAGAGGTCTTTGATGGCATTCTGGTGGGGGATAATACTAGACTGCCAGGTATGGGTGTGAGTAAATTTGCAAAATGCCAAATTGGGTGAAGGAGGGAGTCCACTGGACTGCCAAGGAAATGCTTTTGTACAATTACAAACTACAGACAGGGACTGGGTTAGGAAAGGGTGCCCACCTGGCTACAAGGGAAGGGTTTTAATACATTTAGACAATACTGACAGCAGTGACTGGAGGCCGGAGATCAAACAGTAGTAATGGAATTGGACCTGGGGAAGGCGCAGTGATTTCATATTTGGTGTGGGCATGATTACAACAGGGTATAGTGAGCCAGTGGGCAGCAGGGAAAAACACTTCAGAACCACAGGATTTGAGGCAAACTATACAGATGATGTAATCTATTTTTTTTTTTTTTTTTTACTTTCAGGACTTGGGGCATCTCATTTTTTTTTTTGAATTACTGCAAACTGGTATGTGTAATAGTTGTTGGGCATAGAGGCTGCTTCCTAGAGGGCCAAACTGAGGAGGCAAAAAAGGCACTAATTTACACAAAGGACTTGGGTTTAAAATAGCATGGTCCACAGTTGGTAATCTTACAGCTTGTCCAGCAGACGCAGGGGAATGGGAAAGGGTCAGAGTACAGACTGCCCTCCCAGTCTACAAAGCTGTGCACTGTGAAAAATTGTGGTCTTACAAATAGCCAAAAAAACTTAAAGTTGTATATTTTATCCTTGAAATAAGCAAAATTAGCTGCCCATGGGGTAAGATAATTATCTTAACAAGACTTTTAAAAAAATAAGATAATATGGCTCAATGTCTCAATGTTGCTTAAAATCTTTGTTTTCTTAAAATAAGAGTATAAATCTTAAAACATGACTGCTTAACTAAAAACAAAAGTTATTAGACATACTGAAGTGAGTCAAAAAATCTTAAATTAAGATTGTTTAGCCAAAAACCAAGATTTCTTTGCTTAATTCAAGCATGACAAATCTTGCAAATGTCTCAAAACAAGAGTTTGTAGACATACTGAAACATCCAGAAATCTTAAATTTAGACTGCTCACCCCAAATCAAGATATTTCATTGCTTAATTTAAGTATGACAAATCTCGCAGATGTCTTGAAACAAGAGTTCTTAGACATAATGAAATGTCAAATTAAGACTACTCACCCCAAATTAAGATATTTCATTGCTTAATTTAAGTATGACAAATCTTGCAAATGTCTTGAAACAAGAGTTTTTAGATATACTGAAACATCCAGAAAATCTTAAATTTGGAATGCTTTCCCAAAAATCAAGACATTTGCTTAATTTAAGTATGACAAATCTCATAAATGTCTTGAAACAAGATTTTCCATGTCAGCAATCAAGGCTATAAATAAGAATATTTACAAGTAAACTATGCTCATGTAATCAATAAATAAGTTAACTGCTCTGGAAAATATAGCAAAATTAATTTATACAATATATCAATATGAATATTTCCCTAAATTAATATTTAATCCTGTTTACTAATCTGAAAACATGATTCTATATTTTGGCACTGTCTCTTTAATATACATTATATCCCCAGTAATGAACTCTGAAAAAAATTTACCACTATTAATTTTTCATAATTAAAAATAGTATTCATAGCAAGAAAGATATTCCCCGTGAGTTTACCTCAAGGTAAGCCATTAGAATTATTTAAGAGGTTATCCAGTTTAGCAAAATTAAAATATACCTTTTGTGAGTATATTGAAAGTTTTCTATTATAAAAAAAAAAAAAAAAATTAAATAGTTTTTAGGTCTCTTAATGATGCAATACCTCATCCAAAATTCTTTCTATACAATTTTTTTTTGTTAACCAATATTGTCATGTGATCTTAGAATTGTTTCCTTACCCTGCCTCCGACTTCATATGCCAATATCATCCTCCGTAGCACTAGACTACCTGCTTGATGATGCTTAGAGCACTAAACATAGAACCAGAATGCAGTTTGGTTTAATGCTGACAAGCATATCCAAATATTCCTTTTTTTAATTTGATAGTGAATCAATTTCACAGATGTTTGCATGTCAACCTGCATTACTACATATACCGGCAAAAACACACAGTATCTTTGAATCCCACCCTATCTGACCTTTATTAAGTCCCCCAACATCTTTGTTGCTTTATGGCAACTTTCAGTGCAGTGTTCTTTTTATGGCTCCCAGTATTATGCTCTGTTGTGATTCATGACAAACACACTCCTGTATGCATGCCAAAATAAACAAGCAAATAACAGAATATAATTTCAAGTTTTATTGAATAGGTTCCAATTTTGTATGAAGTTTCATTTGTTATACATTGACAGTCAATAGGTATTCTTGGTCAGTTGTTAGCAATAGACAGTTTAACTCTGAAAATGTTCAATTTATTAAAACATTATCAGTTTGTGGGAAGCAAGAGACAAAGACTGAAATTAAACAGCTTTGTGGTTAGACTGAGGAAAAGAGTACCATATGGTAAAGGCATGTTATATCATGTTGCCTGTGCTATGTTATACCCCGATTCAGATTTGTAAGTGCAATAACATTCTCCAGGCCATGGCTGTATAGGGGCATTAATGCAGTTTCCTGGTGGTTGGAAATAATTTGGCCTTCAGCCTTACAATGCACAGGGAGCATAAATTAATTGGTCTAAATACACCATTACATGTTGTGGGTTATAGGTTATGTATTTTAGGGCAACTTACTGCAGTATTCAAAAGCACATCCTGTTGGCAGCATATTCACTGGAAGGCTTTGGGACAGGTGAAAGAAATAGAACCCCTGTTTACAATCATCGAAATGTGATGGCAGAAAAGGAGCATCTTGGCCCATCTAGTCTGCTGTTTAGCCCCCCCAAGATCCCCCACTCTTCCCCCCAGTCAGACCCTTGCATCTGTCCCATGCCGTCTTGAATCCATCCACCATTTTGTCCCCCCAACACCTCTTCTGGCAGACTGTTCTGGGGCTTCACCACATGCTCAGTGAATTAATGCCCCCTCAAATTCCCCCCACACCTACCTCCCTCCATCCATGGACCATGAGCCCTAGTCCTAGCTACTACCTTTCCTGTGAATAAGCTCCCTCCATGGCCCACTAGTGCTGAGGGCTGAGGTGCTGAATGCCTTAGCCTGCACTACGCCAGTGACCCATGTTCAGGAATGACCTAGGGTCATCGGAGTGCCATCACGGGGGGGAAACAGGATCATGCAGCCTATGGCAGCTCTCCTCTCCTGGGGAGGTGGTCACCCTCCTGTTTTCCCACCACCACTGGGTGGAGGTCCAGTGTTGGCACAGCTGGAGGGGTGACATGAAGGGACAGCATCTTGATGTACCAGAGATGGGGATGGGGAGAAAACAAGGGTAAAAGTTTATAAAATATATATATATATATATATAAAAAAATAAGCTGCCTCCCATTTTATTTATCCCCTTAATATACCTAAGTATTTCTATCATGTCTCCCCTTCTTCCTTCTGGTCTCCAGTGAGAACAAACCCAACTCCCTCAACCTCTCCTCATAGGGCTTCCCATTCAACCCATGCATCATCTTAGTGCCCTTCTCTGTACCCTTTCAGTTCCATCTATGTCCCTCCATTGATGAGGTTTCCAGAACTGAACCCCATACTCCAGATGAGGCCAAACCATGGACTTGTAAAGATGCATCAGCACCTCCCTCTTTCTACTTGTTATAACTCTTCCTATACATGCCAGCATTCTATTTGCTTTTCCCACCACCTTGCTGCATTATGATCCCCAGATCCCTCTACTACTCAGTTACCTTCATTACTCCCTCCCATGTGTAAGTTGCTTGTAGGTTTTTCCACCCCATGTACATTTTTTGGCTCTGAATCTTAGTTGTCCTGTATTCGACAACATTCCCACACCC
Source organism: Neoceratodus forsteri (assembly GCA_016271365.2). Taxonomy (NCBI): domain Eukaryota; kingdom Metazoa; phylum Chordata; order Ceratodontiformes; family Ceratodontidae; genus Neoceratodus; species Neoceratodus forsteri. The sequence goes on along the minus strand of CM028132.1, from coordinate 1,068,654,718 downwards.
AACACACCCACTAGCCCCTCAATTTTCTGCCAGTTCATGTATTACCTGCAGTATTTTGTAGCTTAGGCAGTCAATAGTCAGTTGCTGCTATTTTTACAATTTTATTCTAAGCCAGTATTAGCTGGACACAATCATAGTTTTACCCTGGCAAGCTAGGCAGCCGGTCCCTTCCACTTCCCAGTTATCTGTACACAAACATGTTCAGGCAACTAATGACAAGGAGAAAGGGAAAGTGGGGTGAAGTGACCCCTGATTAGATCCTTGTTAGTAGAGTGGTGACCTTCATTAATCTCCCACTAATCTCTAACTAGCCAACAAAATGTTTTAAACTGAAATCAAATCTGCCGCACCCCCCCTTGACTTCAGTGGGACTTGCCCCTCCCCATGCTCTCCTATGCTCCAAGTTATTACATGACTGAATGGCAGGGTATTCAGATGTATTGGGAAGTAGGTGGGATTGGCTGGTCATCATGTCGGGACCAAACTATGATCTGTTCCAGTTAAATGCATACAAAGGAAAAAAAAAGTATCATCTGACTTTCAATGCCCTAAGCCATCAAATAATGCATTACATACATGAATCTTGGGGGGAAAAATAACTAAATTACAGTGTGTAGAATAATTTATCACAACTAGAAAAGATAAGATTATTTAACTAACTACAGTATATATGCCGCTGACCAATGGGAAGAAATTAACAAGGACAGGAACTGATATTACATATGACAGTGTTCTAATAAAAGTGTTTTTTTTTCCAAGCTGTGAGTGCACTTTTTTTTGTTACATACCATACTTTAATATTTAACTTGGCTTTAATTTGTCTGGTGAAATTTACTTTTTGAGCTCTGCAACTGTCTTTTTGAATGATGCATCTTATCACCAAGCACTTTGTTCTGCATCACTGAGGGTTATGTTGCTAGGAATCAGGAAACAATTGCTAGGAATTTGTGGTAGGCCACATAAAGTCTGTAATGAATATGAATACCCCATTATATAAATGATACACACTCAGGTAACTTGTCCCTTGGAAATGTGGTTATGGTGTTTCACCAATGGCAATAAGGCAGCTGGTTTCTCTCAGGTATTACAACAGAGAAGCAATGAGTCTCTTCTGCATGTAGGTTAATGGACCTTCATTTCGCTGCAATTGTAAAATAAACAATAATTAAACAGGAATTTAGCAGTCACACCAAAACTATCATCAGCAATGCAAACAAATATAAACTTTGTCTTGATGTAACACTCAAAATCCATAAATACCAGATCATTCAGTCAGTCAATAATCAGAAAAGGACATTACATGAGAATAAACTTGTCAATCAATCAATCAAAATCTTTATTTATCCAGGCAGGCACCATTGAGCAAGGCTCATTTGCAAGGTGGACCTGGTCATTAATACATCAAAGTACAGTACAGAAGCAGGTATACAAAACTCAATAATATACAAGGAAGAAAAAGTATATACAGTACAGTACAAGGTTCAAATAAATAAAAAAAAACAGCATTATTTTACAATTGAAGAAGTCAGCAGATGTACAATCAACCATAGGCATACAAGGGTTATAAGCAGAGATCTTTTGAGTGAGGCAACTGGCAACTATACATATAGAGGAAAGAGTGTATGGGGTGGCAGGTTAGAGAGGTAAAGAAGAGGAGGGATATATTACCGACAACTGGGGGAAAAATTGGGCTAAAACCACAGAAAGTGACGATGGCTGTCGTGTACTTGTCTATTAAAGATAGGAAGGTAGCTTGAACCAGTTGAATCTTGGCATCCTTTGTGAGCAGGTGGTTAATTCTGTAATGGGAAATGTCCACCTGTAAATAGGCCACACAGCAGCGAGTGTGAGGCAGGGCCTAATTATTTTTGCAAATATTCAAATTTTTTTAACTTACTGACTTTTCAGTTATGTCAATGTTTTATACTACAGTTCCTTCCACTGGCATTTTAAAAGAATTACACCATCTGTGCACCCACAGCCTCATTTGGAGGATCCGAGACAGACAGAACCAGCAAGTGGCCATGGAAGCATATACTAAAAGCTCTGGTTTGTGATCAACATGTCCCACTAGACTCAGACCAGATAATGACTCTGTAATGCCGAGTGAGACATTGCAAAGCCATGATGACTATTAGTATTCTAAATGGGCCATGAGAACAACAGATGGATAGTTGTAGGAGCCACATGGTGCCACTTCAAGAAGGGGGAGAGGGAAGGGGTTGGAGGCAAGAAAGCCTTGGGCTGTTGCAGCAACAGGAGTCTAGGTTCCATATATGCCGTTGCACTTATAAACACCTTCCAAGCACATGGCAGCTGAGTTCATGTCAGTCTGCACTGTCCTGTCTTACCAATGAAGATATAACAGTACCATTTTAGTAAAAAGTTTGTGGTGGGAAAATGTAGTGTTTTATTATTCACTGTTCATCTTACGTCTATAAATTTCATGGACAGGTCTTCAAATCCCTGGCCCACATTTTCAAAGGAGATGCGTGAAGTAAATTTAAGATGTGCCGTCCATCTCAAAAAATGCACCAAAACGTGATATTCGAAAGACATCTGATGCATCATTGCATGAAAATAATGTATGCAACACAAATAGATGGGGGGGGGGTCCCATGAATATGCTGTGCATCATGGAAATGAACTGCCTAAAGTTAGGCATACAAAAGGATGGCCTAAAATCAGCCAGCCACCCACAGGCAGGCTGCAGAACTGCAGGCAGGCCATCTAGAGAGAGACCTCGGAGGTGCACAAGAACATGCTCCAGGCAGCCACATACAGCAGGCATGCCAGGATGGATGAACCCTGAGCCACAGGTGCCATGTCACCACCAGCACCATCCAGAGAGCAATACCCCACACCACATCCTGGACGTAGAGACCCAGCAGCCACATGCTTGTGTTGCCAGGATGGGGAACAGAGGGAGTGGGGCAGAGAGCACGTCAAGGGAGGGAGCAGGAGGATTCACTTGTGCTGCTGGGACAGGGAACAGAGGGAGCGGGGTCTACAGCATACAGAGGGAGGGAGTAGGAGGGTTCACTTATGCTGCCTGGACAGGAAACAGTGGGAGCAGGGCAGGCAGCCTGCAGAGGGATGGAGAGAGTGGGAGGATTCACTTCTGCAGCCGGGATGGGGAACAGAGGTAGCAGGGAGGAGAGCATGCAGATGGAGGGAGCAGTAGGGTTCATTTGTACTGCCTGACCAGTAAAAGAAGGGTTTGGCTAACAGCACAATGTACTGTAAAAAAAAAAAAAAAAATGAAGCACTCTCATCGGAGCGTTTAATTTCTTTCAACTAGAGAATGGCTTCCAGCTGTAAAACTCAGACTAGTGTCACAGTCTGGCTGCATGCCCATTGTTCTGTCAGAGATGAGTCTGCTGTAGATTGCTCAACATTGGACTAGTCCCTTACACACCTCTCAAATGTCATTCTACCACAAGATGTTTCTTGTGCATGCATAATGAAACAACAATTGCTAACCAGGAGAGGCACACTGAGCCAAGGCTTATTTCCAGGTGCGACCTATGGGAGACGGAAGATGGAGTCCAAAACAGTACATTGGTACAGTGTTCGGAAGAATGAAAAACATGCTATAAGAAGAGAACAAAGCAAGTTAAAAATAGGCAAGAAAGTAATGAATTACAATGCATGTACGGTTATGGGAGCCAATAACCTGAAAGGGGGGGCGGACCATAACATGTAAGGTGGGTGGGGGAAGGCAAATAACTTGCAGGGGAAAGGAGGAGCTAATTACTTGCAAGGGGGAGAGGGCTAATAGACTGCAAGGGAACAGGGGTCACTAATAATCTTTGAGAGGAGGGGACTATTATCGTACAAGGAAGAATGGTACAAAAGTTTGCTGAGGGAGAAGAAGGGCTGTCACCGACTGGCACGTGCACATGTTCTGCAGTCTGATTCGATACTTTTTAGTGATGCAAATTTTGAGAGGTTTGCACCCCTAAGGTTAATTTCATAAAGCCCACTAGCCATAACCAAATGAACCCCTTCCTTATCTACCACAAATTTCAGTTTAAATGGCGTTACTTATCCACCTCCCCAGGCAATACTTCTCCAAAGGGCTTGATCTACAGCCCCTCCAAGTTTATTTACTCAAAATGGCCCATTTAAAATGCATCATCTTATTTTCAGTGAGGTCCTGCTTCTTGCTATATGTTACTGCTTGGAAGTAGAGATGTTGTGAAACTAAATTTTGCCAGTGAAATTGTAAAGAAACTGGCAATGTCGCCACATGAACACTTCATGAAATTCTCCAGTTCCATTAACTTTTTTGCCAGGTGCGAAACTTCATGGCGAAATGCCCAATTTCACCTGAAATGGCAAAACCTTGCCCAAATTTTGCATTTTGCCTGTGGAATTTTTCATTTTGCACCCGAAAAATATTTTGCAAAACACACAACTTTCATGAAATATTTTGCGTAACGAAACTTCCTAGTTTCGCACAGCTCTACTTGGAGGACTGAAGTGCTTAGACGCGAATGATTTGCAGGAGGTTACACAATTAAGTGACTCTTGTGGGATCTGAATCTAGGTTTCCTTGTTTGCAGGCCTGTGCTTTACCCATTGTGCCACAGTGCTAAAGGGAGTAAATAAAAGGTGGCCACTGGCAAATTCAGTTCTGCTCTGAATCCAGAACCTTATTTGATTCAACTTTTGGAATTGGTTCCACGACTTCATTTTAGAATGTAACAATTCACATAGAGGTAAAACAAGACTACAAATGTGGGAGAGTATACCAAGCTATAAATTCATCTCAGTCATTTTCCACCCTCCAACTCCCGTTCAGTTCTCACACTCGAGTTTACAAAAAACAAACATTTAACAATGTCGAATGTCGTCTTGCTGGCGTTGGCATTAGAAGTGCAGGAGTTAGAGAGATGCATAATAGGAATGGCAGTGAAGTACTGAACTGACGTCAACACCACCCCACCCTGCAGAGACTGACAGGCATTGGGGTGTGCCTTTGAGTCATCAGCCATAACAGTCAAGCCATTTCACCTCACCCTACCCTGCAGGCACCGACAAGTGTTGAGGTGTGCCTTGGGGTGTTCAGGCTTTACACTCACCCCATTCCATAAGGAAATACACTGAAATGGGTGCAGTATAGGAGAATGGGGTGAACTTTGAGGCTGAAGAGTCCAAGGCACACCTCAATGCCTGTCACTGGGTGCAGGGTGGGAGTGGAATGGCATGGGAATTACTGTCGACAATTCCAAGTCACACACCTGTCAGTCCTTACAGGGTAGGGCGTTATGGTTGGAAAAACAGGGTAGGGCATTATGGTCAGAAACCCTAACACCCTGGGAGTTTTTTGGTATTTTAACTCCAAGTTTTCAACATGGGCTTTTTGTGACCACACTGCATGAACAGTGACACGATCAGTTCATTAGCCGAAAGGTGATTTTGCACAACAACCATGCCATTTGGCACCACAGGTGCAATAACACATTTCGAACAGGATGTGAAAAATGACAGCTGTACTTTTCATGAGGAGGTGTAAAAAAAATGGTAATGTTGAAAATGTGGAGAAAAAATACAACAAAATTGGTGAAGTCACGACCGTGCATAGAAACTGCGCAATGCACACCCATAATGAAATTATTTGGGGGATTGTTTTACACCAGCTTTCCAACATTAGCATTTTGCGACTTCCGCTCATGAACAGCGGCACTGTGATCTTCTCAATCTGTCCCAAATGTTGATTTCGCATAGTGACCATGCCCACTGTGTGCCACAGGTGTGAAAACATGTTTCGGGCAGGATGTGATATAAGGCCCTTGTTAGTTGACCGGTGCCCACGTTTCATTGCCAAGGGGCCACTATATAATTTAAAAAAAGATAGAAAAGTTGCTGCCCATTGCATATAATAGAGCGCACCCCCGCACTCTCACTGGCATCTCGTCAGCACTTTAGTGAGCATGGGGGCGGAGCGTGGACAGCAGAAAACAAACGTGAAGTCCTTGCGGGACCTAGTTTTCACCTTTTATGAGAGATGGATCTATTTAGTTATTTAAAACTTTGAGGAAATCTTCATTTTATTTTGATCTTGTGGCAGCAAGGCAAGGATGGCTATGGTGCAGGGGCTCACAGTTATCCTGGTGAGTCATTTTAAGCATCTAAAATGTATCTTCACATTTTTATTTCAATGAAAATAGCTTATCTGATGCCTGTTTGAGAGTTGGTGCCTTCTTTCTTCTTGGAAACTCACACCTAAAAAGAGAAACAAAAACAAACACTAAAGATGCTGGGTTCATTTCAAATATTTGCCTATTTTTATTTGGGAGGGATTACTGACTGACCTTGGCTGAGTATAAATAGTAGATGTCAAATAAAATAATGCTTCATGTTGTTCAACTGAACCCAGGTTCTTCTATTGTAGAACCCTTAGCACGGGAGAGGGGTCAAACTATCCACCAAGGAAGAAGAAAAGGTGTGAAAGTGAGCTATGTGACATACAGGCAACCACATAAACAGTGTGACGAACCTGTTTATCTGATGAGTAACTGTGTAAATAAATTTATTTATATACAGAGTTACTACAGCATACCCCATTTATGTACATAGTTTCTATGTCACTGCCCCCGTTGCCCCCTGGGACTACTTTAAACAACTATAAATGCCAAGTTTCTTGTTTTCTCTGCTCCTCAGGCTCTGCCCATAGTTTGTTACCCTGCCTGCCACTGCCCCCCCATTGCTGTCTGCCTACTTGCTACAAGTCTGTCAACTCCTGTTCTACTCTGGACCCATCAGCACCATTCCATTCTCTTTTGGACTACTTAACAAAAGCCCCAAAACAGGAATTGTTTCCTTTTAAACTGCCATTTCTGAATGGTGCTGACCAGCATTACCACTAGTTCACTCTGACTCCAACGCTGCACTCACTTACTTGCCCAGGCAACAGGAAAATGCAGATCAACCAGATATAAAAATGTTACCATTTTATTAATAAAAATAAATGAAAAAGACTGAAAAGTTCATGCATATCCTAGCAGGTGCCTACACCAAATCCACCATGCTCGCTAACCCCTGCTGCCATCTTTTATGAAAACGTTTCAGAAGCTAGAACCAACCATGGCTATGTCTTCATGTCAGCATCCCTAACAATGGATATAACTGGCCAATCATACCCTATTCACAAAAATCCCCTTATAATGCAGAACCACAAAAAGACAAATTACAAGAAGTCCCTCAAAATTAATAAGTACCATTGTAATATAATAAAAATAAAACAAACCGGTATCAACCAAGAAAGGCCTGTTGCATGAACAGAATATGCGGGGGGTTGCTGACTGTGTGATAACTCATTTATCTGACAGTTACCTCGTAACCATCACTTGTGGCTTTGCCACTCATGATGTCACTTGAGGTGATAGGCAACTGTCTAAAAAAAAACAAGCATTTGTCAATGCCGCATGTTTGCTTGATGGCATTGGTAGTGTAGGAGTTAGAGAGCTGCATAATAGGAATGGCAGTGAAGTATTGAAGTAATGCCAACCCCCACCACCACCCTGCAGAGACCGACAGGCATTGTGGTGTGCCTTTGGGTTGTCAGGCATAATGGCCATGCCATTTCACCACACCCTACCCTGCAGACACCGACAAGTGTAACGGTGTGCCTTGGGGTCTTTGGCCCTTATGCTCACTCCATTCCATCAGGAAATATGGTGAGATGGGTGCTATATAGGAGAATGGGGTGATGTTTGGGGCTGAAGAGTCCAAGGCACACCTCGATGCCTCTCACTGGCTGCAGGGTGTGGAATAGTATGAACATTACAGGCGAGAATCCCAAGTCACACCCCTGATGCTTGTCAATCTCTACAGAGTGGGGCATTATGGTCTGAAACCCTAATTCCTCAGGTGTTTGTTGGCATTTTCACTCCAAATTTTCAACATGGGTCTTTTGTGACCCCTCACCTTATCAACAGTGGCAATATCAGTTTGTTAGCCGAAAGCTGATTTTGCACAGCGACTACACCATTTGGCACCACAGGTGTGAGAACACATTTCGAACAGGATGTGAAGAATGACAGACGTACTGTTCATTGGGAGGTGCAAAAAATGGCAATGTTGAAAATCTGCAGTGAAAATATTAAAAAAACTGGTGAAGTCACGAGCGTGCGTAGAAACTGTGCAACGAACACCCATAATGCAATTAGTTTGGGGATTTTTTACAGCAGATCGTCAACACTGGCATTTTGGAACCTCTGCTCATGAACAGTGTTACTGTGATTTCCTTAATCTGTCCCGAACAGTGATTTCCCAAAGCGAGCACGCATTTCTGCGCTGGAAGTGCGAAAACACATTTTGGCCATGGTGTGAAAAATGACAGCTATACTGTTCGTAAGGAAGTGTGGAAAGATGCCAGTGGTGAAAATCTGGACTGAAAATATTACAAATGCATGAACTTACGAGGGTGCTTGGAAACTGTGCAATGGTAGCTTGTAACACAGTCATTTTATGGACTTTCTTCACCAAATTTTTAACATAGCCATTTTAACACCTCTGTTCATGAACAGTGTTACTGTGATTTTCTTAATCTGTCCCGAACATTGATTTCACACACCGACTGCGCCATTGTGCGCTACATGCATGGAAACACATTTTGGGAGAGATGTAAAAAATGACAGCTGTACTGCTCATAAGGAGGTGTAGTAAAATGGCAATGTTGAAAATTTGGAGTGAAAATATTGAAAAGTCGCCAACTTACCAGCGTGCGTAGGAACAGCACAACGCATGCTCGTAAAACAGTCATTTTGGGGAATTTTTTCACCAAATTTTCAACATAGGGTTTTTGGGGGCCTATCTCATGAACTGTACACTGTCATTTTGTAAATTGGTCCTGAAAGGTGATTCCATGCAGTGACCGCAAAATCATCTTTCGGGGCCGATTAACAAAATGACAGTGCAAGCATTCATAAGGTGGGGTCCCAAAAACCCCATGTTGAAAATGTGGTGAAAAAATTCCCCAAAATGCCTGAGATATGCATTAAAGTTGAAAAAACCCTGTTTATTCCATTATACAGCTTACCAGCATTTCCTCAGTTCACGGTCGGCTTTGAAGAGTGCAGACATGGTTCCGGTCCACCAGATTGTCGCATCAGACTCTGGAGGTAAGTATGGGTGGGTGGGGTGTGGGGAGGCAGGGTGTGTAGATGGTGGGCATGGGTGGTGGTGAGGGGTGGTTAGAATAGTCAGTGAGGGACTGTTTTTTCTTGCAGGTTTTTTTTTTTCGTAGATGAGGCGGGACTTGTGCCACGCTGGTGTGGGCTCCCAGTGTGGCACCCAGTAGTCTGTTGGGAAGGGGAAACAGTGGAGGCGATGGTGATTGGGCACCCCCATCGGCCTTATGGACCGTTGCCATGCTGGGGTGGGCTCCCAGCATGGCACCTGGAACTACTCTGTTGGGGGGGAGCGCAGAAGAACCGATGGGGGATTGGGCACCCCTGTTGGCCATACAGTGTGTATAGAGGGGAGTGCATGAGGACACAATATGCTAATCAACACTATCTTATCGCTGCTCACTGAAGCAGAGCTCTCCCTTTTGGCTGTACAGCACTGCATTTTCAAGTGCTGTCATAAACAGCTGCAGCATTCATTGGTGAACTGTGGCCGTGCCTGCAAACACACTGACTGAACTGGAAGACAGGGTGCCACACCTACAAAAACTCGGATGATGGCACTATGTTTCTTGCACATGCATGTAAGCACACATAAAAAATAAACCAAACTAATATCAAACAAGAAAAGTATGTTGCATGAAGAGAATATGCAGAGGGGGAGCCACTGTGATAGCCCATTTATCTGGCAGGTACCTGTGACCTCGTAACCATCACTCGTGGCTTTGCCAATCAATGATGTTACTTGAGGTGACAGACAACTATCCAAGATAAATGAGTTATCACACAGTCCCCCCCCTCCGCATATCCCAGATATATGCCTCAGCTGCCCAGCTTCAGACTGACTGGCTCCCCCCCCCCAGAGTAGGACAGTAGCAGAGGTCAGTGCCTAAACACACCCTGGTCTTTGATCTCAGAGTAGGTGTTTTTTCTCCTTACATTTCTATCCCCTGGGATATGGGGGCACTAGATGACCCAGTCAGAAGCAAGCAAATGTGCTTCACTTAGGCCTTTACCAATCTCATAATCTCACTACCTGTCACATTACCATCTGTAGTCACCCAAGTGGCAGAGATTTCCCTCCCTGTCCCCCCAGCAGAGGGAGTGTGTGTATGGGATGCTCTGTCGTTCTGCCCTGGCTGGCCCCTGACAGCCCAAGCTAGTTCCCAAATTTGGATCAGTGCCATCACGGGTGGTAGCACTACCATTGTGCTGATGGACTGGCCCTGTGCTTGACATTTTTAAATAACTTCAACCCAATGCCCCACTCAGAAATGGAACACTGTAACAAACTGCAATGCATCAGTGTGTTGCAGTCCGACTCTGGGGGGGATGAAGAGGGAAAACTGTATGCGTTGGCTATATGACTGTTCCAACAGTCCATCAACAATCCTTCCTGGCACCATCATTAGTTAATCCACCACATACCAGTAACCAACACCTCCCAGCACCAAAAGTCCTACCTCTCCTTGACCAATAAGCTTGGTAGAAACCAAGGAATTCCCAACTACACACCTATCTCCACAAATCACCAGTGCTTACGATTAAAGTCTGTAAGGAAACTAAAACCTGACAACTAAAAGCTTCAGCACGCCAGGAAAGGGGGGGATAAGGGAGGTTTCACTGTTTTGTGCCACCATCCAATATTTTTTGCCACCCTCATTTATCTTTTTTTGTACATCTTTTTGCTCCCCTGCACTAACATGCACCCATCCACCGGTCTCCACAGTCCTGTCACCCTATCATCCACCAGGACTTGCTTTGTGTGGCTCTTCCTCTAGGGCTTCCTTCACCAAAGCAGGGTCCCCCAAGCCCCACCAGAGACAATGGACATCTGCCTGGACAGTTGGGTACACGGCCTGCAGGAGACAGATGTCATCCAACCATTAAGCCCTGATCTTCCCTTATTGTCCTATCCCCTGGTACACGGTAGTCAGTGTTCAATGACACCAGTGGCTAAGCATGAATGATGCTGGGCATCTGTTCTGACTCTGCTTCTCCCATTTTTTTGAAGTAATTCAAATTGACTTCAGTTTTACCGGGAACACCAGTTTTTATCCACTGAAAAATGTGTTCTCAAATGCCTTTCAAAAAGTGCACGAAAAATGCTAATTAGCATTCAAAAAGAAGGGGAAGAGAGTGGTAGCAAGCATTTGTCAATGCCGAATGTTGTCGCGCTGACAATGGCATTGGCAGTGGCGGAGCTAGAGGTGCATAATAGGAATGGCAATGAAGTATTGAAGTGGCGCAAACCCCACCCCCACCCTGTAGAGAGTGACAGGCAGTGGGGTGTGCTTTTGGGTCATCAGGTATAATGCTCATGCCACTGTACCTCACACTACCCGGTAGACACTGACAAGTGTCATGGTGTGCTTTGGTGTCTTTGGGCATTATACTTACCCCATTCCATAAGAAAATATGCTGATGTGGGTGCAGTATAGGAATGTGGGGTGAAGTTTGTGGCCAAACAGTGCAAGACTCACCACAATGCCTGTCAGTGGCTGCAGTGTGGGCGTGGGGGGGGGTGGAATGGCATGAGCATTACATCCGATGATCTCAAGTCACAGCCCTGACACCTGTCAGTCCGTACAGGGTGGGGTGCTGCAGTTGGAAACCCTAACACTGTAGGCGTGTAGTGGTAGTTTCACTCTACGTGTTCAACATGGGCTGCTTGTCAGACCACCTCATGAAAAGCGGCACAATCACTTTGTTAGCTGAAAGGTGGTTTTGCACAGTGGCTGTGGCATTTGGTGACAGAGGGAAGAAAACACAGTTTTGGGCAGGATGTGGAGAATAACAACTGTATTGTTCATGAGGAGGAATAAAAAATGGCAACGTTGAAAATCTGAAGTGGCATTATGAAATATTGGTGAAGCAATGAGCATGCATACAAACTGCATTGCAGATGTCTGCAACGCAATTATGTGTGGGAGTTTTTTAGGCACATTTTCAACATAGGTGTTTTGGGACCTCCCCTCATGAACAGTGGCACTGTGATTTTGTTAATTTGTCCCAAAAGGTGATTTCCCACAGCAAGCATGCCATTGTGCGCCACAGTTGTGGGAATGCGTTTTGGGCAGGCTGTGAAAAATGGCAGCTGTACTGTTGATAAGGAGGTGTGCACAAATGCCAGTGGTGAAAATGTGGCATGAAAATATTGCAAATATACGAAGTTACAAGACTACGTGGAAACTGCAATGTAAGCTTGCAGCACAGTCATTTTCTGGACTTTTGGCACCAAATTTTCAACATAGGCATTTTAGGACCTCTGCTCATGAACAGTGTCATCATTTCCTCAAACTGCCCTGAAATCTGAATTCGCACAGCGACTGTGCGATTCTGCGCCGGATGTGCGAAAACACATTTCAGACAGGATGTGTAAAATGACAGCTGTACTGTTCATAAGGAGGTGTGGAAAAATTCCAATTTTGAACATGTGGAGTGAATATATTACAAATACGCACAAGTCACACGCGTGCGTGCAAACTATGCAACGCGCGCTCGTAAAACACGAATTGTATGGACTGTCAGCCCCAAATTTTCAACATAGGCATTTTAGGACCTCTGCTAATGAACAGTGTCACTGTCATTGCCATAATGTGTCTCAAACATGGACGTTCCACAGCGACTGCGCTATTCTGCGCCGGAACTGAGAAAACAAATTTTGGTCAGGAAGTGAAAAATGACAGCTGCACTGTTCATAAGGAGGTGCAGAACAATGGCAATGTTGAAAATCTGGAGTGAAAATATTATAAATTTGCAAACTTACGAGTGTGTGTACAAACTGCGCAATGCACACTCGTAACAGTCATATTATGGAGTATCATCAGCAAATTTTCAGCATAGGCATTGTAGGACCTCTGCTCATGAAAAGTGTAAGTGTCATTTTAGTAATCTCCCCAAACACTGATTTCCCACAGAGACCGCGGTATTGTGCGCTGGAAACACATTTCGGCCAGGATGTGAAAAATGACAGCTGTACTGTTCACAAGGAGGTGTAGAAAAATGACAATGTTGAAAATCTGGCATGGAAATATTGCGAATTCACAAAGTTACGAGTGTGCATAGGATCTGCGCAACGCACGCTCATAATACAGACATTTTTTGGATTTGTTCCACCAAATTTGCAACATAGGCTTTTTGACAGCCCACCTCATGAACACTGCCACTGTCCTTGCATTAATCAGTCCCAAAAGGTGATTCCATGCATTGACTGCAAAATCACCTTTCCGGACTGATTAATGTCATAACCATAACAGAATTCATGAGGAGGGGTCCCAAAAACTCCATGCTGAAAATTTGGTGCAACAATTCCAAACAATTCCTGAGATATGTATCAGAGTTGAAAAAAAACCCTATTTATTCCATTATACAGCTTACCGGCATTTCTTCCATTCGCAGTCACTTTGAAAAGTGCAGATGTGTTCCTGGTCCACTGAAGATCGTCGCGCCAGACTCCGGAGGTAAGTATGGGGTGAGGGGAGGGTGTGGGGAGGCAGGATGTGCAGTGGGTGGGTGCGGGTGGTGGGTAGGGAGACTACGAGGGGCCATTTTTATGTTACAAGGAGAAAAAAAAACATTGCGGGACAGGTTTTATTTTTTTTTCCTGGGGACTTGGCATGCTGGGGTGGGCTCTCAGTGTGCCACCTAACTGTTTTGGGGGTTGCTGCAGGCGGCAGGGGATTGGGCACCTCGTCAGCACACAACAAAAGGGGTTAATTTATGCCGCGGGGATTGGGCACCCGTGATTGGCACAATAAGGGGTGGCAAGAGCTAGGGGATTGGGCACCCCTCTCAGCATATAAGAAATGGGGGGGGACTGCTTTATGCCAACGGGGAGTGGGCTCCCCTGTCGGCAAATTTTGGCAGCCAGAGTAGGCCGGCAGGAGGATTGGGCACCCCCGAAGTCAGCAGTTGGGCGGGCGGCCACCCACCATGCTGACAATGTGGTGAGCACATAGGAAGGGTCTGCTGCATCTGATGAGCTTTGCTTGGATTGCAGCTGACCTTTCCTTAGATGTGCTCACCACATTAGTATGCATGGTGTGGCACTGGCATGCAGGATGATTGGGGAATGAGGGACGCATCTACTGATGCATGCCCTGTATTTGTCCAACAGCAACCGTGCCTCCAAATCCCCACTGCCGCAAGATGTTGGCTACACAAGCACACCAACATAAAAAACTGTTCTGAACAAAGCCTTCAATTGTACCTTAAACACCCTTCTTTTCCACAGAAAATGAATGCCTTCAAATTCAAGTTTTCTTCAGTTTTTATAATTGGTTTTGAAGTACCTCAAATTGCCTTCTATTTTACTTGGAACACCAGTTTTTATCCAGTGAAAAATGTCTCAATTTGTTCTCAAATGCCCTTCAGAAACTGCACGAAAATTTCAAATTAGCCTTCAAAAACACAGAAATACTGGTAATAAACTGATAACCTCCTAATGCACACGCAAGGAAATATGTAAAAGAGTATGTTTTTAATCTGGATGTCTTTTTAGAAACAAACATTCTGTTTACAATGTAAATAAAATCTTTCTAAAAAGAAATCCAATAAAACCTTCTCCTTTACATATTGTGCTGCATGTACAGCCTAATGTAAGGCATAAACAATCCATTAGGGGTTCTTTTTGACTTAAAAATAAGTCTACCTGTACCTTCTCATGTGCCCTTTCTTTGTGCAACAATACTTAGCTAATTATCATATGAATCCCAGTTACTTTGGATGCATTTCAGGTATACCAGATGGTAACCACATCATGAAAATCCACGTGTTCAAAGGCACTGTATCTTAGAAGGAAACTGTATTTAGTTACTCTACTGGTAAAACATTTTGTTTATGCTATTCTTTCCTGTTACTATTTTATACCATCTGTCTCTTCTTCAAAAGTTATGCAACCATAAACATCCTCTGTTACAGTCACTGTACTGTTGCAGCTCACTCATTTAGTATAGATACTAAGCAGGGGATCACTTACCTGGGTCCTATGAAGCCTGGGATGGGGTCTCGGGGTTATGTTGAGTTGTACCTGTAAAATAACAGTGATAGGGTGAAAATGTATGGGGAGGTACACATTGGAAGGGACAAGAGTTAAAGTGCGAGCCCAGAAATTAAGTAAAAGTTAATTTAGAGAAGTAAGTTTTTAAGTCAAAAGTGAGGGAGAGAGTGAAAAAAAGATCTATAGGTGAAAAAAAAACAAGAAAAAGAGACAAAGAAATGAAGCAAGTGCTGTGGGGAGGTCTTATTTAAATATGATTTAGCCAGTGGTTCAGTAAGCTGGTGTAGGCTTTGGGCTATAGGCCCATTCCTTTAAAATGGAGTATCCCTGGCATCTGGTGAGTGCAACAAAGGCTTCTTTCCCCAGACTGCTGGTTTCTTGTTGTCCTCCTCCATGGTGTCAGAGCAAGTTACCAAAGCCTGATAAGCAATGAAGGAGTCACCGATGATAGCATACGTGGAAGCCCAATTGGAAAATAAAGAAGCCACCAATAGTGGTATAGTAGGAAACCAGAGCAGCAGGCAATTAAGTAGCAGTCATTGGCAGCATAGAAGTAAACTATGGGGAGGGAGGGGAAGAGATACTGTGCTGGTGGAATGCCATATAGCAGAGGGCTAAGTTAGGGTAGGCACTCAAAACCTAGAGAGAGAGGACTTACCTATCACTTTTTCCTTGGAAGCCAGACAAGCAGTGATCAGAGGATAACATACAAAAGAAAAAAAAAAGGGATTAGTTATACAATGTCTGTGGGAAAAGCCCCATTCAGGAACCCAAGGCTGGGACCAGGGAGTATGGGATGGTCCTCCAGGATAGGGCCTCAGGGAAGGGAAGCAGGGAACCCCGGTGGAGGGGGAAGCTTCTCCTAGTGGTGGACTATTGTCTGGGGAGTGGAGTTAGGGTCACCTAACAGCGGGGAGACAGGGAGGTCAAGTGCCTCCCAGAAAGCGCTGCATGGAAGGATGGTAAGTGGATCCATAGGATCACTACAGCAATAACTAGGAGGGAGCAGCTGGATGTCATTGTCCACCAGGGGACCAATGACCTGGCCAGGAGAAGGGGAGAGTTGGAGTTCAGAATGATTTCAGGAAGCTGGGGGAAACCTGAAATGGATAGCACGCTCCATCTCATTCTTGGAGGTGCTACCCGTCTAGGGCCATGGGAAGCTAGGGTACTCCTCATCCATACCTCCAACTTCTGGTTGAAGGATTGGTGTGGAAGGGAGGGTTCTAGCTTCATAGGGGACTGGGGCTCGACCTGGCCAAATGCAGGCTTATATAAGGAGGACAGCCTGCATCTGTCCTAGAAGGGGACCTTGGTCCTTTGTAAGAAGTTTAAATGTGTCAGCAGGGAGCATTTAAACTGGCCATGGGGGGAGAGCCAGGAGACTTAGGAACACCCCCCATGGGAACATGCAGGAACATAAGTTGGACTACAGGTACAGTTACAGCAGGCAGGTGAAGAATGTATAACGAATGATATGGGGGGGCAAGAGGAAAGGACACTGGAGTGAGGGGGACATTCTAGAGAGGGAGAACAAGAGCAGAGGGTGGGCAGAATGTAAAACATGGAAGATCATGCCAATGAATGCCCGTAACCTAGGAAATAAGGTTCCAGACCTGGAGGCCTAGTTGGCAGATGCACACCTTGACATAGCAACAATAACATAAACATGATACTCTGCTAATCATGGCTGGGAAGTCAATGTACCAGGCTATACGTTGTTCAAGAGGAACAGGGAGGGTAAAAAGTATGGGGGAGTAGCCCTGTACATCAGAGATGGTATAAAAACTACAGAAGTTCCATGAAGACAGGGGGAGGCCAAGGCAACGTGGGTCATCCTGGAGCAAGAGAATGAAACAGCAATACGCACTGAGGTGATCTACAGATCTCTGGCTCAGAGGAAGGAAATAGACAGAGAACTAGTGGAGAACATACACGACATGGCTGCTAAAGGCAAAATCCTGCTACTGAGGCATTTTAATATATTGGGCATGGACTGGGCCATCAAGGTGGCTGTTTCAGCCAGAAGTACAGCCATCCTTGAATCACTGTAGGGGGATGGACTCAGGCAGCTAGTGAATGAGCCAACCAGGGACAAGTCAATTCTGGACATGGTATGGACCAATGGACACAGAGTCAAAGAATTACAGGTGGAAGGGCAGCTGGGGTCCATTGACCACCACATGCTGTGGTTCAGCATGGAGAAATGGACTCAAATGAGCCACACAAGGGAAAGGGTATTAGATTTCAAGAGGGCACATTTCATTGAAATGGGTAGATGTGTATAAGCAGTCCAGGGGAATGGAGAGGTAGTAGAGCAGTTGGAAGAACAATGGGAGAAACTGAAAGGAGCCATAGTGGATATAACAGACAAATCAGGGGTCGAAAATGGCACAGGCCTGCTAGCCAAATGCTAGTATTGTGTGTCTGGCTAGTAAGATCATCATTTAACTAGCCATGCGGGCTTGTACTGGAGAAGGTAACACTTTAGTATGTACACCAGCTGGGCCAGTGGATTTTTGGAGTCACTAGCCCTGCTGGCTAGTGGCTGCGAAACTTAATTTCGATGCCTGCCAATATGTTAGGATAATGGCCAAAGGAAAAAAGGAGGAAACCATTATGGTTCTCCACGAGGTGCAGGACAAAGTCAGGGCTTAAAGGCCGAGTTTCAGGAAATAGAAGGGGAGTCAAAGGGAGGAGGACAGGGAGGTGCATATTTTGAATGTCTAAGGGAAGCACAGAAGGCTGTTAGGAGGGTGAAGATGCAGACAAAAGAGGGTTTAGCAGCGTCTGTAAGCAAAGGGGATAAAGTATTTTATAGCTACATCAGTGAAAGAAGAAAACCATGGGTGAGGGATTGTGAGGCTCAAAGGGTAGAAGAGAGAGTGTAAGGAAGGAGGAGGATCTAGACAAGGCAGAAATACTGAACAAATACTTCTGCTCAGTATTCACTAACATACTAAAATGCCAGCAGAATAGGCCTAATGGTATTTCATGTCCGCTCGTTTGGTCAGCCCCCACCCTGGGAGCTGACCTTGCTGCCCCCCTCGTCCTCTCTGGCTTCTCCCTTCCCAGTCCCGCATATTCCCACTGCACTGGTTTTTTTCTTCCAGAACCCTTCCCCTGTACCTGTCCCACCCCCCTCTTGAACACCTCCACCATCTCTGCCTCTACCAGCCCCCTGGGCAGCACATTCCATGGTTCTGCCACCCTCTCAGTGAAATAGTACCTCCTCCTTTCTCTTCTGAATCTCACACCTCAGCTTCCACCCATGCCCTCTAGTTGCCCCCCTCCTTCCTTTAGAACACCTTGACTGCTTCTCTCCTATTTAACCCCTTCATGTACTTGAAGACCTCTATCATGCCCCCTTGGTCTGTTCTCTCTTCCAATGTGTACAAATTTAGCTTTTCGAGCCTCTCCCAATAGGTCCTATCCCTCAAGCCCCTCATCATTTTGGTTGCCCTCCTCTGGACCTTCTCCAGGAGTTCAATGTCCCTCTTTAAGTGTGGCCTCCAAAACTGCACGCAGTACTCGAGATGCGGCCTCACCAAGCAGTTATACAGGGGGAGTATCACTTCCCTCCTTCTGGTGGTGATCCCCCTAGCGATGCATCCCAGCATCCTGTTGGCCTTGGCTGCTGCCCTCCTACAAGTCTCAGAGTTGTTCATCTTTACATCCACCACCACCCCCAGGTCCCTCTCAGCCACTGACACTTGTAGCATTCCCCCCCCCCCACCAGGGTGTACTCTTTGGCTGGGTTTCTGGCTCTCAGATGCAGTACTTTGCATTTCCCTGCATTAAACCTCAGCTTCCACTTTCTAGACCACCTTTCCAGAGCCTCCAGGTCCCCCTGTAGGGCCACCCTCCCTTCCTCCCCATCCACCACCGCCCCCAGTTTTGAGTCATCCACAAAGAGACTCATCTCACTCCTGATATCCTTCCTTATGTCAGAGACATAGGCATTGAACAGGATGGGCCCAAGGACTGATCCCTGAGGGACCCCACTAATGACCCTCCCTGGGGATGAGACTATCCCGCCAACCATGACCTGGTCCGGTCCTGGAGCCAGTTGCCTATCCATCTGATCATCTGGTTCACCTCCCCCATTTCTCCCAGCTTATTCAACAGGCCCCCGTGAGGAACAGAGTCAAACGCCTTACTAAAGTCAAGATAGAGAACGTCCAACGGTCTACTCAGGTCCAAGGCTCTCGTCACCCAGTCATAGAACTCCACAAGGTTTGTCTGACATGATTTCCCTGGGGCGAATCCATGCTGTCTATCGTCCAGGCACCCTGACTTTTCTAGTTCCCCCCCAGCCTCTCCTTGACAATGCCCTCTATCACCTTGCCCACTACCAATGTCAGGCTGACGGGCCTGTAGTTCCCTGCCACCTCCCTTGATCCCCCCTTGTGGATAGACACTATATGCACCACCTTCCATTCCTGGGGCACCCACCCTGTCCTCAGAGAGATGCTGAAAAGCTTCGCCAGGGGTTTCGCCAGGACATCCGCCAGTTCCTTCAGCACTCTGGGATGTAATTTATCCAGCCCCGATACTTTCTCCATCTTAAGGGACCTGAGAGATTCCCTCACTCTCTCTGCCGTGATTCCACCTCCGCTACCTCGTCCCCTTACCTTGCCTTCCCTCCTCCTGCCACTGATGGCCCATCCTCTCCCCAGACTCGACGAACGGCAAGGGTCCACCCCCTCAGTTTCACCATCTCCTCCCATGTATGATGCAGCCCTTCCATTTTCCTTGGTGAAAACTGAGGCAAAGTACTCATTTAGTACCTCAGCCTGCTCCCCCTGGATCTTGTGCCCATTCCTCCCCTGTTTTAATCCTGCTAATCTGCACCTTCACCCTTTGTTTTTCCCCAGTGTATCTAAAGAACCCTTATTCCCTCTAATAATTTCCCTGGCCAGGTTCTGCTCCTTCCTTACCTTAGCCGCCCTCACCACCCTAGTGGCCTTTCTGGCCATCAGCTTGTACTCCCCTCTATCCCTTTCATTCCTTGAACACTTGAAGTGCCTGTAAGCCGCCTTCTTTCCCCTCACCACCTACTGAACCTCTATGGTCCACCAGCAGGGTTTACGGGCCCTACCACATTTTTGTCTTACTTTT
Source organism: Neoceratodus forsteri (assembly GCA_016271365.2). Taxonomy (NCBI): domain Eukaryota; kingdom Metazoa; phylum Chordata; order Ceratodontiformes; family Ceratodontidae; genus Neoceratodus; species Neoceratodus forsteri. Next base: position 1,068,634,459 of record CM028132.1, on the reverse strand, counting down.
GCACAGATGCTAGTAGCATCCTGCACCCCTTTCCTGATGATTTCCCACCTACTGTCAGCGTCCATGTCTGGCCCAATCCCGTCCAAATGCTTCTTAAGGATCCTTCCCATTTCCTTGAAATCTGCCCCCCTAAAGTCGGTTACCTCTGTCTTTGTGCAGCCTTCTACCCATCCTAGGTCCAGGCAGAACCAGACTGTGGCATGGTTGCTCCCCGCCAACAGGTCCTTTACCTCCAGGCCCCCAATCTGGTCACTGTCTGCCAGGACCACATCCAGTATCTGCGCCTCCCTGGTCAGTTCCCCCATCTGCTAAGTTAGGAACGCATCCTGAAAGACATCCAACAACCTCTGTTCCCTGGCCACCGAGGATGTCATAGTCTCCCAGTCTGTTCCTGGCATGTTTAAGTCCCCCAACACCACCACCCTTCCCCTGCCCAATTTGCAGTGTCTCCGAACATCTGCCTCCAGCTCCTCCACCAACGCAGTGGGTAAATACACCACTCCTATTTTTACTCTCTTGCCCCCATTTGTTATCAAGGTGACCCAAATAGCATCCACAGTTCCCTCTGCCTCCTCCATTTCTCCTATGCCAGTGCAGTTTCTGGTTATTATTGCTACCCCTCCTCCTCTTCCCTCCCCCTCAGTCCTTCCTGAACATGGTGTAATGCTCCAGATTCGGGTCCTAGTCATACCCTACAGTGGCCCAGGTCTCAGTGACCACTGCCACATCACCTGCAGCTCAGGCATTTTATTGCCCAAGCTCCTGCCATTTAGCAGGACTACCTTCCACCCTTTCCATATGCTTCCATTTCCCCTGCTCGTGTTCCCATGGGGATTCCGTCTTCCCCCAGTCAGCACCACCCTTTCTATATGCTTCCATTTCCCATGCTCGCATTCCCATGGGGATTCCGTCTTCCCTCAGTCAGCACCTTACCGGTTGGCCTTTTCCTGCATTCCTCCAGCTCCCCAGAGGGGTGGAGACCAAGTCCCTCCTTTATCGGGCCCTCCCTCGACAGTCTTCTCTCCCATCCCTCACCCTTCACAAGTTTAAACCCCACCTTTCACCAACGAACCCTGTATTTTCAACTTAAGGATTTACCTCCTCTCCAAATTGAGATGGAGCCTATCTCTAGCATATAGCCCCTTATTCTCCCAGGTCTCCCCCCAATCCCCCATCAACTCATAATCTCTGGCCCCACACCACTCTCTGAGCCACTGGTTTATCTCTCTAGTCTTCCTCTTGTGTTCCCCACTAGCCCTTGGCACTGGCAGGATTTCCGAGAAGGAAATCGTGCATCCTATGTCATGACAGACCCTGGCAAGCTCCATGAACCTTGCCTATATCTTTAGCTCACCATTTATCTCAATGTCATTGGTACCCAGGTGGACCAGTATATCTGGGAACCTCACAATCCTTTGCCAGCTGATATATCTCATGCTTGGCCCTGTGCACCATTAGTCCAGGGAAGTATTTTGTTCTAACCATGCAGGCATCCCCCTGCCTATCCCATTTGATACCCCTGATCATGAAATCACCGAAGAGGATGACTCTGACCACCCCTTTTCCTCCATTCCCCCATTCCATGTCCCTCATCCTTTCTACTGGCCCCTCCCCCCAGCCGGCTCCTTGCTCCTTCCCCTGTCTGGGTGCCCCCTGCCGCCCCCTCCTTATTTACCCTGGCCACCCCCTCCGCTCTGATCCTACGCTTCTCCTCCTCCCAAGTATCCTTTTGTACCTATACCCCCATCACTGCTCATGACTGGTCCTTCCCCAGCTACTAAACTTGCCTGGCTCATCCTCCCTTCCTTCCCGTCTCTATTCAGCCCTCCTTGCACTAAGGAGGGGAGGATCAAGGACCACAGTTGGGTTGCAGAGGTGATGGGGTGGGGGATGGGGAAAGAGGTGAACACCAGTACATTCATAGTGGTGAGAGTTCAGGAAGAACTCACAAAGCTGAAATTGGATATGGCCATGGGGCCAAACTGCATCAACCTGAGGATATTACAGGAGCTGTGAAGGGAACTAGCAGCACCTCTGGCAGCCCTGTTCAGAGTCACTCAACACGAGTGTTGTTCCAGAGGGCTGAAGGAGGGCACATGTAGTCCCACTGCACAAAAGTCGCAGTAGGGAGGAGGCGGAGAACTACAGGCCAGTCAACCTCACCTCAGTGGTGGGAAAGATAATGGAGACACCACTGAAAGAAAGGATAGTGGCACATATGGAATGCAGTGGTGCTCAGGATCTGAGGAACATGGATTCACAGCAGGAAGGTCATGTCAAATGAATAAAATAGTTTTTTTTTTGATTGGGTGACTAGGGAACTTATTCAAGGAGGGGTGGCAGAGGTCACCTACCTAGATTTCAGCAAAGCCTTTGACACCATCCCACTTAGAAGGCTGATGCTGATTAGCAAGATGGGTAGTCTGGGCGTGTGAGACAAGGTGGTCAACTGGGTTAGGAACTGGTTAACAGACATGAAACAGATGGTGTTGGCAAATGGAGTACAATCTGGGGAAAGGAGGTGACCATTGGGATACATCAGGGATCAGTACTAGGATCAGACTTATTCAATGTCTTCATTAGTGATATTGCAGAGGGGCTAGAAGAAAAGGTCTGCCTGTTTACCGATGACACCAAGATCTGCAACATATTGGAAATTCCAGAAGGGGTGCAGAAAATTAAGAGGGACCTGAAGAAGCTTGAAAGATGGTCGGAGATGTGGCAACTTAGGTTCAATGCAAAGAGGTGCAAAATAATGCATATGGGGCACAAAAACTCTGGAACAAAATATCAGTAGAGGGCAAGGAGAGAGCATGCACCAAGCAGGAAAGGACCTTTGGGTTATCATCTCTGATGACCTTAAGGTAGGAAAACAGTGCGACAAGGCAGCAGGCAAAGCAAATAGGATATTGGGATGGCAGGGGCATCACCAGCAGGAAAAGAGAGGTCATAATTCCACTATACAAGACACGAATGAGGCCCCACCTACAGTACAGTGTACAGTTCTGGAGACAAAACCTACGTAAGTACATAGACAGGGTGGAGAAGGTTCAGAGGAGGGCAACAAAATGGTACATTGATTGCATCACAAGTCCTACAAGAACAGTCTGAAGGACTTAAATATGTATTCCCTGGAGGAGATGAGGGATAGAGAGAGGCAATCTGCTAGACACATACAAGTACCTTACAGGGATGAACAGGGTGCAGGAATACACTGTTTTCCAGCAAAAAATATGTTTGAGGACTAGAGGGCATGGGATGGAGTTGGAGGAAGGACGATTCAGAGGAAACGTGAGGAAGAATTTCTTCACAGAAAGGGTGGTGGACAAGTGGAACACCCTGCTAGAGGAAGTGGTGGGGGCTGAAACAATCACGAGATTTAAGAATGCATGGGATAGACATAAGGGAATCCTGGAAGTCAGGGGGTAAAGGGCAACAGACTTCTAGGAAAATGTAAAGGGAACTTACAAGCTCAATTGGGCAGACTGAGTGGGCCATAGGCCCTTATCTGCCAACACTATCTGTATATCTATGTAATAAAAAGAAAACATTAAGGGATTTCTCTGTTCGGCAAGTCTATATGCACTAACAAGCCACCTACAATTCTTTTTTTTTTTTTAAGCTAATTTGTTTCTCCTTGGGTCCTCACCAGTCAGCTAACTTCTTTCAGCCACCCACCAAGCCCTGCACTCTACATCAGACAACTCTCCTGCCTCTTTGCCATGGTTTACCCTCCATGGCAGGGTGGTGAGGCCCCCCCCCCCACAGCTCGACTCACCTTGAACAGGATCCAGTTTCAGGGAAGTGCCATTCAGAATCAGGGCCCACAGATAGTGGCTGCTTACATCCTGCTCGACCTGGGATCTTTGTTTTCCTTGTTCAGTTCCCTTGAGTGGAGTGTGCGATACCGGCAATGGCCATACTGTGTGGGCTTCTGCCCACAGTACGCCGGCTGACTGCGCCTCCCCCCCTTGCGTGTGACAGGCTCATGGCGCGCCTGCACCCTGCCACTGCTAGGTGTCAGAGAATCACTGAGCCTGTACTTCCCTCCACCCTGCAAAAGGAGAGCTGTCCTTTGGATGCTCAGTCCTCTCCCTCCCCAGCTAACCCATTCCCACCATGAACACAAGTCACCGGCATGGCAGGAGGTAAGGCATGGATGCCTCAGCCCTCTATGCCACTATGCCAGCTAGCCACCTACAATTCTAAAGATAAACATTAATAAGAATAAGATGCAGACATACTTACTGTGAACACACTGCAGCACCTTCACTAGAAATCAGCAAACTCCCAGTTGGGGGGGCATGTAAACAGCATGCAAATCCAAGCAGATGAAGCCCCTGCAGCAGGCTACTCCTGTATAGGACCCTAGCTGCAGCACTCCTGGATCAGATCCACACCTTCACCCCACTCCACCCCCAGCCATATGACTGCAGGGAAGAAATTCCAAAAGCTGGTGACGTAACCAGTACCAAGGGGTAAGCTGGGAGCAACGCAGGGTTGATTCACAGGTGAGTGTGTCTAGCAGCAAGATCTCAGTACAGGGGGTATGAGGCTTGGAGAAAAAGGCCTGTATGTTGTCAGGAAGCAGGGGGGTACCTTTTTGGCCCATGTGGAACTGAGGGTGCCAGGCAACAGAAATCTGGAGTGAGAAGTCCCTAAATTTGAGCTTGGGACCAAATGGAAGCTCAGAGCAGTACAGTTGGTGATTAGTTGAAACTACACTAGAAAACACAAGAATTTAACTACAAGGATCTGTCGTTTAATGTACTGCCTATCTGAGATGCATTTAATTAATTTACAATTCTGTACACATTTTTACAGGGGGCCTTAGCTCACCACAGCATTGTACTTCCTTTCCACTCTTACAATGGCTGATTCTTGATCAATCAAGCAGAAAAATTATGTTTTATGTGCTCATGAGCACAGGCCCCCATGCCTTGGCACCACTGTCTCCCCACCTACTGATCTCCCTTCACCCCCTCACTTATGCCCACCTCAAGGGCTCTCTCCTCACAGGCTGCACTGGGCCACAGATTCCAGCAACAGGCCAAAACAGAAGCATATCATTAGGCTGGAGAAAAGGTCTCTCTTCCCTCTCCAGCAGCTACCGTCTCCCCATGTCCACTCCACCCAGCAGCCACAGTCTCCCTACAATACCCCCACCAGGCTCCCTCCAACCCCCACCAAAGGATCCCTCCACCCCCAAGCTCTCCTGTAGCCCACACATACTGCTGTGTTAAATGGGGAAGAGATATCCACAGATCAGATAGCTAAGTTTAGTTCCAATACTGCACTCCCTCACCAAATACAGCTCCCTTCCCCCACTCAAGTTTAAATCTTAGAGAACAGCAACTCTGAGAGCTTCAAATGTCCCCCCCCCTTACTCTCAGGTTTGAATTAGGGAGCAAACAGTTCTTATTGAAGTCAGACCCCCATCCCCATCCCCATCAAAAGCAATCACCCACAGACTAGGATAAATAAGAACTCAATCTCAGAAGTTTGGCTCCAAGTCTGTGAGAAACAGCAGTTTCTTTCTCCTCTGGCACAGAAATTCAAACTGCGTCAGGCTGTGGTACAAGCCTGGGCACAGCGCAACTTGGCTGCGCAGGGGCGTTGACAGGGCGATATTCAAAGGAGCTGTGCCATGGCTCAGCATCGTTGAATATCACACCCTGGCCACCCTCAGTGTGCATGGTGCAGTGGCACTGCACCAGCGCAAGTGGCCAGAGTGGAGCATGGGGATGCGCTAGCGCAAGTTCCATTGCACAAGGCGCAGCAACCGCGATATTCAAAAGCTGACATGCAAATGGGGCCATAATGTATGCAAGGTGCACATGGGGCCATTTGCATGTCATTATGGCCCCATTTGCATGCAGGTGTGCCGATCCCCGATGACTTGTGCCTGGCGCCCTGCCAGGCAGCAGCCGTTGGGGACCGACGCTCTGCAGCGCAGAAGCAATGTTCCCTACAGCCCAATCACGGGCATTTGTAAAATAAAAAAAAGATTCCTATATCCCTGGTGGTCCAGTGGACCGCTGTCAGCCCGATTGCGGGCTTAAGTAAAATAAAAGAAGATTCCTTTTCCCTGGTGGGCCAGTGGACCGCTGTCAGCCTGATCGCGGGCTTAAGTAAATTAAAAGAAGTATCCTATATCCCTGGTGGTCCAGTGGATTGCTGTCAGCTCAATCGCATGCTTAAGCAAAATAAAAGTGGATTCCTTTTCCCTGGTGGTCCAGTGGACTGCTGTCAGCCCGATCACGGGCTTAAGTAAAATAAAAGTGGATTCCTTTTCCCTGGTGGTCCAGTGGACTGCTGTCAGCCCGATTGCGGGCATTTGTAAAATAAAAGGAGATTCCTTTTCCCTGGTGGTCCAGTGGACTGCTGTCAGCCTGATCGCAGGCTTCAGTAAAAGTATAATGATTCCTATATCCCTGATCATCCAGCAGAGCCCCCTCCCCACCCGTCCACTGATCCCCACCACCCCGTTCCCCCCAGTCAGTGGCTGGCGGCAGCACCACCACCTGCCCCGCCGCCCACCGACTGACACCGTCGGGAGGCTGTACTCCCATTGGTCCTGGCGTGAGCCAATGGGCATGCAACCCCTACCGTACTCACATTCGGATATGTGACATATCTGAATGTGTAGTGTGTATGGGCTGCATGCCCATTGGCTCATGCTGTGGACCAATGGGCATACAGCCCTACCGATGGTGTCAGTTGGTGGGCGGTGGGGCAGCAGGCGGGTGGGGTGCTGCTGCTCGCCACTGACAGGGGGGAGCGGGGTGGTGGGGATCAGTGGGCGGTCTGCTGGACCACCAGGGATATAGGAATCATTATACTTTTACTGAAGCCTGCGATCTGGCTGACAGCGGTCCACTGGACCACCTGGGAAAAGGAATCTTCCTTTATTTTACTTAAGCCTGTGATCGGGCTGACAGCATTCCTCTGGACCACCAGGGATATAGGATTCTTCTTTTAATTTAGAAATGCCCGCGATTGGGCTGACAGCGGTCCACTGGACCACCAGGGATATAGGATTCTACTTTTATTTTACAAATGCCCATGATTGGGCTGACAGCAGTCTACTGGACCACCAGGGATATCGGATTCTATTATTTCATACCAGTGCCCATGATCAGGCATTGTGAGGGCTGCCACCACGGAGGTGCTGCTGGAGCTCGGGTGGGCACCCACAGGTGGCAGCTGCCATGTTGTGCCCTGCAATACGGCAGCTCACCTGTGGGTGGCCGGCCATTGCTCCTTTTTTTTGGGGATCAGCTTTGTGCGGCATAAGTAGAGGTTGCGCATTCATGGCTCAGCACATCCCGGGCTGAATATCGGAATGTGCAGAGTATGCATGGGCACACCCCCCTACCTGCACCTGCATACATTACTGATGCGCTCCAGCGCATTGGGATTTGTGCCAGGCACAATTCCCGTTTGAATATTGTGCCGAGGCGCATCAGTGGGTTGCGCATGGTGCAACACTGTTGCACCATGCGCAACCCTTTTGAATATCTGGGCCTCTGTGTATATATCATTTAGCGTGCACTAGCAGAGACGGTTGAAAAAAACACTGAGCTGAACTAGAATGCGATTGGCTACTGCCACTCAACTGGAGAATGCTGAGTTAATTGGTTGATGCTGAGTTATGTAAAGGTTGCTGTGATTGGATGTTAGCTGCAGCAGACAGAGAAAGAAGACACCTGATTTTCTGTGACCGTTTCTGAACTATGTGGTTTGCACAGCTCTTGGTTTCACATTCATTTTTGCTGTTGTGCTTAAAGGAGAAGGCTCCTGTATATTTATGATTTGGATATGTCTGATGTATTTATTATACATTACATCAAGTACTATACATATGTCAATAACAGATCAGCCATTTATTCTGTTGCAACACATATCTAGAGTTTGAGGCTCTGACACAAGGTAGCAAAATGTCAAGCAAGCCTCCATTTACATGCAAATGAGTCACTTGTAATACAGCCCTTCCCATTCCTTGATGTCACTGCAGCGACAGTGCAGAACAAAACATAAGGGTATCAATGCTGTCTGTCCTGATTTTAGTTTAAGTTTTCAATGACTTAAGACAGTTCTGTCATGCAGCTCACACAGGGGAGTGGTACTTGTAGCCTTAATACTGCATGTGTAGAGCAAATAATACTGTACATCATATAGTATTGCATTCACAGGAAACAAAAGCTGTTCCTGCGTACTGTTCATTTCTCTCTCTTTGAGACAATTGTAACATGTTGTGGAAAGCAGTAGACTGAATCAGTTAATCAACCAATCGACCAACCCATCAATCAATTGAGCAGTCAATCAGTCACTCTGTAGTGAGCCAGGTGAACACCCTTGAGAGGATTCATTTACAAGGTAGGCTTGAGCAGTTTCCCAAAGGATCACACAAGACTGAATTATTCCTTTGCACAAATTATACACTCCCTTTTCAGCAGCCTGAAAGTGGAGAGCTAGATCACTTACTTTATAAAGTGTATTGTTTTACATTTCAAATGCCCTTACATCTGGGTTCTGACTGGAAATACCAAGACACAGAATGCATATGACATGGGAGGAATGAGCTAAGCAAATACAGAGTACTACAAACACTGAGACTGATTAGTTTCTTTACCTACAACAGCTGAAGTGTAGCATCTGATTTGTGAGGGACATCCTACTTCAAATGCTGGCATTACAAAGTGGGGGGGGGCTGCCACAGTTTGTTTTCAGTACCTTCAAAGTGAAGTGCTGTAGCGCTGAAATCACTGCTAATGATTTATAATGGGAATGGGGGGTACTGTTAAAGTCATGGACCTGAGGGGCCATCACAGTTCCCAAGAAGGTTAGGGGAACTTGTTAAGGGTTAGAGAGTAAGGGACTTTAGTAGGATTTGAACCAGAGTTTCCCAGTTCTTGTGGCTGTGCTTTAACCACTAGATTACTCTTCTTCCATATGCTGCAGCTGATGTCCTGGTAACCTATTCCTTGTTATAGCTGAACTCTTTATTGCCTTACATCAGCCATCCAATCACTGACTGCCTAGTTACAAAGGGAAAGGGCGATTTTTGCAAGATTATGTCTCACTGCTGGTGTCAATCAAAACAGAGAATGCTAATACACACAGAACATAATAAAACAGCTATATAATACCACTTAAGACTCTCGTTGTACCCAGAGTCATTTACTGGGCAAACTGTTTTTGCTAACAGAAACATTAACACAACTTATACAGGTACTTCCTTATAGGCATATTGTATATGCATGTCAAATCAGTGCTGAATCACACTCATATGGTCCCTATTAGACCTGCACTTCAGGATGTGCACAACACTTAAAGAGTTCCCCCATTACTCAAGTAGGGGACCAAACATTGTGGGTTCTGTTTACTGGTGGAACAGCATTTAGTGCAGCACCATTATCTGTTGCTCTGATGACATCATCCTCCAGCAGCATTGATGGTAAAATGGAGGACAAACACATTGATAACTTCTGGGGCTGTATATTTTTATTTAGAATCTAGATTTGGACAGCAATAGGACTGCTGGCAACTAGAGGAGGAACACAACAGTTACACATAAGGAGTTAGGAAAATATGGGTGTGAAACAATGGGAGACTTCCCCTTTAATAGAATGGTTTCCTCATGCTATCGGTTAACTTTTCGGTGCTTGATTATTCTTTTGTGACCAGCCTGCTTTAAAATGGTAGCTTTCTGAACATCTAAACACAAACTTGTAAAAGGAGGGACAAACTGAAAGCATTGCAGCTTCTGTTTTTCATCCAGGCAACACCAGAGACTGAGATTTGAAAAGGGGGAAGGGATATTATTTGAGATTTACAAAGAGTTGCCCACAAAATATTATGCTTGTTAGAATACTATTTGCAATTAATTTGTCAGCTTTACTTCAGTTTCTCATTGATTGTGTGCAGGGTACTGCAGTAAGATAATATCCTGAGATTAAGTTCCTTAGAAAGAAACTACTGGGAAGAAGAGGCGACTGTTATTATATACAGTAGCAGGCATTGCAAGGGAAACAGAAGAGCAGTTTGCATTTGTTTTGCCAAATTCCGCTGTTTTAATCCAGTTAAAGCAAAACAGACACAAGGGCACAGTCCTACAGAGTAAATAGAATCTGGCTGGACAAACAACTACAGTTTAACTGCACAGAAACTGTTTAAAGACAAAGCCAACCATAACTTAACCTATATCTTTACTAATATTGTAAATTAAAATATGTTTGTTTAAGCACTGCAAGTTCCAAATTTCAGAGGCTAACTGCAGCTTTTGGCACCTTCCCCCCATTTGTAAGGCATAGAATTGTTTATTCAACCACTTGCTTGCATGTGAATCCTGCACTATTACTTTGCCTCTTCTTGACCATTGTTGGTATGAACTGTTGTGTAGCTGGCTAGTGGCATTTTCCTGCAGCATAATTGTGGGGGCATTTAAGCATACATGATTATGTATCATAAAGATCTTTTTCCTATGCTGAAAGCACCCCAGACTTTATTTTTATACAAATAATGTATTAAACAAATTTTTCCTTTTGGCCACATGCTGTACATGCCCCTTGGAGCACAAGTCCTTCCCCTCCCTAAGGTTTGAATTTCCAGACTTAAGCTTGTAGCCCTGTTAGAAAAAGACCCATTCTCTTCCTCCTTGCTCAATTGAATTATTTGACCACATTTACAAGTGCTCACTCTAGCCAGGTTAGCACACGACTGCTGAGTACTCTTCCTTCCCCCCAACATCTCGGCTATCTCGAGGCTGTTAGCAGCTGAGCGACCTCTGCTGATTTATAAAATATGGCACAAAAATTCCGAATCTGGTGGCTGCCCTAGCACACTTACCTGGCTGACAGACAAAGTCCATGATTAGCCTAGACCTGAGTGGATGACTGCCTTTTTGTTATGCTCATTTTCCTCGAATTGCAGCCGCCACACTCCATCCTCAATCTGCCGCTTGAACTTTTCTGTGTTGCAGTGTGAAGTCTGGGCAGGCCATATTACAGAGATGCTCACATGAGCATCTCACCCATGCCTCACCCATGTCCCTGTGGTAGCCCTCATTGACCAGCCATGGAATGACCAAAATGGTGTCCCATGTCTGTTTCCATTGCCAATCTACTTGGACCAGCCTTGGGGGCACTGGATCTGCTTCCATCATCTATTTATTTATTTTAACTGTGCCCTATATGTACCACCAGGCTATTACAAAGAGGTATACCAGGCGATCAGGTAGGGGCATTACTAGACCACAAGATCATTTCTGTTATATTGCAAACATAAATGGGGGGAGGGGAGCCACTGGACCACCAAGGACTGATTTTGAAACTGATGGGTGCTAAGGGTCTGGTGCACTCCATACTTATTTGACTGATCCTGCCTCCCTACCTCTGGCATTTTGAAGCGTGTAGTGCACCCACAACCATTGTGGCTGTTCAAGTGTGAAGCATGACACTGAGTAACTAGGGGCAACTGACTGCCAGTCTATACCTGGTCTCAGTATACCACCGGGATATATACTTTGGAAACCAGAGCTGTTAATAGCACTGTTTACTCAGGCTATCCATATGGCGTGCCCCTGGCTGCTCCCCGTGTCATACGTCTCACTGGGACAGCGGTGGTTAGGGGTGCACTGTGCACTTCAAAATGGGGCAGGAGGGAGGCAGGATCAACCAGATACAAGATAAATATTTAAACAACAGTAAGTTAAAATGAATACACTTTGCAAGAAAGCTCAGGCTGCCAGAGATTTCTTGGTTCCAGAAACTAAAAATAATTTTAGTAATATGACCCTTCAATATAAAGTTTCAACTAGTTGGAATATACTTCCCCTTTTTCTTAGAGACCCAGATTTGTCTTTTTTAGAATATAGAACCACAGTAAAACATGAACTGCGTTTTAGGTGTTTGTGTAATAGGTAGCTATAAATAATCTTATACAAGCTGTTTGACTATTGTGTTGTACTTGTGGTGTAAATTGTATGAATGGTATGTGTATTGAATGCAATGTATTTAGTAATTTTTGTAATTATTTAAATCTTTGTATAACACAGGATTGCCTTGTAAATAGGGATTCTTTGAACCCTAATGGCAAAATTTCTGTATAAATAAATTTTTACTACTACTACTAATCAGGCCGTAACTTACACCCAGGCATGGCCTGATGTTTCCCTTTAATTTCTCTTTTACAATGCGTTCAGGGACACATAGTGAATAAAGTAGTTGTGAGACTCAGTTTTGGGACTCCATGTTCATACTTCTGCATACTAGCCACCATCTCATGTTGCCCCCCCCCACCACTCACTTGTCAGGGTCACAAAATGGCAAAAGTGTCCTAGCTGAGACGCATTTCATTAATTTACATTTCTGTACACATTTTTACAGGGGGTTGTAGCTCAGCATTGTACTTCTTTTCAACTCCCTCAATGGCTGGTTCATGATCAAGCAAGCAGCAAAATTATGTTTTATGTGCTCATGAGCACAGGCCCCCATACCTCGGCACACACCGTTGTCTCTCTGCCTATTGAGCCCGTCAGCCCCTCACTCCTGCCCATCTTGGGGGCTCTCTCCTCACAGACCACACTGGGCCACAGATTTCAGCAACAGGCCCTGTGCTCACTCCCAACCCATTCCTTCATCATGTCTCCGGTCCTCTCCCTCCTCACAGGCTGCATGCTTGGTATGCCTTTGCCCATGGGCTCCTCAAACTCACCTTTTGGTCATGGTATGTCTTGATTCCCCTCTCACAGGCCACTACTCCTCCTTTTTAAAGCCCTGGTGATAAACTAGTGCCCCTGAATGCCCCCTGCTCTCCTCACTATGCAATACTCTCTCACACAACAGCGTCTGCCATGTTGACATGCATTTCTGCACCAGAGACTGGTGATGCTTCACGTGGGGACTTCTGGGTCATGTCGTTTTGAACAAGCACATCCCTCCCGTGACCAGCGGTAAACACCTACATGACAAAATTACAACTCCTAGGTGCATTGCGCCATTCGCTCTCACAAGCATTTCATGCTGGGTTCTGCTGGGAACTGGGAATTGTAGTTCTGCACTGTCCCAAAGCATGTGTGGGGGTGGCCCATTGGAGTAGGCAGTCAGTCCCCAGTAGGGATTGGGAAATGAATGAATCAATCAGTCAGTCAGAATCTTTATATAACCAGGCAAGAACCACCTTCCTTGTCACTGGGCTACCTACCCTTACCCTGTTCCAGCCCCATCAGCTGACCTTCTTCCTTACATTTGAAATCCCCTTCCCACCCACAGGCCCACCTTGCCCCCCCCCAGCAGCATTGTTGTGCTGATCATGGAAAAGGTGCTGTCACACACGTGCTGTGAGCACACAGCTAGTTTTTGGCTGTGGGAGTCCAGAAACATGGAGGGAGGGGGGTCCAATTGCAGAGAGGCCAGATCTGGAGGGGCGATTACATACCTCCCAACTGTCCCTCATGAGGCTAGGTTCATGGCACCCACTCCTTTACTCCTTCATTGCATAGTAACATGTTAATTCATTCCAATCTATCTGCACCGTGAGAACTCATTCTGTACTATTTGTTCCGATGTTAATCATCACTTACAAATCATTCTCTGACAATTCACCCCCAGCATAAATTTTATATATTAAACTCTGGGAGGGGGGTACAATTTGGGAACAAATTGGGCAGGGAGACAATTGACACTACAACTAATAGTACAGAGCAAATTTTCACACAGTAGATTGACATGACATGTAATCTCAGTGGACTCCAGCTGTAACAGAGTCAGACTCACCATTATGGCTCACATTTCCCACCTCCCAATCAAGTAACTAAATCATGTGTACTGGTCCAGGTGAGGGAACTTTTGTGTACATTTCAATTCTGAATGATGGAGGGTACCTGTAAAACAAAAGTTACATCGGCATCACAGAGGAGCCATGGTTCTTAGGACAAAGTACAGATAAGACAAATAGTAGATAAAAGTATACTTATTTGATAAGCACAAGTCAAAGTCCAGTCAGTCCTGTGGAAAATATATGTTTGACACATAAAATTGCCATTAATGCATTGGCACAATGTAACCATAATGTTTAATGGTAATGAAAAGCTCATTTGGACAGTTTTAATTGCCATTAACATAGTGGCACAACATAAACATGTAATTGTCATGGCAATATGGAAAGCTCATTTGGATGGTTTTAATGGCCATTAATGTATTGGCATAGCATGAACGTAATTTTCATGGCAATGAAAAGTTCATTTCTTAGTTTTAATGGTTATTAGTGGAAAAGCATGTCATTTTCATGACCATCAAACTCTCAGCTGAAGACATTTAATGGCCATAAATGTATTTAATGACCACAAGGATAGTTCTTATGGCAATGAAACTAGGTTATTACATTTTAAAGCCCATTAAACTCTCAGCTGAAGACATTTAATGGCCACTGTCATGCCCATTACTGTTTTAGCAGACAGGCATGTCAATTTTATGGCAATTAAAATCAAAGTAAGCCACATATTTAATGGCCATTAATAAATTAATGGTAACAATGACAGTTTTCATGGCAATGGAACTATGTGATCATGTTTTAATGGCTATCAAAAGCTTGTTGCTATGTTTTAATGGGTATTAAAACCATCATTAACTGCACATTAAACAAAATTTAATGGACTTTTAACACCTGTTAAACATTTAATGGGAGTCAGTAATGGTTAATTAATGCCATGGGTGACTACATTAATGGTTTTCACCCATGAAACCGCAACACTTAGTGGAAATTTAATGGGAGAACAAATTTCACATTAAATAAGATTTAATGGAGTAAATTAATGGGTTCACATAATATTAATGGAAAAATAATGGATTTTAATGGAATTCAATGCAGCAGTGACTGCAGCTAAGTTTTGCAATAGATTTCTAAAGACTTCTACTCACAGAGCATCAGGCAGCCCTGGATCTGTTTGATTATTTGTCTTGAAATGGTGTTTAAGGCATTGTGGATATTTGCCTGGGCTGTTTACATATAGAAACATAGAATTTGATGGCAGATAAAGACCGCTTGGCCCACCCAGTTTGCCTATTTCCCTACCTAATGGATAAGCTGCAGATCCACGTTAACCAACAGCCTACTTCTTCCTACCCCCACCCCCTAAAATTGCCTTATGACTATCCCATGCAATCTTGAATTCCACCACTGTTTTTTACTCCACAGCCTCCTCAGGAAGGCCATTCCATGCATCCACTACCCTCTCTGTGGAAAAATACTTCCTCACATTACCTATGAGCTGTCCCCCTCTATCTTCAAATTGTGTCCCCCTGTTCTTGCACACCTCTTTTTCTGAAAGATGCTACCCTCTTGGACTCTGTTAATTCCCTTGAGGTACTTGAAAGTTTCTATCATGTCCCCCCTTCCTCCTAACGTCGAGGCTATACATATTAAGCTCCCTAAGTCTCTCTTCATATGTCTTCTGGTGCAGACCCTGTACCATTTTAGTTGCCTCTTCTGGACTGCCTCCATCCTGTCTATGTCTTTCTGGAGATTGGGTCTCCGGAACTGCCACAATACTCCAGATGGGGTCTCACCAGCTGTCTGTACAAAGGGATAACAACTTCCTGTTTTCTACTGGTGATGCCTCTCCCTATGCATCCTGCTATTCCCCCAACCCTCTTTACTGCCCTCTCACATTGCTTGCCCACCTTTAAGTCATCTGATATGACAACCCCCAGATCCCTTTCCATTTTTGTTGTTGTTCATATCTCACCCCCATTATGTACTCTTCCCCTGGGTTTTTGTTTCCCAGGTGCATTACTTTGCACTTCTTAGCATTGAATCTAAGCTATCATACATTTGACCATTCCTCCAACCTTGCATTTTGAAGGGGAACCATTAAAGGGGGAATTAAAAATCAGAAAGAACTGATGTAACATTGCAGCAAGGGGCATCAATAAAGAGACATGGAGACCGGAGCTGCCCAATAGCATTTGCAGTTCTCTCAGATTGAATTGACAATTTTCCAGTAACTCCAGGGCAATTTTCTTGTTTTCCTGTAGATTACATTATTTCCTATCGAGGCCAAATTGTTCTGTTTTTCTGTATAACCAGTATAGCACAAAAAAACCAAAAACTCCATGCTCAGAGAAAAAAGTGCCACAAACTTATTTTGTTTGCAGAAATATAAAAAGCAGTTTTATTGTTAACAAGAAGACAGATATAAGTAAAAGACCCCCCCACACACACACACTGGACTGAGAATACCCAATGATCATTGCTTGAAAAAGCATCCACAGCTGGCCCGCTGGTGCAGAGGTAGGGCTACCATTTGTGACACCAGCAACCCAGGTTTGGTAGCGAAAGAGGGTCATCGTAGGGCTGGCCAGAGGGGGGAGAAGGATAAAGCACCAGATGGGCTGCTGTACTGCTCCAGGGAGGGATGGGCAGCTCTCCTCATTACAATACCACCACCACCGGGGTGACCACGGGTGGTGCTGATGCAGCAGAGGAAGCAGAACATTTGGAGGAGCGGATATTGTCCAAGGACTGGATCAGAGGTGGGTCTCTGCACATCTCCAACTCATTGTTCCTCCTTGGGTGCCAACATCTGCAGGGTTTGGACCAAAACAAGGAAAAGACTCCACATCCAGGCTGGACAATGGACTCCCACACCAACTAAAGTGACCGCAGAGGATCCAGGGGGAGTTCCAGTTGCACACTCCTCTGCAAACTCAGAGGGGGTAAAATAGGGATAACTTCCTCTTCCCCACCTGGGTGGGTGGATACCCGGGCCTCTAGATTTCCTGGAGCAGGGCACGTGTCAGAGCGATCCCCCGGTCCATGCAACGCTAGCCTAAGAGAAGCACTGGATGCCCTGAGAGAGGGACTGGATGTGGTGATAGAGGGTGGAAAAACTGAAAGTATGAAAAAAGCATCTTCTAGGGCACAAAATGATCACTGGGTATTCTCGGTCCTGAGTGGGGGGACTTTTACTTACATGCTCCTACTTGTTAAAGGGAAGATGTCATTTGCAGGGGCTCCTGACCCTGCAAACGTTAGCCTCCAGTTAAGCTTTTGGCAGAAAAGCGCCTTTTTTCGTAAGGTGCAAATTAATTTAATTTCATTTATAAGAATCTGCTACCCGGAAGTATAGTGGAGGCTTGAGCGGCTCCATTAAAAGTGTAATGGTGCGGGCCGCACCATCTTGCTATACAAATGCACTTAATGGAGCTGCTCAAGCCTCCACTATACTTCCAGGTAGTGGATTTTATAAATTAAATTAAATTACTTTATGCTTTATGAAAAAAGGCACTTTTCGCAAAAAGCTTGACTGGAGATTGAAGTTTGCAGGGGCTGGAACCCCTACAAATGACAGCTTCCCTTTAACAATAAAACTACTTTTTATATTTCTACAAATAAAATACATTTGTGACACTTTTTTCTTTGAGCATGGAGCAGGATGTTTTTGTAGTATACATATTGTTTGATATTTTTGACCTAACAACCCGCTTGCTCTAGGTGGTGGCTCTGTTTTGATTTTTAATAGTTTTCCTATATATCCAATTCAAATCTATGGGAAGAATTTCCCTGTAGATGGCTAAACATCCCTGTAAAGTAAAGGAATCCCTGCAGATCTAGGAGCCCTGCATTTGCTGCCTGCACACCATTTCCTGCATCTGAACTGAACATGTACTCCCTGGAGGAAAGGAGGGAGAGAGGGGATATGATAGAGACATACAAGTATCTTACAGGGAGGAACAGGGTGCAGGAATACACTATTTTTAAGCGAAAAAGATGTTCCAGGACTAGAGGGCATGGGATGAAGTTGGAGGGAGGACGATTCAGAGGAAACGTGATGAAGAATTTCTTCACAGAATGGGTGGTGGACAAGTGGAACACCCTGCCAGAGGAAGTGGTCGGGGCTGAAACAATCACGGGATTTAAGAATGCATGGGATAGACATAAAGGAATTATGGAGGTCAGGAGTAAGGAGCAACAGACTTCTAGGAAAACATAAACTGAACTTACAAGCTCAAATGGGCAGACTGGGTGGACCATAGGCCGTTATCTGCCGACACTGTCTATGTATCTATGTATCTATGTAGAAACATGGACTACTTTGCCAAAGGTGGGAACTATGCCACTTTGCCCAGGAACTGGAACTGTGCTCTAGTCACCAAAGAGTTGCAACCCTCCCAATAAAAATTCTGCCTTTTAGTGTAATCTAATGTATTACATACCTGTAGCTGGGTAAGCCAAGAGATCTCAGAATATGGATGCTTGCAAAACAAAAATAAAA
Organism: Neoceratodus forsteri; assembly: GCA_016271365.2. Taxonomy (NCBI): domain Eukaryota; kingdom Metazoa; phylum Chordata; order Ceratodontiformes; family Ceratodontidae; genus Neoceratodus; species Neoceratodus forsteri. The sequence goes on along the minus strand of CM028132.1, from coordinate 1,068,616,182 downwards.
GTTCATAATTAAAGATCAGTATAGTTCTATGAAGAAACAAAATTGTTCAAGAGATGGAAATCAATACTTATCTGATGGTGGTACTGGAGATGCACAATACCCAACAAGGCCGACCTGTAAAACAAAAAGCAAAAAATAGTTTTCTATGTATGAGAAAAAGATCAGAACACAAGATTAATTGAATGAAGAGACCTTAAGAAAAAAAGAAAAACTTAAAAATGAAAGCTCAAATAAAAGAAATGAAGGGAGAAAATGAGAAGATGGGAAATGTAGTTGCTGAGGGAGTTCAGTTGTAGACCCCTCAGTCCTGTGGTGCCTTGTTCATAAGCAAGTCTCACCATGGTTGGCTCTACGATGCTTGTTTGACAGCAATTTTGTTGACCAGTATCAAAGCGACTGAATTTATTTCGAGTGCAAGTTGCAGTTGACAGAAATCCCGATGGAGTGCCAGTCCATTTTTTATAGCCCCCCCCCCCCATTCTAATTATAATTAACTCTGAGTTGGAGTTGATTTGGGGAAGGAGTGCAGGACTGTGGGACAGTGTGCCCCTATCTCTGGTGCACCATTACATCAACCTGTCGATGAACTGTTGATTTTGTCGGCAGCGATGTAGGTCACTGTACTGGTGTCACTGCCGGGGAGGGAATACTACCCTGGTTCACTGAAGCTCAGACTGTGGCCCATTAGTTTGATGTCATTGCTAAATATTTATTTATCTTTTCTGATGCAGTAGTGTGGGACCCAATTTTATCAACTAAGTTTATTTATGTATTTTAAATTACTCTAGCCAGTATAACTCCATGAGATGCAACATCTTGTTTCATGGGGGTGCCAGGGAGAACAGACACATTTGAAAGGTTAGCATATTCCAGCAGGAATAGTTACATAAAGCTATTATATATACGGAAGTATTTTTTTTTTGCTTGCTAAAAACATAAAGCCATTTTTTGAAGGAAGTAGTAAGGCACATAAAACTGAGATGATGCCAGCATTGATTTCTAACTGAAAGGATCTCGGCACAGGTAGAACAAGCATTTGTCAATGCCGAACGTTCGCTTGCAGGTATTTGCAGTGGTATTTGGCACTTGGACATGGCTTTAAAAAATCAGTGACAAAGAAGTACAAGCATTTGTCAATGCCGAATGCTGCTTGCTTCTATGTGCTGTTTAGGTATTTGGAAGTCATTGGAGTGCAAATATTGAAATTTCACAAACTTACGAGTGTGCGTAGGAACTGCATAGCATGCGCAGTAAAACAGTCATTTTAGGAATTTTTCACCAAATTTTCAACATAGCCATTTTAAGACCTCTGCTCATGAACAGTGTCACTGTGATTTTCTTAATGTGTCCCATACATTGAGTTTGCACACCAACTGTGCCTTTGTGCGCTACATGGGCGGAAACAGGTTTTGGGCAGGATGTGAAAAATGACAGCTGTACTGCTCATAAGGAGGTGTGGTAAAATGGCAATGTTGAAAATCTGGAGTGGAAATATTGAAAATTCACAAACCTACGAGCGTGCGTAGGAACTGCACAATGCACGCTCGTAAAACAGTCATTTTTAGGAATTTTTTCACCAAATTTTCAACATAGCCATTTTAAGACCTCTGCTAATGAATGGTATCACTGTGATTTTCTTAATGTGTCCCATACATTGATTTCACACACCGACTGCGCCATTGTGCGCTACATGGGCGGAAATACATTTTGGGCAAGATGTGAAAAATGACAGCTATACTGCTCATAAGGAGGTGTGGTAAAATGGCAATGTTGAAAATCTGGAGTGAAAATATTGAAAATTCGCCAACTTATGAGCATGCGTAGGACCTGCGCAACGAACGCTCGTAAAACAGTCATTTTTAGGAATTTTTCACCAAATTTTCAACATAGCCATTTTAAGACCTCTGCTAATGAACAGTGTCACTGTGATTTTCTTAATGTGTCCCATACATTGATTTCGCACACCGACTGCAACATTGTGCGCTACATGGGCGGAAACACGTTTTGGGTGAGATGTGAAAAATGACAGCTGTACTGCTCATAAGAAGGTGCGATAAAATGGCAATGTTGAAAATCTGGAGTGAAAATATTGAAAATACACGAACTTATGAGCCTGCGTAGGAACTGCGCAACGCACGTTCGTAAAATGGTCATTTTTAGGAATTTTTCCACCAAATTTTCAAAATAGGCTTTTTGAGAGCCCACCTTATGAACGCTGGCAGTGTCATTTTGTTAATCTGGCCCAAAAGGTGATTTCGTGCAGTGACTGCGAAATCACCCTTCGGGCCTGAATAACGCCATGACAGTGACATCATTCATGTGAAGGGGTCCCAAAAACCCCATTTTGAAAATTTGGTGCAAAAATTCCCAAAAATGCCTGAGATATGCAATAAAGTTGAAAACCCTATCTAGCCCATTAGACAGCTTACCAGCATTTCCTCAGTTCGCGGTCGGCTTTGAAGAGTGCAGACGTGTTCCCGGTCCACTGAAGATCGTTGCACCAAGGTCGGAGGTAAGTATGGGGTGAGGGGGGTGTGGGGAGGCTGGGTGCGCAGTGAGTGGGTGCGGGTTGTGGGAGGGGCCAGGGAGAAGCGCTAGGGACACTTTTTAATTTACAGGTTGTAAAAAGATGACGTGGACGTTTGCCATGTTGGTGGGCTCTCAGCCTGGCAGAAGGACGGCTGGGGGCGTGGAGCTGATGGGGATTGAGCACCCCCGTCCAGCCAAAACAGGTTTGCCACGCTGAGGTGGACTCCAAGCGTGGCACCAAGCTTTAGAGTGCGTGAGGCGGTGCGGCCCGAGAATGCGTTTGCAGCTGGGGTGGGCTCCCAGCGTGGCAGCAAGAAAGCAGTTTGGGGGCGTGGAGCTGGCCGGAGTTGGGCACCCCGTTGGCCAAAACAAAGATTTGCCATGCTGGGGTGGGCTCCCAGTGTGGCACCAAAGCTTTGAGGGGGGCGTGGCGCTGCAAGCAGACAGTGGTGGTTTTCTTTGAAGTGAAGACCACGCTGTCATACAGCACCTGCATTCATTGGTGCAGGACCGCCACGCCTGATCAATGGAGCAGTGCATTGCACAGGAGAGTCACACTGAAGTGTGCTACTTTCCCAAGACGCGTTCCTTAAGTATGCCGCGTTTAACGTAAAAGGAGGGTAGCTATGGCCATATTAATATTGTTTGAAAATGGAATATGAGGTTGGAGAGCAGAGGCTTAAACTGATTCAGATTGTAGAGGATGGGAGCACACAGGGAAATGTCATTTTTTTTCATTTTAAAGCCTAGATTTGGTGAAAGAACTACTGTTTTTAGTCCTAATGATGTAGCAGGTGCTACTTTGCTACAAAGCCAGTTCTGCTATACTGTACATGACCTCCAGTGGTTCCATTGGTTTGCTCCTTTCTTCACTTGAGCCTCCCTCCCAGTTATTTCTTTAATGGAAGTGTATGTGTGAAACAGTGATGCTAATTAATTTAGATTCAGTTAGTACTGTTAACATAAAATACATTTGCACATTGTAATTTACACAGATTTGCAGATTGGTGCAAGTCTACATTTTCTCTAAAGGTTGCAACATGGCTTGTTGATTTGAATACTGACTTCATAGATATTCTTTCTTAGGTATTTAAAAAAATGGTTTGCTTTGGACAGGCATGGTCCCAATGATGCCTTGTAACACTATGTAGGAGTGTTTGCAACCCTGATGGGGTAACACTAGATAATGCAATTATTCAGTTCACAGTATCTTCATCATTGTGAGCACCTTTTTCTGTTAGTGTTACATGTTATGAAAGGCAGCACCTTTAGCTGCACAGTGTGTGTGTGTATATGTGTGTGTGTGTGTGCGTTTCTTTTTGTAACTTCACTGCACAGTAACACAAGGTACAGTAGATGATGACAGTCAGCATAAGCAGTGGGGATCTCTGTGGGGATTTAATCCTGGTTGGGGAGTAGGGTTAGAAAGTTACAGTATGGCACTCACCTTGGGACACATGTCCTGGTGATCTCTGCGAGACTCCATTGACCAAGCATAGCACTTTCCTCCACTTTATCCTCCTCATTATGTTGTATTTTTTTTTCCAACAGTATTGTTGCACTGGATGCTATCAGGGTACTCATCCCATTTCTGTCCCACTCACCTCACACCCACATCCCCTGTCCAGCCACCCAGGTTGAATGTCCCATAGCTTGCACTCTATGGCGGGGTTCCCTAAGGGGAGACCCGAAGCTGACCCAGGAATTACACTTCCTGGTGTCATTCAGAAAAGGTTGAGCATTATTCAATAGATGTATAGGGTCATTCAGCAGAGGTTAAGGGTTATTCAGCAGAGATAGAGGGTTATCATGAAACGCTGGTGCACAGAGTGTTTATCTATGATTGGTTTCCCGAAGGTGTGGATGTGCGATGATGTCAGCATGCTGCACACGTGCTCCCCCATGCATGCCCTGTATGCACCCACTCCTTCTATTGTGGTCCTTGCATGGTGTATACCCAGACTCTGCAGTGTGTTGCTCAAGTGCTGGGTGCCACCATTCGTCCCCACCAGAGATGGAGAGCAGTCTATGGGATGCTCATCCAGTTACCCCCCCGGCCAGCCCTCTGATGCATGATGCTCATTCCTGAACATTGGTCATCAGTGTCACAAGCAGTAGCGCTACTGCTGTGTCAGAGGGCCAGCCCACCCCATGTTGCTTTTCACATTAAATAGAAACAAGTAACAATGACAGAGGGGAATTGTGAAACTGGGAGAGGGGATACAAGAAGGGGAGAAGGAGATAGAGTGTAAGGGAGTGTGATTGGGAGAAAAGAAAAAGGAATGTGAAAGGGACATGCTAGAGACATGGAATTTGAATGGGAAACTGGGAACACACAGAAAGTGAAAGAGACAGAGGGGACACTGAGTGTGACAGTGAAAACTGAACACAGACTGTGAAAGAGGGATCCAGAGGAAGAGAGAATGTGACATGTATGAAAGGGAGATAGAAAGAACCTGGAGTATGAAAGAGAGATGGGATATAGGAATAAAAGTGGAAAAGGACAATGGGATCTTTGTGAAACCTTTGCTTGATTGTCCAAAGTCCATACTGCTACTTGAGAGCTCTCCTGCTGTCCACGCTGGATTCAGATACATGGGGCTGACAGCCCTGTTCTTTCCAGCCCTGCTGTGAGGGAAATATTTGTAGTGGTTAACAGAGATTTTAACTGAGTCCTGACCATGGAACCCTCTGGAGATGCTCAGGGTTCATGGGGGGTTGGGGTGTGAGAGGAATCACACCTGAATCTTTCTACCGATCTGCTTTCTTGCTGTCCCCGCTGTGACTTGTATAGGGCCCCATATGGGGGAAGGAGGAGTTCTAAGGACATTGCTCAGCTGGGAAGCTGGTCAAGGGGCTGTTAGTTATGGTTTGTGAAGGGTGGTCAGGTGGGGAGGAGTCCCAACTGCAGGGAAGATGGTATATTAGGTGGACGTAGGTTTTAAGATTTCTGAGATGCTTTCCTTCTAATGAGATGTTAAACTGAGATTTCTTCAGCCCACCTCTGGTCACTAGGTGGAAATAAACTATGATAATAATAATAATAATAATAACAATAATAACTTTATTTATATAACACTCTTCACAATGTATCAGAGCACTGTACACTAAAACAATTAAAAAACATAAAATATTAAAATACTGTTCCATAATTCCATAATCTTCATCACTCATAAAACAATCAGTTACAAGATAGCACCAAATGCTACTTGAAATAAATTGGTCTTAAGGGCAGTCTTGAAGCTCTCCACTGTCAGGCACTCATGTACTCAACAAGGCAAAGAATTCCACAGGGTAGGGGCCACAAATAAAAATGTTCTTGAACCAGATGTTTTTAGTCATTTATTTTATTTATTTATTTAGCTTTTGTTGATCAGGTAGGTACACTAGACAAGTTATATGCCTATTTTCAGGTACGACCCAGGAGAGTACAATGAAAATGCAGGTTTAAACATGGTACATAACAAAAAGTAGAGCAATGTAGAGTCACAAAAGAACCAGGCAAACATAGATAGTCTATAGTAAGCAGTAATAGGTAAAACAAAATACATACATACATACATATATATATATATATATATATATATATATATATATATATATACAGAATAAATAGACTAAGTCATTCAATGGCAAGAGCAGTAATTACAGTGTATGAGTGACCATTTGTCAGAGCCACAGACACAGATAATTTCTGAGCAGATAAGCAAGCAAATCGCAAGCATCTCAGAGTAAAAAGGACAGTAGGCAGCATTATTAGAGCCAACAAGAGGGAGCCCATGGCTAGGTGAGTCCAATTTAGAGACCTGGTTAAAGTGGCTTGGGACACCCACACGTGGAGGCCAGCTTCAAGTGCTCCCAGAGGGAATTCCAGAGGCACAAGTGGGAGGGGGAGGAACGGACATGGGCAGGAAGGGAGTTCCATAGCCTTGGAGCACACGTAGCGAAGTCCCTATCCCCATTAGGGTACGAGTATAAGGAACTTTGAGCACCCCAGGACCCTGAGACCTGAGGGAGTAGGAGGAGGAGTCAGCAGGCTTGAGAAGCTGCACCAGCCCTGGAGGGGTGCCTGTTCTGATCACCTTGCCCACGAAGTGGCCCAACCCAAAGTTCAAGTAATTGGCCGGGGAAAGCGAGCCAAATTTGTCATATAATGCATGAGGGGTGAGGCGAGGGGCAGCCAGGGCAAAGCGACAGATGTTATTGTAGGTCAAGTTCCATCGAATGAGGTGGACCTTGGAGGTGCGAGCAAATAAGAGAAGGCCATAGCTAAGCAAAGAGAGCAACGCCAAGCAAGCAGCAGATGTCAGATTTTTCTTTGCCCTCTAGGTAAGACCCAGTTTACAGTTTATGGCTCTGTAAACATTTAGGATGTGACACCCCAGGTCAAGTTGGGGGTCAAGTGTCACCCCAAAGTATTTAATGGAAACTGTGGTTAGGAGGGGAGCACCGTCTACACCACTGACACACAAAGGGGCAGGGGAGACCTTGATCTTGGCCAATGACCCAAAAAGCATGGGCTGAATTTTTTTTAGGTTGAGAACCAGCTTGTGAGACATTACCCAGGACTGAATATTCTTAAAGTCCTCACTCAGCTGAAGGTTGGGAACCCCAATGTCCCGGGAATGTGCAAGGATGACCAGATCATCCACATAAAGGGTGGTACTACAGTTGGTAGCAGCAGGGAGGTTGTTAACAAATACAGAGAAGAGAAGGGGCCCCAGAACTGATCCCTGGGGGACACCAGAGGTCACCGGTGTGGGGTCAGAGAGGACCTTATTGACTATGGTCGGTTGTAGTCTGCCCTGGAGGTAATTTCTAAGCCAACTCAGAGCAGGAGGGGACAGGCCAAGGGACTGCATCTGTGAGCAAAGTAATGCATGGTTCACAAGGTTGAAGGCCTTGGATAGGTCAATGAAAATGGCCCCAGAGAGTTTGCCCTGGTCCATGGCCACCCTGATGCTAGAAGAGACAGAGACAAGGGTCTCCAGCAATCCCTCACCGATCAAACAGAGCAGCTGGAGGGGTAGTAAGGATGCAGGATATCTTGCAGGTAGCCCAGTCCCAGTCCATGTAGGGCTTTATAGGTCACCAAGCTGACCTTGAAGGTGATCCACCACTAAACTGCCAGCCAGTGCAGTTTGCACAGCACAGACATAGTATGACTGAATCAAGATGATCCAGACAGAAGCTTTGCAGCAGCATTCTGCACCAGCTACAGGTGGCAGATATCACCCCCCAGAAGCCCTAGCTAAAGGGAGCTACAGTAGTCAAGATGTGAAGTCACAAAGGCGTGAATCAGGGTTGACAAGACACCGGATGGAACTAAGTGCTTAATCTGGACGATAGTCCTCAGATGGAAAAAAAGAGGACTTAATGACAACAGACACCTGAGAACTAAGTGTCAAACCATCATCAAGAATTACCCCAAGATTTGGCATCCGTTCAGAGGTTAGTAACTGGGACCCTCCAAGCCAAAGTTCTGAGGGGCACCCCATCCCCAACCTCTCTATCTGGCGACCAGGATCCACCACCAGCACTTTGGTCTTGTCAGAATTGAGCTTCAACTAACTGGAATTCATCCTATCCTGGATTTCCACCAGGCAGCTATTATAGACTGAGAGCGTACTATCCTGGTTGGGTTTAAAGGACAGGTAGAGCTGTGTATCATCTGCATAACAGTGAAACCTCAGCCCATAACATTGCTCAATGTCTCCTAATGGCAGGATATAGACCACGAACAACATGGGGACAGCACAGAGCCTGCAGCACCCTACAAGATGTTTTCTCCCTGAAAGCTTCAAAGGAATAAACCCATGAGACCACCCACTGTGATCTACCAGTGAGGAATGAATGAATGAAACCATCTGAGGACTGTACTAGACAGGCTGCAGATGGCATGCAGGTGATACAAAACACATGGCTCTAATCAAAGAAGAGTCAGGGAGGTTCCACAGTGTCATGGCCAACAAAGGTGTCTGTTATAAAAATCTTCATTTAACAAACATCCTATATAAGGAACCTGATGTGTAGAAATACACATACAACAATCTCAGTTACTTTAAAATGGTATAGATTGCAAGATGGCTATTGTGAACAATAAAAGGGAATAAAAAAGCTTTCCAAACATAAATCATAAAACCAGACTTAGAGAAAAAAGAAAACTCCAAAAACTAGTACTGTAGCCTAAAAACAGGATGATGCCAGGAAACTATAAAACAATATTTTTAAACACTGACATTAAAAATGCTTAAAATAGGAAAAATATACCATGAAATCAGCCCTTTTTTCTAAACAACATAAATCAAGATAATTTGTTTTGATGTAAGCAATTTTTTTTCACTGAATAAGAAAAAAAGTCTGAAGATATTACTGGGGAAAAAATGTAAGATTTTTAGTTAGTGAAATAAGATATTTAGCCTTGTCAAGATATTATTTTTCGCAGTGTGGGCAAAGTGCTTGCTTGTTTTTGAAACTCATTTAATCTTTTGTTTATTTTTCTTCTTGGGTTCCTTTCACTTCTTCCTTTACAGCATATTTAGGAGAAGGGAAGTCAGGGAGCTGTGATATCTGAACTCTCATTTTATTGGGCTACTGAAGGTACTTGGTTGAGGTTGCAAGTGAAGTGTTTGGTTGCTTTCCAGTGGAGAGGGGATTAGGTCCACCCTTCCCTTCCCCATCCTACCCTCCCTGGGCTAGTCCACCTTTATAGGTGGATGATCATGAAATGGTGTACTACTTCTTGATTTAGTTCATGGCAGAAGGCACTACAGCATCATGTAACCATGAAAGAGTGGGATTGGGACTGCAAGCTTAAATTGCATCAGAGTACACAGGAGGGCTGATTAAAGCAACAGGGAAGGGGTGAAAAAAAGTGGGAGCCTAACACAGTAAATTGATATAACGAGTACAGGAGAATGTCACTGGTGGTAGTGGGTATAGTTAATAAAGACATAGAAGATGTAAGGAGTGGTGCAGTGTAGTGTGTGCGGGGAGGCATTGTTCAGGAGAACATTCTGAATCATGCGGTGCTGCCCCATCTGCAGGCACTTCTCTGGGTTGAGGGAGGAGGTGGCCTGTCTCCTAGCAGAGTTGGTCAGAATACAGGGGACCTTCACCCCCATGCAGAGGCCACCGTGTCCACAACCATAACCTCAAAGCACGGCCAGGAGGAGGAGGAGTGGATGGACCACAGTGGGCTCAGGGAAAGTGAGGGAGGTGGGTCTGAAGCACCTCCCCCAACCAATCCAGCTAAGTAACTCCTACACTGTCTTGGAGGAGCTGGAAAGCCCAAGAAGGGCACCCACAGCTGAGACCAAAGAGAATGGGTGGGTCTTCCATGATGGAGCCCCACGGAAGGGGGTCGAGGACCCAAGAGGAAGAGGAAGATACTCCTGGTGTCTGACTCAATTGTTGAGGGAGTGAAGATAGGGGTACCTAGCAAGGGGCAGAGGGAGGTCAAGTGCCTTCCAGGGAGCACTGCATGGAGGGATGGGAAGTGGATCCATGGGATCACAAGGGTGACAGTAAGAAGAGAGGAACTGGATGTCATTGTCCTCCTGGGGACAAATGACCTGGCAGGAAACAAGGTGAAGATAGCCAGAATCCAGGAGGATTTCAGGAAATTGGGGGGTACTAAAGCAGATGACATTCTCTATCTCCTTCTCAGAGGTACTAACTGTTAATGGTGTGGGGGAAGCTAGGTCACTCTGCTACCAAAACTTCAACTCCTGGTTGAAGGAATGTTGTGGAAATGAGGGTTTGGGCTTCATGGGGGACTGGGGCCCCACCTGGAAGGATGCAGGCCTGTATAAGGATGACAGCCTGCATCCATCCAGGAAGGGGACCTTAGTCCTAAGTGAGAAGTTTGAATGCTTCAGCAGCAAGCATTTAAACTTACCAAGGGGGGCCAGGAAGAACAGGAGGCTTAGTATCCCCCATGTGAGCACATGTTCTACACGAGTACCCAAGGAGTAGATAGACAGAGGGCAAAATGCAACATAATTGTTGAATACCTAGAGGCCAGTGGGGCACAGGACCCAAGGCAGCATGGGTTCACAGCGGGAAGGTCATGTCAGACTAATCTAATTGATTTCTTTGACTGAGTGACCAAAGTAGTAGACCAGGGAGGGGCTGTGGACATGATCTACCTAGACTTTAGCAAGGCATTTGACACAGTCCCACACAAAAGATTAGTAGTCAAATTAACCAGCCTGGGAGTGGGTCCCAGGGTGGTAGCCTGGGTAAAACATTGGCTGAACAACAGGACACAGAAGGTAATTGTAAATGGAGTCCACTCTGAAGAAAGAGGTGTTACTAGTGGGGTACCGCAGGGTTCAGTACTGGGTCCAGTCCTTTTTAATGTCTTTATAAGTGACATTGCAGAGGGATTGGAAGGAAAAATATGCAACTTTGCAGATGACACAAAGATCTGCAACAGGGTTGATACACAAGAAGGCGTGGAAAGGATGAGAAGGGACTTGGCAAGGTTGGAGGAATGGTTAGAAGTATGGTAGCTTGGATTCAATGCAAAGAAGTGCAAAGTAATGCACCTGGGAAACAAAAACCCAGGGGAAGATTACACAATGGGTGGGAAAGTAGTAACAAAAACAAAAATGGAAAGGGACCTGAGGGTAATCATTCAGATGACCTTAAGGTTGGCAAGCAATGTGAGAAGGCGGTAGGGAGGGCTGGGGGGATACTGGCATGGATAGGGAGAGGCATCACCAGCAGAAAACAGGAAGTTGTTATCCCCTGTACAGAAAGTTGGTGAGACCCCATCTGGAGTACTGCGTCCAGTTCTGGAGACCCCATCTCCGCAAGGATATAGACAGGATGGAGTCAGTCAGAGGAGGGCAACTAAAATGGTGCAGGGTCTGCAAGAGAAGCCATACGAGGATAGACTAAAGGAGCTTAATATGTATACCCTTGAGGAAAGAAGGGAGAGGGGGACATGATAGAAACATCTAAGTACCTCAATGGAATCAACAAAGTCCAAGAGGGTAGCATCTTTCAGAAAAAGAGATGTGCAAAAACAAGGGGACACAATTTGAAGATGGGGGGGCGGCTCAGGGGCAATGTGAGGAAGCATTTTTTCCCAGAGAGGGTGGTGGACGCTTGGAACAGCCTTCCTGAGGAGGTTGTGGGGTCTAAAACTGTGGGATAATTCAAGAATGCATGGGACAGACATAAGGCAATTTTTGTGTGGGGTAGGAAGAAATAGGCTGTTGGTTAAATAGGATCTGCAGCTTATCCTCTAGGTAGGGAAATGGGCAGACTAGGTGGGCCAAGCGGTCCTTATCTGCCGTCAAAGTCTATGTTTCTATGTTTCTATGTTTCTAAGGGCAGAAGAGAGCCAAGACCAGGGAAAAAGAGCACCCAGGAAGAGGGGAGTTCTATGGCAATAAAACAGGAGAGGGGAGTCATATCCTGGAGAGCCATGTGTGTCAATACTCACAGCCTTAGTAACAAGATGAAGGACCTTGAGGGATCCATGGCACAGTCAGACCTGGACATTGTGGCCACCACAGAGACCTGGTGCAATGATAACCACCAATGGGAGATGGCTATACCAGGCTACAATCTACTCAGGAGGGAGATGGCAGGCAGGAATGGGGGAGCAGTGGTGCATTATGTGAAAGATAACTTAAAGGCCACAGAGATACAGAGGGAACAAGAATGGGGGAGATACTGTAGGTTAAGCTAAAAAGAAGAACTGGATCAGGCATCCACACAGGGGTTATGTACAGACCACCAGTCCGGAGGGAGGAGATGGATAGGGAGATGTTGCTGGCTATCCAAAGGATGACTGGGGCATCCCAGCAGTAGCACCAACCAAACACAGGTTTATCCTAGACTCTCTGAACAGAGACTTCCTTAAACAGCTGGCTGTGGATTCCACTCAGCAGATGGTAATACTGGACCTGGTGCTCACAAATGGGGACAGTGTGACAGGGATCACGGTAGGGGAGCACCTGGGGAACAGTGACCACCAGTCAATGTGGTTTGACATAACTGAAGGGGCAGAACCCAGCCACAAAAAAAACATGAATCCTTGAATTTAGGACAGAGTTTGGAAAAATTGGGAAATGCTTGGAAGAGGCATTAGCTGGAATAGGGAGGAAATTAGGGGTGGAGGAACAGTGGGCAGTATTCAAATCAGGGATAACATGGGCAACACAATTATATGTAAAACAAGTTAGCAAGGGGAAAAGAAAGAGGAGACTGTTATGGTATTCCAAGGAGGTAGCTGAGTAAGTGAAAGCCAAAAAAAATCATATTCATCTGGTACTCACATTTACAAGGATCCCACTCCCCACCATCGCAGAGCACACACTGCTGGAGCCCCAGAAAGGAAGGCTCCAAGCTGCAACACCCTTCCTCCTCACTCGCTTTCCACCATCACAGAACACACATGGCTGGAGCCCCAGAAAGGAAGGTACAGTGCTGGACTGGATGGCTGCTCTCCTCCAGAGTGTGGCCTATTGGGGGGGTTGTTACAAAATTCTAAGCTATAGTACTCTCCTGGACTCTGCCGACATTACATATTTCTATCCCTAGCTTTAATTAGCTTTCGGCCGGCAGAGTCTGCTGATGGGTTTTGGAGAATCAGTATTTGCTTGCAATTGTAAGAATATCTTGGGAGTTACTTTAAGACTGTTCAGTTGCCACTGTATGTATTCAGGGGATATTTTAAGGACAGATTCTTACTGTGTTTAGTTAGTGTGGTAATCTGGAGTTAGATGTTAAACCGATGTACGGTACCTGTTGATCTGAAGCTGCTGTTTCACTCCACATTCGAGTAGACTTATGTGAATTGTGACCTGCTCCTGAATCCTTTGTTCTGCTTCCCACCCCTGAAAGTTTACTTATTGTTTTACTCTCTCTGCTCCGCTTTAGGCTCCAAGCTGCAACACCCTCCCTCCTCACTCCCCACCATAGCGGAGCACACACAGCTGGAGCCCCAGATAGGAAGGTATGGTGCTGGACTGGATGGCTGCTCTCTTCCAGAGTGTGGATTGTTTGTGGGGGTGTTAGCCTGTTGATGCTGTGTGTCAACTGCCCCACCCACCCTGGTCTGGCTCTTGCTTTATAGGGTGCATAGGTCACGTGATCCAGTCATGTGACCTGCTTGCCTAGAGGCTATCTCCTCACTTCTTCAGCTACATTTTATATTCTGTGACCACTAGGGGTCACTACTGAGCAGTCCCTATCTCCGACTAATCTAGCCTAGCACTGCATACTTCCTAGCTGTCCCTCATCCTCTATCTCCTCAATCCTTGCCCTCCCCCCCATTGCAAATCCATCCTCCACCACCGGGATTTGAACCCCTAACCTCTTACCCAGGAGGTGGGAACCCCAACCACTGTGCCATTGCAGCAGTCTCATAGGAAGGTGTCCATTTGACCATCTTAACTGTGGGTCCCCTTCTGGTGTCTAGCTCTCCCCTTGTACCCTCCCCCACACCCCAGCCCCAAGCCACTCTTCTACTGCACCCTCTCCCCTTCTCGGTTTCTTACCTCCCTTGGCCAAATAGTACATGTTCCTCACTGTGCAAACACTATGTGGCCCCTTAAATATTTGGCAGTACTTACCCCTCTATTCCCTTAGCCCCATTAGCTCCACATCCTATGTCCTACTTGTATGGATAAGTGTGATAATGCAGGGCATGGACATTGCTCACTCCCCTCAAAGATTCTCCCCAATCTCTCAGCAGAGGCCATCTGCATCTTCGGATACCCTCTAACTCTGTGCTGCCCTTTCCTTCATCTCCTCACCTCCCCTTCCCTCCCTCAATCTCTTTACTGAAACAGACCCTCCACTCTAAACAATGCAGGACTCACTGGAAACTCCATCATTATGTGCTTAGCTTACTCCTTCTTCTCCTCCTCCTGTCAGGTAATATACACCCCAATCCATGCCCACCCAAGCCAGCCCCCTGCTGCACTAGCAGCAACAGTCACTAAAATTTACCTCAATGAATATCAGAAGCCTCTTACCAAAAACGAATGACGTTCAAGTGTGGGTTACGCAGCACAACCCTGATGTGCTAGCCATTAACGAAACCTGGCAGTCCCCAAAAGTCTCTGATGCCTCCATCTCACTGGTAGGGTACACCCTAATTAGTCTTGACAGATCAGATAAAAGGGAGGACTGTGCACGCTACATAAAAGAACTACTTAATATGCAAGCCCTACCTCAACCGGCTCCTGCAAGCAAATCCCAGCTGCTAGCTGTAAGGATCATACTTGGCAAGAATGGCAAATCAATAACAGTACTCTCCATTTACACCCCACCCCATGAACAAATAATGGGATTTAAGATGGTCAACTACATAGCTGACCTGCACTCTAGCACTGAAGTACTGGTGCTAGGGGATTTCAACACTAACTGGCTGACTCCTGAGGCTGACTCTTTTAAGGATGCCTTTACAGCTGTTAACATTACACAGCTTGTGACTACTCCCACTAGGATCAACCACAGAACTGGCAATAACTCACTCCGTGACCTAGTCCTTATCATCCACCCTGACAGGATAACCCTCACTGAGATATTACCAGACTCAGTGAGTGATCATTCACCCACTGTCTGTTTCTGGTCCAAAATCCCCAAAGTCCCTGCTAAGACCCAAACCCAGCACATGTAAAAAAAAGGTCAACTTAAGCACCTACAGCATTACCTTGAGCACAATGACTGGTCCCCTATGTACAGCACCTGCTGTGTAGATGCTGCCCTTGACTACTTCATCCTCCAATTTAACAAAGCCTGTGACATTTTCACCCCGTTCCACAAGCGGAAGATAAAGGGTGTAGCAAATCCCTGGATCACCCCTGATTTATTAAAAAAGATGCGCGACAGGAATAATCTTTGGCACCTCACAGTTACCTCTGGGAGGTAAGTGGACATGCAACATACAAGGCCACAAGAAATTCCTGCACCCGAGAAATACGTTGCACCAAAATGGAGCATTTTAAACATGAGCTCTCAAACCCATGGGGCAATGGAAAGTGAGTCTGGGACAACATTAAAGACCTCACTGGGAAACCCTCTAAAGCACCCCCAAACTAGATCAGTCCAAATTGTGTCCTCACACAAGACCCCTCTATTATTGCAGACACCCTAAACCAGGCCTTCACAGACCTCTCTGGCATTCTCCCCCCCCAACTTCTTCACGAGGCCTGACAATCCTCCTAGTACCTGTGATTTCCCCCTCATACCAGCCACCCCCCCCTTCTATTTCAAAAGGGTACCTATGATTGATGTTTAGAAATACCTCCAAGGGGTGCTGGGCAAAGCCAGACATAGCAGTGACTCTATAGACCTTAAACTCCTCAACCTCACCCTTAACTCTGTCCTTAAACCCCTTACCGTGCTTATCAACCTCTCCCTCTCCTATCAGCAGTTCCCTCAATGTTGAAAATCCATCTCCGTTGTGCCCATCTATAAAAGTGGTGACAGGACCCAGCTCTCAAACTACTGTCCTATCTCTACTCCCCCCCAAAATGCTCGAACATATTGTCGCAGACCAGATGACTGAACACCTGAACAAATACAACCTCCAGTGCAACAAACAGCATGGCTTTAGGAAAACTCATAGCAAAACTACTCCCCTATTGGAGTATACAAACTTCCTGCACAGTGCACTTGACCATGGTCAGGTGGTGGGGTCAATCTACATTGACCTCATGAAGGCCTTTGACACAGTGAACCACTTACTTCTACTTCACTCACTTCAAGGCATTGGGTTTTTCTAATGAGGTTACCAGTTGGTTCTCCAGCTATCTTGGAGACAGGATGCAACAGATTATAATTAATGACACACTTTCCAGTGGCCACCCTATAAGCTCCGGTGTTCCCCAAGGCTCCATCCTTGGACCCCTACTATTCAGACTATTTCTCAATTCACTCCCAAAAGCATGTTCTAACAACATCATTCTGTATGCAAATGATGCTGTCATCTTCTCTGCAAAGGCTGACCCCACCCTACTCATCAATGTCCTACAAACTGGTTTTGCAGAAGTTGAATGGTGGTTCAGAGAACTTAAACTGCTGTTGAACTACAAAAAACAAAGGTGATGCTTTTCGCCAGCCCACACAACCGACACAAAACAACCTGCCTAAACATCCTAAATAACCAAAACCTCCCCCTTAAGCAGGTCAATGACCTTAGATAGTACCCTGTCCTACTCTGCCCACATAAACCTAATCTCCAGAACTATAAACTCTCGTATTGGCATCCTTTATAGACACTGGCACTGCCTCAAACTTGAAACTCTCAAACTAGCTGTCTCCAGCTCAGTCATTTCCATCATGAATTATGGGCATTAATCCATAGTGCAGCCTCTAATACAACCCTAAAAAGAGTATCCATTGCTCTCAACAAAGTCTGTTGACTGGTTATGGGCACCCACAGGTATACCCATATAAGTGACCTTTATGTGCAAACTCTCTGGTTGAACCTCAAAGGTAGGATCACCTACCAGGCTTGTCTCTTTGCAAAAAAGATCAACCTTGACCTAACACCACCAAGCACCCTACCCCCTCCTGCTGCCAGCCCCTATCCCCCTGCAACACACGTAGAGCATCCTCTACAAACTACTTGGTCCCTTACTGTCGGACAGTCCAGGAGCAGTGATCTTTTAGGTTTAGAGCTCCCACATGTCTAAACAGCCTTCCCCCAGGGATCCTAAACATCCCCACCCTTGGCCCCTTTAAACTTAAACTGCACCAACACCTCACATTGCTAAGCAGCTGTGACTGCCCCTCCCCAAGAGTTGGACACAGTTCTTCCCTCCCATTGTACTCCCTATTTGTACAACCCACCTTTCTCTCCTGCCTGACTATCTACCCTCCTCTTCTCACCACCCACCCTACACCACCACCTCTTTTCTGCCACTCTCTCTACTCCCCTATCTTACTCCCATCCTCTTCACCCTGTAACATACCCCTAGTTGTCTCCCTCCCCCTCCCACTTTCTCTTTTCTGTATTCTTTTATCCTCTCTCTTTTCTCTGCCACTTACTCCCCCTTGCTTTACCTTCCATTTCTTCAGAATCCTGAATGACAAAGTCACATTGTCTGACTGCAACCCCTTCTCTCTTTCTCTCCTTCCTGTCGCACATGGTATCATGGTATTTGTATTCTGTACTGTATTCCTCTATTTTTATAATGTATCCCTACTGTTATTGAATATGAACTCTAGGTTCCCACCATGCTCTTTCACATTGTAATCTTATGGCTTATATTGTATATACAGTATACTATTGTGTACTTATTTATTTTGTCTACATCTATAATTAATTGAAGCTCCTCTTATCTTAACTGTATATGTTATCTGTATGCTCACCTCCTGAATCTATATGATGCCAAACCTTTGTAAATGAACCTCTGGTTAAAAGGCATTGTAATCCTAGTAATAAATAAATAAAAAAAATAAATAAATAAAAAGACACAGGCAGAGGGGGACAGGGAGAAGTACCAGGAGAAACAAAGGGAGGCAGAGGGGGCAGTAAGGGAGGCCAAAGCACAAACAGAGAATGGATTATGAAGTCAGTGATTAGAGGGGACACATCCTTTTTCAGGTTAAAAAGGAAGGTGAAGCAAGGGATAGTGAGGCTGAAAGGGGAGAATGGGAGTAGAGTGGAGGATGACAACTGCAAAGCAGACATACTGAACAGATAATTCTACTCAGTCTTTACAAAGGATGGGGCAGGTAATGGACCAGAAGAGAGTATAAAGGGTATGAAGGGCACAAAAATGGATACAAGTCATTTTCCATTGGAATGGGTCCTAAAGGAACTGGAAGTAATAAAAGTTGATAAAGCTATGGGGCCAGATGGGGTACACCCTAGGATGCTGAGTGAGCTAAGGGAGGTGGTGGTGAACATCTGGCAACCCTGTTCAGCCAGTCAATATAGACAGGAGAGGTACACAAAGACTGGAGGACAGCTGATGTAGTCCCCTATACAAAAGCAAGAACAGACAGGAAGCAGGAAGCTATAGACCAGTCAGCCTGAACTCAGTAGCAGGGAAGATTATTGAAACTCTACTGAAGGAAAGAAGAGTGGAACACTTGGTTGTCAATGGTCTACAGGACCCAAGACAACATGGTTTCACTGGGGGGAGGTCATGCCAGACTGATCTAATTAAATTTTTTGACTGGATGACAAGGTAGGTGGATGGGGGGGCAGTAGATGTGGCCTACCTGGACTTCTGCAAGGCCTTTGACACTGTGCCATATAGAAGGTTGTTAAACAAACTGGGGAACATGAGAGTGGGTAGAACAGTGGTGCAGTGGCTGGAGAACTGGCTGAAAAGCAGGACACAGAGGGTGGTGGTAAGTGGCTGTCACACCACAGACAGAAAAGGTGACCAGTGGGGTGCCATAGGGATCAGTGCGGGGTCCAGTCCTCATCAACATCTTTATCAGTGACATTACAGATGACCTAGAAGGGAGAATCTGTCTGTTCACTGATGACACAAAGCTCTGCAACAGGGTGAATATGCTGGAGGGTGTGGATAGAGTGAGGAGAGATTTGCAGAAGCTTGAGGACAAGTCAAGGGAGTGGCAGTTGAGATTTAACGTAAAGAAATGCAAAATAATGCACATGGGGCACAAAAACCCAGGAATAGCATATCAGCTGGGGGGGGGGGAGGATACAGAATGCTCTAGGCTGGAAATGGACCTAGGAGTTACCATCTCTGATGACCTCACGGTAGGGAGTCAGTGCGATAAGGCAGCAGGAAAAGCAAACAGGATGCTGGGATGCATAGGCAGGTGCATCATAAGAAGGAAAAGGGAGGTCATAATTCCACTATACAAGACATTAGTCATGCTGCACTTTGAGTACAGTGTCCAGTTCTGGAGACCTTACCTACGTAAGAACATAGACAGGTTGGAGACAGTTCAGAGGAGGGCATCCAAGGTGGTGTAAGGATTACATCACAAAACCTACAAGGACAAGCTGAAAGTCCTAAATATGTGCTCTTAGGAAGAAAAGAGGGAGAGGGAGATATGATTGAGACATATAACTACCTCAAAAAGATGAACAAAGTGCAGGAAAACAATTTTTCATAGAAAAAGATGCTCCAGGACTAGGGGACATGGGATGAAACTAGAGGGAGGTTCAGAGGGAATGTGAAGAAGTACTTCTTCACAGAGAGGGTTGTGATCAAATGGCACACCCTGCTGGAGGAGGTGGTGGGTGGCAGAAACAATTACAGGATTTAAGAATACATGGGATAGGCATAAGGGGATCCTGGTAGTAAAGAGAAGGGGACAACTTAGTTCTAGGGAAGCTTACAGAAGCATAGCTATGTGCCAAAATGGGCAGACCAGGTGGGCCATTGGCCCTTATCTGCCATCAACATTAATGTATCTATGACAGGGTTTATTTAAGGAATGGTGGTCCACTAGACAGTGAGGGAAGGACTTTAGTACAGTTACACAATATTGTCAGGGATTAGGTGAGGGAGGAGTGTCCATTAGAGTGCCAGGGTTTGAATTTCTAATACTGCTCACTTCCAAGAGCAGTTGGGGGTGAAGAGACCACTAGACTGCCGGAGTTGGGATTAGCAATGTAGTTTTGTACTAACAGGGATGTGGTGGGCTGAAGTGGGGGTTGCCAGCAACATTAATTCTGGGGGGCAAGGGGTCACACACCACTATGTGCCTTGACAAAAGTCGAGTTTCATAAGCATTAATTAGTGCTACCTCCACAGGCTGTCACGGCTTACAGAATCTTTTGAATATACCACTGAATCCTCGATGCGGGAGGGTACCCTTATTTTTAAGCTCCCAGTTGTGTAGTCTGGGTATCAGTGCTATCCAGTATCCGCAATGCTAGGTCACCCTTTGGATATGGTCCCTACCACGCGCAAATACACTGAGCCAGGTTAGCATGGCAGTATGCTTTTTAGTCCTGCGCTAACCATTATAATATGGGGATCATTGTGTGTCTTGCCCTACCTCTTCCCTTACAAACAGAAAAGTATCACCTTTAACACTGAATCATTTAGTAATTTACCTCACCTTAAAATTTGTAGTCACGTTGAACTAACAACACCAACTAAAAAATTTCACTCAGCAAGTAGATTTTAAAACACATTTTGTGTAGATGTTTAAAATATTGATGCAGCAGGCAGATGTTCTCCCAAAAAGTGTGAGGGATTCTTGTGCAAACGTTCTGTTTTTTAATTAAAGGTATCTTTTGCATAGCTTTTAATAAAATGTTATATTTTCACCTGTGATTTATGTTCAGGGGTGTCTTGTATTTGAGGGCAGCTTGATTTGCAAAATCAAATTTTATAAGAGCTAAAAATAAAATATTAAACATCTTGGATTTGACCTTGTTTATTAATATTGATCTACTTCATATCAATTTAATGAAAAGAAACATCAAGTAAAACAATAAGTTTTTTTTAACTGCAGTAATATTCATATTTACAGAGATAAAAATCACAGAATCCCACCCACAGTGTTTAATCTGACTTAACCTAAACCCTAACTAGAAGACAAGGCTTGTAGTTAAGGGTGGATTTTATTAAAAGTAATAATCTTTACCTGCAGCTTGTAGTTAAGGGTGGCTTGCATGTGAAGGTAGTTTGTATTCAATGAAATATGGTATTTAGCTATGTATTTAGTTAACTGAGCATGTGCAAATAAAAAGTCATCAATAACTTCAAAAAATAAGTTAACATTTTTTCACCAGGCCACAAAAAGAACCTATGGCTCTATAACATCCAAAAACCTGGAAGTTTCAGAACATGATTCCTTGTAGATTCATTTTTCAGTAATTGTCTAGTTGAACTGAGCATGTGTGAACAAATATTTTTAATACATCTAACTACAAAATGAATTAAAATTTTTCCACCAGGTCACCAAAAGGACATTTTCCCCCATTACATCTAACAAACCTGTAAATTTCATAACCTAATTAATTGTAGTTTTTTTCTCCATCCTTGAATAAAACATTTGAATTCAAAAATGGACAAAATACATAAATTCCACACTCAATACAAAACTGACAAATTACTGTAACATTTTGCCATTTAGTAGACTCTAGGGGCCTCAAAAGGTTATGTCTGGCGTAACTTGACTTGCACCAAAAAATGGTGCAAGTAACATGTTATGCCAGCAGTTGCGACATTGGCTATTCTGCAAAGCAGCCTGTGACATGCTGCAGGTTGCTTGTGCCAAAGTGGACTTACACCACCAGTTATGCCCTAAACCCCCTGAGACATGACGCTAGGGGGTTTATGGCAGCTGTTGCGCCCTATTCTAGAAAGGCAGCAACAAAGTCCCCATACTTACTATTCTAGAACAGCCCAGGAAGACATCCATCAAAGTACAGTTACGCCAGTGTTTAGCTGGTGTAAGTGTACTTATGCCCTTTGGGGGCTGCATATATGTGATGCTGGCCCAACACCCGATGCCATGTCACCCTCCCCCTACCACTGCCCACTCCCCATGTTGCCACATGTAATGCCTCATTCCCCCCTGAATGCCCCAACCACCTAACAACTGAGTTAAAGCCTCACAGGGCTATCCATGACCCCTATGCCCTGACCCCTGAACATGTGTGCCAAAGCTCCACAGGGCTATTCAAGCCCTCCCCCCATGCCCTGATCCATGAGTGGCCACCTCCCACAACACGCATCTCTTTTTTGATAGCATACAAATTTGCCACCTGTAAATGGCATTTATTATTTTATTTATTTATTTAGATACCCCTTAGCCCTGGTAGTCCAGTGGCCTCCCATCCTACCACCTGGCAGTGGCAGACATCCCCGCACCCCCCACCCAGCCAGCAACTGGCATAGCCCACCTCTCACCTCCACGGCCAGCTGCCGACTGAGCTTTGTATGAGCACATACTATATATACGCGGTCAATGAATGAATGAGTTCATTCATTCATTGAGCACAGATGTACAGTACGTGCTTCTACGGAGCTCAGTCAGTGGCAGGCCATGATGGTGAGAGGTGGGCTGTGTTGCTGGCTGGTGATGGGTCGGTGGATGCTGGATGGACTGGCACTGCCAGGTGGTGGGGTGAGGGGCCACTAGACTGCCAGGGACTGTCTGGTATGTGTACTATACATAGTGTGCAGTACACAGATGTCTTGGGGTGCCACTCCGGAGTTGAGGTGGGGGGATCTGTGAGGCACTGGCAGTGGGTGGGGGGGTCCTCTAGCCCTGCGGGACTCTGGCTGCTTTGTCCGGTGGATTGGACATGGTGGGGCACTTGCGCCATGCCAGACGATGGTTGTGGCTTGCGATGAACTCACCAGGTACACCTGGCTAGATGTCACAAATTACAGGACTTAGCCACGGGGACCTTGCCCCTTCTAGAATCGGGCATAGGGTCCTTGTCATAACTCAGTTTGACACGTCACCTTTGGCAGTGACTTGGACCATTCTTCTATAATCACTCCCCAGGGTGCCAAAGCCAACTTGCACCAAACTGAGTTGCAACAAGGACTCTGCACCCAATTCTTGAAGGGGTGGTGTCCCTGCAGCTAAGTCCTGTGACTCATGATATTTAACCAGGTACGCTGAACAGATGGTGTACCTGGCGAGTTCATCACGAGCCGCAATAACTGTCTGGCATGGCGTAACTGCCCCCCCATGCCAGATCCTCCAGAGAGAGAACAAAAAGAGTCCTGCAGGGCTAGAGGACCACCCCACCCACTGTCAGTGCCCAACGGATCCCTCCACCTCGACTCCCGAGCAGCACCCCATGGCATCTGTGTACTGTACAGTATGTACAGTACACATACTGGACAGTCCCTGGTAGTCTAGTGGCCCCCACCCTCCACACCCAGCAGTGCCAGTCCACCCCACACCCCCCAACCCATTCCCAGCCGGCAATTGGCACAGCCCACCTCTCACCACCATGGCCAGCCGCCAACTGAGCTCTGTAGGAGCAGGTACTGTAAATATGTGCTCAACGAATTAATGAATTAACTCATTCATTCATTGAGCGCGTATATACAGTACTCGCTCATACGGAGCTTAGTCGGTGGGTGGAGGTGAGAGGTGGGCTGTGCCAGTAGCCAGTTGGGTGGGGGTGAGCGAGGATGTCTGCCACTGCTGGGTGGTGGGGTGGGGGGCCGCTGGACTACTGGGCTAAGGGGTATCTAAATAAATAAATAAAATATTAAATGCCACTTACAGGTAGCAATTTTGTATGCTATTACACAAGAGATGAGTGTTGCGGGAGGCAACCACTCGGGGATCGGAGCACGGGGAGGCATGAATAGCCCTGTGGAGCTTTAGCATGCAGGTTCAGGGGTCAGGGCATTGGGAGCATGGATAGCCCTGTGGGGCATTAACTCAATTGTTAGGTGGTTGAGGCATTCGGGGGGGGATGGGGCATTACATGTGGCTTTGTGGGGAGCGGACAATGGTGGGAGGGAGGGTGACATGGTATCGGGTGTTGGGACAGCGGCACATACACACAACCCCCGGATGGTGTAAGTACACTTACACCAGCTAAATGCTGGTGTATTTGTACTTTGATGGATGTCCTCGGGGGGTTGTTCTAGAATAGTAAGTATGGGGACTTTGTTGCTGCCCTTCCAGAATAGGGCACAAAAGCAGCTGTAAACCCTCTAGTGCCATGTCGCAGGGGGTTTAGGGTGTAACTGGTGGTGTAAGTTCTATTTGGCGCAAGTAGCCTGCGGCATGTCGCAGGCTGCTTTGCAGAATATCAAATGTTGCAACTGCTGGCGTAACTTGTTACTTGCACCATTTATTTTGGTGCAAGTCAAGTTTCACCAGATGTAACCTTTTGAGAATCGGGCCCCTAGAGTCTAAGATGGGTGAGTTCTAAGTGTTTGAAAATGGCCTTTTTTTAAGCAGTTCACCATTAGTGGTACTACATGAATCTGGTCACTGTAAATTAGAGTGCCAGAAACATGTCACCTGCAAAGACTGTGGCCCAACATTCCTCCACGACACATCTAAGCTGCCAATGGAGAGTAATGGTAAAAAGTTAGTTTTTGTGGAGCACTTTACCCTATTACTCCTAGATGTGGAGGGCTTCACCCCCCCCCACTCCCCCTAATACTAACTGCAATCTCCTCTGGGTCTGGGCACGAGTGGAAGGGAGGAAAACAGTGTGGACAGTGAAAATGTCATTTGTGCAGGGCACTGTGAAATTCATAATGCCCCTGTCTTTTACAACCGTTTCCTGTTGCCCTAATTGTGGTGCCCACATAACGGTATACCTTTTTAAGAAAACCCAGACCAGCCCTAATATACAGACTCTACAATGCCTATGCAACAGAGACCTGTGGAATAAATGATTTATTTTCACTAGAACTGTTTGACCTTGTGAAACCTTACGAATGGCATAATCCATGAGTGATGTGCCCAAGGGCAAACAGCTCAAGTGGAAAGAAAGCATGTGTTCCATAGGTCCATGTTGCATATTTCAATTATGCAATAGGGATGCTTTAGGATAGAGCAGAGAGTTTTTCAAATTGTTTATTGTTTTAAATATAAATTTCAAGGGACCTTTTTGTAATTTTTTCATTATAGCTCCCCGTTGCATACTGGTTGCTAGGCAGTTGCTAAGGATGCTATAGTGTCCTGACACACCCAATGTCCTTAGCATGTGTTGTAATTTTTGGTCAGTTTAAAATGTGCATATTTTTGGCAAAAAATGGTGACACCTGTTAGCGAGCAGCTTTAGTGAGCTAGTACTGTGACACTAGCTAGTTGTTGCAGCTCAGAGTGTGGTTGGGGATATCTTTAAAAAAAGTGGAAATAAATATTTAAGTTAAAATTTCTATCACATATTTATTGTGGATGCTTCAGTTAAAAGGTGAAAGTGCAGTTAGTGAAAGAGGAGGACATACTTCATGGTGGCAGAATAGGAGTTAGAGACTGGGTGACTGGGGCATTAAAAAATGTAGTTAGAGACTAGGAGCAGGATTCACAAAGGGGATGCACCATCACATCACCAACTTGCACACTGGCGCGATTCTGGCAGGGGGCCAATGCACCAGTGCATCCCAGATGTGCCAACGCATCACAGATGTGCTGCTTACCACCCATAATGATATGCGGTGCATCTGGTGGGGCTGTGAAGGGGGCATGCTCATGCATATGATGTGCAGCCCCATTCATAGCCCAAC
This sequence comes from Neoceratodus forsteri, assembly GCA_016271365.2. NCBI lineage: Eukaryota > Metazoa > Chordata > Ceratodontiformes > Ceratodontidae > Neoceratodus > Neoceratodus forsteri. Next base: position 1,068,590,512 of record CM028132.1, on the reverse strand, counting down.
TTGGAGATGCATCCCCGGGGCAAGTCCGGAGATGTGCCTCCCAAAGATAAGTCTAAAATGAGTAGACTTATTTGGCCTGCCACCCACGGGTAGGCTGCCATACTGCAGACAGCAGTATGGCAGCCTGCCCACCCTGGCAGTCCAGTGTGCCCCCCTGCCCGCATCCCTGTTATAGTGCAGCTCCCTGCGGTGAAATTGTTGCATACTCAGAACCCCCCTCCCTGCTCACATCCATGTTCACCTACACTGTCTGTGGTGATATTGTTGCACACAGACCCCCCTCCCTGCCCACATCCACGTTCACCTGCTGCTCTCCGTAGCAATATTATTACACACAGACCCCCTCCCGGCCTGCTACCTTGTACACATGCTGCTCCCTGTGGTGAGTCTGTGGTAAAAGCAGAGCCCCTCCTCCCTGCCTGCATCCACACTCACAAGCCACTCCCTGCAGCAAATAGTTTGTAAAAGCAGAACCCACCCTTCCCACGCTGACCTGAATGCACCATTGGCAGCATTTCATAAGCTCCCCCCCCAGTAGCCCAGCAGACCTTCTTCACCCACTCAGGTACCCCAACCCACACCGCTCCCCCCATTCAGGCAGAGTCCCACCACTGGCAGGCAGCACATACCACCCTCATACCGCCACAGCTGCCCACTGACAGAGCTGTCTGAGAATGACAGCTACTATATTACTGCAAGCCCATTGGTCAACATGAGGGTGGGATGTGCTGCCCACCGATGGTGGGACTTTGCTGGTATGGGGGAGCGAGGTGGGTTTGGGGTGCTTGAGTGGGTGGGGGGGTCTGCTGGGCTACCAGAGGGTGGAGCTTATGGAATGCTGCCAATGATGCATTCAGGTTGGGTTGGGGAGGATGGATTCTACTTTAACAATATATTTGCTGCAGGGAGTGACTGGAGTGTGTGGATGCAGCGGGGGTTCTGCTTTTACCACAGATTCACCTCAGGAGCGGTATATGTATGTGGATGGATGCAGGCAGGGAGGGGGGTCTGTGTGCAACAGTATCACAGCAGAGAGCAGAGAGGGGCAGGGGAACAGGGATGCGGGTGGGGTGGGTTGTGGGGACCGATTTTCCTGGTGGTCGTGGGTGCCCTGTATAGCACACATCCCTTGCAGGGGGTCTGGCACATTCTGCCAGGTGCAACCCAGCTAGGTACATGCAAATGTAGCCATAATGACATGCAAATGGCCCCATTGCACCTTATATACCTAATGGCCCATTTGCACGTCTGTGGCTGTAAATGGTGGCTTTAAGTGCAGAACATTGGGAGATGCATTGCCCCATTATCCACCCAGCCTGACCAGGGGGTTGTGTTGGCACATCACGGGCTGGGCACAACTGTGGCATTCACAGAGGGGATGCGCCAGGAGCATCCCCTTGCATATCATCTGTGAATACCACAGTTTGTGCTTGGCACATCTCATTTGCACTGGGGCATCTGAGATGCATTGAGCACAAGTCCATTGAGAATCCTGCCCTAGGTGATCAGGACATAAAAAATGTAGGGTTTGTTTTGGTGTAGCAGTCATTTTCTGCTTTTGGTATTAATGTGAGAGAGGAGTGACATCATGAGCCCAGGATTGAAAATGTGCTAATTGAGAGAAGAAGGATGTGCTTTGGGATCAGGTTTGGGGGTCACAGAAGAGGAGTGGACTACAGGCAAGGCGGCCATAAGGAGATGGAAAAAACTGTTCTGGAGCCTAGTGGAATACATACAAAAAAAGGTATACAGTAATACTTTTTTAATGTTGCCCTGTGTGGAGGATGAGCAGGAATGGTATGGCAAAGGCAGCTGAAGGAAGTGAGTGAACAGACGTGTGGGTCATAGGGAATCTAACAAGTAGCTTGAGTGAGTATTGCAGTGGATCGAGTGTTTAAAAATTGAGTATTGGAAAAAAGGTTTTGCTTGCTGTTAAGAGAACTGGGTGTTTTAGGAAAACAAGTGTCTTACGAAGCGGAAGGTTTAATGTGATGGGTATAGGTACTGCTGTACTGTGGAAGTAGTGCTGGCTGGCTGGCTGGCTTGATGGGCAGTGACGTAGCTACTATATGCATAAATGAAGGATGACATAGTTATTATGTAAGTAAATACTTACGATGTATCTACTATGTACATAAATGTATGTACACAGTAACTGAAATATCAGCATTTATTAATTTTTTTTTTTTATCAGTGCCTGTTGTATGTAATAAATAGTACACTACAGGATATATGTAATAAATAATCCACTACAGGACATGTGGTCATGCTCTGATATATGCACGTAAATCAGAGCATAACCATATGTCCTGTTGTGGATTATCTATTTTACAAAATGGCCTGAATTATTTTGGGGTGGGCAAAAAGTAGTCCCTGTCTTGCACAAATTAGTTTTATTAGAGTGATCTGGTTCATCCTGCCATGATTCTGATAGATAAAAAATGATAATAAAAATACAGTTATCTTATCTGGTTGATCCTGCCATTTAACACTGTCTACAGTCTAATCCCTTTCACTTTTGTGATGTAGTGTAGTGTGACCAAGTGGCATTCCTTGCAGTAAAAAAATGCTGGCAACAGTTTATAATCAGTCAAGCTTTTATATGAAGAGATGTAATCTGTGTGCCTTGAAACTGAATTTAGTTCGTTTTCTCTAAAAAATCTGTACAGTAAGAAGAGTGAGAAAGTCAGGGCTTCACAATTATTGACATAAGTGTGTGTGAGGGTTGCTATAGGAACCCCCACTCATGCTTGCATCCACAGTTGTGAAGTCGATGGTGTCACACTCCATAGAACAATTGCTCTCTGTCTGCCACCATTATCCCAAAACCACATTTTCTTCATAAGTGAAAAATGCCATCTTTTAAAACAAAGCACTGTATCTTTTTTTTTCTTAGCCATGTACTCACTGATTTTACTGCAGCACTCTAGTCTACTTCATGCCTGCTTACCTGCTCACTCCCTCACATATGGAAGATGGAATAGCTCAAATAAAAAGTAAAACAAGATGAACATGCAATACTTCTCTCTTTTATCCCACAACCACAGTTCTATGCCTGAACTACTTACTAACTGCATGTACTGCTCATTAAACGCCACTATCATTCCTATAGTAACCCTCACTCAAGCTTGAGTCTATACTTCTGAGGTCACCAACTTGCTCACTCCTTATTGTACAGTCAATGGATTGTAGACCAGAAATGTCAGGATTGGCCAGATAAGTTTTTTATAGCACTTTTAATGTGCCAGAATCATGGCAGGATTAACCATATAACTGTTTTGTTAATGAACTAGATGAGCAGTTTGGGATAGCCATATATGTTTACTGGCTTATGGATGTTAATGTTAGGATATCTGTGGCAGCATGTGTTTGCCAGATATTGAATGATCTTCTTGTTTAGGGTCCTAGTGGGAAGGTTCTGAAGCACAAAATGTAGTGCAAATGTGCAATCAGTGTGGGAGGTGCGCAGTCATTGTGGGCTAATCCTTGGTCATGTGGTATGTTTTATCCAATCAGGGGACCCAATTTTCACCGCTTTTCCAACCCATTTTATAAATTATAGTGGTGCAGTAGCACCCCTATAGTTAGGGTTAAGTAGGGTGCTCAACGTTAAACCCCTAACTTTGCAGTTTAATAACTTTGGCAAGGTTTATCAGAACGGCCCACAAATTTGCATTTTCCATTGACGTGCCATGTTGTGAAAAAATGGAGATTTTCATGATGGCACCTTGTGCAGTTTCCAAATCCGGATACCCCTCATTTTGTAAAATGTTCACATTTTCCCTATACTTAACATGGGCTGTTTTGTTTGTTTTTTGCTCTCATGTACAGGCTACACGGTACTAAATTTCTACACAAAACTTTCAGGATTCACGAGGTCTGTGCTGAGGTAGTGCATTTTAAAAGTTTGGTGAAAAAATATTAAGCAGTTCCTGAGTTATAAGGATTTAAAAATTTGGATTTAAAAACTGCCCTAGATAGCTTCTGGTAGAGAACTGGCAGTATAGCCTAGAGCTTAGATGAATGAGGTGTGAACGAGCTTGATACAGCCAGCAGACCAGACCTAAGTTTGATTCTCACAACCTCCACTTGCATACTGTGTGACTCTGAGCAAGTCACTAAACTGCCCAGTGCTCCCAGTTCACCCCTGAAAACAGGCACCTGTGCCTAGTGGGCCTGAACCAGTTACCAAAATGACTAAAAAACTAAAAAGACTAAAACAGCAAGAGGAAGGAGCTGATGTTATAACTATACTTCTCCAATGGGACCATATTGCCCTCCTTCCCTCCACCCCCACCCTTAGCCAGTTCTATTTTTATAGGCACAGGATTTGACTGACAACAGGAACTTCCTGTTTGGGAGCAGGAAGTGAGTGATCACAGAGCCACAAAAGACTCACCATCTTAGAAGGAAAAGAGTATCTCTCCGTCCCCCCCCCCCAGCTGCTGGAGGTCTGACTCTGAGCAAGTAAGGAAACTACTGAGAAATATAGAAACTCCTTGTCTCAGAACAGGAAGATCAGGAGCTTAAAGGGCATGGATGCAGTGAGTAAGTAGTAAATAAAAAACAGAGGAAAGAGTAAGTATTTAAAACAACATTTAAGGGGCCAGAAATAAGACATGAGGGGAGTCATGCAGTGCAGTGGCTGTGAAGCAGCAGTCTTCCAGGAGACGTTCTGAAGGATGCAGTGTTGTCCCATCTGCAGGCACCTCTCTGAGCTGAGGGAGGAGGTTGCTCATCTCCAGGCTGAGTTGGCCAGGATTTGGGGGACCTCCTCTCCCACCCAGGGACCAACAGAGCCACTGCTGTTGCCTCAGAGGTTGCCAAGAAAGAGGAGCCGTTGGACCACAGTGGGCTCAGGGAGGGTGAGGGTGGTGGAACAGAGGTGCATCCCTCCAGTTGTTACTCTCTACAATTCATATGCCATTCTGCAAAGTGTGGTTCCTCTATGGAGGCACCCGCAGTGGAGACCAAGGAGGATGCTAGGAACTTCCATAAAGGAGACCCAAAGGAGGGCGACATGGTACCCCACAGGGGAAGGAAACAACTCCTGATGCGGGACTCCATTGTTAGGAGGGTAGAACTGAGGGAGGAAGGGGAGATGGAGGTAAGGTGCCTGCCTGGCATCATGGCTTGGATGGACAGGGAGCGAATCCTAAAGATCGTGGGATCAACTGCACAGGGGAGGGAGCTGGATGTCATTGTCCACCTAGGGACAAATGACCTGGCTGGGAAAGGGATCAGAGCAGTGCAGGAAGAGTTTGTGGTGTTGGAGAGGGGTCTTAGACAAGTAGCACACATGGTAACCTTCTCAGAGGTGATGCCTGTCTATGGCATAGGTGAGACTAGGGTGCCCCATACCATGGGAGTCAATCAGTGGTTGAAAACCTGGTGCAGAGCTCAGGAATTTGGTTTCATTGGGGACTGGGGGTCCACCTGGAGAGATGCAGGCCTATACTAGCACAATGGTCAGCATCTGTCCAGAAGGGGATCCAGGATCCTAGGTGATAGGTTTAAAAGCTTCATTGGCAAGCATTTAAACTAGCCAAGGAGGGAGGCACTGGAAAGGAATAGTGAAATCTTAGCCCCCCCAAAAATATCAGGGTAGTAAGTGAGGTAAACACCAATATAGAGACATCAAAGGGGAGAAGGGTAGGGGTAAATGGAGAAAACGACAAAGGCGCTAGGGACAGGGATGGGACAAATAGGGGTAAGGCCATCAGGAAATGGAGGGTAATGAGTACCAATGCCCATAGTCTGGGCAACAAGCTCCCTGAACTGGTGGCCTTGATGGAAAAGGGGTGCCTGGACATTGTGGCAGTCACAGAAACATGGTACACAGAGACCCATGACTGGGATGTTAACATATAAAGGTACACAACCTACAGGAGATACTGGGAGGGCAGAAGAGGGGGAGGAGTAGCTCTCTATGTAAAAGCAATGGAAAAAAAAGAGTAAACAATGAGGAGAGGAGGCACTGTGGGTCATCTTAGAGACAGGAAATGGCACCACAATCTGCACAGGGGTTGTATACAGACCCCCATCTCAGGGGGAGGGAATGGACAAGGATATGATAGAAGGTATCCTTTGGATGGCAGAGAAAGGGGAGATACTATTGATGGGGGACCTGAATATGCCAGATGTTAACTGGAGCACCTTTGCTGCAGTCACATCCATGAGCAGGGCCATTCTTGATGCCCTACAGGGGGCATGCATCAGACAGCTAGTGTTGAAGCCCACTCATGAGGGAGCAATCTTAGACCTCATACTCTCAAATGGGGACAGTGAGAGGATTTCAGATCTAGAAGTGGGTAGCCATCTGGGAACAAGTGACCAATAAACAGTATGGTTCATGATAAACTCAGCTGCAGAGTCAAGCCACACAAAAGTGAGGGTACTGGACTTCAGGAGGGCTGAGTTTGGGAAGATGGGAGAGTGCCTTAGAAAAGCACTAGCAAACAGGCAAGAAGGAGGGTGGAGCAACAATGGGGAAACATCAAACTGCCATCACAGAGGCAACAAGCCTTGTGTGAAACAAATAAACAAATCAAATGAAAGAAAAACCACTGTGGTTCCTAAAAGAGGTGGGGGGAAGGTTAGGGAGAAAAAGATGGCATTCAGGAAGTATAAGGAAACACAGAAAGAGCAGGACAGAGAACTGTCCCCGTTAAGGCAGAAGGAAGCAGGGAAGGTAGTCAGAATAGCAAAGGCCCAAACTGAGGAAAAGATATCCAAATCGGTTAAGAAGGGGGATAAAACCTTTTATAGGTACATTAGGGAGCGTAGAAAGACAAAGGGAGGGATAGTGAGACTGAATAGAATGGATGGTGGGCAGTCAGAGAGGGACAGTGAAAAAGCAGGGGTACTGAATGAATATTTCTGCTCAGTATTCACAAAACTGGAGGAAGGGGAGGTACCTAATCCAATTAACAGAAGCACTCTGGATGGGGGCGGGGGGCGATCCCAGTCCTTTCACAGAAGAAAGGGTTCTGAAAGAACTCCTAAAACTGAAGGTGGACAAAGCAATGGGGCCTGATGGGATTCACCCCAGAATTCTAAAAGAATTAAGGGAAGAACTAGTGACACCACTGACTACCCTTTTTAACAAACCATGGGAGGATGGTGTGGTACCTGAGGACAGGAGAAGGGTGGAAGTGATTCCCCTTCACAAAAGTGGGAACAAGACAGAGGCAGAAAACTACAGACCTGTCAGTTTGATCTCAAGGAAAGAATTGATGAGTATCTAGAGGCCAGTGGGGCACAGGACACAAGGCAGCATGGGTTCACAGGGAAGGTCATGTCAGATGAATCTTATCGATTTTTTTGACTGGGTGAACAAAGTAGTAGTCCAGGGAGGGGCTGTGGACATGGCCTACTTAGACTTTAGCAAGGCATTTGACACAGTCCCACACAAAAGATTAATAAACAACATAGCCAGCCTGGGAGTGGGTCCCAAGGTGATTGCTTGGGTGAAACATTGGCTGGACAACAGGACACATAAGGTAATATTAAACAGAGTCCACTCTGAAGAAAGGGGGGTTACTAGTGGGGTATCACATGGTTCAGTACTGGGTCCAGTCCTTTTTATTGTCTTTATAAGTGACATTGCAGAGGGTCTGGAAGGAAACGTATGCCTCTTTGCAGATGACACAAAGATCTGCAACAGGGTTGATACACAAGGAGGCATGGAAAGGATGAGAAGGGACTTAGCAAGGTTGGAGGAATGGTCAGAAGTATGGCAGTTTGGATTTAGTGCAAAGAAGTGCAAAATGATGCACCTGGGAAATAAGAACCTACTGAAAGAGTACACAATGGGGGAAGGGGTAGTAATAACAATGAAAATGGAAAGGGACCTGGGGGTAATCACATCAGATGACCTTAAGGTTGGCAAGCAATGTGAGAAGGCAGTAGGGAGGGCTGGAGGGATACCAGGATCTATAGGGAGAGGCTTCACCAGCAGAAAACAGGACGATGTTATCCCTCTGCACAGACAGTTGGTGAGACCCCATCTGGAGTACTGCATCTAGTTCTAGAGACTCCATCTCTGCAAGGACATAGACAGGATGGAGGCAGTTCAGAGGAGGGCAACTAAAATAGTGCAGAGTCTGCAAGAGAAGCCATATGAGGAGAGACTAAAGGAGCTTAATATGTATACCCTTGAGGAAAAGAGGGGGGGACATGATAGAAACTTTTAAGTGCCTTAGTGGAATCAACAAAGTCCAAGAGGGTAGCATCTTTCAGAAAAAGAGATGTGCAAGAACAAGGGGACATAATTTGAAGATAGAGGGGGGGGATGGCTCAGGGGCAATTTGAGTAAGTATATTTTCACAGAGAGGGTTGTGGATGCATGGAACAGCCTTCCTGTGGAGGTTGTGGGGTCTAAAACTGCGGGAGAATTCAAGAATGCATGGGACAGGCATAAGGCAATTCTCATGGGGGGTTGGAAGAAATAGGCTGCTGGTTAACTTGGATCTGCAGCTTATCCAGTAGGTAGGGAAATAGGCAGACTAGGTAGGCCAAGCGGTCCTTATCTGCTGTCAAAGTCTATGTTTCTATGATGCCCCATATAAACCAAACATGTCTCACTAACCACTTCTGTTTTTTTGATTTGTTACAGCCTTCATCTTGTTTCTTTATTTCTATTACTAGCAAACTTGTAAAACAGTTCTAATGGGATAGTTTTAGCAAAACTAAAACATCCCTGATGTACAATGTTTTCCATAAGCAATATTATATAGTCTGCTTATGTGTAATTTTGCAAAAATTTTATATTTTACACATTCACAATCTCTCCTGAGAGATTTCTGGTATAAACCACTTTTTTTTGTTCAAAGAAAAAATGTTCTGTTTCATGAACAGGAAAAACTACTAATTCTATTCTGATCAACATCCCCATAACAGTTTTATGTTTCCCTGGATTCTAGTGGTACCCCCACCCTCTGTTCACCATCTCTATAATTGCTCTATCTTTCTCTGGTGTTTAGTGGCACCCTCCACCCTCTGATCACTGTCCTCATTGATAGTTTGTCTTTTCATGGTGTCTAATAGCACCATCCCACCCTCAGATCACCATTTCCATTGATAGTTTGTCTTTCCCTGGTGTCTAGTGGCACCCCCACCCTCCAGTTGCCATCCTTGTTATACACTTCTCTTTCCCTGTTGTCTAGTGGCACCCTCCACTCTCCAGTCACCATCCCTGTAACACTTGTCTCTTTCCCTGGTGTCTAGTGGCACCTTCCACCCTCCAATCACCTTACCTGTAATTCTTTTAGCTTCCCTTGGTGTCTAGTGGCACCCACACCCATGCCCTCTGATCACCATCCCCATAATTGATTTAGCTTTCCCTGGTGTCTAGTGGCACCCCCAACCATGGATTACTGTCTTCCTTATGATTTTATATTTTGCTGGTGTCTAGTGGCACTCCCCACCCTCTGATCACCATTTCTGCAATGATTTTATGTTTCCCTGGTGTCTAGTGGCACCCCCCAACCTCCAATTGCTGTTCCCATAATGATGTTATATTTCCCTGGTATCTAGGTGCACCTCTCTTCCTCCAGCTTTCATCCTCATAATGATTTTGTATTTTCCTGGTGTTTAGTGGCATACCCCCACTCTCTAGTTGCTGTCCCTGTAGTGATGTTATAGTTCCCTTATGTCTAATTGCACTCCACCCTCCATTTGCCGTCCCTGTCTGAGAGAAAGAAAACCATCTCTCGATGTATTTTTGTTTTCTTGAACCTGCAAAAAAAGAAGTAGGTCCCCCACCAATCTGAACCTCCCCACCCCAACTCCCACTCAGCACCCACCACCCCACTGCACCGTACACCCCCCACACACACACACACACCCTCACTCATCTGAACAGGTCACAACATGAAGATTCACTCTCCCATTGAAGACATGTCTTGCTGCTGGAACCACTGACTGCAATATGAAAAACTAAGGTAAGTGTGGTTCAATGTATTTCAATGCATAACTGTTATTTTTGCATGTTTTGAGCTCACATTTTCAGCATGGCCTTTCTGGGACCCCAACTCATGACAAATGGTGGTGGAATTACTCAAAAAAAGCCTGAAATGCAAATTTGTGTTTGCTTGGCAAAATCACCTTTTGGGCAGGATTTCAAAATTCTTTACCCCCCCCCCCTTTTTTCATGAGGTAGAGTCATAAGAAAGCTATGTTGAAAATTTGGGGTCAAGATATGGAAAAATGGTAATTATATGTATACTTTGAAATTTTACTACGCTTGCTTCTAACTTTGGTAATTTTAAATATGTTGACCCCAAATTTTCAACATAGACATTTTTTACAAAACCTCATGAATTTGACAGCTGGTATAGAAACATAGAAACATAGATTTTGACGGCAGATAAGGACCGCTTGGCCCACCCAGTCTGCCCATTTCCCTACCTAATGTATAATCTGCAGATCCTAGTTAACCAGTAGCCTACTTCTTCCTATCCCCAACCCCTAGAATTGCCTTATGACTGTCCCATGCATGCTTGAATTCCACCACTGTTTTTGACTCCACAACCTCCTCCAGAAGGCCATTCCATGCATCCACAACCCTCTCTGTGAAAAAATACTTCCTAAATTACCTCTGAGTCGCCCCCCCTTCTATCTTCAAATTGTGCCCCCTTGTTCTTGCACACCCTTTTTTGAAAGATGCTACCCTCTTGGACTTTGTTGATTCCTTGAGATACTTGAAAGTTTCTATCATGTCCCCTCTCTCCCTCCTTTCTTCGAGGCTATACATATTCAGCTCCTTAAGTCTCTCTTCATAGACTTCTGGTGCAGACCCTGCACCATTTTAGTTGCCCTCCTCTGGACAGCCTCCATCCTGTCTATGTCCTTGCGGAGATTGGGTCTCCAGAACTGCACGCAGTACTCCAGATGGAGTCTCACCAACTGTCTGTACAGAGGGATAATAACTTCCCATTTTCTACTGGTGATGCCTCTCCCTATGCATCCCAGTATCCCTCCAGCCCTCCTTGCTGCCCTCTCACATTGCTTGCCCACCTTTAGGTCATCTGATATGACTACCCCCAGGTCCCTTTCCATTTTTGTTGTTGTTAGTATCTCACCCCCCATTGTGTACTCTTCCCCTGGGTTTTTGTTTCCCAGGTGCATTACCTTGCACTTCTTAGCATTGAATCTAAGCTGCCATACACTTGACCATTCCTCTAACCTTGCCAAGTCCCTTCTCATCCTTTCCACCCCACCTTGTGCATCAACTCTGTTGCAGATCTTTGTGTCATCTGCAAAGAGACATACTTTTCCTTCCAGTCCCTCTGCAATGTTGCTTATAAAGACATTGAAGAGGACCGATCTAATACTGAACCCTACGGTGCCCACTAGTAACCCCCTTTCTTCAGAGTGGACTCCATTTTACTTACTCTCTGTGCCTATTCTCTGTCAATTCTTTACCCAGGCTGTCATCTTGGGACCTACTCCCAGGCTGGCTAACGTATATTAATCTTTTGTGTGGGACTGTGTCAATTGCCTTGCTAAAGTCTAGGTAGGCCATGTCCACAGCCCCTCCCTGATCTACTACTTTGGTCACCCAGTCAAAGAAATCTATCAGATTTGTCTGGCATGACCTTCCGCTGTGAATCCATGCTGCCTTGGGTCCTGAGCCCCTCTGGCCTCTAGATACTCAACAATTCTTTCCTTCAGAAGTGATTCCATCATTTTCCTACCACTGAGGTTAAACTAACAGGTCTGTAGTTTTCTGCTTCTGCTTGCTCCCACTTTTGTGAAGGGAATCACATCTGCCCTTCTCCAGTCCTCAGGTACCACCCCATCCTCCCATGATTTGTTAAAGAGGGTAGTCAGTGGTGTCACTAGTTCTACCTTAGTTCTTTTAGAATTCTGGGATGAATCCCATCAGGCCCCATTGCTTTGTCCACCTTCAGTTTTAAGAGTTCTTTCAGAACCCTTTCTTCTGTAAATGGGCTGGTATCAACTTCTGTATCCAGAGTGTTTCTACTGTTTGTTTTAGGTACCCCCACTTCCTTTGTAAATACTGAGCAAAATATTTGTTTAGTATCTCTGCCTTCACAGTCACCCTCTGCCCACCTCTCTCTTCTTTATTAAGCCTCACCTGGCCTCCCTGCATCTTCCTTCGCTCCTGATGTACCTATAAAGGTTTTATCCCCTCTTAACTGAGTTGGCTATCTTTTCCTCGGTTTGGGCCTTTGCTGTTCTGACTGCCTTCCCAGCTTCCTTTTGCTTTAACTGATACAGTTCTCTGTCCTGCTCCTTCTGTGATTCCTTGTACTTCCTGAATGCTTTCTTTTTCTCTTGAACCTTCACTGCCACTTCCTTTGAGAACCATAGTGGTTTCTTACATCATTTTGTTTTGTTAATTTGCTTCACACAAAGGCTTGTTACCTCTGTGATGGCAGTTTTTATTATTCCCCATTGTTCTTCCACCCCTCCTTCCTGCCCATTTGCTAGTGCATTCCTTAGGCACTCACCCATTTTGGCAAAGTCAGCCTTCCTAAAGTCCAGTACTTTTGCCTTTGTAAGGCTTGACTGTATTGCTGTGTTTATTGGAACAATACTGTTCAATGGTCGCTAGTTCCCAGATGGCTACCCTTCTACATCTGAGATCCTCTCTTCATCTCCATTTGAGAGAACCAGGTCTAAGATTGTCCTCTCCGAGTGGGCTCCAATACTAGTTGTCTAAGGCATGCCCCTTGTGGGCATCTAGAATAACCCACTCTTTGAAGTGGCTGCTGCAGCTGCACTCCAGTTAACATATGGCATATTCAGATCACCCATCAGCAATATCTCCACTTTTCTGCCATTCTAAGTATTCTTTTCTATCATTCCTTGATCATTTCCTCCCCTGAGAAGAGGGGTCATACACAACCCCGTGCAGATTGTGGTGCCATTGCGGTCTCCAAATTTACCCACAGTGCTTCTCCTCCTTGTTTTCCCTTTTGTTCTGTTGCTTTGATTCCTTCCCTTATATAAAGAGCTACTCCTCCTCCTCTTTACCCTCCCTGTCCCTCCTGTAGATAGTGTGTCCTGGTATGTTTATGTCCCAGTCATGGTTTTGTGTTACCATGTTTCTGTGACTGCCACGATATCAGATGTTCCTCCTCCATCAAGGCTACTAATTCAGGAAGCTTTTACTCAGACTATGGGCATTGGTACTCATTGCTCTCCATTTTGATGGCTTTACCTTCTTTTGCAGCATCCCCACTGACCTGTCTACCTCGGTCTTTTCTCATTTAGTACCCTGTTTTGCAGGGAGGCTAGGATTTTCCTGCTGCTTATCAGTGCCTCCCTTGACTAGTTTAAAAGCTTGCCAATGAAGCATTTAAACCGATTGCTCAAAAGACAAGTTCCCTTCCTGGACAGATGCAGACCATCCTGCCAGTATAGGCTGGTGTCCCTCCAGGTGGAACCCCAGTCCCCAATGAAGCCAAACCCCTGTGCTCCACACCATTTTTTCAACCATTCATTAAACTGCATGGTGCAAAGTACCCTCGCCACACTCATGCCAGTGACAGGCAGCACCTCAGAGAAGGATACTGTGTGTGCTACTTGTCTTAGGCCCCTCCCCAGTTCTACAAAGTCCTTCTGCACTGCTCTAATCTCATGATTAGCCAAGTCATTTGTCCCTAGGTGGACAATGACATCCAGCTCAGACTCCCGTGCAGCTGTTCTCGTGATCCTGAGGATGCGCTTCCTGTCTCTCCAAGCCATGGCACCAGGCAGGCACCTTACTTCAGTTTTCCCTGCTCCCCCAAGTTCTATCCCCCTAATAATTGAGTCCCCCACCAGGATCTGCTTCCTTTCCTTGTGGTGTCCTCTGCCTCCTTCATGTGGGCCTCCCTTGTGACAGTTGTCCTCAGCCTCCTTAGTCTCCACTCCGGGTGCATCCATAGGGGAGCTATGCTCCCCCAGAATGGTGTATGGATTGTGGTGTAGAACAACTGACTGGGTGTGCCTCTGTTCCACCATCCTCATCCTCCCTGAGCCCACTGTGGTCCAACTGCTGTGCTTTCTTCACAACCTCTGAGGTAGTGGTGGTGGCTCTAGTGTTCCCTGGATAGGGGAGGTTCCCTTCCTACCATTCAGTGTGGCCTGGGGGAAGGTCTCCTTACTACTGTCCAGTGTGGCCTGAAGATGGGCAACTTCCTCCCTCAGGGCTGAGAGTTGTCTGCAAATAGGGCAGCATCTCAGCCTCCAGAAAGACTCCCAGAAGACTGCTGCCCCACAGCCATTACATTGCACTACTCCCCACATTTTTTTTTGTGTGTGTGTGTGTGATTGGTTTGTAATATAGACATATATATATATATATATATATATATATATATATATATTACAATGTGTATGCTTATATTGTCAGTGCAGTGTGCTAGAGAGGATATGACAGTGATATGCACCTTGCATTCTTGAGGAAATGATGTCAGAACCCCAGGTATAAAGGAACTATTTCCAGGGGGGTGGGTGAGGGTTGGAAGGGGTTGGGCCTAAACTGTGCCCTCACAAAACAATCAGCTAAAAGCTCTGACCCACCGCTGTGATGAGTGTCTTCCTGTCAGCAAGATGCCCTACACAACAATTTGACAGAGAAAATGCCCTGCTAATCAAACAGAGAATAACCCACACATCCAAGTCAGACACAGGTAAACCTCCCCAGCCCCAAAACAGGCCTGGTGGTTTGTGCTCTGAAAGCTGTCAGCCCCAAAATAAGTCAGCTGTTCTTTAAACTCTTCCTGCACTGAAAAAGTTAAGAATTGTAACAAACAAATGTAAACCTAGATCCACCTCCCTCTGTTGCTTGAAAGACTGTCTTTTCCTGTTTCACACTGCAGGTTTTTCTATAACAACTCCTTAACCACAGTAACTTATTTAAAAATAGTTTAACTATCACAGACTCCTACGCACCAGTAAATTATTTAAAAATAGTTTCTGTCCCAAAATCCTAGTAGTCAATCCAGCTACCCCCAAGGGACAACCAAAATGCAGTATCCAAACACTTATGAAGTTACTTCCAAGATGAGCAGAGTTTGCAAGTTTCTTTTTCAACTCCTCAGCCACCTGTAATTTATTTAAAAATAGTTTAACTGTCAGAAAATCCTAGTAGACAATCTAGCTACCTCCAAGGATCTACCCAAATGCAGTATTTAAATCCTCCTGAAGTTACTAAGAAGATAAACAGAGTTTGCAAGCCCCTTCTTGGTTAAACACTAAATAAATATGTGAATACAAAGCAATTACCAAGGGTAGTTAGTGTCACCTCCCACAGAATTAAGCAAAAGTGCATGTTTGTTGCAGATATCAAGTGCAATTTAGAATTTCTCACACAGCTCACAGCTGAATAAAGAAGTAGTGTCCTTCCAGGTGAAGAAAATGTGCTTTGTGTCTTTAAAAATTGCAGCCTCCAGTAACTTATGGTAATCTGATCTAGTCTGGATATCTCCACCCGGGGCAATTTGTTGACAATGGTTATGATGCAGCCCTTCCTGTTCCAATACAACACTTTTTTGGTCTGAAAACAATGTCCTGCCCCTAAGGCTGTCTGTATTTCAATTCACACTGCAGGTTTTGCTATGACAACTCCTTAACCACAGTAACTTATTTAAAAATAGTTTAACTATCACAAACCCCTACGCACCAGTAAATTATTTAAAAATAGTTTCTGTCCCAAAATCCTAGTAGTCAATCCAGCTACCCCCAAGGGACAACCAAAATGCAGTATTCAAACACTTATGAAGTTACTTCCAAGATGAGCAGAGTTTGAAAGCTTCTTTTTCAACTTCTCAGCCACCTGTAATTTATTTAAAAATAGTTTAACTGTCAGAAAATCTTAGTAGACAATCTAGCTACCTCCAAGGATCTACCCAAATGCAGTATTTAAATCCTTTTGAAGTTACTAAGAAGATAAACAGAGTTTGCAAGCCCCTTCTTGGTTAAACACTAAATAAATATGTGAATAAAAAGCAATTACCAAGGGTAGTTAGTTTCACCTCCCACAGAATTAAGCAAAAGTGCACGTTTGTTGCAGATATCAAGTGCAATATAGAATTTCTCACACAGCTCACAGCTGAATAAAGAAGTAGTGTCCTTCCAGGTGAAGAAAATGTGCTTTGTGTCTGTATTGTTCAAATCCTGGCCAAAACATGTTTTTGAACCTGTGGCATGGAATTATGTTTTAATGCCGTGGAATGACATTTCAGCGGAGATTTGAACATTTTTATTACTGGGTTCATGAGGTGGGGTAATAAGAAGTCTATGCCAACAATCTGGTTGCTGTTTGGCACAAATGTAAGTGCAGGACCCAGAGAGTCTTGTGCTTCCACAGCAACATACATGTCTGCATCTATGGAGGAATGGGGGTGCAGGGCCCGGAGGGCCCTGTGCTCCCACAGGCAAATTAGGATACTATTATACTGTCTCAAAAATTAAGGAAATGTATTGCAAAAAACTTTATTAATGCACCAGTTATGGTTAAAGTGATGAAAGTAGGGAAATGTGGTTTTAGGGTTCCCAACCCTAACACCCTACCCCCACCCTGCAGGCAGCAACAGGAAAAAACATTACGGTTTCAAATCTCATGTGTCTTTGCAAATCAAGGGTGGGGTGTACTTTGAGATTGTTAATCCTAATGCTTACCCCATTCCATTGGTAAATAAGCTGAGATGTGTAGAGTATATGAGAATGGAGTGAGCATTAGGGTTAACAATCCCAAGGTATGATCCAAGCTTGTTTTGTGAAGACACAGGAGAGGTGAAACTGTAACCTTTTTACCTGTTGCTGCCTGCAGGATGGCGTGTTGGGGTTGGGAACCCTAACACCACATTTCTCTACTTTCGTCACTTTAATCCTAACTGATGCATTAATGACAATTTCACAGAGAGGGTTGTGGATGCATGGAACGGCCTTCTGGAGGAGGTTGTGGAGTCAAAAACAGTGATTGAATTCAAGCATGCATAGGACAGCCATAAGGCAATTCTAGGGGTGGGGGTAGAAAGAAGTAGGCTGCTGGTTAACTAGGATCTGCAGGTTATCCATTAGGTAGGGAAATGGGCAGACTGGGTGGGCCAAGCGGTCCTTATCTGCCGTCAAAGTCTATGAATTTCTTTTCATTTATAGTTTTTTGTTTTTTTCTTATTTTGTTCCCACTCCCCCCAAGGCCATGGTGTACGCATGCGTGTACGTACATGGAGATGCATGTACATGCCAGGATCTGGTGGCCCCTTCCACCCCTCTCCTGACTTATGTTGCTGCTCGTTGCTGCCTACATGACCACCGGACCTCCACCCAGTGGGAACGGGACTACAGAATGTTAGACATGCACCCCATTGGAGGGGAGAGCCATGGCTCAATCCTGCTCCATCCTTCCCCCCCCCCCGAGCTGGCAACCCAGTTACCTAAGGTCATTCCTGAACCTGAGTCACCAGAATAGCATGAGGTAAGGTGCCAGCGCCTAGGGTTAAGTAAGCACTTTAATATTAACCTCCATCATTTGTACCTTAATAACTTTGCCCCCATTCAACTGATTTACATGAAATTTGGATAGTGCAGCCGTTATGCCAGGATCTCCTGATCATGAACATTTTTTGTAGATTGGTTTAGTGAGGGCAAAGTTACAGAGGTACAGAAATTGTAAAAATCACCATTTTTGAAAATAAACCTTTTTTTGCCTCTAGATAACTAAATAAATATGAGACTTTGAAACCTGAAACTTTCAGGATTGATAGAAGTTGGTTCAATGTATGTGCTTTTGTTGTTTTTAGGTCCAACTGTCAAGTGGTTTTTAAACTATTTATGAAAAATGTTCCATTTGTGAGCATGCACATTTTAAAACATCTGCATTCCATAGATAGCTGAATTTTTGAGAAAGCACTATGTCCTGTTGTTGTGTTTTGTTATGTATTTCATAACATATACTGTGGTGTGGCATATAGCACAACACAACACCACAGTATGTGATATGACGCACATAGCAAGAAAAGCAATCCAGAGATGTAAGAACCTTTTTCCTGGTGGCTAATGATCCCTCCCCCAACACAATTACCTGCCCAATATGAAATAAAGTCTTCCCTGGTGGCTAGTGGTCCCTCCCCCCACCCCATCACCCTCCCTTTATATCCTGGTATCATATTTCATTATGTGTGTCATATCCTATACTGTGGTGTTTCGTATAGCAGAATACCACAATACATGATGAGAAACACATTATTTTTGTTATGTTTTCACTGGTGTCTAGTGTCTCCCACCACCCTCTGATTGCTGTCTCCAGTTTTATTCCCCTTTCTTTGGTGTCTAGTGGCACCCCCCACCCTCTGATTGCTGGCCCCATTTTATATCCCTTTCCCCTGGTGTCTAGTGGTACCCCCACACCCTGATTGTTGTCCCCATTTTTTTTCTTTTCATTTCCCTGGTGTCTAGTTACACCCCCACCCTCTGATTGCTGGCCCCATTTTTCATTTTCATTTCCCTGGTGTCTAGGGGCACCCCCACCCTCCACTGTTGTATTCATTCCTGTAAAGAAGAAAACCATCCCGTGGCATCTTTTTTTTTACCTGAAAAAAGAAAACAGTCTCTTGTCATTGCTGCTGTCCCCCTTCCCCCATTCTGACTCTTAAATTTAGCACTCACTACCCCACACTCCCTCTTATCCATACTTACCAGCCAAGGTTGAATGCTGTCATCCTCTGTGGAATGAAACAAGTCTGCTCTCTTCAATTCCAAACCATGAACTGATGAATATAGGTAAGTGACGTATAATGCATTTCAATGGTGTTTTGAACTTATGTTCATAACTTCATCATTTTTAGGAATTTTTTCACCAGATTTTCAACATTGCCTTTTTGGGACCCCACCTCATGAACACTGTTAGCGTCATTTTGTTAATTGGCCCCAGAAGTTGATTTTGTGGTTGCTGCAAAAAATCACCTTTTGGGCCCAGTTAATAAAATTTCACTGACAGTGTTCGTGAAGTGGGGTCCCAAAAAAGTTATCTTGAAAATTTGGTGAAAAAATTCCTAAAAATTCCCAAGTTATGAGTGTACATTGAAAATGTTATATGCATGTACATAACTTTGGCAATTTTTTATATTTTGACCCCAAATTTTCGACATATACATTTTTTCACATTCATCTCATGAGCAGTACAGTGGTCAGTTTTTCCATCCTGACCGAAACATGTTTTCACACCTGTGGTATGGAATGGTGTTTCAGTAGGTATTTGAACATTTTCACCTGCTGGGTTCATGACGAGGGGTCAGAAGAAGACTGTTGAAAGTTTAGGGCCAAAATAGTAAAAAGAAAAGAATTAAATAAAATTGTTTCCAGGGATGTCCATTGCACCACTTGGAAACACGCTGCCTTACTGCACCAGTGAGCTGAACTGAGGTGTGAACTCAGTGAGACAGTTTAATGGGGCAAGGCTAATTGGGAAGGCCTCAGCCCCAGCCTGGGTAGAGACAGAGCAGTGTTTTGGTGTAGACGCCACACCCTGTGGTGGGTCAGGGAACCTCACCCATGAAATGTCAACATGCATGCCGGGGCCTGCTTTGCCCATGCACTTGGTCAGGGCTGTACTCAGTATTGTATTTATCTCATTTTGTGTAGGTCCTGAAGGGACTTGTGCAAATGAGGAGACAATTCCACTATCAGAAAAAGAAGGGGAAATCTTGCAAAAAACTAAATTAATGCAGACATTAGGGTTGTAGAATGCAAAGTGCAAAAAGAAAGGAAATAAAATACATTAGGGATATGGGTCTCCAGAGCATTGGCAAATCAGTGGTGGGGGTCTTACTTGGGGCTGTCAACCTTAATTCAGAGATCATTCAGCAATACAGCATGGAGTTTCACTATTATGCAGCTGATGCCCACCTGTATTTGTCATTTGAACATGGAAAATCCAGTGCTGTTGAAGTGCTTAACATCTTCCTGGCTAAAATCAATGACTGGATAGCTTCCAGCTGTCTAAGACTAAACCCAGATAAGACAGAGGTGCTAGTGATCAAGCCGGGACATGGGCGTGATGTGTTGCAACCTGGAGCGGACACAGGTCTTTTCCCAGGGTCTGATCTATTGGTGACTTCCCCAGGGGTGCATAATCTAGGTGCGGTCCTAGACAGCAGGCTGACCTTTGAAGATCAGGCCTCATCTGTAATTAAGAGTGTTTTTTACCACTTGTGGAACATCACCAGGATCAAGTTCCTCATTCCACCCGAGGATCAGCCTACATTTGCACATGCCTTTGTCACCGCTAGACTTGACTGCTGTAATGATCTTTATTTTGGGTTCATGGAAGAGACCCTCCACAGGCTGTAGCTGGTGCAGAACGTGACGACCCAGTTGCTGATGGGCCTGTCTAGGTCATGTCATGTGACCTCGGTCCTGCGTGCTCTGCACTGGCAGCCGGTCAGGTTTAGGGTCCTTTTCAAGGTGGGCTTGCTCACCTATAAGGCCCTATAAGGACTGGAGCCTAGCTAACTTTGGAGCTCCTGATACCTGCAGCCTTTGTTTTCTCCCTCCACTACTCATCGAGGGGCCTCCTTGATGTTCCCAGGGTTCGGCTCAAGGTATTTGGTGATCAAGCATTTAGTGCCTCTGGGCTGACCCTGTGGAGCGTGCTTCCATCTGCAGTTTAGGAGGCCCTCTTGATTGGTATTTTCAAGCAGATGCTAAAAGCCCATCTTTTTAGCCTAGCTTTTACAGAATAATTTTATGTCCTAGTATTTTAATTATTGTAGGTGATTGTTAAATTTGGAATTTTAATTTTGTTTATTTTTGTATTTTTCTGATCTTAATTGTTGTTTTATTTTTTTGTTTTGCTAGGCACCCAGAGCTTCAGCAATTGGGCACCCTAAAAATAAAATTTGCCTTGCTTTGTCTAATGCCCAACCCCTTCCCTGATCAGATGAAGATGAGGTTAGATGTGATGTCTTCATGCTGGACTCATAGGCCCCTACATGAAGAAAGCTCTGACAGATTATGTTGGCCTTACAGTATCACTATAATGCACTAGGTTGGAGCTGTATCTTCTTCTTCAGACAGGAGGCTATGGGCTGATAGGGAGGGGGTGGGCATTCGGATTGACAACCCCAAGAAAGACTCCACCACTGATTTGCCAATACTTCGGAGACCCAAATCCCTAATGTTTTTCATTTCCCTTCTTTGGCACTTTGCGTACTATAACCCTAATGTCTGCATTAATGTAGTTTTTTTTGCAATGAATATTATATATACAAAATGTTTCTATACAATAGTAAAGAGAGAAAGAGAAAAGTATGCAGTCAGAAATTAGAACATTTGGGAGGAGTCTGAAACTTTTTTCATTTTACGTTAAACGGCATATGCGCAGGAACATTGGGAGAGTAGCACACTTGGAGGTGTGCCTCTCACCAAAGCACTGCTCCCTTGAGCAGGCATGGCGAGTCCTGCACCAATGGGTGCAGGAGCTCAATCTATGACAGCTGTGTTCCTCTGCTTCAAAGGAAAACACCACTGCCATACTGGCGCCTTCCGCCATCCTCCGGTCACGCCGCCCTCCCCCCACGCCTCATGCCACCCCCCAAAGCTTTCCTGCCATGCTGGGAGCCCACCCCAGTGTGGCAAAGGTTGTTTGTTTTGCCAGCAGGGTGCCCAATCCCCGTCGGCTCCTCGGTTCCCCAGCGTAGTTTCCCGATGGGGTGCCCAATCCGTCGGCTCCTCAGCCCCCACACACATCTTCTGCCACACTGGGAGCCCACCCCAGCGTGGCAAAGGTCCCACGTTGTCGTTTTTTTGTTTAAACCTGTAAAACAAAAGCGGTCCTGCAGTCGTCTCCCAACCCCTCCCACAACCAGCACCCACCCACTGCGCACCCCAGCATCCCCACCCCCCCACCCCATGCACCTCCGGACTCTGGTGCGATGATCTTGGTGGACTGGGAACACGTCTGCACTCTTCAAAGCCGACCATGAACTGAGGAAATGCGGTAAGCTCTATAATGGGCTACATAGGGGGGTTTCAACTTTATTGCATATCTCAGTCATTTTTTGGAATTTTTGCACCAGATTTTGAATATGGGGTTTTTGGGACCCCTTCTCATGAATGATGTCTGTCATGGCGTTAACCGGGCTGAAGGGTGATTTCGCAGGCACTGTGCAGTCACTGCACGAAATCACCTTGGCGTCTCTAATAATGCCATGATATGATATCATTCATGAGAAGGTCCCAAACTCATTTGAAAATTTGGTAAAATTCCAAATGACTGTTTTGTACATGTGCTATGCAGTTCCTACACAGGCTCGTAAGTTCACGAATTTTCAATATTTTCACTCCAGATTTTCCAACTTTGCCATTTTATCACACCTTCTTGTGAGCTGTACAGCTGTCATTTTCACATCTCACCCAAAACGTGTTTCTGCCTATGTGAAGCACAATGGCGCAGTCGGTGTGCTAAATCAATGTATGGAACATATTAAGAAAATGACAGTGACACTGTTCATGAGCAGAGGTCTTAAAATGGCATATGTTGAAATTTGGTGAAAAATTCTAAATGACTGTTTTATGAGCGCAGCGCTGCACAGTTCCTACGCACGCTTGTACTGCTTGAGAATTTTCAATATTTGCACTCCAGATTTTCAACATTGCCATTTTACCACACCTCCTCATGAGCAGTACAGCTGTCATTTTTCACATCCTGCCCAAAACGTGTTTCCGCCTATGTAGCGCACAATGGGGGTAACAAAAAGATCATGCTGACAATTTATTGTGCAAATACCAGCAGTCGCACAGGGCATTAGGGTAAAGCACCATACATGCCAAACACCACTGCAAATACCTGCAAGTGAACGTTCGGCATTGACAAATGCTTGTTATTTTCTGTACTAATTTCTGCTTTATGAACACTTTACTCAGTATCACAGCAAAGGACTGCAATCAGGTAAATTGGTAAAACTGGATGTAAATTAACCGTACAGGCTACAGTACCTGTTAAATTTAAGAAACCTCTCAAATGATTTTATTTCAATGGTGCATAAGTATTTGCTTATGGAACTGGTATACTGTTGTGGCCTTATGTGTTTTTTTTCAGACAGGCAAAATGCTTTTGTCTTAGTAGTCCCCATATCCCTTCCTCTGAATAATACATACATATTGTATGCAACGTCTTGGAGAAATGGTTGTAGCCTTTATGTTTATTCACTGATATTATACTATTGGAGTGGCATGCACAGCTGGGAGAACTCAGAAGACACCTCCTGCCCCAACACCCCTTCCCAGGAAGGGTCAACTCCTTGTGCATGACAGGGAAATTATGTACCTCCTGGGTTGGTACCCAAGCCCCAAGATCAGGGAGGTCATGTGGCCAAATGGCTTGTGAATACCCCATCTGGCATCACAACACCCACAGACAATCCTGTTGAGTTGGATCATGACTCCCCAGTGTGTATGTCATGCAGTCCCCAGGCCTTATGCCAACCAGAGTAGATGGTCCCTTCAGAATAATTCGACTAATCCCCCTTTTCCCTCTGTACCATTGATCTGTGTTATTCCCAAGCCGCCATGTTACATTACTGTAGCACTTGAAGATGTGTGCTATACAGCCTCTTTTTTCCTTTGAAGGAGACAAAAAAACCCAGAAAAATCCTTTGAAGGAAAATGTGGAAAACTCAGTCCTTGTACAGTAGTGTGGCCACCCCTACTGGGTCAATGGATTCCCTGACTATCCTGGCTGACCCTAACCCTGTTTTAATGAGGGTGAGATGGATTATGATCTGAACAGGGAGGCTGAAGAGAGGTGGAGCTGCTGGCTTCAGTTCCTTCATACCCCTCACCCTCCACCCCCCAGATGGCCACCACCCTGAAGGCTGCCCCAGTGGTTCCAGGGGTGGCAGAGCTTGTCCACCACCCCTGGGGGGGTGGAATCCTACCTTCCTGACTACAGTTTCCAGGGCAGTGGACATAAAGGGTTACAACCTGAAGCACTGGAGCAGAGTGGTGTGCGGTGAGCGTCTGAGCACACTCACAATATTTGGCAATAAAGCTTTGATACGAAATTGAATTTTTGAGTGTGTCCTTTGCAGGCTCAGGAGTGCAGAAACCCTTGGCACTTGACACAAACAAAGGGATGTCTGCTTCAGTACTTTGGAAGACTTTGTATTGTCTCAGTAGGTCCCATACCTCTTCCCTGAATAATACACACACACACACACACACACGCACACACATACACATGCACACACACACAGTCTTGGAGTAATGGCTACAGTCATTATTTATTCACTAAGATTGCACTGTTGGAGTGCCATGAGCAGCTGGGAGATCTCAGCAGACACCTCTGGTCCTGGCACAACTTTCCATGAAGGATCAACTCCTTGTGCAGGCTGAGGAAATTATGTACCTCCTGAGTCGGTACCAAACACCCAAGAGCAGGAAGGTCATGTGTCCAGGTGGCTAGCAATTGCCCCCATCTGGCATTGCTGCACCTGTAAGCAGTCCTGATGATGCTGGACCATGACTCCCCCAACTGGAGCCCAGATCTAGCTGTCCACATGCCTCATGCTGACTGGAAGAGATAGGCTCCTCAGATGAATTTGACTCACCCCCCCGTCCTTTTTTCCCTGTATCATCCATCTGCAATACTCACAAGCCACCACAGGATGGATGCAGTCTGATCCTTTCCCCAAGCAGCTCACTCCAATTGCTGTACCAAGACCTGATAAACAGAGTTGAAATACAAGTCTCATCCTTCATCTCTCAAATGCACACCATCCTTGGCATAAAGTCCCTGAAAGGAGCTGTTTATGTCCTTGTACTTAACCACAGTTCCCCCAATAAACTCCATGAATGGTTACATTTCTCTATTGATGTGAATGCCTTCCACGTCCCTAACTTTAGAGTCAATTGCATGATACCAGTGCATCCATTGAATCAGGTGAGATCATGATCACGATCATGGTCTTAGGCCACCATTCCTTTATGGATCACAGGTTTTCTTTCATCATTAGAAGCAGATCAAGGGTTTTTCAGAGCTCTAGGTCATTCACGTCCAGATGAATTCTGAAGATTCCCAGTGAAAACTCTGGCCGAGCCTCCACCATTAGCCTAGGGAGATGTTCCTCCTAGCACATGCCTCTCTTGCCCATCGAAGTGAATCTGTGCTATCTAGAGTCCACTCTCTCCACCACCCTGTAGATGATTGAATGGCCACAGATCATATGAGCTTGGAGACCTCGAGGAAACATGGAAATACAAGATTTTTAAAGCAAATGTGGATGGACATAGTGTAAAAACACTTGGGACTTCATCTGCCCCATGGCCCGGATCTCGCTACTCAATGGTCCCTGGATCCTGTTGGTCATTGCTACCACAATCTTAAAGAAATGGGTATTATACTCCTGGGCCTGCATGGCAGACTGTGAACCCAATAATATGCTGAAATTGTTAAATTGTCATGGGCTTGCCATCCACATGCCACAAGAAAGCTTCACCCTCGGCCATTTGGACAGCCATATAAGTGGCCAGGAAAGATTGGATGTCCCATGCTGACCCAGCTGGGGCCTTCAGTGGTAGGGAAAATGATGGAATCACTTCTGAAAGAAAGAAAGAAAGAATTTTTGAGTACATAGAGGCTAGTGGGGCACAGGACCAGAAGCAGCATGGATTTACAGCAGGAAGGTCATGTCAGACGAATCTAATAGATTTCTTTGACTGGGTGACCAAAGTAATAGACCAGGGAGGGGCTGTGGATATGGCCTACCTAGACTTTAGCAAGGCATTTGACACAGTCCCGCACAAAAGATTGATAATCAAGTTAGCCAGCCTGGGAGTGGGTCCCAGGGTGGAAGCCTGGGTAGCAAACTGGCTGTACAACAGGACACAGAAGGTAATAGTGAATGGAACACATTCTGAAGAAAGGGGGGTCACTAGTGGAGTACCTCAAGGCTCAGTACTAGGTCCAGTCCTCTTTAACATCTTTATAGGTGACATTGCAGAGGGTCTGGAGGGAAAGGAATGCCTCTTTGCAGATGACACAAAGATATGTAACAGAGTTGATACACAAGTGGGGTAGAAAGGATGAGAAGGGACTTGGCAAGATTGGAGGAATGGTCAGACATATGGCAACTTAGATTCAAAGCAAAGAAGTGCAAAGTAATGCACCTGGGAAACAAAAACCCAGGAGAAGAGTACACAATAGCAGGCGAGGTACTAACAACAACAAAAATGGAAAGGGACCTGATGGTAGTCATATCAGATGATCTAAAGGTGGGTAAGCAATGTGAGAAGTCAGTAAGGAGAGCCAGGGGGATACTGGGATGCATAGGAAGGGGCATCACAAGTAGAAAAAGGGAAGTGGTTATCCCTCTGTACACACAGTTGGTGAGACCCCATCTGGAGTACTGTGTGCAGTTTTGGAGACCTCCTCTACGCATCAACATAGACAGGATGGAAGCAGTCCAGAGGAGGGCAACTAAAATGGTGCAGTGTCTGCATCACAAACCATATGAAGAGAGACTGAGAGAGCTTAATATGTATACCCTTGATGAAAGGAGGGATGGGGGGACATGATAGAAACGTTCAAGTACCTCAAGGGAATCAACAAAGTCCAGGAGGGTAGCATCTTTCAGAAAAAGAGATGTGTAAGAACAAGGGGGCACAATTTAAAGATAGAGGGGGGACAGTTCATGGGTAATGTGAGGACATTTTTTTTCATGGAGAGAGTGGTGGACGCATGGAACCGCCTTCCTGGAGAGGCTGTGGGATCTAAAACAGTGGAGGAATTCAAACATGCATGGGACAGACATAAAGAAATTATAGTGGGGGGTGGCAGGAAGTAGGCTGTTGGTTGACTAAAATCTGCAGCTTATCCAGTAGGTAGGGAAATGGGCAGACTGGGTGGGCCAAGTGGTCCTTATCTGCCGTCAAAGTCTATGTTTCTATGTTTCTTCACAGGGCAGCAGCAGCCAATACCCTAGCTGGGGCCTTCACAGGGCACCAGCAGTCAATACTCTTACAGTCAGTTTTGCTTCATCACAGCTGTACGGAACCCTCTGCTGGGGTCAACATGACATCTGCACCCATCGAACTAACCCCTGCCCCGTTTTGGTCAGACTCAGCCTTCACCAATTCTGAGACCTAGAATGCCCCACAAAATGCCAAAACAAACATGGTTTTGAATAAAGTGGTCTCATAAGTATTCTAACAAACTACTGGCAAGGCTACCCACAGTTGTTCCAGTACTGCCAGTGTGATAGGATGCTGTGTGTCCTACCACCTAGAATGGTTCTTACCCCATTCCCTGAGATCCTTCCAGACCTTGAATGAATGGGTGGTGTCCATGAACCCCAAAACTTGGGAAAAACATGACAGACCTGCTAAATGCTACTCAACAAACCCTAGCATCAGGCCCTGCCACTTAGATTCCACTATATAGCTGCACAGTTGATCAACCAGAATGGGCCAGCTGTTTGGCCATTCCACTTCCTTTAAGGTTGTGTGATAACACTCCACATCATGGTGGTAGCTCGCTCTGGTCTGAGGAGCAATAGTATTACCTATGCACTTCCAGGTCTTAAGGTCACCACCTTCAACGGAAATTACAGGATCAGTTGTGGATTCTGTTCCAATGCTGGAGACAACTTACTGAATTTCTGTCACTGTGAATAAGATAAAGCATCAGCAGTACCATTCTGAATACCTGAAACATGTACAATTTTAAAATGGACATTCAGCAACATGCGTTTTAGGACAAATATTTTCATGAGGTGCCACAGTGGGCTCTTAGGACCCGATTGCCCATTTATGATGTGCACCACACCCATATTGTTAGATTGAAAGATGACCCTCTTCAATTCAGCTAAGTCTTTTCAGCGACTCAATTTCAGTGAAGTCTTTATAGCGACTGTCATTATAGCACATACAACATTACAGCACTGTATAAAATCAGCCAACTCAACATTACAGCAAGTGAACATTTCAGCGATACCCCCCAGGTATAGTGCATCTAAGAGTTAGGATAGTAGAAATAGGGGAGGTTTGGGGGGTGCAGCCCTCCATGGGGAGTGCAGGGGGGTGTAACTGCAATACAATAGAGTAGTGTAACTTGCCTTAATTGATTGATTGCCATCAGGTGTAGTGAGTATTTAAAGCAGTCTTGATGCATGGTGGGACAGATTCCTGTTCTAAGATGGCTGTTGAATTTCTTTGTAGCCAGCGTGGGATGCCAATGATTGTGTATGGAGGTTTTGTTTACCGCAGAAATAAAGAGGTTGACCACAAGATCTATTGGCAGTGTGCTGAGTACCATTGCTTTCACTGTCCAGCTGGTGTGCACACGGTAGCAGACCATGTTGTAGCTGTTACCCATGTGCATAATAGTTGGAATGTCATTTGCTCAAATGTCCGATTGCTGCATATATCTGTAAAGTCATGCGCTGTAATGTCCTGTCACTGTATTGACACACGCTATAAAAGATTAGCTGAAATGACATTCACTGAAATAGTTTAGCTGTTTTGACTTGGAACCAATTTCTTAGGCACGTTCCTGAGTTTTGATGGTGGAGGCACCCCGCAAGGAGCTTTACTGAAAACCCATGTCACCATAGATTTAAACTCCTAATCTGTTAGCTATAAAACCCATGTCCTGCTCTTACATTACTGGGGTTTCTTGAGTACCTTCACCAGAGGTGCTGCAGGCTCCTTTGCTGGCTGTTTACTCTCCTCAACCACTCTGATTCCTTCAGGAATGCTGGCCCCTCCAAGCAAGATTCAAACCATTCTTGCCCTTTCTTTTCACAGATCTCTCATAGTTCCACCTCCAGGGCTTCAGTTGCTGCTGCCTTCATGGTGGTGATCTTGGTCTTGGCTGAAATTGTAGTGACAGACTATTGCCCCTGAAGAAGAGGCATATTGTAAGGCTCTGACTTCTAAAGAGGTGTTAATTATGTCATCTTGTAACCTGGGCATGTGGGTGGGGGCCTTGTTGCAGTCATCTGGCTTACCACCAATACTCCCCCCATGCCTGGAAGCTCTTTTTTCATTTGTTCACACACACACACACACACACACACACACACTCTCAAACACTTATAAATAGCTATATAGATATGTATTTTTATAGGTGCACATTGTATAAAAGGTACTATAAAGTCACTGGTATCACTTTTATGCCCATATCATAACATTAAAAATTAAAATTACTTGTCTTTACAATTTGTGCCTCATACCTTGACTTGGTTCCTTATACAACGTATGCTACCCTCAGTTCTTGCTATTAGCTTTCTAGCACTGTTGTTCCAGATGTGGAAGTGCACCTGTGTCTCATACATAAACTTGGTGCTCATATACGGTATGCTGTCTTTTAACAAGCTGCAGACAATGTATTCATACATGACGTAACAGTTATAGTTGCAAAATAAGAGTACAAGCTATATACCTCTCTATGTGTTTAAAGAGCTAGTGTAAAGTGTTGTATTTAGAACTCTGTGAGTAGTGGAGTAGCTAGAAGGTTGTTGTAGTGTGGTCATTAAATGTTATCGTTGCAGCTAATTCTTATTTTTTTCCTTGCGAAAATCCTGTTCCGGTAAGATTTTTCTGTGAGCGAGAAATGGACTGTCTGTCGCACACTAGTGGTAGTTACATCCTGGGAGGAAAACTGTCAATCACAAACACCATCATTTTTAAAGTGATAGTACATAGAATGTAAGGTGATCTAGCTACATCTGGGTTACCCTGTTTTTTTCTAATACACTTCTAAGTTGTGGGTAACTCTGTGCTTTTACAGTTTCTGGTATTTCCAGTTTATTTTTCATTTTTGTGAAGTTCTAGGAGCTGACGAGAAAGTGCAGACCTGTGAAGCCGTGGTGTGAGGAAATAATCAACAGTGTATGCATGAATGAGACAGACCCTTATTGAAAAAAAAAAGGCCCCCTACCCTCCTGTTACACAAAAAACACCAAGTCCAATCATGTATCCCCAGTCCCCCCATTAGGTTAAACAACACAGCTAGACGTGATTCTAATGGGCAATCTTAGCCACCCTAGACCAAGGAAATGTGGCAGTTAAGCATGTGAGGGGTAAGTGCAGTGGGATCATGCGGTACACCCACATTTAAGTGCGGAGGATAAAAAGGTTTTCGCTTGGGCTTTGAAAAACCGGAGGGT
The DNA here is from genome assembly GCA_016271365.2 of Neoceratodus forsteri. NCBI lineage: Eukaryota > Metazoa > Chordata > Ceratodontiformes > Ceratodontidae > Neoceratodus > Neoceratodus forsteri. The sequence goes on along the minus strand of CM028132.1, from coordinate 1,068,560,384 downwards.
GTCTTGTGAGTGTAGGTCCACTCCCAGGTTATTCCAGAGTATAGGGACAGTTGCTGAGAAAGACTTCTGCTCTATCTCAATGGAAATTCTTGGTTGTTCCAGCAGACGGAGGGAGAATGATATAAGGTCTGTGGTACTAAACTTGGCTTTGAGCAGACTGTTTAAGGGAGAGCAGGACCCATCCTTCAGTAACTTGTGAATGAGAGTGCTCAGGTATAAGTCCCTATGTGCTGGTACTGTGAGCCACCCAAGGCTGGCATATAGGGAACAGTGGTGTGTATAGTACAGGGCAAGTGACACAAACCTGCAGGTGTTATTGAGGGTGGTCTGCAAGTGGGATAGGTTACAATTAGAGGTCTGCATAATAATCAGAGCACAGTAGTCCAGTGGGGTAAGGAGAGTTTCTTGACCCATTGCCAAGCGAGCTTCTGGAGACATGAGGTGCTTCAGGTGGTAGCAAACACCAAGCCTGTGATTGATGCACTTAGCTGTCAGTCAAATATGGTTATTGAATGTTAGGGAGGGGTCCAGTGTAAGCCCCAGGTAGTGAACATTTTGCAACATTTTCTATGGGGGACCCATTTATTGATTTGATACAGAGATGTGTCGGACATTTTGCTTGCCTGGGACTGGACCCAAACAACATAGACTTAGTTTTCTTGGTATTTACTATGATCCTGTTTTTTATTTTATATTATGCTTCATTGCCACCAAACCCCCAGTCCCACGAACGGGCTCGCCCCGGTCACGGCACCCAACCCTTACTCTGGAAAGCCCCTCCGGAGTGGGGCTGCTGAAGTGGAACTGTCATGGCTGAAGGGTCGAGTACCATGCCTGGCTCATACGCAGGGGCCAGTGATTTTGTATAGTAAGTTCCCTTGGAGCTAGGACATGCAATGCCACAAGGGTGCATGTGTCTGTCCTAGCTCCACCCCATGTCTTGGTGTGGTGCATCTTGTCCCCCAGCCTCCACTAGAGGCAATCTATGCCGACACTCTACAGCCCCCTCTCCTTGGAGAAGGAGAGCAGTCCCCCGGACGCTCGATCCTTCTCCTCCCCTGCTGACTCTCGACGGCCCATGCTCATTCCAGAACACGGGTCACCAGCGTGGTGCGGGGTGTGGCATCCAGGGCCTCAACCCTCAGTGCCACTGGGCCAGCCACTATGAGCCTGTTTTGACTGAACCAGTCACTGATGCCATTTAAATCTTTGGAGAGCAGAAGGGACAGTTGTGAGGAGCATTAGTCACTGTAGAAAACAACCAGATCATCTGTGTACATCATTTTTGAGGCCCCAGTATCTTTTTCTAGCAGGTCACTGATGAATAGTGAAAATAACAGTGGTCCCAAGATGGACCCCTGGGCATTCCATGTCTGAATGTCAGAGGGTCAGATATCGCCCCTCCATGGCAGACACTTTGGGTCTTGTGCGCTAGGTAACTGCTGAACCATCCAGAGGGACTACTCACAAAGCCATAGGCTTTAAACTTGGCTAGGAGGAGGTTATGGTCCACCATGTTAAACACCTTTGACAGATCGATAAATATAGCCCCAGTCAGCCTGCCCTCGTCGGCCTGCCATAGGATGTGGTTCGAAAGGCAGATTAGAGCTGAGATGGTACTAAAGCTCTTACAGAATCCATGTTGGTCTGGGGATAGCAGTTGATGTGCACTGATGTGTTCATTAATTTGTGTGGAGATGAGTTTTTCCAAGACTTTGCTGAGATGTGACAGAAGGGAGATGGGCCTATAGTTATCAATGATGGTTGAGTCCCCTGACTTGAGAATTAGAATGACTTTAGCCTGCTTCCAGAGTTGGGGTACTGAGGAGGTGGAGAGGGATAGGTTATATAGCCATGTGATAGGTGGGGCAATTAGGTCAGCTGCAATCTTCAGGAATTTTGGATGGAGACCATCACTACCTGCACTCCCTTGCTTTGACATCGCTCTCAGTGGCTTTATTACTTCCCTGGAAGAAATGACCCTGAAGAGGAAAGGGGGCAACTGGGCTCCATGGAGGAGTTTTTCCCCGGGGATGGAGGGCCCACTCTCGCGGGTGGAAGGGTTGCCAGATAGGTCTCTAAGTTTGTGAATGTTTTGTTGAAGGCATCTGCCACCTGCTGGGGGTCTTCTAGAAGTGCTGTGCCAATTTTAAGACATATAGTTCCCTGAGTTACAGTCGGTGTGATGAGGGAGTTAATGGATGACCAGAATCATTTAGGATTGCCAAGGCTGCTCAGTTGTTGGTTTTCCATGAAAGTAGATTTTAGCTGTTTGGATTCCTGCTTACTCTGGTTTCTGAGCTTTCAGTAGTTGTTCCATCTTGTTTGGGAAGGTTCCACTTTGTAGTATGCCCAGGCAGTATCATAGGCTTTCATCTTACTCAGAAGATCCTTGGAAAGCCAGCGAGAGTTCCCTCCCCTGACACATCATGTTCTGATCAGGAAATGATTGTCCTGTATACTCCTTAGCATAGTAGAGAGGAATCCCTGGGCAGCGTCTGTGTTGGTTAGCATCCTTAAAAAGGGCCAGTCAACAGCCATGACATCCATTCTGAGTGACTCCATACTGACACTGGAGAAATTCCTAAAGGAGATGAGCTTAGGTGGTGGGCGAGAGGTACGACAGGACCACCTGCAATAGGTGGGAGAGTAGTCACTAATTGAATCAGCTAGAACTCCAGCTGTAAGGATATAGACTACCCGATTTGTTAACACCCAGTCTAGGAGGGAATGCTTGGTTGATATGTGGTTCTGACGCATGGGGGCCAAGATAAGTTGGGTGAGATTAATTTGCTTAAGTAGCTCCATATACTTAACTTGCTGGTCATTGAGCCAGTTCAAGATGAAATCCCCAACTATAACATTATCTCTCATAGGAGCAAGCCGGCAGACACTATTTATGATGTGTGTTAGGCCTGCCATGTCTCCCTTTGTTGGATTATAGATGCAGCCTATGTTCATAATCTTAGTGGCTCCTAAAATAAACTCCATGAATATCCATTCTGAAACTGAGTTAGCCTCACTGGAGGAGATGAGAGAAGCAGATTAGTGATCCTGAAAAAGAATGAGCTCCCCACCTCATTTTGTCTTTCCTTCTCTATCACACCTGAGTCTCCTGTAACCACTGAATTGGCAAGCAGAATCTGATATGGTCGGTTTCAACCAGGTTTCCGTTATCACCAGAATATCAGATTTGTACAGGGCAATCCCGGTCTCCAGATCATAAAGCTTTGACATCAATCTACACACATTCAAGTGGACCACCCTCAGTCCCTAACTGAGGGCCCAAAGCAGGCTGCTATGGCCAAGTGGAGTGATAATCAGCCCTGGGTTGGTCTCAATCTCTCCACCTAGCAGTAAAATAACAAGTAATGATATGAGGCCCACCCTGATAGTTTCCTTGAAGATCCTAGGCTTAGCTTTGAGGAAGAAGACAAAGACTCCCAGCTGTTGATACTATGAACCTGTAAGACAAGGTAGGGTGGAGTGTATGTTAGACAGTGAAGCATAGGGGAGGGGTCAGGAGAATATCTTCGAGTCAATGGTGATTCCTCCATAAGCAGTGTACATGTTGTGGGCTAGGAGTTGGGCAATGCTGTCTGTGGCACTCAGGAGAGAAGCGAGGAGGAGGCACGTAATGGCAGGAGTAGTACTGACCCCCTGCCATCCAGGTCTACAAATTCGAGTGATGATGAAATAGCCAACAAAATCCCTGATGGGCGACCAGCACAACCCACCCACCTCCACAGCCAGCCACCCTCTTGTATGGTGACCCTCATGCTTATAATACTCCTTCCCCACCCTGGCAGCACCCTACTCTCACCCTCCTCCCACCCCAGCACCAAGTTATCCTTCTGAAATGGTGACCACAGCTCTGGCACAACCCTCCCTCCTCCACAGCCAAGAGCCTTGTAATGAACGAAAGTGCGCAGGTGGTTGCTAGTAAAACCAGCAGATCATGTGATCTGCTAGTTTCACTATGCAAGCCCACAAGCACTTTCATGCATTACAAAGAAGAACCCTATGGTTTTGCTTTGCTGGTTGAAGAGTCCCTGCATCAAGCAGAGCAATGTGACCAACTTAATTTGTGATTTAGAAGGAGACCCAGAAATCCATGAACATGGAGCGTTCTGGGGGAAGATGTGGAGAAGGCAAGTAGCAAGGTGTACTGGGCCACAACAGATCCTTTAAGGAAGGAGCAAATCGCTGACTGTGAGCCCCAGTGATGTAGCAAAGTCCCAGAGGGCTTGGGTGCAAGGGTATGTTATAGGGCACCCCCCCCCCAGGTTTTGACCCCCTATTTTGAAATAGCTCCCCCCCGTTTTGAAATAGAAGAGTCTGCTTATGTTAACCAGTCTAAATGACTGACATAGGAAAATATATTGATACATTATTTTGTTAATAATTTGCTATCAGATGCAGGGCAGTAGCACAACTGGTGCTGGTGCTGTCAGATTTGCATACAAAAAAAACACATATTTTCACTGTATGCTACTATTTGTAGTACTGCCAATGGTACTATGGGCAAATATGGAGGCACTGGCAGGATTGCACAGCCATTTGAACAAAAGCTGGTCCATAAAAGTGCATAGACATCTCTGGTTTTATACAACTCTTTTTATTTTTTTGCATCCTCCCAGTTTTTGCAAGTCTGCAAACCTACTTGTTACACCCAAAGGCCAGGAAGTATGTGGTTTCTTCTTATTATTTGCATTTTTAAATACTGCTGATTCCAATCAACACTCACTCTAGTCTGTTTGAAATGGGAATCCTGACCTCCGACCCGCTGACTGTTGAAGTTTGCACAAGTTACATTGCAGGACAGCAGTTGCTGCTCAGACTGTAAACAAGAAAATAAAAAACTAGGTGAAGCTGTAGCATGAGGGGATGTGCGGGCGGCATTTTCAAGGGGAATAAATCTAATATTTCAGTCCAACCATTTGGGGCTCCTAAACCCTTGTGGGTACATGTTTGTGTGCACTGTACCCTGATGGCTACACCCCTGGTGAGCCTGAACATCCCCCCTCCATTTGCTTGCTTGAATCTGTGGAAAAATGTGTTCAGCTATATGAATTCTGCAAAACTCCTGGATACCACGGCGTCCTGAAGCTTGCCGGAGGACAAGCTGTCAAGATCAAGAGAGCACCTAACCAGTGATACTGATCATGCATGAAAAACAGATGTATTAATGCAACTTCTCCGTATCATGTCTGTACGTAGCAGCCTGTAAGTGAAGTCCAACCCCAGAATAAAGTAGCCCCCTTTTTTTTATTCCCCAGTGGTGGGAGGTGGGTGACTGTTGGCCAAGCTACCATGTGACCCCCATGTGGCCTGACCTGGTTCTAAAATGAGTGTCCTCATTGACTGGTAGTTAAGATGGCATGATCCTTCAAATGTATTCCCTGCTGGTATAAAGATCTGGCCATGGGTAACTATCCCCCTACTAATTAACTTGTATACAACTGAAGCGGCAGTCAAAGTAGCTGAAAACCAAGTGGTGTGGGAGGATGTTGAGGCCACCTGCTCTGGTCCTACTGGAACTTGCCCTTCTCAGCCTCAGCTGCTGCATGGACCTTCAACATCCCTCTCATGCAGCTCCCATCCTGCTCTCCTCATGAAACTCATACAAGTGAAGCACTGAAGCTGTTGGGTAATGGTTGTACCTGGTTGTTGAATGTCTCTAACAGAGGACCTGTTGGTGTCAGCTATTTCTTTGCTACAGTATTAAAAGCTTGGAACTTACCTAAGTTGGCTTCAGACTATCTTTCATTACCACTGGTCCCATACTTCTGCAATGCAACTCTACTATTCATGCTGTTGTGTTTCAAAGGCAGAGCTTGCCTGGCTCTGAGTTTGCACCATGTCTTGTCTGGTGAGTGCAATGAATCTTTTTTTATTCCTGCTGTCCTGCTCTGAACCACAATGGTGAACTGCTAGTGGGATGGGAGGAGAAGGAATGCTTCAAGATTGCTCTGCAGGCCAAACAAACTGATAACTGCCCAGTGAATATGCATTGTATGTGCTGATATAGCCTCCACAGTTCTGTCCATCTTGCAGGGCTTAATCTCCTGAGCTAGAAGAAGTCAGAACCCCAGCTGCCTGACAAACAACAGCAAAATGTCAGTGTCTAAGATCTAATTGTTTGCAGCTAAAGCGAAAGCAGGATTTAGGATTTAATTTCAGTCTGAAACCTTTGGAACACAATGTGGCCTTGCACAAGCAACTAAGCTGCATTAAGCCTTGTCTATCTGGGCAATCGGTCCAAACATTCTCTTACCAGAAAAACGAGAGCAGGAATAGCAGCACTCTGCTAAAGCTATGAAGTCCTCTGGGTGATCTGATCTGAAGAGTGAAGCTGGACAGAGGGGTAGCTGCTGACTCCAGCTCCTTTTCACCCCTCACTTTAAGCCACTTCCAGATGACCACCACCCTGCAGGTGGCCCCAGTGGTTCCATGGTTCCTCCTCCAGGGGTGGTGCAGGGCTTGTCCACCATCCCCATGGGCAGAATCCTACCTGCCTGACTACAGATTATGAGGGTGGTGGCACAAAGGGACTTCTGCTACAATACATTGTCCGACTTTGTATGTTAGTATAGCAGTTTTACTCCAAAATGAGAACATTTGGAAGTGGCTGAATTTTTTTTTATTTTCAGTTTTATTTTCAGTACTAATTTCTTCTTTATGAACACTTTACCGAGTCACATAGCAAATAACCACATTTAAAGTAGAAGAATCAGAAGAAGAAGAATCAGCATTTATATAGCGCTTTTCATACATCCAAAGCGCTTTACAAGCAATGCTAGACTGGTAGTAAAGTGACTGAATGTGTGGTGGCAGCCATATCACACATCATCACCCCACACACAGCTTGGATAATTGCATGAACCAGTTTATGGGAAGGGGAATGATGGCCAGGACACTGGGAATGTTCCCTACTCTTTGCGAAGAGTGCCCTGGGTTCTTTTACTTCCACCTGGACACCCACCAGGACAACACCAGGATGGGTAGAAAGGACCTCGGTTTAATGTCTCATCCGAAGGATGGCACATCCCAGCAGTACAGCACCTCCCAATACTGCACTCGGATGCCAGCGATTTTTAGGTGCAGGTCCAATCCCGGTGTGGGACGAGAACCCACGACCTTCTGGTCCAGAGGCAGATGTGCTACCAACTGAGCCACGCTGGATAAAACTGGCTGTAAAATTAACTGTCCAGCTAGAGATTATGAAATGTATGCTACAGTACCTGTTAGATGGAAGAAGTCTCTCAAAGGATTTTATTTCATGGGTGCATAACTATTTGTTTAGTCAACTGGTATACAGTTTTGGCCTTATGTATGTACTTCACTTAGACAGGCAACAGGCCATTTTAATACAGTTTTGTTTTAATGTGTTAGTAGATGATGTTCTACATATCGGCCCCCATATTCAAATGAGATGCACGGCGCATCGCGGCAGAAAAGAGAGCTGTGCCGCGCAATCCCGACAATGTGCCACAGAGTGATATTCAAAGGGGCAGGATTCACCGTCCCAAGGTAATGGGCCTGTGCCCAAAAGTAATGTATGCCATGTGAGTGGAGGGGGGGTTCCCATGAATAAGCCATGCAGCTGCATATTCAGAGGGAATGCACCCCTCACTGTCCAGAGATGTGCAGCTCAAAGATCCACCTCGAGAAGCTGGCCTAAGTCAGCTGGCCACCCACAGGTGGGCTGTGGAAGTGCACAGAGGTGCACCGCAGCCTGCCAGCCCCGGTGGACCAGTGACACAACCTACCCCGGCCCCAATCCCTGATTGTACCAACAGGACATGCCACCCCATGCCACATTATTGAGGCCACCCCCACCCCAGCCCCAATCATCTCTAGTGACAGTAATGCAATTCCCCCACCCTGGAAAGCCAGAGGACCCCTCTCCTGGTCCAATCCCTGATCGCCGGTGTGCCAATATGTATATGTCCCGTTTATAACTTGGGGGACTAATGGCCCCCCTCCCCAGCCCTGCTCACCATAACTAACAGTAAATGTAGCCACACTCCCTGTTAGTCCAGTGGAACCCACTTCCCCGATCACTCACAATAGCTGACAGGAGGCGTACCCCTGACCATAATGCAGGTTCCCACCTCTCCCATCTGATCCCCATCCATTCATGGCCAAATGGGAAACATAATGTTCCACAATGTAGTGTACCCATCTCCCTGCCCATCCCTGTCCTATAATTGGACAGTGCCCATATCCGGTTTCTGTAGCATAGGGCCCCCCACCCTGTCCACGAACCCCAATCCCCATTTGCATAATAATACTGTGTTGCATAGAAATTCTGTGTCACATAGATATTCCGTTCTGCAAATAAATGCCAAAAACACAACCCTGGTCTGGTGTGCCATAATGTAGCGGTCCCCAACCCCTCCCTGTAGGTGGGACTCCTCCTGCACCCCCCAACCCTACCCATGCCGGTGACTGGCACAGCCCACTGGTCCCTGCCATGGCTGCCCACCAACTGACAGGCATTGGGAGGGCTGTTGTAATATAGGAGGGTGCTCATTGGTAGTCTCTTTTTTTTTTAAATCTCATCTTTATTAAAATGTCCAGCTTTTATACACAAATAAAAACACAAAAACTTTTCAACAGGCAATAGCAGTTACATTTCCAGCACATTTTGGCCTAGAAGTTAAAAATCAGTACTTAAAGTAAGGTACCATTCCCTTGAAGGGAATTCATTAATTTCCACCAGGTAACTTAGTTAATTTAAGCAGTTTTATACTCATTAATCAGAGGTGTAGCTCTAACTTCTCAACTTCCTGGAAATCAGTGCATAATATTAATCTAATTCAGTTCCGCCCTCCCCATTAATTACCTGGTTAGACCATTTTATAAGCTCATTTTCTTAGTGGAATATGATAATGAGGGTTAAATTAAGATTCCAGGTGTCCATACCCCCCTCGAAATGTACCCAGTTCATTGGGGTTAATTGACCTGCTTGTATCCCCTTCCCCTAGGGAGTGAGGAATCCCATTTCTTCAACTCCCCTCAATATCTCCCCCACTTCTGTGGGACAGCACATTTTAGAATACCATTGTGTGGAGGGGATTTCTCCCGGGCTCCTTCACGGGACAAAGGATTCGTCTTTAAGCATGTAATACATTTGCCCAGTGAGCCCTTCTGGAGGAAAAAATCCCACCTTTTTCGTTTAAGTTAAAGGTTATCCGTTCTAATTAGTAAATTTGCTTAGTGATAGCCACCAATCTTGTATTGTGGGAATCTTAGTAGTCAACCAGTTCCTGGTGATCCCCTTTTTGGCAGCTGTTATGAGTAAATGTATGAGATATCTAGTGGAGGAGGATCTGTATTCCCTAGGGAGTGTGAGAAAGAGATATAATTCTTTGGTTATTAAAAGTTGGGGGCCAAACATTTCCTGGAGTTGGATTTGCAGTTGCACAAAATATGGCTGAATGGAGGGGCAGGACCACATCACATGGGTGAAAGTTGCTCTGACTTCACCACACAGTCACCAGCATGCTGCCGAACCATTAGGAGAGTAGTGGCTTGTTACTACCGGAGTTCTAAAGTACCTGATGAGATTCTTCCAGGCATATTCCCACCACTGGTGGGAGCTGGTTACTCGGGCTACATCACAGCAGGCTCGCTGCCAGCCCTCCTGTGAAAGGTGGCCACCAGTCTCCTCTTGCCATTGCAGTTGGATGCTTTTTACTGTGGAAGCTCCCAGGGAGGTTTTTTTTTTTTTTAATTTTCGTCTTTATCCTCCTTTTCCTACCCCCGGTGCCCCCTCCTTCCATCCGCTCATGTCCCCCGCTACCTACCTTAGGGATCTGCCCCTAGAGTGCCCTTCCTCCTCTCCCTGGCACATTGGGGTCTGTCCTGTAGGTGGTCCGGGTAGACTTAGGGCGGACTTCATCTAGGGCAGCCGGAGGGGTTTTTCCGGTTTTCTATCCTTACGCCCATATCCCCTGGGACGCCTTGCGCTTGGGACATACATCCCGAGTGGCGATGTGCTGATGCTCGCCAGCCCTCATGTGACGCGACGTCCCCCCTTCCCGGCTCCGACAAGCGAAGCCGCCTCCATCCCTTCCTACTGCCGGTGCTTCCACCGGCTATGGAAAGGATACGAGCATAGGCGTTCTTGGTCACGCCACTCCTGAGGGAGAGAGCATCCGTTGGGAACGCCAATCCTCCTCCTCGCCGACTCCGGCTGCCCGAGTCCGCCTCTTCAACCCGCCGCCGGGGCGAGCACGAGGTGTGATGTCCAGCGCCAACCCTCAGCGCCACCGGGCTGGCTGCTCCCAGGGAGTTTAATGCTCGATAGTGTACTGATATTAGGTGGGTACTATCTGGGGAGGAACTGAGGTGAATCTGAGCAAGTAGAAAGGGGGGATATCTCTCTACCGTCCGAGCTCCTAGGGGTAGGCCCTGTACAAAATGTTGAGGTTGTAAGTATCGGTAGAAGTCCCGGTGTGGTAAATCGAATTGTCGTTGGATATGTTCAAATGGCCATAGTTCCCCCTGGGCCATTATCTGTGTAAGATATCTCAGACCATATCTCTCCCATGTCCGGAAGGCATGGTCCAATCTGTTCGAGAGAAAGCCCTTGAGGTTGGCAATCGGGCAGAGCATGGCTAAGAAGGGAGTCAGCAGATGTATCTTCTTGATAGACTGCCAAGTCTTCCAGATGTATTTTATCCGTGGGTTCATAATCAATGAGGGTCCCAACTCTGAGCCCTGTTGATAGAGAGTTTGGAAATATTCATCGTGTCCTATCAGAGACTGTTCAATTTGCATCCAGTGGGAAGCAGTCAAACTATTTTGCCTAGCCATTAGGTGAACTAAAATCGATGCCTGGTGGTATAACTGTAGATCAGGAAGCACTAATCCTCCTCCCTCTCGTGGTAGAGTGAGAATTTTAAAACGGATCCGGGGTCTTCTGCCAGCCCAGATAAACTTTGAGATGAGATGATTCCATCCCTTGAATGTTTTCTGTGGGATGAAGATGGGCATGCTCTGAAACAGGTATAAAGCTCTGGGTAGGGTAACCATCCTAACTAAATCAATTCTCCTAGATAGGCTCAGAGGTAAAGTTGACCATGAAGCTAGATCTGCCTTCAGTTGCAAAGTAAATGGGGAGTAATTATTCTTATATGTGGCATTCACATCCTGTGAGGTGTATATGCCTAAATATTTTAATTTTGTTAAGTTCCATCAACAAGGGAAGCTATTCTGTATACTGGGAGAAGGAGAATAGTGAAAAGTGAGAATCTCAGTTTTAGCTAAATTCAATTTATATCCCCGAGACCTGACTAAATTTGTCTAGTAGTTGTTTTATTGTTGGGAGGTTGTTCTCGGGGTCGAGGAGATATAGCAAAACATCATCGGCATATAGGGCTATAGAGTTCCATATCTCCCTCCTCAATGCCTTGGATATTTTTGGCTTCTCTAATGTGTTGTGCGAGAGGTTCGATGAAGGCCGCAAATAGAAGAGGGGAAAGTGGGCATCCTTGCCTTGTTCCTCTTTTCAGATGGAAGTACTGAGAGTGGTGCCCATCAGTCTTTACACAGGCCTGTGTGACTGCATAGATATTCTGTAGGATATTTATAAAGGGTCTAGGGAACCCTAGTTTATCCAATACCTTATACAGAAAGGGCCATGCCACTCTATCGAATGCCTTCTCTGCGTCCAAACTTACCAGGATCGAAGGGCGGTTCGATGCCTGCATTTTATGAGTGAGGTGTAGAGTTCGTCTAATGTTATCCATGGTGAAACGGGTCCTAATGAACCCTGTCTGGTCCTGAGTTATCAGTGTGGGCATAATATGGTCTACGCATTGAGCTAATATATGCATAAACAACTTGTAGTCCGCATTTAAGACAGATATTGGTCGGTATGAACTACACAACTGTGGTTTTTTACCTGGCTTTGGTATAACCAAAATGGTTGCATAGGACCAGGATGTAGTTCGCCCTCTAAGATCGAATTGAACAATAGAAGGAGTTTAGGGGCTGCTTGTGTTTTAGTGATTTTCTAAAATTCACTCCAGAACCCATCCAGCCCCGGGGATTTAAGAGTTTTTGGCTCTGAAATTGCAGCCACAATCTCATGTTCCGTAATGGGAGTGATTAGTGCCTCACTCTGGTCATTAGAGAGGCGAGGCATACTGATTTCCTGCAAATATTTAACAATCTGTTGGTCTGAGGGGATATGTTCTGGGGTGTAGAGTAGAGTAGTATGAGGTGAAGGCCTCAGCCCTGTCCTGAGTTTTGGTTAATGGCTGGCCACCTATGGGGTGTCTCAGAACAGGAACTGTAGCTGCTTTCCTTTGCTTACATATCTGGTAGGCCAGCAGCCTGGTGGCCCTGGGGCCCACCTCGTAGTATCTCTGCCTCAAGAAAGTCAAGGCAATTTTTTTCTGCTGTAATGCTAATTTGTCCAGATCAGCTTATACCTCCTGGAGCTGTGCCACTACTGAAGAATCCCCCATCTTGTGTGCCATCTGTAAAAAGTGGAGGGTCTCCTCTAGTCTAGTCTTTCGTTCCCTTCTCTGTCTATTTAATATTGTAATATATTGAATAAGGTGACCCCGCAGAACCACTTTAATGGTATCCCAATAAATAGCTGGAGATGTATCGTTCTGAGGGTTATTCTCTGTTATCTCGGTAATTTTATCCGAGATATATTCTCGGAATTGTTTAGAGCGCAGGTAATAAGGATTGAGTCTCCATCTTGTATTTTTAACTTGTTACCCTTAATCCCAATTAGAGACCAAGGAGGCGTGATCAGAGAGAATAATGTCATCCATGCTGGTGTCCACTAGGAGGCTTAAGTTTTCCACCTGAGTGTATGTTAGGTCTATGCAGGAATATGACTGGTGGGCCGAGGAATAGTTGGAATAGTTACTGGTCCGGGGGTGTAAATGTCTCCAAATGTCACACCATCCCACCACCGACACAAACCTTTTAAAATATTTTTGTGCTGCAGTTTGCCTAGGTTTGTTCACACTGGAGGAGTCCAAAACAGGGTCTGATGTCAGATTAAAATCCCTTGCAAGCAGGAGTACACCTACCGTGTTTTGTACTATTTTATCCAGGAGTATTTTGAGCTGAGAGACTGGGAGAGCTGGAGGAAAATACACATTGGCCAGTGTGACTTGGACACCATTAAGTGTGCCCTGTATGATGACCATTCTGCCCTCAGTGTCCTCCAACATGAGCTGATGCTGAAATGGGGTGGTGGAGGGGATGATTATAGCTACCCCCCAACGTCTGCCCCTCCCACTGGATGAACTGCACGCTGTTCCTCAGCCCAGCCTGGCTAGTTTTACATGTTCCGAAGTGGACAGTTGAGTTTCCGGTTGGTAGATTGAATCTGCCCTACTCTTACGGAGATATGAGAACACGCGTGACCTTTTAATTGTGGAGGTTAAACCATTAATATTCAGGGAAATCAATTTTAAACTGGAACTAGACATCGCAAATCTTGTGCAGAGCTGTTATCTGGGGGAGGGCACTCCTTGCATACACCTTCGTAGTTGCCTCTAAGGATTCTGTGTGGTACCTGTTTTCTTGAGAAACCAAACAGTAACAATTTGTCAACAAACCTTGACAGTTAACAAACATAACAAACATTAAACATGAGAGGCCCCTTATTGGAAACAACTGGTTGTTTAACAAATGTAGAATTAAACAAATACTTCCATATGTCAGAATTCAGACTTGATTCTGAGGTAAGGCGAGGATCTTCCAAGAAGGATTCGTCTCAAGTTGAGACACCTCTGGACACTAATAGTGTCTTATATGGTAATAGGGAAAGGGTGGTAGGATGCCTGAGATGGTCCGTTGAGACCAACTCGTGTGATAGCATGAGTTATGGAAGCCCAAAACTATCAGAGTTTCCTCCATGTGGAAGACTGATCTCCAGACCCCCGAAATCAGGAGAGGGGCTTCCTACGGGGAGGGGGGGACCAAGTGGGGAGTAATTTCCCAGATCCAATCAGGAGCATGTACATAACCACAGTATAATTTTATGATCATAAGATAATAAGGCAGGGAAATTCCCCAGTATCACTCAGTCAGAGAAATGGGGTAGGGCGAAGAGGGGAAGGACCGAGCCATTTCGCGAGTCCAAAGCCAAGTTAACCCTCAGGAATCCCAGGTAGGACCACCTTCAACTCACTTCGTGAAGCAATATGCGGTGTGGGCTCGCTGCATGGGCTCCAGGAATGGTCTGCTTGCAGAATCCAACCTAGATCCCTGCTTCGGTTTCAGCTAGATCTCCAGAAACACCTAGGGAGGTTTCCACCTTCTGAGATAACCACTGCCCCATGAACATCCTCACCAAGAAGTGAGCTAATACACCCATAACTTAAGTAGGGAATGTACTCGGGGAAGCATTAGGCTAAGCCTGTGGTTCCCCATTTGTTTCTGAGGTCACTTGGCTGTGTCAGCATCATTCTCCCACTACCCATGTGCACTGTTCAATAGGTCGTGGGGAGGATAAGCGTCCTAAATTGACAGTTGGGTGGAAGCAAGTCAGAAACAGAGCCAAGTACATCTACATAGCCTCCCAATCCCCCCACCTCCTAAGTGATCCCAGCCAATACTGCAAATGTTGTACTCCCTCCCTTGAAGTCCCTCCTCAAATGCGCGTAAGTTTATGTCACAAAACCAAGTGGGTTTGTTTACAGAAGCAAAGTCAGGCACCAATCGGTGTTACTTGCAGTTTGATTTCAGCCTTCTACCTCGCTGCTCTCCTTCTGTTGCATCTCTGACAGTGAGCGCCTGGCTTTCAGCGACTCGGTTATGCCTTGTATCGCCTCGATTCCATGATGGCGTCTATCCTCCCATTGCCCATCATTCCACAGTTTCTGCGACAGTTTAGAGGCAAGAGATGTTTCTGCATTGGGCCATTGCTGGACTTCAATCAGCCTTGACTTCAACTCCTGGAAGGCTGCCCTCAGGCTTTCAAAGGTAAGGGGCCCCTCCTTGAAGAAGACAGTTAATTTAGTCGGGTAGGGGGTTCCAGATCTAACACCTGTACTCTTAAGAGCTCTCAGCACTGGGATATAAGCCTTCCATCTAGACATAATCTCGGGCGAATAATCATTTTCAAAATACAGTCTATGTTCAGCAAGCATTACTGATCCCATTTTCCAGGCTGTGTGGAGGATGCATTCTTTTTCCTGATACCTTAGAAAACGTACCAGGGCAGTGCGTGGATAGGCTCCCTCTGCAGGCCTAGGACACAGCGTCCTATGCGCTCTGTCTGTTTCCAACGTGAGGGTGCTTGAAAGGGTTAATAACTTTCGGAGGGTTTTTTGAATAAACAGCACCACATCAGACCCTTCTGCACCCTCTGGGATTCCAGAGATTCTTATGTTGTTATGGCGGTTTCTACTTTCCACCATCTTCGGCCCTTTCCTGCAGCTTTTTGGTGTTATTGTGAAGTTGTACAATAGCCCTCTCCACCTCGGTGATCCTCTTGTCAGTGTCGGTAAGTTGGGCTTCCATGGATTCCTGACGCTTGTCCAGTTTACTGATGTCTGTACGAAGCGCCATGGCTGTGGATCGCATCTCTTCATGAAAGTCCCTGAGCTCTGCTAACATTTGGGACATTTGCCTCTGCAATGTATTTACGGGAATCTGGCCACTCACCGCGGTGGCCCGGTGGGATCCAGATGAGGCCTGTGAGCTCTCGCTCTCCGATCCATCCTCCAACAATCCCTCATCATCTGGAAGGTCTGGCATTCTGTTTTTCAGTTTTTCATTCTTTTTGGCCATTGTTCTACCTCTGGATGTGTTTTTGCCTTGTATCTCGGTAAATCAGCTGTTTTTAAAGAGGTTTTAAAGTTGGTCTCAGCTGCGCCTCCTGTTTCAAACTGCTGACAGGAACTTGACATCACCGGAACTCCCCTCATTGGTAGTCTCTAGCAACCAGTGAATGTTGTCCTATATTATGACAGTCCCCCCCCCCCCCGATTCCTGTCAGTCAGTAGCCGGCTGTGGCGGGGAGTGGTGGGCTGTGCCAGTCACTGACATGGGTGAGGTTTGGGCTGCTGGGAGTGGGTCCCACCTACTGGGGGAGCTACTACATTATGACATGCCGGACCGGGGTTGTGTTTGTGCCATATGCCTGCAGAATCTAATATCTACTGTATGTGACACAGGATTTCTTTGTGACACAGCATTATTATGGGAAAGGGGATCGAGGTCCATGGATGGTGTGGTGGGTCCTATGCTATGGAAATGGGATGTGGGCACTTTCCTATTATCGGACAGGGATGGGTAGGGAGAGGGGTACACTACATTATGGAACACTATGTGTCCCATTCGGCCATGAATGGATGGGGATCAGATGGGGGGGGGGTTCCACTGGGCTAACAGGGAGTGTGACTGCATTTACTGTCAGTAACAGTGAGCAGGGCTGGTGAGGGGTGCCACAAGACAACCACCAAAGCAGTGACAGGGTATATATATCTATATCTATATATCTATATCTATATCTATATCTATATCTATATCTATATCTATATACATATACATATATATATATTATATCTATGTATATCTATATATATCTATATAGATCTCTCTCTCTCTCTATATATATATATATATATATATATATATATATCTATATCTGTGTGTATATATATATATATATATATATATATAGATATAGATATAGATAGATATATATATATATATATAGAGGCATACTGGCAATCAGGGTTCAGGATGGGCTTGCTTTATTATTGTGGCATATGCGTGTTTGAGTTGGGGGCTGGCCTAGTGCATTCAGTCAGGTGCAGCCATGCTAATGGGCTCATAATGAGCATGCATGGTGCTCAAATGTGCCATGCATGCCCAATGAACTCATAAACATTCACTAGCTGAATATTGCCCTTGGAGTTGTGGCACATCCAGGTGTGTGCCACACATGTCCCAATGGCGGTAGTCAGCCCCCAACCCTGGATGTGCTGTGTGGTGCTAGGTGGCTGACTGCTCTGGGCTGCGCATCCATGGTTGGATATTCAGACAGTATGCGTGATCAGTCATGTGATCATGCATACTGTTTGAATATACCTTCAGAGCCAGCCCACGTATCTATTTTGCACACTGCATCTTTGTGCTCATGCAGCCGGCCAGCTCTGAATATGTCCCTCCTGCTTTGTTTGTGCAATAAAATGAGTGAGTGTTCATCTTTAATTTTTAAATTGATAAAAACAGGAATCTAATATAATGCTTTTATTGTGATGTCAGAAAATCCTAAACACTAAGGAACATGTAGTAGAGGTTCAGTATCTCTGTGGTGAACTGCAGAATTAATGTATTTTATTTATTTTTCAGAAAAGAGATATTTTTCATGAAGTAAAAGTACCTTTCTGATGTTTGTAATACTGTTGTCCTTCTGTGTGATTTTGTAATTAATAAAAATGTAACTATAGTCTATTTTTGTCTTACCAAGTGGAATATAGTTGGCATGGGGTCATAATGTCACAAGCCATTATGCCTCATGGTAAAATCGCGCTGCCAATACAGCGTGATTTCTGCCATGAGGCATAAGTCTTTTTTTCTGTGGGGGGCTCTGCCCCCTTCACACCCAGCATTATGGGGAGCTGCACCCTCCAGACCACTCCCAATAATGATTCTCAAATCTGGGAGGGGTCCAACTTGGAGAGCACACAAAAGTGTGAAAAATAAAAAGATTCTGGAACCAGGAATCAAACCCGATCCCAAATGCAGCACCTGGGTTCCTGCTGCTGTGGCTTAGTCCTGTGAGCCACAGCGGCTGCTCGGCCAAACCCACTCCCAACAGAGGTCATATCCTCTGCCTGGGAGAGTGCTACTGGTGCAATACCACATACAGCAGTATACGCGGTATTGCACCAGTAGCTATTACGGACTACGCTGTAGTCGTTTAGCCATAATGTCGTACACTATTAAGCGTGCGACATTATGACCCGATAGGAATATGGTTAGGATGAAATAAGAGAAACATAGAAATATAGAAAAAAGGTCAGAAAAAGGCCTGAATAGTCGATCTAGTCTGTTCCAAGATTCCCTACTCGGAATCTTACTAACATAAATTATTTTCTTCATTCGCACCTTTTCTTTCTACCTCATACAATCGTACAAATCTCTTAAATGCATCACAACTTCTGAGTCATTAGTTGTCAGCTAAATCATAATTAATGCTTGAAGATAATACAAAATACCATATTATTATGCAGTTCATAGTATTTTACTTGAAGAAAACATTACTTCTTTATAGGGATGGGTGAACCAGTTTTGAAAAAATCCAACCTCCCCAAACTAAAAACAGAAGTGGCAACTGAGTCACTTCCAAACAGTTTTAACTGTTCAGATCAGTTTGGATATGCAGCTTGCATCTCTTTTTCTAGCACAATCATCATGCTGTACTGCCGATTGGCCCTTTTCTTCCCCATTTCCCATCTCCTGCTGGGTTTGGCTCAGAACAACACAGATCACAATGAAATCAATAGATGTGCTGCAGACAGCAGACACTCCTCTGTGAGTGAGGGGGAGAGAGACGTTCTCTGTAAAGTAGTCACAGATTGGTGAGGTATGAGGTGTGAAATTGTAAGGGGGCACCCGATTAGTTTATCACTAGAAAACCCATGTGGTTCACAGCACTGCTAGTTGCCTTCAGCATGTTCTCATCTGCTCAGTGCATGGAAGATATTCAAGAAGCTCATTTAGAACCTTTGTTCATCAGCCTGGGTTTTGCCAGCTTAGCTAAACAAAAATAAAATAAAAAAATGTAAATGTAGAACACTTTTCAGTCTCAGAGACTGTCAATAGCATCCTACAAAAACTATTGGTGGTGGAGGCAAAAACCCCAAACATCAGGGCTGGATTCTCAAAAAGGGCTAAAATCAGTGCAAGCCTTGGCATACAGCATTTTGCTCCAAAGCCCAACACACCAGGCACCCTGTACCAGATTCTGTTACAGAAGGAGTCCCAGAAACTAAGTCCCCACACTTGTGGCAACTTCTCCCATGTGGCAAACACATGCCGCATGGGAAGAGTCTGCCACAGTCTTCTTGCAGCAAAGGCAAGTGGTCCTCCCATCCCCAATCCCCTGTTAATCTACAGAAAATCTCTCCCTGGTGATCTACTGTCCCCCCTCCCTGATCCCCGATGTCCCCATAACAATAATTGACAGCCCCCTTCCCTAGTGGTCTAGTGGCCCTCCTCCCCAATCCCGGATGCCGCCTGACAAAAATATATATACATTTAATCCCCCTTCCCTAGTGGTCTAGTGGCCCCCTCCCCAATCCCTGATTGTGCCCATTAAAAATAAATATATATTTAATCCCCCATCCCTAGTGGTCTAGTGGCCCCCTCTCCCCAATCCCATATTACCCCATTACTGTACATAATGAATAAAGCCCATGCCTGAAGGTCTAGTGGACCCTTACTCCCCCACTCTAGCTTGTAGTGCCCACCATCTCACTTCCCCCTAGCCTACACCCCAAGCCAGCACCTGGCACAGCCCTCCTCTTACCACCATGGCTGGCTGCCAACTGACCTGTCAGTGAGTGTGTACTGTATAATACAATATGTGCTCATTGACTGACAGCTGTGCAGCTGTCAATCAATAATTGCATACTGTACTATATAGTATGCACTCGCTGATAGGTCAGTCGGCAGCTTGACGTGGTGATGAGAGGAGCACTGTGCTGGTTGCCAGCTCAGGTATAGGATAGGAGGGGTAGAGCAGGGTGGTGGACAAAACCATCAGGGGTGGGGGGTGCGGGTCCACTAGACAGCCAGGCATGGGTTATATGTATTATGTAAAGTAATGGGTGTCATCCAGGATTGGGGAGGGGGGGCCACTAGACCACTAGGAAAGGGATTAATGTGTGTGTGTGTATATAATATATATATAAATTTAAAGGATATCACGAGGGCGACTGTTTTATAATGCTTATTTATTATGTACAGTACAGTGACCTCCAAAGTAACCTCACGAGTGCGAAGGCATGACTGAAGTGTTACGAGAGGTCACTGCATACTGTACAAAATAAGTACATTATAACACAGCCACCCCCACATATTCGATTTATGCAACTGGTGACTGGTGTTTGTGGGTGGTGGTGTTTTTATTAAGTGTGTGTATGTATTGTTTTATTTTAAAGTTGGCGGAACTATTTTGTTGTGCGTGGGGTTGATCTGCGGGTAATTGGTTGCTTATTCTTGCTCTGTGCTTGGTGGTTTGAATGGGATTGAAAGTCAGGGATTTGATTGGTTGGGAATCGTAAGCCTGTAATTTGATTTGTTTCTTTGTGGAAGGAGGTGTGTTTTTTGTGGTTTTTGAGTGATGGATGATAAGTTGCTGTGATTGGCTGGAGGGTGTGATGAGTGCGTGTATAGTGTTCTGATTGGTGGGTTGTTGCGTCTGTCTGTATGAGAGAGTTTTTATTGGTGTGGGGGTGGGTCTTTGATTTGTGGCACAGTTTGGGAAGGATTGGCGGGTCTGGCGTGCTGAAGGAGTGGTTGAGGGAGCTGCATGCCGTGTTGCGGATATCGAGGGAGGAGTTCCTTTTTGCAGCAGGCTGTGATGTTTGACAACTGATGATTTTGGGGGCCTGTGTTTGATGCATTTACCAGGATTTTGTTCATCGGAGAGCTGGATCTTCAGTTGTGATGGATCAGCGTTTGCATTTTGGGTCGTCTTTCCATCAGTCGAAGTATCATGCTTTTGGGAACACTTTTTTTTTTCTTACTGAATTTCTTGAGGATTTTCTTCAGTGGATGTCATGTGAACTTAGATCATGGATTAGGGATTCAACATTTTAATTTGGATTCTGCTTTTTCTTATTGATGCATTAATTTTTTTTTGGCTGTTTTTGGAGTTTGTGGGAATACGACTTGGAGGGTCACAGTGGATATTTGGAAATTTGGGATTACGACTGGAAGAGTCGCAATGTTTTGTTTGTGGATTACTTTTATTTGAGGGGTTTGAATTTGCAGTCATGATGACAGGGTTAGTCAGATTGAAAGTTTTTATCTCAGTGCTCAGGGTAGTGGTAACTGAAATGGTGATTATGCAACATTTCTTCACATTTTTGCTCATTTTATTTCTTTAGACATAGAAAGGCAATGTTTGTTAGTGGTGTGAGTTACAGGTTACGTAGGTTTTTTTTAATATTGTGGAAAAAATGTTTATTAGGTTATAGCAGAATGAACAAAAACACGGTATAATTTATTGCATGCAAATCACTTTAGGATTTTACAACTTTGCTTTGCAAGAGACAAATACTGAAAAAAAAGAGTTTAAACTTCTTTCTCAAACAGTTCTTGAGAATCAGTCTTCACTTATGTTTTGTAGAGTTGTTTGAAATGGGAATGTCCATTGAGTAGTTGTGATGTACTTCATTATACAGTATAGGAATGTCAGATCAGTCTTCTGATCTGTTGTTACTGTCATTTGGGTAATATGCATATAGGAAATCATTTCTTGATGCTTTCTTGCATGTGTTTTTTTGTAATCCTCATGATCTTTTGACTGTGTTTGTTTAGTCTGAATCACTTTCAGATTCAGTCACCCTAGGACATTTTCTTGTGTATGAGTCATATTTGTTACCTGTGGTAAATAGAGGAAATAAATGAGTTAATGTGTTTTGTGGGGGGGGGGGGGAGACTAGGGATTTGGGATGTGGGGTTATTATGAAAAGATTCAGGAGATTACCTTGTATGATGATAAAGTTGATCTGGTTTGCCTGGATGGATGGCCTGTAAAAGCAGCTACCAAGGATTTCTGAGCAGTTTTCTTGTATGGTTGTCAATGGCTTTTATGGTTGAGTTGCAGTTACTTTTGGGGTGTACGGCGCAGAGCTAAGAATATTTGAGATTTTTTGTTGCTGGTCATCATTTAGTTTTGAATGGTCATTTAAACTTTGCAACTGCTTGTGTCCTGAGATTTGTATTATCTCAGTAGGAGGTATGTCAGAGTCGTTTAGCTTTTGAATTAAATGCTTTCTCACAGAGTGATTTGTTAAGCTCTTGTCAGTTTGAATGGATGATTTTAATATTGTTTTTACTATGACAGCAAGTTTGTGGACTCCCACAGGCTGGTTTTTAAACCATGTAGTTGGTGGGTACTGCTTGGCATGGTAGTTGGTGGCTAGAAAGAATGGTGAGTTGTCTGTGAGACATTGTGGCAGGTGTTTCTCTTTGTAGGTGATGTAGTTCAGTACTGGGCATTTGTATGGGTTGTTTTGCAGTTGATATGCCCGGGGTCTGATTTTTCTGTGCTCTTTTGGATTAACTCCAGTGCAGGTCTTTGTTTGGTGCTCTTGGTCATACTGGAGATACTGAGTCCATTTTCATCCATTTTCAGGGATATGTCTCCCCATTTCAGACTTCTCATTTCAGTATTCCCCATTAGGCCAACATACATACTTGCTACTACCCACATTGTGTTTAGCAGAGACTCAGGGGGGTGTGGTCCCAGGAGGTGCTCTTCATACAATTTCTGAAGCATGTTGTCTGTTTGCTTACTGTCGCTCGTGGTTTCAAACCTTTGCCCTCACATTTTAGGTTTTTTTTTGCTTTGAGAGTAGTACTTGCCTTGATTTTTCAGATTGGCCTGAGGATGGCAGTGAATATGGATAATCTTTGTTTTTGAAGTACCTCTGAATGCTCTGGAAGGTGACTCTTAATCTGAGTGGTTCATACTCTGTACCATAATTTTTTTTTTCTTTCTTTGGAGTTTATAAAGTAGTGACATAGGAAATTATTCATTATAGCTGCTGGCATGTCATGCAGAGCTCATTCTTTGGAGAAGTTTTCTGTAAGGTACTTTACGAACATACCCAAGTAAGTTTGTGTTTTTTTTTGCTGTGTTTATATTTTTTGCTTTGTCAATATAGTTTTGTATTTCTTCATTGATATAAAAGTTTATGTTGGTGTTGCAGCTGTTAGTGTCTTCATATATGGAACTGGTTGAAGGTTTGTCATGGTGGTAGAGGTTGGCATGGTGGGTTGCTGTGGTAGTAGTGCTTGGCTCTGTGGGATCTTCTAGTGGCTCTTTATCTTGTATTTGTGTCATTATTCATCTAGTTCTAGTTGAAAACTGCTGTTTAATGGTTCTTCTGTGGACATTTTTTCAAAAGTATATGAAGAGTTTCTGTTGTACTGCATTGCAATTGTTTGGGCTAGCTGTGTGACGTTGGAGGTTCCTCTCATTACCTTGGTCAGTTGGCATTTGGTTTTCCATGAGGAACTGAGGGGTAACTGTGCCATCTGTGCATGAGATGGCATTAAATTAAGCGTTCTGATTGGTGGGATTGTTTTGTTTGTTTGTTTGTTTGTTTTTTTCGCCGGTGGAATTCAGGTCCAGTTTGTGGTATGTTATGACGTATCTACTATGTGAATAAATTGTGGATGACGTACAGTATTTACTATGTGTATACATTTATTTATCAATATAGTGACTCAGATAAATGTGCTTATGCTTTTTATTGTGTCACCTGTTGCATATATATATATATAAGTATATATTTTTTTTTAATCAGGCAGCATCCAGGCCACTAGACCACTAGGGACAAGGATTAAATATATATATATATATATATATATATATATATATATATATATATAAACTTTGGGGTGTTGAACACAACAACCATTTTTGTTTCTGTGAGCCAAACAGCGGGTGGAAGAGAAGTGAGTGAGTGTGGTCTGCTACTAAGTGCACTAGTGCTAATAGCCTACAGATGCATTATCTAGTCAATTTCTGCTTACATATGGATTAAAAACTGTTAAAATGATTTTTAACATATAGTTACCCCAATACTTAAAGGTTCCAAAAGGTTCAGATAACTATCTAAACCTTATTTTGCATATCAGAAACTTTTAGAACCTCAGAACTGTTTGACGTTTTCCTGTCCCTACTTCAACAAAAAAATTGCAATCAGTTTTGCAGATTTCTGTTCAAATTCACAGTCTGCCTTGCAAGCCAGAATTTTCAATATATCAAAATACAAGGATTCTGTGGGATTCTTTTTTTACTAGCAGTTGTCAAAACAAAATGGAAAAACTGAAAAAGGTAAGTGAAGAAAGAAACAAACAAAAGCAAGAACACTATTACAAAGGAACCTACAGTGCCAGTGGCTTAATAAATGCATG
Source organism: Neoceratodus forsteri (assembly GCA_016271365.2). Classification (NCBI taxonomy): domain Eukaryota; kingdom Metazoa; phylum Chordata; order Ceratodontiformes; family Ceratodontidae; genus Neoceratodus; species Neoceratodus forsteri. The sequence goes on along the minus strand of CM028132.1, from coordinate 1,068,536,225 downwards.
TTGGCCTCTGGGGCCAGAAGATGAGAAGATCATCGGTTCTTGCTCCATACTAGTAACTTGGGTCAATATTCAAAACTGGTGCACAGTGGGAGTGCTGCACTGAAGTGTCATACTTCAGATGAGATGTAAAAATGAAATCCCATTTGCCTGACTCTGCTGGCTATCAAGGCTGAAGTTAAACATCTCATTGTGCTTCTTGTTAGAGTAAGGAAGTTACACCATTGACCTCCCCATTAATAAAACAGGTGCATGTAATCTACTTCAGGATGCCCCTGAAAACAAGCTGTCACTGCACAGTGTGCAATTCCTGGTTAAACATTACAAATAAAATAATCTGAAGGCAGAACATCTCCATTCTTTAACATGCATAACTTTATTGGTTGTCGATTATGAAAGAGTAGCTATTAAAAAAATAATCAAAAATGGCATGAGCAGAACTTAATTTTACAAGTTTCCAGTTTTTTAAGTTTTAGACCATTTCATTCTGTTTTTTTTTAGCATAGAATAAGAAAAAATTTGCATTTATATAGCACTTTTCATATACATTGTATTCCAAAGCACTTCATGCAATAAGAGACTTGTAGTGAAGTGACTGTAAAAGTGTAGTGGCAACCATTTCACACATCACCCACACGCATCTATGGATAGTTGTATGAACCAGTTTTATGGGAAGAGGAATGTTGGTCAGACTATGGGGAAATCTCATACTCTTGTAAAACATGCCTTGGTTTCTTTTACTTTCACCTGAACAGCTTCAATGAAAGCACCAGAGATGGCCAGAAGCGACCTCGGTTTAACATATTATCACGGATGGCACTCCCCACTAGTACAGCATCCCCCAGTACTACACTGGGATGTCAGTGTTTGTGGTATGATCCCAGTGTGGGACAAGCACCCATGGCCTTCAGGCTGTTTGTCAGATGTCCTATCAATGGAGCCATGTGGACACCTAAGAAAAAACATTTGAATATTAACAATATCTTTGTCACATAGAGGTCATCTACTGTATTTCTGGTGATTGTTCCTTATTATACACTCATAATCATCAGTGTGTAACATCACAAACATTTCTACTGCATCCAATTAAAGACTTCCATGGAGGGCATTATGACGATCCCAGCTATGGCATATTGATAAGATGCAGATGAACAACCAGTGAGAAAAATCCTGTTTTCAGTTAAATTCCCATAATAATGTAGAATAGAATGACTTTGTTAGTGTTGTGTAACTGAGTTGTTCAAATGCCACTTACACTATTATTTGCTGATGGCTAGAATTAGACTTACATGTTTAAGCAATAAGGCATGACAGGGGTATATTATGGTGGGATAATTCCACACCTCGTGTTGGTTGAAACACAAGGCAAAGCTGAGTGCTTCTACCACCCATAAAGGGCCATTAGCATACCAGAATGCACTTCCTAGAGTGACTTATTGTGATTACGAAGTGGGCCCTTTTTAGTAAATTGAATATAATTGTTAAACATATTTTTGTTGAGCTTCTTTCAGCCAGGCTGTTGCACTGGGATAATGGCCCGGCTGAAAGTACCTCTTGGGAAATCAGGAGCCAGCATTCTTTTTACCTCTTTCAGAATTAAAATTAAATAACTGGAAATTGTCAATATTTCATAACACCCTGTTTTGTCTGACTCAGGTAAAGCAATAACTGGTTTGGAAATTCTTCCTGTTTGTTAAGTTTTTTTTTTTTTTCTAGCACTTACTAATGTATGAGTTGAACAGTTATTCAGGATGGAGTACCAACAGGACAGCATGCTATCATATTCTTAAATTTATTTTACGTATTTATTGAAACAGTTAATTTTTATTTTTCACAAGATGAAGCATCAGAAAAAAAATAAATTTCACCTGTAGAGATTTCCAGTTAGTGTGGTCAGACTTGCTGCAGCATAAGCCATCATTGCTATATAAATCGTTAGTATATGTTTCAACTTCAATACTCTCTTGCTGTTTTTTTAAAGAAAAATCAACTCTTATGGTGGAAAGGGATAGCAACACTTTGATGAATCCTATTGTTTTATTCATGGATGAGTACTTTAAAAGTACATTAATTTCTATGGCAAAGAGACTGTTCTTAGAAATATAAAAGAATAAGGACAGAAGAAGGCCATAAATCCATGAAGTTTGTCCTGAATAAAGGTGGGCCAAAGTTTAAATTTGCAGGCTAATTTGCCTCAAGGCAGCCTAAATTTGCCTCTGCAGAGCTCCACAAAGTTTTCCCTACCTTTAGAAACCTTGAAATGGTGAAATTCCACTGCAAGGTGAGGAATTATGCCCACAAACAGTGGGATTTCACCCACAAAGTGCAGAATTTTGATGAATTTCCACCATTCACATGCAAAATTCCACAATTTGCAGGTGGAATTACTTATTTCACGGTGGAATATTGCCATATGGAATTCACAAACTTCAGTGAAATTTGTGGATTCATCCTCGGAGCAAAGTTTACGAACTTTGCCCACCACTTGTCCTGAAACCCTAAAATGTATTACTTCCCAATAACCTCTTTAAAGGCTGTCTCATTTTGTTGTGAACACAGCTTAAATTCCAGCAGTGGCCACATGGTTTGCTTGACTATTATGTTTCTTCATTAATCGACTCTCTGAAAACAGAAATGGAAATGTAGAACATATAATTTGTTAACAGATAAGGACCGCTTGGCCCACCCAGTCCTCCCATTTTTCCCCTACCTTCAGTATCACCTCAGACTCTACTTGATCTCTGGCTCATTCTCCCTCCCCTTCTTCCTATCCTCTAAGATTCCCTCATGGCTATCCCATGCATTCTTGAGCCACTCCACTGTTTTTTCCCCCACCACCTCCTCTGCTTGTAGGATGTTCCAGGAATCCGCCACTCTTTCTGTGAAGAAGTACTTCCTCACAGCTCTCCTGCATCTACCCTCCTCCAGATTCTTAGCATGACCCCTTGTTCTTTTGCACTTTTTTTCTGAAAAAATACTTTTCTCCTGTACCTTAATAACCCCCCTCCATGAGGTAGTTAAATGTCTCTATTATATCCCCTCTGTCTACTCTGCTCCAGGATGTACATATTGAGTTTCTTTAGTGTCTCCACATAGGGCATCTGAATCAGACCTTACACTATTTTACTTGCCCTCCTTGGGACCACTTCCATTCTGTCTGTGTCCTTCCAGAGACGTGGTCTCCATAACTGGACACAGTATTCTAGATAGGGTATTACCAGTGATCTATACACAGGTAACACCACCACCCTTTTTCTGCTTGTGATACCCCAGCATCCCACAAGCCCTCTCAAGTGCCTTTTCACACTGCCTGGCCACCTTTAGGTCATCAAATATGATTCCCTCCAGGCCTCTTTCCAGCTTGATGGTTGTCAGTAACACTTCACTCATGTTGTTCTCTGCCCCGTATTCATGTTCATTTCATTTAATTTTCATTTTCACTTTTTATTCAGAAACTGAAAAGGATTACTCAGCTGAGACTAGTTCATTTCCAGTGAGGTCCTTGTGCAAAACAGCAATCAATTACATACGGTAGTACAACCTACAAATGTTATAAAAATGCTATACATATATCATACAATACAAGACATACATATATTAAACAACCATTATATAGTCAGATTAATATGTTATCTAAATTCTATGGCAGTTCTTACTCATGTTTCATTAAATGTCCACTTTTTTATTGCACTAGCACAGATTTTCTTACCCCTAAGGTTTAAAGGCAGCATGTTCCAAACTCCAGGACCACTATACAGTTAATGTTTCCTTCCTAATACTGTTTTTAAGGTTGGAAATCTATACTCCAGACCTGATGCAGTCCAAAGACCAGATCTGACAGGTCTGACCTTAAAATAGAGATATAATCGGGGACAAGTTGCGTTGAACATTTTGTCATGAAGTGACCTGTATCAAGATATCATCTTTCTGTAAGACTAATCCATTGTAACCTTTCATATAATTCTGACCTATGTGTTCTTTTCAGGGCACTTAAAATAAATCTGGCCAACTTATGGTATATACTATCCAACCTAGTCAGACTCTGAGTTGATGCTCCTAGGTACGCTATGTCCCCATAATCAATTATAGGCATGACTAATAATTGTACCACATTCTTTTTTGTGGTCTCTATTAAACAGCTCGTATTCCTATATAAAAGGTCCAAACATCTCCCCTCTTTCTTTACTATTAACTCGACATGTATATCCCACTTTAAAGCTGAATCTAAGTGCATCCCTAGATATTTATAAGTGTGGATTTCTGTGACTTAAGTGTATTATTTTGTGCTTTTCACATTGAAACTCAACTCCTATACCCTTGATCACTTTTTAGGTTTTCTCAGGTCTCTACTTATCCTTTCCACTGCACACCCCCCCCCCCCGAAGTTTCCACCCTATTGCAGATTGTCATTCAGAAAGAGGCAGACCTTCTCCTCCAGCTCCCTTGTAAATGTCACTTATAAAGACACAAAAGAGGACCAGTCCCAACACTGATCCCTGAGGCACCCCACTGGTCACCCTTTCCTCCTCTGAATGAACTCCATTTATCACCACCCTCTGTTGACTATTGCCTAACCAATTTCTTATCCAGTTTACAACCTTTCTACCCGTTCCTAAACAACCCAGCTTGCTTACTAGTCCCCTATGTGGAACAATGTTAAAAGCTTTATTGAAATATAGGTAGACCACATCCACTGCTCCACCCTAATCTAATTCCTTGATCATCCAGTCAAATAAATTTATCAGATTCATTTGACATGACCTTCCCCTTATGAATCCATACCACCTTGGGTCTTGTAACCCACAGTATTCAAGATATTCCACAATCCTTTCCTTCAGCAGTGATTCCATTCTGTTTCTCACCACTGATGTCAGGCTGAGTAGCTTATACTTGCTTGCCTCCTCCTTGTTACCACTTCTGTGATGTGGACTACATCTGCCTCTCCAGTCCTCTGGAACACTGTCAGAGGTGCAGCCAGTACCTCTGATCTCTTTCAATACCTTTGAATGTAATCTGTTTGTCCCAATGTGTTGTCCACTTTCAGATTAGCAAGGTCCTTCAGGACTCTTTCCTCCGAGAAAATACTAGTGTCCACCTCCCTCCTGCTAGTGCTCATGTTAATTTTTTGTGGACCCTCCCCTTCTCTTTCCTCTGTGAACACTGAACAAAAGTATTTGCTCAAGATGTGTACCTTTTCCTTGTCCCCCACTGCTCAGTCCCCCCCCCCCTTCTCTTTTTAACCTTACAACACCTCCTCTGGTCTTCCTGTTTTCACTTACATACCTAAACTATGTTTTATCCCCTTCCATTACCACATGGGCTATTCTTTCTTCCATTTGGGCCTTCATGCTCATTACTGCTTTCCCTGCTTCTCTCTTTTTCCCTTGATACACTTCCCTATCCTCCTCCCTCTGCTTCTCCCTATATCTCTTGAATGCTACTCTTTTAGCCTTTGCCTTTACAGCCATCTCTTTTGAGAACCATAGCAGTCTATTTTTCCTCTTGCATTTACTCACTTGCTAGACACAGAGGTTTCTTGCCTTCCCTATGCCTCCTCTTAGCTTTGCCTGCTGTTCCTTCACTCTACCCAGGTCATCCCCCCTTGACAGGTAATCTCAGAGGCATTCACCCATCTTGACAAAATCTGCCCTCCTGAAGTTCATGGCCCTCACCCTTATGTGGCTTGATTCCACAGTCATTCTTATATTGAACCACACTGAATGGTGATCACTGGTACCCATGTGGTCTACCACATAGACATCTGCAACACTGCTCCTGTTAGTGAGTACCAGGTCCAGTATTACCCCACATGAGTGGGTTTGCAAATAAGTTGTCTGAGGAACACCCCATGCAGGGAGTCCAGGATGTCCCTGCTTCTAGCTGAAGCTATAGCTAGGAGGCTCCAATCTATATCCGGCTGATTGAAGTCCCCCACCAGAAGCACCTCCTTCTTTACTGACACCTTGCCAATAAGTTTAACTAGTTCCTTATCTACCTCCTCCCCCTGTACTGGAGGTCTGTATGCCACACTAGTATGAATATTGGCTCCACTCCCCTTCTCGAGGTTGACCAACAGTACCTATGCTCCCCCTGTATTCCCTGTATCTCTGTCACCTTTATGCTTTCCCTCATACAAAGCAACACACACCCTCCTTTGCTTCCCACTCTATCTTTCCTATATAGAGTCTAGCCTGGTATGGCCATGGCCCTGTCATAGTTTGTAGTGCACCATGACTTGGTAATAGCCCCAATATCCAGGTCGGCATCTGCCATGATGGCCCCTAGGTCCAGAATCTTATTTCATAGACTTCTAACATTCACACACATCCTTCTAAATTTTGTTACCACTCTGCTTGTTACCCTCTTTTTTTCCTTTTTGTCCTCCCTACTCTTGCCATCTATTTTTAATGCACCTGTTCCCATTTCTCTTCACTTCTACCACTCTGGTTCCTCTATTAATTTGCACCCTTAGGTATTCTGCACCCCTTGTGTTCTTCCTACTTCTTACTTTAGGCTGTGGGGAAGCAGTTTCTGCCTCCCCAGCTTCTTCTATCACCCCCCTCTGCTAGTTTAAATGTTTATCAACATGGCATTTAAACCTTCTGCTGAGAACTGCAATTCCCCTTCAGGACAAATGCAGACCATCACCGCTGTATACGCTCATATCCTTCCAGGTGGGTCCCCACTACACAATTTAGCCAGACTCCTCCTCAGTGCACCATTCTATCAATCATGAGTTGAAGCTTCTGGTACAGTGTTCCCTCTTCTCCCTCCTGTCATAGACAAGCAGTAGGTCAACAAAAGCCACTGAATGCAGTACCTGCCTAAGACTTCCCCCCCAGTTCCTTGAAATCCCACTGCATTACCTTGCCCCGTCCCTAGCCAGGTCATTAGTCTCCAGGTGGACAATGATATTCAGATCCACCTCCCTTCCAACTGCCTTAGTGATCCTTGGGATCCATTTCCTATCTTTTAGGCCATGGTGCCTCATAGACATCTATCTCTCTCATAATTGAGTCCCCCAGCAGAAGTTGCTTCCGCCTGCCTTGAGGTCCTCTACCACCCTTCTTGGGTCTCCACTATGAAGGACCCCTCCTCCTTCCTGGTCACTACCACTGGTGCCTCCTCCCTGCAGTCCTGTCCTGGCTGAACTGCGTTGGAATTACACAGTAATAGAGGATGAGGAATGTGCCTCTGACCCACCAACATCCTTCCAGAGTCCACCATAGTGCAGCCTATTCTTCTTCCAGGCATCCCCTGAGGTAGCTGTGTCAGACTTGGTGGTGCTGGGTGGGGGAAGAGGTTCTCCAAATCATAGCCAACTCAGCCTGGAGTCTAATGGTCTCCTACCTTAACCCAGAGAGGTGCTTGCAGATGGTGCAGCACTGCAGTCTCCAGAATTTCTCTCTGAAAACTGCTGTTCCACAGTCATTACAGTACATCACTCCCAGCATTTTCAATTACTTCACTTCCCTGTGTTACTAGGAAATAGTTATATACTGTTGCCCCATAGGGTATTTCTAGTTATTCTGTTTTTGTTGATAGTTATGCCCTTTATACTCCTACCTAGGGTGCTGCTCCTATTTTAAATTTTCACCTACCCTTTACCTTTCACTCATCCCTTATGTACCCTTACCCTAGATATAAGGGACTGCCCCTAAATGTTTTAAACACACTCTAATAATTTTTTTACACATCAGCATCAATACATGTATGCTAGCACATTACCTGAAATAATAATAATGTGAAATATTGCAAATTTAAATACAGACTACCAACCCCTTTTTTGTACAGCACTTTACAGACTGTATAACTTAAGCTCACTCTTATACTTACTGTGTCCAATGTATTGATGCTGGGTGTTTCCCCCTCACAACTTACATTTCATACCACAGTGATAAAATACTTCATAACATCCCTGTTAAATTCCCCCTTCCTGCTTGAGATTGTGCCTCCTGGTGTGCAGTATGAGCTGTTCCTTAATTTGAACAACTCTGTGGCATTTATAGTCCCTAAAAGAACAACTCTGCACATTTTATTTCATTCCCAATGTTCCTTTCCAAGATTTACAGCACATCTTGGTGGTCCATCTAGAAAGTCTGTACCGAAAACATTTGAAAACAAACAGCAATTGTGTGCTTAGCAGGGAAGAGTCAGATCCATTTGGAAAGACTCAGTGAAATAAATGATTCATTATCTACAATATTTAGTAGACCAACAGCAGGGGAAAGTAAAAAAAAATAAAGAATTAGACATCAAGGACATTGTATTTGGATATATCCTCTCTCCTAGCATCTTCTTAAAGATCTGATATACCCTGCATTACTTTCTCTGAAATTGCATCTCCAGTATGCTCATCCTGAGTGTTCGAAATGGAGATATCACTGGGGGTTTTATGTAATGCCTGGTTAAGGTCATTGCAACAGTACACTAAGGAGTCTACAGAGAATAAAACAAGTGTCTGTACTTTGTTATTCCTAGCCTATACTGGATCAGATTGTAACCTACCTCTCAGCCTCTCAGCATTAAAATTTGTAGCACTGGCCTTCAAAACTCAGAGCAAATGGTCAGAATGTGTCTTTCTTTCTTTTTATTAAGAATAATAAATCTACAAATAGTGGGCCCCATATATTTAGTGTTAATGAATATTTCTATCAAGTTAGTTCAATAATCTAGTGGTTTATGTGTCCAGAAATAGTCTAATATAATTAACCATTAGGCTGCCAACAGAATTAGAATGCATAGTAATTCTGGACTGATATATCAGTCCGTAGCACAGCAAGGGTTAAGAAGATCAGTAAACATTTGCAAAGCAAGGGTAAATTTGAGTGTAAAAATCATAGTGTTATGCAAAAGTCATAGCAGTTGATAGCTTTGGACATGTAAGTCTGTCTAAAAGTCAATGTCTGTCATTTCAAAGCATTGTCTGCCTGATATGCACAAGCATTTGTATATCCATGAATCCTTGCTCTGGAAATGAGGCGTGAGAGTATGTGTATGATTTGTAGAGATGCACAGAAAACAAACCATCTCTTTTCTGTCTTCTAGAGAGCACATATTGAGACAAACCATTCTCTCCACACAGGGTATACCTTGCTAAATCTGGATCATGTGACAGTGATGTAGCCGAGCCGATAGAGTCTGAAGCAACCATTGCTTTGCAATACAACAGCAGAGATGGCTATATTTTAAAAACAATACAGAGTTCAGCTTGGCAACTACCTTCATTATAAAGGTGTTTTTGTTGTGAACAATTTTGACACTGGTTATGTATGTGTAACTTGTATGGTTTTCAAGATATTTACATTTATTTGGCATGTCTACTTAAGTGCTTACTCGGAGAGAAAAAAAGCATATATTGTTTGTAAGCACATCTGCACACATGCTAAACAAATCTAAATATCTTGAAAACTCTACAAGCTACTAAAAAAAAAAAACAACAAGCAGCAAAGTTGTTCAGGACAAAACAATTGTTTCAATGAGAGTAGTCACTAACTGAACTCCTTACAGTTTTTAAAATATTTGCCATCCAAAGTGGGAAATCTGGTAAAAAAAAACATGAACATGTGGTTAATTAGATGGGTATATTTTAAAAACTATATAGAGTTCAGCTTAGTGACTACCCTCATTGTAAAGGTATTTTTGTCATCAACAACTGTGCTGCAGGATGTTTTCATGTAGCTTGTAAAGCTTTCAGGATATTTAGATTTGTTTGGAATGTGTACAAATGTGCATAGAATTTTGTACAGTGTCTTAGGAATGTCATAGCAATGCTGCTGGAGTTCATTCTGAATGCAGAAGAGTAGAATTAAGCAGTAAGGCATGGCAGGATGTGTGTTGTGTAGGCAATGAGACACAAGGGTGTGTATATGGAACATATTTTACCACACACCCACTAGGTGTGTGGTGAGGCACGACGCTGTGGGCCAAATGCCTTTCACCCCCTGGAAGTGTGGTAAAATATGTTTCATACACACCCCGGAGTGGCTTATTGTGCTTATAAAATGGGCTAATTTTTGCCAGCTTTTTACAGTTGGGAAAAGCATGTTTATATATAGAAACAACAGAGTTACTTGTTTGCACTTATAATAAAATAGTCCTTCAGCCTACTGCAAATGATGTCATAGATGATGTCATTATATTACTGTTGGACAAAGTTTGTCCTTTGTTGGCATCAAGATTCAAGATATAGAATGTGTATCATGGAATGCTTCCCATAGAATACATGGATTCAAAATTATGCTCAGTTCCACAGGCAGAATGTTTCTCTGCTAACGTAGAGTACACATACACAACAAAGGCCTCTGTTACAGCCAGAGACTCAATGATCTCACCGTCAGGGCAAGCAGAAGAGATTTTCCCGATGAGCAGGTAAAGACAGAAGGGGGATTTTTCTTTGTCAATGAAGAAACATCTTTAGTGAAAACTATAAACAATATTTAATGTTTCTAATTTGCTTATGTGTGTAAGGAGAGTGTGATGATCAGGGAAACAACATTTAATTAATTTGTTTTATTTTTTATTTAAAATAGTTTTGTTTTTAGGGCCCAGTTGAAGTTTTTTTCTGTGTAAAGGTAGCAGCCATGTTTGTGATGGAAAATCGGTTCTGTTTTATTTGGGGGGGGGGACTGTTGGAATATGGTTCTGGCTGTAGGAGGACCAATCTGCCCATTGTGTGACGTGGTTTAGGATCAGGATGACTGTGCATGAAAAAGATTTTATACACGGTCACATGATATATTTTGACCAATGAGACTTCTTTATTCTGGATGCCCATTTTATAATGTGTAATAACATGACTCCTGTGGTGGTGGATGCACTTGGCTTTGCCTCATGTCTCACCCACCAGAGGAGTGATGTTATTACATGTTATAAAATGGGCATCCAGAACAAAGAAGTCTCACTGGCCAAACTATATCATGTGGCTGTGTGTAAAATCTGTTTCATGCACAGTCTTCCTGGTCCTAAATCACATCACACAATGAGCAAATCAGTCCTCCTACAACCAGAGCTATCTTGCATCAGTTCCCCTACAACCAGAATTCAACTTCCATCACAAGGCTGTGACCTTTACATGGTAAAAACAAACCTTCAACTGGGCCCTAAAAATAAAACTACCTCAAAAAATAAAACAAATTAATTAAATGTTTCCCTGATCATCACACTCTCCTTACACACATTAGCAAATTATAAACATTAAATATTGTTTATAGTTTTCACTACAACTGTTTCTTCACTGACAAAGAAAAATCCCCCCTTCTATCTTTACCTGCTCATCTGGGAAATATCTTTTGCTTGCCCTGACAGTAAGATAATTAAGTCTCTGTCTTTAACAGAGGCCTTTGTTGTATGTGTGTACTGTATGTTAGCAGAGAAACATTCTGCCTGTGGAATTGAGCATAATTTTGAATCCATGTATTCCATGGGAAACATTCCATGATAAACATTCTATATCTTGAATCTTGATGCCAGCAAAGGACAAACTTTGTCCAGCAGTAATACAATGACATCATCTATGACATCATTTGCAGTGGGCAGAAGGACTATTTTATCATAAATGTTCCCAAGTAAACCTATTGTTTCTTCATATAAAGATGCTTTTCCCAACTGTAAAAAGCTGGCAAAAATTAGCCCATTTTATAAGCTAATCTGGGTGTGTATGAAACATATTTTACCACACTTCCAGGGGCTGACAGGCACTCTGCCTGCAGCCTTGTGCCTCATCATACCCCTTGGTATGTGATGAAATATGTTTCATACACACACCTTCATGACTTATTGCTTACATGACAGATAACACACATCCTGCCATGCCTTACTGCTCACCTTTGGTCCTTAAGCTTCAATTTTTCCTTTCTCCTATTCCAGCTGTCCTCCTACAACCTGATGCTTCTGGCCTCCTTAAAACACTCCTCCCTACATCTCACCTAAACAAATTACCTAATCACCCTATCCTGACCTCCTGGGCATTAAACTGCTCACCTTTGCTTCCAAAGGCAGCAACTCTTCTTTTTTCCTTCCCATCTGTCTTCCGTTACCATTTTCCTGCTTTTTATTTTACAGGGATTGCAGATAGAACATATGCTAATAACATCTGTCTTCCTGCAGCCTGCCATTTTAGTCCCCCTTATTATCCTTCTCTCTATTTATTAGCTAACTTATTTACAAGCTTGCACCCCCCCAAGATTTGAACCATTTACCTTAGCTCCCATAGGCAGTAGTTCTTCCTCTACTCTGTCCGGCAGCCCTCCTACTAGCTTATTTTCCAGTCCTTCCTCTCCGTCTTCCTCCTTGGCAAGCCTTTTTAAGTAAAACATATTACCTAATCACCCTATCCTGACCTCCTGGGCTTCAGACCATTCACCTCTGCTCCCTTAGGTGGCAACTTTTCCTCTATCCTAAGCAGATACTGTGTCTTCCTGAAGCCTGCTCTTTAGTTCTCCTTACATTAGTAGGGCTGCTTCCCCCTGTCACTCTCTAAAAATTCTTTCCCATCCCTTAGATACCTCTGCAGCCTGTAACACAAAAATGAATGCACTCCAGTTTCTCTTTACACTGATATTCATGACTTGCCTACTCTTTGCCACAGATATTTGTGCCTCAACACTTGCTGTCGATCAGCAAAACCTAAACTCTTACATCATTACTGACACACCCATAGCCACCCTGCTAACAGCAGTGAGGAATGAACATACTCCTATGTGTCTGACCATGGTGGTACTCCTGTCTGACTATGAACATTACCTGACTGGACTGTTAGTACACTCCTTCTCAATCCAGACCCCCACTAGCACACTCCCTCCTGTCCTATCCTCTCCCTCCTATTCCTCGCTGGAGATATTGAGTCAAACTCAGGCCCCACAAATACTCTTATCGATCACACTGATAATATCTGGGTGAGTCATTCTGGCCTTTGTATTGCCCATCTGAATGTCTGTATCCTCCCTTCTAAGTTTCTTGAGCTTAAGGCATGGGTATCCCTTTACAAACCACAAGTGCTAGGTTTCTCAGAGACCTGGTTGAAATCACACTACACTGATGCCTCACATCAACTACATGGTTATTCCCTCCTATGCCAGGACAAGCCAGGCAGAAAAGGGGGGGTGTAGCTCTGTACATCCAAGACGACATCTCTGCCACTTCCATCAGCTACTCAAACCCCTCCTCTCCATGTGAGTGGCTCCTTGTGGAATTAACCCTGGGAGCAGCTAAAAATGCTGCCATTGTTGTTGTTATAAACCCCCTACAGAAGGCATCCAGGGCCTATCAAACTTCCTAAATGGGCTAGGCAACCTCGCACCTCCAAGAGATACCATCATACTCGGTGACTTTTATCTCAACTGGTTAAGTGCCTTTCAGCCGGAATACACAAGCTTACTAAAAATGCATCTCCTGGAACAGGTCATCATCTTCCCCACCAGGCATAATCCCCACTCACATAACCATACCATCCTTGACTGGACTGCCATAAGTAGAGAAAATTTGGTCCTCTAGGCTGGCACTATGTCTGACCCAATTAATGACCATATCCCTATGTATATAGTTCTGACTACTAAATCTACTCATCTCTCATCCAAACTTATTTCCTTCAGAAAATTCAACTGCCTGGATCATGAAGATGTTCTCAGAGAGGCTAGGGTGGTATGTGCCACAATTAGTGACACCAACACAGCGACCTCCTGTACACACCTGTCGACAAAATCAACAGTTCACTGACAAGTCACTGTGTTGGTGTGCCTGACACAGGGGCACACTGTCTTCAGGTCCTGCACCTGCTCCCCGAATCAACTCCAACTCGGAGTTGAAAATCTGTAGTACAGAGGGTGCGAGGGGCAGAGCCCCCCCCTACATGGGGTTTGGGGGCAAACCCCCTGATGAAAACATGGACTGGAAGACAATTGGGGTTTATGTCAGCTGCAACTTGTGGTCAACATAAATCCTGTCGCTACAATGCCGGTAGACAAAAATGTTGTTGAACCATCATCCTAGAGCCAGCTAGGGCTATAAATTGGACTGACCCGTATCACCACAGCAACATTTCATCTGCTGTTGCTTTCCATACTACTGCCCTGCAAAAGCTACAGGACAAGCACTTCCCACTGACAACCAGGAGGGTTAGAGGGGGCTGCACCCGCTGGCTATCTAAGAAACTCTTAGCACAAATGAAGGACAGGGGCAACAAATTGAAGGCCTACAAGGCATTACTCTCCCCCAACTCTGGGATGCCTACAGGAGGCTGCACAATTCCTGTAAGCAGGCAGCAAACCACTCAAATGCAAATACTAACTAACACAATGAAATAATACTCTTGGCAACCCTTGCAATTTCTGGGCCATTGTAGGATCCCTTCTCAGTCCCAAGTCCAACAAACAAAATACCCAACTCTCATCCCCTTTGGGCACTCTCTCAGATCCCATTGGGACTGCGAATACCTTCAACATTTTGTTCACTGACTTCCTACCACAGGCAACTCCCACCTCAACCTCCCCCAGGCCTGATGTCCCAGCCGAATCGCCCCCCTTCCTCCACAAATGATGTCCCATCACCCCCTTTGTACTTTAGAGTTATTGGACAAAATGTCGCTACCAAACTCTTAAAGACCCTACCAGCCAAGGGAAGCCCTGGCAGTGATGGACCCTACCCCGCCTTTCTCAGAATTTTCAACCTAGCCATCATTAAACCACTTACCTTGATTTTCAATCTGCACTCTTGCCCTCCACTGTGCCTGACTCCTGGAAAGTTGCACAGGTGGTACCAATCTTTAAAGCAGGTGATCCCCTCTCCCCAGAAAAGTACAGACCCATCTCCCTCCTCCCTCATCTAAGTAAGCTACTGGAAAAAATTGTACACCATCAACTATCAGAACACCTTGATAAATATAATCTCCTTTGTCCCCTACAGCATGGTTTCCATAAACATCAAAGCACCTCCTTGCTCTGACTCTCTTTTCTCACCACATCCTTAGGAATATGGATATGGGCAAGGACACAGGCATAGTGTTTGTGGATCTATCTAAGGCATTTGACCTAGTCGACCACCACCTTCTCCACTCCACCCTACTTCACTTTGGATGCTCCCTGAAAACTGCTGTATGGTTCCATAGCTACCTCTGTGGCAGCTCTCAATCTGTCTTAATAGGCAAAGACTCCTCTTCCACTCTACCTATTCATACAGGGGTACCCCATTGTTCCATACTTGAGCCACTACTCTTCCTTGTTTGTCAGTGCTTTCCCAACAGATAGCCTCAACTGTAATGTCCTCCTTTATGCAGACGACCTTGTCCTGCACCATAGCAACAAGTCAGTTGAATCAATCTCAGCCATTCTCACACTAAATTATGCCTCCGCACACCAATGGTTCCTCACCAACAAACTCTTTGTTAATGTAAAAAAGATGAAAGTCATGCTTTTTGGCTCCAAACTTTTACTAGCCAAGGTCACCAATTCCACCTCCCCGATACTCACGCATCAGGCCCACCCCTGGAAAATGTTCTTATCTTCAAATATCTAGGTGTCACTCTCAATCCATCCCTTACTTTTGCTGAACATATAAGACTATGCAAAGAATTCACCAAAAGTTAAGTGCTGCCTACCACATAAAACAACTATTGTCCCCTGAAACTTGCCTTACTATTGCACAAGGAAACCTACTACCCCTCCTTGATTACTGCTTCCCTCTTTACGCTGCTATGCCCGCTACCCTATGCTGTCGACTAAATACAACTTACAACTCTATCAGTCACTTTGTTCTCCAAGTCCACCATTCCATCCACCACTGTGTACTCTACAAATCCCTATGGTGACTCCCACTACAAAGTAATTTTGATTACGCCTTGGGCTGCCCAGTGGAAAATGCACTCAAAAGCAAACAGATGTCACCCTTCATTTCACTGTTAACAGATAGGGTGGTTTCTAGTAACCTCAGGGCCTCCTCCATCCCTCCACTTTTAGTTCCATGTACTACCACTGCTACGGGAAGTAAGGCCTTTTCTGTCTCCACTCCATCCCTGTGGAACAGGCTACCATCATCCATTCACTTGCCCCCCTCCAATCTCTCCTTTAAATCTAACCTAAGATCCTGGCTCATGACCAAATCCACTTGCAACTGTTTCCCTGCACAGTAATAAGGTCAAAATCTGTCCCTGCCTTGCTTATCTCTGCTCTTCTATGTATCCTTGCTCCCTAGTACTACTGAGCAAGTAGCTACTTCTGTCACTTTCTCAGAAGTACTACCTGTGAGAGGCAAGGGAGAGCATAGGAGTGCTTGCACCAGGAACTTTAACTCATGGTTGAAGAACTGGTGCTGTGAGGAAGGGTTTGGATTCATTGGTGACTGGGGACCCACCTGAGGGGATGGAGGTTTGTTCAGCTTCCGACGGGCAGCATCCATCCTGGAGGGGAATCCAAGCACTCAATGATAAGTTTAAATGCTACATTGACAAGCATTTAAACTAGCAAAGGGGGGTGGCAGGCCAGCAAGGAGGGTACCTACTTGCTCACCCCCCACAGCTAGCAGTGGAACCAGTGAACCAGAGGAGTGGCTATCTCTGCAAAGCAGTGTGCAAAAGATGGAGATTAGTGCCCAAGAGGTGGATAAGCAGAAAAGGGGCAAAATTCAGCAGAAGGGCAGACAGCAAGGAGAACCAGGGATAAATGACAACCAAGGAAGGGGCTGGAGTAGAACAGTGAAACAGTCTAGGGAGGTCAAATCATGGAAAGCCATGTGTGCAAATACCAGGAGCCTTAGCAACAAGATGGAAGATCTGGAGGCTGTCATGGTACAGTCAGACCTGGACATTGTAGCCATCACTGAAACCTGGTGTAATGATAACCACGACTGGGAGATGGCCATACCTGGCTACAACATATTCAGAAGAGACAGAGCAGGCAGGAAGGGAGGAGGAGTGGCACTGTATGTGAAAAATGACATAGGGCCACAGAGATCCAGGAGGAACAAAATGGGGGAGAGATACTGTGGGTTAAGCTGGAAAGGAAAATGGGGCCAGCCATCCGCACAGGTGTGGTCTGGTAGACCACCAGCCCAGGAGGAAGAAACAGATAGGAGTTGATGCTAGCCATCCAAGGATGGCAGACAAGGTGAGTAGTACTGGTTGGAGACTTCAATATTCCAGCTGTGGACTGGAGCATCCCAGCAGCAGCATCAACTAGGAGCAGATTTATCCTGGAATCCCTTCAGGGTGCCTTCCTCAAGCAACTGGTAATGGAACCAACTCGGCAGAAGGCAATACTGGACCTTGTGCTCACAAACAGGGACAGTGTGATGGGGGTAACAGTGGGGGAGCACCTGAGTAACAATGACCACCAGTCATTGTGGTTTGAAATCACAGAAAGAGCAGAACCAAACCACACAAAAACACGTATCCTGGATTTTAGGGGGGCAGACTTTGGGAAAATGGGGAGATACTTGAAAGAGGCATTAAGGGAATGGGACAGGAATCAGGGTTGAGGAACAGTGGGCAGTATTTAAAATGGGATTACAAGAACAACAGAATTATGCATTAAGCAGGTTAGCAAGAGGAAAAGGAAGAGGAGACCATTATGGTTTTCCAAAGAGGTATCAAAGAAAGTGAATGCCAAAAGATTGCATTCAGGCAATACAAAAGACACAGGCAGAAGGGGATAGGGGAAGTACCAGGAAAAGCAAGGGAGGCAGGGAGATCAGTAGGGGAGCCAAAGCTCAGACAGAAGAACACATTGCAAAATCAGTGGGTAAAGGGGACAAAACCTTTACAGGTACATAAGTGAAAGAAAAGACAAAGGGAGGGATAGTGAGACTGAAGGGAGGATGGGAGCCAATGGAGGATGACAACAGTAAAGCTGACATATTGAACAGGTATTCCTGCTCAGTCTTTACTGAGGAAGAGGGGTAATGGGTCTGAAGGAGTACAAGGGGTGAGAATGGTGCAGAAATGGACACAAGTCCCTTTACACGAAAAGGGTCCTGAAGGAACTGGAAGTAATAAGAGTTGATAAAGCAATGGGGCCAGATGGGGTGCACCCAGGGTCCTTAAAGAACTAAGAGAGATGGTGGCTGAACCTCTGGCTATCCTGTTTAGCCGATCACTGGAAACAGGGAGGTACCCAAAGACTGAGGACAGCAGATGTAGTCCCCTTATACAAAAGTGGGAACAAAGAGGAAGCAGGGAACTACAGACCAGTCAGCCTCACCTCGGTAGTGGGGAAGATCATGAAGCACTACTGAAGGAGAGATTGGTGGAACACCTGGTTGTCAATGGACTACAGGACCCAAGACAGCATGGTTTCACCAGGGAGGTCATGTCAGACCAACCTCGTTGAATTTTTGACTGGGTGACTAGGGAGGTGGATCAGGGAGGGCAGTGGACATGGCCTATCTGGACTTCAGCAAGGCCTTTGACACTGTGCCACATAGAAGACTATTACACAAACTGGGGAATATGGTGTGGGCAGGACAGTAGTGTGGTGGGTAGGTAACTGGCTGGGTGGCAGGACACAGAGGGTGGTGGTAAATGGCTGTCACCCACAGAGGGAAGAGTGACCAGTGGGGTACCACAGGGATCAGTGCTAGGACCGGTCCTATTCAACATCTTCATCAGTGACATTACGCAGGATCTAGAAGGCAGAATTTCACTGTTCGCTGATGACACAAAGCTCTGTAACAGAGTAGACACACCAGAGGTGTAGACAGAATGAGAAGCGACCTGCAGAAACTTGAAAATGGTCAGGGTTTGCAGTTGAAATTCAATGCAAAGAAGTGCAAGATAATGCATATGGGGCACAAAAACCCTGGCACAATATATCAGTTGGGGGGGTGAGGATATTGCATGCATCAAGCAGGAAAGGGATCTGGGGTTGTCATCTCTGATGACCTCAAGGTAGGGAAACAGTGTGACAAGGCAGCAGGTAAAGCAAATAGGATGCTGGGATGTATAGGCAGGGGCATCACCAGCAGGAAAAGGGAGGTCATAATTCCGCTATACAAGACACTAGTGAGGCCCCACCTGGAATACAGTGTACAATTCTGGAGACCATACCTACGTAAGGACATAGACAGGGTAGAGAAGATTCAGAGGAGGGCAACAAAGATGGTGCATGGATTGCATCACAAGTCCTATGAAGACAGGTTGAAGGAACTGAACATGTACTCCCTGGAGGAGAGGAGGGAGAGGGGGATATGATAGAGACATACAAGTATCTTACAGGGAGGAACAGGGTGCAGGAAAACACTATTTTAAGCGAAAAAGATGTTCCAGGACTAGAGGGCATGGGATGAAGTTGGAGGGAGGACGATTCAGAGGAAACATGAGAAAGAATTTCTTCACAGAACGGGTGGTGGACAAGTGGAACACCCTGCCAGAGGAAGTGGTGGGGGCAGAAACAATCACGGGATTTAAGAATGCATGGGATAGGCATAAAGGAATTCTAGAGGTCAGGGGTAAGGGGAAACAGACTTCTAGGAAAACAAACTGAACTTACAAGCTCAAATGGGCAGACTGGGTGGGCCATAGGCCCTTATCTGCCGACACTGTCTATGTATCTATGTATCTATGATCCCTTGTCCTGCCCTGCTCTGTTATCATTTTCTGATGTTCTCTCTCTCTCTCTCTGACTATGTCTCTCAATCTCTGTTAGGCATGTTAGCTTGTATGAGTTGTATTTTTTGACAACTTTAGTATGTATCTTCTGGTGGCTATTTGGGTAGTGACCTTAAATCCTCCTGTTTAGTGCATGTGTTTACCTTGTACTGCTTGATAGTTGCATTGTACTGTATTTTTATGAGCTTAACTACATTGTGTCTGTGATGTGATCATATCTTTGCATTCCCTGTATTCTCTGTATTTTAGTACTTTTGCAGAATGCTTGCTGCCACCTATGTGGCCCAGGTCATGACTGAAATCAGTTCTTTGGATCAGCTCACTCACCCGATTACCAAAGACATAAATAAATAAATACATAAATAAATCACTCAATCAATCAATCAACATCTTTATTTTGCCAGGCAAAACACCATTGAGACAAGCTCATTTAGAAGATGGACTTGGGAACAATACAGTACCTGATGGGCTACAGCCGAGGATGCCGCAGACACCCCCCCCCCCGAAGGGAGGAAGGTCAGGTCATGAGGGCCTACTCAGGGAGCCCTCCTTTGCATCAACTGCCAGATTCACAGCCGAGGACGCCACAGACAACCCCAAGGGGAGGAAGGTCAGGTCACCAGGGCCTATTCAGGGAGCCCTCCCTTGCATCGACTTCCAGTTTTGCAGCTGAGGATGCTGCAGACACCCCCCAAAGGGAGAAAGGTAAGGTCATGAGGGCCTACTCAGGGAGCCCTCCTTTGCATCAACTGCCAGATTCGCAGCCGAGGACGCCACAGACAACCCCCTCCCCCCGAAGGGAGGAAGGTCAGGTCACGAGGGCCTACTCAGGGAGCCCTCCCTTGCATCGACTGCCAGGTATGAAGAAATGTCACAGCCACGAGGCGCAAACAGAGGCTGCTGGTCCCGATAGCTGGTAGGCTGGTATAGCTGGCGGCACCCACAAGCAGGATTCAAATGATTTAAGGAAATGATTTAATGTCCCCACATGAGTGCTGATAGTTTTTAAACTTTTAATTTTGCCCTGAAAGCATAGAATACTGGGACAAATGTAGAACACCTTAATTGCCTTAGGAATCATAGCTATGTAACTGTACCTTGGATGAGTGCCTTTAAATGAAATCTGCCAAAGGATACATATGAAATTAACTGCCTGTTAGAACTTAGTGACCTGCTGGTGCCTGCTGCAAAGCACCCTTAACTTATAGGCCACAGATATCCCAGCGACTTGCTTGTCCCTGCTGTAAAACAACTTTAAACTAAATGGCCACAGATGTTTAGCAAATTGCTTGCTCCTGGTAAAAGTAAAAGAATACTGCAACAAACACCCTCCCTCTTGTTTGCACCCCCCATTGTGTGTAACCCTAGACTGCAGCAACAACTGCCCTCCCTGTTGTATTCACCCCCTTCCACTGCAGTGAAACAAAGGTGCTCACCTGCTATAACCGTGCATCTCTTCTTCTGCTTCTCAGATTCGCAGCCGAGGACGTCGCAGACCCCCCCCTCCCGAAGGGAGGAAGGTCAGGTCACGAGGGCCTACTCAGGGAGCCCTCCCTTGCATCAACTGCCAGGTACGAACAAACGCCACAACCACGAGGTGCAAACAGAGGCTGCTGGTCCCGATAAATGTTAGGCCCCACTGACGCTATGCGTCAGCTCTCCACCAGCCCCGCCACCACCCTTGGTGGGCTCTGACTTATATACTGAGCACCACGTGGCTGCGTGAGCCTATCAGCTCACTTTACCATTTGCAGCTTCTCATCTGCTGCCACTAGAGGCCGCCTAAGCGGGGCTGCCTATTCTAACTCCACCAGTGCTACTCTCCCAACAGAATTAAAAGATCTACCAGCCTAGCATTTGATTCTGCCATCCAGCACAACAACTGATCATGACATAATAGGGAATAACAGGAGGGCAGTGCTGAGGCTACTGCCAAAGACCACATCACATAACAAAATATATAATATAGCAGGCTGACACACCTAGTAAGGAAGACAGAACTGCTTAAATGTATGGAACCCTGCTCCCTTAGCACCATTACTTGGTCATGGAGTTTTGGTGCAATAGGATGTGCAGCAAAGTAGCCCAACCACTCTTCCAGCAGTGTTGGTGCTTGAAGATGAACCTGCAACAACTGGCTAACATTGGAATAACTGCAGTGTTACTCCTGTACGTAGCCGCTTTAGGATGGGTGGATGCCAAAATAAGTGGTTGTCCTGACCCTAACCTGCATAGGGGAGCACAGGACCATCACCTACCACACCTCACACACTGCCATACTCCCTCAATCCCACTCGCACTAGTTACCAAGTATGGACTTACTCATAAGGGAGCCTGCTATCTCATTTTCTCTGGTGTCTCAGGTGATTGACCAAAACGATCTTCCCTTACACAGAAGGGGGTCTTCTGCCTCATCCTACTAATACTGATATTGAGGGCTGGTGACATCCACCCTAACCCTGGGCCCCTACCCGCTAACTTCATCCTGGGATCCTCCGGGGACCCTACCTGGTGTCACACCAAGGAACTAAAGGTGGCCCACATGAACATCTGCAGCCTTCGACCTAAGATGCTGGAGGTGCAATCATGGGTAGACACATACAAACCAGATGTGCTAGCCATTTCTGAAACATGGATGAATCCTCACATACTCCCTCATGAAGTGGAACTAGTCCACTACAATTCCTTCCGAAAGGACAGAGAAGGGAAAAAAGGAGGGGGAGTTCTTATCTATGTGACCTCCTTCTTGGTGGCTTCCTTGTCCCCAGTGGAAATGCCAAACACAACAGGACTAGAATTCATTTTCATCCAACTTGTCCTGGGCAGTGCTAAGCACCTCACCATAGGATGTATCTACAACCCTCCCATGGGGGGGGTACTGCCGCACTCCAAAGCCTCATCAGCCCAATAGCAGGGGCATGACTCACGGAGCTGCTGGTACTGGGGGACTCAAACTTAAAGTGGGAACCCACCACCGAGCAAAAATATAAGACCATACTCCTAGACGCTAACCTGACCCAGGTCATCACTGAGGCCACAAGGCATAACCAAAAAACAGGGAATTACTCTATCCTGGACTGGATGCTTACCTCCAAACCCACCAACATACAAGTGGCTGGTGTGATGTCGGACGCCCTAAGCGATCACTCACCCACCTTCTGCATATGGAAAAACCGGCCTCCCAGGATCCCACCCAAGCTCATAGTGGCCAGGGACTTCTCTGGATTCATGGCTGAGGCATTCCAGAGGTCCCTAAGAAACATAGACTGGTCTCCGGTGAGACACCTAGGGAGCACGGACGATGCAGCACAGTTTTTTCAGCACACGTTCTCAGCTGTGGCTAACATGCACGCCCCAATTAGGACCAGACGAGCCAAGGGCCATTACCACAAGTGGATATCATGTGAGCTGATGGCACTGATGATAACCTGAGACAAAGCCTGGAAAAGAGCAAGGAATTCCGCTACCCCTGCTGACTACTCTGCCTATAGATCCCTGCGGAATCAGTGCCAAAGAAGCTCCAAGAATGCCAAAAGGGGCTACTTAAAATCCCTACAGAGGCAAACACTAACTGACCCAAAGTCCTTCTGGACAAGCATCAACTCCCTGATAAAAGGCACTAAACCGCCCCAGCAGGGTAACATAACCTATAACGGCACTACATTCAAGGAAGAAGAGGAGGTCACTACAGCCTTCAATTGCTTCTTCACTGACCTGGGGGTGCTCAGACCCAACCCCACTCACAGCTCACAGAGATCTACGGTCACTGACTCCAAGGACTCTATGATCGCCAATTTCCATCTGTGGATAGTGCATACCAAAGACGTGCTGACCCTCCTACAATCCTTAAAACCCAGTGAGTCACCGGGACCTGACGGGCTGTTTCCTAGGCTGCTTAGGGATGCTGCCCCAGCCATGGCACTGCCTGTTACACAGTTAATAAACAGATCCCTACAGGAAGATGCAGTCCCCCTAACATGGAAATGGGCTCATGTGGTCCCAATCCACAAGGGCAGAGCAAAGTAACCGATAGGAAACTTGCTTAAGATTCAGGAGCAGCTAGTTTACAGCCAACTCAGAGACTACCTGTAAGCCAGCAGGTTACTGGCACCCACACAACACGGCTTTAGACCAAAGCACGGGACCGATACTGCCCTCATCAAATTCACCTCTGATGTCCTGACAGCCTGGGACAAGGGTACCCCCACTGGGTCTGTGTTCGTGGACCTCTCAAAAGCCTTCGACCTGGTAGATCACTCACTTTTGCTATCCAAGCTTAGCCAACTGGGGCTGGATAAGCACTCCCTCAACTGGTTCTGCAATTACCTCACTGACTGCACTCAACAGGTCAAGTGGAAAGGGGTCGACTCCAAACCCCTACCTTTAACTGAGGAGGTCCCACAGGGATCAATCTTAGGCCCGCTTATGTTCTCCCTAGTCACAAATGACCTCTATGGGCATTGCTGGGGAAGCTCCATAGTACAGTATGCAGATGATGCAGTACTGTACAGAATGGGGGATCACCCATCCGATCTAGGACCTCAGCTCCAAAATGACTTCACCAGGGCTAAGACTTGGCTAATTGAGAAAGACCTTGTC
The DNA here is from genome assembly GCA_016271365.2 of Neoceratodus forsteri. Classification (NCBI taxonomy): domain Eukaryota; kingdom Metazoa; phylum Chordata; order Ceratodontiformes; family Ceratodontidae; genus Neoceratodus; species Neoceratodus forsteri. The sequence continues at coordinate 1,068,512,035 of CM028132.1, read as the reverse complement.
CTTAACCCCACCAAGACTAAGGCTATGCTGATTGGGCCAAAATCCCTGGACCTCTCCAGGGATCATCTTCTGCCACTCACTACCTTGTCCGGCTCCAAAATAGAGGTGGTGCAATCAGTCAAATACCTTGGCCTCACACTAGATCAGGGGCTCACCCTAAAGCCCCATGTGGACGTTGTAACAAAAAACATCCACCAAAAACTGAGCCTTCTCTATCGCCTAAGCTACAACATGATACCAGAGACTAGACTGGCTATCTCAAAAAGCATGCTTCTCCCAACCTTAACCTATGCCACCCCCATCGTACTCGGCATCGCCAAAATGGACCACAGCAGACTCATGACCCTATATCACAAAATAGCTCACTTTGCTTCTAAATCCTACCCGAGGACCCACCATTGTGATGCCCTCACAGCCCTCAACTGGCCATCCCTGCACAATAGGCTCCAATACCCCCTACTAAGCTGGACCTATAAGCTCCTGGATGCCCATCCTCTGGCAGGTCTGAATGGACTACTTGCCCCAAAGCCGCTCAGATGACCACTCCGCTCCTTGAACAAAAAACTTCTGGAGACTCCCCTGACCTGCACAGTAGCAGTTGAGTAAATCCTTTCCTCACCTAGCTCCGGAGTCATGGAACAATCTCCCCAGCCATCTTCAGGAGGCACCAACATTAGCCCTCTTTCAAAGGGGACTACATGCTCACCTTATCAAACCAAGTCCCTGCCACTGCCCCAATAGCTAAGACAACCACACCTAGTGTCAATCCATACTGATTAGACACTGCTCCCCTACAAGGATAATGACTAATGACTGCTTGAGCGGGTATGCCACCCCATACGGAACCTCCCGTAGGCACTAAAAGCACTTATCACCTCACTCCCATCTGTCATCACTGCTGTACTCTATACTATAATGTATTTGCTGCCCGCTTCTACAGAAACTGTATGATGTACTCATAACCCATATTATTTGTACTACTCTGCCATATTGTACTCATCAGTGTAATATACCTCCGACCTTACCTGTACTGTTCTATATTGCTGTATTGGATGTACTACTGTATCAGACGCACTGCACTGCACTGTACTGTACTATGACTGTACCAACTAATATCATGTACCTCCTGCCCTCGTACACAAAAATTGGAAAATTGTATACTGTCCCAGTAACCCTGTACAATATGTCTGACACTGTGATACCTGTCTGTATGTTCATACCTTATGTAACAAACCCTGGGTCGCCCCTGGAAAAGGGACCTTCAGGGCCCAGTGGGCTTACTCGGTTAACAAAATTGAATAAATAAAATAAATAAATATAGTAAGCAATAGTACAAGGCATACACAGGACAAGGAAGTACACGTAAAATGCAGCAGGCTAAGGAGTCACTAGCAAGCTATATACATAAATTTATAGGAAAGTCAATGATTCAATACATGTATACACAGTTTTAAGCACATTAAGCGAAGATTACCTGAAGATTTGCATAAATGTAGAATGACAGGGTCTATATGAGCTATGAGCAGCATACTGGAGGGTACAGACTACTCATGAATACATTGATGTGGTAATGACAAGACAGATAGGGCAGGAAGGACAGTACAGAGGTAAGAAGAGGGAGGAATGTGAGGAATGTAATAGATAGGGGATGGAGGTTGTCAGTAGGTGGTATGAAATTTATAAATAAATAAATAAATAAAATTAATTCTACTCTGTTCTGCATTCAGAATGAACTCCTGGCAGCTTTACTATGATATTCCTAAGACACTGTGCATAATTATATGCACATTTGTACACATTCCAAACAAATGTAAATATCTTGAAAACGTTACAAGCTACACAAAAACAACCAGCAGAAAAGTTGTTCATGACAAAAAGACCTTTACTGTGAGGTTAGTCATTAAGCTGACCTCTGTATAGTTTTTAAAATATAGCCATCTAATTAACCAACTGCCATGTTTTCTTTTACCAAATGTCCCACTTTGGATGGTAAATATTTTAAAACTGTAAGGAGTTCAGCTCAGTGACCTACCCTCATTGTAACAATCTTTTTGTCCTGAACAACTTTGCTGCCTGTTGTTTTTGTGTAGCTTGTATAGTTTTTAAGACATTTAGATTTGTTTGTCATATATGCATATGTACTTACAAACAGCAGATGCATTTTTTCTCTCCAAGTGAACACTCAAGTAGACATGCCAAACAAATGTAAATATCTTGAAAACCATACAAGTTACATATGCAATACACAACCAGTGTCAAAATTGTTCACAACAAAAATATCTTTACAATGAGGGTAGTCACCAAGCTGAACTCAGTATAGTTTTTAAAATATAGCCATCTCTGCTGTTGTATTATAAAGCAGTGGTTGTTGCTGAACCTATGGGCTCAGCTACATCACTGTCACATGAGACAGGATGGTACAGAAAAGCAATCTGTCACATGAGACAGATAGGTACAAGAAAAGCAATAACCTTAGCTGAAATGGTGATCCCCAGGGGTTGTAAAACTACCATAAACTAGCAGGCTAATTTAGGAAAAACTCCCGATAGCAGAGAGAGGGAAGGACACACCAGGACTTCACGTAAGCAATAATACCCTCCAGGGTGGGCGGTATTGGGCTATACTGGACCGCCCAGGGGCATCATGAGGCCGAACGCCACAGCATGGAGGGCCTTATAGCCCCTGGCGGTCCGGTATAGCCCACACCGCCCAATCCTGGAGGGTATTATTGCTTAGAAAATGAGAAAACTCAGACACATTTTTTTTAAAGTTTTAAACATTTAACTTATTTATTTAACTTTTATTACATTTTTGTGAGCTTTGAGAAAAAATAGTCCGTTTTTTAAAGTGGGTGGGTTCAACTGAAAAAACACTGAATTGAGCACTGTGCTAAATTACTGCTGAAAAAAAAACAACAAATAACAGTAACCACTAGTTGTTTGTGGAGATAAAGTTAATTGGGGCATTGAAGGTGCAATTCACTGGGTTGAAGTTAGTGGTTGTGGTGCTGGATGTTGGTTTCTGTAACTGGAGTTGATTGCTGGCTCCTACAGGTGTCATACTTGCCGCTTGCTGCTGCTGCTGCACCTGCTGGTTGGATCCTCCTAGGATTGTACTCCAATTTCGCCTGTTGTCTACGGATGCTGACCAGTAGTGCTGCAGACTGGCTTCACATCTGTGGCCAGTCACGCTGGTGATTTTATGAGCTGAAAGTCCTGCTTGAGTTAAAAGTTGCACAGCTGTTGAACGTATGCTGTGATTGGTGTATCTTGTGGATAACTGTGCTTCTTTGCTAAATCTTGACATCATATTTCCGAGGAAATTCTTGCCCATTGGTTCCTTTGTGTACCAGTAGTCCTGGGTGTCAAGGTGAGTCTGAGGTAGCTTCCTGGGATGAAGGGCATCCTCTGGAAATTTTGAAAGGTACTTGCAGAAGTATAGGACAGGGCAGAGAGGGTTGCCATGATCCTCAAACATATAACCACATGCATTTTCTTTGTTGATCTCTAGTGGATTCTTGTGATTTTTTAAGGCAGGATTATGGAAAGTGTCACATACTTTTGACCATGTTCATCCCTCTTGACTGTGAATGAATCTGTATACAGTTCTCGTAATCCTTCTCTTCCACGCCATGCCATGTGGAGCTGGAGGTCAAACCATACTTTGCAAACCAATCCCTGTGCTGTATCTGGTGACATGGCTGATGATCGTCTTAGCTTGTCAATGTCTGTTTCAGTAATTGACGGGTGGTGGGCAGCAACATCCTTCTGCTCTTTATGAAGTTTCTTTAGTATGAATGTCATTATGTTGTTACTGGAACGAAATGCTGGTTCTGAGATTATACTGGTGTGACGACCTACTTCTGGGGAATTTAGGTGGCAGTTGATGGCTGCACAAAGAGCGCAGTACCCAGACACTGAGTACTGCTCACCTGTTGCAGTTCGGGCTTCTGCATATAACTTACGCAGATGGCTATTTAAAATGTCAAAACTGTCATTTAACCAGTCTATTTCTATTCTTTCTTTTCTAGCCCACTCTGCAAATACTGCCAGTGCCCACTGTGTATTTTTCTTTGTGTTTATTTCTTCTCTCTGACTGTCAATGCTATTGAGGTTTGATGGACTCACACTAATAAAACGCGAGGCTCCTTTAAATTTCTTGCTGGTGGGTTCTGGTGTCTGCTCAACTTTGTTGTCAACTTCTGGGAACAAATGATTTACTGTCTCTTTAGGAGGCATGTGGAATGTGATTCTCAGCAGATCTGACATTTTTTTCCTTTTGTGTGGTTTCTGTTACTTTTTGCTTTGCTGTGGAGGTTTTAATAACTTTTGAAATATGGATTGCTGTGAGTGTGTGCGTGACGTGCCTGCTTGTGCTGCTTCAGGTCTGATTTTCACCAGTGGAGGTGAGAAATGCATTTTTCCCTTAATGTACATTTATTTTAATTCTATTTGGGCTTTTATTACAGCTACAAACTGTTATTTTTATGATCACTGAAGAGAGAATGCTTGGAAGGAATTTTTCAATTTATATGTGTGTGCTACCTAGTGATTTTTTCTCTACCATTGTTTTTTTTAAGTTGGGAGATGACGGCCTGGGCGCTGAACATTGAAATCACTTGCCGGGGCTAATATTCACATGCTATCTCTTATTTTTACAAAACACAAACATTTACTGATGCCCATTATGTGCCGGGATTTCTGTATTCTAACAGAGTGGCAGATGGGCGTTCGACTACGGTCTGTTGCAGATTTGGCAATTACGCTCCTCATACATTCGGAGCCATTCAGAAGTCTGAATTTTGTCCTTCATTTGGGTGCTTATTTGGTGCTTCTTGTAAGGTATTTACTGTAGTGGGTGTTTTTAATTGTGCTTTTCTTGTGTGTGGGGAGTACTGCAGGTCGGGAGAGTATTGCTTACATACACCTCCCTACGAGAGCGCCGGTATTTCTTTCCTGGTTCCATGCCGCAGATGGACATCCATCTGCGGTTTGAAATGCTACGACAGTACCGATGCTGTCAGCTTTGGGTGTGCTATATCTTTTTTGTTTGCAACCGTATTTATTTTATTTACATTGCTTGCTGATTACTGGACCGGAATGGTCTACTTTGTGTTCTACTGCTACAGTGAGGCTGATAAATAGTGTTGAAGGAAATTTTTTTACGCTGGGTGATTATGGCCTAACAGTGACTTTTCTCCTGGTTAGTTTGCGGCTGCTGCAAGATGGTGGCTCGGTTTTACGAACATTCAGGGTGCCCACTGATCAGATAAGTTATGGGGCTCCCCATGTTCGTACTTGTTTTGCTGTGGGCTCTATAGGAAAATAAATGAATCTCTTATTTGACTGCTTGACCAATGAGATTCACTTATTTTCCATTACCATTTTCTAAACACAAATCAAAACACTCTGCATAACCTGTTTTATACATTCTGAGTGTACTACTCCTTTAAAGAAACATTTAGTAACCAGAAATGACAATACCTATGCCTCATGTGACAAAATATGTATTTCTACCTTAAATCCTATCATTTCAGGTTAACATTTATTTTTTAATTTTTTTATTTTATTTAAACAGCAGTTTGGAAAAACCTTTGAGCCATAGGCTCATTTACAAAGGTACCTAGTCACAGTAAGACAAACGAAAATACACAGTATTTATGATAGTGCAGGGTTGAAATGTACTAATTTGATTTTTTCCCAAGACACGCAACCAGCTCTGATCAAGTGACAGGTAGAGCTTTTAGAATGCCAAATGCCACTTGCATAATTTAGGAGGAATGACAAAAATGATTCAAAAATGCTTTTTTGAATTTTCAATAAATTCGGAGTAATTCTGGAAGTCTTTTATGATAAACTGCTGATCAGTTTATCACGGTTTACATAAACTGTTGATTAGTTTTCTACATAGAATTATAGAAACATGGAATTAGTTGGCAGAAAAGGACCACCAGGCCTGTCCAGTCTGCTCTATTTTTACCTGGGTATTTTGTCACCTTAGACCCTATTTGGTCATTGGTGTCCTTCCAGTCTTCATTTCCTCTACTTATTATGTCCATGTTCTTATCCTATGCATGCTTGAAGATCCCCACTGTTTTCACCCCCCACCTCTTCTCGCAGGTTGTTCCAGGCATCCACTACCCTTTCCATGAAAAAGTGTTTTCTCACATCCCTCTTAAACTTCCCTCATCTGACTTCATGTTCTGGTGCTTTTCCTCCTCTGAAAGAGATGCCCCACCTTCATCTTGTTCACCCCTGTGAGGAACTTATAGGTCTCAATTATGTCCCCTCTCACTCTCCTCTCATGCAACATTTTACAGAATCCTAATTCACAGTTTATGTAGACCATGGAACACTAACACAAGTGTATGAAAACCACACATTTCTAATCCACAGTTTAAATACTGCTTTCAGAATTTCAGAATTCCACTTCTAAAGGAATTCTGTTGAATAAGACAGAACTTTAGAAATTATATGGAATTCTATCAAAATGTAATATTAAAATTCCATGCAGCTCTAGTAACACGTCTTAAAAAATAGGATACTACACTTTGTGCACCTTATTGGGATAAATCATTTAGCTTATGTTGCACAGAATTATATAAATGAGAGGTCATTATGCCTCTTGCAAACAGGAAGTTAAGTAATTGTCATAAAGAATATATTTACAGCAATACTAAAAACCATGTAATGGATAATATATGCAATTAACTCCCTTGCGTCCAGTCTACTTGATTATGCTTCTCTTGAGGGAACTCTATTCTAACTGTTCAACCAAATGATTGACAAGCTAATTGAATGTTAATGGCCTCTGTTAATATGCAGAAAAGAAACTGTAAATGTAGTATTAGCCTTCTTCCTATCTGAAAGTACTTTTTATTTGTTTCAGTTAATTACAGTTTTTGTACATTCAGTAATTAAGTATGTGGTGTCTTTTATTCTGCCATAAATTCTTCTGTTGCACATACAGTAATAGGAAAGCAATCAGTGAAACTGAAGTAAAACCACATGCAATTGTAAATTAGTTTATGTTTGCATGGTATATTTATTCATTCCACCTTATGAAGGAGGAAGGCAGGGGCAGAGATGATGAACCTAGAATTTCTTCCAAACCTACTTTACTATGTTACTTACTATTAATTGAAAAACATACATTAAATCATCAGTTAAGGTTGAAGATGAAAGCCTCCAAATTAAGGAAGTGCAATAGTAGGGTAAAAAGTCCCTCGAACCATGGTGAATGCATGGCCTGGTGATCTCTGGGGTTTGAATGATATGTGATGCAGCATTAATGTTGTGTTAACTTTGGCACTGTCTCTTCAGGCACAAAAAAATACTAAAACATCAATGCTTAATGACTAGCTGCTGCAGTAAGTGCAATGCCAATTCTGTATTGCATGAATATTGAAACCCTCAGGAAGGCCAGGCCACAGAGTCATCATGGCTAAGTTGACTTTTAATCCTAACACTGAATTTCCTTACTTTTGTGGCTTTAATCCACAACCTTTACTGATTCCTTAACATATTTTGTTCCAATTAATTAATTTTCTTTCTTTCTAACAAAGCAGTTTACAAATAGATCAGTACTTTGTATTGACAATGCTGCTTGCGAGCAGCATTGCCAAGACTTTTAATAGCAGACCCTCACACACACTTCCTCAGGACTGTTCTGGGCTTTGTGTTCTGGCCAGAAACAAAGCAACTGACCCATCACTTACTACATTGGACTTGTAGCATGCTTTGTGTATGACCCACAGCATACTTATGTATCTCCCTTTTTGAAGATGAAAAAACTAAGGCCCAATGTGAAAGTGCAACAATGCTGTTTCCATGGAGGAAAAGTCTAAGTCCAACTGAGAAAGCACAATGTTTTTTCCAGGACATGCACTACTACAATCTGCACATGCATCACCATGTGAATCTATTATTTAATTATAACTTCTGTATTTTAAAACCTTGTTTCTTCCATATTTGGACAATATTCTAGTAATCACCCTCCCTGATGACCATGCAATACTCAAATCCTAGCAATTTTACTGATATTAAATACTGGGCTCCCTGCTGTTACAGGTGAGACAACAGCAAAACCTGTTGTTGCAGATGGATTTTAGTACCAATCAGGCAAAAGTGCACCTATGACAATGTGCATGCACCCTACAACAGTGGAAAGTAAAATTGGTGTATGATGTGTCCTTATGCTTAAAAATATTGTCCTTTTTAATATTTTTTTTCATATATAAAGCCAAAAACTTACTGGACCAAACATCACTAAAATTGGTTGAGCGAGAGATGCTATGCAACAATAAATGCTCTCAAAAATCTTGTGAAAATCTGTCACAAAAGGGGCAAAATATAATCAGCTGAAAATTGTGCTTTAACTTTAAAGTGCCTATCCCACCATAATTAGAGTGGCACTATTGTGACATTGTTATAATTCAGATTAATGTCTTAAGTCTATAATTACTATGAATGAATGATTGCACTCATTTACAATTTATATAAATGTTAGTGTCAGGAAATCCAGTTTTTCAATTATTTTCAATTATTTTCCTCCCCTCAACTACATTGTAGAGGCAGACACACTAATTCCCTGGTTGAACAGACAGTGTGCAGCTACTGTGCCTTCATCTCTTATACCAGTGCCATTCCTAAAACTGCTCATAGGCAACACTTGTAAGTCATGTAGGTAGTTAGTGTGATCTGTTTGAAAAGTAACAAATGACACCTACATCACACTGACTCAACAAAATGGAAACATTACTTTGTTTTGTTTCTAAACCTACAGTAAACCTGCCAGGTAGCACAAAACAGCACTGCTGGTGTATCACCAGGTCATCTCGATAAGCAGACAGTTGCAACAAAAGTGGGAAAGGGAAGGGCTCCTTGTATAAACATGGTTGTTTCAGAAATGATGGTACTGTATGAAAGTCCCCAACACGTCATTACTTACTGTAATGGGTGGCAGTAGAGAAGCATGATCATAACTTGATCAGGTTCAGGGTGCACTGCGATTCAGCATGACCTGAAAGAGGAAGTCAGCAGTAATGTATTTATCTAAGCATTTATGTGTTTAGTTTTTTATTGCAAATGTTTCACCAGGAAAGGCATGATGAACTGATGACAGTTCATTTCCAGATGCATCGGTTGGGGGGGGGGGGGAGTAAGGAAAATAGTACAAAGAATAGTATATTTTCAGATATGCACCAACAATAGTCAATACTATGCAATATTCAGTGCAGGGTAAAACAGTACCAACATGGTGCAATAAGGTAGATAAAACATGCTTGAGCAGGTGCAGTGAAACAGCCCTAATGGGTGCATCAGTAGGGGGCACTGTATCATTGGCATCCATGTGAATGGATGCAGATGAGCATGCAGTAAGTAAGAAACTAGAAGAAGTTGGCAATTTGGTTCCACTTTGATTCATCCCCCAGACTTCAGTTTAAATTTGATACTTTGGTCAAAACACTGTAGGTCCTTGGCAAGTAGGGGTATGTGACATCCCTCCTCCACTCCATTCACTTTTCACCATCTACAGTACATCATTCTTTGGTTCCCTAGACTGTGTTGTGTGTGAAAACAAAACTTCTCCTTGGCTGGCAAGGATACTTCTTCTTTTTTTTTTTTTTACAAAAAATTACTGGTGGGAGGGGTATCCATGAGACTAATCCTGGCCACCTATAAAAGCCTAATGTGGTTTTTGTTGATTTGTCAAAGGCTCAAAATGGCCTGAAAGGACACAAAATGTTTGCAGCCCTGAATCAAAGGTAACAATTTAGCACTTTTACCAGCTGTAAATTTGGCATCAGTTAGTAAGCAGTCAACTGGTTAAGCATGTGAATGACACAACGCTTGCCAAGATGTTTTGTACAGAGGAGGACTTTAGAAAGCTGGAAATGCACTTGGATATATTATGTAGTTGTTAAGATACTGTAAGTGTTCAATGGAATTTCTTAACGGAATTGAACATGAGCAAATAAAAGGTTATGCAGCTTTGGGAAAAAGCACAAGAAATAGACAGACATGCTGAAGGAATCTGCATTTGTAGGGAAAAGGTATTGGAAATCATCCTAGACTCCTCTCTTAAAATGGTTTTCAAGTTTTCTGCCAAACACTTATAACTGGCTCAACAGAACTCAACTCTCATTCCATGCTCAATAAATTTCAGTTTTGGGGCATCCATGTCCTGCCTATTCAAAGACCTCTTGCCTGGTAAACACCTATGCTCTCTCTCTCCTCCATCCAGGAATTAATTATTGCTGGCCTTCTAGAGATCACACTTAAAACAGTCTGGTGACAAAGCTTTTTTAATGGTGGCCATGGCAAAATGGCACACCTTAGTTTTTTCTCTGAGCATTTCCTCCTCAGTGGAGGATATAAAAGTGTCATAAAAAGTTACCTGTTTGACCTGGCATATGGTCAGAAAACTTGAGCTGCCCTCTTTGTACCTTTAGTTGTATTTCATTTTTAGTCTTGTTATATGAGTTTACATGTTTTAACAGCTGCATGTATGTGACGCACCCTGATAAGATGCTCAACAAATAAAATTGCCTTGCTTTGCCATGCCTTATAAATAGAGATAATGGGATACTCTCTCAACTCTTCCAGATACACCTGGATTACATGATTTAGGGCAGAAGAGGGTGACCCAGATATCACTGGTTCCACAATGGAGTAATCCAGATGTTTATTTCCAGAGTAGATTCTCACACCTTGGGTAATAGCTGGATTGTCTCAGGTATTTCAACAGGAAAATGACCAAGATACCCAATTACTCTCATCTGGCCAAAATGTGGATAAAACTGCATAAAGGCTAGGTACCCCCCCTGTGTTTAGGAGTTTATGGCGGTAGTCTTATCAGAGGAACACCCATCTTACACCATAGAACCTATAGCAGCACAGTCACTGACATCATCTTGAGACTGAGGCATTGGAGTAGGGGCATCATAAGCAATACAACAGGGCATCAATACATGAGAGACCACACATAACTGAGATCAAACATGGAGCTGGAATCAAGCTTTGTTGTGTTTACTTAATTACTGCAGATGTTGCATAGTTAGCATTTCCTCAAAATCCTCATCCATGACTCTTGATGCTGTATCCATGCTAACCAGTTGGATCATATTTCCATCCCTCACCTCAAGCCCATACTTTTTTAAGGTTTACCCCAATTTAAAAGGCATAATATTTAGAAATTTAAACAGAACTAGTCCAATACATTTACTGCATATCCCCTAACCTCCTATGGGGTCCCTGGAGCCCTGGCATTCCCAAGATGTATTTGGCATGCTTCCAGTTAGGACAACCACCATATCTGGGGCAAAGCCATACCTGCACCTGTCCCATTATGCCTTTTCAGGACAATTAAGTGAACAGAATGTCAGCATCATGACAGTACTGCTAAGCTTGATTAGTTGGGCCCTCTGGTGCAATAGTAATACTACCGCTCACAATGCCAGTGACCCAGGTTTGGGAATGAGCCAAGGGAGCTGGAAAGCCTGCTGGGGAGGGGAAGCTCTAACATCTGATGGACAGCTCACTTCCTCTGGGAGGGAGGGAGGGGGGACGACGGCCCAGTGCTGTTCTGACCTCTGGTGGAGGCCAGTGGCACAACAGCCTGACACCACACAGAAGGGGAGGAGCATGGCAGGATGTCAGCATAAAGTGCCTTGATGTCATGGCACAACCAGGACTCCAGGGGTTACAGGGAAAAAAATCAGGACTTGGCAGAGGATGGCACCCCTCACCACCTGACCTGCGAGGCTACAATGGGGGGCCCATTGAAAAAAGAAGGATTTTGGGGTTTCCTGCACCCCAACCCCACCTGGGGGGATAACTGAGGCTATATGGCGGTGCCTGACCAGTGGATCGTGGATCGAGGTGGGTCGGTGGAGCTGTGCCAGTTAAAATAAATAAATAAAATGTTTAGTTGGTCTGGCCATACCTGTCTCCCTCTGACAGTGTACTGATAGCCCTAGTGGCCAAAAGAAACAGTCACCAATGCTTTTCCCCTCACTCGGGGTCTTACTGAACTCAACTCTTATCAGTACCCTCTCCAGCTGATGACCACTCATTTAGTTTCAGTGACAGGGGAAATACTCTAAGTTACAAGTGTTTAAAGTATAGAAAAATACATCACTAATACAATTATTACTTGCAAATGTGCCCTTTTTGACTCGTAGCTCCAATTACTCCTGAGCCATATTCCAACTGCCCTTGGCCAGAGTGGATCTGAAATGAACCCAGTAGGGGTGGGTGAAATTTATCTTCCACCAGCAAAACTGAGACAAAATTCAAATTTTGGTTCTGCAAATTTTGTGAAATTTCCACGATAATTTCATGAAATTTAATCAAAACTCTGATATCAGTTATTTCTGCTTAATTTTAAGAGTATTTGTCCAAATTACACCAAAGTTGGTATAATGTCTTTACCAAGGTCTCTATCTTTAAAAGTGACTGATTTATAAGCCTCCAAACTTTCAGGAATTTTAAAATTACATTTTGCAATTATGTGAACTGCAGAATTTTAAGCCCCTGTAACTTTAAAAGTAGAGCATTGAATATCACCAATTTTATTATTTTATTTATTTATTTTATTGAATTTTGGTAACCAGGCAGGCCCACTGAGACAAGACAGTCCCTTTTTCAGTGGTGACCCAGAAATTATTATTAGGTTCACTGACACTAATTAGTAGGCTTTGAGGCCATCCCCATGGCTCAGCAGTAGAGCATCGTGATGACATGCTGATGACCCAGGTTCAGAAGTGAGCCTGGGAAGTCATGTTGATGGGAGGTAGGCCATGAAAGAGACAGCTACCACTTGGCAGTGCATCTTGGTGGGGGAAGGCTGTTGGCAGCTTCTACCAACTCAGTGACCCCTCCAGCTGGGCTAGGGATCTTGCTCCTGTTTCAGGGGAAGCTGTGCAAGACTTACAGAAGCTCCATCCCACCAGGGAAGACCGGAAGGAAATATGTAGGAGGGAAACCCAGTAGCCACCTGAATGGTGGATTGATTCAGCCTTATCAGGATATATCCCTGTGAACAGGGCAAATCCCTGAAAGATGAGCTGCTGGCTTGAAGAAAAAAATAATATGGGGAAAAAAAAGGCTGTGTGTGTCAACTTTCTCAGAGGTTGGCCAAGCTGTAAGCAGTCAAAGATTCCAAAATAACATCCGTAATTAAAGTTGAATGTCATGAGCTTTTACGATATACTGAAATGTTGTGATACCTTTGTCAAAGTCAGGTTCATACATTTTGCCCAGTTATACACTTGGGTTGCCATTGTAGAGGAAGGTAAAGGCTGGGCAAAGTGGCAAAATATGTAACGTTGATAGGAGGCTTCATTGAAGAAGTATTGTGATTTCAAGTGCCAGGCCACTATCCTGAGTGACAAACCATGAAGAATAGTTATTGACATCACTGTGCACTAGCCTGAATTCTTGAAGTATGCAGATAACCACTAGAGCTTAATGACTTCTGGAAGCACATGCACATGGACATGCATATGCAGCATTGTTTTTGGACAGTGCCACCTGCTGATTCTTTAATAACCCTGTGGATAACAATATATGTTTTTATTACCTGAAAACAGTGGAACCAACTGACACTGGGCCTTTCAACTAGTTGTATGTTATGCATATAAATGTTCAGTTATCAACATCAGTTATCTAGATGTACAGTAGGAGCAAGGAGCAACACTGAAGGAAAGGTGAGGCAATGTGATTATTTCAGAAATCCTACCTGGGCCTCAGGTTGAAAGAACAAAAATAAGAGATATTATTACTTTAAATTGGTAGCTAAAGAGATTGTGTTATAGGGAGGGCTTTAAGTTTGTAGATCATTGGGATGCTTTCAAGGATAACAGATTGTTGAAGGGTGACAGACTCCATTTCAATAGACATGGTACCAGAACTCTGGCCTATAGGTTGAATATTTGCTTTTCAGATCATTTAAGTTACAAACTGGGAGAACTGGGGGAGGGAACATCGACACAAATAGTATCACTAGCATGCCACACAAGCATATGAAGGAAATGAATACTCTGTGGTGAAAATGTCTACTGATCAATACCAGGAGTTTGGTAAATACATTTGATGAGTTTGAAAACATATTAGGCACCCAGTCTGTCCATATTTGTGCAGTCACTGAAACATGGTGGGAAGGTACAGATCACTGGGACAGGGATATCCAGGGATTTATACTTTATAGCAAAACAAGGAACAACAGAAAGGGTGGAGGTGTAGCTACTGTATCTATGAAGCTGACACTATCATGTCTGAAGAGCTACAGGTGGATATTAAAGACCATGAGCAGATTTGGATTAAACTCACTCCAAACAAGAATGTTACGATAATTCTGGATGTGTTAGATAGGACCCCCTCACAGAATATAGAAGATGATTTAGTATTGTGTGATATAACTGGAAATTTAAACCCTGTGGATAGAATCATTTTAATGGGTGATTTGAACCTACCAGGATAAAACTGAAAAGCAGTGAGAGGTATGACACCCACTGAGGACAGATATCTAGAAGCTTTTGGGCAGGTGGATTTGGAGAAATATGTTTCTCAACCCATGAGAGGTGGTAATATTTTAGATTTAGTGCTCAGCAGTATGAGTGATGCTTTACAAGATTGTGTGGTAACCATACTGTTAGGAAACAGCATCATGCGATGGTGGGATTTCGGTTACTTGAGTCTATCACTAAACTATAAGGGGCAACAAGGACACTGTGTTTTAGTAAGGCTGACTTCACCAGTATGAGATGGGCTCTAGGAAGGTGGGGTTGGAAGGAGACATTTGCAGATAAATCACTAAGAGCTATGTGGGGTTTGTTGATTGACAAACCAAATAGCTAGTCAAAGCATACTTCACTAAAAGAAAGAAATGTAATACAGAAGGCAGAATTCTGGCCAGGGTGAACTCTAGAGTAAAGAAACTGATAGAAAAGAACAGGGCATATAAGTGGACTATGCTGAGAACTGATACAAGGTGATGGATTGATTACAAAGGAATTCTTAAGGTAAGTAAGCGAGCTATCAAAAAAGCAAAATGAGATTATGAGTTAGGACTGGCAGTCAGAACTAAAAACAACTACAAATCCTTCTATAGTTATATTGATAACAAAAGGAGGGAAGTCAAGGTTGGACCCCTTGTGGACTCACAGGGTGAGCTGGTAACGGAGGAAACACAAATAGCAGAGATACAGAATAGGTATTTCTCATCAATATTTAATAATAAGACAAATATTAACAGATGCCACTTAACATGAACCTGCTAGACCACTCACTTTAGATAGAAATAACATCAGTGTCAGGTTAACAAAACTTGATCCCAAGAAAGCCCTGGGACCTGACGGACCCCATCCAAGAGTTATCAGGGAGTCGGTCAATGAACTGGCAGATCCAGTAACACTGATCTTTCAGAAATCACTAGATGAAGGGGTGATCATAGACTCTTGGAGAACAACTGTTATATCTATCTATAAAAAGGACAACAGGAAGAACCCCAAAAATTATAGACCAGTGAGCTGTGACATCCATTTTGTGTAAGATTATGAAGGGTGAAATAAAAGAACATATAAGCAAACACATAATTGATACCAGTAAGGGTGACATTACACAGCACAGTTACACCTGGGGAGGTCTTGTAAGATGAACCTTCTTAAGTTCAATGGTAAAGTTCACAAGAACCTGAACAAGAAGAGATTTTTCACAAATAAAGTGTGATGAGCTTGCTCGATTCTTCACTGATAAGATTGCTAGCATTAGGTCTGATATCAGCCAGGCTCACTCTTTAAGGGTTTGCGGTGATGGGCGAGGGGAAACAAACACCTGTGTCACCTGATCTGACTTTGGTAAGCCGGAATTCATGGATATTGTGAGGATTGTCCAGACTTTACGCCCAACCAGCTGTAGTTTGGATCCGGGCCCTACGTCACTGTTATTAGGTTGCGTAGATACTATTTGCTTGATCCTTGCTGAAATTGTCTGGAAATCTTTGGAGCAGGGGATCTTTCCTGATCCCCTAAAGGAGGCAGTCGTTCGACCACTCCTGAAAAAACCTTCACTGAATCCGGACTGTCTAGCTAACTACAGACCTGTCTCTAACCTGCCCTTTGTGGGTAAGGTTATTAAAAAGGTGGTTGCGCTACAACTGGATGACCATCTTACAAACCACAATATCTATGATACTCTTCAATCAGGATTTAGGAAAAGACATAGCACTGAGACTGCCCTTGTCTGGGTTTTAAATGATCTCCTAATTGCGAGAGATCGAAAGACTCGTACTATCTTAGTCCTTCTTGATCTCTCTGCAGCATTTGATACTGTGGACCATGGTGTGCTTTTGGAATGCCTGCGGCTTTATTGCGGACTGTCTGGTATAGTTCTGCATTGGTTTCGATCTTTCCTCATGGGACGGAGACAGAGGGTCGTCACCAGAATTTATTCCTCTGATGCCATCTTCTGTCCTGTGGGGTACCATGAGAGCTCCATTTTGGCACCCATGTTGTTCGCTATCTATGCTGCCATTGGGAGACATTATTAGTGATACAGCTTGGGCTTTCACTGCTATGCAGATGATACCCAGCTGTGATTTGTCCTTTAATCCCGGACAGGAAGACGCAGTCTCTATGCTAACAGCTGTCTGTCCGAGATTAAGGATTGGATGAGTGCCAGCTGGCTGAGGTTAAACCCGGATAAGACTGAGGTGTTGGCAGTGGACCCAGGTCACCTTGAGGTGGGTTGTAGGGCTGGGCTTCCTTCGGGCATATGGCTCGATGGTGCCCAGCTCTCAACCTCAGACTGGGTGCGTAACCTGGACGTTATTATTGCCGATGGTTTGACCCTAAAATTGCAGGTGTCATCTGTTGTCAAATCCTCTTTTTACCATCTTAGGAATATCACCCGGGTGAAACACCTAGTTCCTCCGGATGACCTTCCTACATTGGTCCATGCCTTTGTGACCTCTCGCCTTGATTACTGCAATGCCCTGTACCTAGGGCTACCGGGGGTTGATATCCGCCGCTTGCAGCTGGTGCAGAATGCAGCAGCCAGGCTTTTGACTGGGACATCCAGAAACAGTCATATTATGCCCAAAGGCGCCGGACTGCACTGGCTGCCGGTTCAGTGGTGGATCACCTTCAAGGTCGGTTACTGGCCTACAAAGCCCTACATGAACAGGGACACTTGAGTACCTACAAGATCTCCTTACTCCCTACTGTCCATCTCGTTCACTCCGATCCACCGATGAGGATTGCTAGAGATTCCCAGGGTTCGCTTGAAAAACATCTGGGCACGTGCATTTTCTACGGGCCCCCACCCTGTGGAATTTTCACCTCGTCTGATAGGAAGCTGCCTGACCGTCGAGAGTTTTAAGTCTGAGTTAAAAACTTATCTATTTTTGAAGGCGTATGGAGAGTGATTTTTACTGTGATTTTATTGTTATTATTATTGTTATTGTTATACTCTGTAATTAAATGTTTGTTCACCTGTACAGCGCTTTGGTTTCTGAAAAGCGCTTAAAAATAAATTTTACTTACTTACTTACTTACAAGGCTCTGGAACAGGGTAAATCAGTTGACATCATTGTTCTGGATGTCTCAAAGGCCTTCAACAGAATACCTCATTGTGTGTTAATTGAAGGTTTGTTGGACCTGGGATTACATGGTAGCATTATAAACTGGAGTGCATCATGGTTAATAAATAGGATGCAGAGGGTTATCAGTCAAAGCATCTACTCAGATTGGTCAGAAGCGGGCAGTGGGGTCATGTTTGTTCAACCTTTACATCACTTCTATGAGTTGTGAGGATTGTATCTGGGTGACTAAGTTTGCTGATGACTCTAGGATGGGTACAGCTGATGAGACCGTGGAAGATTCTGTAAGGCTACAAAATGCATTGACTGAGATTGGGAACTGGGCTATCAAATATAAATTATAGTTCAACACTGATAAATGCACAATCATGCACATGGGCAAAATAAATAGAAATGTTAATTACACATTAAATGGTTGTACTCTGAAGGAAGTGATGGAGGAAAGAGATCTTGGTATAACAATCTCTAGGGACTTGACATTTAAGAATCACTGCTGTACCATTTCAAAGAAGGCAATCAGTATACTAAATAGCATAATCAAACACATTAAAAGCAGGGACCTGGAGGTCATAGTCCCACTTTACGTATCTCTGGTTTGGCAGCAATTAGAGTATTGTACCCAGGTTTGGGCAAAAAATTAAAAATCAGAAGTACAGACACTTGAGAAAGTATAGAAAAAGGCCACTAGAATAATTACAGATCTTAGAAGTCATGATTATGAGAGGAGATTGGAATTTCTGGGACTGTTTACTCTTGATTACAGGAGATTGAGAGGAAACATATGTCTATTGTACCAGCACTAACTAATCATGACCTGTTGGATTGCCTGGGCTTGGAATTGAGAGAATAAACATATTGTATGTAATCACACATGCTACAACTGAGAGGGGAGCTATGCCATTCAAATAAGAGACCCAATTAGTACAACCAGAGTGTTGATTCACTCTGTAACTCACTACCAAAGGATTTGGTGGGTAGTAGAGACATGTAGGAATTTAAAAATAAACTGGATGAGTTTCATATAAGTAATTACATCAGCGGATATAGGTATTAAAGTTGACGCGCTAAATGGACTTTCATCTTTATATGCTCTGAATTAACCAATGTAACCTATGTAGCTCCAAACGTGGCTAAGTTGTAAGCATAGAAATATTTTCAGAAATATTCACAAGAATAATAAATGGCCATACTTTTAGCTTCTATAACTTCCCTGCCCCATATCTAAATTTCATGAAACGTAATATAACTTGAAGGTTTTTAACTTAGAGCCGCTTCCAAGTAGTATGCATACCACATTTCAGATCTCTAAGACTGACTGAGTTATGAACAATTAAAGAAGTTCAGAAAAATTCCACAGAACATCACAGTTTTTTTAGAAAATTTCATAGAATTTCACAAAAATTCTGTGAAATCAGAATTTTTAATTTTGTCCAATCCTAGATCCCAGCCACCACCCTTGAGGGGATGGCCCTTCATTTTCCCTGTTATGCCATCTGGGTCTTGTTCTCTCTCAGGTTCTTGCAGCCTTCCTGAGAGACCCATCTTCCTGTTTCTGCTGGTGGATCTCCAAAGACCTGAGCATAAACCAGTGCTATCAGGACCCAGGGACTCTGCACAACCCCTGGTCCCTCAGACCTTTGCCTGGATTGTAATCTGAGGCTGGTCTCTTTCCTTGACAAGCTGTTTCTAGACTAAACTGAACCTCAACTTTCTGCTTGCCTACCCTTCTTATAAACAATCAGGGGAATGTAGAACCATGAATATTCATCACAGAGCTTTTCCAGTTACAGCTGAGCCAGAATAGCCTGTATACAAATATCTAGATATTTTATCACCAAACATACAGGGCCCCACTAGAGAACAACACTCAGGGTCAAACTGAACCCTTCCAGAGCCTTCTACTAATCAGCCTCAAACTTGGTGAAGAGATAAAGGCTGGTTGCAATTGTAATTATTCAGGGCCCATGGTTTCCAAACATCCTATGAGGAATAATAACCCTGGCTCTGCAGGAGAGTGGACACAGAGGATGTGAGACAGGAACTTAAGGAAGACCTGGTTAAGTCTAAGAAGCAGTCAGGCATCTGGCAGTTGGGGTTCAATGCCAAGAAGTTCAAGGTCATGCACCTGGGAGCTAAGAATCCGGGGGCCAGGTACTGGTTGGGGGAAGTACAGGTGTCCAGTTTGGAGGAGGAAAAAGATCTAGGGGTAATTATCAAGGGGTACCAGAAGCACTCTATGCAGTACTGTAAAGGAGCAGCCAAAGTAAACAGAATGCTGGGATGCATCACTAGAGGACTCACCTCCAGGAAGGGGGAGGTCATCTTGTCTTTGTATAGGTCACTTGTGAGACCACACTTTGAGTACTGTGTGTATTTCTGGTGCCGTTATCTGAAAAAAGACATCAGACTACTGGAGGGAGTTCAGCATAGGGTGACCAAGATGATCCACAGTCTAAGGGACAAGCCCCAGGAGGAGAGGCTACAGGAACTCCAATATGTATTCTCTGGAGCAAAGAAGAGAGAGAGAGAGGAGACGAGAATGAAACCTTCAGATACCGTAAGGGTATTAACAAGGTTATAACAGAAAACATTCACAAGTTGAGGGAG
Organism: Neoceratodus forsteri; assembly: GCA_016271365.2. Taxonomy (NCBI): domain Eukaryota; kingdom Metazoa; phylum Chordata; order Ceratodontiformes; family Ceratodontidae; genus Neoceratodus; species Neoceratodus forsteri. The sequence goes on along the minus strand of CM028132.1, from coordinate 1,068,491,827 downwards.
AAGGGGTCCAATAGGGGGACTAGTCTGAGACTAGTAGGTGCAAGATTCAAAAGGGAACTGAGGAGGTACTTTTTGACAGGAGTGGTGTCCAAATGGAATGGACTGCCAGAGGAGGTGGTTTCCTTGAAAACAGTAGACTAATTTTAAAGAGGATGGGACAGGGTGAAAGGTAGAGTCACAACAGGTGTGATAATGGGTAGGGGGGAAAAGAGTGTGAGGGATGCAAACTCAATGGGGAAAAGGGCGGGGGGGGCAGCTCCAGTAACGTCACTTGAGAGCTGAACACTGAAGCAGACTTGATAGACCAAAATGGACTTTTTCTGCTGGTATCTGCATATGTTCATATGGATATGAACAATTAATTTCAAGTGTGGTAAAAGTGATCCTGAAAATTTGTCCTGGACAGGATTCATCCTGAGGATTACTGCCTAATAACTGAACTATCACGTGGAGTCTTCTGATCTTTTCTACTCACAAAGAACAGCCAAAAGACTTGGTATTTTTTAGCCTGTAGAAAAGAATGAAAGATGATATAACTCAGGTGTTCAGTGATTTAAATGGTATCACAAGATCTGACAACAGTAGTTGGTTCCCTACAGTTCAAGGGCACAGAACTGTAAGAACCTGTCAACTAGGTTTCACTACGGGTAAGAACATCATTCATTCATTTATTGTGATGATTACCACAGAACAGACAGAAAGTCTCTGCAACACAAGACAGTTTTCTTTTTACAGGTACAGAAACATAGATTTTTGTTGGATGCTCAGGGGGGCGGAGAGGGAAGTGGGGCCAGAGCGGGTTGGGTGGGATGATTTAAGTTGACAGTCAGGGCCAGGTTGGGTGGGAGGGAGGCAATGGGGTTGTTTTTGGCATGTGGGGGATGGGAAGTTATGAAATTATAAATTATAAATTATAATTTATAATCACTATGATGATAGATTACAATTGCAGAGAACATTTCCTGGAGAACAATGTGCTCACACTTCATGGTTTTTCGCACCCACTGTATATATTTTTTAGTTATATTAGTGTTATTTTATACATAGAGGGTAGGAGGGACTGGTGCAGTAACTGTTATAGTCTTCACTACTACATTTAGATGGGATTTTTGCACTCAGTTATTCATACTGTAAATATTCAGTGACCTGAACTGGTGATGGTAGGTATGAAAAAATAACTATTGTGTCAACATCAGCTGTAGAAAACGCATTCTTTTTTTGTGGGGCAGTATATTTTCAGTCCATTCACTGCAATTAATAGCACTGCTTTCTTGCATCAGCATTTTTCAGGGACACACTTTCTATACATGGGAGCCCTACTAACCAAGGTCCATCACGTTTTTGCCTGAGAAAACAAAAATCACCACCGATTGACCCAGGTTGAATGTTTGCCAACTACAGTACTCAGCATACACTCTCCCATCTTATCAAGGTATAAGGATTGTGCCTTGACTAAAAATGACAAATATAGCTGGGTATCAGGTTAATCTACAATAAATTACATAGTCATTCCCAGATGAACAAAATAATCTGGCAGTAAAAAATTTTAATATGGAAACTTTAGCCAGAATTGGATCCAATGACAACACTGAAGTTCATATTTTTTTTATAGCCTAGTCAAAATCAGTCCATGAAAGTAGTTTCAGATTGTGGATCCGAAGGTTATAAATCTCTTGCCCATTTACAATATCATCCTACATTGTCAAAGCTGGGAACAGGCACAGAAGAAAGCAGTGAGACAGCCATTAACATATGGCACCATTAGGATGGGGCCTATTATTCCCTGAATCTGATTTTTGATGTAACTTGCTTAGATGGAAACTAAGGTGATGTTGACTCTCCAGGACTTATTTTTTGCTGATTGATGCAAAGCTGTGGTGTTCAGATATATTTTTTCACAACAAAAAAATATCAGTATAAAATTAGCTAAGGAGGAACTAGTGAGATTGCTGAAAAATTATCCACAAGATGTCAGATGAAAAAGAATGAGAAAAACCTGAGACACTAGCATCTACACAGAGACAAACAGGCAGATGCTGCATTCATCATCTTGAACCATAAGACGTTATCTGTTTGGATGTGATTTCCAGAAAAATCATTTGGTAGTGGTCAGAACTGAATAATGCACCATGCAAGTGTCTTTTTACATACTACTGGAGACAGGAGCCATGAGGACATTGGGATTTATTGTAATGTAAAAATGCTATTATAAAATGGGTAGGGAGAATCCTACATCCTGATTGGCTACAAGAAGTGGAGTATAGGAGTACAATGCCCTATCCCTATAACAAATAAGTTCTGCCAACCAGCATGCCTAACGTTCTAATAATCAATGCACCTGCATTTAGAATTTTTAAGCATATGACAGCCATGTTTTCCCAAGCACACTAAGCACCCATGATTTTTGACTGCTGCTATACAAACAATACAGAAACACAGGATTACAAAAAAAATTAGGAAGGGCTTTTGGCAGTGTATTAATTTAATAATTAATTTGATAACCAGGTAGGTACTCTGATCCGAGGGACAGTTTTCAGGAACAACCCAGGCCATCAAGCTGGAACATACAAAACATGAGATTTAGCATACAGTACATAATTAAGCAATAAGGCAAGACAGGGTGTGGCATATCATGGGATATCGTCATGCCTCTCGTGCTTGGGATCGAAGCCGCAGGTTTTAAAATGTTTTATGAATGAGTTTTTGGGTGGTGTAGGAGTACATTTTGAAAAATTGGTTCTCAGACAGTAGAGTGCAAGGAGGCTGGTGGCGCCGGAACTTTTTTGATGCCGTGATGATGTAGCCCGTTATCATCACAGCTTCAAAGAGCTCTTGGCCAATCAGATTCCTCTATTTACGATCCTCGGTTCATAATTCATAACTTACAATTGGAGGTAAGACATATAGTCCAACAATCCATACAATAATCGGTACAATGAAATCAGCACACAAGTGGTGGTCATACTTCCAGCTGGAGGTAATACATATAGACCAACAATTCCTACAACTAATGATTACATTGAATTCACCATTCTGGGAGAAGTGATACAAGAGTTTATACAAATAGAAGCCTTGCCCCCATCACATGTCAGGAGGGACATCTGCAGGCTGTGACAATTAAGAGGGGAATTTTGAAATGTGATTTGAAGAGATGGGATGTGCCTAGTGAGTGGAGCATGGGTTATAAGCCATTCCAGATCTTGGGGGCAGAAGCTCTCTGCCCCATCTCAGTTGCAGCCTGGGGATGGTCAAGGAGACATTGAGTGGAGGATGTCAATTCATATGTTTCAATACTAAGGAGTCTTGTTAGTGGGAAGATAACCCCATTATGAAGGGATTTCTCAAAAAGGGTACCCATGAAGTAGTCATGGCGGGCCTGAGGAGACATCCAGATAAGCATCATGTAAAGAGTGGTTGTAGTACTGGGCAAGTGCCCCAAGCCTACAGATGCTGTTGAAGGTGATATTAAGTCATGTGAGGCACTGATTTGAGGTCTCAGAGAAGATCGGAGAACAGTAGTCCAGGTGGGGTAGAAGTGTGCCTTGAGCAATGGCAAGATGCATCTCTGGGGTCAGAAGGTGTTTCAGGTGTTAGCAGATGCTCATTTTCTAGTTCACCTGCTTGACTACTTATCCAGTGTAATCTGTGAATGTTAGGGAGGGATCAAGGGTGACCTCCAGGTATTTAAAAGTTGTTACTTGTTCAATGGAGACCCCATCTGGAGTCATGATGCTCAGGGAGATTTTTTGTCCCGCAGTGCATTTGGCAAACCTGGGCTTGGAACCAAAAAGCACCGCCTTCATTTATTTTGGCATTAATAATTAATCTGTTAGATAGAAGCCATTTCTGGACAGCCCTATATTCCCTGGAATTCGATGGGCTTGTATCACTCCTGCAAAGGACAAGATCATCCATGTACATTAACTTGTGGCAGTCTGTGAGCCCCCTGGGAGAGCAGTTATCATAGTACAACACACTCTGGATCATGTCTTACTACTTACATAACTATAGATTAAAATTCACAGTAACTGGGATGACAAGTTTGAACAAAACTGTACATAGATACATAGACATTGTCGGCAGATAAGTACCTATGGCCCACCCAGTCTGCCCATTTAAGTTTGTAAGTTTTCATTTTATGTTTTTCTAGAAGTCTGTTGCCCTTTAACCCTGACCTCCAGAATTCCCTTATGTCTATCCCATGCATTCTTAAATCCCATGATTGTTCAGCCCCCACCACTTCCTCTGGCAGGGTGCTCCACTTATCCACCACACTTTCTGTGAAGACATTCTTCCTCACATTTCCTCTGAATTGCCCTCCCTCCAACTTTATCCCATGCCCTCTAGTCCTGGAACATCTTTTTTGCTGGAAAACAGTGTATTCCTGTACCCTGTTCCTCCATGTAAGGTACTTGTATGTCTCCATCATATCCCCTCTGTCCCCCTCTTCTCATCCAGGGAGTATTTATTCAAGTCCTTCAGCCTGTCCTCCTAGGACTTGTGATTCAATCCCTGTACCATCTTTGTTGCCCTCCTCTGAATCTTTTCTACCCTGTCTATGTCCTTACATAGGTAAGGTCTCCAGAACTGTACACTGTACTCCAGGTGGGGTCTCATTAATGTCTTGTATACTGGAATTATGACCTCCCTTTTCCTGCTGGTGATGTCCTTGCCTATGCATCCCAGCGTTCTATTTGCTTTATCTGCTGTCTTGTTGCACTGTTTCCCTACTTTAAGGTCACTGGAGATGATAGCCCCAAGGTCCCCTTCCTGCTTGGTGCATGCTAACTCCTCACCCCCCCAACTGATATGTTGTTCCAGGGTTTTTGTGCCCCATATGCATTATCTTGAACTTCTTTGAACCAAATTTCAATTGCCAAACCCTTGACCATTCTTCAAGCTTCTGCAGGTCCTTCCTCATTCTGTCTATACCCTCTGGTGTGTCCACACTGTTACAGAACTTGTGTCATCAGCAAACAGGGAAATTCTGCCTTCTAGGTCCTGCGCAATGTCACTGATGAAGAGGTGGAATAGGACTGGTCCCAGCACTGATCCCTGTGGTACCCCACTGGTCAATCTTCCTTCTGTGGAGTGACAGCCATTTACCACCACCCTCTGTGTCCTGCCACCCAGCCAATTACCTACACACTGCACTACTCTCCTGCCCACTCTCACATTCCCTAGTTTGTTTAATAGCCTTCTATGTGGCACAGTGTCAAAGGCCTTGCTGATGTCCAGATAGGCCATATCCACTGCCATCCCCTGATCCACCTCCCTCGTCACCCTGTCGAACAATTCAATGAGGCTGATCTGGCATGACCTCCCCCCAGTGAAACCATGCTGCCTTGTGTCCTGTAGTCGGTTGGCAACCAGTTGTTCCACCAATCTCTCCTTCAGTAATGCTTCCATGATCTTCCCCACTTCCAAGGTCAGGCTGACTGGTCTGTAGTTCCCTGCTTCCTCTTTGTTCCCGCTTTTGTATAAGGGGACTACATCTGCTGTTCTCCAGTCTTTGGGTACCTCCCCTGTTTCCAGTGATTGGCTAAACAGGATTGCCAGAGGTTCAACCACCACCTCTCTTAGTTCCTTTAGGACCCTGGGGTGCACCCCATCAGGCCCCATTGCTTTACCACTTACATCTGTTAAGACTCCCTATTAATCACACACTGTAATCATTTGAGTTCTTTGCTTTTAGGTGATAGTATACCTTTATGTGCCCAATAAACAAATATGTATTAGTGAAGTGTTTGAAGGCAATAAAGGAAACCTTGACAGCTGTTAACAAGAGAATGTAGATACAGTAACTGGTGCTCATTATTGTGGAATGTTGCTGTGAACTCGATTAATGAACTCCCTTGATGTAGTATACACACATTTAACTTCTAAAGCCTTGTTTTGTAACTAGCTCATACTTCAAGAGACTGCAAATATTTTTAATTGATAGCTTGAAGACTGTAAGGAAGTTTAGGCTAGACTAGCTAAACTAAACTGTTAAAACTGAATAGCAGATCTGGGAGACCTAAAAGCATATACAGTAGATAGCACAATTGAAAAAATATTCCTGTATGATCATGCAACTAATGGATGCTAGTCTGAGACCAATAGGAGACATCCTATGTGTTAATAGTAAGATACAACAGAAAACTGGCTTTACTAGGGTTACCAAATGCTAAGGTCATAGGCAAAAGGCTGTAATTTGGGTGCCTTTTTGGCCCTGGAAATATGCAAACCTACTACAACCAACACTGCAGAGTGTGTTATTGCACTTACAACATTTTCTTTAATTAAAAATATATGCAAAACTACTGAAAAAATATGGCATTTTTTGTTAACATAATCTCTCTGCTTTAGGATTGTACCAAGAGAAAGTTTATGTGATATTGCCACTACTGTGTTGGTGATGTGTGTCTTTTTGGTATTTTTATTGTTGATGTGGGGGACAAATGAGTGAACCTACAGTCAAACTAACCAGGATTCAGCAGAAATACTGTGTGAGACTGAAAAAAGAATCAAAGCTTTCTGCTAAACTGTCTTTTTGGTTGCCTATATGGTTTAAGTAAGTACTGTTGGTATATTTTTACTTTAGCAGAGAAACATAGAAATTGTCGCCAGATAAAGACCACTAGGCCCATCCAGTCTGCCCCGTAGGCCCTATACATTGTATGTGGCCACTGACCCTATGTGATCAATGGCTTTTCGTCACTCCCTCCCCTCTCAACCTTCCCTTGTGTCCTTCCCAGGCATGCTTAAACCCCTCCACTGTGCTTACCTCCACAACCTCCTGTGGCAGACTATTCCAAGCATTGCCTACCCTTTCTGTGTAGAAAAGCTTCATCACATTACCTCTTAATCTACCCCCCTTCCAATTTCATATTGTGCCCCCTTGTTCTAGTACTTTTTCTACTTTGGAAAACGTCCCCCACCTGCACCTTGTTTATGCTCTTGAGATACTTGAAAGTTTCAGTCATGTCCTCCCACTCTCTCCTCTCCTCTAGTGAGTACACATTGAGGACCCTTAGTTTCTCCTCATATGTTTTGTGATGCAAGCCGTGCACCATCTTTGTCACCCTTCTCTGGATAGTCTCCACCTTATCTATGTCCTTGCGCAGGTTTGGCCACCAGAACTGCATGCAGTTCTCCAGGTCAGGCCTTATCAATGTTTTATACAATGGCATTTCCACCTCCTGCCTCCTGCTAGTGATACCTCTGCTTATGCACCCAAGCATGCCACTGGCCCTCTCTGCCACCTTTGTGCACTGCTTTGATACCTTAAGATCATCAGAGATGATAGCCCCTAGGTCCCTTTTCTCTTTGGTGACAGTCAACTCCTCCCCCACAACCTGTAGCTCTCCCTGGTGTTCCTTCTACCCAGGTGCATTATTCTGCACTTCTTTGCACTGAACCTTAGTTGTCATATCTCTGACCATCTTTCAAGCTTCTCCAGGTGCCTCTTCATTTTCTGCACCTCTTCTGGAGTTTCCACCGTGTTGCAGATATTGGTGTCATCTGCAAACAGGCAGACCTTTCCTTCCAGCCCCTCTGCAATATCACTAATGAAGACATTGAACAGAACTGGTCCTAGTGCTGATCCCTGTGGTACCCCACTGGTCACGCCTCTCTCGCCAGATTGTATCCCATTTACAAACACCCTTTGTCTCCTGTCTGTTAACCAGTTCCTAACCCAGTTCACCACCTTGTCTCCCATGCCCAGACTACCCATCTGGTTAATCAGCCTTCTCTGTGGGATTGTGTTGAAGGCTTTGATGAAATATAGGTAGGCGATGTCTGCCACCCCTCCCTGATTTATTTCCCTAGTCACCCAATCAAATAAATCTATTAGATTCATTTGACATGACCTTCCTGCTGTGAATCCATGTTGCCTCTGATCCTGAGCACTGCTGGATTCCATATGTGCACTATTCTTTCTTTCAGTAGTGTCTCCATGATCTTCCCCACCACTGAGGTGAGACTGACTGGCCTGTGTTCCCCTCCTCCTCCTCCCTACTGCCGCTTTTGTGTAGTGGAACTACATGTGCCCTCCTCTAGTCCTCTGGAATGACACCCATGTTGAATGACTTTGTGAACATGGCCACCAGAGGTGCTGCTAGTTCCCTTTGCAGCTCCTTTAATATCCTCGGGTGGATGACGTCTGGCCCCATGGCCTTATCCACCTTCAGCTTTGTGAATTCTTCCAGAACTCTCTCCACTGTGAATGGGTTGCTGTCCACTCCTCCCACCCCACTGCCTCTGCAACCCAACTGCAGTCCTTGACCTTCCACTCCTTAGTGAATTCTGAGTCGAAGTATTTGTTCAGTATTTCTGCTTTGTCTAGATCCCCCTCTTTATACTCTCCCTTCTCCCCGTTGAGCCTTACAATCCCCCACATTTTTTCTTCTTTCACTGATGTACCTATAAAATGCCTTATCTCTTTTGTTTACAGACCGTGCTAAGCCCTCTGCTGTCTGGACCTTCACCCTTCTAACAGCCTTCCCTGCTTCCCTTAGACATTTAAGGTACACCTTCCTGTCCTCCTCCCTTGGTTCCTCTTATGCTTCCTGAAACTCAGCCTTTAAGCCCTTACTTTGTCCCCCACCTCTTTGAAGAACCACAGTGGTTTTCTTCTTATTTTCCCTTTGGCCACTATCCTAATGCATTGGCTTGTTATCTCCACTATGGCTCCTTTCAGTTTCTCCCATTGTTCTTCCACCCCCTTTATTACCTCTCCCTTCCACAGGACTGCTTGTATAAATCTACATATTTCAGTGAAATCCGCCCTCCTGAAATCTAATACTCTTTCCCTTGTGTGGCTTAATTAAGTCCATGTCTCCATGCTGAGCCATAACATTTGGTGGTGTCACTGGACCCCAGCTGCCCTTCCACCTGTATTTCTTTGACTCTGTTCCCATTGGTCCATACCAAGTCCAGAATCGACTTGCCCCTGATTGGCTCATGCAACAGCTGCCTGAGTTGAACCCCCTGCAGGGATTCCAGGATGGCTGTGCTTCTGGCTGAAGCAGCCACCTGGGTGGCCCAATCCACCATCGGAAATATTGAAATTCTCTAGTAGCTGGATTTCACCTTTATCTGCCATGTCATGCATGTTTGCCACTAGTTCCATCTACTTCCTTCCTCCCTCTGTGGTGGAGGTCTGTAGATCACCCCTGTGCATATTACTGTTCCATTCCCTGGCTCCAGGGTGACCCACATTACCTTGGCCTCCCCCTGTCTTTTCTGAACTTCTATAGCCTTTATACCATCTCTGATGTACAGGGCAACTCCTTCACCCTTTTAACTCTTCCTGTCCCTCCTGAACAGTGTATAGCCTGGTACATTGACTTCCCAGTCATGATTAGCAGAGTACCACATCTCTGTTATTACTGCTATTTCAAGGTCTGCATCTGTTAACAAGGCCTCCAGGTCTGGAACCTTATTTCCTAGGCTTCGGGCATTTGTTAGCATGACCTTCTATGTTTTACAGTATGCCCTCCCTCTGCTCTTATTCTTCCTCTCCAGCATCTTCCCCCAACACCGGTTTCCTTTGCTATGTGCTCTTGCCCACCCCATATCAGTTGTTATACATTCTTCACCTGCTTGCCCCTCCCTGCCTGCTTTAGCTCTTCCTGTAGTCAGCTTATGTTCTTGCATGTTCCCATGGGGGGGTTCCTAAGCCTCCTGACCCTCCTAGCTCTACCTCCTTGGCTAGTTTAGATGCTCACAGCTGAAGCATTTAAACTTCTTACAAAGGACCAAAGTCCCCTTCTTGGAGGGATGCAGGCTGTCCTCCTTATACAAGCTTGCATCTGCCCAGGTTAGTCCCCAGTCCCCTATGAAGCCAAAACCCTTCCATCCACACCAATCCTTCAACCAGGAATTGAAGTGCGGATGTGGCATGCCCTAGCTTCCCATGTTCCCTGGACAGGTAGCACCTCCGAGAATGAGACAGAGCATGCTATCTGTTTCAGGTTTCCCCCCAACTTCCTGAAATCTCCTGGACTCTGGCTAACTCCACCCTTCTCCTAGCCAGGTCATTAGTCCCCAAGTGGACAATGACATCAAGCTGCTACCACCTAGCTATTTCCGTAGTGATCCTATGGATCCGCTTCCCATCCCTCCACGCAGTACTTCCTGGTAGGCACTTAACCTCCATCCCTCTCCCCCCTGCTAGGTGTCCTTAACTCCACTCCCCAGACAATAAAGTCCCCCACTAGGAGAAGCTTCTCCTCCTCTGGGGTCCCATGCCTCCCTTCCCTAGGGCTCCATCCTGGAGGACCATTCCATCCTCCCTGGTCCCAGCCTCGGGTTCCTGAGTGGGGCTTTCCCATTCCTCCAAAATAGTGCAGGAGTTACTGAGCAGGATCAGTTGGGGAATGTGCTTTCTTCCCCCCTCACCCTCCATGAGCCCACCATAGTCCAATCACTTCTCTTCACTGGCATCCTTTGAGATACAGGTTGTGGACCTGGTGGTCTCTGGGTGGGGGTGTATGCCGCCTTCAGCTTGGCCAACTCTGCACGGAAACAGGCAAGCTCCTCCCTCAGCCCAGAGAGGTGTCTGCAGATAGGGCAGCATTGTATCCTCCAGAATGTCTCCCTGGAGACAGCTGCTCCACAACCACTGCACTGCTCCACTCCCATCATGTATGTTTCCCTCCTCAATCAACTACCTGCTTAAGATGGCTAGTTGTTATCTTCCAAGTATTTGTTTTCCTTTTCTTTTTTTTTGTTATGCTTTCTTTGCTACTTCCTGTATGGATGCAGGATGTAGCAAGGGCCTATAGGACCTGCCCTATAAATGTAGAGCAAGCCCTGGAGTGGGAGGGTAGGACTATACCACATGCTGTATCCAAAAACAATCAGCTAAGGAGTCCTCTGGCAGTGGCTCCTCACTCCACTCACCGTGGTCCAGACACAGCCAATTACAAACACATAGTCACAGACTTTATCAGCTAGAATTCCTTAATCCTGCCCAAACTAAATGAAAAAGCACACAGAAATGGCAGTTAAGAAAAGACTTCAAATTCAATTGCAAACACACAGTCACAAACTCACCAGCTAGGATCCCTCAATCCTGCCATAACTAAATGAAGAATCAAACTGAAATGGCAGTTAAGACCTCACATTGAAACTACACTAATCCCTGTAATGTGATGCCTACACTTAGAGTTCAGACACAGACAATTACAAACAGTCTCAAACTTTATCAGCTAGAATCCCTCAATCCTGCCAAAACTAAGTGGAAAAGCACACAGAAATGGCAGTTAAGAAAATACTTCAAATTCGGTTACAGACACACAGTCACAAACTCACCAGCTAGGATCCCTCAATCCTGCCCCAACTAAATGACAAATTAAAAATTAAAAAACAGTGGTTTCTGTTTTTAGCTAAAAATACAAAGATTGACACAGAGATTATTGCCTCTTATGCATCCTGGTGGGCAGGGACTTGTTTCTAGCCATAATTCCAGTCAGATTTTTTTTTAAATCACTCAGTCAGCTGTCATAGTGCAAGGAGACAGAATGGATTTTTATTTAACAAAAAAATTGTCTGGGGAAGGGATGAACAGAGGAAATTGACAGGGGTGGAGAAAGCGGTGGCCATAGGACTAGACCTGGTCAACAAAAAAGGACTAGACTGTTATTTGTTTAATTTTTATGTCAAAGACCAAAGTGATCTGAAGTAGGCCAGAAATTAGTTTGTGCTAAATTAAAGGTGAAGGTGATGAATTTCAGCACATTAACCGAATACAAATTCAGCATCAGCTCATCCTTACTCCCGTGTTCAAGTCCTTTCCTGAGAAATGGTCCAACACTTCAAACCGCAAGGATGAAAAAGCACTGCACCTTCTAACAACAAGGAATCAAACAAAATAAAAACAAACTTAGCACACTTAATACCCATATAAAGGGGAAGCAGACTGCCAAGGTATACAGCAAAGAATCAGGCAAAATAAAATGTCACTTGGCACAGTTAAAACCCAAATAAAGAGGGAGCAGATTGCCAAGGAATAAAGTGCAGTGAAAGAAATGTATTCATTTACAACACTGACTACACGGAGTGACAGAATGAGTCATAAATTCAGAATTAACCTTGCCTTTTGCAAGAAATAACTCTGGGCGGTGCATCTGCTCCAGAGGAAACACATGCACCAATTTATGTTTTTTTTATAATAAAAAGGTGCAGATATTATTGAGGGGAGAAGACTAGGCTGTTGTCGAGATTCTTTTGGATTCGCAGACTGAACAGTGTATTTCCACAGGGCTTAAAAGAAGAACAAATTATTTTTTGCTTTTTGTACTGTAGCTCCTCTGAAAAGGCAATATTTTATTACTGTATGTATCAATCTGAAGTATGCTGGTGTTTATCTGTTCAGCTATTTCTTTGGTTTTCATTGGGCATTTTGCCATGTTTCTTATTATCTTATATTTGTTAATCAGATTCTGGAGCCCACACCTCCAGAAGGACATTGACAGGGTGGAAGTGGTCTTTCAGAATAGTGCGGGGGTTGCATGAGAAGCCATATGAGGGGAGGCTATGGGATTTCTAACATGTACTCCCTGGAGGAGAGGAGAACAAGATGGGACATGCCCGAGACCTATAAAAAGTACCTCACAGTGGTGAACAAGTTGCACGTGGGAAGTCTCTTTCAGAGGATGAAAACCAACTGAACAAGGGGCATGTAATTAACCTGAGGGGAGTTTTAGAGGGATATGAGGAAATACTTCTTTACCTAAAGGGTGGTGGACACCTGGAACAGCCTGCTGGAAGAGGTGGAGAGAGCAAAAACAGTAGGGAGCTTCAAGCACATGTTGGATATGCATACAGGCATAACAAGAAGAGGAAATGGAGGTAGGAGGGATGCCAGTGAACAAATAGGGTCCTAAGTGTCGGAATAGGTAGGGGAAATAGAGCAAACTGGATGGGCCTACCAGTCCTTTTCTGCCAAAAAATTCTATGTTTCTGTATTTATTCATTCATTATTTAGTCTAAATTTGCTCAAAGTTTGGGGATTTAATTTTTTTCTTGTTGGTGATTGTCTGCTTGTTGCATAGAGGAAATGCCTAAAATGTTCAGGTATGTAACATCCTCCCATACAATTTTTCAGGTGATCTGAGGAAGGCATCAGGTGATAGTAAAATGTCAGCATGTTTGCACAGCATGTTTGTGTGCACAGCTTTTGCCTGGTGGCCATACAGCCTGAGTTTGGGAGAGAATATATATATTTTTTTTTATCTGGAATTCAGAAAATACCTTTGAGCACAGGTTCTTTTACAAAGGTTCCATGTCAGGAATGAACAAATTGCTAAACTGATTGATTGTTCCTGTTTGCTTTTTAATATTGCTTTAAAGACACCATGGCCCAGATATTCAAAAGGGTTGGGCATGGCGCAACAGTGTTGCGCCATGTGCAGCCCACTGATGCCCCCCGGTGTGATATTCAACAGGGAAAAGTACGCGGCATGAATCCCGATGCGCCAGAGCGCATCAGTAATGTATGCAGGCACAGGTGTGGGGGGGGGCGTGCTCATGCATACTCTGCACAGCCCGAAATTCAGCCCGGGATGTGCAGAGTCATGCATGCGCAACCCCTACCTGCGCCAGCACAAAGTTGATCCCCCCAAAAAAAGGAACAATGGTCACCCACAGATGAGCTGCCACATTGCAGGGCGCAACACGGCAGCTGCCACCTGAGCTCCAGCTGCGCCTGTCGGCACCCCCCATGCCCAATCGCGGGCATTTGTAAAAAAAAAAATCATCTGTCCAATATCCCTGGTGGTCCAGTGGACTGCTATCTGCCCAATCGCAGGCATTTAAAAAAAAAAAGTAGTAAGTCCGATATCCCTGGTGGTCCAGTGGACCACTGTATGCAAGATCGTGGGCATTTGTAATAATGAACATGAATTCCCCCAATATCCCTGGTGGGCCAGTGGACCGCTATCTGCCCGATCGCTGGCATTTGTAATTAAAAATAGACATATTCCTATATCCCTGGTGGCCTAGGGTACCCCCCCATCCCACTCGCCCACTGAGCCCCACCGCCCCGCTCCCTCCCGGTCAGCCAGTGGGTGACAGCACCACCGCCTGCCGCCCGCCACCCGCCGACTGACACCGTTGGTAGGGCTGTACACCCATTGGTTCTGGCGTGAGCCAATAGGCGACAACCCATACCGTACCACACATTCCAGATATGTGAATGATGGCTCAGTGGGCGGGTGGGAGAGAAGTACCCTGACCACCAGGGATATAGGAATATGTCTATTTTTAATTACAAATGCAATCGAACGAGATAGCAGTCCACTGGACCACCAGGATAGTGGGAAATTCATAGTGTCATTATTACAAATGCCCACGATCGGGCATACAGCAGTCCACTGGACCACCAGGGATATAGGACTTATTTCTTTTTTTTTTTACAAATGCCCGCGAGCGGGCTGTGGAGCACATTGCCAGCTGCAGGGGGCATCGGTCCCGGATGGCTGCTGCCTAGCAGGGCACCAGGCGCAAGTCATTGGGGATCGGCGCACCTGCATGCAAATGGGGCCATAATGACATGCAAATGGCCCTATGTGTGCCTTGCATACATTATGGCCCCATTTGCATGTTAACTTTTGAATATCGGGGTTGCTGTGCATGGCGCAATGGAACTTGCGCTAGCGCATCCCCATGCTCCGCTCTGGCCACTTGCGCTGGCGCAGTGCTACTGCGCCATGCACACTGCGGGTGGCATGGGTGCGATATTCAATGCTGCTGAGCCATGGCACAGCTCCATTGAATATCGCCCAGTCCACACACCTGCGCAGCAAAGTTGAGCTGTGCCCAAGCTTGCGCCACAGCCTGGTGCAGTTTGAATATCTGGGCCCATGTATTCATAATGTTGAAAACATGGATTGTTAACTTTCGTAAAGTTGAAAGTTCCTTGTGCTATTGAGCACTAATTCTCTGGAAGGCCATGATGCCCCTCACATGAACAAGCAGTAAAAAAATGTGAAACACCCCATTGTGCTGAATGTGTTCTTGTTCAGTTGTATCTTGCATTCAGGTTCATGATGGCTCCATTTTTTGTGCAGCAGTGAGTCTCCATTCTGTCTTTCATTTTTAACAGCAAAGAACCAAACTGCAAATGCTGTTACAAGTCAGTAACATTTATAGAGTAATGTATATTTACCTCAACTGGCTCTGCAATAATATTAAGAGCCCATACAGACTAATGCCCTCGCACTTCATGGGTCACTTCAGCTGTTCGCTTGTCATAGCTGTACCTTCAGTCCAATGCCATAGCTATATTCCAAAGCTTCAAGTACCTGGAATTGCAACAGGGCATGAAACTAAAGTTCTCTGAGCACAGTAGTGACTGGATCTCTCCAAAGCTTGGTGCTCTCAACTAGGTCAGGAGCTGCCTATTATCGTGTGCCTGAAAGCTAATGCTAAAGAAGTAACTGCTCCTGGATGATCTATGGGATGGCATCAGTCTCTCCACCCCATAAGATCACCATTGCATTTAATTGCATTTGTAATTTAATACTGTGGTATAGAAACATAGAAACATAGAATCTGACTGCAGATAAGGACCGCTTGGCCCACCTAGTCTGCCCATTTTCCTACCTAACAGATAAGCTGCAGATTCTAGTTAACCAACAGCTTACTTCCTCGTACCACCCACTAGGACTGCCTTATGTCTGTCCCATGCATTCTTGAATTCCCCCACGGTTCTTGACTCCATGACCTCCTCAGGGAGGCTTTTCCATGCATCCACAACCCTCTCTGTGAAAAAATACTTCCTCACATTACCTCTGAGCCTTCCCCCTCTATCATCAGATTGTGCCCCCTTGTTCTTGCACATCTCTTTTTCTGAAAGATTCCACCCTCTTGGACTTTGTTGATTCACTTGAGGTATTTAAAAGTTTCCATCATGTCCCCTCTCTCCCTCCTTTCCTCAAGGGTATACATATTAATCTCCTTTAGTCTTTCTTCATATGTCTTCGGGTGCAGACCCTGCACCATTTTGGTTGCCCTCCTCAGGACAGCCTCCACTCTGTCTATGTCTTTGCAGAGATGGGATCTCCAGAACTGCACACAGTACTCAGATGGGGTCTCACCAACTGTCTGTACAAAGGGATAACAACTTCCTGTTTTCTACTATTGATGCCTCTCCCTATGCATCCCAATATCCCCCCAGCCTTCCTTACTGCCTTCTCACATTGCTTGCCCACCTTAAGGTCATCTGATATAATTACCCCCAGGTCCCTTTCCATTTTTACTGCTGTCAGTATCTCACCCCCATTGTGTACTCTTCCCTGGGTTTTTGTTTCCCAGGTGCATTACCTTGCATTTCTTTGCGTTGAATCTGAGTTGCCATACATTTGACCATTCCTCCAACCTTGCCAAGTCCCTTCTCATCCTTTCCACTCCATCTTGTGTATCAACCCTGTTGCAGATCTTTGTGTCGTCTGCAAAGAGACATACTTTTCCTTCCATTTCCTCTGCAATGTCACTTATAAAGACATTGAAAAGGACCGGTCCCAGTACTGAACCCTGCAGTACCCAACTAGTAACCCTCCTTTCTTCACTGTGTACTCCATTTACTTCTACCCTTTGCATCCTGTTGTCTAGCCAATTTTTTATCCAGGCTACCACCTTGGGACCCACTCCAAAGCTGGCTAACTTGTGTATTAATATTTTGTGTGGGACTGTATCAAATGCCTTTCTAAAATCTAGGTAGGCCATGTCCACAGCCCCTCCCTGGTCTACTGCTTTGGTCACCCAGTCAAAGAAATCTATTAGATTCGTCTGACATGACCTTCCCATCGTGAATCCATGCTGCCTTGGGTCCTGTGCCCCACTGGCCTCTAGGTACTCAACACTTCTTTCCTTCAAAAGTGATTCCATCATTTTCCCTACCACTGAGGTCAAACTAACAGGTCTGTAGTTTCCTGCCTCTGTCCTACTCCCACTTTTGTGAAGAGGAATCATATCCACCATCCTCCAGTCCTCAGGTACCACTCCATCCTCCCATGATTTGTTAAAGAGAGTAGTCAGCGGTGTCTCTAGTTCTACCCTTAGTTCTTTTAGAATTCTTGGGTGAATCCCATCAGGCCCCATTGCTTTATCCACCTTCAATTTTATTAGTTCTTTCAGAACCCTTTCTTCTGTAAATGGACTGGTATTGACCTCTGTCTTCAGAGTGTTTCTCTTGTTTGGTTTAGGTACCTGCCCCTCCTCTTCCTTTGTGAATACTGAGTAGAAATATTCGTTCAGTATCCCTGCTTTTTCACTGTCACCCTCTTCCCACATTACCTCCCCTTTATTAAGCCTCAGTGTCCCTCCTTTGGTCTTTCTTCGCTCCATAATGTACCTATAAAAGGTCTTATCCCCTTCTTAACAGAGTTGGCTATCCTTTCCTCGGTTTGGGCCTGTGCTATTCTGTCTGCCTTCCCAGCCTCTTTCTGCTTTAACTGATAAAGTTCTCTGTCCAGCTCCTTCTGTGTTTTCTTATGTTTCCTGAATGCTGTCCTTTTCTTCTTAACTTTCTCTGCCACCTCTTTTGAGAACCATAGCGTTTTTTTCCTTCGTTGAGTTTTGTTGATTTTCTTTACACAAAAGCTTGTTGTCTCTGTGATGGCTGTTTTGATTACTCCCCATTGTTCCTCCACCCCTCCTTCTTGCCTGTTTGCTAGTGCTTTTCTGAGGCACTCTCTCATTTTCCCAAAGTCAGCCCTCCTAAAGTCCAATACTCTTGCTTTTGTATGGCTTGATTGTATGGCTGTGTTTATCGTGAACCACACTCTTTGGTGGTCGCTTGTTCCCAGATGGCTACCCACTTCTAAATCTGAGATTCTTTCTCCGTCCCCATTTGAGAGTACCAGGTCTAAGATTGCTCCCTCCTGAGTGGGTTACAATACTAGCTGTCTGAGGCATGCCCCCTGTAGGGCATCAAGAATAACCCTGCTCTTGGGTATGCCTGCAGCAAAGGTGCTCCAGTTAACATTTGGCATATTCAGGTCCCCCATCAACAATATCTCCCCTTTTTCTGCCATTCTAAGGAAGCCTTCTATCATTTCCATATCCAGTCCCTCCCCCTGAGATGGGGGTCTGTATACAACCCCCATGCAGATTGTGGTGCCATTTCCTGTCTCCAGGGTGACCCAGAGTGTCTCATCTGCTCCCTGTTTACTCTTTAGTTCTGTTGCTTTGATCCCTTCTTTTACATAGAGAGCTACTCCTCCTTCTCCTCCTCTTTTACCCTCCCTGTCTCTCCTGTAGATTGTCTATCCTGGTATATTGGCATCCCAGTCATGGTTCTCTGTGTACCATGTTTCTGTGACTGCCACAATATCCAGGCAACCCTCTTCCATCAAGGCCACTAGTTCAGGGAGCTTGTTACACAGACTACGGGCATTGGTACTCATCACCCTCCACTTTTTAATGGCCTTACCCCTATGAGCCCCATTCCTGTCCTTACTGCCTTTGCCTTTTTTTAAATTTACCTCTGTCCTGCTCCCTAATGACTTCTCTACCTTGGTGATTACCTCACTAATTACTGTGTTTTGTGGGGGGAGGCTGGGATTTCCCTGCTCCTTTTCAGTGCCTCCCCCCTTGGCTAGTTTAAACGCTTGCCAATGAAGCATTTAAACCTCTCACCTAGGATCCTGGTTCCCCCTGGACAGATGCAGACCATCACACCAGTATAGGTCTGCATCCCTCCAGGTGGCTCCCCAGTCCCCAATGAAGCCAAAACCCTGAGCTGCACACCATTTTTTCAACCATTCATTGGATTCCCTGGTGAGGAGTACCCTAGCATCATCCTTGCCATAGACAGGCAGCACCTCCGAGAAGGTTCCCCTATGCGCTACTTGTCTAAGGCCCCTCCCCAACTCTACAAACTCCTCTTGCACTGCTCTGATCCCATTCCTAGCCAGGTCATTTGTCCCTAGGTGGGCAATGACATCCAGCTCCCTCGCTGGTGCAGCTGCTCCAATGATCCTGAGGATTCGCTTCCTGTCCCTCCAAGCCGTGGCGCCAGGCAGGCACCTTACCTCCCTCTCCAATTTCTACCCCCCTAATGATTGAGTCCCCCACCATGAGTTGTTTCCTTCCCCTGTGGGGTCCCATGCCACCCTCCTGTGGGTCTCCTTTGTGAAGGTTCCCAGCATCCTCTTTGGTCTCCACTGCAGGTGCCTCCATAGAGGAACCACTGTCCACCAGAAGGCAAATGAATTGTGGAGAGGTACAGCTGGAGGATGCAACTCTGTTCCACCACCCTCTCTCCTGAGCCCATCCTGGTCCAGCCTCTCCTCTTTCTTGGCAACCTCTGAGGTAGTGGCATTGGCCCTGGTGGTCCCTGGGTGGGGGAGGAGGTTTCTCGAATCCTAGCCAGGTCAGCCTCGAGACGGGCAACCTCCTCCCTCAGACCAGAGAGGTGCCTGCAAATAGGGCAGTATCGTAGCCTCCAGAATGTCTCCTGGAACACTCCCACCCCACAGCCATTGCACTGCACCACTCCTATCATTTCTTATTTTGTGTCCCCTCTCCTGTTTCTCTGTATGCTTACTCTCTCCTCTCCTTACAACTCTCACCCTTCCTGTTCTGGGACAGCAACTTCCTATATTCTTCAGTAGCCTCATTCTTCCTTGCTCAGTGTCAGACCACCAGCAGCTGGGGGGGGGGTGGGAGTGAGCTACTTTTTTTCTTTAGGGTTGACAAAACCAATGTTTCTCTATGATCCTTCCCTTCCTACTGCCAAACAGGAAGTTCCTGCTGACAGTCAAATCCAGTGGCTATAAAAGTAGAACTGACTCAAGGTGGGTGGGATGGAGGGCAATTAGTAAGAAAAAAGGCTAGCAACAGGAAGTTGTAATTTGAGTCACCTGCTTTTATAGTGTCTAAGCCACACCCCCAATTAAGCTCTCTCTCCTCCTACTGGTTTAGCAAAGTAAGTTGATACAGTACCCTTTCCAGCACAGAACACACACTGACTTTCCTTTTTTTCTTTCTTTCTTTTTTTAACCCTAAATAAGACCCCTTCTACTTCTAATAAAGTAGCTGTCTGCTTAATCTCACAGACACTGACTCCTGCTGAGATATAAGTGTTAAATTAATAAGAAAATGTAGCTTCTTTTAGTTAGCTGCTTTCTGTTCTACAAGCAAGGCTAGCAACAGTATGACAAAATGTTTCACCAATATAATCTACATAACAGCCTTGGCCTCCTTTCTGTGGAAAGGATGTGTGGCCCCAAATGATCTTTCTTGGTATATTTATAAATGAATGCAGTACATGGATATTACCTAGCATATCTCAGCAATGTGCTAGCAACCCCTCTTAGCCCTACTCACTGAGACTGCAGAGCAGTAGCCTACTATATACCCAGAGCATGTGAATCTAAAATTACGAAATCCTTCACTGTGAATGTCCATACCTCTTAGAATGCACTTCCTAACAACATCAAAAAATCTGCATCCTTTGTAGCCATAAAGCAAGCAATGTCTGTCCACCTACAAGCTCCCTGCTCTTGCCCCAAATACTTAGATACGTATGATTCCAGGGCTATTGCTGACACCTAAATGTTTCTTCCCAATCATCTTACCACTATAGCTAATCAACCCTACTTCTGCTGTTTCACACCCAGCAGCCCTTAAGTGGTAATAACTACTCTACATGTTGTATAAAATGCTCAGTGTGCTTGCATGTTTACTGTAGTCACATCATCCATGATTAGTCGTTAGTTGTTACAGAAGACCTGCTGCTGTTGCTGCTGTTTTTGCCCTCCTAGAACATACCTGAAAAAGAAGTGTCTCCTACATGCTGATACCCTGGAGTGAAAAATTCTAAATAAGTAAGATGTTCTCTTTAATTTCTAAATCCAGTCTAAATATATGCTTTCTAAATCATACTGTGCCTTTAAAATTGTAGCAATATGCGCTCTCTCCTGCATTATAAGCAGCATTGGAATACAGTTTGTGTGAAAAGTGCTAAATAACGTAAAAATTAATTTATTTTCCACCTATTTAGAAACAGAGAAACATAGAAGTTGTCAGCAGATATGGACTACTTGGCCTACCTAGTCTGCCCAAGATTCCCTACATATAGTGATATCAGAGAACCCATTTGGACTCTGGCTTACACCCCAATTTATATGATTCCCTTGTGTCTAGTTTCAAAGATTCCTTTGTGTCTAACCCACGCATTCTTAAATTCTTTGACAGTTGCAGCCCTCACCACTTTCTCTGGAAGGCTGTTCCAAGCATCCACCACCATCTCCATGAAGAAATACTTCCTCCATTTCCCTTGCACCTCCCTCCTCCAGCTTCATGTTGTGTTCACTTGTCCTAGAACATCTTTTCCAATGAAAAATGCTCCCTTCCTGTACCTTGTTTATCCCTGTTAGGTACTTGAATGTCTTTATCATATTCCCCTGTCCCCTCTTGTCTTCCAGGGAGTACATTTTTAAATCTCTCTTCATAAGGCTTCTGATGTAAGCCCTGCACCATTCTGGTTGCCTTCCTTTGTACCGACTCCACCATATCTATGTTCTTTCAGGGATGGGGTTTCCAGAACTGAACACAGTACTCTAGGTGGGGTCTCACCACCAGTGATCTATTCAGGGGCAATATTACCTCCCCCCTTCTGCTGGTGATACCTCTCACTCTATGTATGCAAGCCTTCCACTAGTTTTTCCCATGCCTTGCCACACTGTTTAGCTACCTTTATGTCATCAGAAATTATCACCCCCAGGTCCCTTTTCTGCTTTGTAACTGTTAGTACCTTTCCTCCCATTTGGTATGTAGCTCTCGGTTTCCTGTGCCGTATATGCATGACTTTGCACTTTTTTGCATTAAAATTCAGCTATCAAACCTGCAACCATTCTTCCAGTTTTTTTTAAATCATCCCTCATTCTATCTACCCACCCCCCGGGTGTGTCAACCCTGTTGCAGAGCTTCATGTCATCCATGAACAGGCACACTTTGCCTTCCAATCCATCTCCAATGTCACTTATAAAGACATTAAAGAGGACCGGCCCCAGCACTGATCCCTGCAGCACCCCACTAGTCACTTTGCCTACTCCAGAGTGAGTGCCATTTACCACCACCACTTGACTCCTATTGCTCAGCCAGTTTTCCACTCATTTTATCACTTTAGGCCCTACCCCTAGGCTCCTTAGCTTGCTTATCAGCCTCCTATGCAAAACAGTGTTGATGGCCTTCCGAAAATCCAGGTATGTCATGTCCACCACCCCTCCTTGATCCACCTCTTTGGTCACCCAGTCAAATAAATCAATCAGATTTGTCTGGTAAGACCTCCACCTGTGACACCATGTTGCCTCAGATCCTGTAGACCATTGGCAACAAGGTATTCCCCAATCTATTCCTTCAGTAGTGATTCCATTACCTTGCCCACCACCGATGTCAGACTGACAGGCCTGTAATTCCCTGCCTCCTCTCTGTTCTCACTTTTGTGCAGTTGGAGTACATCTGCCCTCTCCCGGTCCCCCAGCACCCCCCAATTTCCAATAACAATTTGAAAAGGTTGGTCTGGGGAGCAGCCAGTACCTCTTTCAGTTCCCTCAGTATCCTCAGGTGCACTGCGTCCAGCCCCATTGCCTTGTCTACCTTTAATACTGATAGTTCCTTAAACACTCTTTCCTCTGTAAAATGACTCCACCTCCCACTCCATCTCACCCTTGTCCTCAATCTTTGTCATACTTCAGTCCTTCTCCTCCTTGAATATTGAGCAGAAACATTTGTTAAAAAAATCTGCTTTTTGGTGGTCATCTTCCATGTATCCTCCTCCTTCTTCTTTCAGTCTTACTATCTATCCCTTTGCCTTCCTCTTTTCACTTACAGTATGTATCAAAAAAAGTTTTATCCCCTTTTGACACTGACCTGGAAATCATTTCCTCTGTTTGTGCTTTAGCACTCTGAACTGATTTCCCTGCCTCCCTTTGTTTTTCCTGGTAAGTCTCCCTGTCACCTTCCTTCTGAATTTCCTTGTACCTTCTAAATGACATCCTCATTGCGCTCGCTTCTTCTGCTACCTCCTTAGAGAAACACAATGGTTTCCTTTTTGTCCCTCCCTTGCTAACCTGCCTAACAAAAAGGTTTATTACTTATTTAATGTCTTCTTTTATTTGTGCCCACTGTCCCTCAAATCCCTCCAATTTTTCTTATCCTTGTCAGGGTGTTTCTGAGGCATTCTTCTATTTTCTTTTAATTACCCCTTAAGAAGTCCCACACCCTCATCTTTGTGTGATTTGATTCTGACCCAGAACTTATATCAAGCCACACTGTACAGTGACCACTGTTCCCCAGGTGGTCCCTCACTGCAACAGTAGTCACACTGTCCCCGTTTATGAGTACTAGGTCAAGCAATGCCCCCTCTCGAGTGGGTTCCAATACTAGCTGACTTAGTTTGCAGTCATTACATATTGGGCATTGACTATGAAATCAAAATAAGTATGACATTTTAAAAAGTAAGAAAAAAAAAACAAATGACATTTAAAGAGGCAAAACAATTTGATTAAATGTCTTAATAACAATTCTTCCTTCCAAAGTAGTCATGCCCATCATCGCTGGATGTCTAACTTCCAATGCATCAATGCCATGCCCATTATCCAGTTGTAATATGATGTATTTACTAGCACTTTCATATCCTTGGTCACGTTAGGCCCATTGACAATATGTGTCCTCCTTGACCAAGCAATTGTCCTTAACATCAACATAAGGCCTGTATGATGACTTTGAAATTTCTTGTTTTCTGATAGTCTTTATACTCTACATCATCATGACCAGCAGAAACTGATTTGTACTTATGGTCATCATTCCATAGACATTCTTTAGACTCCACAGACTGTGGTATGATGGCCATTGGTCCAAATCTGTATTTTCTTTTAATCAAGAAAAAATCTGTTTTTAAATTATCTTTAGTATTTGGTACAACATCTCTTGTTTCATAATATTTGTCTTCTAAAATAAAGGAAAACAAAAATCATTAAGGTCATTCTCACAAAGCCATTAAAAGTAAATGTGACAATTCTTGATAGAACATTTAAATATTTAAATTGGATAACCCAAAAAGACACATTGAGTTGAGACTGTTTCCAGTGTGACCAATGTGGGGGGTTATAAAAGGGAAGGGAGTTTCATAGAAGAGACCAATGCAAAGTTGCAGAAGTGCAAATTTATTTATTTATTTATTTATTGAAATCTCAGATTACAACCTTTGAGCTGGAAGCTTGGTTACAAAGGTTCCATGTCATGACAAAACAGGGATACAGTAGTTAAACTATACAAGTCAAAACAGTTTTAACAAAGAAAACAAAGAGGCAATTCACATACAGCTGTTTAACATGTAGGATTATAAAAGTAGTGATATTATGGTGCAGTATATGCAGCAACAAAATCACATGTAACATAAGTGCACTAATAATACAAGGCAGGAGAAGGACAGAGGACCATGGATGGGAAGGGACTGGTAGCTGGGGGTAAGGGGAGGAGAGTGATAGTGAAGAAAGGACTAAGAGAGGGGATGAGCAGAGGACTGGAGAAGTCAAATTGGCCTTGTCAAAATTTGTAGATGAGGGTAGTAGATAGAGGAGGAGTGAGGGGGATGGGGAGGGGCATATCGATCTGGGTGAGGGGGTGGGGAGATGGAGGGACACGGCTGGGGAAACTGAGGGAGGCATTGAGAGATATATGAAGGCAGGGGGATGTGGGAGGGGGAAGTAGAGGTGTTGATAGGTGCATGAGCAGGTTAAAGGCAGCAGTCATAACATCATACTTGAATGAATGCTGAGTACAGTACAGAAGGTAACACTGACAATACAGATGAAGTAAAGTTTAAATTTGCCGGGGAAGTTCCATCAAAGTAGGGTAATTCACCTTTGATGAGCAATCCACAAAGCTTTGCTACTAGGCTAAAATTTTGCCTATCTGACTTTGCTGTTTTTTTTTTTTTTTGTGTGGAATTTCACTGTGAAGTATGGAATTTCAGCTGCAAATGGCAGAATTTCACTTTTAAATGGTAGAATTTTACCCGTAAATGGTGAAAGTCCACCATTCGTGGTGAAATCCCACTGTTCCATGGTGAAATTCTGCACTTCTGCAAATTGTGCTACATTCACAAATTAATTTGTGAAGTGAAGTTTCTCAGCTTCACCC
This sequence comes from Neoceratodus forsteri, assembly GCA_016271365.2. NCBI lineage: Eukaryota > Metazoa > Chordata > Ceratodontiformes > Ceratodontidae > Neoceratodus > Neoceratodus forsteri. The sequence goes on along the minus strand of CM028132.1, from coordinate 1,068,466,681 downwards.
ATCCCTAACCGACAATATGCCAGTATACCATAATATTGCAATTCTAAAAATATGAAGTAAAATGCAAATTGTTATTTAGAAGAAAAAGTAATTCCCAGCAAATGATTTAGAAGTGGTAATTAATGAAGGTTTGCTAGCCTCAATAGCAGGCTTGAGAGAACTAAGACAACATAAGTAGCCTTAGAGGATATTTATTTATAGTATATGGTTAGCCTCTATTGTGAATGGATTTCAGCAACTGCTGAAATCTTGTTGTAGTACAGTTCAAAGGTCAAAAAAAGTTGTTGTACTATCGTTCTGACGTCACATCAATAGTACAACAACTTTTTACCCTTGACCTGCCACCTGATTGGCTCAGACAAGGCTCTCTCTTGAAAAGAAAAACAAACATGGCGGCACAATTTAGTGAGCACCAGGCAGTGGAGCCACTGACTTTGAAGTCGGGAGTCAGGACATGGAGAACCATGCATGGCTTCCTTTCTGAAAATACTATTTAATTTTCCCCCCCAATTTTAAAATGATACGATGTGCATAGAGGAAACTGAGAAACCGGAGGGAGTACTAGCGTCACAAGCGGGAACGGGAGTGAGCAGTAGCACTAGAGGAATGGGATCAGTGCCTACAGCAAGTAAAATAGAAAAATATTGTAAAAAAACAACAAAACACCCATATGCTATATAAAACAGTGGATGGGTGAACATCCACAACTAAGTCTGTGTTCCGATCTCAGGCAGTTGATGACATCAGTGAGACCTCTTGAGCTTCGCTCTCGAGGTTTCTGTGATGTCATCAACTTCCTCAATGGAAACACAGCCTTGTTGTGGATGTTCACCCATCCACTATTCTATATATTTAATTTTTATTTAAATAATTTGTAACCAGGAGAGCAATACTGAACTGAGGCTCATTTTCAGATGTGACCTGGGGAAATGGCAAGGGGAGAAGCATAGTTACAAACAAAATACAGCCAGTCAGGTGATGTGGTTACAGTCAGGGTAGTGTTGTGTGAAATTTAAATATTTCACCTGGCTAAATATTTCATGTAATCACGCAATTGTGCAAAATTTTTCACCTAGGCAAAAACGAAATTTCACCTCGTTTTCTGATTTCATGTAATAGCAAAATTTCGAGTAAAATGCTTGGTAGGCCAATTTCGCCCATTGATGCTTAAAATTTCACCTTGTGGTGAAAATTTCACCTGAGTAACTTTTGATCTCGCCAGCAAAATTTAGCTCCAAATGCTAACTTTGCAATGCATTGTGGGTAAATAGGTCAAAAATCACATGCAGCTTGTTTACAGCTCATTCTGCTACGTGTTCAGTAGGAGGGCAGTCTGTTATGTTGCATCAGAGCCAATAAAGCCTTTAAAACTTGTTTTTGAGCACTAATTGCTCCAAAATATACAGTTTTTTCCTAGTGCTGCTTGGGAACATTTTCTAATTTTGTGGATTTTTGCATAATACTTCTTTTAATTAGCTTTTACTTTTGTCTGTGTCTTTGAAGAAGTTGAGTTGGATATGGTAGGAGTGTAAACCAGTGCCGGCTATTTTTAGCCTTTTACGGATTACTCTCAAGGGGTCTCTGTCATTTCGCTCCCGCTATCTCGCTCCCTGACATTTCACTCCAGACGTCTCTCTCTCCAACGGCAGTTAGTTCCCGCTAACTTCATTCCTGTCACTTTCACTCCCGCTAACTACACTCCTTTCACTCCCAATGCAGCACATTGCATACATCTCTCCTTCATTAAAGTAAAGCAACATAAGGCATCTGAGTACAATCGGATAAATACTGTTGCTCCTATCAAGCTTTACTGACTATACAAGCTCATTTGTTAAAAACAGTTTGATAGAAGTTTGAGGAAATAAACACTTAACTCCCACTCCCGCTAATATAACATAAATAATTATATTCCTTTGTTAATTATAACATTTGCTACCACTGGGTACCCCAAGCCATTGACTACAGCTAGGCTGCAAGTGCATAAATGATTAGGCTACTGAAGCCTCTGTTTGGAAAAATGGAAAAAATTCATTGACTCTGTCAGGGTAAAGAAGAAGCTAGTGGACAGCAGCAATTACATCTATACCACCACAAGCGTGGGTATAATGGCAAATCAACATGGCATGTGAGTTGGATGTAAGAAAAGACTTGTAATGCAAGGGTGCACACCGAAAGTTATGATTCACCGGTTATTATATCAACTTTCAGTGAGCACACATATGCTCCTGACCCTGCTGCAGTGGAGCGTGTAGAGGCACTGACCAGAGCTATGGCTCATGCCATTACAAACTAGGACAGCACTGCGCAAGTAGTCTTACACAGCAAAGAAGATGTATCCTTGGCAGCAGAGGGTACAATTGTGGACAAGAACTTAAAACACACTATACTGCATATGCCTGCTCATGGTGCACCACCAAACCCCCAGGACTTAAGTAGTTTAGTTGTACCACATCAATACACTGTTTTTAAAACAAGTATGGGAAGTGATATAAACTTTCTGCTTTTTGACAGTGGTCCCGGGCAAGATAGAATATTGCTGTTTGGTACTCATTTTAATTTGGAGTACCTAAAGCAATGCCAGTACTGGTTCGCTGATGGCACCTTTAGTGTTGCACCTCCACTATTTCAGCAAATGTATGCAATCATAGGTGAGCGCTTTGGTTGCATGTAGCCCACCCTATTCGCCTTGCTGCCAGGTAAAAGAAGAAAAAATTATGAGAGGATGCTGACCACTGTTAAACAACTTAATCCCAGACTAGACCCCAAAGTAATCATAACAGACTTTGAGAAATCCACACTGCAAGCTTTCAAAACAGTGTTCCCTGGTGCCAGATAAGTGGGGTGTTTTTTCCACTTCTCACAGTGTATTTATCATAAAATACAGCTACAGGGACTTGGACAAAGATGTGCTCAGGACAATGAATTTGCACTAAAATGTTGCTATTTGCCTGCTATTGCCTTTTACCCTCCTGACCAGGTAGTAGCTCACTTCAAGGAGATTACTGATGAGTCCATGACTATGTTCCCCTCAGAGCTAGAGCCAGTCATAGACTACTTTGAGGACACCTGGGTTGGAAGAAGAAATAGACAGGGGACACGATGAAGAGCACCTCATTTTCCAATCCATCTATGGAATCATTATGACACTGTGATTGACAACAGAGCTGAAACAAACAATGCGGTTGAAGCATTTCACCGAGGAATGCTGTCCATTTTGTCCATGACACATTCCACTCTGTGGAAATTTATAGAGGGCATTAAGGGAATACAGAAAAAAAGAGATGCAGAGATTGAACAAATCATTGCAGGGAATGTGCCAAATGCAGCCAAAAAACTTTACAAGGACAGTGCCTCATGAATGCAGTACGCTGTGCTAAAATGCGAAGAGCATACAACTGAAGAATTTCTAAGAGGTGTGGCATACTGTTTTGATTACTGAACCTCCCCAAGACATAATGATTTTAAAATATGTACCTGAATAAAGAGGTTTATAACAGTCATTTTAACAGTCTTAATCCTTTTGGAGCGTAATCGCTTCCTGGTTTACTGGAACATATGACCATCACGTGACTATATTCCCATGGCAACACTTAGCAATGCTAGACACACATCACATGACTGGTTGAGAGACAGCTAAGGTAAGAGCACACAAATTCATGTTTAAACTTGAGCTTGTATCCCTTGTTATTCCTAGTACAGCATGATTCGTATGTATTGTATTGCCATATGTATTGCGAAGTGCCTAGTGCAGCATGTACTCGTTTGCCTTAAGTTGCCTTATGTCAATATGAACTACTTGAAGCAGCTTGTATGTGTTGTATATGACTTATGTTTGCATCAAGTATTGTACGTTAACCTTATGAAGTGAAATGATGGGAGACTGAGTTTACATGGGAGTGAAATTAACAGGTGCGAACTGTTGGGAGTGTAATTACATGGAGTGAAATGACTGGAGCGAAATGTCGTGCTCCCACTCACAAGTTGTGAGTTATTTTTACTGTTATTTCTTATTCATTTTGTTATATCTTGAAAACATTTTTTTCTCTGAAAAGTTACTCCATCCTGTCTGAGAGTTCCTGCCACTGTTAGCCTGTGTTATATATACCATTCTTTTGCTTTTAGTTGTGATTATGAATTCTAACATTTTAAACACACAGAGTTGACCCATTATTTTTTTTTGTTGTTTGTGGTTAGTTCTGTTTTACTGGAGTGTTAACTTGTGTCACTTAAACTGTGAAAATCAACAGTTCGATATTTTTTTATATGGAAACTTAAGCACTTTTACTTGATCACTTGAACTTTTCCATTTACAGTTTCACTACTTTGTTGAATTTCTCCCCTGTATTTTATTGCTCGAGCTTGCCTCTGCACATTGCACAGTGTTCCTCTTTTAGTTGACTTACCTTACCCTTTCTCTGTCACAGCATTGTTTGTTTAACACCTGATGCACACAGTATAAAAAACGATATATTAATACAGTAGTTTTCAAGAGATCGCTTGCTGATCCCTCCTATCCAGATCACTGCTATATTGTGGTACTCGCCTTTGTTGAGGTTTTATGGTTGTCTCAGCCCTTATATAATAAAAAATAATTGTGATATTAACTAAGTAATAACACATTACAGTACTTCAGTTGTCCAGACACAGGTGATATGTATTTAAAGTTGGTCACTTGTGCCCTTTTTCCCTGTGTGTGTTGCTTTAATTCCTGTTTGGGGAAAGAAAAAAGTTACTGTTTTGTTTTTGCTAGAATAGGCTACCTACCATTGTACCATATATGGTATTAGTTGCACTCTGAGTGCTGCTACCTGTCCTGATTGTCTTTGGACTTGTAAGGAAGCCAGTACTGTAGGTGTGACGTGAGGTGTTATTTACACAGTTAGTAATACAGCCTTTCTTGTTATACTCCCAGAGAAAGTCAACACTTTGAAGCAGCAGCCAGCAAAAATGCCTGCTAAGAGACAGCCCAGTACAGGGGAAAAATGTGGCAGGGGGATGAGGGAGCTAAGAAGTCTGCTGAAAAGAGTACAACTTCAGTTCCAGGTCCCACTCCCCATAGCAGTGAAAGCACACTATGTCTTCATCAGTGTCTTCTGCTGTAGGCACAGGTGGTGCAGCATGTGCCAGCAAAGGAGTTGTTGGAAGTACTGGCATACCTGTGTCTTACTTTTTCAAGGCTCAAACTGTTGCATCCATGCTGTATGGGGATGATGACAGTGAAAAGAAGGGATTGGGAGCCACTGACACCAGCACAGGAACAGTGGTCCAGGAGGAGGGAGATAAGTCTGTCAGTTTTACTGTCCCTGTTCCTGCAGGAGTTGGTGATGATAGTGTTCAACCAGAGCCTGATAATCCTAGAGCTAGGGATAGTCAGCCCCCTGAGATGGTTGTAGAGAAAGAAAAAGGTGCCGTGCTGCAAGAAGATAGTGATAGGGAGGAGGAGCAGAACAAGGACATCATCACTACTGGTGGTGATGATGATGACTGGGATGATCCCACATGGGAGCCTGAGTTAGAAAAGGTCAAGGGTGATGTAAGCCATTTACATGCATAGCCCATGGGTCAGTCTGTCACCAAGCCAATAAGCAAACCTCCAAGCAGTCAAGTAACCCCCTCCAAAAAGTAATCTTATGGAAGTGATGAGAGCAGTCCAAAAAACACAAAGTTCCACACCTGTTTCTGAATCACCCCAGTCCCAGAGGCACCTGAAGTCCAGCGGTCAAAAGTCTCTAGTTTAGGACTTTTATGGTCTTGATCCTGCTGATGAGACCATAGCGATATGCCAACTTTGTCAAGAATGTGCTAGTCAGGGGGAAAAAGGGAAGCCACATAGGCACCAGTGGCCAACACACCCATCTGAAAAAAAGCACCCACTGAGATGGCAGCAACACCAGAAGGATCCCAGAACTGTTGGTGGCATCTTCCTCAACAAGTTAGATGTAGTAGAGCAAGAGCAGAAGGAGGGAGGGCAGAGTGGATCAGTGATGAAGGAGGAGGGTAAGCAATCCTTTGATCTCTCGAGTAGTGGGCATAGCAGTGGATGTGCCAGTCCCAGTCCCTTGAGTCTGAAAAGTACACCACCACACCCACAAGCAACCAAAATAACTGGTCTCATGTGGTCTACACAGCCCCAAGAGTCAAGTGTTACCCCTAAAAGAACATCATTGCTGCCAGAAGTACAGCATTCTGGTTGAACAGCCCCAAAGATGCAGTCCACTCTGAAGACCATCCTTGAGCGGCACACAAAGTACCACCTCAATCATGCTGCTGCATGAGAGTTAAATGCTGCTGCTGCTGAAATGCTGGCCATCAATCTATTACCATTCTCATTCATGGAGAATGCTGGTTTCCTCATGTTGATGGCCCGTGCCTGCCTTAAATGGCAGGTTCCATCGCAAACCTATTTTTCTAAGTGTGCCATGCCAGAACTGAAAAGTAGAGTAGCTAATTCCATTAGACATGCATTGAAGCATAGTACATCAGCATATATCCATCTTAGCATGGATATGTGGACCAGTGGACAATCAGCAGAAGCTCTTATCTATGCATAACAGCACATTGGGCACATCTGTCTGGGGTGGTACTTGATTTGGGGCCTAGCAAAACCTTCAGAAAGCAAAATTGTGGTGGTAGCAACACACCTGGTAATCGGAAGCATGTGCCCGTGAGTATGACAAGCGTTACTGTTTCTCACATGGCTGAGAAAATGCTTAATGTTCTGCTGTCAGAGATTGATGGGTGGCTTCACACACAGTCACTTATAGCAGGATTCATCTCAAGTGATAATGGCTCCAATGTAGTGAAGTGCATTAGCGATGGTGTTTTTTTCAGGGTGCACTGCCTGGCACACTGACTCAACCTTATTGTATAGCAGTTTCTCCACCATGCGGACATTAACTCATTGCCTCCACAGGAGCTCTCTGAAGTTGCACCACTTGTCTCCTGTGTATGGTTAACAGTGAATCCTGGGCCATTCTAAGCAAAATCAAGCTATAATCAGCATGTCACAAACAAATCCTAATAGCTCAAGAACCGTAAGTGCTAGACACAAAGTATGAGTGGCAAAGATATTCAGCACAAAATTACCTTTCCAATGGTGGTATGCAAATAATAATATGTAATTTTTTTTTTTTTATGCTGGTTAAAACAGCAAAAAATATATTTTCTTTCACTAAAACAAGCAACATAAGCCATACACACCATACCATAAACAAATGTGAATAACTCCTAAAGTATACATGATATACACAAAATATCAGTGGCAAAGTTGTTCAGCATAAAATTACCTTTCCAACAGTGCTATGCAGTCAAATATATGTTATATTCTGTTACACTATATATTAAGATATATAAGTGACTTCTCCAGACATTGCAAGAGCACACTGGGAGTCAGTAGCCGACTTCTGCAGGCATCCTCAGGACTCACCAGTGTATTTTACTGATGACTACAGGCATCTTCTGGTAGACAATGAGTTAAGGAAACAGTTACTATCGCACATTGCATCTGTGTCCACTTGCATGTTACGCAAAGGCTAGCGACCATCTATGTGAGCTACAGTGCAATAACCATCTGCCTCAGCACTAGATGTAACTTGATGTTGTGACCAGATGGAACTCCACACTGTACATGATTGAGCAGCTGAATGAACTGTTTAAGGCTGTGTCAGAATACCTGCTGGTGCACACCACTTGTGACAGTGTTGAAGTGTCCATTGCTCTAACAACTGAGCAGTAGCACCAAATGGATGGGCTAATATGCATTCTCCATCCATTTGAGCATGCTACACAGGCAGTGAGTGGGGACACTGCTTGCATACGTCAGTCCATACCACTCATACATGTGCTGAGGCAGACTGTAGTTAATGTGCGACACCAGATGGAGACAAGTGGGTATCATGGCAGTTGTGATGTAATGGATCACATGCTTCACTTACTGGACACAAATACCCATGTATCTGGCATTTTACAGTCGGGTGACTTTGAAATCACCACAATGCTGTATCCATGCTACAAACATGGCCTGCCTTCTATAATTGATGGAGGTAATCAGTGAGTAAAAAAGTTGACAGAGAACCTCATTAGAATGGTATATGCTGCACACATGAAAAAGGCATGCACTGCAGTGAAAACGGGTGTTGCTACCATCACCAGCGGCTCACAGGCAACCCAATCAGAGAAAATGGGCATGGTAGAGCAGAAAACAGCAAGCAATCCCATTTGGGATGTTCTCTTTCAGGTGGGAGTGGAAGATATGGAGGAAATGGAGGAGGAGACAGATGAATCAGCTGGACTCAGGGCAGCAGAATGAATGGTGGAGGCCTACATGGGGGAACCAAAACACCTTGCCATTACTGACAAGCCACTTCTGTACTGGAGCAGCAAAATGACTGACAGGCCAGCACTAATATCGGTTGCTGTCAAATACCTGAGCTGCCCACCATCTGGTGTCAGTGTGGAACAAGTGGTGGGGCTGGGGCCATTGTGAGTGACTGTAGGACCAATTTGTCACCCAAGAATGTGTCCATACTAACATTCATCAAAATGAACGAAAGGCACATTCCACACAATACAATGATATCAGTGGTGTTGCTACAGGAACTGTGTTTCGGTGATGAGAATGATGATAATCCCTTGACTAAAGCTTCCACCAGCAGCGAGGTGAATGAAGCAGCAATGGTGAGAAAATTCCCACCTGGTGAAAACTCCAGTCTTGAAGACTGTGAGTGGTACTTCTTGGATGATGTGGAAGTGGAAAAAGTCTGAGTTTACTCAAAGGGCAACCCCCAACCATTTTCACCTCAGTATAGTGTTATAACTTATTTTCAGCTACATACCATTGGATTGGTTATGGTTATATGTTATCTGCTGCAGTGTGAATCACTTTCATTTGATCACCCTTTGCCGTAAAATATTGTTTGGTCCCCAGTCCCCCAGCCTATATAAAGTAGGAGCAATACATAACCATAAACCATAAAGATTTTACATGATACAGTTATAATGTTTTGCTGCCAAAAATATCAAGCTACACATGTTACTTTTCATTTTAACTATTAATCACATCTTCCAGCAAGATATGTTGTCTTGATGTCATTAAAAGTGCCCATGATGGCACATGCCACACCAGCACCCCTCCTTCCCACCATCTGACACACCCATGCACTCCATGTGATCAAGAAACTATATTCTGCCACTTACTGTTCATTACATGTTGAAAAACCCTGGCTCCAATTACAAGTAGCAGATGAATGTAACATGCTCATTCAACTGTTAACACCATGAGTTAAACAACTTTTGAGAAATGGTGAATGGTGGCATCTTTAATGATGCTAGTCATTAATTACAAAAGGTTTAACAACTTACAACATCTAATTACCCCAAAAAGGTTATTTATGCTATACTACCAGGTCAACATTCTTATACAGAAACTGTGATAGTTCCTGGGGGGAAGGGGCAGGGGAGGACAGAGGGGAGGTGTATGTTGCCCTCAGTTTGGATTCCAAATTTGCATGATTACTGCAGCTCTGCCACCTCAAATGATTAGACAACACATTAGCCCCCTCCACCTAATTATTTACTAAACACCATCTCAACCATCCATTTCCACATATAGTTCCTTGCTGGATGTGGGTGATGTTTACTCATTAATGGTATGGACACCAGCAGCCAACGTCACAGTTCAAGCAACCCCTTCTGTCTTGCATGCAATACAGCTCCTTCAGGGCCTGGATGAATGTAGTCATCACACAGAGATAGGATGAAATCTCAACAGAGAAAAAAGACCTAAGACAAAAGATAAGGAAAAATGATGAATACTCATCAATCTGCATACCTGGTTTTAGCAAGCAAATTAGAACAAGCATAGAAAAAGAATATATACTTACCATACTGACTGATGTCATTAACCTGCGGAAATTGCCCCACAAGGAACATGCTGGGTGGTGCACATGATTCCAGACCATGATGAAGCACAGTAGCAGGCATTCCCCTTCCCCTAACAGTACTGCATACCTGGAAATAAGATAAAAAGAAGAACAAATTTTGTGCATTGTAAAATGTTCCAACCACCCCCCCCACCAACTTCCTCCCAGTCCCAGACCCCAAACAAAAGACCATAAAAAATAAAGAAATACTTACTTCAGGGACTGCAAAACTGGAACTACTGCACAATTAAATAAATCCCCCAGATTTTGTTGAGCACCCACATCAGCGGCAGCAGGAATGGGAGTTTAACTTCACTGGAATTCCTGATATTGATAAAAGCAAAAAAGAACACAATTACTATCAAACTCAGACATCCAGATGGCAGTAACAGACATACCACACTAGTAATGAAAAATGAAATACTTAACATCTGTGTTGGGAAATATGGTCAGTTCCAACATCCCTAGATCCTAATCCAGACCTGGCATGATGATGTCATCCACAGTAAACTAAAAATAATACAAATCAGTACAAACGTATTAGAACTCAAGATGCCACATTACCAACCCACCAACACCCTTATCTTGCACAGGGAAAAAAATAAAGATGGATACTTATTTGTGCAGCAGCAGTGTGGACTCTGTGAAGATGATCCACCATCAACAATCCAAAACAATGCTTCTCATTGCAACTTGGCAATTAATAGTCAGAGACAGCAGCAGGCAGCAAGCTACAGTGCCACAAAATGTCATTCACTCCCCACCACTAGGCAAGTTTCAACCACAGAATCAGTCAACATAGCCAATCAGAACAGCAGCATATGGAAATGATAATTCTACATTTCTGTCTCTATCAATGGAAAAAGCAGCAGCAGGAGGAAACCATTACAAGCAGCAGCAACATTTTGCAGGAGGAATTCATTTTCTCTGCATAGCACCCCTTTTTAGGTCCCTGAGGTGCTGGCACAGCATGTAACATCAGGACTGACACCAGATTTCAGTCTCAATTTGATGTAACATTTTTTTGGAAAACATTTCTGGAGTTCTAGGCCCTCTTTGGCACCAGCAGTACTGAGATTCAGACTGAAATCATTGGTAAACAGGGCCCAAAACAGCAATTTAATATCTGGTGGGGGGCACCATAAAACATCATGGCTGAGAACAGATTTCTGTCTGAATTTAATGCACTATTTTTTAGGAAACATTTCTGGACATGTACTGCCTGTGCTGCACTTAAAGAAAAAAGGTGTGGCCTAAAACCATTTGCAAACAGGGGCCAAAACAGCATTTTAATGTATGGGTGCTTGGGGGGGGCACCATAAAACATCATGGCTGAGACCAGGATTCTGTCTGAATTTAATGTACCATTTTTTTAGGAAACATTTCTGGACTTGAAGGTCATCTTGGCCACTAGCAACAACAGGATTCATCCTGAAACCTTTGGTAAACAGTGGCAGAAGCTTCATTTTCAGGTCCATGAGGTGGGGGGACACCATAAAACATCAGACCTGAGACCAGATTTCCTCTAAATTTACTTTATCATTTTTCCTGTAACATTTCTGGATATGTACGGCCTTTTGGGCACACCATGGAGGCAAGAGGCTGTGTTAAACTGTGGCCCAAGTGCACATTTTGGATAGGGTGGTGGTGGGGCACTATAGAAAACATCATGACTGGATGGGGAGGAACACCAAGTTAACATTTGTGACAACTAAGCCCAGGGGACTTGTGTTGTTAAGCACAAAAATCATATTTATGTTTAACTTCATAATAAAAGTGCTGCTTATTTAGTTTTCTATGTTGTGTATGTATTCAAACCGATGCTGCAGTTGCACACAGCAAAAACAACTGCCACATCACATAGCTTTGGGACAAAATGTTGTTCATACGAACAAATTACAATACTTGACATTCACGAATAGGAGAAGGATTAAAATAAAACAAGAAGCAAGGTACAGTATTTATAGATAAGGTACAGACTAAGTGACTCACAGTAGCATACACAACGGGGGGAGGTTTGCAGGGTAGTAGGTGCAAGGGTATTCATATCTGAGAGGGAAAAGAGAGGGAGCATAAACAATACATAATACACAAAATGCTGGATAAGAAAAAGAAACAAGTGGATATAGAAAGAAGAAGCAGACAAAAGATTTTTATTGGTACTTTTTTTATTTTGGGTTTTTTTTATTTTTGGAGGGTGCAGATGAGGGAAGAGTGATAGATAGTAGAAAAGCAATGACAGGAAAAAGAAAAGAAAATTCAGCTGCTGTGCTCACTGCCTGCCTCACTTACTAACATACTAACATACTAAAATGCCAGCAGAATAGGCCTAATGGTCTTTCGTGTCTGCTCGTTTGGTCAGCCCCCAACCTGGGTGCTGACCTTGCTGTCCCCCTCGCCTTCTCTGGCTTCTCCCTTCCCAGTTCCGGATATTCTTGCTGCATTGGATTTTGCTTCCTGAACCCTTCCCCTGTACCTGTCCCACCCCCTCTTGAACTCCTCCACTGTCTCTGCCTCCACCAGCCCCCTAGGTAGTGCATTCCATGGCTCTACCACCCTCTCAGTGAGTAGCACCTCCTCCTTTTCTCCTTGAATCTTCTCCAACTTCCACCCATGCCCTCAGTGGCCCCTCCTCCTTCCTTGAAGCACCCTCACTGTTCCTCCCTATTTACCCTCTTCATGTACCTGAAGACCTCTATCATGTCCCCCGTCCCTTCTCTCTTCAAAGTGTACATATTTAGCTCTTGAGCCTCTCCTCATAGGTCCTGTCCCCAAGCCCCAAATCATTTTGGTTGCCCTCCTCTGGACCCTCTCCAGGAGGTTAATATCCCTCTTTAAGTCGGCCTCCAAAACTGCACGCAGTACTCGAGGTGCGGCCTCACCAAGCAGTTATACAGAGGGAGTATCACTTCCCTCCTTCTGGAGGTGATCCCCCTAGCGATGCATCCCAGCATCCTGTTGACCTTGACTGCTGCCCTCCTACAAGTCTCAGAGTTGTTCATCTTGACATCCACCACCACCCCCAGGTCCCTCTCAGCCATTGAGACTTGTAGTATTCCCCCCCCAGGGTGTACACTTGGCCTGGGTTTCTGGCCCCCAGGTGGAGTACCTTGCATTTCCCTGCATTAAACCTCAGCTTCCACTTTCTAGACCATCTTTCCAGAGCCTCCAGGTCCCCCTGCAGGGCCACCCTCCCCTCCTCCCCATCCACCACCCCCCAGTTTGGTCATCTGCAAAGAGACTCATCTCACTCCTGATTCCTGTCTTTATGTCAGATACGTGGGCGTTGAACAGAAGGGGCCAAGGACTGATCCTGTGGGACCCCACTAATGACCCTCCTTGGGAAGAGACTATCCCACCAACTCACGACCCTCTGGGTCCGGTCCTGGAGCCAATTGCCTATCCATCAGATCATCTGGTTTCCCACCCCATTTCTCCTAGTTTATCCAACAGGCCGCGTGAGGAACAGAGTCAAATGCCTTGCTGAAGTCTAGAAAGGGACATCCACTGGTCTACCCAGGTCCAGGGCACTTGTCACCCAGTCATAGAACTCCACCAGGTTTGTCTGACATGATTTCCCGGGATGAATCCATGCTGTCTATCGTCCAGGCACCCTTACTTATCCAGGTCCCCCAGCCTCTCCTTGACAATGCCCTCCATCACCTTGCCCACCACTGATGTCAGGCTGACAGGCCTGTGTTCCCTGCCACCTCCCTTGATCCCCCCTTGTGGATAGGCACTACATGCGCCACCTTCCAGTCTTGGGGCACCCACCCTGTCCTCAGAGAGATGGTGAAAAGCTCTGCCAGGGGTTTCGCCAGGACATCTGCAAGTTCCTTCAGCACTCTAGGATGTAATTTATCCGGCCCCGGTGCTTTCTCCATCTTAAGGGAGCTGAGGGCTTCCCTCACTCTCTCTGCTGTGATTTCCACTTCCAGTACCTCTTCTCCCTGCTTAGCCCTCCCCCACCTGCCAGTGATGCCCCCTCTCCCCAGACCTGCCGATTGAGAGGGCCCCCTCCTCATTATCTCTGTCTCCTCCCATGTATGATGCAGCATCCCCATTTTCCCTGGTGAAAACTGAGGTGAACTACTCATTTAGTACCTCAGCCTGCTCCTCTGGGTCTTGTGCCCATCTCTTCCCTGATTTAATCCTGCTAATCTACCCCTTCACCCTTTGTCTTTCCCCAATGTATCTAAAGAACCCCTTTTTCCCTCTCCTAATTTCCCTGGCCAGGTTCTGCTCCTTCCTTGCCTTAGCTACCCTCACCACTCTAGTGGCCCTTCTAGCCATCAGCTCATACTCCCCTCGATCCCTTTCACTCCTTGAGCACTTGAATTTCTTATAGGCTGCTTTCTTTCCCAGCACCACCTCCTGGACCTCCCTGGTCCACCAACAGGGTTTTTGGGCCCTACCGCATTTTCGTCTTACTCTTGCACAGGTGCTGGTAGCATCCTGCACCCCTCTCCTGATGATTTCCCACCTACTATCAGTGTCCGTGTCTGACCCAATCCCATCCAAATGTTCCTTATGGATCCTTCCCATTTCCTTAAAATCCACCCCCCTGAAGTCGGTTACTTCCGTCTTTGTGCAGCCTTCTACCCCTCCTAGGTCCAGGCAGAACCAGACCGTGGCATGGTCACTCCCCGCCAATGGGTCCCTTACCTCCAGGCCCCCAATCTGGTCACTGTCTGCCAGGACCACATCCAGTACCGTGCCTCCTGGTCGGTTCCTTCACCTGCTGAGTTAGGAGCAGCGTCTTGAAAGACATCCAACAACCTCTGTTCCCTGGTCACAGAGGATGTCAAAGTCTCCCAGTCTGTTCCTGGCATGTTTAAGTCCCCTAACACCACCACCTTTCCTCTGCCCAGTCTGCAGTGTCTCCTAACATCTGCCACCAGACTGTCCTCCAGCTCCTCCGCCAGGGCAGGGGGTCTATACACCACTCCTATTTTTACTCTCTTGCCCCCCCTTGTTATCAAGGTGACCCAAAGCGCCTCCATGGTTCCCTCCGCCTCCTCTACTCCCCCTATGCCAATGCAGTTTTTTACTATCATTGCTACCCCTCCTCCCCTTCCGTCCCCCCTGTCCTTCCTGAACATAGTGTAACCCTCCAGGTTCAGGTCCCAGTCATGTCTTGCAGTGGCCCAAGTCTCAGTGACCGCTGCCACTTCCACTGCTCCCTCCCCCACTTTCAAGCATATTACAGACTGCGTTATTACATGGTGCCAGCACCAGGCTCCGATTCTGCCCTGCCACCTCCACCGCCACAATGAAGCTCCTCCAGGAGGTCCAAAACTTTATATTGGTCCTCCATCAGTTTCCTTATATCCTCCCTGACCTCCTGACTGAATGGGTCAAAATCTTGGTGAACAGCTGATACCTCTCATCACACTGCTGCCAGGTCTTCTTGGCTCATAGGAGGACCAGCTGAGGCTGATCCAGGCTGTCCATGTTCACCTCCCAGCTTGAACCCAGTGCCACCACTTGCTGTAGGGTGAGGTGGATGGGAGTACTGCTGCTGCCTGCTGCTGCTGATTTCTTTGGTGCCAGCGGCAACTTCTGGGCTCTTGCTGAGCCCTGGCCCCTTCCTCCTGCTGGTCCCCTTCCCCTTGGGCCCCACTTCCTCCTGCTGCTGCCAGCACATTTTGCTTTTGCAGCCTCTCTGCAACATGGTGGTGATGCAGAAGGCTCCGTTAGCCACCCATTCCAAAATGGCCCCCTTGCTTGCCCCTTCGCACAGATCTGCTGTGCAACTTGCGATCACAACACTGTTGTCAATGTTGTTTATGGTGAATAAACACCACACGGCAGACCCTTTATGCTGGGGGGAGGTGAGAACACATGCTTCTGCTGGGGGGCATTAGCTCTGTGGCTACTGTTGTGGGGTGGAGGCCACATGATCCTGCTGCTGCTGATCCTGGGGGGCTACAGGAGGGATCTTCTTCTGGGTGGTGGATGTGGAAGGGGCCACATCATCCTTATGCTGCTGCTGGGGAGGCAATGGGCTCATGCTGCTGCAGCTGGTCCTGGGGGGGGCCACATGAGGATTCTACTGCTGGATGGTGGATGTGGAGGGGGACACATCATCCTCACACTGCTGTGGTCGGGGATGGGCTTATGCTATGCTTCTGCTGCTGCTGCTGCTGGGGAGTGGTGGTCACAAGCTCTTGATGGGGAGGGGCCTCAGCTACCCTAAATACCAGCCTGTCAAGATGGACAGTGGGTGCCTTCCCCCAGTCCCTTTGCCCTTACCTTTCCCTTCCGTCATTTTAGAAAAAAAAAAAAGGTTCCTAACAAAAATGGAAAGAAGGAGTCACACGCACACACACATATGCACACACACAAACACTAAATCTATTTTACACAGATACATTACAGAAATGATCAACAAACAACACAAACACAATGAAAATGTATTATTTATAAACAAAAAACTGTGTAAAAAACACACAAAGGAACCAGGCCAGTACACTGTATGAAACTGAAAGGCTCTTTTGCTGGCTGCCTGCTTGTTCTCCAGTCTCCAGCTACACAGAAGGGAAATGAATCACTCACTTCCTGCCTGTATACAGTCACCAATGTGAAAAACCCAATTTTTCCAGATTTCACCTTATTTCACCAAATAGAAATGCAAGGCGAAATCTAAGGCGTAATTTGCCAGTGAAATTTTGCCACAACAGTGTAATGACATGAAATATTATGCTTGGCAAAATTTATGATTTCATTGACATTTCACTGGCGAAATTAAATTTAGCAACATCTGTAAGTGAGGGTGACATAAAAAGCATAGGTTGAGTGCAGTACAGACAAAATGGCAAAACACTGCATATGGAGGAAAAATAAGTTGGCATACAAATCATCTGTGCAGACTGGGCAAACTCAAAGTGCACTATGCCATTGTAAAGGGAGGCTGAGCTGATGCTGAATGTAGGAGTTAAAACAACGTTGATAAACTTTAATGAGGCAGCCAGAACTATGAGATTGGAGGGGGAAGTAAAGGGTGGTCAAAAGCCAGGCAAGGGCAGAAAGGGTTCAGGAAGAGGGTTGCCAAGAGCAGGGGGAGGAGTTTTAACTTGCATCTAATGGAGGGAAGTGGGGAAGAGAGTGATGGTGGAGAATAGCTAGTTCCAGAGGCAGGGGAGGTAATATAAGAAAGCAGATTTTCCAGCTGAGGAGTATGGGTGAGGAAGTGAGGATGTGTGTGCATCTCTTTAGTTCAGGGAATAGAAAGAGGGGGTATGTGGGAGAGGAGATGAGATAGGAATGAGGAGAGAGGAATAAAGAGGAAGGTGAGAGTTGAATGATTAGAAGGAGGGTATCTCAGAGAGTACAAAAGTAAACAGAAAGGCAGAATGGCCAGCAGATGTTTTGCATTAAGGGAACTGAGAGAAAGTAGTTCCAAAGAAGTGAAGGAAGTAGAATGAAGAGGAAGAAGAAAAAGGAGAAAGGAAGTAAAGATGGAATGAAGTGAGCAAGAATCTAGCCAGGAATTAGGGAGAAAGAGTGAAGACAGGCCTCAAGAACATGGAAAGTTCTGAACAAAGGAAGGAGTGATAGTTACGAGATGGAGCATTTAAGGAAAATTTATAAAGGAAGTGGAGTGTGGGCGACACTGTACAGTAAACCATATCTGCAACTGCATAGCCAATCACTGGTTACATCACTTTAAGGATGTGCTTGCAGCAGAGAGAGAGTTTGAGGCAGGATTTGTTACAATACTGTTTCAAGCTTGGGCATAGTTTTGTTGTGCATGGTGTCAATATGGGAGGAAAAACATAGGGTCTGATTCAGCCACATACTGAGATACTTGAAGTGGGTAACAACAACTAGGGAACCATAAAGAGTACTTCAGACTGCTGTAATTTGGAGCCTTGTTAGCCTCTGCTTAGTGCCTTAAGTCATGGAGACAGTCTTTTTAGCTTTACAAAATAGATGATTTGACCAAAACCAGCACTGGTCATTGTCAGAGTCCCAATGAAGTGACAGTTCCAAGTCAAGGACAGTGGCTTCAGAAGCATAGACTATAGTACAATGTCATCACATATATGTAAATGTGTAAGGAGACACAGACTGAAGAGTACAAGATAAAGAATGAACCTCAGAGGAACACCAGAGGTGATGGGAAAGTTGCAGAATAAGATGTGCCCAACATGGAGTGTCTGAAATTGGTCAGACAGGTAGCAGCCAGTCAAATATTGTGTTGCAACATCAGTTCTTGGTATCTAGTCTTTCACTATATTATTCCCATATAAATCACATGTCCTTGTAATATGAGAAAATGGTACATTCGATATATTAATATTAAATCAAATTTTCAGTCCTTAAAATCCTCATAACTAGAGGTTGGTGAATGCTGTGAATTCCGCTTTTGTGGAACTTTCATGAAAATTCCAAAATTTCATGGAATTTTCTGAATTTCCACCATTGGCAAGATCAGAATCTTCCAAATACGTTTGTCAGATTCTCGTCTTGTTCTGCATAATTTTTTGGCTGAACTGTGGAATAATTCACATGAACTGCAGAATAACAGTTCTGAGGAATTTGTTTTTCTGCAGTTTAATGAATTGTTCTGCAATGCATGCAATTATTCCTCAGTTCAGTGATCAGTTCCGTATACATTGTTCTCCGTAGTTTAATAGAAGAATCTGCAGTTTATACATTTTTTTCTGTTATAAGTTACAAGTTCCACAAAAGTTGCTAATTTGATTTCCACACTTTCATGGAAGTGAAAGTCTGACTTTTGTGGAAATTTCACCAGCAGAAGTTTTTTTTTTCCACACACCTCTACTCATAACTGTTTCCAGAACCTCAGTTTTGGGTCCACAATTTTATGGGAGGGGGAGTAGAAAAAATGAAATGTGCATTCTACAGTGAAAAAAATACACAAGTAAGTTTAAATTTAGTAATATAAAATATCCCTGGCACTATCCCCATAAGACAGTTATAAATACTTTCCTGTGAAGCTCAGAAACATTATTTACAAGCTCTATCCATTTCTCAAGTTTCATCATAATCCAGAGGGAAAGAAGAAGAGGAAGTATAGCTGATACATCAACTGTCAAACTACATAAAAATATCATCAAAATATTATTGCTGTGTCATATAGCCTCACAAATATCGTCCATCTGTTTTCCCAGCAAAAATAAAATAATGATCATATTCAGGGACTGTCCTGACTTCTTGTGTCCCCCAGAATGGCACACAGTTACTGCACATTTTACATATCATTCATTTGTAAATGTTTACCTAGAGCTGTAAATAAGTATTCAAAAATATTATAATAATAACTTTAAAGAGAATACCCCTCTGAATCAAACTGTCAGTTCATAAAAGGGCCTCACAACAACACTATATACCCAAGCTTACTGACTGAATTTACTTTAGCAAATAAAAAAATTGAAACCCCAAATCAAATATGTTTTAATATGTAAATCTGGCCAAGACAGTCTCTTTTAATTTATATGTTTACCCCACCCTCTTCTCATAGTTGTGTGGGTTCTCCTTTCATCCATCGTCTCATCCATCCATCATATCAAAGCGAACAGCATCAAGACCGTGATCCTTGTGCATTACCCTATGTGACAGCACATGACTGAGTCATCCTTAATCTTGAATTGGAGACTGAATCCAATACATGCAAAAAAGAGCCAACAGTGTTACACAAGAGCTACAAAAAATATTAGTATCTGAATATATAAACAACACATGATTAAGAAACAAGTTTTATAATTGTAGTTGAATAATTATGATATAATGACACTAAAATCTCAATAAAGGTAACATTTAACATAATGTCCTTTAATCTTGCATAGACCTTGATGCAAATTCCACTCCTCTGGGCCATCCAGACCACTGCTGGTACCTGTGGGCTTGGAAGTTCTCTAGGTAAAAAAATAGTTGAACTTTCCCCCTTCTGGGACTAATCCCCTAACTGCTGCTAAACAACCTACCAGTGGGATTGGTTATCAGCATCCAATGGGACTAGCAGTAGCTGGTGCTGACTAGCCTCCTCTTGTGCTTGTTCCATAGAAACTCAGAAACATAAAATTGTCACCTGAAAGAGAATGGTGTTCCATCGGGTCTGCCCATGTTGAAATACGTCATCCCCAGACTTACTGTGTTCTCCCCCTCTCCCCTATCATGGACATCCCTGGATCCCCCAATGGGACTGTGAGCCCTCTTGCTCTGTCCAAGCCATATTTGAACTCATTTAGGGTACCTGCCTCCGCCAGTTCTGCTAGCAATCTGTTCCACAGCTCCACCACCCTCTCAAAGAAGTAAAATGTTCTTGCACTGCTCCTGAATTTACGCCCAGCTAACCTCCAGTTGTGCTCTCTTATGAACTGCATCTCTATTTCTAACAAACAAGTCTTTATTTTCCACATAGTTTATACCACTCAGAAATTTTTGCAGCTCTGTTTTTCCCCCCTCTTGCATCTGGCTTCCAAGGAGTACATATTCAGGGCTACCAGCCCTGCCTCATAGGATCTGCCATGTTATCCCAGGTTCATTTTGGTGACCCTCCTCTACACTGGCTCTAAGTTGTCTATTCCCTTTCTCATGTGAAAACTCCAGAACTTGGCACAGTATTCCAGGTGAGGCCTCATCAGAGATCTGCAACGGGGCAGAATCATTTCACTTCTGGTTTCAAAACCCATGCAGATACACCATATACTTAGTGCCTTACTGTATGCATTATTGCACTGCCTGGTTTGTGTAAGGGAGTCGCTGAGTAATACACCCAAATCCCTCTCCTCTGCTGCAGTTTTCAGCCTGACCCCTTCCATTCAATACTCCATGTGTGGGTTCCTTTTCCTTATGTACATCCCCTCAACTGCAAGATCTTTGACCACCTTTCAGCTTCTTTACATCCTTCTGAAGTTCCTTCCTGTGTACCATTGGATTTGATATTCCATCTGGGGATGGAAGTCTCTGGTGTGGAGGTGGAGCCCATCAGTTGGTCTGACCATCATGCCCTGAGGTTCAGTTTCTCAGTCCCCCAAAAGATGCCTGCCCCTAAGGAGATTGTACAGTTCTGTTCTTTGGGAGGAGTTACCTCAGAAGGCCTAATGACAGAGCTGGACTTCTCAGGATTTCCAATGGATAGAACTGACCCAGAGTCCTTAGTGCTAGCCTATAACAGGGCAGATGTGAGGGCCCTGGATATCATTGCTCAAGTCCATGTTCGTTCCTGTACTCTCCACCTGGGGGCCCCATGGTTTACCATGGAGATCCATGGGTTGAAGAGACAGGGCCAAAGATTGGAGAGATGCTGGCGGAAAACTCACATGGAAGTGGACAGGCTTAGACTGTTAAATCATTATAAGACCTATCAGTTAGCAATTTCCCATAGGAAGGCAGAGTTCCTGTCCAGAGAAATTGCTACAGTGAGGAATAGACCAGCCCAGCTCTTCCAGACTGTGGACAGATTGTGCAATCCAGTCTGTCTTCAAGTTGGTCGAGTATTGTCACAATTACAGTGTGAGGAATTTGCGATGTTCTTCACTGATAAGGTGTCCACTATCAGGGATGAGATCAACCAGCGCCTTCCCATAGAGTCTTGCAGTGATCAACCGAGGGGCACAAATACCCAATTGTCTTGGTTCACCTTCAGTCAACCGGCAGTCATGGATATAGTGAGGATCATCCAGACTTTGCAGCCTACCTGCTGTAGATTGGATCCGGGCCCTACTCACCTACTTGTGGGGTGTGTAGAGGTTATTGACCCAATCCTTACTGGGATAGCTGTGGTGTCACTGGAGAAAGGGATCTTTCCTGATCCCTTGAAGGAGGCAATAGTATGCCCCCTTTTGAAAAAATCATCCCTTGATCCCGACTGCCCAGAAAACTACAGACCGGTCTTGAACCTTTCCTTTTTGGGAAAGATTGTCAAGAAGGTGGTTGCATTGCAGCTGGAGGACCATTTAACTATCCACAGTATCTCTGACCCCTCTCCAATCTGGCTTCAGGAAAAGGCACAGTACTGAGACGGCTCTTGTTCAGGTACTAAATGATCTCCTGATGGCAAGAGATCAGAGAACTCATTCTGTCTTGGTTCTCCTTGATCTCTCAGCAGCGTTTGACACTGTGGATCATGGGGTGCTGCTCGATCGCCTGTGGTTTCTCTGTGGACTAAGGGGGTTGGTCCATAGTTGGTTAAATCTTTCCTGCAGTGTAGGAGTCAGAGAGTAGTGTCGTGGATTCATTCTTTGGCCTCTCACTGTCTACGCTGTGGAGTGCCACAGGGCTCGGTGCTGTTCCCAATGTTATTTGCGGTGTACATGCTTCCACTGGGGGGGGACATTATAAGACAATATGGGTTGAAGTTTCACTGCTATGCCAATGATTCTCAACTCTATATGTCTTTTGTGCCCGAACAGGAGTCTGAGTCAAGTACATTGTTCAACAACTGTCTCCTGGAGATACAGAATTGGATGAGTACCAATTGGCTGAAGTTGAATCCGGGAAAACCAGAGGTATTGGCGGTGGAACTGGGGGTGAGGATGTCAGGTTCATGGGCGTGAAAACCCTCAGGTTTATTTCTGGGGGAGATCCTGCTTAGGGCATCTTTCCAGGTATGTAACCTTGGTGTTATATTTGATGAAGTCCTGACCTTGAGGGAGCAGATGTCGGCCATGGTCAAATCATCCTTTTTCCATCTAAATAATATAGCACGGGTGAAACACCTGGTTCCATCAGATGATCTTCCTATCCTGGTCCAGGCCTTTGTTGCCAGTCGTCTTGATTACTGTAACGCCCTTTATCTAAGGCTGCCGGGAATGGATATTCACTGCTTGCAGCTGGTGCAAAATGTAGTGGCTAGGTTGTTGACTGGAAGCCCAAGGTCCAACCATATAACACCTGTGCTTCGTGAGTTGCACTGGCTGCCAGTACAGTGGCAGATCACTTTCAAGGTCAAGTTGATGACCTATAAAGCCCTACATGGATTGGGACCCCACTACCTGGAAGAACTCCTGACTTCTTACTGCCCCTTCCGCTCCCTCAGATCCTCTGGTGAGGGATTGCTAGAGATTCCCAGGGTAACCTTAAAAACATCTGGTGGAAGAACGTTTGCCTTTATGGCTCCTACCCTGTGGAATTCTCTACCTTGCCAGATACGAAATAGCCTGACTGTGGAGGGCTTTAAAAAAGCCCTAAAAAACTCACTTTTTAATGAAGCATTTCATTGATGTAAATTATATTAAAGCAGTTATATATAAAATGTTATTTCTTATTGTGGTTTTAATACTGCTTACAAAATTGTGTAAAGGTGCCCTGAGCTTGGGAAGGGTGCCTTATAGAAATAAACTTTACTTACTTACTTACTTACCATGCTCCATAGCTTTATGTCATCAGCAAAAAGTCACATCTTGCCCTGGATATCCTCCCTTATGTCACTAATGAACATAATGAATAGGATAGACCCCAGGATCAATCCCCTCTGCACCACACCCCATTTCATCAGTGTTTTGTTTTTCCTTTTCCTTTGAGTATTTTTCTTGGCTCTCTTCTTATTTTTTTATAAGAAGTCATGTCACGGAAAGCTTTGTGGTGCCTTGACGAGACTCATAGTCCTCCTCCAGGAAATATGAGGAAATCTCCACTCTTGGTCATCCTGAGATGGCCACAGAACTAGGATTCTTGAAGAAAGAAGGGTACAGAGTCATTCAACATAGTCCAATATAATATAATTTAGAGATAATAATGAAGATTTTCAGTCAGAGATAAATGGCACTTATAGAAATGTTGTATATCTCTTGATATCAGCAAATAATGATCTATAACTGATATGTAAGAAAGTATTATGATAGTATTAAGTATTGCAATACTTTAAAAAAAATGGAGCACTGTTCTTGAATGAAACTGTTTTAGACTTAAGTTAACAATTTTTCTTTATCTGGGTGTAATTACGCCTGAACTATAACATATATTTTAATGGATCGCTATCTACTAGCTACTAGAATCCCCCCCCCCCCCATGAACAAAACAGCAGAAGACAAGAAGGGTGCGAATAGAGGGTAAACTACAGAAGTTTTGCAAAAAAAAGTCACAGTGCCCTTGCAGTGATGTCTCTGTGTGTCACAGATGTTTTAAAAAATGTGCACGTTTTGGGTGGAATGACCATGGCATGAGCAGTGTAACCAATGATGATATTTGGCCCTTGCGTTATCTTCAGTATTAAAAAGTGCTTAATGTGCACTTTATATTTTGTGGTTGAAATGCAACAATGAGAAAATATTAAAGCAAAATCCATGGTAGCACACACTGAAGGATTAGAGAAATGTACCGTGCTGGCCAGTGACAAGATGAAGACTATCCAGCTATATCATGATATATCACAGAAAAACCTGATTAATTTCAAGATATGTCCTGTGATACTTCCTGCTCTATCTAGATAGAGAATACTGTTTGGATAAACATACATGACCAGCCTGTTCTGTCACCAAGAAGTTCAGATTCCAGCTAACCCTAGAGCAAAGCTCAAGAGGTCAAAAGGAATCTGAACTAGAGGTTGCAGCACAAGCTGGCTGGGAATTGCTTTTCCTAACCACTAATTTTTGTAGTCTATAGAACAAAAACTAACAATTTCAAGACAGTGATTTAAGTTACAAGTAACTTTTTAATGTTCAAATTCATTTAGTTTATAGATGAATACTGAAACTCTCATCTTGTTCAGAGACATTCAGCCACAGTGAAACCATTCTCACACTCCTGACTCAAATGCAAATTTATTTGTGTAACATAAATTACTTGCCAATTTTTGTTAAGTTCTCTTGTTTTGTTCTCTTATATGAATTTTTTGGCACCCACTACAGTTCTTTGAAAACACTGTCACAACCATCTTGTCAATTCAGTTGAGATTCAGCTTTGGTTGTTTTCAGCTGTAGGGCAGTAGCAGATGGGCTTATAGACATTGAAGTGTACAACAGCATTCCATGATGTTTGCACTGTGATACAACAGCATTCTGGTAAGCATACAGTGCAAGCTGTCTCTATACACTATATACTGTATGGTGCATCTTGTCATTGGCTACCACTGTATGCTCTGTTACCCAAGATACCAACAGATATTCTCTAGCTAGACTATTAGAGATTTGTGAAAAATATCTAGTGCCAGGAACAAGGGCTTATCTCAGTGAATTTGCTGTTAAATCATAACTGCCAAGACTGTTATGAAGGAATAAATCATGGCACTAACCTCAAATAGACTCTCTTATAAGCATAATGTACACAAGTTGATATTAAGGCCCACATAGGGCCCAGATAAAATTCCGGGGCAAGTCTTTTTGTGTTTAGCGGATGGTTGGGCAGATTACCTGACTCCTTTCTATAATGAATGTGTCTGGAATAATTACATCCTTGAGTCATGGGCCGGCACAATTGTTGTACCAATTCATGAAAAGGGTTTGAAAGAGGATCCTGCAATGTATCACCCCATAAGCCTTTTGGACATTTTAGGCAAAATTGTTGCTTAAATACTATTGGTAAGACTTAAGGAAGAAATATAATTATTAGGGGGCCTTGCACTTGCTCAAGAAGGTTTCTGAGAACATTTCTGAACTATAGATAGTTGCTTCATACTTTCACATTTAATTAAAAAATATGTGGCAATAAGGAAACAAAAATTGTACATAGTCATTGTGGACTACAGTTCCGCATTCGACACAGTAAATATGTCAACCTTAAGGAACTTAATGTTAAACTGTGGTATTTCCCCAGTTCTTGTTATTAAATTAGGAATCTTTACTCAAATACGTGGCCCATATATGCTCTGGAAGTGTTTTATCAAGCAAAATAACTACCAAGAAAGATGTAAGACAGGGATGCATACTGACACCAATGCTTTTTTCTATATATTTGGATAATTTACTAATTCAATTAAAGGCTTCCCAATCAGATTCTCAAAAACTTGGCTCAAATATCTGTTCTGCTCTTGCTTATGCTGACAATTTGGTATTATGTTCCCCTACTGTTTCAGGCCTCCAGAAAAAATTAGATCTTTTAGCAACATTTCCCGAGTCCTTATCATTGAAAATTAATTTCTGTAAGACAAAAGTAATGGTTTTTGGTCCTAGAAATAACAGGTATAAGTGGAAACTGCTGGATGAGCTGCTGGAGGTAGTTCCTACTTATATGTATTTAAGGCAAAGGCAAAGGCAAATTTATTTAAAAAGAGCTCAATCCCGGAGGCTCTGGGCGCCGCACAAAACTTTACAGCATTTCATACCGCATAAATATATAAATTAAAATTAATATATACAGATAATCAGCATTACACTCCAAACGCTTGCAAAAATAGGAAAGTCTTCAGGCGGGCCTTAAAGGAAGTTATAACGGGGGCCTCCCTGACTGCAGTTGGTAAGGAGTTCCAAAGAGCGGGAGTGGCAACATTAAAAGCTCAGTCGCCTGCAGATTTTAATCTCGCTCTTGGAACAGTTAGGAAGCCACCACTAGAAGAGCGGAGATTACGGGTAGAGGAAGAAGGTACCGGGAGTACTGACAGGTAACCAGGGCCCTGCCCGTGTAGGGTCTTATAGGTGAGAAAACCCACCTTGAAGAGTATTTGCCATCTGACAGGCAGCCAGTGCAATTCGCGCAATACAGGTGTAATATGACAAAATTTACTTTGCCCGGTAAAAAGCCAGGCAGCAGCATTTTGCACTAGCTGCAGTCTATGAACAGAACCCCCAGAGACCCTGAGCTAGAGGGCATTACAGTAGTCAAGCCTAGAAGTGACTAAGGCATGTATCAAGGTAGGGAGGTCCAGAGACGGAACAAGGGGCTTATCCTGGCAATGTTTCTAAGATGGAAAAAACAGGAACGAACCACAGAAGATATATGAACCTCCATGGACAGGCTCCTGTCAAGAATCACACCAAGATTTCGCACCCAAGGGGAGGCCATCAATGATGCAGCTCCTAGCACAAGTCCAGTTGCAGAGTCAGAGGCCATCCCATCACGAACTCTGTTCGACTCCACTACCAATACCTCAGTCTTGTCAGGGTTCAGTCATAGCCAGCTGGTGGCCATTCAGTCATTAATCTCAGCCAGATAGATATTTAACACATCCACTGCGTTTGATGTTCCTGGGGCAAAGGACAAGTATAGCTGAGTGTCATCAGCATAGCAATGAAAACTCAGACCATACTTCCTAATGATCCCCCCCCAGGGGCAGCATATATACTGCAAACAACATTGGGGCCAATACCGAACCCTGAGGGACTCCACACAAAAGGAGGCAGGGTGTAGATGAGAAATTTCCCATCACAACCTGTTGCCTCCTATTGGTGAGAAAGGACTTAAACCAATTGATGACAATACCGGTGAGTCCACACAGCTCCCTCAGGTGGAGAAGCAACACACAATGGTCCACAGTATCAAATGCTGAAGAGAGATCGAGGAGAACGAGAATTGTCCTGTCCCCTCAGTCTCTAGCCCTGAGGAGGTCATTCTGCACCTGAACTAATGCAGTTTCAGTGCTATGTCTGGCCTGAAAAGCTGACTGGAAGGGATCGTACAACTCATGAGTCACGAGATGTTCCTCCAACTGAAGCGATACCACCTTCTCAACAATCTTCCCCAAAAATGGGAGATTGGAGATGGGACGGTAATTTGCCCTGATCTCCGGGTCCAAAGAAGATTTCTTTAAAAGGGGACTTACCAGAGCCTCCTTCAAGGCATTTGGAAAGACACCCTGACCCAAGGAGCACCGAAAAATCAGGGCAAACACCGGGCCAACAGAGTCAATGCATCTCACTAAGAAATGCGTTGGCACTGGGTCCAGTTCACAAAAGGTATGCTTCAGATTGACTGCCACCTCAATAACCTCATGAACCTCCACTGGCCTAAACTCTCCCCAACTAGGTGGAGTGCACTCAGAACACAACTGGCGACCACTGTCAGCAATGGTATTGCTGGCTGAAGAAACCTCCCAACGGATCAAAGACACGCTGTCCGAGAAAAAACGAGCAAAATCCTCACAATCCTCATTTGAGGAAACTCTTCCGGGCTGCAGACAGACAGGATGGAGAAGTCTATCAACAGTCCGGAAGAATGAGGCTGGTCGGTTTCTCCCAGCAGCAATCTCCCTAGACAGAAATACTGTCTTCTTTCGGTTAATTGCCTCCTGATATGCGCAATAATGCGCACGCAGGACCAGTTTGTCCGTCTCCAGATGGGACTTCCTCCAGCAGCGCTCTAATCTCCGACCCATCTTCTTCATTTCCCTAAGATCTCCATCATACCAAGGAGACCTCATGTACAAAGTTCTGGGTCGTACACGGATAGGTGCGAGGGAGTCGATGGTGTCAGATAACACCTTATTATAGGTGTCCACCCCAATATCAATAGCTCCGATGCATGCATCACCCATACTAGATAAATCAACTGCTGCTGCAAAACCCTCAGGGGTAAGATCACGTAAAGGGCAGCAGCGAATCATCTCAGCAGGAGGAGAACTAAAGGCGGGAGCCCCAAGCATGAACTTCACCATGCAATGATCAGACCAAAATACCTGATCAATCACAAGATCTACAATCTTGAGCCCCAGTGAGAACACCAGGTCCAGTGTGTGGCCATCCCGATGAGTTGGTGCATCAACAAACTGTGTCAGCCCCAGCAAGGACATACTCTGCAGAAATTTGCTGGTGCACTTTTGAACTTTATCATCTGCCCAACCATTGAAATCCCCCCAGAAAAACACATCTGGAGGAATCCAATGTTTCACCGGCAACAAACTCGGCAAATTCCTGCAGGAAACCCCCCATCGGGCCAGGAGGGCGATAGATGAGGAGGATCCTGCAGCCCATGCCGAGTCCTCCATGAATGGCCATGCACTCAAATGAACCTGGGGTTCCTACCAGGTGCACGGTGAAGGTCAGGCTAGATCTAAAGCAAATGGCTACACCACCACCCCTGCAATTTTCTCTGGGGCAGTGCACCACGGTATACCCTGGGGGGACTGCAGCCTCAAAAACAGGGCCAGCATCATCTCCCACCCAGGTCTCCATGATACAAGCCAGGTCGACTGATGAAATCAAGGTGGCAATAATTGCTGTCTTGTTTCTGATCGACCTGGCATTGCACAGCACTGCCGTCAGAGACATACAGGGTGGTGCAGCCCCTCGGGTTACCTGACCACTCGGTCTGGTGGTCTCCCTGGAAATGGGCACCAACCATGTCTGGCTTCTCCTAGATGCCCTAAATAATCCAGGGTGTCTCCTGGACCTAACCACCTCTATCCTTCCATCAACCAGCTCCTGGTCATCCCACAGCCCACAGGAAGAACAATACCTTACAATCCCCACTTCCCTATAGCATCTGATAGTAGTATCAGACACTGGGAGAGGGACAAAGGGATGCAGAGCATGTAGCTGTGAGTTCCCATAGATGATCCTAGCCCCCACAAGTCCTCCTGCAGACCCCCTACACATTTCCAATTACAAAAACTAACAGACAACTAAATTATTAATACAAAACTCAGAGCAATTGAAAACATTCCTATCATAAACAAACCTAATTAACACAGTTAAAACCTTCAATGAACTAGCCCGCTTCCCTCCTCTCATCCCAAAACAGGGGAATTCCAGCACCGAGTGGCATCACACCACTCACAATGCTCGTGCTTGCGAGTGGAGCTTACATTTATATGAAATCCTCCCCACCCCCTCCACAACAACGTTTACTCCCCCCACTCACTCCTCCAGCTCCAGCTGGCATAGATCAAGTTCGACACAGCCTCTCACGCCATGTACTTCAGTCAGCTAGGGGGACTAGTGAGCAGGTAGCCCCAGGGGAGGGCAGCAGACACCAGCGAGGGGAAAAAGCAAGCCCAGGGCTCGAAATCTGAATAAAGTTCCAACCACTAACAAGCGGTGTCCCAAAGATGTGCAGCAGTCCAGAAAATACAAAGCTGCTGCTTGTGAGCGGTGCTTTCATTTATATGAAATCCTCCCCGCCCCCTCCACAACAACATTTACTCCCCCCACTCACTCCTCCAGCTCCAGCTGGAATAGATCAAGTTCGACACGGCCTCTCATGCCATGTACTTCAGCCAGCTAGGGGGGCTAGTGAGCAGGTAGCCCACGGGGAGGGCAGCAGACATCAGTGAGGGGATAAAGCAAGCCCAGGGCTCAAAATCCGAATAAAGTTCCAGCCACTAACAAGTGGTGTCCCAAAGATGTACAGCAGTCCAGAAAATACAAAGCTGCTGCTTGCGAACGGTGCTTACATTTATATGAAATCCTCCCCGCCCCCTCCACAACAATGTTTACTCCCCCCACTCAATCCTCCAGCTCCAGCTGGAATAGATCAAGTTCAACACGGCCTCTCATGCAGTGTACTTCAGCCAGCTAGGGGGGCTAGTGAGCAGGTAGCCCACAGGGAAGGCAGCAGACACCAGCGATGGGAAAAAGCAAGTCCAGGTCTCGAAATCCGAATAAAGTTCCAGCCGCTAATGAGCGGCATCCCAAAGATGTGCAGCAGTCCAGAAAATACAAAGCTGATACAAAGGTATCTATTATTCAAATAATATGTCCTGGTGCAGACATTGTGATCACATACTCTCTAAAACTCGCAGAACTATAGGGGCCTTGGCAAAATTTAATTATACCTATGGAGGATATTCGCTAAGACCTCTCCTTCCTACCTTATAGGCAAAGTACAATGCCCAATCGCTTTATGGGACAGAAATTTGGGGAATCAACTCTATAGACCACTTAGAAATGCCAACTATTAAGCTACTGCAGAATGTTACATGCTGTCAAAGATCAGCTCTTGCCTTTTTCCTAAGAGCAGAATTGTGAATCCCAAAATTACAAGCTTTGGCTGACTCCAGGCTAATTAATTTTTTGATCAGAATGTTAAGCTTGCCTGACGTAAGATGGACAAAAATGTGTTTAGTACAGAAAGAGGTCTCGGCACAGAGAAGTCACAAGCAATCAGCCTGGCTTATAAACCTGTATAGAATTCTTGATAAATATCTGATCTCTGTCCTTGTGACATACAGACAACAAAATGTGACAATTAATGAGCAATATAGATACTTTGTGAAAAACAAAATTTTACAATTCCACAGAGTTCTGGATAGGGCACATATTACTGCATCAAATTACTCTAAATAGTATACCAATAGCATAGACAGTCATGCTTATAGATTCTATCTTGATATACTTGAAGACCTTGACATACGTAAGACATTTACAAGATTCAGGATTGAACTGTTTGAATCAAAGTTTAAAAATGTCCTGTATAAGAAATCTAGGGTCTATAAGGATACCTTCTGTAATTGCAAACAGAGAGAAAGCTGGTGTGGAGCTCAGGGTTTTGGCTTCATTGGGGACTGGGGAGCCACCTGGAGGGATGCAGACCTATACTGGTGTGATGGTCTGCATCTGTCCATGGGGGAACCAGGATCCTAGGTGAGAGGTTTAAATGCTTCATTGGCAAGCATTTAAACTAGCCAACGGGAGAGGCACTGAAAAGGAGGAGGGAAATCCCAGCCTCTCCCCACAAAGCATGGTAATTAGTGAGGTAAACACCAAGGTAGAGAAGTCACTAGGAAGAAGGACAGAGGTAAATGTAAAAAAAAGGCAAAGGTAGTAAGTACAGAAGTGGGGTTAAAAGGGGTAAGGCCATCAAAAAGTGGAGGGTGATGAGTACCAATGCCTGTAGTCTGTGTAACAAGCTCCCTGAACTAGTGGCCTTGATGGAAGAGGGTTGCCTGGATATTGTGGCAGTCACAGAAACATGGTACACAGAGAACCATGACTGGGATGTCAAAATACCAGGATACACAATCTGCCGGAGGGACAGGGAGGGTAAAAGAGGGGGAGGAGTAGCTCTTTATGTAAAGGAAGGGATCAAAGCAACAGAACTAAAGAGTAAACAGGGAGCAGATGAGGCACTCTGGGCCACCCTGGAGACAAGAAATGGCACCACAATCTGCATGGGGGGGGAATGGACAAGGAAATGATAGAAGGCTTCCTTAGAATGGCAGAAAAAGGGGGAGATATTGTTGATGGGGGACCTGAATATGCCAGATGTTAACTGGAGCACCTTTGCTGCAGGCACATCCAAGAGCATGGTCATTTTGATGCCCTACAGAGGGCATGCCTCAGACAGCTAGTACTGGAACCCACTTGGGAGAAAGCAGTCTTAGACCTGGTACTCTCAAATGGGGATGGAGAAAGAATCTCAGATTTAGAAGTGGGTAGCCATCTGGGAACAAGCAACCACCAAACAGTGTGGTTCATGATAAACACAGCCATACAATCAAGCCATACAAAAGCAAGAGTATTGGACTTTAGGAGGGCTGAATTTGGGAAAAATGAGAGAGTGTCTCAGAAAAGCACTAGCAAACAGGCAAGAAAGAGGAGTGGAAGAACAATGGGGAGTAATCAAAACAGCCATCACAGAGGCAACAAGCCTTTGTGTAAAGCAAATCAACAAAACACAACAAAGGAAAAAATGCTATGGTTCTCAAAAGAGGTGGCAGGGAAGGTTAAGGAGAAAAGGATAGCATTCAGGAAATATAAGGAAACACAGAAGGAGCAGGACAGAGAACTTTATCAGTTAAAGCAGAAAGAGGCTGGGAAGGCAGTCAGAATAGCAAAGGCCCAAACCGAGGAAAGGATAGCCAACTCTGTTAAGAAGGGGGATAAGACCTTTTATAGGTACATTAGGAGGAAAAAAACAAAGGAGGATACTGAGGTTTAATAAAGGGTGGAATGTGGGTAGAGGTGACAGTGAAAAGCAGGGATACTAAACGAATATTTCTGCTCAGTATTCACAAAGGAAGAAGAGGGAGAGGTACCTAAACCAAACAAGAGAAACACTCTGAAGATGGGAGTCGATACCAGTCCATTTACAGAAGAAAGGGTTCTGAAAGAACTAATAAAATTGAAGGTGGACAAAGCAATGGGGCCTGATGGGATTCACCCAAGAATTCAAAAGGAACTAAGGGTAGAACTAGTGACACCAATGACTACTCTCTTTAACAAATCATGGAAGGATGGGGTGATACCTGAGGACTGGAGGAGGGCAGATGTGATTCCTCTTCACAAAAGTGGGAGCAGGACAGAGGCAGGAAACTACAGACTAGTTAGTTTGACCTCAGTGGTAGGGACAATGATGGAATCACTTCTGAAGGAAAAAATTGTTGAGTACCTAGAGGCCAGTGAGGCACAGGACCCAAGGCAGCATGGATTCACGATGGGAAGGTTGTGTCAGATGAATCTAATAGATTTCTTTGACTGGGTGACCAAAGTAGTAGACCAGGGAGGGGCTCTGGACATGGCCTGCCTAGATTTTAGCAAGGCATTTGATACAGTCCCACACAAAAGATTAATACACAAGTTAGCCAGCCTTGGAGTGGGTCCCAAGGTGGTAGCCTGGATAAAAAATTGGCTAGACAACAGGACTAAAGGGTAGTAGTAAATGGAGTCCACAGTGAAGAAGGAGGGTTACTAGTGGGGTACCACAGGGTTCAGTGCTAGGACCAGTCCTTTTTAATGTCTTTATAAGTGACATTGTAGAGGAACTGGAAGGAAAAGTATGTCTCTTTGCAGGCGACACAAAGATCTGCAACAGGGTTGATACACAAGATGGAGTGGAAAGGATGAGAAGGGACTTGGCAAGGTTGGAGGAATGGTCAGATGTATGGCAGCTCAGATTCAATGCAAAGAAGTGAAAGGTAATGCAGCTGAGAAACCAAAACCCAGGGGAAGAGTGCACAATGGGGGGTGAGATACTGACAACAGTAAAAATGGAAAGGGACCTGGGAGTAATTATATCAGCTGACCTAAAGGTAGGTAAGCAATGTGAGAAGGCAGTAAGGAAGGCTGGGGGGATACTGGGATGCATAGGGAGAGGCATCAATGGTAGAAAACAGGAAGTTGTTATCCCTCTGTACAGACAGTTGGTGAGACCCCATCTGGAGTACTGTGTGCAGTTCTGGAGACCCCATCTCTGCAAAGACATAGACAGAGTGGAGGCTGTCCAGAGGAGGGCAACCAAAATGGTGCAGGGTCTGCAAGAAAAGACATACAAAGAAAGACTAAAGGAGCTTAATATATATACCCTTGAGGAAGGAAGGGAGAGAGGGGACATGATAGAAACTTTCAAGTACCTCAAGGGAATCAACAAAGTCCAAGAGGGTAGCATCTTTCAGAAAAAGAGATGTGCAAGAACAAGTGGGCACAATTTGAAGATAGAGGGGGGATGGCTCAGAGGTAATGTGAGGAAGTATTTTTTCATGGAGAGGGTTGTGGATGCATGGAACAGCCTCTCTGAGGAGGTCGTGGAGTCAAGAACAGTCGGAATTCAAGAATGCATGGGACAGACATAAGGCAGTCCTAGTGAGGGGGGTAGGAGGAAGTAAGCTGTTGGTTAACTAGGATCTGCAGCTTATCTGTTAGGTAGGAAAATGGGCAGACTAGGTGGGCCAAGCGGTCCTTATTTTCTGTCACATTCTATGTTTCTGTGAAAGAGAGGATCTGGCTCATGTCTTCTTGAGGTGTACTTGGTATACTAAAATTAGGAACAAGTGACTTATCCCACTGATATGTGGTATTTCTACATCTAGTGAAACGGAGCTTGTTAGGGTACTCTTTTCTACTGAGGATCCCCTTATAATACACTCTGTGGGGACATTTTCCTATTTAACTAGGAAGATAAGGAAAATGAAAGTATCTAAATCTAAGGCCTTAACTTAAACAGTGCTTTGGCACTCTTGCACCTACTTTGATGTTATCATTCTTGCACAAACCTTGTAAACAGAAAATCCTTTGCACTGAGCTGTAATTTTCACCGCCTTGGGGTACCTGATTATTTATTGTAATGTCATACTGCCCTATTATATGTAATATAGTTAGTGTACGTATACTGTGGTACTGATTGTCTTTTTATGGTTTTTTAATATTATTTCTATGTATATGTGTACTTTGTGGTAATCATTTTAAAAGACTGAACAAATAAAATGGAATACTGAATAAAGGCCCACATGGTAATTCACCAGTAATATTCTGGTTTATGTATTTATTTGTTTTATACTTTCTATTTATGCCCCCTCCTGCCCCTCTACTCCTTGGGCCTGCCGGGTAACTCCTGATCCCCTCCTAACTCTTAGCCATTGCCTCCAGTCTCCATGTATTCATGGGTCTACCCCCAGCTGGGGTCAGGGTGGGGAGACTTCCCCCAGTACCATCATGTCTGCTTCAGGCAGGGCACATGCTGTCAAGGTGGGGTACCTGGATGTACTGGGGCCATCTCTGTTGTAGAGGTGCTGGGGTCACAGTGTTTTTTCCATTTCATCCCCTGGGATGTCCCATGTATTGACATCAGCGCAAACATGGGCACACTGTGCATGCATCCCCATGCTTGCATTCATGACATCCCCCTCTTTGCTGCACTGCCACCTGTGGTTACCCAGGTGGCAGTATTGCAGTGTAGCATAGAGTCCTCTGGGATTCTCAATCTTCCTCATCCTTGCAGACCCCCAATAACCCGAGCTCATTCCTGAACTCAGGTCACCAGTGTCTTGAGCAGTAGCACTACCGCTGCACTGATGGGATGGCTTGATTTATATTTTTTGAAGCACACTGATTCAGATGAATCCTAGCAGTGAACTGCACAAATAAGTTCCTCTCTTTCTCATAGCCTTCCATGAGCTGCACGCAGTACTTCTGGTCACATAGATAAGTTTCTGTGGAGAATCCCCCCCCCCATGACTAAAAAGGAAGCAATAGATGAATCACTACCCACATACTCTTCCTTTGACTGGCTGGGAATGTTCATGAGTGGAGGGTGCTGTGTAGTTCTCAACTACACTTCACAGCTCTTATGTCCCAAACTGCTCTGCAGGAGGAGGAGTTTATTTATGAACGTTGCATTCCTGGCACACTTCACTACCCTTACTACAGGTGGTGAAACAAATACACTTTACCTGCACTAACCAGAGGCAACAGTGCTACAAACTGAGAAACCAACTTTGACGGAACATTATAGTGCCATTTGTTAAAGCATTTATGATGTACCTAGGATAGGCAAATTGAGAGGCAGTGAATTCATTTTAGTGGACTCCTCCTACTCCATTTTTATAGCTGGACATACTGGAGCAGAGAGTAGAGTCCTCCTACTGCATTTTTACAGCTGCAGTGGGTGGAACCTTGCAGACATTTTGCTATTTCAGTAGAAAAAGGGATCCCTCCAGTTTCCTAATGGACTAGATGATATTGGAGGGTTTGTGTTATCATTATGCTAATTTACTGTAGCAATCTGCTGAGGAGAATGTCAAAGCACTATTCTGTGTGCTAAGCTTCAATCTGGGTAGAATTATCTTTGAAGAAAAATTCATAGCTCATAAACATGTCAAGTGTCCTAGGTTTTCCCGGGCATAAAAAGTAATTTAGAGTGAGGAAAGAAATTTCAGATTTCAGATGCTATGTTCAAAGGCCTCCGACAGGCCAGACACAAACTGAAGCATGAAAGAGAAATCAGACCAGACCTGAAGTGCATAGTTTTATTTTTCATCAGCCAATATTCCAATCCATGCAACATTTTGAGATCATAAAGACTTCTTCATCAGGAAATTGGCTGAAATTCATACAATAGTCATAAAATTAGTATGCAATGTTTCACTGCTAACATACCTCACAAAATAATTGACATAATCAATGTTTTAATTTTTTTTTGGTAACTTGGTAAGGCCCATTATGCATAAGTGCCTGTTTTTAAGGGCAACTGGGGAGCACTGACGTGGTTAAGTGACTTGCTCATAGTCACACAGTATGCAATTGGAGGTTGTGGGACTCAAACCCAGGTCTGCTGGATGTACCAAGCTCACTCATAGCTCATTAACCACTAGGCTATACTGCCAGCCTAAATCATAATATGGAGTGTAACAGCCTCCACATTACCACAATAGTTCCACAAAGTATGCACTTCCTTATGTGCTTTCTCTAAACATTTTTTCAAAAAATCTATGTGCATAAACATTTTAAATTATGCTCCTACATATCAATATGGACTCTGCAAAATCACTAAACCATGTTAATAAAACTTGATAATGGCCACACAGTTGTCTTGTCTACAAAATGTGTTAATTTTTAAATGCTATATCAAAACTTTCACCAGACACAAATACAAATAATTACCTGACCCAAGTTTGCTAGGAAGTCACTATGTTACTATGCTATATACTATCACAAAAGAAAAAACATGTAGTTAATCATACCACTCTTTAAACATAAAAACAACACATTTTTAATACAGTTAACCTAATTCACTTCAGTCCTTCTTAAAGTCTGTGACCATTTTAGCCCCTACCACCCCCTCTGGTAGACTATTCCAGGCATCCACCACCCTCTCCATGAAAAACATATTTTTCTCATGTTATGTTTGAGCCTTCCCCCAAGTTAATTTTGTGCCCCCTTGACTTGAAGCATCTCTTACTTTGAAAGATGCTTCCTTCCTGTACTCTGTTTATATCGGTGATGTATTTGTATGTCTCATTCATTCCCCCCCTTTCCTCCAGGGAATACATATTTAAATCCTTTAATCATTCCTCATAGGTCTTATACTGCAGGCCCTGCACCATTTTAGTTGCTCTCCACTGCACTGCCTTCACCCTGTCTATGTTCTTTGTCAGATGGAGCCTCCAGAATTGGATGCAGTATTCCAGGTGTGGTCTCTCACGAGTGTCTTATATAGGGGCAAGATGACTTCCCTCTTTATACTCCTGATACCCCTCCCTATGCATCTTGGCATCTGCCTAGCCTTTCTAGCCACCTTATATCACCACCTAGTTTCTCTTGTGTCTTCTGAGATTATAACTCCCAGGGCTCTTTCCTGCTTTGTGACTGTCAGTACCTCCCCACATAGTTTGTACTTTGCCCCTGGGATCTTGTGCCCTACATGCATGATCCTGCACTTCTTTGCATTGAATCCCAGTTGCCATTCTTCAGACCATTTCTCCAGTTTTTTAAGGTCTTCCTTCATTCTTTCAACACCCCTAGCATGTTCACCCTATTCCATACCTTTGTATCATCTACAAACATGCATACCTTTCCCTCAAGTCCCTCTGCAAACTCTCCAGTAAAGACATTGAAGAGGACCGGCCCAATACTGACCTCTGTGGCACCCTGTCCATCACCTCTTTCTCTCCAGAGGACTCCCTGTTTACCACGACTAATGTCGTGGTGAAAATTAATTTTGCCAGCCAAATTCTGGTGAAATCACAAATTTCACAATGTGAAATGTTTCACGAAATTCGTGCATTTTGTCCATGAATTTTGCAGGTGCAAAATGCAAAATTCTGCCTGCGAAATGATGAATTTCACTCACGAGCAGCAGAATTTCATAAGAGAGAGAGAGAGGCAGGTGAAGTGCATGATTTCATGGGTGAAATTCATGATTTCACTGGTGGAATTTTGCATTTCACACCTGCAAAATATTTCACGAAATGCACAAATTTTGCAAAATATTTAGTGGAATGAAATTCACACATTTCACACATCTCTAACCACAGCACACTGACTCCTACCATTCACCCAGTTTCCACCCACAGAACTATTTTAGGATCCATCCCTAGGCTGCACAGTTTGTTAATCAGCCTTCTATGGTGGATGGTGTTGAAGCCCTTTCTGAAGTCCAGATAGGCCACATCCACTGCACCTCCCTGGTCCACTACCTTAGTTACCCAGTCAAGCCTTAGATTCATGCAATGAGTTAGTGCAAGACACAGTGCTTACCTAAATACAGTAAAAGTTAGGGTTAGATGTATAAGTAAATAAATGCCATATAAGGCAGTGTATGTGTGTTAGTGCATGTGTGGCAATCTCTGTGTGTGTAGACAGTGCACTGATATGTTATACTGCAATTTATATATGCATTCAGTATATGTGTGTATATGTATATATGTATTAGTCAGTGTGTGTGTGTGTGTGTGTGTATCACAACAATTAATGCAGTTACTCTAGGTGGCTCAGTGGTTAGTGAAAAAATTGCTAGTCTGCATTCCACCATTGTCTAGATCAGTTTCATCCTTATGCATGTCATTTCTGATTTAAATGAGGTGCCAAGTGGCAACCCCTCACCCTCTGATGTCCCTCGGAGCCTGAAAAGAAGAAAACAGTCCCTCAATGTCTTTTTGTTTAAATCTGTAAAACTGTGTGTAGACAGTGCACTGCTATGTTACATGGGAATATATGCATAGTATGTATATATGCATTAGTTTGAGTGTGTATCACAACAATTAGAAGGTGCAGTTGAGTGGCTCAGTGGTTAGTGCAAAAAATGCTAGTTTACATATTTCTCACTGTCCACAGTACCATTATTTTGCAGCTGTATTGGCTTTTGCTAGAATTTGTTTACAGTTGGAAGGACTGGAGCAAGAGTGGATTCTTCCAACTTCAGGTTTGCAGCTGGGAAGACAGGATTAGACAAAGTAAAGTGAATAGTTATTTACTGTCCTACTGCACAGTAAGCCTGTGGTAATGTTTAAACCTGTGAACTTCTCTTTCAAAGTCCAGTTCAGTGCTATAACCACTAGAATATACTGCCTTCCTCTCTTCCCCTAAAATCATGCCACCTTCCCATTTTTTTTAATGGAGGTTTACAATAGCACAGCTAGAAAAGGATCTGACTTGAAATTCAAATAATTTGTTGACATTTGTTATATGAGCTCCAAGAAGATGATGAGGTGAATCAAACTACTTGTGCAAGTCTTACAAATAACATCCATGTCAAATGCTTACTTAATATTCACGTTGATGTTCCAACCTCAAAAGGCATTAAGTGTCTTCCTTGTTTGCCATGTCCAAGTCACTACGTAAATCAGTCAAAGGATAGACACATGTTTATTTTTTGTAAGATGGCACCGCACATCTGCCAGAGAGATTTCAGAGATAAATATTGCAAATGACAGCTATGGAGTAGTAAAAATGTTATGACTGAAATATTGTTTTTTTTTTTGTTGCTGAATGAGAGCTGTTCATATTGTGAAAAACCAGTAGTATACACTTGTATATAGAACTCCTCTGAAATCTGCCTTTGTAAGTGATGACACTTTAATAAGATGTCTCTGTGTCTGCATTCACATGACATTCAGCATTTGCAGTGAACAAGTATGCTAAAGTTATTCCTGTATTATGTCTAGAAAATGCCATGTACTGTACGGATGGTAGCATGGCAAATGACTAGCAGGGCTGGATGATCCCATATTACACAAAAAAGCAAATGGCACTTGCAGGTTGTCTTTGGATCCTTTACTGAACAGGATTGTATTGTTAAAGTGGTTAGTGTTTACTTAGCCAAAGTTCCTAATCTGCAATGTTAGAGAATTTAGCTTTTGAAAGGTTGCTGACCTTAGAATTAGAAACAATGAGTTAACATCAATAGATTTCTATACTGTACAAAGCTATTATCCAGTACAGGAAATCACACTTTGCAATGATGTTACTGTTTATACAGGTCATTCACATTACTTTTGCATTACTCTAATCAGATGAACAAAGTAAGTGATTTGACAATTCTTATTAGACCAACAATAAGTTTTCAGAACACAAGTTTTCACACTATGCAGTGTTCCTCTTCAGGTAAGGACTATGTAGCCTGAAAACCTGTGTTCCGAAAACATCTTGTTGGCCCCCAAAAATGTATCAAATCACCTACTTTGTTCATCTGCATGTACAATACAAGGGCCAATATAACTACAAACAGTTCTCTGCATCATTGGAAAACCATCCTAAACTTAACCTCTGCCAGCAGGTTGCTAAATCCTTTCATACGTAGGGACATAGATGTCAGCAGAAAAGACTCCGTCAACCATCAAGGTTGGACAATCCTACCTAATGTTGAATTTGTGAGGGCCGTAGTGGCCCATCACTCCCCATTCAATCCTCCCATCTTGCCATTGTCTTCAGCAGCCCCATAGCCATATGCCTAGCCTACGTATGCTTGAATTCCCCTACCAATCATATACAGACTGCATCCCTTAACAGCTTTCTCCACCCATCCACCACTTTTATGTGAATGAATGTTTTCTAATCTTTCTCTTAAATCTCCCTCCCACCTCCCATCAATGAGTTATTTCAGGTACTTGTGTTCTCACTTAGAATA
Organism: Neoceratodus forsteri; assembly: GCA_016271365.2. Taxonomy (NCBI): domain Eukaryota; kingdom Metazoa; phylum Chordata; order Ceratodontiformes; family Ceratodontidae; genus Neoceratodus; species Neoceratodus forsteri. The sequence goes on along the minus strand of CM028132.1, from coordinate 1,068,425,642 downwards.
AACAACTCTTCACTGTCTACTCTATTAATAGCAATGAGGTATTTGCATGTCTTTATCATATCCCTTGTCTCTCTTCTTGCCTCCAGCATGTACACATTGAAATTCAATAACCTTTCCTTGTGCATTTTATACTACTGGCCCAGGATCATTCTAGTTATCTTCCTCTGCACCACATCCACCATATCCCAGTCTTGCTTCAGTTGTGGGTTCCAGAATTGCACACAGTACTCCATGTAAGGATTTACAAGGGACCTATACAGTGGGAGAATCACTTCACTCCTCCAACTGATATGGCCCCTACTTGTACATCCCAGTATCCTATTTTCCCTCCCCACTGACCTGTTGTCTTTTAATTGTCTAATATTATTACCAGAGGCCCCTTTGCACTGTTGTGCTCTCCTTAGCAGCTCCCATTCTGTATTCAATCATTGGAATTCTTGCCCAATTTGCATTTCTTTGCATTCTTTACATGAAATTTCACCCACCACTACCACCATTGTCCACTCTTCCAGAGATATTTGTATTGTCTATGAATATAAAGGTCTTCCCTTGGATCCACACTCCAATAACACAAATAAAAATGTTGAAAAGGAGCAGTCCCAACATGGATTCCCACAGCACACCACTGGTGACCTCCCAGACCTCTGAGTATTCCTCACTTAGGACAGCCCTTTGGATTCTGTCACTTAGCCATTTTTTTTTTTGTGGAGAACTGAGATTGCCACCTGAGATGTAACAACAGAAGCACTGATCTCTGGAGAAAACTATACAAGGACTCTTTTAAGTAATCTTTTCCAATAACTAAATGTGAAAAAAAGCATTGCAAAAGTACTCAAAACAGCAAAATCAGAAGTGTTTTGTTTCTACTTCACTGGAAGAATTTTCCAAAGCTAAAGAAGTCCGATATACCATACTTACTGCCCTCCTGAGATATGGACAGTAACTACCAGTGGCAGCAACTGGTCTCAGCCATAGTGATCCCACCTGTGGCTATTTCATCTACCTTTTTCAGTAACTATAATCTTCTGTCTTTTGGAGCAGTGAAGTATATCAATCCAGACTCTTTGGTGAAAAGGGAAAGGGGAAATTGTCTAACCAGGAAAGGCACACTAAGCCAGAACTTGTTTCCAGGTGTGATCTGGGAGCACAAGGAAGTTAAGTGACTTGCTTAGGGTGACACAGTATGCAAGTGGGGGCTGACTGGATGCAAACCAAGGGGTTTCCAGGTTTGCAGATCAGTCCCCTTAACCATTACCCTATACTGCCTTCTATTCAGAATTGAAAAGAATTGAAATAAAACTTGATGAGTTAACTAGTAAAGTTGCCAAAGTGGAAACTGAACACAAGGAGACAGATAACATTTGTCACTGATCTGAACAAAGAAAACATGTTTCCTCTCCTAAAATAGTCACTGCATGCATTATCCAGTGTTTTTTGTTATACGAGATAATATACAGTAGCTCTCAGAAGAAAAATGGAAACCACTGAAAATGCCAGACACTGGACACGTCTGAGATTAATTTGTTTTCTGTTTGATCCACTTTTCATATCAAAACTGGATGTGATTTGTGACTTTTTAGCACAGACATTAAACATTTCTTCTGACAATTTTCTACCCATTACTACAGTCTTTCAAATACCAGTAAGGTGTTTATGGAATCCATGTACAGAAAAAAATCTCAGTAACAAACTTTGTAACTCTACCTCTGGCATGTGATTATATGAGAAAAGTTGCAAATATTTCTGTTAAATTTGTTTTTGACACTGACCAGGACAAAACTGTTAGGATGGCTGGGGCAAAGGGTGCCTTCAATTACAAAAATGTTAAATTGATCTTTAACTTGATGTGTCCCTCTACACTAGTCAGGTGCTGCTATTTCATAAGCTTCAGATGCAAGGTGATTGATGTGGTGGTAAATTCACAGTGTAATATTCCTACCAATATAATATTGTCAGGGGTAAACAATCATCTCCCCTTTGATACAGATCAATTTAGGTACATTTTGGAAGGAAGACAAAAGCCAAAAGATAAAGGCACCCTTTCATAATCATCAGAGATATATAAGCTTGAATCAAACTCTGATATTTTTCTTAGGCTATGACCAATGCTTGAGAATATAAAAATACAAAAATCTTTGGATCATTATAATCCAACTTTAAAGTGGGACCTATACTTCATGAAATGTCATCCTGTCATGGACTTGTAGAATATTCTTGTGCTTTATCTTAGAAAGGTTGCTTATTTCAAATTTCTAGTCCTTACTATTACTTTTTAAAATTTCTTTATAGGGCACACTGATAAGAAAAAACTGCCTAGTAACAAATCAATATCTAATATTATGTTGATGACATAGCCTTATTACTATTATTTTTTTTTCTGTTTTAGATTCAGGGCAACCAAGTACAAATTCCTTTTGTTTTACTGTTTTTTTTTTTGTTTACTCTAAGAGATTGCATACTTGTGCCTCTTCTTTACCATTGTTCATAATTAACTACATTATATGATATTCTATAAATTTCCACTGAATTATCACAAGAGATTTGAAAATACACTCTAGAGCACTAAATGTTTCCATAATTTGCAATAATCTAAGGCAATATGTTCTTCTGTTTATTAATTTGTTTAAATGTTATTTAGTTTGAAATTGGTGACTAGAAGTGGCAGCCTGAGTCAAGGTTCATTTCCAGGAGTAACCCAGTGTGTGTGTGTGTGTGTGTGTGTGGTGGAGGGCACAGTAGAAATGGAAGTATAATAACATAGAGGATCATGCATGGTCCTGTATTGGTAAACGGTCTATTAACTGTCGCGAGGTCACCAGGGCAACCATGTAAGCTTCGAGAGCAAAGTCCAAGAGGTTTACATCACCATGGCAACCTCAAGATGGTTAATAGTAACTGGTTGCCAATAGAGGGACCATACATTGATTTTTATAGTGTATGGTCCCAAGAAAGAATGAAGAGGGCTCCTTACTTTTTAAATAAGTCACTGCCATGGCTATTCGGTCATTTCAGCACCGCTGTATGCATCTGTTGGTTTCTGAGAGAAAAAAATGTGCACACATGCGCAGACTGTTCCCAGTTGTTAACCCATTGATGCGACCTATCATTGATGGGTTAACAAGGATGAAACATCACATTGATGGGTTAACAACACTGGGAAATTATGATTTTTGTGGGTTAACAACATTCTACCATACATTATAACACACTTTAATCATCATCAGCAAGCCCACTAATACATGACAGCAGTATGCAGGTTCAATTACTCAGAGGTAGTGAGCAGAAGAAGCAGTTAAAAGAGGCAGTTACAAAAAAAAAGAATTACAAGATATGCTATATTTGATATGCTTTAACTTCCATAGTACCTCTCAGCTACCCCCCTTTAATGACTTTTGATAAGTACAAGAGGAAATCATTTTGTTTTCATTGACTGAAATTCATAATGTGGAGGATTCATTTGTAATTCTATATTTTGTTGAGGCTTCACTTAAAACCTCTCTGTATTGATTTTAAACTAATAAAGATAAAGATTAAATACAAATAGTTACTGTATTATTTCAAAACTGAAGGGATATTGCTTTAAAGTGACACTTCTTAAAAAGAGCAATACTTAAAGAGATCAAGCTCAAGAGACTTAGGTGGAGTCATCTGATTATTTGAAAGTATTTGTTAGACTTTGATTGCTTAAATGTGAATGTCTATTGACAAATGCTTTGCTTAGCTGTGTCTATTCACAAAGGTTTTTTAACGTGAATGCAAATGCTGATTTAAAGTGATAAGATATATGACTAGGATAATTGAAGGGATTTTGTGTGTGCTAACAGGACTAGTCTCTCAATAACAGTGGTTAGTGTCCCTAAAGCAGGGGACTCTACCATGCCAGTTCGACATCTCTAATGTCGACTGGCATTACAGTGACAGGAATAATGTCAACTGCAAATTGCAGTCAGCATAAATCCTTGCAGACTCCTGGTCCTGTTTCTCTATCAGGGGGCTTTGCGCCCCAACCTCCCATGTGGGGGGCTATGCCTCCACACCCCGACAAAGTTTTTAACTCAATGGGAGTTAACTCGGAGTGGGGGTGCAGGACCCGGAAACAGCATGCCCCTGTCTTGGGCACACCAACACAGCGACCTGTCCGTAAAGTGTTGATTTTGCCGACAGAAGCATAGTTCGCTGTGTTGGTGTCAACGTAAAGAGGGGGGGCATATCAAGCAGGGGACTTGCTAACTATGTCATACTAAAAGACACTGCAAGCAAAGCACTAACCAATCATTCATTTACTGATTGATTGAAGGATTGATTGATTGAGTGAAAATTTCAGAGAATACCTTTGAGCACAAGTGTTCTTTTACAATGGTTCCATGTCAGTGACAGAAATAACAAATACAAAAAGCAAATTCCTGTAGAGTGTAGTTAAACAAGTACAAAATGGTCAAAAGAGTACATAACAAGCAGACTAGATCAATTGCAAACAATTGTACAAAAAGGCAAGTAAACATAAACAGTCTAAAACAAGCATAGTGATGGTACATAGCCTCAGAGCCAGAGTGTGACATAGTACAAAATGTACACTGGTAGGGGTGTCATTAGGATGATTAGGGTTACAGTTGCAAAAAACTGTTATGTTGCCTGTAGTGCTCTCTTATTCTAGTCAAACTTAAATAGATTTAACAGGGTTTTAGGTAGTGCTAACATATTCCAGGGTGCCAATAAAAATGGCATACAGACAGTCTGACATACCAAACGATTTATGGAGGTGTTAAACAGCCAATAGTGCCATGCTATTTCATGTCTCCACAACCTTGTTCTTAACTGCTATGGGTGGTGTCCTTCGATCATAGTCCTAACCACTATTGCCCAAATCTCCTTGATAATCTAGTGGCTCTACCACCACCGATCTCTATTTATGTCATGGTAAAAGCTGTCCTTGGTAGTCTGGTGGACCTACACACCCCCAATCAGCATATCAATAATGTAACCAATGTTCTCTTCCAATCTAGTGTTCCCCAGTGATCATCCTGCCGAAAATGCAACCCATATTCCCTGGCAGTCTACTATTCCCACAATTACCAAACTGTGTAGCCCAGCTGAGTGTCTCCCAAACAGATCAGTGTCACACCTTAAGTACACACACAACAACCCAATCCAAGATCACCCAGTCAGCACCTACAAACTCCACACCCATCAGTCCTGCTCACTCATTCACACTGTTCAACTGACAGCCACTGCTACATGTAAAATGGTGAATGGCAGGGCCCCTTCATTCACCATTCACCATTCAGGATCAGTACCCAGCTGACACATGATTCTCAATCCCAGACTTTACAGGTCCCCAGGTGTCGGACTTCATTGGGTCAGAGATCCTTCATGCACAGGGCTCCTCAGTGGTTCAACATGCTTAACAAGGAAACTCTAGCAGTAGTAATGCTAAGCCCCTTTAAGAGGCAACTATGCCTATTCCTCCCCTCTACTTCACAGTGTGACTGCCTCCCCTAAGTAGTGCCCTACACCCCGTACCCTTACAGTGGCTGTAACCTGCTTTTTTCCGCAATGCTTTCACTGCACCAGCCCCCCTTCTCTCCCTTTGCCCCCCGCTCACCCACCCATCCTCCCTTTAGGACATAATTCTACTTTTCAGCTACTGGCCCTTTCCCCTTGCTCTTGACCATCCTTGTCTGACAACTGCACCTACCTGCCGGCTTATTCCTGACTTTCTCCTTCTTAGATATTGTTTTACCTTGAATTCTGTTAAAGATAGCTTATGTTGATCTACTTCAACTTGTTGACTGCACTACTTAGGCCTTAGTAATCGATATGTTTAATCTGTAATCTTTGTTTCACCTTGTGATATGTCACTCCCATCCTCTGACGTGGAACCTTTGTAAATGAGCAGTCCCTGCTCAAAGGTACTTGTAATCCTAGAGTTTAATAATAATAATAATAAATTCACCAACTCAGCTGGCTATGGTAGGGAGCAAGCACTTGCATACTGCAGAAACAGTTGCTTTTATAGTACATGTGCACTCAATTCCTATCAGTCAGATGGTGGCTAATCAAGGTAATGAGCAGAGGGGCTGTGATAGTGGCTATATTGTACTTGAGAATGGCTATCAAATGAAATGCACAGATGGGTGAGTCAGGGCTAATGTGGGGGTGGATTCTAAGTGGGTGTGCCTAGGTGGAGGTGGGTGCATATGCATATTATGTGTGCCAGTAATTGGGGGGGCACTCAATTGGCAGGGTGTATGGGATACATAATCAGTATGATGGCTGTGGGTAGGCACTAGACTGCAAGGTTATATGGGTCACATTATTGGTATGGTGATGCAGGGTGGGCACTGGACTGGCAGAGAATTTGATTTGCATTATCGGTACAATGTTCAGGAGGTGGGAGGGAGTTCCATTAGCCTATCAAGGAGATATTTTATAATGATGGGAATAGCGATCAGGGTAGTAGACCTACTAGAGTGCCAGACAAATGTTTGAAATGAACTAGAATGATGATTGAGGTAATAGTGGTACTATCTCTGGTGTGACTGCTCCTGGTCTATAATAAGGCCATACTGAGATGCACATGACCCCACAGAACCTTGCCAGTGCTATGGGGTATTTATATAGGGAAGGTCAAATATGGCAGAGTGTTCTTGTGGATCAGTATTCACCTGTGAGTGCTAACAGCCTGCCTTATCCTAGAATTCCTATTGCTCAATATTGGCCACATACCTCAAGTGGCCAGAAGGGGGTTGCAGTTTGAGAGAAGAAATCGTTTAGTGCCTGTCTCCTTTGACTTGTATACTGGAACATACTCTTTGAACTCAGAATGCACTTCAAGCATGTTCCAGTATACTGCAGTTTGCTCAAGGTACTAATATACTCCTGGAGCAAACCATAAGTGAGTGAAAACCTAGGACTTTGAATATTCTGGACATAAGGTGTTACGTTTCAGTACTACAGTAAACGATTTCCAGGTGTGGTATCTGGTAATGTCAGGAAGCTGGCTTAGGTGTGAATTGTATCAAACAATCACTGTATAAGGCTTGTGGACTGACTGTAGATCATGGTGATCTCAGCAGGCATAAGGGGGGCTGGGGAGTTTTAAGCTTACTATCATTCAGTATATTTTGCAGGTGGGAGAACCTGTTGTGGACACAAACAGTGATGACTAGTAACCTTCACAGTACTCCTCACACTAGCTTGACCAACAGCTGTTTAAATCAGAAGGAAAGTGCAATTCAAATAGTGGTTCACTTGTGTGTATTTCAAAAGTGGGCCTGTGTAACAATAGCCCTTACTTTCTGAGTCAGACCATGGCCAGCTCCAGTATTGTTAGGAAGAATGTTCTGGACGCTGTCCTGCTCCTAATATCATTAATTAATTTTTCATGGGGTCAGGGATAGAAAAAGGAATACTACTGGACAAGAAAAAACACTTTACAGAAATTAGGGAGGAGATTATACTGTTGTACACCAGGGAACATATGACAGTAATGGGAAAAGGGATAGGAGAGACCGCTGGACACCAGGAAATGTTTTGCAGGATTGGGAAATGTGAGGAATCATACTGCAAGAGAACAGTAAACACAATATTGAGAAAGGGAGAGCAAGGTAAATATGTCTGGACACCAGAGAATGCTTTACTGGTCTGAGGAAAGGGAGAAGGTTTATTGCTGGACACAAGTAAATGTTTTTTGGGGAAAGGGAAGGGGGGGTGCCACTGGAAACCAAGGATTATTACAGTGCCGGGAAAAGGGAGAGGGTGGAACCACTATACTTCAGGGAATGCTTTACAGGGCTGGGAAAACAGCGTGCAGATACCACTGGACACCAGGAAAGTTTACTGTGCAATGAGAAGGAAAGGATGTTATGTTGCACACCAGGGAATGCTTTGCAGAGCTAGGGGAAAGGGAGGGCGATACTGTTGGACATCAGGGAAACATCAGAGAAACCAGCATTCAAAGGGATAAAAATGAGATTTTCTCACAAAATTAACTTCAAAAGCACATTTGCCAGTGTACCCTATTTAGCTAGCTGATCTGATACATAACAAAACACAAAAGATCCAGTACTTCAACCATGAGGGTCTTCATCAGAAGGTGGCAGTCACCATTCTGTTTTTTACCAGGTCAGCCATCTAAATAAACTGCTTTGACAAATATGCTTTTGGAGTTCATTTTGTGACTAAATCTCAGTCTTCATCCACTTGAGTGCCGGCCTCTCTGCTCTTACCTTGTAATTATTAGAAGTAGCTTCTTCCTGACCTGCACTGAGCCCAGGTCCAGGATGTGCTGCAAATCTATTGTTTTATGGACATCAGAAAACATTTTATTTAGCCATAATAAAAGATCAGGATGCCACTGGACACCAGTAAAAGTGACAGGAGGCAGGAGAGTAAAAGCGGGATTGAAGGTGAACACAGGATATTTGGTTTAGAAAGTGTTTATGTGATGTTCCATCTTCCATACAGAATTCAACTTGAATAACTCTGTAAGAAGAGATATTGGGAGTGTCATGGGCATACTGGTTGGTTTAGAATATCTCAGACAGCTAAACTGGCTGAAAATGAGTGATGCAACTAATATAAACTGAATGTGGATTGGTTATCAAGGCAGTTGAAAAGTAATTAGCCAATAGATTCCTGAATATAAATACAACACAGTAAATATATACAGTAGCTGACTATAAGAACTGTGTTAGTAAATATTGCTCATTAAAAATGAAGAGTACCTAGTTTTCCAAATACTGCTTTAAGTTAATATAGCACAATGTAAGAGTTAGTTCTATTTTTGTACAAAAATAGGATGTGCGTGGTTCATATTATTCATTTCAGTTAGACTTGGCATTAATAGTTCTATAGCAGAAGTATAATTTCATTTAGTAAGAAATATTTAATGGATGTGCTAAACTACTTAAAAAAAGGCAAATAACATTGTTGCAGTAATTATACTTATTTTAGCTAACACTGCTGGGCACTGAAGTGAAATCCATTAATTGTACTCAGGGACTTTTAAGAATAGTTCCCTAATGGTTGTGATTTTTTTGAGTGCCAACCACTGAGTGCAAAACTCTTGGACTCTGCATGCACAGACCTCACCGAAAAGCTGATTAAATAGCACACTTCAAATGTCGAATTCCACTGAGACTAAAGAACATGAGACTATGAAAGCTGTATTTCACTACAATACAGTACAATCACATAACTTTCCTAAATGAGCAAGATGGATGGGAAATTGAAAAATTGCAAATACTGAGCATGGTATCTATGCTAGGAATTGAAAATAAATGAAATGGAAATACAATATATTATAATGAGACAGATGTATGCTCATTTTCCCTGGTGCAGGTTCACAGACAGCGCATTTGCTCAGTCTGAGTGACATTTAAATTGCAGTAAATTCAGTGGTTTATAAGAACAGCATCTGCTGGTGAAATGACAAAGGCAAGCTACAGTACAGAAAAGAAATCTAATTGTTGATAGAATTTAAGCTAGAATGTCAATGCAGGGACTTTTATTGTTCACATTCTGGCATCAGCATGGATATTAAATTGGGCATCTCATCAGGGAATACATTAGTGAGTGATTCATCTGCGACTGTGGTATGTGTATTCAAAAGCATGAGCTTATAAACCTTTTTAATGCCATAAATCAAGAACAGGTTGAATGCACAATGCATCTATGATAGGGACATGTCTTTGCTCTAGGTGTAATCACATTAGTCATTGTTATGGTCTTCTAATTTCCATTGCACAGTTGCAATATCATTTTTGTTTTCAAAAAGTGCACAAACAAGAATTCAGATAGAAAGATAAATAGGCAGAGACAGATACAGAGATAGATAGGATTAGATAGATAGACAAACATGTGCAGATAGATAAATAGAAAGAGACCACAATGCTTGACTGCATATAGTTTTACAATAATAATACACTTTTGTCAAAGGATTACAAAACATATGAAGATTTCTTCACATTTGGTTATGTAAGATAGATAGACCAGACAGATAGACAGACAGACATATAGATGGACATGTGCAGATAGATAGACCACAGTGCTTGAATGCATTTAATTTTTACAACAATAACAATACACGTTTGTCAAAGGATTACAAAATATTTCAAGATTTTTTCACATTTGGTAGTATTCCATTAAAATGAGTCCACTGAGATTGCAACATGGGCCCCATCCAGTAACACTTGATTTATGGGTCCATTCCCAATTATTTGTGATAACAATGCATGTAAATCACATGTAATGCATTGCATAATACAGCCTTATGTTTATATCTGTAACAAGTATAATTTACCTTTTTTTTCCGATAAAATGATAATTTGCAAAACTATGTCTATGACTACTAGCAGCAAGAAGCAACTTGACAGGCTCCATATAATCCATGTGTATGAGACTCTGGATTGTTCCACCTTTAAAGAAGTCCCCCACTTTAAAGCAGCAGTGCAATGAATTTTTTTTTCCAATAAGTTAGTTTCAGTTACCTTTCATTATATATATATATATATATATATATATTCGCATATCTGTTAAATCTGCTTGTCTAGGTACCTGCAATGCATATCAATGAGTTTATTTTATTTTATCAATCCTAACCCTTGCCAAGTCTACAATGTTGTTACAAATCCAAATCTAGCAGCCATTGTTTTTCTTCAGAAAAAAAGTCAATTAAATTATTTTTAACATACTCAGATTTTAGTGACACTAGAACATTTTACCACCAAATAAAACAGGAATATGCCTGCAATCTTTTATGATGAAAAAAGCCAGGGTACATTTTTCCCATTTTTGTTGCATTGCTGCTTAAAGTACCTTGCTCTGTGATTGGATTGAAACCTAGATTTTCAAACCCACATTGATGGCAGCCATAAGATGTTTCTTCATAAGCTTCTTATTCAGTAGTGGAACACATCCTGCCTTCCACTGCTGGTCTACCATGAGATCATCTTCAAAAGTAGTGACAGTGTCTGTCTGGTGGCAGAATCTGAGGGACTAAGCCCTCATTTGTGAGGTGACTGACAACTGACAAATCATTAGGGGAAATATTGGTAATGGAAATAAAGTATTCCCACAATTAATGACCTCCACTCTGTCCCCATTGCCTCAGTCTCTTGCACCACACGCACACAGCCACACATTTGTCTAGCTAATTACTGGGCAGCCTATCCAGCCAGACATCTCTCATAGGAGTAATGCAGTCAGCTTTATTACCTTGGACCTTACCGCACCTGTTCTAAGCAAAGTTCTGTGTACCCCATCCTGACACCTGTGGTTCCTCCTACTGTACTTTAATAACCAACACCTTCCTTGCACAGTGATGAGTTTGATGTAAGTAACTGTTATTTCTTGAGTTATCTGCTGTAACTGGCCACAGCTACATGCAAGACATGACTGCCACCATGCTAACTCTTTTGCTGTCTGATCTAGTTTCTCTGCGGGTTCATCATGCCACAGCCATGCCCCAACTGAAGTCAAATACACATTTATATTTGTGAAAACAGTGGCTTAAACTACTGATCTGATGCACAGGTCCCATCAGACATAATAAGTAGTATGTAATTCTTCTCTCATCACTGAGTCAGACCTGTAACACCATGCTGCATGTTATCTAGGGTAGAACACTGTGGCTGTGTGTCTTCTCCTCCTCCTTTATTGGTGTATTGGCTGATCTGGCATCTTGTGTTATACAACTGAATGCTCATTTTCTTGTTGCAAGCAAACTTTGCTATGCATAATAGTGTGATTACATTTTAAAATTGCCATTCAACGTGAAGAACTATTCATTGTGAGTTTTCAGGAATCTCACAAAATATGCATTTTCCCAGACAAGAAGACATTAAAAGGAAATGTGTGGGATGGGTCAGTAATGACACATAAACAGAATGGAAAGATCTTGGTACAGCTGCTTTGGCAACTTATTCCAAGCCTGATAGCATCTGCATTCAGTGGCATGGAATTAACATAATTGTTTTTGTTTGTTTAGAATTTAATCAGAAATTGTAATGATGGGTCATTTGCAACATGTGTCTAGGTTTTTATTTATGTATTTAAAATGTACTCCTCAAAAACATGCTGCGCTATGAGCACAATCAACATTATGGTACAATAACATCCTCAATATGAAGATGCAGACAGTGGTGAACAGTGAAACACTATGAGCAGAATGAGATAATGCAAAAAATAAGCAGGTGTGTTGAGGCCCACGTACAAGGGACTTGAGGTCCTCTTATAAAACATATTCTGTATAAGAAGTGACTAAATATAAGCAGGCAAATCAAATCAGTTAAACAAATCAGGGGTAGATGATGAGGTGATGGCAGGAAGTAATACAGGAATCCTAGAATTAGGGCAACAGATTATTAGGCATTTAGGTGATTGCTGATACTTTGGGACAGGATTGAGAGGGATTGAGTACAAGAACAGACATGACAGGTGTGGTGATGGAATAAATGCTTCAGGGCAGAAGGTGAGGAAGAGTAGGAGTGGATGGGGGAGAGAAGACCCCAGAGCCATGGCGATCAATATGAGAAAGCAGCCTGATTGGCACAGATGTAACTCTGAGAAGACCAAATAAATTGGAATTAGAGTTTCTGAGAAAGTATGAATAGAGACCTGAGATAGAAGGGAAGGTCTCAAGCCTGAATTTAGAGGTAAAGGAAACATAGTCAGAGAGATAGCTACCCACAAGTGAGGGGGGAGAGAGAAGGAGGATTAGAATAGCATTGAGTGCAGGGAAAGCATACTCAATGGCAAAGTGACAGAAAGAGTGGAATAAGGGATCCAGTCTGATGAGCGTGGATTTGGGGGCAGCATATATCATATTTCCATAAATGAAATCTTGGAAGATTATTTTCAAGCATATGTGCAAAATAACAAGACAGTTTGCAGTCAAATGTGTCACAATCCCACTGTGTTTGCTGTAGTAGTCACACAAATGACTAAACTTGTTTACAATTAGCCCCCACAGTGCTTCAATAAATATATTTGGAAACATGCTCATTAAGTAATGCCTTTATTTCACAATTTCGAATATGCCTATTTTTGGCATATGTGCATCTTATCAAAATCTACAATTTTAGAAAATATGTAACAAAAACAAAGTGCACAATATTTCAGTTTTCATTTTACTGTTTCAGAAGTACCCATCTAATGCATACCACATCATATAAAACTGTGATATTTAGAAAAAGATATACCAAAAACAAGCACACAATATTTTCATGTATTTGCAATTTCTGACCAGGACATAAGTTTGAAAATTTGTTTCCATGTGTGTGCTGGGAAATGGGTTAGATAGACCTGTTTTATGGATAAAGGGAATGTTGTAATGACCCCAGAAAAAAAAATTCTCCTCTTCGATAAGTAAAATTAAATCTTTACCTTCAATCTGCACAGCGAACAGAGATGGACAGAAGTGACCTCTGTTTATTGATTTATTTACTTAATTTTTGAAAACGTCAGACATTACCTTTGATCACAAGTGCTCATTTACAAAGGTTCCATGTCAAATATGTAGTCACAAAAAACTTTCAAGTACAATAAGTAGTTCCACAGGAAATACAGTTGAGTAAGTCTCAAAACACAGATCAGTTACATACAGTTTTGAAAAAAATCCGTGCAGATTGTTGTACCAAAAGTCATAGGATCTGTATAGAGAGAAACAGAATAAAACAGCTTAACAGTTGCAATTACATTGGACTGCAAGGACAGACTGCAAAGATCTTGTGAACCGATTAATCTTAGGGAGATTCAACACAGCGGAATATCAGGCACAATAATGGCAAAACAGAGTCATGTTAGGTGTTAGCGGTGCTACCATAACTCAAACTTGAATAAGAAAAATAAAAAAGTATCAGGCAGTGCATTTAACCAGTTTGCAACTCTGACAGCAAATGATCACTTGCCCAGATGAGTATGCTGGAAAAGAGGCCTAAGGGCATTCCTGACAATGTTCCTGCAGTTGTATTGGTTGAAGATGGTATGGCAAAAATTTGTTAAAGCAGGGGGGTTAGGCCGAGCAGTGCCTTTTTTGCTAGCAAACAGGTCTGGAGCTTTATTCTGCAGGGTAAAGGTAGCCAACTAGTGAGTGCATAAAGGGTACAACTATGAGTGTGGTTATCTGCACCAAGAGCAAAGTGGCATGCCTTATTACACATCAGCTTTACTCTATTTAGTACTGTGTCACAGGCAGCTGTGTTAAATGTCTCAACCAAAGGATAGATCCAGAAGCAAATGATTTGATACCTTTTATTGGACCAGCATAGATGAAACAAAAAGAACAAAGTGCTTAGCTTTCAGACCAAGTCCTTCCTCTGAAGTTCAATGACCATAAGCTTCTGAGGAAGGACTTGTTGGTCTGAAAGCTAAAGCACTTTGTTCTTTTTGTTACATCTATGTTGGTCCAAGAAAAGGTATAAAATCATTTGCTGCTGGATCTGTTCTTACAAGGACCAATACGGCAAAAACTATATCTGTATGTCAACCAAAGGATGACATCTCAACAAAGCAACTTCCCCATTGTACTGCACTATTGTGTGCCTAATAGGTATTGTATCAAGTATCTGGTATAGTTTAACACAGATACTTAGAAACATAGATTGCATCTTTAGAAAAGACCCAGAGGTCCATCCTGTCTGCCCATTTTCTTGCTTAGCTTCATGCTTGTACTAATACCAAGCTGGACATAAGACATCCAATGGCCCTAGTTGCTGATCATTACCATCTTTACCAGGTATCCTATCTTCTATTCTGCATAAGGGACCCACTATTTCATTCTATGTATTCCACTCAAGTTTAAACCCCATTACAGTCTTGTTTTAACAACCTCTCTAGGTAGTCTATTCCATTTGTCCTCCACTCATTCCATAAAGTATGTCCTCATATTCTTCTGGAATTTCACCCCCACCACATTCATCCTCTGGTTGGTATACCCCTGTGTATAATGAGCAAATCCTTATGATTCACCCTGTTGATTCCTAGCAGGAACTTTCATGTCCCAGTTCTATTCCCCTTTCTCTCCTGGCCTCCAGTGTATACATGTTAAGATCTGCCACCTTTCCTCATACAATCTGCCTAGCCTCCAGATAATCTTCATGGCCCTTCTTCAAATTGTCTTTTTTGTTTGTGCAGTAAATGACCATGCTGCATATAGTTGGAGGTAAGATGGCAACTACTTTATTGACAGGAAGTTTCTTCAGGTAGTCCCTCCTAGAGGTCACAGAGTAAACTAAAAACACTAGCTTAACTATAGCACCACTGATCAGCACAGTCTGTATCAATCATCACAGGCAGTCCTTGTCTTTCTAGAGATTTGGACTCCGGAACTGTGTACAGTGCTCCAGATGTGGCCTAATGAGGGACCCGTTCAGTGTCAATACCACTTCCTTTCTACAACTGTCAAATTGTCTTCCTACACAGTACATCTCAACATCCTGTTTGCCTTCCTATATGCTTTTTTTGCACTGTCCAGTAGACCTGCAACTGTCACTAATGATGCCCTCCAGGTCTCTCTTCTCAGTTTTCCTCAACACCCTTACTTCCTTCATCCAGAAGTCTGTTTTAGGGTTCTGTCAAGCCATGTGCATTGCTTTGTACTTTTTGCATTGAACTTTAGTTGTCATAATCTGTTTCCAATTTTCCAGGTCTTTTTTTTTCTTCATTTTTCTATCTCCCTCCGCAGTGTTTCAAGTGTTTTGGACACATTAATTTTCAATCTTTTGAGCCCAGTGGTGAGTGTGCTAGCTACTGAGACACTAAAACTGGCATATGCTCAATTTCAATACAGCACATTTATTTTCAGCCCCAAAATATGTGCATTTAAAATTAAGCCTATCTTTTCAGATGTCCACACAGTTTCATGACAATCTGGCATATAAAAAAAAAAAAGGAAAAAAAGAAACAAAAATTAATGCAAAGTGCACAAATTTTACCCTGTTCTGCATCACCTTAAACATATTATTAAACATTTTACATTTTTAAGTGTCTGCCCTCTAAATATTAGCATTAACATAATACCTTTGTAACTTAAGGTTGGGTGGTCTGCAGGCCCATTATGTCTGCACCCACATACACACCCCACCACACACACACATGCATGCACTCAAACATAATACTGAAGCTGAAATGTCTGCAGTTGGTGCCAAACACTGCGACCAGGTTATTGACAAGCATAACCAGGTCTTGTCACATAAATACTGGCCTGTGTAAACTATACAGGCTGCTGGTGAAGTGCTGTATCAATTTTAAGGTCAGCTTGCTGACCTACAAGGCCATACATATAGATTGGTTCCTAGTTTACTAGGTTTACTAGGTTTACCATGTTTGATGGACAAAAGAAGGCCATTGCCTATCGAGATTGTCCTCTACATGTGTGGACCATTTTTCATAATTCTAGTTTAATAACCATTTATCAAGTTTGTTTTTGAAAATCATAGTAGTTTGTGAATCAATAATATCTTGAGGCAGTGTATTCCACAACCTAGGAGTTCTGATATTGAAGAAGTTTTGTGTTTTATTTGTATTAGCTTTTTAATGTCCAGTTGTTTATTGTGTAACCTAGCTACAATTTTTCTGGTGGATAAAGTTATACAACATTGTTCCATCAGAATGAGTGATTTCATAATTTTGAATAGTTGTAAGAGATCGCCTCTAGTTCTTCTCTGTTTAAGTGAATATAAGCCTGTTTTCTGTAGTCTAGAATCATAATCCAAATGAGCAAAATATGGAATAGGTTTTGTAGCCCTACATTGGATTTGTTCAATTCTATTTATATCTGAAACCAGATAAGGACTCCAAAACGAGGAGCCATAATCCAAATAAGGTCTAACATGAGACCTATACAAGGTCATAATACACTGCTCTGACTTAGAGACAAATGTACTATTTATCCTGTGAAGAAGAGCATTAGCTTGATTGGCAATTTTATTACAATGAAAAGATGAGGAAAGCTTATTATTTACTAGTATCCCAAGATCCTTTTCTACACTAGATGCCCTAATAATAATATTGTTCAAAGTGTATAATTTGTTGGGGTTATTTTTCCCCATGTGTAAAACTGCACATTTTGTAACATTGAAGTGCATTTTATTCATGTGAGCCCAGTGTTCGATTATTGCGAGGTCAGTTAGTAAAGTTTTTATGTTAACTGCATTATTTACAATACCCCCTAGTTTTGTGGCATCAGCAAATTTCATTATGATGTTAGAAGAAAACATTTTCATATCACTAATGAAAATATTAAAAAGGGTGGGTCCCAAAACAGAACCCTGGGGAACACTGCTTGTCACCCTGCCCAAGTCTGACAAAGCGCCATTTACCCTAACCCTCTGAGTACGATTGCTCAGCCAACTGTTTATCCATGAAACTAATGTCAATGAAAATCCTAAATGACTGAGTTTTTTAATCAAAATGTCATGTGACACTTTGTCAAACGCTTTACTGTAATCCAACAAGATGACATCAGTTGGAATGTTTAAATCAAGATTCAAGCTAATATAGTTGTAGAATGAAAGCAGGTTTGTGGTGCAGGAAAAGCCAGTTTTAAATCCATGTTGAGTTGTATCAACTATATTTAAAGATTCCATTTCTATTTCTAGAAGAGTTTTGATTATTTTTTTCATTAATTTACAAGGAATTGAAGTTAAGCTAATTGGGCAGTAGTTTTCAACTTTTGAATGGGAACCTCTTTTGAAAATGGGAGTTACTATTGCGGTCAGCCAATCGGAAGGAATTCTTGATTCATAGAGAGATTTATTAAAAATAATAGCAAATGGTAGGGGAATTGTATCTTTTACTCCTAGAAGAAATTTGGGACAAATATCATCTGGGCCTGGACTTGTTGATTTGTTTAATGTTATTAATAGTTCATAGACGTCATTTTGTAAAACCTTGTAATTTGTATGACTTGAAGAGTTTCCGTCAGGAAGAATTTGGGATGAGTCCTGGACAAAAACTGATGAAAAATAATTATTTAAAGCTGAAGTGGTTTCTGAGTCAGAAGTAATTATTGTATTGTTTATATTTAATGGACCAATAGTTCTATTATTTCCTTTTTTGTTGTTTAGACAGGAATACAAAGCTTTATGCAAATCTTTGGTATGTGCAATATGAAATTCTAAATTGAGTTTTGCAAGCAGAATCAATTTTTTTAAATATTTTAACCTATTCCCTATGTTTAATTAATATTTCTTTATTTTGATTAGTGGGACATTTTTTTAATAGTGAGAATAACTTTTGTTTTTCAGAAATTTGTTTTTTAATAGATCTATTAAACCAAAGGGGAATTTTTCCTTTAGTATTGTATTTATATTTTTCTGGAACATACAGTTGTTCAAGTTCTTGAATTTGTGTTTTTAGGAAATCCCATGCTTCTTCAGTACTAAGTGAGGAAAAAATATTGTCCCATTTAAGTGCTCCAAGATGATGATTTATTTTATAAAAGTCTGCCCAATCATATTGTTTGATTTTAAGTTTATTTATCACAGGACGTTGACAAAGTGAGATAGTAAGAAGTATGGACATATGGTTCACTATTACCAAGAGGATCTGATATTAATAAATCAGTCTCAGGGATGTCTGTGTTAATTATAACAAGATCTAAGATGTTACTTCCCCCGGTAGGTTCCTTGACCAGTTGATATAGTCCTAAATCAATAATAGTTGCAAGAAATTTATGGTCATGATAGTTACCTGAGAGACCTCCTTACCTCATATCGGACCTCCCACTCCATTGAGGTGAGTTTCCTAGACATTCCCAGAGCTAGGCTGAAATCTTCAGATGACCGAGCATTCACAATCGTATGACCTGCTCTGTGGTACAGGCTTCCTCAATGTCTTTGGGAGGCCTCTTCCATGGAGGATTTTAAGAGGTGCTTAAACCACTTCCTATTTCATGAAGTTTTCAGCTTAGTATAATAAACTTCTGAGTTGATGCCACCAGCTGTTTTATTAAAACTTTTATCAAACTACCTTTATGTTTTGCACATATTTATATTGTATTTGTTCATTTTATTGTGTGATGTGCTTTCTGTCATGATGTGTTTATTTTATTCTACAGTGTGCTGAGCCCTTTGGAATGTGTGCTTGACAAATAAAAGTTTACTTACTAGATGAATGAACACACACACACAGACACATACACTACACAAGCTTAGATGAACAAGTATGTAGTACAAACGTAATAATTAAGCAATAATGCATGGCAGGGTGTATGTTATTGCATAGTAACGCCTTAGGTTAATTAAGCATGAAGCCACAGTCATAATGCATTCAACACCTGAGCAGTGATGTTATTGTGCAGTATCACACACCCTGGAGTGCCTTATTGCTATTGCATGATGGCTCCTTTAAAAAAAAAAAAGAAAAAGGGAAAGATATGTTTAAAATACCTTTTTGTAAATTTTTGTTAGAGCAGGTTTATCTAATGAAAAAAAGAGTCCATAGTTTCTATTTTATGAAGCAGATGGTGCTACTGCTTTATAATTGCCCTGTGTTCAGTTTAGGTCTGTGTTTCTGTGGCTGTGTCCCATGTCTGTGACCCCTACACCACTCTTTTATTGCTGTTACACACATACACACACACACACACTATAGAGACCCAGTTTGTCTTTTAGATTGTGTTTGCTGTTGCAAGCTGGAACTGAAATAGGTTGACAAGAATCAGACGAGTTTTGGTCAGCAACTGTACAGTGTGGCAGTGAGCTGTGCAAAGTTGCAATGTTCACCAGGTGACAGAAAAGCTGTTGGAAGTTACAGCTTTGTTCTATTTTTACACTTTATGGTTCATTTTCATTACAAATGACCTGAGGGTTTACAGATGTGTTTGAAGTGACTGAATGTGGGGGGAGGGGGATTTTCTGTGTTGAAATGGGAGGCACTGTGAGTTGCTTTTAAAACCGCTGAAAGTGGATTCAGCTGGGATGATTTCTTGTACTGTACAGCGGTCATCTTTGTGCCTGCCCTAGATACACTGATGTTATTGCCAAATAACATCACTGTCTCTAGGGTTCAGCAGCCAAATAGGTCCATAGAATTTGTTTTAACATTGTATAATTAAACAAGAAGACATGATCAGGGGTTATGCTAATGTTCTCTTACTAACATTCAAGGGCATTGGTGGAAAATACATGGATCGGGATCTGCTGGTGGATCTCAAGAGATTTTTGTTAGATCTTGGGGCAGAGCTAAAAGCCAGATAGTAGTAAAATAATAAAAAAGTTTGCTTGCCGGCTCGTCGGCACAGCGGTTGGATTTCCACTTGTGATGCCAGTGACCCAGGTTTGGGAATGAACTCGGGTCATCAGAGAGCTGGCCGGGGGAGAAGGTTGGAGCATCTGTAGACAACTCACCTTCTCCAGGGGGAGGGTGGGGATGTGAGCCAGGCACCTACTGGCCCCTGGCGGAGGCCGGCAGCATAGCAGGGCATCAGGGCTCTAATGTCCAGGGGAGTGATGGACATCAGCATTCACCTTTACGTCAGCTGGCACGTCACTCTCCAAGGGGAGAAAACTGAGGAAAAATGGCTCCCTGTCTAAGCCAGATGACAGCTCTCAAGCCCCCTCACTGCCATCAAGGCTTCATGGCCTCCTGCCTCAGCAACACCTGGAGCCGATGCCGCGGTGAGCTGGACGACCCCCACCGGTGCCTTCCCTCTTGGAGGAGGAGGACCCACCCAGCGAAGGGTAACGCCGGGCTACCTCCAGGGGGTTGTGATCTGAGGTAGGTAGGTAGGTGGTGGAGATGGCGGACAGATGAGAAAGGACCTTGGGGGCCCGAAGGAGGTGCTGGTCAGCAGGAGCATAGGAGCAAAAAAAAAATAGTTTACTTTATTGTATTTTTTGGTCACTTTATTGTTGGTGGATCTTGGAATACATTGTTCAAGTGATAAGATCAAGCTACCATTATATTATGGACATATTAAACCTATTATGGATTATGGATCACAACTATAGTCCCTGTATCTTAGGAATGATGTGAATAACTTAGAATGTATCCAACACAGAGCAACCAAAAAGATACGTATTTAGTGTGGACAGCATAACAACTGAGGAATGGCTGTCTAGGGTTTAAATTAATGTGTCTTGAAAACAGAAGACTCAGGGTAGATCTGCTTTTCTTAATTATTAAATAAAGGACAAGTCTGCTACAAAAAAATGGTCTCTATTTTAAACATGAAAATAATAAAACGTGAAATCATGAAATGCAATTAAAAAGAAAGCCATTCTGGCTAGCCCCCTGAGGAAGGGTCTTGTGACTGGAAGTGCCGGGGAAGAGAGTGTGGCATTGCTGGCTTGCTCTCACTGACTTGATTTTTTTCATTATTTTCTGTGCAATAAACTGTTTAATTTCACATTTTGGATCCAAGCTGTCTCCTTGAGTGCACACATTTGTTGAGTTCAGTGTTTGAGCAGGGTGGTCATGCTATTTTGCACACCAACCTTCCTTGTAGTTGTAGTTCTGCCCAGTGTATTTTGTTTCATTCTGGAAAGAACAAAGGAAATATTTTTATGCCCAAATGGTTCTAGGAAATTAGAATCTATTTCTAAACAACACTGTGTCATGCAACACTCAAAATAGTTAGAAAAATCTAGACAAATGTCTCCTGGAAACTGACACTATCTTTCATGACCACTGAAAAATGGGGATTGGATTTTATGAGCACTTTAGCCTTCTTCTTCTCTAACAAACATAGTATGAATCTTAGTATAATTCATAGCAGAGGACTATGTTAAAGAGTGCTGCTCTAAGGACTGAACCCTGAGGCACCTCACTTGTCACCTTTCTGACTAATGATTATCTCCTGTTCACCACCACAAACTGAGTCATATCCTACAACCAGATCCATATCCATTTAAGTAATATGTCCCCCATTTCCAAGTTTCTCAAGTTTTTCACACGAATCCTATGTGGGACAATTCCAAGGTCTTGCTGATGTCTGAGCACAGGATACTCACAGCTTGACTCGTATCACCTTCCTGGGTTACCATGTTAAAAACATTGATAGGTTCACTTGGCATGACCTCCTCTCATATTTCTTGTTAGCCTCTTTTTTAACTCATGCCATCTCTTATTTCAGCTAAACATAATCCATCCATTCCTAGTTTTGCTGGATAACACCAGATAAAACCTCTCTGCCCATTTCCTCTTGTCAATACTCATGGGTATGTGAAAGACCGAGATCATGTCCCCTCCATTCTCTTTTTCCCTATGGTGTTTAGGGCCTCCAATTTATTGTCCCTATCACTAATTATTCTGGCAGCAATGCATTTCACCCTTTCAGCTGCTATAATGTCCATTTTGTGTTGAGCATCCCAGAACTGCATGAATACCTGAAGAACAAGAACTGGAGATAAATAGGATGGGACAGTTTCCTGGACTGAGTATACACCTGTGTCCATGCTCTGTGGACCCTTGCTAAGAATGGAACATTCTCTTGCATGGAGGATTGCATTTTTGTATTTTTGTACATATGTACAGTATACTGTAATTGCAGGTGTATTTGAAGTGCCTATATTACAGTTGACATATATTTTTAAAGTATCCTTTTTATGGCTCCAAAAGTACTAGACACATTTCTCAAAATATGAGTTTTTTCAGTCTTTCTTGAATTAATGAGCTCCAGGTCAATGTGCTCCAGTTAGATAAGTCTCGGGTGATTATGCAACTTTTTAGGCTTTCTATTTGATGTTGACTAAGTGGTTAACTAATATATCAGGCTTAGAAGTAATATATCTCTTTCAGGTTGACAGAGGTTGGGAGTTTGATCTTACAATTTATCCTGTCTGCAATTTTGGATTGGCAAATGTGGCTTTCTGGGTGTAAAGTCTGGTGGATTTGGTGTCGGAGGCCATGGAGGTTAACCTTTTATTTAGTATCTTTGCTTTTTAATCACTAATTTCTTAGTATGCTGCATAGTTTGTTGGATTACTGGGCTCAAATGCTCCAAAGATCTGTGACATGACCTGAGCTTCCCTGCATTTTATTAGATGACAAGTCTTGCTTTTGGCATTTAGTTTCTAGAAATTTGCAGGTAAAGATTTCCAATGTTCCTTCTATTAATGCTGTTTTATTAGGGTAGGTTTATTGGTTTTATAGGTAGACATTTTGGAAGTGCATGATCTCTTAAAATACTACTAAGATTAGAGATGATGGGCCTTATTTTGAGACTCTGGCTGGCATATAGGAGGGGTATTCTACCAGTGTATCCCCACTTTGGTTGGAGTAACTATTGTGGCTTGGTATAGCTCAGACTGGGACACAAAAATGTCTTGGTGAACAGTGGCAAGTAACTGCCCTTCAATGTTATTCTTCACCTGAGTTCTAATGATCACCTATGCTAGACACTTTTGCCTTTGGAAACCGTCCTGGTTTGCTACTGGGATAGATGTGTGAATGCATATGCTCTGTTGCCTCTCTAATTTTAGCTTTGCTGTTTGTAATATAATTAACACCAGTTCTTGGTGTATATTGTAATTTTTCAAAGTGAGTCACCTTTGTATTGTACTTAGAGGAACTTCTGACCTCACATAAATTAATCTTTGTGCAGACACTAGTCAAGGTCATTATGAAATCTATCATGACTAACATTTATGAAGGGGCACTTATTTTGTTCTAACGAATGCTGCAAGTTTTGCACATACTTTTCAGTGTATTTTTGTTAACTGCTAGTTTTATATTCATGAGTCTACTGTACTTCTAGATGTATTTTTTAAAGCTGTAATAGCATATTGCCAAACAATAATGTGTTACCCCAGGCAGGGCCTGGCTAAGGCTTGTAAAATGGCAGGATTACTTCTCATACCTTGCAGACCCCCCTTCTATTGATGTGCTCTAGTTTTCTATCAGCCATTTAGATGATGGCCATATGCTGATTGTTGTACTTATACCCCTTTTCTATTATGACCTGAGATCCTACTGTATTTCTTCTCCACTGCAACAACAGGATCCCCATACAGTGCACAGGTCCTATCTCACTTTTCAACACAAAATGTAACACTTTGCATTGGGCTTAGGAGGTTTGAGACTCCAGAAGTCTGGCTAAACACCAAGGTTGTTCAGGTCCACCTGAAACGTGGCCCCATTCTCAAAGGACTCCACCACTATGGTCACCTTAGTGTCATCAGTGAACTAAGGAGTCTGCTTGAAATCCTAGCTTCCAGATTACTGATGAAAATATGCAACTGGCCATGTCTCTCATTTTGAGTACAGCTCAACCACCATACCCCGTTGCTTCCTACCCAAATCCAGTTAAAAAACATCCACCTTGTGAATGCTAGTGTAATTGTATTCCACATTGGTGTACTTTGCCAACAGCTTGTTGTGCACCACAGTGTTAAAGGCCTTGTTGAAGTTGAGATAGAGTATGTCAATGTTCCTACCCCTATCTAATTCCCTGATCACCTCCCTCAGAGAAGGTGATCTTGTTAGCTGGGCATGACCATGTTCATGGACATCCCTGGTCATCCTTGATCTGTTCTTGATCTTTGTCATGATAACTCCATTTATGATATGTCAGTGATTTATGGATAATGTTTTTCATTTTTGATGCATACAGTACATGCATACAAATAGCAGTCTGAATAGACTAATAGGGAGTGCTAAATCCTTGTTCAATTTTGTAAGTAAAAAAAAATTGAGACAATTAAATTTTTAATTGTGTCGGGTGGCAGCCATGATTGACCACTACATAATGTAATTTTCAGTGTCCATGCTTGCTAATAGTTGTCATGGTTTGGATTTTAATTACAGGCAAGATGTTAGCAAATTTAATTCTCTTTGTACTCTACTTAAGATTATATCTCGGATGGTATTTCGGTTAAAAAATAAACATTGCTTTTATCACATTAGATATTCTAGCATTTAAACTGTATATGGTTTATTGTCTACTGTAAAATGTTATAATATATTTCCAGTTGTTAGTTTAGCCTCATTTGAGGATGGTTCCACTTAAGCCATTAACATGGGTCTAGATAATTTTGATTTGTGTTAGAGGTATCAACTCCAAGTCAGAAGATTAAATTTACAGATACATCTCTCTTGATTTATTTCTAGTTAGCCTCTTTTTCTAAGTTCTTTCCACCTCTTATTTAAATGAAGCATAATCTACCCGAAACCTTGCAAGGATCAGATAAGTTCTTAAACTATATTATGCCATTTTATTGTAGCTCTAAATGACAACTACCTACCATATCCTCTTTGTCGTTTGTTAAAAACAGTTTCTTGAAACATATTCAGGTTACAGCTATATTCCTAAAATCTACAGTTCATCTATAGATGATGTGAATAATATATTATTTTGGATCTACCTTGCTACTGTTCTTAGGCAAAGTTGCTACAGAATTATTCAAGCATGATCTATGTGTAGTATGGCCTTTCCAAAACTGGTTTCTGAATGATCTGCACACCATGGTTAAACGTGGTTAACCATAGTTCAGCCATGTTACATCAAGGTTTGTCCATGATCATGAAAGCATTGAATAACAACCACCTTTGCATAATTTATTTGCACATCAGAATGTAGAATGCAGAATAGGACACTTTACAGTAATTCAAATAATCACAATAATAACTTCTGTTCACACTTTAAGACAAAACATTAAGGTTTATGCAAATAAATTAATCACTTTAGCATAAAAAATGAATATGAGACCTCAACTCATCTTAAAAGAGTTTCATTCTATGGTGGTGAAAATAGCAATTTATGCAAACTATTAGTTATGAATGAGGAGAAACTGTTAAAAAAGAGATACCAGCGACAATGGCTAAGTAAATAAAATCTATTAAAAGTATACATGGCATATTTAGTACAGAATAGTATGGTTCTTTGAAAAATCTAAAACAAAATGCTGTACTGTGTGGAAATGTGTTTTATTAACGCAAGGAATCTCTGAAATGAACAACCATGGATAACTGAGGATGACCATGATTAACCCAAATATTTCTGAAACTCTACTGACTCTGGTCATCCATGGTCTGTCCCTAAGTCATTTACTTTCAGTAGTTATCAGTGGATAACCATGGTTAAAATCAGGGACAGCCCATGAATAACCATAGTCACTGGCCATGTATAATTATAGGTAACCATGTACAACCATGGCTTATCCATTATCTTAATCATGGTGAAATAGGGCAAGACCATTGCTTTAATATTATGTCCTTAATAATGGATTCCAGGTCCTTGCCCAGCAATGATGTAAGCCTAACTAGTCTGTATGTGCCAACTGTGAATCTTGTCTTCTTCTTCAAAAATGAGATCACAGTGGCCATTTTCCAGTAATGTTCTGGACCACATTTGCCTAGACATTCTCTTGCAGATTACAAAAAGGGACCCGGCCAAGCGTTCCCTTAAGTCTACTGTGATCCAGCTGTGTATCCTGTCTGCTCCATGGAACTTACAGGTACTTGGCTTACTCTTAACCAGGAAGTCAATGTCCAGGGTGGGTGGCATGTCCAGAGGTTCCATAATGGCTGCCTGTGATGTCATGGGTCCTCAACATGAGCACACTCCCTCAGACTGGGGTCTCTTTCTGAATACCAAAATAAACTATTCCTTCAGCACCTCAGCCATTGTCTCTGACTATCTCATAGATTTCTCTCCCATTTCTCAGTTTTCAGGGACCCAATATCCTCCATCACCTTCCATTTATGTTCTGGAAAAAGGCTTTGAGGTTGTCCAAAATTTCTATTGCTATCATGATTTCTACCTCCGTAGCTTTAATGCTAGTCTTGCAATACTTTAGTGTACTTTGTACTCCTATCTGTCCTGAAGGCAGCTCATCTCTTTAAAGAATCCATAGACATTTTTTGTTCTGATCAGTTGCCTTATGTCACTGTTGAGCCATGAATGCTACTTATTTACCCCTGTTGTTTATAACACCTAAAGGGATGCAGACCTCTGCAACTGTATCAAGTTTTCTCTTCAGTGAACTACATATATCATTTGCATTACCAGCCTAATGCAACATCTCACTTTATACACCAGAGCCCACATCTTGGCAAAGGTAATTTTCTAAAGTCCAAGATTCTGTTGGCTGAGATCTAGCTAGTCTATCCCATCAGCAGGGAGAAGGTTACCAAGTTGTGGTCACTGCCTCTCACTTTTCCTTGATGTTAAAATTGGGAATGACATCATCCCCCTCTGCTAAGAACAGAGTCAAGGGTCAGATGGCTGTGGCCTTAAACTTAATCCCCTGTTGGACATACTGCTCCAGAAAGAAGTCTTTGAAGGTGAACAGAAGCTCAGTCTCAGTCATGCCACTAGCAATCTGAAGACACCAGTCTGTGCCCAGGAGACTGAAGTCCCTAGGATCCATCTGCATATGAATGAACCACATATTTTTCCACAGAAGCTCAGCATTATGCTTCATCAAGCTGCTTGGGGCCTATAGCACACTCCCAAGGTGATGCATTGGCTACCTTTTCCCCAAGAGCAACCCAAACAGACTCTGTGAAACTGTTTACCGACCACTAGTGTTCTACCATAGTGACTTTCTCCATTATGAACAGAACCACTACAATTCCTTTCCTTGTCAAGTCTGTTCCTGCAGAATAGTCTTTATCCCTGTGTCATGGTGTTGCAGTCATTTTCTTCCCCCCACCAGGTCTCTGTTATTGCTCTTAAGTAATGGCCTTCAGAGTACATCAAGTCCTTTTGTTCTCACTCATTTTGCTTGATGTGATCATCATATTAGTTTCTTAGCATGTGAAGATACCATAGTTGTCCCTCAGTGCTTCCTTATCTCTTCTTTGGGATCTCCTCTCCAGGTATTCTCCTGTTCTGTTGTTTTTATTTTTGCCCCCACAGTGAATACCTGCATCTGCCTCCAGCCCTTGGTGGTCCCCTGGACCAGTCAAGTACCTCTGTTTTGCAACTCAAATATCCCCTTATTACTCTGTCCATGCCCTAGACCAATACTCCACTCCTTCCTGGTACATATGTAGCTCATTCTGGGTATAAAGGCACCCCCTTTCCTAAGAATTCCCTCCAGTTTACCAGGAAAAGTAAATTCATTCTCTTACACCAGACCCTGTGACTTAAACCAAGCATTAGACTAACTAATGTTCTGAACTTTAACATGTACACACTGGAAGCCAGGACGGGAAATGGTAACATGATAGAGCCCTGTACATTTCTATATGGGATCAATTGGGTGGAAATCGGGAATTTGTTCACAATAAGTTTGAACAAAACTGCAACAAAGGCCAGATCTGTGAAACTACCTACAGTACAAGGAGTTTCACACTCAATGCCTGGAAGTTTGCCTTAAGAGAGGCAGGTGGAGAAGTAGAACAAGTTGCCAAGTGGTTTGATCTGTGTCAAAACAGTACAGGGATTTAGTCACAGGTGGCATAGACATATGGAGATTAGTAAAAGTGGTGGGGAAGATGGTATGGGGAAGTGTGTGTGTGTGTGTGTGTATGTGTGTGTGTGTGTGTGTGTGTGTGTGTGTGTGATTAATAACCAGGGTACTTGCAACATAACATGGGCAGGTTGGGCAAACTGGATGAGTTGAGAGGCCTTTTTTTCCTATTATTGTTCATGTTTCTAATTGTACACTGTCATTTCTTTGTAGCCCACAGAACTGTGAACATCTTAACAAATCTCACCCTTAATACATTCCCTTTAGGACCATCCCTAGATTGTGAATGGCCCCCTCATGCCTTCTAGCCTAGTGCTGATTATGTAATTTGTACCAATATGGATGACAATGGTCTGCTGATCCTCCCCATCTGCATTGCATGGCTCTAAAGAGAACTCACTGGACCAGTCAACCAGGCAGGCAAACCCTCTGACACAAGCAACCATCCTACCCCAGCAATGGCACCTCCACCTTGTCCACTGCTTGAACTATGGAGTCCCACATGACTACTACCATCCTGTTTCTGATTTCAAGGTCTGGAGTGACAATGAACTCTAACAGTCTGGTCAGGATTTCCTCCAACAGATGGAATCACTGGGCCTTGCACAAGTAGTTACTTCTGCAGCCCACCAATGTGGACATGACTTGGACTTAGTTTACCACTGGGGCTTTAGATTAACAACCTTGAGATTGATCTGGTATGTTGGTTGGATCACTTCACAGCTAAGTTCTTATTTGGGCCCCCCCCAATAGTCCATCTCAAGTGAAGATGGTCAACTACTGTCCTTTGAAGGAGTTGTCCACAGAAGAACACTTGGCAATAATGGAGCTCTCAGGTGAGATGGCCGCTTGTGGGACTGGACTGGAGGAAGCAGTTGTGGCCTATAAGGGGACCATTATGTCATCTTTCAATTGGTCACACTGATGCATATACAACCCCAGATTTTGTTCCTGAGATCCCTATGGTTCAATGGGGAGCTCATGGAGTTGAATGTTAAGGGTCAGATGTTGGAGCATTTTTGGAGGAAATCTGAGACTGATGAGGGCACACTGGCATTGAGGACTCATTATGGTGAGCATCAAACAGCAGTCTCCAGTAAGAAGGCATCATTTATGTCCAGGGAGATTGCTGAAGGGAGAAACTGAGCAGGTCTGCTATTCTGGACTGTGAACAGGCTTCTATATCCTACCTTTCTATAGTCACTGAGAGCTAATTCATCCCGTAAGTGTGAAGAGTTTTCTCGGTTCTTCTTGGATAGAATGCCCTCCATTTGACCCAGAATTATCCCAGTTGGGTTGTGACCTGGCATGGTCAAGCAGTCTGTGAACAGGTGCCCCCCCTCTGATCTGGGGAGAGATTAGGTCCATTATGGTGGATGAAGTTTGTGGGGTGATCTTGGAACTGTGGACCATCTTTTGTGAACTGAACCCAGGCCTGACATGCCTTCTAGTAAGTTTGAAGTATCTGGGGCCAATGTTTGTCAGGATAGTCTGGTGTTCCTCTCATAGTGGAAGTTTCTGAGTTCATTGAACGATGCATAGGTGACACCTCCTCTGAAGAAAAACATTTTTGACCCCAGACTGCTTAGCATTCCTAATAGACCAGTCTCTGGCCTCAGTTTTTTGGGAAAGGTTATTGAGAAGATGGGTGTGTTGCAGCTTGAGGTGCAGTTCACAACCTTTGACATTTATGAGCCTTTCCAGTCCAGATTTAGGTCAAGGCAAAGTACAGAGACAGCATTGTTGAGGGTGCATAATGACCCTGTCAGGGCGAGAAATAGAGCAGCATGGTTGGTTCTTGTCTTCTTCAGTCCCTTATCAGAGTTAGACACTGTGGACCATGGACTGTTGTTGGATCACCTCAGGGAGTACTGTGGACTTAGTGACACAGTCATCAGCTGTTCTGAGTACTTCCTCAGATATAGGATACAGAGGGTGGTGATGGGGAACTTCTCCTCACTCCTGAAGCTCCTGCTATGTGGTGTACAGCACGGTTTATTCTTCTCACCTGTGTTGGTCACATTGTGTATGCTACCCCTGGGATGGATCATTAGAAGATACAGGCTGGGCTTCTACTGCTATGCAGATGATATCCAGCTGGATCTGTCATTTGCACCTGGGATGCTAATGTAGTCAATGTACTAAACTTTTGCCTGGCTGAGGTCCAGGACTGGATGCCATCCAGCGTGGTATGACTCAACCCAGATAAAATGGAGTATTAATGACTGAGCCTCATTGTAGGTGGGGTGTAGTAGCCACTAAGATGACTAGCCTTATGTTTTGTCCATCCAGGTTCTTGGCCTTTGCCAAGCAGAAGAATCTAAGGGTCATTCTGGATAAGTGGCTTGCACTACAGTCTAAGGTGTCAGACAACACTGTGGAGAGCTTCAAGCATGTGTGGGATAAGCACAAGCACAAATTGGGATCAGAGGTGTCAAAATAGGCAGGGGGAAAGGTCAGACTATATATTGGCCTACTGGTCTATTTTTGCTGACAGAATCTATGTTTCCATTTTTGGGTGTCAGAAGTAGCCCAGAGTGGCTTTTACCATCACAGAAACATTGCCCAGATTAAAGCCTTGCTCCCCCAAGAAGACCTGCCATCACTGCTACATACATTTGTGACTTCCAGACTTGATTACTGTAGTGCTCTGCACCTCAGGGTTAGTGGAGGTTTCCTACAATGCCTGCAGCTGGTGCAGAATGTAATAGCCATGTTGCTGATGGGCCTTCTCAAGTCCTGTCAAGTACTGTTACCCTAGTCCTGCATGAACTGCACTGGCTGCCAGTGAAATGGGGTATGACCTTCAAGGTCAGTTTGCTGGCCTCTAAAGCCCTATATAGACTGGACCCCAGTTACCTAAGGGACCTCTTGACTACTTAGTATGCCTCTTACCTCCTCTGCTCCTCCAAGGTGGGCCTTCTCACTCTTCCCAGGGCAAGTTTGAAGTCATCTGGTGATCAAGCTTTCAAAGTAACTGACCCTGCCCTGCAGAAAATGCTCCAGAGATCTCAGTGGAGGCCTTTAAGAGGGGTCTGAAGACCTTTTTTATTTCAGGAGGCTTTTGGCACTATATAGTGCCCTCTTGGATCTGTTTGCCACCTGTTTTTACTGTGATTTTAGAAATATCTTGCATGTATTAATTAATTTATTTATACTGTTTCAAGTTGTGCTATAATTAATTTATTTGTATTGTTTTCAGGCTGTGTTGAGCCATTGTTTGATTTGTTTTGTATTTCTGTAAGGAGCTCTGAGCCCCCAGGAATGGGTGCTGGATAAATAAAATTACTACTGCTACTTCTTCATTCAGATGTTTCATTCCTCCTCCTTGGCAGATCAGATATAGGGGTGCCTAGACTGCACCCACCTCTCTTTGACCCCCTATTGACCCCCTCAATCTATCCAGCCTTATGCTGATCCCTGTTGCTGGTATCCACTGGTGATGGTGCTGCCTTATGAAATTATGTGCTACCTCACTTCTCCACTCAGTCGTGTTGCCCATCTTAGCCTCTAGAGATCACAGTTCCTGCCACCGTCATTGCTACTCTGCCTGTCTCTGTCACCCCCCAAGTTTATTGCCCCTGTCTCTACCCTCCTCTCTCTATTCTTCTCAGCTGCCTGAACATCTCCCTGGAGTACTTTGGTGCCTTAGACTGCCACTCAAGCCTGGCAGTGTACCTCTTTAGAAGGTTGATCACCCAATATTTGCAGTAGATGTAGCCACCCTGCCCTACATATACAGTATAGGGGAACATCACATAGTCCTGACTGTGAATCAGGTGTGTTTCTCTCCCAGTGTCCTGGTTGGTAGTGTCATCACTCCATCCATCAATGAGTCCTCCCAGATGCTAGTTCTCCTCCTTGTGTCCCTGTAGCATAAGCAGTTTTCAAACAGTTGCCATTGCAGTCTGCCACCATGCCTATCCTGAGCAGCTACAGTCTCACCGTGTCTGCAGATGTGCCCCTCTCCCTCTTCAGGCAGATCTTCATACATCACACAGCCATGGCAGTGCTTCAAGTGTGAGTCCATCTCACTAACAGCCTATGATGTAAAAACCTCTTATTGTTATTTTTTTTTCTTTTTTTAGTTGTTTAACCAGGTATAGCACACTAAGCTGACAGCTTTTTTACAGGAGCAACCTGGGAGCACAAGGAGGTTAAGTGACTTGCTCAGGGTCACACAGTATGCAAGTGGAAGCTGTGGGATTCAAACCCAGGTCTGGTCTGCTGGATATCGCCAGATTTGCAGCTCAGAGCCTTAGACCACTGCACTATACTGCCTCCTAATTAACCACTGGACCACTTCCTCTTAATCCAACTAGCATTCAAGCAATTGCATTTGCCTCATAACAAGTCCCTGCTTGGACCACTGATTCACACAATGTATGATTTATAAGACAGTGAAGTACACTATCACTGACTTCAAGATTTATCTTAATCTGGTTACCTTATCTCTGGCTAACTCACACACTTTTCCCCAACAGTTACATTCTATTATAGTTAACACAGTAAAGGCCCTTTTACCAACTAGCCACTTCGAAACCATAGCCCCTGCTAAAATGCAATGAGCCTGCTCAGCTCTTCTCCCAGACATCTTCTTCACAGGTAGTAATCCTGTAGCCCACTGTAGGCTGTAAACCCCTAACTAGTGGGTTTCCCCCACACTCTCAAGCTACCTATGCTGCCACTTTAAGTATTAACACTTTTTCTCTTTGTAACCTATTTGCATCTTACATTTTCTTTGTCAGATCTTCCAGCATAGGGCCTCTTGTTAATTGTAGCATAAACTGCAAAGTCTCACTAAAGGCTATTATTTAACTTTTTTTTCTGCCAAAAATGCTCCACCAGTGGAATAATGCAGCAAAAGGATAACTGGAAACTAATTCATTGGATAGCACCACATAAAAAAAAATTGCTGTTGGGAGCAATATGCACTCACTTAAGATGGGAAATCAATTTCTGTGTCAATGGTCCGTGGGCAGACATATCAAGCTGCTCCTCTTCAAACCATTAATGACAGCTGAAAATCCTTCATCATAGCTCATAAATATAAACAACAAGACAAGTTACTACACTTTTTTGAAAACAGAAAAGATTAGAAATACCTTCGTCATATTTTTGAGGACAGCTGGATGTCCAAATCATCTATTGTTTTTTTAATTCTAATAATTAACAGTGCTCTTTTTGCAGGACGTTAACCTCATCTTAAAAGCTTTGATTTATTTATTTATTCTGAAAACCAGGTTGGTGCATTGACACCAAGAATCTTTTTTATTTATTTATTTAAATTTTGGTGACCGGATAGGCCCACTGAGACAGAAACAGTCCCTTTTTCAGGGGCGACCCAGAATTAATTTCATACATCTATAAACATAACAAAATATGTACATGTCATTTCACAATTAACAGTCAATATAGACATACTGATCCAGTCAAGGATACAATAACAGGTTAATTACAATCAGTATCAATAGGAGTAGAATACTGTTATACACAAGACAATCACAATCAGACTGATGTCCCAATAAGGTTAGATCAGCAGCAGGGAGTCTGGTAGACTCAGCGGTAGCAGTTGCAGAGGCTCAGATCCAACAGGTGGGCTTTAAGACCCTTCTTGAAGCCCCCAAAGGAGGTACATTCCTGGAGACTACTAGGGAGACCATTTCATATAGGAGGGATGAAGGCAGCATAGGACTGGAGTCCTAGGGAAGTCCTAACACTAGGGACATGGAGAAGCTGGCAGCCAGAGGATCTTAGTGCTCTCCCATTCTTTTCGGGAGCTAATGTGTTAATTAAGCTAGGAGGGTCACAATTTTGCTGGAGCTTAAATGAAAGGCAGAGTGATGGATATGATAATCTGGCCTTCTCTATAAGGCAGATTATCATATCCATCACTCTTCCGACGCTCGAGACCACAGACATGGACCTAAGGCCCTACAAGGTACGGCAACTGCCGCAACTTTTCTAACCGCCCCACTGATTATTTTATTTATTTATTTTTATTTTATTTTATTTAGTTTTGTTGACCGGGTAAGTGCACTAGACAAATCCTGCCTATTTTCAGGCACGACCCGGGGGAAGGGAATACAGATGAATGCCAACTGACCTTGAACCAGATTGAGCTGTTTGTGGTATTTTTAGTGAATGAGGGAAATTTGGCCAGGACACGGGGAAATTCCCTACTCTTTCGATAAGTGCCATGGGATCTTTAACATCCACCTGAACTACCACCAATCCAGGCAGATGGGACCTCGGTTTAACATCTCATCGAGCGGCACCTCAGAGTTAGCACCCCTCTCATGCTACGTGTCAGTACTGGGATATTAACCCAAGTGCCAGATGTGGGAACTGAACCCACAGCCCTCTGATCTCCCGGCCTCAGAGGTGAGTGTGCTACCTACTGAGCCACTGACACTGCATTATTAAATACAGTAGCTCCTGCCAAAATATTAGGCCATGTCCTCTGGCGCAGTGCCCCACCAACAGAGACTTAGCTCATGATCCCCCTCTTTTCTGTCCAGACTATGGGATCCAATTCTCAGGGTCTCGCCTTACTAAAACACATAGGCTCTCCTTGGCTGTGCCTTCACCACTAAATATTTTTAATGCTATCAAATTTGGGTAGACCCGGATCGGAAAGCTACTGATAAGCTGCATTAATCCAGCAACCCACTGGTCCCTGGGCTAATTAGTGGCTCCTTTTTGAGAGTACCATCATGTCGGAGCCTATATGGCTCCTTATACTGCCCCTTCTTCTGCTGATACCAGCTGCCCAGCATTGGACACCTGAACTACCATCATGTTTGGTCTACAATAGCACCTTGTGCTGTATACTGTGTAACTTATCCTTTAATTACCTCCCACCGATTCCAAGTACCAATACTCCGAACCCTGCTTTTGGACCACACAATACCAGTAGTACTTATAACACTCCCCCACCACAAGGCCCACCTCCCACCACGCAGACTTCTATCTCCTCCCCGCCTATTGCGGTAGGGGTACTAGCTCTTGCTACAACAGATCAGCTCTTCTATGGTGGCTACTTTCTAGTCCCTAAAAACATCAGATCTACTAGACAGGAGAAAGGCAGGAATGACAAGCTTATAATTAGTGCTCTTAGAAAAATCCTACTTATCCCCCTGCTATGTTCAGGCAATGTAGAACTCAACCCTGGCCCCCCAGAAGCTATTGCTTCACCAGCAGAACTAGCAAATTTAAAAGGAATAAGCTTCTTGCATATTAACGTACGTAGCCTCCTTAAAAAGATAACCTTAATACAAACCTGGGTAAATCATACCTCTCCTGACATACTTGTGATTTCCGAAACTTGGCTTAGACCCAGCACCACTGATAGAAAGTAAACTTCCCAACTATGCCTTGTTCAGGCTGATAGGCATGCCAGAGGAGGAGGGGTAGCTATCTACATTAAAGACAAATTTTCTGCCTTCTGCTTATCCTCGGCATCTGTCACCAGCGAATTAGAATGCCTAATTCTCAAAGTGGAAATTACACAGACTACCGCACTCTGCGTAGTAGGATGCTACAGACCACCGTCTGCTGGCCTACAGCTTGTGTCATATCTAAGTGACAAGCTGGGACAGGGCTGCCAGAAACTATTATTTTAGGAGACCTCAGCTTTGACTGGCTCTCTAACGCAGCTGCCCCCCTTGCATCCTTCTGTGATGAACATGGGCTGACGCAACTTAATACTGAACCAACGTGCCCAAATGTGAAGAACCCCAGTAAAAGTATACTTTTGGATGTGCTAATGGTGAGCAAACCTCATCTCTTCTCCCACGCTGATGTCTTCTTCTCAGACGCCAGCGACCATTGTTTTATTGTGGGAGTAAGATCCACCAACAACCCAGCACCCATCAGCAAGTTCTCTATGAAGAGATCCAGGCACAACTTCAATGAACATGCCTACCTAAACGAGCTTAAGTACTCCCCTCAGTGGCAAGATTCCTACCTGGCCAAAACAATTACGTCATCTTACAATATCTTCCACGACATTCTATCAAGGGCCCTTAATAAGTGTGCTCCCCTGATTAAAGTTCGAACTAGGACCAAAACCTGTAAATGGTTCACCCCTCAGATCAAGTCCTTGCTTCTAGAAAGACATAAGCTCTGGAAAAAAGCATGCAGACTGAACACTGCAGAGGATTGGAACCAGTTCAGGATACTACAAAATTTATGTACCAAAACAATCAGAGAATCGAAGGCCACCTTCTTCAAATCCGAACTCGACTCTGCCACAAAAAGCCCAATCAAGCTCTGGAACACAATCAACGATCTGCTAGGCCACTCCCCAGGAAATTCACTCCCGACCAAGATTACCTCTGGTAACGCGACTATAAATGAAAAGATGGATATACTTGACACACTCAATAACCACTTTGCTACTGCAGGCATTGCATTTGATAACTCCCCTGCAAACATACTTCACTCCCAGACTGCCTGCCAACTGCCTGAAACTCTGATAGCTTCACCGCCTTTCTTACTTCAACCTGCCTCACTGAAAGAGGCAGAGGACCTCTTGCTTCAGTTGCATACTAGAAAAAGTGCTGGGGCCAACACCCTTGACCCTTACCTCCTAAAAATTGCCTACCATGTACTAGCAATACCTGTCACCCACCTTTTTAGCTTATCCCTGTCTCAGGGCACCTTACCACCTATATGGAAGACAGCACATATCATACCACTGTTCAAATCAGGTGACCCTGATGATCTCAATAACTACAGGCCAATTTCTCTCCTTCCGGTCCTGTCCAAGCTCCTAGAGAAAATTGTAAATGCACAGCTGAGGACTCACCTTGAGTATAGGGAACTGCTAAACCCTATGCAGTCTGGATTCGGAGCTAAACTTAGCACTATCTCAGCACTCGACAAAGTTACTAATGACTGGCAGCGTAATCTTGAGAGCAAAAACTTTATTTGTGCTGTTTTCCTTGATCTAAGCAAGGCTATCGACACTGTCGACCATAGTCTGCTCCTCTCCTCCCTTCAAACCATAGGTGTGGACCCCTCCTCTCTGCGCTGGTTTACTGACTGTCTTACAGGGTGCCTTCAACAAGTTAAAGCCGAAGGAGGCCTGTCCCCCTAAAAAACTCTGAAAAAAGGTGTACCTCAAGGTTCTATATTAGGGCCCTTACTTTTTGCAATCTACATTAATAACATCGATTACTGTATAAAAGAAGCCAACATCCATCTGTTTGCAGATGATACAGTTCTCTACATGAATCACCCAACACCTGAAGCTGCCTGCAATGACCTACAATCAGAATTCAACCTTTTGCAAAGCCAACTCCTCCAAAAAAAGCTACTCCTTAACGCCAAAAAAAAAACTAAAGCGATGGTCCTCTCCCCTTTCATCCATACAGCCAACCCTGTGTCCAGTGGGACAGTTCCCCAAATTACCACAGTTCTAGGTGAAAAACTAGAATTTGTTACAAAATTCAAGTATCTGGGAGTTTGGATAGACCAAAGACTCTCCTTCATTGAACATATCGAGAACTTGCTAGAACGACTTCGGCAAAGGCTTGGCCTGTTTTTTAGAATCAAGCAATTTCTCACCAGAGATACCATGAAACAACTGGTCCAATTCATTTTCCTATCATTGGTTGATTATGCTGATTTCCTCTACAGCCAATTCCCCAACTCTTACGTGGCTAAACTGGACACACTCTACCATCGAGCACTGAGGTTTATAATGGGACTTTCCTTCGACATGCATCACTGCACCCTATATGTGGCAGTGGGGTGGACATCACTAAAGTTCAGGCGCCACAGAAACACCGTTCTCTGGACCTATAAAGCCATCTCTAATAAGCTGCCTTACTATATCTCCTGTTGTCTTCCCCTGAGTATAATTGGGAAATACGCGTTAAGAAGTTATTC
Source organism: Neoceratodus forsteri (assembly GCA_016271365.2). NCBI lineage: Eukaryota > Metazoa > Chordata > Ceratodontiformes > Ceratodontidae > Neoceratodus > Neoceratodus forsteri. Next base: position 1,068,387,384 of record CM028132.1, on the reverse strand, counting down.
AACTATTACACTTAAAGTACCCAAAGTAAAATCCCGCTTTGGCAGGGCAGCCATAAGCTTCGTGCTACCTACCTTATGGAACGATCTACAAAAAACCCTCAAATTAAGCACTCTAATCAGTATAAATGCCTTCAAGATGCTTTATTTCCATACAATCGGAGAAGTATGTAACTGCTTCACCCACTCATACCCAGTACCGGTGTCTGCACTGGTATATAGCCACGCCTAGACCCAATTTTAAGTACTGACCCCCCAGCTTGCTCCTCACAAGCCTAATTGTTCTCTCTCTCTTATCCCCCTGTCTTATCAACACTAGGCCCATCTATCCCCTTATCCTTCCTTTCCCAACCTCAGATAGGAGCTCACTACCCCTGGGTTGTGTCATCCTACCATGCCCCGTATTTTATAGCATTCAATCCCGGGGCTCACACATACTCCTTTTCTCCATCCACCTTCTCTACATCCCATTTTACCAACTCCTGTCCATGCATCGTGCCCTCCTAGCCTTTCTCCCTACCTCCTCCTCCTTCCCCCCACCTTCACCTCTACCTGGTGTATATTTTTTTCTTCCATTACTTCCTCCTGCAACCTTAGATAACATGCTTTATCTTCCTATAGATACTTCTATGTATATAAATACCCTGTAATCTGTATAATATCTGTATAATTCTATGTACATATGAACTTCTTTTTCTTCCTCTCTGTAAACAGTATTATCTGTATTGTCTTGTAAATACCTGTGTTGACCTGTATATACAATTGCTCATGCTCCACCCAGGTCCATCTTGCAAATGAGCTTCTGCTCAACGATGAACGCCTGGTTAAATAAAGACTTGATTGATTGATTGATCGAAAATCCTTTACAATTACAATTTAAAACATCTTTTGGGATTGGATTATTAATGGAGCAAGTATGCCAAAGGTTGTAACTAGCATTATGACTGTTGACTGATTGGGCTGTGTGGAATGAGGAATTTCTGACGGAACTGAATTCCACTGAATTTTAGAAAATTCCACTGATTTCCATCATTTGTAGAATTTCAACATTCTGCGTATAAAATGATTTTTATGAAATAATAATCTTCAGTTTCCATAAAACAGGGATTCTTTTTTCACAATCCACAGAAAATTATTTTGTAGTTTACATGATCCCTTGCAAGTTATTCGGCTGCTTGCATTGAAATGCTTTTCGAAATTCATCATAATTTAAAAAAGAAATTTCACAAAACATTTCAGAAGTGGAATTGCCATTCTGCAGCAATTTTGTTGAAGGAATTTCACATTCCACACAGCCCTACTGACTGAGTATGGCAATTGACTGAATAATCTGATTATTTCAGTATTTCTAACTAGTATCTAGTCAATGAGGGTGAGTTTTCCAGTTTTGTTGTTTAACCAGGTGAGTGCAGCAAGGATGTTCTGAGGGTTATTATCATCTAGCATATCTCTAAATGCTGCAGTATTGCTTAGCCAATTTAAATTGAAATCACACACTATTATTAATTCAGTATGGCAGGTGGTTGATGACAATTGTAGTGCTTTCTTGAGACTATTGACTCCGAACTTTGGATGGTCATGCCTGCCCGCCTGGGTGTGGCGCTGTGTAAATTATGTATACTCTGTATATTTTTGCTAGGCATATTACTTTAGAAACTCTGTGCTGTTACACGTTTGCATTTGACGGTGTCCACTGCTGTAATCTGAGCTATCCCACTATGTATGTTATGTTTCTCCTGACTTCAGTGTATCTGCCTTACTTGCTTCAATTTGTACTCTGTATGTTCTTTTATTCTTCTGTACTGTCCCTGGTCATACCTGAAAATAAACATATATGTTGTCTAGTGTACTTACCTGGTTAACAAAAGCTAAATAAATAAATTGTAATGTTCAACTTATTGATGCCCAAATATAATTGCAATACTAACCATTCGGAGTCATTAATAGCTATATAGTTGGGCATACAAATCTTAACATCCAGATCTGACATAACAAAAAATAAAATGCTCAATCCTCTATTGCCCACTCTGTCTTGTCAATGTGCTGCATTTAGAGCTGGGTGATAACTGCAAATTCTGAATTTCCAGAAATTTCAAAAAATTTTGCAAAATTCTGACTTTAGCGAAATTTGAATCTTCCTTAGGTGTTTAGTGAATTTTACTGCATTCCACAAAATGTTCTGGCTGAATTGTAAAATAATAATACAGATGAAGTGTGGAAAGAAAGTTCTGAGGAATTTCATTCCACAGTTTAATACATTAATACACACTACAAATAATCATTCCGTGGTTGTGTGATCAGTTCTGCAGAATTTCTTTCCATGGTGTAATATATTAATTCACATTTCATACATTCTTTCCACCATTCTAAGTCAAAATTTCTATGAAAGTTGCCAAAGTGGATTCCAAAACCTTTCACAGAAATTTTGCTGGAAGAATCATTTTTGCACAGCATTAGTTGCAATTTTTTTGAAGTGCAGTTTTGGCATTACTGACATAAGGTTTTAACCATCTCACAGTGATGGCCATGATGTAGGGATTATGTGTTGTTGCCAAGGCCTCTAGATCTTTTAATTTAGGGACCAGTCTGCAGACCTTGATGTGCATTGTTCTGAATCATTTTGAGATTGTGCAGATTTTGTTACGGGGAGCTGTTAACCTGAGTTTACCACCAAGAAGTGACAAAATTCATAGGTGTGAGAACTGATACAGAAGAAAATGAGGGCTGAGATTTAGGGTTAAGCAGACATTTTTTTTTGGTGGGGGGCATCAGGCCAGATAGTGGACAGTTGATTTGATGGGGAGCAATTTCATACACATGGCTAAAACCATAGGCACAGTGTCTTTACCAATGTGTCTGACAGACATGAGATGATCAGTTTATCAAGTATTAAGAATGACAAACCAGAGCACAAATATTTGAAGGCCATGATTAGATATATACCTGGGAATAATCACCTTTTGTGCTTGCTACACAAAGCTTGCCCCCCCCCCCCAAAAAAAAAAGGAATCATAATTGCTGAATATGGGCTAGGTAAGAGAACAATATCAGCACAGGCTGATGAAACACAGTTGACTGGGTACAAAAGATATTGGGGAAGGGGATCCTCACAGTTAGAGAGTACAAGGGCACTGTTAATAAGACTGGCTATGTGACTCTGTATAACTGCTATCCTAGTAGGATGCAACAGTAGCACACAATGTAAACCAGGTAGAGCAATTAGTAAGCTGACCCCATATTGAAGCCTTTAGCAGACAATAATGCACTCTGATGAGTGGTTAGTAACCTGACTCAGGTTAAAAACATAAGCAGATGATAATGCACTCTATTGTACAGTTAGCAAGCTGAACCAGATAGGTAAAAGTGCAAAATCATGCACCTGAGGCATAGGAAACCAGGAGCTGAGTATATGACGGGTGAAGGTACAGATAGTCAGCAAGCAGGTAAGGGGCCTGAGGTTATCATAACTGACAACCTCAAAGTGGCAGAGCAGTGTGACAGTGCAGTAGGTAGGGCTAGAGGGATGTTGGGATGCATAGGGATGGGATATCACCATCAGGAGGAGGGAGGTGGTGTTGCTGCTGTATCACACATTGGTAAGACCCTAATTAGAGTACTGTGTCCAGTTTTGGAGGCCACACCTCAGACTGGACATAGACAGTCAAGAGGAAGGCAACTAAAATGGTGCAGAGGTTGCACAAGAAGCCATACAAGAAGACTCTAAGGGTTGTCATTCTGTACACCATGGTAGAGAGAAGAGTGAGAGGTGACATGACAGAGACCTACAGGTAACTCACAGTGGTAAACAGGGTGCAGGAGAGGGGTCTCTTTCAAATGAGAAATAGCACAAGGACCAGGGGGAATGCAATGAAACTTGAGGGGGAATATTTAAGAGGGATGTGAGGAAATACTCCTTTGTTGAAGTGGTAATAGACACATGGAACAAATTGCCAGCGGAAATGCTGGAGTCAACAACAGTCAGGACTTTAATCATGAATAAGATAGACATAGGTGTATGTTAGTAATTAGGTATGGAGGAGGGAGGATTGCTGGATACCAGTTAGGATCTGTGGAGAAAGATTAGGCAGGGAACATCTGGGCAGAATGGGTGGGCCATGGGGTCATTTTCCGCCAACAAATTATATGTTTCTAAATTAGAAAGCTACCCCAAGATAGTATACAACAGCAGTACCTTGATGGGTTAAGGGCAGTGTTAGGAAAAACAGTCACTGGCAGGTAAAGATGACTGGTGTGGGCTTTTCTGTAAACAGGCAGTGTGGCTGGCATGGACTGCCTCAATGGATGATGCCACAGTAGATAACAAAATGTCATTGCCCTTTGCACTGCTGCCCTTGGTGCCCTATGTTGCAGTGAAGTGGACCACTGGTATGGTAGAGAATTTTTAGAGGGAGCAAGCCACACCTCCTGAGCTGACACAGCTCTGGACAGGTTGCAGGAGAGGCCACAAATGGAGAAAAGGCCATCCTGCACTGAAAGCATGGTGATGTTGAGCACCAATGACTGGCAGTCGTGGGGGGAATGCAGAAACTCCTTGAGATACCTTATTGTTCCCAAAAGATGGGTGCACAATCTGTTCTGTGGTTGCATTGTAGCAGCAGTTAAACAGTTCAAATCAAAGTACCAACAGTACTGGAAGGCATCAAACATGGTTGCCTGATTGGACACACTCAGCCTTCAGCCTCGTGTGCCAACCTGAGCAACCATGGATTAATGCCATAGTAGAACCATGCTGTGGAGTGGTTTAATGCTTACATAACATAATCTTGCACTCTTCTATTACACATGCCAATTATGAGATCTTTCTTATAGAATGATGCAGATTTATTTTCAATGTACAATTATCAGTTCATGCAGGTGCTTTATATTCTGTTAAGTGCATGAGTTAAGCACTATACTTGCTGCACACCATCGTTATATAGCACTCAGTGTTCTGTATTATGCAAGTATTGAAACATGCATCAGAAATCTTGAACTGACTCCCTTTCATACTCAGAATAGAGCTTTAAACATATAGCTTCTGATTCCCATGTGTTTTATAATATCAAAGACAGTGAGATGGTAAGAATATCTAGCACATGAGACTCAGCTGCCCCGGCTGAAAACACAGACACCAGAGTTCATAGTAGCTTCATATCAAAAATATTTTTCTATGACAATATTTCAGTTTAGGTTCAAAGGCTACTGTGCTCAAACAGTCCCAACAGAGTCATAAAATATGGTCCTGCACCAGACTGACAATATCAGCATTTCCAGTATTAATGCTTTCACTTGTTTTTATTTTTTTTTGCATTATGTGTTTATACCACCTCCCATGCTTCACTGCCCCCCACTCCTTCAGGTTCTACAAGTTCCCTTCATCCCCTCTGACCTTAGCCAGCCCTCCTCAGGTCCTCAGATTGCAGCTGATCCCCCTGATATCCTGGCGTATCCCTATCACCGGGCAGGTTCCCCTCCTCCTAGGGGAAAGGGCACTGGGAGAGGGGGAAGACCCCCAGCACACACTCCATTAGGGCCTGGGGATGCTGCTGAGGAACAGGAGGCCCTGGCCAGGTACTGGGGGTGCTCCGGTAATGGAGAGCCATCATCTTGGCGGGCAGCAAGCAGATTTTTCCTATTTTTCCTGTGGGGAGCAGCGTGGCGACGTCATGGCTAATGCCGACGTCCGCCCCTCCCCTAACCCACTTGGGCCGTGCATCCTGTGATGCTCCCAGCCTCCGCTAGGAGCCAGCAGGTGCCAGACTCATTCCCTGCCCTCTCCTCGGAGAAGGAGAGCTGTCGTAGGATGCTCAATCCTTCTCCCCCCGGCCGGCCCTCCAGTGCTCCGGGCTCGTTCCCAAACCCGGAATGCTGGCATCGAAAGCGGAAATCCAACCACTGCACCGGCAGGCCGGCTCACTTGTTTTTATTATGTAACAGCCCTTTGACTCACTTTGGCTGTTCTGGAGCCCTTGAGGTCCATACTGCACATACCTCTGAGGGGGCAAGCCTGGGTCCAATGCTAGAGGGGAGAAATGGCACGGTGCCTCCACCTGAGGCAATGGCAAGAAATACCTGTGAACAACTTGTAGGTTTACCACCCCAGAAAATATACAGTAGCTACCACTGCAACACTTCCCCACACGATAACAATTCCCTACTTGCAACAATTCACAATACCAGCATCTGACATGAACAAGTAATAAGATTTATTAAGGGGAGGGTAAAAAGGGGGAAAACAACACAGCAACATTAATAACTGGCTCAAGCAATGTTACTCCAAACAATACCCCCACTTCCCAACTGCAGGTGCACCAGGGTTCCCACTGCAGCTGCTAAGTGTCCATAGTCCCTTTTGGTGGGTACCACACCGCAGTGTAGATTTTGACACTGGGAATCTTTCATTGAGGCCCAAATAACTTCTAAATGGATGCAACCTTTGCCTTTACTGCTTGGGCACAGCTTTATACTTGGCATAGTCCTGCCCAGAACTCAATCTGCTTTTCCTGACTAGCTAGCTAGCTAATAAAGCTCACCTGAGCTGCAGCCCAGAGGTACTTACAGTTTGTGGGGATTTCAGTCTGGATGTGAAATTGCATGGTACTGTGGAGGTATCTCTTTGAAGGTGCACCACAGTAGCAGCAGGGCTGACTGAAGAAAGTTGGAGAATGCTGGTCTTCACCTGCCTGACCTTGCCACTTTCACCTCTGAGGCCTTTGCAGACAGTGTTCAACAGGCAGGCCTCTCACTGACTTCTTCACTGGCCTTCTTAGTCATTGGTCTGGGGACAGGGCAGACTGGGTCCATTAGACTTGTAGCTTGCACACACACACTTTTCCTGAAACAACAATGTAGCTAGCCTTTGGCTTAGTCTCTCACCCCAGTACATGCAGTCACTCTGCTTGCATCACACAGCAGTTTCCAAACTTGCCCCACCGAGGGGGAAATACCACTGGCACAGTCTCTCTGCTGGGCACTCAGTTTCAGACTGCATTACCTTTTCTCTGCAGCAAATCTTTCTCTCTCTGTCACTCTCAGGCTGCAAACACTTTTCCCTGCAGCAGATGCTTCTCTTATTTCTGTTGTAGATTCAAACCTGGCTGCAGGGATAACAGTATGTGGCTTGGCTTCTTTCCCTGCTAAAACAACATTCCTCAGCAGGCCCTTTGCCTCTCCTTCAAGCTCTAGGTCCGAGCAGGCCAGAGGACTGCCAAAAAATTCTTAGGGCTAAGCAGCCCAACACAGTCTTTACTATTCAGATCCTCTGCCTGATCACTCCTTTTGGCAGGCTGCAGGAGGTATTTATGAATTTCCAGCAGCTCAATTCTGATTGGCTGCTGTTCTTCCAGATTTCTTTAGTGTCCATTCACCTTTTTCCCAGCAGCCCCTTCTCTACCCAGTCCATGGGGGCCACCATATTTATTAACAGACAGTCAGCCCTTGATATTTATTATTTATGCCTTGGCAAGGGCAGAAAACATTTTCCCCTAAGCTTGGAGGCCTTCTGGTACTGATCCTTGGCTCTACAGCCTGCCCTAGAGCCAGAGATATCATTTAATTAGTAGCTGTAGCCAGAACACATAAGCAGAGCCTTGACTCCTTTAATTTCTTCAGTTCAGCAGCCGAGTATGCTCAGATGGGTATGGGCTGAACTCTTTTTTATTTATATTGAGGCCAGCCTTTCGGCAGTTTACCAGACTGCACTCTGCCCCTCAAAAATGCCCGGAGACATTGAAACATAAATCAGAGCTCATCCCTTTCCTGTACATGGGGCCTAGTCACTTAGTGGACGTTGATACGGAACACAAATGGGGCTCCAGCATTCAAGCCCACCAGGGACAACTTGGAAACATAGAAACATAGAAGTTGATGGCATAAGGAGATTGCTAGGTCCATCTAGTCTGCCATTTGTTTTAGACTTATTTTGACACTCTAGTTGCCCTTTGTAGTCAGGGCTCCCTTGTGTCTATCCCATGCATTCTTGAATCCCCCCACAGTGCTGACCCCCACAACCTCTTGGGGCAGGCTGTTCCAGGTGTCCACCACTCTTTCTGTGAAGAAAAACTTCCTCGTGTTGGTAGAGAACCTCCCCAGCCTGAGATCATGCCCCTGGTCATGAAGCCCTTTTTGAAGAGAAAAAAGTTCCTGTGCCAGTACTTTGTTAATGCCTTTTATGTACTTGAATGCTTCAATCATGTCCCTTCTCTCTCTCTTCTCTGCTCTAGGGAGTACATATTCAGTTCCCTAAGTCTTTTCTCGTAGGACATGTACTGCACACCCTGAATCTTTATTGTTACCTGTCTCTTTACTGTTTCCACTCGTTCAATGTCCTTCCTGAGGAGAGGACTCCAAAATTGGACTCTGTATTCCAGGTGAGGCCTGACCAGCAATCTATACAGTGGTAGTACCACCTCTCTCCTCCTGCTCATGATTCCCCTCCCAGTGCAGCCCAGCATTCTGTTGGCCTTCAATGTTGCCTTCTCACACTGCTTACTAACCTTCAAGACATCTGAGATTATGAGTCCCAGATCTTGTTCCTGGTTTGAGGCCACTAGTCTTTTGCCTCCTCGCTAATACTCCTTTCTTGGATATTTATTTCCCATGTACTTGACCATGCACTTTTTGACATTAAATCTCAGCTGCCACACTCCAGACCATTCTTCTAGTTTCTTGAGGTAAGCTTCCATCTTGCTCACTCCTTCTGAGGTGTCCACCCTGTTACATATCTTGGTGTCCACCCACTTGCAGGACCACCAGTAGGGGGGAGTCAGGGCCCTAGCACTCAGGTAAGTCCCAATGGGGGGCTTACAATTAACTGTAGATTGGCCCAATGGCCTAATATTTTTAACTGTAGGTTGCACACAACAGTTTACAATGATTTCCAACCCCACAGAGAAATCAGTAGCAACCCAGATCTCGAAGATACTGACATCCAGCTGCCTGTCAAATATGAGTTTCAAATATTCAGACTAAAATTTGCAGGCATTTAAATTGTAATTTGACCCAGTGGCCTAATGATTTACATGCAGATAGTGTATGTAGCTTCCTTCACACTGATCACACTAGTACTTCTTCCAGTTGAATGATTTTTCCTAAGATGCTGGAACAGTGCAGATCTCAGTGTTTTCTATAAAGACTTGTGACAATTCTGAAGATCTTTTCTCACAGCAACCCTTTTCAGAAATTGTCCCTGGTCATCCCATAATAGAGATGACAGGTACGATCAGGAGCACCAGACTCAAAGCTCAATAGACCAGGTTGCTCAGGCATCCACCAGACTGGGCCAGTTACTCCTAAAGATAACCACCTTTTGAAAAGACACAGGATCCCCGTAATTCACTGTCTAACTAAAGTGTCTTGCCACAACAAGCTCAAAGTGCTGATTTGCAAGAGATATAGGAGGATACAAGGATTGATTTAAAACCCTGCCCGAGAACAACTTCAGACTCTAGGTCAGGCAGATAAAATTACACACCCAACCCCCAGAGATCAATACAACTCCCTCTATACATGAAAAAAACAGAGATCCCCCACCACTTCAGTGGTAGCATCACCTCCCTCTTATCCCAATCCCCCCAAGGGGATGGTGAGATGAGACCTGTACCTTGCAAACTGAAGGGAAACAGTTGGAACTCAAAAGTAGCCAAAAGTATTCCTGTCCCAGTTCAAAACAGATTATCAGCCCATACAAGTAAAAAAAAATGTGTGTTGGGGAAGGAGGGACACAGAGGAGCATGAGGACTCTGAAGTCTCCTACATAACCTCACAGAGGGACTTGTCCTCTGACCAATAGGATCCTCAGGCAGAGGCTTTCTCTTTAAAGAAAAAGAGGAATAGAATAAGATTGTTAGTAGTGGTTAGCAGCATTCTGGGGGGGAAGGGGAGCTGGCAGCTGACCGATAGACAGAGGTTTATATATTTTATTGCTTAACTTATTGCCTCCTAGAATACGCCTGTAGGTGGCAGCAAATGTACTGCAGTGTGTCCCAGAATGACTACAGAAGTCAAGTACAGACTTCTTGTGTGCCCTAGTAACGTTTAGAGAAGTCACTCATATGTTTTAATATTACTTGCCAGCCAGAATTTATTAGAATTGACTGCATAGCACCATTAGAAAGGTAATATTGTGTTGAACAACTTTGCAATTGACACTTTGTGTGTGTCATGTTCACTTTAGGAGTTATTCACATTTGTTTATGACATGGTATGTACGACAGACATTTTGTCCATCAAGAACCACTTAAGCACTTTGAAGAAAACACACATTCTGGGTATCTCAGCCAGTATAAAACAAAAACTGAATTGAGCACAGTTGAAAAGGCAATCTTATGTGGAACAAAGTTGCTGCTGATATGTTGTGTGTATCATGTATACTTCAACAGTTATATGCATTTGTTTATGGTATGGTGTGTATGGTTCAGATTCGTTCCTCAAGCCTCACCAACACACCTTGACGAAAATGGGGAAAAATTCTGTTTAATACTACAGAAATAGCTGGGGTTTTTTTACAAACAAATTATTAAAACTACATCTAATGTCTGGATGCTTAATTTGGTGTTGATATGTTACATAATTCCCAACAAAAAAAGGCTTATGGTGCTTTTTTTAGTGGAATTTTATTTTTTTGCTGTTTTGACCAGCATAAAAAAAATGAAATTACCTATTATTACTTGCATACTGCTGTTGGAAAAGTAATTTTATGCCGAACAAGTCTGCCACTCATACTTTCTGTCTAGCACATATGTTTTTTGTGCTATTAGCATTTGTTTGCTGCAGCTTCAGAGAGTTCCTGTGGAGGCAATGAGTTAAACTGCTTTGAAATTTATCATTGCTTTCAGAGGAAAAAGTTTAAGTTTTAAAAATCATTACATTGAGTGCAGGCTGATTCACAGATGCAAGGAGCAGCAACCCTGGCAGCACAGAAGCTGAGGTACCTGAGGGGTGGAAATCAGGGCAGCACAGAACCTGGGTGAAGTACATCTTGTACTTGATTTTAGTTGATTTTGGGGTACTGGATTTTTGCCTAACTTCTGGGGAAGATCCCGATCTGATTGCTTGCTGTGTGATTCTTTGGATGTACTGTGCAGATCCTGGGACTGTGTACTGCTCAGATTGGGGGAAGAAGCCTGTATGAATTAATAAAGCTCTGATTGAAAAATGGGTCTCTCATGAAATAAAACAGGGCTCTGTATTAATTGTTGTTATTGTTGTAATTTTGGGGCTGGTAACTAGCTCAAGGGTTTGAAATTTGAAATTGGATAGGACCAATAGTGGGGCTTAAAAAAGGACGTCAAGTCTAAACTGTAACAGGCAGCCCTTAAATACTGTGGCCTAATTTACTTAAGCCACAGAAGTGGTTAGTGACATTCTGTTGGAGGGAAGGGAGCCAGTTGCTGACCGATAGATGTGGGTTTATATCTTTTATTGCTTAAATTGCTTTGAAGTTTATCGCTGCTTTTGGTGGAAAAAGTTTATTTTAAAAATAATTAGGTTGAGTGCAGGCTGACTCATGGACTTGAGGGGTGGCGATCTGGGCAGAACAGAACCTGAGAGACCCAAGGGGTAGCAATCCTGCCAGCAAAGAACCTGAGGGAAGTATATCTTCTACTTGATTTTGGGGTATTGGATTTTTGCCTAAGATCTGATTGCTGTGTGATTCTTAGGGTGTATTGCTCAGATCGGGGGACTGTATACTGCTCAGATCAGGGGAAGGAGTCTGATTGAATTATTGGGGCTCTGACTGAAAAAAGGGTCTCTCATGAAATAAAATAGAGCTCTGTATTAATTGTTGTTATTGTTGTAATTTTGAGGCTGGTAACTTGCTTGAGGGTTTGGCCCATCCCCACCTTTGATTAAATACAGGTGGTGGTTGACTGACCAGGAAGACACAGGGATTTGCTGGGTTTAAGAGTGGAAGGGACATAAGGGATAGTGGGTTCATCCTTACTACCCCCCTGTAGACAAGGAGGTCACAAAGATTTGCTGTGTCCAAGAAGAGGGAGGAGCATGAGGGATAGCAAGTCCATCCTTATATCCCACCTGCAGCAAGCAGGAGTGCTAACTTAAGGGGATTGTGTGAGGCTAGCTGAGAAAAACTGAAAAGTTAAAAAACAAACAAACAAACAAAAAAAAAAAACCTAATTAACTCATCCTTTACATGCTTGATGCTAATAACCGGAGGGCCATGCGGGGGGCAGGGTAATAGAGGATGATGGAGATAGGCAGAGCATGGGGTCCCCAGGGGGAAAAACATAGAAACATAGAAACATAGACTTTGACTGCAGATAAGGACAACTTGGCCCACCCAGTCTGCCCACTTCCCTTCCTATTGGATAAGCTGCAGAGTCTAGTTACCCAACAGTCTACTTCCTGCAACCCCCCACTACAATTGCCTTATGTCTGTCCCATGCATGTTTGAATTCCCCCACTGTTTTAGACCCAACAACCTCCCCAGGAAGGCGGTTCCATACATCCACCACTCTCTCCGTGAAAAAAAATGTCCTCACATTACCCCTGAGCCGTCCCCCCTCTATCTTTAAATTGTGCCCCCTTGTTCTTACACATCTCTTTTTCTGAAAGATGCTACCCTCTTGGACTTTGTTGATTCCCTTGAGGTATTTAAAAGTTTGTATCATGTCCACCCATCCCTCCTTTCATCAAGGGTATACATATTAAGCTCTCTCTGTCCCTCTTCATATGGTTTCTGATGCAGACCCTACACCATTTTAGTTGCCCTCCTCTGGACTGCTTCCATCCTGTCTATGTCCTTGTGTAGATGGGGTCTCCAAAACTGCACACAGTAGTCCAGATGGAGTCTCACCAACTGTCTGTACAGAGGGTAACCACTTCTCTTTTTCTACTTGTGATGCCCCATCCTATGCATCCCAGTATCCCCCTGGCTCTCCTTACTGACTTCTCACATTGCTTACCCACCTTTAGATCATCTGATATGACTACCCCCAAGTCCCTTTCCATTTTTGTTGTTGTTAGTACATCCCCTGCTATTGTGTACTCTTCTCCTGGGTTTTTGTTTGCCAGGTGCATTACTTTGCACTTCTTTGCATTGAATCTAAGTTGCCATATGTCTGACCATTCCTCCAAATTGCCAAGTCCCTTCTCATCCTTTCTACACCCCTCTTGTGTATCAACTTTGTTACAGATCTTTGTGTTATCTGAAAAGAGGCATACCTTTTCCTCCAGACCCTCTGCAATGTCACCTATAAAGATGTTAAAGAGGACTGGACCCAGTACTGAGCCCTGTGGTACTCCACTAGTAACCCCCTTTCTTCGGAATGTGTTCCATTCGCTATTACCTTCTGTGTCCTGTTGTGCAGCCAGTTTGCTACCCAGGCTACCACCCTGGAACCCACTCCCAGGCTGCCTAACTTGATTATTAATCTTTTGTGTGGGACTGTGTCAAATGCCTTGCTAAAGTCTAGGTAGGCCATATGCACAGCCCCTCCCTGTCTATTACTTTGGTCACACAGTCAAAGAAATCAATTAGATTCATCTGACATGACCTTCCTGCTGTAAATCCATGCTGCTTTGGGTGCTGTGCCCCCTGGCCTCTAGGTACTCAACAATTCTTTCTTTCAGAAGTGATTCCATCATTTTCCCTACCACTGAGGTCAAACTTACAGGTCTGTAGTTTCCTGCTTCTGCCTTGCTCCCACTTTTGTGAAGGGGAATCACATCTGCCCTCCTCCAGTCCTCAGGTACCACCCCATCCTCCCATGATTTGTTAAAAAGTGTGGTCAGTGGTGTCACTAGGTCCTCCCTTAGTTCTTTTAGGATTCTTGGTGAATCCCATCAGGCCCCATTGCTTTGTCCACCTTGACTTTTAGGAGTTCTTTGAGGACTCTTTCTTCTGTAAATGAACTGGTGTCAACCCCCCTACCCAGAGTGTTTCTATTGTCTGGTTTAGGTAACTCCTCCTCATCTTTTTTTGTGAATACTGAGCAGGACCATGGAGAATAGTGGGATGTAATGGCTGTGGAGTGGCAGTATTCATGAACACACTGTGGGCAATTGGTGGTTGCCCAGCATGCATGAGAATGAATACACTAGAAAAAGACATTATAGGTTAAGGTTGAAGGTAGAGAGGCAGGGTATGTTGAGTGGGAGAGGAGTGAGAACTGGCACTGCAGCTAATCATTTGTGGGGTGGTGAAACTTGGCAGGGAAGAAGGGTAGGGGAATCTTCAGGAGCAGGAGACATGCCAGGAGGTGGGGGAATTATTGGCTGGCAACTGGTAGAAGGAAGCAGGAGGGGGGACCGGAAGATTATGGCACGTGGAGCAACTAGGGAAGAAACCAGTCTGGCTGGTGTGAGAAAATGGCTGATTAAAGGTGGTGAGGTTAGCTTGTTAAATAGATATGCTCCCTTGGAATTTTTGCAGGTGAAGGTTACTCCCAAGGAGGTATAGGTCAGGGTGCAGGAGAGCAGTGGGTGAAGAAGGGAGAGAGAGTTAATGGGTGGAAACAGGACTGAAGTGGGGAGGAAGGAGAAGAGGGGGAAAGTGAAAGATGTTCTAGAAGAGGGAAATCATGGGCAGGAGGTGGAGTTTCTAGTGTGGGTTGTCAGGGGGTGAAAAAGAAAGAGGAGAAGAAGGTGACAGGGCTGCAGCTAACAGTGAACTACAGGGGGGACCAATTGGGAATGATGAACAAGTAGGTTGGGGTGAAGATGTTGGTATAGGGCTGGAGGTACCAGAGGAGGGGGAGGACTGACCAAGGGAAGGGAAGGACCAGGAAGGGGGAATACAGAGAGAAGGACTTAAGAGGGAGCCAGCATTGTGAGGGAAGCAAGGTTATTGTAATGAAGGACTCCATTATTAAAGGGATCTAATCATGGGAGGAGAGGGGAGTGGAGTAGATCTGTCTTGGTAGAGTGCATGCCAGGCATGATGGCATACAGCATGAGTCCACTTTATTGTGAAGAGAAATGTGGGGGAACCCCCATTTACTCGTGCACCTGGGCATGAATGTTCTGGAGGGAAACAGTGTGCTGGAGGTGCAGGCGAGATGCCACGAGCTTGGCCAGGATATGTAAACAGGAAGGTAGTTCAGTGGCATTCTCTGACATCCTGCCTCTGCCAAGGGCTAGTATGGCCAAGAAGCTGAGAATTGAGGACTTCAATGAGTGGTTACGAAGGTTGTGCAAGGCGGAGGGGTTTGTGCTGATGGGGGGATGGGGAACTACTTGGGAAAACAAGAATCTCTATGCTAGGGATAGATTGCACCTGTCTGGGGAGGAGTTGAAAGTTCTAAAAAACAAACTGAAGGAGTATATAACAGGCAGGTATGAATTAGTGGGGGGGGGCACTTAGTCATTCAGAGTGGATGAATGAACAGAGTTGGATAGGTCTACTGCCACTCCCCCCAAATGGATAGTTGATACGAGGGGTGAAAATGAAGGGTGACTATAGGGGGAGCAAAGGGGTGACAAGGGGGATTGGGGCACATTGGAGAGTGGACTTCTTAAATGCAAGGAGCATGGATAACAAGTTACCCAAGCTTCAAGTGCTGGTGATAGAAGGGTGAGTCGATATGGTGGCTATCACGGAAACATGGGCCACCCGAAACCACGACTGGGATTTAGTAATCCCAGGTTACAAATTGTACAGTAGGGACAGAGAAAGTGAGGGGGGGTGGCTTTATTTGTCATGGAAGGGATAATGCTCAGCAGGGAAGAGGGGGAGGAGGGAAGCTTGAAAATTCTGTGGGTCACTATGCAGGAGGTAAATAGCAGGGAGGGTAAATCTGTGTGTGGTTGACAGGCCCCATCCCAGTCAGAGGAGCTTGCCTATAAATTAGTGGATAGCCTGAAAAGTCACTGTGGAAAGGGGAAGACGGTGGTAGTGGGTGATTTTAACTTGCCAGGGGCTGACTGAAGCACCATGACTTCAGCAGTTGCCAGGGAGCAACTATTGCTGGATGCATTCCAGGACATCTTCCTGACACAGCAGGTGGTTCAGCCAATGGGGGGCATCTTGGATCTGGTACTAATTGATGGGGACCTGGAAAGGAATGTGATGGTAGAGGACCTGCTGGTGGTGAGTGACCATGGTATGATGAGATTCTCCCTTGCCATGGGGGGGGTATTCCAACAAATATGAAGGTGTGGAACTTGAGAGAGGTCAACTTCAGAAAGATGGTAGTCATGCTTAAAGGATATTTAGAAGTGATAACCCCGGACATGGACACAGAACCTAGTTAGGATATCATAAAGATGGGCCTCTTGGAGGCCATGAAGGCAGGGTCAAGGATTAGGATAAAGAAAGCAAATTCCATAAAACTCAGTTGGTGATCAAGGGGGGGTGCAGGAGAAAGTAAGGGGAAAAAAGTCTGGCATTCTGGAAGTACAAGAGGACTCAGAAGGGGGATGACAGGGAGGCGAAGCAAAATTACCATTTGCCACTATTTTATTTTATTTTTATTTTTTGCTGAAAGGTTTTTTGTCTCACAGGTGTTGCAGTCTCCGTCTCACATTGAAGGAGCTAATTGCTTTCCTCCCACAGCTCTTCCAGGGGATTAGGTGTGTATCTGGGTGGGTGGAGCTGACAAACTGTCAGTAACTTCCAACAGAAAGAAAGGTTGAAAGGTCAGGTTAGTTGATGTCTTGTTGGTGGAAGGCTAGGTTTGCTGGCCAATGCACCTAGCTTCACCTGAGATCTTTCCTTCTAGATTGCTTGAAAGGACAGAGCAAAGAATCTTACCAGAGCAAGGGAAAGGATTAAGGCTTCTTTTGGCTAGGCAGATTTACTGTGTATTATTTTTATTTTGTACTCACAGGGATTGTTACTGTTTGTTGCTAACATTTTATTGCTTTATTTTTCTCTGATTCAAATTGTTGTTGCTGGGTATTCAATCCCTGCTGCATTATTACAGGGTGTGCCTACAGGTGTGTGCTAACAGATCACTGCTGTAATCTTCTGATTCAAATTGTTTTTTTGCAAGGTATATCTTCTGCTACTGCTTTATTTTTCTCTGTAGTAAAGTGTTTCTTACAAGGTATACCTTCTCTCAAATTATTACAGGTGGTGCTTTACAGGTTTTACAGTTTTATCTATCATTAGGATAAGATTTCAGGGCTACTGCATTTGTTGCTGGCTGATTGTTTCTGCTCTTACCTCCTTGTTTCTTTCATCTGTGGTTCTTCTTTTTCTGCAGGGGAAGGGCCAAACCACCCACCCCATCTCCAACCACCCCACACTACACTTCTTTTATAGGGTAGCTCAGTCGTGACATTTCCTGTGGCAAAGCAGGAAGGGTCAGATCAGGTGGGTATCCACACAGTGACCTCATTTACATAGTCACTAGTAATTTAACTTGTTATAACAAGTTATACAAAAACAAACAAACAAAACACAAAATCAAACTTTTACTTTCATTTTCTTCATTCTAAATGCTCTGACCAGGTTATAAACCCAGCAACTTATCTGGAATGGATATCGTTAACTGCAGGTACTGAGGAACACTTTTTAGAAGGGCAGTTTTACAGGATTTAGGACACTGTCCTACATGCTGGGTCATTGGAGATCTAAGGGCTCAGCTCCAGGCAGCATGGGAAGAGATTGCATGCCTGAAATTGCATATCCAAGAGCAAATATATTATAAGAACCAATCGCCATTTCCCCAACATCCAACAGAAGCACCTCAACTGCAGAGGGTAGTTGGTCAGGGAGGTTGGCAGGTGGCAAGGAGGGGCAAATCGGGTGCCCCATCACTCAGTGCTCTCCAACATATTACCTCCACAAACCATATAAAACCTTCAAACAGGTATCTGTCTCTATCTCCGAAATCAAACAAAGGGGCAGAGGACAATGCAGAGCAGGACACTGCAGCACAGGAGCTAGCACAACAAAACTCACCAAAAACAGCAACCAAAACAAAAAAAGCAAAAAGAAAATCCAAAAAACTTCTGATCATAGGAGACTCTATCTCGATCTCCAGCCAGGAGTAATGGTCAGATGTCTCCCAGGTACATCAGTGTGGAGAGACACTGACCACATTGCTAAAATTGTTCAGGAAGCAAGAGAAAACACTGATGTCCTGGTACACATAGGGACTAATGATCTCACCAGCTGGTCAGTTGTGGAGACCAAGGAACACCTGACCAGGCTTGGTGACAAACTATCATCCATTTCATCTAGCATCTCCTTCACTGAGATCCTGCCAGTCTGGGAGAGGGGGTGAAGATGGATGGAAGATCAGAGAAGGGGAGATAGGGGAGCTAAACATGTGGCTTAAGGGCTGGTGCCAGGAGAAAGGACACAAATTTGTAGGGAACTGGCAACAGTTTTGGGAGTGAAAGTTCTTTAAATTTGATGGACTGCATCTGACTAAAGAGGGAGTGAGTGCATTGGGGCAGAAGTTTGACATCTTTGCAGAATATTTAAACTAGCAAATGGGGAGAGGGATGCAGCACCCCATATGTCGAATGGGAAGAACACCCCTCTCTCCTCAGCTAGTGGTCAAACAGGAGTTCAGTATGTTTGCAGTTCATTTGCATCACCAGGTAAGGAAAAAGGTCTGGCTCTCCATACGATACACAGGGGACACTCTAGACCTCACCCAACAACTAACAACACTGAAATCTGGCCAATGGAAAATCATGAACACAGATGCTCGCAGTCTTGGAAACAAGATCACAGACATGCAGGCAATAATAACAGAGGCTAAACTGGACATAGTAGCAATTAGTGAGACGTGGTTAACCAGTAACCACACTTGGGAGACTTCAGTACCTCGCTATGTACTGTTCAGAAGAGACCGAGGTGCAAAAAAGGCTGGTGGAGAGGCCCTGTATGTCAATGAAAATATCAAAGCTACAGAAATTCAGAATACATATAAGGATCCAGAAGAACTGTGGGTCACCCAGGAAACAGGAAATGGAACAGCCATATGAACTGGGGTTGTCTACAGGCCCTCAAACCAGGGGGAGGACATAGACACATTACTGTTAGAAGATATACTAAACATGACAGCTAAAGGGGAGGTTCTGATAATGGGAGACTTCAACATGCCAGATACAGATTGGTCAATACCAGCAGGAACATCTGCCAGAACTAGACACATGGTGGATTCTCTGCAGGGGGAAGGCCTCAAACAACTTGTACAACAACCCACAAAAGACAAGGCTATCCTAGGTCTAGTACTGACTAATAGAGAAAGGATCACAGATATCCAGGTAGAAGGTCACCTGGGGGCCAGCAACCATGGTATGGTTCAATTTGGTCACTAGAACTAAATCATCCCATTCCAAGATAAAAATATGGGACTTCAGAGGAGCTGACTTTGAAAAGATGGCAAACAGAGTTAAGATAGCCCTGGTAAAAAAAAATACAGGGGAAGGGGTACAGGCAAAGTGGGCAAGCATTAATGATACAATACTTGAAGCAACATCCCATTGTGTTAGAGAGAAAAGGAAGTGCAAAAGAAGAAGGAAACCACTTTGGTTCTCAAAAACAGTAGCAGAAAAGGTCAGAGCCAAAAGGCTGGCCTTCAGGAAATATAAGGGAGAGCAGCAGGATGAAGATAGGGAGGCATACCAAACTTCCCTAAGGGAAGCAGGGAAGGCAGTAAGGCAGGCAAAGGCCCAAACCAAGGAAACACTAGCACAAACAGTAAAAGAAGGTGACAAGACTTTCTATAGATACACGAGCAAAAGGAGAAAGTCCAGAGGGGGTATTGCTAAGATCAAAAAAGATAAGGGGGCGTGTGAGGAGGAGGACCGCTTAAAAGCATCTATCCTAAATAGATACTTCTGCTCAGTATTTATTGAAAAGAAGGTAGGGCAGGGCCCACAGCTCAGCACCATGGACACAGGGGGAAGGGAGGTGTGCAGGCTGAAGTGTTGAATGAGTACTTTGCACTGGTTTTTACAAAAGAAGGGGAAAGACCAATTCTGCAATGGGCAACAAGGTGGGGGGAGGGGACGGGGAAATAACTGATGAGGATAAACGGGAAGAAAGAGTATGGGAGTGCCTGACAACATTGAGGACAGACTAGGCACCGGGGTGGGATTGAATCCACCCACGGGTCTTGAAGGAGTTGGTGGGAGCCCTAGTGGCTCCTTTGATGGAGTTATTTAACACCTCCCTGAAATCAGGTTGTGTGCTGCAAAACTGGAGGTTGGCACATGTGGTGTCCTTCCACAAGGGCCATTGAAAGGATAAGCTGGGAAATTACCGGAGGGTCAGCCTCACATCCATAGTGGGGAAAGTGCTGGAGACCATCCTGAAGGAAAGGCTGGTGAAATTCCTTGCAATAAATGGCCTTCAAGACTCATGGCAACACGGATTTATCAAAGGGAGATCTTGTCAGATCAATCTGGTTGAGTTTTATGACTTGATGATGAGATCCCTGGATGCGGGGCAACCAGTTGATTACCTGTATCTGGATTTCAGCAAGGCCTTTGATTAGGTCCTGCATGGGAGGCTGCTGGGCAAGCTGAGGAACTTAGGGGTGTGAGATAGGATGCGTAAGTTGATTGAGGGATGGTTGGGTAATAGGCAGCAGAAGGGGTTCTCTGTCATAACGGCAATCGCGGAGTAGCGATTGCCATTAGGGCAAGTGTACATCGCCGAAAATGAATTTTGGCGATGCACACTCGCGGCGAAGGGGAAAAGGGTGCCCAAGATCTATGGGTTTCCTTTTCATGTGGGTGGCTTCACCACCCGCACACCCTACTAAAGGATTCTGAACTCCAGTGGGGTGCATGTTGGGGGGGAAGCAAAATACTTTAAAAAAAACAAGCCTCCTGCCTGCAAAAAAAGGACCGCACAGCGCCAGACCCGAATCCTGCATCCTGCACCTCCCAACCAACCACCCTCCCCAGCACACTAGTGGACCAGCTCAGCAGCTGCCAGCCACATCCTTCCCACATACCTTCCCTCACCTTCCTCCCCCACGCTTGTGTGCGTGCATATATACGCAAGCTTCCAGTCGCCCTACTTCATCCACCCAGGTATCCAGTCACTACCCTGCCAGGTAGCCCTGCACACAGACACCGTAAATGAGTCACCATTTTTGTAAGCACTCAGTTGTGGTTGCCTTGTTCACAGCTTACCAGCAGAAGGTAGCGGTAGGAGGCAAACTCTCATCTCCTAAAGGGGTTACTAGTGGAGTTCCACAGGGATCTGTTCTGTGTCCAGTATTATTTAATACTTTCATAGCAGACATTGTGGAGGGGATTGAGAATAAATTAAATTCTGTTTGCAGATGACTCCAAGCTTGGAGCAGTGGTGGACATTGAACAGGGAAGTAGGACACTACAGGAAGATCTGGAAAGGTTGTACCAGTGGTTGCATACTTGGAAGCTATGTTTCAGTTCCAAGAAGTATAGGCTACTGCTTTTTAGGGCTAGGTATCCAAGGTACAACTACCAGCTGGGGGTGTGCAGTTGTCCACCTCGAAGGAGGAGAGGGATCTGGTGGTGGTGATTACAGGGACAATGAACCACTCAGAACATTATAGGTGGGCAGCAGCAAAGGCAAACATAATGCAAAGTTGCATTGCAAGGGAGATAACTTCAAGAAGGGAATAGGTTATCCTGCCCCTCTATAAAACCTTGGTGAGGACTCATCTGGAGTACTGTGTTCATTCTGGTATCAGTACCTAAAGAGGGATGTTACACTATTGTACAGGGTTCAGAGGAGGGTGACGAAGATGATCTGAGTAATGGGGGACAGGACTTATGAGGAGAGACTGAGGGAGCTCAACATGTACTCCTTGGAAGACAGAAGAGACAGAGGGGATATGATTGAGACCTTTAAATATGTGAGGGGTATCAACAGGGTGGACAGGGATGGTTTGTTTAGATTGAAGGGGAAAAGGATTATAAGGGGACATAGCAAGAGGCTGGTGGGGGGAATACAAGAGGGAATTGAGGAGGCAGTACTTTATGGAGAGGGTGTTGGTGCCATGGAATGTGTTACATGAGGAGATAATCTCACTGAAATCAGTGGGAAGTTTTAAGAAAGGATGAGAGCAGGTATATGAAAAAGGTGAAGGTAGGGAGGGCAGTGATGGGAGGAGGTACTCGAGGAGGTGCAGAACAGAGGGGAGAAGAGCTGGGGGGGAGGGCGGAAGGAGAGTCTCAGCTGTGAGCTGAGTTTGAGCAGACATGATAGACCTCATGGCCTAAATCTTTCTGGCATGAGTGTATGTTCATATGTTCGTATGATTGCAGTCCTTACATCTCTGAGGGAATTCATTATGCAGCAGTTCCAGGGACTCATATTTGCTTCTCTAGGTAATGCATGCTTTATCAGTGGTCACCCTTAATGTGAACAGCATTAAGATTAGACAAAACTGTTGAAATTACCCTTTGTATTCTGCAGCAAGTACCTGAGAACATTTTTTTTTCAGAATACATAGATGAAAACAAAGTTTGAGACCTCAAGGCCCTGATACAGTGGACTATGGGGTCCTCATTCTGTTCTCTGGAGGAAGATTTCTGTGATGGGGTGGGTATCTTGTTTTAGGGTCTGGGATCACAGGTCACCAGACTGGATGAAGTAGCTCCAAGGAGGGTTTTGATGATGGATGTTACTCATGGGGAACAGAGGTTATGGATATTTAGTGTTTATGCCCCTCCAATCATTCCTATGAGGGTTAATCTGTTTAAGGATATCTGCCCATGCCATTTTAAATCTAGGCTGCTAATTTTAGGGGGTGATTTATCTGCACACTCCTGCATGGGATCAGAGGTGCTGCAGAATAAAAAGGTGTACTGAGACACCAATTTTTTGGTCAATATGATTTCAGTAGCAGGCCTGAAGGATTCTTATCGTGCACTACACAGACCTGATAGTCATGCTTATATGAGAGGTTCCATCACTATCAGGCTTGATTATGTTTTCCTACCTCACTCCTTTTCCATTTTGGATGCAAAAACTCAGGTCACAGAATATTCAGATAATCTCATGTTATACTGCGCATTTTGTAGCACAAACTCCCCCCCAATGGGTAAGGGAATTTGGCGCTGGAATTCCTCTGTGCTAGCTGATGATCAGATAAAACAAAAATGGCTAAACTTGTGGCTAGCCATACAATCAGACTGATGTGCCTTTGACTGCGTGATTGGTCAAAGACACCAAGAAAGATTTTAAATCGAGAGGGTTTTACATCCTTTTTATGGCTGTGGGCAGAGCCTACAGTCATCTTGCTGTCTGTAGCTGGAAAAATGGAGTATCGTGGAACACATATTTTGGAGTTTTCAATATGTCCTTCCAGATCTACAAATCACAATGCCAATTGAAATAAAATACTCCATTCTTTCTGTTTAGAATGTTGGAGACATAACCCCAAGCTGCTTATCGGATGGCCATTAGGAAACTGAAATGGCTTGTTTAATACTGGTTCTCTATTAAAGTGAAAATATGTTTACCCCCTTTGAAATGCAACAGTTTGCATATTTAAATAGTTAGCATTTAAACATGTTCTTGCTACAAGCTTCAGTTGGGCAGGTTTTGTCTTTAAAGAAAGATTCATATGTCATAAATGTCACCCTTTCCCAGCAAATCTTAAAAGATTTACAGTTTTTTTTAGCCTCTTAAGACACTGTCTAATAAACCAGGTCTTCTGTGAACTATCAAGGTGAAATATACAGCAATCAGCAGGCATTTTTTACTATACTTTTTTTGGGAAAAAATATATTGAGCTACAGCACATACACACACACACACACACACACACACACACACACACACACACACAGTGTACACACCATATTCATGGCCAACACATTCAAAATAAATACTGCAATCTAATATGTTATAAAACAATAAAGAAACTCTTTATGTCAGTGAACACAGTGAAGTTCAGTTTACTGTAGATTTCCTTTAAATATTTCTTAGCCTATATTTTGTATCTTGGTTAGTGCAGGGGAGATGCTACGTCTCATTGTCATAGGGATCTTCATGTACACATTTCTGCACTGTATTTACTCAGGATGTCCAGATTAGATGCAATATTTTGTTTTCAGTGGGGGCCATGATTGTATCACTGTTATAATGTATTTATTCAGGGTAGCCTAGTCCAGATTTAAAATATTGTTTTCAGAGTGTTCTGATTTTATGCAATGCAGCATAATATTGTGTCGATGTCAAGCCCCACTGAAAATGAGATGCCATTTCTTCTGTGAACTATCCAGGCTAAATATATAGCAATCAGCAGGCATATTCTAGGAAATCACATTATAAATATATTAAAAATAATGGGTAAAATACCCCAAAAGCTCTCCAGAGCAATTTTGGCTCTGACCAGAATTTGTTTGTATGGGCAGGCTCACATAAGTCCACAACTGCGTACCAAAAATATGTTAGCCTCTGAGCCCAATTACATCAACTGTTAGAACTACCCAGCAGAAAATTAGGGTATTATACCACCCAGATACGTAATGTTAAAAGCAAAATGAGAACATTCAGTATTATAGGGCCCAGTCATTACAGCAGGAAATGCAATTTGGGACTCATGGCACCAAACAAAGTTTTGATGCCTTTAACAGGTGCCAATCGAAAGTCAAAAGTAATATATTTTCTGTCCTGACTGATGCAGAGGGCAGACAAACCTTCCACATAAATGACATCCTCTGGATTACCAAAAATATGTATCCAGTTGTTAAAGACTCTGTTAAGCAGGCCTTGATAGCACCAATAACTTTATCTGAACTGTCTTCAGTAGTGCAGTCCTTGAAAAATAGTTCCGTTCTTGGTAGTGATGAAATCTCCACTGAATTGTATAAGACATTTTTGCCTGAATTGGGTCTGGCTTTGGTGGAGCTTTATAGTTTCTCATTGGCGTCTGGACAGTTAACAGATGCTATGTCCCAAGCCTTATTAATTTTCTTATATAAAAAGGGGGGATAGGACCAGACTGTAGAAATGTAGCTCTATCTTCTTCCTTAGCATTGATCTTGGCCAAATGGTTAGAACAGATGGTGATATACCTTATCTTCTCACACAGGATTGCACCATCTGAACAGAATTATTCATGATAGCTTACTTAGCATGAGGGAATTGTTTGAGAAGGATTCCATAAGTTTGGTTTCTGGATACAGACTGTCACTCAACCATGAAAAGGCTTTTGACTGATTGGCACACAAATACCTTTTAAGCTCTTATCTGCATATGGTCTTCCACCAGTGCTTATAGGGTGCATTGAATATTCATACACCCAGGCATGTGTGTGTCCTTTGATCAGAGGGTGGGTGGGTGGATCACTGAGGGCTACTAGAGGAGTACAGCAGGGATGCTCAATTAGCCCCTTGCTTTATGTTTTTGATATTGTCCCTCTTTTACAGAAATTGTCTGGTAATGAAGATATCCAACAAATCTTCCCATATGAAGGATCCCCTTTTAAGTCATTGCATACACAGACCATGTAAGTCTATTTGTTCAAGATAAGACAGCAGAGCCAGCTTTCATTAACACATTGAGTATTTTTTTCCCACATGTCCAGATCCAAACTAAATACAGGGAAGTATATGGGAATAGTTGTTTTTTTCTTCATCTTCTTCTTCCGTGACTGGATGAGGCACACAAGCCACAAATGCCTGTTTTCAGAGATGACCCAGAAGCATTGGGGAGGTTAAGTGACTTGCTCAGTGTCACACACTTTGCAAATGGAAGTTGTGGGACTCAAACCCAGGTCTGCTGGATGTACCAAGCTCATTCGCAGCTCTAGGCTATACTTCCAGCCCAATGGTTCTGATGCTCTGTAGGGCAAAGAGACTAACATAACCAGAATCCAGGTTTCAGGCTCCCATATCAGCTCTGGCACTACAGATATGGTGTAGTATAACTGGGAGTCCTGTATGAATACAGCTGTGACTTCTGTTGAGAAGTGGAAATCTTGGAAAATGTTCAGGTAGAAGCTGTTTTTTTTTCTCATCAAGTCCTTCTTACTACCAAGATTTCTATATGCGTGTTTTGTGTTTTCTTCACCTATTGTTTCTTCTGCCTGTTGCTTTGGGGGCCAGACTATATGGCATCTTTTTTTGGTTTTACGGGGCAGCAGTCTGAACCCCATTAAGAGGGGGATCACTTATCTATCAATCTCTAAAGGGGAAGTGAGAATGATAAACCCTGTGGTTTTCTTTTATAGTTTTTTTTTCTTTTAACAGAAATTCTTTTCGGCTGAGGAAAGGATTTGGGGTTCTGTTGGTGTTAGAATTGTTGACGCATTTTCTCCAAAATTGGTACATGGGGAAAATTCATTTTTCAGGTTATCATTCAGCTTCTTTCTGACCCTGCTATATAAAATGGGTGCTTTCCAAGGCGAGGCAATGTCAAGGGTAACCAGGGTTGGTTAAGACCTTGACTAGAAAAGGCTTATATTATCATGTTTTACCTTTTTTTTTATTTATTTTTTACCAAGAGGTGGTCTGCGCAGAGCCCTTTCTCAACCACATCTGACACAGAACATTACAACACTATAACAATTACCATACATAACAATCTACATATAACATCACCTTTACTGACATTCACAATTACTAACGGAGCTTAGAAATTTAAAAAACAGGTGTTTAAAATTTGTAACATTATTTGCTACAGTAACCATCCCTGCAAATTCATTTAAAAAGAAGGTCTAAACAATGAGAAGACATTTTTATACATGTCTATTTTACATGAGGGTATTAAAAATGAAAGCATTACACTATTTCTAGTTTTTCAACACATTGTCCTCGACTTAAATGCCTCTGAAAGTGATCTTGGTTTTGATTTTGTAACCACTCTATAGGCAAAGATAGTTGCATTAAATTTAATCTTAAGCAACGGGGGCAATACATCCAATTTTTGATACAGTATACAATGATGTGTCTGATGGGGGGTCTTTAAGGGCAAATCGACATATATTTTTAAAAATAACTTTATATTTGTTTCCAAAGACCCCATTGTGGCAGACAAATAGTATGTTACCATAGTCTAATGTTTGTATAAGTAACTGTTTCGCTATTAGTAAACATGCTTCATCTGTTAAAGAACCCATATTCCAATACAGGAACCACAATTTCTGATTCACTTTCTTTTCCACCCAGTCAATATGAGGGACAAGACTCAACCTGGGATCTAATAAGACACCCAGATATTTAAAGTTCAATGCAAGTGGGAGACAATCCCCATTTTACCCATATATCTGCAAATGGTTCTTGTCCATTGCTAATCTTTGAGAAGATCCAAACATTATTGTTTTAGTCATGACCTCATTTGAAATTTACTTATTTGATTCAAACCACTGATCCATTATATGATACTGCACTTAATCTGTAAAGATGGCTGTAGTGCTGCAACTGATGGTGAGGACTCCAATACTACCACATCATCTACTTACATCAAGCTGTTTCTCCTAGAGAAAGGGCTGGGCAGGTTGTTCACAAATATTGAAAATAAAAAAGGGCCCAGCACCGATCTTGGGGGACCCCTGCTCCTACTGTCAAGGCCTGGATATCTTAGCACCTATCCCAGCTTTCTGTACATGGTTCCTTAGATAACTATTGACCCATTCCAAGGCCATCCCATAACCCCCATATTTCCTAGCTTTTTTTAACGGTAGTCCATGATCCACCATATCAAAGGCACTGGCTAGTTCCATGAGCACTGTGCCAGTGGCCAGCCCCTTCTCACAGGCTCCCAGCACAGTGTTCATGAACCCAGTCAGTGCTGTTGCAGTGGGTTGCCCTTTTCTAAACCCATGTTGCTGGTCTATTAACAGATAGTGTTCCTCCATATGTGCAATCAGCTGACAGAACACACATCTCTCCAGCATCTTACTCAGCACCATCAATAGTGAGGCTGATAACTCAACATACTAAGTTTTTCCCCTCCCTTGTGTATGATTATTACACTGGATACTTTCCATTTTAGTGGTACCTGCCCCTTGTTCAATGATTGATTAAATATAGCAGTTATGGGTCCCTTAATCCTAGCTGCTGCTAACTTCAACAACCTTGGGTTGAGCAGATCTATCCCCCTACTCTTCTCCTCTACCAGGCCACTAAGGTGATCCAATTCTTTGTTCTTCTCTATACTACAGAATGTAAAGAGAGGGACATCTTGCTCAAAACTCATACTCTTATTCAGCTGATATATACCCAGGTTGCTGCCGTCTTCCTGTCCCTGAGTAGTTTTAGAAATAAAGTACATATTAAATTTGTCTTCCATCACCTTTGAGTCTCAAATAATGTTATCCCCATCTCTTATGCATTTGATTCCTATTCTAATTTGAGGGTTACAAAGTTGCTTAAATGAGGTCCCAAATTTTTTTGAATCCCCAAAGTTACTCAACTGAGATTGACGATAATGTTCTGATTTAACTTTAACTATTTCAGCTTTAATTTTATTCCTTAACATTTTATATTGTATCAAACCATCTGTATCTTTTCTAATTACTGTTTCCTTTACTTATCCCGCTTGTTTATTAAATCCCTAATGTTTTTATTTACCAAGGAGAATGTTTGCCTTTAATACTTTATTTAGTTATGGGGTGTTTGTTTTCAAATGCCCTACTCAAATGGTTAGTAATCAGTTCCATCAATGAATCCAGGTTTTCTGTATCTTGTTCCAAATCAATTAAATCAAAATCTTGTAGAAACTCCCCCTACATCCAGTCTATTAATACTCCTCTTGTTATTAATCCTGTATTAAACTTGGTCCTTTTTTAACTTTATAACACACAGAATAGGACAATCATCTGAAATAGAATCTGACAACATAATGTTTTAAAATATTGGCTGGCCTATTTGTAATAAGCTAGTCAATAACTGTATGATTGTTTGTTTTATAATTATAATTGGTCAGAGAGTCAATCAACTGTACAAAGTGACAAGCAACCATATCTTGTTTAATTTGGCCTAATTCACATCCCTTCCCCAAATCAGCATTAGCATCTCCCATCATAATATGTTCCCTTCTGTTTTTATGATTGTTAGTCCAAGACTCAAATATTTGATGGTCCCCTATATTATACTTTGGTGGACAGTAAAATCATATTAAATATAAGTGTTTACAGTTGGTTGCACCCACCATAATCCTGATTATAAAATAACTGTTCTGTGCTTCAAGGGGCCCTTTTTCAATTTCCTGGGCTACTGTTATATCCCTTAAATAAAACATTACCCCAAACCCCCTTTTTTAATAATAATAATAATAAAACTTTATTTGTTAAGCGCCTTTCAAGTGCCAAGGCATTGTACAAAATAAGCATAAAACAAGCCATGTATAAAAACAGATCATAACAATCTGAAATATTAACAATATAAAACAGCAACACATATATAAAATCAAAGTCACAGCTCTCTCAAGTCATGTAAGCTTGAGTCCAAAGATGGGTCTTAAGTTCATGCTTGAAAATTTCCATGGTCGTGCATTCCCTAAGCTGATAAGGCAAAGAATTCCAGAGGGTTGGGGCAACAAACATAAAAACCCGAGCCCCAGATGATTCTAAAATAACCATCGGAACCTCTAGCAACCCCTCGTCAGCCGAACGGAGCTGTCAGACAAGGATATAGAGAATCAGAAGCCCTTTCAAGTAGTCAGGGCCAAGGCCGTGCAGGGCTTTGAAGGTCAAAAGACCTACTTTAAAGGTGATCCACCACTGTATAGGCAGTCAGTGCAGATCGTGCAGGACAGAGGTAATATGCATCCTTCTCGATGCCCTTGTCAGCAACCTGGCAGCAGCATTCTGCACTAGCTGCAAGTGGCGGATATCAACTCCAGGAAGCCCCAAGTAAAGGGAGTTGCAGTAGTCAAGGCAAGAGGTCATGAAGGCGTGGACCAACACAGGTAAATCACAGGACGGAACCAAGTGCTTCACCCTGGCAATGTTCCTAAGATGGTAAAATGCAGACTTAATGACTGTCCTATCCTGTCTGTATATGATATATACATCCATTCCTATTCCATTGTCCAATATATGTCCTTTCAACCATGTTTCACTGAGACCTATAATATCATAGCCCCCCCCCCCCACCTCAATCCAAGCCTTAATTTCATCAAAATGAGCTGGGAAACTCCTTGCATTTAAATACACTATTTTCAACCCCCAGTCCCTTACCACCCCATGACTATCAGAAAGGCAGAATGGTCCTGGGTTGATCACCACGTTCCCAGATAATAGTAGTAATAAAATAAGGCAAAATTTATTTTGGATTATTTCAGTTTATACCCTTTTACCTATTCCAGTCTTTACCCTCCCTTTTGAAACAGTTATGAAAATTGACAAAACTGAGACAATGAGAGTACAACATATTGAAACCTGAATGAGATCTTTCTGATAATTACTCAGCTGAAACAGCCTGTTATTACACATGACATTTGTATCTGTGTGCCCTTCCACCCTCCTCAGTTCCCCCTCATATTTTTCAATCCCATCTGTTTTGAAAAATAGATATTAACTAACCATAACCAGGCTTAAAAATACATCTATTATTCTGTAATTCATTTTGATAAAATAGTAAAATACTTCTAATAAATACCTCTAAACTTTCTTATCAGAAATTACTTCTCCAAGTGGCGCTGTGTTGTCAGCTTTTTTTTTTTGTTATAGCTCCAGATTTCTCCAGCTGTCTGGCTGGCAAAAGAGAAAGGACTTTGAAGCTCTTGGCTAGTAAATGAATCCCCCCCATGTGGGAAATAATGTAGTTATGAACTCATGGGCACTTGGTGGTCAAGGGATCCCTGCAATATAAGTCAGGATAGGTCCAATGAGGAGAAACTGGGCAGCCTCAATTAGTACTCTCTGGAGGACAGAAGGAAAAGGAGAAACATGATAAAACATGCAGATACATGCAGGAATAGAATAGGGTGGCTTCCACCGAGTTGGTCAAGCAGAGGAACAGTACAACCACCAGGGATGGGAAATTCAAAAAGATCATCAGAAAATATTTCTTTCACAGAAGAGGTGATATCCAGGTGAAACAGTCTCCCCAATAATGTGATCAATGCTAGGACAATACAGATACTTAGCCAGAATTTAGGATGCGGAGGATTCCAACAAACAAATTGCGTGATTGAGTCCCCTTGTAAACACTGTTCACACAATTCAAAAGGGTTATTAGGAACAGGAGGGAGTCAGGGGTCAAGGAGGACTCTGGAGTGGCAGATTAAAACAAGTAGGCCATAAAGGCAGATTCAGTGGATTCATACAGTGGTATTTTCAAAAGGTTTCAAAAATAACACAGTTGCCTCAATATGCACAAATCTGCATCATGCAGATGTGACTGATAAGTGTGCCATATTTTTCTAGCTGCATCAAGTCAACATGTTATGTCACAAGATATATATATATATATATAATATATATGTGTCATAACTGAGGCATATTTGGGGTGGAAAGGTGGGCTGTGTCATAGTTACATCACTTTTGTGTCACTAATCTGGATGCAAGAACAGGCTCAGCAGATTGTGATGCAACCATCTTCTGCTTGTAGCACACTCTTCTGATGGAGACTCAGCTGTGATTTGTGATGCAAAAGTGACACAACTTGCTGTTGTGTCTGTCACAACTCTGAAAATACAGGTCATTGTCTTTTTCTGTCGTTATTCATCTTCATGTTAGCTCAAGTTGTGTTGGGTTTTGTAATTGCCTGAATGATCATGGGTAGTTTACCCCATGTTCAGATGACAGCAGTAATGAAATAATTAAATAATGGAAGACATTGCTTAACCCTGATAACTTCATCATTTGCATGTTTTTTACAACCTGTCCTTTTCGAGCAGGTTTTAAAGAATATAGTTGAATGTCAACTGCAAAAGTATAAATTTTCAGAGAATTGAACATTTTCAATCTGGAGTCTTGACTGGCATGGGACTGGCCTCAGAAAAGAGGTAATTGATGTACTTCTGGCAATAGACAAAAGGCATTTGTCCATGTGATTATTGTTAGACCTATCAGCAGCAGTCCTGTGAGTAAATAAAATTCTGCCAGTGGAATTGCCACTACAGTTAGAATTTTTGCTTCTGTGAAAATTTGGAATACACTTTGGCAACTGTCTTGAAATTCTGACTAGAGTCATGGAATGAATAATGAACTGAATTGTAAAATTTACCCTTTAAGACAAACATATAACACTGGTGAACTGGATTTGGAAGCTGACTCAGATAGTCGGGGGTCAACTGGGAAGGGAGGTGATCGAGCATCCATAGGACTACTCTCCTCTCCAGGGGAGGGTGGATTGTTGTTCCTACCAAACAACTGCCAGCAGGTGGAGGCCTGGTATTAGTACAGCTCGGGGATGACAAGAGACGAGGGGGTGCTGCAGGACTTTGCAGTGTGCATGCACCTCCACGTGTGCATTCTAATGTGTACACTCCAGCATAGGGGAACTGGTGAAAAATGGGAAAAAGGGACACCAGCAGGCATCATGATACCCTTAGGGGCTGAACGGAGCTCTCTCAAAGTGAGAGAGAGCCAAAGCTCTCCTGCTAACCTCCTGATGGAAAAAAACACTATGGAAAAAAAAGATGATCATATAAAAGCATTGTGGGACTGAGGCCCACCACCTTTGATAAAGAAACCGTGGGTAATGAAATGCATCAGGGCTCTTGTGCAATGGCATTCCAACCATGTGACTCCTAACCAGAGTGAGTTATTCTTTTTATTAATACATTTACTATATGGTAGCTTATATCATGTGAAAGAGCACTTAAATAAAGTAAGGCACTCTTTGTAATAAGTTGACACTACTTCCAGTGATGCTTTTGGGATTTGAACTGTGACCTGTGGGCTAGGTGCAGTGTTCTTTTGTGCTGTCTTGTGGGACTATAACGTTGCACCAGTTGTTTCTTGGTGGTTCTCCAGTCTTCTGCAGCTTGTTTGTTGTTTCAGGCGAGCATCAGGTTGTGAATAAAACTGGTAGAGTGACGCGACACTCACCAGTACAAGATGTCAGCTGGAGCTGAATCAGCAGGAACTTTGAGTAGGAAGGCACAATGTTTGAGTGAATTTGTGCTGTGCCCCATTGAGAATGCTGATTCCATTTTTACTGTAATGGCTAATGATGCCATACAGGACCATGAAGTATTGATGGATCCTTTAAACAAAGGAAATGCTTTTCACATAATTTGAAGAGTGACTTTTAAAGTGAGATGCAACTATTAGGAGCAAGCTTATTTAAAAGCATATCTGGTTGTAGAGCAAGCACTACATGGACTCAGACTGTCAAAGAAACCTTCACCCAATAAGAAATTGGATTGGTTTCTGGAGTACTGGCAGGGTATTTTATAGAATGCCTACAAACAAATTATTGAATTTATTCTGGAAGAAGCAGACATTACAGAGAAGATCAGGGAAGAAATTATTAAAATGGAAGAAGCATTAATGCAATTTGAAAAGTCTGTGTAATTTAGTGTGCTGAGTGGCAATGTGAAGAGGACCCTCACACGGTTTGATAAAAAACATGAATGCTATAAAACAAAAGGAATGGTTGACCGAGATGAGGGGGATAGATTTGAGTGCAGAAAGGGAGGGGGAGAGGGATGTTAGGTGCCTACCAGTTGCAACAACTCAGAAGAGGGAAAGTGGATCCTGAGGATCTCTAGGGCAGCAGGATGGGAGGGAGAACTAAATGTCATTGTCCCCCCTAGAGACTAATGACCTAGACAGAGACAAGGTTAGGACAATAGAAGAGGAGTTCAGGGAGCTGGGGAGGGGTCTTAGGCATGAAGAAACACACAGTGACCTCTTCTGATGTACTACCTTTGCATGACAGGGGAGAGGATAGGGTACTCTGTTCCTGGAGCTTCAACCAATGGCTGAAGGAGTGCTGCAGGGAGGAGGGGTTTGGCTTCAATGAGGACTGGGGCTCACCTGAAGGGATATAGTCCTATACAGGGAAGATGGCCTGTATCCATTCAGGAGGGGAACCACAGTCCTTGGTGAGTAGTTTAAATACTACACTGGGAAGCATTGAATCTAGATGATGGGTTGGTGGAAGGAAGCAGGAAGACATAAACTGCCCCTCCTGATAGCAAAAGTAGTGAATAGGGAGAACCCTGAGGGTGAGAAATCTCCAAGGGTACCTGATAACATAAGAAGCAAAACCGTAGAAGTGGTCAATAGGGAGCACCTTTAGGGAGGAAAAACTCCATGGGTACCTGATAGCATAAGAAACAAAAAGGTAGAAAGGAAGTGGGATGTGGCTGAGGGAAGATTGGGTGAGGGGAGAAGGCAAAAAGGAAAAGAGGGAGTTGAAAAGCACGGTAGTGGTGGGATTTGGAAGGCCTTGTGTATAAATGCTCGAAGTCTGGGAAATAAATTCCTGCACCTAGTGGCCCTTATGGTAGAAGCTGAACTAGACATTGTTGCCAATACCGAGTCATGGTGCAATGAGAACCATGACTTGGACATAGCCATAACCGGATACAGTTTGTTCAGAAATGACAGGGTAGGTAAGAAAGGGGGAGGAATAGCTCTTTATGTCAGGGATAGCATAAGAGCAATGGAGTTACAGGGAACAGAGTGAAAGGCAGAGGTCCTGTGGATCACATTAGAGATGGGGAAGGGAGCTGCTATTTGCATTGGTGTGATCTACAGACCTGCAGCACAGTAGGAGAAGATGAATAAAGTTCTAGTGGATGCCATCAGAAAGATGGCTAATAAGGGGGAGATGGTGCTGGTGGGGGACTTCAATCTGCTGGATGCAGATTGCGGCATCCCAGCTGCAGCTTCAACAAAGAGCAGGGACATCCTAGACTCCCTGTAGGGGGTATTCCTCAGGCAACTAGTAAAGGAGCCCACTCATGAGGGAACAATATTGGACCTTGTACTGATCAATGTGGACAGTGTTGCAGATGTCACAGTGGATGGCCACCTGGGGACCAGTGAGCAGTGTAGGGTGAGGTTCAATATAAGAACTGTGGCAAAAGCCAACCACAGAAAGGTGAGGGTCTTAGACTTCAAGAGGGCCAGTTTTGCAAAGATGGGGAATACCTCAGGGATGTCCTGGTGGGGGGAGGGCTCTGGCAGGGTGGAGAAACAGTGGGCAAAACTAAAAGCGGGAACAGTAAAGGCAACAAACCTCTGCATTATGCAGGTAAGCAAAAGCAAGAGAAAAAAAGAGGTCACTATGGTTCTCAAAGGAGGTGGCTGGAAAAATGAAGGCAAAAAAGTTAGCATTTAGGAGGTATAAGGAGACAGGGAGGAGGATAGGGTGGTGTATCAGGAGAAGCAGAGGTGGGCAGGGAAAGCAGTCAGGAGAACAATGATGCAAATGGAGGAGAAAACAGCCCAGGCAGTGAAAAAAGGGGACAAGACATTTTTCAGATATGTAAGTGAAAGGAGAAAGGCCAAGGGAGGGATTGTAAAGCTAAGGAGGGAAGGGGTGTGTGGAAGGGGACAAGGAAAAAAACAAGGTATCACATGACATCCTGGTGAACAAACTCCTCAGCCTAGGTTTCTCACCCACCATTGTCTCATGGGTATATAGTTGGTTAAGAAATAGAACCCAGAGTGCATTATCAGATATGGGAAGGGTGTCTAGTGCCGTTTCCCAGGGTTACATCTTGGGAC
The DNA here is from genome assembly GCA_016271365.2 of Neoceratodus forsteri. Lineage (NCBI taxonomy): Eukaryota > Metazoa > Chordata > Ceratodontiformes > Ceratodontidae > Neoceratodus > Neoceratodus forsteri. The sequence goes on along the minus strand of CM028132.1, from coordinate 1,068,351,874 downwards.
CCACACTCTTCAATGTTTTTATCAGCGATATGAATATTTCATCCAATAACATCATAACAAAATTTGCAGATGACACCACATTAGGGGAAGTAAAATTGACAGTGAGACCAGTAAAAAAAGACTTAAAGTCAGACCTTGCCACCATAGAACACTGGGCACACACTAACAATATGCATTTTAATGTATCAAAATGTGCAGTACTGCATATGGGTAGAAAAAAACAAAACAACCATACTTCTTAAATAACACCAGCATCACAGAGTCAAACACTGAAAAGAATTTAGGAATATTAGTAAATAACAAACTGTCATCTTCAGATCACTGCAATAAAATTGCTAATCAATCCATTGCACTCCTTCATAGGATCAATCACACCTTCATTTCTAAAACAGAACAATGCATCATGACCCTATATAAGTCCCATGTCAGGCCATTCACAGACTATGGATCACCATTCTGGAGTCCCTACCTGATTTCAGATATTAAAAGAATAAAACAGATCCAGTGTAGGACAACTAGACTTGCTCCACACCTTGCCCACCTGGACTATGATACTAGACTTCAGCAAACAGGCTTATATTCACTCAAACACAGAAGAACAAGGGGTGATCTCCTCTAGCTATTCAAAATCCTTCAATCACATGTCTTAATGGAACAGTGTGGTATATAATTTTCCAACAGGAAGATTGTAGCCAGGTTGCACAGTAAACAACTTGAAGTCAGCAGAACAAAAACTAATAAAAGACAAAACTTTTTCACAATCAGGGCTCCTAGGCTGTGGAACACATTGCCACAGGACATTGATGATTGCACTCAAATAACAACCTTCAAAAATCGATTAGACAAATGGCTACTCAATTAAAAATGTGGGGTTAATGCTCCACTATGTGTGGGGGACAATCTCGATGAGCCAAGGCCTTCTTTTGTCCACAAAACCAAGTAAACAAACATCCTGAACAAATACTTTTGTTCAGTGTTCACAGAGGAAAGGGAAGGAGAGGGACCAAAGATAAGTGTCAGGGGCATCGAAGGAAGAGAGGTTGACACAAGTCCATTTACAGAGGAGAGTCCTGAAATCACTCACAAATCTGAAAATGGACAAGGCAATGGTGCCAGAAGGGATACATCCAAGGATATTGAGGGAGCTCAGAGAGGTGCTGGCTGCACCTCTGACAGTCCTGTTCAACCACCAACTGGAGACAGGATTAGTCCTGGAGGACTGGAGGATGGCAGATGTAGTCTCAATTTACAAAAGTGGTAGCAGGGAGCAGGCTGGCAATTACAGACCAGTCAGCCTGACTTTGGAGGTGGGGAAGGTAATGGAATCACTACTGGAGCAATGGATAGTGGAATATCTTAAATCCAGTGGCTTACAGGATCCAAGGCAGCATGGATTCACTGTTGGGGGGAGCTCATGTCAGACAAATCTGATAAATTTCTTTGTCTGGGTGACCACAGAATTAGATTAGGGTGGAGTGGTGGATGTGGTTTACCTAGATATCATTTTGACTCCATTCAACACAGGAGACTCATAAATAAGCTGGGCATCTCAGGCATGAGAACAAAGGTGGTGACCTGGATTAGAAATTGGTTGGGGAATGGGCAACAGAGGGTGGTGGTAAACAGAGTTTTCTCTGAGGAAGGGAAGGTGACCAGTAGGGTAACATAGGGATCAGTACTGGGACCACAGAAACATAGAAACATAGACTTTGATGGCAGATAAGGACCACTTGGCCCACCTAGTCTGCCCATTTCCGTACCTACAGGATAAGCTGCAGATCCTAGTTAACCAACAGCCTATTTCTTCCTAACCCCCATAAGAATTGTCTTATGTTTGTCCCAAACATTCTTGAATTCTCCCACAGTTTTAGACCCCACAACCTCCTCTGGAAGGCTGTTTCATACATCCACCACCATCTTTGTGGAAAAATACTTCCTCACATTGCCCCCGAACCATGCCCCCTCTATCTTCAAATTGTGTCCCCTTGTTCTTGCATGTCTCTTTTTCTGAAAGATGCTACCCTCTTGGACTTCACTGATTCCACTGAGGTACTTAAAAGTTTCTATCATGTCCCCCCTCTCCCCTCCATTCCTCAAGGGTATACATATTAAGCTCCTTTAGTCTCTCCTCTTATGGCTTCTCTTGCAGACCCTGCACCATTTTAGTTGCCCTCCTCTGGATTGCCTCCATCCTGTCTATGTCCTTGAGGAGATAGGGTCTCCAGAATTGGATGCAGTACTCCAGATGGGGCCTCACCAACTGTCTGTACAGAGGGATAACAAATTCCTGTTTTCTGCTGGTGATGCCTCTCCCTATACATCCCAGTATACCCCCAGCCCTCCCTACTACCTTCTCATATTGCTTGCTAACCTTAAGATCATCTGATATGATTACCCCCAGGTCCCTTTCCATTTTTGTTGTTGTTACTACTCCCCCCCATTGTGTAATCTTCCCCTGGGTTTTTGTTTCCCAGGTGCATTATTTTGCACTTCTTTGCACTGAATTCAAGCTGCCATACTTCTGACCATTCTTCCAACCTTGCCAAGTTCCTTCTCATCCTTTTCATGCCTCCTTGTCTATCAATCCTGTTGCAGATCTTTGTATCATCTGCAAAGAGACATACTTTTCCTTCCAGTCCCTCTGCAATGTCACTTATAAAGACATTAAAAGGACTGGACCCAGTACTTAACACTGCGGTACCCCACTAGTAACCCCTCTTTCCTCAGAGTGGACTCCATTTACAATTACCTTCTGTGTCCTGTTGTCCAGCCAATATTTTACCAAGGCTAGTTAATTTGATTATTAATCTTTTGTGTGGGACTGTGTCAAATGCCTTGCTAAAGTCGAGGTAGGCCATGTCCACAGCCCCTCCCTGGTCTACTGCTTTGGTCACCCAGTTAAAGAAATCAATTAGATTCATCTGATATGACCTTCCCACTGTGAACCCATGCTGCCTTGGGTCCTGTGCCCCACTGGCCTCTAGGTACTCAACAATTCTTTCCTTGAGAAGTGATTCCATCACTTTCCCTACCACAGAGGTCAAACTGACTGGTTTGTAGTTTCTTGCCTCTGTCTTGCTCCCACTTTTGTGAAGGGAAATCACATCCACATTCCTCCAGTCCTGAGGTACCTCACCAACCACACCATCCTCCCATGATCTGTTAAAAAAAGAGTAGTCAGTGGTGTCACTAGTTCTCCCCTTAATTCTTTTAGAATTGTGGGGTGAATTCTGTCGGGCCCCATTGCTTTGTCCACCTTCAGTTTTAGGAGTTCTTTCAGAACCCTTTCTTCTATGAAAGGACTGGGATCGACCTCCTGTTCAGAGTGCTTCTATTAATTGGATTAGGCACCTCCCCCTCCTCCTTTTTTGTGACTACTGAGCAGAAGAATTCATTCAGTAACCCTGCTTTTTCACTGTCCCTCTCTGCCCACCCACCATCCTTTCTATTTAGCCTCACTATCTCTCCCTTCATCTTTCTACACTTCATGATGTACCTATAAACGGTTTTATCCCCCTTCTTAACCGAGTTGGCTATCTTTTCCTCAGTTTGGGCCTTCTGACTTCCCTCTCTGCTCCCTTCTGCCTTAACTGGTACAGTTCTCTGTCCTGCTCCTCCTGTGTTTCCTTATATTTCCTAAATGCTATCTTTTTCTCCCTAACCTTCCCTGACACCTCTTTTGAGAACCATAGTGGCTTTTTCTTTCATTTTGTTTTGTTTATTTGCTTCACAGAAAGGCTTGTTGCCTCTGTGATGGCAGTTTTTATTTTTCCCCATTGTTGCTCCACCCATCCTTCTAGCCTGTTTGCTAGTGCTTTTCTAAGGCACTTTCTCATCTTGCCAAAGTCAGTCCTCCTGAAGTCCAGTACCCTCACTTTAGTATGTCTTGACTCTCTAGCTGAGTTTATTGTGAACCACACTGTTTGGTGGTCACTTGTTCCCAGATGACTACCCACTTCTAGATCTGAGATCCTCTCACTGTCCCCATTTGAGAGTACAAGGTCTAAGATTGCTCCCTCATGAGGGGGTTCCAAAACTAGCTGTCTGAGGCATGCCACCTGTAGGGCATTAAGAATGGCCCTGCTCATGGATGTGGCTGCAGCAAAGGTGCTCCAGTTAACATGTGGTATATTCAGGTCCCCCATCAACAGTATCTCCCTTTTCTCTGTCATCCTAAGGATACCTTCTATCATATCCTAGTCCATTCCCTTTCCCTGACATGAGGGTCTGTATACATCCCCTATGCAGACTGCGGTGCCATTTCCAGTCTATAAGGTGACCCACAGTGCCTCCTCTCCTCCCTGTTTTCTCTTTTGTTCCATTGCTTTTATCCCTTCCCTTACATAGAGAGCTACTCCTCCCCCTCTTCTACCCTCCCTGTCTCTCCTGTAGGCTGTGTACCTTTTAATCTCTTTATTAGCAGCATTGCTGAGGTGCTAGAAGGGAAGGTATGACTTTTTGCAGATGACACTAAGATCTTCAATAGAGTAGACACCCCAGGGTGTGTGGGGAAAGGATGAACAGGGATCTAATGAAAATAGAGGAGTGGTCAAGAGTGTAGCAACCAAGTTTCAATGCAAAAAGTGCAAAATCACACACTTGGGGGGAATCCAGGGGCAGAGTACAAAATAGGAGGAGTGGTTCTGGCAGCAACCAAACCAGAAAGAGACCTGGGGGCAATCAGATCTGATGACCTAAAGGTGGCCATACAGTGTGACAAGGTAGTGGGGGGGTCAGTGGGATGCTAGGGTTCATAGGGAGGTGTATCACCAGCAGAATTATGGAGTGGTGATACCACTGTATAAATCACTGGTGAGACCTTGCCTGGAGTACTGTGTCCAGCTCTGGACACCACATCTCTGGAATGATCTAGACAGAGTTTAGGTGGTCCAGAGGAGGGCAACTAAAATGGTGCAGGATCTGCATCAAAAGACTTATGAGGAGAGACCAAAGGACCTCAATACATACACCCTGGAGGAAATGAGGGGGGATATGATTGAGACTTTTAAATACCTCACAAGCATAGATAAGGTTCAAGAGGGAAGCCTTTTTAGGAGAAAAAGATGCTCCAGGACAAGGGATCATGCTATGAAGCTGGAGAAGGGTAGACTCAGGGAAAATGTGAGAATGTACTTCTTCACAGAAAGAGTGGTGGATGCCTGGAACATCTTCTCAGTGGAGGTGATGGGGACAAAAACTGTAATAGGATTTAAGAAGGCATGGGATAGGCATAAAGGAACCTTAGTGCTAAGGAAAGGGGGGAGAAGCCAGAGATCAAATAGAGTCTGTGGTGTTATAGTAGGTAGGGTAAATGGGCAGACTAGGTGGGCCAAGCAGTCCTTATCTGCCATCAGACTATATGTTTCTATATTCTGATGGTTATGCCAAGGGCAATATACTGATATGGTGTAAAAAAGCACTTAAGCAAGCAGGTCAAGAAGGTCAAACACATTCTATTTTGAAAAAAAAAAACAGTTATGAAAATGTTGGCACTGACATCACTGTAAGTGAGGGTGAGAAAGTGTCCTCTGGCTCTGACAGTAGCTATTTAGAGGAGGAGGCAGATCAAATGAGATATTCACTCCAGCAGAACTCACACAACAAATACAGTCATTCACAAATAGGAAGACAAGAAGAGGGGGTAAGCAGTGGCAGCAGAGACAACAATGGCAAAGGTCAAGGGAAAGGCAAAAGGAAAATTCATCACAGGAATAAATAAGTGTTGCAGATGTGGCAAATGAACAGCCCACATTAAATGGGATAAATACTTCAAGCAGAATATTAACTTCTACAGAAAAAGAAAAACTTTTAAATTGTAAGCTTTCCTTTGTCCCTACAACCATTATTAATCATTTCCAAATGATAGTAGACCTTCACTGTTGTGTCCGTACCCTCAGTCTTAAGTTCTTCTATTATAAGGAGTAACAGGATTTACAATCCACACATACAGATATTATGATTGCCAGTGATTCATTACAAGAAGAAGTGGATATTAATTGCAATCTTTTGGCATTGAAGAAAAAAATTACAATTTTTTCTGCCTTTAATACCAGCTCTGTAAGTGTTTCAAGATCTTTGTGAACAAGATATCCGTCACATGATTGAAAAGAAGGAACATCATTATTTTAATAATTTATCTTAGGGGGAAAGGACTGCATTGAGGAATTTAAAAGAGGATAACTCAAATACTATTAAACCTGCAGACAAGGGCAGATCTGTGGTTATTATGGACACTGTGGAATATGAGAAGGATGTACAATGACAGTTGTCAGATGAGAATTACTACAAGCGTTTACCTGGAGACATGACACAGGGATTTAAAAGGAAGATCTGGAACTATTTGGACTATTCTGAGTTGGAACAAATTTTACCACAACAAACAGTGGACTATATGAGGGTGACATATCCTATTAAGGCAGTGTTTTATATATTTCCCAAGATTCACAAGAGACTGGAGTCACCCCCCCGGGGCATCCTATAGTTTTCGGTATTATTATCCATACTGAGCCCCTTTCCAAAGTGGTAGATACCTTTATAGTACCAATAGCTAGATTTCTTCCTTCTTATATCCAGAATACATCAGCCATATTATGTAAGCCTGAGGACCTCTTCATAGGGGGAAGGCACTTGGCTGGTTACTATGTCCCTTTACATGAATATCCCCCATAAGGAGGACCTTAGAGCTATGGCAACAGATCTGGTCAAAAGAGAAGAGCTTATTCTCCCCACTGAAGTTATAGTTAAGCTGACAAAAAATCATACTGAAATATAACACCTTTATCTACAAGAATGAGCATTACTTTTTGATTAAAGGAACAGCAATGGGGTCTAATTTAGCCCCTAGTTATGCTAATTTGTTTAAGGGTAAATGGGAAGCCAGGATAGTCAGGGATGCAAATACTAACCCATTCCATAAACATATAAATCTAATGTGCCTGTTTTATTAATATCTGGTAGTGTGGCAGGAAACACATGAGGAACTTGCAGAATCTGTATTGTTCCTAGAAAAGAGTAATGAAAATGATAAATTTAATGTGGAGTATAGCCTCACTGAAGTGAACTTCCTGGATTTAACTATCAGAAAAAATTTTCAGAAGTGGTGTAATTATGGACAATTATTGGAAACCTATTATTGAGAATGATTATTTATTATAGTACTGTTACTTTAGAACTACTGATATAGTCCAATGAAAGTTTTACACAAGTTTGTGAAAATGTAACAAAAAATCTAATTTATTATACAGGGTTTCCAGTTGGAAAGACACAGATTTTCCAGTATGACATTTTCTATCCAGAAGCATCATATCAGTTCATAATCATCAAACACAAAATACCAATATATCCTAATTATATTGTTGAGTATCCTGCCTATCTTTGGCTAAAACTGCTATCAAGTATACTCACATAATAATAGGAGGGTCACATACACAGAGGGAAGGATAATGTGATGCCATTGCTGGCTATCGGACTGTGTGGGCAACTTTCATAATAATTAGCCTGTCTTATATATGGTTTTTAGACGAACGCTGTCCTATAAGTTCCTTAGATATTGCATAAAATATATGTTTTTCCTGAGGGTCAAGAATGACCTCATGGGTGCAGTGTCCTTCTCTCTGATACAGTAGTAGCATGCTTACCACAGAGAAGGAAACAAGATATCTGGACTATTCCGAACAAGGCAGCCTTATCAATGGAACTGTATGGTACAATCTTAGTTATGGAACATTTGAGGCATAAATAGATGCCTTATTCTCTCCATATTTCTTCCACCATCACTTTTGAAGGCCTCTGTAATTCTAGAGATATTTTCTGTCATTTGTGTTTAGCCCTTATGTGAGGAAAATTATAATGTGCCTAGAAATATGTATTTAAACCTCTAAAGCCGTAATCATTATTAATAAGTTTTGTGCCTATTCTAAAGTAATATGTGTTTAATAAACTAATGCTGTGTGTGTGTGTGTGTGTGTGTGTGTGTGTATGTATGTGTGTATCTAAGACCTATTACTAAGATGTAACCAGTGTGCTAATAATTTCATATAAGTGTGTGTATATCTATCTATCTATCTATCTATCTATCTATCATTATCTATCTATAGATAGATATATATATATATATATATATATATATATATATATATATATATATATATATATATATATATGTTCTAACTGTCTCAGTGCTTACTGAGCTCATAGAATCTGACTAATAATGTGCCTATCACAGTACCTGACTGGGTGTACTGTGCTCATGGAATCTAATTATCTAACGGTCCCAATGGTCGTGCTCATAATTCTGACTAATTATGGCTCATGACCTCCTGACCTCCAATCCCAACATCTATAGACCATAACACTCTGCTGTGTCCAGTAAGTTGTTACCCCATCACACTACCAGAGGTGTCTCTAAGGGTCAATTTATAAGAATCAAGCAGAACTGTAGCAATACTGATACATATGATTTAAGAGCAAATTAATTAGAAAGCAGACTTGAGGCAGAGGGAATATCAAAAAAATATCATCCAGGATGCCAGGGAGGAGGTTGATGTTACAGAAGGGGAGACACTGTCACATATAATCAGGGCAATAGGAGGTTTGAAGAAAGAGTGAACTTTGTCACTACAAATACTCCATAGGCCTTAAAGATAAAAAATAATCAACATACATTGGCATGTGGTCCAGTCGGATAGGTCCCTGGAATCTACCACTGGGGATACTCTGAGAATGGTGTATAGAAGGGCAGAAATCTAAAGGATGGCTTAGTTCACAATGATCAATCCATAGGTAGATCCCAGAGACATAACTGGCTACCCCCCCAAAAGGTTGCCAAAAGTGTGGTAGCTGCAAAGTTTGTCATGTAGACACCAGAACTGATGAAATTGTTAATCCCAGGAAAGGAAATCTTATAAAAATGGATGACTTTATTACTTGCAGCACACTGAGGGTGTGGTTTACCTGGCCTCATGTCATTGTGCTTCATTTTATGTTTGGAAAACCATGTGATAAATGAAGGTATGATTTGGGGAACACTTGAGTTCCATACAAAATGAGGACCCCACCAATGCCCTGACTGTACATATTCGAAAGAATATTAGCAGAATGGATCATGGATTTTGTTTTAGAGGTATTGAGAAAGTATTTATGCTAAGAAGGGGAGGTGCTTTTGACACTATCCCCAAAAGAAGGGAAGGATATTGGATTTGGGAAGTGGGGGCCACTAGATGGCTAGGATTGAATGGTAAGTATGGGAGAGGCCCATTTCTAGGGTAACTCAAAATTAGGTGGTATTTGAACAGTGGTTTTGCATTACAATTTACTGGTTTCTGTTATTGCTGTTTATGCTATCGTTTCTGTGTCTCTGTTCTCTTATAGGTATTATATATTGTCCTTCATCTTGATGGAGCCCAATTGTTTTAACCTCACACTTTCACTTATTTCACTGGTATTTTATATTTTTGATATGATTGGTGTTACAGCATTTATGGTGGCCCTTTAAATTGCTCCTTTTTCATTGCCTCGTAATAAATGGGAGAGAGTGCCCTTTAAGAATTGGATCATTTCCTTTGAATTGTGACCAGTGGGCTTGGTGCAGTGTTCTTTCATGTGGAACCATAACCTTGCGTCTGCTGTTTTCTGGGTGCTTCTCTATTCTCCTGCAGCTGTTTTAAAGAATGTAGTTGCTAAAGTTGGAATTTTGCTTCTGTGAAACATTGGAACACACTTTGGCAACTTTCTTGAAATTCTGACTTAGAGCCATGGAATAAATCAACAAACTGTGGGCTAATGTAGTAAACTGTAGAAAAAAATTCCATAGAAGTGATCACTGAACAGCGGAATGATTGCATGTATTGATTAAACAATGGAACTGAATTCTGCAGAACCCTTATTCCACAGTTCATGTGAATCTTTTCACAATTCAACCAAAATAGTTCATGGAATAAAGTGAACATTTGTCGAGCACATTTGGAGGATTCAGAGTTAGCCAAAGTCTGAATTTTATAAAATTTCTTGAAATTTGTACAATTTCATAAAATTTCTACAAGTTCAGAATTTGCAGTTTCCATCCAGCCCAATCATCAGCATCCATACATTGCACCACTGTGTGCTTCTGACACATCTCCAGTTATTTTGGTGGGTCTTTCCTTGTTTTAGTTTTATTCCATTCTACGTGAGCTGGATGTTGTAGTCTTTTTGAGAATCCTACAAACATACAGTAGCTCTTGTTATACTGTAGTGTCATTAAAAGAGACCATAAGATGGTACAGTTCAATTTGTTTTTTATTTATATGCAAATTATACCTTTTGCTACTCTCATGTCACACTGGTTGTCATATATCTTCATCTCTGTATATGTCTGTCTCTTTCTGTTATAAGGACTGACTGCTAATGATGCTGAGTGGATAAGAAGACTATTGTTCATGCTTAACTGAGTTTCTGTGGATTGTATGGGATTCATTTTGACAGAAGTGGATAGATTATTGTCTGTTCCTGTGTTAAATAGAAATCAAATGACTCATAAGAAGATGTATATAATACACAGTATAAGATAGTGTATTGTGTAAGATATACAGTATAATGTGTCTTAATTTCCTGTAATGTGCTCTTTTGTTATAAAACAGCCCATGATATGCTTGTAATTGGTCCTGGATTCCAGTTTTCTTACTCAATCACCAAATAAAAATAAATGCCTCAAACAATCAATTAATAAATCAATTTTTTTGTGTGCATGGGTCAGCTTAACATTTAAATACTACCAGAGGTGTTGTATGTGGTTACAAGCAGCTTTTTCCATCATGCGATGTCATATAGCATAATATTTTACCTCTTCATGCATTTTGCCGACCTCATCACATTAGTTAATGTTTTCATGCCATAAGTGTTCAGTTATGGTATGTTGCTCTACTAGGCCCTGCTTATAACCTACTCATAGTCTGCAGCAGGAGCAAAAATCTGCAGCAAAGCGCATGTACTTGACAGACACTGTTATCTGTTCCATGTTGCCTTTCTGTAGGCCTCGTTGCACTGACTAATTTGCTTAAGGGAATCAGTGGTGATGACTCCCAGATCCCTCTCTTCAACTGTAGTGACCCACATATACTTACTCCCCCTTCCCCATCCAATACTTTTTCCATTGGTTGTGTTTTTCCTGAGTTCATCACCCTGAACTTTATTTATTTATTTGTTTATTTATTTATGTATTTATTTATTTCAGATTGGGATTAATACCTTTGAGTCCAGGGCACTTTTTCAAAGGTTCCAGGTCATTGTTGTACAAACAGAAAACAGAAAACAGTTACACAGGCATTAAAATACCAAGGAATTATATACATCCAATGATAGGTTGAAGAGGATAGGGTCAAATAGGGTTCAGCCTTGTAGTTCACTGGTCTGTAGGTCAATCTAGGCAGAAGGGGGGGGGGTCAGCCAGGGATGGCATCATCATCAAAGAAGTGGGTTGTCAGCTGAGTGGGCCTCCTTTGGGGGGGTTGAGGATATAAGGGGGGAAGGGGTGGTAGGGTGGCAGAAATCCTGCCACATTAGTACAGGTAAGCACAGCTCTATTTTGTGTCAAGAAGGGATCTGAGTGCATATTTGAAGGTACTAATCTTTGGTGATTCTGTGAGGTTAGCAGGTAGCTCATTGTACCATTTCAGTCTTTGGTACAGGATGGAGTTCTGGTGAGTTTCATCCTTTTAAAGGGAATCACCAGCCTGTCTGTAGCCGCACTTCTAGTTGATTTGGTGGGAACTGCCAGCATAAAGAGGCAACCCAGTGCAGGGGAGGTAAGTCCAAGAAGCACTTTTTTCAGAGTTAGGCAGGTTTGGTGTTGTGCTTTAAGATGGAGTGGGAGCCACCCAGTTTCAGTGTAGAGTGTGCTGGTGTGGGTGTCCTGAGCAGCCCCTATTGACAGTTGGCAGGCCTTATTTAGTAGTGAGCTGACCTTGTTTAGGGCAGTTTTAATACCTGCCCCATAGATAGATAGCCCATAATCTATGGAGGACAGTACTGAACTACTGATGGCAAGTTTCAGAGCATCAGGTGTCATAGAGTGCCTATGGCAGTAGAGGACCCCAAGTTTTGTATTTGCTGACTTGACAATGGAGTCTATATGGCCAGAGAAGGTTAATGTATCATCAAAGGTAATGCCCAGGTATTTGAATGTTGTTACTTGTTCCAGTATTTCACCCTTGTGATTCTGAATGAACAAAGGCTGGTATCTCTGCTTTGGGAGGTAGAGAAGAGTATATTCTTTGTTTTTTTATGGTTTAGTAGTAGTTTGTTTTGAGCGAACCAGGATTCAAGCTTGAGGAAGCTGTCTTGGAGTTTAGTAGTGATGGAGTTGTGATCTTTGCCAGCAACAGATATCTCTGCATCATCAGCATAGAGAACGGTGCATGATGTACATGCAGATGGTATAGAGTTGATGGAGAGGCTGAAGAGCAGTGGGCCGAGAATAGAACCATGTGGGACCCTGAGGGGCACATCCTTAGCTGATGATAGGGTGTTTCCAATTTTGACTCATTGTGACCTGTTTGTGAGATATCTTCCAAACCACAGTACTGTTTCCAGGAATAGGCTTGTTGAATATAGGCAGTTTAGGAGTAGTTTGTGGTTAACAGAGTCAAAGGCCTTTGCAAGATTGATGAAGACTCAGCCTACTGCCTCCCCATTATCTAAGACATCATAAAGCTGGGAACAGTAATCAACAAGGGCAGTGAGTGTGGAGTGCTTTTTTTCGGACCCATGCTGCTGCTGTGGGCAAAGTAGGTTATATTTATCAAGATACTCTGTAAGCTGCTCCGAGACCATTCTTTCAAGTGCTTTAGAGAGGGGGGTAGAATGGATATAGGTCTGTAGTTGGATGTTTGAGTTTTGTTCCCTGCTTTAAAGACTTCTGGACATTGAATCTCAAGTGCCATATTTTCAACCACCACTCCAGCCTTTCCAAATCCCTATGTAGTTCCCTCACCCCTTCCTTACTGTTCACCATGCTGAGAAGTTTTGTGTAATCTGCAAAGAGACATATCTTACCCTGAATACTTTCCCTCTGTAACTGATGAACATATTGAATAGTACAGCTCCCATGAGGGATCCCTTTGGCACCATCTGTGACCCCCCGGTCTCCAATTGTGATGCCATTTACTGCACTCTCTATTGCTAGCCCCTCCAACCAGTTCCCCACCTACATGACTAACCCCTTCTCTAGTCTAGTCCCAACTATTCTTCTAACTTTTTCAGCATCCTCTTCTGTGGCACATATTAAAGACTTTGTTGAAATTGAAGTATAGCAAATCTACCACCTTTCCTCTCTCCATCAGCTTAGTGACCCTGTGAAGAACACCATCACATTGGTCTCATATGGCAAAGAAAGGCAAGGCAATTTTATTTATATCGCACACGATCAATTGGGGGCTTTGCTCACCTCACAATGTGTACAGCAAAAATAATATCAACAAATAGCACTGAATAAAAGTCACAAAAAAATATTACATCACAGCATGAAGCTCAAAGCTTAGAATAAAAAGATAGATTTTCAGCAGCTTTTGGAAAATGGACAGTAAAGGAGCACCTCTCACCTCCAGGGAAAGGCCATTCTACAAAATCAAGGAGGCCACTCTGAATGCCCATCACCCTAGGATTTCAAATGGGATCTTAGAACAAATAAGAAGTCTGCTTCCACTGACCAGAGGGGGGTTGTCAGGAGCATAAGATATGAGGAAGTCTTTCAGGTAGCCCCGACACAGTCCATGCAGGGCCTTGTACTGTATGTTAACAAGCACATCCTGAAGCTGATGTGCCAGAGCACTGGCAGTTAGTGATGAGCATGGATTACTGACACGATGTGCCTGAACTGAAATGTCCCAGCAACCAGCCAGACTGCCACATTCTGGACTAGCTGCAAATGATGCAGCAGCCTCACAGATAACCCAAGGTAAAGAGTGTTACAGTAATCCAACCTTGGCATGAGTAAGGCATGCACCAGTGTTGTTAGATCAGTTGGTTCAAGATTGGACTTGATCAGAGAGATGTTTCGTAGATGATAAAAACCACTATGGATAACTACAGATCCTGCTATTATAAAGCCAGGTTGGAGTCCACAATGACTCCCAGATCCCTCACCCTGTCTACAGCACCATCCAACGAAGGTAGGAATGTGCTACTTCTTGCTGATGATGAAGGCAAGTACAACCTGCTCTGCCAGCAGCAGCATGGCTTTCATCAGGGCCACAGTACCACCTTGGCAATGCTAGAGTTCACATCCCCCCTCCACTCTGCACTCAACAAAGGCCACCTCACTGCAGCCACCTTCATGAACCTGTTGAAAGCATTCGACACAGTAAACCATGCCCTTCTTCTAATTGATTTAACCAACTCCGGCCTCTCCCATGAGGCCACTAGCTGGTTCACTGACTACCACACAGGTAGAACACAGCAAGTCAGAATAGCCTCTGCACTCTCCCCCTGTCTCTCTGTCAGATTGGGGGTCCCACAAGGTTCCATCCATGGGCCCTTACTATTTAGCCTATTCCTTACTACCATCCCCATGGCATGCTCTGGGCAGCTGGTACCGTACGCAGATGACTCGGTTCTGTTCATCTCCTACTCTGACCCCTACAACTCCAACTCCAATTGCAAAACACCTTCACTCAAGTGGAGCTCTGGTTCACAGAGCACCGTCTTATCCTTAACTACAAAAAAACAAAAGTAATGCTTTTTGTCAACCCACAGAATCGACATAAAGATCTGGGTAAAACACTGGTTGGTCAACAGGACACAGCAGGTAATAGTAAATGGAGTCCACAGTGAAAAAAGGAGGGTTACTAGTGGGGCACCACAGGGTTCAGTACTGGGGCCAGTCCTTTTTAATGACTTTATAAGTGACATTGCAGAGGGACTGGAAGGGAAAGTATGTCTTTTTGCAGATGACACAAAGATCTACAATAGGGTTGATACACAAGGTGGGGTGGAAAGGATGAAAAGGGAATTGGCAAGGTTGGAGGAATGGTCAAATGTATGGCAGCTTAGATTCAATGCAAAGAAGTGCAAAGTAATGTGCCTGGGAAACAAAAGCCCAGGGAAAGAGTACACAATGGGGGGTGAGATACTGACAACAACAAAAATGGAAAGGGACCTGGGGATAGTCATATCAGACAACCTAAATGTGGGCCAGCAATGTGAGAAGGCAGTAAAGATGGCTTGGGGATACTGGGATGCCTAGGGAGAGGCATCACCAGTAGAAAACAGTAAGTTGTTGGCCCTTTGTACAGACAGTTGGTAAGACCACATCTGGAATACTGTGTACAGTTCTGGAGACTCTATCTCCGCAAAGACATAGACAGAGTGGAGGCTGTCCAGAGGAGGGCAACCAAAATGATGCAGGGTCTGCATCAGAAGACATGTGAAGAAAGACTAAAGGAACTAAAGATGTATAGCCTCGAGGAAAGGGGGGGACATGATAGAAACTTTCAAATACCTCAAGGGAATCAACAAAGTCCAAGAGGGTAGCATCCTTCAGAAAAAGATGGGCAAAAACAAGTGGGCACAATTTGAAGATAGAGGTGGGGACGGCTCAAAGGTAATGTGATGAAGTATTTCTTCATAGAGAGGGTTGTGGATACATGGAACAGCCTCCCTGAGGAGGTCATAGAATCAAAAACAGTGGGGGAATTCGAGAATGCATGGTACAGACATAAGGCAATTCTAGTGGGGGTAGGAGGAAGTAGGCTGTTGGTTAACTAGGATCTGCAGCTTATCCGTTAGGTAGGGAAATGGGCAGACTAGGTGGGCCAAGCAGTCCTTATCTGCCGTCAAATTCTATGTTTCTGTGTTTCTATGTTTCTGTCCTCAGTATCCTCAACTCCCAATCCCTACCCCTAGACCAGGTTACCTCCTTCAGGTACCTCAGTATCTACATTGATCCTGCTCTCAGTTTCCACAGCTACATTCATCACCTATGCACTGCTGTCAACACCAGGATCAACTTACCCCACCGGGTCAAACACTGCCTCACCTCTGACACCCTCCGACTTGCAGTCTCCTCCTCTGTCCTTACCCTCATAGACTATGGCATATTGATCTATGGTCCTGCTGACACCACATCCCTCCAGATAGTTAGAGTAACCCTCAACAAGGCCTGCCACCTAATATTAAGCTATGACCACTACACTCACACTTTTTCCCCTCTACCAGCAGTCCGGCTGGCTTAACTTCAACAACAGACTGAAATGTCACACCTGCCTCGTGACCAAAAAAGATCACCACGGGGCTTCCCCCACTGGCCTCCCCCCTTCCTGACCCCGCCCCCATTATAAAAATCACCTGCAGCTCTGTTAGATCCCCATTTCTTGTCCCCATCTCAGAACCTCACTTGGACAGTGAACCTTTGCCTATCGTGCCTCCCTCTGGATGAATGCCACTCCTTTCCACATTACAACAGAACCAAAGCTTGGCCCATTTAAAACCCTCTTAAAGGAACACCTACAGTCCAGCAATGGGTGTGACTGTCCTTAACTCCCTTATTCCCCTGACAATGGATTCTCCTCCTGCACCCCTCCCCTTGCCCCAGCTCTATTTCCCATCTAATTGAGGTGTTCTGTGCTATCTCTGTACCTTGTAGTACACGACACTGCCAGGCCTACCACCTGGCTAAGACTGTTTGCTATGACCTATGTTATCTCTGATAGCAATTGTATGTAGACAACCTAATGTTTTTTTTCTGTAATCACATTATGTTACCCCTGAATGTACTCAACCTATGTTATCCACTGCAATCTCATTTATGTACCCAACAAAGTTTCTTAACCCTATCTCTGTATATATGTCTATGATGTGGTGCCTTTGGAAATGAGTCTCTGGGAGTCACATGATGCAGAGCACTGACTAGCTGCTTTCTCCGAGTGCTCCGACCTCCCTTCGCTCTAAACAACTCATAACTACATTTCAATTCTCCTTTTTTTGAAACTACTGTATAGTTACTAACCTGGACAATGGGATAGAACCGACGGAAGGCTTGATGGAAGTAGAGATGCTAAGGTGCAATTTAAACATTACCCACTATGACGCCGGAGAAGGCCTCGAAAAAATCCAGGGCCTCGATTTCTTCGCAAATGCAGACCTCTGCGACCGGGGCTATGGAGGAAGAACCTCTTACGTTAACAAAATTTTTAGAAGAATTTTGCCCCTTTAAACTAGAAATGCAGGAACTAGCAGGAGAAATTAAAAATGTCACCTGTGCACTGGAGGATCTCACACAAAGGACCTCGGACAACGAAGCAAGGATATGGTCCCTGGAGAGGAGCAGCACAAGACTGGATCCGGTACTGACCCAAATGAAACACAGCCTATCCAAAATGGAACTAAAAGTCTAGGACTTAGAAGGCAGAAGCCACCGAAATAACGCAGTGATCATCGGCTTGCCTGAAGGGGAGGAAGGGCCGGACCCAATCAAGTTTGTTCAGAAGCTGGTGGAGAAAATAGCAGGCCCCTCTCCTTTTGGACCCACTTACACCATTGAAAGGGCTCATCAAGCTTTACGCCCATTACCACCACTGTCTGCGCCCCCACGATCCCTCATATTTCGATTTCTAAACTACCAAGAATGGCAGCTGTTTATTACCAAACTAGAGAAGTCAAGGAGCTGCAATGGCTGGAGCAAGGATTAGGTAGCTCAAGATCTGCCTTTGTCGGTAAGGCAAAAGAGGCAGCTTTTCATCCTCTGGTCAACAAGTTAATCGCGCTGGAATCAAATTTAGAATGGGCTACCCGGTCAGATTTCAGGTTCAGATAGCAGGGAGTGGAACTCAGATGACAACGTGGAAGCTGCAACATCTTCTCTCCAAGAGGCATTTCCCAACCTCTTCAAAAACCCTTGAATATTTAGAAGGTTAGATGTGCTAGAAGGGGCTCTCGGTGCCCTATCTGGGAACTATGAGTGATCACATACTAAGTTTATATCCCGGTTGGGGAATCTGCCAGAACGGCTCCTCTGACATTATCAGCAAGGTAACTGAAGGATCCCAGTCTTGGGGGGCAGTTGGACTTTCCTCTTTCTGGTGAGAACTGTTAGCCTTTGTTTTAGGGCAGCAGAGCTGTCCCTTATGTGAATAACGGTGGTATCTCAACAACTTCAGCTGGTATGCACAGGGTGATTTATGGAACCGGTGAACTTCAGGCAATCGGTACACCTAACCAGCAGAAAAGATTGTTTTATTTTCCCAGAAGTTGATTTGAAATAGAAGCTGGGACTTTAATTTATAGAACCCGCCGCCAGAGGGAACCAAAGACCTCTTGATGGCTCAAACGCAGCTTATCAATGGGATCCATTTGTTTCATTCAATTTATTGGACACTGAAAGTCTGCATCCTTGATGTTGTGCATATTAGCACAAGTGTTTAAGAGGCTAAAGTGTTTTATAAATAATAGTAGGACCAAGTTTTTGTTATAGACAGAAAAGTTAGAGTATTAGTATGGATTAGACCCAGGGGCCTGAGTAGGAATTATTCCAGCTGGGTTGCACAACTTCTTGCTGTAGCAAAGCAAATGATATATGCCCCAGGTATATACAGTCTTATAGATCAAAGTATAGATTAAAGGGGGACTAGGGAGAGTACCCAGGAAGCATTATAGGTCGCTATAGTTGATTTTAAAGTTCATTGCCCTACTCTAGGAATCTGTGCATGTTTACATGAGCCTTAAAATGTGTTAACCTTAGTTCAGGAAGCAGATGATAAATATAATAGTCTGTCAGTAGTTTGATTTAATGAAGTTGTGGGGGAGGAAGGGGTGGGGAGACTGAGCCATGTGTACTGTTGTCATGGACCATGATAGCATGGTTCGGGATGGGAGGGCGGGGAGGGTCTGTAAAGGGGACAATTGCTGGGGGGGAAGGGGGGAGAGAAGGGTTTGGATGGATACGCTGTATAAGGGTCTCATTTAGATGGGGAGCAGAGGGAGGGTGCACAAGACCACAGGCTTCGCGGTTGGGGACACTGAAGTGGGATGTCTGGATCATGATGTTAAGCTAGTAGATAAAATTATGGCGTCAAATAGGATTATTAGATTCCTCAGCTGGAATGTCAAAGGGGCACGACAGAAATCCAAACAGTACAGAATCCTGAAACATTTAGAGGTTGTGCAGGCAAATGTTGTGTTTCTGCAGGAAACACACCTACTCTGTAAGGAGGAGAATAGTATGAGGTTCCTACAAATAGGGATGGTCTTCTCCTCTCAGGGTACCACGCAAAGTAGGGGAGTTATGATACTAGTACACAGATCGGTTCCCTTTACTCCATTGCAGGTTATCCAAGATAATGAGGGCAGATTTGTCCTTGTCAGAGGGAAGTTGCAGAACACAGAGCTCTTAGTAGGTTCTGTTTATGGTCCCAATGTGAACACCCATGATTTCGCTGTAAAGTTATTGGATGTGCTCACACCCTTTAACCAACTCCCCATGATCTTGGGGGGAGATCTCAATTCAGCCTTAGATCCTCTAATGGACAGGTCCAAACCTTCCCAGTTGGGCCTGACTCCAGCTTTGAGGGCCTTGAGGGAATTAATTGATCACCTTGGCCTTACGGACGTCTGGAGAGTGCTCCACCCGAAATCTCGGGAATACACTTTAAATTCGCTAGTTCACGGAACTGCATCCCTTAATTTTATTCTGCTTTCCGCGTTCTCCTACCGGGCATTGGACTCGACAATTGTAGCGGGGCCTCCTTCAGACCATGCTGCAATATTGGCTTCAATCTCCTTCTCATCCTTACCCAAAAGGGGCAATAGATGGAAGATAAATAACCAGATTTTGCTGAGTCCTAAGGCAGTTCAAGACATATCGACACTAATAGGCGAATTTATAATAAATAATCTGAGAGACAACATTCAGCCAGATATGCTCTGGGGGGCATTCAAGGCATTTACAAGGGGCATCCTAATTGGGCTAGCGGTCAAAAGGAAGAGGGAGAAGGAGCGCATCATGTCAGACTTATTGGCCCGGATAAGGATCAAGGAGTCCAACATGTTTCCCCAGGGTCAGGAGACAGATAAGCTTGAACTAGTTAAGCTGAGAGATATGTATCTTAATTTATTAGGGGAA
Source organism: Neoceratodus forsteri (assembly GCA_016271365.2). Lineage (NCBI taxonomy): Eukaryota > Metazoa > Chordata > Ceratodontiformes > Ceratodontidae > Neoceratodus > Neoceratodus forsteri. Next base: position 1,068,331,785 of record CM028132.1, on the reverse strand, counting down.
CAAGCAGAACTGACCTTAATCAAAACTAAAGCCAACTACCTAGATCAAGGGGAAAAGGCAGGGAAGCTCCTGGCAAGGCGCATCACACAGTTAGAGTCTTCTCGAATAATTTCTGGGATACAATCCAAGGAAGACGGTTGCATTAAGACCGCCCCTGAGGAGATTGTCCAGGAATTTCGGAACTATTTTGAATCCCTTTACGGGGCTATGGAGTCCCCTCCCTCTAAGGCGGAGACACTTGCCTTTCTTAACGACCTGGAACTCCCCTCAATGGCAGATCCCGACCAGGCACAGTTGATGGCTGACATTACCCAAGAGGAGACTGAACGAGTCATTCAGAGTCTCCCGCTAGACAAAACACCTGGCCCGGACGGCTTCTCGTCCAACTTCTATAAGAAATTTTCCAAACAATTATCCCCACTATTGCTTATCTTATTCCAATATATCCTTAGTGTCAAAGAGCTGAACCAGTCGCTCTTCGAGGCGCTCATTGTTCTCATCCCAAAGCCAAATAAACCCCCCGAGCAGCCTGCCAGCTATAGGCCTATCTCCTTGCTAAATTATGACATCAAAATCTTAACATAACTACTAGCAGAGTGAATAAATAGAGTCCTACCCAAACTTATTGGTGCGGAACAAGTAGGTTTTATGAAAGGCCGGTCCACAGCAGATCACATCAGGACCCTGTCTCATGTCTTCTCGGTTACCGAGGAGATCAACTCCCCCATGGCTCTTGTCTCCTTGGACGCTGAGAAGGCATTCGACAGGGTTCACTGGGGTTTTCTGTTAACTGCAATGGGCAAATTTGGGTTTCCAGAGAGGTTTTTAGACTGGATTGGCTCCCTTTACTCAAGTCCCTCAGTGAGGGTCTCCTGCAATGGAGTTATTTCAGATCCCTTTGCCTTGCATGTAGGTACCAGACAAGGATGTCCCTTATCCCCCCTCCTCTTTAACTTGTATTTGGAACCCCTCATCAGGCGTATAGTACGTAACCGAAACATTAGCGGTATCAAAATTCTGGACCATGCTATTAAGGTAACAGCATATGCAGATGATCTTCTGATATACGTCTCTAAACCGAGTGTATCCATTCCAGCCTTGTTAGAATCTATCCGGGATTTTAGTCGTTTGGCCAATTACAAATTAAATCAAGAAAAGTCTATAGTCTATCCGCTTACGTAAAACCTCTTCAAACAGGAGATTACTGATTTAGGCCTAGGATGGAAATCCGAATCTTTTAAGTATCTGGGTCTTACCCTGATGAAGAGTATGACGCGGGTGTGCCAAGTAAACCTGGAATCTCTAGTACATACCAATGATCTGGATCTCAAAAGGTGGGCACAACTTCCTCTCTCCCTCTGGGGCAGGATAAATATAGTCAAGATGAATATATTTCCTCGACTGTTTTATCCCCTGAGCATGCTTAATATCTGGCTGCCACTTTCTTGGTTTAAGAGGCTCCATGGGTCTATAGCTAACTTTGTATGGGGATACAAGAAAGCTAGGATGGCCTATCATAAGTTGGCCACACCCGAATCATCAGGGGGGTTAAGGATGCCACATTTTGCCCTTTACTTCTGGGCGGGTCATGTCAATAAATATCTGAGATGGGTCCAGAACACAGACACTCTTACACAGTCAGCTTACGTGCCCTTATGGATACAACTTGAGGTGGCCTTCATTAAGAAATATGGTCTTGTTCCGGAGGCCTTACTCTATATCAATCCCAAATTACTCCCCTCCCCCCTTAGGAATTCCCTGATAGGAATCTCCCTAAGGATCCACACACAGCTCTGTAGCTTTTTAAAATACGATTATACCAGGGACTGGTCTCAACCTATCTGGGGCAACCCACGTTTTCAGATTTGCCAGAAACCTATTAACCCCACATGGTTGACTCTACCAGTTGATTGTCGTCTAAAACACTTCCTCATCGAAGAGGGTTGCGTGTATCCTTCAAGGGAGATCCTGCACAAATTCAACATTCCCAATAGAGGAATTTTCAAGGTATATCAATTTCGACACCTCTTGATTACTAAAATAGGTACAAATCCAATACAGACCCCGAAAGTCGACTTCCAGGAGAACCTGGAAGCTTCGGTGGGACTCCCTCATGCAATCTCCAAGATATACAATATTTTATTTAATTGAGGCTACTCTCAAAATCCAATCCCAGGGACCTACTGGGCCACAGTGTTCCCGGAGTAAGAATTTAATTGGACAGCCCTCTGGCAGAGCTGCCATAAATTCATTCTGCAGGACCAGTTGAGGCTCATTCAGTTTAAAATTCTCCATAACATCTACTACTCCCCACAAAAGCTTGCAAGCCTAAAGCTGATCTCGGACCCAAAATGCAATAGGTGCCATTCCGGAAATGGGGATTTGATCCATATTTTTTGGAACCGCCCTAGAGTAGTCCCACTTTGGACAGACATTAAAAATAAAGTTGATCCCATGCTTGGCCTTGAGGATCTTTTCACTCCCCGAAATATGCCTGCTGGGGGATACGTCCCGTATCTCAGTTAGGAACAGAAAGTTCTATATGGCTCTGATTTCTATTACCCTTAAAAAGGTGGTTCTTCGACACTGGAAAGACCCTGTAGTGATCAGTTACTCTGAATGGCTTGAGGAATTACTCTATAGTTTGAGGACTGAGAGGATGATAGCCGTCCTTCAAAATAAGCTTCTCAGGTTCGAGAAGATTTGGGCCCCCTTTTATACTGCCTATTCACTGTAAGATATATGGGCGCCCCCTCAAACACAAAAAAATAAAGTGGTCTTGTGCAGGGAGGGTAGCGGGGGAGAGTGGGGGCGAGGAGGGGTCTTTTTATTCTTTGGGGTGTGTTCTTTGTCTTTTTTTTTTTTCTTCTCTTTTTTACTTTGTCTTTGGGTGTTTATGTTTTGGGGGGGAATATTGCAAAGAATGTCTCCTGTCATTAGATGGTTCAAAAATCAAGGTATACCTTCACGACTGTATCATGTTTACTGGAAGCATTCTTTGTGAATAAAACTCAAATAAAGATTTAATGGCAAAAAAAAAAAAAAGGAAATGAGTCTCTGACTCAAAGGTTGTAAACTCGGAATCTTAATAAATAAATAAATGCAACCAACCCTGCTCCACCAGTAACACTTCTGTCTTTGATGGGTTTAATCTATGCCAGCTAGCCACTATTCAGTCCTGGATTTCTCTAAGGCATTTGCTCAATTTCTAAACAGCCACACCATCATTAGGTGTACTAGACACATACAGTTGGGTATCATCAGCATAGCAATGAAACCCCAAGCCCTACTGTCTAATGACCTCCCCAAGTGGCAACATGTACACAGCAAATAACATGGGAGCTAAAATTGACCCCTGAGGCACACCACAACAGAGCGCAGTACTGCTTGATGTAAAAATGCCAAGTACCACCTTCTACACCCTGCCAGACATGTAAGACTCAAACCACTGCAACACAATTCCTTTGAGTCCTACATAGTGCCTCAGATGGGCAACAGTACCCCATGATCCTCCATGTTGAATGCTGAAAAAAGGTCAAGCAGTACCAGGATGGAGTGACACCCACTATCCCTTGCTAGAAGGAGATCATGGAGCACTCTGATTAGTGCGGTCTTCAAATTATGGCCAGATTGGAAACTGGACAGGAAAAGGCTCATAGATGTCATCTTTTGTTCAGCTGTTGTTCTGGCTGCATCACTCTGTGTGCCTGTTAATATACAAAGCCCTGCTTAAAAGTTAGTGGTGTTTTTACACCAAAATAGTAACTACTCTTAATAATGGGTGATTTTCACACAATTTCCTCATGATTCTGCAAACGTACAAAGAAAAAAAAAGCAACAACATTTCAATGTTCATAATACCTATAACTTTGAAGTGGGGTTTCCTATGATTATTGCACATGAAAAATAATCACCTAAGAGTAATAGAAATATTACTTAGAAACATGGAAAATGTCAATAGAAAATGACCATTGGTCTACCTCAATAGTTCTTAGACTTTGTGACAGTGAGCCTCCCCAAATCCATGAAAAAGATTTTCAGCCTCCCCCAAAAACTGAAATAATCTTGGGCTTCCCCAAAGAAAAATAACATACTGTACTTTACGCAGTACACCATGAATAAATTGAAACCCCTCTGAGTACTTGGCTCACATTCAGTTCTTTTAATCAGTTATTTGTCTTATTCTGATGTGGTACCTTTGAAAAAGAGCTCCTGTGCTGAAAGGTTCTATCTGAATAACAAGTAAATAAAATAACAAATATTATTCAGCATATTGTAACCACACACACACACACACACACACACAGGCCAGCCTACTTGCTCTGCTATTTTCATTCTTGAATCATTGTTACCCCTTGTTGCAGTACCTTCATGGGTCAGACAACTTTCTGTTTCCTCTCTATATGAAATAATTTTCCTACATACTTTGCCTCTCCCCCTCCATCCCTGCTCCTAAGCAACTTCTCTGGGATTACTTTGCTCCTTCATGCTATTACTCTTAGCACTTCTATGTTCAACCCTTGTATTTTGGCTGTTCTGCCATCAGTCTATAAACTGATCAATTACCACCACTCATTATTAATTTATTGTTCACATTTGTTTGCTCTATTGTTCATTGTGTATTTCTTGATTGTTTTGCAGTTACCTTTTGAAATGTATTCACTCCCTACCCTTCCCTGTGTACACCTGGAATGAGCCTTGGCTCATTCACTTTCCCTTGTCAGCTATTAGTAAATAAATACATAAAATTTGCCTACTATTATCCTCTTTCAGTTTGCCTCATCTCTTCACACACATAATTCAAAATTTAAATACAGTACTTTTTCAGACTTGCTTGAGCCTTCCCTCGAACACGTTGGGGCCTCCCCAAGGAGGCTGTCCTCACCATTTGAGAACTAGTGGACTAGAGGGTAAGGCTTGTCTGTTTGCAGATGACACCAAGATCTGCAACAGAGTAGATGATCCAGATGGGGTGGGCAGAATGAGAAGAGATCTGGATAAACTAGCAGAATGGTCAGAAGAGTGGCAACTGGGATTTAATGCAAAGAAGTGCAAAATCATGCACATAGGGAAGAGAAACCCTGAAGCCACCTATAGGCTGGGAGGGGAGTTGCTAGCAGTCACAAAGGAAGAAAGAGACTTGGGCATCATCATCACTGATGACCTAAAATCATCAAGCAGACCTCAAAGCAGTAGGTAAGGCTAGGGGGTGTTAGGGTGTATTAGTAGGGGTATCACAAGTCGTAAGAGGGAGGTAATAATCCCTCTGTACAAGACACTGGTTAGGCCCCATCTGAGTACTGCGTGCAGTATTGGAGGCCACACCTTCACAAGGACATTAACAAAAATTGAGGCAGTCCAGAGAAGGGCAACCAAAATGGTGCAGGGACTGCATCAGAAGACATATGAGGACAGATTAACGGAGCTCAATATGTATACCCTTGAGCAAAGGAGGAGAGAGGATGATGATCGAGGCATTCAAACACCTTAAGGGCATAAACAAGGTGAAAGAGTCTAACATGTTTAAATATAAGAAAATAGCAGGACAAGAGGACACAGCATGAGATTAGAGGGAGGCCAATTAAGGGGAATGTGAGGAAATTCTTTTCACAGAAAGGGTGGTGGATGCATGGAATGGCTTACCACAAGAAGTGGTGGCTATGAATACAGTGCAGGGCTTCAAACAGGCATGGGATAGTCATAAGGGAGCAATACAAATGACTATGAATAGATAGGTCACTGACAGAGCAAAGGCCGAAGGCGCATTTATAAGGTAGAAAAAGAAATGGGCAGACTGGATGGGCCTTGAGGTCCTTATCTGCTATCAACTTCTATGTTTCTATGATACCCCTGGTCTATCTAGTCAGCCATTAGAGCTGTGCAGAAAAAAACTTCTACTACTGGAATCTGCACAGAAATTCAGTCTTTCACTTCAGCAAAAGTTCTGAAACCATTTTGGCAACTTTTGCAGAAATTCTGATCTAGCACGGTAGAACAAATGTATGAACTGCAGATTAATGTAATAAACTCAGATCAAAATTCTGCAGAACTGATTACTGTCAGAGATCAGTTCTGTTGAATTTCTTTAGGCAGTTTAATACATTAATCGGAAATTCATACATTAATTGTACAATTCAGTGAATCATTGAACTGCCAAATGAATCTATGAAATCTGTGTTATGTATCACCCCCCCTTCCCATTTATGTATGTTTCTAATCCCTGGAGTCTAGTGGCACACCCCACCCTCTGATCACTGGCCCCATAAGAATTTAATGCTTCTCTTGTGTCTAATGGCACCCCCCTTCCTGGTTGCTGGCCCCATAAGATATAATGTTTCCCTAGTATCTAGTGGTACCCTCCGCCCTCAGGTCACCAACCCCCTAATAATATGACATTTCCCTGGTGTCTAGTGGTGCCCCTCCCCACCCTCTGGTTACTGAACCCATAAGAATTAATGTTTCCCTAGTGTCTAGTGGTACCCACCACCCTTCAGTCACTGGCCCCCTAATAATTTGACATTTCCCTGGTGTATAGTGGTACCTTCCACCCTCTAATTGCTGGCCACATAAAATGTAATACTTCCCTGGTGTCTAGTGGCACCCCCACCTTTTGATTGCCAGCCCAATAAGAATTAATGTTTCCCTGGTGTGTAGTGCTGCCTCCCTCTCCTCCAATCCCCAGCTCCATATTTTCGGATGTGTGCTCTATCCTCACTGCAAGCTCCAGTGCTTGCCACAAGTTCACAACGGTGCGCTCGCTCCTACTTATTCTTTACACTAGGTAGTAGTAGTAGTAAATCTTTCATTCATCAGAATAAGGGAAATATATTCAATTGAGCATAGCTCATTTTCAATGAAGTCCCAGGTATTAGAATAACAAACATAAGTTACAGTATAAAAAAATATACAAGTCAAACATCATAAATAAGACATACAAAATATCTAGGAACATGAGCACTCAAAAATTAGCAATTATCACATTGACTACAATGAGAAAGACTACTAGACCAGGCCAGGCACCACTTATTCAAGTCAGATGGATGAATCAATTGACCAGATCCACATAAATTTAATTGGATTTTGTTCCACAGAGCAGCTCCTCTGTAAGGAACAGATGATCTGCCCACTTTCAAGTTACATTTAACAGTGGAATATTGTATACCCTGAGCTGATCTCAAATTGTCTTTCACACATCTAAGTGGCAATAACTCAAGAATATAAGTGGGGACCCCATTTTTCATGATCTTAAACATAAATTGAAGAAGATGTAAATTCCTGTGAGCCAAAGGTTTTGACCAGTTTAAAATGTTATACAATATGTACCTAAGGGTTCTACAGGGCACCTCCAAAACAAAGTGGGTCATTCTGTGAAACATAAGGTCCACTCTGTTCAACAGGGAGCCAGAGGCCCCACCATATAGGAGGTCCCCATAGTCTAAGACAGGCATTAATAGGGAATGTACTACATTTAAATGAATATCCCTTGACATGTACTCTTTAAAACTATGGAGAGTCCCCAACTTCCTAGTCAATCCTACTAACATATTATTTATATGGAGAGTCTAAGTCAGGTTGCAGCCTAACAAAAGACCTAAATATTTATAATGGTTTACCTCCTTTACGTCAATACTATCTAAAGTCGTGATAGCCAGACCTGGATCCTGTTCTTTGGATTGTTTATTCTTAAACAGGAGGGCCTGGGTTTTCTATGGATTTAATGTTAAGAAATGTCTATTGAAAAATTCCTGAACATGGTCAAATACCAACTGAAGTTTGGATCTGATCAAATCCGGGGCTTGACCCTCTACATATATTATTGTGTCATCCACATATAGATGATATTTAATATCTGGAAGGTCAAATGTGAGCTTGTTAATATATATGTTCAATAGCAAAGACCCTAAAATTGACCCCTGTGAGATACCAGAGGAATTCACCAATTTTTATTTTAATGGGCCTGTTTCCACAAATTGCCTTCTCTCATCCAGATAGGAGGAGAACCAATTAACGACCTGGGTGGACAAACTGATCCAGCTGAGCCTGGACAGAAGCACTTGATGGTTTAAAGTGCTGAAAGCTTTAAAAAGATCTATAAACAAAGCTCCAACCATTAGTCTCCTGTCCAGGCTCAGCTGCAGATCAGTTAACACCTTAACCAATGCAGCATGAGTTCTATGTTGAAACCAAAAACCGGACTGGTAAGCGGACATCTTTTTGTTTAAATCCAAATATTCTCTTAATTGATTGGAAATAATTCTCTCAAGAACCTTAGAAATCTGTGGCAGGAGCGAGATGGGCTTATAATTGCCCAGCTCGCCTCTGTCCCCAGACTTAAATATAGGCTTCATTTTTGCAATCTTCCATCCCTTAGGGAATTCACTCCAAGAGCAAGATAAATTGAAGATAAGTGCCAAAGATTCTGCTATACAAGGGGCAGCATACTTTAGTAATCTGGCAGAAATCCCAACAAAACCAATTGCCTTAGATGTATTTAGGCTCAAATGTTCAAACCTCACCTCCTTAGGTGAAATAAGTTTGAATCTGAATACATCAGGACCCCCATTCCCAGGAATCTTGTCGCCTCCATTTACTATTTGATCCAGGTGTACATTCTTATCAGGTACAGAAAGACACACCCTACTAAAATGTATATTAAATGTACTGTATCTACAATTCCTTCCCAAGTGTGAATTCAACTCCATCAGCTACTATTTTATTTACAACAGACTGTTTATTTTTTCCTATTAAGTCAGAAATGATCATCCAGACTAGTCTTGGATTCTGCTTATGGTTGCTATCTAATTTTGCTTTAACATACTCCTGTTTAGCTAGCCTAATTCTGGTTGTATAGGCATTACGAGCTCGTCTGTATAACGCCAAATCATTATCCTTCATAGACTTCTTGGCAATTTCCTCTTTTTGGTCTCTGTTTTTCCTAGCTTTATATAAATCAGCATTAAACCAAGTATTCCCCTTATATTTGTTCTTCCTAACTTTCATTGGCACATGTTTGTTGCATACTTTTAAAAACTCACCTAAGAAATATTCCTGTGCATCCGATGCAGTGGGAATTAAATTCAACCCTGACCACTTTACATTTTCTAATTCTAACATAAATGATATGTAGTCAAATTGTTTAAAATTTCTCCAATGTGCCCTATAACCTAGATTGGGTACAGTAATACTAGTTCTAGTAGCATAGATTAGTTGGTGATCCTAAAATGATTCAAATAATACTCCAAATGTCACATAGTACTGAGGAGAATTAGTAATCATTAGATCCAGGGTCATAGATTTCTTAGGGTCTCGATGATTAATTCTCATGGGTTCCATAATTAATTGAGTCATCCCCAGGTCAGCTGGAAGACAATTAAAGCATGGTTTGAGTCAACTTCTAACCAATTAACATTAAAATCTCCTGTTAAAAATAACTTATGAAAATGTTTACATTTTACCAGGAATTCCTATAACACATAAAAGGCCTTTACATCCAATTTAGGGGGTTTATAAATTCCCATAAAAAAATTGGTTTTCTGTGAGCCTCTATAATCTCGATAGCAAGAGTTTCTATACCACAGTCTGGAACAAGACATGAGATTTTATTAGTGCCACTAGACACCAGGGGAAATATAAATTATTTTGGGCTGGCAATCAGAGGATGGGGCTGCCAATAGACACCAGGGAAACATTCATTCTTATGGGGCCAGTGATTGGAGGGTGGGGGGGTGCCACTACACACCAGGGAAATATTACATTTTAAAGGGCTGGCAATTAGGAGGGTGGAGAGTGCCACAAAACACCAGAGAAATTATAAATTCTAACAGACCAGTGACCAGATGGTGGACACCAGGGAAACATGAAATTATTAGGGAGCTGGTGATCAAAAGGTGGGGGTTGCCACTGAACACCAGGTAAAGTTTTTTTTTTTCTATACCAGGATGGTAGGGAACTGAAATTCAGAATAATTACATGAATTGTGGATTATTGTATTGGTTTCACAATTCATGTGTATTGTTCTGCAGTTGTGCAAGAAAATTCTGTGGAACAGGACAAAAACATGCCAAACACATTCAGAAGATTTCCGATTTTGCCACAGGTGGAAGTTCAGAAAATTCTACGAAAGTTGGTGAACTTTCACAAAAGTTCTGCTAAAGTGGAATTCACAACTTTTGCCCAGCTCTATCTGCCATATTTTACACTATTCTAGCCAGAGACCAAATGTATAGTTGAATGTGTTGCCCTTACTACTCTTTGCCCCAGATCTACTGCTTTTTCCCTGGACAATTATTCAGCATTTTTTTCTTGGTTCAAGATGTGTTTGAAACCATTACTGGTTCTTGCACCCACCATAGAAACATAGATTTTGATAGCAGATAAGGACAATTTGGCACACCTAGTCTGCTCATTTCCCTACCTACTGGATAAGCTGCAGATCCTAGTTAACCAACAGCCTATTTCTTCCTACCCTCCACAAGAATTACCTTATGTCTGTCCCATGAATTCTTGAATTCTCCCACAGTTTTAGACCCCACAACCTCCTCAGGAAGGATGTTCCATGAGTCCACCACCCTCTCTGTGAAAAAATACTTCCTCACATTGCCTCTGAGCAGTCCCCCCTCTATCTTCAAATTGTGTCCCCTTGTTCTTGCACATCACTTTTTCCTGAAAGATGGTGCCCTCTTGGACTTTGTAGAACAGTGGCCTTCATTATACTCCAACTCACCATTATAATGTATAAAATAGTAATAAAAAACAACTCCAGTCATTTCAAGGGGGTATGCCCAAGCACTCTGACCAATAGGTGTATACCACCCCCAACAGTGACACTGGTGCAGCAAACAAAACTACAGTGACTACAGTGCCACATCACTGTAGTGTCCACACTTAAACCTGACACTGTCTGTCGGGGGGTCTTGCAACCCCACAAATCAGTTCTGACTCAGAGCTGATAACCCTTAGTGGTGGGTGTGTGGGGCACACAGCCCCCTGTGTGGGGGGTTTGGGGGCTAACCACCCCAAAGAAAACACTTTGTTTTCTTTGGAACCAAAAGCCAACCACAAAAAGCAGTTGACCTGCCAGCTTTCCTGTCTGGTCATTCGACAAAATCTTTGTTGATGACCAGTCGTGTATCCACCCATGGCATCCTCTCTTAAAGACTCCTGCTTCTGGCTCCATACTACTCAGGTAAGAGACTCTCAACTTATATCTATACATGGTGACTTGGTGGGTTGTCTGTAGCAGCATGGCCACACCCTCTACAGTGTGTATGCATGGGGGGGAGGACTGGCCATGTGGGTGGGTGTTGAGTTTTTGCTACTTTTGTGTTTCCCTCTTAAAAACTGTTTGCGTGGAAGCATTCAAAATTATAGAGAAAAAATAGAAGGGGTACAGGCCAGAGAGAAGTAATTGAGTAGTTTTGTGAGTAAGTGTGTTTATTGTGGGGGGAAGAACCACATGTGTTTCCATTGGTATGTGTGCAACAGTTCAGCTGTGCAGCTGAGATGAGGGGGGAACAAGAAAACTAAAAAAAGTATAACAGTGGCTATAAGCATGCCACATGTGTGCAGATGTATGCAGATTTGTATTGAAGTACAAGCAAGCCATATGTATGCAGGCAGTATAGCTTAGTGGTTAAAGGCACTTAACTGCAAACCAGGAGAATTTGAGACCTGAAGACCTGGGTTTGAATCTCATCAGCCCCCACTTCTATATGGTGTGATCCTTAACAAGTCACATAACTCTTATGTGTGCAGTTATCAGTGACCACTTGCTTTTTGCACGCATGCCACATGCTTGCAATCAGTTCCCAATTTAACATTTAAATTATGCTTGCAGCATGCATATCACAAGAGCAGTTTTATGTGAGCAGCATGAAAACATTTGGGCTACCACCTTCTCCACCCACATTATTTTTGTTATGAAACCAACATCAGCTTGTGTTATATTGCAAATAAATGGCATAATGAACATTTTCTGAAAATCTTCAAAATGAGCTCCAGTCCTGAATGATATATGCCATCCAGCAATTGTGAGTTCACACAGGAACTCTCAAACAGTCCAACAAAAAACAGTATTTAAGAATAAGCTGCTCTGCCATTAACAAATAGGCTTACAATCACTGCAGCACCACATCAAGGTGAATGAAGAATATGATGTTTTTAGTTCACATTCCTTTTTTTTGTAAAGCAGACTCCATAATGCTACAGGACATTACACTGATGTGCACTAAGGAGGATATTTTCATAGTGGAAAGGGCAACAAATGTTTCTTTAAAGAGCAGCCAGCGCCTCCAGGAAAACTTTGAGAAATATAATATTGGGACATAATTCATTTTAACAGTCAGATTAGCACCGTGTTTTTTCTCCCTGTTACAGTATGTATTACTAAGGTCATTTGCATTTAAACAATATTTTTGTTCCTTGATAGTTTATCTGCACCTATTTCTTTTTCATCTCAAAATGTCAAAATATTCTGCCTGTGGCATTACTCTCAATACAGTGGCAAAAACTGCATTGTCACAACAGAGGATTATGACTTCAAGTGGGGAAATGAACTGGTGGACCAAATGAACTCAAAGAGGAAAAGTGCCTGGTACTGAACAAATGTCCACAGTAGTAACATTGAGAGAGTAGAATTGTAAATTGTAAAACCTATTTATTTAGCTTTGCTTATTCTGATTTTTATGCCACTATTGTATTTATTGAATTTTAAATTGTTGTATTAGCTGTTATCGGTATGTTTTAATTATTTATTGTATTGTACAAGCACCTTGGTTGCTAGAAAGGCACTTTTTTACAAATAAAGTTTGCTTTGCTGTGCTTTGATTTTAAGATATAACATGCAAGCTGCATTGTCTAAATATTACATTTTTCAAAGTTTTCCAGAAGTACCAGCAGCTTTTAAATTAATGTATAGAATCTCAAAAGTGAAGTTTAATCCCTGTTAAGTACTCAGATGTGTTTATGAGAAACATAATCCTCAGTACTCATGGATTATTGAAGCCCAATTTAGGGGTATACCCACTCCAGACACTAGTATACACATGCATGTGGCAATGCACCTGCGTTACAGCCATATCCATATCTTTCAACCTTTCAACCCCTAATTGTGGAACACTGTACTTAAAAATATGGAACAAATAGGCAAAGTGTTGAAAACCTCATCAAGTCATAAAGATAGAAGCTCAGAACACTGGAAATGTATGCTTCCACGTTCACAGGGTTTTCTGTTTATTGAGCAACACATTTTGCACATTTATGTTCTTAATTTTTGCTTTAAAATTTCAATGTAAAATGTGGGAGAGTATCCACTCAATGTGCGTTGCAGAGGTGAAATAAAGAACTGTTCCTCGAATATGGGGTATTTGAGAAGTATTGTTATATCTCTAACTAGGACAGAATTTTCCATTCTTCTAGTTGTTAATTCCTTCCATTTTCCCTATACCCAAGCTATCCAACATAATATCAGTAGCCAGTATAGCAGATTATGTTAGGGTAAAAACCTTCCTCCACTCAAAGGTTTGTCCTGCTATCAAGACACCAGGAAGCTTGGGTCTCCAAACTGTCCTGTTTGCCATCTTAGTCACCCTGTACTTCTGAAAATTTGAGCCAGTTAAACCCAGACCCCAGCACTACTACATTTATAGAAAGAGCAAAAGTTTTTTCTTGGACCTGAGTAAACTCCACAGCATATCCATCTGAGATAATATTTCCAGAAACTTCTTTTGAAGTGCAATTAATTTTATGAGAGTGCAGGTAAAGTGCAGATCCAAACAGGCATCAATGAATAAAGGCATCTCCCTTTGAGAAAAAGCCAGTCAGAGGGTCCAAATGCATCAGGTGACCAGACACAAAAATTACACTCCTGTGCTTAATTGTATGCCTGTATGGATCTGCAGTTTACCTGTACTCTAACAAACTAAACTACACTGCAAAAGAAGTTTCTGGAACAATTATTTCAGTTGGATGTGCTGTGACGTTAACTCAGGTCTAAGTGCTAATCTTCTGCTGTTTCTGTTTCAAGTGTATCTGCTACCAGCACCACATCCTTTGATGCATCTCCTCCCTTTTCCTTCATGCACAACAATTTCAGTTGTTGACATGGTCAAATATTTCCTGTAATTTCTGAGACATCTCTCAAGAAATTCCCAGCCTATATGCAGTACCACTGTCAATCCACCAGAGAAAATCACTTTAGAAATATTGCAAAGTATATGGAAATATCTGACAATATCTAGTATTGCAGCTTCAGTTGATTTTGATTGGTTGGTGAACCTGGAGGTCAGAGCCAAATTCAAGCAAATGTATGGGTAGGATGCTGATAAAATGCCCACTGATGGATTTACCATACCTCTGATGGATGAGTGGGATTCAATGTCTGTAACTATGAATCCTTCAACCAATAAGCTTCTTCTACTGCCACCATTGACAGGATGGAGGGGAGACAACGGTCATATGGATGTGGGTTGACTGACTCCCACTTAGAAAATGGGCTAGATACTAGGGCTACTCTCATTGGCTGAGAGCCTTCACATGGGGGTACATTAATTATCGATAGACGCCTGCATAGAAACAAGTGCAAATTCGGGGTGCCCCATTACTGAGGGTATCCATGGGCACCCCAAATGTTAAAAGCAGCTAGCCACCATTTCTTCCCTTTGCTTAGTGAGGCTCTCGCCCCCCCCCCCATAATTATTATCTTCTGACACACAAGAGGTTTGCACTTAGCGCTAGCATGTTGGGCACTAAGCGTTACTCTCAGGCACAAAAAACACTTTTTCCCCTTCAGTTTGAAGTACTAGCCAAGCGCTAGCACATTGCGTGCTAAGCATCACTGCGAGACAGTTCCGCTTGCTTCTCCACTTTCAACTGGCTGCATTCCTGCTCACAGAAAAACGCAGAAAAACTTTATTTTTAATCCGAATCAGATACCTTAATGAGGCGCCTTCCCTGCTCTGCCATTCTTAACTTGTACCCCCGCCCCACGCGATCACCGGAGAAGATAGAGACATTCCTGGCAATATTTCCAGCAGCACTGGCCTCCTACAGCAGTGCCCCTCTACTGGCAAACAGAGAAATGCAACTGACAGGCAGGGATTACTTTACATAAAACTTTCTTAGTAATGTATTTTTAAGATTTTATGTTCATTTTTATTCAAATATTTTTACTACTAAAAAAAATGTTAACTTTTGCCCATTTTCTAAGCACAATAATACCCTCCAGGGTGGGCGGTATGGGCAATACCAGACCTTGCTCGGGCAATAAGGCCCTCCACCTGCATCGTTGGGCCTCATTACGCCCCTGGGCCATCTGTTATTGCTCAATACCGCCCACCCTGTCGGGTATTATTGCTTGCTTGAACAACTATGAGGCAATTTTTCCATGACCAAGTGAAGGGAACCCACCCTTGAAGAGAAAGACTGATCCCCAAGAGGATAGAAGTGCCGGGGGTACCTTTCATCAGTTCTCTGCTCACTGCAGCATAAACAAATGATGAGTATTTGAGTCTGTTTTGACATTTGCATTGCTTTTGTGTGCACCAGATAGATATGTTTCTTCACTAATCTATAACTACCTGTGAAAATTGGTTTTGGAAAAATAAATGAAATGGGATTACAAACCACTAGTCCAAGAGAACCAGTGCCACGTCTGCGATGACCTGCTTTAGGTTTGTTTGATGAAGACTAGAAGGTGAAACAAATTACTCATTGTAGTATACTCCTTCAGTGACAATAAACATAGTTACATAGTAATTTATTGTTGGATGGAACTGAAAATCCCTCTGGACTGCCACCCTATGCTGTATATGCAGGGATTAGTAAGTATACAGTGCAAACGTGAAGTATTAGTCTGTAGGGCTACCCCACAAATTCTACTACCGATGGTGTTCTGTAACTTCCTTGGTTATCAAAACTTTGTCTAGGCTTACCTAAAAGGCCAGTACTACTTTTAAGTATTGTCTTAAGAAAAAATGTGTAATTAATAAAACTTTATAGGCTCATTCATTTTGAGTGTGATCCTTCAGTGTACTCATAGTATTGTGATGTTTTGAAGTTTCTTTTTAAGATGGAAAAGCAAGCCAAATCTTATAAAAAATATGTTAGTGTCTTGCCAGTACAGAGGTAATAAACAAAAGGTTAAGGATGTGCAGAAAAGCTGAGTGGTTTTAAATTTTGCATGGGATTTAATTTATTCTTTATGTCACATGTGACTTGAGGAAAACTGTAATCATCTGTCATTCTTTAGTCAAAGCATTTTCTTTCCCTACTAAAATATTTATCAGTCTTTTATACTGCTAACTATATTTCCTAACATAGTGTTATCAGATGTATATTTTATGAGTGCAGAAAGATATTAAAGTTAGTTAAAAGACTTAGATGTTTATTTAGATATATTATGACTATTAGGGGACACTATGCTGGTTTTACACAATCAAAGCATTTGGCATTGTACTGTAATCATCTCTCATGTGCCTGTATGTTAGGGAAATAAATAATATTTTAGATCCATGGGTTTTAACATGCTGCTGAACTGTAATATTTATAAACAGTGACTTGGTGACTCTGCTTTTAAATTCTTCTTTACACATTCATATTGCATGCAATGCACACTTTATTATCCATTGACTCTGGTGCAAGAAAAATTGATAAATAACTAAAAGGGGATAATCTACTTGTAGTAAAATGATCAAAGATTATTATTGTTAACATGTTTGGTGTTCTTGATTTGTACTACTGGCACAATGCTTCTAAAATCACATTGAAACCTTGAATCATTCCAATATTGTGTTAATACATGATGCAGTAGCCTGAAATGCACCTTTGTTTCAAACTGGTTAGACAGATTTTGGTTATTTGAATGTATGTACTCAAATATATTTCAATACTTTTATCAGCTTGTTTCAAGGAGTCTTATAGTTTATTTATTTATTTTATTTATTTGAAAATTGGTAACTGGGAGAGGCACGTGGCTCCAAGGCTTGTTTCCATGTGCAACCCGGGGGAAGGAAACATAGAAAGAATAGCATCACAATACAAAATAGCAAACAGTTAAACAGCCTATGGTAAAATGTTTGTACAAAATTAGAATAAATACAGAAATAGTATGTACAGAGAATAAAGTTCAGTACAGCTCAATAGCAATAACTAACAAGTGCATATTCCAAAGTGGCAGTAATACACTGTGAACAAGAACAGTACTGACAACAGGCAGTTCACCTGTAGGGTGAGTTATTACCTGACTTCATAATGGAGGGAGAAAACTGTAGTGGTGTGGAAGTAAAACCAAGGGAGGAGTAGGCACCCAGCTGGCTACCTAGCAGGATGATTAAAGTTCACAGTAGGGAGGGGTTGGAGCTTCAAATGATGCCTGAAGGTGTTAGGGGAAGTAAAGAAGCAGAGAGATGAAGGGAGGTGGTCCCAGAGTGAGGGAAGTAAATTGGAGATGGTAGATTGACCAGCAAAGGAGCAGGGATAAGGAGTGGCAAAAGTCTTATGATCCCTGGAATGGAGGAAACAGGAAGATGGGGGAAGTGAGAGGGAAAGGAACCAAACCAGTATTTGAATATAAAGATACAGTGAGCTGGAATTGTTATGGCAGAGGAAGAATGGATAGGGACAAATACACTGAAGAACGGTGGGTTCAAGGGAGGGAGTTTGTAGCAAAGCAGAAGAAGGAGTTGCAGAGGGTGTCCAGTCTGGCAAAGGAAGTGGAAGGGGTGGTGCCATAGATCACATCAGCACAGTCAAAAACAGAGAGCACTATTTTGGTAACAAGCACCCTGTGGACATGCAGAGAAAATCAATCTTTTTGTGCAGTACAGGGCACTGTGGGATGGGAGTTCTGCTTGGATGGCTTCAGTGTGGGCTAAGAAGTCAAGTTTACAGTCTAGCCACACTCCAAGTACTTTAAGGACTGAACTGCTTCAAGAGGTGTGCCATTCAAAGTGGTGAAAATGAGGGGGGTGGTAATGAGTCTGGCCAGTTTCTAACTGGTACCAAAGGTCATGGACACTGTTTTTTTAGTGTTGACTTTGAGTTGTTTGGATTGAAACCAATACAAAACATTGCTGAAGTCCCTCTGGAGCTGGCCTTACGCAGCTATAGTGGAGGGACAGGAGGTGAAGATGACTGTGTAATTTGCATACTTATGGATATACAAAATGGCACAGGCAGAGGGGAGGTCATTCAGGAAGATGGAGGAAAGGATGGGACCCAGGATGAAGCCCTGTGGGACCCCAGGCTAGACAGTAAGGGACAGTGTCAGGGAGCCTTCAACCTGTACCGATTGTTGTTGGCCTGTTAGGTAGGAATGGAATCAAGCAAAAGTGGGAACTGAAAGGCCAGCAGAACTCAGTTTGTCCAGGAGGAGAGGATGGGACACCAAATCAAAGGCTTTGGTCAGATCAATGAATATAGCAGCCATACTGTGCCCCGATCCATCCCAGTGAAGACAGAATCAGTGATATGCAGTAGGGATGAGGCAGTGGAATGGTGTTTCTGGAATCCAGAGTGCAAAGGTGAGAGGAAAGTGGAGGATAAAAGGAAGCTGAAGAGTCTAAAATTTACCAGTTTGTCTTCCATCTTAGCAAGGGAAGGGATCAGGAAAATGGACAGAAGTTGCCAGGGTTGGAAGGGCCACCCCCCTTAAAGAAGTGGAATATCTGCAGTCAACTTCCAGGACTGAGGAACAGCACTGAGGGAGAAGGAAAGGTTGTGCAGGTGAATAAAGGGAGTTACTATGCCAGAAGCTGAAAGGTGGAGGACTTGAGGTCCATACCATCAGGACTGGACTTTGATGGATTGAGGTAGGAAAGGACAAGTAAGGTTTCCTGGATGATGACAGGATGTAAATAAAAACCCAGTGAAGGCTAGAGGACTGAGCAAGAGGGGAAGGAGAGGAGACAGGTGGGGGAGAAGAAAGGAGGTTACAGGTTGTGAAGAACTTACTGAAGTGAGCAGCAACAGAGACAGGGTCATACACAGGTGAACCATTAACCACAAAGATTGAGGGAGTGGACTGGGCAGAAGGCTTATAAAGGCAGTGGATAACCTTCTAGAATTTATCTGTGGTGTCAAGATTTTTCTCAAGGTTGGCCTTGAAATAATGCAATTAAGCAGCCTGGCTAGCCTTTGTATAGTTGTTCATCAGAGACCTGTAAGAGAGGAATTCAGGAGAATAGTGAGATAATTTGTAGGGGCCCATGCAAGGTTTAGGGATTTGCACAGATTGTTGATTCTGTTGGTAATCCTGGGTGGTTGGAAATATTTACTCTGGATTTCCTAAGGGTGGAATGCTTGCCCCAAGTGGAGGAGTTTTTGGAGCAAAACAGTGTGAGGGCCACATCAATATCAGAGGCAAAGAAGATGGCTGATGAGTCTGTTGTGGCAAGGTCACTCAATAAAGCAATGATGTTTAGTGAATGGAGAGACCTGGACCAGATGTATTTTGGTGAAGAGGGAGGACGCTGGATTTTTCTGATGCAGAACATCTTGTAGTGGTCGCTAAGTGAATCTGGCCCAGTACCTGCTGCAACAATGCAGTGGGGGTGGAAGGTTAGAACCCAGTCAAAAAGGGTATGGTTGGTTGAGTTAGATTAAGCCAGGTGGGTTCTGGAATAACCTGGGAAAAACAAAGGAACTCAATCCTGTGAATGGTAGATTTGGAGAACTCGGAAAGCCAATTTACATTAAAATCCATGAGAACGATTAGTTCACCTGTGGAGGAATGAAAGCTGATGAAGGAATGAGAGTCAAGCAAGGAGTGAATGTGAGATCTTAGGAGAGGCAGGTGGATAGGGAGGAAGGAAGGTAAGAGGGTAGGAAGAGAGGGGGAGGAGAGATGGAAGAGAGGGTATGAGGGTTGGGTGGCGAGGGAGATGGAGGGGTAGAAAGAAGAAATGAAGCAGGCAGAGGAGAGCAAGGGACATTGCAGCCAGGAAGAGGGAGGAAAGAGCAAATTGTCAAGCAGTAAACACAGTAGTTAAACTACATGATAGCAGGCAAGTAACAGCTAAGCATATTGTTAGTTAGCTGTGCTAGATAAGAGCTCAGCAGCAATTGCTAATAGCTGGTAACAGACCTGTGCTGTAATTTATTTTGTTTTTGATAACTGGGTAGGTGCACTAGACATGGAAATGCCTATTTTCAGGTATGACCTGGGAGTGTTCAAGTCAGATAAAATACATCAACAGATGACAGCAAATACAGGGTGGTAATAGTACAAGAAAAATACAAGTACCATGCCGGCCTAGTGGCGCTGAGCGTCGAGGCGCTGGACGCCACACCTCGCGCTGCACTGGCAACCCGGGTTCGGGAATGGATTCGGGTCAGTGGGGGGAAGGGAGGATCGAGCAACCCAATGGATGCTCTCCTCCCTTTGGGGAGGGTTACCACGGGGTGCCTTGTGCACCCGCTTCCCGAGTAAAGCTGGTGGAAGCATGGGCTTTCCCGGGCTCGGACAGCTCCGTTTACTGGAGTCAGGGAAGGGGGACACTGTCAGGTGCTTGGGAGAAGGCGTGCGTTAGCACGTCGCCTCTCTGGATGTACATCCTCACACCGGCATACCAGGGGAGGACTGGGGGGATCACAGAAAAATGGAAAATGCCCCAGTGAGCCTAGATGACGGCCGCTCCCAACAGCCATCCAGATCCAGAACCCACAGGCAGATCTCCACTGTGCAGGTGCTCCGCGAGTAGGTAGAGGAGATAAGGAGTTACCGGGCACTCTAGAAGGGACAGATGCCATGGTGGTGGACCTGGGAGGGGACTTGAGCAAGACCTGAAGGAGTGGAGCACTGAGGGGAGTACAGGAGGGGGTATAAATGGGGCAGAAATGTCCCAAAGTTAAAAAAAAAAAGGAAAATACAAGTACCAACACATTTAACATATAAGAGCATTAGTCGCAGGCAGTTTAAACAACATTACACACTAAAATGGAGAAATTACTAGCAAAACACATAGTAATGCAACAATTCAATGGAGAAAATACTATCAATACAAGATAGGAATGCAGTAGACGATAAATATAATGCAGCAGAAATTAAAATATAAACAGATAGACATCAGGCTAGTAAGTATATAACATTTTTAGCCTCTATGAGAAGGACAAGTAGTGGTGGTATAACCAAGCAGTGGGGCACTACACAATAGGAAAGCAACAAGTCAGTGAGAGCTCTAACACAGATGGGCTCCACAGATTACTGAATTGTTAAATAAGTGCAAGCAGGTGGGAGAGCACTAACAGACAATTTAACACAAATAAATGATGGTGCATACCTTTAAACTGAAAGTTTATAAGAGACAAATGCAGAATGTGCATGCAACCAGATATTTTTCTAGGATTCAGCATAACAGTGGCTAATTGGACTAGATGCAGCAAACTACATGAAGGGGATTGAGCAGCTGGCAAACAATCACAAATAAATGACACCAGACAGGTAGCACTTAAAGTACATATACAAAAAACTAGCTAACCAGGGAACATGTCTGGTTAATGCAAGACAGCTACTTTCATATGAAATGAGAGATTAACAACAGAGTCCTACAGTAGGCAGAAGACCCACAGTCACTTAATTGAGTACTCACTGAGCAAAGCAGAATAGCTGCTAGGTTGGGAGCAGGCTGGTCTGGGCTGCAGCATGGCCTGCTGAATGACAAACTTATGACTGACTCTAGGCAGACTTCTTAATGTCCTTTGCACTTGGTCCTTACTGCTTGGGACCACAGCATGGAGGACTGCTTGTGGAGTGGAATTAAAGTAGGGGCACTGGGACTAATCTCTTCATCAACTTAATTGGTGAAATGCTGCAAGAGAACAGAAGTCTGTTTCAGACAGAAGAGGTAGTTGGAATATGGAAGATGCCATCTGGGGAGAGGGGGAGATGGTAAAACACCCCACATGAGCCAGCATGAGCAGGCAGGAAGATTGGAGGCATCTGCATGAAGCGTTAAAGCAGAGTGCTGAAAACTCAACCAATGCAGGACCCACAGTTTAAATTTGGCACTTCCGTGGGACTCCATCCTTCTTCCACCTGATAGGTAGACTGTGTGCTTTCAGACTGCAGAGATAGCTGGAAGATGGCAAAAGCTGCCTGGATGGGGGGGGCAGCTGACAAAACATTCACCCTACACAAGCTAGAAGCAGGAGGCAGGAGGGCTGGATGCATCTGTGTGAAGCACTAAAGCCAAGTGCTGTACAAACTCAGCCAAGAGGTCTTGCAGTTTAAATTTAGCACTTCTGAGGGACACCCTCCTTCTTCTACCCAGTTGGTGGAACACTGGGTTTCAGATTGCACAGGTAGCTGTAAGATGGTAGTGGCTGCCTAGGGGGAGGGAGAATTAGTCAAATACTCACCCCAAACAATCCAGAAGAAGTAGACAGGAGGACTGGAGGCATCAGAATGAAGTGTTAAAGCTGAGCCCTGAAAACTCAGCCAGAACCTCAGGAGGACTGGAGGCACCTGTGGCATTCATAGTGTATAGTAAACATTTCATTGCAGTCTGCATACTGTATCTTTATCTAACTGGTGGATTGCCAACTGAGCAATCAGTGTCACCACATTCCTCAGAAGTGCATGCAAGCATTTAATCAGCAGGTCCATCCAAATATCCTCAATCATAGCCGAATAAAAATCCTTTCTGAATTAAAGCATATGTACAAAGAAAAATCTACTCATCCACTCACAAAAAGGCATTGTACTATAGATAGTGCTCAGTTTAAGTGAACTGGTGGTAATTTGCACCTTTGTTCCAATCTACTGATTCAGTCCCTGTGGCTAAAAAAGTTATTTTTTTGATAGACTGTCTGCATCCAACTTATTAAGGCTTTAAGTGTTTAAGGACCATTGGAATAACTCATGCCTGGCCTGGCAGATAACATTGAGGTAAATGTGCCAGGTTTGGCTGCAACAGATGGTGGATACTGAGGGTAGCAGATAAAAGAGGGAATTAACAAGGAGGATGAATAATTGGTTCAGTGTAATAAGCTGGAGTATAGTGAGGTTGGGGGATAACCAAAAGCCACATACATAAGTAAGCATTATACAAAACTACAGAGTTATAAAGCAGCTAAAGGCTTTCTCCTTTATGGTGTGTTATGGATTTTTTATACACCCATGGTTTATGACGTCATCACACACTGCGGGTATGTAAACAAAAATCCATAGACACACAGTTGCCTATGGTTCATTTGATATAATTACCGGTGGAGGGAGTTTACAGCATGACAGCATTTATAGTGGAAAGTGCAGCCTCTCTCCCTTGCTGAAACTGTCACAAGTTAGCTTTAAGTGCCACAACTCCTCCTTCTCCCCCCAGAAGAGCTCCACAACAAGAAAAGAAACAAAAAAATATATTTTAATTAATATAAATAGAAAACTGAAGACAACTTGAACAACTCAGCGCTGCTAGACAGTTTCGAGATGCTGCTTCCACAGTTGCCTCTCACTACACACACCTGCTGAGGGTGAGCACAGAGGGTGGTGGATACTTGGAATGTGCTGCCAGAAGAGGTAATCTCATTGAAGACAGTGGGCAGCTTTAAGAGAGGCTGGACAGGTATGGGGGAGGGTAAGGGTCATGGGTAGGGAGGATAGGAGGAGTGGAGATAGGGGACAGGGACAGTAGCTCAAGCTGTGGACCCTGCAACATAAGCAGACTTGATAGGCCAAATGGCCCTCTTCTGCGGGTTTCTCCATGTGTTCGTATACTGTACTACCACAGCACTCAGGCTCGCTTCTCCCCTAAACAATACTTTAATTTATTGATTTTTTTTAACGTAGTGGTTTAGAAGTGGAGATATGGTTTGTGAAGGATGAGAGTGCTGTGAGACTGGTAAATCATGTTGTGCTTTCACTGTCTCAAGTCTACATTCCCACTCATTAACAGACTGAAACAAAAGTGGTCAGAAAACACCTTAATAATAACTGGATAGCCTGGTTATTATGATGTTTGAAACACAGATCAAGTCCGTGTATTAAAGGTGGTCACAAGTAATTGTAATTAGATTTACTGATAATAATAGTACTGCCAATAAGGTGAAGGCAAACAGGTAAGAAAAACAACCCAAAACTATTGCTGGAGGAACAATGACACTGATAAAGGCCAATATGGGAGACTATGGTTGTTAGAATTCACAATGGTTTGGGGATTGTGGCTTTTGTGCAGAACATCTAAATAAGTTTCCAGAATTATCTTCTAATTCCTTCTACCTCAACTCACCAGCTACCACTCAGACTCCTCCAGCAAGTACCTCATCCTCCTTTTGGTACCACCTCCTTCCATTCTACAGCTTCTACAACACAATTGGCTTTTGCTCTTCAGGGTCCAACATATGGGCAAGAAGCTTCAGTAACATTGCCAGGCCATTACAGCATGAGGGTGGGAAAGGCATCATCCATGTTTTTTCATTTTAATTTTGCCTCTTAACCTTTGATTTCCTAGACAAGAGATTAAGATACAATTATAATAAGTTTTGTACATTGAAATATTCAGAGTGTACTAGCAAAATGATATAAATTTGAAGTTTGGGTTTCCAGCACAAGTTTTGATTTTATTGCCCTTTCTGAGACTTGGATGTCAGAAAAAAATTTAAATTCTATGATCAACTTAAATGGCTACAATGCATTCAAAGAATATAGGAAGGGATGTTGGGGATTTTTTTTTCTTGCTTTATGCAAAAAAAAAAAAAATACACTTTACAGTGTGCCAATGTGATTTTTCAAACCTTTCACTTAACTGCAAGTTTATTTCACTTACTCTGGATTTAGGCAATAATAAATTAATGACCTTATCTGTAATGTATGCTCCACCAGATTTTCATATTGATGGCACAGGTATTATTTGTAAGTTCAAAAGTTCCATCCCAAAGAATAGAGAAATTATTTTTATGGGAGATATGAATCATAATTGGAAGGGTAAAACTAATGTTAGGGTTATGGAAGCACTGTTGAATGTAGTGTTAAATCAGATTATTGAGAGTCCCACAGGAGTCAGTTCTAAAACAGGCAACTCTTCAGTAATCAACTGGATTTTCATTTCTGATATCACAAAAATTAAACAATCTGATGTTCTCACTGACAGTGTTAGCAACCACTGTGCAGTTATCTGCTGCTGAAGTGTCAGATGGATTTTACTTCCTCCAATGAACATTTTTTCAAGAAATTCTAAAAAAAATTGATATCTTAAAATTCTGGGAAGTTTTATGTCAAGTTAATTGATCTTGTTTAAATCATATTATTTCTGTTGATGCAAGAACAAAATTGGGTTTGTTTAATTTGGTGTGTAATAAATTCATTACTTTAAGAAACTTTAGGATTAGAGGCAATAAACAGAAGTGGATTACATCAGAATTAATTGATTTGATGAGGGAGATGGGCAGAAGTAGAAAGCATTTAGAAGAACCCAGGATGCTGCCACTTTTATTGTCTATAAACATGTATGAAATAAGCACCAATTCATGATCAGACAAATGAAACAGCGTGGCTCAGATGTACTTACTGATCCAAGATGTATAGCTAAAGAATTAAATACAAATTCTAAAAGACCTGGTTAATTGCCCAAATGATATCAGTGCCCCCTTGTCTTTGGCCAATAGACTCGCTCCTGACTTCAATTTTAAAGTGCTTACTGCATTACAAGTCAATAATTACTTGATTAGAATGAACCCTTGGCCTTCAAAGGGAATTGATAGTTTGAATTACAGAATTGTAAAGATAATGGCAGATATTTTATGTTACCCTGTATCAACAATTGTTAACAGTTCACTTTAAGTCAGTTTCCTTTACTACGGAAAATGCTACAGTTGTTCATGTGCATAAATCTGGTGACTTTTATAATATTCAAAATTATCGACCAATTTCTCTCCTTGGCCCATCTTAAAAGTTATGGAACATACAGTATTATTTTTTATCTATTTTGAATTATCTTACTAAGTACAAAGTTTTGACTCTTCCCCAGCATGGTTTCTATTAAGGTCACTCACAGTACAGTGACGACCTTGGTGGGTTTCACACAGACAGTCCATGAAGCCCTAGCTAAGAAATAGCTTTCCATGGCTGTCTTCATGGATCTCATCAAGGCTTTCAATCTCGTTAACTGTCAACTCCTTCCCTGTGCACTTAGTGGCCTGGGTTTTTCTAGAGACATGCTGGGATGGTGTAAGAACTATCTGCAGGATCAGGCACAGAAAATTAAAATTTCCAATGTTGTTTCTTCCACAACTCCTGTAATTATGGGATACCTCCATGGATCAGTCCTGGGACCCCTTTTGTTATGTTTCTTTTACATTCCCTTCCTGTGGTATTTAAGAAAATCAGAATGTTGTCATATACAGCTGATGTGGTGATCTTTAATGAGTAGGCATAATATTCTTGATTTTAAGGCAATACTGCAAAATGATTTTGATCATGTTTAAGAATAGTGTGTGTCTCATAAATTCATGTTAAGGGCTACTAAAACCTAATCCATGTTTTTTCATAATGGCAGAAGAAATCTGCCTCCAGATAACATCACAGATTTAAAAACTGTTTGGAGTACAGTTATAAAACAAGTCTGTGATTTTAAACACCTCGGGCCAGATTTTCAAAGCCCCGACGCAAGCTATGACAATGGTAGCTTGTATCATGTGCGATGCGGCCAGGCCATGTGCCCAAATCTCTATTTTGCAGGGTCCCAGCACCTAAGTCCAGTGGCTTGTGGCAAAGGATTTGCTGCACCTGACCTATGGTGCACCCACCCGGAATGCCACAATGGCTGCAAGGAGTCAACAGCACCCATGGACAGGGGCTGGCAACCAGTCACTGTCCCCCAACACCACCGCGCCACTGTCACTGGTGCTGTAACACTCTCCAGTACCCTGGTGGGCTAGTGCCCCACCGGTGATGCCCCTCTCAACACTCTCACCCCCTCCCGTATCCCGATCTGGCAACTGACACAGCCCTCCATACGCCATCCCGTCCAGCCACCGAATGAGCTGTCCATGCACGTACTGTATACTGTATACAGTGCATGCAATGATGGCTTATTCAGTGGTCAGCCGTGGTGGTGTGGGGAGGGCTGTGCTGGTCACTGGATCAGGGTACGGGGGGATGGGAGTGCTGTGATGGGTACCACAGGGGGTTGGCAGGACACATGGATGTGTTTTTCAGGGACCATGATGGCGTGAGGGGGGACCACTGGACCACCAGAGATCGCCCACTGGGGATGGATCAGGGTGGGCCACATGGTGGCACATGCAGGATGACCCCCCCAAGAAGCTATCCCCCTTAGACCAGCCCCTTACTAGTCTAAGTGTACTTGGCACTTGGTTCCTGGGGCGGGTCTTTCAAGTTCCGGATCTGAGGGCTGCGGCAGTCTGGGTCTGCCGCAAGTCCCCAGTGCCATGCCACAGCCACTTTCATGGTGCAAGGCTGGTGCTAGCACACATTGGTGCAGGCAGCCTGCTGGGTGATGCAGGCTGCCTTTCAAAATCGCACTTGGTACAGCCCTTGGAGCAAGGTGCCCTTGAGTTAGACCTGTTCGATGCAAGTACCTTGCATCAATCTAAGGCCTTTGAAAATCTGGCCCCTCATGTTTACCCTGGACAGCACATTCTCCTGCAATTCTCAAATTTCAATGTTGGTAAAAACTTTATATCAGAGACTGGGTGCTCTTTATCAGTTGAACTCAATTGTACACCCATCTACTAGGTTACTGCTTTTACAAAGTTTCTTGCTTCCCATTATTGACTATGGTATAGTGTTTCTTTTTCTGCTGGCGACAGTGTGCTGTCCATGGTGATGGTTTTTCATAATCAGATAGCTAAGTTTGCTACTCAGCATCCCTCTCAAACACACCATTTTGTTCTTTTTAGGATAGTGCAATGGACTTCTCCAGACCAGAGGTTTAAGTTACATATTGGATCACTGGCCAGAAAAAATTGTTTTGAAAAATGTGCCTGAATTTTTTCACTGTTTTTTTCAACAATGGCTCACCTTGTCCTGTGCTCATGTATCTTCGGATAATAATTTCTGTATCCCCACAAAGAAAAGCATAGGCTAAAGATCATTGTTATACCAGTTGCCACATTTTTATAATTCATTATCTCAAATTTTAACTGCTGGTATCTTCTAAAGTTCAAGACTGCCTTTAAAAAATATCTGTTGGATGCAGAAATTTGCCAGTGTAAATTATGTTTTGCATTCTGTGCTTGAAATAGGTTGTATGTAATGTATTGTGTATTAAGTTATGGTTTTCTGTATTGTAATTTTTCTGCATTCTACTGTTTGATGCCTATCTATATTGTAAACCTGGCTTTGTCCAAAATGCCATATATGGTCGCCCATGAAAACAGGCTTTGTACTCATGGATTTAACAAATTTTAAATAAACGAAACAAAACAAAAATACCATTCCTCCAGCCCGAGGTACAGATAAGCCATAACCTTCCTAGACAATGACAATTGTGTGGCATGGTCAGTTGGCAGTAGGTACATAAATACTGGACTGGGGGCATCTAATTCCCTCTTTCCACTGAGCTGAGCACCTTCAGAGGCAATGGATTTCTGTTCTCCTTTGTCAGGTAGTATAGCAGCAACTTGCAGCTTTACTACACTGGAGCATGATCCCATAATATCTCAAAGGGCAAGCATGGTAGGGCCTGGTCAGTAGTCATATGGCAGACCTATGATAATCACCAGGTGCTGCAGGAATTGGTGTTGGTAGCATGGCAGGGTGCAATTGCAAGTGTCCCTTGGTAAAAAGCACCCATACCAAATGAATGCCCCAGCATGGTATTTGGGGGACAATGTGCTATTAGAGGTGAAGCCTTCTTGATGAGATGTTAAACTGACATGCCATCTGCTTGTTCTAGTGGTTGTTCAGGTGAATGTTAAAAATCCCATGGCACTTCATGAAAAGAGTAGGGGAATTTCCCTCAGCCACCAAAACCAACAGCAGCTTAACATGGTTCAGTATCAGTCAGTTTGTATCTGTGTCATGCCCCCTCCCCAGGACAAGGCTGAAAACAGGAAGTTTTTCCCCATCTCTCCTTTCTTGGTCAACAAAATCAGTCTATCAATCAATCATGCTGCATGTTGATGAATACTATACAGGCCTCAACAAGCCATCCTTCAAGTTTACCAATTTTAAACTGTCCCCCTTCCACTTAGGCCTTAGTTTTTTCAATGATATATAAAAAAATCCCTATTTGTTTTGTACTTTTATGTTTTGTAGAACTGAAAATGCACAGCCCTCACCTCCCCTTGTGGGTCTCCATAAATTGATTATGGAGACTCAGCACTGTTGAAACTGTGAAATTCCTTCATTTATTATGAAAAAGAAATGCAAATGACAGTACATGTCATACTCACAGGTATGCCATAGTAGGTGGCTACAAAGGGGGACAGAGCCACCACTGACCTAATGTTTTATATCCCTTCTCCTGGCACTTAATCCTCTGATGACATGCTTGGGGAAGGGGCATGAAATGTTAGGTTAGTGGTGGCTCTGTCAGCTTTTATAGCCACTTAATATGGAGTACTTGTGAGTATGATGTGTACTGTCATATGTACTGTTTTCATAATAATGGAGGAATTTCTGTTTTAACAGTACTGTGTCTGCATAACTTATATACAAAACTCACGTGAAAAGGTGAGTACAATCTCCTTTCAATACTACATTGCAACTGTCTTGAAGCAAGGCACCACTGTGCCTTGGAGAACATTTTCTTCATTTGGACTCTACTTTTATGTTTTGTTCAACTAGGTTTCCTCAAAACTTAAACCCATTGTTATATCATATTTATCCCAGGATGCTATCCTGCTTGATGTCCCTAGGCACTTTTCAAAATATGGTAAGATGGCCTTTTGCTGGACTGCACCCACAACTTGGAATGTCATATAGGAATTACTTTAACTGATTTCACTAGTCAGCTCCTTATATTTAAGGACTTTCTTGGTCAATTTTGTGTTGACAAATGTGTTTACTATTAAAACACTATATAAACTATGGCCTGGATATTCAGACTGCGCCAGGCAGGGGCACAAGCCTGGGCGCAGTGCAACTGGGCTGCACCGGGGCATGGACCAGGTGATATTCAATGGTGCAGTACCATGGCTCAGTACCATTGAATATGGCACTAAGAGCACACTCACCGTGACAGGGCAAGTGGCAGAAGTAGAGCAGGAGGATGCGCCAGCACAAGTGCGGTTGCGCTAGGTGCATCAACTGTGATATTCAGCAGTGAGCATGCAAATGAAGCCATTATGCATGCAAGGCACAAATGGGGCCATTTGAATGTCATTATGGCCCAATTTGTATGCAGTGCACTGATCCCCAGTGACTTGTGCCCTGCCAGGCTGCAGCTGTTGGGGACCAATGCCCTACAGTCCCCATGGTGGTCCCAGCTCCCATTCGCCCAATCGCAGGAATAAGTATAAGAAATCCCTGGTGGTCCAGTGGACTGCTCTCCATCGTCTGATCACAGGCATGTGTAAAAGAAAGTCCCTGGTGGTCCAATAGAAACCCCCCAATGCCCAATAGCTGACAGAAACAGTGAAAGACACACTGGTGAACGAGTGGTACCTCCCTCCCCACCCGACCAATGAGGTGCCCCGACACTCAGCAAATGCATTCATTCATTCACATATAAGGCCTGTGTAGTGCAGTATGATCTGCACACCCATCAGCCCACGCAGTGGACCAATAGGTGTACAGACCGTACTGTACGCTGTCAGTCAGCGAGCAGCCGAGCAGCTTGCGGGCGGGGTGCTGCCAACCGCTGCTAACTGAGGGGGGGTGCTGGGTGGTGGGAGACCACAGTGGGAGGATGGGGAGGGGGTACCACTGGTCTACCAGGGTGTCTTTCGCTGTTTCCACCTGCGATCAGGTGCTGGGGGTTCCACTGGACCACCAGGGATTTTCTTTTTGCACATGCACGTAATCAGGCAATGGAGAGTGGTCCACTGGACCATCAGGATGTCTTATGCATATGCCCATGATCAGACGATGGACAGTGGTCCGCTGGGCTACCAGGGATTTCTTATACATATGCCCACTATCGGGTGATGGAGAGTGGTCTACTGGACCACCAGGGATTTCTTATACTTTTTTTTTTCAACTCTTTTTCCTGCCTTCCCAGCCATAACTCTCTCAGGCTGCCTCTCTCGCTAGGACCGCTCTACCGACTGCTGCGTTCCCCACCATCTTCAAGTTAGTTATGACCCCCCGGAGGCTCGGGAGGGGCTACAACCCCAGGGAGGTAGAGGGGCAGTGATGAGGAACCAGCATTGGTCGTGTGGTGGCATTGGCACTGGAGGAGCCATCGCCTATCCGGCGGGAGGGGTGTTTTCTTCCCCTAGTTATGCCCCTGACGTAGGACATGCAGTGCTGTTCAGCCCATGATGTGGGTGCTCCTACTCTTGTCCAGAAGACAGCTACCTATGTCTTCCCTAATTTCCAAGCCCCTGTGTGTCACACTGCTGCCGGTCTCCACCGGGGGCCGCTGCTGCGCCGGGCACCCCATGATCCCTCTCCGAGAGAGGAAAGCGGTCCTCCGGATGCTCGATCCTCTCTCTCCCCTGCTGACCCCTGGCATTCCGGGATCGTTCCCGAACCTGAGTCACCGGCATGGTGCAAGGTGTGGCATCCAGCACCTCAATTCTCGGTGCCATCAGGCCGGCTCCAGGGATTTCTTATACTTATGCCCACGATCAGGCGATGGAGGGGGGGCACAATGCTCTCAGGGCATGGAGCTTATGGACAGTGTCCTGAGTGGGCTGGTGGCCACCCACGGCTGGTGGCTGCCATGTTGCACCCTGCAATACAGCAGCTCACCTGTGGGTGGCCGGACTTGTTCCTGGATTTACCAGGCACAACTTTGCACCCCCCTGAGTGGCACAAGGCAGAGTTGTGCCAGCATATGCACCGCACATCCCAGGCTGAATATCAGGATGTGCCACATATGCATGGGCACGCCCCCTGCACTTGCACTGCATACATTACCAATGCACCCCGGCGCATCGGGTGTTGTGCAGCACAACCTGCCCCTTTGAATATCATGCCAGGGAGCATTGGTGTGTTGCGCATGGCGTAACCCTGTTGTGCCATGAGCAACCCTTTTGAATATCCAGGGCTATGTATTACTATTTATGAAACATTAGATTGTGTTGTATTTTCTCTGCTGCAAAAGCTATATCTAATTGCTCCTATTGTGCTAGTCTTTGCATTAGAGTATACCATATTTGTCAACCTGCCAAGGCTGTTTACACTGCTTCCCACTTCCTTCTTCTTGGTTCCCTCTCATCTGCTGGTCTAACCCCTTCTGCCACTAACTGGTTTAAGGCATACCTTACTGGTAGAATCCAATCAGTTGAGATTGTAGATGCCATCTCGCCACCCCTCCGGATCTGCACTGGCATCCCTCAATGATCCACACTTCATCCCCTTCTATTCACCATCTTCTTCAATGACCTGCCATCTGTCTGCTTCCCCTCCTCCACCATATACATGTACGCTGATGATTCTGTCCTGTATGCATCTGGCTCATGCCCAGCTGAGGTTACATACAGCTTGCAGCACGACTTCAACAATGTCCAGTTCTGGTTTGCTAATCATCAATTATTCCTCACGCCAAGAAGACAGTCTCCATGACTTTTGGCACAAGGCAGAGAGTATATAGGCTTCCCTCCCTGCCCTCTTTCCGCACTCTTGACGGGACTTTACTTGAGGACACCTCATCCTTCAGATACCTTGGGGTTTGGTTAGATAAACACCTCAACTTCTCTGTACACATAGAATCCATCCAGAAAACATTGTGCCCCAAGCTCGATGCCTTGTTCAGGAACCACAGTTGCATCTCTCCTGCAGCTAGGCATGATCCTGTCCAGATGATGATCCTCCCTATTTTTGACTACTGCGATGTAGATTATGGTGCCACTTCTAGGTCCTCCCTGACCAGACTGGACACTCTGTTCATCTCCTTCTGCTGCTTTGCCCTTGATGCTCCCTCTCACACCCACCACTGTGAGCTCTATTGAGCCCTTTCCTTTCCCTCATTTACAAATTGACTCTTCTCACACTGTGCTAAATTCACCACTAAACACTGGCTGGGTGAATTCACTTCCAACCTCTCTCCCTCATTCATAACAGCCCCTCCTCCTTCCCACTCCCTCAGATCTACCAACACCCACACACTAAATGTCCCTCACCACTCCACTCTATCCGGCCAGTCTAGATACTCTCATAATTTCCCTAAAATATGTAACATTCTCTACCACCCCAAATCCAACACTCCTCCTCCCCCTGTTCCATCAGCACTGCCCTCTCCAACTATCTTAGCACCTAACTGTTCTTGTTATGACTGGCCCTAACTTCCTTCATCTTGCTCCTTACAGTTCATCCCCCTTTGGAATTTACCTAATGCCTCTATCTACTCTACTGTCTCTACTGACCCTAGCCCATCCTAGGTGCCAGTTCACATACCTTTCTCCCATCCCCTACTCTCTCCCCCTTTTTCCCTAGCCTTCACACTCAACTTGCAGGGTTCTCAGCATCCTGAAGGGGTCCTATAGTGCCTAGGCTTGCCAACTTTTCTTCCCTCATCTACCTATCCTTGGTCTTCCAGGTCCCCTTGCAGGGTCACCAGAAGCCTGGTGCATTCCTTGGATCAGGCCTCATCCCCTCCCAGGTGTTATTTCTCATTCCCTCCCTCTCACTATCCGTCTATAATTACAACACCTAACCGCAGAAGGGTTTGCAATTGCCTGAACTTCCCTGCCCCCTTACAGGGTTCATTGCATCCTGAAGGGTTCTCTTTTAGGGTCAGGCCTTAATTCCCCTCCTAGGTGTTAATCACACTTACTCCCTCTCTCCCTTTCTAATCCCTACTCCAGTAACCTGTCCTCTTGCAGGGTTCCCCACATCCTGAAGGGGTCTCTCTAGGACACAACTCCTTACTATCTGTCATCTCATCCTCTCTCTCCTTCACCCCTTATTTCATGATAGCACTTGTTAACTTATTACCATTGCACTTATTAATTGTTCTCACAAATTACATATGTATGAAACACTGTTTGTAACAACTGCCTTAATTAATTGTATGCCATGTTGATCTTTGAAACTTGAATGTAAAATGTCTCATCCCTATTGTATCGCTTCCCCAGATCGCACAGGGAGATGAGCAACCTGTTGCTTAGTGTGCCTTCCTGGTAAAACATTTCAATAAATAAAATAAATAAAAATACCAGTTGACCTGTATTATAACTAATTTTAACCTGTGAATTATGTGTACTGTATTATATGTACTGTCATTCCACCTTTTGTACTGTCACCTGTCCTAACCAGGACCTCCTTGTAAATGATCATTGCTCACTGGAGCTTTTTTCCCCCTGGTAACATAAATAAATACAAATACAAAATATTCCCGTTTAGATATAGCACCTCGATTTCAGTGTGGATTTTACTGAACAGTATTTCTTCACATTTCATATCTGTGTTAACTAGTCTGAAGCACAGTTAATTTTTGTCTTTATTATTTGATCAAATGTGATCAGGTACAACTTATATTTAAAACCCATTTTAATTAATACATTCAAATGGATAAGTAGATAAGATCATTACAACTTTTCTTAACACATTTTAATACATTCAAATGGAGAAGTAGAGAATGGGCCATTTAACCTGGCTCCTCTGTGTAATATCTGGTCACTGAGGAATAAAACAGTAATGGATAATTTCATTGCAGACTCCTCAACTGAAACGGCACGCATCATGGAGATCTGGAGGGGGTAGGGAGGTTGATTCTGGACCTGTACTGGTGTTGTCCATCCTGCCTATCTCTCTGTGGTGAATTTTCCTAGGTGGGAGCACAGGGGTGGCAGGGTGGCCATCTGCTTTAGATCTGCATCGGGACTGACAACATACCACATGGATGGCAGCAGGTTGTTTGAATGCATGGCAGTGAAAGGTGGGCAAAGTACAGGTTATGGAATCATTCTTGTGTACTGATCTCCAGGACTCCCAAATGATTTCATGCAAGAACTAGAGGGTTTCATGGCCAACTTGGTCATGCAGACACCCAGATTGCTGCTGCTGGGTGACTTTAATGGCTTCTTTGTTGATGAAACCTCTGAGTCTGAAAGGCAGTTCCTCCATTTGATGACATCACAGGACCTTGTATAGGCAGTTGCCTCCA
The DNA here is from genome assembly GCA_016271365.2 of Neoceratodus forsteri. Taxonomy (NCBI): domain Eukaryota; kingdom Metazoa; phylum Chordata; order Ceratodontiformes; family Ceratodontidae; genus Neoceratodus; species Neoceratodus forsteri. Next base: position 1,068,296,617 of record CM028132.1, on the reverse strand, counting down.
GTATTCAACAGCATGACCATGCTTTGGACCTGGTCTTCTCATTTGCTCTTAGCATTAGTGATGCCAGGATTGATCTGGTCATTTGATCATATCATCATAACCAGGAGTTCTTTTGCAGATGCCCTACAATTAATTACCCCCCTTCCCCATTGGAGATGGTCAGATACCATCCAATTCAAAATCTAGAGTCTTAGAAGCTCCTGATGGTACTGAACACCTCGAGCATAGTGACAATTTCTGCTTAGAGAGCAGAGAAAACCATGGAGAGCTATAATCTGGCTGTTGTGGCTGCCTTTGATTCCTTATCACCTTTCTGTGTTCGTCCGTTGATTTTCTGCCATAGGTCCCCATGATATGATAGTGATCTGAGTCTGCTGAAAAAAAAAGGACGGAGGTTGGAGCATTCCTGGGAATGGTCTAGGTATGAGGAGCATAGATTAGTACTGAGAGCTCACTTCAGTGAGTATCAGCTGGCAATTATTATGAAAACGTCAGTGTTCCTGTCACGGGTGACTGCTGTCAGAAAGAACTAACCAGCTCAGCTCTTGCACAGTGTAGACAGTTTGCTAAATCTGACCAGTCTGCAGTCAAGAAGAGGTTTTTTTTTCCTGCATAAACGTGTGATGAGTTCAGTTCTGGATAAGGTGTCCTCTATATGATCTGGAATATCATTAGATGGTCTGTTATGGGTCAGCAGTATTGATTCGTTGGTTGATGAAGGCATTTCATATAGGTGGAGTCAGCTTGAGCCCATTTTGGTGGATGATGTCTTACAGGTGGACGTGGCACTGCACTCTTCTTACTGTATATTGGATCCCAGAACTACCAGAATTCTTTTGTAGTGCTTGTGGGGAACAGGGTCCAATATTCATGGAGATTTGGAGGTTTTCCCTGAGGAAGGCTGTTTTCCCTCTGCTTCGAAAATGGCAGTGGTGAAGTCCCTCCTAAAGAAGCTACCTATGGAACCTGATGTTCTCTTAAACTACAGGCCTGTTTCAGACCTCCTCTTTTTGCATAAGATCATCAAAAAAATGGTAGTGATGCAGTTGGAGCACCACCTGTAACAGTATGATATCTGCAAGCCATTCAGGTTTGAATTCTGGCCTTGATATTGCACTGAGACCACACACATCTAGATACACCATGATCTCCTCCTGGCCAAGGATAGCAGACAGGGTTTTATTCTGGTTCTGCTTGAATATTCCATGGCATTTTAAAATAGAAACATAGAAGCATAGAATTTGATGGCAGATAAGGACTGCTTGGCCCACCTAGTCTGCCCATTTCCCAAACTAACAGATAAGCTGCAGATCCTAGTTAACCAACAGTCTTCTTCCTCTTACCCCCCACTAGAATTACCTTAAGTGTATCCCATGCATTCATGAATTACCCCACTGTTTTTGTCTCTATGACCTCCTCAGGAAGGCTGTTCCATGCATCTATAACCCTCTCTGTGAAGAAATACTTCCTCAAATTACCTCTGAGCTATCCCACCTCTATCTTCAAATTGTGCCCCCTTGTTCTTGCACATCTCTTTTTCTGAAAGATGCTACCTTCTTGGACTTTGTTGACCATTTGTTGAAATGGTGGACCATAGGGTGCTGTTGGAGTGGCTGAGCCACTTTGTATGACTCTCAGGGATGGTGTTGAAGTGGTTTGAGTCTTACTTGTCTGGCAGGGTGCAGCAGGTAGCATTGGGGTCTTACATGTTGATTAGCCACTGTGCTCAACTGTGGAGTGCCTCAGGGCTGGATTCTTGCCCCCATGTTGTTCCTTATCTATATACTGCCATTGCAGGATATTTTTAGATGGTATGGGCTGTTTCCATAGCTATGTTGATAGTACTCAGTTGTACTTGTCTTGTGCTCCAAACAGGGGTGTTACAGTCATGGAGCTGTGTGAGTTCCTTAAGGAAATCCAATTGCCATCAGCTGGCTTAGTCTGAATTCCATAAAAATAAAGGTGCTATTTGTCATACCTGGACAGCATGGGTCATCAAGGAATGGCAGCGGTGTCCATCTCTGAAAGGAATATGGGGGTCACTGTGGACTACAAGCTGATGCTAGAATGCCAGGTGTTAAACAGTTTTTCATAGTGATTTTCCATCTGTGAAATATAACCTGGATCAAACTCATTTTAGTGCCCATCAACATGGTGACCCTGGTGCATGTCTTCATCACATCTAGCTTGGACTATTGCAATGCTCTTTACATAGCAGTCTCCATGAGGCTGGTGAATTGCCTACAGGTGGTGCAGGAGCCTGGATGATTGCTGCGATTTCCTGGTCTGAGAAAATCATGCTGGTTCTCTGGTCAGCTACACTGGTTGCCAGTTCAGTGGCACTCACCTTCAAGGTATGTTTGTTGACCTACAAGGTCCTGAATTGATTGGGCCTGGGCTACCTAAAAGACCTCCCAGTCCCATACACTCTCGACCATTCTCTCCAATCTTCTGAGGTAGGTTTCCTTGATACCCAGAGATCTTCCCTTAAATCTTCAGGGGACTGTGCATTTGGGATTGCTGCAACAAGACTCTGAAATACTCCACCCACAAAGGTTAGAGAAGCCCCCCTGGTTGACATGTTTAAAAAAAGGCTAAAAACTCATCATTTTAACTCCTGCAATGAGTCTGGTGATACATATGTACATACTTTGTACCTGATGTGTTACTTTGTCCCTGATGTGTTATGCTGTTTTTAATTTATGTTTTTTTAATTTATGTAAGGTACCCAGAGCCTCTGAGACTGGGCGCTATAAAAAATTGCCTTGCCTTTCTTGGAAAATTGCTGCCAGACTGTAGTTTTGGGAAATTATCAATCTGTTCCCTCCATGGTCTTGTGTGGCATCACTCAGGGCTCTATAACTTTCCCATTACTATTTACAGCCGATATGTTTCTTTTGGGAGATGTGATCAGATAGTATGTCTTGAGTTTTCACTGCTATGCAAATGACACTCAGCTTTACCATTTATTTAGACCCAGGAAGGAATAAAAAATGCTTGAGGTGGGAAAACTTATCTCAGAGGTCTGGAACTGGATGAGTGCTAGTTGGTTCATACTCAACCCCAGCAAAACCAAATTGCTTTTGGTTGCCCCCAATCATGTGGTTGTCTGCAGCAAAGGAAAACTTGCATTTCCCTGTAACTGATCAATCTCAGCTGCAAATAAGGGAGAAAGTTCACAATCTGAGAATCATCTATCTTTGAGAACTGATTGGCTAAGACTTCCAAAATTTCAGCTGTCATTTAAAGTGTTGATTATTACTTAAATATGTAACTATATTGAACCCCTTCCTGGACCAGTGCAATCTGTCCACACTAGTGCAATTTTCTTTACCTCATAAATTGATTATTGCAGCTCAGCATCACTGAATTCAGTTACTTCAGAATGTGGCATCCAGGTTATTAACAGGAACATGTAGATTTGATTATTACTTCCGCTTTGTGAGAGTTACACTGGCTTCTAATAAAAAGGTGTTCTGAGTTTAAAATTAATTCACTGGTTTATAAGGCCATCAACAGACTGTGCCACCTCAAAATCAGAGAGCTACTTGCAACCCACCAGGAAGACTCTTGGGCCAGCAACATCATTTGCTTATAAACCAGAGACTTTTGATAGTCCCACCATTGAGACTGAAATCCACTGGGGGCTGAGCTTTTTCTGTTGCTGCCCCTAGACTCTGGAATACAGTTCTGAGAACTATCCATTCTGCCTCTTCAGTTGAAGGTTTTATGTCCAAGCCAAATACCTAGTTATTTTGATAGGCATTTTAAGTGGATTGATAGATTGCATGATTATTTGCTGCGATTGCAGTTTAATTATTTGAGCCTTGACAGTCTGTATTTGTATTTCTTTTTTTATATGGAGATTATTTGTCTGTTTTAAAACAATAAAGCATTCTGGGCTCTGGGAAGGTGCTATATACAGTACAGTACATAAAAAATACCTCTCCATCTACAGTGTGTCTAAGATGAAGGAGATGCAAAGTTTCATTCAGTCTGTGATGATTTCCTGATTTTTTGCAGCTGCAGTAATCCTTGTCCTAATTTTGACACAGGCTTAAAAGTGGTTTACAACTTTCAGTGCAACATGTTTTGTGGTCGCTACAGAGAAGATTTTTAAGCATGTTATCAATAGGCTGGCACACAGTAGATGCAATAAAACAAAACAGAATGTTGGTAGTGCTGCCATGAATTCATGCATGAGGCATAGTAAATCTTTTTAATGTGTTTAATTTAGTTTTGTTTTTATTTCATGATCAGGAGGTCAGTGTGGGATTCACTCATAGAGAAAGGAAAGAAATGACCAGGTATCAGGTGTCAAAAAGAAGTAAAAATGTAGTTGATTGTTTTCTGTTGTTTTTCCACAAAGGTATAGTCTACTGCTGGAGTATGATAACGTGAAAAAGACAATGGGAGGGAAATAGGAAAAATGGCAACAATTTAAAAAGCAAAGTTCTATGATAGGACAGGGGTATGGCTGGTGATGGAGTAGACTGGTGCCAATAGCTTTTATCATTGGTAGTTGTGATATTAATGTATAAGGGCCAGCCTGCCTCAGCCAGTCAGAAGAGAGTATTTTCTCTGCCCATTATATAAAAACAATTCCCCTTATTAGAAGAATTGTTTTTTTCTTTTATGCCATTTGCATAAACAAAACATGATAAATATCCTTTGAGCTACCCTTACCAGAGGGACACTTGGGTTTAATAATTTTCTGTTTATTGTATCTTGATGGGAGCATATTGCTATTAAAAGGCTGAATTTTTATTTATGTTAATAATTGTTCATATTGTCCTTTTAATAGGGTGTTCAAGATATTGTTCAAAACTTTAATGATTATACGGCTGTTACGACATTTTGCTCTGTTATATCAGTTGTTCTTTGCTTAATTATTTTTTTAGTCTGTGCCAAGACATTTTTGCATGAATATAGTCAAATATCAAATAACCTACTGTATTTTAAAGTGATTTCTACAAAATTAAAACATTCACTTTTGAAGCCCCAGCTTCTAAAATAGCATGTTTTTTTTAAAGCAAAAATTGGTACGTGATTTTTAATCATGTGATTAAGTTTGAGCTAAGAGTTAAGAATTTGAAGTTTGCTTTTTAGGTGCTAAAGAATTTTGGCAGTCTAATTTTATTGAATCATCTGTTTGTTGTCTCATACATTACTGGGCAAACATGTATTGCCAAAGTGGTGCTGAGGCTGCATTCCCATTCATGAGCACTGCATTTTGGCAGGGGGGGTGATGACGAAAAGACCAAGGGACCTGTAACTGGAAGAGCAGAGCCTGGACAATGAGTCACATTGGTGATATGCTAGATATACTGTATGTTTGGGGGTAGGAGAAAGGAAGAAAATAATCTGCAGCTGTGGTAAATGTTCTGTAGTGAATTTTCCACTTGCTTTTTGATCATAATTATAAATCACTAACCTGATTTCAGCCAGTCAGCATGCAGAATCATTATACATTTTATGCTGCATACAGTGTGGTCTCATGTGGAAGCATTAGAACAGAGCACTCCACTTTAATGCCATGGGGGAGGACAGCATAAGTTAATTTAGCTAGCTTGGGGAGCCTTCAAATGTTGCTTTTTCTTTAGTTTAATTAAAATATTTTGCTTCCCTTTTTGACATAGTCCCACACAAAAGATTAATATACAAGTTAGCCAGCCTGGGAGTGGGTCCCAAGATGATAGCCTGTGTAAAGAACTGGCTGGGGAATAGGACACAGAAGTAAAAGGAAATGGAGTCCACGCTGAAGAAAGGGGGGTTACTAGTGGGGTACCGCAGGGTTCAGTATTAGGACTGGTACTCTTCAATGTCTTTATAAGTGACATTGCAGAGGTACTGGAAGGAAAAGTATGTCTCTTTTCAGATGACACAAAGATCTGCAACAGAGTTGATGCTCAAGGTGGGGTGGAAAGGATGAGAAGGGAGGGTTAGAGGAATGGTCAAATGTATGGCAGCTTAGATTCATGCTAAGAAGTGCAAGGTAATGCACTTGGGAAACAAAAACCCAGGGTAAGAGTACACAATGGGGGGGTGAGATACTAACAACAACAAAAATGGAAAGGGACCTGGGGGTAGTCATATCAGATGACTTAAAGGTGGGCAAGCAATGTGAGAGGGCAGCAAGGAGGGCTGGGGGGATACTGGGATGCACAGGGAGAAGCATCACCATTAGAAAACAGGAAGTTGTTATCCCTCTGTACAGACAGCTGGTGAGACCTCATCTGGAGTACTGCATGCAGTTCTGGAGACCCAGTCTCCACAAGGACATAGACAAGATGGAAGCTGTCCAGAGGAGGCAACTAAAATGGTGCAGGACTGCACCAGAAGACATATGAAGAGACTAAAGGAGCTTAATATGTATAGCTTCGAGGAAAGGAGGAAGAGGGGGGGACATGATAGAAACTTTCAAGTACCTCAAGGGAATCAACAAAGTCAAAGAGGGTAGCATCTTTCAAAAAAAGAGGTATGCAAGAACAAGAGGGCACAATTTGAAGATGGGGGGGCAGGTCAGAGGTAATGTAAGGAAGTATTTGTTCACAGAGAGGGTTGTGGATGCATGTAACGGCCTTCCAGAGGAGGTTGTGGAGTCAAAAACAGTGGTTGAATTCAAGCACGCATGGGACAGTCATAAGGCAATTCTAGGGGGTGGGGGTAGAAAGAAGTAGGCTGCTGGTTAACTAGGATCTGCAGCTTATCCATTAGGTAGGGAAATGAGCAGACTGGGTGGGCCAAGCAGTCCTTATCTGCCATCAAATTCTATGTTAGCAGACTGTGGGGTATATGTCAGATTAGTTTGTCAACCACTATTACTGGAGCAGGCTGCATGGTCACTGCTATGTGGCAGCACTAGCCTCATGCAGATACTGTAGTTCACATTAAATAGATGATGAAACTATCTGTTGAGTTCAGAGGACAGACTCATTAAAAATTTTCAATTCATGTACTTATATTTTGGTTTCTGCCAAGGTTATCTCCAATTTGGCTTGGGACTTGGGGGTTGAGGAATATATCAGTATTCTTTTGGTTTACATAGTACAAAGTATAAATTGAAGTGGTTGAACCCGATTAGTTTAATTCTTGTTCCTTTTTATCAACTAGATTGTGTACAAATTCAATGGTGATTTGGGTTAACACAAAAAGTTGTTGTGGAACAATTACATTGTTATTTCTAGACCACACCAGTGTAAAAATGCCACTGTAACACTTTGTGTACACTAATTGTTATGGCTCAGATCTACTCCACTTTGGCAAGTAATGAGAACATGCCCTCAAGTGTAAAATCTAGACTGCACTGTCAACCATAATATTATAATGATTAGAGGGAGCGTTAATTGGTGAACTGAACCCAAACTGAACTCAAACATTTAGATTTTCACCTAATCCAAACCGAACTTGAACCCTAAGAGAAAAAAAATGAACTAAACCCAAACTTGAACCCAGACAATGTGAGATGAGGAGAACTGATATGGAGGCAGAAGGGAGACATCTAACTTGAACTCAAACTTGAACTAAAAAATTTAACAAAAAAAAACCTTGAACTAAACGAACTCGAGCCCAAACTTCTACTTATCAAATCGTACTGAACCAAACATGAACTATACCCTGCTGAACCCTGCCAAACCCAAACTGAACTCGAACCCTAGAATCATGTCAAACCCTCCCCCTTGTAATAATATGCTTAAGATGTCAGTTTTCTGTGATATCAGTTTCTGTGATATATGTGCCAGCAGCGGCAATTGTTTGTAAGATGCTCCTTATAAAAACAAAATAAAAAAAGAATCTAAACCTATTATAAATCACCCAAGCTAAACTTGAGTGATTTATAATAAGTTAATAGTGCCTCCAAGAGGTGTCTCTTATGGCACAAGTGACACCTATCTTGAGGTTTGGGCAGACAGAACTGCTTAACTTTGCTTCATGGTCCTCTCACGTAGACCTTATGCTCCGTGTCTCCTTTAAAATAAGAAGCACCCATCTGAGGCTCTATTAGCTTAAAAAATACCATTATTTCCCTTTACCAGTCAAAGGGAGACAGCAGTTGGGCCACTGAGCTACTGATTTTAACCCCCCCACTTATGTGTGCTCCTCTCAGCAGTCAAGTGGAAAGGCCATTGGGCCACAGGGCTGTTGATTTAGAAAAAAAAAATCCCCCTTCTCTTGTGTGTTTTCCCTCACTGGTCCAGCCCCTGTCTGTGAGGGGAAGCCACCAATCCATTCATTTAAAAGAAAAAAATGTACAGTGTATCATCCTTGTTGTTTCTGACTGATTTAAAAAAATACTCAACTTATCTTGTCTTCAGCTCACCAGACATGGCCCCTGCAAGCAAGGGGAGAAGGCAGTCAGTCATCATACCACAGATTAAAAAGTACCCAGTTTTGTATTCTCCATGCCAGTTGTGGCTCCTGCTGGTGAGATGAGATGGCAATCAAGCCAATGGATTATTTATTTAAAAAGAACCCCTACCCCTGTGCCTTACCCTTTCCAGTCCTGTCCCCAGTAATGCATAGGACAGACATAAGGCAATTCTAGTGGGGGGTAGGAGGAAGTAGGCTGTTGGTTAACTAGGATCTGCAGCTTATCCATTAGGTAGGGAAATGGGCAGACTAGGTGGGTCAAGCAGTCCTTATCTGCCATCAAATTCTATGTTTCTATGTTTCCTGCTGGTTAGGGAAGAAGGCAGTAGGGCCCCTGGGTCCTTGATTTATAATGTACTGTTGCCACAGATTGTGACAGGTGCATGGATCAGAAGAGAAAAGGGAATGGAGCTGTAAGTACAGCTTGATAATGGCTTGTTTGGAGTTGTTTCTTCTGTCCATTTGAAAGCTGCTTTCAGAGCTGCCCAAAACTGGTGTGGGGTCTATGTGGGTATAGGGGTGGGGGTTCTGTGTGGGCATGCTGAGGTCTGTCTGAGCATTCATGATTCTATGTGGGTGTGCTGTGGTATGGGTGCACATGTGTTAGCTAGAGTGCATATGTGGTGGTCTAGGTCTGAGCCCCAATGGGTGCGAATATATGTGTGTGTGTGTGTGATCGCACATGTGTGCATGTGGGGAATGGTATATCAAGGTCTGGTTGAACACACTGTGTTTTTGTATGCACATCAGGATCTTACTGTTTGTGATTGTTGAGTTTTGTGTGAATGTCCATTGGTCTTTGTATATCTGAGTTGATATGTGTGTGCATGTGAACATATCATGGTGTGTGTGTGTGTGTGTTTATCAACATCTACGTAAATTAGGGGCTATAGATGCATGTTTGTGTATGTCACGGTCTCTGTGCATGCCCAATGGCATATATATGTCTGTTAACATTCTTTGGCTTCTGTGGCACTATGTGTGTGTGTGTGTGTGTGTGTGTGTGTGTGTGTGTGTGTTTGCGTCACAGCAAGGGTATTTTCATGCACACTGTTTTGTCTGTGCGCATGCCAGCACTAGGAGGCTTGATAATATAGGTCAGATCAGATCCACCAGTGTAACAGATCTGGCTCAAAAATTCATTGTATGTACATATTATCACAGCACAGTAGCTAATAAAGTAGGTGTGCCACTCTTCACTGGTAGGGGACATTTTTGGGTAGATTGCAACTTTGTCATTTTGGTGTATCTTAGCACTGAGATGAGTTGTGGTCTTTGTTTGCTGACATCGGAGTCTGTGTGTGTGTGTTTTTGTGCATCACAGATATGTGTATGCCTGCTCATGTATTGGAGTCTGTGCCTATTCATTTTGGGTTCTCTGTCTACAGTATGTGTGCATTGGGGTGTATGGCCATATCAAGATTTGTGTGTGTTAGGGGCTGGGCATGTGTGCATGTGTCAGAGTTCTGTGTCTGTTGGCATGTGATCCACTAAAAAGAGACAGCTCTCTTAGCCTGTTGGTTGAAGCACATAACTGTAAGTCTAGAGACCCACTTTTAAATCCCATCACAGCCATATATTCAGCGTTTGATGGCAAACATAATGGGGAGCAGAGGTGTAGCAGGCAGCTTGACTTTGTAGTTAGAGCACAGAGCTGTGAACCTTCAAACTCAGGTTTAAAGCCTACAACCTCCACACACTATATGACCTAAGAATGAAGTGGGGACAAAAAGTACAATAGTTGTAGGATTGTAGTTAGTTTGGCCTAAGGTTCATTGCAGGAGAGAACTACAGCAGTTTTCTAACTTGCTTGGGATAGTGCAGCTAAGATTAAATATATAAATTTTTGGGGAGTACTGCTTAAATGTATTGACAGCTAGATGAGTTGAAGTCCTAAAAAGCTGCGCAACTTATTTAGGGACACACAGCAAGTGAGTGTGGTGAGATTTGAACCTGCGTTTTCTCGGTCCCATGTCTGTGGTCTAGGTACTAAACCATTCTGCTTTATTGGTGTTTAAGTGTGTGTCGTGGGGCTTCCAAATGGGGCAGGCTCTTTAATACCCTGGGGCCCTTGGAGCCTTGGAAGCTATTCTTCTGATTCCATTCTGCCTCAAGAGACAACCATTCTGGCTTTGGGCTACAAGCAGCCTATGGTTATGTTTAGATTTGATTTGCTGCATTGCCTTTACCAGGGGTAGTACAAGGGAACCTGGGATGCACACTTGGTTACTTGGTTAAGTAAGACAAAAGAAGGCTGACAGCCCATCTAGATTGTCTCCCACTTCAAGTGAGTAGTGTTGTGCAAAATGGAAAATTTCACCTGGCAAAATATTTCACGGAATATGTGCATTTCACAAAATATTTCTCCTGCGAAATGTGAAATTTTGTTCCATGATGCGAGCAAAATTTCATCCCTGAGCCAGCAAAATTTGGCTCATGGGTGAAATTTCACCACCCATGGGCTATAATTCGCAATTTGACCAATTTAAGTCCTGGTGTCGTAGTTGTAGTCCCCCCCCCCATGGCCACTCAGTGGCCAATAGAATATCCCTGCTGTCTAGTGCCCCCCCCATCCTGACGATCACTGGCTTGTGGCCAAATTAAAGACAGACCCTCTCCCAAGTTATATACCAATTCCTGCTTTGCCCAGCCATGACCCCAATCTGTTTAAAAAATACCCCCAACAAAAAAAAATCCTGTCCCTCTCCCTGGTGTCTAGTGGACCCCTCATCCCCCACCCTGTCACCTCTGTCAGACTGACAGTGCCAACCCTGCTCTCCCCCCAGTAACCTGATTGGGCCACCGGCACAGCCCTCCACTCACCTCCATGGCTGGCAGCCCGACAGAGTGTTTCAATGAATGAGCATGTGCTGACACCCCACTACTAACTACGCCATCATCCAACAAGTGACCATTAATCCTAATGCACTGAGTATGGTCTGATAGCCACACAGACCTATATTCTCCAGGAAACAATATACCTGTATTGCTGGTTGCTGTGCACCACCTGCACTGATGCCACACCATAGTTCTTAAACTCTATAATAATTGGCATAACAATGTAACAAATAATGAGCACTTGTATAAACAGTGGAGTGACAAGGACAGTTAAAAAATGGAAGGGTTCTTAATACTCAGGCCAGGATACTCAAAGAGGTTGCACATGGTGCAACCCCAGTAATGCACCCGGTATGATATTGAAAGGTGGGACTAGCGCAGCACTAGTCCTGATGCACCGGGGTGCAAAGTTAATGTATGCCACGCAAATGTAGGGGGTGTGCCCATGCATATACGGCACATCCCAATATTCAGCCCGGGATGTGCAGCACATATGCTGGCACAACCCTGCTTTGTGCTGCATGGGGGGCCCAAAGCTGAGCCCCCCAAAAAGGAACAAAGCCAGGCCACCCACATGTGGGCTTCTGTATTGCAGGGAGCAACACAGCACTCACCAGCCATGGGTGGAAACCCACCCAGCAGGGACACCGTACATGAGCACCCACACCCTTCCCGGTGGTCCAGTGGTTCCCCCTTCCTCCATCCCATTATGCCCAAGAGGCAACCGTACAGTTTAAAAACCTGGCAGTCCAGTGGTAACTCCCCTCCCTCCCATAAACCCGATCGTGGGGTAGTAGTAGTAGAAATATATTCCCTGGTAGTCTAGTGGTATCCCCCCTCCATCCCATAAACCTGATTGTGGGCAAATGTTAAATATATTATCCCTGGTGTTGTAGTGGTATCCCTCTCCCTCTGTATGCCCGATCACAAGCAAATGTTAAAATGATGTCCCTGGTGGTCTGGTGCTACCCCCCCCCAACCACACTGCCCCACCACCCACTGAATGACAGCTTACAATTGCAGCTAGAAGGCTTTTGGTCCACATTGTGGACCAATGGGCTTACACCTGCTATCATTCGGCGGGCAGTATGTGGGCAGTTTACTGCCACCCGCCGATGCCGGGGAGAGCTGGGTTGGCAGGGGTGCCTGTGTGGGTGGGGGTGTGGGGGGTATCACTAGACCACCAGTGATATTATTTTAACATTTGCCCATGATCGGGCATATTGAGGGAGGAGGGTACCACTCCATCACCAGGGATTACATATTTAACATTTGCCCGTGATCGGGTTTACGGGAGGGAAGGGTGATACCACTAGACTACCAAGGAATACATTTCTAATACTACTACCCACGATGTACCTAACTTCACGCACCAAAGACCTTAAATAGAAGACCTCTCTTCTCAGTGAGGAGGTACCCTGCTGTGAAAAATGTTGGCTAGTGATGGTTTGGGATCTATCGGCACACGTAAACTTTTTGTCCAAAAGTTTGTGTAACAAAATTAACAGGAAGGGAGGTTTTCTGACATCCCTCTCTTTTTTTTTATAAGAACATCTCTATTAATACCCAAAAAATATACAAAAGATTCTAGAAACACAACCATACAAGCTCACAAACAAAGGAAATTATTGGTTCACCAAGTTAGTATACAATACTGTTCAATTAATAACATAAAGGTAATGTTGAGCCCTGAAAAAAGTAACAATAAAAAGTTAAAGCCAACAACGAAAACAATTATACACAAAGATCATCCACAATAAAAGCAAAATTTACTATATAAAAAAGGGCAAAATTAATCCAATAGAGAGAACCCTAATAACAAATCAGTGATGTATACTATCAATGAGGGAAACCAAAGAAAAAACACAGAGGCAGGATTGGAGGAGCCACCAAGAAGATGTCCATCTTAACAATAAGAAACACATGTTCCATCAACTGAAGTATATCAGTGGTCAATAAACAGCTCCTCTGTGCAGAAGGGATGAACAAAAATGTTGTGTTTACCAAAATGACAGATAGAGAACTCCGTATCAGGGTCTTCATTCCTCTCAAATCTGGATTCACTCCAGTAAAGTAGTGATTCTCAATCTCTATCATCCTTTCAGTTAGGGTTGTCAGAACCCACAAAAGTTATGTTTTCTGGATCTGGTATGAATAGTGCTGGGTGGAAGCTGTGAATTCTAAATCTGCAAAAATGCTGTGAAAATATTCTGAAATTCCAACTTACAGTACAAACATAGAAACATAGAAGCTGTCAGCAGAAAAGGGCCTTTTGGCCAACCTAGCCTGCCCTAAAGTCCCTACCTACTGTGACACAGTAAACATAGTGAGATTATAATTGACAGCAGACATGGACCGCAAGGCCCATCCAGTACTCCAATGCTACTGAACTCTAAATGATCTCTCGCCTTACCCCCACAGCCCTGTTACTAAGGTCCCCCTGTGTTTACCCCTTGCATGTGTGAAACCTGTTAACATTTCTGTACCCACCACCTATACTGGGAGGCTGTTCCATGCATCCACCACCCTTTCTGTGAATAAATATATCCTCACATTCCCTCTAAGTCTCCTCCTTTCCAGCTTGATATCATGTCCCCTCATCCTTAAGCATATGTTTCTGTGCAATATGCCACCCTCCTGTGTCTTATGGATAGCCTTGAGGTATTTGAATGTTTCTGTCATGTCTCCACTTTCTCTACTTTCTACCAGTGAGTACATATTTAATTCACTGAGTCTTTCCTCATAGGGCTTCTGATGCAGGACATGCACCATTTTGGTTGCCCTTCTCTGTACTGCCTCCACCCAATCTATGTCCTTCATGAGATGGTGCCTCAAGAAATGGACACAGTACTCCAGGTGTGGCCTCACCATTGATCTATATAGGGGTAACACTACCTCCCTTTTTCTTCTGGTGATACCCCTTCCTATGCACACCATCATCCTGCTAGCCTTTCATACTGCCTTATCACACTGGTTCGCTACCTTCAGGTCATCAGATATGGTGACCCCCAGATCCCTTTTTTGCTGCTGTTGTTGTTGATGTTGACATCTCCCCCCAATGATACATTGCCCTTGGATTTCTATGCCCCATGTGCATAATTTTACATTTTTTGGCATTGAAAACCAGTTGCCAAACCCTTGACCAGTCTTCCAGTTTTTTAGATCTCCTTTTATTTTCTCCACCCCCCCCCCCAGTAGTCCACTCTGTTGCAGATTTTTGTGTCATCTGTGAACAGGCATACCTTTCTCTCCAGCCTCTGTGCCATGTCACCAATAAAGACATTGAAGAGGACTGGTCCCAGTACTGACATCTGTGGCATCCTGCTGATTGCCTTATCTTCATCCAAGTGAACTCCATTTACCACCACCCTCTGAGTTCTGTTACTTAGCCAACTTTGTACCCATTTTACTATATTTGGACTCACTCCCATCTGCCTAGCTTGTTTATCAGTTTTCTGTGTGGGACATTGTTAAAGGCCTTGCTGAAGTCCAGGTAGGCCAGATCCACTTCTCTTCCCCGATCCATCTCCCTGGTAACCGAGTCAAAAAACTCTATCAGTTTTGTTTGGCAAGATCTTCCCCCTGTGAACCCATGCTGCTTTGGATCCTGCAATCCACTGGTGTTAAAGTATTCACCAATCCTTTCTTTAAGTAGATTTTCCATAACCTTGCAAGCCACCAAAGTCAAGCTTACAGGTCTGTAGTTTCCTACCTCCTCCCTATTCCTACTTTTGTGTATTGGGATCACTTCTGCCATCCTCCAGTCCCCAGAAACTTCCGCCGTATCCAATGATAGATTGAACAGGGCTGTCAGAGGTGCAGATAGTTCCTCCTTTAGTTCCTTTAGTATCCTAGGGTGAACCCCATCTAGCCAAAGAGCCTTGTCTACTTTTTGGTTTAGTATTTCCCTGAGAACTCTCTCCGTAAAAGGGCTAGTGTCCACCTCCCTTCCCTTAATGCCTTTATCCAGTATCTGTGTCCCGTCACCTACCCCTTTCTTTGTGAATACTGAACAAAAGCACCTTTCCCTATTTTAGTTTCTTCTGGTCCTCTTGCACACTCCCCCTTCCCCTTTTAGTTTTACTATCCCTGCCTTGTTTTTCTTCTTTTCATTTATGTACCTGAATAAAGTTGTATCCCCTTTTTTGCTGATCTGGCAATGTTTTCCTCTGTTTGTGCTTTAGCTCTCCTAACTGCCTTACCTGTCTCCCTTTGTTTCTCCTGATAACTCTCTCTCTGTCCTCTTTCTTCTGTGTCATGTTGTACATTTTGAATGCCTGCTTCTTTTGCTTTACCTTCTCTGCTACTTCCTTGGAGAACCATAGTGACCCCTTTCTTCTCTTGCTCTTTGTAACCTGCTTGACACAGAGGTTTGTTGCCTTCTCAGTGGCCTGCTTTATTCTTGCCCATTTTCCTCTACCCCACCCTTATTCCCTATTCCTCCTATGGCTTTCTGAGGCACTCTCCTATTTTCTTGAAATCAACCCTCCTGAAGTTCAGGACCCTCATTTTAGTGTGGCTTGGTTCTGGCTCTGTCCTTATGCTGAACCACACCATACAATGATCACTGGTTCCCAGGTGGCTTCCCACTGTGACAACAGTGACACTATCCCTGCTTGACAGTACCAGGTCCAGTAACTCCCACTCACAAGTGGGTTCTTTAACTAGTTACTTGAGGAACACCCCCTGGATGGAGTCACAGATTTCTCTACTTCTAACTGATGCTGCAGCAGGTAGGCTCCAATACACATCTGGTACAGTAGATGGAAGTCCCCCACTAATAGTACCTCACCCTTGTTAGCCATCCCTTTTATTTCATCTATCATATTCTTATCTCCATCCTCTCCCTGTGCTGGAGGTCTATAGATCATCCATATCCAAATCCCCTCCTGTCTCCAGGGTCACCCACAGTGCCTCCACTTTACTCTGTCACACTTGTATTTCTGTGGCCTTTATGTTCTCTTTCACATAAAAAGCCACCCCTGCTTCCTTTTTCCTATTGTGTCACTCTTGAAAAGCCCTCCGAAGTTGTCAAAATCAAAATCTTCCAACTGGGTTTTATGAATTTTCAGTGGCTTCCATGAAGTTTTCTGTCTGAATAGCCAGATTATACACATGAACTGCAGAATGACAGTACTGCCATTTAATTTTGTAATTATTTTCAGTGAATACAACCAACAATAACAAACAACATTGATGATGATCCAGCACAAAACATAAAAAAAGCAACAGACAATAAACAAAACTCCTCTGCACCCAACACCCACCCTCGAAAGCTGTCCCAAATCGTTTAATAAAAGGAATCTCCAAGGATAAATAAAATAATAATCATATCCAAAATGTACATAACAGCTAACAATATTTAATGAATAGAAAAATAATTAGAGAGTAGTTAGTCAAGCTTATTTTTAAGGAAAAACATGAGTTCTATGATGAACATTTGTTATATGCAAGCTGGCATTCAAGGCACTCAGAAGATTTGCATGCCATTCCAACCAGGTCAGAAGGGCATCAAACAACCAGTGATGCAGAGCTTTTTTGACAGCCACAACAATCAAAGCAATGTATCCCCTCAGATAACCTGGAGGCAGGCTAACAAATTTCAAGGAGTGAAAGCAGTCATTAAATTGAAGGACGGTTCTAAACAAAGTGTAATAAAAGTCTAAAATGGAATAACTGCTTCACAAGTCCATAAAATATGTAACAATGTGTCCACATTCCATTTACGCCTAAAACATAGGGGAGAATCTTGAATACCCATGTGGTGTAATTTCTGAGGGGTACAATAAAGATTATGGAGAATATTAAATTGCTGCAACCTTCAATTATCTTGTTTCAGATGTTTATAAATATCACCCCATACCTGTTGCCTTCACAAATCCATAACATATGTAACAATATGCCCACATCCCATTTACACCTAAAGTATATGGAAGAATCTGAAATGCCCACGCGTTGTAATTTCTAAGGGATAAAATAAAGATTATGGAGAATATTAAATTGCTGCAACCTTCAGTTATCTTGTTTCACATGTTTATGAAGATCTCCCCATTCCTGTTGCCATACCAAGGGAGACCAATTTAATTGTAAGGCATTTTGTCAAGAATAACATACACCTAAAAGCATCCTAGGATCATTAGTTTAATAGTATATGTATAGCCGAGATACTGACCCACAAGCAGCCGAAGTTTGTATCAAATCCTCATAGCTCATAGATGCTTGGGGGGAGGTCCATGGTGGGGGTCCAAAGTGAGCTATTAAGATGTGAGAGAGTTGCAAATATTTAAGAAAAACTGAACATGGAATATTATATTTCTGCTGCAGAAAAGAAAGAAGTCATCAATTTATCGGAACTGGAAATATCGGCCACCTTAATAGCTACAGTACGTCTAATGGGAGGAAACATTTTGGTACAGGATAGCGATCTATCCAGAAACTAGGGTTCAGAAAGAAGGGTTGACTAAGGCTTTGAATAGCAGGGTTAGAGAAGTATTTATTAAATTGAGCGTGTGCATGAAAGGGAACAATAAATAAGGGTATTTTTTAAAACCAAAGGGAGTGTAGAGGGGGAAAGATATAAGAAGGCTGGTAGTTGGATAATATGCCAAAGACAAAAGACTTTTTCAATGGATAACCATTTCAGGACATAGTGGTCCATAACTGAGTCTACAGTGAATAGCCCCATTTAAAATATTTACTTCCATGACCCTGCCCAGCTGCGTGCAAGTTAGGTGAACAAAGGCCAGCAAAGAACTTTGTGAATGTAAGTTTCTGATAAGCTCTATGTATAGCTTTATGGAAGTAAGACAAGAGTGAAGTCTGAGCCGGCCCGGTAGCACTGAGGACTGAGGCGCTGGATGCCTTACCTCATGTCACACTGGCAACCCGGGTTTGAGAATGAGCCAGGGTCAACAGAAAGCCAGCACGGGGGGGGGGAGGAGGGAGCAGGATTGAGCAGCTGAAAGGCAACTCTTCTCTCCTGGACAGGACTCTGTCACCTACTGTATTTCCACTGCCCCTAGATGGAGGTCTGTGGACAGTGCAGGTGAGTAGGCGGCAAGCAGTGGGAGCGTGTCTGGTGCCACAGTGTGCACCCGTGCTCCGCATGCAGCCAGACAGGGTCAGGAGAAAATAGGGGGTAAAATCAGGCTAAAATACAAATAATTAAAAAAAAAAGGATTAAAATCTACAAAACCAGGTTTGAGTTAAGACTTTATTCAACATCCCTAAGTGGTATAAAATGCATGGCAAAATACTCATCTTAATAAAAATATTTCTTCCCCAGAAGGATAAAGGAAGGGTCATCCATCTGTATAAATCCAATTTAATGGACAATAGAAGTGGGGTGAGATTTAAGTTTGCAGTTTCAGGAGGAAGCATGAAATCTGCAAGCCAAAATATTTGATTACTTTGGATTACCAATGGAGCTGGTGTGAGACTATGGTTGACCTGAATACATAAGAGTTCAAGGGCATGACAGAAGTTTTATCCAAATTCAGTTTATAAACTGATAAGGAACCAAATGCAGCAATGCCAGCCAAGGCAGCCAGAAGAGAGCTCTCAATTAAAGAAATATGCAACAAAATTTCATCTGCATATGCAGAAAACGTATATTCAGTCTGGGAAATTCATATACCCTGAACCATCGGTTAGCCTATAATGGCTGAAGCAATGGCTGTAGATACAAGTTAAAAAGAAAAGGAGATAGAGGGCAACCCTGATGGGTTCCAGAAGTAATAAAAAAGAATTGAGATATAACACCATTGCAAGTTAAAGTGACTGAAGGTGAGGTATACAAAACTCAAACCCACTGAATAAATTCCAGCAGGATATTATAAGCACCAAGCACTTCAAATAAAAAAGGCCAATAAACACGATCAAAAGCTGTTTTGGCATCCAGGGAGACCAGGTCTGCAGCGATCCTGGACTCAATGGGGGAGGCAGTATAGTGCAGTGGTTTAAGGCTCTGAGCTGCAAATCTGGTGACATCCAGCAGACCAGACCTGGGTTTGAACCCCACAGCTTCCAGTTGCATACTGTGTGACCCTGAGCAAGTCACTAACTTCCCTGTGCTTCCAGGTCGCACCTGTAAAAAAGCTTTCGGCTTAGTGTGCTAGTCCTGGTTAAATAACTAACAAAAAAAAAAGCAATGGATGCTGAGATTAAATGAAAGAGTTTTTGGGTATGGTCATTAGACACTCTCCCCTTCATAAATCTCACCTGCTCTTATCCTAACAAGTGAGACAAAACTCCTTCTAATGGATGGGCCAGAATTGTTGGCAAAATGTTAAAATCAATAGTAATAAGAGAAAGAGGTCAATAACTTGAGGGGGAAACTCATCCTTGCCAGGTTTAAGGAGGAGAGTAATATACGCTTGGGTGAGAGAGACATCAGTGAGGCCATGTGTATGAATATAGTTAAACATGTCAGTTAATAAAGGGATAAGTTCAGATGTGAATATTTTGTAAATACTGGCAGAAAAAACATCAGGACCTGTTGCCCGATCAGGGAGAAGAGAAGAAATAGCTCAACAGACTTCAGTTAGTGTAACTGGTCCTTGAAGGGACCTACATTGAGGTTTGGTAAGACTAGTTAAAGGAGTTTATCGGATGTAGTCAGAAAAAAGGATATGGAGAGAAAGGTCAGGTGGTGCTGCAGTATTTAAATGTTGAAAATAAGATCTAAACATTTCTAAGATTTCACGATGTTTAGAAATTAAATCCCCTACGTCGGACCTATGAATACCTTGGATAACCCTGAATGCTTCCTGCTGTTTTAGCCACAAGGCTAAAAGTTGTGTGCCTTTTCTCCCTGCTCCAAATATCTCCCCTTAGTCCAAAAGATAGCCTATTCACCACATTCTTTCAATAAGGTGTGATTCTTAGAGTGAAGGTGAATTAAGGGTATGTCAAGTCCTTTCAGATGTAGTAGAAGACAAGGAGGCCTAAACAGAACATATCTGAGTAAGCAAAGCATCACAATAATGTTGACACTCTTAAGCTTTCTTAGATGCTTATGTGTGTGCTTTCATCCTGAATAGCAGCATTCGCTGCCCCCCACAGAGCATATAATTTTTTCACAGGTTTATTAAGCATCAGAAAGGATATAATATAATTTTGCAAAATGTCTGCCAAGACATTATCCCACAATAGTTGATTGTTGAAATGCCAGATAGAGTCTCCATCTATACCACCCTATAGAAGAAAAAAAAACATTGAAATAGACATGATCAGAAAGAACTAATTATTTAATCTCACTTGTAAGTATCACTGATGATCACAGTCCAGTGTTCCTTGACTGGTCAGCTAAATTGAATAAAATAATAGAAGCAAGGATTATAAAATATAGATGGCTTAGAGATTTGAATGAGTGAAGGTTCTTTGAGGAGTCACAGTTACTTGATTGGTCGTTTCTGGATAATATAACCGATATTTATTTATTTATTGATTGATTTATTAGCTTTTGGTTACTGGGTAAGTGCACTAGGAAACAATCCTGCCTATTTTCAGGCACGATCTGGGAGAGCACAGGACAATGGTATACATATTACAGTAGTACAACTTAAATTCAAAGAAAACATACGGTAACAATAAATAATTTAACATCATACACATTGGATAAAACAACAAAACTGGTATGTCAGGATACAAAACACATTAAAAGCAATATTGTAGCAAGAAATGGGAGTAGGTCTGGGCCTCAGGCCGGTGGTCAAGTGTAGTTATGTTATGAACATTTGCAGTGACCAAGGGTGTGAAGGTGAGAGAACAGCGAGTTTTTAAAGACTCAGTGAGAGGCAGAATTTTTAACCTGTAGGGGGAGTGAGTTCCAGAACTTCGGGGCAAAGTAAGAGAATGCCTGTTCGCCCATTTTTTGCAGCGCAAGGTCTAATTGAGAGCAAAGGGACAGAGGAGGACCTGAGGGTACGGGTTTGGGAAGTGGGAGTCAGCAAGTTGGCCAGGGAGTCTGGGCTAGTAGGTCTAGTTAGGGAGTCAATAAAGCATCCCAGTGAGTAGGCCCAGAGATCCTTGGGTGACAGCCAGTTTAAACTGGAGTAGAGGAGGCAGTGATGAGTAAGGTGAGGGGCAGTTAAGGCGAATCTGCAGATATTGTTATAGAAAGTGCCCCATTTGCTGAGAACACTGGAGTTGGCAGAGTAAATAAGAGGTAGAGCATATTGGAGCTGAGGGAGAAGCACTCCCCTTGCTGCAGATAATCTGGCTGATGGTGTGAGGGAGTGGCACACTCGGTAGGCACTACCAATTTTTGCATTAATGGCACAACAAACCGCATTGACATGTATTGAAAACTCGAGGGAGGGATCTAGTGTGACCCCCAGGTATTTGAAGAAGGACGTGTTGGTGATAGAGGAACCATCCTGGCAGTGAACCAAGAGCTTAGGAGCCATGGAGGGCAGTTTTTTTGAAGAACCAAATAGCATGGCACGTGTTTTGTCCAGGTTAAGATATTGATGGCTGTTCGAGAGCCATTGTTGAAGGACTTGAAAATAATTTGAGAGAGTGGAATTGATGTCCTTTATCGATTTAGATGCCGAATAGAGAACAGGTCATCAGCATACATGAGAGTGCAGCTGTGACGGGAAGGGTAGGGAATATCATTTAGAAAAAGGGAGAAAAGGAGAGGATCGAGAGTGGACCCCTGTGGGATGCCACGGGTGATTCTTTTGGGGGAGGGTAGAGCCTTGTGGAAAGCTACCGCCTGAGTGCGATTGTCCAGGTAGCTATGGAACCATGATAGAGTGGGGTCAGAGGCACCAATGGATTGGAGCTTCGCCAGCATGAGTGGGTGATGACCCATGTCAAAAACTTTGGACAGGTCGATGAAAACAGCACCGGTGAGTAGGCCATTATCCATATTGCTTTTGATATCGCTGGTGAGTTGGGTCAGAGCCATGGTGGTACTGTGTCCAGGCCTAAATCCATGTTGGCAGGGGGTTTGAAGATTGAACTTGGGAGGTGTTCAGAGAGCTGGTGGTGGACTACTTTTTCAAGAAGCTTACTGAGAGTGGGGAGGAGAGAAATGGGCCAATAGTTGGACATAAGTTTGACATCACCCTTTTTGAGAATTGGGATAGTTCTGGCCATTTTACAGGCAGATGGGAGAGAGGAAGTACTGATAGAAAGGTTGAAAAGCCTCGTGACTGCTTGGCCAGCCAGGGTGCAAACTGCCTGAGTATACCAGGATAGATGCCATCGGGGCCCGGGCCCCTGTGGGCTGGTAGGGTATTGAGAAGCTTACGTACTTCATGGTACATGGTCAGAGCCAGTGCCAGGGTGGGTGGAGTGGGAGTCATTGAGGGAGCAGAGGACCAATCAGCTAGGGTCATAGCTGGTGCTTCAGCAGGTAGTGAGGAAAAGAGAGAATTAAAAGCATTGGCAATGGTGAACGGGTTGTTACAGTGAATGCCCTGTATATTCATGTCCGCTGGTGTCTGTGGCTTGTCATTGCCAAGAATTTCCTTGATTTGGGCCTAGTACTTTTGAGGGTTGTCAGAAGACGACTTTAGGAGGTTCCTATAGTAGGTGCTTTTAGCCAGGTGTATTTCTTTTTTGCAGTTGTTCTGCAAGGATCTATAGGCTTCAAAGTTGGTGCAAAGATGAGAGACCTTCCATGCAGACCAAAGTTTGTCCCTGCATTTCAGCAGTTGAAGCAGGGGGCACGTGAGCCACTTGGTCACCTTCCCTGCCAGCCTGCGTGTGGTGACGGGGATATGTTGGTTTTGTAGAGAAAGAAGGATGGAGTTGAAATAATCAGTTGCATAGTTAATGTCCTCAGTTAAGTAGAGAAGAGACCAGTCAACAAGCCTAGATCAGTTGTGAAAGCATCCAAGCTTAGGTGGGAGAGGTTTGGGAAGGAAACAACTTTAGATGGAAAGATGGGGTGGAGGTGTCCCAGACACAGTAAACTGGATAGTGATCGCTAATGGTGTCAGGGAGCACACCTGCCGTGGTGACGTATTCCTTCCTATTTGTGAGGATCCAGTCGAGTAGGGTGGTGCAGGCACCCCTCTGGGAGACCCTGGTGGGTTCCTGGATGAGCTGAGATAGGTTTGCCTTACTAACCAGGGAGGATAGGTGGGCTGGGCTATTCACTGACCAGTCATGGTTGAAATCCTTTGCATACCAGAAATGTTATTATTATTTTACTTTAATTTGCAATAAAATAATACCTTTTAAAACATTAAGGGTTAGGGGGAACAATAATATTTGGTTTACCCCAACCTACTGAAATAGATTAGGAAAAGAAACTGAGCATGGAAAATATACAGAAGGACAAAACAACTGAATCATCAAATATTGTATAAAGAGTTTAGGAACAAATGTCAATTAGCTATTCAAGCTGCAAAAAATGATTTTTTTAAGCAAAAATTTATGGAAGTCAAGGGGAATTCACATGCAACATGGAATACACTCAATTTGTTAATGGCTAAATCTAAAAGGAGTGAAAATTATGTAATAGAAAAGGACGGTAATATAACTATGCAACCTAAAATTGTGGCAGAAGCCTTTAATTTACATTTCACTAATCTGGGGAAGTATAGTTCTACTGTGGGCAATATGGAAAGTTCTAGGAGCCATTTGGATGCTCTCTTACATCTAAATGGTGATAAATTTGTTAGTGGTTACAATATTCCAAAATGTTATTTTCGTTATTTACATACTAAGGATGTAGTTGATCTTGTATCTAAAATGGATCCAAGGCACAGTAATGGATCAGACAATATTGATTATACGATTTTGAAAAGGGTTATTAATAGTGTGGCCAGTGCATTAACAAAATTGTTTAATTATTCCCTTTGTCATGGGACTTTTCCAAATGTGTGGAAAAGTGCAGTTGTAAAGCCTATTTTTAAGTCAGGGTTAAGCTCTAACCTTAATAATTATCATCTGATTTCTATGTTGGCTCCTCTTTCCAAGATTTTAGAAAAAATAGTTTCAGTTCAGTTGACCGAACATCTTGCAAAATATAATCTTTGGTCAGATTCACAATACGGCTTTAGGCCTAACCATAATACTGAGACAGCCTTGGTGAGGTTCACCAGTTAAGTTACCAAAGCAATAGATAATGGAGATCTTGTTGCAGCGGCCTTTGTGGACTTCACCAATGCTTTCGATCTTGTGAGTCATGACATACTCTTGAAGCAGTTATCTGCTGTACAGTTATCAGATGGGGTTATTTCCTGGTTTGGTGATTATTTATCTAACAGGAATCAGAAGACATTAATTAATGGAACATTATCTGAGCCAGCATTGTTGAAATGTGGAGTCCCTCATGGCTCCATATTTGGTCCTTTGCTTTTTTCTTTATTTGTGTATTCTTTATCGGTTAATTTTTCAAACACTGAAGTATTATTATATGCAGATGATGTGGTTTTATTCTGTTCTGGTTCCAATCTTCTGATTCTTCAAAATACTTCACAACAAGACTTTAGTCTGCTCCACTATTGGTTTGATAAACATAAATCGGTGCTAAACTCTGCAAAAACCAAGACAATGGTGTTCTCTCATTCTAGGAGAGTGCAAACACATAAACTAACTATTCTTGATAATTTGGGTAGTGTAACTGAACAGGTTAGATTGTTTAAATACTTGAGAATATTAATTGACTGTCATTTAACATTTGAGTCTCATGTTTTGGAATTAATTGAGTACACAAAAAGGCTGGGGTTTCTTTATTGAATTAGAATCAATCTTACAGTTGATATCAGGTCATTACTTACACATAGTCTATTATTATGTATAATGGATTATGGGTCCATAGTATATTCCCATATTTCTGATAGAATGTTTTCCAAACTTCAAGTTACTTATCACTCTACGTTATGCTTTGCTACTGGCCAACTGTGGTTAACACATCATTTTTCTCTTTATAAATATTTTAGTTGTTTGTCTTTAAAGGGGCGTTTTAATTTCAGATCACTGAGGTTTTTACATAAGGTTCAGTTAGGTATTTTGCCACAAAGTATTCTTAGTCTATTTTGTAGAAATATAAAATCTGGTTGTACAAGATTATGGAGTAAGGAGGGTTTTCTGGTGCCTTTCTTTCATACATCTTTTGGTCAAATTTATTTGAACTTTACCAGTGTTATGATGTATAACCATCTTCCTTATAATGTTACAAGTCAAATGCAGTTATCAATTTTTAAGATAGCTTTTAGAAATAATTTGTTGGTGAATTCAATTTGTAAATGTTTTATATAATGTATATTTATTGATTGTATATTGTTCTTGTAAAGTCTGATGCGTTATGTTTGTTGTATAAACTGGTCATTTGTGAAAATGGGCTTGTCCCACAAACTTATCAGTATAAAAAATTAAATGAAATGAAATGAAAAAGTAAACCCAGGACATTTTTCTGAGAAACTAAAAAAAAAAAGTCAAGCCAAGAATAGGAATTACGTGGAGAAGAACAGAAGGTACAAGAATGATGTGTAGGGTGGAGCAAATGCCATGAGTCAATTAGACTCAATCAATCCATGATGTCCCGCAAACCTCTTCAAGCTAGAGAGAGGCCTTTCCTAGATATGCCCATCTGATCTAAATCTCATTGATAGACTACATTCCAATCAGGATCCATAATTAGGGGAAGGTGAGTATAAGGGGTAAGTATAGAGGCTAAAGAGGTGAAAAATTTTGGATTAGCAATAGTGGAGCCATAAATAGAACCTAGGACAAGTTCATGGAGCCCTAGTCTACCGCGTATCAAAATGAATTGACCTTCTGTATCCTAATGCTCTGTCAACAACTGAAAGGGTAAGCTGCAAGATATTAAAAAACATACCCCTCGTTTTTTGGTACTATTACCCACACCAAATACCTGGCCCACCCAAAAGCATCTAAAAAATATTCTGGTCTTGATTTAAATGAAATTCTTGAAGAAAATCAACATCATTCCCCAAATGCTTCAGGTGTTTAAGAACTGCATATCACTTTTTAACATCCTGAGAGTCTTTAATATTTCTAGTCAAGAATGAAAAACAATTAATCATTGTGCCATAAATAAAGACATTATAAGGCTAATCAACAGCACAAGCAAAATCCCATCTCACAAGAAAAGAAAAAGAGGGTTAATGGGGCAGCACAACCCATCCTCCCACCAAAAAAGATAACCCTCCAAATTGCTGACAAGCTAACTGAAAAAATAACAAACTGTGAGCATAACAATTATATAACCATAAAAAAACAACAGTGTAGGACAACAAAAAATAATAAAACCTTCAAACCTCACAACCGACTACAGAGGCCATCCCTCCTACACCAATCGGTCAGTGATTAGTTGTCAACTGAGGCTCTAACACAGGGCTCTGAATTGCACATAATAAGCAACTGACAAACAGAGACAGCTATCCTGGAAGAATAAAATATACCACCCCTCCTTCCCTTCAAGTGTATCAACAATGAAACGTTATCCCTATGTAACTAAGACTGTAAAATGAGTGCCTAATTTAAGGGAAATGAGAAGGGAGGGTAAAAATGAAAAGCCCCAAAATTATAACAGTTGTCAACAAGAAGGGGGGGGGGTATTCTCATCAATCGAGCATATAAAAAACGGGGAAATTAAACATTAAGCTTTGAAAAAAAAGATACCAAAAAGAATGAAAAAATATATAAACCCCAAAAAGTACAATACCCAAAAAGGAAAAGAATAGCCTTTAAAATGAGAATGAGACAGTCCACAAAAGCAAGCAGCCCCCATAAAGTTGCATGATTAATTAAAATAAGCAAGCTATACAAAATAGTAACTGACACCTATAGAATCACTACAAAAAAAAGAATAATAATAATGCAAGTATAAATGGGGAGATCATGGTGGAAAATGAAAAGGTTATTTAAATGTTTCTTCCCTGCCAAACTGATCAATGAAAAGTAAAAAGCATCCCACCGGCAAAAAACGTATTCATAACAGAACTAGTTAGAAAAGCAATTAATAAAAACCTATTATCCTCACCAATTAATGAAAAATCTATTACTGAGAAGACCACTTATATAGATAAAACTCTTTTTTTACCTCATCAAGAAATTGAAGAGACTAAAATATCTACTTAATATAGGTATAGTATCCCTTCCCCAACTCAAATTCAGCCACTGTCTATATCTTATATTAAGAACAGCCTAGAAAGCTAGAGGTCAGTAATGCCTATCCAAAAACTACACTTACCATCAGATGGAAAAGATAAAAAAAAGACATTTAGAAAAACAAACAATGACAGCAAGATAAAAAGGACACAAAAAGAAATTAACTGTTCCGAACAGGCTGCTAATACATATAATGTACAATCAAAAGTTGTAAGAGTACAAAGGAAAAGTGATAGTAAGTATCAATACCCTCTTTATAGAACAATTGAAAACCTCGGAGCCCTACAGCTAAAGTTCAATAAAATCATTCTGAAACTCCAGCTGTGCTCTGTGCAGTTTTAAATACAAACTATTCCAACATTACCAAAACTTGGAATATGTTCCAGACCAAGCAAAAGGAAAAATTACCATACACAAAAAGGAGACACATCCATGTCCACTATAACCACCCACGGGAACTAAGTATGCTACCAGTACCACCAATAAAGGTAGGAAAATCACTAAGTATAACAATAAATGGACAACTATTGTCAATCCAACTCTGACAGCACATAACAGTAACAACATTAAAAACACATTTTGTTTAGTTAATAATAGAATAACAGGGAAGGCAGAAGAATAAACAACAACCAATAAGACCTTATAAAGGGGAGGGAACCCCAGTCATGGGGTGGGGTGGGGGTTTCAGGGGTAGGATGGGAGTTCACATTTGGGCCTGGAATGGGCACTGATCCTCAAGTGGACTCAATAGACCATAGGGCCTACTCTGCTGGCTTCTTAGTATGCTAGTATAAAGTCGAGATGTCCACTAAAGCAAAGATTAGAAGCTGTACACATAGCAGAGGAAATTTCCAAACATGTAAAAATAAAAATCACCACTTACAAAAATCACACACAGTTATGTCCACTAGAATCACCCATGAGGATTAATCATTCTACCGATAACACCCGTGACACTAGGACATTTATTAATTATAACAGTAAACAGGCAGCTATCATTATTCAGAATTTGACAACATGTAACAGTGACAACATTAAAACATATTTGTTTACTAATAATGGAATTACATAGAAGATAAAGGAATAAACAACAACAGATAAAACTAAGTAGAATCAAGCTGCCCACTAAAGTGGAGATTAGAAGCTGCGTATATGGAAGAGCAATATAACAGTGTCCAGTTAGTGCCAACCAAAAGCTACTTATATCTGAGAACAAAACTTGCATTTCCAGTTGAACTTGTTCCAGGGAAGTGAAAAGCTTAAGATCCACATTCTTGGTCACTTCCAACTTAGTTGGGTAGACGAGGTGAAGGCGAATACCAGCAGCTGTAAGAGAAGTGGTTGGGGGATGATATGCAGCCTTCATCTGGTGAGTTGAAAAAGGAAGATCCTGCACAACCTGAATAAATTGATTATCCCATATCACTTTCTCCTGGCTCTGGGCTTTCATAAGAACATGTTGCCTGTCCAGATAGTTAAGTAATTTGAAAATCAAAGGACAGGGTTGCTCTCCCTCAGCAGGCATAGCTCAAAGTGTCCAATTGGCCAGTTCAACAACTTACTGTGGGCCATTCGTAGGGGGTCCAGTGATATGTTCACACAGGTACTGTACAAAAGCTAAAACATCTTTCCCCTCAGCATGTTCAAGATGACTGAGAATAACAAGATTGTTATGACTGCTGTGACCTTCTAAATCATTTATCTGAACCTCTAACTTTGCCTCCTTTTGCCAAAGAAGAACAATTTTGGGATCAATTCTACTGCGCCAATCCTCCACAGAGCTCAAATGAGCCTCTAAATCACCCACTCATCAGGCAAATTCAGTAATAGCAGGGTGCAGGGTCTTCATATAATCTGTCAAGGTGAAGAAAGCCTCCCAGAGCAGAGATATTTATTGCAAAAAATGTTCCACAGTTAGAGGAATGGGCTCTGGCACAGTGGAGGGTAGAGGGGTAGAAACCTGCTTAGTCTGATTTGAACCATGATCCTTCATCAAAGTGACAGGAGGAGTATGATACAGGACAGGCTGTGGTTTCATAGTGTCCATTAACTCCATCAAACCACATGTCTTATCTAAGTTGGGCACTAAACAAAAACTGTGAAAACCAGAGGGCAAAAAGTTATTAAGAGCAATAGCCAAAACAAGAAAAAATAATAAGTTGGGCCATTGAGCTACACAAAGACACTGGCACTCAGCTCTGGAAGATCATGTGATTCCTTAGTAATGTGGTTTCATAAAACATTCTGCAATACATGCAGTCATTCCATCATTTAGTGGTCAGTTTTGTAGAATTCCTTTCATCAATGTAATACATCAATCTACAATTCATAAATTCATTCAACTGTTTTAAGCCAGAACTTCATGAAATTTCAAAAGTGCATTCTGAAATTTTGTAGAAACAAACTTACAACTTTTACAGTGATTCTGCCAGCAGAATTTTGTTTTTGCATAGCACTACTCTAGAACATTTCAAATAGTTTTAGGGTTCTAATCTTTAGCACTCAAACTCTTTTGTGTATAGGACTGGAGAGAAAAGATCTGATAAAGATGCTGATTGGAGAATTAAAACATAGAAGTCCTGCCCTCTCAGCACAGCCATATCATTGAAACATAGAAACATAGACTTTGACGGCAGATAAGGACCTCTAGGCCCATCTAGTCTGCCCATTTCCCTACCTACAGGCTAGGCCGCAGATCCTAGTTAACCAACAGCCTATTTCTTCCTCTCCCCCCACAAGAATTGCCTTATGTCTGTCCCATGCATTCTTGAATTCTCCCACAGTTTTAGACACCCACAACCTCCTCAGGAAGGCTGTTCCATGCATCACTACCCTCTCTGTGAAATAATACTTCCTCATTGCCCTGAACCGCCCCTCCTTCTATCTTTAAATTGTGTCCCCTTGTTCTTGTAAGTCTCTTTTCTGAAAGATGCTACCCTCTTGGACTTGTTGATTCCACTGAGGGTACTTAAAAGTTTCTATCACGTTCCCCTCCTTTCTTTCCTCAAGGGTATACATATTAAAGCTCCTTTAGTCTCTCCTCATCTGGCTTCTCTTGCAGACCCTGCACCATTGTAGTTGCCCTCCTGTGGACTACCTCTATCCTGTCTATGTCCTTGCGGAGATGGGGTCTCCAGAACTGGACACAGTACTCCAGATGGGGTCTCACCAACTGTCTGTACAGAGGGATAACAACTTCCTGTTTTCTGCTGCTGATGCCTCTCCCTATACATCCCAGTATACCCCAGCCCTCCCTACTGCCTTCTCACATTGATTGCTAACCTTAAGGTCATCTGATATGATTATCCCCCAGGTCCCTTTCCTTTTTTGTTGTTGTTACTACCTCCCCACTCATTGTGTATTCTTCCCCTGGGTTCTCGTTTCCCAGGTGCATTATTTTGCACTTCTTTGCATTGAATCCTAGCTGCCATACTTGACCATTCCTCCAACCTTGCCAAGTCCCTTTTCATCCTTTCCATGCCTCCTTGTATCAACCCTGTTGCAGATCTTTGTCATCTGCAAAAGGCATACTTTCCTTCCAGTCCCTCTGCAATGTCACTGATGAGACATTAAAAGGACTGGACCCAATACCGAACCCTGCGGTACCCACTAGTAACCCTCTTTCTTAGAGTGGACTCCATTTACAATTACCTTCTGTGTCCTGTTGTGCAGCCAATGTTTTACCCAGGCTACCACCCTGGGACCCACTCCCAGGCTGGTTAATTTGACTATTAATCTTTGTGTGGGACTGTGTCAAATGCCTTGCTAAAGTCTAGGTAGGCCATGTCCACAGTCCCTCCCTAGTCTACTACTTTGGTCACCCAGTCAAAGAAATCTATTAGATTCATCTGACATGACCTTCCCGCTGTGAACCCATGCTGCCTTGGGTCCTGTTCTCCACTGGCCTCTAGGTACTCAACTATTCTCTCCTTCAGAAGTGACTCCATCACTTTCCCTACCACAGAGGTCAGACTGACAGGTATGTAGTTTCCTGCTTCTGTCTTGGTTCCACTTTTGTGAAGGGGAATCACATCCGCCTTCCTCCAGTCCTCGGGTACCACCCCATCCTCCCATGATTTATTAAAAAGAGCAGCAGTGGTTTCACTAGTTCCTCCCTTAATTCTTTTAGAATTCTGGGGTGAATTCCATCAGGACCCATTGCTTTGTCCACCTTCAGTTTTAGGAGTTCTTGCAGAACCCTTTCTTCTGTGAAAGGACTGGGATCGAACCCCTATCAAGAATGCTTCTGTTAATTGGATTAGACACTTCCCCACCTCTTTTGCAGAATACTGAGCAGAATATTCATTCAGTATTCCTGCTTTTCACTGTCCCCTCTGCCCACCCACCATTCATTCTATTCAGCTCACTATCCCTCCCTTTGTGTTTCTCGCTCGCTGATGTACCTATAAAGGTTTTATCCCCTTCTTAACTGAGTTGGCTATCTTTTCCTCAGTTTGGGCCTTTGCTATTCTGACTTCCCTCCCTGCTTCCTTCTGCCTTAACTGGTACAGCTCTCTGTCCAGCTCCTTCTGTGTTTCCTTATACTTCTGGAATGCTATATTTTTCTTCCTGACTTTCACAGCCACCTCTTTTGAGAACCATAGTGGCTTTTTCTTTCATTTTGATTTGTTTATTTGCTTCACACAAAGGCTTGTTGCCTCTGTGATGGCAGTTCTGATAATTCCCCATTGTTGCTCCCACTCCTTCTAGCCTGTTTGCTAGTGCTTTTCTGAGCACTCTCCCATCTTGCAAAGTCAGCCCTCCTAAAGTCCAGTACCCTCACTTTTGTATGGCTTGACTCTGTAGCTGAGTTTAACGTGAACCACACTGTTTGATGGTCACTTGTCCCCAGATGGCAACCCACTTCTAGATCTGAGATCCTCCTCACTGCCCCCGTTTGAGAGCACGCAGGGTCTAAGATTGCTCCCTCACGGTGGGTTCCGAAACTAGCTGTCTAATGCCTGCCACCTGTAGGGCATCAAGAATGGCCCTGCTCTTGGATGTGGCTGCAGCAAATATGCTCCAGTTAACATCTGGCATATTCAGGTCTCCTATCAACAGTATCTCCCTTTCTCTGCCATTCTAAGAATGCCTTCTATCATATCCTTGTCCATTTCTTCCCCTGACATGGGGTCTGTACACTAACCCCTGTGCGGATTGTGGTGCTCTTTCCAGTCTCCAAGGTGACCCACAGCGCCTCCTCTCCCTCCTGTTTACTCTTTTGTTCAGTTGCTTTTATCCCTTCCTTTACATAGAGAGCTACTCCTCCCCTCTTCTCCCTGCCTGTCTCTCCTGTAGGTTATGTACCTGGTATGTTAACATCCCAGTCATGGTTCTCTGTGTACCATGTTTCTGTGACTACTACGATATCCAGGCATCCCTCTTCCATTAAGGCCATCAGTTCAGGGAACTTTGCCCAGATTATGAGCATTGGTACTCATTACCCTCCATTTCCTGATGGCCTTACTCCCTTTTGCCCCATCCCTGTCCTTCTTGCCTTTGTCACTTTCTCCATTTACCCCTGCCCTTCTCCCTATCGACACCTCTATGTTGGTGTTTGCTGCACTTACTACCGTGATTATTTTGGGGGGCTAGGATTCTCCTGCTCCTTTCCAGTGCCTCCCCCGTTGGCTAGTTTAAAAGCTTGCCAATGAAGCATTTAAACCTATTACCTAGGATCCTGGTTCCCCTCCCAGACAGATGCAGCCCATCATGCCAGTATAGGCTTGCATCACTCCAGGTGGACCCCCAGTCCCCAATGAAGCCAAATCCCTGAGCTCCACACCAGTTTTTCAACCACTGATTGAATTCCATGGTGCAGAACACCCTAGCCTCTCCTATGCCATAGATGGGTAGCACCTCCGAGAAGGTTACCGTACATGCTACTTGACTAAGGCCCCTTCCCAATTCCACAAACTCCTCCTGCACTTCTCTAATCCCTTTCTTAGCCAGGTCATTTGTCCCTAGGTAGACAATGACATCCAGCTCCCTCCCCTGTGCAGCTGCTCTGGCAATCCTGAGGATTCGCTCCCTGTCCCTCCAAGCCATGGCGCCTGGCAGGCACCTTACCTCCCTCTCCCCTTCCTCCCCGAGTTCTACCTTCCTAACAATGGAGTCCCCCACCAGGAGTTGTTTCCTTCCCCTGCAGGGTCCCCTTCCACCCTCCTGTGGGTCTCCTTTGTGGAGGTTTCTCAGCATCCTCCTTGGTCTCCACTGTGGGTGCCTCCATAGAGGAACCACACTTTGCCAGAATGGCATAGGAAGTGTGGAGAGGTACAACTGGAGGATCGCCTCTGTTCCACCACCCTCACCCTCCCTGAGCCCACTGTGGTCCAACCGCTCCTCATTCTTGGCAACCTCCGAGGCAACCCAGTGGCACTGGTGGTCCCTGGATGGAAGAGGAGGTCCCACAAATCCTGGCCAACTCAGCCTGGAGATGAGCAACCTCCTCCCTCAGCCCAGAGAGGTGCCTGCAGATGGGACAACACCGCATCCTCCAGAACATCTCCCGGAAGACTGCTACTCCACAGCCACTGCACTGCACCACTCCAAACATGTCTTATTTCTGGCCCCTTAACTGTTTGCAATCCTTACTCTTTCCTCTGTTTTTTTCTCTCTCTCCTTACTTTCTGCCTGTGTGCCCTTTAAGCTCCTGGTTGTCCTGTTCTGAGACAAGAATATCCTATATTTCTCAGTAGACCACTTACTTGCTCAGAGGCAGACCTCCAGCAGCTAGAGGGGGCCGGAGAGCTACTCTTGCCCTTCTAGGATGGTGGGTCCTTGGTGGTTCAGTGATCACTCACTTCCTGCCCCTAAATAGGAAGTTCCTGTTGTCAGTCAAATCTTGTGCCTATAAAAATAGAACTAGCTTTGGGTGGAGGGGAGGGAAGGAGGGCAATATAGTCCCAGCAGAGAAGTTCAGTCACACAGTAGTCCTTTCTCCTGGTGTCTTCTGCCAAGCTATTAGCTGAAACTTTCTAAGGCAGTCTTTAAATGTAGCTTCCTTCTAGCTAAGCCACTCCCCTTCTTACCAGATCTTTCTACAAGTAATTTAAACCTCACAGCAGTTAAGTCCTTTCAGTCACCTGAGATTTACACCTAGATAACTCTTTAGATACCCATTCAGTTCAGTTAACCCAAACACACACTTTTTTTTTTGTATGTTAGTTTTTTACCCTAAATTAAAGGTCCAAATACAAAAGTTCTTCTACTTTAGTCCCAGCAGAGAAGTTCAGTCACACAGCAGTCCTTTCTCCTGGTGTCTTCTGCCAAGCACATGGAGAAAAGAGAAACACGTGCCATTCAAAATGCAAATGCCAAGTACCGTGATTTTATGCATCTGGTACATCTGCACATGAGAAGCACATTCTCGTATAGTCTCCCTGTTAAAAATTTATGGATGTAATTCCCAGTAAATAGTTTGTTTTCCAGGCTGGCATCTCCTTTTTTGAAATATCAGAACAAATACCACCCCCCCAAAAAAAACACAAATATTTTGTTTAGTATTAAAAACCCTTAATACTTAGAACCCATTGTTGTTCTAGTTCTAAATTAGAACTTGAACCCACAGGTTCTAAAAGGGTTCTAATCTTTTTAGAACTGGTTCTGACAACCCTACTTT
The DNA here is from genome assembly GCA_016271365.2 of Neoceratodus forsteri. Taxonomy (NCBI): domain Eukaryota; kingdom Metazoa; phylum Chordata; order Ceratodontiformes; family Ceratodontidae; genus Neoceratodus; species Neoceratodus forsteri. The sequence goes on along the minus strand of CM028132.1, from coordinate 1,068,261,690 downwards.
CAGTGAGACTCTGCAAGCACCATAAAAGCATATGACCTGATGTCATGCTAATTCTTACTCCTTGCCCATTTACTACCCTACAAAGAGACAGCAGGGTTTAGTCCACTTAGGACACAGTTCTGGCGAATGCTAAAGGTTGCTTAGCTTGGGATGTTTTCAGCTGGGTTGCTCGCATAGGTAAGAGTCTCCTCTAGACAGACCTAACCCTTATGGAACACTTCCCTTGAGGGAAACAAAGCAAAAGCTTTTTCCAAATATCTCTAAGTCTTATTTGCTGAAACAACTGTAGCAGCACAGTGGACATAGATACATGGAAACATAGAAATTTTGATGGCAGATAAGGACAGCTTGGACCACCCAGTCTGCTCATTTCTCCCTACTTCCAATATTACTGCAAACTGTGCATGACCTACAGCTCTTTCTCCCTGCCCCCTCCTTCCTTTCCAATATTATTCCCTTGTGCTTATCCCATGAACTCTTGAACCCCCCCTCACAGTTTTTGCACCCACCACCTCCACTGGAAGGCTGTTCCAGGAATCGATCACTCAAAGAGTTTTTTTTTTTATTTTATCTGGTTCTCTTGTTTTGAGCCTTATTAGTGCTAGAGTGGTCATTGTTTTGGTTCTTTTTATTGGGTTGTGGGGACTCAGATGGGGCAGCACCTGTTGCAGGAGGGGGTTATTATTATGGGGATTTTGCTTTTTCCATGTACTTTCTTTACATGTTTTATTTGCATGGGTTTTTGTTTAGAGGTTTGTGATTTGTATAGTTGAAAATCAATAAATACATTTAATGGGAAAAAGGAATTCACCTCTCTTTCTGTGAAGAAGTACTTGCTCACATCTTTCCTGAATCTATCCCCCTCCAGCTTCATAGCATGTTGCCTTCTTCCTGAGCACCTTTTCTTCTGAAAAATACTCCCCTACTGTACATTATTTACCCACATGAGGTATTTGAAGCACTCTATCATAGCTGCCCTCACGCTGCTCTTTTCCAGGGTGTATATATTGAGGTCCTTTAGTCTCTCCTCATAGGGCTTTTGATGCAGACTCTGCACCATTTTAGTCCTCCTCTGGCCCATCTCCACTCTGTCTATGCCCTTCCAGAGATGTGGTCTCCAGAACTGGAAACAATACTCTAGGTGGGGTCTTACCAGTGATCTAAAGAGAGGCAACACCACCTTCATCCTTCTGTTGGTGATACCACTCCTTATGCACCCAAGCTGCCCACTTGCCCTCCCTACTGCCTTGTTGCACTGCCTGACTGCCTGATGTTATCCATTATGACTACACCAGGTCTGTTTCCTGCTTGTCAATTGCACTCCTCCCATTTTGTACTCAGTGCTTGGGATTATGTGCTCTAAGTGCAAGATTTTGCACTTTTTCACACTGAAACCCATCTGCCATAACCTTGACCACTCCACTAATTTTCTGCTCATCCTTTACCCCCACCGGAATGTCCACTCTATTGCAGATTTTAGTGTCATCTGCAAAGTGGCTGACCTTCCCTTCCAGCTCCTCTGCAGTATTACTTATAAAGACATTAAAGAGGACTGGTCCCAGCATTAATCCCTAAGGCACCCTGCTGGTCACCCTCCCTTCCTTGAAGTAAACTCAAGTTACCACTACCATCTGTTGCCTGTCCCCTAACCAATTTCTTATTCAGTTTATCACCTTTGGACCCACTCCTAAGCTACCCAGCTTGCTTACTAGTCTCCTATGTGGAACAGTGTCGATGCCTTACTGAAATCTAGGTAGGCCACGCCCACCGCTCCACCCTGATCTAGTTCCTTGGTCACCCAAAGAAATTTATCAGATTCATTTGACATGACCTTCTCTCTCTGTGAAACCATGCTGCCTTGGGTCTTGTAACCCACTGGATTCAAGATATTCTACAGTCCTTTCCTTCAGCAGTGATTCTTAACTTTCCCACTAGTGATGTTGGGCTGACTGGCATGTAATTGTCAGCCTTCTCCCTTCTACCACTTTTGTGTAGTGGGACTACAACCACCCTCCTCCAGCCCTCCAGAAGCACTCCTGCTTCCAGTGATCTATTGAATAGAAATGTCAGAGGTGTAGACAGTATTTCCCTGAGCTTCCTCAATATCCTTGGATGAACCCCATCCAGCCCATTGTTTTTTCCACCTTCAGATTAGCATGTCCCTTCAGGACTCTTGCCTCCAAAAAAGGACTAGTTTCCACCTCCCTACTTCCAAAGCTTTTGTTACTTTGTTGTGCCCCTCTTCTCCTTCATCTGTGAACACTGAACAAAAGTATTTTTTCAGGACATGTGCCATTTCATGGTCCCCTATGCACAGACTCCCCTTCCCTTTTTAACCTTACAATCCCCCTGCTCTTCCAGTTTTCATTTACATACCTAAAAATTGTCTTGTTCCCTTTCATTACCACCTGGGTTATTATTGCTTCAGTTTACCCATTTGCACTCCTTACTACTTTCCCTGCTTCCCTGATACACCTCCCTATCCTTCTCACTTTGTGTCTCCTTATATCTTTTGAATGCTACCATTTTAGCATTACTTTTTCAGCCAACTCTTTAGAGAACCATAGTGGTCGCTTTTTCCTCTTGCTTTTTCTCACTTGTTTAACACAGAGGTGTGTTGCCTTTACTATGCTTCTTTTTTATTTCTGCCCACTGTTTCTCCTCCCCACCCAGGTCACCCACCCCTACTTGGTTATCCATGAAGCTTTCACCCATCTTTTTAAAAACTGTCCTCCTGAAGTCCAGGATCCTCGCCCTTGCATGGTTCAATTCCGCAGCTGCTCTTATATTGAACCACACTGTACATTGACCAGTGGTCCCCAAGTTGTCTACTACCTCTATGTCTGCAACACTGTCCCTGTTAGTAAGAACTAGGTCCAGTAGTGCCCCATCATGTGAGTTCATTGACTAGTTGCCTGAGGAATACCCCCTGCAGAGAGTCCAGGATGTACCTGCTTCTAGCTGAAGATACTGCTGGGAGGCTCCAATCCACATCTGGCAGGTTGAAGTCCTTGACCAACAGCACCTCCCCCTTTTCTGCCATCTTGTCAATTATAGATAGTATTCATGTTCAATGTTTTAATGCATTAGCAATCGGCCCAGGCTGCAGTGCCAGTGATCACATCTACTCCAGAGGAGTTTGTCAAAAGCCCAAGGGTAGCAATGCAGTGGTGGCTAAACAACAATATCCAGAAAGCAATGAACAGCCTGAGCAAGTCCTTTTTTATAGCTCAGGGAATGTGAAGCCTCCTTGGTCCTCATTTTTCAATGGATGCCATGTTTTAAGCCCTGGCAAGTCTTCATGCATGGTGTTCTGCATAACTGGAGCTCCTGACTGGCACAGACTCATTGGGTTTTCCAGACTACATCACTATGAATTTCTGTGGCAGTAGTAAACTTGCAGAGTTCTTAAAGATACACTGCCCTAAGCTGTACTGTGTGAGTCTGGTGCCCAACCAATCTCCACCGCACTCACACTCCTGTGCACTGATGTGTAGCAATACTTGCAGGTGTTGGGATCAAATAGGTCTCCTGGGCTTCCTGCTCTGTCCTGATTGGTTCCCAGGTGTCACATAACTGTGCTCCACCTCCTCCTCCAGCAGAGCTGCTGCTCTGTTCTTTCCTCTCTTTCAGCTCTAACTGCCCAGGGCCACCAGTTGACTAACCCCCTAAATCTCTCATCTTCTGTAAGCTTAATTCAGCTCCTCCTGTAGTCATACACCTTTTTCATGGGATGTAACTAAGCTCCCAAATAGGCTGCACTGTTCTCCCAGCTAGTTTTCCCACACTGACTACTAAAAGTTAAAGAAATGTAAAGGTATACACAAAAACACTGACTCAAAAGAATTTCCATCTGCCTATTCATAGTCTACCACTCTAGGTATTAAATATGACCAGCTGCTCTTTTCTCTTCTCTTTTTTAGTCCTCCCAGAAGGGAAAGGGGCAACTACTGGAAACAAAGCCAGCATGCATGTATGGCATTGTATGCTAACATGCTTGGGGGGAAAAAACTGGAGGAGAAAAGCCTTTGTCTGCCGAGTGATGCCAGCACTCCCTATAGGCTCTTGCACAATCAACAGGGCAGGCCACCTACCACAAAGTGATTGTATGTTAATGTTTTTAAGTCCTTGAGAAGGTTGGTGACAGGGCTGGGGTGCTGTCAGGAGGTGAGAAGTCTGGGGGCCAAGGAAAAAAGATCTAAAGAAAACAAATAATGAGCAAGCAATGCTTAGGAAAACTGTGGAAAAGTTGTAAGACTTCTAATAAAGACACAAGTGTGCATTTGTTAAAGACTATTGCAGATAAAATTAAGCGTCCAAGAGCAGAACATTTCCATTGTCATTCAGCACTAGCACAATACCTCAGTAAAATTATACATTATGCAAACAAACTAAATTGAGCCATTTATGGTGTCTGGAGTTTTTTCTAGGCAAATACTGAGTTGCATGCCCTTTTTTTGTGAAAATACAGAAAATCTTATGGTTCTTTCTATTATTTTGTTACATCTAATTTATTTTACACCAATTTGATCTAGATGGGCTGTTGACAATGAATCTAGAATCATCCATGGGGTTTGTCCCCTGTATGGTGACACTATTACAGTGAAAACATCGATGCCGACAACATCAATGTTTTTGCTGTAATAGTCTCCTGTTCTTACACCCCCTCCTCAATCCAACTCTGAGTTAGAATCCTAGAGATCAGGGGTGCAGGGGCAGAGCCCCCCACATGTGGAGTTTGGGTGGCAAAGCCCCCCGATGAAAAAGCAGCTGGGGTCTCCAGTTGGATTTATGTCGACTGCAAGTTGCGGTCGACATAAATCCATCACTGTGATGGTGGTTGACAACTTAGTTGTCAAACCGGCATCATAAAGCCATCCATGGAAGCCTCAGCACTTTTCCTTACAATCTGTTTGCTAGACTCATAGAAAGTTTGTGTGGCTTGTTCATGGGCACACTCACATTGTACATAAAGTAGATCTGGTGGGCAGCTCCATGTGAATTAATAAAATCCACAATTCATGGCATGTAGTGCAAATTGCATCTATTCATTTTATTTATTGAATTTTAGTTCCTGGGTAGACCTTCTGAGACAAGGCAGTCCCTTTTTTATGGGCGACCCGGGAAGTGCAGTATATTGATGGTGCATTCATTGGTACAAGAAATTTGACAAGGAGTAGTAACCAGGGGTTGATCTTAACATTCATTTACTAGCGTGGGTACTAGTGCAGATTGTCATGGGCTAGTGCAGGATCTCTGTCACTTGCCCAGTTGGACTAGTGCAGTTCCTCCAGTGGAAAGCTGCAGTTCCATTCTCTGCCTGTTGTGCTGTGTGGTGCTCATGCAGTCGCAAAGAAAAAAAAACACCAGCATGAAGCATGGTCAAAGCAGTGAGACCACAAAGAAGTAAAGCAAAAAAAAAAAAATGGGATTGGACAACTGACTGAGACCACAAAGGAGCCCCCCCTCCAAGTCAAATTGAACAACACACCAGCAGCAGCATTCAGGACACAGCACAGTCAGAAAAGTGGGACTGGAAACTACATAATTAAAGACAAGCAGCTCAGTATTTAAGTCAAGACCAGTAGTAGGGCAGCATTTGCACCATAACACTGGCTCAGAAGTAAATCAAGACAGATTGCTGAAGTTGAAATAAATTTAGCTTAGCTAGTAATGCACTCTAACCTCATCTCCGCTGTTCTATTTGTTTTAGCCTTGTCCCTGTCATGCTGTGCTGTGGTCACTGTCTTGAGAAGCTATGAAGCAGCAGTGGTGGCAGATGATATGCATGAGTGAAAAAATGGTCTCCTCTAAAGGAAAAACATGACTGTAGCCCCCCAAAAAAAAAAAACTGAACAGTTAATACCCGCAGCATTCTGTATTCAGGACATGACAGGGTCTGAATAGTAAGACTCCTTGTCCCAACCCTGTCACCCTGTGGTCACCATCATTCTGAGAAGCTGTTTCCAAAACTCTGATGCAGCAGCTGCAGCAAATATGCACCAGTGAGAAAACAGGCTCTTCTGTCCTAATTGTGACAGCTGGTCTCTATCTCCGCAGGCAGTAATGGTACAAAGACAGACCCCTGAGTCTGCCCCCCAACCCCAAAGTAAAACAACATTGCTAGATTCACCAGCATTAACACCAGGGAGTGGTTGGAACAGTGAGAGACCACGGCACTAATCAAACAAGAGACTAACAGGCTACAGCCCAGGAAAACAGGGAGGTTAAGCCAGCATTCTGACTGCCACTGTTCTTTCCAGCCTTGTCCCTGTGGTCTGTCTGAGCCAAGAGTGAATGTGATAGTGATACAAGTGTGATTGAGTGTGAGCCACACTCCCCTAACACCACATAATTCAGCAACATTTAAAGATCATTTTAATTTTATGTTAAGAACTTTAAGATAATGACATTAAGACACTGACTTCACTGAGTGTTTTATATAGTAAGTATTTTATTTCACAAACAAAGTTCATTTGTAATTTAGGTTTCAAATAAATTCAGATACATGCTTGATACATTTCAGTTTTATTTGCTTTTTGTTTAACAAATTACTGTGAACCATACTGACTGGGGCTAGTGCAAACTTCTGAGGGCTAGTGCAATCTCTGGTTCACTAGCCAGGCTGGCTAGTGCAAAAAAAAGTTAAGCTAGACCCTTAATAGTAACACATCAAAAGAGTATAACATTTACATACTGCAATGCAAAAAAAAGGCAATGTAACGCTCAGTCAACAGAAACTTACATGCAGACATCATTTATATTTTTTTTATCTGAAGTCAGAGATAAGGAGATATAAAGAGTGGAAAGGTATGCTAGGAGAATCACGCTAGGAGTAAACAGGAGTCAGGAGTCAGCGGAAGCAGGAGAAAGATGGGGCTGTTAGGTGAGATAATAAGCTTTGAAACTGAGAGAGGGAGGAGCAGGCCGGATAGAAGGGGGTTAGACATGCTACACAGTTTGCAATTACTACACAAATGCTAAAAGGAGAATTGATGCCATTTTCCACTATGCAGTCAGTTTTGACTTTCATATCAATAATTTGCTACAAAGTATGAATTTCTTCAATTTAAGTGGTAAAATTTGCACAGATGCTGCAAACTGCATAGTGCACACTACATGAAAACTTCACATACTGTAGTGTGTAGCATTTAAATTTGCTGCAATTTGCATATGAATTTTACATTTCCAACACACCAGTAAAAACATGTTGGTAATGCCATCCACAAAAAACTCAGCTGTAAGCGTAGTCTCCTTTAACTGAAGATGGCTTGCTTACTTCTCCCCGGTCCATCAGGAGATATTCACCAAGATGACCCTAATGGCATTTGATTATGCAGATATTAATTAGTGTCATCCCTAATTATTCCCTTGCCAGACTGTGCATGCTTCTCCATTCTTTCTGTTGCTTTGCCTTGAATGACCCTTACTGCATCCATTATTACTCCCTGTACATTGACCTCACACTCCTTACTCTTGCTTCCTGCCATGTAACACAGTGTGCCTCATTTTTCTCTAAACAGTGATTCACTTTCCTCCCTCCTTTCTCTCCTCTTCCCTCTTTCCACCTCCTTGTTTTGATCTGTTCTATGGATACCTTCTCTATTCCCTGGTTCGATTCTTCCATCCAGGAAAACAGCTTTCTCCTCCTAGCACGCCTCCCTCTGAAATAACCTATCTTCCCAGCTTCATCTGTCCTATTTCTACATCTCTCTCAAACATGTACAGTACTTAATCTCCATTTTTACTCCATGCACTTCTTTCTCAGACCCTGGCTAGATTGCTCTGGCACTCTTGCCTTAGCTAAATATGCATTTGCTGTACTTAGATACATGGATACATAGATAGTGTCAGCAGATAAGGGCCTATGGCCCACCCAGTCTGCCCATTTGAGCTTGTAAGTTCAGTTTATGTTTTCCTAGAAGTCTGTTGCCCCTTACCCCTGACCTCCAGAATTCCTTTATGTCTATCCCATGCATTCTTAAATCCGTGATCGTTTCAGCCCCACCACTTCCTCTGGCAGGGTGTTCCACTTGTCCACCACCCGTTCTGTGAAGAAATTCTTCCTCATGTTTCCTCTGAATCATCCTCCTCCAACTTCATCCCATGCCCTCTAGTCCTGGAACATCTTTTCACTTAAAAATAGTGTATTCCTGCACCCTGTTCCTCCCTGTAAGATACTTGTATGTCTCTATCATATCCCGTCTCTCCCTACTCTCCTCGAGGGAGTACATGTTCAGTTCCTTCAACCTGTCTTCATAGGACTTGTGATGCAATCCATGCACCATCTTTGTTGCCCTCATCTGAACCTTCTCTACCATGTCTATGTCCTTATGTAGGTATGGTCTCCAGAACTGTACACTGTACTCCAGGTGGGGCCTCACTAGTGTCTTGTATAGTGGAATTATGACCTCCCTTTTCCTGCTGGTGATGCCCCTGCCTATACATCCCAGCATCCTATTTGCTTTACCTGCTGCCTTGTCACACTGTTTCCCTACCTTGAGGTCATCAGAGATAATAACCCCAAGATCCCTTTCCTGCTTGGTGCAAGCAATATCCTCACCCCCCAACTGATATATTGTGCCAGGGTTTTTGTGCCCCATATGCATTATCTTGCACTTCCTTGCATTGAATTTCAACTGCCAAACCCCTGACCATTCTTCAAGTTTCTGCAGGTCCCTTCTCATTATGTCTACACCCTCTGGTGTGTCTACTCTGTTACAGAGCTTTGTGTCATCATCGAACAGTGAAATTCTGCCTTCTAGGTCCTGCGTAATGTCACTGATGAAGATGTTGAATAGGACCGGTCCCAGCACTGATCCCTGTGGTACCCCACTGGTAACTCTTCCCTCTGTGGAGTGACAGCCATTTACCACCACCCTCTGTGTCCTGCCACCCAGCCAGTTACCTACCCACCACACTACTGTCCTGCCCACACCCATATTCCCCAGTTTGTGTAATAGACTTCTATGTGGCACAGTGTCAAAGGCCTTGCTGAAGTCGAGATAGGCCATGTCCACTGCCCTTCCCTGATACACCTCCCTAGTCACCCAGTCAAAAAATTCAACGAGGTTGGTCTGACATGACCTCCCCTGGTGAAACCATGCTGCCTTGGGTCCTGTAGTCCATTGACAACCAGATGTTCCACCAATCTCTCCTTCAGTAGTGCTTCCATGATCTTCCCCTACCGAGGTGAGGCTGACTGGTCTGTAGTTCCCTGCTTCCTCTTGTTCCCACTTTTGTATAGGGAGACTACATCTGCTGTCCTCAGTCTTTAGGTACCTCCCTTTTTCCAATGATTGGCTAAACAGGATAGCCAGAGTTTCAGCCACCACCTCTCTTAGTTCTTTAAGGACCCTGGGGGTGCACCCCATCTGGCCCCATTGCTTTATCAACTCTTATTACTTCCAGTTCCTTCAGGACCCTTTCTCGTGTAAAGGGACTTGTGTCCATTTCTGCACCATTCTCACCCCTTGTACACCCTTCAGACCCATTACCCTCCTCTTCCTCAGTAAAGACTGAGCAGAAATACCTGTTCAATATGTCAGCTTTACTGTTGTCATCCTCCACGTGGCCCCATCCTCCCCCTTCAGTCTCACTATCCCTCCCTTTGTCTTTCTTTTTTCACTTATGTACCTGTAAAAGGTTTTGTCCCCTCTACCCACTGATTTTGCAATGTGTTCTTCTGTCTGAGCTTTGGCTTCCCTTACTGACCTCCCTGCCTCCCTTTGCTTCTCCTGGTACTTCTTCCTATCCCCTTCTGCCTGTGTCTTTTTGTATTGCCTGAATGCAATCTTTTTGGCTTTCACTTTCTTTGCTACCTCTTTGGAAACCATAATGGTCTTCTCTTCCTTTTCCTCTTGCTAACCTGCTTAATGCATAATTCTGTTGTTCTTGTAATCCCCATTTTAAATACTGCCCACTGTTCCTCAACCCCTGATTCCTGTCCCATTCCCCTTAATGCCTCTTTCAAGTATCTCCCCATTTTCCCAAAGTCTGCCCCCCTAAAATCCAGGATATGTGTTTTTGTGTGGTTTGGTTCTGCTCTTTCTGTGATTTCAAACCACAATGACTGGTGGTCACTGTTCCCCAGGTGCTCGCCCACTGTTACCCCCATCACACTGTCCCTGTTTGTGAGCACAAGGTCCAGTATTGCCTTCTGCTGAGTTGGTTCCATGACCAGTTGCTTGAGGAAGGCACCCTGAAGGGACTCCAGGATAAATCTGCTCCTAGTTGATGCTGCTGCTTGGATGCTCCAGTCCACGTCTGGAATATTGAAGTCGCCAACCAGTACTACCTTACCTTTGTCTGCCATCCTTTGGATGGCCAGCATCAGCTCCCTATCTGTTTCTTCCTCCTGGGCTGGTGGTCTATAGACCACACCTGTGCGGATGGCTGTCCCCATTTTCCTTTCCAGCTTAACCCACAGTATCTCTCCCCCATTTTGTTCCTCCTGGATCTCTGTGGCCCTTATGTCATTTTTCACATACAGTACCACTCCTCCTCCCTTCCTGCCTGCTCTGTCTCTTCTGAATATGTTGTAGCTAGGTATGGCCATCTCCCAGTCATGGTTATCATTACACCAGGTTTCAGTGATGGCCACAATGTCCAGGTCTGACTGCACCATGACAGCCTCAGATCTTCCATTTGTTTTTTAAGGCTCCTGGCATTTGCACACATGGCGTTCCATGATTTGACCTCCCTAGACTGTTTCACTGTTCTACTCCAGCCCCTTCCTTGGTTGTCCTTTATCCCTGGTTCTCCTTGCTGTCTGCCCTTCTGCTGAATTTTGCCCCTTTTCTGCCTATCCACCTCTTGGGCACTAATCTCCATCTTTTGCACACTGCTTTGCAGAGATAGCCATACTTGTCTCTCTAAGAGTTGTGTGTCACCTTAATGTTCATATAACCTCACTGCATAGTTGTTCCTATTTTTATCATACTGTGGTATTACATTTCTTCCTATCCCCATGATTTATTCTTTTGGCACTGTGTATGTTATTTATACTACAGACTAATCAGTTTTCACTGTTCATTTCTAGTAAATGCATTTAATTGCAGTATCTGTGACTCGTTTATTTTTGGTTGCTGTATTTTCAGCATGAACATTCCAGTATTTATATTTCAGAACAAAGAGTTTACATAGTTCATTTGTTTAAAACTGAATTAAATTGCACTCATTCTGCCTCTATCATTTTTGTTCCATGTATTTTTATGCTGTACCCTTCCACTTGGACCAACCTGAAAATGAGCCTTGACGCTGTGCACCTTTCCTGGTTACCAATTTCGATGAAGAATCAAACAATAAATCAATTGATAAATAAATACATATATAAATCATTCCTTGATGTAACTGAACCCCTCATCCCCCATGTCATATTTAAATGTTGACCCACTCCAAACCATAAATCAATGAATATTGGGGGCCAGTAATAGTAATTTCCAAGCTAACTCATTCTCTCTGCAACATGCTTGCTCCATTCTAAGTATTGCATGCACTGAAGTGAACAGACATGGGACTGTTCGGAATGTGGGGGTGGAGCAGTCTGTCTTATTGATAATACTAGGCAGACTGAGATGTATAAAATGAGTTTGGGAGAACAGAAAAGGGGAATGCATGCAAAACAGACTGCTTTTTGGGGGGGGGTGGAGAGGGGACTAGCCCTGTTTACCTGGAGAGGGTTAATTTGTTTTTTATTTCATTGGTCAGAGAGTCAAAATGCCTTCAGCATGCCCCAAAACTTCAACATCCCCCTTCTAAAGTAAAATTTCTCGGTTGTTTTGTCATTCCACCAAATTCCACTTCAGCCTTTGCTAAGGTTTCCACAATTATTTGACTGAATGGTCCTACAGTACTTTTCCCCATAGCTACACAACAATTTACTTTTGATTTTCTAAAACTGACTTGATATGCAATACATAAGCAATAAGATACAACAGGGTGTGGTTTTTGCAGGCAATAACACACTCCGAGGTGTGGGGTATCGCCTGATAAGAGCACATCATGGGGTATAGAAAGGCACGAGGCACTTGCGACAAGTGCCTTATGCCCCTGGATGTGCTTTTATTAGGCAATGTCCAACACCTCGGAGTGTGTTATTGTGCTTATAAAATGGGTTTGCAAGTAAATATGTAAGAAGGAAAAAAGTGGAAAAGCATTTTAATAGTTTTAAGTTTCTTTTTTTAATACATGAAGTAGTTAAATAGTCCCTCTGTTTAGATAGTTTTTTTATCCTGTGATGTTGATTACATGCCTGCCCCCTCCCCCCCCCACACACACAGAGCGATATTGGTTAGGTTGTTGTCGCTATGTTTATTTAGTTTTAATTTTGCATTTTGCTGCCTATCTGCACATATCATTAACATGTGACTGTCTTCACCATTTCCACAGTGCCATTCCCATTGCAAACTGCTGTTAATGGCAACGAGCGTGTCCTTGCCAGCCACTTTATATTGTCATTTCTGGGTTTATTCCATTTATTAAAATAAATATTTTCTTTGTTTTAAAAGTGTGTCCCACGGTAGATAAATAGAGAAAAGCACTGCACAGGAGATGAGGGAATGACAGTGGAGGCAGCATGAAGAGAAATGGAAATTGGCATGAGCGCTTTCCATTTCAGAGGTTGCGGTAGTTAAATTTTTTTAAATGATACTGGAATTTATTTCATTTCCTGGGTGCATACAGAGAAAGTCAGTCACTAAGTTACTTGGTGTTTCCTGTTAAGATGGTGTGGCATTTCACGCTGCTGCTGTGGGTCGTGTGCCCGGTTCTGAAAAACAGATTCCAGCTCAAATAGGATAGTGATTTATTGGGGTTGTGAGGTCGCCAAAGTGAGAAAAATGCTGGCTGGCACAGATACTCGCTGATAAGGACACGGCTGAAAGGTTATTTGAGCCAATGAAATTGAAGCATTTTCTTTACCCATTTTATAGTATGTGTGATAAAGGCATGCTCAGGTGCATTATAAGGCATGAGGCATTTACACCAAGTGTCTTTAATGCCTGGCAGAGTGGTTAATGTCAGATTCAAGAAAAGAATGTAACAATGTTCCAGGTACCTGTACTCACTGAGTTCCAATGATGCCAAGCAAGCACAAGTTGAACAGAAAGGTGAATGTTATTCTTATCCAAATGGCACTGAAGAACACTGTAACTCAAGATAAGAAGTAAATTTGCAAATTGTAATCTGACCACATGTGTAGGTGCCCCTACACGTGTGGTGGAATTACAGTTTGTAAAATCTACAGATTATCATGAGTTACTCAGAACACAAAATAAGAGCACCATCCACCACAAAATGCAGTGCAAAATATGGAAAACATAGCAAGGGGCCACATAGGTGCTATCCACTCCTATAGGCCCAACCAGTTTAGCACATGCGAACTTCCTCAGGGATGGCCTTGCATCTCAAGTGGATGAAATAAATACATTCCCTCTTAAAGTGACAGTGTCATCACAAAAGAAATAAACAGTGAAAAACAAATGAACAAATTTACAGAGTCACAAAAGCAACAATACTATGGTGCTATAAGGGAATACAAAAGCCATTACTTGATAATATATTGTAAATATATATGGCAATTATAATTAATACATATGCCCTAAATCACAGTACATATACTAGCACCATAGAGGCCATGGTCTCTGACTCATAAAGTCACATGTGCAGCCTGAGAGAAGCAGGAAAAGTGGATATAGCCACTACCTTTAGGCTATTAGACAATACAATACTTACATATTTTGTCTAAGGGGTGCACTTATGTGCAAAATAGGAGTACTAAAAGGTGTAAAGCAGGCATTATACCACACAATAAGGAAAGGGGAGGAAGGAATGGAAAAAGAAAAGGAGGGAAAAGGACAAAAGAATAAAGAATAAAGAAAAAGAAACTGGGGGGAGAGGGGGGCGGGGATGGGGACAGGGATACATATATCTCCCTATACCCATTAATAGTAGCATTGCCTTGGCTTAACATGTACTCACGTTCAAAGTAAAAGAGAGAATACAATAACAATGCTAAACAGACATTTTAAGTATAGCCGAGAATTTATTCATTCTCGATATTATATTATAACGTTGTAACAGGCTGTAATGTAGCTTTTCATTTTGCCTTCATAACCACTCTGAATAGCAGGAGAAGAGGAAATCTCTACTTGTACACAATTCAATCTAAATGTATATCAATGGCTAATTCTATTTCCTATAGCCCTTTCTTCAATGTTTAAGATAGGGGGAGAGATCAAAATGGTCATTCAAACCCGGGGCAAGAATTGTCCCAAGTCAAAATGTCTAATACACTTCTTTACACAACAGCTGATTCTCAAGATCACCACCTCTGACACTAAGCTTAACTTTTTCAATGCCTGTGAATCTAAAGGAGTGTGTACCTGTAGATGTGTTCACATGTTTTGCTAGGGCATTTTTAATGTTGCCCCATCGTATATCACTAAGATGTTCGCACACTCTCTGTTTCAGTGTACGAGACGTTTTCCCTACATCAAAGGAGTTGCACAAACATGTGGCCAAATATACTATCAAACTCATAGAGCAGTTGATAAATTCCTGTATATCAAACACTACATCAGAATTTTTTTATTTTATTTTAATTAACCAATGTAAAACACCTGTTTTTTTACGTCACCTCAAAGAACTTACAATGACTTCAACTAAAGCTTCCCCTAGGTGGAGGGGGAAACCAGATCTGCGGTTGTCTGACCACAGGTTGCAAAGATTGAACCAAGTGGTAAGAAAGGTTCTTACCCCTTTAATATACAGTGCATGGTAGAGTACCTACTGTTTCCCTGAGTGCCACATCTGTATAAAGGATTGGCCAATGCTTATGTATAATGGCCTCAACCTTTCTGGCATTTTTACCATAAGTAGTAATAAAATTAATCTGATCAAATTCAGGGCCTGATCTTGATTTATACTCTAAGAATGTTTCCCTTGGTGTTTCTATAGCAAATCTTAAAGCACTTGCTATATCCTCTGTATTGTAACCTCTTGCCTTGAACCTATCTGATATCTGTGATAGTCTCATTTCAAAATCAGAAGCAGCAGAACAGTTTCTTTTGACATGTAAAAACTGAGATTGAGATATGTTCCTGATGGTGTGGTGCAGGTGGCAACTTGAAGCCATGAGCAATGTATTCCAATCTGTTGGTTTTGTTAACAAATCAGTTGTGAAAGTCTCATCTAGATTTTTCACAATCCTAAGGTCCAGAAAGTTAATCTCAGTGAGATCTTGTTGTATACAGAGAATCTCAGATTGCAGCTGGACTCATGTAAATATTCAATAAATTCATGAAGCTCTGTTGCTGTACCTCACAAGAACTAGTTGCTGATGTCAGTTGTGACTGCTTCCAACAACCTTACTTCTTGTGACCAGCACTTATACTAACATTATGCTATCCTGACGTTATACATAACTGTTCTCAGCATGTAAATAACTGTTGTAAGTTGCTAGTCATTCTCCTTCACATTTCCTCTTGATCCCTTCCTATTTCCCCTGACCACTCTATGGCTTTCCCCATCCCCCCAGTTATATCTCCTAAGCTCCTTGCTCACTTTAAAATGCTTTGTCCCATACCTTCTCACCTCTGACTGGGCCCCTGGGCTGATGCCTTCCCTTACCTTGTTGACTATTAGATATTAGGCTGAATCTGTTCTCATTTTCCTGTAAAGGGTCATTTCATAAGACCCCACCCCCTCTAATATTACCCTTTGAATTCCAGGTTTTAATCAAATATGCACCATGGCATAAATTGTACAATGCCATATGTATTGGAACTTCTCTAATTATACACTCTAGTAATGTCTTGTATAATTCCTTGTTTTGTTTATTCTCCATCTCATACTTTCCCAATATGTATTGTTCATCTGACGTGGAACCTATGAAATGAGCTTGTTCTCAAAGGCGTTATCCGAAATTTCAGTACATAAAATAAATAAATAAAGAAAACACACCCTCAGGACATTGTCGATATAGTGTCTCCAGAGGTCAATTCTGTGAAAGAAAGGGTTGTTGTTAACATCATAAATCACATTTCTTTCCCACTGTCCCAGGTAAAGGTTCACATTATTTGGAGCAAATGTGGCCCCCATAGCTGCACCCTTTTCCTGATGATAATATTCCCCTTGGAAATAGAACACATTATATTTTAAAATGTGCTCAGCTAAGGTCACCAAGAAATCTATTTGCTCA
Organism: Neoceratodus forsteri; assembly: GCA_016271365.2. Lineage (NCBI taxonomy): Eukaryota > Metazoa > Chordata > Ceratodontiformes > Ceratodontidae > Neoceratodus > Neoceratodus forsteri. The sequence goes on along the minus strand of CM028132.1, from coordinate 1,068,245,489 downwards.
CTTCCTAAATCAGTACATTCCTGCCACCACATACGCAGTGCCTCAAGGTCCCCATCATGGGGAATATTGGTGTATAAAGATTGTATATCCAAAGACACTAAGATCCAATCTGTTTCTATTTGCATTCTCTACAGAATACCCAGTACCTCGGTTGTATCCCTTATATATGATGGCAACCTGGGTACCAGGTCACTAATATGTGAATCCACATATTGTGATAGTGTTTCAGTGAGGGAACCTATACCCGAGATGATGTGCCTCCCAGGGGGACACTGTAAACTTTTGTAAACCTTAAGGAGTGCATATATGGTGGCATGGACCAGGTGTGCAACTTGGAGAAACACAGGGGTACTCTGTGTAATGATTCCATCCTGTAATGCTTGATACAACATTGCATCAATGATCTTTTTAAATATTGATGTTGGAACCGATTGCAAGGGGCTATAGAACAGAGGATGTAAAAGCTGGCATTTTATTTCAGCAATGTAATCTGTTGCGTCCTGAATGACAATAGCTCCTCCTTTGTCTGCAGGTTTTATTTTTATTGTGGTATTATTCTCCAGTTCTTTTAATGCTGTTCTTTTCTCATGTAAAATGTTGCAATAGTGTCTAGTATTTTCCTCTTCATACAGCATATTAATCTCATTGAGACCGGCCTGCCGAAATTTATAAATTGCTGGGGAGGGAGGGGGTTTGATAGTGGATCCTTGGCTAAAACTGTGTAATGTTTTGTTTTGATTCATTAACTCATGATCCTGTAGTTCCACATTTTCCAAATCATATACACTTAAGTCCATCAAATCCACTGAGTCACCCAGTCCATCTGATGAGGCCTGATCTGCCCGTACCACATCAGAATCATTTTGTAACATGGACATTTCTGTATTTAGCCCCATTTTCCTTTTATTGTAAAATGATTTTAAACTCAATTTTCTAGTGAGCTTTTTTAAATCCAAGTACATATCAGATTTACTGGTCATGCACATGGGGACAAAGCAGAGCCCTTTACTCAAAACTGATATTTGCTCCTGTGATAGAAGAAGAAGAAGAATCAGCATTTATATAGTGCTTTTCATACACAGTATCCCAAAGCACTTTACAAGCAATGCTAGACTGGTAGTGAAGTGACTGAATGTGTGGTGGCAGCCATATCGCACATCATCACCCACACACAGCCCGGATAATTGCATGAACTGGTTTATGGGAAGGGGAATGTTGGCCAGGACACCTGGAATGTTCCCTGCTCTTTGCGAAGGGTGCCCTGGGTTCTTTTACTTCTACCTGGATGCCCACCAGGACAACACCAGGATAGGCAGAAGGGACCTCGGTTTAACATCTCATCCGAAGGATGGCACACCCCAGCAGTATAACACCCCCCAATACTGCACTCGGATGCCAGCGATTTTTAGGTGCAAGTCCAATCCCGGTGTGGGACGAGAACCCATGACCTTCTGTTCCAGAGGCGGATGTGCTACCAACTGAGCCACGCTGACACCTATAGAATTGTAGGTGATAGATTAATAATATTTATTTGTTCTTCCCCCTGATTTGTTGTTTCAATATCACTTCTCCTCTCCCTGCTTGTTTCTTGTTCTGTGTGCTAGCAAGGCCTACTTCTCTTCTCCCCCCATTCTGTGGTAGGAGTGAAGTACAACAGGCATTCTGAACACCTGGGTTGTTCCAAATTCTCTTCTTGCGTTGCCTCTTCTTCATCTAAAAAATGCTCCTCAGGCGAGTCTAGATCCGACTCTGATGTCGAGTGAAAACTTATATTACTCCTTTTTAAAATAGATTTCTGACTTCTTTTATTTGATTTTCTCTGCCCCTTATTTTGCCCCAGTGCGAATTCTGAACCCTTCCAGGTAAACACTCAATTATTCAGATAGTCTAATCTGTCCCTTTCAAATTTTTTGAGTTTCACAGCTCGTATGCTCTCATCCTGTTTTGTTATTGCTACTTTTAGTTTGTTCTCTAAATAAGAAAACCAGGATCTCCTTTAAATGCAAGAAATGCTATTTCTTTATGTCCCAAGAACAATTCCACCTCAGCCTGCTGATTCTTGTAGTCACGAATGATACAAAGCTGAAATAATTCTGATGGTGCCTGCATCTGACTCTCCCAATCACCCTCAATAGCAGCCCAATCGTGGCTGTATCCGGGCCACTTCAATACTCTCAAGCCCCATGGTATGCAGCCTACATTTTGGTAGGCCTCAAGACTGGTCAGGTTCCAGTAAATTCTTCTTCCTCTCAGTGTCAATTTCTCAAATTCATAAGAGGCAGTATAAATAGTGATTGGAGAGTAGACCTGACTAGTAGTACCAGTTGCTTTTTGTTAGTCAGTTACAGTGGCTAGATCTGATTCAGGAGTAACACTCAGAAATGGGTTGCCTTCACCAATGCTGGAAAAAATGGCAGCACTGAAGGAGATGGAACCTGAAGCACCTACATGCAGGTCATCAAGCTTTGAAGACATGACAGTAACAGTTTTACTGCAATACATCAAAAAGGGAATAGTAAAAACTGTGTAACTTATTGTCCACCAATAACGGTGTTGCGGTGAGTGCATGCTGGAGAGCCAACAATGAAGACAACAAGGAAGCAGGCTCCACTCACCAATGTGCCTCTTAAAACTCAGTGCCACTCAGAACGCAATATAAGAGCACCATCCACTGCGATAACTTTAAAAAAGCTGTGTTTTATTGCCGAAAATGCAGTGCAAAATATAGAAAACGTAGCAAGATGCCACATATGTGCTACCCACTCCAAAAGGCCCTACCAGTTTTGTGCATGCACGCTTCCTCAGGGACAGCCTTGCATCTCAAGTGAATGAAATAAATACATTCCCATTTAAAGTGGCAGTGTCATCACAAAAGAAATAAGCAAGGAAAAATAAATTAACAAATTGACAGAGGTACAAAAGCAACAATACTATGGTGCTATAAGGGAATACAAAAGCCATTGCTTAATAATATATTGTAAATATATATGGCAATTATAATTAATACATATGCCGTAAATCACAGTACATATACTAGCACCATAAAGGGCATGGTATCCGACTCATAAGGTCACATGTGCAGCCTGAGAGAAGCAGGAAAAGTGGATATAACCACTAACCTATAGGCTATTAGACAATATAATACTTATATATTTTTTAAGGCCCGCTCATAGGGGTGCACTAATGTGCCAAATAGGAGTACTAAAAGGCATAAAGCAGGCATTATACCACACAATAAGGAAAGGGGAGGAAGGGTGGAAAAAGGAAAAGGAGGGAAAAGGAGAAAAGAATAAAGAAAAAGAAACTAGAGGGGGAGAAGGTGGCAGAGAGGGAGACAGAGATACATATATCTCCCTATACCCATTAATAGTGGCATTGCCTTGCCTTAAAATGTACTCACATTCAAAGTAAAAGAGAGAATAAGATAACAATGCTAAACAGAAATTATATATATAGCTAAGAATTGATTCATTCTCGATATTATAACATTGTAACAGGCTGTAATGTTTGTAAAATGTGCAGCTTCTCAAGAGTTACAATGTTTTTCCATGCTGTTTTGATGTGAATATAATTTATCTACTGTAGCTGTTCAACTGCCACTTATTTGGCACTTTGCAAAGGAGTGGGGATGTACAATGGAAGTGCTATTGCATCTTTTCTTGTATTGTTTTTTCAGGGCTGGTTAACCTATAACTGCACCCAACCAGCCCCACTTAACACTGATGCCTCTTGCTCCACATGGTTACTAAAGTGATAACATTAAGTTAGTCAGAGTATACGAAGGAATAACTGTCTGAAGGGGATGATTAAATGCTGAGGCTGAAGGCCAAGGTGTTTAATCAACCACTGAAGCCAGTTATTCCTAGTGTATTCTGGTTAACTGAAAGTTATTACTATTGCATGACCAGAAATTTTGAACGCTGGATTTTGAAACTGCTATGGTAGTTTTTTTGCACAGTAACACATTATGCAAGTGAGGACTGTGGAATTTAAAACTAGGTCTCAAAGTTTGCAACTTAAAACTCTTAACCACTGTGCTATACCAGCTCGCAGGAAACAGTGACAGAGGAACATGCCTTTGTTCCCCCTTTTTTTGTCTGTGGACTAAATGGATAACCTGCTGTGGGTGTGTCTGCAATGTGGATAATGTACTGTGGGCATCGCCAGAATGTGGATAACCTACTGTTGGTGTCTCCAAATGTGGATAACTTACTGGTGGCATGTCTAAAATGTACTGTAGTACTTTGTGGGATAATAACTGAGTTGTCTTGTGTTCTGATTGACTTAGGACAGATACCTGCCATATAATATCAGATATCCCACACCTTAAAATGTCATATTGCACTCATAAATGGATAAGCCAACAATTAAAAAAATGGCAAAAATTTAAAATTAAAAGCAGGTCTTGTCTTTTGTTAAAAGTAACTAGCAACTAAAGGTAACTAGCAAAATGTAATCCCTTCACACCATTTGTTTTTCTGTACATTCAGTAAAGGAAATGCTGGTTTGTTTGTGAATACATGAGTTTAAACATCTGCGGAATTTTTCTGGCAGAATGTTCACCTCTATTAACACAGACACATGCAACACAACACAACACAACACAATACAGCACAAGGACTTAATAAAGCCACAGATTTTAGTTTATTTTGGCATGGTAAGCAAAGTGTAGGCAGGTACAAATAGAAGGGGGGGGGGGGATATGGTTTGAAAATAAGCTCCAGAAAATAAAACTGTGAGCAGTGTTTCATTTTTGTGAATATGTGTATATAAGAAAGGTGTTTTAAAGGGAAAGAATATTTCATCATTTTCTTTTTTTATGTTGAAGGTGTTTTATTTTTAGGGTCTAGCTGACCTTTTGGTGAGTAAACGTTCTGGCCATGTTTGTAATGCAAATCAAGAATTTAGAAAAAGTAATTCCTATTTTAATGTACTGTGTCCTGATGACAAGCACTTTTTATTAACCATTGGTAGTGGTCTCATAAGGCACACCTGCTAACCTAATCAAAATGCAGTGTTTTCCCTGCATATTTTCCAGACAATATAGATAATGCCTGACTAAATGTTCACAAATTAAGAACAAGTAAAATAAGTGCACTCTGAGGGTCCTATTCAAAAATATGACCAGTACAAGCAAGTAGGAGGATGTACTGGGCAGTGTAATTGCACAATGGGGGAGGTTAGGTGTACACAGGGATATAAAAAACAACAGAAGGGTGAAAGATCTCCAGGTAACACAGGGAGAGTAGGAACTTGGAATGCTGGAAGTGATGCAGTGCAGTGGCTGTGGGGTGGAAGTATTCAGAGAGTTCTTCTGTAGACTGCAGTGCTGCCTCATCTGCATGCACTTCTCTGGGTTAATGAAGGAGGTCGCTACACTCCAGGTTGAGTTGGATAGGATTCATGAGACCCTCTCCCCCACCCAGGGGCCACCTGATCTGACACCGTTATCTCAGAGGAAGCCAAGAAGGAGGAGTGGCTGGACTATGGTGGGCTTAGGAAGGGAGGGGGTGGTGTCCTCTTGAAGGCTGGAGAGGAAGGTCACAGCCACATTCCTCAACCAGTACCACTACAAAATTCCTACACTGTTCTGGTGTGGAGAGACTGCTAGGAGGAGATGCACGCCACAGCGGCCAAGGAGGATGTGGGGCCCCTCCATAGTGAAGACCACAAGAAAGGTGGGAGAGTACCTCAGAGGAGGAGGAAGCAACTTCTGAAGGGGGACTCAACTGTCAGGGGGAAAAATCTGAGAATAGGAAGGAGGGTGGAGAGGGAGGTCAGGTGCCTTTCTAGTGCCATAGCTCAGAGGGATGGGAAATGTATTCTTGGGATGCCTAGGGCAGCAGGTAGAAAGGGGGTCTGGATGCTATTGTCCACCTGGGGACAAATGACCTTGCTAGGGATGGGCTGGGAGAGTGCAGGGTGAGTTTATGGAACTGGGGATTAGTCTTACACTGATGGTAAGCTCAGTAGTTTTCACTGAGGAGCTGCCTGTCTACAACAGGGGAAAAGAGCATTCTCCACACAAGAACCTACAACTCATGGCTGAAGTAATGGTGCAGAGAAGAGAGGTTTGGCAACACTGGAGACTGGGGATCAACCTGGCAGGATAAAGGACTATATAGGGGTGATGTCCTGTATCCTTGGGGAGGGGAAGCACAGTCCTCTGTGGATGGCTTTAATATTATTTCAATGAACATTTATCTTGGTGATGGGGGTGGCAGAAGAAATTGGGAAGGCAGATACTGAATCCGACCAGGCTGAAGTAGAAAGTAGGGAGATCATGAGGGGAGAGTAACCCTCAGAGTCCTAGGTAATATAGGAAGCAGGGGGATAGTAACAGAAAGGAAGGGAACAGAAACAGTGAAAAGAAAATGGTGAATGAGAGGTGGCACAAAGGAAAAAAAGATGAGTGACAAGCAGAATGCAAACAAAATTTGCAGAGCCATGTGTATTTATTTATTTAGTTTTTGTTGACTGGGTAAGAGCACTAGACAAATCATGCCTATTTTCAGGCACGACCCGGGGGAGGGGGATACAGATGAATGCCAACTGACTTTAAACCAGATTAAGCTGTTGGTGGTATTTTTAGTGAATGAGGGAAATTTGGCCAGGACACCGGGGAAATTCCCCTACTCTTTGGAGGGGGAACCTTTGGTGGACGGACGCAAGATGGCCACTACTGCTCAGACTTCAGAGAGGATGGAGGTGGCTGAGATAGAGGAGTGGGCCTCCTCCCCTGCACCTATAGATTCAGAGGCTTTGAGTTTGGTTACCGTTAAGCAGGATGCCTCTATGCCTATGGAATTTTTTGACTCGAATGAAGCGCTACTAAATAAGGTATCTAAAAATCAAGACGAGTGTAGTACAACGTTGGAATCGACTATGGTACTCACGCAAAAGGAATGCTTACTCAGAGAATTGCTTGCTGAAGCTGAAAATTGCACGTGACGTAAAGAGCTATTGGTGAGGGAAATTGCTGAATTTCATTCAGTTTCTCCTGTTTGGCCGTTCCGGCTTCCTGTACTTCTTGGTCACAATCTAGTGACGTCGGCGCTGGAGACTCACCATGTTTGTCTACACCTCGGAGGCAGTCTGAATCATGTTTGCAGCCTCCTGTTTTGACTCCTGCTTGTCTTTTGGATCCAGACACAGTAAAGAGCAGTCGTAATGAGGAAAAAACGGATTCCCGGAGTCAGGTTCCTTCTGCTGCAACGCCGTCTACCAAACGGTTAGGTATGAATAATTTGGTACTGCAGGGTGATCTGGTACAACCCGACACTGTGGATTTGACTGCGAGGGGAAGGGCAAATTGTAAGGGAGAGGGAAATGTTATGCAAGGCAGTGGGACATCTACTGAAGTGTCTGTCTCCCATGCGTCTCATACACATGAGCTTTTGCCATCAGTTCAGTGTACTAGACCCCCGACGACCATAGATACTGCAGGTTGGTCACCTGAAAAGCAATAGCTGCTGCAGGTTGGCTGCAACACCCATCTGGTAACTGGGTGCCAGACCCATCAGATGCCACAGTGCAGCGTTATCATTCACCTGTTAATGCCTCAGAGCCTTCTTGTTCTTCACAGAGTCATACCTTTGGAACTGTTCCTATACAACTGGCTATTTCTACAACTTCTATTATCCCAGTTTCTACACCTGTTGCACATGTTTCCACTATGAATGTGCCGTCTAAAACAACGGTTTTGGATACTGTGCAGACTGATGGGCCCCCCCCCCCCAATTCAAACTTTCGGACTTGTTTTCTAATAAGGGTGAGCCTGCTCCCCATAGAAATGCGGTGCGATTGATTTATAAAGGTGGATTAGAAGACCTCCCTGATAGACTCTACATTGCAAAGGTTTTGCTAAAAGGTTCCATGAAATTTGTGTCCGCAGACATTTATGCTACGATTCATTTGGGTAACTCTAATTATGATATCAGCTTCAAAACCCCTGCAGGTTTGGAACGTCTTTGGACAGTATTCCAGGTTGTCAAGAATTCTCCTCTCTGGATACCTTTTATGTTCCTCTTACTAAACCATCTGTTAAGTTGATTACCATTTTGTTTCTGAATGAGAGGGCTACATAGAAGACATTCTTTTTTGGCTGCGCAGAAGGTGTGAAGTTCTAGACAAACCAGTACCTATCCTAGACAGTGAACAAATTTGGAATGGGGGTTGGAAAGTGAGGGTCAAATTGTTTGCTTCTAATAATGGTCCTCAGCATTTACCAAATAGTTTCTTTTTGGGTAGAGATAGGGGAAGCTTATTTTATGTTGGTCAGCCAAAGTCATGCTTTAAATGCGGTTCAAGAACACATCTCAATACAGCCTGCGATACCCCTCGTTGTTCCCATTGTTTCGAATTTGGACATTTGGCTGTTAAGTGTCTAAATTTATTTAAATGTAATTTATGTGAACAGACGGGCCATGGATATGCCAAATGTCCTTGGGCATCCCATAATAGGGACAATTGTCCTTCACATGAAGAGTTGATTGTGGGTGCTCAACAAGCTGACTCGGTTCTGAAACACTCCCCTTCTATTGACTCTTCACTCCCTCAGTCATCATTCCCTAGTGTTGCATCTCATTCAGTTGAAGACGCAGGTCTAGGTGATTCTGTATCAGTTGATATGCAGGTCACCAAGACCCAGTCTTCCTCGGGGGTGGTTCCCTCTGATGTTTCCTTACCCACTATGCCTGATATACCTTTAAATGATAAGTCTGATGATCCGGAGATGCCTCCTCCTCCATCCCAAGTACTACCTTTTAAAAAGGTTACAGCAAAAAAAGTCACAGATCAGGGAAGCCAGTTCCAGCTCAGCAGGTACCTAAGGCCTCTACTAGTGGTATTTCTTCTGAGTTGTGTAAACTAGGCAACAGCTTTGCTGTTTTGGGATCTAAAGAAGATTCAGAAGGTGAGGAATCAGATCGTTCTTCCAAAGCTTCAGTAGTTATTGATCATTTTTCTGAGGGTGACGAAGGTGAAATAGTACAGGTTGAGGGTCTTCCTAGATGCTCTCAGCGTAAACGAGTCTCTAAAGTTACTTGATTATTTGTTTATTTGCATGGATAAGAACTCTTGGCCTATTTCTCTTTGTCTTAACATAATAATGGCTTCTTTAACGTTTACCACAATTAATGTTAATAGAATGAAAAGTCACAAAAAGATGGTTACTACTATGTCTTGTCTGCAACAATTAAGTAGTGATGTTATTTGTCTCCAGGATACGAGGTTAAAAACTCTTTGTGAAGTGCAACGTGCTCATAATCTTTGGACTTCAGGAATGTCTTTTTGGTCGAATGGGGAAACTCCTTGTGATGGAGTTGGGGTTTTATTTATGAATTCAGCGTTAAGAGTTTCTGGGATAGTGGACATTTGTCCGGGACGTGCGTTACTACTTGATATTAATTTTGAGGGTGAAAGATTTCGTTTAATTACTATATATGCTCCGCAAACCAAAGCACTCAGAGTTGCACTTCTAAATGACATTCATCCCTATTTGTATACTTCTCGTTTAATTGTCTGGGCTGGTGACTTTAATTGTGCTCTTAGTGTTGATGATAAGGATATGAAGACGTCTAAATTGTTTTGTAACTCTCAAAAGTTGTTACAAATATTGGATACTGCTCAACTGAAAGATGCATATTGTAGTATTCATTCTAAGGGTGGTAGGACGTTTTTTAAAAATACGTTATCTACCAGAATAGATTTCATTTTTCTTTCTGTTCCTTTACATGTAACCCAAGTTAATTTAAGAGTATGGGAATTTTCGGATCACAAGTCTCTAACAGTCTGTTTGATGTGGGAGGGTACCCCTCGATGAAAAAAAAATTTGTGGAGACTGAACTCCTCCCTATTGACTGATGAGTCTCTTAAACGAGCTTGGAAGTCGGAATTGTTTGCAAGGATATCAGTTCTTGATTTTTATGATGATGCTGCTTCTTGGTGGGAGGATACTAAGAAGGATTGGAAAATTTTTTTTCCAGTCTTATTCTCAATCTAAGATTAATTCGCAATATTTAGAGTATTTAGGTCTTAGGGCACAGTTGCAAAAATTGATTTCTTTAACTGAAACTGAAGGGTTAGATTATAGTGTTCAAATTAGTAATGTAAAAAACCGAATGTTGGAATATAGATATGATAGAGCAAAATCTTTAGATCATGAACATAGGTTTGGTTTGAAATTACACAAGGGCTCGTTGGATCCCTTTCAAGATTGTAAGGATAGGGTAGGTAAACATGTTATTACAGAATTAACAACTGACTTGGGTGACTTAGTAAAGAATCCTTTAGCTTTACTTGAAGTTGTTGGCCGTTATTTGAACAATTTATATCAGGCAGATGAAAATGTTCAGAATGGGTTATTGGACTTTGATGGTTTACAAATACCTCACTTAGACGCAGTAGACAGCCAACAGATGTTGCGAGACATTTCTGAAGCGGAATTAAGAGATGCCATTTTTTCTCTAAATGTAGACTCTACACCAGGTACGGATGACTTTGGGGTTACCTTTTATCGGACTTTTCAGGAAGATTTGGTTCCGCTTTTGACTAAATTGTTTAACAATATGTTCTCCCTCATCCCGGTTAGCCCCCTCGATGAATCAAGCTTTGGTGATATTACTTTATAAAAAAGGTTTGAAAACTGATTTACGTAATTGGAGAACATTGAGTTTATTGAATACGGACCTAAAAATCTTAAGTAAAATTTTATTGCGTAGACTAACTCCGGTAGTGGAGACAGTGATAAGTCCTTATCAAACCTGTTCAATACCGGGTAGAACCCAAAATGATAATCTATTGTTAATATGGGAACTTTTTTCGGCCTCTCAGTCGGGGATCCTGAATGGTTATTTGCTTAGTCTGGATCAAGAAAAAGCGTTTGATCGAGTTTCTCATAAATTTCTGTTTTCTGTGTTGAATGCTTATGGATTACCAAAGGGTTTTATTGAGTGGATACAGTTATTATATCAATCTGCTTATCTTATTCCGAATGTGAATGGTTGGCTTGGTACTCCAGTGGCGGTACAGAGAGGGGTTCGGCAAGGCTGTCCATTGAGTCCAATATTGTATGTGTTTTTTATTGATGTATTTATTTGTATGGTTAGTGTTCATAATGGTCTAACAGGTGTATGTCTTGCGGATAATGTCTTACCTATAAAAATTCTTGCATATGCAGATGACTTGGTTGTTTGTCTTTCTGAGGTTACGGAAGGGCCTACGATCAGTACTGTGTTAGATTTGTTTTCAAATGTTTCGGGTTCTAAGATTAATTATGAGAAAAGTAGGGGTTTCCCTCTTTTGGTCCCTCTCCTATCCCTGAATCTGATACACTTGCTGGTATACTCATTTCTAAGGATCCAATAATTATTTTGGGAATCAAATTTAGTGATGGAGATATGATGTATACAAATTGGTCCCATAAATTGAGTATAGCTTCAGTCGCTGGTTGCACGGTGGAAGGGTAAACAACAGCTAAACGAAATGTGTATTACTTATTAAAACTCATATTGCCGATTTTTGTATATTAGTTATGTGTTTCGCCACCAATGTCTCTTTTTACTTCTTTATATAGTATATTTTTTCAGGCCTTTTGGGGAAGCAGATTGAATCCCATAAAAAGGGGTTTCACGTATAGGAGTGTACGACAGGGTGGAGTTGGTATGATCCACCCTGTGGCTTTTTTTCTGAGTATTTTTCTTTCCTACAATTTCAGTCCTCTTTTACGACCTGGTATGAAGATTTGGTTTCCTTGTGTTAGGTTTACCATTATGGAAGCAAGGTAAATCATCCTATTTTAATAGGCTTCCCAGGTTTCCTAAGTATGGTAAAGAGGTTTTTTGTCTTTTGTTGAAATGGAAACTTACAGTTTCTAATTTGGAAACAATGACTAGGAAGCAATTGTATAATTCTATTGTTTTATCAGATTTTTCAGATACTTTACTTTTTCCTGATTGTCCCCCCCAGTCTTAAGAAAGGGTTCTAATGTTGCTCTCTACAAACGCTTCCCGGCCTTTATATGGGATAGTGTTTGGTTGGGTTCTTATGGCAGATTACCTGTTGGTAATACACATAAACACAAACAACTTCGTGATAGATGGTGTACTCAAGAGAAGTGTGTCTCTTTGTTGGAAACACAGAAGCATCTCTTTTTGGATTGTTCCTATATTAGAACCTTTTGGGTTTGGTTGGCAACTAAATGGAAAGAACCTTTATTTTCATCGATTTCCTATGAGACTCTAATGTACAGTACAAATAGGGGTGAATGGTCTAGGTATCCTGCTGACACTTTATTATTAATTTTCTTTGTTATTCATTTTTATATTTGGCAATCTAGATGTTTCTGGTCTACTCAACAGCGTATTGTTTCATTTGAAGAACTCTTTTTTAATATAGCTACTACTATGCAGAACATTCATGACTCTGATATGAAGTTTTATGGCCACGTGAAATGTTCTTCTTTACGGGTGAATTGTGATAAATGGTTGAGTTGAGTGTTGTATTTTTTGGTTTTTCTGTTATGATGTTATCTGCCTTATTTTTGTATGTATTTGTTTTTCTGTAATTGGTTTATTACTTGTCTGGAGTCCTCTTTTCAATAAAAGTTCCCCTACTCTTTTTGATAAGTGCCACGGGATCTTTAACATTCACCTGAACTACCACCAATCCAGGCAGATGGGACCTCGGTTTAACGTCTCATCCAAAAGACAGCAAGAAGTCTGGGAAATAAGATTCTCAACCTAGAAGCCATCATGTCAGAAGCCGACTTGGATATAGTGGTCATTACTGAGTCATTGTGCATTGAAAATAATGACTGAGATATGGCCATACCAGGCTACACTCTGTTCAGGAAGGACATGGTGGGAAGGAAAGTGGGTGGTGATGTGTATTACATGCAAGAAAACATAAAAGCAATGGAGACACATGGACTTTGAGGGGGCAGAGGTACTGTGGGTCACCTTGGAGTTACGGGGATGAAGCCACTATTCTCACCAATATGATCTACAGGCCTCCGGCACAAGGGGAGAAGTTAGATATGGTACTCTTGAAAGCCACTGGAAACATAACAAAACAGGGAGAGGTGCTGCTGGTGGGGGACATCAATCTGCAAGATGTAGAGTTAGGCCTCCCAACTGCAGCTTCAGCTAGAAGCAGGGACATCCTTGACTCCATTCATGGAGCATTCCTCAGGCAGCTAGTCAGTGAGCCAACTCGTGATGGGTCAGTACTGGTCATGGTACTCACTAACAGGGACAGTGTTAGAGACATCAGGGAGAAAGGCCTCAGAAGGGACTGAGAAAATGCAGACATATTGAATAAATACTTCTGTTCAGTGTTTACAGAGAACAAGGAAGGAGATGGACCACTAACAAGTAATAGGAGCCTTGAAGGGGGGGTGGTGGACACTAGTCCTTTTCCAGAGTATACAGGTCTAAAGGCACTAAGCAATCTGAATGTTTACAAAGCAATGGGGCTGGGGGGTACATTCACAGATGTTGACAGAGCTCAGGAAGGTACTGACTGCACCTCAGCCAGTCATATATAACAGATCACTGGAAGCCAGGATGGATCCAGAGGACTGGAGGATGGCAGATGTAGTCCTTCATCATAGAAGCAGTTGCAGGGAAGACGCTGAAAATTACAAACCAGGCAGCCTGACATTGGTGATGGGAAAGTTGATGGAAACACTACTGAATGAAAGGATTGTGTAATATCTTGAATCCAATGGGATGCAGGACTGAAGGCAGCATGGATTCACAGGTAGGAGGTCATGTCAAACAAATCTGATACATTTCATTGACTGGGTGACCAAGGAACTAGACCAAAGAGGAGTGGTGGACGTGGCCTACCTTGATTTCAGTAAGACTTTTGATACCGTTACATATAGGAGACTAAAGAGCAAGCTGGGTAGTGTAGGGATGGGTGAAAAGGTGGTAAACTGGGTAAAAAATTGGTTAGGGGTTGGATGACAGAGGGTGTAGATAAATGGAGTTCACTCCAAGGAATGGAGGGTGACTAGCAGGCTATCTCATGGATCAGTGCTGGGACTTATCCTCTTTAATATCTTTTTAAGTGACACTGCAGAGAAGCTGGAAGGGAAGTTCAAGATTCAAGTTTCAAGTTTATTACAAAAGTGTGTATGACATAAAGGTGTGACACACAAATACATAAACTCATTAAAAATCGTATATAATTTACAACTCACATTCATTCCAATATATATTTCATTTTACTTTTTCAATTGTCTATAATTTATTGTTGCCATTATAAATCGTGCACTTCTATACAATATACCTTAATTATCAGAATTCAATAAATATTGAAGTTTCTCTGCATGTGAACTTGAATGACTAGTATTCAATAATTCTCCTATCCAGTAGTCTCTTATTGGATTTAAACAATCACATTCAGACAATATATGTAGAGATGACCAAATCCCTGAACAATTGCTCTTACACTCTATCCCTTGCATATATTGTTTCCATGATATGTGCATGACCACTCACAGTCAGTAAAAATATCTCACTACATCTCCCCTCCTCTACCTATAAGCTCTGGAGTCCCCCAAGGGTCTATACTAGGCCTGACTCTCTTCTCCATTTTTCTGAACAATCTCCCATACATCTGTACCTCATCTTCTATACATATGTATGCTGATGATATGGTGCTTTTCTCCTCAGGATCCTTACCCTTGGATGTCACCTCCAGGCTCCAACGTGATTTCAATAACGTCCAGAGCTGGTTTCAATCTCCTCACCAACTCTTCCTAAATGCCAAAAAAACTGTGTCCATGACATTAGGCATGCAACAGAAACTGTCAAGGCTCTCATCTGCCCCCACCTTCACTACCCTCGATGGGGCAACTATAGTTGCCAATGAGTCTTTCAGGTATCTGGACATTTGACTGGATCAACATCTCACTTTCTTGGCCCATATAGATGGCATAATAAAAAAGCTTCATCCTAAACCCGGAGCCTTATATAGAAACCGATCCTGCCTCCACCCCAGGCAAGATGTGAACTGATCCAAAAAATGGTCCTCCCGATTTTCGACTATTGAGATATCATCTGTTGCTCTGCTCCTGCCACCTCCTTACCTAATGTGGATACACTTTTCAACTCCTTCTGTTGGTTTGCACTGGATGCACCTCCCCTGACCCCCCCCCACTGTGACTTGTACCGAGCTCTAGCCTTCCCATCCCTATCAAATAGGTGACTGCATCGCTGTGCTAATTTCATCTCTAAGTATTGGCTTGGTACACTCCCTTTCTATCTTAATTCCTTAATTTTCCCCCCACTCACTCCCTCTCGACTTCTCATATCCCATGACCACAGAACTCTGACTGTTCCCTGGAGATTCACCTCAAGTGGACAGGCCTCCTCCTCCTCCTCCTATCATCTCCCTAAACTGTGGAATGCTCTTCCTACACAAATCCAATCCTCTTCATCTCCTGGCTCATTAAATCAAGCTCTACATAATTTCCTCTCGGTTAATTGCACTTGCCCCCAGCTCCCTCCCTTCCTAGTCCCACATCCTGACTGATGCCCTGTTTGCCTAACCATAACCAAATTGATGCACTTATAGTTTTTGAGCCTATTTCGGTTCCAGCTGTGTGTGGTTGTTTCAGTCATCTCTCTCTCTCTCTCTCAATTGGTATATCTCCTTATCCTGCCAACCTAGCCTGGGTCTCTAGCTTGATTCTCTACTGCATTGTTATGTCACCTCTCATGCTGCTCTGTGCTACTTAGTCCAAGTAGTGTAGGCCATTGGTCACACTTGCAATTACTTTATCCAATATCTGTCTTACACAAGCTCACTGTTACAGAATTAACTATTCTACCTTGTAATTATTTGCTTTTCATGCTGTTGTGTAAATCGTTTGTAACCTATGTTTTTTATGCTATTGTGTAATTCGTGTGTACTCATTGATACTATGTAACTCCCATCACCCTCTCCCCCAGGTCTTACCAGGAGACGAGCAACTTGTTTGTTCAGTGTGCTTTACCTGGTGAAACTTTTCAATAAATAAACAAATAATATGATTTATATAATAGTTTACATTAACACACAATTAGATATAGTTTGAACATGTAATCTATTTTCACATTTATGTAGTATATATAAGGTTCCATTCCATGAATTTGTTTACGCTTTGTATAAAACTTGAAATTCTGAGTTAATGATAATCTCTCCATATCCTTCTGTCTACCTATATCAAGTATTCTAGTCTTAGCTAATTTAGAATAATCATTCACATTTACAATATTCAAATTCTTATGTGTGGATTCCAATGTTCCCTTTGTTCTAAGTCATACATCAAACTCATATCCATGACTTGATATATTCCCTTGATCCTTTTTCCTAATTACCTATTCTGTCCTGCCAACAGTTACATAATACAGGGTTGCCCTCTCTATTTTTCATAAGTCTAGCAAAATAATTGACTTTTCTCTATTCTGCTATAGCTAATAAGGAGGATATTCCAATCATTGCTCTCAGAAATTCTAGTGGAATATATTGAGGTTATCCTAGTGTCAATCTTATATATATATATATATATATATATATATATATATATATATAAGTTTTGAGTTGGTTTTAAATAATTATATTATTTGGGTCACCCCATATTTCAGACCCATAAAGAATAATAAAGTTTACCTTTGCTTGATATATTTTAACACTGATATGGCAGAGTTATTAATGAACTGTCTCAAAACTTTATTAATAGCCAGTACAGCTTGTCTTGCTTTCTTTTTGCAATATTTTTTTATGTTATTCCCATATATTATTTTTTGTGCTTATTGTTATATCCAGATAGCAGAAATTATTTATTTCAATTAATTGTTCTCCTTCGATATTCCATTTATGAAGCAAGTTGTTTGATTTGTTAATTACCATCACTTTAGATTTGTCTACATTAATTTTTAATTTTAATTCTTTTAATGATCTTGCCATACTATCAAGTGCTTGTTGTAAACCTATGTCTGTTTTAGACATAATTATTGCATAATCTGCATAAAAAAATGACATTCATTTTATTTCAAGATATACTTGGAGCATCTGTATTACATATATTTATTTTGTGTAAACCACATGATCTATGTAGATATTGAACAACAGGGGGGCTAACAAGCAACGCTGTTTCACCCCCTTCTGGGTTCCTATGGTCTCAGTCAGTCTACCATCAGTACTATATCTAACCTGGATATTAGTATTAGAGTAAAGACTTTGTATCAAAAGGAGTAATTTAGGGTCTATTTTTCACTGTATCAATATTTGCCGTAAGATTTGTCTATACAAGTTATCAAAAGCTACAGCAATATCTATGAATCCCAAATACAGCACACTTCTTCCCTGTGATTTTGCCTTTCTAACTAAATGATCTATACTGAAGATACAGTCATTTGTCTACCGGTTTCTTCTAAATACACATTTTTTGTGACTTAAAATGTCACTCTTTCTTTATCATTCTTTTAGTTTCTGTAATAGTATTCTAGCAAATATTTTTACTGATATACATTGCGAGACTATTGGTCTGTAGTTCATTAGTGACTGTCTATCTCCTTTTTTTATGGCTGTGGGCAGAGCCTACAGCCATTTTGCATTCTCTTGCTGAAAACTGCTGACCGTGGCATGCTTCCATTGGACTTTTGGAAGTATCCTTCCAAATGTCCAACAGAGTTTGGAAAAGTCCACCACGGTCAGCTGCTATGGAGTAACAGCCACACAATTTTGGCAGTTGCTTCTGTATTCCAGGACAACTAGGAAGGTGGACTGGATCAAAAAGAACTATTTTCAGCACACCTGGAAGAAGGGTACAATGGGGTAAAAACATTACAAGTTTACCTATGGTGCTATGTTACTCAGGTACAAAGTGTCCTCCATGGCTTTCTGGTTCCACTTGTGATTGGCTGCAGCCGCTAGGTGGCTCCTGTCAAATCAGCTGCCTCGGAATATTGCTATTGGTGGACCGGTGAGAGGGGTGCCCCGACTTGTCATCCTTGAGCTAGCACAGCCTCTAATTTGAGCTGCCGCTAAGCACGCTGCCACTCAGCTTCTCTATCACCCAGAGTGTCGTCCTGTCATAGGACATTATGTGCATCTCCCAGTTCTTCATTTGTGACAATGCCAGTAAGCGAATACTTTATGATCTCTGTCATTCGCTGGCCCCCAGCTGATCAGTATGGGTAGCCAGGTCAACGGTGGATGCGTTCAAGCTGGGGATTGGGAGTACAGGTAGCCACCTGTGGAAGTCACTCAATAGATCATCTCCCATGGGGGCGGCTCTCTCGTGGTTGAGATATCTAAAACAACCTGCTCCTAGCCCAGTCTCCACAGTCAAGGACACTCCCGATACCAGCCATGTGTAGCTGAGAATCCTCCGCATTTCACGGCAGTGGCCACACTAAATAGACACTAAGCATTGCTATCTGCTCCTTCTCTGGAGCTTTTCAAGCTCACCACATCCATATTGGCTCTGGCTAGATCTTGTTATAAATAGGGACCATTTCTGTTGTTAGCCAGTTTGATGGAACTTTACAAGTATTAATAAT
Source organism: Neoceratodus forsteri (assembly GCA_016271365.2). Classification (NCBI taxonomy): domain Eukaryota; kingdom Metazoa; phylum Chordata; order Ceratodontiformes; family Ceratodontidae; genus Neoceratodus; species Neoceratodus forsteri. The sequence continues at coordinate 1,068,226,932 of CM028132.1, read as the reverse complement.
ACATAGAAAGAGTTTTGTCAATATATCACTCCACCATCCAATGTCATGTTGGAAAAATTCTGCCAGAATTCCATCAGTTTCTGCTGCCCTATTGTATCTTTGCTGTATGGTACTATTTTCAATAATTTCCTTTAATAAATGTGTCCAATGCACATGAGGGGCATGGCCAGTAGCCAAGATGGAAGGAGTCTAATCTTTGCAGCTCGCCTCTATTCCCTGATATCCTGCAACATTCTTGCAGTTGTGGCTGACTATAACTACAACTAACTACAGCAATCTGCTGCCAACTACCTCTGGACAATATATATATCTGCTCATTTTGGATAAAAAAGTAAATGTTTATCTGTATTCCTCTCATCTTTTCCTGCTTCATCACCCACAGGAAATGTGGGGATCCACTTTCAGCATAGCCTCAGGATCCTGACTCTTTGCCCCACAGGGGATGCCAACAGGAGATCAGCAAGAATTCCAAGAGATGTTTGCCACATTACTTGCATGTAGCGGAGAACTTACAGCCCAAGAAATAGCAACACAAAACAAATTATCAGTGTGTCCCAAAGTGTAGAGAACAACACCAGGCATATTGCCATTCAGAGAGACATCACAGACTGGCTTACTAAGCAGCTAGATGAACAGGAGAAACTCATTCAACATCTGTCTGATAAAATTGATGATCTGGATAACAGAGGGTGCCGTAATAATTTGTGCTTTTTTGGGGTTCCTGGAAGGAGCGGAAGGCTGGGACATGCTTTCATTCTTGCAGAAAGTGCTGCCTGAACTAATACATTATCAATGGCCTACCCCACTGGAGCTAGAACAGGCTCATCCATCTCTGGCACCCTACCCTAAACCAGGTCAGAGACCAAGACTAATACTGGCTAAAATTCTGTGCTTTCAAGTCAAAGAGAACATTCTGTGGCTGGCCTGGGAAAGAGGCCCACTAAAATGGAGGGGCAATCTCATACAAATATTTCTGGATTTTTCCCTGGCACTATCAATATGGCATTGGGAGTTCGCAAGAGCCAGGCATGCTCTCATGGCACTTCAGATCCTGTATAGCCTCCACTACCTGGCCACACTGAGAATCGAATGCAACGGTATCCCTCATGCCTTCACGGAGCCAGAGGAGGCTAAGGAATTCATTCTCCAGTCATGGCTGGAGGCCAGCATCGAGGACAACTCATGGCACATGGGAAACAATGATACAGTCACTACCCCTGAAAAAGTTTCCCCACAGCATATTAAACCACAGTACTCAAACACCTCAATGCCTACAGACCAGACAGTTTCAGAAACATGGCAACCGGCATCTTGGAAACGGAATCAAAGAAGTGTGGGCTGCAAGGGCAAGGTAGATAGGAGTCCCTCCCTCCTGGCTGCCACACATACAGACCGTCGCAGATCTATCGAAGGTGGACTGGATATAAGCGATACAGAGGGAGAGTGCTTCGGGAGCTGGTACACCCCTCTGCTACACATACCAAGCCCAGACAATGACCAGCAGCCCAAAGACAAATGGCCCTGGGGAATGAGCCACAAACAGAACTCTGCGCATCAGATCTTTCTCCAATCTGTTACACCTGAACCCGAAGTAATTACCGGGACTGAGTTTGAAGTGACCCATGAAGTTTCCAGGCCCTTGCAGAATGGACCAGGTGAATTGGGCCCTTTTCCTCTGCCAAAATGAACACCCCTTCAGCGTCCCGAAGAACTACGCCAGTCTGGTGTGATACTTTCACTACTGGGCCTGAAAGTTCAGGCGAACATGCAAAGCCCCACCTATTGAAAGTCCATAAAGGGGCATATGTCAGTTGTGGAGCTACCGCTCGAACATACACACCTTAAGAAAGGGTGCAACAGTAAAACAGCTCACAGTGTGGTCTATTTTTCTTAATAACCTGTACAGCTAACATATATGATTTCATGTGGCTCAGTACAAGGGCATCAAAAAGGAAAAAGATTTACCCCAGTATGATGATTACTCCCAAGCCAGTTGCCTTAGATATTCTTAGGCCCCTTCTGTTATGGTAACTGCAGCTCAATTGAAAGGGTTATTTTCTTTAGACAGAGTTTATTCCCCATGCCAGTAGGACCATGGCATCTGTGGGGACACCATGCATTAGCCTGGCAAGGCTGCATAATATAACTTGCATGATCCCTTCCCCATCACGCACAAAATGACTGGCTGGGAACTGGGACCTGCCCCATCCCTCATAGGTGTAGTAGCTTTGGAAGCCCACAACAACACCTAAAATGAAAAACACCCCACAGAAGATAAACTAACCTACTGTAATTAAGGCATGCGAGACAAGGTTTCCTCCTTTTCTGTACCCAGGCCTAGAACCCCAGACATCCACCCACAAAGAAGCTGGAGCACAGCTATGGCCCCCAGGGGTAATGAGGCTTCTGCTGGACACTCCAAAATTGCCCAATGCCGATGGTAAAGATTGACACTGCTCTTCTGTCTTTTATATTTAAGGTTTGCCTCATGTTTGAGCGCACCTTCCACCCCCTAGAGCAACGTGGTGGACTGGTACATAATGCCCAGATCACAATATGTTGGAATAGCAGGGAGGGAGGAGGGACAATGCCAGAGCAAATGTCCACGATAGGTGCAATCAAGCTACCATGCTAAACAATGTTTTGCTCAAGGGACCAGATCCCTAGGCATGATGCAGTATGGTACACACATTTGTACATATTAAGGTTTGTATATAGTTGTCCCGGATGGGCTATGTGTAGTTTGACAACATGCTTAACCACACACTGGTGGGTAATTTGCAATACTGCAGTGTTGAAGCTGTGCTCACAGAGGTGGTCATTTCTTGGGGTTCCTCCACAACCATGGTTCAGTACAAAACAGGCACCCTCTCACTTTAGTATAAGACAATGAGAGACATAACACTTATTATGTGGAATGTTAAAGGGGTTAATTCCCCCCATTAAAAGAAAGCAGATTCTGGCATATTTAAAGAAACTGCATGTTAAAGTGACTTTCCTCCAAGAAATGAAACTCTCCCACTTTGAAGCTAGTAAGCTAAAAAGGGAATGTGTGGGTCTGGAGGTGTACAGTATGCATACCTCAGCAAAAACAAGGGATATTCATTCTTGTCCACAAATCACTGCCATGGATCCTCACGTGCACTCAAAAGGACAAAGAAGGTAGATGGGTACTACTCCAAGTCTCCACTACAGAGGGCCCCCTCTGTTTAATTAATATATACACTTCAAACACAGATGAACCTTTATTTTTTGCACAGCTGGTAGGCCTCATGACTAACCCAGCCTCACAGGGAATACCCACAATTATGACAGGTGATTTCAACCTCACCCTGCACCCAGCTCTAGATAGATCTGGGAATGCCACAGAGTCACATACCAAGGTGTTTATTACAGTGTAACACATGATGGTGGAACACTGCCTGGTTGACATATGGAGACTTCTGCACACTATTGTCAGAGACTACTCCTTTTACTCCCCCCCCCCACCAATCATTCAGCCATATAGACATCTGGCAAATCTCCCCTGGTATTACCACTAATGTAACAGCCTCCAATATACTACAGAGGGTAATTTCGGACCACACCCCAGTAACATTAACCATATCCTGGTGTCCTACACCCCCCCCAAGGTCGGCCAACTGGTGCCTAGACCCTTTACTCCTTTAAGAACAGACCTCTCTCCATGGGGTGAAAGAAGAAATCCAAGAATTCTTACGGCATAACAACGACAACAGTGTTAATTATGTAACCCTGTGGGAAACTCTGAAACCTATCTAAGAGGGGGAATAATAGGGTATGCCTCATATAGCTGGCACCAAAGTGAACAAGAAGTAGCTGCTTGGAAATGCAGCTGAAAGATGCAGAGGCCAAAACCAAGGCTAACCCCCAGACATCATCAAGCAAGATGCTAAACCTGCACACACAGCTTAACCCATATTACACCAGAAAAGCAGAGCTAGCACTGATACGTCTTATACATACATACTGGGAGGGAAGCAAGAAAGCCAGCAAGATCCTGGCTTATCGGTTATGGAAACAAAGGGCAGAAAGGCATATTCCAGGGCTCCGGTTTGAACAAGTCCAGATCCATACATCACAGGAAGACATCTCGGGAATTATGTCCAGATTTTATACCAAGCTTTACTCCTCTACACTTCCCCCAAGGGACAAAGATACCCCCCCATTTTCTGGTCTCCCTGGACCTTCCCCAGATCTCCCCCACACAGGCCAAGGAGATGAATGATCATATTACCCAGGAGAAGCTAGGGACAGCTATCCAAATCCTGAATAAAAATAAGTCACCAGGGGGGAAGGCTTCCCGTGGACTTTTGACAAGGGATTAAAGGAATAGTATCTCATCTCCTACAAAGGGTATTTACCCAGGCGCTTGAGTCTCATAGTCTTATTTACCCAGGCGCTTGAGTCTCATAGTCTAACACCAACAATGAAGGAAGCTGTTATCAGTATCCTCCCCAAAAAGGGGAAATACCCCCTTTTCCCTGCTAGCTACCATCCTATGTCCCTTTTCAATGCTGAAGCAAAAATACTGGCTAAAGTCTTAACAACTAGACTAGAAAAAATCCTCCCTGAGATTGTGCACCCTTCCCAGGTGGGCTTTCTAAAAGGCAGGCAAAGTTCAGATCATCTCCGCACCTTACTCACTCTAATGCAATGTGCATCGAAGCTTCCTACCCCTGCTGCAGCTCTAACAGTGGACTTCGAAGGGCCTTCGATTCAGTCAAATGGGAGTACCTCTTCAAGGTCTTCAAACATAGGGGGATAGGCCCTTACTTCATCAACTGTGTTCAGACCCTTTATGCTCACCCTACTGCTAGGATACTAACCAACAGCACAATCCCCCCACTTCCCTCTCACCAGAGAAACCAGGCAAGGTTGTCCCCTCTCCCCACTGTTATTCATATTGGCGATTGAGCCCCTCACTGCTGCCATTCAAGCACATGAAGGAATTAGGGGCATAAAGGTGGGACAGACAGAATATAAATCTCTTTCATATGCTGACAACCTACTGCTATTACTCAGAGATGCTCCTAGGGCTATTTCCCCCTTGTATAACCTCCTAAACAGTTTCACTGACATGTCCAGCCTTAAGGTTAACCATAACAAGTCAGAGGTGCTAGCCCTGAACCTCCACTGCAAAGCTGAACATTTTCAGGATACGGATTGGAAATGAGCTGACACAGGTATTACATATTTGGGCCTTGTGATAACCCCACATACCCCGGACATATGCAAGACCAACTCTGTGCCACTAATTAAGTCACTCAAAGCTGACTTTCCAAGATGACATCAATTACGTTTATCATTCACGGGGATGATCACCACTATAAAGATGATGCTGGCCCCTAAAGTTTTATACCTCCTCACCCACCTGCCCATCCATATCCAAGAATGCTGGTTTTCCAAACTAAATTCTCTTATGGGCCAATTCCTCTGGGAAGGACCCCCTCCCAATTAGCAGAGCCAAACTTAGGAAACATTGGAGCGAAGGGGAGTGGGGACTCCAGGATTATGCTCATTACCATATGTCCTTTATAATAGTACAAACCTTTCAATGGTGTCCTCAACAGAGTACACCTAAACCCCAGTGGGTTGAAATAGAAGGGGCACTAATGCTTACAAGGCAACAACGAATAGCCTTTCAAGCTGTCAAGAGGGTAAAGATATTCCACTAAGGGGTCCTAGGATTAAGAAATGTTCCACGAAAGTGTACCGACACATGGCCACACAACTAATTTCATGGTTCTGCTCCTTTAGAGCACAGAAGAATAAACAGTACCTCACTGGTGTGCTTCTACAGCAGATGCATATGATTTTACAAGTGTATGTCTGTGTTTTTGTCCATTGTTTTGTTGTGGCATTTACATGTTGCAACTCTGGGAAAACTTTAATAAAGAATTTCATGTTAAATAAATGTGTCCAATCCTGAATGTTCCCATCCATTACATTTTTTTGTTATTATAGTAACTTCAATATACTCCACGTTCTTATCATTATATAACTTTTGAAAATCTTTTATTTATTGTAAAATCAGAAACACAAAACCTTTGGGCTAAGAGCTCATTTACAAAGGATCCTCATCAACAATGGAGGGGGGCAACAAGTACATGAGTTGGGTGGAAACAGTAGCAGCTAACAAGCATTGTCAGTAATACATCATGTAATGCCAGAGTATTCATATAATATTATGACTACAGACGGAAACAGTGCATAAACCAAAACATAGTTATAGAATATATGGGGGAGATAATTAAAAATGCAAGAAAGTCCAGAAAAGTACAAGTATAGTAGATACACCCAGATACTGTAGCAGCAATAAAGCATTGTCAATTTTTTTCTAACTGGCACAACTGTAGAAACACCCAATAAGGTCAGTACAGAAATTAGGAGGGTAGTAGGTAACAAACTAAGAGGGTGAGGAGGAGGATTCAGCAGCTGGAGACAGAAATAGGATCTGCAGAGGTAAGCAGGTGTGGACGCAATAGGGGAAGGGTGGGGGACAGTAGGCTAGAAGGGGAAGATGGGAACATCTAAAGACCAACTGGACAGTAAAAGGTGATCCGGAACGGGGCCCAGTGGCACAAGGGGAGCGGGTTTCAGGTGGATTATGAGTGACAGTAGCAGAGTACAGACAGGGAGATGAAGTTCTGGAGATCAGATTTGAAGTGACTGAGGCGTGTAAGGCTTGTGATGGTGTGGGGAGCTCATTCAGCCAGGAGGGAGCCCTTATTGCAAAGGCTTTTCTCACCAGAGCAGTTCTCCTATATTTGGAGTTAACAGGATCATCACGCCACCCCTACTTCTACCCTATTGATCTCATTTCCTAGTTGGCATTTCATATTTGATAAATCCTTACAGATTTATTTCCTTTTCTGGACTTAACTATGTTTCTTGTAATCAAATTATTCCATGATCTTTTATAACGTTAAGCCATGAGCCATCATTTGTTTTATTATTTAATCCTGCAACATTCCAGCTAAGAATCATAATGCTGGGGTTCACAGTTGGCCCAAAGACCCTGTCCTCTCTTCAGTCCTGTATAGATGTATTCCTGGAATTCACTGTTTGAGATGATACATTCATTGTGATATTACTCAGCATTTCATATCTATTTTCCAGTACAATTTCAGATTAATCGTCTATAACATCCTCATTTTCCAGTATTTTAGTATTATTTATCCTAGACCCTCTTTGTTTCATACCTCTTGTGATTGTCTCAAATTGTAAAGTACCCATCAACTCATGTTCAATTTCTACTGGTTTTCTCACACATTTTAGAATTGTTTGCCAATTCATATTTGCTTATTTCTCTTCTCTTTCACTTCCTACATTTTTTCTACTTTATTAGAAATAAAATTACATAATGTTGTATCAAGTTCAATTCCCATCCTTTTTGTTTCTGCTGATAATGCTAATAGTTCTTGTCTTATCATTCTTTCCAACTAGACACACTAAACCTTTCTTTAAGTCTGCCTTCTATCTATATACAGATGATATATTCTCACATGACACCTTGAATTTCATTATAGATTTAAGAATATTATAGACACTTATTTTTAACAAAAATGGCATTTCTCTTCTAGTTTTTTGGTATACATTTGAAGTAGACAATAGGGAGTTTATCCAATTCCATTTTTTGTTTATTATGTTACTGTACTATTTCAGTTCTCTCTTCGGTATCTATTTGATCCTTTACTTTTGTATTTATGACTATTACTTTAGAATTTTTCACTGGCATTGTTCTTGTTTTAATTGGCACTGTCTGAATTTCTTTATTTTTTTGTTGCCTCTTATCCAATTTCTTTTCTTTGGCTTGATCTTTTTGTATAATCTCCTTCTGAAGAACCTGATTTTGTTTAGGTTTCTCCTTTGCTGATTATTCACTACTTGATCACTACTGGAAGGGAAGGGCTGCTTCTTTGCAGATGTCAATAAGATCTGCAACAGGGTGGACACTCCAGAGGGAAGTGGAAAGGATGAGCAGAGACCTGAGAAAACTTGAGGAGTGGTCGAGGGTACAGCAACTGGGTTTCAATGCAAAAAAGTGTACAATAATGCTCATGGGGCATAGAAATCCTGAGGCAGAGTACACAATAGGTGGAGCGGTACTGATAATAACCAAGCAGGAAAGAGATCCAGAGTATTAGTATTGGATAACCTAAAGTTGGCTCAACAGTGTGACAAGGCAGTTGATGGCTAGTGGTATGCTGGGGTGCATAGGAAGGGGTATTACCAGCAGAAACTGATATGAAGTAAAAAGACTTCAAAAAAAAAAACACAGGGACCTAGAAGGAGAGCTACACAGCTAGTGAGAGCTAGAAGGAGGGATTCAGAAACAGACAACTAGTGTAACAGCTAACAGACAAACAGTGTAATAGTTTAATTACACAAATAGTGTAATAGCTGCATAAGTGCAGAATAATATGGGGAGTGATGCAATACAGTGGATATGGGGCAGCCATATTCAGGCAGACCTTCTTGATGCTGAGGTGCTGCCCTATCTGCAGGCATCTCTCTGGACTGCAGGATGAGGTAGCCAGACTCAGGGTGGAGGTAAACTAGGTCAGTAGTACTTTCGCTCACATCCAGAGACCACCCAGTCTGATGCCACTGTCTCAAAGGATGCCAAGAATGAGGAGTACTTGGACAACAGTAGGCTCAGAGAGGGTTAGGATGGTCAGGCAGAGGCACAACTCAAATCCTAGTCCACTCCAAAACTCATATGCCACACTGGCAAATGAGGACAACCAGATAGAAGCACCCAGAGAAGTAGAAGGGAAGGATGTGAAGGTCAGCCAAGAGGCGACCACAGTGGGGGGAACAGTGGACCCCAGGGGAGGATGAAGAGAATCCTGGTGGGGGACTCTATTGTACAGGGGATCATGCTAGGAATATGCAAGGAGGAGGACAGGGAGCTGAGGTGCCTATCAGGTACCCCGGCATGGAGGGATGGGAGGAAGACCCTGGGGATCACTGGGAAGACAAGACAGGTTGGAGAGCTGGATGTCATTATCCACCTAGGAACTAATGACCTGGCAAATGTGGAGCCAAAGAAGTTCAGAAAGAGTTTAGAAAATTGGGGATGGGTGTCAAGCAAGTAACTACATCCTTCACCTTCTTGGAAGTACTACCTGTAAGATGCATGGGATAGCATAGGGGCGCACACACCAGGAAAGTTAACACATGGTTGAAGAACTGATACTGTAAGGAATGGTTCAGATTCATTGGTGACTGGGGACCTAACTGGAGGGATGGGGGCTTGTTCAAGCCTGACAGCCTGCATCCATCCTGGAGAGGAATTCTAGCACTCAAAGAAAAGTTTAAATGTTACATGGACATACATTTAAACTAGCCAAGAGGGGGAAGATCAGCAAGAAGGGTACCTAATTGCACACCCCTGAAGCTAGCAGTGGAAACATAGAACATGAGGAGGAGATATCATTACAAAGCAGTGTGCAAAAGATGGAGATAGGCACCCAAGGAGTAGATAGGCAGAAGAATAACAAAATAAAAGAGAAGGGCAGACAGCATGGAGAACCAGGGATAAAGGACAACCAGGGATGGGACTGGAGTACAACAGCAAAACAGACCAGTGAGGTCATATCATGGAAAGCCATGTGTGCCAATGCCAGGAGCCTTAGCAACAAGATGGAGGATCTGGAGGCTGCCATGGTGCAGTTAGACCAGGACATTGCGGCCATCACAGAGATCTGGTACAATGATAATCATGACTGAGAGATGGCCATACCTGGCTACAACATATTCAGAAGAGACAGGGCAGGCATGAAGGGAGGAGGAGTGGCACTTTATGTAAAAGATGGCAGAAAGGCCACAGAGATCCAGGAGGAACAAAATGGGGGGGTACTGTGGGTTTAGCTGGAAAGGAAAATGGGGTCAGCCATCTGCCCAGGAGTGGTCTACAGACCAAAAACCCAGGAGGAAGAGACAGATAGGGAGTTTATGCTAGCCATCCAAAGGATGGCAGACAAGGAGGAGGTGGTGCTGGTTGGAGACTTCAATATTCCTTACGTGGACTTGAGCCTTCCAGCAGCTGCATCAACTAGATGCAGATTTATCCTGGACTCCCTTCAGTTTGCCTTCCTTAAGCAACTGGTCATGGAACCAACTCAGCAGAAGGCAATACTGGACCTCGTGCTCACAAACAGGGATAGTGTGATAGGGGTAACAGTGGGGGGGGGGGCACCTGGGGAACAGTGACCACCAGTCACTGGTTTGAAATCACAGAAGGAGAAGAACCAAACTGCACAAAAACAGGTATCCTGGATTTTAGGAGGGCAGATTTTGGGAAAATAGGGACATGCTTGAAAGAGGTAATAATAGAAATGGGGAGGGAATCGGAGGTGGAGGATCAGGGCAATATTTAAAACAGAGATTACAAGAGCAACACAATTATGCATTAAGCAGGTTAGCAAGGGGAAACTGAAGAGGAGGTCACTATGGTTTTCCAAGGAGGTAGTGGAGAAAGTGAAAGCCAAAAAGATTGCATCCAGGCAATACAAAAAGACACAGGCAGAAGGGGATAGGGAGAAGTATAAGAAGAAGGAAAAGGAGGCAGGAAGGTCAGTTAGGGAAGCCAAAGCTCAGACAGATGAGAGCATCCCAAAATCAGTGGTTAGAGGGGACACAATCTTTAACAGGTACATAAGTGAACAAAGAAGGGTGAAGGGAGGGATAGTGAGACTAAAGGTGGATGATGGGGGCAGCATGGAGGATGACAACAGTAAAACTGACATACTGAACTAATATTTTTGCTCAGTCTTTACTGAAGAAGTGAAGGGTAATGGGCCTGTAGAGATTACAAGAGGTGGGAAGGGCAGACAAATGGACACATGTCCCTTTACACTGGAAAGGGTCCTAAAGGAACTGGAAGGAATATGATTCACTAAAGCAATTGGGCCTGATGGGGTGCACCCCAGGTCCCTAAATGAACTAAGAGAGGTGGTGGCTGAACCTCTGGCAATCCTGTTTAACCAATTACTGGAAACAGGTGAGGTACCCAAAGACTGGAGGACAGCAGATATAGTCCCCTTATACAAAAATGGGAAGAAAGAAGAAATGGCAAACTACAGACTAGTCATGCTGACCTCAGTAGTGGGGATGATCATGGAAGCAGTACTGAAGGAGAGATTGGTAGAACATCTAGTTTATTTATTCATTTGCTTTTGTTAACTGGGTAAGCACACTAGACAGCCAAGTGTCTATTTTCAGGTGTGACCCGGGAGGATTACAAAGGTATGAACATGAACATCAGGCAAATACAGGGTACATGCAATAGCATCAGGCACATAATATACATCTGGAGGAAGTTAGCAGCTTAATACAGGCAGGGGCAACTGATGTTTACAAACAGCCCAGAAGATTAACAGGATACAATACATCAACAACAGGTGAATCAGGGTACTTACAAGAGCATCAGGCACATAGATAACATCAAGAAGTAAATAAACAGCATAGCACAGGCATGGTCAAACAGACGTCTATATGTGGGGTCAGCCAAGGGACCCAGTATCTATGGTACCTCAGAAGACAATGAGCTATCCAAAAGGACAATGTGCTAATGGACTACAGGACTCAAGGCAGCGTGATTTCACCGGGGGTGGGGTGTCATGCCAGGCCAACCTCACTGAATTTTTCAACTGGGTTACAAGGGAGGACGATCAGGGGAGGACAGTGGACATTGTCACAAATGCACTCTGCAGGTCAGGCCCTCTGCTCCTACAGTGCTAACCTCGAAATGCAATACTGGGAACAGGTGACAAACAGGGTAACCTACCTGTCTGTTTGGGTCTGAATCACCTACTAGCCTTGAGTCCTGGGAGTCAAATATGAACTTTATGCTAGCATACCCAGTTAACAGGCTCAGATAATATTCTCTTCGGTGGGATGCAATATAATCCTTCACCCAGTGGCACCCAGCCAGGTTCCCAAAATGTACCCTTAGACTCAATATGAGACCTAGGTATAAGCTTACCTTTTTGCAAGATTAGTAACACATTCAAGCCCTTAACAGCTTTCAGACTTAAACACAGGTTCAGCATTCACATGCAAATGAACTGAGAAAAAGCACAGGCAGCATTTTAAATAACATATTGTTTACTAAAAAATTGTAAAACAGGTAAAATCAAACACATAACAATTATATCAACAACCTACAGTCACATAAAACAAATGGGAAGTTACAGAACACAAACTCCTACCAAAAAAATTACTTAAGTTCCAGTTGAATTATTTTTCTAAAAGTGCCTAGTTACTAGTCCACAGGATAAATGTGTCTTTGCTTTTCAGGGAGTAATTCTGCCACAAACATCTCTTGCAAGCAATATTCAAAAGTCAGTTTTCTCCACCTTCTGGTGATGTCTCCCATGAGGTCACTGTTAGACCTGTGATAAATCTATAATCTGAGTATGGATACTCACAAGGATGTATGTTATTACAGTGAAAAATCAGCAACTAGCAATTTCCCAAAATATGGGTCTTTGATCAAAACATTCCCTTTGATGTTTCCCAACCCCACAATCTGTCACTAGTTCTCTTCTAGGTGAGAAAACCATAAAGGATCAGCCAGATGGCTTTCTTTCCTGCTAGGGTCATAAGATTCATATTTAGTTTCAAATTCAAAAGCAGGAGCAGATTATACGGGGTAATAAACCGTCCCTGTGGAAGTAAGGCTTTTTAATTAGGGGGTTCCCTGGTCAGTTTAATGCATCCTGCAGCTTCAGCCACACTGACATCTTGGAGGTCAAAGGTCAAGTTTATCACTCACTGGCTGACTTATGTGCCAGCATACAATCACATACACATACCATTTATTTATAATACAAATATCATACATTATAACAAGAAGCAGATGGCAGAGTGTCACAGATGTGGCCTATCTGGACTTCAGCAAAGTCTTTGACACAATGCCACATGGAAGGCCGTTAAACAAACTGGGGAGTATGGAAGTGGGCAGGATAATAGTGCAGTGGGTGGGTAATTGGCTGGGTGGCAGGACATAGAGGGTGGTGATAAATGGCTGTCACTCCACAGAGAGAAGAGTGACCAGTGGGGTGCTGCAGGGATCAGTGCTGGGACTGGTCCTGTTCAACATCTTCATTGTTGACATTACGCAGGACCTAGAAGGTAGAATTTCCCTGTTCGTTGATGACATAAAGCTCTGTAATGGAGTGGACACAGCAGAGGATATAGGCAGAATGAGGAGGGACCTGCAGAATTTTGAAGAACGGTCAAGGATTTGGCAGCTGAAAATTAATGCAAAAAAATGCTAAATAATGCATATGTAGCACAAAAACCCTGGAACAACATATCAGATAGGGGGTGAGGCTATAGCATGCACCAAGCAGGAAAGATACCTTGGAGTTATCATCTCTGATGACCTCAAGGTAGGGAAACAGTGTAACAAGGTGGCAGGTAAAGCAAATAGGATGCTGGGATGCATAGACAGGGGCATCACCAGCAGGAAAAGGGAGGTCATAATTCCACTATATAAGACACTAGTGAGACCCCACCTGGAGTACAGTGTCCAGTTCTGGAGACCTTACCTATGTAAAGACATAGACAGGGTGGAGAAGGTTCAGAGAAGGACAACATGGTTGGTACAGGGATTGCATCACAAGTCCTATGAGGACAGGTTGAAGGACTTGAATATGTACTCCCTGGAGGAGAGAAGGGAGAGAGGGGATATGATAGACATACAAGTACCTTACAGGGAGAAACAGGGTGCAAGAAAGCACTATTTTCCGGTGAGAAAGATGTTCCAGGACTAGAGGTCATGGGATGATGTTGGAGGGAGGGAAATTTAGAGGAAACGTGAGGAAGAATTTCTTCACAGAAAGGGTGGTGGATAAGTGGAACACCCTGCCTGAGAAAGTGGTGAGGGCTGAAACAATCACAGGATTTAAAAATGCATGGGATAGACATAAGGGAATCCTGGAAGTCAGGGGTAAGGGGCAACAGACTTCTAGACAAACTTAAAGTGATCTTATGAGCTCAAATGGGCAAACTGTGTGGGCCATAGGCCCTTTTCTGCCTACAGTATCTATCTATGTATGTATGTATAGATCACTTTTAAGACCCCAGCTAGAGTACTGTGTTCAGCTATGGAGACCACATCTCTAGAAAGACATACAGAGCAGATAGTCCAGGGGAGGGCAACTAAAATGGTGTAGGGTCTGCAACACAAATCCTATGAGGAAAGACTAAAGGACCTCAACATGGTTATCCTGGAAGAAAGTAGGGAGAGAGAGAGAGAGAGGATGTGATAGAGACCTTTAAATTCCTCATGAGGGTAAATAAGGTATAGGAGGGAAGCATTTTTCTAAAAGAAAAGGTGCTCAAGAAGAAGGGGATGTATAGTAATATGAAGCTGGAAGGGGTAGATTTAGGAGGAATGTGAGGATGGATGTACTTCTTCACAGAAAGAGTTGTGGATTCCTAGAACAGCCTTCCAGCAGAGGTGGTGGGAGTGAAAAACAGTGGTGGGGTTCAAAAATGTATGGGATAGGTACAAAGGAACTGTAGTGGAAAGGAAGGGTGCAGGGAGAGAAAGCTGTAGATCAAGTAGGGTCTGTAGTGAGAATATAGGCAGGGAAAAATGTGCACACTGGGTGGGTCAAGTGTCCCTTATCTGCTGTCAGAGTCTATGTTTCTATGCATGAGGCTTTTTTATTTATTTATTTAACATACTTTAGGATTACAACCTTTGAGTCAGAGACTCATTTACAAAGGCTCTGCATCAGAGTACAGAAAACAGAACATACAAAACACTTATTAATAGCATGATGGAATTATGGGTTACATATGCAAATTATATTAACAACAAGAGTGCATGATTACAGTTGCATACATTCATGTTTCACATTACATTTTTGGACAAACATTAGGCAGAATTCAGTAGTTGTTATAACAGATCTCAAAATTGGTCGGCCTAGCAAGGTAAACATATGCGAGCAGCCACAAGGCCTTGCCAGAAGGTTGATAGTGATGTTGCAGTAAGGTGTAGGTCAATTAGCTGGTGCATAGACATCGCCGAGAGATGAGTACGTGCTTTTTGAGTGCTACTTTGAAGAGACCTACAGTAGGTAGGGGATGGAGGATATATCCAAGGGGAGTTCATTGTACCAAGTGGGTGCCCTGAAGGAGAAAGACCTTTGGGCTAATGAGGTCCTGACCCTCGGGGTCGACCATATCTGTTTTCTGGTAGTGCGGGTAAATAATGAGGTGTGGGAGGATTGGAGTGGGGCAGATACCCCCAATGGGGAGAGCCCTAGGTGAATTTCTTTTGTAAGGAGGCAGGTTTAGTAACGTATTCTCTCATCCAGGTCTAGGATATTTGTCAAGGAATACAGGGTGTAGGTGTGGGTACGCCTATCTGCCCCCAATAGGAGTCTGCACACCTTATTTATGGCCAGCTGTGTAAATGGTTAGCTCATAATTGACAAGAGAGAGGACCAAGGCAGTGACAACCAGGTTAAGGGATTCAGGGGGCAGACAGATCCTGTGCCTAAACAGTAGTCCTATGCGGGCGTTGATGGCTGATGACAGGTTATTTATGTGCGAGTGGAAGGAGAGGTGGGAGTCAAAAGTTATGCCTAGGCATTTATACGTGCGTACCTGCTCAAGTAGAAGGAGAGAGTTGGAGAGGATTGTAAGTTGCATATTCTTTGCCTTATTCTGGTGATGGGCAAAGAGCATGGCTTTTGTTTTTTTCACATTGACTATGAGTGTTTGGTCTATGAACTGGTTTTCGATCTGGTTAATTGCATATTGGAGAGATGGTTGCAGAGAATTCGGGTCTTGGTGTGAGGCAAAGAGGACTGCGTCATCCATGTACAATAACAGATTACCAGAACAAGACTTGGGCAGGGAGTTCAGGTAGATGCTGAACAGCAGTGGGCCAAGAATTGAGCCCTTGGGAATCCCAGGGTGGACTGGCAAGGTGGAGGACAGGGTAGTGTGTATTTTGACATATTACAACCAGGCTGTGAGGTAGTTGGTGAGCCATGCTATGGGTCCACTGGACAGTCCTAGGTGTTGGAGAGTGCAAAGGAGTAAGGGGGGGGGGCAATGTGTCAAAGGCCTTTGACTGGTCGATGAAGATCACTCCTGCAAGGTGTTTCTTATCCAGTGCAGAGTGAATGTAATTGGAGAACTCAGTCAGGGCTGTGGAGGTACTGTGCCCTGATCTGAAGCCATGTTGCTCCCTGCACAGCAGATTGTGAATGAGAAGATAATCAGTAAGTTGGGTGGCTATGATCTTTTCAAGGGCTTGGGGGTGGAGATGGTCCGTGGTTATTAGGAGTGAATGAGAAGATAATCAGTAAGTTGGGTGGCTATGATCTTTCAAGGGCTTTGGGGGGTTGGAGTTGGTCCAGTGGTTATTAGGGAGTGAATGAGAAGATAATCAGTAAGTTGGGTGGCTATGATCTTTTCAAGGGCTTTTGGGGGGGGGGATGGAGATGAGCCGGTAGTTATTGGGGAGTGTATAGTCACTACTTTTTAGTATAGAGGTGATAGTGGCCATCTTCCAGGTAGAAGGGAACTGCCCCAGACACAAGGAATGGTTTAAGAGGTCAGTCAGTGGGGAGAGAACAGAGTTGAGTACAAGCCCAAAGACCCTCATATCAAAAGAGTAGCAAGAGTCACTGAGGGCATTGGTGAAAAATGGCCTAGCCTCATTCCTGGACACTACTTTGAAGTGGAAGGGGGGAATACTGAAGGTTAGGAGGTTGGGTGGCCAGAGTAGGATCAAAGAAGTTGCTTGGGCTGGTAGGCATGTTCTCCTGGGTGGGTCCTGGGCTACCCAAACATGGGCATGTAGCTCTGCACCAAAGGAGGGGCCAGCTGGG
Organism: Neoceratodus forsteri; assembly: GCA_016271365.2. Classification (NCBI taxonomy): domain Eukaryota; kingdom Metazoa; phylum Chordata; order Ceratodontiformes; family Ceratodontidae; genus Neoceratodus; species Neoceratodus forsteri. The sequence goes on along the minus strand of CM028132.1, from coordinate 1,068,210,043 downwards.
GGGCCAGATGTGAGCTGGACTGTGGGCTTCCAATTGGAAGAACCAAATGGGCAACAGAATGGGTCCACTGCCCTGCAGGGTCACAGAATTATGGAACATGGTTGCCCATGTATGGGCTGCTATGTTCCCAAGTGCACTTACAAAATTTACCAATTTCATGGTCAGCACCCCGTAGCCTCCTACCACCTATTAGCCTTCTGTGGCATTAATGGGGACTAGAGTCTGAGGTTGCAGGGCATTGCAGTGCCATAGAAGCTCCAGCTGAGGGTATGTATACAGTTTCTATGGCAGCCCTGTGGTTGGTGTAATGGTAAAGCCCCTGATATGGACCTGGGGAAGCACAAATGGCATTGTGCATGTTGCATTCCACTGGGCTTCCATGGGCATCCGTGCACCCTGCCCTGACTACCACACATAGTTTGCAGGATCCCCTGTGCAGAGTCCCAGGCAGGGGTGCAGAGAAGGTGTGCATCATTAGTGCATCTGTGGGTTACTGATGGACTCCCAGGATGTGAGTATTGTGACCTACATGCATAGACCTCATGCATAGGGCACTTAATGAACAGGGTAACGCTAAATGCTACCCCAAAAAATAAAACGTATGTGGTTATTTATTGTTTACAAGTTTTGGCGAGGCAGGTACATGAGTCAAAGCTTATTTCAAGTTATGAACTGAAAGGGAGCCAGGGTTAAAGTGGGTTTAGGAAAGGCTAGATATAATGAGTACCCTATAAAAATACAGTAAATTCAGTCTAATAGCCAATTTACTCTGTTGGGTAGTCTATTGTTCAGGCTCTATTTAGTACGGTATTTTATCGGTGCACTTTGTTTAAAGTCTGACTTGCTGCTATTGTTTTTCTTGCCTTGTTTTTATTTGCACTATTTTTGCAATTTTGTACATTTATTGTCTGTTATCCCCAGTGCAACTCCTCTTTTTTTTTTTTTTTAAGTTGTTTTAACCAGGAGTAGCACACTAAGCTCAAAGCTTTTTTACAGGAGCGACCTGGGAGCACACGGAAGTTAAGAGACTTGCTCAGGGTCACACAGTATGCAAGTGGAAGCTGTGGGATTCAAACCCAGGCCTGGTCTGCTGGATCCCCAGATCACACCTGAGAATGCATTCCAGCTAAGTGTGACATTACTGGACAATATTTACAAATAAAGGAATCCATACATCTCACTCAATTAATAAATATATGGATTTGATAGAAAAAAGTGTGTGTGCCAAATATATTACTCATTGTCATGAGGTGTCTTCAGCAAAAAATGAGAGGGAATCAAGCAGAATAATGCTAATTAATTATTTTCAGAATATTTGCATGTGCAATTTCCTTTCTTCAGTAATTTTTTAAAGCCCTCCTGTTAGCAGAAAATGTCCTAAACACCACAATGTGCAAGAGTTAAAATGTCAACTGATGCCACATAGAAACATAGAATTTGACGGCAGATAAGGACCGCTTGGCCCACCCAGTCTGCCCATTTCCCTACCTAATGGATAAGCTGCAGATCCTAGTTAACCAGCAGCCTACTTCTTCCTACCCCCAACCCCTAGAATTGCCTTATGACTGTCCCATGCATGCTTGAATTCCACCACTGTTTTTGCATCCACAACCTTCCTCCGAAGGCCGCTCCATGCATCCACAACCCTCTGTGAAAAATACTCCTTAAATTACCTCTGAGCTGCCACTCCTCTATCTTCAAATTGTGCCCCCTTGTTCTTGCACACCTCTTTTTGAAAGATGCTACCCTCTTGACTTTGTTGATTCCCTTGAGGTACTTGAAAGTTTCTATCATGTCCCCTCTCCTCCTTTCCTCAAGGCTATACATATTAAGCTCCTTAAGTCTCTCTTCATATGTCTTCGGTGCAGACCCTGCACCATTTTAGTTGCCCTCCTCTGGACAGCTTCCATCCTGTCTATGCTTTGCGGGAGATTGGTCTCCAGAACTGCACGCAGTACCCAGATGGGGTCTCACCAGCTGTCTGTACAGAGGGATAATAACTTCCTGTTTTCTACTGGTGATGCCTCCCATGCATCCTAGCATCCCTGCAGCCTCCTGCTGCCCTCTACATTGCTTGCCCACCTTAGGTCATCTGTTATGACTACCCCATGTCCCTTTCCATTTTGTTGTTGTTAGTATCTCACCTCCCATTGTGTACTCTTCCCCTGGTTTTTGTTTCCAGGTGCATTACCTTCACTTCTTAGCATTGAATCTAAGCTGCCAACATTTGACCATTCCTCTAACCTTGCCAAGTCCCTTCTCATCCTTTCCGCCCCACCTCGTGCATCAACTCTGTTGCAGATCTTTGTGTCATCTGCAAAGAGACATACTTTTCCTTCCAGTCCCTCTGCAATGTCGCTTATAAAGACATTGAAGAGGACTGGAACCTTTGCTAGCAATCCACCCGCCACTCCCCAAAAAAAAAAGAATGTAAAATTTGCTGTTGCAGCTGTGGGCCCAGTTTTCATTTGCAAGATGTGTAGAGGCAAAATGAGTGAAAACTAGAGTGGGGTCCCACAGGACGAAACCCACTTTTAAAGCACTCTGCAATATGCTCAGTAGACCTACTGAATAAAGCAATGTAATTTCAATGTCAATTAGTCTCTTTTGTCATGCAGGAAACTGTGGCACTCGTTTCATCCTGGCAGTGTTACATTTTCCTGAATGACAAACGGGACTAATTGCCATTGAAATAACATTGCTTTATTCAGTTGGTCTGCTGCAGCATTCTGCAGAGTGCTGCAAAATGCTGCAGAATTGGGTTTCATCCCGGGAGACACCACTGTAGCTCACATTTTGCCTCAACACATTGTGGGTATACAAAACTCAGTCTCGTGATGAAGGAGAAGTTTCTGTACCTGTGCTGGAATGCAAATTAGTTGTGCCATATGTTTCTGTGTGGGGACATAGTTTGCACCAACTAACACTGAAACATTGAAATATTGATCCCCAGGGAGGTCTGCATATGGCATAGTGGTAAACTACAGGCAATGGTGGCGGAGGCAAAGTTCTACTTAGTGACCATCATGGAGATGTGCGCCATTGGGAATAATGATTGGGATCTGGCTGCTCCAGAGTATACCTTGGTTAAGGTGACAGGTGCAAGAGTAAACAGGTGGAGTAGCTGTCTATATCAGGGAGAGAACAGAGGCTCCAGAGCATGGGGCCATCAAGAAGGAGAGGGGAAGTGGAGTCAATCTGGGTATAGCTGACCATCTATTGATAGAGTGTAGTCTAGTGTGAGTGGGGGATCTGAATCTGCAACTTAACTCGGGGAACTACAAACCAGTTAGTCTTACCTTAATTGTAGGTAAGTTGATGGAGTCTGTAGTTAAGTAAAGTCTGATGGTCTACACAGTGGACTGCAGGCAGCAGAACAGCAAGCATCATTGGTTTGTGTCAGGGAGGTCATGACAAACCAACCTGGTACTTTGTTTTGACTGAGTCTCTTGGGTCATAGCAAATGGCAGATTTTCTCTATTTCGACTTCAATAAATTCTTCAGGAATTCAAGTATAGTAGCTGCAACAAACATGGTACTGCAGATGCATTTTTTTACTTGTAGTGCTTTGTGGTTTGTTTCTGTCGGTACCAGAGAAAGCCAGGACCAAGCAGGAAAAACTGAGGGGAAACCGTCTGACAATGTACCACAAATGTGTAGCACTGTTAGTGCTGCTGTTAGTGCTGCCAAACAACAATTCATTTATGTGTGGTGAGAAGGTTCAGAATTACAGTTTAACTGCTAATTTTGCCCTAGTGAGACTGCAGCTGAGGGGTTGCAATCAGACCAAAAGACAAACGGAGCTGGTAGCACAATCATCAGTTACACAGCTGTCATGTTTGAACCCCACAGCAAAGTGGCTGGCATCAAGAGAAATTGTTTAGATCTATCCAATCAGGATCCCACTTTTCTAGTAACCCAGGATAGGATGTTCTCTACTTGTGTTTACTGAAATGGTGTGGGGGGCCTCTGCAACTGCATCTGCTCACTAAGCCAGACAAAAAAAGGTGAAGGTGAATTAAAAACAAACATGTAGGGCTGTATCTCTCACTAAGTGAGAGAGAAAAATGACAGCTATATCAAATGAAAATTCCATCAACACAGTGATACTCAAGGTAATCAGGCAGACAGAGACTGGGACTCATTATTTCCCAGTTTCTGTTACCTGATACTGGACCAGCTAGTGGTGGCATTAGCCAATCAAACACAAGAATTCTCCATAACTATTTTCTAAATTCTTATAGTGTATGATTAGGGCTTATTGTGCACGGAATTCAAGCAGCTCAACTACCTTGTTGTGCATGGTCTAAATTTGTGCACATTCTAAAAACCTCATTGTGCATGTTCTATCATTAACTGCAGCTGCAATTTCCTCACTCTGACTCCCGCTGCCTGCTTTCACTTCTCTGCGCACTATACCTCAACATTACGGTAACTGCCTATTTCTCTTTTTTAAACCATATGCTATAACACATAAAATATGGGTACCCATACAAAACTTGCCTTGAGCTTCCATCTCGGGGTTGAGATACCAGCATGGACCTCTCAAGCTTCTCTCTCAAGGTCCATACACTGGTGTCTCAACCGCTCAATGGAAACACAGGCTTGTTGTGTATGGGTACCCATACATTATTCTTTATGTTGTGCACTCCTCCTCATGCATTATTCTATATTTAACCATTTAAAGTCATGGTTTATCCATGATCCTACTGTAAGAGCAGGAAGTCCTGGGACTTCTCCAATTCAATATGTTCCTTAGTAACATATGAGAAGATATACAGGGCAATATGAGTCTCTTTGCTGATGACACAAATCAAGGTAATAGGGTCAACAGCAAGGAAATGGTAAGCAAACTCCAGAAGGACTTAGAGAAACTGAAGGGAGTCAGAGATCTGGCAGCTGAAATGTAATGCCAAGAAGTGCGAAGTGATGCATGTAAGGAAAAGGAACACACATGGAACATTGGATGGAAGGGGATAGACTGCCCTCCACAGCAGAATAAGCCATACATTAAGGCATCAAGAATGCTGTAGTGGATCAGAAGGGGAATTTATAGCAGGAAAACTGAAGTTATACTGCCCCATACAGATCTCTGATGAGGCCTCATCTGAAAGTTCTGGAGCTGTCATCTGAGAAGTGACATAGACATGCAGGAGTCAGTGCAGAGAGGGGACCTCACAATTGTCCAGTGTGCCAACAAGGCAGATCTTATGAATGGCTTGTGGTCTTAAATATGTACTTGCTGAGGGCCAAATGTGAGAGGAGGGGCATGGTAGAAACATCTAAGTTTTTGAGGTGTATAAACAGGATGAATAGTGAGGACCTTTTTTTTAAAAACAAGGCCACAGTCACAATAGGGTACAATTGAAGATGGTGGGGGGCAAATTCAGGAGGAATGTGAAAATGATGTACTTCACAGCAAAGGTAGTGGAGCCATGGAATAGACTATTGGCAGAAGTGGTGGGGCAGGTACCCTAAATGGGTTAAAACATGCCTGGGAACACCAGCCCAGTGGTATGGAGGGCTGAGGTGCTGTGTGCCTTATCTCCTACCACGCTGGAGACCTGGGTTTGGAAACCAATTTGGTTCATTAGGGGTCGGCTGGGGAGGAAGAGGATGTAGTGTCCATAGGACTGCTCTCCTCTTCCAGGGAGGGTGGATTGTCCTGCTGAATGACTGCCACCAGGAGGAGGCCTGCTGGTAGCATGGGTCTGGAATGACAACAGACAGGAGGGTGCTGTGGGACTGTGCAGCATGTGCATGACTCCACGTGGGCACCCTGATGTGTGTCCCCCAGCAATGGGGAATGGAGAGAATATGGAATAGAGATACTGGCAGACTTCATGATGCCTTTTGGGACTAAATAGAGCTCTGTCAAGTGAGAAAGAGCCAAATCCTCACCTGCCAGCCTCCCACTGGGAGGAAAAGCTATATGGAAAACAAAGAAATGGATGGGACAGAGCGGGAGGACTCATTTTACCTAGGAGATGCACCAGGGGGTGAAGGGTTAAGGAAGGGAGAGAGGGGGGCAACCCACTAGGACAACAGGCTTGGGTATGGGACTAAAGTACTGGCAGACTCAATGGACCATCGGCCTCTTATGTTTCTGTGCTTCCATGCCATACACAGAGCTGATGGGAACTGGTGCTCAACTGAATTCATAACCTACTGGGTCAACACTAAGCTTTATGCCCACTTCTAGCCTATGAGTCTTCTTTTTTGTTTTGCAGCTTCTGGTCCTGTTGGTATTCATGTGGCCATTTCTGCTTTTTGTCCCAAAGCAAGTTCTGGTGACTAGTGAACCCCCCCCCCAAACTCCATTCAGCTCTTTTCAGTTGTATTACAGGCAGACCTTCACTAGTCTCTATCTACTGCCAGCTTTACAACTGGCAGCTGAACAGCTGGGACACCCATACCCCAGCATTAAATAGCTTGTAAGGTAGGGGTTATGCTAAATTCAATGCTGCCAATTCAGAAATGGTGATGCAGGGCTTGCATCAAGCATTGCGACAGACCCATTCTTTGGCACAGCTGTGCCTTAACACTTTTCCGCAAAATGCACTCTATTCAATTCAGGAAGATTGGGCACATTTGTGATACTTTGCCCCATTTATGGAAGCTTGCACCAAACATTTGGTGCAAACTCCATAAAAAGGGTACCAGACATTGCCACGAGTTAGATCAGAAAAGGCTGGTCTATCAGGTGCAGCACACCGGGGGCTTGCAGCATTCCCTGCACTTTTGTGAACAGGGCCATGTGAGCAAAACAGTGATGACTGCCCTACCTTGTCAATGGAAATCCCTGCCCATTCTCTTTACATTTGTAATGTGATCTGCAAATGTGTGAGAGGGGTGGGAGACCCCTTTTAGCATGGCACAAGAAGTTACAGGCAAGGAACAGGCACACGATTGTCATGCAGCCATTTTCCATCAAGCCTTTAAGATTAAATATTGATCTTAGTTTGCATGTGTTTTTAAAATACATCTGTCACTGCTCTGATACAGTACATTGAAAACATTTGTGTATGCATTTTAATAGCTCATGCAGACAAACTCTTTTGTAGACAAACAGCTGTCCACAGTAACTTCAGGGATACTATTGCACTGGCTGCCTGTTCGATGGAGGGTTCTCTTTAAGGTATACTTGCTCACCTTTAAGGCCCTACATGGACTGGGCCCTGGCTACCTGTTGGACCTTCTAACATCTGCTGCCCTGGTCCTCTCCCTTTGAACCTCCTCTAGGGGCCTACTTGCGATTTCCAGGATGAGGTTAAAAACTGCCGGTGACAGAGCCTTTAGTGTCACTGACCCCATCCTGTGGAATTCACTTCCTCCATCAGTAAAAGCAGGCCCCTTCAGTTGAGGCATTCAAAGTCCACCTCAGTCCTTTTTTCTTCAGCTGAGCATTCCCAGACACTGTTCTTTAAATAATGTCTCTGAGATATTTTATAATGGAACATTAGAATTCCGCTGTTAAATTAGACCCCCATATTAATGTTCTGAGTTTAAGTATTTAACTGGAATGTTAACATTTTATTCATTGTGTTTTAATTGTTCTGATGTTTATTGTATGGCACCCAGATACTCTGGGATTGGGCACCTGAAAAATAAAATTTGCCTCGTCTTGCATTACTAGTCTTAGACAGGTGGCCTTCATCCATCGGGGGAGGGACCAGGGTCCTTAGTAAGAGGTTTAAATGTTTCATTGGTAAGCATTTAAACTAGCCAAGGTGGGGGTGGCAGAAGTAAGCAGGGAAAAACAACTGCCCCCCAATGGTTAAGGTAGACAAACAGAGGGATACTAGGGCTGAGGAATCAACAAAAGGAACTGCAAATGGAGGTAAAGACTAGGGAGGCATAGAGGGAAGGCATGGAATAAGGGGGGAGCTGGTATGGGCAAAGGCATAAAAACATGGAAAACCATGTGTACAAATGCTCATATCCTGGGAAACAAGATCCCAGACCTAGCAGCCTTGATGGTGGATGAAGACCTATACATTGTTGCGGTCACTGAAACATGGTACACTGGTAACCATGACCAGGATGTTACCATATCAGGGTACACAATCTTCAGGAGAGACAGGGAGGGCAAAAATTAGGGGGAAGAGTGGCTATGTACATCAGGGAGGGGATCAAAGCAACTGAGATAGGGGAAGACAGGATGGGGAAGTTGCACTATGGGTCACCTCAGAAACAGGAAATGGCACCACCATCCACACTTGGGTTGTCTACAGACCTCCAGCACTGGGAAAGGAAATAGACAGGGTGTTGGTGGATACCATCCACAAAATGGCAGTGAAAGGGGAAGTGTTGCTGGTGGGGGACCTAAACATGCCAGATATTAACTGGAACACCTATACAGAAGACACTACCAGGAGCAGAGGCATCTTGGATGCCCTGCAGGGGGCATGCCCCAAACAGCTAGTGGAGGAACCCAGATAGGAGGGAGCAATATTAGACCTGGTTCTTACCAGTGGTGACAGAATAATCACTCTATCAGTGGGCAGCCATCTAGGGTCCAGCAATCACCATACAGTGTGGTTTAAGATGAAGACAGTAGTAGAGTCAAGCCACTTAAAAGACAGGGTCCTGGATTTCAAAAGGGACAACTTTGCAAAAATGGGGGAACACCTCAAGAAAATCCTGGCAAAGATGGAGGGTGAGTAGAGGAACAGTGGGAGATACTTAAAGGAGCCACAGCAGAGGCAACAAGCCTCTGTCTAAAGCAAGTCAACACAGCAAAAAGAAGGAAAAAACACAATGGTTTTCTAAAGAAGTGGCAGGGAAGATCAAGGAAAAAAAAACAGGAATTAGAAAGTACAAAGAACTGTAGAGGGAGACAGAGAACTGTATCAGGCAAAACAGAAGGAGGTGGGGAAGCAGTCAGGAGCACAAAGGTGCAAACTGAAGGAAGAATACCACAATCAGTAAAAGAAGGAGACACAATCTTCTTGAGGTATATTAGGGAAAGGAAAAAGACCAATGGGGGAGTGTGCATAAGGGGAACTAGAAAAAGCAGAAATCCTGAACGGATACTTCTGCTCAGTATTTACAAAAAAAGGGAAAGAGAAAGGGGAGGAATCAAAATTAGATGGTAAAAACACACATGGAGGAGACGTGGACACCAGTCCATTCAAAGAGGAGAGACTCTTAAAGGAACTCTCAAAACTAAAAGTGGACAAGGCAATGGGCCCAGATGGGATGCATCCCAAAATACTGAAAGAACTCAGAGAGGTATTGGGGCACCAGTGACAGCCCTATTCAACAAATCAATGAAGGAGGGAGTGGTATCAAATGACTGGAGGAGGGTGAATGTGGTACTACTATTCAAAAGTGGGAGCAAGGTGGAGGCTGAGAATTACAGGCCAGTCAGTTTGACCTTAGTGGTGGGGAAAATAATGTAACTGATGCTAAAGGAAAGGAGTGTAGCATATCTTGAGGCCAGCGGGGCACAAGACCCGAGGCAACATGGATTCACAGCAGGTAGATCCTGTTAAACAAATCTGATAGATTTCTTTGACTGGGTGACCAGGGTGGTTGATCAGGGAAGGGCCTTGGACATGGCCTACCTAGATTTTAACAAGACATTTGACACCAACCCACAAAGGAGGCTCATAAACAAGTTGGGCAGTCTGGGAGTGGCTTCCAAGGTTGTACATTGTGACAGAAATTGGCTGAGCAACAGGACACAGAGGGTGGTTGTTAATGAAGTTGAATCTTGGGACAGGAGGGTGATAAGTGGGGTGCCACAAGGCATTTGACACCATCCCACAAAGGAGGCTAGTAAAGAGGTTGAACAGTCTGGGAGTTGGTTTCAAGGTGGTAAATTGTATCATAAATTGGCTGAGCAATAGGACACAGCGGGTGGTTGTTTATGGAATTCAGTCTCGGGACTGGAGAGTGACCAGTGGGGTGCAACAAGGCATTTGACACCATCCCACAAAGGAGGCTAGTAAACAGGTTGGGCAGTCTGGGCCTGGGTTCCAAGGTGGTAAATTGTGTCAGAAATTGGCTGAGCAACAGGACACATAGAGTGTTTGTTAATGGAGTTCAATCTTGAGACAGGAGGGTTACCAGCAGGGTGCCACAAGGCTCAGTACTGGGGCTGGTCCTCTTCAATGTCTTCATTAGTGATATTGTGGGGGGGCTGGAAGGGAAGGTAAGCCTCTTTGTGGATGACACCAACATCTGCAATAGGGTGGACACTCCAAATGGGGTGGAAAGAATAAGTAGCGACCTGGGCAAGTTGGAGGAGTGGTCAAGAGTGTGGCAGCTTAAATTTGATACAAAGAAGTGCAAAGTCATGCACTTGGGGCACAGAAATCCTAGAGAGGAATACAGGATGGGGGGGAGATACTAACAACAATAAAACTGGAATGGGACCTGGAGGGTAAATATAATGGATGACCTGAAAGTAGCCAAGCAATGTGAGAAGGTGGTGGGGAGGGCTGGAGGGATGCTGGAGTGCACAAGGAGAGGCATCACCAGAAGGAAGCAGGAGGTGATGATGCCACTGTACTGACAATTCGTAAGGCCACATCTGGAATACTGTGTTCAGTTCTGGACACCACATCTTTGGAAGGACATAGAATGGACGCGCTCCAGAGAAGGGCAACAAAATGGTGAAAGGAATGCACAGGAAAACATATGAGGAAAGACTGAAAGACCTCAATATGTATACTGTACCTTGGAGGAAACAAGGCAGAGGGGGGATATGATGGAGACATTAAAGTACTTCAAGGTGATCAACAGGGTGCAGGAGGACAGCATCTTTCAGAAAAAGTGATATACAAGAACAATGGGTCACAATATGAGGCTAGAGGGGGATATATTCATGGGTAACATCAGGAAATATTTTTTCACAGAAAGGGTAGTGGATGCATGGAACAGCCTCCCTGCGAAGGTCGTAGAGGCTAAAACAATAGGTGAATTCAAGAATGCCTGGGATACACAGATAGAAGGCAATCATAGTGACAGGAAAGAGAAAGTAAGCTGCAGATCATTTAGGATCTGGCACTTATGTAGGTAGGGAAATGGGCAGACTAGGTGGGCCAGGCAGTCCTTATCTGTCATCAAATTCTGTGTTTTTATGTTTCTAGTTTTTAGCAATTGTAAATTATGTTGATGTCCCTGGAAATTCTGGGTAGACTGTATGCAGCAACATTTCACAATTTGCATGTGTAAACATTTTATGAATATCACGTGAATACGATAGACAGAATGCTTATATTTTGTAAATGACTGATTATTTCAGACCCTAAAGTTTAAATTATAGAAATGCCATTTCTAACTCTGTTAAAGGTTTCCTATTATGTCATGTGTTCCATGATATACTGTACTGTATGCATTTTTGAATCAAGTCAGTAACAATATATTGATGACTAAAACCCTGTCCATTAATTAAAGACTTTTTTTAATACAGCAATTATTTAGGTGTGAACAAGCTAAAAAACAAGAATTCAAAGATGCTAATGTGTTTCTGCTGGGTAGGTATATTGGGAAGTCAAAGAGATTAATGTGCTATTACTGTTTATTCAGTACTGCATGGTGTGTGACTAAGTACGATGCATGAGACCTCCTTTCTGCCTCATTAAATAAGTTAATCATATAAATCAGGAAAATCCTTTTGGATAATGTGAGTACATTTTCATATCAGGCATGATTTTCAAAGCAGGATAGTAAAATATGTTTACAAAACTCAAGTGACACAGAGTTCAAAAATTTAACACTGATGATGCTTTCCTATCACTTCTTTTATGCTGTATAATGTTTATGCTTAAAGTATTTTGTTAAATACTTTTTGCTGCCGAACAACTACTTAGTTGTACACTATGAATATATGTGTATAATGGTATCTGACTTAAGTATAGTTTTAAGCATGTAAAGAAAGATTCTTCAGGCATGATCTCTCAATGCTTAAGTTCTGTTCATGGTAGATGCATATTATTGGACAGAGATCAGAGAAGCTCAGTGCCGTACCTAGAAACATAGAAGCTGACAGCAGATAAGGGCTGCATGGCCCATCCAGTCTGTCATTTTTTTGTTGCATGGCTTGCACTGTAGACCCCCCCAAAGTCTACAGCACTTTTTCTGCCACCCCCGTACCTATCCCTTATGACTCCCTTGTGCTTATCACATGCTTTTTTGAAACCCACCATTTTCGCCCCCACAACCTCAGCTGGAAGACCATTCCAGGCATCTACCACCCATTCTGTGAAGAAGTATTTTCTCACATCTTTCATAAACCTACCCACTTCTAGCTTCATATGAGGGCCCCTACTCCCATTTGCACCTTATTCAAAGTCTTGATCATATCCCCCCTTCCTCTTCTCCTCTCGAGTATGCATGTTTAATTCCTTTAGCCTCTCCTCATAAGACATTTGAAGCAGACCCTGTACCATCTTGGTAGCCCTCCTTTGGATGGCCTCCATCCTGTCTATGTCCTTCCTAAGATGTGGCCACCCAAACTGAATACATTACACCAAGAGGGATATTACTACAGACCTTTACAGTGGTAACACCACTTTCCTCTTCCTGCTGGCAATACCCCTACCTATGCATCCAAGCATCCCACTAGCACTCCCAATTGCTTTGTCACATTGTCAGGCCAACTTCTGGTCATCTTCTATGATTACCCCCAGGTCTCTTTCATTCTTGATCACTGCTAGTATCTCTCCACCCATTTTGTACTACAACCCTGGGTTTCTGTGACCCAAGTGCATTATTTCACGCTTTTTTTGCATTGAACCTTACCTGCCAAAACTTTTGACCACTCCGCCAGTAATTTCAAGTCTCTTTTCATCCTTTTCACCCCCTCCTGTTCACCCTGTTGCAGATCTTGGTGTCATCCACAAAGTGGCAGATGTTTCCTTCCAATTCCTCTGCTATCTCACAAATGAAGACATTAAAGAGGACTGGCCCCAATACTGACCCCTGTGGCACCCTGCTGCTCACGTTTCCCTCCTCAGAGTGAACTCCATTTACTACCACCCTCTGCCTCCTATCCCCTAAGCAGTTTCTTTCACAGGTTACCACCTTATTGCCCACCCCTATGCTACAAAACTTGTTTGCCAGCCTTTCTGAAGTCCAATTAGACCACATCCATTACCCTCACCACAACACCCTGGTTATCCAGTTAAAAAAAATCTATCAGATTTGTTTCACATGACCTCCCCTCCATAAAGCCATGCTGCCGTGGGTCCTGTAGTCATTTGGATTCCAGGTGTTCCATGATTCTTTTCTTTAACAGTGTTTCTATAAATTTCCCTACTACAGATGTCTAATTGACAGGCCTGTAATTCCCACCTCCTCCTTGCTACCACCTTTGTGAAGTGGGACTACATCTGCCCTTCTCCAGTCCACTGGGACCATATCGATCTCCAGTGAACTGTTAAACAAGTCCATCAAGGGTGCAGCTAGCACCTCCCTGATTTCCTTTAACACTCTTGGATGCACCCCATCTAGCCCCATGGCTTTGTTCACCCTCAGACTAGTGAGTGCTTTCCTGACCAGCTCCTCAGAAAGGGACTGGTGTAGCTGGCCCATTGGCATGGAGGGCTGTGGCAGCAATGCCTTACATTCTGCCATGCTGGTGACCCGTGTTTGCTGGGCGAGCAGGTCATCTGAGGCTGGCAGGGGTGGGAGAGGATTGAGCGTCCAGAGGACAGCTCTCCTCTCCTGGAGAGGGCAGGAAACAGAGGTCAGCATTTGCCTGACACCTAGCAGAGGCTGGGTGTTGGCACACCTGGCCCAGTTCAGTGGGGCACAGAGGTTGAGCACCAGTGGGTGCACTACATGCGGATGTATGTGTGGCACACCCAGTGTCGGCATTGCACGCTCTGCTGCTGAAATAGAAACATGGAAAATGGCAGCCCAGGTCAAGCAGCTTGATGGTCATCCAACACAATGCAACATCTCCAGAGGACATCACCTGTACTGGATCTGGTCCTGGTAGGTGAGTTAGGGGCTCCCCACCACCCTGCCACCGGGCGTAAGCCATGGGGGTAGCACAGTGATAGCCCAAGTTGGAGGACAGGTGTGGGACGAATGATGGCTGGATAAATAGGATGCCAGGAAGAAGGAGCCAACCAGGAGGCCAAGGGGAGAAAAAGTAAGCTAAAATAGAAGAGAAGAAAGGGACTGGTGTCCATTCCCCCCCCCCACCCAATACATAACTGACCACAAAACTTTCTTACCAAGCTCCCAAGTTACAAAATAGCAGTTACTAGTTGATAGGCATGAACCACAACTACTGTACCAGCCTGTATGCTATTATTTGCATCTGTATTATTATTATTTGAGAGTGCTCAATGGAGCTTTCCTGTGAATAAACTTGAACTTGATCTATTTGGCTATCAAGATCTAGTACAACGTTATACAAAAATTATTTAGACCTATGAGACAGGGTCTATCAGAAAAAGTAAACTGGGGAAGAAAATCTGACAACAGCCCCGAAAAGGCCTTAAGTAATAGATCAGGTGCAAATTACACTTACTGAAAACTACAGCATTTTAAAATAAAACTTCATTATTTCAGAGTCCAATGCTTATTGCAAATGTCATGTGCAGAATTATCATGCTGAGTTTTTCTTACTACTAGCACAGTGATGACCAGTGTGGCCTTTACTTTTATTCCTGGGGTAAATTCAATGCAGAAACAGTGACCCCAGGGATCTGCAAAGTGCCAGTGCTATTGTTACTTGAAAAAAATCTATTATTAAGTAAGTATACTGGTACAGCAGGCTGCCAGCTGTCAATATGCAGGTTCAGTTACATTCTACAGAATAGCTGATGTTTAGAGTCTATATGACTCAGCAATAGCACTCTTAACTAGTCTAGGCTTGTGTGCAAACTCCATTGCATGTTCCATGTATCCACCAAATGTAGATCTGTGAGAAATAATACCTCCCTTCACCCACCCAAACAATCCTTACCCTAAAGTGCCTCTTCCTCTTCCTCTGAGACAGGGAGAGCACTTCACAGAAAGCATAATTCTTGTGATAGGCCGGGGAGCGCTATTGAGTATAGAGTGCCACCAATTCAGAGGGTAAAGTCTTGTAACCCCAAACTTCTGTGACTCACATGAAAAATATGTGTTGTTGTTTGCTGAGAAGTCTTTGAAAAATATTTGACTTAAGTGAACATATTTTATATTTCAAACTTTGTGAGTCATTCTATTAACATACTACGTAGTCCATCTAGAAAACCAACTCAAGTAACAAGTGAGGTGTAAATGTCAAGTCACTTTTCATTGTAAGGGTGTACATGGGTGGAGTGGGTGTTGTGTCACAATATTTTAGTCCTGTCTGTGAGATACTGACATGAGCATACAGTAGAAATATAATCACAGTACTACTGTTTTCCATCAGGACTTCACTGTAACACTTGGATAGGTCAAAGAAGGTCAGTGTCTCCAGATTCATAGTAGTAGCAGTACAGATCAAGAGATTTAGTTAAAAAGTAGAGACAACTATTCAGTTTTTTTTGTACAGAAAACCATTCATAGACTGAAGAATGGGCCAAACTGAAAATTAATTTAGTATAGTGGTGCGGTCATTTATTTTTATTTATTTATTTAGTTTTTGTTTACTGGGTAGGTGCGCTAGCCAACAGGTGACTATTTTCAGGCATGACCCGGGAGGTACAGTAACAATACAGAGTTCATTTACATAATACAGGGAAGCAGTAACAATACAGAGAACAGTTTTCAGTAAAAGGCAATAAAGGAGTACAGCTTCAGAGACAATCAACAGGTCAAGAGAAAACAGCAGATTTATAATGTACAGGTAGCATTTAGTGAGCGGGTAAAGGTATACAGGGCAGATCCAAAGGACAGGTGGGTCAGGGGAAGGGGAGAGAACGGGGAGGGGAACTGGGTGAGCAGGTAAAAGGGGGATGTGGGAAGGCAACCTTGCGGCTAAGTGGTTAAGGTGGCAGCAGGGATGAAGGAGGCAGGAAGGGGGGTCTGGGTGTGGGGTGGTGAATGGATGGTGGCGGTACATGGTCGAGGTGGGGGAGAGAGTAGGTCAGGCAGAGCTGGAGGCAGGGGAGACACCACCTGCAGTGGGGCTATAGAGGGGTAAAAGGTGGTACGAAAATAGGGCAGGAAAGGACATGATAGGCATCGGCGGCCAGAGGAGGAGTGAAGCGGGGGAACATTTGGACGGGGCAGGGGGCTTACGGTATACGTCTGGGTGAGGGGGATATGGTGGCATAAGTGGTAGAAGGCTACCGGAAGAGACCGAGTCCATGGAACCGTGCGGCGGCTAGAGAGAGCTGAAGGGAGGGACTGAGGTGAAGACGGTTACGGGGTGGCTCTAGCGGCAGAACCACTCAAGAGGAGCCCGGGTTCATGGAACCGAAGTCGGCAGGGGAGAGTTAGGATGGCGGGGTTCGGGTGAGGTACGGTGGGGGAGCGGCATCAGCGGCTGGAAGGTGCGGCAAGTACCCGGGGTTGTGGTACTGTTCCCGGGTAGGGGAGTCAGTGCTCAGTCAAGGTAGTCGGGGGGGGGCTGTGGAGGTTAAGAGGAAATGGGTCTAACTGGGGGGTGTAGAAGTGAAAAGTCAGTGTTAGGGGGATATGGCGGGAATGGTGGCAAGGGGCTGAGGGATGAGACTGTGTCCATGGAAACCGTACGCAGGCTGGACAGATTGATGAGTGTGAGAATAGGGGGGTGAAAGCGGTGGGTGAGCAGTTTTAGCGGCAGGAGCCTACTAGAGGAGCCCAGGATCATGGAGCCGTAGGCCGGCGGGGGAGGCTAAAGATAGCGGGGGCTCAAGGTAAGGTACGGCAGGTGAGTGCTTTCAGCGGCTGATGGTGCGGCTAATGTCCAGGGTTGTGGAACTGTATCCGGGCAGGGAAACGGTGTTCAGGTGGGGTGGGGGGGCTCTGGAGGTCCAGGGGCAATAGGAGTAGAGGAACTGGTCCGTTGCAGGGTGCTTAGGCTTTGGCTGTGCCAGTACCTGGTACCCCTAGATCATCAGTACAAACATTCCCGTAAGCAGCAGTAACACGTAGAGCAGTGCAGACAGCAATAACAGGTTAACAATGCAGTAGTCAAGGTGCAGTAACTTACAACAAAATTACACACTCTAGACAAGTGCAAATAGAGAGAAGTACCCTGAAACGGGTCCTTTGGGGGGTGCTTAGGCATTGGCTATGCCAGTACCTGGTACCCATAGATCGTCAGTACAAACATTTCAGTAAGCAGCAGTAACAGGTACAATAGTGCAAACAGCAATAACAGGTAAACAATGCAGTAGTCAAGGTACAGTAACTTACACATCAGAATTACATACTGTAGACAAGTGCAAGTAGGCTTCGAGGTCGGAGTTTTGAACTCAAAATGAAGTGCATATGGGCAGAGACATATATCACAGTGTTAATGTTGTAAGTAAAATAGGGTAAGGAGTAGGAAGGAGGAAGTGGTGGGGCAAGAGAGAGAGAGGTTGGCAGGACAAGCTCAGGTAGGGTCATAACAGGCACACTGGTCCATGGAAAGCAGGTATTCATGTAGCTTGTGCTTAAAGAGATCATGGGAAGATGTCAGTCTGAGGTCGAGCGGCAGGAGGTTCCACACTTGAGGGGCTATGTACCCAAATGCTCCAGACCTTTGGAGCAAAGTGCAGCTGGGATTTTAGTAGGGATTTGTCCGAGGATCTCAGCTCACGTGGAGGGAGGGCTGGCTGAAGCAGTTCGGTTAGGGATGCTGGTCTGTTGAGTCTAATGATGGAGTCGCAAAGGCAGCCCAGCTAGTATAGTCTGGTGGCAGAGGGGGAGAGCCAGCTGAGGTCTTTATACAGTTGGCAGTGATGTTTAAGTCTGGGGGCTTTTGAGGCATACCTGCATATATTGTTGAAAGTGATATCCCATTTTTGTAGTGTGGATTTATGCACCATGGGTAGGATGGGAGCACAGTAGGTCAGAGCAGGTAGGAGGAGACTCCTGGCGATGGCTAGTTTGGCTGCAGGTGTGAGCATGTAGCTGGATCTGTAGGCAGCACCCAGTGTGCAGTTCACAGATTTACATGTTTCTTGGATGTGCAGGTTTAGGTCCAGAGATTGGTCTAGCAGGATGCCCAGATAACGGAAGGAGGTAACCACCTCAAGGGGGGTCCCATCCAGGTCAAGGACTTTAAAGGAGAGTGGCAGGACCTTATCTTGTGGGCAGTGCCCAGAAGCATCAGTTTGGTTTGCTGGAGTTCAGTATAAGGTGGTGGGTGTTTAGCCAGAGTTGGACAGTCTGGAAAGCAGATGTCAGTGCCACGTTAAGTTGGTCTACATTATTAGAGCTAGCATAGATAACCAGGTCATCTGCGTAGAGTAGAGAGTCACAGGATGCAATGCTGTATGGCAGGTTATTTATGAATAATGAAAATAGGAGGGGACCCAGTATTGATCCTTGTGGCACTCCAATGTTGATGGTAGTACAGTCGGAGATTGATGAGTTAAGTTTGACTGCTTGGGTCCTGTTGGTTAAGTAACTCCTGAACCAGCTTATGACAGGGGGTGAAAAGCCAAATTTATGAAGGGTGGATATGAGTAGGGGGTGGTCCACTAGGTCGAAAGCCTTGGTGGGGTCGATAAAGATAGCACCAGTAAGCTGACTTTTGTCCATGCTTGTGAGAGTATCAGTGGTGAATTTGGCTAGTTGCGTGTGGTGCTGTGGTTTTCCGAAACCATGTTCGCTGCACATAGCAGATTTGATGTTTCAAGGAAATCAATGGTCTGAGTGGCTACTAGTTTTTCAAGTATTTTGCTGAGGACTGACAGAATAGCTATGGGTCTGTAGTTTGAGATCTCACTTTTGTTGCCCTTTTTGAAGATGGAGGTGATTCTTGTGGATTTCCAGATGTCAGAGAAGGTACTGTTGGAGAGGGAGAGGGTGAATACCTTGGATAGAGGATAGGAGATGAGATGGGCCGCCGCCTTTAGTAGACGAGGTTCCAGTGAGTCGGACCCGGGGCTGGTGGTGTCCAATATTGAGTTTAACAGTTTGAAGACTTGCTATGCAGACACAACTTTGAAATAGAAGGGCTTGTAAATATCCAGCACATGTTTCTTGAGAGAGATATCTGCTGGTGCACCGGTTGATGAGGGCTGGGAAACCACAGTTGGAGGTTGAAGTGTGGAAGTATACTGGGACAGATCAGAGAACATCTTATTAAAAGCATTTGCAATGGTAAGGGAGTCATTACAGTGGACACCATCTAGAATCATTTCCAAGGAGTTATGGATTGAGTACCCAGAAAGGTTTTTTGTGGCCCCAGAACTTGCGTGGATCTTTGGCTGAGCTGGCAAGTAGGTTTTGGCAGTATTTGCTTTTTGCTAGCCTTATTTGCTTTTGCAAGAGTTTCTATGCTGCTATAGATGTGTGATCCTGGCTGGCTAGTGCTTTTATACTTCCTCCACAGTTTGTCCCTGGTTCTGAGTTTGCTGAGTAGGTCTTTGTGAGCCACCTTGTCTGTTGTCCCCTGACCCTTCTTTGTACTTTCGGGACATGTTTAGTCTGTGCTTCTGTGAACTTGGTGAGGAACACGTTAAGGGCATCCTCAACTTTTGTAGATTGGTAGATATCCGTCCAGTCAATGTAGGATATGTCCAGAAGAAAGGCACTTAGATCCAGGTGTGCAAAGTTGGTGAAAGTGACCAGGCAGGACTGGGGGGATGGAGAGGGACTCACGTGCCAGTGACAGATAGTGGGTGAGTGGTCAGTTATAGCATCAGCCAGGGTGCATGCCTTAGTAATGTGGTCAGGTCTGTTTGTGAGGATCCAGTCAATAAACATGCCTGATTGGGGGTTTATCATCCTGGTATTTTCAGTGATGAGCTTGTGGAGGTGGAAACCTTGGATTAGGGCTGCAAGGGAGCTGTGGGCAGGGCCTAGCCAGTTTAGGTTGACATCCCCCAGGAAGATGGCTTCGTTCGAGTTTATGGTTTGTGAGGTTAGCTGGAGCAGTTCGAGGAGGCCATCCACCCCTCCAGTGGGTGGATTATAGAGACAGATAATGTGCAGGTTTTTGCACCTAGGGACATGATAGCATGTAATGATTCGCAGATCCGTTGAGGGTTATAGACAGGAACAGGCTTAATGGTGAGGTGGTTTTTATAGTATATGGCAACATCCCCACCCCTTTTTGAGCCTGGCCTGTCCTGTCACAGGATAGAGTATCCGGGTAGGTGGCATTGGGCATCCTGTATGTGAGGTTTGAGCCATGTTTCCGTGAGGCAAAGGATGTCAGGTCCAGCTACTTTGGTCCATGCCTCAAGCTCGGCCATATGGCCCAGGAGACTTCTAATGTTCATATGCACAAACAGTAGACCTTTTTTAGGTTTGCCAGGGGAGTAGCTATTAAGGGGGGGGCCAGGATTCGGCTCCACGTCACCCGCCAGTAGTAGGCTAAGAGTGGCTAGGAATTTAAGCTGCAGCTTACATATAGATTCGATAGATGACCGTTTCTTCCTTGTTTGATGGTAGGTTGTGAGGGAGAGATACGTGCACCCATTCTTTAGAAAGAGGTTGTGTAGGGCGGGTTTGGCATATTGTTTGGTAAGGAGTAGGTTAGAGAAGGAGAAATCACAGAGTGAGGGGGTGTTGTGGTGTATAACCAGAGGTAGAGACAGTGAGGAGTAGTTTAGGCAAACCAGGAGGAGCAGGCAAATAATGGGGGTTAGTGCTTGTGGTTTACCACACGGTAGCAGCGTGCACTCACGTAGGAGAGACATGTTAGCGTATTTTTGTTTATATTTTTTTGGGGGGGTTAGGAAACAAAGAGTAGCAGGCAGAGCAGGGAAAAAAGGGAGTTAGTTTAGAGGGTGAAGCAAGGATTCAGCAAGTGGAGGAGAATGAGAAAGGTGAGAGTGAGAGAGAAATCGGCTCGAAAGTGGAAAAAATGTGAAAGGCAGGGCTGCTCTCAGGAGGGCTGTTGGCAAGGTCTTTCAGTCAGCGAGTATGATTAACGCCCAGAGGTTATAGAGCATAAGAGCCAATGGAAAAGTGGACACTTAGTCATATGACCACCAAAAGCCAATAAAGCTAAAGGCCGACTCAGGTGGGTGAGGTGGGGGGCAGGTGGGGAGCCGGTGCAAAGTGCCGGCGGGACCAGTGTCCACAGAGGAGCTATAACACTATCCGAAAACGGCTCACCTCAGGCAGGGAGAGTGGCTTGCTCACAGTCCCCAAGCATGTATACGCAGTCCAGTAGCAAAGTGAAAACAGCCGCTTTCGGTGAACGGTGGGTCCAGCTAGTGCCACCAGCCTTTACTGAAGAGAGCCAGTGGGAGAAAGTGTTTTAAAATGTACCTTATGGCTTTTGCGCCTTTAGCGGTATGGGGTGCCAGTGAGCGGCTGGGCTCCTGGTTTCCTTCCCGGGCAAGCGTGTGGCGGGCGGCCCCTGTCCACAGGAACTCCTGGAGGAGCGTGGCTTTTTTTCTCCGGGGACCACCGGGCAAGCGGTGATCCCTGAGGCTTCTTGGGGTGAGGTGGAGGGTCCTTGGGTCCGGGGAGGAGCAGGTCCAAACCCTGGTGGGCTTGGAGAAGTTCCTGAGGAGAGTAGCAGGGAGAGGCAGTTAAGTAGGCAGGCCTGCAGAGGCAGACAAAAGAAAGGGGCTGAAGGTGAGAAGAGGGTGGGGATTAGTGACAGGAGAGCAGGTTCAGGTTGCAGGCAGTTTAGATTGCTAAGGTATTGAATTACCAAGGTGCAGAGAAGCAGTTGGGATTTGAAATTTCAGAAAAGGCAGAAAGGGGACAGACAGCAGCAGTTTTAAGTACAATCAGTGAAAATTGCACAGTCAAGTCAGCTAGGATTTACATTTAAGGTCTCAACTGTACTTGTAGCAGGGGTTTGGGATTAACAAAGGTGCAGAGAGGCAGTTGGGATTTGAAAATTGAGAGAAGGCGGGAAGGGGACAGAGTGAAGCACTCTTGAGTACAAGGAGTGAGAAACACACAGTCTAGGCAGCTTACAGCTAGATTTAAGGTTAACAGCAGTTCTAGTAAAATTCAGTAAATTTTAGGCAGAAGAGGGAGGGAGTAGAACAGCTAGAGGCAGAGGTAGAAATTAGTCTAAAATTACATAGTCAGTATACCCAGGTTAGGAAATAACTTCACAAATTAAATTTAGGCAGGAATTACAGTGTTCAGTTAAAGTACAAACAGGCAGAAACCCAAAAATGTCCACAGAGGAGCTGTAACACTAGCCGAAAACGGCTCACCTCAGGTGGGGAGAGTGGCTTGCTCACAGCCCCCAAGCACGTTTAGGCAGTCCAGTAGCAAAGTGAAAACAGCCACTTTCGGTGAACGGTGGGTCCAGCTAGTGCCACCAGCCCTTACTGAAGAGAGCCGGTGGGAGAAAGTGTTTTAAAACATACCTTACGGCTTTTGCGCCATTATAGTTAGGTTTTAGTAGCCTGTTCAGTGTTAAACCCAAAGCTTTGTACATTAGTATCTTTGGCACCATTTGACACAGTTAGCTGAAAATTTACATGTGTAGTGTAATAGGCAAGGTCTTGATTTGTGGAAAATTCTGTGATTGCAGCTTATGTAATGTCTGAGATATGCATATGTTAATTTCTAATCAATTTTAACTTTTTTCCTATACTTAACATGTTTTTTTTTTTTTTGCTGTCATCACAGCCTACATGGAATTGAAATTTATCCCCAGACTTGCAGGGCATGTGTGAGATGTCATAAGGTAGTGCCTTTGAATGGTATGGTAAAAAAAAACCAAAATAAAACAATAAATAGTTCCAAAGTTATAAGGCTTTGAAGTACAATGTTTTCTGTTCTGCACATGAGCAGTAGAGTTTCTGAGATAATCTATTGGTGGGAAATGAAAAATGTGATGTCCCAGGACCTTTTTTTGGTTTCGTACCACTTGCTTGGAACTGTACCAAACACTTTTTTGTGCCGTGACAACCGCCATCTTGTTGATTTCTTCCCCGAACTAACAAGCATGGAAAATACATAAAAAATGCAGACATTTTTGAAAACAAACACCAGAACCTAGCAAAACTGGACCATTTAGCTAGATTCCAATGTTTGTTTGTTTTTTAATAAGTGCCAGAAATACCCTTTCTGGGCAACCAAAATCCTGGTGCTCACCTTCATGAGAGGAGCCCTTCATTCATGTCCTTCATCCATGACTTTCTTGAATTCTGCAGCCGCAGCTGGAACTCTGAGCTGCAGGCTGCAGTGAGAGCCACAAGACACCCATTCCCTGGTGTCTAGTGTGCCCCCCCACACACACACACTCCATTGCCATCCCTTTCTTTTTTTTTCAGTACCATAGTTCGAATGATTAATCGTGAGTGTAGAAAAAAACAAATTGTATCTGCTGTTGAAAAGTTGAGGTAACAGCATCAGAAAATGTATATTCAGGTGGCATGTAAATTGAAACAGTTACTTTACCAACTGTCACTTCAAGTCTGTTTTCCCACATCCTAGTGATAAAGAACAAAGAGATTAACGGAGAAATATTTAAATTATGAGATTTATTTTTGTCTAAATATTATATTACTCAAAGTTGTCCTGGAGGCAGTGGTGCTCAGACCCCCAGAGAATGGGTGCCCAATAAATAAAACTTGCCTTGCCTTACCCTTGTTTAATTAAATATTTGGAAGCAACACTTACAGTTAAGATCTATCACTGAGGGGACAAAGTTTAAAAGACATTGTAAACACTTGACCATATAGCCAGACATTTATTAAAAACATTAGTTCACCGACTGATTAGGCTCTCTCCTCCAGCTTCAGGACCGATGCTTCACAATCACATGCTTTCAAACTGAATCACTTAAGTCCTGCACCATACCAGGAAACTACAGCAGCTGAAACATAGCTCTTCTTGTCTAAGATCCTTACACTGTTTTTCATCTGCCCTTGATCACAGGAGAGCAAACATCACTCAGTGTCTTGCTTCATAGTCTGTAGAGTGGTATGACCAAATTAAAACTGTTGAAAGAAAGGAAGTTTGGTACAGCGCCTTTCATATAGTGTGTATGTGTTTTGCAATTCAGGGGAGGTAGGAGAGAAAATATTGCTGCCATTCCAGGCACATAATGAGATTCAAACAACAAATGTATATTAGAGGAATGATTGCAGAGACATTAGGTAACTTGCTCTGGTAAACATGGTGAATAAGTGGTGGTGCTGGGATTCAAGCCAGGAACTCTGGTTTTACAGCTCCAATCACCACATTGTCTCCTTAAGTAAAGTAGTCATTTTGTACAGGACAACTCTAAAACACCACAACTGATCACAAATATGCAAATTATGCAGAACATCTCAGGTCACTGAAAGGGGAGACTTTCTGTGCACTATAAGTAGTGCCAGTTGCTCAGCAGGTAGGGTTCTATGTGATAATGGCAATCACAGAATATCGATAGCCATTAGGGTGAGTGTACATCACCAAAAATAAATTTCATCGATGCACACTCACAATGAATGGGTAGAGGGCGCTCGAGATCCACAGTAGTTTCTTTAATGCGAGGGGGCTGTGCACCCCGCACCCCCCCTCAGGGAGAACTAAAAGATTCTCAACTCCAGGGGGATGTATGTCGTGTGGAGATGAAATACTCAAAAAAGATAAAAAGCTGCCTGCTGGCAAAAAACATGCCACACCACACCACACCTGACCCGAACCCTATACCCTGCACCTCCCAACTAACCACTCTTCCCACCACACTAGTGGACCAGCTCAGCAGCTGCTCTCCACACCACCTCCCACATATCTCCCCCCTGCATGCCTATACGCATGTACATCCCATTGTCCTACCTCGCCCACCAAGGTATCCAGTCCCTACCCTGCCAGGTAGCCCTGAACACAGACATCGTGATTGAGTCACCCTATTTGAAAACACTCAATCATCGTCACTGTGTTCACTGAATACCAGTAGGTAGCACACCCACTTTTGGGGCAAGAAGGTTGGAAGGTCTTGGATTCTAGTCCCACACCAGGTAAGTACATTTTTTATGACTCCCTATCTTAGGCTACTTGGGGTAATACCCATAATGGACTCTGTAGAACATCCTGAGGGGGCACTGCATTGTTGAGGTTCAGACCTTTAGATGTGAGGTTAAACAGTGATCCCTTTTCCCCATCTCTAGACACTGTCCAGGTGGAAATATCCTAGGATGGGAAGGGGTGGAGGGGAGGTTCCTGGTGTCATGGCCAGCATTCCACCTGTCAATAAAATAGGTCCATGTAGCCCAGCCCCTGAGACACACCTGTAAACAAGCTATTTGAGCTTACTGTGGCTTTCTTGTTAAAATTACAAATAAATGTATATAATTCAGCTTACCCTGGCTTTCCTGTCAAAAAATTATAAATAAAGAACTATATAATCTCCACAATGCCTTGGGTTACAGTGCTACTAAATAAGTAGGGATGGAGTATTCATGAGGCACATATCACAGTCTTATTTTACCATGATATGCATAAAACATTTTTTATAAAATGTTATTGATCACTTCTCATTTTATAGCATTATTTTTTCTTTTCTCTTTGCTGTTTTTTGATGTTGTCGTTTTTCTTGATGTTGTTCTTGTTGTTGTTTAATTCTATTCATAAAGGGTAGTCCTGAATCAAGAGTGGAGTAAAACCATAACGAGGGTGCAAAAAAACAGAAAAATAAAAACTGGGAAAAATGATTCATGGATAGCAGAGTAAAACAAATTTGTTAATACCCTGGAAAGCTGCTTTGTGCATACAGGCCCACACATTTATTCTGAACTCCACGTAGAAATGCTTGCTACAGTATGTTTCCCATCCTCATGAAATTTTAAAGGTGGTCTGTCTAGAGTGGATATCTTCAGTGTGATAACATTAACACAAAGGTGTAAGCATATTATGTCCATCCTCCACGAACTGCACTTGCTGCCAGTTAGGTGGAGGATTGCCTGTATGTTTGGATTACTTACCTGTAAGGCCCTACACAAAAGGGGGCCATCCTATCTGCAAGATCTAATTGTGCACCACCACCCTGCCCGGGCTCTCCATTCCACCAATGGTTGCCTCCTTAGTGTTCCCAGTTTTAGTTTCAGCACTCTGGTGATCAAGCATTTTCAGTGGCCTCACCTGCCCTGTGGAACTCTTTGCCAAAACAACTGCAGGAGGCACCCTCGATGGAAACCTTTAAAACAAGATTAAAGACTTTCCTATTTAACCAGGCTTTTAATGGATAAATATTCTGATGTATTGTTTTTACTGTATATGGATGGATAGTTATTAGATGTAATGCTGTTAGCTTCACCTGGATTTGTTAGTGAATTGACTGTTGGCTGTGTTATAAAATTGTGTCTTTGCTATATAATTGTTGCTTTTTAAAGTATTGATTGTGATGCACTCTGAGTCCCTAGAATGGGGCGTTATAAAAATAAAGTATCTATCTATTATGATGCATCTTTCCTTGTACAGTGTATTTATAAGATTGTAGTCTAAGAAACAGTGTTCCCACATGTTTTATTCGACTCCTGCTTCTACTATGTTTTAGAGGTGGCTTGGGCAGTGGAAATAAAGCACTAGTGGGGTCAAGTAATGTTGTTAATGAGAGTGAGTGGATGGTTCTGGTGGGGATTCAAACAACTTGGATCTTCCAAACTTGTGTGTTTACCACTGGCTGTCACTGATGGAACACAGAATGAGGAGTTTTTGCAGTGGTTACATTCAAAATGGTTGGGGTGGGCTGTCGTCTCTACATTTGTAAGAAGGGGAAACAATCATCTTGAGGAAGGACAATTCAATAGAAACGTGTCGCAGGAGCAAGGACTCATTATAGTTTAGTCAGAAGAGGTGGAACTGACTTCCTGTGAGTTCCTGCCTTACTGAACCCCTTTGTGTTTTGTGTGTGGTGAGTGGACATTATGCCTAGTGGTTCTGGCTACGCCTTTACTTTCGGAAAGGGAACAAAACTTACAGTTCAGTCAAGTAGGTGTTTTGTTTTTTGTATAAAATATGCTTGTGTTGTAACATGGAAATACTATTTTACCAAACTGTAGAGAATGGGAATAAGTTTGATGCAGCCTCATAAATGTAAAATTATATTAAATGAATGTAACATTATGGGAAGTAAATTAATCAATATACATATATGCCTCCACATGGCCACATGATTCGTGACAGTTAAACAAACTCAAAAGCATGGAGACACGCTATACTTTTTCTCTAGCATAGAGATACACTGTAAATATTCCTTTTCTTTTATAATTTGCATGGCATCTGATTTTCAGTCTCTGTAAACACAACTGGCAGACATTACCAATAAACAGTCAGCAGTGTATGTAAACAGAATATTGCTACTTTTAAACTGTGTTATGCATATTACCCCCATTATGGATGGGAGACTTGGGCTGTGGTGATCAATCTGTATGAAAGCATTTTCCAGCTGGGATACCTCCTGCTCATGATTATCCCCTTTTAATACAGGTGATCTCCTGCAGAGGGCTACCTCAGTTCTAAAAGTTCTCAGAAAATAATGTTTCTTTATCACCTATCACTAAAATATGCTTCATAATTCATCTAGTTCTTTGCAGCATTTTGGATTTACCATTTTTAAAATACTCACAGGACTAGAAAAGACAGTTCAGAAGAAACCCTTTCCACAAATTCATTGCAGTATTGTGTACATACTTTATTGGGAGTGGAAGGAGAGTAATGAAAATATTTTCACCCACATGCTAAACCTAGAAAGTGTGCCCAGAGTCAGCAGTGCAGATGGGTACTGCTGGATCTTTTAATCTCCAGGAGAATGACAACATCACTCCCTGCTGTATCCTTCCCTCTGTTGCACCTGGAAACCAGCTACAAGTATGTTGTATGTGTTCCAGGTCCTATGCTTCCACAGCAACATACATGTATGCATCTATGGAGGGATGTGAGCACAGGGATCAGAGAACCCTGAGCTCTCAGAGACAAATGAGGATTCAATTATACTATCTCAAAAAGTAAGGAAATTCATTGCAAAAAACCTCATTAATGCACTAGTTATGGTAACTTAATGTTACAAAAGAAGGGAAATGTGGCATGAAGGGTGTCAACCCTAATGTCTACCCCCACCCCTAAGCAGCAAAAAGGAAAAAACAGTGTTTTGGGTCTCCCGAGTCTTGGTGAATCAGTGGTGGGTCTTCCTTGGTTTTTTTTAACCCTAATGCTCACCCTTTCCCCTCCAGCCCCGATCCTCCAATCCACAAGATACAGCTACAAGCCACTGCTTCATAATGATACACTCTTCAAAGGTAAAGAAGTATGCCTCACCAAAGGCTGCCAACATCATTTGTTGTACCTGTCTTCACATGGGGCTCTGTGTGCCCTGCATGAAGAAAGGAGATCATGTGTGACATTGTTGTTCATGGAATGGGGAGGTCATTAGGGTTGACAACCCCCATGGAAGCCCCCATCACTGATTCACCAAGACTCAGGAGACCCCAAACCCTAATGTTTTTTCCTTTTGTTACTTGGGGGGGTGAGGCATTAGAGTTGGAAACCCTAATATCACACTTACTTTTGTGGCATTAAGTTACCCTAATTGGTGCATTAACAAAGTTTTTTTATATATTATATATTTTTCATATATTGAGAGGTGCTGGTCTCCCTAAACTGGCCATCTTTAGCCCACCAGCTACAGTACTCCTTATTATGCACTGTATACAAACTTGTTTCCACCTACCAGACTTCTAGTCTGGTAGGTCTACTTGTCTCTAACCACTCCAACAGAATGCTTCTAACCTCCAGCAAAAAAATGCTTGAGGTGCCTAGGGTCAGGACTTTACTAGGGAGCAAGTCATTTGCATACTCAGCTCCCAGTCTTTGGTATACCCTCCAGTAATTCTTGCAAATGGCAAACTCTATTGATCACTTCAGAATGGGGTTTAGGTTTGCTGTCTAGGAAAATGTCTCTGTTCATGTAATCGTTGATCTCTCTCAGTTAATATAATGCAACTGCTATGCTTGCTTAATGTGTCATGTTGAACCATTGTTATTTACTTCTGTGACATGGTGGACTACCTCCTCCATGTCAACAGTTATTAACCTATATTGAATGTATCATTCACGCCATGTACTGTAATAACACTTACTGTGACTATTGGATGGTGCAAATGTCTGATATGAAATGTTACTCTAATTGTATAACTGTTATTAATTCCTGGTTACCCCTGAAAAAGGGACCTTGATCTCAGTGGGTTCACCGTTTACTAAAAATAAATAAATTAATTAATTAATAAATAAATATTATAGGGGTGTGATTGTGCCCCTATTGTTAAGGCTCAACCTTCACTTCTATGCTAAACCCAAAATTTAGCACTTTGATAACTTTGCAACTGTTCAAGCAATCCACATTAAATTTTACATGTTCCATCAGGGAACAAAGATCTCTTGTTGTGGTAAGTTTGTTTCTAATTGAATGTCTGGATTTGGAGATATGGAGTGTCAAATAATTTGAAAATGACAATTTTTTTGTAAAATTCTTTGTCACGCTACTGTGCAATAATGGTGTGGAATTTTGCTCTGAAATTTTAGGCTACAAAGATATTGGGTCACAGTTGTGCCTTTTGAATATTTTGTGAAAAAATATTAATCCGTTCCAAAGTTATTACATTTTAAAACTTACCATTATTTTCAATAGGAGCAATTAGATGTGCTGCTCAAAAAAGGATCCTTTGTCGTAAATGGATAATCCTTTTTCACAAATGGGTCATCCTGTGTCTCAAATTGGAAATCTTTTTTCATGCTGCCACCATTTTGTTTTACAATTAGTGAAGGGAACTAAAATTAAATAACTCAAAACAATTGTGTGTTGCGTAGAAACCAACACATGTAGCTTGCTTATCAGGACCCATTCAGCTGGATTCTGCACATATCTGTTGAAAAAATGCCCTTGAATATTTTTTTCCCTAGATCATAAATCTTTTTTTATGACTTATAATATGAAAAAAGATTATTTTTTCATATCATCAGTCACAAAAATTATCCTTTTTTGAGATGGGAAATCCTTTTCCTGGTGTCTAGTGGCACCCCCCACCCTCTGATCACCTGTCACTTAGTTTCTCTAGTATCTAGTGGCACCCACCACCATCCTATTGCTGGCACTGTTGTTTCTCTGGTGTCTAGTGGCAATCCTCCACCCTCCAATCACTGGCCCCATTGTTTCCCTGGTGTCTAGTGGCACCACCCATAGCGGTCCATGCCCTGAAAATGTATAATGTTGCCCTGGTAGTCCAGAGGTCCCTCCCCACTCCCCCATTCTCTGATCGCTGTCCCAATATGTAGAAAGAAATTACTTGGTAGTTCAGTCGCTCCCCTTCCATCATCACCATTCAATTGATAAAAAAAAATTGATCCCCTGGTAGTCCAGTGACCTTTCCCCCTCCCTGATCACTGATCTCTGTCCAATTGATAAAAAAAATTATTCCCTGGTAGTCCAATGGTTCCAACCCCATTCTCTGATCGCCATCCCCATATGTAGAAAAAAATCCCTGGTAGTCCAGTGGTCCCTCCCTCCTCCCTACTCTCTGATCACCATTCCCATAAAAATTAATAAATAACCTGGTAGTCTTGTGGTCCCTCCCCCCTCTCCCCAATCCCTGATCACGGTCCCATTATTTATGTTTTTAAACTTTCCCTTATCTGAAACCGTGCCACTACATAATAGAATTCATTGGTGTCCAGTGGTACCCCCCCCACCATCCAATGGCAGTCTTATCCTAAA
Source organism: Neoceratodus forsteri (assembly GCA_016271365.2). Lineage (NCBI taxonomy): Eukaryota > Metazoa > Chordata > Ceratodontiformes > Ceratodontidae > Neoceratodus > Neoceratodus forsteri. Next base: position 1,068,179,343 of record CM028132.1, on the reverse strand, counting down.
AAGATGAAACCTTTTTTTATATACTTGTTAAAAAAAGTCCACAGCCAATTGCACATACACCCCCCTCCTGACCTCCCACTGTGTACCCACAACCCTGCATCTCCCCTAGACCCTTCCACACACCCTCACTCACCTGATGGGCTCACAGTGTGAAGATCACTGTCTGATTGAAGACATGTCTCTGCTGGAGCCGGCAACTCCTATATCACAAATAAGGTAACTGTGGTTCAATGTATTTCAATGGAATTTTTGACCGCATTTATCATGTTTGTGATACAGCAGTTGTCGGTTCCAGCAGCAAGAAATGTCTTAGATTGAAGAGTTGAGCTCCACAGTGGGAGTCCTTCAGGTGAGTGAGGGTGTGTGGGAGGGTATGGGGTGTGTGGGGTGGTGAGTACACAGTGGTAGGTTGGGTGGGGGAGTACTGGTGTGATCGGCAGTGGACTTGTTTTTAACAGGTTTATGAAAAAAAGTAAAGACATCAAGGGATCATTTTTTGTCTTTTCAGGATGAGAGCCATGGGAGGGTTGGGGTACCACTGGACATCATTGAATTCTATTTGCACTGTATCAAAATCAAAGAGTGGGGGCCACCACTGGACACCAATGAAAAAACGTAAATAAACAATATATGGAAATCGGAGGGTGGGGGAGGTGCCACCAGACACCAGGGCATTTAAATAATTAATACATGTATTTATTTATTAATTTATTTGTAACCCCTTGTTAGCACTATCCCAAGGGCTACTACCCCTAACTGCTTGACTAGGAGCAGGTTAAGGGACCTATGTTATGTAACAGGGGCCACCATCCAGAAGTCAGGGTTGGTAATGGACAAACTAACCAGGGCACAGCCCTCCAGGACACTGTGACCCCCCCCCCATTCCTGCTAGTGGCCAACACAATACACAGTAATTAATTTCACCATACCTCTGATATGCTTGGAAAATACCCACACAGTTTGCACTTACCCTCAGAGTCAGTTTTTCCAGTTCAAACCTGGGGACCCCCTGTAAAACAAGGTTAGACAGAACAAATGGCAACAGTACAAAACTTCAAGCACACACTAGAGCCACAGTCTGATTGGATTGCAGAAAAAGAGTAGATCTGATTTATTCAGGGGGTTTTGAACAAGGGTGGGGATAATCAGGATAATTAGCTTAAATACTCTATTATTCACACTACTGTGCATGCACATAGAGTCCCTACAACAGTCACACTCTCTGGGTACCCAGGTGGAGGGAAGGTGGGCTAGCCATGACCGTTACCCAGGGTAGGCCGGCGTTGCAGCTGGTCGGGGCCCTGTGAGGAAAAGAAACAACATGCACCACACTCTAATTGTAATCTGGAGCTGGAGGGCTCATTTCATAAAGAAAAGGTAACCAAACAATTAGGTGACACACTTTTGATTTAGCTATATGTTGCAGGGAGCTACCCTGGTGACTACTCGCGATACCCAGGACTGGACACAGGCTGGACGAGAATGGAGATCACAGATGAATGCTCTGGTTTGCCAGGAGAAGCAGGGCCCACATAATTCACTGAGGTGTCATTCCTGTTCAGGCGTGGAGCAGGGGCCTGATCCCCAGGCATGTCTCTCATCAATGGCTCTTTCTGTGCAGCAGGGTAGGATGGCGGGCCCCTCATGACAAGTCCAGCCTCATGGAGCTTAATGTGGATTCAGTCCATTTGCACTGGACACACTTCCATCTAGCAGAACACAATTCGTAACATGGGGAACCAGATCGCAACCCCCTTCCAGTACACAGCACATTTATACGTGAGCGTGTTTTACTGTACCAGGCCAAACACTCCCTGGTCACAATTGCTAAATTTTCAGTGCCACACAACAGTTCTTTAAAGGGATTTTGGGCAGGCCTATCGCATTCAGCACCATCTTCGGTCCTATGCAGGTTGAGCCTGGTCACCTTCAGTGGCTTCTTCATTCACACAGAATCAGAATTAGTCAGCAAATTAACTCTCCTTATCTCTAAGTGTGACAGGAAGACTTGAAGACCTAAACTCAGCCTTCCCACAGTTCTCCCGCTTGAAACTATGCACACGCTTGCTCGAATATCTCAAGCTGCTCCTCTCTCAGCTCCCAAATTCAATCTGGCTTGCCAGCAGACAGCTCGGGGGATTTCCCTTTGATCCAAAAGGTTCGGTTGGTTGGTTTAGCTGTCAGTCACAGTAACAGCTCCCCCTTTTGTTACAAAAACGTGCCAACAGTCCAAAACTACAAATCCCAAGCCTATAATCCACACAACCCCATTTCAACAAGCTCCATTTTAGAGTCCCCAAGTACTGATTGTTCCAATTCGGCAGTTCGGGACCAAAATGGTGGAGATAATCCAGACAGTCTTTGCTGGAAAGAAGGCAGGTTAGAACAACTACAATATTACTATTATTTTAAAGGATTTCAAGCAAATAGTTGCATCTTTCCACAGGGCTCCCGCTGAGCAATTAGCGATGACGGAAACAGAGCAATCATTCAGCAGCCCAAGCGGAACTCTAGCATGGAAACAGTCAGTCCCCCCACCCCAGATTAATTATTATTGCAAACAGGCAGCTCTTAAAGTGACAGTACACGCAGGCTACACAGGCATTCACTGGCAATACATTTAAACAGCTATAGCGCCGAACACCAGCCAGGCAGCGAGCAATTTGGTGAGCTCTTGGAAGACTTTTCGGAAACCCCCATTTGTAGAGGGGTTACACCCTTCCCTGCCAGGAGAAAACTTGGCTTCCGCGTCAAGTCGGTACCATCACAATAATTGCAGTTGCAAATTATACTATACACCTATACCATTAACAGGTTAAGCCTGTGACTTTTAAAGCATCAGTCAACATATAACATTTACTATAGATATTCACGGAATTTCGTATTACAATTTCCATTCTGAATCACATTATGCAGATACCACATAAGTAATTTACACATTACTATACAGAATTCAGGTAATAACATCCTGTACATTGAACAATGTGAAAGGGGGCCCTTCCATATCAGCTAACCTGGGGCTAGACGGGGCAGGAGCACCATACCTAGAGGGCAGGACTATTAACCTGGAATTGTTACTTAAGCTCAGTTTGGGCAGTGAGCTTTGAGAAACAAACACCCCCTTGTGGACCACATTGAGGGGCAAATCCATTGGCCTGCCAGGGGAATCATAACTAAAGTGCACCACAGGCTTGACAGCTCGGCCAGTCTTTCTTGGGGGAAAAACCACAGTCTCTGTTCTTTCAGCTTCAGCTTTGGGGCTTTCATTACTTGTGAGTGGGACCTTTACCTGGGTAGGAAGATTTGAACTTAGAGCACTGTCAGCCACTGACTCTATAAGTTCTGTTTCTATAACACTTTGCTCACTTGAGAGGCATTCTGTCACTAGAAGGGAATTATCATCACACTTAAAGTATTCTTTAGGTTCTGTCATGTCACCAGAATGATTCATATCAGCAGCCCCTTCCTCAGGCAAATCATACAGTTCCACCATACAGAGTGACTCGATATCGTCAGACACTTCGCATTTCACTTTCAGGGAGCATTGGCTCCAAAGACAAAGCTGGGGGGTTATATAGTCCAGAAGGCCCAGCTTCATCCCCACAATTGATCAGTAGGTTACCTCAAAACAGCTGACTCAGTTCATAAGAGGGGTAATAAGCATAGTTGCACTCACTCTCATCAGAAGTGGACTGGCAGTCATTATCATTTTGGACTTGCTGTGGAGAAAACCTTAAGTTGGTGACCACTGAGGTAGGTTGACTCCATCTTTGTTTTGCAGTAGCCTGAGTCACTGGTACAGGGGGAACAATCTCAGAGGGTTCAGCTTCAATCATGACTTGGCCAATAGGCAATAAATGGTTACGATACATGGTCTTGACAGCTTTTGAGTTGTTTTCAGGCCGCACTTTGTACATGGGTAGATCATCCAACTGGCCTACTACTATATGGGGAAGATGGTGCCATCGGTCAGCAATTTTGTGTTTACCCTGCAATCCCAAATTTTGCAACAACACATGGTCTCCAGTCTGAAGCTCTTGGGCCTTTACTGTTTTATCGTGTCTCTCTTCATTGGCTAAGTTTCTCTTGGCGGCCATTGTCTGGGACAGTTGGTATGCATGATTCGATTGAGCTTTCAGTTTTTGCACATATTGTAGATAATTTTCAGCTCAGACCCCATCTGGGGAGACCCCGAAACAAACATCAATTGGCAGGCGATCCTCTCTCCCAAACATGAGGCGGTAGGGATAAAACCCGGTGGCATCATTTCTGGTGCAGTTGTAGGCGTAGGCGTGTACCTAGGTGCTAATCTGCTGGCTTCATTTATGCTTGTCTTTTGGGTGAAGGGTGCCTAGCATGTCTAGCAGGGTGTGATTAAAATGTTCTGGTTGTGGGTCTCTCTGCAGGGTGATTCTTGACTTTCGCACCCTCCATAGATAGAGCATTTATTTGATTAATCAGCACTCGAAGTCTCTACCTTGATCAGAATGAATTTGCTGGGGGGCTCCGTAGTGGACAAAGAAATTGTCCATCAGCACCTTGGCCATGGTGGATGCCTTTTGATCTTTGATGGGGAAAGCTTGTGCATATCTTGTGAAATGATCTGTAACCACTAACACATTACTAATGTTTCACTGATCAGGCTGTAAGCTTAGGAAGTCTATAAGGACCAGTTCCATGGGGGTACTGGTAGTGATGTTGACAAGGGGGGGCAGCCCTCTGAGGCAGGGTCTTTCTCTGCAGGCAGTGACTACAAGTCCTTACATGATGCTCAACATCAGCCCCCATCTTGTACCAGTAGAATCATGATTGAACTAGGTTGTGGGTTCTGTAGATACCGAGGTGGCCCATATGGTTGTGATGGGACCTCAGCACCAAATCTTTGAAGGTTGTGGGTAGGACCAATTGTTGCTTATCTAATTGGCCACCTCAGTTTAGTGTATCTCTGTACAACAGCTTATTGAGAAGCTTCAATCTGGGACCTTCTTTAATCAGTAAAGCAGTTCTCAAATCGGAGGAACACAATTTTGACACATCTTTCCCTGCACGGAGAGCATCAAGGGCTGGTTGAATCATAGGGTCTTAGAATTGAGCCCACTGAATGCTGTCATTGTCGAACTGAGGTAGTGCACTAATATTTAGAGCCAAAAAGTGACAGTATGCAGCCTGTATGCAGGTATCAGAAGGACCCAAGCAATCTACTAAGCAGTCCACTGTGTCCGCAGACATCTGTTCATCTTTATCAAACTTTGGCACAAAGCTCGAATGTCAGGCTCAGACAGTTTGACCCAATCACTCTTGGATGTGGGCCTTCAGGATAGGGTGTCAGCATGGATGTGATTAAGGCCTTCCCTGTATTCAACAGCATAATCATAGGTGGACAATGCAGAACGTCACCGATGCCCAGTGGCGTCTAACTTGGTGGAAATCTGTACATAGGTCAATGGGTTATTGTCAGTTTTCGCCAGTATCTTGGCCCCATATAAGTATTCATGGAATTGGTTGATGATTGCCTACTTTAATGCCAGGAATTCTAGCTTATGCACAGGATAGTTTCGCTCAGATGGGGTGAGATTCCTTCTAGCAAAGGCCACTGTTTAAACCATCCTCATGGTCCTGATACAGCACCACTCCCAAACCCTGTAGACTAGCGTTGGTATGCAGCACATAGGGTTTGGTGGGGTTGGCATAGGTGAGGATAGGGGCATGGGTGAGCTGGTATATGATTTCATGAAAAGCTGCTTCACAGTCAGGCCTCCAGCGAGGCCCAAAAAGTTCACCTGGTTGGAAGTATACTCTTTCTGGTCTGGGGCTGGCCCCTTTCTTGTATTTGCGATTCGTGGGAGGGTAACCCTGGATGAGGTTCAGAAGTGGGTGAATCACCTTGAAATAGTCCTTTATGAACCTACAGTAGTAGCCACAGAACCCCAGAAAGCATTGCAGTGCCTTTAGATTGTGGGGCTTGGGCCAAGTAGTAAAAGCCTCAACTTTACTGGGGTCAGTCTCTATTCCCTCTGTAGATACTATGTGTCCCACACACTTCATGGAGGTCTGAAAAAAATGGCATTTATCTATGGTCAGCTTAAAGCCAAACTCTTCCAGTCTGTCTAGTACTTTAAACAGTCTGTTCTCATGCTCCTCCTAAGTGCTCCCAAACACAATAAGATTGTCCAAGTACACCAGGCATTCCAGTAGATTCATATCCCCAGTGCATATTCCATCAGCCATTGAAAAGTGGCCGGGGCACCCGACATCCCCTGTGGCATCCTCAGAAACTCATAGAACCCCAATGGACAGATGAAGGCTGTTTTCTCACAGTCTTCCAGGGCCATGGGGATCTGGTAGTACCCACTGCAAAAATCCAAAACCAAGGACCATTTGCTCCCATTCAAACAGTCCAGAGCATCTTGTATACGGAGCATGGTGTATTGATCAGGGATGGTCCGCCGGTTCAGGGTTCGATAATCCATGCACATTCTCACTGACCCATTCTTCTTAAGCACCACCACATTCTTCTTAAGCACCACCACAATGGGCGAAGCATATGGGCTCCTGGATTCTTGTATCACACCAGCCACAAGGATTTCCTGCAGGTGTCTTCTCTCTTCATCTATGTCTGCTGGGGCTAAACACTGAGACCTCTCACGAAATGGCCGTTCATCATGCAGGCGTATATGATGCTCCACACCCTGGACACATCCCACGTCCCATTCCTTCAATGAAAACACTTGGTCTCTCTGGGCAAGTTTCTTGCTGATTGTAGTCTTCCATTCAACTGGCAACAGGAAGTAACCAAAGTCAAACAAGTTGGGAGTCACTCTATCAGTTGCACCAGGGCGCTTGTTACTGGTTGTCACTGCAGTGCCTGCACAGTGTACCGTAGCTAGGGTGCAGCCTCTGTTCACCTGAATCTCCTGATCTGACACATTGTGAATCTGGACCATCACCCATCATGCATAGGCATGACCATGAGTGGGCAAGATGCTGCACTTGACCAAAAATCCTTCTGGTAATTTTCCATTGCCTGGCGCAATCAGCATTAATATTCTATTCTTTACATCTTTCCGTAAGCGGACCTCTACTTGTAGGGTATACTGGGCATTGGGGGCTAACACCATCGACTCGGGATCCTTCTTCCATACAACCCTGACTGGTTCATCCTGGTTCACCTCCTTGGGATTCTGCTGCAGCTCATAGGCCCTCTTGATCAGCGCAGAAATTCTCAGTGCCCTACCAGTCCGGAGCCCCTGTTTCTCATGGCATAATTCTAACAGTCTCCCAAACATATGAGCATTGGTCCCAATTAGCAGGGAAACCCCATCATACAGTCCAGTGGGGGGACACACCAATGCCAAGGTCTCAACTTGCTCCGCCACTCCCACCACCGAGGTAGGAAATGACAGTCAGATCCGAATATACCTGGAGTAGGGGTTAGACTTCTCAATCAATCCCCAAACATGCAAACCTTCCAAGGGTTGTAAGGGCACATTAGGCAGGTGCTTCCGATACCAATTGTGAAACAGGATAGTCACTTGGGACCCGCTGTCAAGCACAGTTTGGGTGGGTACACCGTTCACCTTCATTGTCGTCCCCATCGAAGGACCCACCACCTCAGACTATTCTGGTAGTGCAGACTTAGGTGTCAGCTGGGCCGTGGCCATTGAAGAATAGCCTTTTCGAGCAGCTCCCCCTGACAGTCTGTTGTTATTTCATTGAATTAAAGCTAGCAGTCTAGTAGTAACCCTCCTCAGATTCTCTGTTGCACCACAATAGTAATGGGTGTGTCCATCCTCCCCGCAATGATAGCAAAAAGTGGGATCTCTAGGGTCTCTAGGAGACCACGGGTCATCCTCTGCTTTTTATGCATTGGGAGCACTTCACAGTTACACTTTAATTTGTGACTTGAGTCCTTGATCCCCTGGACTTCCACCAGGATTGGGGATCTGTGTGGTTCGTAGGAGGTCTCCCACCAGCGCTCTCAACTCTGGTACTTCCTTCAATAGGTTACCCTCAGTCCAGGTTTCTGAAGAAACACCATGCACCTCCACCTCAGTTTTTGTCTCCGGGGGTGCCTGATACAAATCAGGTTCTCTGGCTGCCTCTGTCAATTCTTTGATCAGCTCCCTCAGCTGCTGTACCTCATCTGCGTCACTTTGCTCGGGGGTCTGGCAGGTACCAACAACCCCAGCACAGGGCTTCCAACCCTCTTCATCATTCTCTGTTTCTCGAATCTTTCATAAGGTGACAGTACTCGGGAGGATTAGCCTTCCTGTCTTGTAGTTTAAGTTTTAACATCATCATGCTGGTGTACCTGGCTGACTTTAACATATGGTCTAATCAGACCTGGTTCAGTTCCTTATCCGGCACCCCTCCTTTCCTGTGGGCCCTCTGTGGAGCCCTCTCGATTCTAGTAGCAAATGCAGACAATTTCTCATTTTTCCATTGCTTAGCTGACTTGAATTTCCACAGCAAATCATCCCTGACTCAATGCTTCCAAACACTCCTTCCAGTGCAGAGAGGTATTCAGCAGCAGTAGCCTCTGGGCTAGTGGCTCACAAGAAATGGATAGCCTCCAGTGCAGGGCCCCTTAAGCTCTCCATAAGTATCTTTATCTTTTCCCCTTCTGAGCACTACCATTCCTGTACCAAGGGAGTAGCATAGTCCATCCACTCTTCCAGGTCATCCTCCCCCATAGGCACAGGGACTGTGCTTGAGAAAAGTCTAAGTTTACGGAACGAGTCCAAGTGTACAGATGGAATTACTATGGGGAGGGGACTACAGGGGAACTCTTAGGAGAAGAAGGAGACATTGCTGGGGACTGCAGGGGCATGTGTTCCTTGGAAAGAGCTAGGACTTTTACCAGCTCTTGAGCAGTTCATCTTTCAGACAGTAATAGCTTGAGCAACTTGTTCTTAAACCCCTCAATACTGGGGGACCCGCCTGGGGTAGCTGGATCACTATGCAGGTGAATGACCCTCCATCCCTTCTGGGTCCCTTCTGGCAGGATAACAGGGGGTACCTTCTCTGGATCTATTGGAGAAATACATGAGAATAAAACTATCATAGTCTGCTCAAGCAGGTCTGAATCCCTTCCCTTCACTTCAACTTTGCCCAAACCTTTGACACGTTCCACAGCTTCTATAATACCAGCATTAGTGGTCCCTAAGGGGACATCCAACAACAAGAGGGTCTGTCAGGGATCTAACCCCTCAGCCTCACTCTACCCCATCATTCGGTGCACTAAGAGCTTATGGGGGTGATTTTGAGCTTGGGCGTAGCAAGTCCTCCATTTTCTCCCCAAAACTGAACATATCAGGGTAATTCCCTCCTTTGGCCACTAGAGGATGCTAATCCCAGCAGTTCCTCCAAGATGTAGCCCTTAGTTGGTGCTATCCCAAGGGCTACTACCCCAGCCTGCTTGGCTAGGAGCAGGTTAAGGGGCCTAGGTTCAGTAATGGGCACCTCCACCCAGAAGTCAGGGTTGGTAATGGTCAAACTAACCAGAGCACAGCACTTCAGGACACTGTGACCCCTCTGTTCCTGCTAGTGGCCCACACAATACACAATAATTAATTTCACCATACCTCTGATATGCTTGGAAAATACCCACACAGTTTGCACTTACCCTCAGAGTCAGTTTTTCCAGTTCAAACCTGGGGACCCCCTGTAAAACAAGGTTAGACAGAACAAATGGCAACAGTACAAAACTTCAAGCACACACTAGAGCCACAGTCTGATTGGATTGCAGAAAAAGAGTAGATCTGATTTATTCAGGTGGTTTTGAACAAGGGTGGGGATAATCAGGATAATTAGCTTAAATACTGTATTGTTCACACTACTGTGCATGCACTTAGAGTCCCTACGACAGTCACACTCTTTGGGTACCCAGGTCAAGGGAAGGTGGGCTAGCCAGGACTGTTGCCCAGGGTAGGTCGGCATTGCAGCTGGTCGGGACCCTGTGAGGAAAAGAAACAACATGCACCACACTGTAATTGTAATCCGGAGCCGGAGGGCTCAGTTCATAAAGGAAAAGATAACCATACATTCAGGTGACACACTTTTGATTTAGCTATATGTTGCAGGGAGCTACCCTGGTGACTACTCGCGATCAACAGGACTGGACACAGGCTGGACGAGAATGGAGACCATAGATGTAGTCTCTGGATTGCCAGGAGAAGCAGTGCCCACACGATTCACCGAGGCATCGTTCCTGTTCAGGCCGTGGAGCAGGGGGCTGATCCCTGGGCAGGTCTCTTGTCAATGGCTCTTCTCTGTGAAGCGGGGTAGGACAGCGGACCCCTCGTGGCAAGGCCCAGCCTCATGGAGCTAAATGTGGATTCAGTCCATTTGCACTAGACACACTTCCAGCTAGCAGACACAATTCGTAACATGGGGAACCAGATCGCGACCCCCTTGCAGTACACAGCACATTTATATGTGAGGGCGTTTTACTGTACCAGGCCAAACACTCCCTGGTCACAATCGCTAAATTCTCAGTGCCACACAGCAGTTCTTTGAAGGGATTTTGAGCAGGCCAGTTGCATTCAGCACAATCTTCGATCCTATGCGGTTGAGCCAGGTCACCTTCAGTGGCTTCTTCGTTCACACAGAATCGGAATTAGTCAGCAAATTAACTCTCCTTCTCTCTCAGTGTGACAGGCAGACTTGAAGGCCTCAATGTGGCCTTCCCACAGTTCTCCTGCTCGAAACTATGGACACGCTCGCTCGAATATCTCAAGCTGCTCCTCTTTCAGCTCCCAACTTCAATCTGGCTTGCCAGCAGACAGCTCGGGGGATTTCCCTTCGATCCAAAAGGTTCGGTTGGTCAGTTTGGCTGTCAGTCACAGTAAGAACTCCCCCTTTTGTTAAAAAAAAGGTGCCAATAGTCCAAAACTACAAATCCCAAGCCTATAATCCACACAGCCCCATTTCAATAAGCTCCATTTTAGAGTCCCCAAGTACTGATTGGTCCAATTCGGCAGTTCGGGACCAAAATGGTGGAGATAATCCAGACAGTCTTTGCTGCAAAGAAGGCAGGTTAGAACAATTACAATATTACTATTACTCTAATGGATTTCCAGCAAATAGTTACATCTTTCCACAGGGCTTCATAGAAACATAGAAACATAGAATTTGACGGCAGATAAGGACCGCTTGGCCCACCCAGTCTGCCCATTTCCCTACCTAATGGATAAGCTGCAGATCCTAATTAACCAGCAGCCTACTTCTTTCTACCCCCACCCCCTAGAATTGCCTTATGGCTGTCCCATGCATGCTTGAATTCAATCACTGTTTTTGAGTCCACAACCTCCTCCAGAAGGCCGTTCCATGCATCCACAACCCTCTCTGTGAAAAAATACTTCCTTACATTACCTCTGAGCCGCCCCCCATCTTCAAATTGTGCCCCCTTGTTCTTGCACACCTCTTTTTTTGAAAGATGCTACCCTCTTGGACTTTGTTGATTCCCTTGAGGTACTTGAACGTTTCTATCATGTCCCCTCTCCTCCTTTCCTCGAGGCTATACATATTAAGCTCCTTTAGTCTCTCTCTTCATATGTCTTCCAGTGCAGACCCTGCACCATTTTAGTTGCCCCTCCTCTAGACAGCTTCCATCTTGTCTATGTCCTTGCAGAGATTGGGTCTCCAGAACTGCACACAGTACTCCAGATGGGGTCTCACCAGCTGTCTGTACAGAGGGATAACAACTTTCTGTTTTCTACTGGTGATGCTCTCTCTATGCATCCCAGTATCCCCCAGCCCTCCTTACTGCCCTCTCACATTGCTTGCTCACCTTAAGTCATCTGATATGACTACCCCATGTCCCTTTCCATTTTGTTGTTGTTAGTATCTCACCCCATTGTGTACTCTTTCCCTGGGTTTTTGTTTCCCAGGTGCATTACCTTGCACTTCTTAGCATTAAATCTAAGCTGCCATACATTTGACCATTCCTCTAACCTTGCCAAGCCCCTTCTCATCCTTTCCACCCCACCTTGTGCATCAACTCTGTTGCAGATCTTTGTGTCATCTGCAAAGAGACATGCTTTTCCTTCCAGTCCCTCTGCAATGTCACTTACAAAGACATTGAAGAGGACCGATCCTAATACTGAACCCTGCGGCACCCCACTTGTAACCCCCCTTTCTTCAGAGTGGACTCCATTTACTATTACACTATATGTCCTGTTCTCCGGCCAATTTTTTACCCAGGCTATCATCTTGGGACCCACTCCCAGGATGGCTAACTTGTATATTAATCTTTGTGTGGGACTGAGTCAAATGCCTTGCTAAAGTCTAGGTAGCCCATCCCTGATCTACTACTTTGGTCATCCAGTCAAAGAAATCTATTAGATTCATCTGGCATGACCTTCCTGCTGTGAATCCATGCTGCCTTGGGTCCTGTGCCCCTCTGGCCTCTAGGTACTCGACAATTCTTTCCTTCAGAAGTGATTACATCATTTTCCTATCACTGAGGTTAAACTAACTGGTCTGTAGTTTCCGCTTCTGCCCTGCTCCCACTTTGTGAAGGGGATCATATCGCCTCCTCCAGTCCTCAGGTACCACCCCATCCTCTCATGATTTGTTAAAGAGGGTAGTCAGTGGTGTCACTAGTTCTACACTTAGTTCTTTTAGAATCTGGGATGAATCCCATCAGGCCCCATTGCTTTGTCCACCTTCAGTTTTAAGAGTTCTTTCAGAACCCTTTCTTCTGTAAATGGGCTGGTATCAACTTCTGTATCCAGAGTGTTTCTATTGTTTGTTTTATGCACCTCCCCCTCTTCATTTGTAAATACTGAGCAAAAATATTTGTTTAGTATCTCTGCCTTTTCACAGTCACCTTCTGCTTCCTCTGTGCAATTAGCGATGGCAGAAACGAGCAATCATTCAGCAGCCCAAATGGGACTCTAGCATGGAAAGACTCAGTCCCCTCACCCCAGATTAATTATTATTGCAAACAGGCAGCCCTTAAAATGACAGTACATAGAGGCCACATAGACACTCGCTGGCAATACGTTTAAATGGCAATAGCGTCGAACACCAGCCAGGCAGTGAGCAATTAGATGAGTTCTTGGAAGAGTTTTCGGGAACCCCCATTTATAGGGGGGGTTACATATTTATGTTATGGGACTAGGGCACAGTTGTAGAGTGGGGGTATCACTGGACACCAATAACAATATGAAAAAAGGTATGGGCATCAGAGTGTGGGGGGGGATGCCACTAGACATCAGGGCTACTAACTACAATTTCATGGGGACTGGAGCACAGCTGGAGGGTGGGGTTGCCACTAGACAACAGGGAGCAAAAGAAATAACAGGGTCAGACACGGGAGGATGGGAGGACTACTACACACCAGGGAAAACATATAAAAAATTATATATACATATATATATATATATATCTATATATATATAGATATATATGGAAATAAGAGGATGGGAGTGCACTAGACACCGGGAATACATATAAAACTGTTACATACTGCAGTGATGGGATGGGAGTGCAGTTCCCAGAGGGCCCTGTGCTCCCACAGGAAAATAAGAATATGATCGTACTGTCAGAAAAATTATTTATGATGGGAGGAGTGTAGGGTCCAGAGGACCCTGAGCTCCCAGAGCCAAATAAGGTTATGACTACACTATCTCAAAAAGAATGGAAACAAATTGCAAAAAGCTTTGTTAATGCACTAGTTAAGGTCAAAGTTACAAAAGTTGGGAAATGTAGCATTATGGTTTCCAACCCTAACACTCCACCCCCCTCTCCAGCCAGCACTGCAGGTGTGGGGTGTGCCTTTGTTTTCTCAAGCCTAATGCTCTCACTCCATTCTCATACAGTGTCCACATCTGACCTTATTTATGGATGGAATGGGGTGAGCATTAGGCTTGAGAACACCAAGGCACACCCCACATCTGCTGTGCTGGCTAGAGGGGGGTGTGTGTTGGGGTCAGAAACCCTAGCGCTACATTTCCCAACTTTTGTCACTTTGATCTTAAAGGGGCACTGTCAACTTTACCCCCTTGTTTTTGTTAATAGCCATACAGTGTGCCTTCTGGCACACACCGAAGTAATTTGTAATGCAGAAAAGTACCTGTTTTATAAATATTTAGCATAGTCATCTTTTTGGCGGGCCATCCATAAATCCACCGACACCGGAAGCATAACCCCCATCGAGGACACGCGCCAGGACCAAGTGCAGTCACGAAGTGGCATTTTATGTCAAGCCTACTTTAGTAACATGCAGCCCTTATAAACTACTAAATCGCGAATGGCTCCTGGTACTTTAAACTTAAAACCGAGCCCTGTGTGGCTCGCAATTCACTTTTTAAAAACTGGTGCTGTAATCCTGCACATGCGATGAGTAAAGATGTGTGGAGATCCCGCGCATGTGCAAGAGCATGCCGCCATTGCGCATGCACGAGATTACAGCACCAACGTACTGTGTGCCAACTTAATTAAACAAACTACTAGAAGGGGCTGCAGGAAAATAAACTGATATAGCATTGCCTGTTTACATATTATTGATAATATTGATTGTCCCATGACCTACAGGGCCTCTGTGTGTGGGACATTTGCTGTACGCATCAGTTGATGCTGAAAATCTGAAGTAGCCACTTGATAAGCACAGTCTTAACAAAAAAAAATGGACACAGATGGCAAACTATTACAGGTATTATGTAAAGAGGGAACTGTAGTTTAGTGTATTAAATGTCAAATGTTTTTAGAAATATCTCCAATAACAACAGGTGACACCTATGAGTGCATAAAAGTGTTAAGCCATTAACACCCTGCAAATGAGATTAAATTAACTTGAAATTTAAATAGCTAACCCACAACTCGTTAAAATACAACTTGTTAACACAGAAAAGCCAGGTACTTCTGGTCAGACTAAACACAAAGGTAAAAGAATAAGGGGAAAGGAACACAGCAGTAGTGAATCAGACACAGAAGACAGAATCATAAAAAAAGGAAATGCAGATAAAGGTGAACAATCAGAAAGGAGATGGATTACTGTAAGGTCAAATAGAACCAGGAACAATAGGAAGGGAGATGCAATAAATCAAAGGGGCATCACACTAACAAACAGGTATGAACTGCTTGCTAGTGAGGAATAAAACATGCAGGATACCAGGAGTAACTCAGATCCAACAGTACCTAGACAATTAGCTGAACTAGAAGACTCAATTATCAGAAACTGTGATGAAATAATATGTAAGTAAGTAAGTATAACTTTATTTCTAGAGTGCCTTTCCAAAACCAAGGCATTTACAATCAGAAAATCATATCACTTTAAAACAATTTAAAACAGATCATGACATCCATAGAAAGCTACAGATTTTAAAAACCATCAGGAAATGTTAAATGAAACAGGTAGGTTTTAAACTCAGATTTAAGACTTGAGATGGTCAGGCATTCCCTTAACCAACAAGGTAGAGAATTCCACAGGGTAGGGGCAGTAGAAGAAAAACCATGTGCACCCGATGTTTTTAACAAAACCCAGGGAATCTCTAGCAATCCCTTGTCAGTGTATCAGAGTGGGTGGGAGGGTCAGTAGGAAGTCAGAAGATCTTACAGGTACCTGGGTCTGTATTCGTGAAGGGCTTTATAGGTCAGGAAACTGACCTTAAAGATGATCCGCCACTAGGGGTGTGCAAAAAAAAATCCCACTGGCAGAATTTCGGTGAAAGTTGGATTTTTGCTTCTGTGAAAGTTTGGAAATCATTTTGTGAATGTTTGTGGAAATTCTGCTGAAAAACTGCAGAATCAATGTAAGAAATGTGGATTAATGTATTAAACTGTGGGGGGAAACCCTCAGAAGTAATGCAAACCATGGATAATTACATGACATATGGCAAAAAACTAAGCAAGAGACTTTATTTCCGCATGTCATGTAAAAAGTCTGCAGTTTATAATTAAATGCGGCAGTACTAGGCAGAAATCTACAGTTATTTGGTGAAGTTCAGAATTACGCCACAGGAGAATGAGTGGAAAATTCCATGAAATTTTTGAAATTTCGTGGAACTTCCATGACAGCTGAAATCTGCACTTTCGCCCACCCCCATCCGCCACTGTACAGGCAGCCAGCGCAGTTCTCACAGCACAGTCATAATATGACTGGTCCTAGATATACCAGTCAAAAGCCTGGCTGCCGCGTTCTATATTACCTGCAAGCAACGGATATTAACCCCAGGAAGCTCTAGGTAGAGGGCATTGCAGTAATCAAAGTGGGTGATCATGAAGGTGTGGACCAGTGTAGGAAGATCATCCAGAGGAACCAGGTATTTCACCCAGGCAATATTACTCAGATTATAAAATGAGGATTTGACAATGGCAGACACCTGAGGTTTCAGGGTTAAACCATTGCCAAAAATAACTTCCAGGTTACACATCCAGTCTGAGGCAGTGAGATGGGAGCCATCCAGCCATAAGCCTGAGGCCTGTCCAGCCCCCCAAGCCAGGGGTCAACCTTAAACTTTTTTTGCACTAGCCAGCAGGGCAAGTTGATTCAGAATTGCACTAGCCCACAGATGATTGCACTAGCCCTCAGTTATAATGGTACATTTTGAACACTTACACAGGAAACAAAGTAAGCCAAGAAATACTCTGACTTATTGCACATATATCCTGCTCCTACATTGCCCCCCCCCATTTTTTGTACCATGGCCTCCTCTCTTCCTCTTTCTGCCACCCCCACCCACTCCTCCCCCCACCAAACCAGAGGACATCACAACAGCAAATGTTCAGTCAAGCAGTCCTAGCTCTGCACACACAACAGCCGGCATCATCTTGCACCTCACAACACTGTCACCACCACCCACATGGCAATGAACAGTCTCAGGCAGAAAAATGCTCTTTCAGCACCCACCTTGTAGTCAAGTGGAGACCTGCATTTCTGGACGTTTTTGTACAGTCTCAAGTGAGCCAGGAGCATACCTAAGATTTCTTTGGGTTGGGGGCTACACAAACCTAAGGAGCTTGGGAAATAGAACATTATGACATTTTTATTTTTAAAAGCATTGCTTTTAATATGCTCTGCCCCAAAAAATAACATATTTTTCTTTAACGTTGTCTTTTCATCAGCCCAGGAGAAACAGTACATAGGCATAATGCAATACTATCTCTATTTCTATATAGGAAAGCCTATTTTAAGCTTGCAAATGATATATTTTATTAAGGTTTATTTTTGTACCATACATGATCCAATGCTTTGTTTTTAGGATGAAAGGACATGCTGGGTGGGATAAGGGTGGGACTGCATGGATGGCGTTGGCTGGCATGGTCCATTTAGAAGAGCTGGGGGACCCTACACTTGCCAGTAATGGCAGCTATGGATCTGTGGAGGGTCATTTCAGAGCCTGCAGTGGTGTCCAGGGAAAGAACAGAGTTAGGAGATTTGAAGGGGAGAGGGAAGTTTTTGTGAGGCTGGGATAAAACCCACCACCTGCAGGGCCGACCCTCTATACCTCTTCGCATTTTGTCACTGAAATATTGGATACAGGCACTCAAAATGTAGGGGAAATGAGGGGCACTGGTCCTAATAATATGTGTTAAATTGTTAGAGACACATTCAGAAAACTGGAAGCTAGGGACTTAACAGCACTCTACCCTTGATCACACCCTGGACAACAGCTGAATTTCCTAATAGTGGAGTGATAATGACTCACATTGAGTCTTTTGTGGGATCTCCCTCTTAAACTGCCAGATAATTGCAGCTCTTAATGAGCTGTTAATCACACCAGGTCATCTGGAACATTGAGAGAGATTAGCATGAGGACTAGAGCCTGCTAAAGTAGAGACTGTTTTAACTTTACTAACAGCCTTGAAAACCTGCACTACTCCAGGCTGGCAAGTAGAAAGTTAGCTGCACTAGCCCTGGTCAATTTTCACTACTGTTTGGGCTAGTAAAACAATGCTAAGATCGACCCCTGCCCCAAGTCCACCTCTGGACAACCTGGGTCCACAACCAGCACCTCGGTCTTATCCAGATTCAACCTCAGCCAGATGGTGCTCATCCAGTTCTTGATCTTGGACAGACAGTTGTTAAGCACAGAGACTGCATCATCCTGTCTGGGCATAAAGGACATATACAGTTGAGTATCATCTGCATAGCTGTGAAGACTTAAACCATATCACCTAATGATATCTTCTAATGGCAGCATATACATTGTGAACAACATGGGTGACAATATGGAGACCTGCGGCACCCCACAAGACATGTGGAGGGCATCAGAGGAAAAAATTCCATTGACAACTCTCTGAGACCTGTCCACAAGGAATGATTAAAACCATCTTAAGACTGTCTCAGACAGCCCACAGAGGAGCCACTGGCACTCCAAAAGCACACCATGGTCCGCAGTGTCAAATGCCACCAAGAGGTCAAGAAGGACTAAGATAGAACGGGCCTTTCGATCTCTCACAGTTAGGAGGTCATTTAAAACCCAGACAAGGCAATCTTGGTGCTATGCTGCTTCCAAAACCCAGACTGGAGAGCATCATAAACATTGTGGATTAAAAGGTAGTCATCCAGCTGCAACGCAACCACCTTCTTGATTACCTTTCCCACAAAGGGAACAGGACTGTAGTTAGCTAGACAGTCTGGATCCAAGAAGGATTTTTTAGGAGTGGTCATACAACCACCTCTTTAAAGGGATCAGGAAAGACCCCCTTCTCCAAGGAGCTCCAAACAATATCAGCAAGGATTGGGCAGATGACATCTTTGCAACCTACCAAGAGGAACGTAGGGTCTGGATCCAAACTACAGCTGGTTGGTCACAAAGTCTGGACAATCCTCACAATGTCCATGAATTCTGTCTGGCTAAAGTCAGTACAGACAAAACAGGTTCTCTTCACCTCCTGCTGACCTCCACAATCTCCTATAGGGAAAGTCGGGCAGATATCCAACCTGATGTTGGCAACCTTATCTGTGAATAATCGAGCAAGCTTGTCACACTTCATCTGAGAAAAATCTCTTCCAGACTGGAGACAGACTGGATTGCACAATCTGTCTACAGTCTGGAAGAGCTAAGCTGGTTGATTCTGCACAGCAGCATGCTCCCTAGACAGGAATTCTGCCTTCTTATGGGTGATTGCTGATTGATAGCCCTTATAATGTTCCATCAATCTAAGTCTGTCAACCTCCAGGCTGGACTTCCACCAAGCTCTCTCTAGCCTTTGACCTACTGTCCTCAACTCCTTTAATGACCCATCAAACCAGTGGGTCCTTGGGTGAAGGGTGAGTGGTCAAATGTGAACAGGAGCAATTGAGTCCAGGACATCCCCCACTGTCTTATTATAGGCATCAACCAGATCCCCTTGACTCATGCATTCACTCAACAAACCTGATATGGCCAGCACTGCTGATAGACCCTCTGGTGTAACTCCCCTTAAAGGACAGTATTGGACCATCTCCGTAGGGGCAGACCCATTGGGGGGAGCCCCAAAACTGAACCTTATGGTGTGATGGTCTGACCAACCAACTGGTTCCACCCCCAAGTCCATGATCTCCATCTCAGGAGAAATCATCATAGGAATCATCATAGGAATAATACTGGGCTAAATGGACTTTCTTCCTATATGCTCGCCATCTAGTTCTAAACTCTAATTTTATTCATGTATATGTCCTATCTAGATTTAAACTCAGCAGTTGTTTGGCTGCCCACAACCTCTAACGGTAGTCTGTTCCAGTCATGCACAACTCTTTGATTAAACCACCATGTACTACGTATTTTTTTCCTATTTAATGCTGTTAATTGCATAGGATGAGCCCTAGTATTATGTACACTTTTATTTAATTCAAGACCAGTGATATTCCAGAGATCATCATTTTTCCACGCCTTGTGCACCAAGCACATATCCCCTCTTTTCCTTCTCTCCTCTAGTGAATACATGTTCGGCTCTCTCAAACGGGTTTCATAGTTTTTTCTGCCATATTGTGTATTGCTTTTGTTGCTCTCCTCTGGACTTTCTCCAACAATATGATATCCTGTTTTTTATATGGTGTCCAAACCTGGGCACCAAACTCCATGATTGGTCTAATCAGTGATATATATAAGGGCATGATAACAGTCCTACTCCTAGATGATGTATGTCTTAATATGCAATTTAGGATTCTATTTCCTTTTTGAGCTGTTTTTTGACAGTGTGATGAAAAAGACATATCACTAGAAACTGTAATACCCAAGTCTCTTTCCTCATCTATTGTCTTTAATAACATATTTCCTAGTTTATAGGGTATTATTGGATATCTTTTTCCCAAATGCATAACAAAACATTTATCACGATTTAGTGTCAGTTCAATTTTTTTTGTCCAAATATCTATATTATCAATTGTATCTTGTAAGTTTGATGAATTTTGGTTATTTATTTTTGCACCTATCCTGCAGTCATCTGCAAATTTTTGAATCCAAACAGAATCATGCTTTATTTGAAGAGATGATACATATAGATTGAATAAACAAGGGCCCAGCACCGAACCCTGGGGGAACCCGCTAGTCACCCCCAACCTTTCAGATAGCTCACCTCTAATGCTCACACGTTGGTTTCTGTTTTCCAACCAATTTTGAACCCAGTTTATTATATATGGATTTATATTTAAATTGCTCATTTGTTGTAATAATTCAGGATGAGGGAACTTATCAAAAGCCTTGGAGAAATCAAGAAATAACACATCCACAGGGATCCCCATATCTAATCTATCTATAACTTTGTTATAAAAAGCCAGCATATTTGTCTGGCATGACCTACCCTTCACAAATCCATGTTGAAATTTGTCTGTAAGATGATTTGATTCCAGATATTCATTTATCTTATCCTTTAATACTCCCTCCAAAATTTTGGAGGGTATAACAGTAAGACTAATAGGTCTATAATTTGCAGGATCCATCTTATTACCCTTTTTATAGATTGGGACAACAACTGCCGATTTCTAGCAATCAATCACTTCCCCTGTATCCAATGACCTTTGAAATATATATGTTAATGGGGGGGGCTATTATCTCTGCCAACTCTTTAAGTACTTTTGGGTGTAAACCATCAGGGCCCGGGGATTTATTTGGGTCCAATTTAGCCACTCTTTCTTTGACTTCAATTTGTTTTAATACTATTCTATCTTTTGGATTTGAGTCAGATCTTATAATAGGATATAAACTCTATTTTAATTTGCAATATCAGCCATTTCTTTATTATCTGATGTACTGTCCCCATTTGTTTTTCTTAACAGTCCTATAATATTTGAATTACCTTTAATGTTATTTATGTAAGCATAGAAGGCCTTATGATTTCCTTCCACCCTATTTACTAAATTTATTTCATAGTTTATTTTGGCCTTCTTAATTTGTTTTTTTTATTAAATTTGTTATTTGTGTATACTGGTTCCTAGTTTTATTTGATCTATTTGTTTTCCATTTTTTGTAAAGCCTGTGTTTTTTATTTATTAGTTTTTTGATTTTGGGTGTCCACACAAAATCCAACCAGTGACCCCCTTTATGGGTAGCTGAGGTAACCACCTGTGTAAGGCCCAGCATGGGCATAAGCTGGAGGAAATTTTGACCAAATTGCAAGAGTTCATCATCGACCCAGGCATTGAAGCCCCCCCAGAATTAACCATCTGGGGGACTCCAGTGCCATGTCGACAATGAAGTCCACAAACTCCTTCAGGAATTCTCCACCATCGCTGGGTGGATGGTAGATGAGGAGTAACCTGTACGCTACACTGGCTCCCAGGATACACTAAAAGGATCTGGTGGACCCCAGTGGCACATCCACAAGGCCCAGTTCCATCTTATAAATAATGGCTACACCCCTTGTGATCCAACCTCATGTGGTGTATCACCCAGAGCCCAGCTGGAATAGCAGAAGCCAATATGGGACCTGCATTCTTATCCAGCCAGGTCTCAGTGATGCATGCCAGATACAGTATGATGTCCCAACAAGATCTGCTGTAATAGCTGTCTTGTTCCTGATGAATCTGGCATTGCACAACACTGTCTGGGTTGGAAGGGTTATCAAAGAAGATCACGAGACCTGCCCACTGTGGAACCCTTGTTTATGGGAACCAGACAGGGAACAACCCTCTCCTGGCCCCACTTCATGCCAGGGTGTCTACTAGTCCCCACAGTCTCTATCTATCCACCCCTCTCCCTACCCCCACCATGCCCAGCTCTCCCCTTTTCACTCGGCTCCTGACTATCCCCAGAGCTCAACACCTCTTATACATCTCTGATGATAAAGGGGGCAGTCAAAGGAGTGTAGATTCCTGAGCCTGGTGGGAAAATAATGCCTGTCCATCTTTAAACCATCCCAACACATTCCAACTTCACAGCAGAAGACAAATTAACCCCCAAATTCTACAACTCACACAGATTCATGCTACTAACCGTACCCTTACACACAACACAGACACTATCTACAACAGTAAAAAAAACAATCAGTGAAATCAATGATGGATAGGTGCAGCAGTCTGAAGGCTATACCTGAGGATCTCTCACATCCTCTGAGATTACCTATGCTTCCCTAAGGATTGCCTCTCACACAGCCCCTTCTGGAAATCCAGACACACCAATATGATTCACTTCATTCAAAACTCCAATTCACACACCCCTCAGAATCACTCCACAAATCTACATACAGATTAACTTAAGCAACACCTTAAAAACCAACACATATCAAAAAAATTTAGTAAATGAATAAACACAGTAGATAAATACCAGCAGAGACTATTAATTATGAGTGTGAATATAAACAGCAACAAAAGTTCTTAAGAGTTGTTGCCACTCTTTAAGTTATGAAAAATATAAATGTCCTGAGGATCTCTCACATCCCCAGGTCCATATTAAGACCCATAAAAGTTCTACTCTCACTACGGCTCCATGGGCTTTAACCCAACCATCATATAATAAAGTTTTAGGCACTCTCACTGCCTTTTAATGTAAAGACCAGCTCAATGTCACTGTCTCCACCACTGTTCAATACTTTCCTGAAATTAAGAAAACTATAATAGAGGTCCCAAGACTAGACTCCACAATTCATTCCACAACTCCACAATCCACCATAGCAGTCTTCAAACATGTGTCTCCAAATCAAACTTCACCTGTCAAATACTCAGGGACCAAAGCTTGTAGTTTAAGCCACAACCTTTTCAGGAATCCTTCCGATGCTAGCACAAGGGAAATTCTAGCCCAAATAATCCACAGCCCTACTGAGGGGAGGTCAGCCCTTCAGTAAACTATCCTCAACCAGACCACAACCCAATGAATCACCAGTCCTTTGGCTGGATCTTAGACAGGCTGCTTCAGGGGCCAGGCAACTAAACTCCCTCCCAATACCAGCACTGAAGCCCAAAGTAAAGGAACAGGCTCACCACGCTAGGTTGACCAATTGATTCTTTGGAGTCGAGAGGCCTGGTACAGATGTAAAATTCATACTACTACATATGGCAAGTGTTCTGATTCAGGTTCAAGCCCAACAACACAGGATTTCCATGGCTGCCAGAGCCGATGTTCCCCTCTATCACTCTGGCATTCCTCGCCCCTCGTCCGGGTGGTCCAACCAATCCTCCAGTCCAATTCTCCTCACAAGCAGGAAAGTCTCTCACCCTCGTGGTGGATGAATAAATTGTAATCCAGTACTAACTGAAAAATTCTGGTTGGAGAGTTCTCTATTAACAGGTATACTCTCCAACTACTAAAAGTGTGTTGAATTTGCAACTAAAAATTAAAATAAGAGAACACATCTCTACATCGGGTAACGGCTGAGTCTAACCTGAGGATGCAACTGCACTACCTATCTCACTCACAGTCCCTAACTAAACTGCCACTAAACTCAACTAAAACACCTACAAAAAATGTTTAAAATAAACAAACCACACAAATAGCACACAAATAAATGCAAATGTATAAACAAATTACTGAATCTCCTACTGCCAGTGATGGCCAGCTCACAGCTGCCACCATCTTGCATGTTAAAGTGGCAATCATAACAGAATGGTCTCATGTTTCCCTGGTATCAAAATTAAAGATATTAGAAAAGTTGCCCTAAAAATTTTTAAATCATGCAGGGAAAATCTGATGATAGCACTGCATGTAGGCATGAACAATATTGTCTGGGACCATGAGAAAGATGTATGCCAAGAATTAATCGATACAGCAAAAGATTTAAAAAATTATAGAGCAGATGTTCTAGTTTCAGAGTTTCAGGAATCTTACCTATCCCAAGAGCTCCTAAGGCAAAAAATGACACCATATTCAGGATTAACTCTCAACTTAAAAATTGTTTTAACATGGAGGGTATACAATTTATAGATAGGTGGTCTAACTTTTTCCCAAAAATATCACTTATACCAAAATGATGGCCTCCACCTTAATAAAAATGGGACATTCATTCTGTCAAGACTTATAACAGTTAATATGGAATTACTTCCTCTAAACTGAAACTGGTAGGGGGAAGGAACAACACAGTGGTAACCAAAATCTCTAGCACTAATAAATGGGCCTATGCTCCATAAGCTGGGAATTACGCACCTGAGGTGCGTATCCCTTCTGTAGAGCTCCACACCTGTGGACAGGTGCATATTGCTGGTATTCCCTAATGGCCTCAACCTGTCCATGGGCATGCCCCCCATCACACAACACTCTGTGGGGTGGCTGGGGGTGGGTTGCAGACTCAGGCAGGCATTTAATTGGATGCCCATCTCAGGTCCAACAGTGGATCCCTTACGTTGCTGGGCATGCATGAGCTGAGTGCCCATTTGGATGGATGGCTGGTGGCCATGGTGGTGTGTGGTGGGCAGTGCCACCAGCTGTCCTGAGACATGGCACCAACAGATCATGTGGGAGGAGGGGGGCATTGGTGCCACAGGTGTGTGTGTGGGGGGTATCAATGGACAGCGGTGTGTGGCACAAGACCCAGGGCAACCCTGTGTCTATGTTTGTGGGTGAGGGAGGTTGTTTCACATGGGAAAGGTGCCCACATGGGAGGAGGAACTGCAGTCAGGGGATGGGTGCAGCCAGGGGGGTGTGTGCCTTGCTACACCGGGTGCCTTACCGGTGCAGTGTTAGGTCATGGGCAGAATGAGCATAGTGGTACTGCCCTGGGGTGGGTGTGCAGCCACAGGGGATGGGGCAGCACTGTATATGTTGGGGGGGTCAGTCTCTGGGGTACGGGGATGGAGCTCGCTCACTCTGTGGGGAATGCCCACCTGCCTCAGGGCTATTCCCTCATCTGGTGTGCATGGGGGCAGGGTGTGTAGGGGACTTATGGCAGGGTTTACCTGGTGTACCAACTGCCCCCTATCTGCCCCAGTATGCAGCACTATGTGGCTTTGTTCATGCGTCGTAGTGTTGGCATGCACCCCACCCACTCCTTGTGCTTTGTGGTCCATGCAGATGGGGGATTGGGTGTGTGGGGGCTGCACATCCCCATTAGTGTATCCTGCATGGGGGGCACAATGGGTGTGGAGTATCTCCATGCCTCACTTAGGCAGTGCAGTGTCACTCCACGCCTTTCAATCATAGGGCCCATTACTCATATGAGATGTAATGACAAACAAAAACAGTTGGAACACATAGAAACAAAACAAATTAATACCAACAGGGAACATGCTACCACTACAAAGAATAAAATAAATACTTTATTCTGCATGTTGATTAATGGCAGAAGTCTAAACAATAAATTTAATGAACTACACGCATTGCTGAGTCTGAATAAGCAGACTGATATAGTTATGATCACTGAAACATGGTGGAAAGAAAATGAAGAATGGAATAAAAATATACCTTGATACAACCTCTTTAGATTGGATAGGAAACAAATAAAGGGAGGGGGCAGTAGAATCCATGTGGCATCTGACATAAAGTTAAACACATCTCTGAACAAATCAAAAAGCATACCATAGTTACTGAAACCCTTTGGTTGCAGATAAATGAAGACAAAGAGAATGCATTTAACCTGGGGCTATGTTACCAGGAACCAAACTCAAATATAGAAATTAACAGTGCAATAAGAAAAGAAATTCTTAATGCAAGTAGCATGCCTAACTTAATATTAGCCAGCAATTTCAATTTCGGGATATAAACTGGAAAAATAAAACCGCTGACACTACACAAAGTAAACTATTTCTAAAAACCTGTCAAGGACTTAACTTATTTCAGCATATAAAAAAACAACAAAGAACAGCAGAATATTGGACTTAGTACTCAGTAATGAGAATGCTACCATAAAAAAACTGTGATGTAAGTCACCCACTAGGAAATAGTGACCATGCATCTGTTGAATTTGTAATACAAATTAATGTACAAACATTAAAAGGATGTACAGAGATATACCTTTATAAATCAGCCAATATTAATAGAGTTAATTCAGATTTACACAGTATTAATTGGCAAGATGTTCTGAAAAACAAAAATACAGAGGATAGCTGGCAACTTATTAAAAATACATTCATAACCATATGTAATAAACATATTAAGCGACTAAAAAATTATAACAGCAGGAGGATAAAACCAAAATGGATGAACAACAACATCAAAAAATTAATATAAAGGAAATGAAAAGCTTATGCAAACTATAAACAGAAAAATACTAAAACTGAATGGGAAAAATACAAACAAGTGCAATAAGACTAAAAATGCAATTAACAGAGATAAAAGATTAAGTGAGCTAAATTTAGCCAAATCAGCAAAAAAGGGTAATAATAATAAACAATTTTATGGATACATAAATTCATTGAGAAAATCTGACTCTAAATTAATAGCTGTAAAAGTGCAGGGCACTGTTATTTCCGATACAAGTGCAGTTGCTGACAGTTTCAATTAATATATCTGTTTTGTATATAGTAAATCAAATGCAACCAATTCACAAAACATCCCCAACACACATGATTCACCTTACATCATGGAAGAACAAATAAAGTGCAAAAGTGATGGTTTAAAAAGTTTGTTTCACCAGGTTTTGACAATATTACCCAGCAGATGTTAAAAATAGCAAAAGATAGTGTATCTGTTCCCTTACAAATATTGTTCAATAAATCACTAACCATGGGTGTGGTCCCAGATGACTGGAGAATTCCCTAAATAGCCCCATCTATAAAAAAGGTTCTAAACAAGACATTAGTAATTACAGACCCATCAGTCTTACTTCTGTTCCCAGTAAAATTTGGGAATCTATCATAAAAGACCAACTCTCACAGCATATAGAACAAGCTGATGCAAGAGACCGCGATCAACATAGGTTTACTACAGGACATTTGTGTATTTCAAACCTAATCAGGTTCTATGATCACATAAGTAAAATTCTAGATGATGGGTGTCCAGCAGATGTAGTGCTACTGGACATTAAAAGAGCATTTGATACTGTACCGCACTGGGCAATTATTTCAAAATAAACCATACTGAAGACTAATACATATTTAATCAAAAGGATAGGTAGCTGGCTTAATGGAAGATCCCAGAGGGTGGCAGTTAATGGATTTCTATCAGAGGTAGGATATGTCACTAGTGGTGTGCCGCAGAGCTCAGTTTTGGGCCCTGTTCTTTTCCAACTATTTATTTCTGATCTAAGTAATAAAATCACAAATAAATTGTCAAAATACATTGATGACACCAAAACTGGGGGTCCATGTGAGATAATCGAGGAAATCAGGGCTATACAATCAGACTTAAATACAATCACAGACTGGGCCTTCAAGTGGGGCATGCCATTTAACACACAAAAATGCTACATTATCCATATGGGTAAAAACAATAAATTAAGTTAGTACACACTAAGTAACACAACACTGAATCACACTAACACCGAAAGAGATTTAGGGGTCCTAATTGACAAGGATCTAAATTTCAAGGATCAATACTCAAGTGTGGTTTCAAAAGCAAATAAGGTGTTATTTGCAATAAAAAGGAAAATTAAATGTCATAGCACAGATGTTCTCATGCCACTCTACAGATCATATGTTTGGCCCCATCTTGATTTCTGTAGCCAACTATGGAACCCCTGTAGAATAGGTGATATTAATAGAAAAGAAAAGGTATAGAGAAGGATGACAAAATGGTAGCTAAAGTTAATAATTTACATTATGCAGAGAGACTAAAGAAACAAACTGTACACACTTGATGAGGGAAGGAAAAGAGGTGATTTATTGTTAATGTACGACATATTGAATGATTAAACTTTAGTAGAAGATATTAATATTAAGGCTTAAGGTTCAACATCTGTCACAAGAGGCCACTCACTGAGATCAAGAGGTGGAAGATTTAAGAGTGACAGAAGAAAGTTCTTCTTCACTGAGAAAGTTGTTAACATCGGGAACAAGCTACCTGAAGAAATAATAACAAGTAGCAATAAGAATATTTTCAAAAAACAGATTGGATAAGTATTTGCTTGAGAGAGGTAACCTGACATCCTGTAATCCCATGTAGGATATCCTAAGGGCTTCTGCCTTCTTCTGCTCTGTAACAGTAGTGACAATAATGCCAATGGGGCCCTCCGGGCTCTGTGATCCCATACATGCATAATGTACCCCGACCACTACAATGTTATCCTATGGAAAATTACTAAACTTTAGAATGTTATAATTATGGAACCAATGTCAATTTTAACAGCAAACCATGAAAAGGCACATCTGTGGGGGAAGCCCTTTGCACCCTGAAAATTTCAGCCTATAGGTGAAACTGTTCCTTTGCAGTGAAGTGACAAAGAAACAGAAATGTTTTGAAAAGCAGTGCTGCAAATTTCAACACTACTTTTGTGAAACTGTAGCAAATTGTGACATTTTCACAAAAGTAGTGTCACAATTTGCGACACTTTCCCAAAAGCAGTGCCTCAATTTGTGGCCTTAAAAATAAGCTGATTAAAATATACATATTTCTGTTTGCGCCAGAAAACAAATAACTCCAGAATTGTGTTCCTCAGGCCCCAATTAGGTAAACACAGCTGTTGGTGTTTACCAAGGGGCAGTATTGTTTGAATAATACTGTTTTTTCCACGTCATTAACCGAAAGCAAGATAGCGAATCTGTGACAGTACTTTCCTATTTGCGAAAGCAAAAAGTGCTTTTGAGGCATAAAAAAGTTATGTTGAGGCTCCCAGCTAACTTTACCCATAGCAAATAATGGGAAGCTTTGATTTTTAATAACTTTTCAATGGATTAATATTGTTTCACCAAACCTTCAAAAGGCATGTCGGCGACCCATGCCCCATATACTCGAAAAGACTCAGACCAAACTGCCAAGTGTTTTCTGAGAAACAGCATGATAAAGAAATTGCAAAAAAAGTGGTAATTCTCACATTCTCTAACATTCCATAGCTCCACTCCTGTACATCTGATCAGAATGAAACTTGCCATATTCAGAGATCTATGGTATCTGACAGTGCATGCAAAATGTTAGGTGAATTGGTCAAACCGTTACAAAGTTATTAAAGTGTAAAATTTTGGTTTTAACATAAAAGTGGCCATTGAACCTTAACTATAGTGGTGCTACCATGCCACTATAATGTACAATATATCTATCTATCTATCTATCTATCTATCTATCTATCTATCTATCTATCTATTAGAGGCAAAAACTCTGTTTAATGCATCAGTTAGGGTTGTTCCACAGTGACAAAAGTGAGGAAATTCAGTGTTAAGGTTGAACCCCCCCTTGACCCCCAGCCCATCCCCCCAACCAGCATCGGGGTGTGCATTGGGGTCATTGGCCCTAACTCTCACCCCATCACATGTAAATAAGCAGAAGTATAGGAGAATGGGGTGAGAGTTAGGACTGATGACCCCAGTGCGCATGCTGATGCCAGTTGGGGGGTGGGCTGGGGGGTCCAAGGGGGGATTTCAACCCTAACACCCAATTTCCTTGCTTTTGTCGCTGTGTAACAACCCTAACTGATGCATTAAACAGAGTTTTTTACCTCTATTTTCCCTTCTTTTTGAGAATGAGGATGATGAATAGTGAATGGAATGCAGTGATGTCCTGTTACATAGTAACAGGAACTGCAAAGCAAACACAGGTGGCAATGGTTATGCACATGGTAAAGCAAATGTAAATGGTAAAGCAAACATTAATAGAAACGTAAGTGTAAAGTGACGCCGATACGAACAGTGATATAATCAGACACACATCCGCATACGAAAATGCAACTGGTAACATGCACAGTGACTGCACCGGTACTGTAAATGCAAATGTTAAGTGTTACAGCAACAAGAACGCCAAACATAACAGAAACAAAAACGCAAATGGAATCGTGTATCTAAACATGAACTGTAACGCACATGGGCATGGTACCACAATTGTAAATGCAAATGGTAAAGTTAGCATGAACAATAATGCCAAAGGAAACATAAACAGAAAAGGAAACACAAGCACATATGGAAACACAAATCATAATGCGCACGGGGCACAGTAACGCAATAGGAAATGCAAATGGTAACAGTAACAGCAATGAAGACGCAAAACAAATGACAAACGCAAAGGAAAAGGCTGTCATAAATGCTAATGTCAATGCACAAGGTGACATAAACTGAAATGCAAACACAAACAGTAGTGGAAATGCAAATGGTAACAGCAATGCAAACACAAGCGAAAAAGAAAACGCAAAGCGTAACACACACAGTGACGTACACGGGAACGGTAACGCAAACAGGTATGTAAATGCAAGTGGAAACAGTAACTGTAACATTAAAAGAAGCACATACCCTGTTTTTCCCCAACAGCTGCATAAAGAAACACAGTGTGTACAAAGAATTTATGCAGCCCATGATGCTTTGCATTGTGGGGGCATGTGTGATTTTGTATTTTCTTGAAACTTGGCTTCCCAGCCAAATGCCCTTTGGGATAACCCTTGCTTCAGTGTTTGTGCACAGAGGTTCTTTGTCTTTTAAATAGTTTTTTATTTTAATGGGTTCACCACAACATATCCAAGACACACTGTCTTAGGGTAGCTGGTCCATTCCACTGGGGTGTCAAACAGACGAGGCATACTGATGAGTCCTGGTAGGACAAAACACATGTCTATGTCATCTGTTAGCACCCTTTGCAAACTGTGTGAGAGGCCTTTCGGCACCATGCAATTCTGCTTAAAGTTGAACCAGCATAACATTCTGTGGTGATTTGCATATGCAGCCCATGATGCTTTGCATTGTGGGAGCATGTGTGATTTTGTATTTTCAAAGAATTTATGCATAAT
Organism: Neoceratodus forsteri; assembly: GCA_016271365.2. Lineage (NCBI taxonomy): Eukaryota > Metazoa > Chordata > Ceratodontiformes > Ceratodontidae > Neoceratodus > Neoceratodus forsteri. The sequence continues at coordinate 1,068,148,185 of CM028132.1, read as the reverse complement.
AATGGGCCTTGGAGCTGAAAATGAGGTGTTCGAATATTAAATTGCTTGTATCTCAGTAACCGTATGACGTAGAAAAAAAAAATTCACGATTCATGATTTTCCTGGATATGTTTTCACTGAATGTGTAGCCATCATGACAAAAATTCCTTATCTCGCATTGTTTTCAAGATACATGCCCCAAAAGGCGCGACGTACACCACCATGTTAGTCTATGGGAAAAAACGTCAACTTCAGAGTACCGTAACTTCCATCCATGCAACATGTTTTCACCAAACCACCAAAAGGCACATCTGTGAGATGTTGCCTGCCTTCCCTCCAAATTTGAGCCCAAAAGACCAAACCGTCCTGTTGCAGCAGGGTGGCAAAGAACTCCTGTCATTTTGGCCATAGTTTGGAAAAATAGTGTTGCAATTTGCAAAAGCTTTCAAAAAATTTTGCAAAAGTGTCGCAAGTGCCACACTACTTTGCAACACTACTTTTTCCAGAAACTTGAAAAAGATATTTCTGGGGTGTTCAACCCCAAAATAAAGACATGGCTAGCATCCTGAGGGTTCGACTAGGTGAACACAAAAATAATTGTGTTCCCAGAGGGTCCCAATTTTAAATGGCAAGCATTTTTCTGATCAGTAACTGAAAACAAAATGGTGGATTTGTGACACTACTAGGGCCATTTGCAACACTAGAAAGTGCATTTGTGAAAGTGTTGAACTTTTTGTTAACTTTTCCAATTGACTTATAATTGGAAATTGTTTTTTGAATAACTTTTGAACCGTTCAGTATTTTTTCATGAAATCTTCAAAAGGCACATCGGGATCCTGGCCACATGTTCCTTGAAGTTTTTGGACCAGTCACACAAACTGTGCGACCTGTAGGCGAGAGCAAATAATTCACAAAAAAGCGTAATTGCGCTTTTGGTTTTTTCTTAATAACTCTACAGCTGTATATCCAACCAGTACAAAAGTCGGCATATCTCAAGATCAACCATGCCCAAACATGCCTGCCAAAGTTCAGGCTAATCTGTTGAATGGTGGCAAAGTAATTAAGGTGCAAAATTTCACCCTTTAACCTTAAAAGTGTTACTCAACCCTAACTATGGTAACACTACCGTGATACCATAATATATACATATCTATATATATATAAGTTGAAAAAGCTTCATTAATGCTCCAGTTATGGTCAAAGTGACAAAAGTTGGGAAATGAGGCGTTAGGGTACCACCCCACCCTTTCAAACCATGCAGGAGAGAAGGTGCCGGGTGCGTCTTTGGCTTCTCAAGCCTAACACTCACCCAATTCAATCTGTAAATAAGGTCAGTTGTGTAGATTTTATGAGACTGGGTGAGCATTAGGCTTGAGAAGCCCAAGGTACACCCAACAGCTGCTCTCCTGCCTGGTTTGGTGCGGTGGGATGTTAGGGGTGGAAACCTTAATGCCTCATTTCCCAGCTTTTGTCACTTTGACCCTATATGGAGCATTAACAAAGTTTTTTGTAACTACTTTCTTTTTTTTTTGGAGATACAGTAGTAGAATAGTATCCTTAATTTACTGTGGAAGTGCAGTGTCTTTCAGACACTGTGCTCCCATCCCTCCATAGATGCATATATGTATGTTGCTGCTCCAGGCCCTGTGCTTCCATTTATAGGACAACAGTGACCAAATGGTCAGCATAGCCATCTTATTACTCCATCACATGCACCTGGTACAGAAAATGTTCGAATCCTCACCAAAACGTAATTCTGTGCAACTGCAATGTCATTCCATGCCACAGATGTGAAAACACGTTTAGCCAGTATTTGAAAAATGACAGCTGTGACCTACAGTACATGAGGTGGGGTAATAAGAAGGCTATGTTGAAAATCTGGGGTCAAAATATTAACATTTTCCAAAGTTACGAGCGTGTTTAATGACAGTGTGATGAATGGTCATAACTTTGGCATGTTTTCATATTTTGATCCCAGATTTTCAACATAGTCTTCTTATGACCCCAGTTCATAAACCCATATGTGAAAATTTCCAGATTTGTGCCAAAACAGCATTCTGCATCACAGGTGCAAAAACACGTTTTAGACAGGATGTGAAAAATGACTGCTGTACTGTTCATGAGGCGGTGTGAATAAATGGCTATGTTGAAAATTTGGAGTTAAAATATTGAAAATTACCAAAGTTATGTGAGTGCATAGAAAAAGTTCAATGAACACTCATAACTAGGCCAGCTTTAGAAATTTTCAACACGGTCTTTTTGGGTCTCCACTTCATGAACACTGGTGGCTGCAGTTGCGCAGAATTATGTTTTAGCATTAATTTGAAAATTTCCTGTACTGGGGTACATGAGGTGGGATAATAAAATGGCTATGCTGACAATTTGATCACTGTTGTCCCATAAATGGAAGCACATGCTTTCATGGCTACATACATGAATGCATCAATGGAGGGATGGGAACTAAGGATATGATTATACTATCTGAAAAAGTAAGGAAATTCATTGCAAAAAAATGTAATTAATGCATCAGTTAGGGTTGTTACTAAAGTGTCAGAAGCAGGGACATGTGGTGTTAGGGTTTGTAACACCCCAATCCCCTCCCGTGCATGTGTGCATGCATATACCCGTTACTTCCCATTGTGGCATTTCACCCACCCCAGTATCTGGTCGCCCCCCCCCCGCTACGTATCCATGAACACATGTGCTATAACTGAGTTACCGTTTTTGTAGGCACCCAATTTTGGTCACCTCATGCACTGGTTACCCTCTATTGAAACCTCTCTTTCCCCTTCTACACCAGAGCACACATGGCTGAATCTTAATTCCCTCTGCTCTAAATACCTCACCTTATTAAATTAACTTGCAGAATTGGCTATTTTTAATACTAAGATGAAGCATTTGGATCAGGGGGAGAAGGCCAGTAAATTATTAGCCTTGCAGCTATGGCAGCAGTAAGCTTCTTGGGTTGTTTGGGTACTTTGTAGGCCAGACTCAAGAGACCTAGTCACAAAACCGTGGGAAATCTTAGAAATCTTTAGATCCTATTATGAATAGGTGTACTTCGCAGCACCGCCTGATCCCTCTTTCCAAAACCTTATTTTGGATTATCTGTGACAGACTCCTTTATTACGTCTTACTGAGACCCAAAGTGCATCTCTTCAGGGGCCCATTACCCCAACCAAAGTCCACTGAGCTATTTCTTCTCTGCCTCCTGATAGGGCACAGGTCCTGATGTTTTTTCTGCTTAAATAACATTTTTGTGTCCAAACTTACATCTCTATTAACCAATGTGCTTAACTATAATCATTCCCATGGTTTCACTGATCTTTCCCTTACACAAGCTCATATTACCATTCTTCTTAAACCTGGGAAGGATACATTTTCTCCTACCAGTTATCTCTCCATTTTCCTTATTAACGCAGACTTTAAAATTTGGGTGTATATTTTTGCCCATAGATTAAAAGGCATTTTCTCCCATTTAATAGGTCTAGAACAGGTGGACATTGTCCCTGGATCCCCACCCAGAAAATACTGAGGCCACCACTTCTTGCTTTGGATGCTCATTGGCAGTGTTTATTAAAAGGTCGTAATTGTATGTACAACAGATTTCTCCAGTTCATTTTACTAAGTCAATCTTCATAAAGTGGACATAACAGTCCTAGTCCTTCTAGGACCTAACAGTCCTGTCTTCCCCCTCATGATCCTTCTCCAGATTTTCTTAATTTTCCTCCTCCTCTCTTCTCGGGGTCCAGACACCGCGATCCAGCCCCCCCCCTTCCAATCACCAGCTGGGTACCACACTTACCCGGACCACTCTCCCCCACTAGGTGCGGACACAGGGATCCTCCCACTAGCTCTATATCCCTCCCCCTACCCCCATTACTTCCACACCTGGGTTCCTTTGTCCCCAGCCTGTGGTTCCTGTCCCTCCCCTCTACCTGTCCCCATTTTCCCTTTGCTCCCCAGATCAAAACCTTTTCCACTTACTCATCTCCCATTTGTGATGGAAGATGGGGCTCCCCCCTTGCGGGTCAGCCCCTCCGCCCTTTCTTATTGATGTTCCCTACCAATTCCTTGAAAGGTTGGAGGAACAGGCCCATACCAAATTCAGTCAGGTGGACCCCGTCCGACCTGTAGACCATTTCCTGCTCGAAAGATATGTCTCTATGCCTAATGTGCACCCCTCCCATTTCCATTACTGCTCTGGCTACCTTCCTGTTCATTCGCTTCCTTGCTACTTCTATCACCTTGGGCCCTTTCCCCTCTCCACACCATCCTGGATGTGACCTCTGACCAACCTATGACCACTCGCGGCCACCAGCTCTACACCTTCTCTAGATCCCTTAGGATGTCCCTCAACAGGGACCTCCATGGCACTGATCCCAAATTGTTCCCCCCCAAGGGAATAATAATCCTGTCTGGTACCACCCAGCACACCCATAGCTCCTCCAGCAGGGGGAGCAACTGTGACATCTCATGCCTCTCAGGCCATTCCACTGCACCTTGGTATGTTCCGCTCCTGGGTGAAGCTGTGTCCCTATTCTCATGGCGGCTGCAAACCTCTCTGTCCAATAGATGAATGAGTGCCCCACGATCCACACCTGTCTCTTCGTGCCTACTGTGAGGAGAGAGAAAAAGGGATATCAGTTAGCAATTGTCAACACCGCACGTACCTGCTATAACACTTTGATGCCTACCTGCCCACCCTCTGGACCGCCCCTTCACCCTTTCCCGCTGCGGCCGCTTCCGAGGCCACCCTGATCCTGAAAGAGTATGGTGCGAACTCATCCAGGAACTCCCCCACGAATGCCACCACCTTCTTCAATACTGCCCCCACCTGGAAGGCCGTAACTGGGGCTCCATTTCTGTGTATGAACCAGGCCCCAGGCCCAGGGCCTCATTTCACACTATAATCCCACATGGCCTGGACTGCGCAAATTCCCTCACCCACCTGCTTGTGAAGGACCACTGCACAGCCCTTTCCTTGCTGGTCTGTTTTAGATTTCTGCAGCCTTGTGACCACCTTCCCCCTCCTCTAGACACACATTTTCCTCCTGTAGACCCTCCACGGCCACCTGTCTTCTAGGGGACACTACCTCCCGTGCCCTAAATGCCCCTTTTGCCATGACCGCAAATATAGCCTGGAACAGTCAGGCTTTGCTTGCTGATGTACAAACATAGTACAGTGCCCCCACCACCTTCATGAGGTGGGGCCCCATAATGGGTCTCCTCCCATCCTGTCTGGTGGCCTGCTCTCTCTGCCAACCCAATACCATCATCCTGATGGCCCAGCTACCCGCAGCATCTACCCAACCCTTATCCTGACACATCCAGCTGATACCTGCCAGCTGGACCCCCATGGTGGTGGACACGACACCCTCTCCCATTTTTCCACCACGTACTGCATGACCTGTTCCTCCTGTACCGGGTCCCCCATTCCCCAACCCTGTCGGGCCCTGAATACCTGGAAACTGGCTCATGCTCCTTCATAGGCTTTCAGGGTGTTGGCTGCCCATGACCCTCTGTACAGTGCCCTGGTTCTCATGCTCCAATCTCCCATATCCATTCTGGCACCCTGGTCCGGGTAGGCGTGGCCTCTGGGGCCAGCTCCTGGAATCGTTCCATCTGAAAACGAGAGAGACAGTCAGCCACTTCGTTCCATATGCCATCAATATGCCATGCCCTGAATGACAGGTTCAGCAGTAGCCCCAACAATACCATATGCCATAGGACCCACCCCACAGATTCTGCCCGACCACTCTGCTTGTTGATCACCTCAACTACCCCCTTGTTTTTGCACCAGAATACTATCCTGTGCCCTCCCCAATGTGTGTGCCCCACACCTCCAGTGCCACCCATATGGGAAATATTTAAAGGAAGGTGATGTCCTTGGTCCATCCCTGTTCTTGCCAGCTGTCTGTCCACGCCTCTGACATCCACTCCCCCTTTAAATAGGCACCCAACCTGTACCCACCTGTCTCATCATTGTACAACTCCATGTTGCTGTTGCTGGCCCATTCCTCCTGCCAAAAAGTTACCCCATTGTAAGATTCCAGGAATTCTTTCCATACTTGGAGGTCCTCTTTTACACCCTTGTTTATGTCCACCCAGTGATGCGGCTGCCTTGCCTTGCCCGTGACCCTACCCAATATTCTCGTGAAAGCTCTGCCCAGGCTTATGCCTTTGCAGGAAAAATTAAGGTTCCCCAGTAGTTGTTGTACTTGTACCAGCAGCACCCTCCTCCTTCCCCCCACCAGAGCAAGCAATCCCCACAGCCTCGATACTTTGTCTCCCGGCAGACAGGAGCACCCTTGCTCCACATCCACGTCAATCCCCTGAAACTCTAACTTCCAGGCCGGTCCCTCCATTTTTCCTGCTACCAAAGGGATCCCTATCCTACCACACATGTCTTGAAAATCCCTCAACATTCCCTGCATCTCTTCCCAACTAGCTCCTATCAACAGGAAATCATCCAGATAGTGGACTACTCTCCTATGCCCGTACTTGGACCCGAACACCCACTGCACCCATGAGCTGAAAGCCTCAAACATGGAGCATGCCACTGAGCAGCCCATGGGCATCACCTTGTCAAAATACAGTCCCCCATCAAATTGGAAACTTAGCCGGTCCCAATCTGTGGGGTCTACCGGCAGCAGCTGGAGGACCGACTCGATGTCTGTCTTAGCCAACCATGCCCCCTTCACTGAACACACCAATTCTACTGCTTGGTCCAACGAGGTGTAAGACACTGACCTCAAACCATCTGGTATTGGCCCATTCACTGACTCACCATTCGGGTACGGCAGGTGGTATATGAGCCAAAACTCCCCCGCTTGCTTCTTTGGCAGCACTCCCAGTGGGGATACCCTGAACCACTCACAAGGGATTCTAGCATTGGCCCCTCTACTCTCCCCACCTTGACTTCCTTTTATATCTTCTTTCGCATTATGTCCTCCTTCCCTTTCACTGAACCCAGATTTTTCACCCGCATCCCCACCCGTCTCCCTTCGAAACCCAGTGGAAAACTGCTCTTACATCCCAGCCTCAATAACTCAGCCCCTGCCTTGTCTGGGTAACCTGCTGTCCAGGCTTCCACCACCCCATATTTAACAGGGGTCCGGGCAAGGGCACACCCCCACCTCTCCACTCTTTTTCCCCCTTTAGTTCCACCCATAGGTAGCCATTTGCCCTCCCCTCCCATGGCCCCCCATCCCCTGTTGGATCCTCCCAGCCAATTCTGAAAGCGCTGCTCCAAGTGCTGCCCTCCTGCTGGCCCGGCTTTCTCTAACCCCTGCTGACACCCTGTCACCAGGTGTGCCCCACCCGAACCATGCGCATACGTGCCTGAACTTGCAATTCGCCATGAGCAGACTGCCCTATTGAAAGCCCAGCAGGTTTCTGCCACATGAACAGGTGAAACCCACCTCCCTTGCTCCAATGCCTGGCCAGCTGCTCGGCTCTATAGCATCCGGATCCACAACTCTGCGTGGGTGCAGTCCCATCTTAGGTCTCCCTTAGCCGCCATTCTCCCCTGTAATGCCTCGTCGTACTTAAGCCAACCAAAACCCAGTTTCACCTTGTACACATCCCTAATTATTACCATGTATGTCAATAATGGGATCGCCAGGTCATGGGACTTTATTCAATTGTCCAGGTTTTATATACTTCTCCTTCTGCCACATTAATGTGTAATGGTATTATTTCCCAATCTATTTTTATTACTTCTGGTTCTCAATAAGGCTGTCTCCTTTTCTTTTTTAATTTATACTTAAAACCCTTTCTTTTATGGCTAAAGGCAAATCCTCAGGTGCAGTGTATAAGAATTTATCAGTCTGAATATAAATTTACAGCATTTGTAGATTATATTTTGCTGCATTTCTCTTATCCAGAAAGCCTGCTTCCTGCTGCTTTGGCCAATATTGCTTTCTTTTGGAACTTTTTTGCTTATAAACTGAATTTAGATAAAACTTATATCTTGCCCCTTAATGCCGATGTGTCCAAGTCAGCCATTGTCTCACTTGAGTTACATTGGGAGCCCAGAGCAATCTAATACTTTGGCCTACATATTTCATGGTATCTCTCCAACCTGACAAAGTTAAATATATCACCACTTATAATGTCTATTAAATCTGATCTCCGACCATGGACAGCCCTTCCCCTATCCCTTTGGGGATGAATTAATGTCATTAAGATGAATATCTTGCCACATATTTTTTATACCCCCCTAGGAATATTGAATATAGTCTTACCCCAAACCTGGTTTCGTTGAATTCATTCATGCCTTACTGCTTCCCTGTGGCGTGGTAAAGTAGTACGTAGAACTTATATGAAATTAACATTCACAAAGTTTATTGGTGGCCTTTCTCGCCCTAATTTTTATTTTTATTATTTACCCTTTCATGGTAGTAAATACTTTAAATGGGACCATTTTAAAGTGGCTCCATCTATGGATCCCTATGAACCACAATGGTTATCAATTGAAAAAGTCCTCTACAAGAGTTATAATAACCAACTCCTGGCTTTGTTGTATCTCTCCCCTTCTCTCCCTCCAGTCTTAAAGAGGACCCCCATTTATTGGTCCCTGCAAGCACACTCTCAACTTCATAAATATTCCCATTTTTCACCTACTTACAGTTTTTGCTAACCATATTTTCTGAATCCTAATTTCAAAATAGCTCACTGTCCTATCCCTAAAACTTTTTGCCCCTGTTGGATGCAGCTACCACGGTGGCTATGATTTCTGCACCTGATAGACTCTTGGATTTTCCTCCATTACAGCAGAGATATAGCCTTTCACCTTCCAATCTGTTTAAATACTTGCAATTTTCCAAAGTTTTGATTGCCCATTTAGCCCCCCCCCCAATGGACCACTCAGGCTTCCTTGGCTTACAAGGACCTTATACAAGCCACCTACACTCATCGGGCAATATCCCACTTATGCACCCTCCTTCAAACCAATGATCTCCAGTGACTCTTGGGGGTGTGTTACTATTGTCACAATGCCATACACCTAGAATGGTCTTCTTTGGAGTGACAAAGGGTATGGCATGATTTATATAAATATAGTACAAGTCACATTTACCTGTTCCTCCAACTCACTGGTTTAGCATTTTTCAATGAGCAGCTTAATATGTGCACTTCTCACTGCAATACATTTATAAAAGTTTCCTAATGGTTTGCTTCTAGCTGATATTCAGTTTCAACTTACTTTGCACCTCTCAGGAAACTTTTTTCAATGCAGCACAACACATTAAGCAACCCATAAAAAAATACAAAACCACTGAGCTGGAATCCAGTTTCACTACTGCAGTGGGCAGTACAAGTTGATTGACATGTCATTATACCCAATCCCAGAAAGAAGCTCACACCTAATTCCACCAATAGCAACCCTGCAATTGGATTGGAAACCCCACCCCTGCCACCATGTTGTTTTCCCTGCTTATGAGGATTCCACTCTTGCCATGTTATTTCTGCCCTTTTATTCTTTTATCACCCCCCCCCAATACCATAGCTTCTGGCTCCAACTGTACTGTAGCAGCTGAAGAAAACTGCTGCTGTTTGCTGCATTTAGGGAGAGTTGTGATGGGGGGGTGCAAGAGCTGCAATTGCAGCATGTCCCACATTGTTAGGGGGCCCACTGACTCAGAGGTCAGCATGAAGAAAAACATTTATCACAGAAAAACTTGCAACTTTCTCTTTGGAAATTGCTTATCCATTTGAACTTGGGTCTGTCAGCAGGGCATTAAGTCATACAAGCGACAACAATAACAGCACAGGCTACAATCACGCATGCAAAAATGCCGCCAGTTTTCTTTTTGCAGGCGGTCTGCTCCCCGCACCCACCATACTAAAAGATTCCAACTCTGGTGGGAGCTGATTACAGGGAAAGAAAGAATTTGTGGGGCTGTGGAATACTCATTTCCATGTCCCCTTGTAAAAGAACAAAAGTCCCATTCGGCAAAAGTAACAAGATCAGGATTAGAACACTGGTCTCCACTCCCACCCCAAGCTGCTCCATGCCTCAGCCCTCCACACCAAGGGAACAGCTTGGCCAGCATGCTGAATTCCCCACCCCCCTTGTCCTGTGGCAGCACCATGGACAGCGACCTGGAGAGCGCTTACTGCAAGTGCTGTAAATCCCGTCTCGCTATCCATGGCTGCACTGTTCAGAGTAGTGCTGTCTTTCCTTGCACTGTTTTGGTAGTGCTGTTCTAACTGGGTATGTGTCAGCAGTGGTGTCAGAAGATTCCAACTTCAGTTTCATGTGTTTGCTTTGAACAGAGGAATTTTGCCCACAAATGGTAGAATTTTACACATGAACGGTGGAATTTCACCTTGCAAAATTCCTCCATTCCTGAATTTCACAAACAGCAGCAGTTTCCTTCTGCTGTTAGAGTACAATTTGAGCCACAAACTGTGGCATTTGGGGGATAAAAGAATAAAAGGGAAGAAATAACTTGGCATGGGTGGAGTCCTTTAGAAGCAGGGAAAACAACAAAGCTGTCTGAGTGGAATTTTCAATCCAAATGCACGATTACTATTTAAACATAGAAACATAGAATTTGATGGCAGATAAGGACCGCTTGGTCCACCTAGTCTGCTCATTTCCCTACCTAATGGATAAGCTGCAGATCCTAGTTAACCAACAGCCTACTTCCTCCTACACCCCCACTAGAATTGCCTTCTGTCTGTCCCATGCATTCTTGAATTCCCCCACTGTTTTTGACTCTATGACCTCCTCAGGAAGGCTGTTTCATGTATCCACAACCCTCTCTGTGAAGAAATACTTCCTCACATTACCTCTGAGCCATCCCCCCATCTTCAAATTGTGCTCCCTTGTTTTTGCACATATCTTTTTCTGAAAGATGCTACCCTCTTTGACTTTGTTAATTCCCTTGAGGTATTTGAAAGTTTCTAGCATATCCCCCCTCTCCCTCCTTTCCTCAAGGCTATACATCTTTAGTTCCTTTAGTCTTTCTTCATATGTCTTCTGATGCAGACCCTGCATCATTTTGGTTGCCCTCCTCTGGACAGCCTCCACCCTGTCTATGTCTTTCCAGAGATGGGGTCTCCAGAACTGTACACAGTACTCCAGATGTGGTCTTACCAACTGTCTGTACAGAGGGCCAACAACTTCCTGTTTTCTACTGGTGATGCCTCTCCCTATGCATCCCAGTATCATCCCAGCCTTCTTTACTGCCTTCTCACATTGCTGGCCCACTTTTAGGTCATCTGATATGACTACCCCCTGGTCCCTTTCCATTTTTGTTGTTGTCAGTATCTCACCCCCCATTGTGTACTCTTTCCCTGGGTTTTTTCCCCCAGGTGCATTACTTTGCACTTCTTTGCATTGAATCTAAGCTGCCATACATTTGACCATCCCTCCAGCCTTGTTAAGTCCCTTTTCATCCTTTTCATCCCACCTTGTGTACCAGCCCTGTAGCACTCATAGCACTATTTTGGATAGAATTGGGTTCAGGCTTCTTCCTGGGATTGGGTAAAATGACATGTCAATCAAGTTGTACTTGGATGAATGGAGTGAATGCCAGTAACTACTGCACTGCAAAAACATTTGAAAATGCATTGCATGAACATTGAATGGAAACTGAAAGGAGTTTACAGTGACTGAAAGTGCATTGTATGTGGATTGCATGAGAGTTGATGATTAGCTAAAAAAGAGTTTGTTTTTTTAAGCATTTAGAATTACCACTGCATCGTCAGCACAAAAAATAATGAAAGTGCAGTGAGTTGGAGGAACAGTATAATGTGACTTGTACTGTACATTAAACAGGATCACTGCAGGTTGCAGCAATTTAACATTCCACACAACCTCTATTTCATACCTCAGAAACTTCACAGAGGTGGTTATCAGGCTTTATCTTCTGCTTCAGGTGTAAACGGGTTGAAGGCACCTTTGTACATATGTTATGGGCCTGTGAGAAGGTTATACAGTTTTGGTCTGTTATCAAATCTCATTTAGATCCATCTTTTGCTTTAATGAATGCCTTTATCCTGGAAATTTGCTTGGTGGGGAATCTTCAAGGTCTTACTCTAGACTATCAGAAGGGTTGCTTTGATTTTTGCAGCTGCCAAGAAGGTTCATTTATGTCATTGGTTGCTGGATACAATCACGTCCTGTTCAGAATGGCATGCAGAACTCCTTAGCGCCTTAAATGCTGAATTATATATTGCTAATGTTTGGCACAGACTTCATGTTTTCTTGGAAATATGGAGAATTTCATATGCATGGTTAACTACTTTGTAATTAAGTGTTATACTTTATGTATTGTTTCCTTGTTTTGCCATGTTTCCTTTTTTACTTGATTGTTTCATTAGGTCTCCTTGGGATTTTTTATTTAGAGGTTAAGGGGGCAGCACTCAGTGGTGGGGGTGGAAGTAGGTTTTGTTTCTCTCCTCTCTTTTCTTCTGTTTACGTTGTTTTTGTTTTTGCTGTTGTATGTTACTGATGTGATTGTTGATTGGATTCTGGTGAAAAATAAAGCATGCTGGATTAAAAAAGAAACATTCATAACAGTGTTCCTTCTTTTCAGCAAAAAAAAAATCACACGTGCATCACATATTGTGACATGCACAATTTTTCTAATGCAACTGGGAGCAGAAGTGCTGAAGAGTGTGGCAAAAGTTATTCAAAATATCTGTAGTAAGTTACATGACTACACTAAATGTGGCACATATCCTAGGCCACTTTTTTAAAAAGATGTGAACCAGATTCAGAGAAAACCATGACTGGGACCATGGCTGGGACATGACTATACCAGGGTTCAACCAGTTCTGGAAGGACAGAAAGGGGAAAAAAGGGGAGGGGGGCTATTTACATATGGGATGAAATTAAAGCTACAGAGTTGCTGGGGTCCTCGGGGGGACAGGATCAAGTCACTATGGCTAACAGCGGATGCAGGTAAATGGATATCCTTCAAAACTGGTTTCATATACAGGCTCCAAATAAGGGGGAAAAAGAGGGGGGAAGAGGACAAAGACTTAAAAGAGGAAATACACAAAATGACTGACAGAGGCAATGTAATACTGGTGGGGGACTTTAACCTCCCAGATATAAACTGGAGCACACAAACAGCAGCAACAGCAAAAAGCAGGGACTTCTGATTGGCCCTACAGAGCGCAGAACTGGGGTAGCTTGTCAGGGTCCCAAGGGGAGATGCTGTTCTTGATATGATTCTCACAAACAGTGAGGAGGTTAAAGAGATTGAAGTAGCATGCAATTTGGGAAACAGCAATCACTGTACAATCAGTTTCTAAGTAAACATAGTGGAAGACTTCTGTCACTCAATAGCTAAGGTTCTAGATTTCAAGAAGGTGGACTTACAAAAATGAGAGCTAGCCTAAAATAAAACTAAAGAGGGAGAAGGAGAGGTACAAGTCATGTGGGAGAGACTGAAGAGAGCAATGAAGACAGTCACAGATCAGTGCTCCAGGAGGGTCAGCAAGGTGAAAAGAAAAATAAATCCTCTCTGATTCTTCAGGGATGTGGCTACCATAGTAAAAGAAAAAAAGAAGGTGTACATGGCATAAAGGGAAATTAAGAATGAAAGAGACTGGGATTCATATCAAGAAAAAATGAGAGAAGCAAATAAATGGATACAAAAAGCCAAAGCTCAGATGGAGGAAAAGATAGCAGAAGAGATAAAGAGAGGTGACAAATCCTTCTGTAGGTACATCAGGAAAAGGTGGAAAACAAAAGAGGGAGGTATAGTAAGGATTACTACAGGGGATGGGAAATTACCAGAAGAAGACCATGTGAAGGCAGACATCCTAAATGGGTACTTCTGCTCAGTGTTTACTGAGGAGGATCCAGGAAATGGCCTTTTGCTCATGAAAAGCAGCACCCCTGGACCAGGAGTTGACACTAGCCCATTCACTGAAAAGCAAGTATTGGAGGCACTGAATAAACTGAAGGTGGACAAGGCCATAGGACCAGATGAAATACATCCCAGAATTCTAAAGGAAATGAGGAATGAACTGGCAGCTCCACTGGCAAAACTATTCCCCAGATCCCTGGAAAGTGGTGTGGTACCCAAGGACTGAAAAAGGGCAATGGTAGTCCCACTCCATAAATCAGGCAGCAAGGAAGAGTCAGGTAACTACCAATCAATTGGACTCACATCCATAGTGAGAAAATTGATGAAGTCACTTCTCAAACAGAGAATAATAGCATTCCTCATAGCAAATGAGCAGCTGGACCCAAAACAGCATAGTTTCACTACAGGACGCTCATGCCAAACAAATCTGGTTGAATTTTTCAGCTGGGTTACAAAGGCTGTGTATAGTGGTGGGGCAGTGGATGTGGTCTACCTGGACTTTAGCAAACCCTTCGAAGCAGTTCCACACAGAAGGCTAGTAAAGAAGTTAGACTACACAGGAGTTAGACAGGAGGTGGCAAAATGGGTAAAAAATTGGCTGTAAGGCAGAATACAGAGGGTCCAGGTAAATGATGCAGTACTGTCAGAGGGTATGGCAACCAGCAGTGTGCCCCAGAGCTCGGTACTGGAGCCTCTACCCTTTAATATTTTCATAGCTGACATAGCAGATGAGCTTGAGGGGAAGTTGTGTCTATTTTCTGACAACACCAAGGTCTGTAACAGGGTGGACTCAATAGATGGAGTGATCAAGATGGAATCAAACCTAAAAAAGGTTGAGGAGTGGTCTGGAGCAAGTCAGCTAAGATTTAATGCCAAAAAGTGCAAAGTCATACATTTGGGAAGAGGAAACCCAAAGGTGGTGTATTGGTCAGGAGGGGTAAGACTAGCTGCCTCAAACCAAGAGTGTGCTTTGAGAGTCATGATTTTAGATGACTTGAAAATGGGAAAACAATGTGAAAAGGTGGCACTTAAGACCTGTGGCATGCTAGGATGTATAGGAAGGGGAATCAAAAGCAGGAGGAGAGAGGTGCTAATGCTGCTGTATAGAGCTCTGGTCAGGCAGCACCTGGAATACTGTGTCCAGTTTTGGACACCACACCTCAAAAAGGACATCTATTGGTTAAAAACAGCACAGAGAAAAACAACAAAAATGTTACAAGGGTTGCAACCATTGTCTAATGAAGAAAGATTAAGAGAACTAAACATTTACTTCCTGGAGCACAGAAGGGAGAGGGGAGACATGATTGAAACCTTCCGATACATGAAAGGCATAAATAAAGTACAAGCATGGGATCTCTTTCACTTCAAGGAGGGCAGTAGAACTAGGGGACATGATCTAAAGCTAAGGGGAAGGAGGTTCATTAACAATATCAGGAAGTTCTTCTTCACAGAGAGGGTGGTATATACATGGAATAGCCTTCTCCCAGTGGGTGGTGGGAGCAAAGAATGTGGGAGAATTCAAGGCAGCATGGGATAGACACAGGGGAGCCCTCACATACAAGGTCAGTTAGGGGGGTAGAAGATCAATCAAGGGCAGTCTAGATGGACATATCTCCTTCTGCTATCACTTTCTATGTGTCTATGTTTCTATCTGCCCTGATTCCCTATGATGTGTTGCTCTGAACTACTATAATCTTCACCTTAGAATTTCGCTGTCTCCAATCACTCTGTAGTTAATAATAACCCCATTCAAGCATTAGTGCAACAAAACTGGGAAACACTATGACCCTACATGTTTTCCTTCCTGTAGAAGATTCCAGGCATCTTCCAGTTTTATTTATTGGTAACATTTTCTAGTTCCACCCACATCTGAGTATTTTATAAATGTTTTAATTAATTTTTTCTCAAGAAACAAAAATAGCCACTACATGTGGCTTACAAATACCATTGTAGACCTAGCAAGGGTTAAATACAGAAAATAAACAAACAACAAAAAACTCACGGTGCACAGCATAGGAGATATCTAGAAAAGTAGATATGACACGTATGCATATATTTGTATTAATTGTAGCTAAAACTAGATTTTCTGGCAGAACAGTTTCTGTTTCATTACTGCTTTAATGATGTCAAATTTTATTTTGATCCCAGCCATACTATCAGTATTGATCACATCACTGGGTAAATTATTCCATCTGTGCAGTTAAAAAATACTTCCTAATGTTCTTTTTAATTGCCACACCTTTCAGCATGAGACTGTGCCTTCTGTTGGATGAACTCTTCATCAACTTGAACACCTCATAACCTGTTTTATGCCCTCTATACAGTATGTTTAATGTTTCTGCATAGGCAATAAGATATGATGGGGTGTGCATTAGACTGTCCTGATGCATGTCTAGAGCTACAGTAAAGCATAAGACTGTAGGGTGAGTGCCTTTAGCCCCAGGCAGTCTGTTAGAACACACATCCCCAGAGTGTCTTAATGCACTTATAAATGGGGTTTCTTTTTCTTCCAGGTCAGAAAGATTTAAAAAAAACATATATTTTGTGGTGTAACTATTAAAATGTTTAGCTTAGTCTTGGATAAAATAGTCCTTTTGTCTGCATGAATTGAGGTTTTTTTTTTTTCTGTCAGCAGTCTTTTGTCTAATTTGGCCACCATAGTTATAGCATGTCACCACTCCATCTAATGTCAGTTTCAGTGTGAAAGCTGACAGTTTCAACTATAGAACTCATTTACTGATTTTTAAATTGCTGCTTTTGTTTTGTTTGGGATGGCTACAGGCCAGAAATGAAAAACTGGAACCAGGAGTGGGAATAAGGTACTTGGATTGAACTGAGAAACCTTCTCAATGTTAGAAAAGTTCAGCACAGGATGTTATATCCTTCTCTTTTTTTCACAAGTTTTGTGAGTTTCTCTGTCTGGCCTCTTTTTTTCGTTGTTCAGTGCAAGCCGTGGGCAATAGGGATGAATGAGACTGATAGCATTTGAAAAGAAACAACATTTGTCAGGTGTGGAGAGTGAGCTGTCTTGTGTCTGGTAATGAACAGAGGCAATCATGAAAGGGTTGCTGTAAAAGAAATGTATTTGCCAGTGGAGGTGATTGGGACTTGTTAAACTGTCATCGAGCAGGATTAGGAACTAATACAGTATGTGCAAGTAAGTGAGACAGTATGGGAAGAGAGAATGTAGCAGAGTTGATTGGCAAACATATGATTGATCTGCTGGCGGGTTGTAAAACGTTTATAAAAAAGAAATACTCAGGAAAATTCAGTGTATGGCGTAAAGAAATGAGACAAGGACAGAAAATATGTGGCTACTGTATTAAATGCTTCTAAGTTGTAAAGCTGAGAATGTAAAAAAAAAGTTTAAAAATGGCTTATGTAAATGTGAAAATTCCACTGGGTGGCACATGGATTTGTATTTAGTGTTTCATCCTTCTTCGAGGAGTTGTTTTTACCCGTGCATTAGACATTTCTAATATACAGGAAACAGCCAATCAGATTGCTCTTATTTCTTTTCCCACTTTATAATATATCATTTTCCCTAACTACCTTTTGCCCTCCAGAGAGTCAATAAAGAGACTTTCCAGACTCTCCTCTAAAGAACCTCTGGTGTCCATTAATCATTTTCATCACTCTTTCTCTATAGTTTCTAACCTATCCCTGTCATTTTGTATTTATTTATTTTATTAGTTTATTCGGACAGTACATTCAAGAACCAGTTCTCATTTAAAAAGGTTCCACGTCAGGATCAATACAATACAGTAAGGCAACAATTACAGTACAGTAATGCAACAACCAGACAGATCAATACATTAAGCAACAATCATCAGAAAATTACTTACAATTACGGCAGTATTGTACAGAGTGAGATGACTCAAGGGTTCTTTTGAATTGGTCAGTACTGGGAAGATTAAACAATGTGTCAGGCAATTAATTTGGCAAGCCAACAGCCCTAATCACAAAAGCACACCGACTCTGTTTAGTTCTAACGATGGGTAGTTCAGACATATTCCTAGTCATATTCCTCATGTTATATTGGTTAACAAAAATGTTAACCAAAATGGTTTGCTGGTTTGGAGTGTAACCAGCAAACAGCTGTGGG
This sequence comes from Neoceratodus forsteri, assembly GCA_016271365.2. Taxonomy (NCBI): domain Eukaryota; kingdom Metazoa; phylum Chordata; order Ceratodontiformes; family Ceratodontidae; genus Neoceratodus; species Neoceratodus forsteri. The sequence goes on along the minus strand of CM028132.1, from coordinate 1,068,130,266 downwards.
TTAGTTTGCAAGCTCCCAAGACAAATCGCCAGGCCTTATTACAGATCAGATTTTGACTGCTCAGTACGCTGTCACTTGCTGCTGAGTAGACAGTAAGACCATAAACAATAAGTGACAATATGGAGCTAGATACTATCAGACTTCTCATTTCAGCAGTGAGGTTATTATGATTCCTGAAAAGAACTCCCTGTCTCCTATTAACTATCAGGGCCAGATTGTCAGCATGTGGGACAAAGGAAAGGGTGTGGTCTAAGAGCAGCAGGAGGTATTGAAAAACTTCCACTTGCTCAAGCTTTAAATTTTTATCATTAAAGTTGTCACAAGGGATACCTTCTACTTCAGTTGTGGGGTAGGGAACAACATGGACTTTGTTTTCTTATAGCTGAGGACCTGGCTATTGCCTAAGAACCAATTTTCTTCTTATTCGAAATTGCCCTATAGGTCACAAGCTAAATGGCTAATCTGGCATGTTCTGTGTAGATTTCCACATTATAAACATAAAGGAGTACATTGGCAGTCTGACAGGCATCAATCAGGTGATTAATAAACAGGCTAAATTGTATGGGGTCAAAAATAGAGACTTGGGGCACACCTATGGATGCTTTCCTATCATCAGATGATGTGCCCTTGATTTTCACTTGCTGTGTACTGTTAGACAGAAACCTTCAGAACCAATCTACTGGCTGGGGACAGACCCAGCTATGAAGTTTGCCAAGCAAAATCTTGTGGTTGACTAGGTCAAAGGCCTTTGTCAGGTCTATGTAAATGGCTGAGACTGTGTTCAGAGCCCTATGAATATACTGTAGTTTGTATACTCAATCAGTGCAGTATTAGTGTTGTATAGCAACCTAAATCCATTCTATTGGGCACACTGGATGTTATATTTTTGCAATATGAGATGAGGTGGAAAGATATAATTCTCTAAAGGGCCTTGGGCAGGGGGGAGAGGATTGATGTTAGCCTGTAGTTAGCTAGGTTAGATCAGTCACTTCTGTTGAATATCACTGTGACCAATGCAGATTTCCATATTTCTGGAAACTAGGAGTATTACAGGGAAAAACTGAACAGTTTTGTTATGAGAGCATGCTAGCTTGGCCACTCATCAAAAGGACCTTGAGGACTACTTGGAGAGCAATGGGATCCAGGATAATAAACAGTGTGGATTTGTGGCAGGGAGGTCTAGTCAGAGTAACCTGACAGTTTATTTTGACTGGGTGATAAAGGAATTTGATAAGGGCCATGCTGTGGATTTACTCTACATTAGCTTCAGCAGGGCTTTCAACTCAGTGTCTCATAGATGCTTGCTGAAGAAGATGGAGGATCTGGCTGTGGCTAAGGGCAGAATAACCTGGGTAGGTAACTGGCTAAAAGACAGGCAGCAGAGAGTTGTGCTGTCAGATCAGAGGAGTGGAAGTTTGCAAGCATGGTACCACAGGAATCTGTCCTGCGTCTGGTCCTTTTCAATATGTTCATCAGTGACATTGGTGAGGAAGTCTGGGGCAGGTTGTGTCTTTTCAAGGATGACACTAAGCTCTGTGGGAAGGTGGATAGCAATGGGGAAATCAGGAAAAAATGCATGTGGACTTACAAAAGCTAGAGGGGACAGCCTAAGGTTTGGAAGTTTAAATTCAATGCCATGCAGAGCAATGTAATGTACCTAGGGAACTAAAGTACCAGGACAGAGTACTGGATGGGTGGGATAAGACTTGGCACTATGGCTGAGGAATAGGATCTTGGAATTTTCATCAGTGACTCCCTCAAACAACTAAGTCAGTGCAACAAGGCATGTAGCAAAGTGAATATGATGCTGGGTTGTGTCGGGAAAGGTACTGATAGCAGAAGGTAAGAGGTAATACTTCCTATACTATATATAGATCCTTAGTGAGGCCACACCTGAAGTATTGTGCCCAGTTCTTGAGTTTTTAACTCAGGAAATATGGAGATAGGCTGAAGATGGTACAGCACTGGGTGGTGAAAATGTTTCAGGGCCAACAGGATTGGCCCTATGAGGAGCATCCCAAGGCATTGTACATGTACTCACTGGAGACCAGAAGAAAGAGGGAAGATAAAAATAATTAACAATGTTAATTGTGGGTAACTATTTAGCTTGAATACCAACTCACAGTCACATGAACATTGAGTGGAAACTAACAGAAGGGATGTTCAGGAGGGACATGAGGAAGTATTATTTTACAGATAGGGTGGTGAAGCCATGGAACAGTCCACCAGTTGAAGTGTCAAGAGCAAAAGCTGTTGGTGTTATCAAGCACAGTTGGTGCAGATGGAAGGTATGGTGGTTGCACAGGACAGCAGAAACTAGGAGGAGAATGGGGGAAGGTTGGGGAGGACTAGGACCCTGCAGGGACAGTAGGTTCCATGGCCAAATAGAGAAATTGGAGAGACTGGATGGATGATGGACCTTTTTCTGCCATTATTCTCTATATTTCTATGTTCAGTGCCACAGCTTGTAGTTTCACATCAAGAGTGTCCCCCCCGCCCCGGTTTGGCTTTATCATTTAATGTATTTTAGGGCCTCACTTTCATAGTCTGAGCTGAAGTAAAACTTAGGATGCATAGGGTCCTGGTCCCTCACCTGGTTCAGATCTATACCAGAGCCATTGTAGGGTTGTTGAGCAGGGCCAAGTGGGATAAAGGGGCTTAAGTCCATGAAGGCTACATTAAATCTATTGGTGATCTCAGCAGGGTCTAATATGTCTCTCCCAACAATTCAGAGCAGCTTTGATGACTTCTGTTTTCCCTATCCTGGAGCGCAGAGACATTTTCCAAAAACCTTTTAACATTATTCCAGTTTTGGGTTTCTTGGGCCTTGTAGAACTCATATTTTTTCATCTTATCATCCTGGTACTGTTGTTTTGAAGTCCCCCATATTTTTAGAGATGTATGGAAACCCCTTTTTTCTAGCCAATACCCACCAGTCTTCCCTCTCTTTCATGAGGGCCAGAAGTTCAGAGGATATCCAGCATGTGGGGGTATCCCTCCCCTTGCATTTTGTAGGGGGCAAATTGGTTGCAAACATTATTGAACTCAGTAATTATTGAACTCAGTAATTATGAACTCATGGTACAAATCAATGTCTGGGATGTTATCCAGGTAGCTCCAGTCAATTGGAGCAAATTTAGTCTTAAATACATGCACATTTGTCTTGCTTAGAACAAAGCTAAAGATGAAAAGGGGGGGGGGGAGTAAGGCTGTTTAACAACCTACTTACATTGTATTGGTGAGAGGTTGCTTGGGGCATCTGGTAAAATTTTGACCTTTTTATTTTTATCTGGGTGGCTTGCCGGTAACCAGTCTGTTAGGGTCTTAGTGCCAGTTTTGTAATTAAGTATTGTCAATTCAGATGCCATTTGGGTTAGAAACAGACCTGTGGCAATGGCTCTTTGACCAGTACCTGTAGTGGAGGTCCAGTTGATGTTTAAGTCACCTGCAGCCATGATTTCCCCTATTTTGATTAATTTGTTTGTGACAACTGGAAAAGGAATCGAGGCACTTTCGCTATTTATCCGGTGGGATATAAGTAGTTATGAACACTAGAGATTTGTCACATCTATCCCAAAGAAGTTTAACAGACAGGCACTCACAGTCTTTCCTATGAGTTCAGCTTTAGAGTCCTACAAGTGTGATCCTAGATAAATTAGTCAGCCCCAATGCACTTACATAAGTGATCGTCTCTAATGAGGTTAAAACTTAATAGGGAGAAGGCAGCATCTGGTAGTATCAGAGTAATTCAAAATTCAACTGGTGTCTCCCAGAATTCCCTTTTTTTAATTCTAGGTTTAGTTATCAGAGTAAACCAGAATGTTAGGTTGCACTGACACCAACCAGACTTCAAATTGTTCACATTTGGCAAGTAGACTTTCAATGTCAAGTGAGACGATGTTTAAATTCTCCTAGCTCCTTGGACCCAAACTAGAGTAATCTGCTGGGCCAGGGTTAGGGTGGACAGTACTAGGTAGGAGACATTAAATAAGTGTGAACCATCTGGTGGCCCTCAAGCAATATTCCAGACCCAAATGTTTTTCCTTCATGGTTTTGACTTGTAGGCAGCCCTGTAAACACAGAGACTATGAGTAAAGCTGAAGCATTCCCCCTGTGTTGCAATTCTTATAAGCCCATGAGAATGGTATTTGGGTTGGGGGTTCAGGGTGTTGATGGGGTCTGCAGGAGCTCCACTGATTGGTGGTCTTGGCTGGATATCCAGGACTATAGCAAACCTCTTCCTCAGTGGTCCCAACAGTCTTACTTGACAGCTCCAGGTGCAGCTGGGTAAGCAAAATTAGCAACTTAAGTAACGTTCAGAATTAAATTGCCCATGGTATGTGTAGTAATAGACATACTCATGCAATTTAAAGGTGGACAGAGTATAAGCCAAGCATCATAATCAAGCCAGTCTTAGGACAGAAACAGGAATCACAGTATGAGGTTCTCTCAGATAGCATGAGGTTCAACGAAACCCCTGTAGGGCTTTTAAGCTTGGCTCCCCTGACTAGGAGTGATAGGAGACTGAGTCTGCTACATTTAAAAAGATATGTCCAAATGATCATTTACCACTATGGTAGCAATGGTTCCTCTATTAAGTGGGATGGGGAACACAGCCTGAGCAGAGTTAGACATGGTAAAGAGACAAGTACTTTGCCCTCCCACACAGAGTTCATACGAACATATGAAATAGCTGGCAGAAAAGGCTCATAGGTCTGTTAAGTCTGCCAGAGTGTGCAGCTCTCAGATTAATACCACTTCAGCTGCCCCCCATTCTCTCACTCCATCCCCTATCCCAGGCCTCACACCCCTTGTGTTCTTGTCCATACCTACCCTGCCCCTGACTCTGTCCCATCCCTGCTTAAAGCGATCCACTATCCTCATTTCGATTAACTCCTCCGGCAGTGTGTTCTATCCCTCCACCACTCTCTCTGTGAAGCAGTGCCTCCTCATCTCCCTCCTGAACCTCCTCCCTTCCAACTTCAGACTGTGACCCCTAGTGACCCTTTCTCCCTTTAAGCGGAACAATCCTCCCACTCTGAACTTGTTTATGGCTTTCAAGTATTTAAAGGTCTCTATCATGTCCCCCCTTTCCCTTCTGTCCTCCAGGGAGTACATGTTGAGCTACTTTAATCTTTCCTCAAAAGGCATCTCGCCTAGCCCCATGATCTTTTTTGTCACCCTACGATGCACCCAATCCAGCAGTCTCACATTCTTCTTGAGGTAAGGGCACCAGTACTACAACCAATACTCCAGGTGTGGGCTCACCAGTGATCTATACAGGGGCAGGATGATGTCCTCTTTTCTGGAGGTGATTCCCCTGACAATGTACCCCAGCATCCGATTTGCCCTTGCTGCCACCCTCCTACACTGTGCTGATACCATAATGTCCCCTGGGACTAGAACCACCAAGTTCCTCTCCTCATCTAAAGCAGTTACCTACATTTCTTCCAGCCAGCAGCTGGTTATGGGATTTCTGACTCCGAGGTGCATGATCTTGCACTTCTTAGTGATAAACCCCAATTGCCACTCCTCTGACCAGTGTTCAAGCTTAGCTAGATCCTCTCTGAGTGCCTGCTTCCCTTCCTCACTGTCCACTTTTGCATAAATCTTTGTGTCATCAGCAAACAGGCTGATCTTTCTCTTGATCTCCTCTGCAATGTCTCCAGTGAAGACATTGAACAAAACAGGGCCCAGCACTGAGCCCTGCGGTACCCCACTAGTCACTGGCCTTGGCTTGGATGTCTCCCCCATTACAACTACCCTCTGCTGTCTGCCCTGAAACCAGCTATCAACCCACCCCACCAGTTTCTTCCCCATCCCCAGGTCCCTCAGCTTGCTCAGTAACCTCCTGTGCAGCACTGAATTGAAAGCCTTGCTGAAGTCCAGATACACAACATCCACAGCATGGCCTTCATCAACTGCCCTAGTGACCCAGTCGAAGAAGTCAATTAGGTTAGTCTGGCAAGATCTTCCTGAAACAAACCCATGCTGCCTCTCATCCAGTAGTCCATTACTATCGAAAAAAGGTTATCAACCTCTCATTCAGAATGGTCTCCATCAACTTCCCTACTGTAGAAGTCAAGCTCACTGGTCTGTAATTGCCCAGTTTGTCCTTGGGCCCAGTCTTGTGGAAGGGCATCACATGAGCCATCCTCCAGTCCCTGGGCACATTCCCCATCTCCAAGGAGGTGTTAAACAGGTCTGCCAGAGGGCCTGCCAACACCTCTGCCAGTTCCTTCAGGACAACTGGATGTACACCATCCGTTCCTGGTGCCTTTTCCACCCACAAGGCTTTGAGGCCTTTCAGAACTCTATTCTCTTGGATGACCCCATCTGTTATCTCTGCCCCCCCCTTCACCCTTGCCTCTTTCCCTTGTGGTATTGGGCCATGGTAGTTATAGTCTGCAAGTCAATCCCGCGTAGTTCATGCAGAAAGGAGAAAAACAATAAATTTCAGAATTACCTGAGCCACAACTCAAAGTGCTTCCTCATGGGGTATAAGCTGCAGTCAGTATTAGGCATGGGCACACCCCTGACGGTGTGGGTTATATGTATCCCAAAAAAACTTCAAGGAAAGGTTACCTACAGTTAACAAGAGACAAGTAAATTGACCATCCACAAAAAGTATCCCAAATAACTTTAAGGAAGTTACTCACAGATGACGAGGCATGTGCATTGTCCACTCTCATGGAGTATCCCAAATACTGTCAAGGAAAGTTACTCACAGTTAACAGGAGATGCATACATTGCCCACCAGCACAGAGTTCACTCCGAATGGAAAACATTCAGCTAGCACAAGATTCAGAGTTCAACCAGATAGAGTGATATTAGAGACCACCTCAGAAAGCACTTTTCCTTACAGCTTGAGTTCAAACCGAAGCAGCTTAGTCAATATCTCAAAAAAAAAAAAAATCTATTCATATTTCTATAAACTATTTCTGCAGCAATACAAAGAACAGGGGTCGGCCCCAAGGGGCTTAAGAATTGATAAGTCTCCAGCAGAAGACTATCATGATATCAAATATAAAGAAAGATGGGTGCAAGCTCTGACTACATGTGCTACCCATCTGGTAGAAATCTTAATTGATTGTGACACTAAGCACCACCATTTACGAGAGTCGATCCAGAAGTTTGCCGCCTGATACAAAGAAATGCTCTATGAACCTAGTAATATTTTATTTTTCAACATAGTCTCCTTTCAGTTCAATACACTTAGTCCAGCATTATTGTAGCATAATTATCCCCTCATGGTAGAAATCTATGGGCCCAATTCTCAAAGCCCTTAGAATGATGAAAGGTGCCTCTGTCAAACATAAATGATGCAAGTGGCACCTTGCATCAAAAGATGCACCCCAAGCTATTCTCAAAAGCAGCCTGCGGAAAATGCAGGCTGCTTGTGGCAAAGGGGGTTTGCAACAGCCTTGTGCCACAAAATGGTCTGTGGTATGGCACCAGGGGGCTTGCGGCAGATGCAAGCTGCCACATTCCCTAAATCACCACCCCCTACCCCCATCCCTGAGCTGACAACCATTACAGCCCTTCTCACACCTTCATGGCTGGCCATCAACTGAGCTTTCAGTGAGGATGTACTGTACAGTATGCATTCATTGATAGATCAGTTGACTGACGGTGACAGAGGTGTGAGGAGGGCTGTGCTGGTTGTCAGCACAGGGGTGGGGGGAGTGGGGTGGTGTGGCACTGCCAACTGGGGTGAGGTTATCCCAAGACTACCAAGGAAAGATATGTCACATTTGTCATGGGGATCAGGTATTGGAGCTAGGGGTACCACTAGACTACCAGGTTACTTTATGTATTACAAGTTGATCAGGGATCAGAGATCAGTGATCGGTGATTGGGGCTGGGGGGGGCCATTAGACCACCAAGTTAATATTTATTACAAGGGAACTGGAGATTAAGGATCAGGGCTGGTGGGACCACTAGACCACTAGGCAAATTACTATTACAATGGGATCAGAGATTGCCGCTGTTGGGGGATACCCTAGACCTGCAGGGTGAATTATTCACAATTTTTTTGAAGGTGATAGGGGATGTTGGGGGGGGGTTCCCTAGACCTACAGAGTGAAATATACATACGTTTTACAAGGGGATATGGGCAGCTTGGGGGGGTGCCCTAGACCTACAGGGCAAGTTATACATGGAGATTAGGGCTGTGGGGGGCACTAGGCACCAGGCATCTCTCCATGGGGCTATTGACACAGGGCTGACCCACAGCTTGTTGCAAACCTTCCTGTTGCACCATCTGTGTGACAAAGGGACACATTTGCTGTAAACTACAGGACTTTTCTGATGCTGGGACCCAACCTGATAGAGAATCAGGCGCAGAGTCCCTTGCGCACCAGCAATCAGCACAAACCACCTTTGGCGTGACTTGCACTGACATTTGAGAATTGGGCCCTATGCCTTGGTCCCCCAGAAACCCCTCCACAGCAGCTACCACCTCTTCATCATCAGCAAATCTCTTTCATAGAGTTTAGCCTTCAGTTTTGGGAACAGGTAAAAGTCTGAAGGAGCAAGATCTGGTGAGTAGAGTGGGTGAGGAATCAGTTCATATCCACATTCTGTTGCAGCAACCCCTGCTACCTGTGCTGTGTGGGGTGAAGCATTGTCTTGCAGCAGCTAAACACCTCACCTCAGTTTTCCACTATGTTTGGCTTTGATAGCTTCTCTCAGCTTGCACAGTCTTTCAGCATAGTACTCACCAGTTATTGTCTTTCCTTTTTCAAGATAATCCATCATGATCACACCTTCAGAGTCCCAGAAGACCGAGACCATGATTTTGTCATGTGAGGTGGCCTGCTTGAACTTCTTTGATGTTGGAGATACATGATGTTTCCATTGTTTGCTGTGCTGTTTAAACTCCAGATCAAAATGGTGAAGCCAGGTTTCATCCATTGTTACAATATGACTGATAAAGCTTGCTGGATCCCTCTTGTATTGTGCAAAAAGTTAGCTTGAAATGTCCCTTCTGATTCGTTTCTGATTGGGTGTCAACATTCTGTGCACCAATCCTTCTGACATTTTGCTCATGCCCAGGTTTTTCAGTCAATATTGTTTGTACTGCCCCAAAACTGATGCCCATGGTGCTGGTTACATGCTGTATAGTTACTACTTCATGACCATTTCAATGTTCTCCTTTGGCACCCTGATCTGGGATCATCTTCGACACCTCTTTTGTCACGCATAAATTCAGCAGCCCATTTCTTGACAGATAAATATGAAGGGACTTCTGCCCCAAGTGTGTTGATCTTACCTCACGGATTTGCACTGGAGTCATTCCTTTGATATGGAGGTATTTGATAATTGCTGTGATCATAGTTCTCTTCATTCTCAAATGATCATCACCTATCAAACTTTGTCTGGCATGTACTAACAAAAGAAAACATTTGATCATTATACCAGTAGGTCATATTCTATTCATATTAGTTTAACTATACATTGAAAATAATACTAGGTTCACAGGGCATTTCTTTCTGTGTCAGGCCATGCACTTTTTCTTTGACCGTCATAATAACTGAGGGAACTGCTGCATTGCAAGAATGAATTTTAACTTATAAAAAACAAGACTAGCTGATCCGGTGGCACTGAAGGTTGAAGCACTGGACGCCACACCTCGTGCCATGCCGGCAAATGAGCACAGGCTGCCAGGGGTTGGCAGGGGAGGGAGAGGATTGAACATCCAGAGGACAGCTCTCCTCTCCTCTTCCAGGGAGGGAGGACTGGTGCTCCTGCCAAACAACTGCCCCCAGATGGAGTCCTGAGGGTAATGTAGGACTGGGGGTGCCATGGAAGGGAGGGTGCTGTGGGACTTCTGTGACACGCATGTGCCTCCATGTATGCACATCCTGCGTGTGCACCCCAGCAATGGGGAAGGGAGTAAAATGGAGGAAAAACACCCCCAGCTGCAGATGATGACCAACCCCTCTCAGGCTTCGCACCAAGCAAACGGGCAGGCTCTGGGTAAGTCCTGGTGATACCGGGATGACGGGGCTGGGGGGTTCAGTTAGAAGGGGGCAGAATAAGAGATAAACACCTATATAAAAAAATAAGGTTTTGAAAAGTTGCAAAGCAATCTACAACAAAAGTTAATCATGAAGAGGAAACTTCAAAATGTAAACAAATTTAATTAAGATATTCCAAAGATTATAGTTCAAATCAGTTATTTAAATGGGAAAGTTCTGCCAGATAACAAAGTAGAAGACGAAAAAGAGGGAGATCTAAATCAAATAATAAAGATAGAAAACTTAACCAATTCACTTGCTACCACTGAAATATTGAAAGTCCTTATTGCGAACTGTACTTGCCTGTAACCATGAATATTACCTAATGAACTAACATATGTTGAGTGTTAATTGTCAAAATGTCAACAGTAATTATAATATGAACTTTGTTATATGATAAATTCAATGATCTATGTTCTCTGTAATACTGGCTGTTCTATAGTGTGCAAATTTATTGAATGTCTGCTTGTAAAGTGTGCAAGTGTGTGTTTCTACTCCTGGTTAAACAACTAAAATAAAAAATAAAATAAAAAACATCTATGGAACGTTTATCTGTAATTAATTCCAGGTTGCCCCTGAAAAAGGGACTGTCATAGTATCAGTGGGTCTATCCAGTTACCAAAATTAAAATAAATAAAATACATACATACATACATACATACATAAATAAATAAATAAGAAAAAGAAGCCCCCCTGTTGGTTCATTAGCTACAAAATCAAATATTAATGTGAGCCAGATGGAAATATTGGATAGACAGAGAGATAGGTACTATAGATAGATAGATAGATAGATAGATAGATAGATAGATAGATAGATAGATTGACAGACAGACAGACAGACAGACAGACAGACAGACAGACAGACAGACAGACAGATAGATAGATAGATAGATAGATAGATAGATAGATAGACAGACACAGATAGATAGACAGACATATAGATACAGAGATATATATATAGATATAGATATAGATATAAATAGATACTTTTTTTTTTATAGTGCCCTATTCTGGAGATGGGTTAGCTGAAGGGAACACAGAGCACAGAAGGGCTGCTAGAGCACACAAGTGGCTAAGACACTGGTATTCCTGCACCCAACTCTGTAACTCCTATGGCAGAATACTGCCCAGATAGTCAGGGAAGAGAGTACAGCTGTACATCACCATCTGGCAGCAGGGAAGGCAACAGACACACAGGTTCACCTGGTCGAGTCTGATTACCCTCCCCACAGGTAGATAAATGGCTACTCTCCCCCAGCAACACCAATAGCATGAGCAGTGTAACACAGAAATCCTCTGTGCTGGCATCACTTAACACAGGGGTCTGTTACACTTCGAGGCTTCCACGCTGCAATGCATATTGGGTGCAGGGCTACTTTCCACAGAGTATTCAGCTGAGAGCACTGCCGTCCTGCTGGCAACTGACGGGGCTAGTTTTGCTCACAAGGTGAGCGAAACAATAGTTAAATCAGTTACTCTTGTAAAAATTGTGCAAGTTGTTTCTGACAGGAGGAATTTCTGTTCTTTCTCGTATTATGCACAGGTGACCTACTCTCGGTTGTTTAACTGGTGCCATAACTGACTTCCTTTTGCAGGTAGTTCTCAAGTTTAGCGGACTACTACTACTTCTATTCTTACTGTTGGCTGCTAGATCTAAATGAGTAATCTGGGTGTTTGAATTGCTCATTTCTAGTAGTTTGATCAAATCAGGATGTTTGGCTTGCAGTTTATGGTTAGCATGCTCGTGTACATTCTGGGGTCTGATTGATTGTATTCTGGGTTTTTTCTCTGTAGCAACTGTTTGATCCTAATACTTTCTGGGGTCCGATTGCTTGTTCATCATTCTGGTGTTTTTATATTGTGACAAATCCTGCTTTTATTCCCTCATTGGCACTCAGGTTCAGGAGGGCTTCTTGTGCTCTACAGCCTACAGTACGCATAATATGGCAACGATACACTGCTCTTTTTGTAACTAAAGTACAGAGCTGCTGACCTATTCTGGTGGCTCATTAGTGTGGAAAACATATGTAAAAGCAAGCAATACATAAGAAATAGACACTACAATTGTAGGGGTTACTTAGTTTGCTGTTCCGGCATTACCTGCTCCAGGTGTGTGATGTGACTCTCTCCTGGCATATAGGATAGTGTGAGTCACCTAGGTGCATAAATTCAAAACAAGAACAATACAGGAAAGGTTTTAAAAAGGGGCCCAAAGGCAGGTTGATTTTATGTGTTGAAGGGAATGCAGAACACAGAAGGGCTGCTAAAGCACTCCAGTGGCTCAGACACTGGTGTTCCAGCACCCAGCTCTGTAACTCCTATGGCAGCATACTTCCCAGATAGTCAGGGCAGAGCAGACAGCTTTACATCACCATCTGGCAGCAGGGAAGGCAGCAGACACACCAACTCACTTGGTCAAGTCTGACTACCCTCCCCACAGGTTGATAAATGTCTACTCTCCACCAGCAACACCTGTAGTGTAAGCGGTGAAACATAGAAATCCTCCATGCTGGCATCTCCTTAACACAGGGCTCTGATACACTTTGAAGCTTCTGGGCCGCAACACATATTGGGTGGAGGGCTACTTTCCACAGAACATTCACCTGAGAACACTGTTGTCCCACTCGCCACTTATGGGGTAGTTTTGCTCACAAGGTGAGTGAAACGAAGGTTAAATCAGTTACTCTTGTAAAAACTGTGTAAGTTGTTTCTGACAGGCAGAATTTCTGTTCTTTCTCGTATTATGCACAGGTGACCTACTCTCGGTTGTTTAACTGGTGCCATAACTGACTTCCTTTTATAGGCAGCTCTCGGGTTTAGTGGACTACCACTTCTTTTCTTATTGTTGGCTGTTAGACCTTGAGGAGTAATCCGGGAGTTTGGATTGCTCATTTCTATTAGTTTGATCAAATCAGGATGCTTGACTTGCAGGCAGCCTTACATCACAGTCCAGCAGCAAGGAAGGAAGGAAGCAGACACACAGGCTTACCTGGTCGAGTCTGACTACCCTCCCCACAGGTGTTTTATTCCCACCAACCCTCCATCCCCTCTACTCACCCACCCCTAGTTCATCCATACCTTTATAGCCCAGAGCAACCTCCGAGTAGAACAGCATGCCACATGACACCAGTCTACACCTATTTACTAAGGAAATAAAGTCTCTAAATAAAATAAAAATTATATATATATATATATAAAACCCTACCTACTCAGGCTCTTTCCTACTTTCGTCCTAAAAATAGCTCCCTATAGAACACTATTATTACCATCACTCAAGCTAATAGTAACCTTATACACAAGGCCCCTAGAATTCTGCAGCCGCAGAATTTTGAGCAATACTTGTAACCTACTGCAGAACTTCTGCAGTGCCACAGAATTCACTGTTCTTGGTGATTCTAGATTAATATTTCCATTTATCCATAGAACCTGGTCCCCTTCCCCTCTTTTTATATCTAGAACCCCTCTATGCTCAGACTGTGATGTTATCAATGCTATAACATCATACATTAGCTAATGAAATGGCTACATTCTGCCACAGAAATGAATAGTCACTTATCTACCACAGCTCCCTCGGCCAGGGGTCAGTGGCACAGCACATCAGATATGGTGATATTTGCTCAACCTGCACTACAGCCTAATACAATTTTCAGTCATACGTTATTACACTAGGGCCAACTTAAACAAAACCTTGACAATAGCATAGACCTGTTAAGTCCATATCTTACTTTGTACAAACTTATTTGTGCCTTTAAGGTATAGAGATGCCATCTGAAATGAATAACTGGTAAAATGAATTAACTGATCATTTTTAAGAAAAATAAAGTAATTATACCAGAAAAGTGGAATATAACAATGTGTAGACCTGTTGAAAGAATAGGCCTGTTAAATAAATAATTGCCCTGTACACATTTTTGCCAAGGTTATTGATTACATATTGTCATTGGCTGATAGAATCACCTAAAAAGTTATGGAGAAATGTGTGCAGGGCCAGCTGTTGGGCCAGAGGGTAGCATGTTGGGTTCCCGTGCCAGCAACTCTGGGTCAGGGACAAGCTCTGGGAGCTAGCTGGGCAGCATAAGGATTGAGGGAACACTCTACTGCTCTGAGCCTGGAAAGGTATAGTGCAGTGTTCTGTCATATGGGGGACATGTTGTGATGGGCTGGAGAGCTTTATCCCACAATGGGTTCACATGCATGTCATGGCCTGATGGTGTTACGTAGTGTGTCAGAGGAAGTAGGTTGGCATGAAAAATTAGTTTTGCAATATCTCCGCTAATCTGTTTATTCCATTTCCAAAGGGATCTGTATGAATGAGGATACAATTTCATGGAAATTAAAAAAATATATATATATATATATATATATATATACACAATATCTCTCTCACTATATATATATATATATATATATATATATATATGCGGGTTGACTGTGTGATAACTCATTTATATGCTACAGTTGCTAGTGACCTCAAGTAACTTCATGAGTGGTGAAGCCATGAGTGATGGTCACAAGAGGTCACTGGTAACTGTATCACATAAATTAGTTTTCACGCAGTCAAACCCCGCATATTCCATTTATGCAACATGCTTTTTGGGGGGTTTATATCAATTTTCATGAAAACTGAGATATTCGCCATTAGCGTGGACTGGCAGACTTTGCGCGCAGTCACTGTATGTATAAATACATTTATGCAACAGGTGTTTAGAGATAAATTGTGTGATAAATCCATTTATCTGAGTCACTGTATGTATAAATTTATTTTGGATCAGTAACTGTAAGTAAGTAAAACTTTATTTCTATTAGGCACCCTTCCAGAGCTCAGGGAGCCTTAACAACATCAATAAAACAAGTACTGTCTCAATAATACATTAAAACAGTAAATATATATATTCATACAGTGTTTTGGCAGCCATTTTAACAGGACCCTTCAAAGGCCTGTTGAAACAAGTATGCCTTTAAAGATTTTTTGAAGCCCTCCACGGTCAAGCTATTTCGTATCTGATGAGGTAGTGAATTCCACAGGGTAGGAGCCATAAAGGCAAATGCTCTTCCTCAGGAAGTTTTCAGGCATACCTGGGAATATCTAGCAATCCCTTAATGGAGGATCAGAGTGAGTGGGTGGGGCAATAAGGAGACAGGAGTTCTTTCAGGTAAAGGGGTCCCTGGTCATGTAGGGCCTTATAGGTCAACAATGCTACCTTGAAGATGATCCACCACTGTATTGGTTGCCAGTGCAGTTTATGCAGCACAGGTGTTATGTGGCTGGATCTAGGGGTTCAAGTTAATAACCTTACCATCTCTTTCTGCACTATGTGCAAACGGAGGATATTCACCCCCCGGTAACCCTAGGTAGAGGGTGTTGCAGTAATCAAGACGAGTGGTGACAAAGGCATGGACTAAGATGGGAATATCTTCAGATGATACCAGGTGCTTCACCCTAACTATGTTCCTCAGATGGTAAAAGGAAGATCTGACCATGGCTGAGACCTGAGCCTTCAGGGTCCGGCCTTCATCAAATATCATGCACAGGTTACGCATCTGGCCTGCAGCATTCAGTGGGGCCCCTCCAAAATATAAGCCTGAGGGTTTTCCCACCCATGCCCTGGTCATCCTCCGATTGGAGTCCACTATCAATACCTTTGTTTTTCCTGAGTTCAGCCTCAGCCAACTAGCTCTCATCCAGTCCTGTATCTCCGACAGGCAGTTGTTAAACATTGAGACAGAATCTAACTCCTGTTCAGGCACAAAAGACATGTACAGCTGAGAATCATCTTCATAGCAGTGAAAACTCAACCCGTGCCATCTTATAATGTCCCCCAGTATCAGCATGTACACTGCAAACAACATGGGGGACAGCACCGAGCCCTACGGGTACCCAGCAGTGCAGCCAGTGTGGGGCCGAGGAATAAATCCCTGACATCACTCTCTGAGATCTGCCCTCAAGGAAAGATCAAAACCAGCTGAGGACCGCCCTCCTCTTAGTCCAAAGAAAAACCACAGGCACTCAAGCAGCACCCCATGGTCCACAGCATTAAATGCCACTGAGAGATCAAGAAGAACCAAGATGGAGTGGGCTCTCCGATCTCTCGCCATTAGAAGATCATTTAGCACCCTCACCAGGGTGGTTTCGGTGCTATGTCTTTTTCTGAAGTCAGACTGGAGAGGGTCATAGATTTTGTGGATGGATAAATGATCCTCCAGTTGTAGAGTGACCACCTTCTCAATAACCTTCCCTATAAAGGGTAAGTTAGAGATTGGTCTGTAGTTAGCCAGACAGTCCAAGTCGGGGGAGGGCTTTTTTAGGAGGGGTCACACTATCGCTTTCTTTAAGGAATCAGGAAAGATCCCTCTCTCCAATAAAACCTCCACTATCTCAGCAAGGACCGAGCCAATGACCTCAACACACCCCACAAGGAGGTGGTTTCGGCCCAGATCTAAACTACAGCAGTTGGCTGCAGAGTTTGGATGATCCTCACTATATCCAAGACTACCGGTTGGCTGAAGGTGGACCAGGTCATTTGGGTATTAGTACCACCTGATTGATTAATGCAAGGTCCAATGGGGAGGCAGTGACTGATCTCATCCCTGATGCAGGACACCTTATCAGTGTAAAACTACACAATCTCCTCACACTTTTCTTGTGACAATGCTCAATCAGAATGTAGACAGGCTGGACTGTACAGTCTGTCCACAGTCCAGAAGAGCTGAACTGGTCTATTTTTCACTGCAGCAATTGACCTGGACAGGAACTCTGCTTTCTTATGGGAAATTGCTGATTGGTGTGATGGTCAGACTACCCCATAGGATCCACCTCCATATCGGAGATTTCCATCCCCAGGTGGGACACCAAGTCCAACGAGTGCCCCCCCCGGTGTGTTGTGGTGGTAATAACCCATGTCAGGCCCAATAATTCCATCAATTGGAGGAGGTTTTGTCCAAAGGGTGAGAGTTCATCATTGACCCAGGCATTGAAGTCCCCCAGAATCAACCATATGGGGGCCTCCAATACCATCTCGGCGATGAAGACCGCAGCCTCCTTCAGGAAAACCCTCCCATCACCTGGTGGAAGTTAGATGAGAAGGATCCTGTATCTTGTACCCACACCTACTATGTACTCAAAGGAGTTAGTAGTTCCAACTGGCACCTCGCTGATCCCTAGTTCCTGTCTAAAACAGACAGCAACCCTCCCCCACCCCTATGGTCTACTCTCGGGCAATTTATCACCAAGAACCCAAATGGAACCACAGATTCCAAAATGGGACCCACATTCTCATCCAACCAGGTCTCAGTGATGCAAGTCAGGTCCGTACAGGCTACAAGATCTGCAACCAGTGCGGTCTTATTCCTAACAGACCTGGCATTGCATAATCCTGCCCAAAAGGGATGAGAATCCGAGGATGGCCCCAGTTCCTGTCTAAGTCCTGTGAATAATTGGGTAATAATGCCCTTAAATGTGGCAGATCATTATCCAATTAAATGTACATTGGATTTAAGGTCCCCTATTAATAAACAATTAAACTCGTAATGGTTAAGAAACCTGCATAGTTTTAGGACCTTATCATTTAGAAGAGATTTGGCCAAAATTAGATGGGACAGGATAATGTTAATTCCAGATCTAAATTTAGCAATTCAAGAGTTAACTAATCAGCTAGGGGGATAATTGATTTACATGCCCTTAAAGTGTTTAAAGTAAGAAGAGGGAGGAATGTGGACTGGTTAGATGAGAATTGAAAAAAAAGACTTAGAGTGCAAAATCGGCTATGGAAAAAGGCAAGAAAAACTAAAAAAGAAAAGGATTGGAACAATTTTAAAATATGGAGAAAAGTGCAAAAGGGAAATAAATCAGACTAAGAACAGGTCTTACTTAAACTGTATAAATAAAGAGGTGGGATCTAGGGAGTTTTGGGGATGTATTAGGGACCTTCAAAGTCCTATTAAAGATTATGCACTGATCAAATTACTGGAATCTGGAGGGTTAGTGGATAATCAAGCAGATGTAGCAAAGATTTTTAATCATTATTTTGTTAACTTACCCGACATATCAATTAAACAATCAAATTTAAGAACTGCTGAGATCTCAGTTGATGAAGTGATAGATAAAGTGGAAATTGGGTCTGGAGATAAACTGGGTAGTCAGTGGGGACCAGGATTTAAGATAGAGGTAAACAGAGTTGAGAAAGAACTTAGGAACCTTGATGCACAAAAAGCAGGGGGGGGATGGATGAAATTGATGCAAAATATCTGAAAGTGGGAGCAGATTTGCTGGCTCCCATGGTGACACATTTATTTAACTGAAGCCTATGTTCCACTGTTTTTCCAGACCTATAGAAACTGGGTAGGTAATTCCAGTATGTAAGGGAGAGGACAAACACATTCCATCAAGTTATAGGCCCATAGCCCTCCTGTCTATTCTATCTACAGTTTTGGAAAAACTAGTTCATGAGCAGTTGAATTGTTATTTAGAACAATATAGATTATTGACCAACTGTCAGCATGGCTTTAGAGAGGGAAGATCCACAGACACCGCACTAATTGACTTCAATAACCTTGTTGCTACATCTTTAGATTCAGGATTGAGGACTGGTGCTGTGTTTGTGGACCTGAGTAAAGTTTTCGCCTCGGTGGACCATTATAGGTTGCTGGAGAGATTGCGTAAAGTGGGCGTTTTGGGGAGAACCATTGCATTGGTTTAATCTTATCTATCTGATAGATTTCAGTGTGTCTCTGTGGGTACAGTAGTCTCAGATTTAGTAGATGTTGGAAGAGGGGTACCCCAGGGTTCAATCCTGGGTCCCCTACTATTTAACATATATGTTAATGATATAGTGTCAATAATTTCCAAAGGTGTGATCCAGCTATACGCTGATGACACTGTACTTGTGCCAGCGGCTGATAGCTATGATCAGCTGGGAAAGCAGCTTCAGAGAGACCTAACACTTATGGATGAGTGGTTTGCTAACTCTGCTCTGCAAATTAGTGTTAAGAAAACTCAATATATGATTTTTTCTATAGGAGTGGGAGGGTCTGGTATTTCTCTTGCACAATTAAGATTGAACAATGGTACCCAACTTGCAAATGTGGAGTCATACAGATATTTAGGGGTGGTAGTAGACTCATGACTAAAATACTCTAAACATATCTGTAATCAAGTTAGCAAGATCAATCAAAGATTAGGAGCCCTAAGAAGGGTGTCTGGATGCCTCTCAGTTAAAACAAGGGAAAGGTTGGTTAATCAACTGTTAATACCTGTTCTAGAATGTGGGTCTAGTGTTTATATGACTTCTCCTCAGGTCTATCTAAATAAATAAATCAGATCTATTATAGGTTGGGTAGGTTTGTGATTAAAGCAAAATTTGGAACCCATCATTGTATAATTTATGAAAGACTAGGTTGGTTAAATCCAGCTTCAAAGTGCCTATATGATTGGTTGACTTGGTGTCATAATTTAGTTCATAACAGGCATCCACTAAAACAGCATTTTTTATTAGAACCCCCACAAGTGTTAGCCATTTCTCTAAGGTCCTCAGAATTATATATATCCAATGTGAGGTCCAGGAGTAAAATTGGGGATACCACCCTACAGAACCATCTTGCGGCACACTGGAACAAGCAGTTGTCAATGCCAAATGTTTGCTTGCTTGTATTAGCATTAGAAATGCAGGAGTTAGACAGATGCAGAATAGGAATGGCAGTGAAGTAATGAACTTGACATGAACCGCACCTCCGCGCTGTAGAGATGGACAGGATGTTGGGTAAGTTTTTGGGTTGTCACCTATGATGGTCAAGCCATGTCATCTCACCCTATTCTGCAGACAGCGAGATGCGTTGACCTGTGCCTTAGGGTGTTTGGCTTTACAGTCAGCCCATTCTAAAAGGACATATGTTAAAATGGGCGCAGCATAGTAGAATGCTGTGAAGTCTTGGGATGAAGAGTCCAAAGTACAGCTCGATGCCTATCTGTGGTGGGGGTGGGATGGCATGAGCAGTACGGTTGGCAATCCAAAGGCACACCCCAATGCTTGTCTGTCTGTACAAGGTAGGATGTTATGGTTAGAAACCTTAATGTCTCAGGCATTTGCTGGTATTCACAGTACAAATTCTGAACATGGCCTTTTTGTGAGCGCACCTCATGAAAGCATTTGGGACCTCTTCTCATGAACAGTGGCAGTGTGATTTTGTCAATGTGTCCCAAAAAGTGACTTCCAACAGTGACAGTGCCATTCTGCACCACATGTACGAAAACACAGATCGGGCAGGATGTGAAGAATAACAGCTGAACCATCCATAGGGAGGTATGAAGAGATGACAAGGTTGAAAATGTGTTGTGGGAATATTAACAATGCTTGCAGTTCCGAGCATACGTGGAAACTGCGCAACGCATGTGTGTAACACAGTCATTTTAAGGAATTTCAGCACCAGGTTTTCACCAAAGGCATTTAACGACCTGTGCTGATGAACAGTGTCACTGTGATTTTGTTACTGTGTCCTGAACACTGATGTCCCACAGCAACCATGGTAGTCTACACTGGAACTGCAAAAACACATTTTGACCAGGATGTGAAAAGTGACAGCTGTACTGTTCATAAGGAGGTGTGTGGAAAGATGGCAATGTTGAAAATCTGGAGTGAAAACATTGCAAATGTGCGAAGGTATGAGCGTGTGTAGAAACTGCACAACACACACTTGTAGCACAGTCATTTTATGGACTTTTCTCACCACATTTTCAATATAGACATTTAAGGACCTCTGCTAATGAACAGTGTCACTGCGATTTTCATAATGTGTCCCAAACATTGATTTCGCACACCTACTGCACCATTGTGCGCTACATGTGCAGAAACACATTGTGGGCAAGATGTGCAAAATTAAAGCTGTACTGCTGATAAGGAGGTGTGGTAAAATGGCATTGTTGAAAATCTGGAGTGCAAATATTAAAAAGTTGCGCACTTACAAGCATGCGTAGGACCTGCGCAATGTATGCTCGTAAAACAGTCATTTTTATAATGTTTTTACCAAATTTTCAACGTAGCCATTTTATGACCTCTGCTCATGAACAGTGTCACTGTGATTTTCTTAATCTGTCCCAAAGATTGACTTCACACACCACCTGCGCCATTGTGCGCTACATGCGTGGAAACACATTTTGGGTGTGATGTGAAACATGACAGCTGTACCGCTCATAAGGAAGTGTGGTAAAATGGCAATGTTGAAAATCTGGACTGCAAATATTAAAAATTTGCGCACTTCCTAGCCTGTGTATGAACTGCACAACGCACTCTCGTAAAACAGTCATTTTTTTTGAATGTTTCCACCAAATTTTCAACATAGCCATTGTAAGACCTCTGTTCATGAACAGTGTCACTGTGATTTTCTTAATCTGTCCCAAACATTGATTTCACACACCGAATGCGCCATTGTGCGCTACATGCACGGAAACACATTTTGGCTGAGATATGAAAAATGAAAACTGTACTGCTCATAAGTAGGTGTGATAGAATGGCAATGTTGAAAATCTGGAGCACAAATGTTACAAATTCATGAACTTACGAGCCTGTGTAGGAACTATGCAATGCACGCTTGTAAAACAGTCATTTCTAGGAATTTTTTCACCAGATTTGCAACATAGGCTTTTTGAGATCCCATCTCATGATCACTGGCACTGTCATTTCGTTAATTGGTCCCAAAAGGTGATTTCACTCAGTGACCGTGAAATCACCCTTCAGGCCCAATTAATGCCATGACAGTGAAAGAATTCATGAGGAGGGGTCCCAAAAACCCCATGTTGAAAATTTGGTGCCAAAATTCCAAAAAATGCCTGAGATATGCAGCATAGTTGAAAAAACCCTATCTATCCCATTATACAGCTTACCGGCATTTCCTCAGTTCATGATCAGCTTTGAAGAGTGCAGGCGTGCTCCCGGTCCACCAAAGATCGCATGTGCGGACTCCAGAGAAAAGTATGGGGTGAGGGAGGGTGGGGAGGCAGGGTGCACAGTGGGTGGGTGCAGGTTGCAGGAGGGGGGTCTGGGAGACTGTGAGGGACCAATTTTTTTCCACAGGAAAAACAAAACAAAAAGACAATGCTGGACAGTTTTCTATTTTGCTGGGGCATTTGGCATGCTGGGGTGGGCTCCCAGCATGCCAATGGACTGTTTTTTTTGGGGTGGGGACTGTATCTGGTGGGGGATTGTGCACCCCCGTCGGCACACAAAGAAAGGGGGGGCCATCATGCCGATGGGGATTGCGCACCCCCGTCAGCAAAACGAGAACAGGGGGGGGGATCATGCCAATGGAGATTGGGCATCCCCGTCGGCACACAAGAAAACAGGGGAGGGTTGGGTTAGATCATGCCGATGAGGAATGGGATCCCCCTTCATCAGACAGATGACAGGGTTATTTGTACACTGAAGCCGGCGGGGATTGGGGCCCCCGTCGGCAAACAAACACCATCTGGGGGGGCACTTGCTGCCGAGTGGGATTGGGCACGCCCTCGGCATAGGGGCAGTATAATATTGTTTGTGAACGTGGTGGCAAGCTGCCCGTCATGTTCACAAACAGTAATATGCTAGTTAACATTCTGCCCTGCAAAGACGGGTTGCTCCTTCATTGCAGCAGAATGACTGATGCTGCAATGATGAGGTGGCCCCTGATTGCTGGGGTGAAAACGTTAGAAGTTGGTGCACTTTTGGAGACCAGTGTCATCACCACACTCTGCCTCCATTTGTCCACCATTGCCAAGCCCCCTAATGCAGTGCCTCCCTTGGCTGTAACAGTGGTGCACCTCCATAACCTACTTCTCTCCTAAGCTGTCATGTCATGTTTCTTGTGCATGCGTGCAAGCAAACATAATAAATTGCCTGGAGATTTAAAAATAGTTCAGGGCCATATACAGTTTAAAAAAGCCCTGAAAAGTTATTTGTTAAAAAAGTGCTCTTGTTTTAGCTAGATTCTGCCACTGTGGGGCTAGTGGAAATAATATTTTTAATGTACATGTGCAATAGGATGATTGTATATTAGTAAGAAAAAGGGGTTATGTTGTGCAGTGTATGTTTAAAGTGAGTCTGATGTTTGAAATGAATGTATGAATTCACAGAACATTGTTGTAAAAGGGTTTCGACCCAACAATTTGCATCCTGTATAAAAATAAACTTTTCATCATCATCATCATCAAGTCAGAACCCTTAGGTATGGACACACGGCAAGGAGGACTTCACTCCTGTTCCCATTTTGCCCTAGGGCTCCTCCTGGTCCTTACTGCCTCAACTTGTCCACCTCTATCCCATTCCCCCTTGAGAGTTCTAGGATCTTCCACCCCCTCCTCCTTAGTATGCCAAATGTCTGACATCTACCATATACCACAAATGAAAATGGGGGCAGTCAAAAGGGTGAAGATCCCTCAGTCTTGAGGGGGAGTACTGCCTGACTGTGCTAATATCTCCCTGGCATATTACCTAAACCTACACACACACACACACAAACACACACACAAACACACACACACATGCCACTAATCCAATCTCACCCCTCAATCACTCATTCTAACCCTTACCCACCCAACAAAATACCTTCCTTACTTGTATAAAACAATCTTACTCCCTCTGTCTTACTCACTTACACACTTACACATACATCCCTCCCCCCTTAATGTTTCCTATAGTTCCCCCCTTTCATCAAATCTAAAAATTCTCACTACTCCTCCTGCCCACCCTCAAATCACCCCACATCCTCAGCAGCAAATATCTTTAAAAGAGTTATTTTATATGCAGAGCCTATAGTCTCCAGTTGCAGTCTTAGTTTGTTTACTCCTGCAGTGCACCCACCACTTAAAGATAACATCTTCAATACTCTTCAGCCCCTCTCACAGGGCTGATTTGTATGAAATTCAGTGTTTAGCAAATTGACAATTCATATAGAGTTATGTCAGGTAAGCAGGACATCTCCATTGACAGAGCCACACAATAAAGAAGAAAGATTTATTTCACCAGATTTGCAGAAAATGGAGTTCTTTGGGCCTTTCCAACTGTCTCTCTCAATGATGTTAGTCCATTTCAGGGCTTTTCTTCCACGATATATACAGGCACCCCTTCCAAACTCTCAGAGGGCCTCTCTTTTAAATGGATCAGGCTCCCCCCAGACCTTCTCCTCGGCAGTCCAAGGCCGACCCACCCTCTGGTGAGCCCCTCGCTCCACCTGAGGTAAATGAATCCCCACCACTGCCCTCCAGTAGTGTCCATGACCACCCCTCTGTCCAGGCTGGGGGTCCTAATCCTACTCCAGCTCCTCGGAAGGCCCTCTCAGGTACCGCTCGTTATCATGGTCACCATCCCTACAACACTTGCTCCAGGCTGGTACAGTCCAAAGATGAGGTTGGTGCACTTCCTTTCATCAGTCCAGCTTGACTCTCACCCAAGCCAGAAACCACAGCCAGGCAAAGTTGTTCCACCAAACACCTCCTCTTAGCGATAATCCAGGACTATACCTTCAACACTCTGACTCCTCTGGCTCCTCAGATTCCCCTTCAATACCACTCCACTCCACTTATGTTACTCTTGGCAATATTCTCTTCAAGCATACAAAGCAATGGAGATAAATATTAATTATTTCTTATTCTACTTCGCTGCTACTTGCTGTCAGGACATACAACTACTCAGCTCCCCTAGCACCTCATGATCTGGGCATTGTTGGGACCTAACATACTGCCCCAGTGTACACTCGAGGTGTAGCTCTGCTACCAAAGATGCTCAGCCACTATCTATCACACTGTAAATCCCTAGCTACCAAGCTACAGCTTAACTTTATGTGAAAACTACTGGTTGTTTCCAAACTACTAAACATTTCTTGTAAATACTCTAAAAAACACTCAAACTGGACATAGACTTTTGCTGCTATCTTTCTGGCTCACCCAGCGTGGTGGCCATCTTAGAACTGCCTACACAATAGGACCCAAGGAATGCTAGTCGATGGATCATTGTCAGGTGTGGATAGAGTGACTAGTGGTGTCCAGCAGGGATCAGTACTGGGACCTATCCTCTTTAACATATCTACAGCAGACATTGCTAATGAACTAAAGGGGAAGGTTTGCCTTTTCACAGATGATACAAAACTCTACAGCAGAGTAGACACAAGGGAAGGAGCAGACAATATGGAAGATGACCTTAAAAGGCTGGAGAATTGGTCCAGGATTTGGCAGTTACAATTTAACATCAAAAAGTGTAGGGTAATGCGCTTCGGTAAGAGAAACCCTGGAAAAATGTATACATTGGGAGGACATCAACCGGAAGAGACACAGACAGAGTGAGATCTTGGCATAATCGTCACTGATGAATTAATGGTAAGAAAACAATGTAAGAAATTAGCACAGAAAGTGCTGGGCATCCCTGGCTGTATTAGTAGAGGTATTACTAGTAGAAAGCAGAAGGTCATCATGCCCCTGTACAGGTCCTCGTTGAGGCCACACTTGGAGTATTGCAGTCAGTTCTGGAGACCTCACCCAAAAAGGACATAGATCATTTGGAGACAGTGCAGAGAGGGGCTACTAAGATGGTGCATGGACTGCATCACAGGACATGTGAAGCAAGACTCGGGGAGCTGAACCTATATTTCCTTGAGCAAAGCAGAAACAGAGGGGACATGATCAAACTTTTAAGTATGTGAAGGGATTTAACACAGCTCGTGCAGGCAATCTATTTCAACAGAACATGGCAGCATGTACAAGAGGGCATGACATGAGGCTGGTGGGAGGAAGGTTCAAAACCAACCTCAGGAAGTACTTCTTCACAGAAAGAGTGATAGACCCATGGAACAGCTTGCCCCAGGAGGTAGTATCATCAAAGACAATCAGAGAATTCAAACTCACATGTGACAGACACAGCGGACAAACTAGGATGAGGGCTGCATAGGGAGGGGGTAGTTGTTTCGAGCAGACTAGATGGATCACACGGTCCCCATCTGCCAATGCTTTTCTTATTTTCTTATGTTCTTATGACTCGGAGTGCTTCACATTAACAATTTAAAACACAATATAAAAACGCACACTATAATAATCAAAAACTACAATCAAATTCAGGTGGAGCTAGCAGCAATACTTAAAATCTATCATTATACTTTAAAATGAATCACAATAATATATTTATAAATTAAAGGCCTGGTTAAATAAGGTCTTCAAACCATTTTTAAAGGTTTCCACTGAGGGTGCCTCCCTAAGGTGGTTAGGCAGTGAGTTCCATAGAGTAAGTGCAGCAACAGAAAATGCAGCCTAATCTTGGGAACCCAAAGGAGACAACCCTCGGCAGAAAGGACAGCCTGGGACGGGTGATGGGGCACAAGGAGATCTTGCAGGAAGACTCATCCCCTTTTGAGTAGGGCCTCAAAGGTCAGTAATCTGACCTTGAAGACAATCCTCCACCTAAATGGCAGTCAGTGCAATTCACGGAGGACAGGGGTGATATCTCACACCTTTGCACACTTGTCAATAATTTCGCTGCCGTGTTCTGCACCAGCTGCAGCCAGCAGAGATTGCCTCCAGATAGTCCTAGGTACAGAACATTGCAATACTCCAGCCTGGACATGATAAAAGCATATACTAGTGTTGTCAGGTCCTCAGATGGTTTAAGGTCCTGGATCCGGCGATATTCTTCAGATGGTAGAATTCACTTTTAATGATGGCCAACACCTGAGGATCCAATATTAAGCTGCCCTCAAGGATCATGCCGATATCCTTCACCTGTGTGGGAGGGGTCAGTGGGATCCCCACCAGTACTAAGGCAGGGGATCTCCCAACTTCCCCTCCCCATCACGATGACCTGGATCCACCACCATCACCTCAGTCTTGTCGGGGTTGAGTCATAGCCAGTTGTGAATCATAGAAGTCTGGATCTCCTCCATGCAGTTGTTAAATATGGAGGCTGCCTTCTGGTTACCAGGTGCACAGAACAAGTATAGCTGGGTATCATTGGCATAGCAATGAAAACCCAGCTCATACTACCTGATAATGTCTCTCAATGGCAGCATGTATGCTGTGAAAAACAAGGGAGACAAGACCAATCCCTGCAGAACTCCACAAAGCAGAGGCTTCAGGTTAGATGACGCTAACCCCATCATCACCCTCTGCACTTTACCTTTCAAGTATTACTTGAACCAGTTGATGACATTACTAGACAGGCCACACCAGTACTGCAGTTGGTTAAGCAGAACCTCATGGTCCACAGAGTCAAACGCTGCTTAGAGATACAGGAGGACCAGGATGGTGTGTTCTCTCCTGTTACTCACCATCAGGAGATCATTAAGAACCTTCACCAAAGCAGTCTCTAAACCCAGATTGGAAAGACTCTTAAGAGGAGCAGGAGGTAAGATGCTCCTAGAGCTGGATGGCCACAACTTTTTTTGTAACCTTCCCTCAAAATGGGAGGTTAGAGATTGGTCTGTAGTTGCTTAGACACTCCAGGTCCAATAAGGAAGAAAGAAGTGTGCCTTTTTCAGTCCAGAAAGAGGTGCAACAGAAACTACAACAACAAAATCATATAACACAAGCAGAAAATACAAGTGAATCCAAAAACATAAGGAGGGACAAAAGAGGTGACAGGTGCCAACACTGTAAATCACAGTCACAGCCTCTGTCAGAGGACTGGGCAGTAGTGATCCTTTTGTTCTAACAGAAGATACACTGCATTTGTTAAGTAAGGATCTGTGTTTTGTCCCACAACTCACAGTAGACCAATTTAACATCTATATTGATATAAGAAAGTTAAGAAAATTAGCCCTTAAAAAGATTTTTTTCAAAACAAACAAATATGGGTTACTGTCATCAGATGGATACAAATGAAGATATGATTTGAGACACAAATCAAGAAGATTTGCAGACACTGATGGATTTAATAGTGGAGAATAACTGTTTTTTTTAGAAGATATGCAAAATAATTCACGTAATAAAAGTTATTTAGATTAATTCCATGCAATGGAATCGACAAGAGTAGATACACAATTCAGTACACAACTCTATAATATAAACAGAAACAGGAAATTGTTGTTTAAACTAAAATCCACTCTTAATCCTTCACTTAATGTTTCTGTAGCCATCATAACGTTTTAAAATCCGTTTTTTGATGAATTGGACAAATTGTTTCAGCAGCCAGGAAATATTTACAGCTCAAATTTGTCTGCTGGTGAACAAGAAGCACTTTAGTCACTGTTAACTAATTCTAAAATTGAGATCAAACAAGCAGATAAGGGCAGCAAAATGGTTGTCATGACTAGAGACGATTATAAAAGAGAAATACAAAGACATTTGTTGGATGAAAACAGCCATTATAAACTTCCAAGTGATCCAACTACTATATTTAATGCCAAACCGAATTCATTTTTTGAACTTGCTCTAACACATGGCTTTTTCTCAGAAGAAGAAGTTAAGTACATTAGAAATGAGAACCCTGTTGTTACAATGATATGTATTTTGCCTAAATTTCATAAAAACCCAATGAATCCCCCAAGAAAAGCTATCCTTTCTGGTATTGCAGGTTTAACAAAACAATTGTCAAATTTTGTAGATTTTTTTAGCAAGACAGAGTTCAGCATCTCCCATCCTATATTCAAGATAGTATGGATGTTTTGGACAAATTACAATACATTAACTGGGAAGATTATAGATGGGTGTGCATTGATGTTAATTCTTTTTACACAACCATCTCCCATTTTGATGATATAGAGGCCATACTTATGATGTTACTAGATGGTACTTGCGCACAAGAAATATCAGTTGATTTTTTTATGTGAAGCAATTTGATTGGTTCTGATTAGTAATTATTTTTTGTTTAGTAACACTGTTTGTTTACAGGTTCGGCGGCAGCCATGGGGACCAGGATGGCCCCCTCCTATGCTAACCTCTTTATGGGATGGTGAGGGGGGTATCCTGGACCACATGGCTACACCATCTTCCGTTTAAAGTGTGTTTTAACGGTACTTGCATATTTTTGAACTTGGGAGTTTAGAGGGCTAGACTGTATTCCTAAATCTGTGCTGAGTCTCTGTTACCACATTATTTCTGTGAAAAGTCACTTTCAGTTAATTTCTTCAGCCTCTAGGACCCCCTTCCCCAATTTCAGCTTCTTCTCTTTCTGCTCACTGCAGACCCAGACGGCACCAAGCTTGCTTCCTGAATCCCTCCCTGCAATTTAAACTTCCATTATTTGTGACAAAGCTTTTTTGTGAATTGCAAAGCAGGATACCTCCCATTGTTTTTGGAGCTATATCTAATCCCAGCTTGACCATTCTCCTTCAGGCATCCTCATAGCCTTTTGGGCTAACAGCACCTCAGACAGGGGTCTACTTGCCTCCACAGCAAGAAGAGCCTGCTGCCACACTCCCAGAGCCTCTGCTAGCAGATATAGCCTGGACAGTGTGCCGGGAACTCAAGGCTGTGTGGCTGTCTCTGTCAATTTTCTAAGGACAATTGCCTTTAGTTGGCACAGCTTTTATTGGCTGTCCATGGAACATGAGCTCCTTGTTTGATTCCTCATCCTGCCAGGCATTTTCAAATTCCTCCTGACTGGACTATGTCACTACCATCGGCCAGCTTATTTACCCTTTTTTTCCCCTAATCCAGTATTGCCTCTGATATCTGGTCTGTTTTAATACCTGTGCTGAATTTCTTCAGTTTAAAGTGTTTTTTTTTCTGCTTTCCATTTGCATATTATACTGCAACGCCACTAGAGGGCAACAAGATGTGTATTTTGCAATCCTCTTGCCACTGCTCCCCCCTAACACTTCTGTCCTGCATCATTCATACCTAAATTCTCTGCCTTTTACCCATGTCTGTAGTGTCCCTTGCACCATCTCCTAAGCTGTCACTAGGCATACAATGTGGCATCCAAACCTGGGTTTGAACCAGGTATTTTTCACTCCAAAGGCAGCAACCCTATCACTGTGCCTCTGTGCCTGCCACAATGTTAGGTGTCAGCAAGACCCACTCATACCTGCCCATGGTCACATCTACCACCACTGTACTCCCTCACAACACCCACCCATGCAAACTAACCATACTACTGTTGCTAACATGTTTACTCTGCTCAGCAACAAAGCCCCAGTTGCCTCTGGTATGTACACACCTTTGCTGCTGAGGAAGCACCTCACCCCTCATAGCCTCTCCATCACCCTGTCTCTCCCCATAACCCCCCTGCACCCCTCCCCTCTACCCCTCCACCCATCTTTCTGTGCCTTGAGCCCTCCTTGTCTGTTTTTCCACCTGGCCATCCCAGCCCCCATACAACTGTCCAGTCCCTGCTCATCATTCTCTAAGCTTGCCAGCCACCGCTACATGGCAAAACACCACCAATTCATGGCTCTTGTCAGGATCTTCCACTTGCTTCTTCTACTATCTGGCAATGTTCACACCAATCCTGGCCCAACAGTGCCCCCCCCATCTGCGGTCACCCACTGCTGGACAGCTCAGCACCAACCAGACATTCTGACTTTAACAGAAACTTGGCTGTCAGCCAAGACCCCAGGCTCATTTGTCTCTATTCATGGCTACACTCTCATTAGGCTTGATCATAATGACAAGAGAGGCGGTGGCTGTGCCTTCTATGTAAATGACTCACTGCATTACCAAGCCCTGCCTGCGCCCTCCCTAGATGATGATGCCCAAGTCCTCTCAATCAGACTCTCCCCTGACCCAAACCATGCTCCTCTTACTCTCACCATCGCCTACATCCCACCCTGCAGCCAATCCCCTGCCTATAAAGTGCTCTGTGACTACCTAGCCAACCACCCCCACAAAATGGAACAAGTCCTAGTTGGGGATCGCAACATAAACTGGCTGGTGAGCTCATCAACACGTGACAAAGATACCTTTGCTACATTAGATATGACCCAACTGGTATCCCAGCCTATCAGTGCCAACCCCACTAATGGAATCCACACCCCACTATCCCACCAGATATCCTGCTCACTAATCATCCCCACCATATTACTAACCTGGGTGTCCTACCCAATGCCTTAAGTGACCACTCCCCAATCATCTTCAGCTGGTCCTGTCAGCTACCTAAACCACCACCAAATATCACCTTTCATCGTCGACTACACCCAGGAGGCATAGCCAAACTCAAACAATATCTAACTAACTGGGAATGGTCCCCTATTTCCCAAGCCCAGCACATGGATGATGCATTGCACTACTTCACCACCACCTTTAATACTGTCTGTGATGCTTTTGCACTGACCATTAAAGTGACCACTAAGAAACACAGTGTCCCCTGGATCACCGCAGAACTCCTACAACAGTTCAAAATGCTTGACAACCTCTGGCATCGTGCCACTGCCTCCAGTTTGCGAAGCAATAGACAGGCCTATAATGCTGCCCACAATAAGTGTACTTGGGTAATCCTCAAGTCCAAAGTAGAGCACTACTGAACCACCATAGCCACCTCCTGGAGTAGCACAAGAAAGTTCTGGGATAATATCAAGCAGCTTAATGGCAAATCCCGCTCCCCCCCTCACAACATAGTGTTAATGGTACTACCACCACCACAGACAAACTTCACATAGCTAACTGCCTCAACTCCACCTTCTCAGACCTCAGCTCAGTCCTTCCTATCAACTTTGTTGATCCAATTCAGCCTACCCCATGGCCTGAGCTCCTCCACCCCGCTTCAAACTCAGAGTCATTACCCCTACAGAAGTGAAAGCCTACCTGTCCAAAGCCCTCCAGTGCTCCAATTACTGCAAAGATGCCTTCGATATGCATATCCTATACCTTGTGCTAGACTCGGTTATCTCCCCACTCACAGACCTTCTAAATCTGTCCCTGCACCTGGGCAAGTTCCCAACCACATGGAAAATGGCAGTGATAACACCAATATTGAAATGTGGTGACAGTTCCCTCCCAAACAACTACCGGCCCATCTCAATTCTCCTCCCACTCTCTAAAGCCCATGGAAAGATCATGGCCAATCAGCTTACTGACTACCTCCTCACACACAACCTCTTACGTAGGGAGCAGCATTTGGTTTCAGAGCTGGTCATAACACTATGACCGCCCTCACAGAATTTAACTCTCTGCACTCCATTCTTGACAAGGGGCACCTCACAGGGGCCATGTTTATAGACCTCTCAAAGGCCTTCGACATAGTTTTTCATCCTCTCCTTCTTAACACATTACAACAAATTGGGGTCTCTCATTGTCCACTCTCATGGTTCTCCAGCTATCTTTCATCTAGGACCCAATGTGTTAAAATGAATAATACCTTATCTACTATGCTGCCTGTGTGCTCAGGAGTTCCCCAAGGATCTATCCTGGGTCCCCTGCTATTCAGCATCTACCTCAACACTCTGCCTAAATCATGCCCCAGCAACCTTCTCCTCTATGTGGACGATGCTGTTCTTTATGCCTCATATCCTGGTCCTCTCTCTCTCCAGCGTACCTTACAAAACTCCTTCTCTCAGATTGAACACTGGTTTGCTGAACACAGATTGGTGGTCAATATTAAAAAAACTAAGATGATGCTCTATGCCCACCACCAAAACAGATCAAAGGATTTCCCCCTTGAAATACTCTCCACCTCTCTCATCCCACTGGAACAGGTCCAAAAGTAAAAGTATCTAGGTATTATATTTGACTCTTCCTGCTCATTCCATGAACATATAAAAATCCTCACCTCCTCCACCAACACCCACATTGGTCCCCTTTATAGACGTAAAGACTGCCTGCCACTTGAAGCACTTCACCTAGCCATTACCTCCTCAGTCTTATCGCTGGTGAACTATGAGCTCACAATCTATGTTGCCGCCAACCCTATGGTGCTTCATCAAATACAAGTAGTCATCAATAAGGCCTACCGGCTCCTCTCTGTTGCCGACAGAAATACACATACCTGTACCCTATATGCACTCATCAATATCCTCTCCCTTGAGGAAAGACTATTATACCAGACCTGTCTCTTCACCAAAAAAATCCACCTGGGATTAACCCTAATAGGTGTCATGGCTTCTCTTCAGGAAGCCACCATGTCAGCATCCACACGGGCTGCCCCAAAAACTATCTGGAAAGTGCCTAGGTTCAGGACCACCCTGGCCCAGTGATCCTTCCCCCTTAGAGCTCTATCCTGGTACAATGCCCTCCCTCCAGCTGTCACATCAATCACCAATCTAGGTCCTTTTAAAGCTGCCTTAAAGGCCCATATTCTCTCCTCACATTAATGCCAGTGTAACCAGTAACCTGTGGGTCCTGCACAACGCCGCTAGGCTATGCACCCACCTTTGGCCAGGCAGTGGAAAGCCCTCACTATTTCTAGCCTACAGGCTCCTCACCTCCTTCAGTTACCATATAGTTGCACTGGACAGTGAATGCATTGTATTATGTATAAGACAAGGCCTCCCTGAGGTGGCTTACTACCAACTCATATCATGCATTGCTTTAACTACCAATTGTATATGTCTTAACCGCTCATTAGGTAAATATGTCGATAGCTGTTCCCTGTTTCAGCTACCAAATGTATAGGCATTAACCCGTGCTCATTGTACTTATACTCTGTATGATTGCTCACCCACATTTATTCTATGTATGTACTGTATGAATGTCTATAGTTTATTCTGATGTGGACCTTTTGGAAACGAGTCCATGACTCAAAGGGTTATAATTCTGATTTCCTAAATAAATAAATAAAAAGCTTTTGATGCCATTCATTTTGGGGGCATTTTATTAATGACATTTTGGTCATCTGGCGGGGTCCGAACAATTGGTTCATGACTTCACAAATTATAGTCGTACGAATAACCAAAATTTGGGTTTTACCTATAAATGGACTCCTGCCAGATAGGCTTTCTGAATTTATCTTTAAAAGGAGACATTGAGACTGGGATTATCTCCAAAACTTTTTGTAATCCTGTAGCAGGCAACACTCTTTTGTTGGCTTCTAGTACACCCCCCGCCCCATTTAATTTGTATTTATTTATTTATTTATTTAGTTTTTGTTGACTGGGTAAGTGCACTAGATACTGTAAATCCTGCCTATTTTCAGGCACGACCCGGGGGAAGGGGATACAGATGAATGCCAACTGACCTTGAACCAGATTAAGCTGTTAGTGGTATTTTTAGTGAATGAGGGAAATTTGGCCAGGACACCGGAGAACTTCCCCTACTCTTGGCCAGTAGGGGGTCAGGCTATCAGCAAGATGGCCACTCGGAGTGAGACGCTGGAGGGAGAGAACATCTGCACAGTGGGAGCGCTTGCCTCATCTCCCACTGTGGGTGTGCTAGAGGCAAAATGAGCAGCTGATATTGAATACGATTCTGAGGAGGAATTTCATGAGGCTTTTCTGTCCACAGAGGAAATGAAGCTTTCTACTGGTAAAATTGTGAGTGATAAACCCTTGAAAACTGACATTGAGGATAAAAACTCAGGAGATTCGGCTCTTCAGTTGCCAAGTCAGCTAACCACGGAGTCAGTAAAGAAGCAACTTACTGTGACGTGCCCTGTCATTAACGCAGCGAGTTCTGTCAGCAGCTCAGCAGAGGAGAAGCCTGCTACACGCCCGGCAGGGCTTGGTGAGCCAACTCATTCTGTCACTATTTCTGAGCCTAGTTTTGACAAACTCATACAAAAGGCTGGCAGTGAAATCGTTCGGTTGAACGAGTGCCTAAAGCCTGAGTTTCTACAGCCTGAGATTATGAAAGACAGTGTCATAACTAAGTTTGAGAATTTAGTATGGCAACATATGGGGTTTTCGGCTCCCTATTTCTCCTGAGTTTGCTTCAACAACTAGTGCTCCACTGAGCAAAGTGGCAGGTTTTGTTTGTAAGACATCGGATAAAGAAAAGACACTAGTTTCTTCAGAAATTATTTATCAAACCTCGACGGAGCCCCAATCAGGTGTTACAGACTTTTCCTTCACAGACACACATCGTAATACTGAAGGCAAAAAGGGTTCTGCACAGATACTTTGTAATCTTTCTAAAACTGGAACTATGAATGCTTCTACCAACTTAATTGTTTCTCCTAACTTGACTGAGGGGCCCTGGATGCCAGGAAAGGCCTTGGTAGGGGTGGGTTGGAAGCAAGCCCCTCAAGTACTTGGTTACCTGACCCTGTCGGGGATTTGGAATTTTCTCAAAATTTTCCTACGTGGAAACCAGGCTCAAATGCTACCTTAAATGCTACCTTAAGTGCAGAAGCTGGGTCCAAGTATAAAGCCGTAAGCCCCCCCCCACCCATTGCACCTCTAGAACCACAAGTTTTGCAGTACACAGCTGTGGATGGACCTTCAAACCTACCTGCTCAAGTCATTCCACCAAGTTTTGAGGCCTCTAAATCATCTCATCAAAAACCTTTGATGTCTGAACTTTTTTCCACCATTAAAAGGGAAGTTTCTCCGTGAAGGAATGCTGTACGAATTAGGTACAAAGGAGGGTTAGAATCCAGACCAGATAGATACTATGTTGGGAAGACTTTGCTAAAGGACTCTCTTCACTGTTCTCCCAAAGATGTTTTTGCGTTTATCAATATTTCAGGTGAAGACAATTTTGACGTTAGTTTTAGAACATCATATGCTTTAGACCTCTTGGGAAAGGTATGGGCAGGTCAAATTTTCTCCCACATGGACCCCCTTTTTGGTGATTCCTCTTACCAAACCCCTGATTAAATTTGTTACTGTGATGTTTCGGAATGAGGGGGTCCATGTGGAAGATATCACATTTTGGCTCTCCCAGAAATGTGAAGTGTTAAGTTCTCCAGAACCCATTTTGGATTCCAAACAGTTTTGGACGGGTGAGTGGAAATATAAAATTAAATTGAGGCAATCTGACTCTGGAATTGAACATATTCCTAATTCCTTTTTTTTGGGGAGGGGTCGAGGGGTCTGTTTTTATGGAGGTCAACCTAGAACCTGTTATAAGTGTGGCTCTAGAACTCACCTGTCCAGTGTATGTGACCAACCTAGGTGCGATCATTGTGGGAAAATTGGCCACGTCACCATGCAATGCGCAAACCACACTAGATGTGATCTGTGTGAGCAATATGGCCACATTTTCAGGGATTGTCCTTGGGCAGCTAAAAATAAAGCCTCCTGCATTAGTCCAGACTTACTGATTCAGCAAGCTCAGGAATCCATACCCCCTCTTCCTGCAGTAGAAAAGCAGGTTATTCAGAAAGTTTCTCTGTCTGGACCTTTTTCCCAGGGCCTCGAGAGAAGACTCTTCTTATAGTTCCACAACCGTTGGTGAAGGAGGGGAGGGGGGAGGCTCCTGCAGTGCCTTCGGTGCCTCAGGAGCTGGTGCCAGTGTGTTATACTGATCCAGCCCCTTCAGTTCTGGATTGCAAGTTTCCAGCCCCTTCATTTCCTGTAGCTAGAAGAAGATCTTCTAGGAACTTACAACCAAAATCTCCCCCTGTTCTGGCCACTGTAGAATCTGCTAATTACTATGCTGCTTTGTTCACTCCTTGGGGGGGGGGAGACATATATGGAAGTTGGGGACTCAGACTCTCAGAAATCCTCTTTGTCCACCATTTCACAGTCCATTGATAATTATAAGGAGAAAAAGAAGAAAAAATATAAAATAAAAAAAGTGAGCTGTTTTCAATAAGGTTTTTCAATGCAGCTTACTTGGGGTTCTTTAAACACTCCTAGTTCACTGAACATTACCAAAGGCAGGCCCTTTTTCAGTACATTCATGATAATAAAATTACAGTTACTTTTTTGCAGGAAACATGGATGTACACAATAGAACAATTGTACACTTTTAAAAGAGAATGGCCCTGCGGCCCTTCTTACTGGCCGTTTGGCACTGACAGTGCTAATGGCATTGGCATTCTTTTTAACTTCTTTAATTTTTCCCTTCACAAACTAATAGACCTTATTCCTGGTAGGGTTCTGATATTGGATGAGAAATGGCACAACAACTGCTATAGATTTATCAATAGCTATAACCCTCAGCTGAAGGCTGATAGAGTAACTTATATGAAGGCTAAACAACAATATTTGATTACCTCCTTGAATATACTATAGGGTGGTGATTTTAATTGCAGTTTACTTGGCTTAGCTCAGCAGCATAAAAAAAAAAACTACTGTGATTCCCAAGCACTAGCCTCTATAGTTAAGATGGCTGGTCTTCATAATTGTATTTCCTATCAGTCCAAGGGCCCTAACATTTCATTCTCAAAAGGCAAGTTATGTTCTTTAATTGACTATATGTTAGTCTCCCCATCAGTTCATGTACAAGGCTTTCAGATGAGACCCATAGAGTTTTCTGATCATTTATTGTTATTGTGTTGCCTTCACACTGAGGGCTTGTCCCTCAGAAGGAATGGGAGGTGGAAGCTTAATACCTCAATATTGGATTCTCCTCAGATACAATTGGGGTGAAATCGATCTTACAAGTTCGCCTATCAGTAGCCTTCTTGTATACTGATTTGGGGGCCTGATGGACAGATTCCAAATTGGTTCTTCAGAAATGGTTTAAACACCAATGCGTGTTAGCTAAAGATGCTAATTTTATGAAATATTTATCATTACGACAGCAGCTTCAGAGGCTAATTTCAATCTCCTATGTTTCCAGACTAGATTACTCAGAACAAATTAGAGTGATAAAAAATTCTATGAAAACTTATCAATATGATAGGACTAAAACATTGCAGGCCATTTTTTCAAATGGCACACACAGAACCCCCATTGGTGACCCATCTGAGGCCTGCAAATCTTTGAAAGACTCTACTGCCATTGATTTTTTTATTAATGCCGACGGCACTATAGCAAAAACATTAGATCAATAAAGACATTCCATTAGCCAGCATTATCAGTCTTTAGATCTTGATTCCCCAACTATAGGGGAAGATCTTCAGAAATTTCTTAACACTGTTCACTTACCCTCTGCACCAGTGGAGGCGCTTAACTTACTGGGACCAGTTACTAGTGATGAAATACAGGTGGTAATTCAAAAAATAAAACCAAATGTCTCCCCAGGGTTGGATAGGTTACCCAATCACCTTTATAAATGCTTTTTAAAAGAATTTAGTGAATGTCTAGTACTTCTGTTTCATTTCTTTCTAGATACTAATTCTGTATTTCCATCTTTCACTGAGGGTGATACATTTATTTAAATCTGGTGACAGGAATGATATTAAGAACTGGAGGCCTATTATCCTTCTAAATTCAGATTACAATATATTTTCTAATATTTTAAACAATAGGCTCAAACAATATGCTAAAATGGTTATATGCCCTTATCAATTCTGCGGAATTCCAGAAAGAAGAATTCAATCTGCTTTAATGATTATACGGAATGTAATAGAACATCTATCACTTATTGGTAAAACTGGTTGTATAATCTCTGCAGACTTTGAAAAAACCTTTGATAGGGTTCATATTCCTTACCTCTATTTGGTTCTAGAACATTATGAGATCCCTCTACAAATGGTTATGCTTATTAAATTACTTTATCAACACAACACAGTTTATCCTTTTTTACAGGACGGCATTGCCAAGTGCATTCATTTAAACACTGGGGTTCGATAGGGTTGCCCCCTGAGCCCCCTTCTCTAAATTTTCTCACTAGATCCCCTTCTACAGTACCTAGTTAAGACACCAAGGTGGATGGGTATTGGGAATGTACCTGCTTACCAACTTTATCTACATGCTTATACAGATGATTTGATTTTATATTTTGTTGACCATACCTAGGTTCATCATTTCTTAGAAGTGTTTAAACTGTTTTCAGCAGCCTCTAATGCCAAATTAAACTTGCAAAAGACTAGAGGTTTATTTATCGGGGCATCAGGATTAGCATCTCTCATATTCCATTGAAAATTTTGGGGATCCTTTTTGGTCCCCAGAATATGCCAACAGAAAATTGGGAGCTAGTACTTAGAGGGGGTAGAAAATAAAGTAAATCACTGGAAACAAGGGAACTTCTCAAAACTTAAATGAATTCACATATTAAAACAGTTCATTCTTCCTTGTCTGCAGTATCTTGCCATGATTTTCCCTCTCCCTCCTCAACAGGAGACTAAAATGTACAGCATATTTTTTTCAGATGTTGTAGGGAAATAGGCTGAATCCTGTCAAAAGGCATTATACATATTTAGACAGAAAATTTGGTGGCTTGCGTATGATTGACCCAATTGTATTTGTGCATTCTCTCTTCTTTGTGAATACCATTAAATATGGGATGCAACAAGTGGACAGTATCAGTAAAGGGTGGATGTTTATGGCTTTAGGCAATTATTTTAAAGTTTGGCTGAATTTGGCCCCTAAGCTGAACTCCCATGTCACCATTCCTACTTATTTTAAATCAGCAGTTAAAAAATTGTTTAATTGGCAAATTACAAAGCCTATGATTCTGAATAATAATCTGCAATCTATGTATAGGTTAATTATGAGATTGATTCACCCGCAAATCCCTTGTTTCAAGAATTGTCCCTCTGCCTTGAATCCTAAGGTATTGGCCCAACTGAATAATACCAGAATGCCTTCATCTCAATGGGAAACACAATGGCTCATAATGTATGGCTGCCTGAATGTCAGGGGAAATGCAAAATATAAAGCCAAGGAGGAAAGGAACTGTGCTTATAATGACTGTATAAATATGGAAGAAACTATGGAACATTTTTTTTCACTGTTCCTATGCCAAAGGATTGTGGCTTTACAAAAGTGTGGAACTGGAAATGGCTTTCTGCTCTTACATATGATATGCTGGTTTTAGGAATGTATCCCCCTAGTCTAGCCCCTTATCATATTAATACCCTATTTTTATTTTTTGGCTGTGTAAGGTATTATCTATGGCAGGCAAGATGCTAATAGGAGCTTTATCAACAGAAAATGACTTATGAATGTTATGAATGTTTGGTATCCAATGAACTTTCAAAGATATATGCACATGAATCAAAAGTGTTTACCTCATGCACAGTCACAAAATGGTGGAAGGGTTTTACTCACTTTATAAAATTTAAGTAGTCTGTACATATATGGTAAATGATAGGTGTTTAAAATGAATTTCTTGTTTTCTGATTGGTTGTAATTTTTTTAGAATCACTGTGTTGTTTATTTATGTTTTGTTATCACAATAAAAATTCTCCTGCTCTTTTTGATAAATGCCATGGGATCTTTAACATCCACCTGAACTACCACAAATCCAGGCAGATGGGACCTCGGTTTAACGTCTCATCCAAAAGACGCCACCTCAGAAGTGCAGCACCCCTCTCATGCTGCACTACAGTGTCAGTACTGGGATATTAACCCAATTGCCAAATGGGGAACTGAACCCACAGCCCTCTGATCTCCCAGCTTCAGAGGTGAGTATGCTACCTACTGAGCCACTCATACTGCTTAATTAAAGGGACACTGTCAACTTTTTTTGCATCATATAATTTCTAGTTAAAACCCCACATGTTACTGTACAATTGCTTAATTCCTCTAAAAGTCATTAATGTTGCTGGTAGTTGTATCTGCCTCCTTGCTTAGCAGAACTGAAATGCATGGTAATATATACATATAACCAGTCTTATTTTGTTTCAAATCATTGATCTACTCCCATTGCCAATTACCTGAACATAAGAAACACCCCAAACAGTGCAGCCACTCATGATTCAATAGTCTTCTCTACTGCTACTACATCATGAATGGCTAGACTGTGTTTTGGGTGCTCCTCAGTCTAGAAAAGAAACAGTGGGATCTGGTAACATATGTAAACAAACATGTTTTTGGGGGTAAAAACCAGTATGGTGGTAATCTGGTTTTCACGTTTTCAAAGAAAAAAAGAATCAGAATCAAATGACCCATTATATCAGCAGTCTCTACAGAATGTGAACAATCACAAAAAGTGTTTTTTAAACTAGGGATACTTTGAGGCCTAAAGGGGTTGACAGTGTCCCTTTAAAGCAATTCCAGCTGGCCAGTATATTATAATTGGCAGAAATTGTTCCTCTTTGGAGGATAATAATGTACAAGTAGCTTATTTAACAGCAAGATTTATAGCAAAGGGATATAACAGGGATGGTTTGCAGGAAATCAACAACAGAGTTTGGAGACTGGATAGAGCTACAATGTTAAAATCTATGAAAAGAAATAATTTACAAGATCAAAGGGAAGTGTTCTTTGTTACTGAGTACAACCATATGGCACCAATGGTAGCAGGCATGGTATAAAATTTTGGAGTGTTTCGAAAAGTGATGCTGATTTGGATTGGGTACTAAAATATAAGCCTAAGAGGTTTACAAAAGAGGCAGAAACTTAGGAGATATAATTAGTCCATGCATAGTTTCTTCAAAGAAGAGAGAAAAGACTGCTGGGATTGAGAAAAGCACCTTTGGGGAATTAATATTGGGGCAGATGCAATATTCGTAAATATTGTATGAAGGAAAACAAATACATACATCCCAGTGGGAGCCCTTTGATGCAAATCAACAATTAATTTTTTGTAACACACCATTTGTAGTGTATGTCATACAGTGCACTTGTCCACATGTTTATGTAGGACATACTGTTTATTCTTTAAAGAAATGAATACAGGAGCTTGTAAGATCTATTAGCAAGGAAGCACCATAGACTTTGCTAGGGACACATTTTCAGTTGTACCATCAAAGCAATCCACAGTTTATGACTTTTGTGGATTTGGAACATGTGCCAAGGAATATTGAGGGGGTGTGTGATCGTACCATTTCACTTCTCCAGAAAGAGTCAAGATGGATTTTTACTTTAAGGGCTATGTGGCCTGGAGGATTGAATGATCATATTGATTTTACACCAATTTTATGGTTTTATTGCCCTCAACTTTTTCCTCTCTTTTTATAATTATTATTTCCTCTCATCACCCCTTTTCTCTTCCCTCCACCTCCCTTTTTCCCTACCCTTTCCCTTCTACCTTCCCTTGTTTTTCACCCCTTCACCTTCGCCGCTTCATCTCCTTTTCCAACCTCCCCTACCCCCAATTCCCCCTCCTCCTCCTCCTTCCTACCACTTCATTCCTCCTCTCCCCTTTCCCCTTTTCCCCTATATTCCCATCATAATGCTTTTTCTATTCTTTCTTTCTAGGCTTTTTTTTAAACCATTCTGTTCATTCCCACAGCCTCCCTTTTTTAGTTCGGTTTGGATGTTTTTGATATGCAGCTGCTACTTGATTATGATAATCTTTTTTGATCTTTTGATACTGAATACTTATTGGTATTATTTAACCAACATGTAATATGTCTTCTAATATGTATAGTACAAATCAGTATTCACTGTTTTGCACTTTTTAAGGTGTCTTTTAGAAGCATCTCTACAGGATTGTAGCAACAGCTATTTATTCTTTCAAGATGTAGCAGGGAAATATTTAAGAATTGTCATATCTGTATAAATTGATTTTAAGACTAACTAATTATACATGAATTATTCATTAACTTGCTGCAATAAACTGGGAATTGCTCTGTTGCATTTGTCCCTTCCCCCAATGAAGCCCCATGGGATAGAGGTGAAGCGCGTGGGTGTAGTTTTGTTTCCTGCTTTCATTTTGAATGCACGTTGCTCTCACAAATAAATCTTTTGGGCAAGTTTTGTTTGCCATAGCCTGTGTGTTCAGTACACTGCTTTTTTTGTTTTTCTTGTGTTCCAATTCATCAAGTGGCAGTACCTGGGTCAGAGGTGAGTGTAGTAGCCTGTGTCTTTTCTAGTCAATATCTCCCCCAGAAATATTGAACTAGAACCCAGTAAGTTCAGGTTGTACCTGAGTCTCAGCTCATGGAACCCCTAAAGAGGGTAAAAGTTTCA
This sequence comes from Neoceratodus forsteri, assembly GCA_016271365.2. NCBI lineage: Eukaryota > Metazoa > Chordata > Ceratodontiformes > Ceratodontidae > Neoceratodus > Neoceratodus forsteri. The sequence continues at coordinate 1,068,087,517 of CM028132.1, read as the reverse complement.
GTAAGAGTTAGGCATAGACTCATCCAGTGTTCCAGATAACTTCATGGAAAGGCTGCTCACAGTTTTGGTAGCTCCTATGGTGAAAGTTGAAGGGTGCACAGCAGTGGGGTTGCATGGCCAGCCAATGGCTGACTCCACAGCTGACACCCAGAGTGTGACACCTTTTGTGGTCTGGACAGCAGCACAGAGGACCACTAGAGAGTCATTCCTCTAAGGAGAGATGCTCAACTGCTGGAGATCAGTGGTGGTGGGGAGCTCTGTAGCTCTGACTGGTCATACAGTGATCAGCAGAAGGGCAGCAGGCAGCAGACCATCCCTCTTGTCCCCTAGATATAGATTCAGTGGTAGTAGTAGATTAGCGGCATGCCAGTAGTGGGCTAAAGGAGTGCTGATTGCTCTCAGGTATTTGGCTATGACTTCAGCTGGAGGAGAGCTAGTTGTACTCAGTTTACAGTAGGGGAAAGGTGTCAGAGTGCAGGTCATGTAAGAGACACAGCTTGCTTAGAAATAGGACCCATCTGTGCAGACACTCCATCCAACGAGCTGCCTGACTGGCTGATAGAGATCAGTGGAGGTGGAGGAATTCTGACAGGTCTGACTGGTTGTGGGGAAATCAGTGGGGGGGGCACATGTAGAATAGTGTCCCTTTCATCCCCCAGATGCAGCTTCAGTGGTGGTTGCAGACTGAAGGAGCGCTGACTGTGGTAAGGAATGCAGCCACACTCAGTTTTCATCAGGGGCAAGGTAATTGAGTGCTGGAAGGGTTAAAGTACTCAGAGGAGAAAAGGGATCTGTATGTGATAATAACAATACTCTAAAACCCTCGTATATGTACTCCAGAATTGCACACAATACTCTAGATGTGGTCAAAGCAGTGATCTATACAATGGTAGTATCACCTCCTCTTGCGACTAGTGATGCCTCTCCTCATGAATCCTGACATTCTGTTTGCCTTTTCATGCACTTTACTGCACTAGGAAGGGGTTTTAGAATATTATTTCTTATCATCCACGGTCCCATTTTTCCTTTGAGTACTCCACCCGGACCCCATTCATCCAATAATCTGTAGACAGATTTTGCTACCAGTGTACACTGGTTTACTTTTCTTGGTATTGATATTCAGTTGCCAAATATTAGATCACTTCTCCAGCCTCCCTGAATCCCTCTTTATGCTATTATTTCCATCACACTAGCCACCCCTCCACAGAATATTGTGTTGCCTGCAAATAGACTCACATTTCCCTGCAACCTCACCCTTATATATTTTTAGCTGTATTCTTGGCTAAAATGGTTGGCTAGCATTTGTGGCCTTCTTAGATGTCCTCATAGTGAACATATGGGAGGAGATGCACACTGTCAACTGCAGGAGAGTATTACAGCTTGAGAATAAAGATGCACAGCACTCTTGCCAATTATCTACTCAAAAATACTTTATCCAGATTTCATGCCATGACTATTCCGACACATTTATACTGACATGGGACATAGGAATGACCCGGGCAACTACAGACCGGTTGGCTAGCTAATGTGTAAATTCAGGGAGGCCATCCATAAGAAAAGGCTAGTAGGTAACCTGGAGAAAACTGGTGGACAAGCTGTACCATGGGTTTATGCCTGGGAGATCCAACCAAAAAACCTGATTGATTCCTTTGACTGGGTCACAAAAACAGTAGACAAAGGCCAAGTGGTTGATATCATATACTTGGACTTCATCAAGGCCTATAACTCTGTGTCCCATAGGAAATTGATCAGTAAACTAGTGGATCTGGGGGACCGGGGGTAAGCATGAGACTTTCTGGATGGGTAGCCAATTGGTTGATAGGCAGGACCCAGAGTGTGGTAGTGGTAAGGGACCTCTCATGATTTAGGGAAATCACTAGCAGGGTCCCTCAGGGCTTGGAGCTTGGACTGGTGTTGTTTAATGTCTTTTTTTTTATTGCAACTGATAGTTCTCCTTCCCCCAACAGCCACCTTCTGCTCAACATCCCCAGCTCCGTCCCCCGGATTTACTGGGGCTTACCTTGTGGTCAGCCCGGGAGTGGTGCCTGTGGAGAGTCAGCATCATCCTGCCATCAGGGATTTTTCCATTTTTGCTCCCGCCTCGTTTTCCATCCGCGTACCATGCAATGGGTGCAGCAGCCATCTCCACCTCTGCAGAGGCAGCCAAGCACCCTGGGCACGGTTGAATCTCCTGGCTGTGCTATCCGCAGCACAGACCCCCCACCCTCACCCTGAGGAAGGAGAACTGTAATACTCAATCCTTACCTCCCCGCTGACCCCCGAGCAACCCAAGTCCATTCCCGAACCCGGGTCACCGGTGTGGCATGAGGTGTGGCATCCAGCGCCTCAACCCTCAGCACCACCGGGCCGGCATTGTTTAATGTATTCATTAATCACATTGCAGAAGACATGAAGGACACAATTTGCTTGTTCACAGATGACACCAAGCTCTGTGGAAGTGTGGATACAGCAGAAGATACACAGGGCCTAAAGAAAGATTGGTCAGGTTCAAGAGGTGGTCCAGAATGTAGCAACTTGGGTTCAGTGAGAAGAAGTGAAAAGTTATGCACATTGGAGCCAAGAACCCAAGGATAGGGTACAGCCTGTGAGGGGTCCTAGTGCCAAACTATAGGAGGATTAAGACCTGGGAGTGATGATCACTAGTGACCTGAAACATTACTCACACTGCAAAAAAAAACAATGGCAAAAGCCAACAGAATGCTAAGCTTCATGACCAGGAGGAGCTGCAGCAGGTGGGAGGAAGTTATATTGTCATTATATACAGATCACTGGTGCAAGTTCACTTTGAGTATGTTGTGCAGTACTGGCGTCCCTACCTGAAGAAGGACATTAACTTTAAAGAGGCAGTCCAGAGGACAGCAACTAAGATGGTTAAGTGTCAGCAGAGCAGGACATATGAGGAGAGGCTGGAGAATCTGAACATGTACTTCCTGGAGGAGAGTAAGGGGAGCGGGGCATTACTAAGATCTTTAAGTACAAGAAGGGCATTAACAAGGTGAGCAAAGAGGGCTTGTTTAGTCTCAGTGGCAATGACAGTATATGGGGACACTGCTTTAAAGTGGAGGGAGGCAGGTTCAGGAGAGAGATCAGGAAACATTTCTTCACAGAGAGGGTGGTTGCAGGGTGGAATGCGCTCCCTGAAGAGGCGGTCTCACTAGTCACTGTGTAGGGCTTCAAAATGGAGTGGGACAGGGTAAAGGGTAAGATCAGAGCCATGAGGGGAGCGGGTAGAAAGGGGCATAGCAGTAGGGAATGGGGCAGGGTCCTTTGTTACTACTTTTGACTCTGCAATATAAGCAGACTAGATAGACCACTAGGCCTTCTACTGCTGGCACTTTCCTATGTTTGTATGTACATATTTTGGTAGCTAAAAGTATCCTCTAAAAATATACATGTTTACCTGAATTGGTGATTCCCCTAAAGGCAAGGGATTGAAATAAATTAGTGGACATCATGGGCAGGCATAGTGGCTCCAAACTATGGCAGCAGCTCCAGCAGCAACCTCCTTAAGGATGTCTTTGAGTGATTCTACAAAAAAAAATATGCTTCAGTTGATGAAACAAGAAATAAATTCATTTAAATCTGCTGTTATTACACTGGAGTGAAAAAAGAATACAGCAGTTTTTTAACAAAGCACAGGATACCGACACAAAGAAATTCATAGTTAAAATGTACCAAGTAGGTATTACAATGCAGGCAGGCACATCTTCAAGCATTTACCAGGCTTGCTTTACCACTATGGTAAGATATAGAATTGCATAGTTAGTGGCTGGGGTTCAGACCTTTTCCTCAACAACATTGGCCAGCCCAGAGCAAGTAGGCAATGGTCTACTTTTATGTTTTAAATGTTCTATGAGATTACCTTAAGGTTAGCAAGCAATGTGAGAAGGCAGTAGGGAGGGCTGGGGGTATACTGGGATGCATAGGGAGAGGCATCACCAGCAGAAAACAAGAAGTTGTTATCCATCTGTACAGACAGTTTGTGAGACCTCATCTGGAGTACTGTGTCCAGTTCTGGAGACTCCATCTCTGCAAGGACATAGACAAGATAGAGGCAGTCCAGAGGAGGGCAACTAAAATGGTGCAGGGTCTGCAAGAGAAGCCATACGAGGAGAGACTAAAGGAGCTTAATATGTATACCCTTGAGGAAAGGAGGGAGAGGGGGGACATGATAGAAACATTTAAGTACTCAGTGGAATCAACAAAGTCCAAGAGGGCAGCATCTTTCAGAAAAGGAGATGTGCAAGAACAAGGGGACACAATTTAAAGATGGGGGCAGTTCAGGGCAATGTGAGAAAGTATTTTTCACAGAGAGGGTAGTGGATGCATGGAACAGCCTTCCTGAGGAGGTTGTGGGCTCTAAAACTGTGGGAGAATTCAAGAATGCATGGGACAGACATAAGGCAATTCTTGTGGGGGGTTGGAAGAAATAGGCTGTTGGTTAACTAGGGTCTGCGGCCTATCCTGTAGGTAGGGAAATGGGCAGACTAGGTGGGCCAAGTAGTCCTTATCTGCCGTAAAAGTCTATGTTTCTATGTTTCTATGTAAATGAGCCTCTGTCATGTTGTGGCCACATCTCTCCATTTGTCCGGGAAGGCAGGAGTGGTAGTTACCTTCTTTTGTAATAAAGAATAGCGCCAGGTGGGGCCTACTGTAGATCTACTCTACCCCAGAATGTTGAGGAATGGTTTCAAGATATGGAAAAAAATGCTTCAAGCCTCCCTCTGGCACTGAACATCACCCTGTGAAACTGTGCACTCTGAGCTATTGCCACTAGCCATTTCACCATTGGAGAACCTGAACTTTGTTACCAGGACAGTAGGATCTGGTACTTGGCTTCCATGGTGAAAGTATACAGAAGTGTACCATGGCCATGCATTGCCGAGCTTTGGTGGGAGTTGTGACAGGTCCCCCAGCAACTAAAAAGCTGTGCAAAGGGAAATAGGCAACCTAACCATCTTTTGGCAAAACTTTTCTATTTCTGTCCACCAAGGCTCTATCAAGAGACACTACCAAAAAAATATGAGCTGTGGTGCCAGACCCATTACTGTGGTACCAACAATGGTTAGAGGCCATAAGGTCGATGTGAACCAGATGCTGGGGGGTGTGGTGCCAGGGAAATAGGATCTTTTTTTTATTTTTTTAATTAATTGAAGACATATCAATGGACATAGTGTGAATTTTACACCCGCATTTTATCCCATTTCTGAGGGGTCATTCAGTTGCTAGATCCTCTTCCCATTTAGATTTACAGTATATGTTGATAAATTTAGTTCAGGTTTCACTAGTAGCTTCTTGTATACAGCCCCACTCACACTGGCCTGTAGCCTGACCTTTTTAAGTTCTGCCAGTGCAGGTTCAATTCTGCACTACAAAAGCCGAGATTCAAGTGTATACCATAGCTGCAAATAATGCCAGAAATCAATTCTGGGAATAGCATACTGGCTCTGTAGCTCATAGAAGAATATCAGCATACTATTTGCAATGTCAAGGACCTGCCCCACTGTGTACAGTTCTGTTTCTTCCTAAGAAGCCTAGTTTAGTGACTGATTCACAGTTAGTATAATAGAATTGTGCCATATTAGTTCAAAAGGCCCGAAAGTTTTAAAAATCCATATAATGTGCTTTACTATTGAATTCCATGATATGATAGTATAGGTTATCATAGAGTTCTAACAATGTTTGGGTGGCACCGATGATCCATAGAAGGTTGATGCTGCAGGAGAGATTGGATCAGGTGCAGTCTTTGTAAGATCTTCTCTACTTGTACCCAGTCTTGGCTCATTTGCCAAGGGTTTTGTGTCCACCTCAGAGCACTTGAGACCACAAATGCAACATGGTATAAATAGGCCATGGTAGATCCCACCCCCTATTTGTGTAGGTTGCCTGAGGAGTGGCTTTACTAAATCTAAGCTTCTTGGCCCCCACAAGAATTTAGAGAGAATTTGGTCCAATCTTTCCTACTATTTGGAGCAAATCCACATAGGGAAGTGCCTAATACAGTACAGCAACTTAGGTAAGGCCATCATTTTAAAAGCAGATATTTTCCCTCCCAGTGAGAGGTTAAGTAGAAGGGAAAAAGGAACAACACTCAACTGGAAGAGATAGGGTCATATGACTGAATCAATTCCTTTTTAGGGCTGCAGTGGGAAAAGCCCTGCAGACCTCTTGCTATCAAAAAAGGACTCTGCATTGGGGGCATGGTCTAGCCACCATCGACATGGCTGCCTAAATCCTGAGCTCTTCTGAGTCCACTGACAATCCGTGTCTGGCTGACCTAATCCCGGGATGTGATCTACCTCAAAAAGCAATGCACTACTCGGGTAACCATCCCTAATTAACTGGTGTGACTATTTCACTGGTCTTCGGTGCGATAAAGCTACTAAGAGTGCCGGTATTTGCGAGTTGCTCACTCAGATAGGCGGTGAAGCCGTGACTGCAGCTTTCAAGCTATACCCACTTCTGTCTCTCGTCTCTGACCTGGAACATTACAAGAATCTAGTGCTACAGCTTCCTCCACTCAGAAAATGGCATCGGGAGAACCCTCGAACAATCCTCCACCAGTACTACCTGCAACTCCTTCATCCAATTCAATGGGGGACTCACTCAGCTATATTACCCAAATGCTTGAGGCCTTGCTGCTTCGGGTAGACGATGTAAGCTCCAATCTCACAGGTACCACTGCTGATGTCCGCCGACTGCAAGACAGGTTAAATGTGGTGAAGCAACAAGTGGAAACTCTAGAACTGCAACAAGTGCTATTAAACAGAAAAGTGGAACTGCAAGAAGAAAAACTGAATGTGTTACTGGACAGGATAGAAGATCAAGAAAATAGGGGGAGACACAATAATCTTCAGATGATAGGCATACCAGAGGGATCTGAGGGAGTTTCTATGGAGAAATTCCTGAATGAAATACTTCCTACAGTTCTGGGAGAGCACTGAAGAGGCCCGGTAGAGGTGGAGCAGGCCCATTGCATCACAGGCAGAAAAGACAGGCTGGCACCATCTCTGAGGCCAATTGTGGCCTATTTCCTGAGGTACTCAACCAAGGAGAGCACCCTAAGAGCAGCTCGTGATCTGGGCGAAATTAAATGGCAAGGAGCAACTATTTTCTTCTGTAGGAATTTTGCTCAGGACACTGCTAGTAAACGCCACGCTTTCGGCCCCTTAAAGAAGTTTCTGGCTGCACACAATTTTCACTATATATACAGGGACTTACCAATCTCCTAGTGTCCAAGAAAGGGAGGGAGATACTTGCAGACAATCCTGGTGAGGTTGAGCGCTGGATCGGTAAACTGTGGCCTAAACTACCCCTTCAGCCTACATCCCCCAGAAGGCTATGGGACGTTTCAGTAGCTCCTGTAAGCAATAGGAAGTTTTCATCAGGAGAACGATTCTCTAGGGACCATTACTCAGCCGGAACAGGTGCATCTCTTAATGACTCCCCCAGGATGAGGAACGCACCACGAATGATTCCCTTGGCTGTGTCTACCCCACTGTCTGCAGCTGAACAAAGATCTCTTCCTTCAAGATTCTCAGAACTCACTCCATGCCACAGTCAGTGCTCGACCAGCGGTCAGCAACCCATACTGAACCTGCACAAAGTGGCACCTCCAGCCAAAATACCTCGAGATGATTCATCTGGGTCTCTTGCAGACTGTCAACCACCATGTGCTGACCCCTCACTTGTGGAGCATACAGCCTCTATGGACTGGGCTGACATTTCTGATGCATCATTAGTCGAAGTAGTGGACTATACTGGGAAGCTCACACATGGAGATAAAACGTATGCCGCCACTGTTTCTAAAACATTTCAAGACACTGTAGGAGCAGTCTTGGGTCATTAAACTGCACACTAAATTACTGCCAACATATAATGCAACTCCCAATGGTCGAGTTCAGTTCTGTCAAAATAATAGTAGTGGTACTAAGAGTTTGTATCTGCTTAATTGACTGGTGCATTATACTGCCTAGCATTTCATCTTTTAAATATAATGCTATGGTTGCAGCTCCACCAAGTGTTTAAGTTTAAGTGGCTCAATTACACACATGCCATGCCTCAGCAGGTTACTAGACCAATAATCGGCCCTTATTGTGCTCGATTAGGATGGTTACCCATCCGCCCCATTCACAACCCAAGTACACTCCACCTCCACCTCCTCCCAGAGTTGCACCGGTCGTCGGAGGACTGTCATTGGATGAGGAAAGGCAAGGTGTCTCTGCTTGGCTTGCTCCTCTTCCACCGCATGGTAGCTTGTTTAGCTGAGGGTACACCATCATTTTGTGCCTCGCGTTTAGCGCTGAAGTGCTGCAGAATTGCAGTAGTTACTTAGACTTGCACCCTACCTTTGGTACAGGTATTTTGAAGTTGTGTTTCCTTTTTTCATACCTGTGCCTCTTGGCTCTTGATAGCTTTTGTACAACTGTTGCAGCAGTTTGCATTGCGGTGTTTAATCTGTTACAATCTTTTTATACACCTTTTGAACAGCAATGCATTCTTACCTCCCTGACCCCCATCAATATCCAAACAGTGGTAAGGAAGAGAAGTTCACTTTACTGAAGTACGCTCAGGGGGGGGTTTCACCTTCGGTACATCCTCAAGGGGTAAGTACCCCAACGATTTATACCTGTGACAAATCATGAATGCCTCCCAGGTTCAAGGCCTCCGGCTAGTATCTTGGAATGTTAATGGCCTCAATCATCCTATTAAGCATACTAAGGTCATACAATATCTTCGTTCTCTGCACATAGATATAGCTCTCCTTTAGGAGACACATCTTCTCTATAAATCCATTCCCTGACTTAAAAAATCATGGGTTGGAGCCGTTTATGCTAGCTCCGCTGCATCTAAATCCAAGGGAGTTACCATTCTCATTCTCAGGTCCAGTACATGGGTGGTAGAAGACTGAAGATCTGACTCCCAAGGACAATGGATTTTGGTTAAATTGACATCGCCTACTGGGACACTGATCTTGGGAAACGTATACGTCCCTAATTCTGACCAGCGAGATTTTTTCCCCCAGCTTCAGCCAAGCTATTTCCTCTTTTGAACAGCCCAATACCAACACCCCTCTTATTATAGGGGGAGACTTTAACTTAGTATCTGACATTTTTTTAGATAAATCAAAACCCACCCCTCAAACCCACCCTCGAGCCCACACCGCCCTACAAGACCTACAGGCGGAATGGGGACTCGTAGATGTTTGGGGGCGAGACAATCCATCTGGGCAAGACTATTCCTACTTCTCCACTGCTCATGGAATATTTAGTTTCATTGACTATTGGTTGGTGAGCAATGCAGCATCAGGAGGAATCTTCCATAACTCCATAGGTAGTATTATTATCTTGGACCATGCGCCATTTCTCACCATGTATACCCCTGTTGGCCAGACACTCACCGGAACGAGGTGTAGATGTAATCCCCTACTAGTCAAAGACCCAGAGTTTAAACAGGCAATGATTAAAGCCACCAGGGAATATTTTGCCCTCAGTTCCAACTGTGGTGTACCCACAAGTACAGCCTGGGAAGCCTTTAAGGCCACACTTAGAGGTCACATTATAGCCTTTGCAGCCCACAGAAATAAAATGAGGAAAAAATCAATAGAGGGCCTAAAATTTGAGCTTAAAGACCTAGAAAAAACGGTTTAAGGCCTCCCTGGCTCAGGCCGGGGACACAACCCTATACCATAGAATAGTAGGACTCAAGTACCAAATTAATGCTCTGTTGCACAACAAAGCAGAATGGCTAATGTTGAGAGCTAAACATTTACACTGGGAAGGGGAAGACAAAGGAGGTAAACTTCTTGCCTTCCAGTTGCGTAAACAACAGGCATCTGTCAAAATTCATGCCCTTCGAACATCCTCAGGTCCGCTTACTACTGACCCTGCTGGTATTAATGAGACTATGACACTGTTCTATCAAAAGCTATGCAAATCTCAAACCTCCCTATCTCCCATCCAAGTGACCCAAGATGTCCACACTTTTTGTTAACAGTTTAATATTCTGTCCCTACAACCAGAACAAGCCAATATGTTACATGCCCCAATCACCATTTCGGAGATCCAACACGCCCTTTCCCAAATGGCACACGGGAAGGCCCCTGAACCTGATGGGATGAAGGTTGAATTATACCAGGAACTAGTGCAAGAGATAGCGCAGCCCCTGCTGTTGGCATTACAAGATGCCCACAATACGGGCTCCCTCCCTGGTACGATGAGAGAAGCTTTAGTCACACTTCTCCCTAAGAAATCTACTGACCCTTATAACTGTGCTAATTTTTGACCCATCTCATTGCTCCCCATTGATACTAAAATTCTGGCCAAAGTTTTAGCTACCAGAATGCACACAGTATTAGCCTACCTAATACACCTGGCTCATCGGGGGGTTCATGCCAGGTAAGGTTAGATCAGATAATACTAGATTATTACTTAATCTGAAATGGATAGCATCTAAGGCCAACACTCCTATGGTGGCCCTAGCAGTCAACTTTGCTAAAGCGTTTGATTCCATAGAATGGAATTATATCCATGAAGTTCTCTACTTCTACGGCTTTGGCCCCCAGTTTCGTCATTGGGTCTCGACATTATACAACTCTCCCTTAGCTAAAGTACTAACGAACTTGGATATTTCCCACCTTCCCTTTATATAGGGGCACTCATCAAGGATGTCATCTATTCCCCCCTGCTGTTTCTGATTGCTCTAGACCCACTGATTAGAGCATTGGCCAATGCTCAAGGGCTGTCGGGCATCCCAGTGCATGGTAAGTCATATGCAGCGGCGGCATATGCTGATGATTTACTACTCACCCTTTCTCATCTTCAGCACTCTCTTCCAATAGCTTTGCCAATTCTGTAGGATTTTGCTTCCCTCTCTGGGCTTCAGGTCAATCATCAGAAGACCATGCTAGCCCCTCTCAATCACCTATGCACACAGGACTGTTTAAAAGGCACAGAGCTAAGTTGGGCACCTCAGGGGTTTGCCTACCTTGGAATCTATATCTCCTACAAATGGGATCATCTAGAAACTTTTAACTTTACCCCCTCCTGAAACAAATAGCTACAGAAGTAGAGAGATGGCACAAACTACACTTATCATTACCCGGTAAAGTGGTCGCCATACATATGCTTTTACTTCCCAGGATTACATATCTGTTAATAACCTTCCAATTCATTTCTCATCTAAAGTATTCTCCTCCCTTGAGATGTTGGTAACTTTCTTTCCTTGTGATGGGAAGGCACACAGGTGGGGGAAGCAAAAACTCCAGGAGCACTGATCCAGAGGGGGTTTAGGGGTCCCTTGATTCCAAGGTGACCCTATTGCAAGTACAACAGCTCAAGCTACTAAATGGCTTACACCATCCAATGTACCACCTCCCCGTGGGTAACCCTTGAAACCAATATAATGGCTCCTACTCCACTCAGGGCCCTGTTGGGACCAGATGGGCCATCCAACAGAGGACTTCCTCCTGTTTTAAGGGAGTCTCATCACGCATGGCACCATATCATGACTCTATCACATACTCCCAAGGAAGCTTGCCCCCTCCCATTGAGGTATGCCAAACTATGGTGCAATAACTATGTCACCCTCGAGGGACAACCTATTATATGGCCTTCCTGGGAAGCTAAAGGAATTCGTTATGTACAAGATTTAATGTTGGTGGACACCATAATGTCCTTTGACCAACTTAAGCAGAATTTCCACCTCCCCAATAATGATTTTTGGCTCTTCCTTCAAATACACAGCCTTCTTCATAAACTTGTCTCCCAATACAAGCCATGTAAAAAATGGGCCTGGCTGGCTACGCTACATAGATCTCCCTTTGCTAAGGGCCGCATAGGGAAATTCTATAGCACTTGGAGAGACTCCCAAGCTGACCCCTCTGAGCATTGTAGGGTGAAATGGGAATCAGACATGGGCCTAGCCATTTCTGCAAAAGCATGGTCTGGTTATCTTAAAGACTCACATAAAATGTACAGAGACTCCAAATGCCAATTCCTGCAGCTTAAGATACTCCTGCAGTTGTACAGGACTCTGGTTGTTCTGCACGCGGCCAGACTTCTGCCTCACTCCAAGTGTTGGTGGTGTCAACAATCTGAATCTCATCTATTCCGCATATTATGGACATGTCTCATGATAGCTACCTTTTGGTCTACCATTGCATGTGAATGCGCCAGTATCCTGGACACTAGGGAGTTGCCATTAGAACCCAAATTACTACTGGGAGATTCCTCTGGGTTAACCTTCCCATCTAGGCCGCATAGAGAATGAGTCATGCTGGTCTCCCTAGAGACCAAAAGACTGCTCTTTATGCACTGTAGGCAACCTATTAAACCAATCATTGCTATGTGGCATGCCGTCCTGGCACAGCTGGCCTTTATGGAGCATCTTTCACACTCTCATCATGGCCAAGTGGAGTATTTTTTCAAGAAGTGGGGAGCATATCTGCACTCCCCACTTTATAAAATCCCCCCCACCTCAAACCCCGGCCTTAGTTTGAGATAAAGATAGTTGGTTTTTGTTGTTTCCCTCTGTTTGTGGAGTTCTGGGTAGTCTTGACCAACACTGCTGTATGTTTAACACTGTTTGGCTATATCGCATTGATGAAAAGCACTGGAAATTGTTGAACCTTGATCCTCCATATATATATGGTACATTGTAATATGTATTGTGTATGTTGGGTATCTGAATCGAACATGGTGTAGTTTGTACAGAAAATATCTGTTACATGAGGTGTAAAATTGTAACCTTTAAAAGAAAATTTTCAATAAAAATCTTCTATAATAAAAAAAAGGACTCTACATTCTTTCCAACCGAACAGCCTGTTAGAGTTGTACCACAATTCACATCCACATCCGTGGAACACTCTACTCGCACTGCATTATGTCTTATTTTAAAAAAAAAAATCGGCTCCATCCTGATCGTGATGCTGGGTGACTGGACACCACCAGTGTCACTCTTATGTTTCTGGGGGGTTTGTTGGGTGGTGGGTGCTGAGAGGAAGGGTTGGGTGGGAGAGATATCTCAAATTTTAAAGAAAAAAATGGTAGTCATGGCAGAACACAGCACACTCTGCTGTGTCCAAGATGGTCATCACACTCCATTGTGCATGCGCTAGTCGCACATGCGCAATGGAGTGCAGTGGCCATCATAGACATGGCAGAGTGTGCCATGTTCTGCTGCGACCACAATTTGCTTTTTCTTTAAAATTAGAGATATCACCACTGGCCCATTGGCACAGCAGTTGGATTTCCACTTGTGATGCCGGCAACCCAGGAACAGACCCAGGATGTCGGAGGGCTGGCAGGGTGGTGGAGAAGGATGGATCATCCCAAAGACTGCTCTCCTTCTCCGGGGGGAGGGAGGGGAGTGTGAACTGTGTTTGATGGTCCCCTGGTGGAGGTGGGGGTACCACAGCAACTGGCACCAGAAGGTAATATGAGGGGTTGGGCAGACACCGGTCATCATTGCATGTCCCCACCCCTGCATACAGTGGGAAAAACACTTCTGCCTTCCACCTAGATGAAGTCTGCCCCTCCACTCTGATGAGCATCCAGGCCAGCTTCCTGACCCATCCTGTCAATTGCAGCAGTAAGGAGGGCCAGTGCTGCAACCCCACCCTGGGGGGCAAACTAGGGGGTATCAGGGAGTCGCAGCTAATGTGGGAGTAGGAGCGGGAGCGAGAGTGGAGAGGGCCATGACTGATGCTGAGGTAACAGCAGCAGGTAGCAAGAAAAAACATACTAAATTAAAAAAAAATAGAGATATCTCCCCCACCCAACCCTCCTCACAGCATTCACCACCCCACCCCCACTCCAGAAACATAAGAGTGACATTGGGGTGCCCAATCCTCAGTGTTGTGATAACGATGTTGCAGATTTTTTTTCAAATTAAATTAAATTATTCATACCCCTCCCAGCCCTCCCTCTAAGCACCCACCACCTCCTTCAGAAACATGAGAGTGACACTGGGGTTTCTCAGTCCCCCAGTGTCCCAATCAGAACTTCTCCATTTTTTATTACATATTCCCCACCCAACCCTCCCTCTCAGTGCCCCCAGAAACATAAAAGTGACACCAGGTGTGTCCCCGTGTCGCGATGGGAATCCTTGGTCCTGTTTTTTTTTTTGTCACCTGTAAAAAGGAAACCATCTTTCGACATCTTTTACACCATTCCTTACTCCCCACCCTACCTTCCTACTAAGCACCCACCACCCGCACCACTCCAAGCCCTTACTTTCCCATTGGGGGTCCAAAGTCGTAATCCTCTCTGGATCACAGACACATCTTCACTCTTCAAAGCTGAACAACAAACTGAAGGAACAGGTATGTGGTTCAATGTATTTCATTTCATTTTCATTTTTTTCAATTTTTTATTCTTAACCTGGAGATCGACTGGACACTGCCCTTTTTCAGCCATGCCTGACACTAAGCATTACAATACAAATTCACATAAGCAAACAGTTATTTACATTTACAAACATTATCACAGTACAAACCATTAAACAATAAGTATTTAAAGTGCAATTTCAATGGGGTTGGAACTTAGTGGCATAACTGTGGCATTTTTTCATATTTTTGACCCACAATTTTCAACATGCCTTCTTTGGGACCCTATCTCATGAACAATTGAACTGTCATTAGGAAAATCTGTCCTGAAAAGTAACTTCGAGGTCCCTGCACAAAATAATCTTTCAAGCAGGAGTTGAACATTTTCTCTGCCCTTGTTCATGAGGTGGGGTCAGAAGAAGGCTATGTTGAAAATTTGGTGTAAAACATAGAAACATAGAAAATGATGGCAGAAGGGGACTCATTGTCCATCGAGTCGGCCCAAACAAGATATCCTGGGACCTATTGTGCACCGGTGTTCTGTTCTCCTAGACACACAGCCTAGCCCTTGCCAGGGTCCTGTTTTTTTTTTTTTCCAATTGTTTAAACAGGTGAGATACACTAAGCTGAAATCTTGTTTACAGGTGCAACCTGGGAGCACAGGGAGGTTAAGTGACTTGCTCAGGGTCACACAGTATGCAAGTGGGGGCTGTGGGAATCAAACCCAGGTCTCTAGATTTGCAGCTCAGAGCCTTAAACCACTGCGCTTTACTGCCTCCCAAATTGTTGTTCCCAATACTTATCCCACCCACGTTTAAAGCTTGATACTAAATTTGCAGCCACCTTCTCAGGAGGTAATCTGTTCCAAGGTTCCACTACTCTCTCTGAGAAGTAATACTTTCTGATGTCCCTCTTGAACACTCCAACCTTCAATTTCCACTCATGCCCTCTTAAGGTAGAACTGAAGTTCCTGGTAAAAAGCTGCACTTCTGGCACCTTGTTGATGCCTTTAAGAACTCGAAGGTCTCAATCTTATCCCCCTTCTCCCTCCTAGTCTCTAGCGAATACAATTTCAGTGCCCAAAACCTCTTTTCATGGGTGATTTATTGAATGTCATGTATAATTTTTTTTGCCGTTCTCTGGATCACTTCCAGTCTATCAATGTCCTTTCTTAGGTGAGGCCTCAAGAACTGTACACAGTACTCCACAAGAGGCCTCTCTAATGACCAGTAAAGTGGTAGTATCACCTCCCTGTCCCTACTGTCTGTCCCCCTGCCAATGCATCCCAACACCCTGCTAGCCCTGCTGTAAGCCTTATTGCACTGACTTTGCTGCTTGAGGTCATCCCTAATGATGACTCTCTAATCATGTTCCTGAGCAGAGGAGCTCAGCTGGACTCCATTTAGTCAGTATTCTTCTTTGGGGTTGGCCATACCCAGAGGCATCACCTTACACTTCTTAACATTGAAATGTAATTGCCATATTTGTGACCACCATTCCAAATTCTTAAGATCCTCCTGCAGTTGTCTGACTCGCTCTGTACTATCCACTCTTCCGCTGAGTTTTGTGTCGTCTGAAAACAGGGTGATGTTGCCATTTATACCCTCACTGATGTCACTAATGAATACATTGAAAAGGACTGGGCCCCAGGACCGACCCCTGAGGCACCCCACTAGTGACCTGCCTCTCATTAGATTTCACCCCATTTACTACAACATATAAAAATATTAAAAAACAAAGTTATGAGCCTACGTTGAATTTTACGAATGCAGGCTAGTAACTTTGGTAATTTTCAATATTTTTCCCAAAATTTACAACATAGTCACACTTTACAACACCTCATGAATGTGACAGCTGCCATTTTTCAAATCCTAGCCAAAATGTTTTTTTACAACCTGGAAGGTGATTTTGCAGTACCTGCACAAAATCACCTTTTGGGCAGGAGTTGAAAATTTTCTCTGTCATTGTTCATGAGGTGTGGTCATAAGAGGGCTATGTTCTCAATTTGGAGTAAAAATACTAAAAATAAAAAAAAATGCTCAAGCTGTATTGAATTTTGCAAAAGCAGGTTCGTAATTTTGGTAATATTCAATATTTTTTCCATATTGCTTTTTTTCCTTGTTTTTCCATTTTCTCCTAGTACACCTCCTCCCTCTCGTAGCATGAATGTGCATGTGGAGACAAGCACACATCATGGAACCACATTTCTGTGTCTCCCAACCTCTGGCTCTGCCCTCGGCCTCCACAAGGGGGTAGCCATGGAGCGGAATGACAACCCTCCCCTCCCCTCCCCGGGAGAGGAGAGCAGTCCTTTGGACATTCGATCCTCTCCCTTCCCTGCTAGCCCCCAGCAACCCAAGGATGCTCCCAACCTGGGTCACCAGCATGGCATGAGGTGTGGCATCCAGCACCTCAAAATTCAGCACCACCAGGCTGGCCCAATATTCAACATTTTTAACCCAAATTTTCAACATAGCCATTTATTTACAGCACCTCATGAATGTGACAGCTGTTATTTTTCAGCTCCTGCCCAAAATGTGTTTTTACATTTTGAATGTTGATTTCACAGTCCCTGCATGAAATCACCTTTCAGGCAGGATTTGAATATTTGCTCTGCCCTTCTTCATGAGGAAGGGTCATAACAAGGCTATGTTAAAAATCAGGTTTACCAATATTACAAAACAACAGATTTTTGAGCCTATATTACATTTTGCTAACAAAGGTTCGTAACTTTGGTCATTTTCAATATTTTTATACCAAATTCCTTGCCTGCAGCCCTACCGGCTGTGGCCAGAGTTTGTTCATATCAGCTAGGACCAAGAATGAGGGAATTTTAAATAGGTGAAGGACATGAGCTCTAGGACCAGGCCGACTTTGTCAGATCCATACCTGCCCTTCATGAAACCTGTTTGCACATTACTAATATAATGTATGGGAACCGCTTACTGTGCATAGAAATCAGCAAGAAGACAAGCTTGTTGTGCCACCATTGTGATGTCATGCTGCTGCTGTTGTACCATTGTTAGTACGTTACAACAATGGTACAACAGCATTGTTTGTCTTTGCGCATGCACAAGTTGCAGTGCTTAGAACTTCAGAAAGCAGCTGCGGTGGTTCAGTGATGGTGCATAAAGTTCAAATCAAACAGTAAGTGCTGATTTCATTTTTAAAATCTTGCATGGAACACAACATGACACCAATACAGAGGCTATGGGGACTGGGACAGAGTGGAGTGGAGTGTTGTCATTGACTTTGGTCAGGTGGGGGGTTAGGGGATCCCTAACATAGCAGCTCGACTGCCGAAGAAGTGACCAGTAATTTATTTACTTTTGCCCATACACTATATAAGAAAATGGACAGGCAACAGTAAACAACAACTTTGCTGTTCACTTCATGAGGTTGTATGACAACCGAAAACCTCTCGAGCTTCGCTCTCAAAGTTTACACTGTTGTTATGACAATCTCTCAAAGTGAACAACATTGTTGTTGTTCACTGTTACCAATCCATTATCCTCTGTATGGGAGGGGGAGAGGGGCTTTAATCAGGCGGCTAAAGTTTTCATGAATATTTTAACTTCTAAATTTAATAGTGAGATAGAGTGGAAATTTGTACACTGGTCCATACTTTTCCCTGGCTTGGGGACTACTGTGATAAGGACGGTCCTCATGGTCATAGAAAGGGTTATACTTTAAAGGGCCACAGTGAAGACATTTAGGACATACAGTGCCACTAAATTAGGGAACAATTTTTATACAATACATCACTCAGAAGGCCATCGTGCCCCAGTACCATTTTGGGAGACAGTTCAGAAATGGGTTGTATTATTCCTCTTCTGTAATGTGTCTCTCTACAATTTCCTTATCCTGCCATGATGTCTTAGGAAGAGGGCATTGGGTAAAAAGGCTTTTAAGTGATGTGGTGTTGTGAACATATGTGACTCATATTATGACCTATAAAAGTCCTGGAAGGCTTTATTGATTTTCAGAGGTTCATGAATAGTGGTGTCATTGGTCAAAGGGATGGAGGGAATGTCTGCCTCTGTTCACGACTTCCAGAGCCTTTATGCCAGCAGCTTGCTCATGCACTCCCCTGACTCCCAGTACTTTTGCCAGTAAAACAGAGCCACCCTCTCTGCTTTGTGTTGCAGGCTACTATTCAGCTGTTACTATACTCTTAGCAATTCGACCACCATAACATCCTTTTTCCAGTTTAGACAGAGTACTTTCATGTTCTTAGACTAGCTGTTTATATTTTTTGTTTTGAGCTGATGCGAGCTGATAGTCCTCTCTCATATGATGGATTTGAAGGCCTCACAGAGTGTGGCTTTTGCAGCTGGAGGGTCAGGTTAGACAAAAAAATAGGAAACTTCCTTAACAACCCAGTTAGTAAACTTTTTTGAGTGCAAAAAAAGGGATTGAGCTTCCATTTGGGGGATCTACTGTATGTGCTGCAGTTATAAATTGAGCATCCATAGCTACAGAGGCATGGTCTGAAATAGGGATGGGTTCAATGTTACATGCAACAAGATTGGAGAGGGAGGATTTTATTAACTAATGATATAAATCCTTGAGAAGGAATTATGAACCCCCAAGAGGAAGGCATAGGTTACATAGGTTACAAACTGTATTTCTTGTACAAGCTAAATAGACAATTCAGTCTTTGTTGCTCACCTTTTGTCAAAGGTTGTGTTTTTACTGATGCAATATGTATTGAGTTTTGTCTTAAAATTCTCCATACTGTGGCTACCCACCACATTTATTGGAAGATTGTTCCAAAAAGACACTACCCTTTGAGAAATCCACACTCCCCAACTTTTGGTGTGAAACAAGTCACCTTTGAGCTAGAGTCCATCTGATCGTGTATCATATGGTGTATCTCTCAATTCCAACTCCATGCAGTCCCATAGATTGTGATTATTAGAGGCTCTACAGGATAAACTGAGATCACTTCTCAGCCTGTGGCACTCTGTGTACATTCCCAATTTATCCAACCTTTCTCTGTAATTAAGATTTTGCATAGCAGTTAACATTTTCGTTGCTGTACGTTGACCCACATCCAGGGTTCTAATCCCACTTTTGGAGTGTGCTGCCTAAATGCAGCCTCGCCAATAATGTATAAAAAGGCATCAGTACCCTTTTATCCTTTTTGTTTATGTGTCTGCAAATACAAACTAGTATACCATAGCACTTTTTGGCAGTATGCGTACAGTGTTTAAGTTCAAGTCATCAGTTACAGTAACTCCCAATCATTTTTCTTTGGTTGTTTCTCTTAGTATTTGATCTTTAAGTACATATTTTATTCTTTTATTGTTTGTCCCTTGGTGCAGTACTGAAAACTACCCCACACTGAAATCCAGTTTATGTTCAAGAGCCCAGTGTTCCAGCTTAGATACTGTAGCTCCCTCTTGGAGTTATCAATTTTAGACATGGTGCTGACCACCGAATCCACTTTGCCGTAACTGGCAAATTTTGAAAGCCAGACTCCCTCATCACTGCTCATAGAGGACAAATAGATGTTAAATAAGCAACGTCCCAGTTCTAACCCCTGTAGCATCCCACTAGTCACTGCTGTCCATTTTGATTTTTCCCATCTGAGTGTTACTTGTTGTTCTCTATCTCTTACCCAGTAATCTATCCAGTTTACCAATCTTGGGTTTCATCCCTTGCTACTCAGTTTGTTTATTAATACTGGGTGAGGCACAAGGTCAAAGATCTTGCTGTAATCCAGGGAAATAATATCTGCTTGCTGTCCCTGATCCAGAGTCATAGATACATAGATACATAGACAGTGTTGGCAGATAAGGGCCTATGGCCCACCCAGTCTGCCCATTTGAGCTTGTAAGTTCAGTTTGTTTTCCTAGAAGTCTGTTGCCCCTTACCCCTAACCTCCAGAATTCCTTTATGTCTATCCCATGCATTCTTAAATCCCGTGATTGTTTCAGCCCCCACCACTTCCTCTGGCAGGGTGTTCCACTTGTCCACCAATTATTCTGTGAAGAAATTCTTCTCATGTTTCTCTGAATCATCCTCCTCCAACTTCATCCCATGCCCTTAGTCCTGGAACATTTTTTCGCTTAAAATAGTGTTTTCCTGCACCCTGTTCCTCCCTGTAAGATACTTGTATGTCTCTATCATATCCCTTTCTCTCCTCTCTCCTCCAGGAGTACATGTTCAGTTCCTTCAACCTGTCTTCATAGGACTTGTGATGCAATCCATGCACCATCTTTGTTGCCCTCCTCTGAACCTTCTCTACCCTGTCTATGCCCTTCACGTGGAGGTATGGTCTCCAGAACTGTACACTGTACTCCAGGTGGGGCCTCACTAGTGTTTTGTATAGCTGAATTATGACCTCCTTTTCCTGCTGGTGATTCCCTGCCCATACATCCCAGCAACCTATTTGCTTTACCTGCTGCCTTGTCACACTGTTTCCTACCTTGAGGTCATCAGAGATGATAACCCCAAGATCCCTTTCCTGCTTGGTGCATGCTATATCCTCACCCTCAACTGATATATTGTGCCAGGGTTTTGTGCCTCATATGCATTATCTTGCACTCTTTGCATTGAATTTCAACTGCCAAACCCTGACCATTCTTCAAGTTTCTTCAGGTCACTTCTCATTCTGTCTACACCCTCTGGTGTGTTTACTCTGTTACAGAGCTTTGTGTCATCAGCGAACAGTGAAATTCTGCCTTCTAGGTCCCAGCAATGTCACCGATGAAGATATTGAATAGACCAGTCCCAGCACTGATCCCTTGGTACCCCCACTGGTCACTCTTCCCTCTGTGGAGTGACAGCCATTTACCACCACCCTCTGTGTCCTGCCACCCAGCCAGTTACCTACCCACCACACTACTGTCCTGCCAACACCCATATTCCCCATTTTGTGTGATAGTCTTCTATGTGGCACAGTGTCAAAGGCCTTGCTGAAGTCCAGATAGGCCATGTCCACTGCCCTCCTCTGATCCACCTCCCTAGTCACCCAGTCAAAAAATTCAACGAGGTTGGTCTGACATGACCTCCCCCTGGTGAAACCATGCTGCCTTGGGTCCTGTAGTCCATTGACAACCAGATGTTCCACCAATCTCTCCTTCAGTAGTGCTTCCATGATCTTCCCCACTACTGAGGTGAGGCTGACTGCTCTGTAGTTCCCTGCTTCCTCTTTGTTCCCACTTTTGTATAAGGGGACTACATCTGCTGTCCTCCAGTCTTTGGGTACCTCCCTGTTTCAGTGATTGGCTAAACAGGATAGCCAGAGGTTCAGCCACCACCTCTTAGTTCTTTAAGGACCCTGGGTGCATCCCATCTGGCCCCATTGCTTTGTCAACTCTTATTACTTCCAGTTCCTTCAGGACCCTTTCTCGTGTAAAGGGACTTGTGTCCATTTCTGCACCATTCTCACCCCTTGTAGTCCCTTCAGACCCATTACCTCCTCTTCCTCAGTAAAGACTGAGCAGAAATACCTGTTCAATATGTCAGCTTTACTGTTGTCATCCTCCACGCGGCCCCATCCTCCCCTTCATTCTCACTATCCTCCCTTTGTCTTTCTTTTTTTTCACTTATGTACCTGTAAAGGTTTTGTCCCCTCTACCCACTGATTTTGCAATGTGCTCTTCTGTCTGAGCTTTGGCTTCCTTACTGACCTCCCTGCCTCCCTTGCTTCTCCTGGTACTTCTCCTATCCCTTCTGCCTGTGTCTTTTGTATTGCCTGAATGCAATCTTTTTGGCTTTCACTTTCTTTGCTACCTCTTTGGAAAACCATAATGGTCTCCTCTTCCTTTTCCTCTTGCTAACCTGCTTAATGCATAATTCTGTTGTTCTTGTAATCCCCATTTTAAATACTGCCCACTGTTCCTCAACCCCTGATTCCTGTCCCATTCCCCTTAATGCCTCTTTCAAGTATCTCCCCATTTTCCCAAAGTCTGTCCCCTAAAATCCAGGATACGTGTTTTTGTGTGGTTTGGTTCTGCTCTTTCTGTGATTTCAAACCACAATGACTGGTGGTCACTGTTTCCCAGGTGCTCCCCCACTGTTACCCCATCACACTGTCCCTGTTTGTGAGCACAAGGTCCAGTATTGCCTTCTGCTGAGTTGGTTTCATGACCAGTTGCTTGAGAAGGCACCTGAAGGGATTCCAGGATAAATCTGCTCCTAGTTGATGCTGCTGCTGGGATGCTCCAGTCCACGTCTGGAATATTGAAGTCTCCAACCAGTACTACTCACCTTTGTCTGCCATCCTTGGATGGCTAGCATCAGCCCCTATCTGTTTCTTCCTCCTGGGCTGGTGGTCTATAGACCACACCTGTGCAGATGGCTGTCCCCATTTTCCTTTCCAGCTTAACCCACAGTATCTCTCCCCCATTTTGTTCCTCCTGGGTCTCTGTGGCCCTTATGTCATTTTTCACATACAGTGCCACCCTCCCTTCCTGCCTGCTCTGTCTCTTCTGAATATGTTGTAGCCAGGTATGGCCATCTCCCAGTCGTGGTTATCATTACACCAGGTTTCAGTGATGGCCACAATGTCCAGGTCTGACTGCACCATGATAGCCTCCAGATCTTCCATCTTGTTGCTAAGGCTCCTGGCATTTGCACATCATGGCTTTCCATGATTTGACCCCTAGACTGTTTCACTGTTCTACTCCAGCCCTTCCTTGGTTGTCATTTATCCCTAGTTCTCCTTGCTGTCTGCCCTTCTGCTGAATTTTGCCCCTTTTCTGCTTATCCACCCTTGGGCACTAATCTCCATCTTTTGCACACTGCTTTGCAGAGATAGCCTACCCTCTGGTTCACTGGTTCCACTGCTAGCTGTGGGGTGAGAGTAGGTACCCTCCTTGCTGGCCTGCCACCACCCCTTTGCTAGTTTAAATGCTTGTCAATGTAGCATTTAAACTTATCATTGAGTGCTTGGATTCTCCAGGATGGATGCAGGCCGTCAGGCTTGAACAAACCTCCATCCCTCCAGGTGGGTCCCCAGTCACCAATGAATCCAAACCCTTCCTCACAGCACCAGTTCTTCAACCATGAGTTAAAGTTCCTGGTGCATGCACTCCTATGCTCTCCCTTGCCTCTCACAGGTAGTACTTCTGCTAACATTGACAAAAAATCTATTTAGTTGGTCTGACATGACCTGCCCTTTTTAAAACAATGTTGTGTTTGGTAAGCCAAGTTATTTTCCCTCATAAAAAAAAATATTTCCTCCTTAACTATTCCTTTTAAAGTTTTGCACAGAACTGAGGTCAGGCTAACAGGTCTATCATTTTTAAAGTCTGAATTTGCCACCCTTTTTGCGTAGTAGGATGACTGCTGCTTTTCTCTAGCAGTTAACCACATCTCCACTGTCCAATTAAAACTGCAAAGTGTTGGTTACTGATCCAGCCAATTAATCCACCAGTTCTTTAATTACTCCTGGATGCAGGCCATCTGAACATGGTGCCTTGGTTGGATTAACCTGTCTTAATCAGTTTTTAATATTTTGTTCATCAGTCTTGATTCTTGAGCTGGTTCCTTCATACTGAGTATGAGGTTACTGTCCTTAGATCTAAACAGACTACTGAAATAATTGTTTAGAATTTCCACCCTCTGTTTCTCCTCTTTAACCAAGTTGCCTTTTTCATACACTAATGGGACCCCTTGTGATGCATTATTTATTATACGGTTGATGTGATTATAGAAGGCTTTATAATTATCCTTAACCTTACATGTTAACTGCAGCTCATGTTCCCTTTTCTCACATATTTCTTGCATTCAGTAACTCTTTCTTTGTAAGTACACCATTCTTCTATTGTATTTTGTTTTGTTTTTTTAGCCCTTTTCTTTCTAACTTTTCTGTTCAGCTATCCTAGTAGTCTACAATTTTTACTATATTTAAATTTGTCAGGTACAGAAACCTGAGGCAAGAGCATTCTCCAGTGGTTGGTAATGCCCACATCCCCTCCTGCCTGCTACAGTGTTGCTTGCCTTTGGGGTCTGGTTTTCCTTGATCTTACCAAGGCATTTGCCCTTGTGATTACACCTTACTGCTTGATAAGCTAAACATCTTGGGTGTCTCTCCTGCTACCAACACCAGGTTTGAAAGTTACCTTACTGGCAGATGACAATTTGTTGAAATAAAAATAATCAAATCTAGCATATTGCCCAATGGCATTGGTGTCCTGAAGGGATCCATTCTTGGGCCTCTACTGATTCCATTGTTTCTGAGCAAGCTACATAAAATGTTGGATTCCTGTGCCTCATTACTATATGCTGACACCATGCTGTTATGTACTAGTGCTGCTGTAACAGATGACATCAACATAAAGCTGAATAAGGACTTTGCTACCATCCAATCCTGGGTAACATGCAACATAATCATGAACTCCAAAAAGACGGTCTTGATGCTCTTTGGCTCCGCACCAAGATATAAGGCATGCCCTTCCACTCTAGATAAATATGGATCTGGTGGCTCCCTTCTTGAGGTTTTTGACTCGTTTAGATACCTTTGAATCACTTTAGACCCTTTCCTGTATTTTAACCTCCACATATTGTCAGTCTGCAGATCTGTCAACACAAAATTTTGGCATTGCTTACAGGATTAGACACAATCTTACTGCTGCTGCTGGACTCATCATCATTCAAGGTGTACTAAGGCCCATCCTCACTTATGGACTGATATCCTATTTGGGGGTGAAAAAAGGAGTGCTAAGCAAATGGAGCATGTGCTACAATAGCATCTGTAGATTTGCACTGTCAGTGCCTAGGCTTATCCATCACTGTGTCCTCTATGCTAGCCTTGGCTGGCTCTCTCCATCCTCTTATAGACTTTACACTGCTGGCTGTACAGTGGATAATATTATTAGGGTGGGTGTCCATACAGTAAGTCGCTCATCAGCATGTTTAAGCCCACATCACAGGCCTACTCCCTGAGGTAAATTGACAAGTCACTCCTTGATATCCCTAAATGCACCACAACTATGGGTGAGCAAGCTTTCTCAGTGCTTGTACACAAGCTATGGAAATCCCTTCCAATGACAATCAGAAGCAATAAGTCACATCAGGTTCTAAAGAATGATCTAGAGCAAATTCTTTCTGGACATTGATAAATGCTCATGTATCTGAGGCTCTGAACATTGGATTTTATGATCTGTATATCTTTTGCTACTTTGCACTTGTTTGGTCTGCTTTATGCCTGTCTGTACTGCCCCATGTGTTGCATATTTTTCTAGTTTTTCTGTTCTTACCAAGTTTGAGATCATTTGAACAACTGTAATCTTGTATTTTTTATATGAATTGTTGTTTTTTACTTTGTTTGGAATACTCCTGGGTCATGCATGAAACCAGGCAAAGTTTTTGTCTAGAGCACCCACCCAGTCAATAAAAACTAAATAAATAAATGGTACTATTGTGGGGTGCTGGGACAATCAATCAATCAGGAGGTCCCAGGCTAGACTAAAATCACTCCTTATGATTAGGGAAAGGGAAAGAAAAGGGAACATTGTTTAACCAGGAGTAGCACACTAAGCTGAAGCATGTTTCCAGATATGACCTGGGAGCACAAGGAAGTTAAGTGATCAGCTCAGGATCACACAGTTTGCACCTAAGAGAGCTGTGGGATTCAAACCCAGGTCTCCAGATCTGCAGCTCATTGCCTTAACCCACTGACCCATACTGCCACACGGCTTTGCAAAAAAGTCTGGAGGAGATCCAGGACAAAGTTGCTGTCTTAATGGCAGCCTAAACATAGACAATAGTGGTGTTCACTTTACTGAGTAGGCCCTTGCTAATAATCCAATACCCTCAGGGTCCTTGCTGGAGGCTGTCAGTTGAAAGGTGCTGTTTTGTAAGTTAGGATAGACAAACCACTCCACTTGGAAGTGTAACAGCTAGGGCACCCCTGCCTGACCCAGTGTCTCATCAGCTTTGCTGCTTCTTGATACATAAGGTGTGTCACTTGTAACAAAGCTACATCACACTTCTGGGCCTTGAGATACACTAAGATGCTATTCTATTTGATAGGCTAATTGATACCTAAATCATTCCAATTTACATACTTTAAATTTGATATCTTGAATCTTGACTATCACCTAATGTGTGGGAAAATGTTCTGAGAAGGTGAATACACAATGCCCCCCAGGTGTATCTGTCATGGTTTTTGATGGTGGGGAAACACATATGGGACATATTGCCGCTGGAACCATTGGTATTTTCAATATTTTTAGCAATGTTTTACTGTTACAAAAAATGTTTTACTGTTACAAAAAATAACAGAGGCAAAAGTTAGTATGGTATATTGTCAGCTTCCCTATTTGTGCCAGACATATATCTGAATCTGTTGATATTTCAACCAGTTCATTTGTTTTAGTGAGATGTTGGTGCCTCTTGATGTTGGAAAGTTACAGTGAAGCCATCCAGGATTCAGCACGGTACCTTGTAGTGAATGACATGACACAAAATGCAGCATGACAAAAGGGCTTAATTGCCACTGGATTACACTGCCCCTGAAGCATACTGTAGCATTTTACAGTAATACAGCATGGTACTGCACTACATCTTTGCTAGTGCCACTGTTATCTGTATTAAAAAACACAGCTCTGGTTCCTTGGAAATTGTTTATTCTTTTTCAGCTATAAAATCAACAGATTACAGCCAATACCAGCAGCCACTTCAAACTGGCACTGCAGAAAACGTTTTCTTTAGGAATGGGTTATTGAGCAAACTACAGCTAATATTTGCTTTTTGGTGCTATTTTCAGTACATTTTCCCAGTCTCACTAGAGGAAAACATGTCACTCTTTGCAACTATTATAGTAGTAGTATAGCTTTATTGTTTGATCATAAAAAGATCATTACAAGCAGTATACAAACATACAATTAAGTAAAAACAGCAGCAAATAATACTAGCTCGGTGGATGTCCTACTACAATATACATAACCAAAAAAAACCCAACAATCATCATATTGCATTTAGAGTCTGGTTCAAACTGAATATTCAAGCATTTTAACCATTCCCTTTACTCACCTGAAGGAGGGACCTGTGAGGCCCCAAAAGCTTATGTAGAATTCCATCTTTGTATAAGACACTTGTTGGTCCAATAAAAGGTATCAAATCTTCTAGTGTCTCCTGTTTTCCAAGGACCAATATGGCTAGAATCCCTTTTTACAAAACATTCTCTTTCTAACTTTTGGAATAGTCACTATAAAATGTGCAACTCTATTAATAATATAGTCATCTTCTACAGTAAATAGGATTTTTAATACAATGTTCTCATTCGTACCTTCTAATGAGTTAAGAATGGGAGTTATCCAATATTTCTTAACTTCATTTTACACACTGACATTTCAGGATTACTTGGAGAAGGTCTTCCCTGTCTTTTATTGCATTTACTTGTAAAGAATATTATATTGGATTCATTTCACTAAATTATTTGAGGATGTGCTGGCATAAAATTCTGTTAATGTTACTATGACTTTTGATTTAGGATGCTTTTGAATTGTTTAGGTGTGATCCTATCAAAGCATAGTAGGGCTTTAACTCTTACATCTTTTTCCCTTTCTTCTTTTTATTTTTTTTATTTTTTAATTTTTATTCTTTTGCATTTGCCAGGCATATTTTATTATATTACTTCAACCTTCAAAGGCTCTTTTCCTACATTTTCACTTTGTAGAACATTGTGTTTCAGGACTTTAATTACATCTTAAGGTGTCTCATACACCTTAGGTCTTTAGTTCTAGAAAAGCACTCTGAAGTTTGAAGTGCTGAACTGTTTTCCTTACTCTTTCAAGGCCATAGGAATTACTGCATATTATTTTTTATTATTACAGATTTAAGGTAAAATAATCATGCATAAAAAAATCTGTGTGTTCTCATATTTCACCCCATTTTTATTCCATACACCAAGTGACATTTTCTGTGTTACCTGTACATCCAGAAAGCTTAGTTACTGACATTAAGAGTTCCGTTTCAGAAGTTGGCATTGGACTCACTACTCAACTCACCCTTCTTTTTTTCAAAGGTTTACTCTCGGCATGGGGGTCTTGTTTTTTCCATATTGCTTTTTTCATATTACTTCAGATAACTAATAGATGTCAGGTTCAACCATCTTGATCTGTTTTCCAAATTGTCTACAGTAATTTTAAAGATGAGTGTATCTCTGATTAAAGTAGGTGATTATCGCATCTGACTTCTCAGAGCTATCATTAATCTGTCCCTCTTTGTTTCCCAACACTCCCACTGATTTTACTAAATTTGCTAAATTTAAATTCCTTTAGAATGTTGCATAATTCTTTCAAATATCATATCAATTGTGCCACACATATGCTTAATTATTTTTTATTAACTCATTACTGATTCTTAAAAAAAAAAAAAGAAAATGCATCAAATGTATGATGCTGCATTATTGGTAAAATCAATAAACTCCAAGATTATTGCTCCTGAGAAAAAAATGTTAAATATTAATTTACAATAGTGATGTGCAAAATCAGAAAAATCTATTATGTACAGTGGATGGGAAAGAGCATAATGATTTTAATTTCAAGAAATTTCATGAATCAAAACAATAATTTTCAATGTGCAATTTTTGTTGTAATTGTTTATTTTTTAAAACAATCAAATTATTAAAATGTTTTATTTGGAAAATAAAATGTCGTATTTATTGAAATTACACATTTGGTAACAAAAACATATTTTTAAACCTGTGCAACATGGAAAAAATGGTAACATTTGAATAAAATAATTTTCTTTGAATTATGCTAGATTTTGACAAAACACACAAGCAACAGATGTGCAGTTGGGAAATCAAGACCTACTGTACATGTCTAAGTCAGTTAATTAAAAATACAGAGGATTACAAGTCACTCTGTCTTTTTCTTATATAGATTTACATGACATGACATGACATGCAGTTTATGCATTCCACTGTAGGTTAAACTTCACTGAAACAATATCAAATAAATTCAGGAGTTAGGTATGCCTGTTTTTGATGTTCAGTATTGAAAAAGTCCATAATCCTCAATGTGTATGGTACATAGCAATAACAAGTGTTTAGGCTATATTGAAATGAAATAAAAATAAAAGGCTTAGGATTTTGTGAAACAGTATATGCACACCTTTTATGAACTCAAGGAAATTATGTTCAAAATGATTCTCAGTGGAAACTCTTAAAATCTATAGATTCCTGTAACATAAGGAATTTTCCAGTATTTCCATTGTTTTAAGCCAGCCACTGAGTCTTTAATGAGGAATGTATTTTCAAAATTAGCTGATTATATTTTGTCCTAAGTGCAACCATTTCCATCTTAATGGCCACTACAGTATTTCCCAATTTCATTTGTCAATCCCTTCTGCATAAAAAAAAATTCCGCTGCATCCCACCTCCATATGTACAATGTAGACAAGCAACACACTCACAGTCTTTGCTTCCTTATTGCAAGCACACTTTTGCCTCTGACAGGGTTTTGTTATACCTTTTGTTAGATAAAATTATAACTATGCTAATGCAAGTGAAAACTAAATCTCTGTAAGTTCAACAAATGTTTTTACTTCAGCTTAAAATGCCAATGAAAATGGTCCAGAGAATTTCCTATGTATCTTCTCAAACAACTTTGTATGAAGCAGTAAATCTCCTTGATGATGCAGGTCTGGGGAATTGAATAATATCTGGAAGAGAGCTCCCACACTATGCAACTTGATATCAGGGGAAATTTTTCAACTTGTTTGGCATAGTAGAACTAGTGGATATACCTAATGCATAAGGGGATAGGGTTAGGGTAGTTAGAAAGCCCCACAATCTCCACCAAATAAAGACATTGCTCACTTGTTATCCAATAAAGTGCATCTTTTATTTAAGTGCCAGTGCTCAAGCACAGTTTGACTAGTTTTGGACTACATGTCCTTTATCAAAAGGCATGATAACCAAATCAAGCACACTACCCACAGTATATAGTCCCATAGGATGACATCATAACAAAGTATTAAGTGCAATCAGCTGGTGGAGTGTGATTTAAAAACACAGAGGGCCGGATATTCAAACTGCGTCGAAAAAGTGCGCAACAGCAGGAGCAAGCACAAGTCAATTGCGCATAGGAGCAACAGACGAGATATTCAAACATGGAGCAAAACAAATTGCGCAAGCAGCCAACGTCTGAATATCGCACAAACTGCACCATAGTGCAACCAGGAAGGGGAAGCTGAGCAGAAAGGTTGCACCATAGCGCAACAAGGCTAGACCAGCTGAGCAGTCCAGAGGTGCCATAGCGCAAGAAGAGCCCCCCCCAACCCCAGCAGAGCAATGGAACTGCACAACCAGGAGGCAGGCTGGGGCCCACCGCCAGCCATGCCACACATGGGCACAGGAACACACTGCAGAACCAACAAGACACCGCACACCCCAAGCACAGCATCACTGGGGGAGGGATGGATGATCCACTGGCCCATGGGGACAAGCCAACAAAGCACAGCAGGGCCATGACGCCCCAGCACAACCACTGTCAGGCTGAGATTGCCACACACAGGGGGTTGACAACCACAGTGCACAGCAGCCCCCCATCTGCACAGCACACCCTGCACCGTGACCCCAAGACACCACCTATGTGCAGTGACTGTCACTGCAGTAAACACCATGCATCCCCCCGGCACACGTCAACCTCATGTAGCATAGAACCATACAAGCCAGACCCACCCTGGGCACCCAGCAGTGGGTGGCAGCAGATGGCAAGACCAACTGAAAGTCACTGCCACACTGGAGACACCTCTCCATGCACACACACACACACACACACACACACACACACATACCCAGGACCATACCACCCCAGATGGCATGCACACCACTGCAACTGAGCAACCATAGCCAGCTGCAAATCAGAGACCACCGCAGTATTCATAACAAAATATATATATATTGGAAAACAGAAATTACAACAACAAGATCAAAAACAAAACTATATACAGATACGTACAAGACAAGGGGTAGGAGTACAAGGTAGGGGTGGGCAAGGGTAGGGTGAACAACTGGGAGAGGGAAGGCAGGGTGGGAGGGATGGGTGAAGTGGGAAGGGGAAGCACATTCATCACCTTGCAGGCTGGTCTGCTGCCGCCTGGTGCTGTCCCTGTCGCTTCCACCGTCGCCTGACCCCATGGCGCTGAATGTCCCGGAGGATGTCATGTGTTGCGATGGAGACCCTGGTCAGCTGCTGGAGGGCATGGTCCATCCTGCGTAGGATGCTGAGGCCTAGGAAAAGGGAACACAGTCAATGGCTGTGACTGTCCACAACCCTGAACACCACCCATCCTGCAAGGCATATAGCCCAGTGACCCGCACCTGTGATGGTATGCACCCACCCACAGTGACCATGCACATGACATGCCCCACCAGGCAGCACCAGCTATGTGCACCACTGCACACACACACTGCCCATGTCCATCACAGCACAAACAAGGCTGTCAAGTGACGTGGCAATGTGGTGGGATGCCAGTACCACAGCCATGTGCCCAGTGCATGCAAGGACCACCAGTGATGCACACACAGATGTGCAGTGACACTGGACAGTGATGACTGTTGCCTGTGTCATGCATGGTTGTGTTGTCCATGGCTGGTGGTCATGCCCACCCCCTCCAGCATGCAATAGCATCCATGATGTAGTGATACTCACACTCATCAAGCAGCTGTGGCTGCTGCTGCTGCTGCCGCTGTGGCCCACCCCTCATGTCTCCTCCGTCTGCCACCTGGGCCCTGCCACGGCCCTCCTCAGCCTGTGTCTGCATCCTCTCTGCCAGGCCTGTGGGTGACAAATGTTGAGAAAAACATCAGTGTGACCCCAAAGCAGACTGCCCCCTTCCCCAGTGAGTGTGCCTGCCCACACAGCCAGACCCATGCATCTCACACCTGCACACACTGACACAGCCAACCATGGCAGAGCCATCCCCCATGCACCACCACCAAAACACAGTCACACCCCTACGGAGAATACAGGTGCATAGATGGTACACCCACCTGGCCTAGGCACAATGCCCTTCCTGGCATGTGACCTGAGGTGTCGCCGCACGTCCGGCTCCCTCCTGCAGAGGTCACTAAACCTTTGCCTGCACTGCTCCACAGACCGGCACCACCCTGTGACCCTCACCAGGTCATTGGCCACCTGCAGCCACACCTGGGTGCGGGCCATGGTGAGGGGCTCATCCCCATACAGTGCCTCATAGTGGGGCTCAACCAGGGCCACCAGGTTGGCCACCTCCACCTGGCTCCATTGGGGAGCTCTCCTGCATGCCATATTTGGGATCATACAGCAGGCAATATGGTGCCCAGCAACGCAGCAACCCCACGTGGAAATGTTGCGCAATAGACCACCATAGGTTCCAATCATGCTGTTCGTACAGCGCCGTCGGTTCACATAGCACTGTCACCAAACAGCACAATAGGGCTGTACGCATGGCAGCCGAACAGCACCAGGGGGCAAAGGTCGGACACCAGGTCAGGGGTCTATGACGCAAGGCCACGCGCAGTGCCATCTGACGTCTACGCATCCTGCACGACCGATCACCTGTGTGCCAGTGCCACAGTGGACTATTGTGCAGTAGTGCCACAGCGCCATGTGGTTCCCAGTGCTGTAGCACCACTGGCACCATAGTGGCCATGGCCTGAATTGCCGATCGCGCACAGCACGTCATCAGCATGGCAAATGCCTGCATAAGCTACCTGGGCATGCGCAATGCAGTGTACCACACAGTCACAGATCTGCGCCATTGGCTCAGCTGGCTCAACCGTATTGCGCAAATCGCAATGGCGCGATATTCAGCCGACTCATGCAAATCATCTGATCAGCCATTCAAAGGCGCAGTGGCACGATTTGCATCTCATTACAGTTGCTCCACTCCTAATTTGCATGCATTGCGCTATAAATGTGCGACATTGGGCTGTGCTGGCCAGATTTGGTTACTGCAGGTGAGAGGTGGGTTGCATGCTGTGGGATGTTCTGGACAATGGTCATGGGATAACGCTGTAGACTGCACAGTGACAGGTGTCCACTTCCACCCATACAGATCGCCATGACCGAGCAGAGCCAAGGTGAGGGTGAGGTTGGTGAGTGGAGGAGGAGGCCCAACTTCACCACGGCAGAGACAGAGGCCCTCTTCCAGGCCTACCTGGAGGAGGAGTCACTACTGAGTGGACGGCGGGGCACCCCTCAGGCCCGTGCGGCTGCATGGGAGGGGGTAGCTCGGGCAGTGAACCTGCATCGAAGCCACCAGCGCTCCATGCAGGAATGCAAAAAGAAGATGGGGACAGACCACAGGAGGGTGAAGGAGAAGGTGGCAGCCCTCAGGGCGGCACGTGCTGGCACTGGTGGGGGCCAGCCAGCGGTGGTGGAGCTGACCCTGGCTGAGGACCGAGTGGCTGCATCAGTGCAGTGGAGTGCTATTGAGGGCATATCAGGAGGTGGATTCCAGACAGGTGGAAGCCCATCACTGCACGGTATGACATGGTGGTGGTGTTGGGGGGGGAAGGTTGTTCACATGCACTCACATGTCCTCTCTTTCTGTTACAGATCCTGTTCATCTTCAGGAGATGGTGGTGGTGGGTCCAGGCAGTGAGGAAGACCTGCTGGACATGGAGGAGGGTCCATCCACCTCTGTCACCAGCCAGCATGCACTACACCAGCATGCACGCCGGGCTGCCAACTCTGGTGTCGGTGAGTCAGGTGTGGGGGGTGCACAGCCTGTGTCTCAGCAGTCTGGTATGCAAGCATGCCAGCACGCTGTGACTGTGGCTGTAACGTACCTGCACCATTGATGATGCAAGGACTGCAATGGGCAGTGACATGTGTGTGTCCCATGATGGACACACAGCAGGCCAGCATGTGCCCCTGGGCCTAGCTGGTTCCAACGTGTGTGCCAGCATGTTGGCACAGTCCCAGGCTGTGCCTGTCAGCACCGGTGGGGCAGCACTGGTGGCTGTGCAGGTGTCTGGCACTGTTGCGGCCACAGCAGTGGAACGGGTGGTCCCTGGGGCACAGCGGTTGGAGGGGCAGCAGCAGCAGTCACCCACCAGGTCTGGGGTACAGTGTCCAGCGGTGGCACATGCCCACTGCCCTTTGATATGCCCATTCCTGGTCCTGGTGAACAGCACCCACCCTCAAGGGGTGTTGAGCATCAGGACCTTCCATACCCTGGGGGACAGGATGCCATTGTGGCAGAGTACCCATTTGAAGAGCACACCTGCCTGCTGTGGGAATCAGTACAGCAGCAAAGGTGGGTTGCAATGTCCGTGGAGGCACTGTGTGTGGCTGTGGAGCTGCACAGCAGGGACTGTGCTCTGGACCGTGCAGAGATGGTCCATATGCAGATGGATGTGACCGCCACCATTGACAGGCAGACCCAGGCATTGGTCACTGTCTTGGCTGCATTGGGCACACAAGCAGGTGCTCCTGTACCGCGCACCCCACACAGTACGCTCTCCACTTCCCGTTCCCGGTGTTGTGTGACACCAAGCCTGTCAACGCCGGGTTCTGCTGTGGGCATCCCAAGCACCCCTGGTGCAGGTATGTTTGGCATACTACAGACCCCACTGCGGACAAGGTCGCAATCACGCAGTGTGACCCTTGGTGGTCCATCGGTGCCACCCCATGTGGCCCCTGCTCAGCCTGCCAGTGCTGTTGGGTCACGGTGGAGCCGCCCATGCATCCGCGGTGGCCATGGAGCGGTGCAACTTGACTGACCTGTCTCCCAGTGCGGGCCCTGTCTGGTGCTGCCCTGTGTGCACTGTGCGTCATGGTGGGCAGTGCACTGGTGGGTGCCCTGCACATCACGCCGACATATGGACCACCTGCACACCATCCCGACTGCTGTCCACAGGTGCGTGTGCATGATGATGCCTGCATTGTGCTGTACACCAAGGTGCAAGGGTGCCCAGCATCTGACACACGTACTTGGACAGTACAGGTGGTGGGTGTGGTCTGTGGATCTGTGTGTTTGCCATGTCTGTTCCTGCTCTGCTGTGCACCTGCCCATGTATGCTTTGTGCCTGGTGTGTGTGTGTAAGTGTGTGTGTGTGTCCATATGACTGTTAGCCTCTCCCTGATGGTGTGTTTGTGTGCCTGGTCCCTTCCACTCCCCTTGCCGTCATGCACCCCTGGTGTGTTACTCTGTGTGCCTGTGGGTTGCTCCAGGACAGTGTTGTTTGCACATGGCCCCTTGACTTACCTGTGTCGTGCATAATGCTCCTCCGTGATGGTGTCCCGGTGCAGCTGGGCCTGCCGGATCAGTCAGGGGTCCCGCCGTCCAAGGGGGGGCTGCTCATCACCATCAACACCGGCACCACTGCCGTCCCCATCGCTGTCCCCCTCTTCAACCTGTAGGGCTATCCCACAGTCTTTGGCCATGTTGTGCAGGATACAACAGGCCAGGAATATCCCACAGGCCTTTGAGGGGCTGTACTGTAGGGCACCGCCGGAGGTGTCTAGGCATCAGAAGAGTGCCTTGAGCATCCCATACACCCGCTCAATGATGTTGCATGTGGCGGCATGTGCCTCATTATAGCGTTGCTGTGATGGGGTCATGGGGCGCCGGTACGGTGTGAGCAGCCAGGGACGGAGTGGGTATCCGCTGTCACCTGTGTGGAGATAGAGGAGATCAGTATCATGTTCAGGTCCATATTGCCCATATCCCTGTGTGCCACTACCGTGGCACCTGTGGCATTCCCACCCATGCCCCGAGTTTGCATTTCCTACATGCGTACTCACCCACTAGATGGCTTGTGGGGATGTCCCCACTCTTGAATCGATGGCACAGTGTGGACTGATGCCATATGAAGGCATCATGTGCTCCGCCAGGGTGTGTGGCACAGACATTGATTATACGCCCAGTGGCATCACACACCACCTGGCAGTTGACACTGGAGAAGCCCTTTCTGTTCCTATATGCAGCCCCATCAAGGCCAGGTGGTGTGCTAATGGCCACATGGGTGCAGTCTATGGCCCCTAGCACACCAGGCATACGTGCTACCCTGTGGAACACCTGCATGTTTGCTTTACACTCTGCCACGGTGCTGTGGAAATGGATGTGCTTCGCAGCATGTGGCAGCAGTACACTGAGAAATTGGGTGAGGATGTGTGATGTGGCCGACTGTGTGATGCCTGTGGTGTCCCCTGTTGGCCTCTGGAAGGTGCCCATGGCGAGCAGGCACATGCAGGCTGTCACCTTGGTCTCCATTGACAGAGCGTGACTCCGTTGTGAGGGTGCCTGCATCACATCACTGCACAGCTCACAGAGCCGCCTCAGTATTGCCCTGTTCAGGTGGTACTGGCCCACAATCTCTACATCTGTGTACAGCTCAAAGCTGATGCGGGCACGGTACTGCCTGTTGGGGGTGTACCGCCAACTGGCCCATCCACGGCCACGTCCCCTGCACCTTGCATTCTCACCCCCCTCATTACAGCTTCCATGTGGAAGCTGCCACTGTCCATCTCCCTGGCTTGTGACCCCCTGGCTGATGTTGCTCTGTTACCCCGCTGTCCTGACTGCTACTTCCACTGCACCGGGCACCCCCCGCTGGCCTCCGCAGCCTATGGCCCACACTGCTTCCCTTGCCTGCCCTGGCCTGTCACTGTCTGTCTTTCTCTCTCTCTCTTCCCCACTTGGCATCCCTGTAGCGTTCTTGCGCCTCTTCCTTGAGCCTTTTTATTTGGCTAAT
The DNA here is from genome assembly GCA_016271365.2 of Neoceratodus forsteri. NCBI lineage: Eukaryota > Metazoa > Chordata > Ceratodontiformes > Ceratodontidae > Neoceratodus > Neoceratodus forsteri. Next base: position 1,068,050,516 of record CM028132.1, on the reverse strand, counting down.
TTCCGGCTGGCTATAACTGGCTTGTTCGCTGTTGCGCATTGTGCAGAAGTCTTTGAATATCACATTGCGCTCTTTGTGTACGAATCCACCCTCGGTTGCACATGCCTTCATTTGCATTGCGCTGTTGCTCAGCATGTTTTCAGTGGCGCAACTGCCTCCTGCTGAATATGGAATGACGATTGACTTGCGCATATAAGAACTCCTATTGCGCATGGCGCAACCCTTTTGAATATCTGGCCCAGAAAGTATGTGCTCAAAAAGGCTGGATGTACAGCCATAAAACATGTAAATGAAAGTATTTATGTGAATGTGTGCCAGGGCTCTGTGCTAAATCTATTTATCTTTTCAAAAAGTTAAAGTGATTTATGGAAGTTCCCCAAATGCCTTTTTCCCATAGTATATGATTGCTAGCCATGCTTCAGATGTTGAAGTGGCAATTTCTTTTGTAAAAAAAATCTGTCATAGTCATTATCTTTCATGTTTTATCAGCACTTTGTTTCTGGCTGTTCTCCAGTTTTCTTTGTGTGGACACACACCCAGAATGATGTCATGCAAAGGAAGCTGTCAATGTTTTACATACAGCAACAAGGAATTCTTGGTAAATTATAAAGTTGACTTAAATGTTCCTTTCTCAGAGCTTCAGGCTCTTATTTTTGTAGTGGTGACTGCAGTATAGCACCCAATATGTAAATGTAAATAGCATGGCATTGTGGGTACAATATGAAGTTGTTTTCTAATTTCTTTACTGTGAGGTTCAGACTCATATTTTTGTATTGGTTTCTACAATATAAGCTCTCATATGTTTATTTTCAAAACAAGGCATTGTGCATACAGGATCTAGCTGGCAATATTTAGTTGCTGAGAGATGTAGTATCCTAGTTCTCTAATGACCACAGAAATATAATAGCCTGTATATTAATTTACATAATAAGGCATTGTGGGTATAGTAAGTAGCTGATTTTTCTGTCTCCCTAATCAACGTGCAGTGTCCTATTATGGTATTTTTCATCGCAGTGCAGTCTGAAGAAAAGTTTATTGAAAAATGCTTTTGTGATGCAGGTAGGCGAAAAAGCTAATTTGCCATTCTGTGTAGATGGCGTTTCACTTTTACTACCTGCTGGTGAAGTGACAGGTCTGAACTGACAGCTCCTGTCAGAATGAGGGAGTGTGATAATACTTTCCTATGTTTATGCTATAGGGCTTGAATGGCTGTAAGTTGTTCAGGCTTGAAATTATGGGTCAATGATTACACAGCTCAGAGCTGCTTTCAGCCAATCAAATCACTAGAATGTTTCTACACATGTTATAATGCTAGATACAGCTACTTGCAAACAATGTAAAGAATCAGCTTAAAACTGGCAGTGCTCCTTTAAAAACTTTATTTCCCTTGCATAATGGCATGGTTGGGCATTGCAGCATTGAGGAAAAAAAAGACAAGGTTATGCAGATGAAATGGAGCATAGAAATAAAATGATGTTTTTTTCATGGAAAACAGCACTTTTTTGCAGTCTGAATGGTAGGTGACTGATTCACAAATCCTACAGGCTATTAATTGGATCCAATTATACAGTTTATACAGGTTCCTGGTTAGTAATTCTCAGTAATTCAATAAAGCCAACATGCTATTTCTTTGCCAAATTAGTTGTACTTTATTATGATAGTATTAATAAGATTAGCCAGAAAATTATATTGTAACAATAAAAACACACCCTGGCAGGATGATCCTGTCATGATTAATAATCCTAGTTTACAAAAGGGAATACATGCTAACATTATTTTTAAACATCAGGTAGCCCACCACTACCTAGGTGTTCCTGTTACAATTTAACTGTAAAACAGCCAAAGAGCATTCCCAATGGGGTGTTTCTAACATGTAATCTAGACAGCTAGTAATATTTGCATTACAGGGCTAGAGGCTTTCAGAGACACATGGACCATATGTCTCTGGAACCCCCGAGCAATCTATGGATAGTCTCAGACTGCATCTTGTCTGAGACTGCGTCTTCTTGAAGGGACACTGGACAGAACCATAGGTCCCATATTTATGTGTAGCAAGCTTAGAAAAAAATGCAAGGCTGGAATTTCCCAAAAACTACCTCAGCAGTTTTAAACACAGACAACATGTCATTCAACAAATCATAAGACTCGGGTTCAAAAATACATTGGCCAAAAGATACCTCGGTCATAAGATACTTTGCCGAGACATGCGGTCATTCTTAAATGGAAAAACAAGTAATCAGGGTTTTTTTATTTATCAAAAATACTTATTTCAGGATACAGAAAACATGCAAGGGGATGTGACTGTTTAAAAAATACTCGGTTTACAGATAAAAAACCAGACAGTGGTCAAATTGAGGAACTTAATCTTTAAGACCAGCCGTGGTAACTAGCAGCTGCATTCTTATTTTAGGCGTAACCTTTTAAAAAGACATGTTTTGGTATACAACATTGCTGAATAGGATAATTCTAAATCAGATCTTGACTGTACTTCAAGATTTATTTTATTTTATTCAGTTTAACCATTAACCATTTAAAGACTCCACATTCATGCATTGATATGGTGGTATTCATTTGCTTAGCCACTGGCAGCCATTGGCTAGCTAGCCATATTAACTTGTATGTGAGCCTCATTCAGTCATCTATTGGCCATTTATATTTTCTGCAAGCCTTTTACACCTTGCCATAGTCAACTGTATATATAGAGGTGGCTATTAGCAATCTTATATAACTGAACCTGTATATACCTAGGCCTTGGAGCCCCTGGACAAATTCAACAGTCTCCACCTTGAAGGTAAATAGGTCCCTGAGGGACTCGAACCTTCACAAAAATGGAAGAGAAATGTAAAAAATTAGTTATTAACTGAAGGTTAAAAAAACTAAATACACATTTTTACTCTTAAACTGTTAGTTTAGGTGAATAGGTATGTGATTTAAAACTAGTTGCCAGCATACAGTCAAGGCATTTATAAAAAGCATCCTGTTCTGGAGTTGGTACAGGAGTGGTTACAGATGGAGCACAAATGGTGAGTTTGTAAAACATAGTGCAGAATTCAGGGATGTCAACACCACAATTGAAATATGTGAAAAGATATTAACATGTGATACCAAATATAACACAATATGACATAACATTTTTTGTTGATGAAGAAGAGTACATGGAATCCACTTTGAGAGGGGATAAGGTAAATGCTACCTTGTGTTGAGGTGTGGCACACCCTTGGAGCTTGATTGAAGAATCTGTTGATGATGTCTCTTGACAGATAAGTCCTGACAAAACATAACAGTCCATGAAATTAACAGTCCATAAAGTTCATATAAGTAACCACAGGTTGGTGTAGTTACAGTACAGGTGAAATGTCATTTGCAGAACAGTGGTAACCCCACAAGGCACATGGGGCAATGCAGAAAGTAATTTAAAAACAAAACACCAGCATAGTAGAAAAGTCAGTGTTCATGTTGCTGGCTGCTGGATGGCTGATTGGCAGACACACTGGCCAGGGGTGCATTAGATTGTGCATTGAGTCCTTTTAATGGAGTAGCCACACACACACTGACATGGCATTTGTGTTGTGGTAGTTGATTACACCCTGGCACAAAGATTAACAATCCATAAAAGGGTAACAGTTTACAATAAACTATTAAAAACACAGTCCATAATAGAGCAATAGGTTTGTATAAAGTACCAGCCATGTTTGGAACAAGCAGCAGTGAAGAAAATGGATGTCTTGCTTGAAGATCAATTGAAGAAAAATCTTCCTGCCGAAGTCAGGGGATTGCCCCTACCCCAGACTTAACTTCATAGTAAATAGAAACAATAAGCTTGACTGCAGAGTCTGAACTGACTGGACCTTTTTCAGTTGATTTAAAGTTCTACAAATAGGTGTAATTTTGCTGAAAACAGTACACTTGCAGAGGCAATAATAACTTGATTCATGCAATAGTCCTTATGTGGAACCAGTCAGGCACAATGATAGTGATAACATCAAAGCTGTGGCAGTTGTTTTCTTTTCAGGAAGAAGATGAAGGTTTTTGGCAAATTAGATAAAAGTATTACTGCTGTTGAACGTGGAGATCTTATGTGTGCCACACCGTGGAAACCTGCAAACTTGCAAAGTGTGTTAGAAACTGAGTTAAAAATACATAAATAACAATCTTTTAAACCAATGACTTTTTGTTTTGTAAAGGGTGGTGTGACAGAGCCTAAATTCTGGCAATTGGAAAGAGAAAAATAAAAATGGGATGTTAACCGCACACCTGGGGATGCAGGCCAAGGTCCAATTATACCATTTGACCATCTGTAAATGCATGACAATGTTATGATTACACCCTGCATTTAAATCGACAGTGCTGAGCATGATTTCCTGTCTGTGCTAGCAGTTGCCTAACTGAGACCCGAGTTATAAAATCTTGTAATGTTACAATAACACACTTCAAACATATAGTTTATAGCAATATGCCTGTTGCACTATGCAATAGTGGGACAAATACATATATTGTTGGCCTATGCCAATTTAATAACAGTGCCTATTTCACCTGTGACATGTGAAAGGGTCTACAGGGTCTACCTTCTTTATCCTGTATAGTGAAATACTCCAAAGTACTGAGGGAGGTAAGGCTTGAAGCATAGGTTTGAAGCACAATTTAAATTCTGCATATTATAATTGTTAAGATTTAAAATGACAAAACCCCTGCATAGAGTGCACTTATTCTTCAGGGGTACCTGTGAGTAACAAGACAGACGAGGCATTAATTTGTCTGGGGTTTTGCTTTGGAACATATTGTAGGGGTGGGTCAGCAATGCTGGCCCAAGTATTTAGATTTGGTTATGAGCATTAAAAACATTTATACATGTGGAGCACTTTTCTGAATACACACATGCTACAGTGTAGCAAGATGTATATCAAAACATTATAACATAAATGTGAAACATAAGCATTTTTGCAACAGAACAATTTCAGTATTGAGCATAATGCATAAAATACATTTTAAACACAGAAACAATATAGCCTGTAAGCTTAGTTCAGAGTCCCGGAATGTTAGAGTATTATGAATTTACTTGTTGAACATAACCATGGAATAAGTTGCAGAGGGTGTGTGGAACAGTTCAAGTTTATAAGTTGCAGTCCTTGGTAAAAATTATTTAGTTTTGGTTGAGAGAATTATTGGAGCAATCCACCACTCTGTTTTTGTTAACTTGTAAGACTTTCTCAGGGCCTGCCATGCTTTAGACTTTAAAATTGTAAAAAAAAACTTTGTTTGCACTTATAGAAAGCAGACGATTGCATCCATTGCTGTAAGGCTATGAGAAGTTGTTTTACATTTGTTTTAACAGGATAAGAAAGCTGAAAAGACAATCAAAAGAATGAGTATGTGGAAATACATACACAATTCCCCCTCCAGCTTAATTGATTACTTGCTGAGGGCAGAAGCTCTTGTACTAATAATAGGTGTGAGGTTTAACTGTTTGCACTAGAAAACGCAGAAGGACTGGGCTGGATTGTACTGTTAAAATACCTTGGGTCTTTTTAAAACCTGTAAATAAGAAACAATTATTAGCAAATACACATTTTCTGGTATTTACCCCTATGGGGAGACAGTAATGTACCCTGCAACTTTTGTGGGTATTACACTGGAAGGAAGGGTAGTATGGCCCCCCACCAGCTCCTACTGGTGGAAGAGACAGTTCGAATACTGTAGCAATAAAAAGGTTAGCTGTGGATGGTGACATGAATATTAACCCGGAAATGGTCTGGCAATATTGGTAGCCAGTCGTGCAACACCTTAAAAAGGTGTGCACTGGACAAATGTTAATGGGGTGGCCCCATTGCAGTCCCCACCTACCACACTTTAAATTATAACAAGACAATATTACAATTAGTTTAGTAAGTTTCATACCTTACTATAAAGATGGGGAACTTCTTTTTCTGCAGAAGAAAGAGAAGAAACACACAGACAAACAACAAAAACAAACATATAGAAGTCTAAAAATAAAACAAGATTATTTTCATAGGATAAAAGAAGCCAAGCATCCCTGGGTTCCTTTATCCTAAGCATGACAAAATGTCAGATGAGTTTATTAAAGATCCGGATTGATGGTAATACGGTACGTATGCATTTCTTAGAATGCATTTTAAAAAGTGAAAAAAAAAGTGATTACACTATGGTCACACATAAAAACAAAACCCATTTTTTTTCTAACTGTAGATGGTAAACTCTCAAAAACAGCTGTAATAGTCCTTTTTCAAAAGTGTACTGTATATATAAAAAAAGTAAAAAAAAAAAAGTACGTGGAGGTGATGAATAATTCTCCCCTTCCAGCTGGACTGCCTTGCATAGTATGGGAATCACATGATATTATTCAGGAACAAAGAAGTTTTGTTTACAACCAAATGTTCATTGCCTGTGTTGGCTGCAAGCCCAGAAGAAAGGAGAAGAGAAAAAAAAGTTTGTTCCTTTTTACTTAGAATGTTAGTTATGTAATAAAAAGTTAAATTGCATGGTTCACTCTTGGTGTGCTTTCATAAAAACATACGTTTTGTGTAAAACGTTGTGGTTTAGGTAGGGAATACACATCAAGTTTGAACTGGTAGTAACATAAAATGTTGAAACACAAGAAGGTTAAATAACATGCAAAAGGTCACACAGTGTGCATACAAGGGTTGCTCAAACCCAACTGTTTTTGTAGTGTCCTTGAAAACTACTGATATTAAAATATCTGTAAATAAGAACAGAGCACAAATAAAACTGCAGGCCAAGACAGTACACACACACACAAAGAAATACTTAACACAAAATAAGACTGACATTATTTGACACCAATTTGCTAAGGCAATGCCCATAGTTTCATTAGAAAACTGTATGTGTTTTAGATATATGTGATGCCTCCTGCCTGTCTTGTAACACTGACAACCTTTTTAAACCAACAAATTTATACATGTCTACATGCCAAATCTTTTCAGAACAAAACATTTTTTTAAACACCTTCCAACTCCTTTAAAATACAGCACAACATACCATCTGTAAGTGGACACATCTAGTATAACATGGTTAAACCTTTTGGCGCATAGCCAAAATACGACACTCTGCCATTTTGCAAAAAGTTTCTGCTTTTAACTAGAAGTATGATAAAGCCATTCATAGCTGTTAACACATTACATTTTCACCTAGCAGTGACTTGGCACATTGCTTGCAAACTACAAATCTCTCTGCACATTGCAATCTATGACGTCATATCTCTTCACCTTCAACACTACCTGCTCCAACCAACAACTACATACAAAAGATCTTCACTGACCCTATCTAGGCAGCACAAATGTTTTGTTAAAAATAAATCTAATTAAAACAGTCAGATATAAGGCAAAGAAGCTTCTTTTTTTTTACTGTAACATGTTCTGCACCTAATGCTATCTTGCAACTTTGACAACAGAACATAATTACAGAACACAGATATACGCTGGAAAATATGCACAAGAGAGATGGAGCATTACCTTGTTTAGTATATGTATCACAGTAATAAAACAGACAGACGTAAAAAAACTGTAAATAAAAAAAATTCAGACTTACCCAATGCCAAGGTATTTTCCTTCTTCTTTTCTGATACACTGGTCTGATTGAGAAAACTGACTGCAGGACTGTCATGATAATATCCAAATGCTGCAGCTATTAACCCTTTCAAAGGTTTTCTTTTGGTCATTTCAGTAACCCGCCAGACCAAGTCTTTTTCCAGAGCTCTGGTTTGCAGTTTAAAAATCTGTAGCAGTACTAGGTACTAGGTTGAGATTCAACTGGTGGAGATCCCCAGTACCTGGGTTTGGGATTAAATGTTTCAGCATCTATTGGAGGCAATGGAACTTGAAATTGATACAAAAACAAAAAAAACTGAAAGCTGCACAGATAGTGAACATGGGTGGGGGGGGGATTTTCAAATCAACCCGTCTGTAGTTACTTCCACTGTGTATGCATCCACAGTGGTTTGTTCCTCTTTCTCTAACTGTTGCTTATCTAACGTTACTTAATCAGCCGCTGCTTTTCTACTAAAAGCAGCCTGAACTGTGAAAGCCATCATCGGCTCTAACAGTATATACTTCTAGAAAGTACAAATTACAAGGGCAGTTGCCCTTGTTTGTTTGAAAGACTTTTCCTTAATACATCTCTCCACATATTCAATCGGTTTAAATGCTTCATTGGCAAACTTTTAAACTAGTCAAAGGGGGAGGCACTGATAAGCAGCAGGAAAATCCCAACCTCTCCCTACAAAACAGGGTACTAAATGAGAAAAAGACCGAGGTAGAAAGGTCAGTGGGGGATGCTGCAACAGAAGGTAAAGCCATCAAAAATGGAGAGCAATGAGTACCAATGCCCGTAGTCTGGGTAACAAGCTTCCTGAATTAGTGGCCTTGATGGAGGAGGAACATATGGGTATCGTGGCAGTCACAGAAACATGGTACACACAAAACCATGACTGGGACGTAAACATACCAGGATACACTATCTACAGGAGGGACAGGGAGGGTAAAAGAGGAGGAGGAGTAGCTCTTTACATAAGGGAAGGAATCAAAGCAACAGAACAAAAGGGTAAACAGGGAGGAGAAGAAGCACTGTGGGTAAATTTGGAGACAGGCAATGGCACCACAATCTGCACAGGGGTTGTATACAGACCCCCTTCTCAGGGGAAGGAAATGGACAAGGAAATGATAGAAAGTATACTTAGAATGGCAGAAAAAGGGGAGTTATTGCTGATGGGTGATCTGAATATGCCAGATGTCAACTGGAGTGCAGCAGCCACTTCAAAGAGTGGAGTATTGGAGCCCACTCGAGAGGGAGCAATCTTAGACCTGATTCTTTCAAATGGAGATGGAGAGAGGATCACAGATGTAAAAGTGGGTAGCCATCTGGGAACTAGTGACCATCGAACAGTATGGTTCACAATAACACAGCAATAGAGTCAAGCCATACAAAGGCAAAAGTACTGGACTTTAGGAGGGCTGACTTTGCCAAAATAGGTGAGTGCCTAAGGAATGCACTAGCAAATGGGCAGGAAGGAGGGTGGAAGAACAATGGGGAATAATAAAACTGCCATCACAGAGGTAACTGAGCCTTGTGTGAAGCAAATAAACAAAACAAAATGATGTAAGAAACCACTATGGTTCTTAAAGGAAGTGGCAGTGAAGGTTCAAGAGAAAAGGAAAGCATTCAGGAAGTGCAAGAAATCGAAGAAGGAGCAGGACAGAGAACTGTATCAGTTAAAGCAAAATGAGGCTGGGAAGGCAGTCAGAACAGCAAAGGCCCAAACCGAGGAAAGATAGTCAACTCAGTTAAGAAGGGGATAAAACCTTTTATAGGTACATCAGGGAGAAGGAAGACCAAGGAGGATAGTGAGGCTTAATAAAGGGAGGAGGGTGGGCAGAGGAGACTGTGAAAAGGCAGAGATACTAAACAAATATTTTTGCTCAGTATTTACAAATGAAGAGGGGGAGGTGCATAAAACAAACAATAGAAACACTCTGGATACAGAAGTGGATACCAGCCCACTTACAGAAGAAAGGGTTCTGAAAGAACTCTTAAAACTGAAGGTGGACAAAGCAATGGGGCCTGATGGGATCCATCCCAGAATTCTGAAAGAACTAAGGGTAGAACTAGTGACACCACTGACTACCCTTTTTAACAAATCATGGGAGGATGGGTTGGTACCCGAGGACTGGAGGAGGGCAGATGTGATTCCCCTTCACAAAAGTGGGAGCAAGGCAGAAGCAGGAAACTACAGACCTGTTAGTTTAACCTCAGTGATAGGGAAAATGATGGAATCACTTCTGAAGGAAAGAATTGTCGAGTATCTGGAGGCCAGAGGGGCACAGGACCCTATGCAGCATGGATTCACAGCAGGAAGGTCATGCCAGATGAATCTGATAGATTTCTTTGACTGGGTGACCAAAGTAGTAGATCAGGGAGGGACTGTGGACATGGCCTACCTAGACTTTAGCAAGGCATTTGACACAGTCCCACGCAAAAGATTAATATACAAGTTAGCCAACCTGGGAGTGGGTCCCAAGATGGCAGCCTGGGTAAAGAATTGGCTGGAGAATAGGACACAGAGAGTAATAGTAAATGGAGTCCACTCAGAAGAAAGGAGGGTTACTAGTGGGGTACCGCAGGGTTCAGTATTAGAACCGGTCCTCTTCAATGTCTTTATAAGCAACATTGCAGAGGGACTGGAAGGAAAAGTATGTCTCTTTGCACCGAGTTGATGCACAGGGTGGGGTGGAAAGGATGAGAAGGGACATGGCAAGGTTAGAGGAATGGTCAAATGCATGGCAGCTTAGATTCAATGCTAAGAAGTGCAAGGTAATGCACCTGGAAACAAAAACCCAGGGAAAGAGTACACAATGGGGGGGTGAGACACTAACAACAACAACAATGGAAAGGGACCTGGGAGTAGTCATATCAGATGACCTAAAGGTGGGCAAGCAATGTGAGAGGGCAGCAAGGAGGGCTGGGGGGTTACTGGGATACATAGGGAGAGGCATCACCAGTAGAAAACAGGAAGTTATTATCCCTCTGTATAGACAGCTGGTGAGACCCCATCTGGAGTACTGTGTGCAGTTCTGGAGACCCAATCTCCACAAAGACATAGACAGGATGGAAGCTGTCCAGAGGAGGGCAACTAAAATGGTGCAGGGTCTGCACCGGAAGACATATGAAGAGAGACGAAAGGAGCTTAATATGTATAGCCTCGAGGAAAGGAGAGAGGAGGACATGATAGAAACATTCAAGTACCTCAAGGAATCAACAAAGTCCAAGAGGTAGCATCTTTCAAAAAAAGGTGTGCAAGAACAAAGGCACAATTTGAAGATGGGGGCAGCTCAGAGGTAATTTAAGGAAGTATTTTTTCACAGAGAGGGTTGTGGATGCATGGAAAGGCCTTCCGGAGGAGGTTGTGGAGTCAAAATCAGTGGTGGAATTCATGCATGCATGGGACAGTCATAAGGCCATTCTAGGGGGTTGGGGTAGGAAGAAGTAGGCTGCAGGTTAACTAGGATCTGCAGCTTATCCAGTAGGTAGAAAATGGGCAGACTGGGTGGGCCAAGCAGTCCTTATCTGCCATCAAATTCTATGTTTCTATGTTTCTTAAACCTGGGGTCCTCAAACCCCCACATAAATATCCTTTAACCTGGGGGCCTCAGACCCCCACATAATATACATTACCCTTACCCAGCTTATAGCTGTCCATAGACCTTTTTGCTGTAGGTTCAAGTGTACTCGAACACTCAAGAGTCCCTTAGACTCTTTTTCCCAGCACCACAGTTAGGTTATGACCCTTACCTGTGTGGACTCTGTCTAGATTACAAAAAAAAACTTTACCAAATTACCAGAATCACAACCAAACCAGCTCCAAGGCTAAGGCTCGCCATTTTGTTAACTGGACCCAATTATACAGTTTATACAGGTTCCTGGTTGGTAATTCTCAGTAATTCAATAAAGCCAACATGCTATTTCTTTGCCAAATTAGTTGTACTTTATTATGACAGTATTAATAAGATTAGCCAGAAAATGATATTGTAACAATAAAAACACACCCTGACAGGATGATCCTGTCATGATTAATAATCCTAGTTACAAAAGGGAATACATGCTAACATTATTTTTAAACATCAGGTAGCCCACCACTACTTAGGTGTTCCTGTTACAATTTAGTTGTAAAACAGCCAAAGGGCAATTCCAATGGGGTGTTTCTAACATGCAATCTAGACAGCTAGTAATATTTGCATTACAGGGCTACAGCATTTCAGAGACACATGAACCATATGTCTCTAGATCCGCCGAGCAATCTATGGATAGTCTCAGACTGCATCTTGTCCGAGACTGCGTCTTCTCGAAGGTACACGGGACATAACCATAGGTCCCATATTTATGTGTAGCAAGCTTAGAAAAAAATGCAAGGCTGGAATTTCCCAAAAACTACCTCAGCAGTTTTAAACACAGACAATATGTCATTCAACAAATCATAAGACTCAGGTTCAAAAATACATTGGCTACAAGATACCTCGGTCATAAGATACTTTGCCGAGACATTCGGTCATTCTTAAATGGAAAAACAAGTAATCAGTGTTTTTTTATTTATCAAAAATACTTACTTCAGGATACAGAAAACATGCAAGGGGATGTGACTGTTTTAAAATTACTCAGTTTATAGATAAAAAAACAGACAGTGGCCAAATTGGGGAACTTAATCATTAAGACCATCCGTGGTTACTAGCAGCTGCATTCTTATCTTAGCTGTAACCTTTTAAAAAGACATGTTTTGGTATACAACATTGCTGAATAGGACAATTCTAAATCAGACCTTGACTGTACTTTAAGATTTATTTTATTTTCTTCAGTTTAACCATTAACCATTTAAAGCCTCCACATTCATGCATTGATATGGTGGTATCATTCATTTGCTTAGCCACTGGCAGCCATTAGCTAGATAGCCATATTAACTTGTATGTGAGCCTCATTCAGTCATCTATTGGCCATTTGTATTTTCGGCAAGCCTTTTACACCTTGTCATAGTCAACTGTATATACAGAGGTGACTATTAGCAATCTTATATAACTGAACCTGTACATACCTAGGCCTTGGGGCTCCTGGGCAAATTCAACAAGGCTACTAGTCCCATTTGCTATGGCAAACCTCTATAAATCACTTTAACTGAAGTCTTTAACCTCCAAATCTAAAGCCACCCAATATGCGAAAAGCAGACCATTATTCAATGTGTTATCCCAGATAATATGCCTCCTTAAGTGCAGCACATAAACTCAGTACTGTACAGCAGTGTCAGAAATGGGTAGGATCCCAAGTCCCCAGTATTGGTCTTGAACCTTCAAGCCCAGATGCACAATAACTGTCAGATGAGCAACACATACTGCACAATGAACAATGATTTAATATTGTTTTAAAGAAATATTGTATATGGGTTCTTTGAACTCACCCCACCCTCCTACATCTCTCTTGAGGAAGGAGTTTGTAAATACAAACTTACTTACCCTGTGGACCAGCCAACTGTGGAATAGTTCCAGCAGGAAGCACCACTGTTCAACCACAGCAAATCTGCCACCATTACGTACAGTGATGGCACAACGCCAACACATGGTATTGTGCCATCAAGAAACAAAGTGTTTTTTGCAAGGGGCTGTGCTCCCCACATCCCCCATATGGGAGGCTCTTCCCCATTTGGACCCCCCTCATTTATATATTATCAACTCCAGGTCAGAGTTTTTTTCAGGGAAGGGGCACAACACCAGGAGAAGCCGCGTCGGTGAACAGTAGACCATTACTGCGAAAGTTGCTGTAATTGTCTTTTTTTTGTCTTTTGCAGTTGTGTTGTCACTGTAAAGGGGGTTACCCATTCTGGCAGAACTTAGGTTTGCCCATACAGAGATTGTTTGGTAGCCAGTTTCCAGTTTTAAAAATGGCCTGCACAGATGGCCATTCTAATATGCTCCTTCTGCATGCAGGCCTCTGCTCATACAGTGTTAACTGCATAACAGTAATTCAAGATTTGAAGGGACTCCTGCTCCATCAAGTCTGTTTCTCCAACTTCCCAAGCAGGGACCAGCAAGTATGCATCTCAGACATGCCTAATATACAGGAATTTCCCACAAACATTACTATCCAGGCTACACTATACTGCAATTCTCTTGGTAAACAGAAATATACCTAGACATATCTCAAAGGCCTATACTGTTGCTGTGTAACCATTTCAAGGCTACGATGTGTTGAAAGGAAGACTTGAACCATTTAAATCTATATGTTATCATTCCCATGTTCAAAAAGATTTTGCCATTGGACCAATAAAATGTAAATGTCTATGAAAGGAACTTTACAGCTAAGTAGATACTAATCCACTTTCTCAAGAAATTTGATTTTTGGAACACTTGGTACTGTAACAGGACCCTAAATGGCCCAAATATCATTGCATGTCTGCTTTTGCTTATCCTTCATGCTGCTCCTAATCTATCTGATTCGGTAGGCAATGCAATACACATGTGTCAAAAGGTAATGAACCACTATTAAAAATGTGTATTTAATTAGAATAATGGCCTTGAACAAACTTATCAATCACCTCAGAGTAATAGAAAAGTAAATTGAAACTTAGACAGGGCTCTTAATGCCCTATTCTTGAAAAATTTATTGAGCAGTTTGATGTGGGAAAAAGAAGACCTTGCCTTGATTTGAATTACTTGATGCTACAGTATCCATAAATTCTGTGGTTTTTAGTATTCTGCAACAGTGAGTGACATCTATGCTCTGGTCTTATGCATAGTAGAATGAGCGACTGAAAATGTGGAGTGAGCAGCATCAAAATGACAGTTTTGCTGTAGTAAGCACATTATAAATAAGTATGCAATATTCTCAGGATTTCTTGAGGGAGTGCTCAGATCATTTATGTGAACTAACAGCTTGTGGGAATTATATGCTCTTGCATAAAGAAATTCTACCTATTTTTCTATACAGTACATAAAATCTTCATTGATTAATCAGAGCATGAGCTAGAGTATGGTTATCGTATTCTGTAACATAATTCCACCTGAGCACTCTGCCTTAAGGTCTTGCATTCAAATGTTTTCATACTGGTGGGTTCCTGCAAATGACCACCTGCAGAAGATGTCAAGTCAAGTACACTTGTTGTTGCTGTTTTTTTTTCTTTTCACTTTAGCGTCCTGTTGTGCATTAGCATATCTCTTTCTTACCATGCTGACTCTCACAGTGGCATCACTGTACAAGCCCCAGTCCTTGTTCTATGTTCAGTCCTTCATGTGCTTGTAGCACTTCCCCCAAAAGAAGAGGTTATAGCCTTTGATCTAAAGAATCCATTGTAGGGGACAGAAACAACCAGAGCTGGCAGCAGGCCCTCGGAGTAGATGTGGAAGTCAAGAACTGTTCTTACATGCTCCATTACATTTCCTCACATCCTATTTCCCTCCCTCATTCCCTGCATAAGCCCACTCCACAGAGCCTTACCTGCAGTGCCCCCTGCATGATAGTGTATGGCATTGGTCACTTGCTACATCAAAGCCACTAATCATTCAAGCAAAGGAGATCATTTAATGGAAAACAATCACCACTCAGCCCAGAATCTGAGTTCTCTACTCACACATAGTACTTCAGACATCTTTGGTCTAATTTGGAAGTTAGGCTTAGAATGCAAAAATGGATCTCTAACACGATCACACAGAATTTTACATCCAGTGCCACTGAGCCTGTGCAGTTACATTTTTAAGAAACACATTTAACCTGTAACCTTATTCTAATATAAACAATGAATTGCTGCTTAGAGCCCTATTCTGGGCAGAGAAATTTAATATTAACTGAATATCTCTTTTTTTATTTTTGACAATTGTGATGATATAACTGTGATAAATGCTCCTGTTCTTGTGATTGTGGATAAATTCTTTGCCAAAATGATTAGTCCACACACAGTACATCATGAGTGGTTATGATCATTCCTGGATTTATTACCTATCAAAAATACTTTAAAGGTGTGCCATCAGTGGTTATCAATGGGTAACTACTGATAGATAACAAAGCTGTAATGTATGATCAAACATTGTTACTTCTAAGAAATTATCATTTGCAGGGTTGTTGTACTATTGATGTGATGTCACAATGTTGTTAACCCATTGATGGTATGTCACATCAATGGTGCAACAACATGAAACAATCTGTATATGCACATCATGCTAACGATCAGTCTTCCTGAACTGGCCATGGCAGTAAGAGCTGGTCCCGGAGTGAGTGGCAGTGACAGAAATAAAGTAAGGATCCTGTTTTAAAATGCTATTTTTTTAATCAAAAATCAAGGCACTGATGCCCATACACTCTAAAAGAAAATGTATGGGCATCCATCAACAACTCTATGCCTGCTTCTCATGGTTGGCATGACACCATAGGTAAACCTTTTGAATTGCACTCTCGAGGTTTATCTATGTTGACATGACAATCACTCGAAGTGAGTTGTTGTTCATCGATACTCATACACTATCCTCTATGTTAGGAAGGTTAGTCCTATTTGCGAAGTCATCCTGTGTTCTTCAAATTTCCACATAAACAAAATACAATATATAGGACATGGAAGATATTACATTTCACATTAAAACACTGACAACTTATGAAAAACTTGGACATGTTTTGTATTTTAATCTCGTAGGGCAAACTGTTCCAACTTTGAGAAGCTTGTACCTGACTATCAGGGAACCAAACTTTGTGTTTACATTTGGAATTTCATAACTGTGATTTGTAACATCTCTCAAAGCATAGGAAGATTTAATCATAGTTATTGTTTAACATATTTGTATGGGTATTTTCAAATTTGTAGAGATATTTTTGTTAATAAATGTGAATGACAAACCCAGTCAAATGTTCTCCAATCCCACATCTAAGTATGTCCAATTTCATTTTTCACAAACACTGAACAATAGTGGGTATCAAACAGGCATTGCAAAATGAAATCAAATCAACTAATTTATAATACATACTATCCAACATTTACAGACATGATCTGATTACCAAATACTATACCACATTTCCATAGTGTTTAAGTGGGAGGATTTGATTAGTTACAGTTTGGTTTCTCTTTTTGTCAGTTTTGTTCATACTCTCTATCCTGTTTCTTTCCTGACTACCCAGCCCTGTCACTCTATCATCCTAGATACTTACCATCAGCTTATTGAAGACAGTGGCTTACCCCATGGTGGGGTCCCCACTGTCCAAGATGGGAAGACTCCTGGAGAGAGGGGGGACCAAGATGCTACTCCACCAGCAGCAAGCCCTTGCTCAGAGGGTTCAGGGACTGCACAAGTTATGGGTCATCAATATGCATAGCCCTGTGGTTTATTATCTTTAGTTCACAGCCCCTGGGCTAGAACCAATAAGAGATATCAAGGCAATGATGCTTGCAGTGTGTGTGAGCATTGCAATGGCCAAGCTGCAGCCCAACCACTTGCAAATGCAAGTTCCTCAGATGTATGCCACCACCACCTGTGGTCACCCAGATGTCAGTATTACTGTGGAGTAGTGCCAGCTCCCTGGAGGAGAACATCCACTGGGAATCTCAATCCATCTTCCATGGCTGGCTCCCTATGATTGGGGATTCCTTCTGAACCCTAGTCACCAGTGTCTCAGGCAGTACTGTAACTGCTGTGCCTACAAGCCAGCCCTTACAATTTGGTTTCTTGTCAGCTCTTGAAACCCAGAAATGTAGACAATAATGGCAGAAAATGAACAAAGTTCCATGCAGTCTGACTGAGTTCCCTATTTTGCCCTTGGACCTACTGTTCCTCCAGGCTGCTGGCCCTCCCATGCTCAATTAGTGCACCACCCTCCTAAAAGCATTCAGTTGAGAGCTTATTTTTCAAGTGTCAGTAATGTGTTGCTCAAACCTCAAGATTTGGTTAATACTGATGTTCAGGTGTTTGTATTATTTTGTGGTAACAATATTGGAACCTTGTGGAGTATATACACATATGTCATAGAAACATTGAAACACACAGTAACTTGCAAAAAAACATGGATAAGGCAGCTGCATGCTGAATCTACTTCTGTGAGTACAGACTAGAGACTAGGGCTGTGCAAAATTAGCAGATTTTGATTGTGTTGAATTTCTATGAAATTCTGTGGAATTGTATGGAATTTTGCAGACTTTTCTGAATTTCTTTAATTAGGAATAACTCACTCAGTTATATAGCTAGAGATCTACAACTTGACATGTGTATTGCTTGGAAGATTTCCTAAATGGGTGTCAAGCTCTTTGTGACATTGGTTTAGGGGTGGGGAAGTTATAGAGGTTCAAAATCTGGCAATTTACTATTCATGTCAATTTATTATTGAGGGCAATTTATTAATCATGTAATTTATTATTCAGGGTGGGGACATAGAGCCTGGGGTACGGGGGAGTGAAAATAGGAGTCAAACAACTGGACTCTGGAAGGTGCAGAGTGTGTGGTAGCTAAGGGGGTGATCAAGACTAGGGAGGGGGAAATAGGAGAGGGGGAAAGGCACAGCAGGGACAAAAGTGGTAGTGAAAAGTTCTGGGAAGCCAGCAGAAGAAAGGGGCAGTCTAAGGGGTGGAGGAAAGGGTTTTGATTGTTGAGGACTCCATTATTAAGGGTATTAGCTGGGAGGGAAAGGGGGGCAATTACAGTAGGATCCAGATTGAATGCCTGCCAGGCATGACAGCTGCACAGGTAATTAATCACATCCCCTCCAGGAGGAATAAGCAGGATGAGAGGACCCACTTATTGTTCCACCTGGGAACAAATGACCTTGCAGGGAACAGTTTATTAGAGGTGCAGGAAAGATCTAGAGCACTAGCGATGTTCTGTTGCAGTTTGAGGGTTAAGTTTTATTCATTGTTTATTTATTGAATTTTTGTTGACCCGGTAGGCCCACTGAGACTAGAAGTCCCTTTTTCAGGGGTGACGGGGGGTGGGTGGATGGATACAGATGGTAACCAACTGAGACTGAACCAGATTAAGCTGTTAGTGGTATTCTTAGCGAAATAGTTAAATTGGTGACATTCTCTGAGGTGCTGCCAGTCCCAAAGGCTACCTCTAAGAAGAGTCAGAGGATAGCACAGTTTAACAGCTGGCTCACCAGCTGGTGTGCCCAGAGAGGCTTTGCTTTGGTTGGGGACTGGGGACAATGTGGAGAGACAACAGCCTTTTTGGCCCAGATAGGTTGCACTTAAATAGGGAAGGTAAGGCAGTGCTAAAGTGTAAACTAGCAGAGTACATAGAGTACCACTACAATTTAAATGAAATTGGGGGGGTTACAGGTACAGTCATGCCACAGGGCAAATGATAAGGTGGGCAACCTGCCCCCCCAGAATGCAAAGCGCCAAGTTGGGGGAGCGGGTAGGCAAGCTAGTACAAGAGGAAGGAAAAAGTGGTCTGGGGTTTGAAGGGCCATGTGTACCAATGCAAGGAGTCTAGGAAACAAGATCCCTGAACTGGCAGTGCTCATGGCTGAGAGTAACCTTGACATAGTGGGAATTACTGAAACTTTCTCGGAGGTGCTGCCAGTCCCAAGGGCTACCCCTAAGAGGGGTCAGAGGATAGCAGAGTTTAACAGCTGGCTCACCAGCTGGTGCGCCCAGAGAGGCTTTGCTTTGGTTGGGGACTGGGGACAATGTGGAGAGACAACAGCCTTTTTGCCCCAGATAGGTTGCACTTAAATAGGGAAGGTAAGGCAGTGCTAAAGTGTAAACTAGCAGAGTACATAGAGTACCACTACAATTTAAACTAAATTGGGGGGGTTACAGGTACAGTCATGCCACAGGGCAAATGATAAGATGGGCAACCTACCCCCCCAGAATGCAAAGCGCCGAGTTGGGGGTGCGGGTAGGCAAGCTAGTACAAGGGGAATGAAAAAGGAGTCTGGGGTTTGGAGGGCCATGTGTACCAATGCCAGGAGTCTAGGAATCAAGATCCCTGAGCTGGCAGTGCTCATAGCTGAGGGTAACTTTGACATAGCGGGAATTATTGAAACTTGTGTCACAAGGGGCAGAACTGGGACATGATAATACCAGGGTATACATTATTTAAGAGGGACAGGGAGGACAGGAGAGATGGGGGTGACACTTTATGTGAGGGAGGGGATCAGGGCAATGGAAGGCCAGGGTAGATGGGGGAGGTGAAAAATTTATGGGTTTTGCTGACCACAGGAAAGGGAGATGTGGTGCACACTGGAGTGATATACAGGCCACCAGCATAGCAGATAATAGTAGATAAACAGATGACAGATGAGATCCTGAGGATGGCAAATAAGGGTGAGGTGCTGCAGATGGGGGACCTCAACCTGCTAGATGAGGAATGAGGCACCCTATCAGCCTCTTCCACCAGGAGTAGGGCAATTGTGGACTCACTACAAACAGCCCTACAAAAACAGCTGGTCGGGGAACCAACTAGGGAGGGAGGAGTTCTGGATTTAGTTCTAACAAATGGTGAAAGGTTAAAGGATGCATCTGAAGGGGAGAACCTTGGTACGAGTGACCACAGCACCATTTGGTTTATAGTACCTATGTTGGCTGATGTTTACTAGACCAAGGTGAAGGTGCTGGATTTCAGGAGAGCAGATTTTAAGAGGATGGAGGAATATGTTTATTGAGCACTGGAAGGGGTGGGAGAGCTCAGAGGGGTGGAAGACATGTGGGATACGATAAAGGGGGCCAATGCAGGGGTCACAGAGACTGAGTAAGAATATAAGAAAAAGAAAGCCTCTGTGGTTTAGCAGGGATGTGGCAGAGAGAGTCAGGGTAAAGTGGTTAGCATTCAGAAGGTTTAAAACAATCCAAAGGGAAGAGGACTGGGTGAAGTACTAGGCAAGGCAAAAGAAGGCAAGCCTGGAGGCAAGACATGCAAAGGCTAGAATGGAGGAGAGCATTGCCATTGCAGTCAAATAAGGGGACAAAACCTTTTTCAGGTATATAGGTGAGCAGAGGAAAACAGGGCAGGGGATACACAAACTGAGAAACAATAGTGGAGAGCAGGTGGTAGGAGACCAGGAGAAAGTGGAATTGCTGAACAGTTATTTCTGCTCAGTGCTCATGAAAGAGAATAAGTGAGAGGGCAGTGCCACAAGGGTAAAAGAGGAGGAGGGGGACAGAGTGGATACAAGTCCCTTCCAGGTCAATTAAATCTTGAGAGAGCTAGAGAGCTTGATGGTGGATAAGGTGATGGGGCTGGATGGAGATGCATCCCAGGGTGTTGAGGAAGCTGAGGGGTGTGCTGACAGCTCCTTTGACTGCCCTCTTCAACAAGTCCTTAGAATCAGGGGTGGTCCCCGATGACTGGAAACAAGCAGATGTGGTACCCCTTCAAAGGGAGAGGAAAGGAAGAGGTGAGCAATTACAGGCCAGTGAACTTGACATCTGTAGTTGGCAAGCTCGTGGAAAAACTGCTGAAAAACAGAACCACCAGCTACCTGGAAGCAAACGACCTGCTGGACCAGTTATAGCATGGGTTCACTGAGGGTAGATCCTGTCAAACGAACTTGATAGAGTTCTTTGACTGGGTCACCAAGGTGGTGGATCAGGGAGGGTCGGTGGACATTGTGTACCTTGATTTCAGGAAGACGTTCGACTCTGTGCCACACAAGAGGTTACTGCATAAATTGGTATGTCTGGGACTGGGGCGAACGGTATTACAGTGAGTGCAGAACTGGCTGGGAGCAGAAGACAGAGTGAGGTAATAAATGGGGTACCCTTGGGGGAAGGAAGTGTCATCAGTGGGGTTCCCAAAGGGTCAGTTTTGGGCATACAACTATTCAAGATATTTATTGGGGACATAGCAGAGGGCCTTGAGGGGAGGGTGTGTCTATTTGTGGATGACACAAAGGTGTGCAATAGAGTAGACACACAGGAGGGGGTTGTGAGTATGTGTTGGGATTTGAGGAAACTAGAGTAATGGTCCAGAGAGTGGCAACTGCCTTTCAATACATCGAAGTGCAAGATCATGCAACCAGGCAGGAAAAATCAGAGAACGGTGTATTGCATGGGAGGGCAACCACTAAAGGTAACCGAACAGGAGAGGGACCTTGCCATCAACATTACATGGGACCTGAAGGTAACAAAACATTGTGAGAAGGCAGTGGCAAGAGCCAGCAGGATACTTGGTTGCATCGGGAGAGGGATCACTAGTAGGAGAAGGGAGGTCATAATACCCTTGTACACCCAGCTGGTTAGGCCGCATCTGGAGTATGACGTCCACTTCTGGAGTCCGTACCTCAGGAAGGACATGGAGAGGATTGAGCATGTCCAGAGGAAGGTGACAAAGATGGTAAAAGGAGTCAGTCACTTAACATATGAGGAAAGACTGAGGGACCTAAACATGTACTCCTTGGAACAAAGGAGAGAGAGAGGGGGGACATGACTGAGACATTCAAATACTTAAAAAGTATTACCAAAGTGGCAGTAGGGAGCATCTTCCAACTAAAGGGGCAATCGAAGTCAAGGGACCATGAGTTGCAAATTGTGGGGGGGGGGAGTTCAGAGGAAACATTAGGAAGCAATTTTTCTCAGAAAGGGTGATGGATAAATGGAATAGGCTTCCAGAAGAGGTGGTTGGGAAGAGGATGGTGGGAAGGTTTATGGGGGTGTGGGACAGGCACAGGGGCCTGTTTGTAAGGGGAGAGAGGTTACAGTTAACTCCTAGCAGTGGTCTAGGCAACCTGGGCAGACTAGGTGGGCTTGGCAATCGTTTTCTGCCATCACATTTATATGTTTCTATGTGAAAATTTCTGAAAATATTTCTATACTTATAACTTACCCACCTTTGGAGCTAGATAATTGAAAATGTATATGAATACATTCTTGAAAGAGACATAGAGACCATTAAATAGAGAGGTAATTGGTTGTGTAAATTGTTAAGTTAAAGGAGTTAAAAATGTCAGTTTATTTGAACATTTTCCAAACATTTGGATGATTGTAGCTCCACTACTGTTGCAGGTATACACTCAAGATTTGGCATGCATACCGAGGTAAATATGTCCTGGAATGTAATTAAGATGGATAAATGTGGTTTGGTAGGTATAAATTAATTGTGGATACTGCAGAAATTACTAGTTGTCAACATTTGCTCAAATATTCACTGACACGTAATAGGTAATGACACTAAAATTCCACTTGTGGAATTTAACAAAGTACTTATCAGCACAGAATCAGCTTACCAGAGCTAGCATCATAGCCTTGAAATACCCCTTCAGTACTTCTGCAACAGTGATGCCCAGCATCATACTCCATCATGGCTAAAGATATCTAGATACTTCTGTCAAAAAGGCTCAAGTTACAACTAGTTGTAAGGCTTGGCATTACTTCAGTGCCACTGTTTTCAAATATTAAAAATATACATTGTTATCTATAGGATTGTTTGAGAGTCAGCAGGTGGCTTTGTAGAGAAATAAGTATGCACATGCATGTGCTTCCAGAAATTATGTCAGTGAGCTCTAGTGGTTATCTGGCATACTGAGAGAATTCAATTTAGTGTGCAGTTATGGTCATGACTATTCTTCATGGTTCATCAGTTAAGGTAGTGACTTTACTCTGCATCACAATACTGTTGCTGTGGAGCTTGTTATGAATGCTACTTTATTGCCACACTACCCAGCCTTTACCTTCCCCTACAATGGCAACTCAAGTGTATGACTGGGCAAAATGTATGGACATGGCTTTGACAAAAGTATCACAGTATTCCACAATTTTACAAAAGGTCATGAAATTCAACTTTAATTAATGGTGTTATTTTGGAATCTTTGGCTGTACCCTGATCAGGCTGATCCCATTCACCATAAGTTGGCTACCATGTGTTTCTCCAATATTTTTATCCCTTTCAGCTCCCCTGGTGGGACTGGTGCTTCTGTCAGCCTCACACAGCCACAGCTTCTCATGCTACAGGAGCATCATCCCTGGCCCAGACATAGGGGTCACTGTGTTGGTGGAACCTGCCACCATCCATCCCTGACTGAAAGATGCACTGCTGAGTGACAGCTGTCTCAGTCATGCCCTGCCTCCAAACATGAGTTCCTGGGATCACTTCCAATCCCTGGTCATCAGCATGATAGCATGGCACTCTGATACTGGGCCTTGGGGTGGCCTAAAACCTTTACATTTAAGGTCAATTAATCTAACAAGATTGATGATATTCTGTTCTCTAGTTTTAAAGTTACAGAGGCTTAACATTCTGCAGTTTACATAATTTCAAAATGTATTTTTTAACATTTCTGAAAGTTTCAAGGCATGTAACTTAGTCAGACTTGCTGATAAAAATTGGAATTGTGGCACACATTTGTATGGACAATGGTTAAATCACCATGCTAAATTTTGTGCATTTTGGAAAAACAGTTTTTGAATTAGATAGAAATAACTGAAATCACAATGTTGGCAAAATTTAAACAAAATGCTTGTGGACATCTTGTGAAATTTCATGGAAGAAAAATCGGAATTTCACCAAAATTTTGCTGGTGGAATATAAATTTCACCCAGCCCTACCAGAGAATGAGAGGAAATCTGAAATGTCAAATTTTGCAAACTGTCTCAGTGAAACAGTGATCATATAGAAGCACACATTACTTTATGTTAGTACTACTACTTAAAACGGTATGCCATCTATGCCTCCTAAGATGTAATTTGATGTTACTTACCTTTAAATGAAAGGTGAGAGTACCATTCCAGAGGTCTCTGTGCTGATTGTTCTTGTTTCTAGCTAGAACTCAGAAGTTAGGAAACAAAAGGACTGCAGAAGCACTCCTGTTTTTTCCCCCATATGTGTTCACAGTTTGTTTACTCATTGCTGTTAGTGACATTCTTTCACCAGTAAATCCTGAGAATCTGGTGAAGCTGAGCTTTGTGAGTTATGGAACTTATGATTTCTGAAGAAGCTCTTATATGGTCTTCTATTCTTACTTTTATTTTTTCTATCCAATTTTGCTTATCCAGTTTTGATTTTAGTGCTGCCCAAGAAGCACTCCATGTCTCTGGCTGCCTGAGAGTTAAATGACCAAAATTAAATTACAGCAGAATGAAAATTGTGGAGTTACACTACTCATGGGAGACAATCAGCAGGATTTTCAGAATTACCATTCTGAGATCCACCAGACATTATTTTAAAAAGATAAAATTCATTTATACTGTTATATCGGCTATTATTTGCTCCAGCTTCAATGTGCAAAAACACAGGATTGAAGCAAAATAGATGCAAACCACATTTGTGACAATCTTTTGCCACAAATAGTGACTTTCTGTCACAAATAGATGCACCTCTAGCAAACAGCAGCATAATTAAGTCAGAGTTTTGAGAACTGGATTTAGCTGTGTCCTAGCTTTGAAAATTGGATGTTGTAGAGTAGAAAACTGCATCTGCATATAGAGTTTGAACCTCTTCGCAAGCTATACAGTCTTTATTTTTGCATGAAAGAGCATTCTGAGAAACTAAAAGAGTATCAGGAAATATTAGAGCACAATAGTTTTTTGGTGGACTATCATGAACCACTGACACTACCTTTATGTGTGTATGCATGTGCGTTGGTGTGTGTGTGGTGTGTGTGTCTCCATTTTTTTTTTTATGGAAGTGTTTATCCTCCTTGGCTGCAGTGGGAGAAGATGCCCTTTTTCCAGCTTCACCACTACCCTCCACCATCTGTAGTCTCTCTGAGGATTCACCTTGTGGCTCAGGCCCCCAAGGATTGCCCCTATGGCGGGGTTGGGAGAGAGAGAGGATCATTCTCCCTTCAATGTCTGAAATCCAGTGTTTTGACCACAGGTTGCCCAAGTGAGTAGGCTAGTCAAGGTGTGGTGAGCAGGCCTCATATGCCACCTCCTTGCTGATCATTTTCCTCCTGGTTTTCTTCCTTCCATCCCCAGCTGCAGCTTTCTCGAAGAGCATGTGTGCGTGGCGACTTGCATGTGTCCCGATGCCATATCTCCCACCCCCTCCATCTGACTTATGTCTGCCTCCTGATGCTCTTGTTGGCTTACCATTAAGTCTCCACCTGGAGGCAGCCAATAGCCGATATGGCCAATCTCCCTGATCTGGGAGAGGAGAGCTGCCTGACAGCTGCTTATTGCTCTGCCAGCCCTCCCTCCCAGCTGACCCCCAGCAACTTTGGCTTGTTCCCTAACCCAGGTCACTGGTGTGACTGGAGGTTAGGCACTCAACACATCAGCGCTCCACATAACTGGATCGGTATTTTTGTGCCCATTTTCAACTCCATTCATTTCTCTATGTGTTGTATAATCTATATATATATATATATGTGTATATATATATATATATATATATATATATATTATATATATATATATATATATATATATGTATGCATTTTGTTTAAATAATTGTTATTCTGTTTTCATCCTTCAATTCTTTTCCTACCAGACACTTACTGATACATTTATTGTTTTTTTTTTTTCATTTTAACTTTTTATTCAGGAACTGAATAGGATTACTCAGCTGAGACTAGTTCATTTCCAGAGAGGTCCTTGTGCATAACATCACTCAGTTACATACAGTAGTTACAAACAACAAATATTATAAAATGATTTACATACAATCATACAATATGATACCTACATATATTAAACAGCCATTACACAATCAATTAATGTGTTTCATCCAGGTTTCATCCAGGTTCTTTCTGTATGGTAAAGGCACAAAACAAAAACAGAAAACATTGGCTAGAGTCTATTATATAGTTAAGATAGAATAGAAAGAACCCATTCCCCTCACATTTGCTTCACTTCACCTCAGATTTCATTCCAGAAGGATTTATACTACTGCATCTATCTTTTTCCTTTTTTTTTTGTGAAAAGAAAGGAAGGTTACTTGGTGCGTTTCATTAGAGAGGCCTTTCAAAATTCTATTGATAACGCTGTGTATATTCATTTTACTGTATGTATACACATCACTTGAGTAGCCTGTATCTTTATAATATATTAGTCACATGAGATATTGTGGGTTTCAAACTGAATAGAGAATATTTGTTTTATTTGCACTTTAACATCCTGTTTCAAATGTGGGGGTTACTTTTTAAATTATATGAGATAGAGATATTTAAAATTGATTATAACTAAATGCACTTTAATATTTATGGACTTTCATTGCAGCAGGAGTTGTTTGAAACAATTTGTAAGGCATAAGCTGGTTCATACCACTTCATCCCTATAGCAGATAATGGAGACTTAATTGACCCAAATGTTTCCTCTACCTGCCTACCTAATGTTGATGTACTTTACTGTAAAACTATTTGCTTTATTACTTATTAAAATAATAGCATTCACCAATATCTCTTGTATGACAGCATTTACTGGTCTTCATTAAAATGACAGTATGCTGAAATACACCTATACTTAGATATCATACATCACTGGGGTGCAGTAAAAAGGACACTTTATGTGGGGCACCAGCAACAGTGCACAACCAGTATTGCTGTTTAGGAGTTTGGGACATGGTATACTGTGTGCATCACCTCCCTGATATGGGGGGTAATTATATATATAGTTGGTGGGAGCAGAGTGTGCAGCCCCACATGACAGGGTTTGTGGGGGGCATAGTCCCCACAGAAAATCATGCAGATACTGTGTGTGGTCTGGCTGGTGGGGGACAATTGCATGCCACTCACCTGCATGTCGCCCTTTTGCCTGGACACTGTGTTACAGAGCACAGGTTGTTGGTGCACTGACATGGGTGAACCCTTAGATTTACAAAGCTTTAGTAGGTAAGCCCCCACCAATCTTATCAATTTCTTCCCACCAGTCAGTTCTACTTACTCTCTCTGGAGCACCTCCCGCCCAACTTTCTCAATATCTTAATTCAAGACTAATGTTGTTGAATGGTATTTCAGATACACTGCCCTTGAGTGCAGAAATAAGTTACAGCACATCTTACAGTTAGACAACCCAGATGCTAATGCAAACATTCAGGAAATGTTGGATCCTCACTTCAAAAGGGAATTTACTTGTAACTGAGCAGTATTCTGCACTTCAGTAAACATGGTTGCTTTATCCTTGTCACTGTATACTGTATACTGTCGTAACTTGTGTACTGTAGCCCCAGGACTTCACTGAAAATTACAATGTGCTTATGATTTTCTCCTGGTAAGACATTAAAAATTAATCATATCAGTCAATTAGATGTCTATCCATGGGAGTCCTTGGAGAAACAGACAGATTTTGTTACACAATGCCACTCACTTCCACACATAGTAATGCAAGAACAATGCGACAGAATACAGTATTACAGTATTTTATCAAGGGAAGTGAATACGAAAGGTATTGTTCTGTACATTGGTAGCAGTCAATTTAGCAAGTTATCTCCTGAGACTCTTTAAAGAAACCTAAAGAAAAAAAAAGTACTGGGATTGCTTGTGTTACAGGAAGTCTAGCAAAACTCTTTTTAGCGTGCTCCCGAGATTTTGTAATGTAACATGTCAAATCAACTGCTACTACAGTAAACTGTTAAAAATCCACTTTTTCTGTGGTATGCAAATGTTAGTATATATTATGTATTTTTGTAAACATATTTGTTTCTTTGTACAGTTTTTGATGTGTATTCATGTATCTATCTTTTATGTACTGCTGAAGATCTAAACAGGACTGTCTTATAAACAGAGTGTATTCCCTTACAACATGTATTTATCCCGTATAAAAATAAACATTTTATTTATCTATCTATAACATTCACTATCACCAAATGCTGAATAAGTTATTGGAGCATGAAAAGTTAATATACTTTGTGAATGCAGAGTGGAAGCTTGATACTGGTACTAACAACTCTTTTTCAAACATTTACTTTTTTTAATAACATTAGAATCAAACTATTCGAGTGTCTAATTGTTATGGAGGATAGATTAAGCTTCCTAGTAGCACTGGGGTGGTTGAGTGAGTTGCTTAGAGTCACACAGTATAAAAGTGGAGGTTGTACAAATCAAGCCTAGGTTTATTGGATGTAGCAAGCTCATTCACAGCTCGTTACTCTAACCTCTTGGCTATACTTATAATAATAGGGGATTTTCCCCAGTGTTCTCACCAGCATTCCCCCATCAGTAAATCTGTCCATGTGATCCTCCTATAGGATGCACCTACAAACCAGTTGTCACAGATCAGTATGCCTTTCCAGGTGAAAATTAAAATACTATAAATAATAGCAGTGAAGCTGAGTAATAGTTGAACTTACACAGTAAACTACAATATCATTAACATATGGTACCTTTGTATACAAGAGTCTACAAAAACATCAAGTTAATTATTAATAAACAAATAAAATATTAGTAGCCCTAAATTCAATCCATATGGTAATAACTCAGTAAAAAAGTATCTGTATAACAGGATGTTAACTAATTTAATGAATTATATTTTGTTTGTGATGTATTTTTGAAACCAGTGTGTGCATAACTACATTATGTCTCCAGGATGTAGGATAATATGTAAGCAATAATTCCTGACAGAGTGGGTGGTATTGAGCAATTCTAGACTGCCCAGGTGTATAAGAGGCCCGACATCACAGGCGGAGGGCCTTATCCCTGGAAGGTCCAGTATTGCCCATTACAGCACACCCTGGAAAGTATTATTGCACTTAGAAAATGGCCCACATGTGGCATTTTTTTATGTAAGAAAAAAAATGTCAGTAAACTATAACAAAATTTATAAAAAATGATTGTAGAAGGTTTTTTTTTTTTTTGCAAAATAATCCCTCCACTGGCAAATCTGCCAGTAGAAGGTACTGTACTCTGTAACAGATGCTTGCCAAAACATAGGTTCCTCCCTCCCAGACAGACACAGGCATAGTGACTATCATTTTTAGATTCTTCCCTGTAGACAGTTTTCAGTCTCCCCCCTCCTACACACACACAGATACAGATGGGCTGTGCTTTTTTTATTTTACTTCCATGTGTCCAAAAGAAGAATGAGTGCTGCACTGTACTGCTTGTCCATGATGACAGGAGCCTCTCCTTTAGTTTGTCCCCGCTGATGGAGATGTGCTGCTGGTTGTGGCATTTCAGATAGCTGAGTGTATGGCCACATGGATGAGGAGGGACTGAGTTTTGGTCAGAACATACACCGCTCTGTACCACCATATAAATTTAACTTTTGGTCAACATATGTTGTTTTTTTCTGTGAATTAGTAACAGTTTTGATTTGAAATGGTATTTGGTGAATCATGCTTCCTCTAGCTCGGGGGTGGGGCTACCTGGCTAAGTCTTCCATTCATCCAGACAATGTGCTGTGGCTGAAAAGCTTTTGTTTTATTTTTTAAACTGTTATTTTTTTACAAACTGATGGTCTTCCTATACTGGCTGTGGTGGACAGGACTTCTGTCACTTGGTAGTCCAGTTAACGAGTGGAAAAAAATGGCTGCTACTGGACTGTGATTTATGAAATGGCACAAGGATATCAGTTTGATTTTGGGGCATGAAGCTAGTACTTTATTTTCAGAGGGCTCTATTGAAAAATAGATGCATGACTATGGAATCCTGGTAGCCAATCAGGCAACTAAGATTTCCATTGCAATTTTCTAAATGGCATTATCAATTGGTAAGCATTAATAGTAGATTTATTTATTTATGTCACCCTTCCCCAGATGCCCAGTGTACTAGTACAGAGTAGAGATTACAAATAACACAACCACTGACATCAAAATAATCTTAAATAAAACAAATGCAAAATAAATAAAAATTACTTCATACAAAATTAACCTTTAAATCTTCAAATGATATTGCACATGACTAAAGGCTAGGGTTAGAGTACTCTATAACTCTATCTGCAGATTTCAAACTAACCTTCCATGCCATGCCATACACATCACTATCATCTTCTCTCCTCTACTTCATGTCTTGTGCTGAAACATCACATACAATTTCTTACTCTGATTTTTCTACAGAAAGTGGCCCTAGGCCTAGCCCCCAAAGTATTCAGGAAATCTTTCCAGAACTGGCTAAGAACAGGACCACAAAATCTTCTGAGGGTTGTTCTTTTTATACACCAAGAATGAATAGCAACCTTGGTCTGAGATCTCTGAACTACAGATCCATGAGCTGGTACAAAAAATTGAATTCTTCCATAACAGCACTGACATCCATTCTTAGTTTTAAAACAGCTTGTACACAGTAGCAATCATCTCAATCCACTTGTAACTGTTTTTGACATATTTGTAACTGTTCAGCTGTACTTTATTGTTTTTTTTTTGTCATGTACTGGGCACTTATGAAAAAGGATCCTTGCCCATTAAGGTTTTCCAGTATAACAAATAAAAATGAATGCATGAATGAATGAATGAATGAATGAATGAATGACTTGTCAAGCATTTGTGTCACTAGGGACTTTGACTCCCAATATCCTGAGAAAATAGAAAGGTTGTAAGGCCTCTTTTTAAGATCTCCACCAAGATGGCTGCCTTTAAGGCCCCTGGAAGGGAATTCCATAACATATGGCCAGCCACTTCGAAAGCTCAGTCCTCAGATGTTTTCAGTCTCACTCTGGGGCCCACAAGGAGACCCTCTTTGGCAGAGCGATGGGGGTGTATAGGTGTGTAGAAATGCAGGAGGTCCTGCAAGTAACCTGAATCCAGCCTGTGTATGGTCTTATAAGTTAAGAAGCCAATTTTACAGAAGATACACCATCTCACTGGCAGTGAGTGCAGTTCACACAGTATCGGGGAAGACACAAACTGACCTAGAAAGGCTGGTTAACACCATAGCAGCTGCATTCAGTGCCACCTGCAGGCACCACAACCTACTTTCACTGACCCTGAAGTAAGGAACATTACAAGGGCACACAGATGGTGATGAGAAGTGGATTTTGTGTTCAAACAGGAAACTGAACACTGGCTCTCTGAATACCATCTAGATGATCAAGAAAATGAGTTATCAAGCCAGCTGGTTGTGAGGCTAACCACTTTGTGTGATATCTCGGCCAGTGGAGTACCTAGTTGCTATCTAATAGGAATTAGCTTATTCATGGTAAGGTAAAGTCATATTTTTTTTAATAATAACAGATTGTGTTTCCCATATCTATGTACAGTAAGCAATAACAAATGGGGTCCGAAGTAGATGGGTAATTTTTCAGTGCCACACATAGCAGTAGCATATAGGTGTCAGGAACCTAAAAGATATACACTGGTGCTCAGTGTCAGGTTCCTTCTTGTATAGTCATGTTATGAAACCATTGTCATGATGCCCTAAGTGACGACTAGACCTAATGAATGGAAACACATATAGAAAAGTGTATGGGTGACTATAAACGAAAAGGCTGTGTTTCCGTCGACGAGATGTGATGACATCATACAGACCTCAAGAGTGAAGCTCGAGAGGTCTCTGTGATGGCATCACATCCCCGAGATGGAAACAAAGCCTTGTTGTGTATGGTTACCCATATGCTACTTTATATAGTATTTAGTATATGGCTCCCCAAGACTGAAAAAGCTTTATTTAACAAGGTTTCATACTTTGTGTTCATGGTCCCACTTGGTGTCAGCAGCTCAGTCGTCTGTGAAGTTGCTCAGTGTGGTCCTGCTCATCTCCTGACCCTCTAAAGATTCTCAGTAGCAGTTAAAAAAAAACTGAGAAAGAAAAACCTGACAAATTAGTACAGTTTGGAAACACAGAGCCAGCTACGGCAGTTCATATCCAAACCATCTCAGTGAACTGCTCGCTAAGCGATGCCACCGTGTTTCCTTGACTTTTTTGTGCAGAGTACTGTTTCCTCCAATCAGGTGTCAGGTTACAGGAGACATGTTTGTTATTGTATCATTGTGATGTCAGAAGAATACTACAACTTTCTGTGATCTTCAAACTGTCCTACACGTTTTTGAAACCCATTGATTTCCTTACACAATAAGCCCTAACAATCTGCTATATAGCAATTAAGCAATAAGTAGTGATGGCTCTGTTCATTCTTGCCAGTTCATGTCTGAAGGTGCTGTTTGATATAACTGGACAAGAGAGAACCTGACACAGAAAAATATTGTACTTTATGAGCATCAGCTATTCAATGTTGCCCATGGTGCCTAGTTTTATGTGCTTAAGTACAGTGTTCCCTTGATAATATGGCACCAGTTATTTACTACCCTCACCTGAAGATATGGACCACAAACTGATTCTCTAGCCAGTTTGCATCTGTTGTTACTTCCTCCTGTAATCTACCACCTTTGACTAGCTACCCAATTTTAACTTGCACAAAACTGGCCAGATAATTAAGTGATAACATCCAGTGAGTTGGAGTATACGAAGCAATAACTGGCTTCTGTGGAATATGTGTCGCTGCTGGTAAAAACAGAGTGTATGTACAGTCTGTTTGGTGTCTAAACACTAGGATAGTGTTAGGTGTAGCTAGAATAGATATCACCATAAAAAATACAGTGTTTTAGCAAGACTTCTTTATTGTCCTTTGGTTGCAGTGTTGTTTTATAAAAAGGTTCAATTTTGTTGTCTAGTGGCAAGATGAATAGTCTGTAGGCACTAGAAAGCTGCCTGATTAATATTCATGAGGCACATTAATATTTATAGTGCCTATGCGTAGTGCGAATGGCAGATGACGCTGTTAAAAAAATAATGGTTTCTCCTGTACATTGTTAAGTTCACCAGTGCACAGTTAGGCAAATTTGGGGACCAGTGGAGAGGAATTTGTTTTTCAGCAGTTGTGCTTGGGGGATGACGTTGTGTGGAGCGCTGTGCGTCTTGTTATTGGATTACTGGACCAACAGAAATAAACGTCAGAAAGGTAAAAATAGGCATTCTGTGATGGCTGGAGTGTGTGTCTGTCAGTTTCACACATGGGTATGTGTAATTAATGTAGAAATGTTCACTGTATTATTTGGCAATGGGGTGGGGCAGGGTGGGGGTCATCGCACAGCATTCAACACCATCACACCAGTTGAAGCAGTTCTCAGAAGCACTTGTTTCACCGTTCACTTTCAGGCAAAAAAAGGGGCTATACATTATAGAGGACAGGGTGACAATAAATAAAAATTAATATTTTGTATGCCGAGAAGTGGATTTTTTTGATACGAGGTGTGAAGGGAGGGGGAGAGGGTTGTGTTTGGTGCTGAGGTGGACAGCTGTTCTGATACCATTATTTTTTTGGCTTCGGATGCTGGAGTTCTGATTAAATGACTGTGGGTGTGGTTTGTGTGTCTGATTAAATGACTGTGGGCAGTGTCTTTCTCAATAAATGACTGTGAGGTATTTTTTTAAGGTGTGTGGTAGTATAACTGACAGTGGTTCTTGTTTCTGATTGGCTAATAGAGGGTACCTCTCATATAATCAAGGGTAATCTGTACTTTTCCAACTGTTGTGAGCAGTGTGAGCTCACCTGGGTTTCATCTGGAGTCATTCACACTCACTATGGTTTTGTTCATCCACATAAAAACCAACTCCTTGTTACATCCCCCAACATCTGACTACACTTGGAGGTGGGAGGAGAGTAAAACCTGACAATCCTTCTTCCCAAAAAGCAAAGCTGGCTTGTGGGGGATGCTGGAGCATCATCACTCCAAATACCACCTTCATTTTTCACATACTCCACTACCTATCAGTGGGTTCCCATGTGTGTATTTATGTGTATGTGTGTGTATATGGGTGTCTGAGTGAGAGTGCCAGAATGCCTTAAACAAAACTGGCATGACCCTTCCTGCTAATTTGTTTAAGCATTCTTCCATTGCACTGCATGTGGTCACCCAGGTGGCAGCAATGCAGCACATATGATCATTTTACTTTTCTGAGAGCGTCCTGTGCAACACCCAGTCCACCTTCTGGCAACCTGCACTGGTTCCCCTAGCATGGGACCTGAGCACAAGTTGTTGGAATTAAGGAGAAAGACGTCATGCTGCCCAATGCTGTACATGAAATGTAGTGTTGCACCCACTTGATGCAGTTCCATTATAAATGGCATCTTTCTGGCAAAAAGGGAACAAGTATGAACATAGTTCATCAACTGCTATTACTAAGTCTGTCAGGTATGGAATGAAAAAAAAAAACATTTTCCTAGCTTGAGTTCTCTGTCCACACCAGCTCCACCTAAGAGCAAGAAACCTGTCATACATGTTTGTCTTTTGAAAAGTATTCTAGAAACTGCTGATGCTGTCAGTGTGCTCTTTAAATATTTTATACACCAAACAATATAAGCAGCAGAATGTATATTGTGTGTAGTCTTTTGATATTTGAATATCCTTTGAAGTGCATCACCTCTGGCTACTGCTGTGTTGTTTAGGTAAGATTATTACAGTTCATTGTTCTCTGGTGATCCTGATGGCACCATTAAGCTCAATCTCACTGAGAACTTTACAGTTATCCCCTTTCTTCAACAAGGCATCTAAATATATTATAGTAGTTCTTCTCCTTTAATACAAACAATACCAGATCCTAAATACCATGCTGGACTTAAATTAATTTCACTCATCAGTCAATGCATCTCACTGCTCCCTTCACATGTGAACAAATTACTCTTCACTTGAGTAACAGCTTTTGTCCTGGACTCTACCACAAAACAGTTTGGGAATGCTTAGGGTTCAGGGGCTTATTATTTGGCTGGCTGTACTGTAGAACTCTTTGCTCCTAGGTGCCTAAGGCATGTAACAGTTTTCTGTTGATTTTGTAAAGGTAAGGTCAATTTTCAAATCAAAACTGAACATTTATTTTGTAAGCCCCTTATCCAAACTTTAGCTTTATTAATTTATGGATCTTTGTAACATTTTCAGAACAGTTGATCCCTTTGACTAAGTTTTGATTTATTTACTGCATGGTAATCTCTCATGCCTATACATGTATCATATGCAGTGCCTCAATTCTTTTTTTCAGAAGTAAATAAAATGGCACCAAGAGGCAGATACCATCATTTTCATTTAGTTTTCATTCATAAAATGCATTGTATAGTATTGTTTATATCAGTCATCCCAGATAATGATTCATCAAATTATTTTTAGATTTCCACTGTTCTTTTGGAAATTCCATAATGAAAGGAAGCCTTTGAGCATGTATAGGGGCTTCATACAGTGCATATTATATTAATCAATGTTGTGAACTTTGTCTTGGCATTATAAAAGCAATAAATGTTTGGCCAGGCCCAGTGGCATACATGGAAGTTTCATGTTGCATTCCCAACTCTTTACCCCGAGCTGGAGGGGCCTTGGGAGCACTGTGGAAAGCAACACTCAAGGACTCTTAAGGTGCTTTTACACACAGGTTTATGTAATGGAAAAACTGTTATGGAAACAGTATTCTGTTAAATCCCTTGTGTGTAAAGTGCATCTGTTTCATTCCATAGGCGGCGAACATTTGTCCAAACCGCAATCTCTGCTTTTTGAGGTTTGCACCGTTGTGTTCCGTTTTGTCGGGCTGTGTAAAACGGCCATTCCGAAGCAGTTCACAAACAGCAATAGAGCAGCAAGCTCTGTGAGGGTGCCAAAACACAAATGGAGGTGGGAGCTGCTGGAAAACTCGTGGAGTGTAAAGGGATCCTAAAAACACAACCGAGCACAACAGCGCCACAGGTAATGCTCATTTCGTTTTAAAAACCTGTGTGTAAAAGCACTCCTACAGTGGATTATGGTAGGCACTGTAGTATGGATTATACCAGGCTTCTAGACTCAGCTGCTTCCACAGTGTGTTGCACAGATGGGAGATATAATGCATTAGGTAAACAGGTGGGAGTGGCTACATCGAGAAAAGGGGAAAACAGACCAACCTGACAGGTTAAAGATTGCTGACCTGCCCGCTTGCAGAAGCAGGCCTCTGCTGCCTCATGGCTCTTTCTTCTATTCACCACCATGTGCACTAAATTCTTTACCCATGATGGGCTTGATCGAATGCTTCTAGTGGTTGATAAATGGAGTAACAGGTAGGCACCTTTGTGGGACAGTGAATTGCCTAGATTGGTAGAGGGGCATATCCGAGCTTAAATAAGTGAGGTGGCAGTGACCGCTATGAGTTAAAACTAAATAATAATTTTTAAACAATTTGATGATTTATAATTTACTAATAAGGGCTAACTTGTATCTCTTCATTTTATGAGTGTGCCAAGTCTCATTTACTCACAGTATCAGACACTCTCAGCTATATGTTTCTTTCATCGTAAGGAAAAAAAAGTGGCATTGTTAGAAAAAGATTCTAGCCATATTGGTCCTTGGAAAACAGGAGACGCTGGAAGGTTTGATACCTTTTATTGGACCAACAAGAGTATTTTGATATATGGATCTTGAATTTAATACTATTCAAAAATATTAAAAAAAAACCGGTAATACCATCGATCCCCCGATGGCAATACCACTGTTAGACAGTGATAATATCATCATTCGAATATGATAATACTATTGTTCCGCTACTCAACATTAGTATTATCACAACTACCAAACAGCGCAAGCACTCACAAAGATGCTTTCTTCCCCCCACATCATCCTAAGCATGCCTCCTGATTGGCCACTTTTCATGTGTGGCCGGGCAGAACAATTTTAAAAACATGGCAGCTCGCTCTCTCGCTTAGCAAGACCGTACTGCTTTTCCATATTTCTTCATTTTTTTTCCTTCTTTTCATGAAAAAGGGCATGCAGAGCAGAACCCAAAAAAGGAAAAGGTAGGACTACCTACCAGTTCTTGTTATATGGCGAGGTGGTGGCGGGCAGGGTGTAAAGTAGCATGGTGGGGCAAGAGAGCAGCAAGACAGGGCTGCGGTCGGCCAGGACTGAAGGTTCTTCACTGAGATGGCCGACTTCCATTCACAAAGTAGGAAAAAATACAAATCGCATCCATATATTAAAAAAAAATAAACAGCTTATTGTGCATTACAAGGGGTAATTCCATCTTGATGTTCTGGGGACATGAGAACCTCTTGAGCTTCGAACTTGAGGTTCCTTTGTCCCCATAACCTCTCAATGGAATTACTCCCTTGTAATGCACAGTAAGCTATCCATTATTCTCTTTGTACAAAGATGGAATTCTGCACAAGTTTTTGGGGCCTCACACGTCCAATCTTCACTTGAAGAAGTTTCACCTGAAGAAGGGGCCTGTGAGGCCCCAAAACCTTGTATAGAATTCCGTCTTTGTACAAGACTCTTGTTGGTCCAGTAAGAGGTATCAAACCTTTCAGCATCTCCTGTCATTGCTAGAGTAAGAGATGTCCATGATCCTCTATTCATATTTAGGGCAGTTGCAAAATGTGTTCGCTAGAGAGTAAAAATCTAGTTGAACAGGACCATTACCCTTACTCCTTTCAAACCCAGGCCCAACAAATCCTAGAGTACATTCAGCAGTTTTCCTGCTTCCTCTTACCCTCTTCCCACTATAACTGTGACTAAGAGAATGTACCAAACACAACTGTTTTATTTATTTTTCTTTTGGATTTTA
This sequence comes from Neoceratodus forsteri, assembly GCA_016271365.2. NCBI lineage: Eukaryota > Metazoa > Chordata > Ceratodontiformes > Ceratodontidae > Neoceratodus > Neoceratodus forsteri. Next base: position 1,068,012,656 of record CM028132.1, on the reverse strand, counting down.
TTTATTCACCAGGTGGGTGCACTTGTCCCAGGGATAATTTTCAAACATGTTCCAGTCCAAAGATGGCCAAGCATAGACACAGTTTGACTTTCAGTGAAAGGCTTAGCCAATGCAAGCTGAAAAAAATCTTAATAATGTTACAGTCATTTGATACTGGCTACTCACAAAATAATTATTACCAGAGTGACAGCAGAAAATCAATGTATACAATAAATATGGTAATAAATACATGCATTTCAACTTAAACAATGATGGGCACTTTCACAAATAACAGTTAGCACTTGCTAGCAAGAAAATAAGAATCTGCTGTGTAACCACCATATGCATAAGTGTTTGTCACAATGGCCTGCAGCCATGCACAGTAACAAATAGTATTGTACTACTCGTTTTACCATTTCTGTACAAGTGTCCTGCGTGAACTGAGACATTAACTCTCAAGGGGCGTGTCATCTAGGTTGCAAATTTCAAATAAATGCATTTTGACTACAGTAGTTTTATATTTTGCCATTTTTTCTAATTTTCATTATATTTCTGCATAGTTGAATGGGAGTAGTTGAGTTTTCCCAGTTAATCTCAAAATCTGCCAAAATGTAAATCCCATAAAGAGCGCTATGAAAGGTGACGTACAGTATATGGCAATCCCCTCTCACTCTGTCCCATTCCCTCTTAAAAACATTTACCATGCTACTGGCTACCACCTCCTCCAGCAGAGTATTCCACTTATCCACCACCCTCTCAGTGAAATAATGTCTCTTGATGTCCCTCATGAATCTTCCCCTCTCCAATCTCATCTGGTGCCCCCTCGTGACCCTCCCCCTTCTAATCTGGAAAATCCCTTCTTTACTAGCCTTGTTAATCCTCTTTAAATATTTAAAGGTTTTGATCATGTCCCCCGCTATCCCTCCTCTCCTCCAGGGAATACATGTTCAGCTAGCCCAGCCTCTCCTCATAGGCATATCCCTCTAATCACTTCATCATCGTTGTCACCCTTCGCTGTACACCTTCCAACAATCTAATGCCCTTCTTCAGGAATGGGCACCAGTAATGCATGCAGTATTCCAGGTGTGGCCTGACCAGCAACCTGTAGAAGGGCAGGATCACCTCCCTATTTCTGGAGGAGATTCCCCTCACTATACACCCCAGCATCCTGTTGGCTTTTGCTGCCACCTTCCTGTACTCAGCTGAGTTGTTCATACTCCCCATTATAAGCATCCCTAGATCTATTTCCTCCTTGGTGCATTCTAGCTGTACACCCACCAGCTGATAGCACCTCCCCTGCTTGTTAGAACAGAAGTGCAAGATCTTGCATTTTTTGGCATTAAACCCATCTGCCTTGCATCCAACCCCTCATGTAGTTTGATCAGATCCTCCTGCAGCCCCCTCCACCTTTCGATGTTATCTACCACGGCACCCATCTTTGTGTCATCTAGAAAGAGACTAATCTTACTCCGACCCTGTCTGACATATCAGCTATGAATATCCCAACAATAACACCGGTCCCAGTATTGATCCCTGCGTCACCCCACTCATCACATCACTCAGTGATGAGAGTCCCTCCCCCACCACCACCCATTGTTGCCTTCCCTTCAGCCAATTGGAGATCCAACTTACCATCATTGTTCACACCCCTATATATTCCATCTGCCCCCCAGCCTCCCATGTGGCATAGAATCAAAGGCCTTGCTGAAGCCCAAATACAGGACATCCACTGCATGACCTTTGTCCAGTTCCTTTGTCACCCAGTCATAATACTCAATCAGATTTGTCTGGCAGAATCTTCCCGAGACAAACCCATGCTGCTGACCATCCTAGAGATCACTGATCTCCAAAAAGGTCACCAGCCTCTCTTTCAGGATCATCTCTGTGAGTTTCCCCACAATTGATGTGAGGCTTACTGGTCTGTAGTTCCCTAGTTTATCCTTAGGTCTGCTTTTATGAATGGGTACCACATGGGCCATCCTCCAGTCCTGTGGTATGCATCCAGTGTCCAAGGATGTACCAGGACCTCCATCAGTTCCTTAAGTAGCCTAAAGTGAATACCATCTGGAACCGGTGCCTCATCCCCCCCCCAGAACCCTTACTCCTTTCAGCACCCTATTCTATGTAATCCCTACATCAGTTACCTCCTCCCAACCCTGCACCTCCTCCTATACCAGTTGGAATCTGCCCCCCCTTCTCCCTCATGAACACAGAGCAGAAGTACTCATTCAGTGCCTCCGCTTGGTCCTCCCTCTTCTCCACCCAGCCCCTGTATTTCCTAATCCTCACAATCTGATGTTTGGTTTTCCATCTTTCATTAATGTATCTGAAGAAGTCCTTTACTCCATCTTTTATGCTCGGAGCCAGTCTCAGTTCCCTGGAAGCCTTGGCCATTCTGATCAGCCTGGCAACCTCTCCGGACTCCTTCATATACACCTCCCTGTTACCCCCCCATTCCCCCCATTTCTTGAGTCTCTGAAATGCCTTTTTTGTGGCCCTCACCCCTTCCTGCAACAGCCAGCTGGGTTTTTTTGCCAGTCCCTTCTAACTCCTTGTTCTTGTACATGTCCCAGTCACCTCCACCAGCCCTTTCTTAATAATATCCCATTTTTGGCTAGCATTCATGTGTAGTTGAGTTTCTGCCAGATGCCTGCCCAAAATTTCCCCCATACTTTTAAAGTCTGCGCCCTTAAAGTCTATCACTCTGGTGCCCATACCTTCTGCTTTCCTTACCATGTTGAACGTGAACCATACTGTGTGGTGGTCACTCCCAGCCAGATGGTCTTCCACCTTCATATCCTTTACCACCTCCCCATTTGATATAACCAGGTCCAGAGTCCTATCCAGTTTGCTTGGCTCACTGACCAACTGCACCAGGAAGCTGTCCTGAATTGCCTCTAGTAAAACCTGCTCCCTTACACTCTTGGTGATTGGGGTGCTCCACTCCAACCCCGGTAGGTTGAAGTCCCCCATCATCACAGTGTTCCCTTTCCTACAGACCCTTCTAATTTGCTCAGCTAACTCCATATCGAGATCCTCCCCTTAGGCTGGCAGTTTGTACACCACCCCCATCCTCAATGTCCTACTTTTTGAGTCCTGAAGCTGCATCCATAGGGCCTCTGTTCTGCATTCCTCCTCCTCCTCTTCCCTTATGCTCTTTATCGCCTCCCTATATATATTGCCATCCCTTTTTTCACTTAGCCCTATCCTTCATGAATATCCTATACCCTGAGATCATCAAATCCCATTCCTGGTACTTGGCGGCCCATGTTTCTGTGATGGCCGCAATGTCCACCCTTCCAATTGCCAAGAGAGCTTGTAATTCCACTGATTTGTTACCAAGACTTCTTGCATTCAGTGAGACCACCCTCCAACTTTTCACTGCCATCCCCCCTTCCTGAATTACCCCCTTCCTAATCCCCCTGTGCCACTGCTTCAAGTTCCTTCCTGCTAGCCTAGGAGGTAAACTTGTTTGGCTCCCCTCTCTGGGATCCTTGTGTACCATCTGTCCACTCACCACCCCCTACCTAGTTTAAATCCACCTTTGTAGTTATGTATTCCCCTGCTCTCTGCTTTAGTAACCCCTTCCCCTCCCCACTCAAATGTAGCTCAAATGTAGCCTATCCCCTACATAAAGTTCATTGTTGTCCCAGATTTTGTCCCAACCACCCACCAACCCGTATCCCCTGGATCAACACCATTTGATGAGCCAGGTGTTGAACTCCCCAATCTATATTTTTCTCACCGTACTAGCACAGGGTACTGGGGGCACCTCTGAGAAGGCTACAAATTCCCCTAGTTCCCCACACAGCCTACCCAGTTCCTCAAACCTCTCCCTCACTACTTCCAACATCTCTCCCACCAGTTCATTAGTACCCATATACACCTTGAGATGCGGTTTCCTCCTACCCCTCCTAGCACACTTTAGAATCGACTGCCCCACCCTGCCTGCAGTTAAGCCAGGTATGGACTCCACCCAGATGTGACTATGCTTTTCTCCATTTCTGCTCCATCTAATCCCTTTAAGTATGGAGCCCCCCCAACACTAATACCCCTCCCTCCCCTCTCTAACCCTCATCCACACCCCACCCCCATTACCTTGGTATCTTCTAAAAGAGTCCAACCCAGCTGAAACCCTACCCTTCCTCCTGTGATTTCCCCTCCCCAAGTCCTATCGCTGCTCCCTTACTGTTTCCTCCCTATCCTTCCCCTCCACCTTGGTCACACCCTACCCCTCGCTATATCCTCCGTTCCTGCTCTAGCATGCTCCTCTCATGTTTACCCCTGCTCCCTTCATCCATTCTTCCAGCTGTGTCCCTTACCCACTTACCCCTACCACAATCCTCTGCCTGACCATTAACCTTTGTGCCATCCTCCTGCTCCCCATTACCTACCCCCTCCTGGAGATCCCTCGCCTCCCTCTCCTCCTCCAATGTCACCAGCAGAGCAAACCTGTTTCCTGCCCTCTTGGCCAGGCTGGGTGTGGGATCCCACTTCCTGCTCTTACCACCACTCCCATGCTAGGCCTCCTATTTGTAATGCTTCTACCCCTCTCCCTGTCCCCCGAACCATTGTTCCTCCTATGTGGTGTCCTCCTGTTACCCTTTTTCCCAGGTCCCTTCCAAGCTCCTCCCAACCTCCCAACTCTCTACCAAGCCATTGCACTTCTTCCTTGAGTCTCCTTAGCCTGTGACAGATCAGGCAAGCTCCTCGCTTCCAAAATACATTCATCCAGACTGCCACCCCACAACCATTGCAACCTACTATTCTACCCCCGATGGCTCCTCTAGCATCTTGCTGCCCCTTGTGCCCCCCTCCTGTGCTGTCCCCATCCACCTCTGCTAGTGCCACCCCAACCCCTAGTGTGCCCTTCCCCAGTTCTCCTCATTTGCCTGTCTCAGCATCAATTTACTCCCTGGCTACCCCCTGTAGATAGGGCTCATCTAACGTGTCCTTACCAATCCCCTGCCCTGCTTCCTACAAGACTCTCGAATTAACAACCCTTCCCCATGTAGTGACAGTAAATTGAAGCTCCCCCTATGATGGTTCCATGTGATAATGTCAATCGCCATTACGAAGAGTGTACATTGCTGAAAATAAATTTCAGCGATGTACACTCCTGGCGCACAACAAAAGGGCGCAGGAGACTTGTATTTCTTTTATTATGCAGGGGGCTGTGCTCACACACACCACCTCAAGGGGCTTGCCCCCACCCCTACTAAAGGATTCTCAACTCCGGGGTGCATGTCGGGTGTAAAACACACAAAAATAAATTCCCGGACCGACACCAAAAATGAGTGCATGCCCAGAACTGAATCTGGCACCCTTGCAACCCTAGCCTGCCACCAACCCACCACACCAAACAGCCAGCTCGGCAGCCCACCTCTGCATTATGCCCCACAAATGATCCCTCCCCTTCCACCTGTCTCACAGTGTGGTCCCCCCATGCACGTGTACATATGGTGACATCCTGTCACTATATTCGCTGACACCCCTCATCTGGTCTCCCTCTCTGCCCTGTAGCCCTGTGCACAGGTGCCATGATTGAGTCCCCCTTTTTGAAAGTGCTGAATCGCGGTCGCCATCATCATCACAGGCTACTCTTTATGACCCCAGTAGTGATTCTTGTCACTAAAGTAGATGATTGAGTACCCCTTGAACACAACACATATAATTGACTTTGCCCAGAACAACAGATTACGTACTCCAAATGTCCTATATCAATCACTTTAAGTTTCCCTTATAATACAGAGCCCAAACAGTTTCAGCACCCTCCCCCAAGTGTCAGTCACAGTCACAGTGCCCCTATTCTGTGCCAGATCCTCCAGAACTGGAACAGTACCCTGTTCCTGACACAGCCACAGTGCCCCCAACCCTGTATTAAAGCCCCCTAAATTGAAAAGACACAGTACCTTAGACCAGCAACAGTGCCCTTATCTCTGGATGTATCTCTCCATCGAGCTCCTCCAGCTGCAATCATCTGATAGATGCTCCTCCTCCTGCCGTCCATCAGTGTCCAATTCCCTCAGATAGTGATCAGCTCCTTTATGGTATATTTGTAACCTCTTTCTCTCTCTAGGAAAGGGAAAGGGAAAGGGGAAATTGTTTAACCAGGAAAGGCACTCTAAGCCGAAGCTTATTTCCAGGTACCACCTGGGAGCACAAGGAAGTTAAGTGACTTGCTCAGGGTCACACAGTATGCAAGTGGGGGTTGTGGGATTCAAACACCTGTCTCCAGGTTTGCAGCTCAGAACCTTAAACTAGTGTGCTATACTGCCTCCTCTAGAGGGTCGCAATCCCTCCCTGGCATATCGGTTCACCCGGGATCTGGGTCCTCCTTCCTTAGGTACTTAATAGAGGTCGAGGGTGGGTAGGACAAGAAAACCACACCTCACTCTTCTCTCCTGAAGGGCCTGAGCCTGACGACTCTCTCCACAGCTTCCTCGATCCCTCCAGTGTGTGGCAGTGGCCACCTGGTCCCCATTGCTCCCCGGACCTCTTCGACATAGTACGAGTGACCTCAGATCAAAATAATGAAATTCATTGACTGAATTATTGGTAAAATTAAACAAACTTGGTATTCATGTTGTTTCACTGCAATGTGCAGTACTTAGTGGGGTTTTCATTTCATGAAGTCCATACATTGTGGAAGATATCAACAATATGGCTCCGCACAAAAAGAATAACAAAATATGAATTTTACACCTTTTTCTAGCAAACTCTGACTTCACAAACATTTCTTTTTTGTCATATGCAGTTATTTTTTCTGCAAAGCAGGAACCCCTTTATGGAAAACCCTATGATGTATGAAGAGGGCACTTTTTGAGCACCTCACCTTTGACCTGTAAATGTCCCTATTAATGACAAATATAACACAGAGGACTGTATATGAGCAGTCATACAGAACAAGGATATTCTAGTATTGAGAGGTTTCCTTGGTAAAAGATGTCCTCGAGACTGCAGCTCGAGAAGTGCTCTGTTTCCAAGCGAACTTCAAGATACAAGAATAGTCTTGTTTGTGTATGACTACTCTTACACAATCTTTTATAGTGTATGGGCAGTCACAGCATAGAAAATCACACAAAACCAGGTAGTGAAGACAACACAGAACAGAAATTTTAACATTTGTTTTTAACTGACATAGTGTGCTGCAGATGTTTCTGCAAGTTCAAGTTAAAAAACAACTTCCATCTTAACTGGATAGAGAAGAGCAACTATGTGGCAGCATTCCAAGTAGTTCTTCCCTAGTAGTGACATCACTACTGCAGCAGAACAACATAAGGATGTCACTACTGCAGCAGAACAAGCATATTCTAGGCATGGTATTCCATGCATACCAGCATTCCACCACACACTATATATTTATTTATTTATTTGCAGTTTTTGACCAAGAAAGGCACATTAAGATGTGATAGCTTATTTCCAGGTATGTCCTGGTGGGTGGGTTACATATACCTGTTTTTTGACAGGGAATGTTGACCAGTACACTCTGGAAATTCCCCTACTCTCCTGTAGGGGGCCTCGTTGTCACTTGGCAGTCGACCAATATGATGGACGACAGTCCTGGGGTGCGGTTGGAAGCAAGTCTCCTCTCTCACCTTTTCAACATCAGAGACCATAGCACTTGAAAGTTTGGAAAAGGAAAAAAGAGAATTTCAGTTAACTGAACAAGTTTCCAGAAATGACCAGCTTAAAAACACATTGCAAAATCAGTGGGCAGAGGGGTCAAAACCTTTTACAGGTAAATAAGTGAAAAAAGAAAGGCAAAGGGAGGGATAGTGAGACTGAAGAAGGAGGATGGGGGCTGCGTGGAGGATGACAACTGTAAAGCTGACATATTGAACAGGTATTTCTGCTCAGTCTTTACTGAGGAAGAGGAGAGTAATGGGTCTGAAGGGAGCAAGGGGTGAGAATGGTGCAAAATGGACACAAGTCCCTTTACACGAAGAAAGGGTCCTGAAGGAACTGGAAGTAATAAGAGTTGATAAAGCAATGGAGCCAGATGGGGTGCACCCCAGGGTCCTTAAAGAACTAAGAGAGGTGGTGGCCGAACCTCTGGCTATCCTGTTTAGCCGATCACTGGAAACAGGGGGAGGTACCCAAAGACTGGAGGATAGCAGATGTAGTCCCCTTATACAAAAGTGGGAACAAAGAGGAAGTGGGGAACTACAGACCAGTCAGCCTCACCTCGGTAGTGGGAAAGATCATGGAAGCACTACTGAAGGAGAGATTGGTGGAACATCTGGTTGTCAATGGACTACAGGACCCAAGGCAGCATGGTTTCACCAGGGGGAGGTCATGTCAGACCAACCTCATTGAATTTTTTGTCTGGGTGACTAGGGAGGTGGATCAGGGGGAGGGTGGTGGACATGGCCTATCTGGACTTCAGCAAGGCCTTTGACACTGTGCCACATAGAAGACTATCACACAAAATGGGGAATATGGGTGTGGGCAGGACAGTAGTGTGGTGGGTAGGTAACTGGCTGGGCGGCAGGACACAGAGGGTGGTGGTAAATGGCTGTCACTCCACAGAGGGAAAAGTGACCAGTGGGGTACCACAGGGATCAGTGCTGGGACCGGTCCTATTCAACATCTTCATCAGTGACATTCTGGGACCTAGAAGGCAGAATTTCACTGTTCGCTGATGACACAAAGCTCTGTAAAGAGTAGACACACCAGAGGTGTAGACAGAATGAGAAGGGACCTGCAGAAACTTGAAGAATGGTCAGAGGTTTGAAGTTGAAATTCAATGCAAAGAAGTGCAAGATAATGCATATGGGGCACAAAAACCCTGGCACAATGTATCAGTTGGGGGGGGGTGAGGATATAGCATGCACCAAGCAGGAAAGGGATCTTGGGGTTATCATCTTTGATGACCTCAAGGTAGGGAAACAGTGTGACAAGGCAGCAGGTAAAGCAAATAGGATGCTGGGATGCATAGGCAGAGGCATCACCATCAGGAAAAGGGAGGTCATAATTCCACTATACAAGACACTAGTGAGGCCCCACCTGGAGTACAGTGCACAGTTCTGGAGACCTTACCTACGTAAGGACGTAGACAAGGTAGAGAAGGTTCAGAGGAGGGCAACAAAGATGGTGCATGGATTGCATCACAAGTCCTATGAGGACAGGTTGAAGGAACTGAACATGTACTCCCTGGAGGAGAAGGAGGGAGAGGGATATGATAGAGACATACAAGTATCTTACAGGAGGAACAGGGTGCAGGAATACACTATTTTAAGTGAAAAGATGTTCCAGGACTAGAGGCATGGGATGAAGTTGGAGGAGGACGATTCAGAGGAAATGTGAGGAAGAATTTCTTTACAGAATGGGTGGTGGACAAGTGGAACACTCTGCCAGAGGAAGTGGTGGGGGCTGAAACAATCACGGGATTTAAGAATGCATGGGACAGACATAAAGGAATTCTGGAGGTCAGGGGTAAGGGGCAACAGACTTCTAGGAAAACATAAACTGAACTTACAAGCTCAAATGGGCAGACTGGGTAGGCCATAGGCCCTTATCTGCCAACACTGTCTATGTATAAAAGATGACAGAACATCCAGGAGCAAGATGCATCAATGGAGATGGGTGAGGAATTGAACTCCTCTGATGAATATGAGCCTGCACAAAAGATCCCAGTCCAGGATACAGCAGAAACTTTAGAGCTACAGAGTTTACTAGAATCCGAAGAGTGGAAATTTATGTTCAAAAAGATGACATTGCAGCAGAAGATCCGATGTCTAAGGTCTGACAGCACAGCTGATACTGTCAGAAACACTCAGCTGAGCACCAATTTCAGACCTTCAAAGGAGCTGCCATCTGCCAGTGAACTCAGCGTGAACGTCATTGCCCATACCTTGGAGTCTGTACTGCCGGACACTGTGAGTACTCACAATATTACTAGCTCTCCTGATCTGATAAAAATACCTGGCATTCCCTCACCCAATAAAGAAACAAGTGACACTGTGCCTTGGTCAATTGAAACTGTGCTACAAGGCGCGGGATGGGAGAATTGGCAGAATTCGGATCAATGGGTCTCAGGAAAGTCCCCGATTCACATGCCATCTCCCGCGGACATTCCTGACTTAACTTCGAATAATACAACAGCACTGCAAACACAAAGAATCAATAATAGTGGTACTCCTTGCAATCCTTTGTCTATTCCTGAAGAATTAACTTTGACACAGCACCCAGTTTTAAACTTGCAGCCTATTAAAGGTACGCCCCAGAGGACTGTTGAATCCAACGTAAATGCTTTAACACAGATTGAGGCTCCCCTGAACAAAAAACCAGATGGACAGAAAACAACTTTTTCTTCTGTTTTTTGACTACCTATCTTGCTTGCTTAGCATCACAATGCTGTTCATTTGTCTTATGTAGGTGGCATGCCTGAATCTCCAGACCGGTTGTTTGTTGCCCAAAACTTACTAAAAGATTCAATTAAATTTTTGTCTCATGAGATCTATGCCTTGATCCATATTTCTGGAGAGACAAGCTTTGATATTAGCTTTAAAGGAAAACTGCACCCTCATATCTTCTAAATGTCATTTGCTTCCAATATCAACAGACAACTCTTTTCATGTAGCTGTTAAAGATGCATGCAACTGCTTCAGTTAGTTTTCATACTTCATACTAGGCCCTGTCCCTCTTCTGGGAGGGTCCATTTCATGGTTGTTGAAATCTCATTGTCCCTGAGAGCTGCATTAGCATATGAGAATGTGATGCATAATCAACTTTTAAACTCCCCAGTATGCCTGTCTGCTTAGATAGTTTTAACAGAACCAAGCTGCAAGAAGGTGTGAACTACCACATTTACCTTCAGTGAGTTTTACAAGCTGTCTGAGTTGTAATGCAGTGTTTTCCCCCTTTAAACTCCATTTGGTTTATAAGTTTCCAGAGAGTTTTTGCAGGGTATTTGTTATTTTAGCATAGAGATACATGATATAAATGGCTGATCTGACATCATGTTCTCATATGCTAAAGCAGCTCTCAGGAACAATAAAATTTCAACAACCATGAAATGGACCCTCCCAGGAGAGTGACAGGCTTAGTATGAAGTGTGAAAACTAACTGAAGCAGTTGCATACATCTTTAAAAGCTACATGAAAAGAGTTGTCTGTTGACATAGAAACAAATAACATTTAGAAGATATGAGGGTGCAGTTTTCCTTTAAAACATCGCATGGTTTAGAAAGGTTCTGGACAAAGTACCACTGTCTCAAACATGCTGCTCTATGGACTCCCTTTTTGGCTATACCCCTAACAAAAACTGCATATAAAACAATTACCATCTTGTTTCGTAATAAAGGGGTAGACATTGCTGATGTGTTGTATTGGTTAAAGCTACGCTGTACAGTCCTTGGGGAACCTGAAGCAATATTAGATACAAAAAATATATACGGACATGGGGGGTGGAAAGTAAAAGTTTTGTTGAAATCTGCAGACTCAAAGAGTAATACATCTGCTTAATTCCTTTTTTCTTGGACGTGATAGAGGGGTGTTATTCTATCCTGGCCATCCCAAGGCCTGTTACTGGTGTGGGGACTCCACTCATTCGAGTAGTGCTTCTGATGCTGTCAAATGTAATCTCTGTGGGGACTTGAGGCATTTAAGTTCAGCCTGTTTAAATGAGTGTAATTGTAATCTTTGTGATGAGGTAGGCCACACCTTCCAGAATTGTACATGGGCAGCACATAATTAAGAACACCATGACAAAGGTTCTGACCAGCATTTTATAATCTCTCAGGCACAAAAAGCAAAAATTAGAAATAGACCTGAGCCAGAGCAGCCTGTTCCACCCCCTGAAATCCCTTCAATCTCTGCCAATCCACGTCCACCTTCTTTGGAGGATCCTCTTCCTGAAGAGATTATTTCTGTAGATTCTCTCCTGTTGCCTGCAGCCTCTACTGCTGAGGCATCAGTAGCTACGCCAATAGTCAGTCCAAACATGCCTCCCGCTAAACAGCCTGCAGAAGCAAGTTGCAGGCATTCTGCCTGGACAAAACTGAAAGCTGCCCCCCCCCAAAAAAAAAAACAAGAACTTCCCCATTACCCTTTCTAACCAATATGAAATCCTTCAAGAAATATTAGCAGACTCAGGTGATGACTCAGATTTCTCCTTCATCACCTCCTCACACCCTGAGGGTACTACAGATACAGAAATATGTACAAAAGGGAGGGGGTCACAAAAGCGGAAAGCAAAGTCTAAAATGAAAGGGACAAACACTACTGGTAGGAAAAAATAATTTCTGGTAGGCATTTAAACCCCTTGTAAAGAGCTCTCCCCCCTTCACTAGTAAATCATGTTGCTGGACACTTTTTCTTGTTATTCTATTAATGTTAATAGTATTAAAAGAACAGAGAAAAGGTATGCAATTGTTTCCTTTTTTTCATCCTTACACCAGGGATTAATCTTTCTGCAGGATACTAGGTTCCATGCCTCCCACAACATAAGACAAACCCAAAGGGACTGGCTCCTGGGCTCTTCCTTTTGGTCCATTGGTCACTATACTTGTTCTGGTGTAGGTATTCTGGTTAATATTCCAGAATTCAAACTATTAAAATTATTTGACCTGGTCCCTGGCAGAGTTCTTATTTTAGACGTTCTTATACAAAAAATACTATTTTGTCTCATTAATCTACATGCTTCCCAAACTAAAACTGCAAGGATAGAACATCTGTCCCTTATACAACCATGTTTACATACCTCTAAGCAACTTGTTCTTGCAGGAGATTTTAACTGTGGTCTTAGTCTTCAAGACAAAAGTGCACATGCTAAGACAAGGACAATCTTTTGTGATTCATGAACTTTGCTAACAATGTTACATATGGCACAACTATGAGATGCATATCTAGAATTTATGAAACAACACACCCCTTACTTCCACAAAGGTACCCTAACAACTAGGATAGATGATAATTTTTAGTCTCAGAATCTGTCCATCTCATCTGATCAGGTCTCCCCTTTAGAATTTTCAGACCACGAGATGGTGTCTATTTCCTTAGGCCATAATCCATCCTTTTCTAAAGGTTCTGGACTCTGGAAATTTAATACTGCTGTCTTAACAGACAACACATTTCATGGTATGTTAGTACAGTTTCTGGCAGCCAGGAAATCGGTTCTGATTTGTTATGAGAATCCCATCAATTGGTGGGAAGACACAAAGACAGACTTAGTACATTTCTTAAAACAACAAAAACAGAAGTAACACCTCATACCTTACATATTTACAATAACGTTGTCATTTACAGACTTTATTTACTATTGCCAGTACTACAGGTCAAGATCTAAGCCAGCAAATAAAGCTGGTACAGAAAGATATGTTGTCCTTTCTTAAGCAAAAAGCAGTACAACTTTAACATCAACAAAAGTTTTGTATACAGGGTACAGCACAAGTGACTCGTCCTTTTGATCAAAATTCCCATAGCACGAGGAAAACAACTATGACCTGTCTAACTGACCAGTCCAGAATTCAACATTCCTCACAAAATGCAATTCTAAGTATGGTTACCAAATTTTCTAGTCATCTGTTTTCCTCTATACCTTCAGATGCACAGAAATTTCAAGAATATTTTCAGGATATACAGACACCACTAGTTCCTCCTCACATAATTACTATGGTCAGTCAACCGATCTCTCTTGAGGAAGTTTTGGATAGCATACAACACTTAGAACACTACACCTGGACCTGACGGCCTTCCCAATGAGCTATACAAAATCCTAGGTGAGCATTTAGGTCCAGAGATTGCTAATGTTTTTAACACCATGTTACAAACAGGTATTATACCACTAAATTTCAACAAAGGAACATTAATATTTTTACATAAAAAAGGTGAGAAGACAGACCTGAACAATTTGGATGCCAATCTGTATGCTTTATACTGACTTTAAACTTCTAACCAAAATGTTGACAAAACGTCTGCTTTTGCTTTTATTAGCAGAAATAGTAATTTCACCAGAACAGTCTTGTTCTATTCCCCACAGGAATATTCAGGACCAGCTAATACTACTGGAAGAAGTAATAACTCAAAGTTATTCTAACACTTGCCAGGATTTGTTATTTCACTTGATCAGAGAAAGGCTTTTGACTCTATTAGTCATGATTTCTTATGGGTAACATTACAGCAACATAAAGTGCCTAATACAGTGTTGGGCTGGATCAAGTCACTCTATAGAATAGCCACTGCAGTGCCAGTAGTGAATGGATGGATAGGCCCTATGATACCAATCCGATGAGGTGTTAGGCAGGGGTGCCCCATGAGCCCCCTCCTATATGCGTTTCTTATAGACCATTCCAATAGCCAGTCATAACATACAAGCTAGCTCCAATGACCTCATATACGTGGATGATCTGTGCCTTTTAGTGGCTGCCCAGGTTTCGGTATGCAACTCTATTTTACTTTGTGTCACCTTTGGCTCTTTGTCAGGTGTCACATTGAACTTAGATACATGTGTTGGATTTTCTTTAGGGAAGTCTCCAACACAGGAATCTTAATATAGGTCCTAGCTGTTTCACAAATAATCCTGTCTGTATCTTAGGCATAACATTTGGTTCTCCAGGTGTGGAAAGATTAAACTGTGAAGAGAAACTGGCAATAGGGAAGAGTAAAGTGGAACAATGGAATAGGGGTAAGCTAGGTAAGAAGAAAAGGGTGTTTTTGGTTAAAACATTTTTAGTGCCTGTCTTTTTGTATTTAAGTTATTTGTTTCCAATACCTAAGCAGCTGGAAACATAAGTCTAAAGTTTGTCTTTTCAAGCCTTATGGGGCAGCCTCCTCAACCCTATTAAAAGGAACATAACCTACCTATCAGTTAAAGAGGGTGGTTTGAATATGGTGAATCCTATACTATTCTTTAACAGTATCTTCCTTATGTCTAACTTAAAACCACTCTTAGTAAATACACAGAGGGGTTGGAAACAGTGGATGTATGAAAATGGTAGGAATTAGTTTCATTAGTGGGAAACAAATACATTAAGAGGATTAAAAATCTCAGCTACAACTCCACCTTACCTGAAGGAGACTTTCCTTAGGTTAAAACAATGGAAAGTTAAAACCCAGCAAATTATTTCCTCCTCCTCATGTAAAACGTCATACCTGGAACTCTTGACATGCTGCGTGTTATGCCAGAACCCTTTGAGAGGTGCCCATTCCCCTACCTGGAGTCTCTCCGGACCCTTTTACACACACCAAGAATACCAGTCTACATGTGAGACTTTCACTAGTTGTCGTGCCATGAGAAAATAAATATAAAAGACAACCACAAACAAAAGCAACTCCAGGACAGAATATGTGACAGGCTGCAATGCATTAATACCATTGAAACTATAGAGCACTTATTTTTTGATTGTTCTTTTATTAAACAGTTTTGGGCCTACTTGGCACAACAATGGCACAAACCTTTGTTTGCAAAACTCAGTTATCTTAATTTAATGTATGGTTATATTACTCCTTCTTGGAAAAAATGGAACTTAAGCACTTTACACTTACTTTTTACTGTAATCAAATGGAATATCTGGACGGCCAGATGTTTGTTTACATTGCAACAGAAATAAAGCACATACATTGAACGGACCAAGAAAATTATTAAAGACTTACAGAATGCATATATTTCAGAGTGTAAGAGACTATCAAATCTAGAAGTCCTAGAATTATGGAAAGGACTTCCTTGGATAACCAATACAGATGCTGCAATTACATAACTATGACACTGGCTGGAATTAAGATTATTGACAAAGTGTCTATGTTCTCCTTAGTATGATGTAATTTGTTTGTTTTTCTGTACTTTTGTTGGATGTACACTGATTTTGTGTTTAATAAATTTTCCCCGACTCTTGCAGTGGGGGGGGGGGTCTATTTCCCCTGTCGGAGGATGGAGGTGTTCAATTCAGAGGAGGTTGTGGAGGGGAATGGACATGCTCCTGGAGAGCTGCATATGCAGTCGACAGTATTATTAGATAACCCTGCCTCAGTACTAGAAACTACAGGTGTGATTATCTCAGACATACCAGTAGTTCACCATGGTTCAGAAGTTGGATATCTTGACATGTCTAACCAGGACTCAGTTGAACCTATAGACATTGATATGGCACCTATTTCTGAGGAGGAGGTGCACTTACAGAACAAATTGGAAAATACAAAATCTCAGTTGTTGGACATGTTAAATAAAGCTGAAATGGAGTATAACTCCAAAAAGCAACACCTTGAGGAAGAAAAAGCATGGTTAGCCCGGAGGTGAAAAAAAATGCTACTTATAGGTGAGTCTACTGTATCGGGGGACTTGGAGGGCATTATTCAAGATGGTTTCTATGATTCGAATGACATACCTGCTACAGAAGAATGGCAGCTGGGGAAAAACTCTATGAGGTGCAGGGTGGCTCTTCCAGGAGGTCAGATGGATACCAGATCTAACGATTCCTATTCCAGGTAGTCCAGAAGCAATGGACAAATATCGAGGTTCACCAAGTGGTTTGGAGGTTTCAGTAGGTCCGGAACCACAGCTTTGTGATGTCCCAGTACAGTTGGGAGTTACTGCACAAGAATCTAGGGCCCAGACCATTGCTACACCTGCCTGTCAAGAGATGTCATTCCCTGATCTACCAGAGAACATCATGATGGAAGAACTCCTCGGGGAGCACCCTGCAGGACAGGTAGTTTTACAGCAAGATACAGGTACGATTTTGCAGAATATTGACATGGTCCCGTGGGTTAGTTCCACAGTTCCACTAGTTTCTGACCATGTTGAAGATGATGGGGAATCCGAGGAGCATATTAAGGCTGGCATGTATGCTAGTTTATTCCATCAACCCCCTGTAGCAGCTAAAAGATGCCTTGTAGTTTGACTAAGGCAACGAGGTGGCCTAGATTTCCTGCCGGGCAGAAATTATGTTGGCACTTATTTAATTGAAGACTCTGCACTTCACCCCTGCTGAAGTTTACACATTTATACATGCACCAGGGGATTCAAACTTTGACATGAGTTTTTTTTTGTTCAGCCCAATTGTTGGATAAATTCTGGAATTTGTATAATTCAGTTCAGGACTCTCCATTATGGGTACCTTTTGTGGCTATCTCTATATCTAAACCCACAACTAAAACAGTGACGATTCTGTTTAGGAATGAAGGGGTCTGTGTGTCTGATATAATCTTCTGGCTTGAGAAGCACTGTGATTTAGATGGTATCCTGGACCCCACTGTGGATGATAATGCTTTTTGGATGGGGGGGTAGAAGTTTAGAGTCCATCTAAAACATACCGACCATGGTATACAGCATTTCCCAAACTTCTTCTTTTTGGGGTGGGACCGAGGCATTTTATTTTATCAAAGTCATCCTAAGTCCTGCTATCGATGTAGCTCCTTGACACAGCTTAATACTGATTGTGACCAACTTAAATGTTTTCGTTGTGGGGGCTTTGTGGCACTCAGGAAAAGGCTGTAGGGTCCCCCCACTTGTAATCTTTGTGGTGATGATGAACATTCATTTAAGTCTTGCCCTTGGGCATCTCAAAACGCTACAGACACTGCAGAACATGACTTTTACCTTAATAGAGCTTGTCAGACATTCAGGCATCAGGCCTCAGACCCCTACTCCCATTTGAAGGCCCAGGTTACTTCCTGTTGTGGAAAGGAGGGCCTCTATACCTCCCATTTCTACTACACCTGAAATTCTCACTGAACCCCTACAAGTAGAGCAACCAGATCCAGTGGCTTCTTCCATGGATTCTGAATCTGTCATGCCCTCCTCCTCCTCCCCCACCCCTAGAGCCTGCTCTACTGGTTCCTGCTGAGGAACCATTCCAAACTGTCAAACTAAATCTAAACCCAAATTCTCCAAGAAACAAAAGGAGTCTTCCAACATGGGAGTGCATATGGAAAATTCTTATGAAATTTTACAAAGCTGGGAAGACAGGATGGAGGAGGGGGATTCAGATGCATTAGTCCACTCTTCCCAGAGTGATTCTACTGCCACCAGTCTGGGTCCCATGATGGATGTTACAAGATTACCAGAGGGAAAGAGAACGACACGGTCTAGTGTGAAAAAAAAAACAAAACTTAACTTTCTCAGACTTACCAAACCCCCTTATGGCTGGCTAGCCTAAATATAAACAGTATGAAATCAGTTGGGAAGTGGTTAGCTACTTTCTCTGTATTATCCCAATTGGCTTTATGGGGATTTCTACTGGTCCATAGGTGAAGACCTATGTTGTGGGTTAGGAGTGGTTTTCAACACCCAAAATATCATGGTGCATAAAATGCTAGATCTTTCGCCTGAGAGAGCATTACTTTTGGATTTTGTATTCTGTGATACAGCTTTTAGGTCGATACATTTTTACGGCCCCCAGACCAAGGCTTCCCGTATAGAGCTTTTGAAAATAATTCAGCCCTACTTATATACTGGGGAAACAAGTTCTATTTGGGGGGTGGGGGATTTTTAATATAGTGTTCTTAAAAATGGATAGGTCCAAACTCCAAAATACAGTTTATTGTGATACCACTTTTCTTCGAAATTTGGTCACTAAAGTGAGTCTTAAAGATGTCCATGGTTCTCTAGAACTGACACCACAGCATAAATTTTTTAAAGATGCATTGCCTACCAGGATAGACTATTGGTTTATATCAAAAAATGTTTCAGTATCTTACTTGGAAACCTTATTGATTGAAATTTCAGATCATGCTTTACTAGGCATCTATGCGGCTTCATCTCCCCCAGAGCTCCTGAAAAGGGTCTCTGGAGGTTGAATGCTAGTTTATTGCAGGATCGAGAAGTAATGCCAGACCTGGCTATTACATTACAAGATAGACAGTCAGTGTGTTTTTGTATACTTCTCCTATAGAGTGGTGGGCAGACACAAAACTATGTATCTCAGCATATTTGAGGGGTAAATCTGTCCCCCAAAAAATAGGCTAGGAAGGAGATTATAGGCAACTGACAGATAAATTGTACACCTTGATTTCAGATAATGCTACACAGAAGGTGGATCTCACTAGACAAATTGCTGATGTAAAACGTGACATGTCCTTATATCAATATGACAGACACACTCCATTGCTGGCTGAACAATGATTTGGCACTCAGGGTACAAAGTTACAAACTAATCCTTTTGATTACTGTCAGTCTCAAGTAGCTCACCAGAAGATAAAGCTTTACAGACTGAGGAGGGGACCTTGGTGACTGATACTGCTGGGATAATGAGAGTACTTGAAGAGTATGTAACAGCCCAACAGGTTACTTCAGATCCCCCCAGGAATATATGTCCACAGTACTTCAGGCTGCACAACTCCCACAGCTTACTGTGCTACAGAAAGAGCAACTGTTGGCCCATTTGACAAGTGGGGAACTATCAGAAGCCATTATGAGAATGAGACAAGGGGTCATCCCTGGTTCAGATTGTCTCCCAGGGGACATTTATAAACACATATGGGAGCATGTGGCAGAGGAAGTCTTATTAGTTTATCAGGCTATGCTTGATGAGCTTCGGCTACAACCTCAGATTTTTTTTTATTTATTTTATTTATTGTAGAGATCAGTTTTACAACCTTTGAGTCAAAGACTCGTTTACAAAGGTACCTCGTCAAAAAAGGGGGGGGGAGACAACAATAGAGTGAGGTTAGGACAGGGAATGACGAACAGGTTAGATACATAAAAATATACACTTGGAGAGAGCAGACAGTGAAGCTGTACTGGATTAAACTTGTGTAAGGTACTAACATTGGTAAAACAACAAGAGATACATTATTCAATTTGACAACAAGTCACAAGCTAATAGGTACTAACATTGGTAAAACAACAAGAGATGCATTATTCAAATTGACAACATGTCACAAGCTAATATGTAGAGTTATAAGACCGGTGGGCGAGGGGCTTGAAAAGGTTAGTAGGGACCGGCACAGGGCAGCTACAAGCATTTACAACATCCGCTGTCAATAATATGCTGGCGGAGGGTGATTTTGAAGTGGGCAATACCTGGGATCTTGGAGATAGTTTCAGGAAGGGAGTTAAACCAGGACGGGGCTTGGTGATGGAAAGATGTACAAGGGCCTACTCACCTTTTTATTTAAAAAGGGGATAGATCATTATTGCAGAACTGAAGACAAATAACCCTGCTCAATACTGATTTCAAGGTGTTGACAAAAATGCTAGGGAAATGGCTTTCAAAGGTATTGGATTGTATTATGTTCAGAGGACAGGCTTGATCACAGACATCTTAATTTTGTTGAGAGAATTGTTTGAGAAAGGGAAACAGGAGGACCTAGAGGGATTTTTAGTCTGCCTGGAGCAGCCACAGGCATTCAATCAAGTAATTTTTTTTTTTGGCTATGGGAATGTTTGAAGGGGTATGGGTTTCCTGAGATCTTTATAGCATGGATTCAGATGATTTATGGGGCAGCTGTTAGTATGCCGTATGAAAACAAAAGGGTTGGGAAACCATGTAGGGTAATGGTGGGGGTCAGGCAAGGGTGTCCCCTGAGTTCATTTTTATACATTTTAACTTTGTATCCTTTGTTACGGATTATGTCACTGTCACCTGGGATATGGGGGCTTAGGTGTGGTTTCTCGGATCCAGTAAAAGCACTTTCTTATGCAGATGACATGATTTAAGTGGTGGCAGTTTCAATCTCTGAAGATAAAGCAGCAACTCTAATGAACTCCCCGACAAAATGTGTGGGAGCCAAATTGAATTTAGGGAAAAGTTGTTGTTTATCGTTGACTGAGCCTGCCCCATTAGGTAGTATGGTTGCTTCCTTAAAGGTAGAGACTACACCCAATAAAGTATTGGGTATTTATTTTGGTCCGGGTGATTTGGCACAATTAAATTGGGAGTCTCAACTTGTGCTTGGGAAGCAAAGGGTGGCAAATTGGAATAAATGGTTTATGAGTAAGAAAAAGAGGATATATTTACTAAAAACCTTTTTATTTCATGTTTTTTTATATCTTAGTCATGTGTAGCCTGTTCCCAAACTGTTAGAGACCATATTGTATGTTTTTTTTTTCATGTCTGTGGTGCAGCCAGCTTTACCCCATAAAAAGGTCAATAACTTATTTGCCAGTCAGGGACGAGGGTTTGGGAATGATATACCTGATTATTTTTTTTTCTGGATTGTTTTTCTCTACACCAATATAAGGCTGATTTTGCAGAAGGAAAAGAAGTTTTGGACAGGGTGGGTTTATCCTTCACTGACAGAGATCTTGGACCAATGGGCTGGGAATACTTTCTGTCATAAAAATAAGAGAAGGATGAAATTGAGTCTACTATGGACATACTGTTTTGATTATGCCAAGATTTGGAGCATTTTAGTCACTCAGGTAATATCCTTACACAGAAAATGTATATTTATTTATTTTTATTTTATTTATTGAAATTGTATTACCAGGAAAGGCACACTGAGCAAGAAGATGCTTGTCTCCTGGTGTGAGCTGGGGGGTGGGGGGAAACAGAGGATTACTGGATACACAACTAGACAGTGACATTGATAAAGTGACAATTTGAAAAGGGTCCCACTTGCAGGCTCACAATTACGTCAGTACGTGCAAAGACAATAATCAGTTATAGCACAGTTCACAGTAAATATATAAGTTTGTTTTACATACGCATTTTCATAATTCCCCATTTGAAGACTTCCCACACCTGAGAGACAGGGCGTACGTTTATTTCTCTTGGATACTAGGATCCCATTAAAAATAAGGGATGTGGTTTGGTTAGGGGTACATGGGAGGGTAAATGTCAAAGGAGATCAGAAACATAAGGAGGTTAGTGAAAGATGTTGCCCTAGAGTATTCTGTGGTGGAATAACTGAGAGTATGGATGATTTATATTTTGTCTGTCCTCATATTTTGGCCTTCTTGGTGGAGGTAGAGCAGCACTGGAGAGTAAAAATGAGATTATCCCCTCCCATGCTTTATAGAGGGCACATTCCCTCCACTTGGCAGAAGTACCATGGCAGTATGGTGCGGCTCATAATGTCCACTTTTCTTTACTGGATTTGGCAGATTCACTCTAGACTAGTTCTTCAACAATAACTGATTTCTCAGCAGTAATTTTTCACATTATCCAAGCAGAGTGGTACAGGTGAAACAGTATGAGTGCACATCTATAAACTCAGTCTTTTGGCATAGTTTTTTTAGGGTCAGTCCCATGGCTTGTTTGATAAGCGATGAGATAATTGAGGATTACAGAAAGTCATTTTCTGGGATGGGTTAAACATTTATTGGTCTTTCTATTTTTTAAATGGGGGAAGGGACTGATAAGTAGATAGCATTTCCTGATAATTCTGGGGCATTACAAATCTGACTTTGGGGAGTAGAAGTTGGATGCACTGTTTATTTGTCTTTCTTTAGTATTATGGTTATGTATGTAGTTCCATGTCTTTGGATAATTTCTTTTTGCCTTTACATTGAATGATACATTTTTCCCCTACCCTTTTTATTAAGGGGTGGGGAGGGGGCTTGCTTAAAGAAATTTTTAAAAAGTGCATTTTTTTACTATTTTTTACATTTGTGATTTACTGTATGATGAAATACTTATTGATGTTCTCATTTCTCTTTTTTCCTTCTGATTCTGTATGGTACAGCATAAATATGTAAATATTTTGCTTTTGAATTACCAATCTGCAATTCCCCTACTCTTCTGGTGTGTTTTTTTTTTTTGGGGGGTGTTAGTAGGTGGTTATACTCCATTGGTTAGAGTAACCTTTTTTTGTGATTACAGGTTTGATATCTGCATAATCCTCATATGGTACTTTTACAGTAAAGGATACTATGAATTAATACCACATTTTATTTGTTTTTCGGTTTCCTTTCCCATTCATAAAATGTATTATATTGGGGTTGAAGTTTTGAAATAGTATGAGATATGCTGTAAGACTTATTTTACTTTTGAGGTTTTTATTTATTTATTTTCATGTGACTTTAAACATATACAGAAATATTATTGTGTAGTAACAATAACTTCTTCCCCTACTCCCTTTGTGGGGAGAGGGGAGCAGGTCTGCTTATAATTATTCATTATTTATGTTTGGGGTTCAACGTATGATGAAATACTTATTTACATTTTCAATTTCTGTTCTTTTGGTTTTGTATGATAATTCAAATGTGTATGTATTTTGCCTTTACGCTATAAATAAAAAAATATCCTCTACTGTTCCAGTGGGGGGAACCCTTGGCCATTCTTCCAAGATGGTCACTGTGAAGGAGGTGTGTTCAGATGCACTGGTTGCTGCTGAGCCTGGGGAATCAACCTCTACCCCAGTGGTAGAAACTCCTGAGGTTGTGGTGTCTATGGGCACCTCTGTTTTTTGGAGAAACAGACTTTGCTGAACCAGGTTGCTGAAGCTGAATAGCGGGTTTATGCAGGCAAGTGACTGAAAACTCTCGCTTCTTGAGCTGCATTTCTGGTAGCCCCAAATCAACTGAGTGTTCCTATCTTGTACATTATTATGCTGCACTCCCCTATTGCTCCCTGGGAACTATAAACCTTTTGGGGTAAAATGCCCCCTTTTGAAATGTGCTATGACCACTTCACAGAAAAGGGCTCCTTGGACTCTGAAGCAAGCCCTTCATGGCTGACTTTGAACCTCTAATGGTGCTTGGGTCCCAGATTTGTCTGATTCTGTGGTGCAGCAATTTTCAGCTGATAGATGCAATCATGCTATGGCCAAAACTGCTTGCATGTGAGGAAGAGCTTGGATCCTCCAAGTGGGTTCACTGTGACAATGCCATTGGCTTCTGACACATCTGTAATTTCATTGACTCTTGCTTCCCAAACTTAGATGGTTCAGAAGATTGCTCCTGAAGTTCATTAAGTTGATTACTCTATTTTGAGTAATTTTATATGCTCTACCCATGCGTTGCCTTTGTCTCCCTTATGTCCAGGACCACTGGGTAACTCAGAGGTGTTTCACAACCCTCTATTGTGGCATATAGCTTCCCTGATGCAGGTTTCTGCACAGCCAACAAACAAGCAACATTCTGGTGCTGCCTCACAGGTGCCCAAAACATTTGCAGCCTTGTTCCAACCTATGGGCTACCCATCACCATGCAGAAACACGGTGCATTTGCTCTACAAGGGGGGTCTGCAACTCTTTCTGGATAGGGTATTCATGACATGCACCCTGCTGAAGGATTTGTGAAAGTTTTTTTGCATCTGAAATATTTCCCCCAATTCATGCTAGGGACAACAACTTTGACAACAGCTTTAAGCTTGTTTCTGGTCTCAGTAAGGAAAGTTAAAGGCCACCTCCCTGCAGACTCCCTTTTTGGCAAATCATCCAACCCTGAGGACTGTGGCTGTGATGTTCTGAAATGAGAGTGTTAACATTCTGGATATCATGTACTTGCTATGTCAACTTGTGATGTATTGGACCTCCCTAACCTGGTCATTGATTCAGTACAGATCTAGACAGGGGGCTGGAGGATTTGGGTCAAATTAAGACAAATGGATTAGGGAATACTACATCTATCTTGTACCTTTTACTTAGGTAAAGATAGAGGTACACTGATTTTACCAAGGGCAACCTAAGTTTTGCTTCAAGTGTGGGTAAATGAGTCATTTGAGCAATGCCTGTGACTGTAATCACTGTAATCATTGTCTGAATTTGAATATTTCACTAAAAACTGCTCCAATATATTTTGCTGCAATTTATGTGAACACAGACATCACTCGTATGTTAAATACCTCTGGGACACTCATAATAGGGGTGGTGGTATGTCACAGGAGAATTTGGTGACACAGGTCAAACAGAAAGGGCCTTCTAATGCCTCTGACCATCAGATGGAGGCCTGCCATATGGCAAAGTGAGAGCTGGTGGGCTCAGTCCCTCCTGTACAGCTTCCTGGTGAGCCACTGGATCCTCTTGAAGGCAGCTCTGAAGCCACCCCCACCAGTCCTGCTCCTGAGGACTGCTTAGGTGCAATCCCCGAGGTTGACCCCCATCTCTGTTATGGACACTGCTGCCCCTATTACAGCACCCTCCTTGCCAAATCCTCCCAGGCAGATTCCCCCCCCCCCAAGAGGAATTTGTATTGGTCATTCTGAAAGGTACAAAGAAGAGACCTAGAACTATTGGTATGCCCAAATCCAAAGGCAGGGCTTCCTTGGTTACAAAAAATAGATTTGGGGTATTGCATCAGGGAAAGAATTGGAGAGACACTGAGGATGAGGATGGTGATTCTGAGGCCTTCTCTCACCCCTCGTCTCTGAATGATCCCTCCTCTGATACAGAGGGCATTTGCCCTGTATCTACTCACTTGAAGAGGTCTAAATGGAAGACACATTCCCAAGACAGGCTGCAATGATCGAGTTATGTCTGTTTTCATCCCCTTTTTTCATTTTTAATGCATTCTCTACAGGGCATTATTTGTAAACAGGCATATTTTTCCCTAAATTTTGTTCCTGGATAAAAATAAAAACGTCATCATCAGTTGGCCACCTTTAATGTCAACTGTATAACAGGCTATAGTAAACAACTTACTGCCTTTGCTGCTTTGCGAGATATCCCAACTCAAGTACTATTCTTGCAAGATACCAGACTCAAGTCTCCATTTGACATGGTTCTGTCCTCAAGACTATGGACAAAGGGCCATTCCTTCTGGTCTATTGGCACTGACTGTTGTGATGGTGTGGGAATCTTGCTTAACAGTACAGTATTTATGGTGACTAGACTCATGGATATCCAACTAGGCAAAGCCTTGGCCTTGGATGTTTCTTTCCACCAGAACAAATTGCACCTCCTTGTGGTATATGCACCCTAGACAAAGGTTGCAAGACTCCAATTATTTCAGGAGATACAACCGTATCTTCATACCTCCAGGTTTATAGAGAGGGGGAATTTGAGCTGTGGACTGGCTACGCATGATCGAGGCCTATGAACTGATAAGATGTACTGTGATTCTAACTGTCTTGATATGATTGTGCGGAATGCTTTGTTGAAAGACGCCTGTAGGGCTCAGCACCCAGAAGGAGGGCACAATTATTTTAGGGGCACCATATCAACATGAATAGATTTTTTCTTTGCTCCAACTTGATGACAGTCCTGAATGCAAGTATGCAGAAGTCAGAAATTTAGACCACTGTGTCATGCTCTACACCCTGACTTAGGGTGATGCATCATTTCCTGGGAAGGAGCCTTGGAAGATGAATAATTCCTCTTTCTCAGATTGGGATTGGTTTGACACTGGGATTCCCACTGGCATGCCCATCTCACTGTGCAGTGCTTCTATGACTACTTATTGGGGTGGTGGGAGGATAGTTTACCTGACATTAGTACTCTGATTAGGAACCATACTGGAAGATGAGACACATGAGACTACCTTAAGTTCCTGATGCTTCAAGGGCAGCTGCTGAAAGTAATTTCTCATGCTGAAATCTGAAATGAGGTGTACAGCTCACAAATCCAGTCTCTCCAATGTGAAATGCAGAAATTGCAGTATAACCAAGCTCAATCTCTGCTACAGCAGTTGCAGTTTGGCACCTAGAACTTGAAGCAAAACCTTGACCCCTTTTTAGACTGCAAACAGAGAGTGGACAACAGGATAATGCAGATTCTGCATGATGCTACTGGTTCTCAGGTTTCTTCCACACCATTCATAATTTAGGTGGCCTTGGAGTTCACTGCCAGCATCTTTAGTAAAACCCCTCCTACCTCCGTAGATGTTACTTCTATTCCAAACTCAACTTTCCAATTTTGGCAGAGTCTGACAAGACTTCCTTTATTGTCCCTCTGACAGTGGATGAAGTGAAACTAAGTATTGAGTCCCTGAACTCTAATTCGGTCCCAGGCAAGTACAACCTTAGTACTGAGTTCAATAAACATTTCAAAGACCAGTTGGCACCCTCATTGATGGTGATCTATAACCAGTGTCTTCAGCAAGGCACCCTTCCTGCCTCCATGTCACAAGCTCTTCTGATGCATATTTCCAAAAAGGGTGACAGCGGATCTCAGAAATCAAATCAAATCAAGTCATGCTTTATTTGTAGCATGCTTTTCTTAAATCAAAGTGTGTTGGAATTTAAAATAAACCAACAAACAATTAAAACACAGAGAATTAAAAGACAGCATACATATGATACTTTGACTAAGTATCCTCCCCAAATGCTAGGCTGAATAAATAAGTTTTCAGGGAGGATTTAAACATTTCGGTGGACAGGCAATCTCTAATCCGATGAGGTAGAGAGTTCCACAGGGTTGGGGGCCACAAAAGCAAAAGCCCTCGCACCTGATGTCTGTAAACGGACCATGGCAGCCTCTAGCAATCCCTTGTCAGTGGAGCAGAGAGGGCGGGGGGCAGTAAGGTCACAGGAGGTCCTGCAAGTAACCCGGTCCCTGTATGTGTAGGGTCTTATAGGTCAGCAACGTGACCTTGAAGATGATCCTCCATCGCACTGGCAGCCAATGCAGTTCACTCAGCACAGGCATGACATGGCAAGATCTTGACTGCCCTGTTAACAACCTGGCTACTGAATTCTGCAAAAAATGCAGGCGACGGAGATCCACCCCTGGTAACCCTAGGTATAGAGCATTGCAGGAGTCAAGACGAGAGGACACAAAAGCATGAACTAACACAGGAAGGTCATCGGGCGGGACAAGGTGCTTTATCTGGGTGATGTTCCTCAGATGGAAAAATGAGGACTTGACAACAGCTGACACCTGTGCTTTCGGTGTCAGTTCATTGCCAAGCACAATCTCCAGATTCCACACCTTCTCAGAAGGTCTCAACTGGTCACCCCCCAGCACCAGATCAGACGGTTGCCCAGGAGTCAACTTCTCTACCCGGTGACCAGGGTCCACCACCAACACCTCAGTCTTATCCGGATTTAGCTTCAACCAGTTAGCACTCATCCAGTCCTGAATCTTGGCAAGGCAGTTGTTAAATACCGAGACAGCACTACCCTGTTCGGGTTCAAAGGACAGGTAGAGCTGAGTGTCATCTGCATAGCAGTGAAAACTCAGCCCATACTGCCTTATGATGTCTCCCTGGACAGGAACTCTGCCTACTTACGGGAGATTTCAGATTGACAATCCAAATAATGGATGATCAACCTAAGTCTGTCCTCCTCCAGGCCTGATTTCCACCAATGATGTTCCAACCTTCGGCCCACTTTCCTCACCTCCCTCAAAGTCTCATCAAACCAAGGGAACTAAGGATGAAGAGGGAGGGGGCGAACTCAGACAGGAGCTATGGAATCCAGGGCCTCCAGTATCGCCGTATTATGGTGCATCACTAGAGCGCCTGGATCCAAGCATTCCAATGGCCAACTCAAATGGTCCAGCACCGCCAGCAGATCTTCTGGGGTTGTACCCCACAAAGGGCAGTACAGGACTATTTCCAAAGAGTCTGGTCTCACAGGGGAAGCCATGAAACTGAACCTGATAGAGTGATGGTCAGACCATCCAACTGTTTCCAACACCAAGTCATCGGCCTCCATCCCCAGGAGGAATGCCAGGTCCAAGGAGTGACCCTGACAATGGGTTACAGTGGTAACTACCTGTGTAAAGTCCAACAAAATCATCAACTGGAGGAAGTTTTGGCCAAAAGATGAGAGTTCATCATCAACCCAGGCATTGAAATCCTTCAGGACCAACCACCTGGGGGCTTCCAATACCATGTTGACCATGAAGTCTGCAACTTCCTGCAGGAAAACTTTCTCATCTCCGGGTTGACGGTAGACAAAAAGAATCCTGCTGCCAACACCTGCCCCTAGGATGCACTCAAAGGATCTGGTGATTCCCACTGAAACCTCCACCAGGTCCAGTTCCATCTTAAAACAAATGGCTACAACCCCACCCCTGCAATCCAATCTTGGGTGGTGTATCACCGGGTACCTGGCCGGAACTGCTGACTCCAGTACCGGACCAGTATTTTCATCCAGCCAGGTCTCGGTGATGCAAGCCAGGTCAGATGACTCAACAAGATCAGCAATAATTGATGACTTGTTTTTTATAGACCTGGCATTGCACAAGACTGCCTGAGTTGGATGAGAGGCTATGGAAGAATGGGTGACTTGCCCACCCTCAGTGGAGCCCTTGGGTATGGAAACCAGGCAGGAAGAACCACTTTCCTTGACCCATTTCACCCCAGGGCACCTCCTCAATCTCACCATCCCTATCCATCCACCCCGCAACTCCCCCCCCCAGTCTGGGGGCCCCTTCCCTTCTGCCCCTCCACACAATACCTAAGGAATGACAAAGCTTATACACCTCAGGCTATAATGGGAGACTATCAAAGGGGTGAAGGTCCCTCAACCTGGATAGGGAATAATGCCTGCCCACCGAAACATGATTCCAACACATATTCCCTATGCAGCTGACCTCTATAAATGTTCACTAAAACTAAATAAAATCACAATTAAAAACAAACTCATATATAAGAACAGACAGGGACTCTCACTCCCAATCAATACATACTACACCCTAACAGTCTGTCTCACAGATTGTAGAGCAACTTAAACATACTAAACCCACATTACAGCAAACAAATACCACCTACTAACCCCAAAATACCAACCCCAAAACAATAAACCCCACAAGTCTCTACTTAAACAACAATGAAGCAAAAAACATAGAAGTTATTAACTATAAAATAACTGTTTGATATCAGTATATTACTATCCACTATATGCAATATTGGAGTCTTTAACAGTTCAAGAAGAGGGAGGGGTCACATGATGGCTGTCTGAATGGTTGCAGATTTCCTTTCTCCCACTTCACGAGTTAATTTAAGAAGTTTGTAAATCAAAATTGAGTGAGATTTTAAAAAAGCTGGCTTATTCTATATTTAAGAAGCCACAAGGAGTATTGCAGCAGTGAGCTATCTCCAAAATGGATCAGGAAATACGAGATAATCCCCCTCGCCATACACCACCTACCACACCGGGATGCGGGACAAAGCGCTAAACGCTCTAAGGCAGCCGTAGCAGGGGCAGCAGAGGAAACCAATTCCCAGGTTGTGCTTACAGAAGGGAAGTTTTGGGAAGGAATTTCTCCCCTGAAAGAGTCACTGGAATGTCTAGCAGTGTCAATACAGAGCATTACTTCTTCTCTGGCTGTGTTAACCCAACGCACAGTGGATAACGAAGTGAGAATTTTATCTCTCGATGACTGGAGAGAGAGACTCGAACCTGAAATGTCACAAATACGTCATTGAATTAAGACAATTGAAAGCAAGGTGGAGGATTTAGAAGGGTGATCGAGAATAAATAATCTGATAATATTGGGGCTACCCGAAGGGGAAGAGGGTATGTCACCAATGTTGTTTGCTCAGAAGCTGTGTAATAAGCTGGCAGGCCTATCTCCTAATGGCCCAGAGTATGTGATCGAGCGGGCCCACCGATCGCTAAGACTGACTCCCTCAGCAGGAGCTCCTCTACGCCCTTTAATCTTCAGGCTCCTAAACTTCAGAGATAAGCAGCATATTTTAAGTAAAACTCGGGACATTAGTGAATTGCTCTGGGAAGATAAGAGAATAAGGATCACACAAGATCTTCCAAAATCAGTGAGGCAAAAGCGGAAAGAGTTCCACTCTGTAGTGGTTAAACTTATTGCTGCTGCAATTCATTTTAGAATGCGATACCCAACCACACTGCAAGTTTACCGTAATGAAGAATGACATAGTTTCGAGTCATACCTTCAGGCGGAAGAAAAGCTGAAGAAACTGTATCCTGATTTATTTAAATGATGCAGCTTATAAATGCGTAGCTGGATATTGTGAACATTTCAGAGTGGTATAGGGTGAAAGTAGTTATTAATGGGGAAGAGCATTGCAGTGTATCGCTGAGTACACACTCTCGCATAATGCTTTACTGGTACCGAATCGGAGTGGGCTAGGTTAATTTGTCAACTTCTGGTATATATTGTAGCTGTTAAATAATTATAGGGGGGATAATAATCTTATACTACCAAATGTTCAGTAATTTACTGTAACCCGATCATGTTATTCCTCCTCTTATAACCCCAAGTTAACTAAGATTCTGGAAGCACTACTGGGGCAAGGTAGACTTAGATGCTGTGTTTTATAGGTTAATCGCATTGCTCTTATATAAGGCATCTAAGGTAATGGATAGTTCCAATGAGCATTTTCCCTTCAATTGATCGAGGCTATTGATGGTATTTCCAAAGGGGGAATGAGCAAATTATTGGCTGAATGTAACTAAACACTTACTGAATGTTTTGATGCGTTAAATAATCTAATGTTCAAGCAATCTAATCTAGGTAGGGGGAAGGACCATAATTTCTACTTAGACTTAAGTTAAGTATGGGGTAAATGAGAGATGTCTGGAATTTTCATAGTTAATTAGACAATGTGGGGTGGGGGAAGGGGGTTTCTGGGTACGTTTAAGGGAGGGATACATCACAACCTGAAACTGAATATTGTTCTGGTGAAGAAACTAGAGCATAAAAGAAGAAAAGTTTTATTGTTTTCTTAGTATGTTGTTAATCTTTGGGGTTAAGGGGTCAAATATGATAGTTTTGGGTCTTGTTATTTTGTACAGGGGGAGGGGTTTTTGGGAGGATAAGATACCTAATCAAGGGGACAAAAAGGTAATGTTAACTGGGGCAATTTGGAGTATGCGACCTAAATATGTATGAGGGTATGAAGTGTGTTACATGGAATATCAAGGGACTGCGTTCCCTAAGAGACACCAGATCTTAGCTCATTTACAGGCATTACAATGTCAGATAGCTTTTCTCCAGGAGACCCATCTTTTAGCATCAGAGAGCCTTCTGCTTAGGCATCTATGGGTTGGATATAGTTATACAGGGGGAAACTCCACTAGTCAAAGAGGAGTGGCTATTCTTCTTCAGAGGAGCCTTAATTTTCAGTTAAATAAAGTAATTGCAGACCCAGAGGGTCGATACCTTTTTTTGCATGGAGTCTTGGACCAAATAGAACTAACTCTAGGGTGTATATATGGGCCGAATACTCCATCTCCTGATTTTTTTGTGGGACTAGTGAACGTGATATCCGAATTTGCGCAGTTTCCCATGATTTTTGCAGGAGATTGGAATGTTACCATAACTTCCAACTTGGATAAATCGAATGGTCAGATTGGGAGGTTATCCTCAGTTCAATTAGCTCTCCAGGAGTTCATATCCTTGGGTGGTTTATGTGACCCCTGGAGGGCTTTCCACCCGAATACTCAGAAATACACTTTTTATTCCTCAGTACATAAATCCCTGTCTAGGATAGACTATTTTTTAGTTAGCACTGAGGTACTGAGTCATATTACAAGCACTGGCATAGCCTCTAGGGTACTGTCAGATCATTCACCGGTATGGATAACGTATAACCCCAAACCAAATTCTAAGCGGGATACAATTTGAAAGTTAAATACACAACTTCTTAAAGATCTATGGGTCTTAGAGAAATTGCAAACCCTAATTAAAAATTTCTGGCAGTTGAACCTCAGGTTCATCTCTAGTGTGGACAAAGCATGGGAGGCACTAAAATGTGCTCTTCATGGGGAGTGCATTCGGATTGCCTTGACCCGTAAGAAAAAACAGGACGCATTGCTGATGTCCCTTTTAGGGCAGATAGAGAAGCTGGAGGACACCTTAGTTCAGGAACACTCTGATCAAGGGCAAATTGAGCTCACCAAATTGAGGCATCAGTATGCTGATTTACTGAGGGAGAAGTCCGAGTACGCCCTACATAAGACCAGGGCAAGGTATATAGATCAAGGGGACAAGGCTGGTCATTTGCTGGCTATGCAGCTCAAAGAAAAAGAATCCTCCCGATGGGTCAAAGCCATCAGTTCACAATTTGATGGCACTTTGAAATACTCTTCAGAAGAGGTGGTTCAAGAGTTTGACAGATTTTATTCTCAACTATATTCCTCTCCCTTGAACCACCCATCAAATAAAAAACACCTATCCCAGGTCCATCAAACTTTTCTGACATGGCCCATCTCGCAATCTGAAATTTTATTGGCTATTCAGGCGCTAAAGTAGGACAAGTCACTGGGGCCTGATGGCCTCCCAGCTAATTTATATAAGGCTTTAGCAAATGACTTGGCCTCCATTCTTGTTCAGGTCTTCTCCTATCTTTGTGATAAGGGCATATCGGACTTCTCATTGTTACAGGCCCTCATCATGGTACTACCTAAGCCCAACAGACCCCTTGACAAAGTGACTAATTACCGGCCTATATCGCTAATGAATTGCGATATTAAAATTCTGGCAAAAGTACTGGCTACCACAGTAATGCAGGTATGGAAAGGACTTATAGGGCCTGAACAGGTAGGGTTCATGAGGGGGAGATCCTCTCTGGATCATTTAAGAAAACTAGAACATATTTTCTCCATATCCAGGGAATCTCGGGATCCGATGGTCCTGGTATCCCTGGATGCGGAGAAAGCCTTTGATAGGGTATATTGGGAATTTCTTTTTATGACTATGGAGAAATTTGGCTTTCCCAATAGATTTATTGACTGGGTTAAAATTTTTATATGCTAGTCCAAGTGCAAAGGTTTACTGTAATGGGGTCTTGTCACAAAGTTTCTATTTACATTCCGGGACTCATCAAGGTTTTCCGTTATCCTCATACTTGTTTAATATCTACCTTGAGCCCCTAATCAGATTTCTGAATTCAGCACCACAAGTGCATGGAATAGTGTTAGGCCCTCTGGAGGCTAAAATTTCAGCATATGCTGATGACCTTTTACTCCATATCTCTCATCCAGCTATTTCTTTACCAACTGCCTTACAAATCATCTCCCAATTCGGAAGGATCTCAAATTACAAATTAAACTTGGATAAAACCACCTTAATGCCCTTAAATAATGGTGTAGTTCCAACAGACTATGCACATTTAGGGCTAAAGAAATCAAACAAACTAGTATACTTAGGTATAATCCTTTCACCAAGTATAATATTGAGGAAGAAGTGGAATTTGGAGAACTTAGTGTCAACTATTGAAAGATACAAAGATACATAGATACATAGACAGTGTCGGCAGATAAGGGCCTATGGCCCACACAGTCTGCCCATTTGAGCTTGTAAGTTCAGTTCGTTTTCCTAGAAGTCTGTTGCACCTTACCCCTGACCTCCAGAATTCCTTTATGTCTATCCCATGCATTCTTAAATCCCGTGATTGTTTCAGTCCCCACCACTTCCTCTGGCAGGGTGTTCCACTTGTCCCACACCCGTTCTGTGAAGAAATTCTCTCTCATGTTTCCTCTGAATCGTCCTCCCTCCAACTTCATCCCATGCCCTCTAGTCCTGGAACATCTTTTTCGCTTAAAATTAGTGTTTTCCTGCACCCTGTTCCTCCCTGTAAGTACTTGTATGTTTCTATCATATCCCCTCTCTCCCTCCTTTCCTCCAGGGAGTACATGTTCAGTTCCTTCAACCTGTCTTCATAGGACTTGTGATGCAATCCATGCACCATCTTTGTTGCCCTCCTCTGAACCTTCTCTACCCTGTCTATGTCCTTATGTAGGTATGGTCTCCAGAACTGTACACTGTACTCCAGGTGGGGCCTCACTAGTGTCTTGTATAGGCGGAATTATGACCTCCCTTTTCCTGCTGGTGATGCCCCTGCCTATACATCCCAGCATCCTATTTGCTTTACCTGCTGCCTTGTCACACTGTTTCCTACCTTGAGGGTCATCAGAGATGACAACCCCAAGATCCTTTCCTGCTTGGTGCATGCTATATCCTCACCCCCAACTGATATATTGTGCCAGGGTTTTGTGCCCCATAAGCATTATCTTGCACTTCTTTGCATTGAATTTCAACTGCCAAACCCCTGACAATTCTTCAAGTTTCTGCAGGTCCTTCTCATTCTGTCTACACCCTCTGGTTTGTCTACTCTGTTACAGAGCTTTGTGTCATCAGCGAACAGTGAAATTCTGCCTTCTAGGTCCTGCACAATGTCACTGATGAAGATGTTGAATAGGACTGGTCCCAGCACTGATCCCTGTGGTACCCCACTGGTCACTTTTCCCTCTGTGGAGTGACAGCCATTTACCACCACCCTCTGTGTCCTGCCACCCAGCCAGTTACCTACCCACCACACTACTGTCCTGCCCACACCCATATTCCCCAGTTTGTGTAATAGTCTTCTATGTGGCACAGTGTCAAAGGCCTTGCTGAAGTCCAGATAGGCCATGTCCACTGCCCTCCCCTGATCCACCTCCCTAGTCACCCAGTTAAAAAATTCAATGAGGTTGGTCTGACATGACCTCCCCCTGGTGAAACCATGCTGCCTTGGGTCCTGTAGTCCATTGACAACCAGATGTTCCACCAATCTCTCCTTCAGTAGTGCTTCCATGAAAGAGATTTTAATAGATGGAGACTGCTCCCGATGTCAATGCAGGTCAGAATTAGTGTGGTTAAAATGAATATTCTTCCCGGCATTTTTTATCCCGTACATATGCTTAATCTGTTTATTTCCATGGCATGGTTCAAAAAACTTCATGGATTAATATCGCATTTAATATGGCAAGGGAAGAGGTCCCACTGTTCCTATATAAAAATGGGATCCCCAAAACACTTGAGGGGTCTTAAATTACCAAATTTTTATTTATACTATTTAGCCAGTCATATATCTAAGTATGCTTGATGGACCATAGACCAGGGGGAAGCAAATCCTTCACAGTATACTCCTATTTGGCTGCAGGTAGAAAGATATCTGATTAGGGAAGTGGGACTTTCATTAGAATCTATGTTCTTTATCTCTGTAAATAGAGTACCATGCCAATTAAAGTCTTCAGTTATAGGGGTCTCGATCAGGGTGCATGGGCAATTATGTAAGTCCATGAGATATGAGAATACAAAAGATATTTCTCAGCCGCTAAGTGGGAACTCCAACTTTAAACTTCAAGGTGTACAAGTACAAGGAATCACAGAAGGAGCAGGACAGGGAACTGTATCAGTTAAATCAAAAGGAAGCTGGGAAGGCAGTCAGAACAGCAAAGGCCCAAACCGAGGAAAAGATAGCCAACTCAGTTAACAAGGGGGATAAAACCTTTTCTAGGTACATCAGGGAGTGAAGGAAGACCAAGGGAGGGCTAGTGAGGCTTAATAAAGAGGGAGGGAGGGTGGGCAGAGGGTGACTGTGAAAGGCAGAGATACTAAACAAATATATTTGCTCAGTATTTACAAAGGAAGGGGGAGATACCTAAAACAAACAGTAGAAACACTCTGGATACAGAAGTTGATACCAGCCCATTTACAGAAGAAAGGGTTCTGAAAGAACTCTTAAAACTGAAGGTGGACAAAGCAAAGGGCCTGATGGGATTCATCCCAGAATTCTAAAAGAACTAAGGATAGAACTAGTGACACCACTGACTACCCTCTTTAACAAATCATGGGAGGATGGGGTGGTACCCGAGAGACTGGAGAAGGGCAGATGTGATTCCCTTCACAAAAGTGGGAGAGGCAGAAGCAGAAAACTACAGACCTGTTAGTTTAACCTCAGTGGTAGGGAAAATGATGGAATCACTTCTGAATGAAAGAATTGTTGAGTATCTAGAGGCCAGAGGGGCTCAGGACCCAATGCAGCATGGATTCACAGTGGGAAGGTCATGCCAGACAAATCTGATAAATTTCTTTGACTGGGTGACCAAAGTAGTAGATCAGGGAGGGGCTGCGGACATGGCCTACCTAGACGTTAGCAAGGCATTTGACACAGTCCCACACAAAAGATTAATATACAAGTTAGCCAGCCTGGGAGTGGGTCCCAAGATGACAGCCTGGGTAAAGAATTGGCTGGAGAATAGGACACAGATAGTAATAGTAAATGGAGTCCACTCTGAAGAAAGAGGGTTACTAGTGGGGTACTGCAGGGTTCAGTATTAGGACCGGTCCTCTTCAATGTCTTTATAAGCGACATTGCTGAGGGACTGGAAGGAAAAGTATGTCTCTTTGCAGATGACACAAAGATCTGTAACAGAGTTGATGCACAAGGTGGGGTGGAAAGGATAAGAAGGGACCTGGCAAGGTTAGAGGAATGGTCAAATGTATGGCAGCTTAGATTCAATGCTAAGAAGTGCAAGGTAATGCACCTGGGAAACAAAAACCCAGAGGAAGAGTACACAATGGGGGGTGAGATACTAACAACAACAAAATGGAAAGGGACCTGGGGGTAGTCATATCAGATGACCTAAAGGTGGGCAAGCAATGTGAGAGGGCAGCAAGGAGGGCTGGGGGGATACTGGGATGCATAGGGAGGCATCACCAGTAGAAAACAGGAAGTTATTATCCCTCTGTACAGACAGTTGGTGAGACCCCATCTGGAGTACTGCGTGCAGTTCTGGAGACCCAATCTCCGCAAGGACATAGACAGGATGGAGGCTGTCCAGAGGAGGGCAACTAAAATGGTACAGGGTCTGCACCAGAAGACATATGAAGAGAGACTTAAGGAGCTGAATATGTATAGCCTCGAGGAAAGAAGGGAGAGTGGAGACATGATAGAAACTTTCAAGTATCTCAAGGGAATCAACAAAGTCCAAGAGGGTAGCATCTTTCAAAAAAAGAGGTGTGCAAGAACAAGGGGGCACAATTTGAAGATAGAAAGGGGGCGGCTCAGAGGTAATTTAAGGAAGTATTTTTCACAGAGAGGGTTGTGGATGCATGGAGCGGCCTTCCGGAGGAGATTGTGGAGTCAAAAACAGTGATGGAATTCAAGCATGCATGGGACAGTCATAAGACAATTCTAGGGGGTGGGGGTAGGAAGAAGTAGGCTGCTGGTCAACTAGGATCTGCAGCTTGTCCATTAGGTAGGGAAATGGGCAGACTGGGTGGGCCAAGCGGTCCTTATCTGCCGTCAAAATCTATGTTTCTATGTTTCTTGCAAGAAGGATGGATAGTTGAAAGCCCTCAACTGTTATTGATTATGGGACTTCCGAATACCAACATTTTTAAGATATATCAGATTCACCATAAGTTATTGGAATGGTTTGGTAACCAAATTTGGGATGTTAATCAAAAGGAGCTTCTCTCTCATATGCAAGGCTTTGCCAGATTATCCCACTCGGTGTCAAAACTGGTAAACTTTATATTCCCTTATATATACCCTACAATTTCTGGAATATCCCAGCATTGGGAGACTACGCTCCCTGGGCCCTCTAGAGAATGGGATGGTATATGGGCAGATTTGCACCGATATTCTGCAAATGATAAACTGCGTCTTAGTTCTATATCCTCCATAATATATTTCTAACCCCAAAGCATCTGTTTAAAATGGGTAGACTTCCCTCACCACAGTGATCGAGATGCTGCTCTGCTGAAGACTCTCTATTCCACATCCTATGGGAATGCAGTAAAATAATTCCATTACGGGGAAATATCAAAGCCAAAATTAATCCCCTATTAGGTTTAGCGGAGCTGTTTTCTCCTGAAATATGTATAGTAGGGGATTACTCTTCAATTGCCATCAGGGAAAGAAGTTTCCATATTTCCTTAATATCCCTTGAGGTTAAAAGGCTGGTGTTACGTCACTGGCTGGATCAGGAAGAAATCTTGTATTCAGAATGGCTACAAGAAATGTTATATAATTTAAGGATTGAAAAAATAATTGCTACTCTTAGTGATCGGCCTAATAGATATGCTGAAAGGTGGGCCAAACTGGAGACATTGCTAACAGTGTAATTGCTTGTCTTGCTAACACCATTAAAGGACTGTATAATTTGTTAATATAAAGGTAGTATGAAGGTTATGTGATTATACCTAGAAGTTAATCTTATACATACAAGACAAAGCCTTATCATACTGTACTGGTACTGAATTTAGTTTTACTTGGGGTTAGGTATCTTAGGGGAGGGAGGGTTATTAAGGGGGGGAATGTGGGGAAAGATATATATATATATATATATTTGTTTATATGTTTGCTTGTGCAGATACAAGATGTCTAGTTGCATATGTCATGTACGGTTTTAATCTCTGTGCAAGTGAATATAATAAAACTTATTAAATTAAAAAAAAACAACAGTTCAAGAAGGTATGCCATGGCTCCACACAAAAGTACTACGTGAAAAGGGAGAGCTCTCACCATCCCCTTATTGAAAATGTTTTTGTCCAAACCAGGTAACCTTCTCACTGCCATCTATTCAAAATGTTACTTCGAGATATTGAATCAAAGAGAGGCCCTCTTACTGCCTCTCACCCGTTTTAGACATAGAAATAATAAATCCAATAAAATATAGTACTTGCGGCTCCCAGCAGATGAGTTCAAGTCCAGTTTCAGTTGACAAAATAAAAAAGAAGTTCTCAACTAGCCAGATTCCTGAGAAAATCAGATCTTCCAGGGATAAATCCAGATTAGCCTGATTTTGCCAGGCCTCTAAGCAGACCCACTTGGAATCTGGCAAATTCTCCCTACTTAGGCTGTCAGCAGCACGCCTGGCATCAGTCAGACAGACCCCGACAGCCCCAGATTTAAAAATGCCCACCCTTCAATCGGCACT
This sequence comes from Neoceratodus forsteri, assembly GCA_016271365.2. Classification (NCBI taxonomy): domain Eukaryota; kingdom Metazoa; phylum Chordata; order Ceratodontiformes; family Ceratodontidae; genus Neoceratodus; species Neoceratodus forsteri. Next base: position 1,067,973,277 of record CM028132.1, on the reverse strand, counting down.
ACCAGCTCGCTCCAGGGAAGAAAAAGCCAGACTCAGTGCCCACCTCAGGCACATCGGATCAACTCTCCCAGTGTGCAGCACAAATCCTTCTCAGCTGCTAAACATTCAAGGGTTCCAAGCTCCAAGCTCACTATCTCCATATATCCTACAGTGGATTCTGAGCATGTCACCACAGTCAGTTCCACCGACTTTCGATTCCCGGTTCGGCACACGATAATCACACCGGAAGAAAACTCCTGCAGGTGCACAGTCCAAGTAAAGCAAAAACAGTTTGCAAATGATCGTGTTTGGCATGCAGAGTATAACACAGTCAATTAAATAAAAATGACCGCGATCCACAGCTACAATTACATAGCTTACAAAATGCAGAGTAAAATAAAATAATTAAACAAATAAAACAAACTCCGTGACTCCATGACTCAAACGAAGCAGTACTTCTGATGGCTAGCCCAGCGTGTACCAAATTGGAGACCTCTGAGCTTGCTGAGCACAGATTATAAGATATTGGCCAAACATTTAGCCCAGAGGCTCATCAGTCAGCAGACAACTTAATTAGCACTGGCGAAACCTATTCTGTATGAAATCGCCATATCCAGGACAACTTAACTACTCTCAGAGAATGCTTTAGCAGGGGTTCTATGGATCTTGTCAGTGGTTATATTGTCATTCTTGACCAGGAGAAGGCATTCCATAGACTGTCACATGATTACTTGTTCGATGTATTGGGCCTCTTCCATTTACCTGACACCTTCATTGGTTGGATTCAATGCCTCTATGTCAATGCTACTATGCATCCTCTCATAAATGGCTGGTTGGGGCCTACCTGTCAGCACTGCAGGGTGTCTAGCAGGGTTACCCTCTCAGCCCTCTGCTGTGTGTTTTTGGATTAGACCCGATACTCCAGATGATTCAGTGTAGTTTAGCCATTGAAGGCATTGCCCTGACCTCGACCTCGATACCCCTCAAAGTCATGGCTTACGCTGATGATCTCGTGTTAGTGTTTCAGAATGACACGGCAGATGGAGAACTGGCCCATATTTTAACTCATTGTTCTGGAATGTCAACCTCCAGGGTTAACTACTGTAAGAGGAGGGCCTACTCCCTTGGACAGAAAGCCTTGGCTCACCCAGATAGTTTGGCCTACATTATCATTTCAAAGGACGACATTAAAATATTAGCCATCCTTTAGAGTCAGCAGGCTATGACGTAAAAAAATTTGGAAACCAGTATGCATATCTGAAGGTGCAGAAATGGAAAGACAAACGTATTTCTAAATTGAAACGTGTCCTTCTGATCAAGGCCTTGTCGATACCTGTGTTCCTTTACATTAGCTATATCTTTCCACCCCCACTGTCATTTTAAACTCGGCTTTACAGTTTCTTTTTCCAGGCACTTTGGGGTGGCTGCCTAAACCCATTTAAGAGGGATGTTACCTATCGGCTCAAGAAGCAAGGTGGGTTGGGAATGCTGAACCCAATAGTCTTTTATTGTAGCTTCTTTTTTCTATGTAACATTATTCTGGTTTTGCAAAATCAAGACAAGATACGGGTGTCAGCTCTGAAGAGCTGGATTTTTAATTATCTCCCTGATTGGAGCTCTTCTCATTTGAAACTTATTAAATGCCCAGTTTTTATTCCTGTCTATATCATGACAGCTTTCACGAAGATAAAACAGTGGAAGCGCCACCTCGGTCAGATGATCCTATCTTCTAGACTACCTCTGTACCAACTCTGATCATTCCTCACTTAGGGAACCTAGACATCAGTGTTCCATTTAGACACTTGAATAAATCTAGGATACCCCCCTTTACATGGGATGTCGTGTGGATGAGTTGTCATTATAAGTAACTAGGTGTATTTAATGCCCACAAGCACAAGCAGCTCTGTGAACGATATTGCTTCATGAAGTTGTTTGAATGATTTGGAAACACAAGACCATTTATATTTTTTATTACCCATATGCTCAGCATGTTTGGGTCTTGGTGGCATACAAATGGGGGGAAACTCTGTTTCTTACTCTGGCCTATCAGGAATTGGTACTGGGCTCCTATTCTGGTGGATGGCAGGCATATGACTCTTGAACCCTACAGGTGCTTTTTGCCCTGTTTAAATACTATCTCTGGCAGGCCCAATGCTCCTGGGTCCTCCAAGAAAAGGTAGTTATGCATCAGGAGGTATTGGTGAATGTGCAACTGGAACTCCTTAAGGTGTATAATAAGGATGGATTTCTTACTCTTTAGCTAAATTGTGGCACCTTTGGTGAGCCAGTCTGCAATTTTTGTAATTATGTGCCTATACCACTGCTTTACCTAATCCCCATGTTCTTTGTTTTTTGCTTCCTCCCTACTATGCTATAATAGTTGAGGCTGCTGTTTACTTATCCTGTTAATTACTGTTGTGAGAGGTTTTGTTCATGTTTGTATGATTTGTTTTGTATTTTCCTTTGTAATAACAATTTATCTACTGTTTTTCTTTGCTATCTCTGCTTCCTTTGGGAGAGAATGGTGGATGTCAGTGAGGAGAGTGGAGAAATCATGGCCTGGGTAGAGGAGACTGCTTTCTTCCCCACCCAGAGAAGTGATAAAGTACTGCTGATGGGGAACTCTGATCTTATCTTGGTTACAACAGAACAGGAAAATTCAGCAACAGATCAAAGCTAACCTACAGTACAGGTTCCAGATACCGATGAGCATCCCTCCAGATGCCCTGAATGCTGAATTGATGAGGTAGAAGAGAAGTGAATGGACACTGTGTGAATCACATAGAAATGTAGACTTTGTCAGCTGAAAAGGACTGTTTGGCCTACCCAGTATGCACAGATGGTCCCTGCCTAGTCTGCCTACATAGTCTCTAACTGGTCTATGATGACCTTCCATCCTCCCTGCCAATTTACTAATATTACCTTATGTCTATCCCTCCCATGCTTGAAGCTCCCTACTGCTTTTACCTCCACCACTTCCACTGCCAGTCTGTCTCAGGTATCCATGTCTCTTTTAGTGAATTAGTACTTCCTTATTTTCCACTCACTCTTCCCACCCTCCAGCTTCATTGCATGCCCTCAGTCATTGTGCTGTTCCTGATTTGAAAGAGACACCCCTCCTGCACCCTGTTCACCACCATGAGGTACTTGTAGGTTTCTGTCTTGCCCCTTCTTGCATGCCTATCTTCCAGGATTTACATGCTGAGATCCTCAGTCTCTCCTCGAGTACTTTTCATGCAACCCCTGCACCATTTTAGTTGCCCTGCTCTGGACAGACTCCAACCTCTTAATGTCCTTTCTGAGGTGTGGCCTCATGAACTGGACACAGTACTCTAGGTGGGGTCTCACCAGCCAGTGACAGTGCAATACCACCTCCCTCCTCCTGCTGGAGATGTCTTTCCCTATGCAATGAACATCAAACTGTACCTACTCACTGCTTTGTCACACTGCCTGCCACTTTGAGGTCATCAGTTATAATGAGCCCAAAGTATGCTTAGTTTGTTTCTTTTTGTATTGGGTAGTGGTTTGACTGGAACATCTCTGAAGAAAGAGGTGTATGCACTTCTACTTGTATCTTGTCCCCACCCCTGTCTTCTTGCCCCTCTGCCCTGGGGGAGCTTACTCCACTCGGGTTCACCCTCCTGCGTCATTATCTGGGTAGGGCAATTGTTGTCTCCCTTGGTTTTCCAGCCTTCCCTCTGCTAGTCTAAATGCACATTCAAATAGCATTTAAACCTCCCACTAAAAACTGTGGTTCCTCTCTTGCAAAGGTGAAGGTTGGCACTTCCATAGAGTCCCATATCCTACCAGGTTGGCCTCCAGTACCCAGTGTAGCCAAAGCCTTCCTCCATACAACAATTTCTAAAAGCACTTGTGCAGACAGTTGTATCTTCTCTCCAGCCATAGTCAGGTAACACTTTGTCAAAAACTACCATTTATGCCCCCTGCTTAGTGCCCCATACAAGCTCCCTAAAATTTCTCTGCACTACCCCTACCCTGTCCCTTTGCCAGGACATTTGCATCCAGTAGATGGTCACAGCTCCCTCCAGTCTCTTGCTTCTTAGGAATCCTCTGGAACTCTCTGCATCCCTCAAAGCTGAAGCACCTCTCGGGCACTTCACCTCCCTCTCCCTTTCTGCTCCCCCCACTCCCATGTGTATCTCCTACACAGTAGAAGTCCCCCAACAGCAGCTGCTTCCTCCTTGGCTAGGGGCTTCTTCCTCCCTCCTAGGGGCATCCCCTTCTTAAGACCTCCACTCCTTCCATTCCCACTGCTACAGGTGCCTCCTCCCAGCAGCCCTTTCCATCAACCACAGCAAAGGAATTGTGCAGTGGTACAGGCTGAGGAGTATGCAACCTTCTTGCCTTCCCTTCCAGAGACCACTATAGTACAGCCACTTTGCTTTTGCCTAGGTATCCTCTGGGGGGATTGGTGGAAGAATTGGTGGCCCCTTGGTGGAACAGAGGATTCTCTGTAACCTTGTCATTTCAGCTTGGGTTTCAGCAACCTCTGCCCTCAACCCAGAGAGGTGAGTGCAACTGGGGCAGCACCTCAGTCTCTGAAAGACTGTGGTTCTGCATCCATTGCACTGCACAGACATGTTATGAAGGAGAACTGTTGGTAGTTGCTGGAGATCCAGCTAGACCTAGGCAAGAACCGGGGTACTGACAGCAAACCGATTAGAGGTTAGCTGTTCACCATAACAGCTGACTTACTCTGGCAGCAATAGCAGATGCTGCAGAGCAGTGAGGAGATAGATGCTAGACAGACGAGCATGAGCTGAGCCCCAGATTTCAGAAGTAAGAGTAAATGAGGCACTCACAAATGTCAGCTGGAAGAAGAATCTGGGAGGATGATTTTGGTCTGTGTCACCAGAAAAACAAAGTTCTATAGCACTGGAAGGACTGAGAGGAAGGCCTTCCCCTGTTGCAGCCAGGATGTCAGATGATATGCCCAAAAGAAAGGCAACATGTATTTCCTCTTGTCTAGAACACACTGACAGTCCTGCTTTTTCTTTCAAATTCTCTGCTAATGTGGTTAGATGTGCACAGCAGAAAGTGGTGAGAGAAATAACAGAGCTGGTCAGATCCAACATGGCTGCTATGCTGCTTTAAGAATGCTGGAACCTAATGGCATTTAAATATAAGAATTTGCTGGCAGAAGGAGACCTTGCGGTCCATCTAGTCTGCTTGAGATGTCTATCCTCCATCTACAGCTCTTGTTGAGATGACTACATTGATAGTCTCATGCTCCTTTGAACTCTCTGACAGTCTTAGCCACCACCACCTCAGGTAGCAGGCTGTTCCAAGGGCTCATGACCCTCTCTGTGAAAAAGCATTTCCTAACATTGGTTCTGAATTTACTGCCAACCAGGCATATGTTGTGCCCTCTTGTACATGCAGTACTATTTTCCTGAAAGAGGTTATTGGAACTGTATGTACTGCATTTATCCCTTTAACAAATTTAAATGTTACTATCATGTCTCCTCTGTTCCTTCTCTTCTCTAGGGAGAATAGATTTAACTGGCTGAGCCTATTTTTGTAAGGTTTATGGTGTGGTCCCTGCACCATCTTAGTGGCTTTCCTCTGCACAAATTCCAGACGGTTTATGTCCTTTTTTATGTGTGGCCTCTAGAACTGCACATATACTCTAAGTAAGGCCATACCAAGGACCTATAGAGTGAGATGATTACCCCATGCCTTCTGCTAGTAATACCCCTACTATGCATTTAAGGATGATGCTTGCCCTTAGTTCTGCTTTTTCGCATTGCTTTCCTACCTTTAAATCATCCGATATCATAACTCCTAGATCCCATTTCATCTTTTTCCTTTCTGGTTGCTGCCCTTCCAGGACATAGTTATTTCCTAGGTTTCTTTTACCCAAGTGCATTATCTTCCACTTTTTGGTGTCCAGTCTCAACTGCCAGTTATTGGACCATTCCTCCAGCTTTCTTTGATCTGCCTCCATTCTTTGGACCGCTTCCTGTGTTTTCACAGTGCTGCAGAGCTTTGTATCATCTGTGAAGAGGTAGACTTTCCCTTTCAGTCCCTCAGTGATGTCACTAATGAATATGTTGAAAAGGATTGGGCCAAGCACTAATCCCTGTGGAACCCCACTGGTTACTCTTCCCTCCTGCGACAAGGTACCATTTACCATAATTCTCTGAGTCTTCTCCTGTAGTCAGTTTTTCATCCAGTTGACCACTTTCTGACCTATGCCTGTTTGCTCCAATTTGTTTGCTAGCCTTCTGTGTGAAACCGTATCAAAGGCTTTGCTGAAATCCAGATATACTATGGCCATGGCTGCAACTTGGTCCACTACTCTTGTAACCCAGTCTAAGAATTATATCATATGTGTTTGGCATGAGCATCCTGCCATGAAGCTATGCTGCTTTGAGTCAAGCTTCCCACTTTCTTTCAAGTACTTCACTACCCTTTCTTATCACTACCATGCTCTCCCAGAGCTGCCCCCGCCCCAGACATTCCCTCACCCTAGTCCATCTCTCCTACTGAGCTCCCTCAGTCCAAACAATCACTACTCACATTGTCACACAACACACTCACACAGACACAAACAACTAACTACCTATAAAGGTAAGAAAAATTACATTTACAGAAAGAACAAATTAAGTAAAAAATAGTACAGAAAAGACAAAAAAATGTAGCTTTTAAAAAAGCTGTTGGGTCTAAATGAAAGTTTAAATCTCCTCCTTGCTCTGATCTCAAAGTATCAGCAGTCACAAAACACACTGCTCTCTCTCTCTGTCTGCACAGAAGAAAGCTAAAGTGTCTGCTTTTATGACTCACTTTCTTCCTGCCTAGCTAAAGAGCATGTGACTGACAGTACTGTAAGCCATGTGATGTGTGTGTGTGTGTGGGGGGTGGCTGCCAAATCTGAAACACCAAGTGGATCACTTAGAAGCATAATGAGGAACGCGAAGTCCATTAAAAACAATGACTTCACCTTACTTTGGATTGCCATTCCACCTTAATGTGAAGTGGTAATGACAAGGCAGAGTGAGCACTTTGCATTGCCCACTCCACGTAGCAAAGTGGCAACGCAAAGTGTCCACTTCACATTCACTTTGCCAGTGGAATTTAAATTCGCTGCATCTCTAGACTCCATTACTTTACCCACCTCTGAGGTCAATCTGACTGAGCAGTAATTTTCTGCTACCTTCCTGCTACCACTCTGTGCAATGGCACAACTGTTGCCCTTCTCCAGTCCTGTGGCACTATGCCATCTTCCAGTGGCTTACGTAATTTGGTTAGTGGGACTTCAAGTTATTCCTGCAGTTCCTACAGAACTCATGAGTGTGTTTCATCCGGCCCCATTGCCTTGTCCACCTTTAATTTAGACAGTTCCTCAAGGACCCTTTCTTTTGTAGAGGGGCTGGTGTCTACTCCCCTGTTGTGGAGATGTGCCTTGGCTAGTGCTGGACCATTACCTTTGTCTTCATGGGTGAAGACTGAGCAGAAGAATTTGTTGAGTACTTCCACCTTGTTTTGTCATTCTCTACAAGCTGTCCTTCTGTAGTTGCTAACCTGGTTATTCCTCCTTTACTCTTTATTTTTTCCTGATATATAACAAAAGAACGTTTTGTCCTCCCTCTTCACTCCCTGCACTATTCTTTCCTCCATCTGGACCTTGGCTACCTAATTGCTTTTCCTGCTTCCTTCAGTTGAATCCTGTATTCTTCTCTATCCTTCTCAGATTTGGTCTCCTTGTACTTTTTATAAACATTTTTCTTATCTCTATTTATAGTCAACACCTCTTTGGAAAACCAGAGTAGGTTCTTTTATTTTCTGAATTTGTTTATTTGTTTTGAGCATTGTACTGTGACTGTAGTTATAGCATTTTTCAGTTTTATACAGCTGTCTTCCACATTCCCTGTGACATTGGTTACCAACAGTTCTTTAATACATTCCCTCATGCTTGGGAAATTTGCTTTTCTTAAATCCATCATCTTGAGTTTGGTGTGACAGTTGTTCTCCATGTTTTCAATTGAGAGCCAGACTGACCTGTGGTTGCTGGTGCCCAGGTTGATCCCCACTTGCATGCCTGACACCCTGGCACTGTTTGTGAGTACCAGATCCAGAATAGCAGATTCCCTAATGGGATACTCTGCCAATCGATTAAGTCCCCCCTTCCCCCAAAAAGGAATTTTCTACACCTTTCTGAGGAGGCAGTGAATGTGGACCAGTCTACATCTGGTGGATTGAAGTCCACAACCAGTAGTAACTTGCCTTTGATGGCCATCTTCAATATGTTTTCTAGGAGGTCTTTATCCTTCTCAATCTCATGGGTAGGGGGTCTGTAGGCAACTCCTACCCAGATAGAGTCCCTGTTCACAGCTCCCAGAGTGATCCATAGGACCTCTGCATTGCTATGCAGTCCCTGGATTTCAGCTGCATTGATCCCATCTCTGATATACATAGCCACCCCTATCCCCACCTTTCTTTCCCTTGTGGTCTCTCCTGAAGAGAGTGTATCCAGGGATAGCAATGTCCCAGGTGTGGTTTTCCATGAACCATGTCTCCACGATAGCGATCCAATCAAGGTGGGCCATGGCTATCATGGCAGTGAGGTCTATGATATTGTTTGGAAGGCTACAAGCATTAATGCACATTGCTTTCCATTCCTGGCTAGTCCCACTTGCTGCATGACTACTTTGTTTACATTTTGTTCACAGACAAAAGGAGCCCAACTAATTGCCCAGTTTGTTCAGGTCCTGAACAATGTGATTATGAAAGGAATCAGCCTACTCTGGGTAGTAGAGTGGATAAGGAATCACTGTAAATTAGGTTATTTGAATAGCATTAGTTATTCATCCTTGCATATGAATCATTGGTAGACATGAAGGACCTAGAGTCCCTTCATACCTTAAATTGGTATGTTACTCACACTGTCTCTTTTACAACAGAGCTATCAAGTCACTGCTGTCATTTCCTGGTGCTCTCAATCTGCTGAAAAGGTTAAACACAGAGGAAAGAGGACTGTCAGTTTCAGTTTACTGCATCTCAGACAACTGTCCCTGTCAGTTAATTCAATCAATCGATCAAATCATTATTTATTCAGGAGAACACCATTGAGCAAGCTCATTTACAAGATGGACCTGAGACAAAAGTGCAAATAATAATACATTCCAGACAATATACAGTAGTGGCAATTCAGACAATATAAGGAGTGCATAGGTACAGTACAGGGAATAAGAAGTCCTTTGGGGTGGGTACAGACAGGGTTAACTAAGGGGCTAACACAGTGCTGAGAGTAAGTGCCATTCCATGACTTGGGGAGGACATGTACTGATGATGTTTTTAGTAGGTCAATCCTATCTACAAGTGGGCCAAGCAGGCCAGAACTATAGGGGAGTTTTTCAATTATGGGCGGTGAAAGCAGTTTCAGATTTCTTTAACTAGGCTGTTATATAAGGACTTGAATGAGGATATACTGATTAAGGAGCTAAGCTTCAGGGTTTTTTGTAAGGTATTCCATATGGAAGGTAGCGCAAAGGACATAACCATTCTTCTGTAATGTGTTCTCAGCCTGGGTACCTTCAGATAGATGAAGGAAGAGCTTCTCAGGGCATAAGCTCCAGGTTCACAGAGTGGGAGGCAATCGGAGATATACGGGGGAAGTTTCTTGGTGATAGCTTTGAATGTCCAGAGTAGAGCATTTCTGTTTCTCCTGAAATGGAGGGAGGGCCACCCCACAGCTGCATTGTACCAAATGGTCACACAGACAGCAATAAAAGAAAAGCGCCATCCAAATTGCCCTAGCTAACCACAAAACAGCACCAGAAAGGAGAGTTCCTGGAGGTTATACTGCCACTGATATTAGTATTTAAATGTAGTGATACCATAATTCTTACCAGCTGCAGCACCATTGTCATAAACAACAAAGTTTCTATTACCAAGTTTCAACACTGAACTCTACTTGATATTTACATGTACTGTGTTTATCCATTCACAGCCACCTACAGCTACCATGTGTTAACATTAATTGTATGAGGAAACATATGATTCCAGATTTTAATGAAGCAAAAATCTGCATTTCCTCATAAAACTGCAGTGCATATAAAAAGTACAAATAATTTAACTAAGACACCATTCATATTAAATGAATGAGTGTATAGATCAACTGTACCATTTAATACACAGTAGTATAGTTGTGAAACACACCAGGGCAGAAATAAAACAAGAGGTAGATGCATCCAAATGGGGCAGCAGAGATCATAATGTTGATCTGAACACTGAACCTATACATTGATGTGCAGACTGGACACAAAGGTTGCCACTCAGACCAGACACAAAGGTTTAAACACTGGACATAAAAGTCATCAAACAACTGGACACAAAGCTCAAAATGTGGGTCAGGACATGAGCCCATGAGGGGAAAATACACCCAGTCACATACTAATTAAGTTGATTTGGGGAAGAAGAGAAAGATCTCTGCTGCCCCTATTGGAAGCTTTACATCCCAATTTATTTCTGCTCTGGTGTGTTTCATGACTGCATGCTATGAAATGGTAGAGTTCAGTTATATGAGTTTAATGTAATTAAGAGTAATATAACAGTTTACAACAGTGTGTTTAAAATAGATTAATCTGGTAGAGATGAGCAGCAAGCACCTCTGCCCTACTGGTGCCCACTAACATTCACATAGAAGCTTTGCCTGCCAGCCAGCTGCTCAGCGTATCTCTCTTGACTTGTGTATCAGCAGCCTTTTCAACTCCCTGTTCACACTGCAAAGCAAAAGACCAAGGTCACTGCATCCTTGCAGTTATGTTAAGGTTAGCTGCTGTTGGCCCCTCCTCGCAATCAAGTGGCAAACTGGAAAACAACTCCTACCGCTGCAGCTGTGACTCTGCCACCGGTTCTTCCAAAAACCACCAATGTAGATTACAAATATCTGCAGAAAGAAATGTAAGTTTGCATGTGTTGTAATGTGTTCACATAAAAGCAGAACTGTGCCATTGAGTTTCAAGCAAGCAGTGGGGTCAGCAGCAAGAAAATAGTGTAGCTGTGGGGGAGGGCAGTACTGAATGGAAACAGCAGAAGGCCTCAAATACTGGAGTGATTGTGCTTCAATTCCAAAATGTTGTTTTTTATTTGGAATCTGGTAATGTGCTTCAGGAGCTCCCTTCTCTCTCTGTGTAATAGCAGCATGTCATGCATAGCTCCACTATGTAGCATCAACAAGGGACTCCTAAGTCCATATTCAAACCTACTAATCAAGATTTCTTTCCATCTGCAATTGAGTCAGATTCAGGAGAAGACTGTTTAGAAATAGCCACACCAGAAGAAACACAGACTCCTTCCCTCACTGGAACAGCTGGATTGTTCATTTTCAGAAAAAATGTAGAAGGAGGTGATGAAAATCCAAATCAGTCTCAGATCAAGCTGAAAGTCAAGAAACAGAGAAAATTTTCAATGCTGCAAAAATATAAACATTATTAAGCTATCCTGTATTAATCTGACTCTGGCACAAGAAAAGTATTTTGAGTAAAGGACTCAGCTTTGTCTTTACCTGCAATAGTGTGAGGGCCTGTAACATAAATGTTTTTTTTTTTACTTTGAATTATGATTACTTGGCATAGTTTACAGACCTCCCTTACAGGAACCTAAAGTGAATGAGGAATTCATTACAGTCCTCAATTATATGCATTCAGATACAAATACTATTCTCTTGGGAGATATGAACATGCCAGGAATAGATTGGGAAACACAAACTGGCAAAAATATCACTGAGAAAAGGTTGCTAGAGTCTATTAACAGCCTAGGCATGGATCACTACATAATCATGGTAACTAGAGGAACTCATATACTAGATCTGGTCCTTAGTAATATGGCAGAGGATATCATGGATTGCAGAACAACCTCTATCCTGGGGAATAGCGACCATTCTATGGTCAGTTTTAAAATTATGGAGATGACTGTAAAAGTCAAGGGGGCACAAAGATAAGATGTTATAAGAAAGCCAACGTTTTAGCAATGAGACAAGAACTCATTGAATGGGACCAGCAAAAGGACTTTAACAATGCAAAACTAGAAAGTATGTGGAACATATTGATTAGCAAATTAAATCAACTAATTAACAAGTATGTCCCTGAACAGATTATATATAATAGCTCAGGAAGAATCTCAAAGTGGTTGGATGGTAAAGCAAACAAAAAGCAATATATAAGAAGCAAAAGTTCATTCACAAAGCAAAGAGAAGTAACACAACAAATGCTTGGGATAGATACAAGAAAGAGGCTAAGCTCTACAAAAAGATTAAAAGATCCAACAAATGTAGTTATGAACCATGCTGGGCAGGTGAGGTCAAAGACAACTACAAATATTTCAATAATTATATCAGTTATAAGAGAGGGAACAATATACGGGTTGGCCCATTACAAGATGAACAGGGTAGCCTGGTAATGGACCCCCTTAAAATGGCAGACATGTTTAACAATTACTTCTGCACAGTATTTATCTAGAAAACTGACAAAACCACTCTCCTAAATGTTGACCACAGTGATATTGGTTTGAAACTTAATGAAGGTGAGGTTAGAAACAGGCTGCTAGGATTAAATCCTAAATGATCACAGGCCCAGACAAGATACACCCTAGGGTAATTAAAGAACTGGGAGATATGTTGGCTAAGCCTATCATAATACTATTCTAGACATCACTAAATCAGGGATAAGTGGTTGATGCATGGAAAAAGGCAACAGTTATTCCTATATTTAAAAAAAGGAATATAAATCAGGTTAAGAATTATAGGCCAATCAACCTGACATCAGTCATTGGAAAAATATTGGAGGAACTAATAAAGACAAAATAGAGGAAAAAATTAGCTACAGTGGTTTGACAGATACTATGCAGCACAGATTTGTAAAGGGTAGATCATGCCTAATGAACTTGATGCATTTTTATGACACTGTCAGTAGGGAACTTGAAATGGGAAAATTTGTGGATGTTGTCTTTTTAGACTACAGTAAAGCATTCAATACTGTAGCTGATTTCAAGCTAGTGAAAGCCCTTGCAGGAGGGGGCATAAACAATAATATAGTGGCCTGTATCAAATCATGGCTAATAGATAGAAAACAAGTTGTGATTTGGGGAACAGCCACTGAATGGGCAGATGTCACGAGCAAAGTCCCTCAGGGGTCAGTGTTGGGGCTGACCTTGTTTCATTTTTTTTATCTCCTCAATGAAAATTGTGGAAGACCCCTGGGTTACTAAGTTTGCCAACAATGCTAAAATTGGATCTGTTGTCAACACACAACTAGATGCCATTAAATTACAGGATAGCCTATATATTTTAGAGCAATGGGCTGATGGGCATAAAGTACAATTTAATTTAGATAAGCATGCTGTGATGCACTAAGGGAGGTCAACTATTATGTCAACCTATGTGTTAAATGGACAATTTCTGGATGTAACAACTGAGGAAAAGGAGTTGGGTGTTATTGTCACTAATGTTCAGCTACTATTCACTCTAGGGCCTTTGAAAGTGGGGGAGGACAGAGATTGCCCTGTAGTTACTAGGCAAAGCCTTATCACCAGTCTTATGCACTGGGGACACAATTGCAGTTTTCCATTTTGGGGGGAATTGTGAGAGACAAAGGGACAGGTTGAATATTTTAATAATGGGTACCAAGATTTCCTCCAGGGCAAGGCTGATAAACTTGAGGTTGAGTGCTTCACTACTGAATCCTGACTTGCCAAGCACCTTGGTAAGGTATTTTCTTGCATCCCCTATTGATATTTCCTTATAGTGGAATGACGGATAGTCAGACATGCCCAAGTGGGTATTTTCCAGGGGAAAATCGAAGTAGTCAGCAGGAAGAACACTACTTAGGTCAGTAAAAACATGATTGAATGAATTGGCTAGTGTGTGAGAGTCCACAGTAGGATTTCCATCAGTAGTGAGCATGGAAGGGGCAGATTTGGAGTCTTCCCCAGTAATGTCCTGAAGGTTGCTCCAAAAGGTCCTGCAGTTGTTCAATAAGCAGGAGAGGGCTTCTTTATAGTACTGTCTTTTAGCATCTTGAATTGCCCTTGTACATTCATTCCTTGCTTTTTTGTAAGCCTGAATGTTGGAAGGGGTACTTGAGGCCTGCGCCATGAACCAAAGATGGTCTGAAGAGTTCAGTAATTCAGTAAGTTCAGGTGAGATCGAGGGGCTGTGGTCCCCTTTAATTTAACATGTTTTTATTGGAGCATGCTTGTCACAGACAGCATTAAATTGGCTAATAAAATGTTCAAGAGCTATATCTATGTCACATGCCACAAAGAGCTCTGACCAGTCTATTTGACTGAGGTCAGATTTGAGCTGCTCAGGGTTTCCAGGAATGAGAACCAGGCTGGTAATTGTTCTTGTAGGTGGCTTGCTGAACTTATTAGATCAGGAGAATTGACAGGGGAGTGGTCAGTAAGGATATTGGGGAGAATGGTGGTAGCTGTGATATGCTCTGGATGGTTTGAAAGCATCCAGTTTAACAGGGTTTGTGACCCAGTTTTACAGTTCCTTCTTGTGGGATCTTAGACCAGCTGTGAAAAATGGATAGCAGAGAATGTATCTTTGATGTGTACCACTTCCATGGAGAGCCAGTTGACACTGAAGTTGCCAAGCATTATGCTGTCAGAGGTAAGGCTAAAGCTGTTTATACAGTCCAGTAGTGAGGCAAAGCTTGTTGCAGTCTCTTTAGATGGGATATAAACTGTGAGCACAGAGAGTGCTTTATTGTGTACTCCTAGTACCAGGTTAACAGCTAGCATTTGAATAGTATCTCTGCTATTGGGTACGGGAGAGCAAAAGCCTGAAAAGGGTCCTTCAGATAAAATGAACAGCCATCCTCATGTTTAGTGAGCCAATCTTGCCTAAATACTGTGTAGCCTGGTATAGAGATGGCATTGTTTGGTATCTTCAGAGACAGTCAGGTTTCAACTATGGAGAGAACATCTGGGTTATCTTGAGTGACCCAAATGAGCAGACTCTCAATTTTAGGAAGAAGGATGCAGATGTTGATTGATGTGAATGTAAGAGTGCCAGTGTTGTTCTGTGGGGTGATAGAGGAATAAGGAGGACCAGGGTTGGGGTGCAGGTTTCCAGAGAGCAGAAGTAGTAGTAGAAGTATCAGTCTTTTGACGTGAATCAGAAACTGCTTTTTGTGGAGTGATCCATTTCTATTAAGGAAGGTTTTCGCTGTACTATGTACACTGTAGACTGGTGAAAGTGTGGTTAAGGCCCATAATGCATAGCATGACAGGGCTATGTTGCAGTGTAAAAATCCTGTTTGACACCTGATAGTGAGGGCAATCAGCATTATTCCAGTTGAGGGAAGAGGTTGTTGTGCCATAGGTGTTGAGTACGTTCTGTCCAGTGTATAGGTTTGTGGGTGTGGCCCCACCTTTGCACAGGCTAAAAAAGGTAAAGAGCATGACAAAAATGAGGGTTCAGGTAGGCAGAGATGACACTGTTATCATTTTTGTTTGACGGATTGGGTTTTTGCTTGCTAACGGTGAGCCTAGTACAGTGGAGAGGGTGTAACTTAACAAGGGACGGAGATTCAGACTGAAGATAATGGAGGGTTAGGCAAGGGATCAGGGTGCTCTCAGGAGCTCTCTAGTGGTGGAAGTAGATAGCTTGCAAATGGGGAAGTAGACACTTGTTTTTTCCCTGATCATGTGACCAATATGATCTATAAAAGAATGTGATCAACAAGGGTGGGAGTGTGGGGAGCCAGTGAGTAGCACCGGCGGGAAAGGCTCTTGCATTGGGCTGCCAGCTAGGGAGCTGCATAGGAGGGCTGGATGTCATCACTGGTGGGCAGTGGCCATGGAACTGAGAGCCACGCCCCAGGAGACATCCTGTTTGGACTTGAAATCTGTGAAGGAGAGAGAGAGGGAGTTTAAGTGGTTGAATAAAACAAAGGAGGTGGCAGGCTGAATTAAACAAAGGAAGAGAGCAGGGAGACTGGTGGCAGACTACAAGGGTGGGTGGGGGGCAGGACCATAGTTAAACAAAAGGGGAATTAAGTGAGGGAAGGGGGAAATAGTAATCAGATAGAAAGGGGAGGATGTAGGGAGCAAGTGGCTAGCTCAGCGACAGCGTGGTCAGACACAGCCAGAAGATAAATTAGTTAGTGTGTGCAGCACTAGAGAAAGGTAGAGATGGGGGACAAAGAAATTGGTTCTTCTTGCAGACAGAATCTTACCGAGACCGTCATTGTAGTATAAAGCAATTAAAACAGATTAGCTAACAGGACATCGGCTGTAAACACAATTAAAAATAGCACTAATTGCAGGCAAAAAAAAAAAATTATGAATTCAGCTAGTCTGCAGCAGTTCAAATACAGATTTACAGGTAAATGAATTTGGCTAGTCTACAGTAATTAAGTTAAGGATTTACAGGTAAATTCACCACCAATTAATGCCGGTAACAGAGGCATAGTATTCGGCTGATCAGCAATATATATTTTTTTATTTTATTTATTTTAGCTTTTGTTGACCGGGTAAGTGCACTAGACAAATCCTGCCTATTTTCAGGCACGACCCGGGGGAGGGGGATACAGATGAATGCCAACTGACCTTGAACCAGATTAAGCTGTTGGTGGTATTTTTAGTGAATGAGGGAAATTTGGCCAGGACACGGGAAATTCCCTACTCTTTCGATAAGTGCCATGGGATCTTTAACATCCACCTGAACTACCACAAATCCAGGCAGATGGGACCTAGGTTTAACGTCTCATCCGAAAGGCGGCACCTCAGAAGTGCAGCACCCGTCTCATGCTGCACTACAGTGTCAGTACTGGGATATTAACCCAAGTGCCAGATGTGGGAACTGAACCCACAGCCCTCTGATCTCCCAGCCTCAAAGGCAAGTGTGCTACCTACTGAGCCACTGACACTGACAAAGTATTTAAAATGAAACATTTAGAGGAATAAATTGCACAGATTCTATCAATTCCATAAACTAGACAATAGTCTGTATCCTGAATTCTGAATTAAAACAAAAATAAAATAGCAGCCAAAGACAGAGGATAAGAAAGAGACCTATTGGGTGGAAGCAGTAGAGCCACGGACCAATAGTGATTCAGGAGGGAGCAGGCTCAGCCAATCCTCAGGATGAGGTAGGAAGTGGCAAAAGTTCAAGCAAGAAGTCCAAGTCGAAGGCCAGAATTGTTACCTTATGGCTGTTGTGCTGGACTGCTGGCTAGGGAGCCACACAGGAGGGCTGGATGTCATCACTGGCGAGCAGCGGCCATGGAACCGAGAATCGCACCCTAGGAGACTGCCCGTTCGGGCTTAAAATCTGTGAAGGAGTGAGAGAGGGAGTTTAAGTAAAGTAAAGCTTTATTTTTAAAGTGCTTTACAAAACCAAAGCACTGTCCAAAACATTAAAAACATACAGTTAGAGTAGATTAAACAATCACAGTTAAAATCCTTCTGAGTAAGCTTTAGAGAACAAATAAGTTTTAAGCTCTGATTTAAAACTAGAGACAGTTAGGCATTCTCTTATCTGATGAGGTAGAGAATTCCACAGGTGAGGGGCAGCATAAGAAAACACACATGCTCCAGATGTCTTTAACCGAACACTGGGAATCTCTAGCAATCCCTCTTTGACTGATCGCATCGAGTGGGAGGGGCAGTAGGGAGTAAGAAGATCCTGGAAATACTGTGGTCCCCGGTCATGTAGAGCATTATAGGTCAGCAGCCTGACCTTAAAGGTGATCCGTCACTGAACCAGCAGCCAGTGCAGTCTGCGCAGCACAGGTGTAATATGACTAGACCTAGAGGTACCAGTCAAAAGCCTGGCTGCCGCATTCTGCACTAGCTGCAAGTGGTGGATATAAACCCCCAGTAACCCTAGGTAGAGGGCATTGCAGTAATAAAGGTAGGAGCTGATGAAGTTGTGAACCAATATAGGAAGGTCAGCCTAAGGAACTAGGTGTTTCACCTAGGCAATATATCTAAGATGATAAAAAGAAGATTTGACAATGGCAGACACCTGAGATTTCAGGGTCAAACTGTCAGTAAACATAACACCCAGGTTATGCACCTGGTCTGAGGTGAAGAGCTAGACTCCATTAAGCTCTAAGACAGATGGAAGCCCAGCCCTAAGACCTGCCTCAAGGTGGCCAGGGTTCACAAATAACTCCTCTGTCTTATCTGGGTTCAACCTCAGCCAGCTGGTGCACATCCAATCTCTGATCTCGGCTAGGCAGCTGTTAAGCACGGAGAGCGCATCAGCCTGTCTGGGAATAAAGGAATGATACAGTAGGATGTCATCTGTGTAGCAGTGAAATCCCAAACTGTATCGTCCAATGATCTCTCCTAATGGCAGCATATAAACTGCAAACAACATGGGCACCATAATGGAGCCCTGCGGCACCCCACAGGACAGGAAGAAGGTGTCAGAGGAATAAATTCCAGTGACAACCTTCTGAGTTCTGCCTGAAAGAAAAGATTGAAACCAATGTAGGACTATTCCAGACAGCCCACAAAGAAGCTGCAGGTGCTCCCAAAGCACACCATGGTCCACAGTATCAAATGCCACAGAGAGATCAAGAAGGACTAGAATAGTACAAGCCTTTCAATCTCTCTCAATTAGGAGATCATTAAGACCCAGACCAGAGTGGTCTCAGTGCTATGCCTTTTCCTAAACCCAGATTGGAGAACATCATAGACGTTGTCATTTGTAAGATGGTCCAAAGGGTAGGTTAGAGACAGGTCTATAGTTAGCTAAGCAGTCTGGGTCCAAGGAGGATTTTTTTAAGGAGTGGTCAAACAATTGCCTCCTTAAGGGGATCAGGAAAGACCCCCTGCTCCAAGGACTTCCAGACAATTTCAGCAAGGATTGGGCAGATAGTATCTACACAACCTACTAATAGTGGTGTAGGGCCCAGATCCAAACTACAGCTGGTTGGTAGTACAGTCTGGACAATCCTTACAATGTCCATGAACTCCAGCTTACTAAAGTCAAACCAGGCAGCATGGATGCTCGCCACCTCTTGCCGATCTCTGCAATCCCTCAAAGAGAGAGTTGGGTCTATACTCGATCTAATGCTGGCAATCTTATCTGTGAAGAACCAAGCAAGCTCATCACACTTTGTTTGTGAAAAATCTCCTCCAGGCTGCAGACAGACTGGACTGCACAATCTGTCAACAGTCTGGAAGAGATGAGCTGGTCAGTTCCATGCAGCAGCAATCTCCCTGGACAGGAACTCTGCCTTCTTATGGGTAATTGCTGATTGATAGAGCACATAGTAGTCCATCAACCCAAGTCTGTTAGCATCAATATCAGATTTCCCGCCAAGCCATTTCTAGCCTTCGCCCCACTCTCTTCACCTCCTTCAAGAATCCATAAAACCAGGGGGTACTTGGGTGCAAAGTGAGGGGGTGAACACAAACAGGAGCAATTAAGTCCAGGGCATCACCCACCACTTATTATAGGCAAGTACAAGATCCCCTGGACTCATGCACTCAATTGATAAACCCGATAGGCCAAAGCACCACTGATAATGGTTAAATAAACAAAGGAGGAGGTTCTAGTTGAGGTAAGACCTCTAGATGAGGTCTCACCGATGTTCTATACATTAGCATCATCACCTCCTTCCTTCTGCTGGACATACCTCCCCTATGCACCCCAGTATTTCACTGGCTCTCCTCACGGCATTCTCACATTATTTGGTAACCTATAGATCATCAGATATGATTACTCCCAGGTCCCTTTCCCATTTGGTGTGGTGGCTGTCAGTAACTGCCCCCCCATCATGTACTCCTCCCCTACATTTCTATCCCCTAAGTGCATGATCTTGTACTTCTTTGCATGGAATCTCAGCTGTCACACATGTGACCGCTTCTCAAGCTTGCTTGGTTTCTCTACCCCTCCTGAAGTGTCAACGCTGTTGCAGATCTTTGTGTCATCTGCAAAGAGACATAACCCCCCTTCCAGCCCCCCTTCAAAGTTGCTTACGAAGACATTAAAGAGGACTGTTCCAAGCACCGATCCCTGCAGGTCCCCATTGGTCATCCCCCTCTCTTTAGATTGAGCTCTGTTCACCACCACCCTCTGTGTCCTATCACTCAACCAATTTTTGACTCAGTTTACTATCCTATGAACCACTCCCAAGCTGCTCAGAAATGAATAACACTGTGCATCCACCTGGGGAAGGACTGTGGAGCACATAAGGTAATACAGTATTAAAGCAATAATGTATTACAGTGCATGTGTTGTGCTGGAATAATGTCACACTTTGGATGGTTGGGCATAACACCACTTGCCTAGTGTGTCTAAAACCAAAAAAGTGATGTCATCCCCATGACACATATTCTGGGGTTCGTTATTGCAATTTTAAATTGACTTGCTCATAAAAAAGGTGAAAATATGTATGTTTAAAATACATTTTCTGTTGCTTTTTGAAGAGGCATGATAGTGTGCTGTAATAACATCACTGTTAATGGTCAGCACTGACCAATCAGAGTCCAGGAAGTTTTCTTGCCATTTTATAATTAGTAATATCTCCCCCAGGAGATTATTAGGATTTCCCTTCCACACAACAGTGTGCCCCATAAACAACTGTGAGATGATAAATAAGTTTCTAAAGTGCCCAATATAAAATGCAATAAACAACACTTTATTTATAAATCCAGAACATTATGAACCCCATGATGAGCCTACAGCCATTTTGGGATCGGATCTATTGTAGCTTTAAAATGGCCAATCATGGAACCTTCCATTGGACTTTTGGAAGTATCCTTCCAAAAGTCCAATGGAACTTGAAACACTCCTCCACAATCAGTCACTATGGAATAACAGCCGCACTATTTCAGCTGTTACTTCTGCATTCTGGGGCAAGAACTATGCATGCATGCATGACTCATGTGCATGTGTAGTTCTGCTGGCGCCGCCATGTTGTGAATGGCAAAATAGTGTCATTCAGTTATGTAGCTCCCCAAATCAAGTGGCACACTTGGAGCCCAACCCAGTGTGCCCAACTGTATTTATTATATATTGCCCCTTCTGAGATGGGGTGCCCAATCCCCGTGCCAACATTATGTGCCCACCAACTCATGTGGCACACTGGGAGCCCACCTCAGTGTGCCCAAATGTTTGTTTTTTCATTCCCCTTTCCAACATTTGGGTGCCCAATTCCTATGTTGGCATCATGTACTCAGCCCCCAACTCATGTGGTATACTGGGAGCCCATCCCAGTGTGCCCAAATGTATTTTTTCTTTTAATTTCCTGTAAATAAAGAAAACCTTCCCCTGTCACATTTCTTTTAACCTGTAAAAAAGAAAACTGTCTTTCATCATTGCCCCAGTCCCCCCTCCCCATTCCTACCCTCCCACTGAGTATCCATCTCTTTGTACCCCCTTACCCCATACTTACCTCTGGAGGTCGGCGTTGTCATCTTTTCTAGACTGGGAAATGTCTGCACTCATCAAAGCCGAACTGCAAACTGAAGAATCAAAGGTAAGCATGCTATAATAGCATTAAATAGGGTTTTCAACTTAAGTTGATAAATCAGCCATTTTGGGAAATTTTGGCCCCAAATCTTCAACATGTGGTTCTTGATATTAGGTATATGACATTATGGTATCATAGTGGGTAGGACTCTGTGCTCATATTATTGTGGATATTTACTTCCTTCTGCTAGTTCTGTAGCTTGAGTATATACTGTTATGTTTTTGTATTCTGTACTTATTAGGATACATTGTCTTATTTACTTGGGGTTCATGACAGGTGAAATTTATTTTGAGGTAACCATTATAGTGATTAGTGCAATTGATGGTGCAATAGGATTCATGTGCATATATTTCCTTTTAAGTAGTTACTTTCACTGGGGGTGAAGAATTAATTCCTAGGGATTTTTGTTTAGATTCCTTAGACTGTTTCTGTAAATGTGTTATTTCTATTATACACTGACAATTTATTTAAATCTGTACATAGACTGCATAGTCTCAATTTCTTGAGGGTCCTTGATGAGTACTTCTTTGTATCTGGCACTTACACTGACAATTGATATTATGGCATCACTTTAGACTCTTATCTTCCTCACCCACATCAGTGCCCTATTCTCTGCCATAAATTCTTGGATAGGCCTTCTATATCATCATAGAGATTGCCTCCCCCAAGTTGCCCTCCGGCTGACCATCACCTCTTCTGTCCTGTCACTAGTGGACTATGGCTGCCCATTTACGCTGAGGTAGACAATATTGCCTTGACTAAAATCCAGCTGTCAATCAATAAGGCCTGCAGGCTCCTGACTGGAGCCCCTAGCCACACTCACACTTGCCTGCTCTACTCCACCGCCAACCTGCTCACCCTTGATGAGCGTCTGTGCTACCAGACCTGCCTTCTCACCAAAAAATCTCTTCTAGGGTGCTCCTCCCA
This sequence comes from Neoceratodus forsteri, assembly GCA_016271365.2. Taxonomy (NCBI): domain Eukaryota; kingdom Metazoa; phylum Chordata; order Ceratodontiformes; family Ceratodontidae; genus Neoceratodus; species Neoceratodus forsteri. Next base: position 1,067,950,907 of record CM028132.1, on the reverse strand, counting down.
CCGGGGGTCTCTGCTTCCCTATGGCATGCATCCTCGTCTGTTACCACCCATAGCTCTGTCAAGGCCACCTTTCTGGTGCCCAGAACCAAGACCTCACTAGCCCAGAGGGCCTTCCATTATCGAGTCCCTGCTTGGCTCAACTCCCTCCCACCCTGCATCACAGACATTGCCAAAATTAGTCCCTTCAAAATCACCCTCCAGAACCATCTCTTCAATACTCATTGCTGTAGATGCACCTAATTAATCCCACTGTGGGAGCCTCCTGTCAGGCCTCCCTGACATGACACTGTCCTCCAGACAGCCTATCCTCTCCCCCTCCATCCCACCCCACTCCCCATCCCTACCTCCACCCTCTCCAGGTATTATCTAGGTATGTCCAGGACTGTACCCCTGTTGTAACCTTTGGGTACCTTGTATTTGACTGTAACCTATTATGAGTAACATTATTATGCAACCTATGTGTACTCTATGTTTAATGTTCTGCACCTGTACAGTTCTCACTGTTGTAACCACACTATATAACTCTGTCTAACTCCCCCCGCAACAAGGTGCCTTTGTAAATGAGTCCATGACTCAAAGGTTGTAAATCTGACTTTTCTAATAAATAATAAGAAATAATATCATGTATTAAATCTTGTTAGAACACTGGATGCCTTAGGGCTTCTGAAACACAATAGCTGGTTGAGAGTATGTTGGGAATATATCTCCAGCTAGTTGTACATTCATCAGTGTGATACACTTACTCACTTTGAGTAAATATCACCTTAATCCTTGTATATGCCATGTAAAGATTATTTCTGTTGTTGTAATTTTTGAGGCTTATTTTTTACTTGCAAATATGTTGCATTTTGGCATGCAATTGTTTTATCCAGGGTCATTTTCTTGTCATTGACAATATTCTCTGACTAACAGAGTACTGAGCAGAGTTAAAGCTAGCTTCCACTGCTGTGTTCTTACCTCACTCTTGAAGCATGTGTCTTTGAGAGTTTTTTTCACTTGACATATAATTTAGTGAGTTGAGAATCCTAGTGTGTTGTTATTCATTAGATTGATACATGGTATAATATATGTGGGTTGAACTCTCTGCCTGCTGTTATCTCTGGGCAACCTTTGTCCTTTAAATTTGGTTCAGCTGAAAGCATACGTAAGATAGTCAAGCTCTCTGCTGTCACTTTAATTATGTTTTGAATGCCTGTTTTATACCAATGAGAATTATTTCAGTTTTTTTCTGTATTTTCCAAGTGTTAACAATATGGGAGTTTCTAAATAACTGTCATTAAGCATCTGAAGAAGAACTTGTTGGTCCAAAAGCTAAAGCTATTTGTTCTTTTTGTAATACACTTGTTGGTCCAATAAAAGGTATCAAACCATTTGTTCTGGATTTGTTCTTACTAGGGCCAATACGGCATTAAACAGTTTGTTTGTCAACTTTATTTATAAGGGAGGGGAAGGAATGACAAAGGGGACACAAGGTAATATTGGAAGCAATGGTTATCCTGTAAAACTATGCTCTATATAATAGATCCATGAGCCCACCACCCCTCAGTCCAAGATCCCCCAGGGCAGGTGCACCAGACTTTTCTGCTCCATATAACAGATTCATGAGCCCACCACCCCTCAGTCCAAGATTCCCCAGTGCAGGTGCACCAGATTTTTCCTCCAAATGCATTTTAGAAGCCCTCTCCTCTTATTTGCAGTGGGTACCACACCAAGCTGGGGTCATTGGCTATGAGCGTTGGGGCTCATTGATGCACAAAGAGTAATTGTCGCAAAAATTGTGATGAATTAAGGGTCTTTTTCCAGGTTTTCTTTAGAATAATTAGAGTTCAAGAAAATACTTTTTTTTTTAATTTCTTTATTACATTTACCATTTTGTTTTCATTTTCCATTCTATAGTTGCAATAAGCCACTCAAGGGTGGTTGTTGTGTTGTCACAATTGCACTTTCAGAGGCAGAAGGTACTCGACCTGTGGCCTCCTACCTTACTATGCCTCTGGACCTGTTGTTGTGACACCACAACCAGTACACTGCTCTGTCTTATTGCTTACTTACCTGCATGATTTGGGAAAATGGGTGTGGTTACTGTTTTCAGTTGGAGAACCCTAACATTGAATTTTCTGACTTTTTGCACTTTGTCTGCCTCCGTAATATTACCTTAACCTAGTTTTTGCAATAATTTTATTGCATGTGCCAATTAGGGGAGATTTCATGACTACTACTTTGCTATGGGAAACAGCAATGGTTAATACTATCTATTCTAAAAATAGGCACCTGGACAAGAAGTGTTCTCTGAAATTTTGTGCTTTCTTAACATTCCATTTGGGTTGTAATTCTGATGAACAAGGTGGGTGATTTGATATATCTTACTAGTCCAAAAAGAGATTCACAAAATACAAACTTTCAGACTACACAGAACCCTTCTTCAGGCATGGCAGTTTCTTCAAAAAACATACTTAAATGCATCGCTTCGAACTGATCAGTAAACTTTTACATATGGATGTGATAGTCTGATTGATTAGGTCTGATGATTACCTGATGTAATTACATCAGTCATACAGAACATCCTCCATGATGTCACAATGCAAGTTGGCGGCAGAGAGGAGAGGACAGCCATGGCATAAAGTTTTGCCCTTAACTCTAAACCTTTAAGGGTCCAGCTATGGTAATATACTGCATTACAGACTGAAAGTTAGGGCTTCAAGATCTACAGGGATGATTTTACAGGGAAACAGATGCATTATAGGAAAATTGTTCCCATAGAATTATATTGGTTATATAGGGAAACCGAGTCATTTGGCTTCCATTGGAAATAATGTAATCTACAGGAAAACATAAGCAAATTGCTCTGGAGTTACAGAGAAAATGACAAAACAATTTGGGATCAAACAATTACAGGGAGATAGGAAGGGAGGAAGATACTGTAGAGTGAGATAGATCATTTTGTTTTTCTTTATTTTGCCAGATGCTGGTCTTTTTGCTCAAATTACATGCCGGTAGTTAATGTTGTACTCCAAACAGTGACAAACAACATGTGAATTTCAATTTGTAATGCTACCTCATCTTGGTTTTCAGTCACTATGGCCCTGGCTAGAGCTGAAAGGGTACTAATTCCCAAAAGAAATATGCCAGCCCTGAATATATTTTATATTAAAGTCTGTTATTTTATAAGTCAGTATATCTTTTAGAAAAATGGCACTTTTATTTAACACCTGAAAGGGCTATTCCTCTAGAGTCTTGGAAATGGTGTTAGGAAATTACTCAAAAGTGCAAGTACAGTGGCATCCCCCAGGATGAAATGCAATTCTGCAGCATTTTGCAGCACTCTGCAGAATGCTGCAGAAGACCTACTGAATAAAGCAGTGTAATTTAACTGGTAATAAATCCCCTTTGTCATTCAGGAAACTGTGACACTGCCAGGATGAAATGAAGTACCAAAACTGGTACTGGGTGCCCTCATGTTCTCAGGGAAAATTCTGAAGTAGAGATCAATGGATCTCTGATGCCCTCATATTTAGCAGAAACAATGTCATCAGACAATTTTCATACTTTGATAAACTTAACCAGAAAGAGCTGACACAAAACCACATGTCACTGATATGCAAAGAAAAAGTCAGCCATGTAAAACAATTTTTCTTGACTGTGGTGTATGTATCTCCCCACCCCACCATGATACATTGCTTTGTCATAGCAAGCTCTAACATCACTGTTGCAGGCACCCACTGACCAACCAGAGGGCAGGAAATTTCCTTGCCATTGTATAAGTAAGCATTAAATCATGACAGACCATTGTTCTACTGTGGAATTAATCCATGGTTAGGGGGTGGCCGAGTGCCTCCAACTACCCAACCATGGATTAATTCCACAGTAAAACCATGGTATGGAGTGGTTTAATGCACTTGTAACATGGCAAGTGCTACATTAGTAATATTTTGCCAGTGTTCTTGAAAGAAAACCACCGCAAACAATTACTTGGTCTGCATAACATGTTTTATGTTTCAGCTGTGTAGCTCTGGAAGCAGCTACAGTGAAACTCAGAAGGATAAAGCTCAGCACTGCAGAATTCTGCACTAGAATTACTGCAGCAAACAATGTAATTTCAAGGGGAGTTAATCCCTTTTGTCATGCAGGAAACCTGTGACACTGTGCTTCACCTTAGATAAAAGGAAACATGCATGTACACATTGAACACTCAAGTTCTCTTAATAAAGTGGGTGAACACTGTTAAGACATTTATGAAGTGTGCAAAATGTATACAACATGCAAACAGAAATAGATATGTATTACACTTTTCATTATAATGCTCATTTTCAGTTTTTTTACCTCCATATTTAGCTGTGATATCAGGATTCTTCTGTTGTATTGTGGATATCGCTCTATATTTGCATAATACTATGATTTCTACAAATATTCTCTAATGCTAGTAAAAGTTATTTGCATATTTACATCTGAGGAAAAATATCAATACTTTACATTTCAAAATGTTAATACTAACACTGAATGTCTGTAGCTCTGTGGAACATTTTAGAAAATGGGCTTTTTATTTACTGGGTTCTGATTGGCTAGTACCCCAGCCAGGGGGGTACATTAACTTTCAATAGACGGCCAGTAAATAAAAAGTGCCAGTCACCCGACCACGTCACCACCTAAGCTATCCTTGTGCCCACCCTGATTGTTCATTGGGCAAAACCACCCTATTCAAGTTGAAATTGGTGCCATTTTTTAAATTTTGCTTAGCGAGTGTCACTTTGGCAGTAGGAAGGGAAGGATCATAGAGAAACATTGGTTTTGTCAACCCTGTGTGGTACCATTTGCTTTTAACTGACTCTTCAGTGAATAGCAGAGCATTGTGGGAATCTGGAGGACTAGCAATAGGCTAGTATATCGCCTACTCCAAAACAACATCTCTCTGTTAAAAGCACTGTTGTCTGGTGTTTCTACATAGAAACACAGAAACATAGAAGTTGACGGCAGATAAGGACCGCAAGGCCCATCCAGTCTGCCCATTTCTTTTTCTACGTTATAAATGTGCCATCGGCCTTTGCTCTGTCAGTGGCCTATCTATTCATAGTCATTTGCATTGCTCCCTTATGCCTATCCCATGCCTGTTTGAAGCCCTGCACTGTATTAATTGCCACCACTTCTTGTGGTAAGTCATTCCATGCATCCACCACCCTTTCTGTGAAAAAGAATTTCCTCACATTCCCCCTTAATCGGGCCCCCTCTAATCTCATGCTGTGACCTCTTGTCCTGCTGTTTTCTTATATTTAAACATGTTAGACTCTTTCACCTTGTTAATGCCCTTAAGGTGTTTGAATGCCTCGATCATATCACCTCTCTCCCTCCTTTGCTCAAGGGTATACATATTGAGCTCTGTTAATCTGTCTTCATATGTCTTCTGATGCAGTCCCTGCACCATTTTGGTTGCCCTTCTCTGGACTGCCTCAATTTGGTTAATGTCCTTGTGAAGGTGTGGCCTCCAATACTGCATGCAGTACTCCAGATGGGGCCTAACCAGTGTCTTGTAAAGAGTTATTACCTCCTCTTACGACTTGTGATACACTACTAATACACTAAACCCCCAGCCTTACCTACTGCTTTAGAGGTCTGCTTGGATGATTTCAGGTCATCAATGATGATGATGCCCAAGTCTCTTTCTTCCTTTGTGACTGCTAGCAACTCCTCCCAGCCTATAGGTGGATTCAGGTTTCTCTTCCCTATGTGCATGATTTTGCACTTCTTTGCATTAAATCCCAGTTGCCACTCTTCTGACCATTTTGCTAGTTTATCCAGATCTCTTCTCATTCTGCCCACCCCATCTGGATCATCTACTCTGTTGCAGATCTTGGTGTCATCTGAAAACAGACAAGCCTTACCCTCTAGTCCATCTGCAAGGTCACTAATGAAGATGTTGAAGAGGACTGGCCCCAGAACTGATCCCTGAGGTACCCCACTTATGACTTGCATCTCTTCTGACTGTATACCATTTACCACCACTCTCTGTATTCTGCTCGTCAACCAGTTTGCCACCCAGTTGACCAACTTCTGACCCACCCCGAGCCTGCCCAGCTTATTTATCAATCTTCTATGTGGAACAGTGTCAAAAGCTTTGCTGAAGTCAAGGTAGGTGACATCAACTGCTCCCCCTTGGTCCACCACTCTGGTTACCCAGTCAAAGAAATCTATGAGATTAGTTTGACAGGACCTTCCTTTTGTAAACCCATGATGTCTTGGATCCTGTGCCCCTATGGATTCCAGGTGTTGCACTATCCTTTCCTTAAGGAGTGCCTCCATAATCTTGCCCACTACTGAGGTAAGACTGACTGGTCTGTATTTCCCCGCCTCCTTCCTGCTACCATTCTTGTGGAGTGGGATCACATGAGCCCTTCTCCAGTCTTCTGGGACCTCTCCTGTGCTCGGAGACTCACTAAACAGTTCTGCTAATGGCTCTGCTAGTTCCACCTTTAGCTCCTTAAGTACCCTGGGATCCTTAAGTACACTGGGATCTTCTTGCCCTTTTAAGGGCTTGTAAACCTTCAACTCACAGAATCTTGCTGAATTTAAGTAAATATTGTTATTTTTACTTTGCGCCGAAACCAGAAGTGAACAGACGCTTACTTCTGTTTTTTCGGCTTAAAACCTGCCCCTCTAGTGAGCGGATGTTTAATAGTGGCATTGCTACTGATATAGCAAACCTCTGGTGAGAGGTGGAGTAGTGCAGTGCACCAATTTACTTTAATATATCATTAATATATTTGTTTTAACTGTTGCTGTATTCTGTGGTACCATTTGCTTATAACTGACTCTTCAGTGAATAGCAGAGCTTTGTGGAAACCTGGAGGACTAGCAATAGGCTAGTATACCTTCTAACCCAAAACAACAGCTCTCTGTTAAAAGCACTGTTGCCTGGTGGTTCTCTTGCCCTTTTAAGGGCTTGTAAACCTTCAACTCACAGAATCTTGCTGAATTTAAATAAATATTGTTATTTTTACTTTGCACCGGAACCGGAAGTGAAAGGATGCTTACTTCCATTTTTTTGGCTTAAAACCTGCCTCTCTAGCGAGCGGGGTGAGCATGCGCAGGGCCGCGCATGGAGAAGCTCGCAGAGACTCGCGCGTTTGTGCATGTCTGCTGTGTCCGCTGGGCATGCTGAAACTGCTGCCATTAGACAAACTTGGATAACATAATTTTAGCATGTCCTCTACTTAGTAAATATACACCTTTAATAATGAAAAAAGAACTTAGTAAGTGTATACAATTTTTGATGTATAGTGAGGGAAGTATGGGAGCGAGTATGTATGTGCTAATTGCCATCTGATTACTACTTTTGAAGCAGAGATAGCATTTCTGCTTAATATTAAACCAGTTTCTACTGATATTAGGGAATTGGAAAGTTACATTGATCTTATGGATGAACAACTTCATTCTAATGAACAATTTTCTTCACATTTAGGTAGCATTTCTATGCCTCCTGATGAGGAGAAGATTGTAACGACTAGTATACCTGTTGCCTCTGCCCCCTCTTATAAGGTGGATGATTATCCGCCCTCTTCTCATGATAACGATGACTGGACCATTGTCACAAAGTCTCTTAAAAAAGGGATGTGCAGTCAAATACTCAATAGTGCCCCTATTGAAACTCGTAATAGGTTTGAGTAATTGACTGTATCAAATAATGAAGTGCTACATGATTTATCCTGTGCATCACCCTCTGTTGATAATAATGGTTTAAAAACACTTTTCAATCAGGAGTTAATGCCCTTGAATATTTGTCCTAGTAAGTCTCAAACTACCAAATCAATACCTATTAAGTTAATCACTCCAGAGTGTGTAAAACAATCGCCTGTTTCTGATTCTTGTACCCCTACTGTCTCAAAACAAGTGTTAGTCCTGGGGGATGCAATCATTAAGCACATTGATAGGGTGGTATGCAATAGTGACAAGAGTAACTGCACTTGTTCTAGCTTCTGTGGGGCCAGGGTATCTGACATTGCCTCCATGATGCCTAAAATTTTACAAAATGCAGGGGAAAATCCACTGGTTATCATACATGCCAGTGTTAATGATATAAACAACACCCCATTTAATCAGTTACAACAGGACTATGTGGCATTATGTAACCTGTTACTTGATAAGGGATGCTGTGTATGTATATCTGAAATTCTACCTGTCCCGAAAGCAACATCTACCATGAAGCAGAAAATCAAAGCCCTAAACGAATGGCTGAGAAAGTGATGTTTTAAGCAGGATATACCCTGTATTATCCACTGGGAATCATTTTCAGTTCTTTCTTCCTTGTTTTGCTAGGATGGTTTACATCTCAGTCGCAGGGGTAGTACACTTATGGTGAAAAGTATCACTAAAATCATAAATCATTGTTTAAACTAAAAACAATGGGGGAGAATGGGTCTATTCCCAAGTCTCTGAATACTTGCCAAAATATATTACAACTAAATGTAAATTCCTAGCTTTGAATGCAAGATCTTTAAACCAACTCAAATTAGCAGAACTCAAAGCCAAATGTAAAACTGTAAATATTGGTGTGGTGGGAGTAACTAAAACTTGGTGGGATGCATTCTTAATTTGGTCCAGAGAAATTCCAGGTTATAAGTTATATCATAAAAACAGATTAGATAAGCAAGGCGGTGGAGTTTGTATGTACATACAGTATGAAATTATATTCCTTCTTTTAAAGTGTGTTCTCCTTTTCCTTTGAAAAGTATATGGATTAAAATCTTATTGAAGGAGCAGTCCTATATAACTATTGATAACATATATCGACCTCCATCTGCAGATTTAGATTACACAACTGATATGTTTAAAGAAATTACACATTTTTCAGAATCTCAAGATACTGTAATATTTGGTGACTTTAACCTCCCTCATATTAACTGGGACTCATTTTCAGGACAGTCCTATGCCGAGAAAGGACTAATAGACATGGTAGTTAGTACTGGATTACAACAACTTGTTACTGAACCCACTCGAGGTCCTAATATTTTGGATCTATTATTTACTAACATAGAGCAACAAATTAGCAATTTACAAATTTGGGATCCACTTGGGACCAGTGATCATTCATCTATTCTTTTTGAAATTCAGCAGTTTAAAACTACACAAAGGAAGTTATACTGTACAAAAAATTATAATAAAGCAATTTTTCTAAAATCAATGAATACTTACAAAACATAAACTGGAAATCTAATCTTCTTAATTGTACAACACAACAAGCTTGGGACTTTTTTTGAAAACGTACATTATTTGAAAAATACCTTTATTCCATCGAAGAAGAAATTTAATAATAAAGAAAACATTCCCCCTTGGTTCAACAAGACAATTAAAAATCAGATTAAAATAAAAATTAACATTTTTAGGAAACTTAAGAATAGTTCTCTTCTATTTAAAACTACTCTATTACATAAATACAGACTATCTGTGAAAAACGTATAAAAATTCTATTAAATTGGCAAAAAATAAGCTAGAATTTATACTAGCTCACACAGAAGACTGTCACAAATCTCTTTTCTCCTATATAAATAGTAAAAAAAGGTGTAACAAGGACCATTGATCCCATTATAACCAATGGCTCTTCTCTATCTGATATAGAAACCTCGAATCTCTTTAATAAGTACTTTTGTTCTGTCTTCTCTCAAAAATCACTTATTAGTACATTTGAAGTTCACCACGAAGATTATCATAGGTTCTATCCAATTGGCATTATACAGGCTATCAAAAAACTAAAACAAAATACTAGTCCGGGCCCAGACAGTATTCTTCCATCGTTTCTGATCGAAACCTCTATAAATATTTCTATACCTTTGTCAATTATCTTTAACAAATCCTTACAAGAAAGCATTGTACCAAATGATTGCTGTTCAGCAATAGTTACTCCCATATTTAAAAAAGTCAATAGAGGTTCTGTGCAAAATAATCGTCCAATTAGCCTGACCTCAGTGGCTGGTAAATTAATAAAATGAGTAATGAAGTCTCTAATAGATCAAGATTGTAAAAAATTAGGAATTTATGATTCAAATCAGCATTGGTTTACTCCCAAGTATTCCTGCACCACCAATCTGATATCTTTTTACAATAATATAAGTACTCTACTAGACGTGGGTATCCCTACTGATGTAATTCTTTTGGACTTTAGTAAAGCTTTCGATAAAGTCTCACGTGAAAAACTCATTACTAAAATGCACAATCTAGGTTTGTCACCTGATATTGTCAACTGGACTTTAAACTGGTTGACAAATCATTCTCAGAGAGTCAGAATTAATGATATCTTGTCTGATTCAGGTAGTGTGACAAGTGGTGTACCACAGGGGTCGGTCTTGGGACCAACATTGTTTAATCTCTTTATCAGTGATTTACAAACAGGGCCAAATAACTTCATGGTTAAATTTGCAGATGATACTAAATTGGGGGGCAAGGTTAATAGTCAAGAAAATATTTCTGCATTAAAGAAGGATTTGGAAAAAAATAACACTTTGGGCAAATGAAAATCATATGCCTTATTCCATTGGGAGGCAGTATAGTGCAGTGGTTTAAGGCGCTGAGCTGTAAATCTGGTGACATCCAGCAGACCAGACCTGGGTTTGAATCCCACAGCTTCCACTTACATACTGTGTGACCCTGAGCAAGTCACTTAACTTCCCTGTCCTCCCAGGATGCTCCTGTAAAAAAGCTTTCAGCTTAGTGTGCTACTCCTGGTTAAACAACTAAAAAAAAAAAATATGCAGTTTAATCAAGACAAATGTTTAGTAGTGCATTTCGGTGTAAATAATCCAAAAACAATATATTATATAAATGGACTACCACTTCACTCATCAAATTGTGAAAAAGATTTAGGGATATATGTTAATAATAAACTTACATCAAATGATCACTGTGTTAGAACTGCTTGTATGACCAACAGACTTTTGAGGCAAATAAAACGCACTTTTGTTAATCGCACTGAACAATGCCTTATTCCATTGTATAGGGCATACATTAGACCGTATCTAGACTATGGCTCCCCTTTCTGGAATCCAAACCAAAAAAAAGACATAGCAATTCTTGAACAGGTTCAAAGGAGAGTAACTAGAATTATTCCAAGATTAATAAACTTGGATTATCAGAACAGATTAAAAGCTACTGGTCTTTTCTCTCTTCAAACTAGAAGATTAAGAGGTGATATGCTTATGGTTTTTAATACAATAAATTCACCAGATCTAATGAAAAAATGTGGTCTAACAATCTCCAAAAGGAGACATGTTCCAAGACTGCATAATAAACAGCTTGAAGTAAAAACTTATAAAACCAGCAAAAGGGGAAACCTTTTTCCAATAAGAGCATCCATTGTATGGAACACCTTGCCACAAGAATTGGTACAGGCAACTAGTGCCACTGTCTTTAAAAACAAATAAGATGTTTGGTTGAGGGATAATAGATAAATAATGTCCCACATAGTGTGGGGAACAGTCTCGATGGGCTCTGGCCTTCTTCTGTTCTTTTATACCAAGTAATACTATGTAATACACTGGCATCCCCATGGGTCCCTAATTCAGTGCCACTGCCAGCACATCCCAAATCAGAGAAGTGCCCCACTCCCAGCAGGATTCCCAAAATACACTAGTCTCATTGTCTACTCTAATAAAGACAAAAAAAAAATCCTTTTAAATCACTAGCGCTAGCATGTCGTGTGCTCAGCGCTACTCACAGCCAGTCTTACATGTTGTTAGAACAAGCCCATCGTGTGGTGTGCCAACTGCTGTTTGACACCCCCCAAACTGCTAACCACTTCAGTAAAAGAATAACACACAAAATACCTCACTCACCACCCAACTGCCCCATCAGCCTTCTCCCGCACTGTTCTCTACACTGCTGGATTCCCGCCTGCTCTTTCTGTGCTTCCTCTATCCAGTGCAGCGCATCGTCCCTGGCAGTACTCACTCTGCCATACATGCTACACCATTCAGCTGCCCGATAACATAAGAAAATACATGTTTTTATAAAATGGAGCACACTCCAGCAGGAGGGACAGAAAGCAACTTTAAAGATAAGAATGGCAACTTGGAGCGGGAAACAGGGACCGTTCGTCACTACACAACTAGAAATCTGTTCAGTTTCACGTGGTCCTGGATTTCCCACTCTCTTTCATTGGTACTTTGAAAATAAATAAATGAGTTGCATTGATGGGGTAAAAGAAAGACAGAAGGGGACAGACAAATGGCCAGGGGGTGTGAATAGAGAGAGACCACACGTCACTACACAACCTGAAAAACTTTCACTTTTCTGCGGTCCTGCATTCTGGTCTCACTTCCATTGGCACTTGGAATATAAAAAAATAAACTGCATCAATGGGGTTACAGAAAAAAAAAATGAAAAAGACAGAAGAGGACAGACTGTTTGGGGAGGGGGGGTGAAGTGAGACAGCACAGTGCCAGACATTACACTGTCTTCTACTACCAATGCCAGTAGTAGAGGCACTACTTTGCTAATGAAGGAGATAAAACTTGAATTGTAGTCAAGTTTAGTGAATTACTTTAATTTTTTTGCAGTCCTGTTAAAATGACACAGTTTGCCCATTTTCTAAGTGCAATAGTACCCTCCAGGGTGGGCGGTATGGGCACTATCGGACCTTCCAGGGGCTATAAGGCCCTCCACCTGTGGCATCGGGCCACATTACACCCCTGGGTGGTCTGGTATTACCCAATACTGCCCACCCTGTCAGGTATTATTGCTTGCTTAGATGACTGCTGCCCATGAATACACTTCAAGTTCTGACCAGGGACACATGCTAATGTCTGAACTTCATTCAGGCTGAACTAATGTAAGGATTCTTACTTTAATAATGGTGGCACACTTTTCCATTTCAGGACCAGGTGCCGGGGTATGATCTTTGCACAGTCACTAACAGTGACCACTCCAGCCCTCGAAGTCCACAGGGTGGGTGGGTGGAAAGTGTTACATGGAACAATATTGGAATTTGTGTATTTTGCTCTCATGTACCTGGTATGGTGTCTGACTGAGTCACCCAGGTCTGGGGGGGGGCAGTCACAAAAGCAGGACTAAGGGGAGAGGTTGCTGAGCATGGTTCCGATGGTGCCTACATGATTTCTGTGGTGTGACCCTGAAAGCAACTGTGCTCTAATTTTTTCTTTCATGCACTCTCTATGGCAACCATGGATTAGTAAGGGAAATTAATCCATGGTTGCTCCATGATCACATGTTTCTGTTTATCCTATTGATTTCAGTTATTCTGCTCTGTTATTGTGTACTTCTACTATGCCATGTTGCAATTTGATTTACACAACAGCAGAAGGATACAACCTCTCAGAAAAATCTTCCATTTAGCCTAGCTCCCTCTCCCACCATGGTGGAAGACACATCTCAGAAACTTCAAGCTGATTTCCAGGAATCCTCAGAGGTACAACCAACAGAAGAAATGGAACTTGCCAACCCTATATCTCATGTAAAGAAGAGGGGAATTCCTCCTCCATCTACTCCAGTAATGGAACAATTTCATATGTTCCTAGAAAAAAGAGGGGGAAAGGTTACCAATGGCAAATACGTTAAAAGTGTTATTGTCACAAAGGTCTTGAGGATATGGAAAAGGACTCATATTGTTCCTCTACAATTTCATCTTAACCTGATCACTCTTCCAAGACAGAGGGGGGTCTTTATGGACTCTCGATCATCCAGAAAAAGGAAGGTTAAGCAGCACTGTAGCCAACATTGTGGAAGAAAGTCAAAATGGACGTTTTTGTTTTTGTGTTTCTTCTGCTATCTTATGGAGGGTTTTAATATGCACGAGTCTTCAGTAAATGTTAATAGCATTAAAAATCAAGCACCTCTTTTGATCACCTTTTTGTTCTCCAAACCACTGGTAGTAATATTGCCTTTATTCAGAATACCAGACTACATTCTACTACAGATACAGAAAGAACAGCAAAGTAATTGTATAGTGGGCCCTCTTTTTAGTTCATGGGGAAGGATACATGTTTGGCATGGGCATCCTCTTTAACACCCCAGGAATTAAGGTTCAAAGTTTAATTGATTTACTACCTGGAAGGGTGATTCAATATACAATATTTAAATTATAATTTAAGAGAAATATATATATATATTCATTGCAAAAAAAAACTCTGTTAATGCATCAGTTACAGTTTCTACTACAGTTACAAAAGTCTGGAAATTTGGTGTTAGGGTTACCAACCCTACACCCCACAATCCACACACCAACAGGCATTGAGGTGTGCCTTGGCATCATTGGGCCTAACTCTCACCCCATTCCATGTGTAAAAAAGCTGAGATGGTACAGTATACAAGAATGGGGTGAGGAGTTGGGCTAACACAAGGCACACCCGGCCTGCGGGAGGGTGGGGAATTGGGTGGACATAGGGTTGATACCCTGACACTGAATTTCCAGACTTTTGTCGCTGTAATAGAAACCCTAACTGTTGCATTAGCTGAGTTTTTTTGCAATGAATTTCTCTTCTTTTTGAGATAGAGTAATAGTATCCTTATTTTACTGTGGGAGCACAGGGTCCTTTGGACCCTGTGCTTCAGTGCCTCTGTAGCTGTGGATATGTATGTAGTTGTGGAAGTGCAGGGCCCTTTGGGCCCTGCATTTCTATGTGGCAAATAGCATTGACCAAATTGTCAGCATAGCCATCTTATTATCCCACTTCATGAACCCGAGTATACTAACATTGTGAAATGTAAGGCAAAACATTATTATGCACAACTGCACTACCATTCTGTGCCACAGGTGCGAAAACACTTTCCAGACAGGATGTGAAAAATAACAGCTGTACTGTTCATAAGGTGGTGTGGAAAAATGGATATGTTGAAGATTTGGCACCAAAAGCCTTACAATGTTACAAAGTTATACACATGCTTAGAATTAATTCAATGGACGCACATAACTCTTGTATGATCATGCGTAGAAACATTTCAACGACCGTGCATAATGGGCATTTTTTTTTTTGCACCAAATTTTCAACATGGGCTCTTTGGGACCCCACCTCATGAATGCTGGTACTGTCATTTCATTACTCTGTCCTAAAAGGTAATTCCATGCACCCACTGTGAAATCACCATTCAGGACCTAGTAACGAAATGACAGTGCCAATGTTCATGAATTGGGGTCCCAAAAAGCCCATGTTGAAAATTTGGTGCAAAAGTACTGAATAATGGGTGAGATCTCAACATAAATTCAAAACACCATTAACAGCCATTATACAAAACTTACCCTGATTCTTCAGTTTGCAGTTCAGCTTTGAAGAGTGCAGACGTGTCCCAGTCAGCAGAAGATGGCATCCAACAGTCTCCAGTGGGAAGTATAAGGCAACGGGGTGTGTGGGGAGGTGGGTTGCTCAGTGAGAGGGTCAGGACGGGGGAGATGACAAGGACATTTTTTATCTTTTCAGATTTAAAAAAAGAAGAGGATGGGGGACTGTTTTCTTATTTTACAGAAACATCAATATTTTGGGACACTGGTGGTGGGCTCACCAGTGTCCCACCATAATTGTAGTGTGAATACATAAATGGAGACACTGGGAGTGGGCTACGCAGTGTCCCCCACTGTCGGGGGTAGTGTCGACATGGGGACTGGGCACCCCGATGTTGGAAAAACAGGTAATGAAAAATAAATATTTTGGTACACTGGTAGTGGGCTCCCCAGTGTACCACATTGGCAGGGTGTGGATTTATACTGTCAACACAGGGACTGGGCACCCCAATGTTGGCAGAAATATGTTTTAAAAAATATATATTTTGGGACACTGGGAGTGGGCTAGCCAGTGTTCCACTGTAGCAGAGGGGTATTTCTACTGCTAACATTGGAAATGAGCACCCTGATGTTGGCAGGAACATTTTTTATTTAATAACATATGCCTCGGCCCCCTTAGAGACAGTAAAAGGAGAAAAACTCAATTTATTAAGTAAACACCAATAGGTGTTTACCTAAACATGGGGCGAGGAATACGATTTTGACAATATTATGGCCAAAACGTGGCCAAAAAATGTTTGGAGCTTTTGTCCTGGGGGCAATGGGGTTTTCCAATTGAAGTATTGCCTCAAATTGTGGCAATTTTCATGAAACAGAGCCCCAATTTGTCTGCAACTGTGCTGTTAGTTGTGTGAAAATTGCAACAATTTGCAGCACTTTTGCAAATAAAGTGCCACAAATTGTGCCACTGCCACTGGCTGAAAAAGCCAAAATTATGTTTCCGGTCATTATTCAAGAAAAATAATGCCAGGATCATGTTTCTCAGGCCTCAATTTGGTAAACACAACTGTTGGTGTTTACTAAGGGGTAGCATTTTTTTGAATTACAGCATTTCTTCTCTGTCTCTAACTGAAAACAAGATGGCTGCCACATGACAGTACTGAACCCATTTGTGACAGCAAAAGGTGGTTTCACAAAAGCAAAACATGCTTTCTGATGGCAGATAGATTTTTTCACCATAGGCTATAATGGGAAACTTTACACTTTAATAACTTATGAACTGATTATTATATTTTCACCAAACATTCAAAAGGCACATCAGTGACCCAGACCCCACATTCCCTTACAATTTCAGACCAGACCCCCAAACAATTTTGGCCATAGCCCCAAGCAAAACATTTGCCAAGAAGTGGTATTTTTCTACACTTCTCAACTCTGCAACTGCACATCTGCACATCTGACCAGAACAAATCTTGCCAGATCCAGAGATCTATGGTAACAAATTGCACATGCAAAATGTCAGGCAAGCTGTTTGAATGGCTGCAAAGTTATAAAATTGCAAAACATTGGGTTTAATATAGACATGGCCAGGATATATATATATATATATATATATATATATATATATATATATATATAAATACACACATATATATATATATATATATAGAGAGAGAGAGAGAGAGAGAGAGAGAGAGAGAGTAGAGGCAAAAAGCTCTGTTTAATGCATCAGTTAGAATTGTTCCACAGTGACAAAAGTGAGGAAATTCAGTGTTAGGGTTGAAAATCCCCCTTGCACCCCTCACCCCACCCCATCCAACTGGCATCAGGGTGTGGATTGGGGTCATCAGCCCTTACTCTCACCCCATCACATGCATGAACAAGCTGAGGCATAGGAGAATGAGGTGAGAGTTAGGACCGACGACCCCAATGCAAACCCAGATGCCAGTTGTGTGGGGCTTGGTGAGGGGGTGCAAGGGGTGGTTTTCAACTCTTACACTGAATTTCCTCACTTTTGTCACTGTGGAACAACCCTAACTGATGCATTAAACAATGTTTTTTGCCTCTAATTTCCCTTCTTTGAGAATGAGAATGAGGACTAATAGTGAATGAATGTGGTGGTGGAGCACGGGCCTTTGGGCCCTGAGCTCCCACCACGTGATTTTCTTGTGACATAATAATGGTTACAGCAATGCAAACACAAGTGGTAATGGTTACACACATGGTGACACAAACATAAATTGTAAAGCAAGCGTTAATAGAAATGCAGGTGCAAAGTGACGTCAAAGCGAAAAGTGACGCAAGCGGAAACACAAGCGCATATGGAAATGCAACTGGTAATGTGCACAGTCATGGTACCACTATTGTAAATGCAAATGATAGCTGTGACAGCAGCAATAACGTGAAAGGAAACAGAAATGCAAATGCAAATGCAAACCGTAATGCACATGGTCACAGTACTGCAATTCTAAATGGAAATGGTAATGGTAACAGCAACAATAACACCAAAGGAAACAGACATGCAAACTCAAACACAAGCATATATGGAAATGCAAACTGTAACATGAATGGTCATGGGAACACAATTGGAAATGCAAATGGTAACGGTAAGAACAACGATGACGCAAAACAAATGAGAAACGCTAATGGAAACAGGAGGGTGGCCACATAACAGAAATAGTAATGTGCACAGTGACGCTAAGTGAAACACAAACACAAACAGTAGTGGACACACAAATGGTAACAGTAATGCAAATGCAAATGGAAACACAAAGGATAACATGCACGGTGACACACACAGGAACGCTAAAGCAAATGGGCATGGAAAGACAAGTATAAAGCCTATGTGTAACATTAACTGGAGTGAACACCGTATTTTTCCCCAAAAGGTCCATTGAGAAACACAGTGAAAACAAAGAATGTATGCATAATAATGGGCCTCAGAGCAGAAAACGAGCAGTTGTAATACTAAAATGGTAATATCCCAGTAACCGTATGACGTAGAAAAAAAATAAAATTTCACATGATTCATGAGTTTCCTGGCTAGGTTTTCACTCAATGTATTGCCCATAGGGCTACACATTGATGTGGCAAAAATTCCATATCTTGCACTGTTTCCGAGATACAAGCCCTGACAGGCGTGGCGGACACCACCATGTTAATCTATGGGAAAAAATGTCAACTTTGGAGTACCATAACTTTGCTTCCATACAATAGTTTGTCACCAATCTACCATAAAGCACATCTGTGAGATGTTGGCTGCCTTCCCTCCAAATTTCATCCCAAAAGACCAAACTGTTTTTTTGCAGCAGGGTGGCAGAGAATTCCTGTCATTTTGGCCATAGTCTGGAAAAGTGGTGTTGTGATTTGAGGCACCTTTTGCAAAAATTTGCGAAAATGTCATAAGCGCGACACTACTTTGCAACACTGATTTTCCCAGAAATTTGAAAAACATATTTCTAGGGTGTTTAACCCCAAAATAAAGACATGGCTAGCAACCTCAGGGCTCGAATAGGTAAACACAAAAATAATTGTGTCCCTAAATGGTCTCAATTTTAAATGCCAAGCATTTCTGTGATCAGTAACTGAAAACAAAATGGTGGATTTGTGACACTACTAGGGCCATTTGAGAGACTAAAAACTGCATTTGAGAAAGTGTCAAACTTTTTGTTAACTTTTCCCATTGACTTATAATGGGAAATTGTTTTTTTAATAACTTTTGAACCATTCAATATTTTTTCACAAAATCTTCAAAAGGCACATTGGGGATGCTGGACAAATGTTCCCTGAAGCTTTTGGACCAGTCGCTCAAACCGTGTGACCTGTAGGTGTGAGCAAAGAATGCGCAAAAAAATGTAATTGTGTGCACTGATGTCACTTAATAGCTCTGCAGCTGTATATCTGATGGGTACAAAAATTAACAGATCTCAAGATCTTTGCTTATGCCCCATGTCTACCAAATTTCAGGCAAATCCACTGAATGGTGGAAAAGTTATTAAGCTGCAAAGTTTCAACATTTAACTTTAAAATGGCTACTCAACCCTAACTATGGTAGCACTACAGTGCTACATATATATATATATATATATATATATATATATATATATATATATATATATATATACACATAATATACCTCCAAACTAAGGCAGCAAAGATGTATGTTTTCAAAACAAGTGCAGCTCTGCTATTTACCTTGAAAGGGGTCTTCTAGAGGGAATTTAATGACTGTTTAGTACCAAGAGAGAGAGGAGAGGAAACACTGAAAACATCTTTGATGATGTGCCTTTTCTTAAAAACATAATATAAACTGTCAGACTGATAGATGCCTTTTCCTTAAATTCAGTAAATACTGTCCATATACTTTTTGAGGGAACTCTCTCTTCCAGAATTCAATAAAGGTTCATCTCTCCATGGCTTCTTCTGTTAGATACATACTCTACTTCCTTCTGCTGGAAATGTCAGAACATAAATTAATAGCAGTAAAAGTTTGTACACCTGGAAATCCTAAACAAAATCCTGACTTATGGAGGTTGAATACCTCTTTGTTAGAGCAGAGTTTTCCCCCAGACTTTGTCCTTCCTTTCTGCCAGACAGTCAGTTTTCAAAATATATAATTCCCTCTCCTGGTGGGAGGATACCAATTTCGATATGAGAAAATTTTTCAAAGCACTGTCAAGGCGCATGCAGACATACAAATATATTAGATATCTGTCCTTAAGATCTCATCTTCAGAAGCTTCTATCCATAGTAAAATAAACTTAGGTGGATTATGCTACTCAAATTGCCAAGACTAAAAAAGAAATGTTGTTGATTCAACATGATAGCAGCAATTCCTTGTTAATGGAACAGAAATTGAAAACAGGGAAGGCCCAGCAGGTGAACCCCTAATGCAGTTGCACAGAGTATGCAATATGTTCTTTCATTCTCTTAGAGATGTAAATAGGATTCTGAAGACAAGTCAGGTTCCTATTCAGAATATTGTACAGAGGCCTGTCAAAAATTGGTGATTTCCAGCTGTAGTAGATGGCAGCACAGAGGATTTTATTTTCAGATATAGTCCTCTCAACCTTGTCACATTCAGATGGACTATCTCTAAGTAATGAGATCTCTGCTGGGGAACTAAAATAATCTATAAATTTTGTGAATATTGTGATTTCATCACGGGACGATGGTTTGCCGTGGGAGATGTATTAAAAGCTGATTCCCTTTTACTTCCAGAATTGGTTGAAGATTTCAATACTGCCCTGGGGAATGACTTTCAGGGGAATGCCTTAGCAAAGGGCCATCTTATTTTTTTATACAGAAAGGGACATAAAGAGGACATTCATAACCACCATCAGATTAGTTGCTCAATTTAGATTGGAAAATCCTAACTAACATTTTGGGCCAGAAATTTGCTAAAGTGGCAGGGAAGCTAATAGTTCTGACTCAGTCCTGCTCAGTACCAGGCCATACTAGTTGGCAGTATAGCCTAGTGGTTCAAGTAATAAGCTGTGAATGAGCTCGATACATCCAGCAGATCTTGGTTTGATTCCCACAATGTCCTCTTTCTGCCTTTTGGATGAGACATTAAATTGAGGTCCCATCTGCATGTTCTGGTGGTTGTTCAGGTGGACATTAAAGATCCCATAGCACTTCTCAAAAAGAGTAGGAGAACATGTTATTTAGAGAAACTAAACAATATACAATCAAAAATAAATCATACAATGATAACAATTAATGAAACTAAGAAAACATACACAGTCAAAGAGTTCCTAAAGCAAACAAAAGAAAAGAAAAGAAAATGTATCCAATTTTATCCTTCATAAAAGGGACATTGTTCCATCAAATTACCCAGGCTTTATGAGACAGATGTTGTTTTTGTTTTTCAAACATACATTGTTTGTATAATTCTTGCTCAATAATACATGTAACAGTACTGGGATCTTGGTAAATCTGTTGCAACACAAACTTGCATCATGATTGCCATAAAATAAATTTTATAAATGAAAAAGTAAGCCAAATCAATCCACCATCCAACCCACCCTCCCCAAACTGGACCCCTCAACCACCTCTTCATAAGTTACTTTCTTCCAACATAAGTTGGTCCATTTTTGTGCCAGCTGTGACCACATTTCCTAGACAAAAGGACACTGAACAAGAAAGTGCAACATACCAGTAGTTTCTTCTTGTGCAATACAACTAAATCTAGGACACATATGTTCTTCCTGACTTTTATGTTTAGCATTCCCTTTCACATAAAGCTTTCCATGAGAACAAAGTCACATTATATCCCATACTCTTGCTGGGATGTATGGATCCTTTAAATACACTAATACTCGAGAATGGTAAATTGGAGAAATATCTTTCAATTCAGTAGATGAGATACACGCCTGTGCCTGTATTGTATCATGCACTGATTTACTAGATTATATCTGTGTAATGTGTAATGCCAACTTCCATTTTTTAAGTTTCCCCAAAGTCGGTAGAAAAAAAAACACAATTCATCTTTACCTGAGCTTTCAGTGTCCCTTGGTTGTCCCACACATGATGAAGGGGCTCAATCCATCTCCTTGCATATAAAGTCCATATAGTCATACTAGGCCTAGAAAAATCTGGCAGGTTCTTATGAAAAAAACACATTATAATAAAAAAAACACAGGATTTAACAAATCCAACTCCCCTTTTTCTACTGGTAGATATAAAACCTCCCTCCTAATGGGATTTAGTCAATTTCCCCAAATAACCTCAAAAACTAAACTCAAAAGAGATGATTCCAAAGCCAGTGAAATGGGGTATATGTTGCTAATAAATAAAAACATTGGGAGCAAAAAGGTTTTTACTACTGAAACTTTTTTCCTTTTTGATTCTTGCCAATTCCTCCAGAAAGAAACCTTGGAGGTAGCTACCCCCAATTTTGCTGACCAGTTTAACAGCCCATTATCCCCTCTCCCAAACCAAACCGCTAACACCTTAGAAGGATCTTCAGACACTTTTGTCCCCTGTAAGGCTCCCATCTGAGGGGTCTTTCTACTCAGGAGATAAATTACACTTTTCCCCTAATTTACTCTAGCACCTGCTACCATTGAGTACTGGTCAACTAGTTCCAAAACCCGAACCCCCTACTCCTGAACAGCAGCAAATACACATGCATCATCTGCATTTGCTGCTATTCAAGCCTCCAAAACCCCCCAATGGGCTTAATGCCTCTCATGTACTCATCACGTTGAAAAAGCCTTAACAGAGGGTCCAAACAAAAAATATAAAGCAGGAGGCTTAATGGGCACCCCGTCTCATGCCTCGTGTAATATTAATATATGATCCTAACCTCCCATTCACTAATGGAATTGCCATTGCCTTCCCATAAAGCAATTCCATCCATGCTACAAAGACTGGTGGAATACCACAACTTTTCAACACAAAGGAAATACATTTTATGAGCCACTCTGTCAAAGGCCTTTTCCTGGTCCAAAGCTATAATTTACCCACTAAGGGCATCCTCCTTCCATTGTTCAACCAGTTCCCTCACCAGTAACAGGTTGCACTCAACTGAGCGCTCTGGCACTGAGCAAGTCTGGGCCACAGAGATTAAAGCAAGAGCTGTTTTAACTAACCTATTGTTGAGTATTCTCATTAAAATGTTATAATCTACATTCAGTAGGCTCAGTGACCTCCAGCTCTCTAATTCAGACTCATCCCCACGCTTGTATAAGAGGATTTGCACTGCAATGCAGAAATGAAAATCCACCTCCAAAAGACCCAACACCCAATTAAAAACCACGACCAAAATTTCCCTTAACAATTCATCAAAAGTTTTATAAAATTCTGAAGGTAGCCCATCAATCCCAGGTGCAGTGGCCTCTTTTAATTTGCTAATTGCAAACCCAACCTCTTGTTTAGTAATAGGATCTATAACAGTAGCTACATATGTATCTGGGATGGTTGGAATAGTAAGAGTAGGAAAAAGAAAATTTTACTACATGCTCCTCAATATAGGTGGCAGTATCCATTTTGGTTAAATACCTAGTTACAGTATCCAAAATTTCTGGACCATTTAACACCTGAATTCCATCCCCATTTTTTACTGATGCCAAGAACCTGTCCGAGGCTCATTATGTACAACTTTTAAAAGCATCTTCATATCTCCAAATCCTGTTTTGCCGGGAGAGCAAATTCTATGCTCATTTAACAAGGAGGTTGCTCGAGAGTATTGTAGTCCTTCCATTTCTTTTTTTAAATTATTAACTTGTGCTGTTAAAATAATGTGTTGTATGCTGATCTCAGAGTATACTTTTGCCAATTGTACTTGAAAATTAAGATACTTTTTATACATATTAATCCTAGAGCATGTAGAAAATGCTGAAATAAGGATTTTAGTTCCCTTTTTGTGACCTCCCACCAAAGTCTGACATCCTCCTCCAAACCCGCCATAGACATTCTTGCCTTTAAAAGTTCTTTTGTGCATCTTAACATGATATCCTCCCTTAATAAAGATGTATTGAGCTTCAAATAACTCCTCCCATAGTGGGGGCCTGTTACACCTCCTAACACAAACACTAAAATTACATGATCAGACATCTCTAAAGGAATCGTATCTGCCTTATGTATATTAAGACATTTCTGAGTGAATAAAAAATCAATCCTGGTGGAAAGAGCCCCTCTATGATACATTTAACCCCCCTGCAAATGTAAGGTCCTGAAGGAGTCTTGTAAATCACACTGAGCTATTATAAAATTGAGACAATTTGAATCACAAAACAAATTATTTGTGACTGCTCTTCTATCCTGTCTAGACACCACACAATTAAAATCCCCTCCCCAAAGAATTTGTTTTGTTGAAAACAAGAAAGGTTTTATCTCATTAAAGAGGTTTACCCTATCTTTTTTCTTCAGTGGGGCATACAGGGTTATTAGCCTCCAAACAACATCTTTATACCAAAAATCCAGTAATAGTGCCCTCCCCAGCATTATGTCCACCAATTTCAAAATTTTTCCAACCCCATTACACACATCCTACCCAAAAGGAAAAAAAGATGGACCCCAACACCACAATTTCTGAGCGGCTCTAACCAAGGAAGTTGTGTTAAGCCTGGTATCTTGTAATAAGTATATATCACAGTCTAAGTCCTTTAAAACAGTGAAAGTAATCAACTTTCATCTTGCATTTCTAATGCTATTAATATTAATTGTGTCAAGATGAATATTTGAACTAGGCCCTTGATGAGAAGAAAGAAGCTTTTATTTAGGGTGTTTTTTTTTTAATCTTGTACTCCTCCTTGTCCTGATGCCTAACTTTTTCCTCCTTTCCTCACTGACATTGGTATCCTAAGGGTCTTCCTCTGATTCTGAGGAAAGAGGTGCTAGAGATGATGCTTCAGAGTCCCCACCCCCACCCATTCTTGCAAGCTCCTGGTCAATATTTCATATTTGTTTGCAAGAGGGATCTCCCCTCCAGGCACATACGCCTTAGTCACTTTGGATCAGGGCCTGGACTGTCTAATGCCTCTTTTCTTTGCCAGGCTCTTAACAGTAGGAGGGGGCATTTCTACATGTTTTTGCCCTCCTTCGGGAAGAACTGGGAGGGTCTACTGCTACAGTAACTTCATCATGGGAAACAATGGTCTCCTCAGAAGTCAAGCTAACTTCCTCTGTCTCAGGCACAATTATTACAACAGGAGGTGAGGGAGGTGGAGGGGGCAGGGTAGTAGCTGTAGCTTGGCCTATCTGGCTGCCCTGCAGAAGTTTTCCATGTTACCATATCTTTCTTCTGGGCCTCTCTAATTATGGTGTCCTGGCTCATATGATCTGTACAGTTATGTGTGGCCCAAGGACAGGCTCGATGTGCATGCTCAACCTCTACACATAAATTGTACTTCAATTTCCCTCATGACATTCTGTACTATTATGCCCAAAAGTAAGACACAAGTTACATCTCAGCCTATCACAAGCAGAGCACAGATGCGTGTAGGCCCCGCATTTAAAACAGGTCTTTGGCTGACCAATGTAAAAACAATGCCCCCTTTCTCTCCCAAGAAACAAACTGTTTAGCAAATGCACTGGACCCAAACTGTTATTTCATATAAATGCACTTTGTACTTCCAACCCCCATTCCATATATGCTTACCATCAGACATTGGCTGTGGGAGACCTAATACATCACACCACTATTGCATACAATGAATAATATCATGCACAGACAGTTTCATTTCTAAACAACACAGTTACATACTTGATCATGAGTTTAGTTAAAGGGATAGCCCTAAAGCTCAGTATATTTCAAAGATTCATATTAGGACCAAAAATGATCCAAACCTTTTAGAGGATTAAAACTGATGTCATAGAGACTCACACCTGAAACATGTACTAATGCATGAATTTCATTAGAAAAAAAAAACCAATGACACTTTCAACAAGTTCTTGCCCACATATAAGTGATCCGGTACAACCTCTAATCCACCTAAATATTCCAAACGAACTGCATTGCATCTCTGCAATGGGGCCCTAAGCAAAAGGATCTTTATCCTAAAATTCTCCCATTTAGCTCTAGACTGTTCTCTAAACTCCATGTGCTGCTATGGAGGGCCCTGTTCTGCCTCTGTTCTGTCTCCCCACTCTGCAGGCCTATTACAAGTCTCTTCATTTTCAGATGAAGAGGAAGCTGAAGAAAGAGGTATTTCAGTTGCCATAGCCTCTTGTAATACCTCCTTTTGAACTGTGTCATTTATTACACTGTCAATGTTCCCCTTCAAACTGCTGATTTCCCTAGCAGTAGTGTCCTGCCTTTTATTTTGACCAGGTATCGGGCTGTGAGCAGGATCAGGGATCCAGATGCCTGCTTCACCCCACTTCCACCCTGCATTTAACAACGAACATTCAAATGAGCTAGGCAACCTCCCCTGTCATTTAGAGCTTGCTAAATCATTCTCTCTCTATTTCCTTAAACAAAGACCTGTATTTTCAATTTGTTCACAAGCTCTCGGGGGATAATGATCAGTACTTACAGAGCTTTCTTCAGCTCCCACGCCGAGGAGTGTTTCTTGCATCGTTGAAAGCAGAGCTGCTTCTGTCACTGTCTTCCCTGCAGGATCTGACTCAGGTGTAAGGAATGCTTTTCATGAGAGTACGTCACAGGGTGCTTTCACAAGACTCACAGCTGTAGCCGGCAAACCTTTTTGTTCTTCAGCAAGCTCTTTTATTAAGATCGTTGCATCCCTTGCAATGCTTTGATCCAAACTCTCCATAGCTTCAATAGGCATTTGCACCCCTTCAGAACCAGTTTCTTTATTGTGGTCCGTGACATGCAATATCTCATATCCCAAAGCTCTGTTTTGTTGTAATAAACGTGCCAGCCAGACCTCATCTGAAGATATTAAGCCAGCAGGTGTACTCACATTTTCATTAGCCTTTTCGGTCACCAACTCCTCAAACTCCATAAGATTCTCAGTCTCCTGTGCTGGGCCTGTGGGTTGGGAGACCTGCACAACCACAGGTATACCAGCAGAATGATCTTGCAAAGCTTTCTCCTCCATGGGACCAGCACCCCCTCTGTAGAGTAGGAGAATCTCCCTGGTGTCCTGGCCAAATTTCCACCATTCACTAAAAATATCACCAACAGCTTAATCTGGTTCAGTTTCAGTTGGTTACCATCTGTATCCTCCCCCAGTCGCCCATGAAAAAGGGACTTCTAGTCTCAGTGGGCCTACCATTGCATGCTTTTGATGTGATTTGGCTTAGCTATCACAATTGACTTAAGGTATGGGTAACCCATAATGTAAGAGCCTGTCAGAGTGTGTGTAAGACCCCAGGATGTGTGTGTGGGGTGATACTTGAGACACATGAACACCCATTTCTTATATGTCCATATGTTAGAGCATTTTATTTACCAATGCTTGAATAACCGCTGCTTTTGAGATCTTGACTTATGATACTTTGATACTGGGAGATGGTTAACTTACAATCTCTGCAACAATACAACATGAGTAGTCTATGGGTGTTTTTTCTGTGTTGAAATCCAGAATCTGCTAGAGCAGATGTCATCTACTCTTTTAGCACAAATAGACAAATAAAACTGCTTTGGAAGTTTCTCTTAACAGCTCTCTAAGATTTATTTACTAGACTGAATGGTGTTGTCTGCATGGTAACTGAGTAGGTATGCTTTGGGCACATTTGCTCTAGGTTTTGTGATTGGGAACTGTTTGAAATTGTGTTTACCTTTTTGTTTTTCACCTTATATTCCATTTGCATTAGGGGTAGTCATTGGTGGGGATGTAAAATAGCTGTATGTTTCCATTATTTATTTTCACTTGGTGAAATGCAGTATGATGTTTTGGTGATGTAATTGCTTTGTTATATTATATTTTAATAAAAAATCCCCTTACTCTTATTCAATAAGTGGCATGTGATTTTTTACTTCCACCTGGATAGTGACTGGAGATGGTTAGAAGTGACTTTGGTTTAACATCTCATCTGATAGATGGCACTCAACAGTGCAGCACACCCCCTTGTACTGTACTACAGTGTCAGTCATGGGTATTACCCCAAGTACCTAATGTGAGACTAAGACAGATGATACTCTGATCTTGTGATTCAGGAGGTGAGCATACTACCTACTGAGCCGATATTATAACTGAAACCAACAGCAGACACACTCAGTTCCCATAGCAAAAATATTTTATTACACAAAATACAATATAGTACAATTAGGGCTAGATTTGCAGCCTCACTTTGGGGACTTGTGGAATAATTGTATCATGTCCCGATGCTTGCACCACTAAATTAGACAACCCAAAAGGTTGTTGAACTTATTTGTGCAATTGCAACAACTTTTGGCAGTTCAGGAGCTTCTTATGTAACACAAATGAGGCATGTGTCTCTATATGGTGCAGGTATCATTTTATTACTATTAAGCTTGTTGAACAGCCCTATAGTAAATGTGACAGCACCTTTAAAAATCCAAATGCATTCAGACTGCATAGGGATGGGACTGGTGGGGCGGACAACAGACATACTGCAAAAACACCTGCAGCAGTCTGGCTGGTAATCCAGCCTATAAAGTTTAACTTGCTTGACCTTGCTAATCCACCTTATTTAAATCACATGTCCAATAAATTGTTATATTCTGCGTAGGTGCTACTGGTGAATGGCAACTATCTATCAATAAATAGAAGAGAGAAACTAGTGCATTAGATTCAGTTTGTTGAAAAATAGAATACAGCTCATAAGAAATAGTTATATTGCCAGTCCTCTCACCAAGAAAACTTGTGTAAAAACCTGCAATTCCTTTAAGTAAATTCAAGTTTCTTACTTTATCTATATTCAGTCATTTCAACTTTTAAAAGGGGTGCTTAGTCTCATCATTTGGCCAAATCATAATTAGTCTGACCTCCAACAATATGCCAATATGAGCAGAGGTCCCAACTCTTTTTTTCTTTCTTATCTGGAAAACACTCTCTGGCTTCATCTTTTGTATAGTATGCTCTGGCCTATAAAGCTCGACTCACATTGGCACATTAAAATTTAAAGTGTAGTTAAGTGAGCAATGAGGAGCTCACCCTGTCATCAATGATCAGGTTAATCATGTTTCATTCAGCATGTTAAAATGACTGAAGAAAGGGAAAATAAGAAAATAGAATTAACTTAAATGAACCGCAGATTTTCAAGATTCTTTTTTTTTTTTTTTTGACGGGGGCTGGTATGTAACTGTTCAATTCTTATTTTGGCTACACACCGGGAGTATATATTCATTGTGCCTCTGCCACTGATGGGCTACTCTTCTTGGTAGCCTGTACCCATGAAAGTGTACAGCAAAAATAGCTGCTGATAGTTACTGAGAATGGAGCCCAGGATGTCTATTTGCCAGCAAATACAGTTAGTGCAAAATTATCAACTAAAACAGTATAACTATGTGACTTCCTAACAATGTTTATAATTCCTTAGACATGCTGAACTAAATTAGACAGATGTTACTGACTAGTAACTGCTGGGTTATGCCTACACTCAAACAATATTGCTATTTGCCTGATAAGAACTGGGCTAATCAAAAAAGGGTATGGCTATGTTCCTCCTACTAAGATATGAGATCCCTGTACTCAAAACAGGGTGACTATTTCCTCATCAGTATCTTCTAGGGTATTTCAAAAATCAAAATAGCATGACTGTTATCCCACTAGCAAATGTTGGGATAACCCTAAAAAGGTGCTATATATGTGTGTAATAAGTGCTGTTGATATAATCCCCACATTTAAAAACAGGTCATCTGTTAATTCACTAATACAGTATGTGCTCAGTTAATCCCAAGACAATGCAGTAATTCTCCATATGATTTACCCCACAATGGGAAAATTGGGTACATGTACTTCTCCTTATTATCCATTGTGCAGTGGGATGTTCGTAGAAGTCCTGTGCACACTATGGGTATCTCCCACTGTTCTGTTTCTTGTCCATCTCCAGCATGCAAATGCAAGGGCACAAGCTCAAGCAAGCAAGGCATGCACACAAGCCTCAAAGCATCCTTTAACTACTGGATTTAAGCTTTCTTAAAATACTAGCATGAATAGTTAATTTCTGTTACATGAACATTGCTGTTGGTCACATATAGTTTAGTTTAATTGTTTAATTAGTGTTTCGGAAAGACCTTTGAGCATGAGCTCTTTTACAAAGCTTCCACGTCAGGGTGGACAATAAGACAATACACATATTCAGTGGCTACAGAGGCCTGATCATATGGACTTTGTTCTTCTATGTTGTGATTGGAAGGACAAACTAAGTAGGGAACAAGAGGAGTGGCTGGATTTATTTCCAGTGAGATACAGTACTACCATAGGCTTTAACTAAAATCACTCCATGATATACAGCAAGATCTGCTAATTTCAAAATTTTTCTACTAATCCCATTCAATGGCACACTACCCTGTTTATCCCCCTCAGATATTTAAAGGTTTCTATCAGTTCTTCTCTCTCTTCTGGCCTTCAGCAAGAGGACAGTTTGTTCTGATTGGCCAGACGGTCCTCATATTCATTTACACTGTTGGCCCTGCATCATCTTTGTAGCTTGCCTTTGAACAGGTTTTGTACAATCCTTATCCTTTTTTGGATGCAAGCTCCAGAACTGGACACTGTTCTCCAAGTGTGTCTCCTGTAACCTCATAGGGGCAACAGCATCTCCTTTCATCTACTGGAGAAGTCCCTCCATATTCAGCTCAACATTATGTTTGCCTTTCTCTGTGCCTTGGTGTACAGTACATGACAATTGACTTGAGGCTACACTAATGATGACTTCCAAGCCCCTTTGTTTTAAGTGTTTAGACTGACATTTTCACCCCAATCAAAAACCCTCCTTCAGGTTTCCCTTGCCTATGTGCATAACGTTGCACTTATTGGCATTACACTTCAGTTGCCATACCTTGGTCCACTGCTCCAACTTTTCTAGGCCCCAGTTTCTGTCCTCAGTCCACTCCTAGGAGTCTACCTTGGACAGAGTTTTGTATCATCTGCAGTGAGGCAAATGTTCTCCTTCATTTCTTCCCCTATTTCACAGATGAGCACGTTAGACAGTGCTGGTCCCCGTATTAACCCCTGTGGTACCCCACTTGTTGTTTCCCTGGCCTCTGATTATTACCCATTCACCACTACCATTTTGGTCCTTCTTCTTAGCCATTTTTCTAATCACCTTACTAACGTTTCCCCAGCCACCAGATCCCCCAATTTCTTGATAAGCCTTCTATGGAATAGTGAGTCGATGTCCTTACTAAAATCTAGAAAGCACATCAGTTGCCTGACAGTTTTCCACTGCCCTCATTACATAGTTGAAATACAGTACTTAATAAGGTTAGTTTGGCACAACCTTCCCTTCATGAAGCAATGTTGCCTCCTGCCTTGGAGCCCACTTGATTGAAGACATTCCACCAGCTGTTCCTTTATGATAGCTTCCAGTATGTTATCAGGATAAAATAATAAGCCTATAGATTTCCAGGTCCTCCCTGCTGCAATGTTTGTGCAGAAGGTCCACAACTACCCTTCTCCCATCTTCTGAGACTATCTCTCTCTCCAGAAGCAGTTGAATGAGACCATCAGATGCTCTGTTTTTTTTCAGTCTCAATTTTAATTATCAGTCTGGGGTGTAACCCAGCTGGTCCTTTATAAAGATGATGCAATGTTTTAATTCACCAGTGAAGTTGCCAAATTCACCTCCATGGATAATCTTGCAAAGTTTCTTCCATTTTAAGTAGGAAATTTGTGATTGGTAACATTGCCTGGCAAATTAGCCTGAAACTTCTGTTTATGGTACACCCATGCTAAGTTGAGTCAAAATGAAGCTACTGATACATAAAAAGACTCAAGTTCAGCAGTCCCCTGCCCCCCCTACTCTGCAGCCTGAAGACTCTGTGCCACACCCACCCCCTGTAGTACCACCACCACCACCACTGGCTCATCTACTCATCAATCTCAGTCAGAAGCAATTTTAACATTTTCTGACCTGCATCTGTAATCCAGTTTTACTCTTCACTGCCAGTGTGACATGCTGGCAAATACTCAGAGTGTTGCTATCACTGCAATTGGGCTTAGTACAACTTTTTCCTCTGACCAGAATCAAATACTACCCCAGGTACTGGTACCCAATGTGCTGTAATGCACAGAAAAGAGCTATCAGCAGTTTGTCCACTGGTCTACAGATCAATACCAGGGACCTATTATCCAGATCAGGGTTGGTGCCACCACCACCAACACTCATGGGGACACCAGCAAACTCCTCCATGACCACTGTTCCTGAGCCAGAGATTTTGCTACCTCTCAGACTGATCCTCTTGTTGCTGCCTCCCCCAGCACCCACCAGCATGGGTGTCACAGATGCGGCAGAGAATGATTTGACAACATGAATGCCACCACCCCACTTTCACCAACTACTCCTTTTGTAGGCATAACTCAGTCAATTTTTGCCAAATTTATCTAAGCCTTGAGATGGTTGTAGATGAAGAAGAAATACACATTCTAGAGATTATTTGACTTAAATTTTGAATTTGGCACCATGGTGAAGTCAGGTTGTAATTTGGGAATTCCTGTGTATACCCCTTGAATTTGTCTGGGGGTATTATGTGTTAGCCTTATAGTACTTAATGAGAACTTTTTGTTGATATATAGATTGTCCCTTAATTCCAAAGACTGACAGAATTATGGTTTGTTACATTTGCAATGTTACCCTATGGGAATTTTTATTTTGTATTTGTTCTGTTTTTATATGCCTGTTTTCAGTTGATATTTCTTAGAGACTTAATCTTGTAGTACTCATGGAGACCATTTTTGACATGTAGGTTGTCCCTTAACTCCAAATGTTGATGGCATTATGGCTTGTTGACATTGCAATGCTATCCTACTGGAATTTTCATTTTTTAATTGTTTAGTTGTTATACAATATATCTATTTTCAGTAGATATTTCTTAGGGACTTAGTGTTGTAGTACTCATACATACCCCAAGTCCTCTATCGTGTGGTCTTTGTGACTTGTGAGATATTTTTGTACCTGTGACCCTAGTGACTACAGTGTGGTCACTTGTAACTGATGCAATAAACATATCTGTGGGACAAGCAGGAGACCCACATGCTAAATCACTGGGCCAGGTGGAAAAAAAGAAAAGGGGAGTGGCAAGGGGTGGTGGTGGCCCATCTGTGCTGGCAGTGGTCTGTGGAGAGCATAAGGGAAGTTTCCATGTCATGGTGGGGCAGTGGGCATACCCTGTGGAGTGGCATAGCCCCCTGTTGAAGTTAAAATTCCTTCTGAACCAGCATCATCAGCAGGACTCGCACCACCACCAGTTTCTTTTTTTCTTTTTTTTTTTGCACAAACAATACACAACAGTCATTTTAGAGACTAAGGGGATACACACAAAATGAAACATATCAGGTAATTCTCATGATGTTTCTATGTATAAGAAGAAAGATTACTTCTATCATAAATGGGAAATGAAATAAAGATACTCAAACTACAGTGGCAAAAATAATTCAGTAAAACACACCTAACTGTTCTACAGAACTAAAATAACAAACTACAGAAATCAGGAAAACTAATTCACACAAAACATTGACTAAAATAGTGCTAAGACAGAAAAGGCTGCCTAGTCTGCCTTTTTCTTCCTGGAGGTTGCTGCAGCCAAGCTCACCTCCCCCACACAACACTGCTCCACTGCAGAGAATACAGAAAAGAAAACTACAACTTTAATTTAACTAAATCACAACAAATACCAGAAATAATTGGTAACTTAGAGGTGCAAGGCACAGTAGACACTTAATGGAGTGATTTGTTGAAATCAAATGTGTGTTTTAAACACTTTCTGAAGCTTTTCAGGGCACAGTGATACACAGCACACATAACACAAGCTGTATCTTCCTCCCAATGCATTGAATTCAACCTACACATGGCAATAGAGTTCATTGCAGCATCATGTGACCTCTAATTCCATGAATCCTTGCAAACGTTGCCTTAGAGCCATATTTTCCAGGTGAAGTTTGCGTTTTTCCTATTTGCAAAGTTCTCTTTTAATACAAAGCAGAAGTTTACCTTAGAGGAGAACTTCACGAATTTGGTAAAGAATTGTGAATTTCTCCATGAAGCCAAGTTTTTGGACTTCACCCACCACTAGTCCTGAAGACTTGTCCACCCCGAGTGCTCTTAATCCCAAAAGTACCCCATCACCCTTCATTGGTTCCAGTTTCACTTCCCTCTACACTAGTGCTGTGTGGAATGTAGAATTCCACTTCACACAATTAGCGTGGAATGACCTTTCTGCTGGTAGAATTTCCACCAGAATTTTGCTAGTTCTTCTGTGGAAATTACACCTGCTGTGAACTGCATTTTTCCACAGAAAATCACTCCACAACTATATCATGGAAAATATTGAGAGTCATAGAATAGTATCAGATCACCATATCTAGAATTACATCTCAGCAACTTAAGTAATCATCCCAAAGTCTGTCTAGTGAATTCCTTGGGAAGTGTAAGTTGAATTGAGTGAAAAGGGGAGTCCCTCAAGGCCACTGCCAAAGGGATTTCACACAAAATAGTTTGTTCAATTTCTGCCTACAATGGAAATTTTTTCAGAGGTAGAATGTAACCAGTGTAAAGTGTGTTTAAGACTGTGGCATACATGGTAGGCCCAAGGCCAAGGTAAATTTCAAAATTCTTTTATGCCTGGTGCCCACAACACTTTTCTGCCAAAGCAGGGGGTTTTACCTTCCCATACAAAATTTGAAAACAGCCGAACAATTTTGTCCCCTACCCTTTTGGACACGGGGATGGGTAAATTGCTTAAACAAAAAACATAGCTTTGGAAGGGCCATCATTTTTATAGCAGCAATCTTACCAGGCAATGACAGATGGAGTTACATCCACCTGTTCATATCCACCAACATCATGGCCAGCAAATCTT
This sequence comes from Neoceratodus forsteri, assembly GCA_016271365.2. NCBI lineage: Eukaryota > Metazoa > Chordata > Ceratodontiformes > Ceratodontidae > Neoceratodus > Neoceratodus forsteri. The sequence continues at coordinate 1,067,916,297 of CM028132.1, read as the reverse complement.
CTATATGTTTATGATGCATTTCATGTGGGTTGCTAGTTAGGAGACCATTTTAATGTTTGGGGTAGAATAGGTACTCGGTTAGGGTCCCCTTTGTAGAGTGACAGCAACTCCATTTTGGTCCAGCATACAGTAATATGGGAAATGATCGACCATTAACTGAAATACCATGGACACCTAGGTGTTGATGTAATGCTGTGTTTAAGAGTTCAATAGCTAGTAAAAAAAGAGGACTCAATGGACATCCTTGTCTCATTCCATGGAATAAGGAGATGGGTTCTGACAGCACCCCATTAACTATAACTCTTGATCTCGGAGAGGAATATAGACATTTAATCCAATTTTAGAGGACCAGGCCAATGCCAACTGCAGAAAGCGTATGTAAAAGGTAATTCCTTTCAATGGAATTAAATGCCTTTTCAGCATCTATCACAACCAGAGTCATGGAGTCTGGGCCACAAGTCGCAACTTGTATTAAACTAAGCACAGCTTGGAGGTTATCACTTCCCTGCCTGCTTCTCATAAATCCTGCCTGTAATGCATGTATTATTAAAGATAGGACCTTCTCTAGTTGAGATGCTAAAATTTTAGCCTAAATTGTACAGTCCACATCAAGCAAAGAAATTAACTTTTAATTTGGGAAAATAGTGGGATCTTTACTGGGTTTAGGCAGGACAGTGAAAGTTGCCTCCTGCATAGTAGGGGGCATGGAACCATTTTCCTTATTGGAATGGTAAAGTACCAAAAGCCTAGGAAAAAGAGTCATTTAAAAAGTTTAAAAAACGTCCATGCTGAGATTGTCTGGTCCAGGGGCTTTACCTGGGGCTAAGTCACGAATTGCCCTCTGAATATATGATAAGGAGATATCCTCCTCTAATTCTGCCACAGCTTCTGGGCGTAAATGGGGCATTTCTTTATTATCAAAAAAGGAATCATAATCTTCCAGAGAAGGAGAGATGGAGGAAGTATAAAGAGCTGCATAATACTCCCTGAATTGGCTGGCAATTCGGATTGAATCTATAATTATATGGTCCCCTTCAGATTTCAAATATGAAATCTGAGTTTCCATCGATTTTCATTTCAGTCTGTAAGCAAGTGCCTTCCTGGCCTTATCTCCTGAAGGAATATCTCCTAGTAAAATTGCTGCACAAAAAAACAAGGCTGTAGAAACTTGCTGATGGTAAATACTATTTAGCTTATGTTTAAAAATAAGAACCTCCTGAGCATTGATGTGTGGAGTATCCACTCTCCAATGGGGTCCTGAACAGAAATGGATCTATAACAAAATTAAAATTGCCCCTACAATAAAAGCGTGGGAGACTGGTACTAATCTAGGCAGTATAGAGCAGTGGTTTAAGGCTCTGAACTGCAAACTTGGAGACCTAGGTTTGAATCCCACAGCCCCACTTACATACTGTGTGACCCTGAGCAAGTCACTTAACTTTCCTGTGCTCCCAGGTTGCACCTGTAAACAAGCTTTCAGCTTAATGTGTCTCTCCTGGTAAAACAAAGGTAACAATCTGAGATGGTCTTTGCCAATTGCAAAAAAAAATAAAAAATTCCAGGGTATCTAGGTTCTGAACATATAAATTAACCAGCAATACACAGATTTCATAAATGATGCCCAATAGACAGAGCCATCTGCCTTCTTTGTCCATGAAGGTTTGGTCCACCTGAAATACATAGCCCTTTCTAAACAGGATCAAAGCCCCATATTTATTTGAAGTAAAAGAGCTGGGGAAGGCCTTCCCCACCCACCCTCTAGATAATGTTTCCACCTCTGCCTTAAGAAGATGGTTTTCCTGAAGGAAGGCAATATCACATTTACAGGACCCAAGAGAGGAAAATACTTTTTTTTTACATTTTCTGGGATATTCATGCCTTGTACATTCCATGTGATAACCCTTAAAATAACTAAATGCCAGAACAGGTGTTTAAAAAAGTCTAAAACCTGACCGAAAATACCCATTAAACCCAAGATTGAAGATGTTGCCATAATAAATAGTAATATTGTTAGATAATATACCTCACAATGTCTTGTAAACAGATATATAATAACATACACATCCTTCAACTTCCATATAAACCACTGTAGTAGTAATAATAAATAACTTTGTGGAAATTCTTAAAATACTGTAATATACATGCTAACATAATGCAGTATAACTTGATACAAAATAGATAATTTCAAAAGTATTTCCCCCAAAAAAGTAGAGTATAACTACAAAGCCCATTTCCTTAACTAAGTTGTGAAGGAAATGTGAAAGGAAAATGTGTGTCCTCTACTGGTATTTGAACCCAGGCCACTTGCATTCCCTGCCATGCTCTAACCACCTGAGCTAAAGAGTAACTCAGGAGATTAGCAGAGTGAGTCATCCCTTTCCGACACACACATACCTTTCTAGGTATTGTGTAAACCAGCAGCTAGGCATGCCAGAGACACAAATCAACTTCTTTTCTTAGTGTAGTTAGCCACTAGAAGGCAAATCATGAGGAAAATGTGAAAAGAAAATGTATGCCCTCTACTGGGATATGAACCTAGGCCTCTGGCATTCTGCGCCACGCTCTAACCACCAGAGCTAAAGAGGAACACAGGAGACTAGCAGATCCAGTCATCCCTTTCAGACACACACACACACACACACACACACACATTCCTTTCTAGGTACTGCGTAAGTCAGCAACGAGGTTGTTAAAAACACAAATCAACTTTTTTTCTCAGTGCAGTTAGCCACTGCGAGTTCCTCACCTGCTTGTATTCCTGTCTACCATGAATAGAGCATATCATGGGATAGCAAGGTCCTAGTAGTGGTTCTATGTTGCCTAGGTTTCTGTGACTGCAATCAACTCCAGTTGCACTTCTGCCACCACTACTTGGAGGTCCTCCATTTTGTTCCCAAGGCTCCTAGCATTAATTTAAACCTTCTTCTGTGAGCTAGATTTGACCTCCCCCCTATGAATATCACACTTTCCTATCCACGCCATTTTAATACCCCCTCCATTTTCATGTCCTGTCCTTAATTTCCCTCCACATCTGTGATTGCTTGAGAGAGGGATATAATTCTTAAGCGTAGGTGAGAGCTATTTCAGGTGTGTGTGTGTGTGTGTGTTTGTGTGTTTGTGTGTTTCAAGACCAGCTAATTAATATTGCTCTCCCTTCTTTGTTTAATACTTGCTAATTTCCACATCAATCTTCTGTCCTAGAACATTGGTGCTATTGCACTTTACGTGACTAACACTCCTTACCACCAACACTCATTTTGACAGAACACTCCATAATTCCACAAAAAGAAAATTCCCTCTTCTCCATACCATCCCTTTGGACATGTGCTATACCTGCTACTTTTCTTTTGTCTGTCCTCATCCTCACATGACACTGGTAGGTCCTCAGTGAATATTATTTCCTCTGCTTTATCCCCTAATCTTCTTTTTATTTATCAGGAGCTCTCCTTTACAATATCTATGCAGATGCCACCAGATTATTGGTGCCTAAATGAATCACCATGTCTGACTTCATCTGCCCTACCCTGAGGAGTTTCTCCAGTAGACGGAACAGCTTGCCAACAGTGGCCCTGACAAGCAGTGGGCAGCTCTTTTGTCCTTGCTGTTGGGGAACACCAGCCTCCCCATATCTCTGACTGGCAAAGATGGCTGCTGGGCTGGGCTGGTCGGCCATCCTGAGCTCCATGCAAAACTCAGTTGATTTTTAACTTTAAAATCCTGTTCTGTGGGGTTTGTTGTAGTTTAAGGATTTTACATTGCTGAAAACCCTCTTTTAACTTTAATGAGTTTAGGTATCTGGTGGCAGGGTCAATTATAGCATTGTTATGGCTGCTACTGAGTTATCCATTTTATTTATTTTGTTAGTGAAGTGAGGGGGGTGCATAAGTGATGCAGTTCTAAGATTGGGCGCCCAAGGAGACACTGTAGTTGCTGGGTTAACAGCGTCACCTATTTCACAATCTGGAGGTGTGTAGGTGTAATGCTGGAATTCCGGTGTGAACTCTCCATTCAGTGCTGTGAGAGATACAAAACATTCATGGTAACAGGGGGCTATTTTCTGGCCCATTTCATTTCCTTCACTGGATACCTTGAGTGAGTGTTACTTTTGCTGTGACCTACTCACACAGCCGCCACTGCCATCCCATGAACTGACTCTGCATGGGTTGCCTGGTTCAAAAATGGAATGTCAGTGATCCACGGGGAGCCAAGGAAAGGGGCCGCTCTTGCAAGAGCAGGATTGGGACTTTTGCCATTGAACTTGTGGGAGATGTTAAAGTGGACTGAAGGTCTCCCCATGGCCAGGAGAGTAAAGACATCTTTAAGATTCCAGTTGGGGGACTATGAGCACTGAAGATAGGCTGTAAGCAAGGCCTATATGGACACTGCAGCATGGGACCACAATACAGGGAGACTGTTTGGTGCACTGGTGAGATCTATGATTGACTTCTGTTTGGATACAAAGTTTCTTTACTGTAAGCTCCTACTCCCCTTATGTGGCAGAAACTGGGGCAAGAAGATCTCATGTGGATGGCTGGGTTCTTCAGTGAGAGCCAAAAGGTCAGCATTTTGTGACTGGTACTTTAGCTACTGTTAAGCTGATGAGCGATCATATCTCTGGAACTGGCTTTGACCAATTATACTGCTGGTGTCATCAGTACTGAACTTTTTGTTGCTGGAATAAGCTTCAAACTCCATAGGTGCACTAGTACTTCATGAAGTCTATTTTTACCTTTTGTAATTGCATCTGGTTATTTGAGCGATGGAGTTGTGAAGTGAGATTTTTTTTTTGTATACTGTGAGTGTTGTTTGTCTGCACGTTGTCTATGTGGGGGGTTATTTGGGAGTATTCAAGAGGGTGGAGGGGATTTGGGGAACTGTTAGTGTGTACTACTAATTTTTAATGCAGAGTAGCTGGGATGTGTAGGCAGCAGTGGGTCCCTAGGCTCAGCTACTCCATAGCCCTGATTTTGGTATCTGCAGCCCTTCCACAATCCCCCTGTAATAGCAGTTTATCATCAGTGCAGGGAGGTTGCGATTGGTAGAAGCTGTGGAGAGTGAGCCAGCTCTGAGAGGAGCTGACAGAGGGTGCTATTGGGATTATGAGGAACCAGGAACTGCCCTGTAACAAAATGGGAACTTGAAGTAATTTAGTTCCCATAAGCAGGGTTCCCTCTGGACTGAGTGGGCAGTTAGCTGAGGGGTCTTCCACTGCTACTCATCCTCTTTGGGTACTGCTATGCAATGGCAGATTAAAGAAGAATGACCCTGCCATTATGTCAGACTTTATTTCTTGTTCCTGGTTGATCTGGTGTGCATTATGGAGCCTTGGCTTAGTGATGACACTGGTCTAATGTTGGAGTCAGCTGTCACAGCGGGGTTCTCTGTTATGCACTGCCTGAGGAAGGATCATGGCGGATGGAATGGCCATCTGTTTTAGAACTGAATTGAACTTGGTGGTGCACCCAGTGGGTGATATCCCATTGTTTGAATTTATGGTGGTGCGTGGGAGTCTTGGTGCACGTTGTAGAATCCAACTCATGTACCCGCCTCCAGGGTGTGAGGGGGATTTTCTGCAAGAAATTGCAGAGTTCATTGCCAACAGAGTGTTGGATTCACTTACATTGCTTATTCTGGGTGACTTCAACACTTGGGTCAATGACAAAATCTTACAGTTTGATCAGGATTTCCTGTAGGATATGCAGTCCCTGGGCCTTGTACAAGTTATTACTTCCACAACCCACAAACATGGCCATGATTTGGACCTGCTATTCCCTCTGGTGCTCAAGGTAAGTGATGTTGAGTTTGATCTGGTCAGATGGTCTAATGGTTGCACTATCAGGTTCACTTTCAAGGCCCCCTCTTGTAGTCCAGCCCATGTGAAGTTGGTCTGGTACCACCCTTTGTGTGGGCTTCTGCAAGAGGGGCTTTTGCAGTACTGGATAGTTTGAGTGTGCTGGTGGCATGTGCTGAGGGACTGGAGGAAGCCATACAGTCTATAACAGGGTAATCAGGGCAACCTTTGATCAGTTGGTGCCAATTTATTTAAACCAGTAGGTTTCACACCATGGCTCCCCATGGTTTGATGGGGAGCAAAGGGTTGTTGAAGGCAAGAGGGCAGAGATTGGAGCATTGTTGGAGGAGATTCAGAGTCCAGGAGGACAAATTGGCTTTGATTCTCACCACAGTGAGTATCAAAGGACAATCACTTGTAAGAAGGAAGGTTATCTGTCTAGGGAGTTTGATGCTCAAAGGAAATGACCAGATCAGCTCTTTTTAGCTATTGACAGGCTTCTCCATCTTGCCTGTTTAGAGCCCATCAGAGCCTTTTTGCTCACAGAATATGAGGAGTTTGCTTGTTCCTTCTTGGGCATAGTGCTCTCTGTTTGGGCTGGTTTCTCTCCAAGTGGACCATTACAGCCCAGCAAATCTAAGTCTATGTGATGCAGGTGCATTCAGACATCGCTGAATGAGTTTAATTCAGTGACAGTGGAGGAGGTCATTGATGAGATCTCAGGGCTGCAGCTGACTTTTTGTGATCTTGACCTAGGTCCTGTGCAGCTACTGGTGAACTGCATGAATTAGCAGGGTCTGTGGTGTTTGCTAAGATTATTTGGTGTTCCCTTTCACAAGGGTTGTTCCTGGCTACATTAAAAAAAAAGGCACTGGTGAGGCCCCTTATGAAAAAGGAATTTTGGACCTCAATGTCTTAGCGAATTATTGACCTGTCTCTAATCTGCCCTACTTGGGCAAGGTTATGGAGAAGGTGATAATGATGCAGCTTAGGCACATCTCACGGCCTTTGACATCTATGAGTCTCTCGAGTCCAGCTTCAGGTCAAAGCATAGCATAGACACTGTGCTGGTGAGACATGGAGAGGAATGGTCAATTATCATTCTCCTCAATGTCTTCCAAACCTGTGACACTGTGGGCCATGGGTTTTTTATTGGATAGGCTGACAGAGTACAAGTGTCTTCCCAGCAAAGTCATCCGCTGCTCTTAGTCCTAAGTGGCAAGACACAAAGGGTGGTGTTGGGAGATTTCTCTTCATTGCCCGTGTCAGTGCCCTGTGGCATACCACAGGGCTTGGTCCTTTAACCCATTTATTTGACAGTATACATGCTGCCCTTGGACAGAATCATAAGACAGTATGGACCTGGGTTTAACTACTATGCAGAGGACACCCAGTAGTATCTATGTTTTGCACCCTGAATGCCAGGCATTGTTGATGTGCTTAACGTATGCTTGGCTGAGATCCAGGACTTAATGTCATCAAGCTGGTTGAGGCTTAACTCAGATAATATTGAAGTACTGGTTGAGAAGCCAGGTCGGGGGGTGGACAGCTACTGGGCTTTGGTTTGGTACCACTGGTCTGGTGACTGGCTGTAGGGTGAAGAATCACAGTGTCATTCTGGATGAAGGGCTGATGGTTGAGGTTCAGATGTCAGCAGTAGCCCAGTGTGGTTTCTACCATCTTAGCAACATTAGTTGAATAAAATTCCTTGTCCTCCCTTGAGATCTGTCAAAAATGGTGCATGCACTTCTGAATTCCAGACTCAATTACTGCAGCACTCTGTACCTGAAATCAATGGAGATATGCTACAATGCCTGCAGCTGGTGCAGAATGTGGCTGCTAGGTTGCTGACTGGTCCTTCAAGGTCATGCCATTTCTCTCTGTTGTTGCATGATCTGCACTAACTGCCAGTTAAGTGGCACAACTCCTTTAAAGTCAGCTTGCTGACTTATAACACCCTACATGGGTTGAACACTGGGTAGCCTGAGTGAGCTTCTGCATCCTTTTGTGAATTCATGCCCTCTCCACCCTTAATGGGGAGGGCCTCCTGGTCATTCCTAGGTAAGACCAAAAACCTAAGGGAACCAGGCATTTGAGGTGGCAGGCCCTGTCCTAATGAACCCACTCCTGATGGCCACAAGGGAGACCCTCTCAATGGAGGCATTTAAATGAGTCTTATGACATTCCTCTTTCATCAGGCATTTGAGAAGTAACCTATTGCCTGTGATTTATCCTACCTCAGCTGTTATTTGTGTTATGTTTTTTATTTGTTTATTCTTTTACTTATGTATTAATTACTTATTAGACTGTTTTAATATTGTTATTTTAGGGGTTAATGGTTTTATTTACATTTTAATTGCTTCTTTCATTTTGACAGTGTCCTTTTGCATTTGTTTTGTAATTGTGCTCTGAGCCTCCAAAGAAGGGCACCAGATATGAATAAACTACTATTAATGAGTTTCCCAGTACTAGAATCCCTTCCCTTTCTCCTGCCAGGTCCCACCCATTTCTGCCCATACTTTCTGGTACAGCCTCCTGCCTCAGAGATTCCAGTGCTGCTTCCCCTTTCAGATCAGCAGCCTGAATACCTTATGCCAGTGACACAAACTGGTTCCCAATCACTGCCCTGGGAGTCTCCCTTGCCTGTCAATGGTCCACCAGAATCCATCCACTCTTATTGTCCCTGAGCCAAAGTGCTCAAAAGAAAAATACACTTCCTGGATTTGATCAAGTTTATTGCTGTTGGTTTACTTAATATAAAAATAGGTAACATAAACATCAACTAAGACAATCAGTTTACAAAAAAAAAAAAATACAACAATGATTATATTTACAGAGATCAAAAAATCATGGAGTCCACCTGGAGTATTTAATCTAACATGAATTCAGCACTGGCTAAAATCTGTAGCTTGTATTTGAAAACAGCTTTTATTAAAAGTACACTATTCATTATGACCTGCAAGTTTGTACGTGAGGGTGTCTTTCACATTCAAGGGTGGCTTCCATTTAATGCAATATAGTACTTAGCTATATTTTTTACAGTGAACAGAGCACGTGTGAACAATAAATCACTAATAAATTCAAAATGAATTAACATTTTTCACCAAACCACCAAAAGGACCTGTAGCTCCATAACATCTAACAAACCTGTAAGTTTCAAAATATAACTCTTCACAGATTTTTCAAGCTATTGTTTTGGTGAACTGAGTATGTGTGAGCAAATATTGTTAACAACTATCAAACACATTGACATTGTTTTTCACCAAACCAGCAATAGGACATATTCTTTCATAATATTTAACAAATCTGAAAGTTTCAAATAATAACTACATGTAGGTTTTTTTCTCTATCCGTGGCAAATATTTTGGTTCAAAAACAGGCAACAATACAAAAATTCAACACTCTGTAAATTCAAATCAGATTTCTGGAACACTTTCAGCTTTAGCAGACCCTAGAACTGAAGTAATGCATGCTGAACTTTTCAGTCCTTGCAGCTAAACTGGCTGAGTTATACACATTTGAAAATTGACTTAAGGAAAACCATACACAACCCTAATATACAAGCACTACCATGTCTGTATAATTTATTGCATTATATAGCAAATTGCAATTTATTGGATTAAACCTTTTGATATATAAATGGTTAATCTGATATAAAACTGCAAGCTGTAACATTTTAATGCATGATGTATTTGTGACATGAGGGAACTCGGCTACTGCAATAGGGATCGCTGCTTCCGATCTTGCTGGTTATTAAAAAAATATTCTGTGATTTTATACATGTTATCGCCATTGTTTCAAGTATCCTGTGGTCTTAGATCAACACACAGAAACATTATCTACATTATATGTTCATTTACTGCACAGTTAGCTATTTTTCCATCATACCCAGCAAGAGTTAGACCACATTCTGCTCTTTGATCAATGTTCAGTGTAAATACGTGACAGAACAATATTAATCCTAACCCCAGCATGCTCTTTCTGGAGGGCTATATATTATTTACTACCATGTTAAACCACATAAGCTAATTTAAAAATGACAAATTGCAATAAAAGCACATGATTTTTTATGGTTTTTGAAATATTACATTATGGACAACTAATTTCTACTCAGCACTGAACATTCCCTTTCAGAAGCATTAAAAATACAGAACATATTTGAGTGGGACAGTATTTGATCAAAAAACGAATTTAGTAGTTCCACAGAATGAGAATATTAGAATATTTTCTTTAATCCTGTTTCTTTCAATTTTCTATCTGCTACTCTGATTTGTGCAGGTATTTTCTTCCCTCATTCTGCACTTGGACATACAACCTGACATCCTCCACAGATTGCCCAGCCTGGAAGGTCCTCAGCTTGTCTCCTGTTGCCAGGTTCCTTGAAGGGAGAGGCAGAGATCACCTTGAGGCCCCAGCTGAGGCTTACACCTGGGCTGTCATTCACCAGGGTATCATCAAGCAGCTGCTGGCCCTGAGAGATTTTGCTTCCTGGCTTCTTCCTGGAGGTGCTGATGTACAATGACATCAGTGCAGGATTTTCAGCTCCTACACACACATCCTGCATATGTCCACCATCCCCTTTGCCTGTCTGCAGGTAGTCCCAGCTGGTATACACCCAGTCTCCACAGGGTGTCATTAGTATGTCAGGAATCCACAACCTTTCTACTGGAGAAGGACAGCCGTCCATGGGACACTCATTCTACCTCTCTCTGGCCAGACCTCTGAAACTCTAGGCTTGCTTCTGAATTTGGGTCATCAGTGCTGCAAGCAGTAGCACTACCGCTGTACCAGTGGACCAGCCATCTTCAATAGAGACATAGAAACATAGAATTTGACAGCAAATAAGGACCGCTTGGCCCACCCAGTCTGCCCATTTCCCTTCCTAATGGATAAGCTGCAGATCCTAGTTAACCAGCAGCCTACTTCTTTCTACCCTCACCCCCTAGAATTGCCATATGGCTGTCCCATGCATGCTTGAATTCAATCACTGTTTTTGACTCCACAACCTCCTCTGGAAGGCCGTTCCATGCATCCACAACCCTCTCTGTGAAAAATACTTCTCTACATTAACTCTGAGCCACCCCCATCTTCAAATTGTGCCCCTTGTTCTTGCACACCTCTTTTTGAAAGATGCTACCCTCTTGGACTTTGTTGATTACCTTGAGGTACTTGAACATTTCTATCATGTCCCCCCCTCTCCCTCCTTTCCTCGAAGCTATACATATTAAGTTCCTTTAGTCTCGCTTCATATGTCTTCTGGTGCAGACCCTGCACCATTTTAGTTGTCCTCCTCTGGACAGCTTCCATCTTGTCTATGTCCTTGAGGAGACTGGGTCTTCAGAACTGCACACAGTACTCCAGATGGCATCTCACCAGCTGTCTGTACAGAGGGATAACAACTTCCTATTTTCTACTGGTGATGCCTCTCCCTATGCATCCCATTATCCCCCCAGCCCTCCTTACTACCCTCTCACATTGCTTTCCCACCTTTAAGTCATCTGATATGACTACCCCCAGGTCCCTTTCCATTTTTGTTGTTGTTAGTATCTCACCTCCCATTGTGTACTCTTCCCCTGGGTTTTTGTTTCCCAGGTGCATTACCTTGCACTTCTTAGCATTAAATCTAAGCTGCCATACATTTGACCATTCCTCTAACCTAGCTAAGTCCCTTCTCATTCTTTCCACCCCACCTTGTGCATCAACTCTGTTGCAGATCTTTGTGTCATCTGCAAAGAGACATACTTTTCCTTCCAGTCCCTCTGCAATGTCACTTACAAAGACATTGAAGAGGACCGGTCCTAATACTGAACCCTGCAGCACCCCACTAGTAAACCCCTTTTCTTCAGAGTGGACTCCATTTACTATTACCCTCTGTGTCCTATTCTCCAGCTAATTCTTTACCCAGGCTATAATCTTGGGACCCACTCTCAGGCTGGCTAACTTGTATATTAATCTCTTATGTCAGACTGAGTCAAATGCCTTGCTAAAGTCTAGGTAGACCATGTCCACAGCCCCTCCCTGATCTACTACTTTGGTCACCCAGTCAAAGAAATCTATTAGATTTGTCTGGCATGACCTTCCTGCTGTAAAGCCATGCTGCATTGGGTCCTGTGCCCCTCTGGCCTCTATGTACTTGACAGTTCTTTCCTTCAGAAGTGATTCCATCATTTTCCCTATCACTGAGGATAAACTAACTGGTCTGTAGTTTCCCACTTCTGCCTTGCTCCCACTTTTGTGAAGGGGAATCACATCAGCCCTCCTCCAGTCCTCAGGTACCACCCCATCCTCCCATGATTTGTTAAAGAGGGTAGTCAGTGGTGTCACTAGTTCTACCCTTAGTTCTTTTAGAATTCTGGGTTGAATCCCATCAGGCCCCATTGCTTGTCCACCTCCAATCCTATGTTTTTCCACCAACTGATGACCTGGCCCCATTTAGCCAGTTACTGGCCAAAGCCCTGTCATCCACCTCCCCCAGATACATATAGTACTGCATCCCCTTGTTCCACCATGGTGATGTTCCAAGGAAGTGCAACTTCCCAATAGAATCAGGATCCAAAGTGCATTCTGGTACCTAGTTGGGGGTGCAGGGCTATTAGGGGGTTGGCCAGCATTCTACCAGTTGGAGGGTTCCATCATTTTCTACCCTTCATAGTTGTCACTGTACAATGATGAACATACAAACATGCATTGGTATATGGGCACATTATAGGCATCCTCTCAACTGATGTGTGCTTCTGCAGTGCCAACACCCAGAAAGATGGCAGGTGGCAGATTACCATTGCTGCAGGAAATCACCCACTTTGAGAAGAGATCAGTTACCACAAGAGCATACTTGTTATTTCTGCTGGTGTTGGTCAGGTGGGTAATAAAATCAATCTGTATGGCATGCCAAGGGCCAGAGTGTCATTGTGGTAAGTGTTTGGCATTTCGCTTAGTAGGGATAGGGTTGTTTTGTGCACAAATGAGACAATTGTCTATGTACTGTTTAACATTTTGGTGACACCAGGCCACCAGTCGATGGTCTTAAGCCCTTGGAGGGTGTTTTCCACTCCCTGGTGTCCACCAGTGGGTGTGTCATGCACTTGGTGCAAGAATTCAGACCTGAGGTGTCTGGGGACCACCCACAACTAGGTGGTGGAATCATCTGGTTGGTACCAGATGAGCTTGTCACCTGGTAAAATGTAACTTACCTTGATGCCTCCGATAGGGGTTGTATGTGGGAAGTTTATCTTTGGTACTCTTGTCAAGGAATCTGAACACTTCTTTGAGTTCAGTATCAACATGTTGGGCTGCTGAGAGAGCCAGTGGGGAAAAGGGTTCAGGTTTCTTCCTGAGTGCTGCAATTTGTACGTCCGCATTGTCCTCTGGATGGTACATCATCCAGGTGTCCCCCCCCCTTGGGCTCCTCCCTTGGCAAGGGTGTCTGCTGTGTCATTGAAGGCATGATAGCAGTCATGGAGAGAATGAGCTTTGATTTTATGTACATAGAGTTTGTTTGCAAATTTTTGTGCCAGTGAATGTATATATATATTACCAATTTCTTGTACTTCACTGGGCTGCCATCAGAGGAGAGGAAGGAGTTCTTCTGCCAGAAAGGAAGAAATTCTATAAGAGAACAACAAACCTAGTTAGAGTCTGTAAAAATGATAGTATCCTCGGTCCCATGCTGGATGAACTCGAGGGCACAGGCCACCGCTGCCATCTCTGCATACTGTGATGATGCTATACTGCAGCATTTAGATATTTTAACAGTGTTCCCATAAGGGTAAATCACTAGAATGCCCATCCCTATGATTTGTTCTCCCTGATAGTAGGATGCTGAACCATCAGTAAAGACATGACACAAAGAGGTGTCAAGTATTTGTGGTGTGGCAGGGAGGAAAGGACCTGGATCTGGAAGATCAGGTGACTGCAGTGTACAGTCATGGGGTTCTCCTTGTAAAAGGAGTCCATGTGCCAGCATAGATGGAATTTTTTGATTGGGTGTACCTGTATGTACTGTATCTATTCTGGAGAAGAAGTAACCAGTATGTCAGTCTGGTGGTGGAGACTGATCCATCATTCATTCTGTCTGAGAGCAGAAAGGTAGTTGGGGTATGATTGGAGTTGATGATCATTGGAGAGTACCCAGTGATATACAGGAAGTGCTTGACAGCCCAGTAGGTGGCCAGAAGGTTCCTTTCACAAAGGCTGTACTTCTGTTCCACTGGGGTTAAGAGCTGTGAGGCATATGCAATGGGTCTCAGAGTGCCATGAACCTTCTGGGCCAACACTGCTGTCATGGCAATATGAGAGGTGGCATATTCCAGATGGAATGGTAGTGCTGGATTGGGGTTGACCAGAGCTGGGGCGGAGGCCAAGGCCTGCTTCAGTGACGTCACAGCCTGGGTGTGTATAGGGCCCCAAGTCCATGGGATGTCCTTTTTGAGTAGCTCATACAGAGGAGCAGCTTTCTGAGCAAAATCACAAATAAAATCTCTCGAATAATTCACCATACCTAGAAACCTTCGAAGAGTTGCCAAACTGGTAGGCAAGAACAAGTCTTGCAATTCCTGTATCTTCTTCCAGGTAGGGTTTCAACCTTGGTCAGTTATTTTCAGACCCAGAAAGAGCACTTCTTTCTGACATAGTTGTGCTTTTGCTGGATTGCATTTCAGGCCTGCTCTCTGGATGAGATTCAGTAGTTTATCCAAGAGATCCAGATGTTGTTCCTGTGTGGCTGCTGCCAGCAACAGGTTGTCCACATATTGCAAGAGACATTGGGGAGTAGAGAAACTCTCGAGGGCATCCATCATGTGCAGATGGAACAGGGATGGGCTATTATGGAATCCTTGCGGCAAGCAAGTCCACGTGTAGTGTCTTCCTTCAAAGGTGAAGACAAACTTATATTGACTCTTAAGGGCCAATGGTAATGACCAAAAACCATTGGAAATGTCCAGGGCATTGAACCATTTCAGGTCAGGGGTCAAGAGTCATAGCACATTGGTTGCTGATGCCACAGTTGAGGAACAACTGGGGGTGCCATGATTCAGTTTTCTGTAGTCAATAGTAAGTCTCCAGGTGCCTGTGGGTTTTTTCATGGGTCACACCGGGGAGTTAGCAGTAGAAATGCAAGTTCTGTTTACTCCTTGCTTGAGGAGTGACTTGATTGTTTCTCTAAGAGAAGGCAAGGCCTCAGTTGGAAAAGGGTACTGCCTTTGCCTCTCATGTGTCGGGTCTGGCACTTTGATGACAGTGTGCATTCTGCCACAGTCATGTTTGTTATTTGCAAATGCCTCCAAATGTCATTGCAAAATTGGGAGAAGCTTTGGGAAAAGCTCATGACCTTTGAACAAATCTATGACGTCATACTCCTTGTCATTGGCAGAGATTTTCACCACAACGTGTGAATCAGGGATCAAAATGGTATAGTATTGACCCTGAATCTGTAGCAGTAGCATGTTAGCTAGATCCACCACTCAGCCGTGTGGTGCAAGGAAGTCAATTCCTATGATACTAGGATGATCATGCATTACCATCAGTTGGAAAGTGTGTGAGGCTTTTAGATGGCCTAGCTCTACCAGTAGGGGTAGAGAACAGTATGCAGGTAGCCTTGTACCATCAACTCCTGACATGTTGGTCCTCTGTCTGGTGGACCAAGGGGATGTGTCTGGATGTTCATCATGTAATACAGATACAGCTGCACCTGTATCCAGCAAGACTACAAGTAGGCGGTCTCTGACCTCGGCCTCGGTGCAAGGCCTTCCATTCGTATCCAAGACTAGCTTGTTTACAGTTCAGACTGGGGCCTGTAATTGTCAATCTGTACTACTGGAAGCATGGAGAGGTTGGGCCTGACTCCTGTGAATCACTTCACCATGCTGCACCGATGCTATATAGGGAGGAGCTTCTGGGTTCAGGCCTGCATGGGCCTGAAGGCCTGCACTTCCAGTATCCCCGTGACCTGTTGGGGTCTGGGTTGCCAGTTGTACCACCGCAAGGGCCTGTATGGGAACAGCATCTGCTACAGAGCACACTTGTCGCAGGAGCTCTCAGAATTTTCAATTCTCTTTGGCTATCTCCCTATATGAAGGGCCTGTTCTCTGTTGTTGGGGTTTACCTTTACCCTTATGCTTTTTATTCTTATGCCAATTCTGGTTCCCACCCCATTGTTGTTGCTGTTGAGGTTGTTGTTAGTGTTGGGTCTGTTGGGGGTGTTGGTTATCAGCTGGAGGGGCCTGTTGATGTTGGGCCTGTTGGTGTTGAGCCTGCCCTTCCACAGTGTAGTGCATTGTGGCTTCTGAAGCAGGCTCCACGGCAGCTACCTTCCTGGAACCAGAGCCCAGATCACGGATATAAAGTTGGTAAACTCTTTTGGTTTTCCGAAGAATGTCGGCAAACCTATCTGTATTGGGGTAGGTGGTTGGTTCTACCTTTTCTTGTACTGCAGGAATCATGTTACTAAGGAACAGTCTTATACTCAATAAGATCTACATGTGCAGCTTCTTGTGCCAGATGCTTTCCTGCTCAGTAGGCCATCCAAAGTCTCTGGTGGTAAGCCACTGAACTTTCCTTTGCATTCTGTTTTATAGGGTATGCAAGCATCACTCCTACTACACCTGGGTTGTGAGCAGAAATGAGCTAAGCTGCAACCTCAAACCCACAAACTAGGATCGATGGTCTGGTGTAGTATTTGGACCTGGTATTCTGCAGTGAGGCTAAGCATCTTGAATTTAGAATGCACCTTTTCTAAGTGACAGCTGAGGTTGTCAGATGGGGTTCATCTGACTGATACTGTCAGCTATTTGCTGAACAGAATAGGCCATTTGTAGGGGATTACTGGATCGATCAGGCAGAGGTAGATTGTCTCGGGCGCTGTCAAGGGCCGCCCGAGCTGCAATCTCTGCCACAATATGAACAATAGTTCCTCTGGCACTGGGCCTTCCTTGTGACTCCTTTCCTGCTTCACATCTCCAATGGTACAAGACATTTTCCACCACCATCGGACAGTGGCCCATTAGCCTGCCAACTTCCTCTCCAGGTCGCATGCCTACAATACTAACTGCCTATGGTGCCCTCTATCTCTTATTGTTACCGCAGCCAGCTGCCTACTCAAGCTGCTCATTTTATGAATATTATCACAATGTATGTTATAACTGAGTATCATTATTTTTTCTTTTAGTTGTTTTGGTTGTTTATTGTGCATTCTTTTACTACCTCTGTATGTATGTTGACCCTCATCCTTTGACGTGGAACCTTTGTAAATGAGCAGTTTCTGCTCAAAGGTATTTGTAATCCGAGAATTTAATAAATAAAAAAAAATACCATTCTAAATGCCTGCCTTCTGCAGAAGTTGCCTAATCTGGGTATTAATGTCCCATTTACTTCTCTCAGGAAGAGGTACATTGCCTATTACAGTTTCAATCATCGTTTCTATCTCTTGCCTATCTTCCACATTAATAATGGCTATCGGTGATGCAGTTGGGACCAGGCCTGGGCCTGCTCCCCCCCATCATGGGGGCCGCCATGTTGGCATCTCCCATGATGGGCATCACAACGTCGAAGACATATGACATGGTGTGGGTGGAGTGGGGACTTGCCATGTTGTGGATGGCTGGGTGGAGTTTCTGGGCCATAGTATGGGTGTGACTGGGTGCTGTACTGAGAGATGTCATCATCTGATACCTCCCCTTCAGATGACGTGTGTAAGGCAGGGGCTACACCTCCCATCGACTTAACATATCCAGCCAGAACCTCCCACTGTTGGTGCAGTTTTACTATCTTAGTTTTACATTCAGCATGACTCACAGTTGCAACATCCATATCAACCTCATCTTGCATTTGCTTCTGCAACACTCTATATGTGGTGCTCAGTTCGCGATTGTCCCTAGTAGCCACTTCTAAGTCATTACGTACCTGGTTCATCTCGTCCTGTAGCTCTCCCATCTCCTCACTCAACTGAGCATTTGTAGCATTTAGCAAATCATTTGTATGCAATGCCTGTCCCTTATCCTGTCTCAAACGTTCACACTCCTGTTTCAACATACAAAGTTCCTGTTCTCCAGCTTGAGCTGAATGATGCAAAAGTGAATCATTTTCATTCCGCAGAGTTTGGAGTCCAGACTCCAAGTTCTGCTGCAGTCTAACACATTCAGTTTCCTGCTAACCCATCAGTTGCTTAAGAGATGAAAGGGTTTGAAACCTCACTTCGGAGGCTTCCAAAGCAGCATAGACAGCCGCGACCATCAACCCTTCAGTCTGACACCTATTTGTTGATTGTCTCATCTCTGTGTACTGGGTTGAAATCCCCAGTATAGGGTTTTCAGATTGACTTGCTTCCCGTGCAAAGTCAGTCTATCCTCCATGGGAGGTAAGGAAGTTTGAGACATCGAGTCTCAGTTCTGTGCAGATATTTGATACGGTGGCCATTTGCATGGGAGGGAACGAAAAATCAAACTGTGAAAAAGGCACCATGCTAAGTATCGATCCACAGCAGGAGCACTTTATACACAGTCGGGCTACTGCATAAGTTGTAGGCTTACAATTCAAAGCTGTAATGGAGTGAGTCTAGTCAGCATTGACCACACCCAAAAGGAAGACAGCTAGACTTTGTAAGTGACTACAAACTGGTTTTAAAATGGGGGAGGTTATATGGGAATGTACACCTACTGTCCCGGCGGGAAAGGAAAAAGTTGTAGCAACAAGTGAAAACTTACAAAGACCAAATATGTCCTGCCACAGTCGTCAATTGTCAGGAGGTCTAAACCTCACTTTCAGGATCTTGGCAATATTGGGAATGCAAGTGATCACAGACACATTGCATAAGAGTAATAAACTTGTTTACTACTACTAAAAAGGATGAAATCACAGTTGCTCTAAACAGTTCTTACCAATACAAACCGGGAGTCAGTGCTAAGCGTTCTCTATTCTCTGAGGCTTCTTTGTGTCTCTTAGGATCTCCGAGGTACAAGATTAGTGTATTACATTATATACCTATGATATGGTTACTGTAAGATAGAAATATTTCTAGTTACAGAGATGAGCCCTATTGGTTAAATTAGAGGTGGGTCCAAGATAACATTATACAATTTTGTAGTAGTCATCAGTTTGTGAACAAAAGAGTTCTTATACAGAGTCTTACATAAATCAATGCAAAGGTACAAATTGCCAAAAGGTGGCAATGCCGACTTACATATCATAATTATTCCAAGGACACAGGTGCCTCGGCAACTTACAAGTAAGAAATACACAGAAAATACATTGGATAATATATGTATTAGCAAGCAAACTGTATTACAACAATATACGTACATATCCTGACATCTACTCTTGTATGGTAGATGCCCTTAGCCCTATATGTTAGTATAACTTATGCTTAAGAACTAGCTGTCTATGGTGTACCTCTGAGGGTACCAATTAGGGTGCAGGGACCTTGTGTAACATTATCATTCAGTGTGACTGCTACAATAATCTTTAATAAATTCAAAAAAGAGCATGCATGACTACAAAATGGACTGCAAGCTATGTTTCTGGTGCCTAAAAAGTAGGGAGATGCAATATATAGGGAAACTATTCCCTGAGTTTAGGTGATTCTGTGGCATTGTGTTCCTTGGTCTTTGAATGATTACTCAACACAGCTTTGTGTTACATTCATACTTTAAAGAATACCACACTACAGATTCATCAAGGCTCAGAAGACATTTTACCCCCACCTCCCAATTCCCTACATCTTACACTTTTTGCTTAAACCCTAAATGATACATTATAGTTATCATAGGTAATTACAGAGCCATGAGACTTGTGTCTATAATGCTTATCGAGTTTCCCAATGTTTATTTCCCTATGAAATGTTTGTCCAATTTGATCTTAAACATATTCATTGATGTGCTTCCAACCACCTCTAGGGAAAGTCCATTCCAAATTGGTACCACCCTTTGACTATACCAGTTTTGTCTGTTTTTTGTATTGTACCTATTTGCATTTTACTAGAGTGGATGTGCTCTGGTGTTGTAATTTTGCTCTCTAAACTCTAGGCTCAGATTTTCCCACAAGCTACTATTTGTGAGAGCTCTAAATGGCAAACACAGATCCCCTCCCCACCCCGAGTTCTCCTATATTCCAATGGAAATAAATTTAGTTCCTCCATTCTGATGTCATAAGTTTTGTGTTTGAGCCCTCTGGTGGATTTAGTAACTCTCCTCTGAACTGTCTCTCTCTATTTTATCTATTTCTCTCTTTTTGTATGGAGACCATAACTGGGCATAATACTCCAAGTTTGGTCTCACGAGGGCGCTACACAATGGCAACAACACCTGCCTTTCTCTACTCTATATGTGCCTTAATATGCAGTTGAGCACTCCATTTGCTTTCATTACTATCTTAGTACAATGTGTCTTAAATTGTAAATCTTGTGTTATTATGATTCCCAAATCTTTTTCCTCTATTACTTCTTTTAGGATAGTATTATTTAGATAGCATGTATTTTTAGGATTTTTTTATCCCCGTGTGCATAATGGTGCATTTGTCTTTATTGAGATGTAATTTATTTGTAACTGTCCATTTCTGTATGTAATTGAGGGCGGTTTGGAACTGATGTGCATCCTCGGCATACCTCTCAACCTTTTATTACTCAAATGCATGACAAGATGTGTGAAAACAGGACAAAATGTGTGACACATCATCAAACATGACACTACAAGCTCAGAATACTGTGGAGATAAGTGCACTGATGTTTGTAATGTTTGCTGACAACCTAGCATCTTATTATACATTTCTGCTTAACAGTCTCAGTGGTCAGTATGGAATGTCATCCTCTCAATGTGGGAAAGAGGGTTTCTGAGGGATAAAATGAGTGATGTACCTCATAATGTGTAACAATTGAGAAGTATGATCCTCTGTGTCTCATTATTGCTCCCATCCCACAGTCATCAGCGAATTGATGAGCCATATATTTTTGAGTTTGTATTCTATAGATGTAACATATATATTAAAGAGGCAAGGCCCCAAGACTGAACCTTGAGGGGCCCTGCTCATCACATTTGCACTAGAGTATTTTGTTTTATTGCAAATAATGTCCTGTTTTTTTTTTAAAGATATGTAACACCGACCACACACCACTTTGTATTTGCAACGATATCTCTAAGCTGGCATGTTAACACTTGTATTGTTAAGTTGTTCAAGGTATGATAATGCTGGCATTTGGCCAGGACTGGTTATTTAGTCATTGAGAACAACAAAAAAAAAGTATAGTCTGTGATGTTTCTACTTTATTGTTATATTCCCTTAGGCCATCCTGACCCTCTCTCTGCCTTTTGGCAATTACCCAGCCACATCCAACCACAGACACCTCTCACCTTACCTTAGTACCCTCGGTAGAGAAAGCTGGGCAATCTACTGGATATCACCCAGTTGGAGGAGGGGAACTTCCTGAAGCCTATGGCCAGGTATTTGGCAGTGGGGAAGGGGTTCATTGGCCAAGTACACCTTTGCAGTCATCCTGTTATAATGGAAGATTTCTGTGGTTATCTCCCCTTCTTACTTAGATGTCAGTAGCATGGACATCACTGGTGGTGCACAATGTGTGGTAGCATACTGACACTGGAGATGTCCCATGCATGGGCCCTTGGACCTCACTACCATCTGTGGTCACCTTGTTGGCAATGTTGTAGTAGAAAGTGATACCCTCCCTCCCATGAGGATGAGAGAATCCTCTGTTATGATTGAACCTCAAGTCTCCTGCCAGCACAGAAGCATCTGGGATTACCATAAAAGTACCTTCCAGTACTCATGGTAGCATGTTGTCTTATGACAGTAGTCTCATGAAAACATTTTTCTTTCATGAAAGCATCCCACATGCTGTTGAAAAAAAAAACATTTTATGAAATAATTAAAATGTTGATATGCTTAGAAAAAAAACAGAAGTGAAAAGATGACACTTGCCTAAATCTGATCACTCTGGAAGTGTCACGTATCCACTTTCAGAAGTTTTTGAGTTATTGATCAGCAAAAAAAAAATATCTGGGTTTAACACAGAAGTGCCTTCCAGTTCTCATGGCAAGAAGTTGTTTTATCATAACAGTCTCATGACACCAGGTCTTTCTCATGAAAGCATCTCACATGCTGTTGAAAAGAAAAAAACTTCATTAAAATGTAACCCCCTCTTAAAATGGGGCTTGCCTTTTGCTCTCTCCAGAACACTGCTGCTGTCTGCCTCTGCACTGCTTCATCACCCAGGTCCCAGTCTAGATATCAGCTTCAGGATCCAGGGTGGGATAGGACTCTGTCATTTGTTCTGCATGATTGTTCAGTGCCCTTCTCACCATGGAAATCATGCCACCACCTGTCTTCACTCAGTCAACCCCTAGACTGCCTGCATGGTCTGGGAGCCCACAGCAATGTGATTGCTCTATTTCAAACAGCTCTCAAAGTTGCACAAAGTGCAAAACAGCTAAATTAGTGCATCCTGTCCAGTGAACCAGACTGCAATTTGAAGACTGGTTCAACTCTGCAAAATAACTAAATTAGTATATCCTGTCCTTGTGAAAGTGTCATCTATTTAGAGCTAAGCTGTGCAACATAACTATGAATTGCAAGTTGGCTCAGGACTTGTATGCATGTTTTTTATTTATTTATTTTATTTTATTTATTAAATCTCAGATTGCAATACCTTTCAGAAATAATTCTCATTTACTAAGGTTCAACGTCAAAAATGGAAATAAACAGGCAAGACGACATACATAGTAGAATAAAAAACACAACATCCCATAGGTATAAAACATAAAGGTGCATAGAGCAAAACTGTCAGAAAACAACAAGTTAAACATACAATTATACAGGAATTCAGACTACGAGAATCAGCCAGAGAATGGCCAAGTCAGTATTGCTACATCTCTACAGGGAGCTTCGGATGTGAGGGAGGAGGGAAGAGAGGGCATAAGGAGAGGGAAAGGAGATATATGAGAGGGATGGGGTGGTGGGAATAAATGGGACAGGGTGGGATAGGATATAGGGAAGGTGAAGGCAGTGGGAAGTGTATAGTAAACATGGCTAAGGTAGGAGAAGGCTCAAAGGAAGCAGTCACAGCTGCTATTAGCCATGCGGTGTTGACAAAGTTTGACTTTGACAGGGCCAAGCTTGGGTTCAACAGAGATGTCTCTGGGGAGAGAGTTAATCAACAGTGGGGCTCTGTAGGTGAACAATCTTTGCCCTTGGGAGGTACAGCACCATGGAGCCAAGAGTAGCTAATTTTCTGATGCACATGTATGGTGTTGATTCCTGAATGGGCATAGTAGTTTTTAAACATCTAAAGGCATGAAACCAAGCATTGTTTTCTTGGCCAATAAGCAGGATTGGTAATTTATCCACTCTTTTAATTGGAACCAGTCAGTCAGTGTGTATGGTCACAAGTATGAGTGAGACGTGCTGCACCTGTGATGATTCTACAGGCTTTGCTCAGTGCAATAGAGATATGCTGTGGGCTATATCAGTGGCAAAGCCATAGATGAACAGACCATAGTCCATCAGGGAGGTTACTGAGCTGGCTATTCCCAATCGTAAAGCTTCCAGGGTCAGGCAGCACTTGAGCCTGTAGAGCAGGCCAGTTCATGTGTTAACTGCTTTGGCAATGTTATCAATGTGAACCCCATATGATAAAGTACTATCAGTGGTTACACCAAGGTATCTGAAATGTGGACATGTTCCAAAGCAGTCCCCAAGCAGTTTCTGGTGATCAGCAGATGGTAACTGTGCTTATTGTGAGAGTTATTGAAGAGCCTGACTTTGGTCTTCTTATAGTTTAGTACCAGCTTGTGTCAACTAAACCACTTCTCCACACTCACAAATCTGAGTTGTAGTTGTTTTTCGAGGAGCTTCGGATCAGCGTTTGTTGTGAAGACAATGGTGTAATTCACATACAGTCGGATCTGTTCATGGCAAGAGTTTAGGAGGTTATTCAGGAAGAGATTAAACATGATGGGGCCTAGTATGGACCCCTGAGGGACCTCTGAGCAGACCTGTCGAATATCAGAAAGCACATTAGATATTTTCACTCGTTGAGTACGGTTTTCAAGATAGCTTTTGAACCAGGCCATAGATTCCTTAGAGAGCCCAATGCTGGACAATTGTTCAAGCAGCAGCGTGTGATGAACCATGTCAAATCTTTTGGTCAAATCAATAA
This sequence comes from Neoceratodus forsteri, assembly GCA_016271365.2. NCBI lineage: Eukaryota > Metazoa > Chordata > Ceratodontiformes > Ceratodontidae > Neoceratodus > Neoceratodus forsteri. The sequence goes on along the minus strand of CM028132.1, from coordinate 1,067,892,352 downwards.
AGGCTGCTCCCACAAACTGACCTTGGTCCAGAGAACTATGGATGAATCCAGTAAATTCCAGTAATGCAGAGGTAGTACTGTGCCATTTTCTGAACCAGTGCTGTTGGGTGCATTGGATGTTGTATTTTTTGAGATACTCAAACAGCTGATCTGCAACTATGCGATCAAGTGCTTTGGATAGAGGCAGAAGAATGGAGATAGCTCTATAAATCACATGTAGGGCCCTATCTCCACTTTTGTGGACTGGAGTCAACATTGCTGATTTCCACTTTTGGGGGAATTGAATTAGCCTTAGCGATAAGTTTAGAATCCTGGTTAGGGGGCAAGGTCTTCTTCAAGGGTGAGGGCCACTGATTTCAGATTCAACGAGTCTCTGCTGTATCTTGATTTTCCTATTGCCTTTTGAATGTATTTTCTCACCTTCTACAGAGAAATGTCTTTTTAAATAAAAGGGGAGGTGAGCTCGGGTAGAGCCAACATTCCCTGTATTGTTAGTCATGTTAGTAGTGTTATAAAAGTAGGTGGAAGGACACTGCTGATGTCTGTAAATGCGTCATTAAATGTATTGGCAATGGTTGCTGGATCCAGAGTTGGAGTGCCATCAATGTTTAGTACAGCAGGAGCAGGTTTGGGAGTTTTTCCTGTGACTTCCTTAATGTTGTTTCAGAACATTTTGCCATCACCCCATGAGTTAGTTAGCACTTCCCTGCAGTATTTGCTTTTTTCAAGGAGGGTGGCCTTAGTACAAACATTACATGTTTTTTTGAAGTTTTGAATGACTGCTTGATTGCCAGTGGCACGTGTTCGATGCCACAAGTGATCTCTGTCTTTCATGGGGCCTAGGAGTTCTGAGGTGATCCACAGATTGTTGGAGCCATTGACTTTATGCTTCTTTAGGGGTACATGAGTGTCACAAGCAGAACTGAAAGAGCAGATGAAGTATTCTAATGCTGTGTCAACATCTACACATAAGAAAATTAGAGACCAGTTATGCTCTCTAAGGTGTATTTTTAAGGGTTCAAGGTGCCCATGGGTAAGGACTCTACTGGTTATTGTCTTAGTGGGGGCCTGATGAATTTATTTGACCTATTACATAAGATCGGGGAATGATCACTGATTGAGTCTGGAATGACGGCGATATTTGAGATGCGCTCTGGGTGACTAGAGAATAAACAGTCTAGCAAGGTGCTTGTCCCAGTCCTATAGTTTGTTCTGGTAGGGGAGTCAACAAGCTGGGTGAGGTGGACAGTGGAGATGGCATCCTTATAGTAACTAACACCAGGGGAGAGCCATTTGATATTAAAGTCTCCTATTATAATTATTTCTGAAATTGTGTTGCATATTGTGAACAGATTCCATTAAGGTATTAAAGCCATATTGTGCTCTTTCAGAGGTATATATACAGATACCACAGTAAGTGCTTTATTATGAGCACTTAGTAATAATTTGATGGTAGGTACATATGTGGAGTTCCCAACTGTGGGCATAGGTAAGGCATGCCCCATAAGTAGATCTTTAAGATAAATTGCACAGCTGCTCCCTCTTTGGCTACCCTGTTCTGCTTGAAAATAGTGTAGCCTGGCAGGACAATTGCAGTGTCTGAGATCTTTTGAGTAAGCAAAGTCTCAACAATAGAGAGGACATCAATCAGTGGGGGGAAAGCTGCTGATACATGCTTCACCATGGAAGAGAATGCAAACTGCTATCTTTGTTTATTTTTGCCTTTTCTTATCTTGTCCCTTATTATCCAACCCCAAAATAAATCCATTGATTATTTATTTGTAACTGCTGATGTGTTTTGCCAATATTGCCTTGCTGTTTATATGCCTGCTGAAAGTGATAAGTGGGGAGAGGATTGTGTTATTGTGTTCCCTGTCACATGGAGTGGGTGTTTTATTCATTTCCTGTGGAGAAACACCATGGCAGTGCTCTGTCATGAAGATCCCTATAGGTGTAGGAACCATGCCACTGTCCATACCCATGTCTAACCATGAACACAGGTGCCATTCACCTGAAGGCATAACAGATATTGTATTGTTAAACTTTTTATTACGGTATTTTCAAGATACAACACAAACAAACAACAAAAACAAACAAACAAACAGGGTAGGATATAGTCAATGATTGCACCACATGCAGCAAGTGGAGGCTGAAAATTAGGTGATAAATACTGATGTGGAAAATAAAAAAGACTCACCAATCTTCAGGCGTCTGGTGGGTCCATATGGGATGGGTGACATATCAAGGCAACCTTCATCCTGAAATAGAACAAATGACCACAAAGAACCACTATACTACTATAAAACTCTAAGCAACTATTTACACACAGGGAAAAAGCATGGTGTTATCATCTTATGAAGGTCTACTTATACCATGATCTGCTAGAGAGTACATTTAGCACAAAGTACATTGCATGTTCTAGTTCAGCCTGCCCCGTTTTTGGAGTAGTGTAGGTGTGAAATGGTTTCAAACAAGCTTCATAAGCTGGTAAGGTGTTGCTCACCAAGTGTGACAGATGATCCAGAGAAGTTATTTGGACAAGTGAGAACATCAGTTCCTGAATCAAAGGAATCACAGACGTTCTTCATTTATAGAGAATAAGGCATTTGACCTACATGGAAAAGAGAGACAGCCATTTATGCTCAGGACCAGTTTAGTGTGGTGCTGTGGATTTCATACCCAGGATCAGCAGCTGAGCCAAGTGGTGAATTGGTTTGTGGAGTACCTTGGATCCTATCTTGCATACGTGACCATAGCTGCTGTTTTTTGGGGCACAACCATAGGACATGGAGCAGATCCTCTGACTGTGAGTGACACCTCCAGCACAAATTCGAATTCATAACACCAGCAGTATGAAGCACCACTGGGGTCCAATACCAGAAGTGTAATATTTTATTATGGATCAGTTTGCTTCTGGCATCTTTAAATGCTTTTTGTGCAAATTGCCAGTATTCACTCCACTATTGTGTGGTAAATTTAAGCTGGAGGGCTATCTTCCATTTGTCTTCAGAGGTGTCAGATTGACTGGGTAAGGTGTCTCTCAAGGATCAGTGTATTTTACTAGCTATACCCCTGGGGCTGGAGAGCCATGCCCAATTGTGGCATTTTCTTGAGAGAGGTCTGCAGGATACTTCGAATCTGCAGATATCTCAAAAAGTCAGCATCTGGCAGATTCCAGCAGGTGTCTGCTATTTTAGTACCAGAGACTAGGAGGTCCTCAACCATTTGTATTCCCATTTGTGCTCACCCACACCAGAGAATTGGCTGTCCCCCAATAAGGAGACTTGCATTTCCCCATAGCGGGGTAAGCTTTGCTGGGGTTAGATTAGCACCCAACTTGCATTGCAGTCTGGACCAGTATTTGATCAAGGGCCAAATCATGGGGTGAGACTTCAGCATAGTTGGGGGAGGGTTGTAGACTAATAGTGGGAAGGGATATCTCTGTCTGATGTTATTTTCTATAGCCACCCAATGAGGCATATTTCCCCCTTGGAACAGAACCACCAAAGTGTTTGTGCCATTTGAAATGCCCACTTTTATCCTCAACCCAAGGAAGGCAACAACCTCCCACTCTCCAATGGGTGCTCAGCTTATTTTGACTGTACTGGGGTGGTTTGCCCTCCCACAGGAATCTGCCCACAACTTTATCAATTTTAGAACACCAGCTATTGGGAAGGTCCAAAGGCAAGTGTGAAATTACAGCTAACAGAACATTTGGGGGGCTATTACCATTTTTAACTATGGTGATTATACCAGCCAGCATTAAATGGAGTTTACCCCATTGGTTCAAGTCTGTGATTACATCAGCTATCAATGATTGTAGATTAAGATCCCAAAGCTTGGTGAGTGAGGCCATAAATTTAATTCCCAAGTACGTGATGCCATCCCCAGCCCAACATAGACCAGCCTCACCGTTCACATTGGGGGTGCAGTGGGGGTTCAGGGGAAGCGCCTCTGTTTTGGTTTGGTTAATATGTAGTCTACAGTATGTATAAAACCACTGTAGTGTATTAAGGAGTCCGTGTGTGGCCATGTTTTGGTCTGAGACAGTGAAAGTAGGTAATCTGCATAGATGAGCATGGTGTACTGTTCTTCCCTGACTGAAATCCCTTGTGTCCCTTTGTTCTGCTTAATTGCCACTGCCATTGGTTCCAGAGCAAGGACAAAAAGAAGGGGGGAAGGAAGGCAGCCCTGTCTGGTGTCTCGTTCAAGGTTATAGGGAATAGAGAGGTTTGAATTAGTTAGGATCTGGGTAGTATGAAGGTTATATAGGGAGCTTACCCAGGTTCTAAAATGGCGACCCACCATATATGTTGCTAAACCAAATGGAGATAGTCCCATTCCAGAGAATCAAATGCTTTTTCAAAATCTATAGCCACAGCAGCTGCTGGGGATGGGAGAGATTTAGCTATGTGAGTCAAATTAATCAGTGTTCTAATGTAGTCTGCGCTGTACCTACCAGTGACAAAGCCAGCCTGGGCTGTGTGAATTAACTGCAGGAGGGGAAGGGTAAGCCTTTGGGCCAGGACTTAGGTGTAAACTTTACTGCCCACTTTAATGAGTGATATGGGCTGGTAGCTGCTGGGTGACATGAGATCCTTTCCTTTTTTGGGGCAGCACTGTAATTATAGCCTCCCTCAGGATAGGGGGGAACTGGCCAATCATCTCTGCCACTAGATAAACCTGTTGTATGACAGGTGATATTGTTGTGGTTAACACTTGCCAGAATTCCACCAGGAAACCATCCCCTCCCAGAGCCTTGCCAGGGCACAGAGACTGCAAGGCATGCTGTATCTCATCTGTGGTTAGAGAGGCATCTAATATATCCACTTGGTGCTGGGAAAGGGTGGGGAAGATGACTGATTTTTAAGAAGTCACTGATACCCTGGTGATCAGCTTTTCGGGATGAGGCAAACAAGGAGATATAGTAGGTTTTCATAACATTCTTCAGTTGTGCAGGGGTGTAAAGAATGGTTCCAGATGCATCTTTGATCCACACTACATGCCTTTCTATTTGTTGTTTTCTAAGCCTGTAGGCCAGGACTTTCCATCCTTTTTCCTCACCTTCCCAGTATTTATTGTTGGTTCTGAGAATAGACACCTCAGCTTTGCAGGATAGAAGGGAATTGATCTCTAGCCATAGCCCCAAGATTTTCCAACCTGGGGTGGGGAGGTGGGGAAAGGTGCTTCTGTTTTTTAAACGTGCATTTTGCATTTTTCTCTTCTGTTTCCAGCTGTTGTAGTTTCCCCTTCTCTTTACCTTCTCCTAGCAACTAAATATCCTATAATCTTGCCCTTCATGCTGGCTTTGAAGGCCTCCCATGTGTTCATTGCTGTAGTATCCAGGATGGGGTTTCCTAAGAAAGTGGCAGTCTTCACCTTGGTCCAAGTGAGACATTCAAAATCTTAAGCCAAGAGAGTGTCCAGCAACCAGGAGGGGGAGACAGGGTTGGGTAAACCCCAAAGCAGCATGAGTTGGACTGGGGCACAGTCAGATATGACCATAGGTAGCATTGCAAAATTCACTGCAGCTTGGGTGATGCATGGGGATGTAATCCAGAAATCTATTTAACTGTATGAGCTGTGCACCATGGAATAGTAGGAGCAGTCCCTAGCCCTGGGGTGTAAAGCTCTCCAGATGTCAGTCATGCACTGGTCTTCCATTAGCTGTTGAAGAGCAAGGTGTCCCTTAACATGCGAGTCTAGTGCACCCTATCCCCTAGTCTAATATAGTGGCAGGGAAGGTTAAGTAGAAAAGGTCAGCGTTCAGGAAATATAAGGAAACACAGAAGAAGCAGGACAGAGAACTTTATCAGTTAAAGCAGAAAGAGGCTGGGAAGGCAGTCAGAATAGCAAAGTACCAAACTGGGGAAAGGATAGCCAATTCTGTTAAGAAGGGGGATAAGACCTTTTATAGGTACATTAGGGAGCAAAGAAAGACCAAAGGAGGGATACTGAAGCTTAATAAAGGGAGGAATGTGGGTAGAGGGTGACAGTGAAAAGCAGGGATACTGAACGAATATTTCTCGCTCAGTATTCACAAAGGAAAGAGGAGGGAGTTACCTAAACCAAACAAGAGAAACACTCTGGAAGACGGGGTCATACCAGTCCATTTAGAAGAAAGGGTTCTGAAAGAACTAATAAAATTGAAGGTGGACAAAGCAATGGGGCCTGATGGGATTCACCCAAGAATTCTAAAAGAACTAAGGGTAGAACTAGTGACACCGCTGACTACTCTCTTTAACAAATCATGGGAGGATGGGGTGGTACCCGAGGACTGGAGGAGGGCAGATGTGATTCCTCTTGACAAAAGTGGGAGCAGGACAGAGGCAGGAAACTACAGACCAGTTAGTTTGACCTCAGTGGTAGGGAAAATGATGGAATCACTTCTGAAGGAAAGAATTGTTGAGTACCTTGAGGCCAGTGGGGCACAGGACCCAAGGCAGCATGGATTCATGATGGGAAGGTCATGTCAGATGAATCTAATAGATTTCTTTGACTGGGTGACCAAAGTAGTAGACCAGGGAGGGGCTGTGGACATGGCCTACCTAGATTTTAGCAAGGCATTTGATACAGTCCCACACAAAAGATTAATACACAAGATAGCCAGCCTTGGAGTGGGTCCCAAGGTGGTAGCCTGGATGAAAATTGGCTAGACAACAGGACGAAGGTAGTAGTAAATGGAGTACACAGTGAAGAAAGGAGGGTTACTAGCGGGGTACCGCAGGGTTCAGTACTGGGACCGGTCCTTTTTAATGTCTTTATAAGTGACATTGCAGAGGAACTGGAAGGAAAAGTATGTCTCTTTGCAGATGACACAAAGATCTGCAACAGGGTTGATACACAAGATGGAGTGGAGAGGATGAGAAGGGACTTGGCAAGGTTGGAGGAATGGTCAAATGTATGGCAGCTCAGATTCAATGCAAAGAAGTGCAAGGTAATGCACATGGAAACAAAACCCAGGGAAGGTGTACACAAAGGGGTGAGATACTGACAACAGTAAAATAGAAAGGGACCTGGGGTAATTATATCAGATGACCTAAAGGTGGGCAAGCAATGTGAGAAGGCAGTAAGGAAGGCTGGGGGATACTGGGATGCATAGGAAGAGGCATCAATAGTAGAAAACAGGAAGTTGTTATCCCTCTGTACAGGCAGTTGGTGAGACCCCATCTGGAGTACTGTGTGCAGTTCTGGAGACCCCATCTCCGCAAAGACATAGACAGAGTGGAGGCTGTCCAGAGGAGGGCAACCAAAATGGTGCAGGGTCTGCACCAGAAGACATACTGAAGAAAGACTAAAGGAGCTTAATATGTATACCCTTGAGGAAAGAAGGGAGAGAGGGACATGATAGAAACTTTCAAGTACCTCAAGGGAATCAACAAAGATCAAGAGGGCAGCATCTTCCAGAAAAAGAGATGTGCAAGAACAAGGGGGCACAATTTGAAGATAGAGGGGGGACGGCTCAGAGGTAATGTGAGGAAGTATTTTTTCACTGAGAGGGTTGTGGATGCATGGAACAGCCTCCCTGAGGAGGTCGTGGAGTCAAGAACAGTGGGGAACTTCAAGAATGCATGGGACAGGCATAAGGCAGTCCTAGTGGGGGGTAGGAGGAAGTAAGCTGTTGGTTAACTAGGATCTGCAGCTTATCTGTTAGGTAGGAAAATGGGCAGACTAGGTGGGCCAAGCGGTCCTTATCTGCCGTCAAATTCTATGTTTCTATGTTTCTACCCAAACTCTTGTCTACAGTTGGCTCCAAAGTCACATTAAAGTCCCCTTCCAGGATAATTGGAATCCCGCCCTGGGGCAAGTTAATGTGTGGGCAACCCCATGAGAAAATTCTAGATCATCCTCATTGGGGGCATTCAAATTCCCTAGCAATATGCAACCTTTGGAGTGTTTAAGAACACATAAACCCATCTGTCAATGCATTCTGCTTTGGTAGAGATGTGGGTCCACAGGGGGTGTTTATGTATTAGAATTGCCTCCCCTTTCTTCTTAATCGGGGCTAAGGTGTGAAACACCTGACCAACACAGTCCCTGCATAGTAGTGTGCTTTCTTTGTTGCTCAGTATGATTTCATGCAATAAGCCCAGCTGAGTTTTAGCCCACTTAAGGTAAGTTAGAACTTTTTTCCTTTCTACAGGTGTATTCAACCCATTTACATTCCTGGTGTAACATTATACATCAGCCATTATCGGGGGGTAAGTGAGCCAGTAAGGAGATGAATAAGAATCTGACAATAGGAGACTGAGGTGAATACCAGTAGGAGGTGTTGAGTACCACCCAAGAAGAGAATACGTAGATAAAAGCATTAAGATTGGGAAGCTGCAGAGTTCCAAGGCCTTGCTTCCTTGCCTTAGTTGTGCAGTGTATCTGGGTCCGAACACGATTCTGCTGGAAGGGGTAGGACCAGTGCACTGGAGTCATTAACACTAACAATCCCAGTTCAGACATATATTTGTAAAACCTTTCCAATCAATGTACCAAATGTTTACACCACCATGAGGAATGATTAGGTAACATTAAAAACAGTCCCTGTGAAAACAAACAAAACCAGTAAAAAAAAAACATTGCAAACTATATAGATAGAACACAAGAGTGTGGCAGAGGAGGCAAAGGTATATATGCTCATCTGCTCGAAAGAGCTACGCAAGACCCACCTTTGCTCTCTTGTGGGCTTGGTCTACAACTTCAGGGAGGGGGAAATTAGGGTAGGATCTATAGCTACCACCAGGACTTCTGTTAGAGGCTATCCACATCTGCCATCCCTGGATGAGTCTCCTTTTAAAGTGCCTTACCAGGCATTCAGTAGCCGTACCAGTTTTGGTGTGGCCCCCAGGATGGCAATATGAGTTATATAGGGCAACCACCCTGTGCTCATACAAGAAAGTGAGTATACAGTGTATACTTAGTCCCAGTCAAAGAAATGTGCAAATGTACATGCAGTGCCATGGAAAGGGGGGCCTACAAATAGGCTAGTTAAAAGAACACTTTTCTCAGCAGACCCTATTAGTCTAGATTACATGTTCAAAGGTTGACGTGGGAAGTAGCTACTCTTAAGTCCTCCCCCTTCCCCAAAGCACTCATTTGGGGAGCACCTGCATTAAAGCTGGGAGGCAGGTTCCCCCACTTTCAGCTTCACATGCAGTGTAACCAAAAAGCTAGTCAAACATATAGCCCAGACCCTGTACAAAACTATAGCCTGGATGCTTAGTGAAGCAGTCGGCATGTGCGCCAGGGATAGGATGGGGGAAGCTGCAATATACACATCAAATGGTGGGTGGCCTGAGCATGACAAGTTGCCAGGGCATACCTGCACGGTGGCATTAATGGTACTGATGGGGCTCAATTTGAAATACAGGCTGCTCACGGTGACCAAAACTTAATGGTCTTGGACATTGGACCTCAAGAGGCAGCATTGGTGCCTCTCCTTTAAACATATTCTCAAAGTAAATGATCAAACAGCAAACAAAGTCCCAGGGTGATAATTGTAACCTAAAGTACCTAGATAGAGGTGCCTTGCATCCATATTCAAGAAAAGATGGGGAAGAGTCCCCATCAAGGCATATGGGGTGAAAATAACACTTGCCACTAATCTGAGAGAGTTGAGGATATCCGTGGTACAGAGTACCCTGCCCCTATATCCATGGGATATACTGTGCATCAACAGGGTCTCTACATCCAAACCCCCCAACCCAGGCCCATCTTAACCTCAGTAGGTAAACAAATACACCACTTATCTGATCAGCCTAGAGCTGTGGAAGCTGGTGGCTCCATCTTCTGGCATTCTTGATTCATAGCCACAGCAGACAACACCAGTGTTGCATTAATAGCATCGGGTGCTTCCCCTGGGGCCTGGTACAGTTTGGAGGAAGATGCAATATCTTCTGTTGTCCAGTCTGTGGCTGAAGACTGGCCCAAGATGGGAGCTGGATCTTCATACTGTGACCTTGGGAGTGTAGGAGGCTGAATGAGAGCAGAGAGCAGCATACCTGTTCTGTGTGGCACATTTTCAAAAGGAAATAAGGTCAGTCCAATGGCAATCGCTTCCACTGTGGCTCCTGGTACAATGTCTAGGCTGTGGATGATTTCTCCTATTATGGGTTGTCTGCATAGATCTTTTCTGTTGCACCAAGGAAGGGCCCAGTTGCCCTCATCCATTCCATCTTCTCTGACTTACATGTCCTTAGATTGCTGGTCCCTGGGGGTGCCTCTTGCTATCACGAATAAAAGGATTCCTGTCTCTCTAAAAGGCTCCTGTGTGTAAAAGGTTTGGGATACTGACTGACTCAAACACAGATGCTTTTTCTTCCAACAGCTTCTTTATTGGGAAATTCCAATGTAAAGTAAGGAAATCAAAGTAAAAAGGCGGACTGAATTCGTCAAAATAAAAATAACAAGCATTCAAGGAGCATAACACAAACATCAGCGATGCAGCTTCAAAACGATCCAAGTCTTGTGTAGTAAGAATCCATAGTCACTAGAGCACTAGCTAGGGTGTATACACTTCAGCACCCTTGAACACATCTGCCTTCTCTCAGAAGAGAGCGGCTATATATATAATGTGACTATGCCTGATTGGCTAGAGGACTTGTCACTCAGCCTGCTTGAAATAATTATTACAGGAAAATACACATTTTCATCCCAAACAGGCTTAGGTAATGTTTCACAGAAATATTTCATTTATGTAAAGGCTTCATAATCATTTATTTCATTTCTGGGTCTAAAACTTCAGACTTCAAGGGATTAGCCCCACCTCTTGTTTTCATTCTCCATAAAATATATAACAAAATGGCCGGTCGGCCCTTAGAGAGAAAACCCAACACATAGAGAACTCTTCCAGTTTAGAGCAGGTAAAATTCTGACTCTGATTCTTGTCCTGTTATTTTTATTCTATCCCATTTTTGAGGGATTCTTGATGTGATGGCATTATTTACAAGCTTAAAACAACATGTTTAAAATGCTGCCTGCTGAGCTGTAGTTATTAGAACACAGCTCAGCCAAAAACAGCTGACGAAATGTATGTGTTGTTTTAAGCTTGCTCTGAAGGTAGGCGGACAGGCGCTTTAGCGGAAAAGATGTGGTAATGGAAAACAATGTGGAAAACAACCCACCAGCGTTTTGGCATAGAAAAGCTGTTTTGAGCTTTTTACGGTGTTTACGAGCTGCGCGACCATGCGAACATTTGTGCAGCTCATTAAAAAAAGCCGAGATGGAGCGTCTCGAGATTATGCGTGATTCTTGAATGGAATTTAATCTACTAATACCCTACCAGTAAAAGAAGACATTTCCTTGGCATTTTAGCCACAAAGGGGGTGATTTTAAGTATATTTATTTTACAAACAAAATACGACATTTTCCTTTTTATTTAAAGGGGCCATGGCAAATTCAGGAGAGGACTTGAATACAATGGAAGACAGCGTTATCTTTCCTAATGGGTAGTGCTTGCTGGAATTCCGATATAATGACTAGCAGAAAAAAGAGGGGGGGGGTTACAACAAAACAAGGACAGAAAAGAAGGGAAAAAACAAAAATGCATAGGTGGCCAGTCTATGCACATACAGGACAGCACATAAACAATACACATATATGAGAGACACATAAGGAAGGGGCTAGTCACAACGCAGCAACAGTACCTCCTTAGGAATACAATAGCTTTCACACCCTTTGACATTCTCCTCCCTGCTCAAGAAAAAAAAAAAAGGGTTGTTCAGAACATGTTTGTCTGAATACAAACATGTACATATTTTTTTTTTTGAAGTACAGATCGCTTACAGGTAAGAGATGGAGCCAAAGCCCACCCACTCCTCAGGCTCCACCTCGGGGTCCCAAACACAATTCCCTTTTACCCCAGTGAACACTACCTCCCTGTTCACTGATGTAAAAAGGTAAAAGAAAACATCATTTGATTATTTCTGTACTATATCCCGAGGTCTGTCATAAACTACAGCTTAGCTATTGTCATAGCCATATCTGGATAGAAAGTCTGCATTTTTATGTTCTATTCCTTTTCTATGTTTTATTTTGAAACAGTACGGCTGCAATGTCAAGTACCATCGCATTATGCGGGGGGTTTTATCCTTCATAACATTGAGCCAACACAGTGGGTTATGATCTGTCCATAATTCGAACTCTGCACCCCATAAATAGAATCGTAGAGCTTTGATAGCCCAGCGTATTGCTAGGCATTCTTTTTTCAGTGGTAGAATATCTAGTCTCCCTTTCATGTAACTTCCTACTGATGTATATTATAGGATGTTCTTCACCCTTGATTACCTGTGACAATACCACTCCTATGCCATAGTTTGATGTATCTGTTTGAAGAATAAAGGGGAGTGTAAAGTCAGGGTTACGTAACACTGGTGAAGAGCATATTAATGCTGTGATTGTAGAAAATGCTTCCTCACAAGCCGGAGTCCAAATCACTTTTTCAGGGTGTCTTTTTTTGTTAAATCAGTAAGAGCATTAGCTGTTATAGCAAAAGTCGGTATAAATCTCCTATAATAACTAGCGAGCCCTAAAAAGGATCTCACATCTTTTTTTGTTATTGGACGAGGGCTATTAGCTATTGCTTCAATTTTAGACCTAACAGGTTTTAATACACCCCTCCTATTTGGAATCCTAGATATTCCGTCTCTTGCATAGCCAGTGAGCATTTGGATGGGTTGATGGTAAAGCCTACAGAAGTTATAGTACTTAATACAGTGGTTAGGTGTTTTAAATGGTCGGACCAGGTGTTACTGAAAATGACTACATAGTCCATATAGGCGGCGCTATACTTAGCATGTGGTAGGAGGAGTTTATCCATAAGTCGCTGGAAAGTCGCTGGGGCTCCATGGAGCCCAAACGGCATAACAGTGAAGTGAAACAGACCAATAGGAGTACTAAAGGCAGTTTTTTCCTTGTCATCAGTATCTAAAGGAATCTGCCAGTAACCTTTGGTCAAATCAAGGGTTGTAATGTATCGGGCTTTTCCTAGATGGTCAAGGATATCGTCAATGCGAGGCATTGGATAGCTGTCAAATTTTGATATCTCATTTAATTTCCTGAAATCTAAACAAATCTGAACCCCATCTTCCTTTTTTCCAACCACAACAATAGGAAAGTTCCACTCACTGTGGGAAGGTTCTATGATTAATAGCTGTTGCATTTTACTTAGTTCCTGTTCCACCTCGCTTCTTAAGCGTTCAGGTATTCTGTATGGTCTTTGCCTTACAGGAGATTTCTGAGTGGTGTTGATGTGATGTATTACTCCCTTTACCTTCCCAGGTTTTTCCCGTAAAACATTCTGAAAATGGTTGTAATACAGTATAAAGCTCCGCTACCTGTTGACTGGTAAGCTGGGGATTTACTCTTAACTCATTAACCCCTTCTGGTTTTGATTCCAACCGCTGGTATACTAAATCAAGTTCACTGGTGGGGTTTTCAGGGTGTATGTAACCCACAAAGCAGTCTTTTCTTTCAACCCATTTCTTTAACAAATTAACATGGTATATATTGTTTTTTTTCTTTTTATCTGATAAGGCCACTTGATAGGTTACAGGTCCTGTCCGTTTAGAGATAGTATATGGTCCTTGCCATGTCATATATAGTTTATTATCTGAAGATGGCAATAATAACAATACCTTGTCACCTTCTTGAAATTCTTTGGTTCCCGTCCCCTTATCATAATGTATTTTCTGAATACCTTGTTGTTTAATGTTAGTCTGGTGGGCAATTCCTATATATTTAGCTATCTTATTCCTAAGATGGCAAATATAATCGTTGAGGATCTGACCCGGGGATGCTTGCCCTTCTTCCCACCTTTCCTTCATAAGATCCAATGGACCTCGTGGATTACGTCCGTACAGGAGTTCGAAAGGTGAGAACCCAGTGGAAGCTTGGGGCACCTCCCTATAGGCAAACATTAAGTATGGTAATAGTGTGTCCCACCTACAGCCTTCTTCCTGACAGAACTTTCGTAACATTTTTTTGAGGGTCTGGTTGAATCGTTCAACCAGACCGTCAGTTTGTGGATGGTAGGGAGTGGTATGTATGGCAGTGATACCCAGAATATCATATAATCGTTTTAGTAACACTGAACAAAAATTGCTACCCCTGTCTGTCAGGATTTCCTTAGGTATACCTATTCTACTGAATAGTTTACCCAGTTCCTCCGCTATTTTTGGCGCAGTAACCTTGCGTAGGGGTATTGCTTCTGGGTATTTAGTCGTGTAGTCACAGATTACTAATATGTATTGGTTACCCTTCGAGCTTTTAGGAAGGGGGCCCATGACATCCATAGCAATCCGTTCAAAAGGAGTGGCTATCAGAGGTAAAGGTATTAAGGGGACTTTATCCTTCTTCCCCAATTGGGCAACTTTTTGGCACTCTGGACAACTTTGACAAAATTCTGCCACCTGCTCATGAATACCAGGCCAAAAGAACCGGCATAATAGGCACCCTAATGTACGATCTCTACCCAGGTGTCCAGCTAACGGTATGTTGTGGGCTAATTCTAACAGTTGTTGCCTATATTGTTGTGGCACTAACAACTGATTTACAACTTCTCCACTTTTTGGATTAACACATCTCTTGTATAATAGACCATTATTCATTTTATAATTCTCAGACCCTGTAACATCAATCACATGTTCACATGGGAAAAACAGTTTTGTAAACTGGGATCATGTTGCTGTGCAGTTCTAAAGTCTATTGTTGAAATAACAGAGTCTGTGTCAGTTTTACTTTCCCTTTTGCCCCTTTGAGTCCATTCCCACTTTTCTCTTCTTTTCTGGGCCTTTTATTTTATTTTTGTCTTGGACTCCCCAAATATTTCATCAGCAAAAGGGAATACCTGACCCAACTTATCATTAGTTTGAGATCTAGTAACTATTGCTGCAACATTACCAGTTAATAGGGTCTGAAAATCAGGATAATCATGCCCAATAAGTATAGGAACAGGTAGATGAGGAACAGCACCTACCCGTACAGAATGTGTCTGTCCCCATATGATTATGTCCAAATTATAGAGAGGGTAATGGTGGGTATCTCCATGAATACAAACTACCTCAGTCCTCTATGGTATCTGGTCAGACCTTGATCCAATAGGGCTGTCTGTACTAGAGTCTGTCTGCTGCCTGAGTTGAGAAGGCCACATATCGTGTCTCACCAATTTGAACAGGCAACATATATTGACCCCAATTGGCCAATGCTAAATGGGAGGTTTCAATCTTTTCTTGGGGCAAAATTTGCAATATGGCCTTTCCTCTACACTCTCAGCAGATAACATCTGGATTATAAATTTAGGGTCTTGGAAAGACTTTAGTGCCTGTTGAGGAGCATAGGAGCTACAGTTGAACTACCTTGTCTGGAAATAGGGGGTTGGTGTCCAGGTAACGTGGTTCCCTTAGGTCATGAGGGCCGGGCTGCCATGAAGTCCTCTGCCAGGTGGATTGCTGCATCTGAAGTCTCGGGTCGGTGCTCCTTAACCCAAAGTTGGACCTCCTGAGGTAAAATCTTGATGAATTGTTCTATCACAATGGTTTCTAAAATCTGATCCACTGTCCGAGTAGTAGGTTGTAACCATTTTCGGCATAAGTCTTTAAACGGATGTAGGCGCCTGTGGGTTATCAGCAGCAAGGCCAGTTAGTGGGGGCGATATACATCTACCTTACTAATGCCTTCGATACTGTCTACCACACTACTGCTCAACAAACTCTTCACCACAGTGCTGTCAGCTGAAGCTGTTAGTTGGTATAAAAGTTACCTTGGAAACAGATTGCAACAGGTCAAAATCAATGAGGTCCTCTCTGAGAGCAGGCAAGTGCACATGGGTGTTACACAAGGCTTTTATTTTTTATTTTATTTAGCTTTTGTTGACTGGGTAAGTGCACTAGACAAATCCTGCCTATTTTCAGGCACAGGGGGATACAGATGAATGCCAACTGACCTTGAACCAGATTAAGCTTAATTATAGGGCCCCTACTTTTTATTCATTTCCTTAACCACCTCCCCCTAGCCTGCACTAAAAACATACTTCTCTATGCGGATGATGATGTCATTTTTCTTGTAAACCTGATCTGCACCAACTGGAAACACAACTCCAGCAAAACGTCTCATCAGCCGAGACCTGGTTCTCTGAGTACAAGCTCCTGACAAACTACAAAAAAACTAAGACCATGTTATTCATGAACCCCCACAGCAAGCATAAAGCACATCAGCTTACAATTTGTAACAGCTTGCAAAGCTCATTAGAACAGGTGAATACATTCAAATATCTAGGGGTAACCCTTGATAGCTCCCTGTCCTTTGACAATCACGTTAACCATGTTGTGAAGTTTATCAATACTAGAACTGGCCATCAATATAGGCACCATCATTGCATGAACCCTGATGTGCTTTGCATTGCAGTGAACAGCTCAATCCTTTCTATTATCAGTTATGGTTTGGTGTTGTATGGTGCTGCCTCTGACATGACTCTTGAAAGAGTCAGCACTGCATTAATAAATCCTGCAGGCTAATCACTGAGGACACTGGCTTACCCATACCTGTGTCTTGTACACCCAGACCAAGTGGCTGCACCTGAAGGGCATTATAATATACCTGGTCTGCCTTCTGGGGAAAAAAAGTTGCCTAGGTTTAACTCCCTCCTGTTATCCAGAACCTCCTCAATCCTGCTACTAATCCCCACAGATGCACAGTATGTCTAGGCAGGCCATTGTAGTCCCCTTCTGCCATACATCTCAAGCACAGTGATCTTTTGCCTACCACATTCCAAATTGGCTAAATGGCCTCCCCTCTGGCTTAATGGCTGAACCCAAGCTTGGACAATTCAAGAGAAAACTTCACCAACACCTCACCCCTCTCTGTAGCTGTGACTGCAACCCAAATTATCCCTTTTCCCCTGCATCCCACCGACACTCTTGTCCTGACTACTCCTCCCACTCACCTCCAACCCCCCTTGCCCCCTCCTTCACTTTCACCCTCTACTACATACACTGCTCAGCCTCTCCCTTCATGCACCCTGCAATCTGACAAGGTCAACTTTGACTGATTCATTTCTGACTGCAAAAATGTATATAACTAATTACTGTAAAAATGTACATAACTAATTCAGTTTTGTCATACACACATATTGTAACCTGCTACTTGTCATGTTCCACCTTATGTGACTTGTGCTTTGTATGATGTGGGACCTTTGTAAATGAGCTGATAACTCAAAGGTATTGTCCAAGAAAATATAAATAAATAAATAAATCCTGAACCACAATACTTGCCATTGCTGCCAACCAATGTGATAGAGTGCCAACCAAGTTGACAAGTTCAACCTGCTCTCTAGAAAGTGAAGAAGGGAACTCGCAGCCCTTCTCCTACTTAAATACCCTCACCTTGCCAGCCCCCCTTTTCCTTCCACCAGTCCCTGCTTTGACTCTCACGCTCCACCCTCTTTTGTTTCATACTTCATCCCACAGTTCCCTACTGAATATCCTCCCATAATCATCCTTCGTATCCTACATCCTCCTCCCCTCCCCTTTCTATGTTACCTAAGCTGACACACCCTGCAATTTTGGCAGGAAACTCCTAACGATAGGACTTGTCTTTTTATCTGGCAAGCCACCTCATCAGGTTAAGCCTGCTCCCTCATACCATCAGATAAAAATACTTAATACTTTTGTCTCCATTGAGTTTTGGGTGGAGATGGGGAGGAATATAACAATTCAAAGAGTAAATAACATCAGCAAAAGGTTATTCTGATCACCACTCTTGTTTAGCAATTGCTGCCAGCCAGGATTTCCAGGTGTCAGCCTTTTCTTAGAAGGTCTGTAATTGCTGCCTTATCACAAGATAACCCCAATGTCTGGATTTGATTAGTAGAAATTATGCTATTTCAGCAGTATCATGTGACCCCTTCCCAGTTATAGTCTCTTATTTTATGAAAATTGATTTGCAATACTGACAATAGAGCATAGTAGTTTTTTATGTCACCTATCCCGACTCCTGCATCTGCATTGTTTACAAAGACACATATTGTCTGCATATGCAGTTGCTGATACCTGTTTGTATTTTCAAAATGAGCCTTAGGACAGGGTCCTGGCTTAGAATATATAAAGGGGATCAGCATGCACCACTGTAAAACCCTCTTCTGATGGGGATTCTATTTTCTCTCAGACTTCCACTAGTGTTTGGAATAAGTGCTGCTTTGTTGTACAGCATTTTATCCATTTTAGAAATTGCTCTGGAATGCCATTTTTTTTGCTAAACAGAGAACAGATTGTAACAAAATACTCTATTGAAGCTTTGTGGTGATCAATGAATGAAATTAACTGTTTAACAAGATTTTTCACCCTTTATGAACACTTTCCTGTGTCAATATCAGATTATCATAAATGCTTCTACCCTCTAGTAAATAAGTGTTAACGGGGTTATTAGATGTTGTACAGTTCCTACCAGATGAATGATCAACATTTTTGTTAAAATTTTACAACCATCATTTAGAAGATATATAGTGTGATTAATCTGTATGCCGTCTGGGTTGCAATGTTTAAATAAAATTATTTGTATAACTTTACAAAATAACTGCTTTGATTTTCAAATTACAAACAAAATATGATGATGTGGTTACAATGAGAATGGCATGAAAAGCATACAGTAAGTTGATTGCACACAGTGGCAAAACATTGTACATGGAGGACAAATAAAGAAATCATCTCTGCAAATTAGAGAAACTCAAAAAGTTCATAGTGAGGAAGGATAAGCTGGTACATAAAGGAGGAAGCAAAACAGGTTGATAACTAAACAAGGTTGCTGGAACTATAAAGTTAGGGAGGAGGGAGAGGAAAGGGGTGATTAAAAACTAGGCAATGGTGAGGAACAGTTCAGGAAGAGTGTCAGCAGGACCAGGTGGAGGGATGAGAGTTTTGCTGGCATCTAATAAAGGGAGGGACAGAAAGATGAAGGTGGATAGATGGTTTCATAGGAAAGGGGAGGATTATGAGAATGCAGATTTTCTGGCTGAGGAGTGTGGGGGGATGCATGGGTTCATGGAATGCAAAGAATAGGAGAGGAGGAGAGGATGGGTAGAGGATATGGGATAGGTATGAGGAGAGTTCTGCTGTCAAACCATTGAAACCTAGAGCTGTTTGATTTTTTAACTGTTTAATTGGTGATACAATTTTCTCTATACTGACAAACTGGATTGTTAATATTTTACTTCTTTTGTGAAATCCAGGATGTCAGTCTCTGATAAAAAAAAAATCTTGTAGCCATTCTGAAGTACATGCCTTCCTTCTAAACATGTATGTCATATATGTTTTACTACTTGCAGAATTTTATTTCTTGCAATAATCAGTTGTTTGTTTTCATCCATAAGACTTTCCATCACCTGCTTATTAATCCTTTCGTTACAGTTTTCAAAAATGCCGTCACTGCATACCTTATCCTGAGCCCCAAATCTATGCTCAATCAATAATGTAGTGGCTCACTGTACCTGAATTTCCTGCATTTCTCATTTAATCTCTAAGTGGCATCCTAAGGTTCTTTCCCTAACTAGCCTGTGTTGGTATTCCTTATAACTGCATCTCTTGAGGTCTAAGTGCCTATGATAGGTTTGTATTTTATTCCTTGAATTTGCCTTCCTTTGTAATAAAGATTGTTCAATTATATCTACCCAAGCTGCATCTGCTGCTATTTTCAAAGCAGAAATGTGTCCAAGCCTTTTAGACCATTTATTAGATGGCATAACAGTGTCCAAAGTTTGTGTCCAAAATGGATGCAATTGTACTTGCATCCAGATTTGATGCAATTGTGTCCATTTTTTGCCTCAGATTTTGATGTATTATAAATGGACACAACTTCAGAAAATAGCATCATGGGTGTCTCAGTGCAGGAAAATGGATGCAGATGCAAAGACAGCAACACAGCATGCATTTGCATCTGCATCCAGTCCTTTGAAATCTCCCTCATGTCATTTTTAATCCTCCCAACATGTTTCTAAGTTATCATACAAAAATATAAACAGACCACTTCTCTCAGTGCAGTTTAGCCCCTGCAAGTATATTTTAAATCAAGGATGGAAATGAGAAAGGAAAGTGTGACCCACTGGGAATTGAACCTCAGACCTCTGGTTTGCCTTTCCAGCACTCTAACCATTAAGCTACAGGGTCCCATGGCCAGAGTGCCTGAGGAATGTCCTTAAATCCACACATTCCTTTCTCAAGTGTGTTGCATAATCCTGCAACTAGGAATATATCAGAAATATAAACAGACCACTTCTCTCAGTGCAGTTTAGCCCCTGCAATGCATATTTTAAATCAAGGGTGGAAATGAGAAAGGAAAAGTGTGGCCCACTGGGAATTGACCCCCCGTTAGAAATGAAGTCCTATACCTTCTCATAACTCTGTGTCCACAATCATTTTCATTAAGAAGTTTGAATCACAAACCATCTGAGAAGTACAACATTCAAGCTTTTCAGTTGACCCACCCCAACACACACATGATCACCTTTGAGAATGTTAATAGGGTTTAAATTGTTTACTAGGTTACTAGGTGATGAAGACATAAGAAGGATGAGGCCCATCGTGAATGTCTCCCACATCTATGTGGGCATATTAGTTATATTCCTTACCCTAATTAAGGTACTTATCAATTCTATTTTTAAAGATGTT
The DNA here is from genome assembly GCA_016271365.2 of Neoceratodus forsteri. NCBI lineage: Eukaryota > Metazoa > Chordata > Ceratodontiformes > Ceratodontidae > Neoceratodus > Neoceratodus forsteri. The sequence continues at coordinate 1,067,871,707 of CM028132.1, read as the reverse complement.
GAAATGTGTTACTTCTACTACATGCTGAGGGAGTGAGTTCCATAGCTTTGCTGATCTCATGAGGAAATAGTTATTCTTTTTTGTGAATGTGCTCTTGGGATAAATAGTTGCTGCTTATGACTCCTGCGGTTTGCAGTACATATTGTAAACCCAAGCCCACATTGAAATTTGAGAACTGGGTTATGAAGCATCCTAAAAAGCTGCAGAAGGTCACCTCTACTCCTTCTTTCTTCAAGAGTTACTAAACCTGTTTTTGAACAAGTCAATTTACAGTGTGTTTGCTTGGAGGGCATAAACATTCATGGTTCTCATTCTTTTTCCTTCAAAGATAAATTCAAGGAGTAGAGCTCTCCCCAGGTAAATATTTCATACCCTTGGTACTGGAAAATCAGTGTCTCTGGACATGGCACCTACTCCATCAAAGGCATTATATCCAGATGACCAGAAGGAAGTTCCCCAGACCCTCAGATGTTTTGCCTTGTTGATTTCATATAACAATCCTATTCTAGTTCCCTGTAGGATAAAAATATCTAGAGGTACTGTAGCCTTTTTAGAATTGAGAAAGTGAGCAGCCTTCATTTTGGATTTTTGACAATATTTACATTTAGTGCTTATACTCTAACAGTAATTGAATATCAGTATTCATTATGTAAGGAAAATGAAGGCAGTGTTTAGGGGAGGGCTTCTCATAATTATTGATTTTCATTTGTATGTACAGTATTCCTCCAGTGGTCTTGGATGTGGGACAACCATTCCTCTTTTTGGATTTCTTAGATTCCTAGATGACTGTGAGTCACGTGATGTACTGTTGCTAGTGAGTACTTGCTCTTGCTTGCTCTGTTCCCCACCCGCTTATTTTCTATAACAAATTATATTAAACCTTGAGTGTATTCCATAGAAAGGCTTGCAGTTGACTCGCCATCATTGCTGGACCTCAGGGTGTTGGTTTGGCACCAGGAAATGGACACAGAAAAAAAAATTCACCTATGCGCCATATGCCTCTATCCACTGCAGACAAGGGCTCTAAGAGGTCGAAAGCCCAGTCCTCTTTGAATGTACGGTCAGCTTCTGGTTCTACAGCTCTAACAGAGGAGTGCTTCTTGTTGGAATTGTCACTGTTAAAGGAAGCCCTGCAACATATCATGGATGAATTAAAGAAAATCTGTATCGATAATGAGGCCCTGGCTAAATGGGTTATGGATTCAGAAGTACACATGAGTTCCCTCGATAACTGGAGGGATTGGATGGAGCCAGAGCTAGTGACATTGTGGCAGAAGGTGACCCAGCCTATAAGAGAGGATGGAAGATCTCAAGGGGCACAACTGGTGAAATAATGTTGTGATTTTGGGTTTGCTGGAGGGAGCGGAGGGACTGAACTTTCTACTATTTGCTCTTAAGTTGTGTGAAAAAGTAGCTGGCCCATCACCCAATGGTCCAGCCTACATCAAAGAACATGCTCATCAGTCCCTCAGTCCCAAGCCTCCAGCTGATGCTGCCACATGACTATTTATATTTAAGTTTTTAAATTATCTCAACAGGTAGCATTTGCTCTCAAAGGTAAAAGAGCTGAAAGAGGCCTTCCTGGGATCAAAACAGGCTTGGTATAGTACAGGACCTGCCATCAACTGTATGGCAGAAAAGGGTGGCATACAATCCTTTGATCTCAAGCTGGATTTGCAGTCAGCATTGGCTTCAAGATGATTTACCCTACATATCTTCAGTTAAGTTTTCAAGGGACACAGAAAAGATTTGAGACCTTTGATGAGGCAAAGAAAGGGCTCCCAAGTTTGTTTCCCAATCTTTTTAAGTCGGTGCTTGACTTTACCAACACACTGAGGAGTAGTCCCAACTCTAATAGTTTGGGAGTTCTTTGGGCTCTCTGGTTCCACTGAGCATATAAAGTCTGAATGGAGAGCACAGATATCTGGTTATGAAGATTGAATACTTTTTTGTGTTAGTGACTGTGCTTACTAGATGACATGAGCATCTAATGGTCTATGTTAGATGAGGTTAAGAATTTTGATGGACATAGTTTTCTTTGGAGTTCCTTTGTTTCCATGGCACATGTCTACCCCAGTGGTTGTCTTGTGGAGTGAGCTGGCAAGTGTCTCATCGGTATAACTATCGTTGCTTGCTATTCTACTGATTGCCGGGGGTTAATTAGTTGAGGAAGAGCAGAAGTCTCCACAATCTTCCTGTATATTTTTTGTTTGTACTAAGATATGCACCAGTGTGAAACTGACAATCAAATGATGGACTTAATGGACTGATGAGTGATTTACCCACAACTAGAATGTGATAACACCTTCTGTTTTGCTTCCCCTCTTTTTTCTTTTTTTTCTGTTTGCAGGGGGATTTGATCTGTGGCTTGTTTAATTAGTTTTGTTCCAGAGCTTGACTGGCTTACATGGGGACATCAAGGGACTGCTAACGGAGCATGATTCTGCTAGATGTAATTAGCAGGTTTGCAGCGCTGTACCCAGACCTTTCCTTTAAGTCTGCCATGGAACTTAGCTACTCAAAACCGTTGATATGGCTAATATGTGAATGGACTATGTCATCACTCATCAGGGAAAACAAGTGAATTGCTCCACAGCAGTGTCGGCAGTTGATGGTGTAACACTCTAATTCCAGGATGAGCCATGGCTTGAAGTATATACAGTCTCGACTGGACTTTTGGAATTGCTTTGCTCATTGATTATTTAGTGAACAGTTTTTTCTCCTTGGTTGTTCTGAATGGTAGTGTGATGAAGAAAATTTACTGGTGAGTCCTATCTGGACAATGTGGTTTAACAATCTGGGAACATTTGATGAAGCAATAGGGGGCTATAATGGAGGTGGGATGGCAAATGTGGTCTGGGTGTGTTGGGTGTTATATTGGAAGTCCAGTGACTTGGTTATAAGAGATACATGGGTTTAATTATTTTAATGTTCTCACTTGTTCGAGGATTTTTGGGACTAGATACTTTTCATGTATGTAGTTTTATAGCACTTAAAAGACAGTTTTCGGGACATTCATCCTTTAGATTATGCTTAACACTTTATAGATATCATTTGTGAGTTCTCAAAATATTGCTTTTATACTGATTAGGACTTAAACAGTGCTATAGCTTTCTGTTCCAGGTTGCTTAAAGTATTTTGTTATAATGCTTTTTAGGATGGTCGAGTGTGTTTATTATTTTTATATAATGGAGATACACTTGGGATTATTGATGGGTGGGGCAGAGGGAGGCAAATTGTGAAAGAGCATTTCACCATGGACCTGAAGATTATGGAGGAGTTGTGGTCAGCGGGACTAGAGGTTAGTATGTGGTTTGATTATGGGGTATATCAGGAGTTGTTTTGATCTTCTATGTGGGGGGTTTGATTTTTTTCTGGGGATGGGGGATCTTTCTTTTTGTTATCGTGTACTCTGGTATCATACTTTTATCTTTTTTCAATTTAAAGTTTATTAACCATTTCAAATTACAGAGAGAGATCCATGGTACACATAAGTAGTATAGGTTATACAGAGTGGAGTCAATGGATCTAGCCTCCCATCCCCCTCCCACTCCCATCCCCTCCCTCACCCACCCATCCACACAGAGCATATATCTATATAAAATCAGGTTGAAAAAGAGGCAGCAACTGCAATCTATCAGAGGGACTAAAGAGCGTGTAAGGGGCCCCAGGTCTTATTGAACTTCTTGGGCCTATTATGCAAGCTAGCTATGGTCTTTTCTGTTCTGAGATTTTCTAGAAGCTTTTACAACAGTTCAGTATATGAGATTTCTGTAGGATAGTTCCAATGTCTCAAAACTATTTTTTTAACAGACATGGCAATTAGAGCTATATGGTATCTCCGGTTTAATACCAGGATGGTGGAAAAATCTCCTAGAAGACAGGTTTCTGCTTTAAATAAATTTGTTAAACCTAAAAGTAGATTAACCCACTGTTTAACGCTGTCCCAGAGAGAGGCTACCTTAGGGCATGTCCATAAAATATTAAGTAAATCGCCTTCATCTTGAAAGCATTGGGTGCAAGTTGAAGATGGGAACAATCCCAATGTAACCATTTTTTGAGGGGAATAATAAAGATTATGTAGGATTTTGAATTGCGTATGTCTAAGCCTGTCTTGCGTAACAAACTTGTGACAGCTTTGCCATAAGGAAGGCCATGCGATATCTTTGTAAGGAAAAAGGGAGGACCAGTAATGTGTTGGGCCAAAACTATCAGGCCAGACCCAGTCATAAATAAAACTATATATTTTAGATACCACCTGAGGGAAACCCACTAGGGGGCTTAAGTTCCTTTGGAACAAGAGCATTGAGGATTGGGGTGGGGTGAGTCCAAGAACCTTCAATATCAGGTGACATAGTTGGAACACTTTGAAAATAGTAGTATTTGGGAAGTTGGCTTTGTTCAAAATTTCTGCTGAAGAAAGCCAGTGTATTTTCTGCAGTAAAATATGTAAGAGGACGATCGCTTAGTTGGGGATTCACTTCATCTGAAGAGGCTTGCCCTCTATTTTGAAGTTAAGATTACCCCACCAAGGTTGAGATTGGTCTTTAGTATGTTTATACTTTAAAAAGGCACAAAGTTGTGAATGAACTCTGATGGATATTGCAATAGGCGAGTGTTTTAAAGAGGGAGAAGAGAGCCTGCTGTGGTATATAATAAGGCTGAGGGGGATAGGCCTTGTGCCTGTATAAGGCTGGACTCTATTTTAAGCCAGACTGGTGAAAAAGACAAAGATGCCAAGGGATTTTCAGCAGATAGCCATCTCTGGTATTGGGCCGCATGGCTGGCCCAGTAATAAAGTCCAATATGTGGTAGGTGTAACCCACCTTTCATCTTAGGTGCAAATAGTTTATAGTACACAATCCAAGGTTTTTAACTGGCCCAAATGAAATCAGCAATTAAATTGTGAATCCTCTTAAACCATGCTTGAGGAAGCCAAACATTCAAGAGGTTAAGCGTTAGTAGAATAAACATGGAAAACATTAATTTTTATTAAATTGATTTTCCCCAGATTGTGATAGGTAATAGGACCATTGTTTGAGATCTTGACTTATAGAGATCACTTGGGGATCTAAATTTAGTTTGATGAGTTTATTCGGTCCTTGGTAAAGTCAATCCCCAGATATCTCAGAGAATCAGATTTGTGTAAATCCTAAGACAGAGATAGTGTGTTTCAGAACTCTATAGTTAAGGGGAACACCACACTTTTCTTTACATTTAATTTATAATTGGACATGTTATTAACGTCTTTAATGATTGCTAACATTGGAGGATAGAGTTAACTGGATGTGACAAATGGAGAAGCAAGTCATCTGCATGGGCGGAACTTTAACTATTTGGTCCAGTATGGTCATACCCTGTGCATCTTGACAGTCAGTAATCCTATGCATAAGGGGTTCTAGATAAATATTGAAAATGAGTAGGGATAGAGGACATCGTTGTCTAGTTCTGGCATGTAATAAAAAGGATTCTGATGTAGCCCCATCACTGGTAACTTGAGCAGTTGGGGTTTTATAAAGTGCACTTATCCATTTTTGAAATTCAGGGGGAAAACTGAATGCATTCAGGGTATGTACCAGATATGTTTAGTTGACTCAGTTAAAGGTCTTTTCAGCATCCTGGGAGACCACAACCGCAGGGAAATCTGTATCCCTGGAAGCCAAGAAGACATGCAACAGAGTAAGTAGGTGATCTATAGAGGACCTACCCTTCATGAATCCTACCTGTTCTGGCCTTATAAGGTCCAGGAGAACCTTGCTCAGTGGTTCAGCCAGGAGTTTAGTCAGTATTTTGATATCCTTATTGAGAAGTGAGATGGATCTGTAGCTTGATACCACATCTGGGGGTTTACCCGGTTTGAGAAAAAGTACAATTAGGGCTTCAAACAAGGATTTATCTGATTCAAGCCCAGAGAGAATATGCTGATAAAGTGGAAGTAGAAGCAGGATTAGATGTTGTGCAAAAAGCTTATAAAAATTAGAGGAAAAAACATCTGGGCCTGGTGTTTTATCTGAAGGAGGTCCTTAATTATTCTGGCTAATTCAGCTGAAGTAAATAGGGATGTCAAAAACAGCTTCTGGGAATCTGAAAGAGAAGGCAAATGGGAATCTGTTAAACAAGAGCCTAGTTGAGGTATGGAGGGAGGTATCCATGGACCGTATAGTTTTTTTTATAATAATCCCTGAATTCTGATATATCAATTGAGAGGTCTTTGGAGCATCTCCTTTCTGGGAACGGACAGCTGCAATTAATCTCAAGACTTTTACTGTTTAAGTCTGAGGGCTTTTGTCTCAGTAATTGGAATATGAGGCTTTTAATTTGACCAGTTCTTGCCTGTATTGTTCAATGGAATGAGGGGTAAGCTTGTTCTTCTTCTCCTGGATTTGAGATAAAAGAGACTGGAGCTGTACCTCTTGGTTTTTGTTTTCCTTCTAGATGCTAAACCAATAAGTAACCCTCTGTAAGCTTTCAATGCACACCACTCAACATCAGGTTTACCTTTTGAGCCAGTATTAATTTCAATAAATTGTGTAATTTGTTCTAATATATATTTGACAGCTCCAGAGACTTTTAGGAGTTGATTATTGATCTTCCAACGTCCTCCTTTGTTGGGGAGAAATGTAAAAGAAATCAAATAGGAAACAAAGGAGTGGTCCAAAGGTGGACCTGAGTGTATGGAGCAGTCCATCACCCCTAGGATGAGTGTTTGGGTAATAAGCAAGTAATCAATTTGGGAAGAGGTCTTGTGTACCCAGGAAGTAAAAGTATATTCTCTTTCCAAGGGGTGAAGGATACGCCAAATGTCATAAAGACTGGTTTGATCCAGTAGTTCACGGAGTGTCCTTTGTGCCAGGGAAAGTCCCTTATGGGAATTTCCCAAGCGGTCCATGTTTGAATCAAAAGTTAAATTTAAGTCTCCCCTATGATAATCGGGGTCAAAACGAAGGGAATCAAAACATTGAGGAAATGCATAAAAACTCTGGAGAGTCAGTATTAGGCCCATATATACTTCCTAGTATAATATCCTCTGTATGTAACTTCCCTTCACTAACACATATCTGCCCTGAGGATCTGCAATTGTTTGGATGGGGAGAACGGGGTAGACCTATATATACAATCACAACACTTCAACGTTGGCATTACCTCTGCAGAAAAACATTGTCCTATCTGTTGTCTTCTCAGTTTAACAATTTCCGAATTAAGAAAATAGGATTCTTGCATGAATACAATATTTGCCTTCAATAAATTCAGGTGCTTTAGAATTTTATACTGTTTAACTTTATTTCTAGCCCTTTAACGTTCCATATAACTAGCTTCAATGTTCTAGCCATTGAAACTTGACTTTGTAGGGACTCGCTTTTCACTGTGTGGTTATATTTATGAGTTGATTGCTCCTCTGTCTAAACTGTCTCTGTGTGGCCCTCCTCCTCCCTCCCATAACCCTAAACCTAGAAACACATGCCCATTAAACTGAAAACTCACTAGTTCCCAATCCCAGCCCACCCTCCAACATCTATTACTTTGCTTCACATGTTGCATCACACCATGTGACTTCCACCCCCTCCAGCCACCCTATATAAACTCTCCTACCTAATTGAGAAGGGTTGAAAAAATTAACCATTACTGATAACAGGGATAATCCAGAATATACAACAGTAACCTTCTAACTGCTACTACGTGTATTAGCTAGCCTAATAACAAACCAAAGTTCAGTGTTATCACAATAAAACCCTTTAAGTGGGGATAATTGTCCACCACAGACAGTTCCCTAGTTAAGATCAAGTTAGAGGCAGCCATGAGATCAATCAAAGGCTAATTTTGCCTTAAATAGAAACAGGAAAGGATAAGAGAAACAAGATTAAATGGCATAGAAAAGCATGGCATCTACTGTATAAGCTCTGTTGGGTAAATCAGTATCAAATGTTCTAAACTCTTAAAATTATAGTAATCGGTCAGAGATGTGTAACTATAATTTAAACATTATAATCATTCCCATCCTGTAAAAATGAACAAAACCCTATTTTGGGTATTCAAATAGCCCTGGAAACTATTAACAAGCATCATTAAACTTAAGAGTCTTGTAAAATATTGCAAAAAGATAACCTGGTATGAGGTCTATAATAGACCTCACAGACCTGTCTGGCTAACACATAAAAGACAAGTAGCAAATGGGTTTCCTCTCCAGGAATGGCCAAAAGGTATCGAGGAAGAAGTAAATGCCAAAATGCTTTCATTCAGCAATGATTATGGCTGGGTTCTCTTAGACGAATAAATGAGCACTACAAGGGTTCCAAACTGTAAGTCCTTAATAGTTCACTAGCATTTTTCAGTTCTCTTGCAAGCAGAGATGAAAAGTCAAACACAAAATGACCTGTGGAACCCATAACTAAAAAGTTGGTGACCCAAAATGCAGCTACAGTCAGTAGAAAGTAAATTCTTAAGACCATTTTACCTCAGCAATAAAGTTGTTATAAAGACCAGATAGAAACAGTCATTCCATACCATCCCAAAAGTCAATATGTAGTGATACAGGTTGTCAAGGAAATTGTTCAGCCTATAGGGTAGACACTGTTAGCTTGTATTAAAGATTCAATTTATTTACACAGAGAGTGTGTAAACAGGAATTCAACAGCATAAATAGCTTGCAGATATTAGTTTAAACCCCTCACATATTTTGCTCAGGCAACTCTGAAGAGATCAGGGAGAGCGGCTTTGAGTCCCACTGATGCTGCCTCTGGTTCCTCATAGGATGTCCAAGTCCCAGCTAATAAAACTTGACGTTTTGCAGGGTAGATCATTTTGAATTTTATGCCAACTGCAATTAGTTTGGACACCAGGGGGTGGAAAGCTGTTCTTCTTAATCGGACAGAATTTGGAAGGTCTTGTGTAATTCAGATTTTATTATTGCCCCAATGTACTTCTTGAAGCTCTGTTATTTTGGATAAAAAGTGTTGCTTTTCCAGGAAATTCAGGAAATGAAAGATTAGAGGACATGATGGGGCGCTGGTCGGTGATTTAGGTTGGAGAGTTCGGTGTGCCCATTTGATAATGTAGTTTGGACCAAATGGAGAGGGGCCAACAATTTTTTTTCACCATTTTTGTATGAAAAGCACAGTGTACTGGCCTTCTTCACCTTCTGGGAGACCTATGAGGACCGCATTGTTTCTGTGGCTGCGGCCCTCTAGGTCTTCTACTTTTAATTCCAGTTTAGACATTGTGGGCTGGATATTCAAACTGCGCCATTCAAAGGCGCAAGTCCTTGTACTGCGCAAAATAGATGCGCTGGTGTGTCCGTGTGATATTCAAAGGAGTTGCGGCTATTGAGCAACTCCTTTGAATATCGGCTCCCCAGCTCATAGCCACTGTGCATGGCACAGTGGAACTTGCGCAAGTGCAAGTTGACAGAGTGGAGCAGTCAACTTGCGGTGGCGCAAGTACCATTGCACCATGCGCAAAATCACGATATTCAAAAGGTGACATGCAAATGGGGCCATAATACATGCAAGGCACGGGGGGGGCATTTGCATGTAATTATAGCCCCATTTGCATGCCATTAGCATGTAGGTGCGCCGATCCCCGAGGACTTGCACCTGGCGCCCTGCCAGGCAGCAGCCATCGGGGACCGACGCACCCTGCAGCCCGATCTCGGGCAGCAATGTGGCTCTCCCACCTCCTCCTGTACATCTCCCTGGTGGTCCAGTGGACCAAAATGCCCGATCGCGGGCAGAAAGTATACAGGAACCCCCCCACATCCCATGTGCCCGATCGTGGGCAGAAAGAATACAGAACCCCCACATCCCATGTGCCCGATCGTGGGCAGAAGAATACAGAACCCCACATCCCATGTGCCCGATCATGGGCAGAAAGAATACAGAACTCCCATATCCCATGTGCCCGATCGCTGGCAGTAGCAAATTGCCCCCAAAACATCTCCCTGGTGTCTAGTGTGGCCCCCACCCCACCCACCTCGAAGCCCCACCACCCCGCCCCCCGCAGCCGGGCGGACGCAGCATCCCACCGCCTGCCGCACTGCCGAGCGACTGGCGACGCTATTGGTGTAGAGCTAGAGCCAATGGGCAGTAGCTATGACAGAGATGACAGTCCAGATTTGTGAATGAATGTCATTCACAAATCTGGACTGTCATGTATGGCATGGGCTGGCTGCACGCCCATTGGCTTCTAGCCTGCACCAGTGGGTGCACAGCCCACCGCCAGTCAGTCGGGCGGGCGGCGGGTGGCAGGCGGGTGGATGCTGCCGTCACCGCCGCCGGGGAGCGGGTGGTGGGGCTCTGGTGGGTGGGTGGGGGCCACACTAGACACCAGGGAGATGTTTTGGGGGCAATTTACTTACTGCCCGCGATCAGGCACATGGGATGTGGGGGGTTCTGTATTCTTTCTGCCCGCGATCGGCACATGGGATGTGGGGGTCTGTATTCTTTCTGCCCGCTGGACAAGTACATGGGATGGGGGTTCTGTATACTTTCTGCCCACGATCGGGCACATGGATGTGGGGGTTCTATATACTTTCTGCCCACGATCGGGCATTTGGTCCACTGACCACCAGGGATGTGAATGGGAGGGAGGGGAGCTACTTGATGCCCGCGATCGGGCTGGGGGGCATAGGGATTGGGTTAGCCAGCCACAGGTGCAGCTGCTGTGTTGCACCCTGCAATGCAGCAGCTCACCTGTGGGTGGCCCTCAACTTGCTTCCTTTTGGCTCAAAGTTGTGCAGGCGCAGGTTGGGTTGCGCCTGACAACTCTGCACAGCCCGACTGAATATTGGGCGTGCAGTTTATGCATGGTTCCTCCTCCTGTTGAGCATGCATTCATTTGCATTGCGCTGTTGCTCAGCCTGTTTTCAGTTACGCAACTGCCTCCTGCTGAATATCGCAGAATGGCGCAATGTAGGACTTGAGCATGCGCAACCCTGTTGCGCATGGCGCAACCCTTTTGAATATCTGGCCCTTTGTGTTTTCAAGCTATTAGTTCTGGGTCTATTTTGTTAAGTCTCCTTTCTAAAGAACAGATTCTAGCAAAATTATCCAAGTTCTTTTGCGAGTCGTCTTCCAGAGCTGGCATTAGGGATTCGAGCTCGGAAGTTATGGTATGAAGATCTTCCCGAAAGGGGTTGAATTTTTCTAAAAAATAATATAAAGTCAGCGGTTCATATTTGGTGGATGAAGACCCAATACTGGCGCCCAAGGTGAAGCTGGAGGCCTGTTGCTTCAGTGGGGCCTTTTCTGGCATTACTGGTGGAGTATCTCGGGTTGACATTCTCTTTATTTCGGCATCCATGGTAAGTATTTGTTGTAATATTTGGGAGACAGAGGTCATTCTGTTGCTTTGTAGAATCAATTAAATGCTCTTCTAGTAGGCATTTGATGAAATAAAACTGAAAAGGGTGAGTCAGGTGGCTGGAGGGATATGAGAAAGTGGTTAACCAGTGTGCTGTATAACCGGAAGTCATCATACTTTTTTCTGTCACTTATGTTTTGGTGAGGATGGGGAGAGTTCTTATGCTCAGCACCCTTTTGTGTTATTTCATGGTTTTTCAGGTGGAACTGGAGTCATTTTACATCGCTTTTGTCCATCTAGGATATGGCTGGCTCATGCGCTTTTATAATGTGAAACATTAGAGCTGACAAGAATAAGTGTAAATGCCACATGGTGCTGCAGAACCTTCCATAGCTGCAAGCTGGGTTTGCCTGCCTCAAAAACACACCTTGAAAGAGAATGTCCATTATTTTTGATGGGAAAGGTGGGGTAGATATATGGGTCAACAACAGTAATAAGAAGGGTGGGCTGGTGGTCCTGGTAGCTTAGCCTGTGCCTTTTCAGTTCATCCATCAGTACTGGGATCATGATGGGTGATACATCATCATTAGTGTTGTACAGAATTGAAGAATTTTGCCCTGGGAGATATTTGATGGAATTCACTCATTTCGCAAAATATTTTGCAGGACGAAATGTGAAATTTCACCCCTGGAGCGAGCAAAATTTCTCCCACAAGAAGGCGAAAATAGCCACCTGTGGGTGAAATTTCACCACCTGTGGGAAAAATTTCTAATTTGGTGTCTAGTGCCCCTCCAGCTGCTCACGGGCCCAGATTTATAAAACATTCTCCCTGGTGTCTAGTGGCCTCCCCCCCAGCCGATCACCAACCAAAACTGAATAAAGCCCCCCCTCCAGTTATCCTCATGTCCATTTTCATAAAACAAATTAATAAATCCACTCTCTGATGTCTACTGTTCCCCCATCAGATAACCAGCCAAAACTGAATATGAATAAAGCACCCCCCAGTTATCCTCATGTCCTTTCATAAAAAAAAAAATCAACTCACTCCCTAGTGTCTAGTGGAGCCTCTGCCCCCTCACCCTGCTGTCATGAGATAGATCCAACCCGCACCCCTCCAGTACCCTGATCAAACAGTTCTCCACTACCTCCTTGGTCGGCAGCCAGACTGAGAACTTCAATGAATGAGCGCGATGCTTACGCATACTCATCCATTGAAGTGTTCAATTGAGCTTTGACCTAGGGTGAGTGGAGGCACAATGTAATAACCTGTTGGGGTACTGGAGGGCAGGTGGGTGCTATCTCATGACAGCAGGCTAAGGGGTGGGGTCCACTAGACATCAGAGAGGGTTGATTTTTTTTAAATGTAAGAACATGAGGGTAACGGGGGGGGGCTTTATTCATATTCAATTTCAGCCAGTGATTGGGGAGGAACAATAGACATCAGGGAGTGGGCTGATTTTGTTTTTATGAAAAAGGACACCAGAGAGAATGTTTTATAAATATGGGCCCATGAGCAGCCAGGAGGGCCACTACACACCAGGGAAATGACTCGGGAGGGAATGGGATAGATGGATACGTGGTGATAAATTGTGGGCAAAATTTTGCAATTTTGCAAAACCTTTCACATGGCAAAATTGCCGATTTCGCAGCAATTTCACCTGCAAAATTTTATTTCACAATGTCTTTAATCGTTATACATGCAAAGGTGGGACTATCAAGCTTTTGGTAGGTTCTTTTATGGGCCTAACACCGACACTCCTGAGTTCTTTTCTACCCTTATTACTGCTTGGCTTTTCCCAGTTGCTGCATTGTTTTGGGGAGATGGAATCTGACTTATCAGCCTAACCTGGATAACTCAGGTCATTTTAGGCAAGGCTTGACTCCAGGACAGCGGGGCTCAGGGAATTGATGGATGACATCAGTCTCACTGACCCCTGGCACCAGCTCCACCTTTCTGACCAACAATACATCTTCTACTCTCTCTCCTCCCTCAGAACTCATTTTCTCGCATTGACTATTTTTTTAGCGAACTGGGAGAATTTGCCTGGCCTTTATTCCTCTTCTGTCACTCCACTGTCATCTCTGACCATGCCCTGTGAGTCTTGAATTAATTATTGGCTGACCTGCAGACCACAACTCAGTGTGGCTGATTAATGCGCAGCTGCTTCTGGATCCTAATATCCTTTCATTAATTAAAGCATGCATAGTGAATTTTTTTCCAGGTGAATGAAGGTTTCCTCCAAACTCTGGATATTCTCTGGGGTGTGGCGAAGTGCCACATCCATGGAGAATGTATCTGTCTTGCCTTAAAGCATTGTAAGATGAGAGCCCAACACCTGAGTTAGCTCTTACAGGAAATAAAGGCAACTGGAACATTCTCGGAGGAGGGACACCCCAGATGTTGTCTGGTCTCATCTAAATGCCCTAAGAATGCAATATACTGATTTGCTTACTCAGAAAGTTGAGCTCGCCATTCAATGCACTAAGATGCGATATCTGGAATCTTGAGAGCAAGCCAGCAAGCTGTTAGCCCTTCCGTTACACCAGCTGGAAATTTCAAAAATTATAATGGGTATCAGACCTAACCCAGATGCTGATATAATTACTCACCTCAGGGACAGAACAGAGGTTTTCCATACCTTTTATTTGTCTTTATATGTGGATGATTTCTCTTCTGACCCCTCTTTGAAGTGTCGCATTTCAGCCTACTTGGACCCCTTACCTATCCTAAATCTCTCCCTTCTGCAGAGTCCCTGGCTCAGACTCCCTATCTCTGTTTCAGAGGTCTTGGATGTCGTCAATTACTTGTGGATAGAGTGCCTGGGTGGACTGCTTCACTAATAATTTTATAGGGCCTATTCTTTAGAGTTAGCCCCTTTCTCACTCTTTTATATAATTACTTGGTTTTTCCAACTCCTCATTCACTGAGGCATGGCTCACTCTTCTTAAAAACAAGGGAAAGATGATTTGAATCCGGTAATTACAGGCCCATTTCATTACTCAATTCAGATATCAAAATATTGCCCAAAATACTAGTTGCCAGATTATTGATGTATGGGACACTCTTGTTAGCCCAATGCAGGTGGGCTTCATGAAGGGCATCTGTCAAATGACCATCTAAGAAATTGCTCCACTTTATTTCAATATTAGGAAGAATCCAGGGCCCTGCTGTCTTGGTCTCTTTTGATATGGAAAAAGATTTTGATCATGTCTCTTGGCCTTTTTTTTTGGTCTTGGGCAAGTTTAGTTTACTATTGGCATTTATTACTTGGCTATCTCTTCTGTACAGCACTCCAGTTGCCCATATTTGGTGCAATGGGGTATTAACAACTCCCTTTTCTCCAACGCAGGACCAGGCAGGGGTGTCTACTCTCTCCTCTTCTGTTTAACCTCAATTTGGAGCCTCTGATTTTAAACCTTCAGAACAACCCTCAGGTTACAGGTATTACAGTAGGAGCAAATAGTTATATATTGTCTGTGGGTACATCAATAATTTATTATTACATGTCACTGATCCCTCTGCTTCCATTCCAGCCACCCTTGAGGAACTTATCAGATTCTGTTCCATCTCTTCTTGCAAGTTAAATATAGACAAAACACAAGTCTTCCCCTTGAATAGTCTAGTCCATAAGCAGGATATCACTAGTATGGATCTTTCCTGGGAGTGTAAATTACTAAAATATTTGGGTATCCATCTTTTTTTTTTAATTAAGTATACTTTATTAAGGTTAAAATATGTTAAGCAGTACCAAGTACAGCAATCATACAGAAAGATCTATAACCAGTTGTGTGATTGGTAAAGGAGAAAAAGTTGAAACATTTTCTACTTTATACAAAAAAGGTAACACTCCTAGTCCCCCCACCCCACCCAAGCTACCCCCTCTCCATCCCACCCCTTGCCACTGGATATTGAAAAGAGAGTCTGCAACAGGCGGACTGAAATTTGAAGGTACATTGGAGCAGTGGAGTGTTATCTAGTAGGGAACTCCATCCAGGAGTCCCTTACCATTTAAATATTAAGGAAGAGGGGTTTGTGAGATCAGGAGATTGATAATAAGGTAAAGAAAGTTCCCATGTTGATTTATATTTGCCCAACTGATGATGCATGCCTGCTACTATACATACTACTTGCAGTGCAAACTTAATTTATTTGTACCATTCCACAAGACTAGAGCGTAAGGTAATCACCCAATGTCTAAGTATAACTTTTTAGCACAGGCAGAAATCAGTGAATTTTTGTGCCCTCAGGAACCACTGGTTACCTTAGAATAATCAATCACCTATTATACAGATCTCTGGGGTAAACATTTCAGAGAGATTTAACAAAGGATCAAGCCAGGCTTGGATAAGAGACCAGAAGGGAGTAATTTTCATACAAGAACATAACATATGAATTAGAGATCCAGGAACTTTGGTACATTTGGGGCATAAATCTGTGGGAAGATATCCCATTTTGTGAAGTTCTTCTAGGGTATGATGGTAAATTTTGCGATTGATCTAAAATTGCATGTATCGATAGCTATCCCATTTGATGATTGTATACAAATGTTTCTATATTTTAGACCATGGTCTGGGGGAACTGGAGGATGGCAGGATGTGGTCCCACTAATAAAACTGTGCACCCTCCAGATGGTTATCAGATTTTGCAAAAAAACTTATAGGTATATGATATCCTATGGGAGGCCGGAAGGGACACAGAGTATTCTAGGAACATATCATTGTAAGGTGTGTACCATGGTCCTGTGCCAAAATGGTGCACAAGCATATGTGAGATTTGGAGATATTTGAATATCTTAGAGGGAGGTCAATTAAAGAGTGTACTTGCTTGTTGGAAGGGCATTAATCTACGAACATACAAAATTTGCCAGCAGATAAAGACCTAGAGGTCTATCAAGTCTGCTCGAATGTGCAGTTAGCACCCCTTATTCTGCAGCTGCCCTTCCCTTCCACCCTTCCCCTTCATTGATCCTAACCCTTGTCTTGTCCTATCCCTTTTGAAGCAGTCCACTGTTTGACTGGATGCCACTTCTGCAGGTAATGCATTCCATCCAGCCATGACCCTCTCTGTGAAAAAGTGTCTCCTTATCTCCCTCCTGAACCTTTCTCCTCCAGTGTCATATCATGGCCCTGGTGTTTCTTCCACTCCCTTACTTTGAACAGCCCTCGGTACCTGTCTTGTTTATTCCTTTCATGTACTTAAAGTTTCAATCCATGTCCCCTGTTCCTCCTGTTCCTCCTCTCCTTCAGCGAGTACATGTTCAACTCCTCAGCCTCCTCTGGTAGGATAAGTCCCCCAGCCCCTTGATCATCTTTGTTGCCCTGTGCTGCACCCCCTCCAGTAACTTAATCCACCAGGTCCTTCAGCTTCTTAACTGCCATATCAGGCCAGAAATTGTTTTTTTTTTTTTTTTTTTTCAATCAGGAGGTAACTGGGACCAGCCCTTTTTCAGTTACACCTAACACAGAATACATACAATATACAAAACACAAACAACAGTTAATTAGAAAACAGCTAAAAATATTTCAACACTTCATGCAAAACAATTACATTTGATATTGCTGTTGTAATGTTCAAAAAGCAGAGCTTTAAAATTGTTTAACATTCTTTGCTACTTTTACCATGCTAGACAAACCATTTAGTAATGTAGGAGCATAATAAGACAAGGAATGGATACAAATTTGCAGTTTTACCAAAGGTGAAAAAAAGAGTATCTGATTGTTTTCTTATAATATGTAACCTATTAAACCAAACGAAACTGTTACACAGACTACATGGTATAGAATTTTTGTAAACAGAAAAAGCAAGAGTGGCAGCCAAATAATCAATACGCTGAGAGGTAGGGAAAATGTTCATCTGATCATATAAGTGGCAGTGATGCATCTGCAGTTGAGCCCTCAAACCAATCTACTAATACTACTTTGAATTAGCTCATATTTTTTAACAAATGTCCTATCCTGATTTACATAGAGAACTGCCCAATATTCTAGTATTGGTAACAACACTTGGTTTGCTATAATCTTTTTCATGAATCCTTTTACCTGTATTCACCAGGTGACCCATGAAGCTCAACATTGGGTCTAGGTTAATCCTAAAGTATTTAACCATTTGAACTCTTTGAATATCTACTCCATTGATTCAACTAATAGATAGGTCTCCCTCAGCCTGGGCCAGCCTCTGAGATGTGCCAATCAAGATCACATGTGTTTTCTTCTCATTCAACCTCAATTTATTTTGAACTATCCACTTTATAAGTTTATTGTAGTCACCTTTAAATCTCAGTAATTGAGTGGCCTGAGTTGAGGACGACCATGTCATCTGTGTACTGTATGCACTCTGTTTCCACAAATGCCTTAGATAGATCATTCATGAAAACAGAAAACAACAGAGGGCCCAGCACTGAACCCTGTGGGACATCCAACCTTACCTGCAAAGATTCTGACAAAGAATTTCCTATTCTGACCATTTGTTCTCTACCACCCAAGTAGCTCCTAAACCATTCCAGGCCAGTACCCTTTACTCCACAAGAGCAAAGCTTCATTAATAATATACAGTGATTGACAACATCGAAGGCCCTGGTCAGCCAATAGCACACTGTCATCTTTCTGATCACAAACATTAAGTATGGTGTCTGCCAACCCGACCAGGGCTGTTGATGTGCCGTAACCCCATCTGAATCCATGCTGCTGTTCAGACAGCAGCCCCTTGGAGTCCAAATGAGATACCAGTTGTTTATAGACACATTTCTCCAGCAACTTTCCTAGTGTGGGCAACAAATATATTGGTCTGTAGTTTTTAATGTTTGTCCTGTCTCCTGATTTAAAGATTGGCACTGTTATTGATTATTTTCATATAATAACTGGTCAGCAATTTCTCTCAATGTACTGACCAGGTTGATATTTTCCATAACAACCAGCTGGTTGTTATGACATTCATTAGCCATGCCAGTCAAACTATGCTGCTGCCTCATTGCCCAACATTCTGTATGTGGGTGGGGCCAAACAGTCTCACAAACTGCTGGAGAAAAATTGCTGGTCTGCTATTATATAAAATAAAAGATGAGGAGGGTGTTTCATATGAGAATTTAATGCACACCTTCATTGTGGGATGCTTTGATAAACTCCTTGGGCTTCGCCCCGGGGTTTATGCAGCATCCCACAACTCGGGTGTGCATTAAATTCTCATATCAAGCCCTTCCCCATCCATTATTCTCTATATCTTGGGGACAATACCCCTCGAGATGGAGCGATTAAACAAATATGTTATTGGACCAGGAATCTCTGTTGCCACAGATTTCAGTATTTTGGAGGAAGCAAATCAGCCCCTCCACTTTTTTTTCATCCAAAGCCAATAAGAGACTTAACACATCATTTTGGGATATCATGGCAAACTCAAAATCTTCACCCATCTTTCCCATATCCTGTGAATTCTGCTGATCACAGAAATCTGAAACGTTTATACTGTCACTCAAATCTTCTCCTGTCCGACTTATTAGAAACCTGTTAATAAACTCAGCTATTTCTTTCTCTTCAGTTTTAACTTGTTCACCTTCAATCAAACAATTAATCTCTAAACATTCCTTTGGGCTACAAATACATCTAAATGAAGACCAGAATTGATGTGGGATGTTAAAAATGTTTAATTGTTGCTCCTGAAAGTATTTGATTTTAGCCTGTATTACCTCTTTCTTTGTCTGATTTTGCCTTTGTTTATAGCCAATTAAATGTTTTATTTCCCATTGTCCAAATACAACTTCTTCATTTTGTCTCTGTTTCATTTATTGTTGCAATTCCTTATTAAGCCAAGGTGAATATTTTCCCTTGACTCATTGAGTTGTTTTTAATGTGTTCATTTCTATTAAGGTTAATAATATCCTTGTTAACCAACCTGCTGCCGTGTCTGGGTTATCAAATTGTTCTATTTTCTTCAGATCTACTTTCCCTAAAGCAGAACTGAAATTATTCTCATCCAATTTTCCAACACTTTTCCATTTAATCCGGTTCAAAATAACCTTTTCTTTCTTATGTCTTCTTACACACATCACAGGACAGTGATCCAAAACTGAATCTGATTGCACGTCCCACTTCATTATATTATCAGACCAATTTGAAATCAGCCAATCAATTGTTGTGTCTTTCCCTGTTTAATAGTTAAAATGTGTTGGACTAGTCACTAACTGATTAAGTCCATATGTAGCCAATCTATTTTTATAATCTGTTTTCCCTTGAGTGAACCAGTCCAGATTCTGGTCTCCCATCATTACATGATACCTCCTAACATCATGGAGTGAGACCAGATGCTGGAAAACCTTAACTCATTATCCTTACATTTTGGTTGTCGATAAAAACAGGTAATGTATAAATGCTTGCCCTCTAGGCCTCCAAATGTCAACTTTATTGTAATATAATCTGTTTGATCAATAAATGGTCCCTTTTTGACCTCCTGAACTAAAAACTTATTTTAAACATATTTTGAAACTCCTCTCCCTTTTTCTTCCCTAACCTACCTTGTCTAAATATCCTATAACTACTTACTTGTAATTGCACATCACTCACATGTGGCCTCAACCATGTTTCACTGAGGTCAATTATATCTTGTCCCTCACTTGAAATCCAAGCCTCCTGCTCAGTAAAATGAGCTTGGAAACTCCAGATATTCAGGTTAGTGACAATTAGTCCTTTCAACCACGCATTCAACCTCCCCTATCTACTAAGCTTCCTTTCGGATAATACAAGGGGCCTGGGTTAAGTTCCACATCCCCTGCCATAACCAACAGGAGAGATAGAAGTAACTTTTTTAAAACTTGAGGTGAAGTCACTATTAATCTTCTTCTAGCAACCCCTGTTTCAGTACTAACCACCTCTGAAATAATTGCAGAACAATACGCTGATGAGATTAAAGTTAAAAAACAACAAAAATCTCCCCAATCTGAGTAATTATAGTTACAAAACTGGTTTCTTCATAACATACTCATAACTTCAGTGGCCTTCCTTGGACACCATTGTTCACCCAATGCTTCATGTTTTTGAGTGCTTAAAACAGTATAGTACCCACCCCACACTAAAAATTATTCCAATCATTAGAACCCTTATATTACCCATTGCTATTCTCTATATGTTACTCTTTCTTTACATTTATAAATACTAAACCTTGTGCAATTATTTTCATTACACAGCTTCCCCATAGCCTTCCTCAGTAGACTCTCACAGGTGACTCATGCCACTCCTGCATGAGCCACTCACGTGTGCAGCTGCTTCACTGGCAGCCGCTATTGCAACAGCAGCTTTATATAGCTGGAATTCCCCTCCTCTCAGTCATCTGACCTGCCTCCGCCACCAAGTAGCCCCTCCATGCTCACTGGACTGGCTTGTTGGTACTCTTGGCAGGCAGGTGAAGACCTTTCTTCCCAGGGCACAGCTCTCGCTGGATGTCAGCTGCTGGAAATGTAGAAAACTGGGGAAAACTAGAGCATTCTGAGCAGTGGCAAGGTGAGACTCTGAATGAGCACAGTGTCTGATGAAGAAGCTACAGTACAATGTTCCTGCTGCTACTTTCTCTTGATCTCCCCACCCCTCAGTCACTTGACCTTCCTCCGTCACCCGGTAGCCCCCCCTGCTTACTGGGTCAGCTTGTTGGTACTCTTGGCAGGCAGGTGAAGTCCTTTCTTTCTGGGGCACAGCTCTCACTGGATATCGGCTGCTGGAAATGTCAAAAACTGGTGTAGTTTGCTCAGAGAGCATTCTCAACAGTGGTAAGGTGAGACTCTGAATGAGCACAGCGTCTGATGAAGAAATTCTGTGGTTTAATTGTTTTCCCCAGTATCAGAGGTTGGGGTTTTGAAATAGAGGCTGTGATATATCTCTGTGTGCTTTTACCTTTAAAAGGAAGGAAAGTTGAGATTGGATCTGGAGCGAAGAACCAAGTGGTGTATCTTGTAGGCACTTGGGAAGATTCTTTTTACTAACAAAATGGAGTGAGGTGGGATCAATATTGTATTGGGAACAGATTGTATGCTCAATGTCAATCCAGAGAGGGTGGTAACACCCATTTTTCAAATAGTCTGACCAATACAATGTTATTGCCAGGTGTACAGAAAGATAGTATAAGTACATATTAGGGACTTGTAGTCCACCAAGTCTAAGTTTTTGATGTGTAAACTGGAGATAACTCCATCTGTTTCTATTTTCCCTTCCAAAGAAAGGAGCTAAAAAGTCTGTAAACCTGTGTAAACCATGATAAAGGAAATGCCCAACTGTACATTTGGAGAGGGTACAGGAGACGAGGTAAAATGTTCATTTTGAGAATACTCATACCACCCCATAAAATTAATGGTAATTTTTCCCAGTGTTGAAGATCTATTTTCAATGTATGGAGAGGATCATGTAGGTTAAGCTGTTTAAATTTCTGTGGGTAAGGGTTAAGATACATCTCCAAGTATTTCAGCTTATTCATGTTCTATTGTAGACCCATTTGTGAAACCTCTGACCGTAGGGTGAATTTGTTTAGAGGCATCACCTCCGTCTTATCTAGATTTAATTTATAATTTGATATAAGACTGAATTGTGAAAGAATTTTAATGGCTGCCAGTAGAGATTGAGCTGGAGAGGAGATATGTAGGAGAATGTCAACTGCATAGGCCGATAGCTTGTATTCCTTATCCATGATTGTTATTCCCATTACAAAGGGGGAGTGATCGAGTTTCCTAATTAGGGGTTCCAGAAAAAGGTTAAAAAGGTAGGGAGAGAGAGAGGGCATCCTTGTTGGGTACCTTGGTGAAGGGTAAATGAATAAAAGAGCTGTCTGTTACAGAGAACCCGAGCCAAAGGAGATGAATAGAGTATTTTGGTCCAGCATATAAACTCCATAGGTATGTGAAATCGGGGAAGAAGTGTGAATAGGAAGTTCCATGATACCCAATCAAAGGCATTCTCTGCATCCAGGGAAACCAGAGCAGCAGGAGTGTTGGAGTCCCTGAATACCGAGAAGAAATTCGAAAGTTTCCTGAGATGATCAGTCAAAAGTCTGCCTCTGACAAATCCCACTTGTTCTCTTTTAATCAGAAAGTCCCATACTAAGCTTAATCTAGTGGCTAGAGGATTTTAAGATCTGCATTGATAAGTGAGGTCGGCTTGTAGTTAGAGACAAATAGAGGATCTCTGCCTGGTTTGGGGAGAACAACGATCGTAGCCATAGAAACATAAAAACATAGACTTTGACAGCAGATAAGGACCGCTAGGCCCATCCAGTCTGCCCATCTCCCTACCTACAGGATAGGCCGCAGATCCTAGTTAACCAACAGCCTATATCTTCCTGCCCCCCACAAGAATTGCCTTATGTCTGTCCCATGCATTCTTGAAATCTCCCACAGTTTTAGACCCCACAACTTCCTCAGGAAGGCTGTTCCATGCATCCACTACCCTCTCTGTGAAATAATGGTAAGAGAGGAGTCAGAGATGCTGTTCTGGAAAAAATATTGAAACATGTACGCAAAATAGGGCTAAGGTGTCTTTAAGTGATTGATAAAAATGTGTGGTAAAGCCATCTGGCCCCAGGGATTTGTCAGGAGAAAGTGAGTCTATCACTTCTCGGACTTCTGAGAGAGTTAAGAGAGCTTTTAAGATGGCAATTTGGGTCTCAGACAAGGTCAGGAGTGTAATGTCCTAAGAAAGGAATCAAATTGAGAAGATGAGAAGGGGAGAGAAGGGGAGACATATAGTTGCTGGTAGAAATCTTTAAAGGTTTCCACAATGGCAGATGGGGAAGTAAGAAGTTGACCCGAGGAGGACTATATGGAGGGGATAATCCTGTATGTCAATTGATTACGTAGGCGAAGGGCCAAGAGTTTTCTGGCCCTGTCTCCTTGATCAAAGTATGTTGCCTTGGAATGTAGCAGAATAAATTCTGCTTTTTCCTGTAGAAGTTTATTATATTGGGCTTGAAGGGATTCCAGCTGTTCCCATGTCTTGATGGGAGAGGTAGGTGTAATATTATCCTCAACCTCTTTTATGCTGTTTAAAATGGAGAAGAGTGTGGGTCCCCTTGGTCTTTTGTGAGTGGAGGCCAACCAGAATAGCTCACCTCATAAAGAGCATTTTAGGGCACACCACAGTATATCCAATTTAGTCATGGAGGGAGAGCCATGTTCCATGGAGGTGTGAATGAAGGAATGTAAGTGCTATAGGTGTTTTTCGGATTTTAATAGTTGATTGTTTAACTTCCAGGATTTGTTTTTATTGTTACTGGGTGAAAGTTCTAGTTGGGTGATAATTGTATGATGGTCTGAAATAACTTCAGGGGAATAGAATGAATTGGTCACCCCATGGAGGAGGTCTAGGCTCAAAAGGAAATAGTCAATCTGAGAGGAAGATTGATGAGGTATGGAATAAAAGGAATACTCTCTATGGTCTGGATGTAGGGTTCTCCATGGGTCAGCAAGCCCCAGAGAGTGCATGAGGTCCTGAACAGCCCTTTGTCCTGATGACAGGGTTATCCTGGGGTTGCCAGATCTTTTTAACTGGTTTGAGAGAACCAAATTCCAGTCACCACCGAGGATAATAGATAAGGAAGACCAGGTGGCTAGTATTGTTGTGAGTGAAATAAAAAGGGATGGGTCATCACTGTTTGGTCCATAAACAGAGCCAAATATTATCTCAGAGTGACTCAACAGTGCTCAGAGGATAATGAAATAACCCTGCGGGTCTGTAATTCCTTGTAATAGATGGAAAGGAATTCTAAAAGCAATAACAATGGTACCCCCCCTTATGTGAACAGGGACCGACCCCAAATACTTGCCCAACCCAGTTCCTTCATAGTCAAAGGATCTGGTCAGGTGGAAGGTGGGTCTACTGGAGGAAGGCATTATCAATTTGTAGCTTTTGGAGGAGAAGAAGAATCTTAGTCCTTTTTGTGGGAGATTGTGCTCCTTTGACATTTCAAGAACTAAAATTATATATCACCATAGTGAAATGGTAGGGGTGGGTAAGCTATGTTCTTTAAGGTCACCACTGCCCACCTTTGGTAGAATATCCTAATCATAAAAGAACCCTCTCCAGTGGCATTCCTTTCCCTACTAACCCCTCTCCCCCAATGCTCTGTTTTGATATATGACTACTACCCTAACCCAGTCCCCCCCTTTGAGCCCCTGGCAAAATGACAGATAATTAACAAGGGATCTATCTGAACTGTATTGCAGAAGGGCTCAAATCCCCAAAACAAATGCTTGATTGCTATCCCCGGCATCAATAACAAACGTCCCCCCTCCCCCACACCACTAAACATATTCAAATTACACTTAATTGTCAAAATTGTACCAACTATAACAAGTAAACAAACTAGATGATAATCCAAAGATTCCAAAGTTGAATCCATTGCATCCTAGAAGGGAAAAAAACATTAAACAATTAATATCAGCTGTTAACAATATGCCTTTATGGAAGCCATGATACCCAAAAGGTATCAGATATTGCTCCTGGTGTAGCTGAACCTTTATTTTACCTATGCTACCCTGGGGAAGTCCAGTATTACCACACAAACAAAAACAACAACAAAAAAAGGGGGGAGATAAAAAGGGAGGGAGGGGGAAGATGAAGGTGAAGGTGAAGGACAGGGGAAGGGGAGTGGAGGGGATTGGAGTACCGTGATAATGCTGAAATTACTGGAGGCAGTTGTAAATAAGAGGACTGCCCAAGTACAGAGTTACTGTACATCAGCTGTCACAGCAGTGTGGGAAACATTTAAAGGAATTCAAAGTGTTCAGCAAGTACAACCAGGTAGTCCTGCAAAAGAGAAAGAAAAATAAAAAAAGGGGGGGGCTCTCTCTTAAAACAGGGCTTCCCCTGCATGATGTATAGTCTCTGCATGATCATACAGTCACACAGTCCCATCATGAGTGTGCGCATGTTCACAGTGAAAGTTAGAAAATGGGAGCACCTTCTAGGAGAATCTCAATTGCAGAGTAGCAGAGCCAAGTTGTTCGCCTGTTCATAGCGAGGTTTAACAGAGTGTGAGGAATTAACGCAAGGGGATAACCAGTACCAGGTCTCTGTAGATGCAAGGACCTTGCCCTCAGATGTGCTGGTGATCCCCATTTTGTCACAGTCCACTCCTGGTCAGACATCGGATCAGCCCTAATAAGCGCACGGAGGTCAAGGGTCGCTCTGCCTTTAAGGGGTACAATCCACAGGGGAGAGAAGAGACGCAGAACAACTTCTAAAGGAGCTAAAACTCTTTCAGTAGCAATGATTCCACTGCAGAGCTCCCACAAATACACAGTCCCCGCTGAACGATGATCCAGAGAAGGGAAGTTACAGTGAAAAAAAAAACAGGTAGAAACAAAGTCAAAAAGAACTCAAAGCTGAGGTAGTAGTTCAGTTCAGCGGTTGCTGAATAGATCAGGAAACATAGTAGAGTTCTTGAGAGGCTTGGTGAGTGTTCTTGAATGTTTTCCAATAGCTGTTACAGAGCACAGAAAGCCACACAGGATATAGCATACACAACTTAATCCCTGCAGCAATCAGCTTTGTGACATATTGGTGGTATTAAGCCCTTTTTTTGTCTGGTAGCCGCTGGGAGGTCATGAGCTATGCACAGATGGGAGCCCTCTCACTGTATATGTTGAATTTCTTTAATTTTTGACAGGACATACTGGCGATCTAAGTAATTCAGCAAAGGATGAATGATCTAGGTTTAGAGCCGGGGGCAGGTCAGGGCCTTAAAGAATGATAAGCTCATTTCACCATACCTGCAGCACTGTGAGGAGAGGGGCCTGCTATCTTTGCTAGTAGCCTGTGGGTGAAAATTATAGGAGAGGCACTTTCCACGTCCTCTGGAAGACCGAAGATCACTAAGTTGTTGCGTATGCTGTGGCCCTCCTGGTCTTCTAACTTTAAATCCATCTTGGCGAGTTTCTGACGCAGGAGGGTGAGTTCTTGGTCGGTCTTCTTCTGCCAGGTTTCTAATGATGTTATTGTAGCCGAGACATCTGAAATTTGTCAGAAGGAATCTGCCAGGTCTTGTTTGATGGTTTTCAGATTGGTGTGCAAATTCTGTGAATGCCGACTTCAGTGGTGCTAGCTCAGCCAGGAATCTTTCCTCTGATAAGGGGGAGGCAGAGGCAGTTGGTTGTGCAGGCTTGTCGGTCATAGACCCCTTAGGCCACTTTGAGCTTTTGTCAGGCATCTGTGGAGGAGTATGCGACAGGAGGACCTGGTGCATTTCTGCTTCCGTGGAAAGCTGTAGCGCACAGTTGGAGTTTGTGGATTTTGGAGTTGAGTGATGCTCTGGCGATCCCTCTGTTAAAATCAAGTGCTGTAGCATGTCTTGATCAAGGCAATACTCAGAAAAATTCAGTTTTAATTAGATATGGATTGGGAGCGTGGAGCTTGTGCTGCTATCCCAGAGATGGCATCACATGATCTCCCCGGGTAGCCATCTTTATTGATCTCCAACATTGATTAAGAATAATTTCTACCTCCTGCTTCACTCCATCAAGTCAGGTTTACAAAGGTGGTTGGTACTACCTCTCTCTTTATGGGGAAGAGTCAGTGTAATAAAAATGAACATTTTGCCTCTGTTGTTGCACCCTTTAGCATGCTTTGTATGTTCTTGCCTAAATCTTGGTTTCTCCAAGTACACAGTTTATTTAATAACATTCTCTAGAAAAGCTGAGCCGTACACTGTTCCTACTTTAAATTCATTGTACCCAATGTAGTAGTTGGGCTACATCTCCCAGATATGTTCCTTTACAACAGTGCACTTTATGACAGCAAAGTATACCAATGAGGCAACCCTGGCCCAAGTAAAGGTGCCTCGGCCTATTACTCGTTGTGGCTTGAAATAGAACAAGTTCTATTTCAGCATGCTGGTATCCACCTTTCTAGCTTGCTTTATGTACAATGTTCCAAACTCCCTACCATGTTTCGAACTACTCCTATCAGTTGGTCCCTGAAGCACATCATC
Organism: Neoceratodus forsteri; assembly: GCA_016271365.2. Classification (NCBI taxonomy): domain Eukaryota; kingdom Metazoa; phylum Chordata; order Ceratodontiformes; family Ceratodontidae; genus Neoceratodus; species Neoceratodus forsteri. Next base: position 1,067,844,457 of record CM028132.1, on the reverse strand, counting down.
AGTTAGGCACCTGCTTGGACTATGAATGGTCTAAATGCACGTCCCAACCCATTTTCGGTAACCCCAATATTTGTATTGCTGGGTGCCCCATTCCTCTTTCCTTTTGTCCTCAGCACTGGGATGCGTCTCTTGCTTCTTTTTTTGTTGCTGATAAATTAATCCCCTTCTCAACTGTCTGCGAGTGATTCCAACTCACCAAGAAGTTCAGCTTCAAATATTTCCAACTGATTCATGTGGTCTCTTCATATTTGGGTCCCAGGCCTTGGGGATGAAGGATTCTTCGGTTCCCGAATGCCTTTTCTCTGTGGCCTTGCAGCCCCTACCTGTATCTGGGTTATAGCATTTGCTCCAGACTTCAGATAAAAATTCCCCTTCAGGAATCTGTTACTATTGGACACAAGCCCTTAATATTCCAGATGACCCTTCAGTATGGTACGCTGTTTGGAGTGATTTATGCAAATTCATCAGACAGGATAGACTGCATCTTACCTAATTTCAAATACTTTATAACACATATGACACCCCTGTTAAGCACAATAAAATGGGTAGACTTCCAGCCCCACTGTGTTCTTGCTGTGGCTTTGAGGAGGGACATCACAAGCACACTTTTGGGTTTAGATGACCTGTTAAGACCAGAGATTTGTTTAGTAGGGATATTTCCAGCTGACCTGATCAGTACCCGAAAGGCACATATTGCCCTAATTTCTATTATTGGGAAGCTCATCATTCTACGTCATTGGACAGCTGATGTAATTCCTACTTTTAGGGAATGACACCAGGAGATACAAAACACCCTAATGTCAGAAAAGCATATTGCATCACTACGTCATTGCCCACAATGGTTCCATGATAGGTGGGAGTCCTTCTATACCTTATTGCCCATAACTTTAGTGAGAACACAATTCTGGGAGACATTGGGCTGGAATTTCAAAGACCCGGTGCAAGCTTGCGCCGAGTGTGGTGTGCCTGGGATCCTGTGCCAGAATTTCTATTTCTCAGGGTCCCGGTACCTAAGTCCCGCGGCTTGCGGCAAAGAGGGTGCTGCACCTGACATATGGTACACCCACCCAGAATGCCGCAACGGCCACAGGGAGTCTGCATCACCCATGGACAGGGGCTGGCAACTGGGCACTGCCCCTCCCAACACCACCGCGCCAGCACCAGCGCTCCAACACTCCCCAGTACCCTGGTGGGCTAGTGCCACCTACCCATCTCAGCACTCCCAACCCCCTCCCATACCCGATCTGGTGACCAGCACAGCCCTCCACATGCCACCCCAGCTGGCCACTGCATAGGCAGTCTGTGTGCATAATGTATACAGTACATGCACCCATGGATCATTCGGCGGCTGGCGCCATGGTGGTGTGTGGAGGCTGTGCAGTCACGGATCCGGGTATGGGAGGGGTGGGCATGTTTAGATGGGTGGGGTGGCAGGACACATGGACGTGGGTGTCAGGGACCATAATGGGGTGAGGGGGGACCACTGGACCACCAGGGATCGTCCACCAGGGACTGATCAGGGTGGGCCACATGGTGGCACTTACAGGACAACTCCCCAGGAGCTGTCTAAGTCCCCTTACACCAGCTCCTCACTGGTCTAAGGGTACTTGGCACTTGGTTCCGGGGGGGGGGGGTCTTTTGAATTCTGGATCCTAGGGCTGTGGCAGTCTGGGTCTGCTGCAAGCCTCCAGCACCATGCCGCAGCCACTTTCGTGGTGCAAGGATGGCATTAGCACACTTTGGTGCAGGCAGCCTGCTGTGTGATGCAGGCTGCCTTTCAAATTCCCACTTGGCGCAACCCTTGGCGCAAGGTGCCCTTGCGTCAGATCTGTTTGACACAAGCACCTTGCGTCAATCTAAGGCCTTTGAAATTCCGGCCCATTATCTTTCTATGAGACTATTATCTCTTTCTTCTGGACACTTATTTACTTGGGATTCCTCTTTCATCCAGGGTTTTGGGCTCTGAGCTTGTGGGTGATGGGGGGGTGGGATGTGTGGGACTTTGTTTATTTAGCATGTTGTTTTTGTTTTGTTTACTGTTTGTATGTATCCTTTTTTTTGGTTTGGTGTTGTATCTTGTTTTTATGAAAAGAATAAAGTACACTGAATTAAAAAAAAAAGATTACGGGATACCTTCTTCAGTTTTTGAAGATACTAGTCTCTGCAAGGAGAGCATTGAAAAGGCCTTGGAATTTTTTTTTTTTTTTTTTTTACATCAGCATGTCCGATGATGTGGATCCTTTTTTGATAATTTTGGGTTTTGGTGGTTTGTTTTGTTAATTAATATTTTCTTGTTACCATTGTCATTTTTTGGTGAAGGCATCATCCCTTCTCTATCCTGTGACTTAGGTTCAGAGCTCTGTTCCTGTATATCCATGATTTCAGTCACCTGAGACTGTGTTGGTTGCTCTGGTATTGCCTTGTTGGGCTCAGCAGGGTGTGTTCAGTTTGTGGTTGCCCTTTACAGTATTAGGTACTGGATCCTTACTGTGTTTAGCCTGTGCCTCTGTCTGGTCAGGTGAGTCCTGGTAGGATCACTGATCCTGCTGCGTGACTTTTTAGCTGTTATTGTTTTACTGTTCCTGATTTCAGCACATTAGTTCGCAGTTCATCTAGCTTAGGCCTGTCTCCTTGATTGTGTTATGTTGTATCCATGACACCCCAGACATTACCTCATGGGTTCTCAACCCACCTGATAGGTTAGTGATGCACATGTGACTCAGATCAAATTTCAGAGCATAGCCAGGTCTCAGAAGTCCCCATTCACCAGTTCAACCTTGCCTCTGAATAGGCTACAAGCACTCTAGGAGTCCCTGTTAAATAATTAACTAAGATAGGCCAACTTGTTTCTTTGTCTAGGATAAAGGGCTTCCACTGCAGTTCCTTGCTTAAGTGGATTAATTAGAAAAACCTGTTTTGCTGCCAGATTAGAGTTTACAACAGCTAGGGAATATATGAAGCTACTAATTTGTGTATTCCGGATTTCAATATTTTATTAAAGCACAGATTTTGATTCAAGAGCTGCAGAAGCATTAAACCTTGGAGTATGATCAGTATTGAAGGTTTTGTTTAAGGAAAAGACCGACTATTTAGTCGTGGTATTGTTGTTAGCTATGTATTCAACAACTGTAAAATGGCTGGTTCATGGAAGGAGAGTTAAGGCAATTTTTGTGGTGGATTTTAGCCTTTAAATGAAGGAAGATAGTCCCTATGTGGTTTGTCCTGCTGAACACACGTTGTATTTGCAGTTTAGAAAATTCCGCGCTTCTGTGCTCGGTCTGCTACTGGCAGTGCCCTTTCAGGTGGGGCCATCCTGTGGATGTAAGCATAATCCTGCATTCGATCTTGTGCTCAGCTGCTGGTGGCCCCCCTCTCAAGCGGGAATGATCAGCAGCAATGCAAAAGGGGAATAGCTCGGCATTGACAAATTTTGGCTATTCGCAGCTGTTACTGGTACCTCCTCACAAGCAGGTGCCACGCACTAGTACGACCTGGTCTTGCCCGATCTCACCCTCTGCCTAAGTGGCTGCTTTTGGGACAGAATTCACCGCAGTGCCTATCCGAGTGGCTAACATGGGGACAGTTTGCAATTTCAGCCCCTACCCAGCGGCTGCCGTTGCAGACAGAATCCTCGCTCCTTCTCAGCGCCTTCCTGCAGGAGCAGCCCTCGCAATCGCAGCCCCTACCCAAGTGGCTACCATTGCAGTCAGAATCCTTGCCACTTCTTAGCGCTTTCCTGCAGGAGCAGCCCTGTTCTTCAGCCCCTACCTAGCGGCTGATGTTCTGACTCCATCGCTCGTTAATTCTGGGCTTACAGTCTTCTTTAGCCCCTACTTAGCGGCTGATATGCCGACTCCATTGCTGGTTGATTCTGGGCTTACAGGCAGCAGCAATAAAGTTTAAAATCAGGGAAGATAATTGTTTTGTTCAGCCCCCTCAGATGATCATTATTTAGTGAAGAGGGCCTCATCAGAGGCATGTGCACTAGTGAGTAGCGCACCACATGGGGCCACTAGGCCAACTACATGGGGGCCATCTTAGGGGAGCTCCTTGACTCACCATCTCAGCAGTGACCATCACCATTTTAAGTGACATGTCTCCATCCCCATTTTTAAAGCTGAGCCACCATTTTGAGAGCATTTCTCTCAGAAGACAGAAAGCAAACAGTTTCCCTAAACAGCCAATCATAATAATGGCATTTTTTTACAGTGGACAGCAGCCAATTTATAAGACGCAATAATTTTAATCATTTAATCAGCTCTCCTATCCTTGCTCAGGCATAGGTGAACATGACCTTAGACACAAGCATGGACACCTTGCCTTATATCTCTAGAGGCCTGCCCTCTGGGTGATAGAGGAGATATTGGTATAAGATGAATTCCTCATGAGCTATTTATCTCTCTCTCTCTTTCTATATATATATATAGATATATATACACTTTTATGTATATACATAACAAATGCCTTTCTCTCATCTCTTGCAGATGGTGAACGCCAAGAAATGTGTGTCCTGCAGTACCGCTTTAATGGCCCACACCCAAGGCCCACTCTGTCTCGCATGTTTGCATGAAGAGGAGCAAACTAGCATCCATGCATCTAATGCTGATGTAGACGGGCAAGGGCCTGCTGTGTCAGGCTGGATGAACCCGGGGGACCTTCTCATTCAGACTCAACAGGCGACAGTGGCCATGATGGAGAGCTAGCAGAACTTCATGCTGAAGGTCATGGAAAAACTTGAGTCTCTGACAAAGTCTAGGACACCAGAGACCCCTGCCCCTGGCCCTAACCCAGGTACCAGCACTCTACCACAGCCGCGTACTGATGAGGAGCCTGCATCACCCCCTCCAGGAGACGAGGATGGGGGTGGAGCACCAGATTACTGGGAGGACGTTGACTCAATAGGGGAGGAAGATATGGACATCATACCCGATACACCTTCCTTAACTTCCAAGCTTTGCTCCTTTGATCTGATTCCAGGCCTCATGAGGGCCATTAAGTCGACAATGGGTTTTGATGTTGACACACCAAAACCCGAATCCAAGCTTGATCCAATGATCCAGCAGAACCTAAAGACCGAGGACACTTTCCCAAGCTGTCCTGCTATCGATGACATCTTCATGAAGGAGTGGGAATCCGCAGAGCCTGGCCATATATCTGAGAAGCGAAATCTAGATAGGATGTACTCAGTAGAGGAGGACGAGGTTAGGTTGTGGTGTACGGCACCCCCTATAGACCCTCAGATAGTGGCACTTAGCAAAAAGACAGTACTGCCTTCTGGCACAATTTCTCTTAAAGATCCCATCAACAAGAAAGTAGAGGAGTCATTAAAGAAGTTGTTCGAGTTCTCAGGTGTAACAGCTAAAGCAGCAGTCACAGCAGTCTATTCGGCAAGGGCACAGATCCGCTGGCTGGAGGAACTGCTAGAGAAGGCAGACCCAAATTCCAGGGAAGCAGAACTGTTAGAATGTACCCTGGACACAGCAAAATACCTGGGGGACATGGCTGTGGACACGCTGAAACTAGAAGCCAGATCTGCTGCATTGACAAACAGAGCCAGACGAGCCCTATGGCTAAAGCTGTGGGACACAGACAATGAGTCAAAAGTGTTGCTGCAGAACTTACCATTCAAAGGCAACAACGTGTTTGGAGAAGGCTTGAAAGAGTTCCTGAAGCAAAAAGAGGAGGGCAAGGACCTCACGAAAGACAAACAAAGAACCACATATTTACCTTCCACACGATGCAGGTTTTGGGGGAGCAATAGGTTCCAACACAACAGTAGGCAGAATTACTCTACTAACTCCTTTCGAGGCAGAGGCCCCAGCACCAACAAAGGCTTCAGAGGCCACCCACAAGGCATTTACTTGGTGTCCAGAGGTAGGCAATTTGGGAGCAGAGGCAGAGGAGGGAAGTCAAAGCAGTATTGACTATCTTACCAGTTTGCTGCTAATCCCGACCCCAATAGGGAAATATCCGCCAGTGGGTCAGAGGCTGATGGCATTCCAACAACAATGGGAATGGACCACATCAGACAGATGGGTGCTAGAAATAATCTCCCAAGGCTATGCTATCGAATTTTCAAGCATGCCATCCAGAGACAGGCTGGTACTGTCTCCCATTTCAAGAAAAAGGGCCACTGCCCACCAGGTACAGGAAGTTCTCCAGGACCTGCTACAGAACAATGCCATCTGGCTGGTCCCAGCGGAAGAGGCCAGCACTGGAGTCTATTCTGTTTTCTTCATGGTCCCCAAGAAGAACGGAGACCTCAGGCCTATCCTGGATGTAAAGTTCTTGAACAGGTTCATATCCACACCACGTTCAAGATAGAGATCCTTCGATCCACCTTAAGAAACTTATGGGTGGTGGATTTCCTCACATCCGTAGAACTGAAGGATGCATACACCCACATCCCAATCAGACCAAGTCACCAGTGCTTTCTCCGTTTTCATATACTGGGTCCGCACCTACAGTATCAGGTCTACTGTTCGGCCTAACATCCTCACCACGGGTATTTACAAAGGTATTGGTGGTTCTGGCAGCCAGGTTATGGGAGCAAGGGATGGACATTATTCCATACTTGGATGACTGGATGATAAGGGTGCGCAGCAGTGTCCAGTCTCAGAGAACCACGGACCTGGTCCTGACGACCCTATCTCAACACTGCTCGGTGGTCAATTGCTAAAAGAGTTCACTGCATCCATCTCAGGTTATAGAGCACCTGGGCATGGAAATAGACACGCCTGAAGGACTGGCAAGGCCTTCCATACAGTGCATCAACTCAGTGATGTCATTGGTATGGATCCTAAGGTCCTCGGCCAAACCTACACTAGGCCAGGCAGCTCAGGTCCTCGGCTACATGGCATCCTGCATAGACCTGGTGCCATGGGCAAGATGGAACATGTGCCATTACAGAATTGCATGCTGCAACAGGGCTCCCCTTCAGAGGACAACCTCTACCAGTTACAGTAATCCATATCCCAAGGATGGTGAAAGATTCACTGATATGGCAGACACACCACCCAAACCTACAGAGAGGGTGCCCCCTAGAAGTATCTTACGAGGTAACAATGGAGACTGATGCTAGTCTCTCCGGTTGGGGACCGTGCATGCACCAGTCCGCCACACAAGGCAGGTGGATGTCAGCAGAGGCTCGGCTACCCATCAACGTTCTAGAGATGAGAGCGGTGTTCAATGCTCTGAGGGCATTCAAGAGCAAGATCATGGGTCAGACAGTGCTGGTGAAGTCAGACAACCAGGTCATGGTAGCCTATATAGCAAAACAAGGTGGAACACGCAGCTGGGCCATGCTCAGAGAGGCTACCAAGGTGCTAAACTGGACGCAGTCCAATCTATCCCACCTCCACGCCATTCACCTGGTGGGGAAGTTGAATGTCAGGGCAGACTGGTTGAGCAGACAACAGGTTCACCCAGGAGAGTGGCAACTGCACCCGGAGCTTTTCACCATGATACAGGAAAGGTGGGGCCATATTCTGATGGACCTCATGGCATCCAAGGAAAACATACAGGTCAAGGCCTTCTTCTCCAGATACAAGGAGAAAAAGGCAATAGCGACAGATGCCCTGTCACAGACTTGGGATCAGGAACGGTCATACATCTTTCCCCTGATTCCCCTGATCCCACAAGTACTGGCAAAGGTCAGGCAATCCCAGCAACAGATCATTCTGATAGTGCCTTATTGGCCACAAAGGGTGTGGTTTGCAGCAGTCATATCCATAACGCTGGACAGATGGATCCTCTCGTGTTGGAAGGACATGTTATGGCAGGGACCGTTACTTCATCTGGCACCCCACTACCTGAAACTGTCAGCCTGGCTCCTGAGAAGCAGAGACTGCTAACGGCTGGTTATGATGAGTCGGTCATCTCAACCATGCTACAATCGAGAAAGCCATCTACCACATCCACCTATAAGAGACAACGGAACATCTTTACCAGTTGGTGCAAGTCCTCACAACTCGTCCCGATGCGGGTGGACATGTTGGTGATCCTGCTATACCTACAACAGGGCCTAGACAAGGGATTATCCACTTCCTCCCTACGGGTGCAACTATCAGCCATAGGTGCGGCCATGGGGAGAGTCGGACTCTCACAACCTGGGGCACACCCTGATGCAATCAGATTCCTTAGAGCCTCACAGCATATTCAGCCACCCGGTCGATCACCAGTAGCCCCTTGGGACTTAACCATGGTGCTTGACACACTGGGGAAGGCTCCTTTCAAGCCCAACCACAGTATACCTCTATACTGGTTGAGGTTAAAAGCCTGTTTCCTAGTCGCGATCTGCTCCACTCGCAGGATTAGCGAAGTAGGAGCACTATCGTGTAAAGATCCCTACACTATATTCACAGGACAAGGGGTCTTTATGAAGACTGTGCCTGCCTTTCATCCAAAAGTCATGTCCACCTTCCATAAGGAACAGGCATTAGAATTGCCAACATTCCAAGCACAGTCAGGCCAAGATGGAACAAATACTCATCACCCACTAGACATGGGTAATACCATAGCGTTATATATCACTCGGACAAAAGCCATCCGTAGGTCCAAGAGACTTTTTATTATCACTCAAGGCCATAAACCAGGACTGGCAGCCTCAAAGACCACTATCGCTAGCTGGATAAAGAGATCAATATAGGAGGCTTACAAGTCAAATGGACTCACTTCCCCACAAGGGATAAAGGCCCATTCAACAAGAGCAATAGCGACCTCCTGGGCTGAAAGAGCTAGCATCTCGATGGAAGACATTTGCAGGGCCACAACCTGGATGTCTGTCCACACATTCGCTAGGCATTACAGACTTGAGACATTATGCAAGCAAAGAACTGAGTTTGCCACAAGAGTTTTAGACTCCGCATGTAACAAGAACACGTCCGTCTAATCGCCCTGGCCCGCCCTGATGGTTTTGTTGTACTGCTTATTAGAGTAACCCATGAGATATTGTCTGGAGTGTCATGGATACAACATAACACAATGGGTGTTTACTCACCTGGTAAAGGTGATTGTGTTAGTTGTATCCATGACACTCCATGACCCACCCATCAGGGCAACCTCGGCACAAGTTTCACACTGAACTATTTCAATGAGGACAAAATGTATATTTATTTATTTATTTATTTATTTAAACAGCAGTTTGGAAAACCTTTGAGCCATAGGCTCATTTACAAAGGTACCTTGTCAAAGTAAGACAAACGAAAATACACAGTATAACAGTACAACACAGTATAACAGCAACTTAAGACATAGATACAAACAAGCTGGTACAGGTAGGATTGATGCAAACAATACCAGAGTTATGTTGTCCTTAGCAGCTTAGTAGTAAGCTTTGTCATAAGTATTGAGTACGGCTTTGACTAGTGGCAATTACAGCTTCGGGTGTTAATAAGGTGGTTACGTAAGGAAGTTTTGAAGCACGATATAGTTGGAGCTTCAGAGATGGAGGGGGACAGTGTGTTGAGCCAGGAGGGGGCCCTAAAGCTGAAGGCCCTTTGGCCGTGAGAGGTCCTAGCTCTAGGGATAACAAGAGAGGTTTTCCCAGAGGTCCGAGTATGAACTAGTGGGACAGAGCGGCGTATGGTGGTGGTCAATCCTAGCAGGGATAGCCCAAGGAGGGTCTTTTTTGTAAGGGTACAGGTCAGATATTTGAGGCACTCATCAAGATCAAGTACCAGCACTTTAGCGTACAGTAGACAGGTGTGTGTTAGCCTAGGTGCCCCAGTAATTAACCTGCAGGCCTTATTCAGGTAGTCACGAATTTTATGGAGTGCGGTCTGATCAGCACCATACACCAGCAGTCCATAGTCCACTAGGGACAGAATAGAGGAGGTGACTGTGGTCAAGAGCCTCCGGGGAGGCAGTGTTTATACCGATGTAAGATGGCCAATCGGATATTAGTGGCAGTGGCTAGGGCAGCGATGTGTCCATGGAAGGAGAGGAGGGTCAAAATGGATCCCTAGGTATTTATAGAGCAAACTTGTTCGAGTGGGAAAGAGGACCCAGCGTGAATGAGGAGTTTGAAGTTGCAGGACTTGTTTTGAGGATGAGTGAAGAACATGGTTTTGGTTTTTTTAAGATTTATTACCAATCTAAGTTCCTTGAACCAGCCCTCGGCTTCAGCGAAGGACTTCTGCAGTGAGTCCTGGAGGGCAATAGGGTTACAACTTGAGGCAAAGATGACTGCATCATCAGCGTACAATAGAATGTTCCCCGAGCAAGAGTGTGGAAGGGTGTTAAGGTAAAGGGAGAATAGTAAGGGGCCCAGAATGGAGCCCTGGGGAACCCCAGAAAAGATGGGACAGATGTCTGAGTAGGTCCCATTAATTTTTACATGCTGTGAGTGGTCAGACAGATAACTGGTGCACCAGGAGATAGGCCCAGCAGCAAAACCAGAGAGACTAAAGGCTTCAAGAAGGAGGGGGTGGGAGACAGTGTCGAAAGCTTTAGAGAGGTTAATGAAGACCGCACCAGCCAGAGAACCAGTGTCTAAGGAGGAGTGGAGAAAGTTGGAGAACTCTAGGAGGGCTGTGTTGGTACTGTGGCCTGCTCGGAAGCCATGCTGCTCAGGACATAGGACATTATAGGTGGAGAGGTAGTCAGAGATTTGAGAGGCCACCATTTTTCCAAGGCCTTGGAGAGAGGAGAGAGAATGGAGATTGGCCGATAGTTTCCAGCCACAGTCCTATCCCCACCTTTAAAGATAGGGGTGACAGTTGTGACTTTCCAGGCAGTTGGAACCTTCCCCAGGCAAAGAGAGTGGTTGATGAGGCACGTGATCGGGGTAAGAACTGTGTCTAAGACCAGCCGTAGGATACACAGATCCAGTGTGTCACTGCCTGTACTATTACTCTTGAGGGCAGTGACAAGGTGCGGTCTAAGTTCTTGGGCAGAAACACGGCGGAGGAGAAAATAAGGGCGAGAAAGATTTATGGCAGTTGCTGGGGGAGGAGGGTCAAAAGAATTTGTAGGGAGGATAGGGCTAAGGTCAGTGAATGAGGTGTTGAGGTGGTTGGCTATGAGGGCAGGGTCTGAGGAGATCACGCCATTAATGTTGATCTGGGTGGGTGGGGGAGTGTGCACTCCCATTTAACTGTTTAATGTTATCCCAGAAGGTTCTGGGTTCCCCATGAGGCAGTGAGTGAGGACCGATATTGCTCAGACTTGGCCTTTCTGATGGCCCGAGTGCACTTGTTTTGGGCGGCACCATATAACTGCCTGTCACTGGGCCGGCCAGTCTCAATGGCACGGTGCCATAGGTTGTCCCTATGTTTGAGTTTGTGGATCAAAGCTGGGGTTACCCAGGGGGCATTGACTGTGCTATGGGTTTGGTGACTGAGGATGACCAGTGGAATAGAATGGAGGAGTGATCACTGAGAGAGTCTGGGAGGACTTGTACATTGGGGATCAGATTAGGGCGGTTGGTGAGTACCACATCAAGCAGGGTACTGGAGCCTCTCTTGGGGTTAGTCCTGGTAGGGTGGGTAACTAGTTGCGTTAGGTCTATTGCAGAAAAGGAGTCTCGGGTAGAGGAGGAGGAGGGCTGAGCCAGTTGACATTTAAGTCACCCACCAGAATTTGATCAGCGGAAGGAGGTAGTGAGAGAGGTATTCTGTAAGAGAGGCAATGGCCTGCATTTGGTCCCTGGGGGGCACGTATGCAGTAGTCAGATAAAGGGGTCCCTTTAAAGGGTCAGGGGTTAGTTTCAGCATAAGCGCCTGGGCCTTGGAGTCAAGGATGGGAGCAGGCAGGGCTAGTACGGGGAGAGATTCCTTGACATAAATAGCGCAGCCGCCTCCCCGTCTCCCAACACAGTCAGACCGGAAGAAGGTGAAACCAGGAAGGGAGACTAGGGAGTCAGGGGAGTATTTTGACAGCCAAGTCTCAACCAGAGCGATGACATCAGGGTTAATTGATGTGACCAGGCATTGTAGTGAGTCAAACTTTTTTAGGAGGCTACAGATATTCATGGAGACCATGCATAGGCCTGTGGTGCTAGTCAGGGAGCTCCTGGGAACCGGGCCAGGGTTTGGATGAATGTTCCTGACAGGAGTAGTAGCATGACTAACACCCTGGCTGGGAGATGGTGAGAGGTTTTTCTACGATTGACATGAGGGGAGGCTAAGGGAGCAGGGGGTGGGCAGGGTACAGGAAGGGAAGGCAAGAATAAGACACCCAGATGTGCCTGAGGTAAGGAGGAAGCTAGGGGAGGCAGGGAGGACTGAGACACACAGAGGTCCCAAGGGGCAGGAGAGCAGGTTCAGGAGCAAGGGAGGGAGGGGTGCCAGGGCACAGTCTGGAGTAGCAGATGGGTAAGTGGGCAAGTGCACTGCTAGTGGGGATAGGCACAGGCAGAGCGTGAGGCAGGGCCAATACATTGTGGTGAGCAAGATCCAAGGGAAGTAGTACTGTACAGGTAGGAGTAGGAAGTGGCAAGGGAGCATAGGTCCCTCTAGTGGCCAGCAGGTGTAACCTGCAAATGGGAAAGTGGGGTGGCACCAAAGCCAGTTGTCACTGTTTTTCTTTATCCAGTTGATCTTTCTTCTGGATATATTGGGCCTATTATTGCTCCAGAAAAGGCCAGCAGCTACTTTTTCTTCTTATGAAGTGTGGTAAACTCAGGTACTGGAGGAGAAGAAGTTTCCCTGAGTAAGATAGTCAGGGTACAGCTGCAGCTGATTCGGCTGATTGGCTGCTGCTGCACAGACAGGAGAGCTTTAAAAACAGGAAGGAAAAGCCAGCAGGCAGTTGCTGCAGGGGTAGGGGCTGACAAGCTGCCTGGATGTGTTTCAGATCAGGAGTCCCTTAAGCAACCCTCAGGAGATTGGTCTCCTGAATTAAGTCAAAAAGAAAAATGTATTTGCATTGTGAGTTTTCTGTTTTACTGTTTGTGTTCTTCCGTAAGGCCTAGCCTTCTGGAAAAGGGGATTTCTAGTTAGGGCCGGGGATTGTTTAGACAGCGCTCCCACCCGGAGCTAGGCCTCTTTATTTCCGTTTTTGTTTCATTTTCCCTGGTGGGACTTAAAAAGAAAAGGGCAGAAGCCCAGACTTCTGTGTTACCAGCCATATTAAAGAAATAAAAATATACTTGGTTGGTCTGCTGTTAACAAACTGGTCTTCCTGAAACTTCTTAACCACCACAAAGCTGAAACTGAATCCCGTGGCGAGGCCGTACCTTGTCACAGAAGCTAAGCTGCAAACTTTGCTTTTTGTGTAGCAAATCTCATTATTTCAACCTCAATCCAATTACAAACAATGCATTGTGTCACCCTCCATGCACTCCTGGGCAAGGACAGAGGTCAGCTCCTCTACCCTAGCTGAACTTCCACAACTTTCCAGTTCAGCCTATGCAAACCTGCTAATGGGAGCAGCAACTCCCAATAGCAAGTTTAGAGAAGTTTTTCCCCATGCCATGGTCAACATTCCCTCCAACAATAAATCAAATGCATGCAACACAGTCACCAGGACCCACCAGGAAACAAGATATCATAGTTAAGTTTGTCTTTCCGGATAAAAAATAACAACTAAATGAAGAAAACTAGAAGTAAGAAAGAGATGTAAATCCAGTCTGAGCTAGCTCCAGTGGTGAAAAGGTGGATATATGTTTTTTCCCACAGAGTTATTGGATCGCCTGTTCTATGTGTCATTACTGGCACTATGCACAGAAGGCTGGATTGCTGGAATTAGTTTGTTTTGAGTTTCTGAGAGGATCTGTGTAAATCTTTATAATTTTATTCCCAATTTTACAACCCTTTAAAAATTTGGAAAACTAACAAATGGAAGAAATTGATATAAACATTGACTTTGGAGTAAGAGAAAATGGAAACAGGGATGCTGGAGAGATCAGAAAAAAAAAACATTTAACAATATACTTTGCAAAATGTATAGTGGTATATACAGTATTGTTAACTGTTTTTCTATCTTTTGTTGGCTAGCAGCCAGCCAAGGAGAAAAGAGCAGGACAGTGCTGGTTGGCATTGGGGAACAGCGGGTAGGTGTGTCACTATATACCAGGGACTGGTTGGACATGGGATGGGGTGAGGAAGAGGGATGCCACTGGATTCCAGGGATGGTTTTTGGTATGTATGGGGTGCAAACAGGGTTACAATAAAGACCAAGAACTTGCTAGCATGGAATGGAGTGAAGGAGGGAGGCAACTATTTATTTTTTGTTAATCTGATATGTAAATAATAATCAATGTCTATAACATAGTCACCAGCAATTTTTGTAGTTAATAAATTATTTAATTGATAGGAAAATTTAGCGATGTATGTCACAGATTGCTATTGCAATGTTTATCGTTAACTGTTTTTTCTTTGCATGTAGTTCATCATCCTGTTTACCTAACGTGTATGCTGAACTCTTATTTTGTAAATGGAAATATTACAATTCAATAAATAAATGTGAGCATTTTAAATTCCCAAAGCTCATACTCTGAGTCACTGTCTAATACCCTGTTGAATTTCATAATTTAATCTTTGTGGGTTTTGATGTAGAATGTGACACAAAACCTAACAAAAATCACACAAGTTGTATTTTTTTTCTACCATCTGCCATTCAAAAATGGTTACATAGATTGATTTCAAATTGTATAATGTATAGTCATTAGCACTAACACTAAGCCCTAAAATGTCAACTCACTTTGGCAGCCAGATTATGAATGGCAGATTATTCAATAACTAGCTTTAACTTAAATCTGTGCATGGATCCTACCTATATTGGTACCACCCTTCCAGTATATTAAGGCCAGGTGAATAAACTCATTTACAAAATGGCTTTGGTCAAGTCTGACTTCTCATTGGTCAGGAAACCATCACAAGGTTCTGTGTTAACCTAACACATATCCCTGAACAGAAGACATGCCAGGGGAAATAAAAAAAAAAACAACCTGCCGGGTTAAAAAATCAAAAATGCTAATTACATATCCATGGATCAAAAAGGACACAATGCAAATTAAATAATGCAGCAATGTCAAAAAGAAATCATGCACATAAAAATTCCCTGCCCCCCCCAACAACAACATTGCTCAAAAGTTACAAATTGCGAAGTCAATCTATCCAGCAACTTAAAAAAAGTCTTCCTACTGAAAAATCTAAACATAAGAAGCCTCCCTGCAGCTCACATAAGAAAAACATCCTACATATCTAGTTAATTCAAAGAATATATTCAAAAACTACAATTCTACAAAACAGAAATCTATATTCATACTTCACTAAGTCATTAGCAAAACATCTACAAACATTGTTATAAAGGCTAGTAAAACAGTCACATACTGTACTTCTCTGGCATATAGAAACAAACACAGAGCACCTCAAACACTGCACTTGAATTCCAACATTAACTGTGCTGGTCAGGTTACTTTACATCTAATAAACTGCTTAAGCTTCCAGGTCTGACTCAGGTGATATGTAAAGTACAGAAAGCACAGCAAAGGCTTCCAACTCAGCCTCATAGATCACATGAGAACTGCAGGAAGTTAAAAGTCAGGACTACTTATTTAAGGCCACAGGACACACTCTAAACATGTAGCCAGCCCATTACTCACTTGTTCCAGTGAAACTGCACCCACCCAGTGCAATTTTTTATAAGTCACAAATTAATCCCTGCTGCAAATCTAATTAATACTAAGGCCCACGATTTAAAGATGCAGCACCAAATGACTACTGCACAGTTAAAAAATTATCATTACTAAATATTTTATTCAGTTTTTTTTATTTATTAGAGTATTGGATACACCTGTGAGCGGATGCTCATGGAGAGGTTCCATGTCAAATACATTGAACAACAAGGCAAAAAAAAAGACTTAGGACAATTTACAGATAATACAATGAGAGTTCAGGAAACAGACAATGGGAGTATTAAACATAACAGGTACATATAATCCAGCCAGGAATATGTAAGCTATGGCATTGTACAAAGTATGCAGGGCAGTGTGGGAAGAGGCAATGGTCTGAGTGGGACAGGACAGGGGTACAAGAGGTCGGGAGGGATTACTAAGTGCTGGGGTTTGCCTATTCCAAGGGGTAGGTACTGGGAAGTGCTGGTGGTAGTCAGTCCATGTGTGGGGTGTCTCAGTTGTGGCACCTGCAAAAAATCCTTTCTACAAGGTGTTGGTGCAGTCTAAGTTTGAAGGATCCAAGAGTAGTAGTGCCAGATATATCAGGTGGTAGCGCATTTGTCCAGAGTGATGCCTGGTAAGAGAAAGCTCATTGTGCCATGGATGTGTGGCATGTGAGCACATGGAAGGTTTGTGTGGAGGAGCTCCTGGTTTGTCTGGTATTTAGCGATAGGGACAGTAGGTTCTGAACTCCAGGAGGAAGCCGGTTTAGCATAGCCTTTTTGGCGAGAAGACAGGCTTGATATCGTATTCTGTCATTAAGTTGGAGCCAGCCAGCACAGATATAGAGTTCACAGATATGGATTTGTTTAGATGCATTTGTAAGCAAGTGGTAGGCTTTATTTAGGGCAATAGTGATGCGCTGGAATGCCATGTCAGTTGTAGATCCATATATTACTAGTCCATAACCTATAAGGGATACAACTGAGCTGTTAATTGCCAGCTTCAGCACTTCATGGGTGAGACAGTGCCTGTGTTGGTAGAGGATGCCGATTCTAGTGTTGATGGCTTTAGCAGTGTTGTCAATGTGCTGTATGAAGGACATGGAGGAGTCGACTGTAACCCTCAGTATTATTTGAAGTGTGGGATGAGTTCCACGGTGCTGCCACTGTCATTCCACATTGCCAAGGGGTAGCTTTTATGTTGGCTTGCGCATGCACAAGAAACATCTTGTGACAGTGCGGGTCTTGGAGGTGCAACTGCTCTTGGGCGAATGCAGGGCACGCATCAGTAGGTGCGTCCCTCATTCCCCAATCAGCCTGCATGCCACCGCCACACCATGCATTCATAATGGGGCAAGCACATCAAAGCAAAGGTCTGCTGCAATCATCATACGCAGCGGTCCTTTGCTTGCCGTGCTCACCGCCATTATGATCACGGTTTCCGACATCGGGGGTGCCCAATCCCCCTGTTGGCAACCCCCCCATATTTGTGTGCCAACGAGGAGCCCATTTCGTCAGGCATCCCCCTCGCAAATGTGGAATGCCGAGGGGTGCCCAATCCCTTGGCTCATGCTCCCCCTTTCTTTGTTTGCCGTGGGGTGCCCAATCTCCCCAGCATTACCCCATGTTGTATGCAGACGAGGGTGCCAATCCCCGTTGGCTACCGGCACCCCACAAAACTCATGTAGGGGCATGCTGAGGCCCACCCCAGCATGCCAAATACCTCTAATACAAAAACTGTCCATGACGGTTTCACTTTTTTCTACACCTGGAAACGAAAACCGTCCTCGTAGTCTACATGCCCCCTCCCCCAGCCGCACCCACACACTGCACACCCTGCCTCCCCTCACCCCCCACCCATACTTACCTCGGACTCGGCATAGCGATCTTCGTGGACCAGGAACACGTCTGCACTCTTCAAAGCCGACCGCGAACTGAGGAAATGCCGGTAAGCTGTATAATGCAATGAATAGGGTTTTTTCAACTTTGTTGCATATCTCAGGCATTTCTTGGAATTTTGGCACCAAATTTTCAACATGGGGTTTTTGGGGCCCCTCCTCATGAATTCTGTCACTGTCATGGCATTAATCGGCCTCGGAAGGTGATTTCGCAGTCACTGCGCAAAATCACCTTTCGGGACCCATTAACGAAATGACAGTGCCAGTGTTCATGAGGTGGCCTCTCAAAAAGCCTATTTTCCAAATTTGGTGGAAAAAATCCAAGAAATGCCTGTTTTACGAGCGTGCGTTGCGCAGTTGCTATGCAGGCTCGTAACTTTGCGCATTCGCAATATTTTAAAGCTGTATTTTCAGCATTGGCATTTTTCTGCACCTCCTTGTGAACAGTACAGCTGTCATTTCCCACATCCTGCCGAAATGTGTTTCCGCACTTCCGCACACAATTGCGTAGTCGCTGTGGGAAATCAGTGTTTGGCCAGATTCTGAAAATGACAGTGACACAGTTCATGAGCAGAGCTTCTAGAATGCCTATGTTAGAAAATTTGGAGCTGATATTCCATAAATGACTGTGTTATAGCCATGCTGGTAGATTGCACGCATGCTCGTACCGTCATGCATTTGTGATATTTTCACTCTGGATTTTCACCATTGCCATTTGTACACACCTCTTGATGAACAGTATAGCTGCCACTTCACATATCCTGCCCAAATGTGTTTCCGCACTTCTGGCGCAGAATAGCGTGGTTGCTGTGCGAAATCACTTCTTGGGACACTTTGAGGAAATGACAGTGACACTGTACATGAGCAGAGGTGCTAAAATGCCTATGTTGAAAATTTGGTGCCGAACGCCTACAAACTGCCAGTGCTGCAAGTGTGCCTTGCATATTTGCCACGCATCCTTGCAACTCTGCAACTTTCGTATATTTGTATGCCACATTTTCAGTACTGCCATTTAATTACACCTCCTTATGAACTGTGCAGCTGTCATTTTTCACATCCTGTCCAGCATGTTATCCCACGCTGCACTACCAAACACCCACAGGGACACCCTAATGCCTCTCACTCTCTGTAGGGTGGGGGTGGGTTGGCATCAGTTCAATACTTGACTGCCACTCCTATGCTGCATCTCTCTAACTCCTGCACTGCCAATGGCAGCAAGACAACATTCAGCATTGACAAATGCTTATTTAGTTTGTTTTGGGCTGTTGCATAGAGCATGGTTTTGGTATTTTTGTAATTCATGACCAGCTTTTGTTCTGTGAACCATTTTACAGGCTGATGGGAAGCCACTTTGGAGATCTGTGTCGAGGAATTCTGGGCATGGGTTGCTGTCAAAGATTACTGCATCATCAGCATATAAGGGCATGCAGCACTGGCAAATGGTGGGTAGGTTGTTTAAGATGACACTGAATAGTAGCGGTTCCACTATTGCCCCTTGTGGTACACCGGATCTGACTGATCAGCTATCAGATAAGACATCTCCAATTCTAACTTGTTGAGAGTGACGGCTCAGGTAGCTGCTAACCAGTACACGGTTTCTGTTGCAAGTCCAATTTCAGATAGCTGCTGTTTTATAAGTGAAATAAGGCAATTTCATTCAGTGATTATGCTATGTCAGTGTACCTTGTGGTGGTTAATGTCCCTCAGCCTTGAGGCTTGGGAATCCAGCTCATCACTTGGTGCATTTTTATAGCATAATCCACCTCTGTAATGCATTATTCCTTACATATTTATTCAGTGGTCTTTTATATCTCTTTTATACTGAGCAAATTATGCTGTAGCATTTTCATACGGTGAAGTCCAAGATGTTTTCCACAGCATATCGATGGCTTACTATTACACAGTATTACATATACTTTAGGTAATAGTATATATTCTATGATAATGCATGCTATACTATATCGTTTATATTAACTGACAGGTACAACAAAAATACATTTTGGAAAAGATTTAGCAACTGCTGAAGCTTCACTTCTTACTTCTTGTTGCTCATATTGATACACGTTTAAAATGAGGATAACATGTCATGTATTTTTATATTTTCCTTATTTAAGACTCAGTCCAAAGAAATAAATGTGGCCTTCTGCAGGTGCAAATTTTTTCTTGCTTGCAACAGAAGGGTACAATAAAAATAGAGATAGACTATGTAATTACACTTCTTTTTTTGTGCTATCTACTCTCTCCCTCTCCCTTCACTCTCTCATTCTCCCAAAATACCATACTAAGATTGGGGTTCTGGACTTCAGGAGAGCAGGTTTTAAAGAAATGGGAGATTGCCTTAGGAACTACCATGAAGGGTGTGCAGCAGAGGGGTGGAGAAACAATAAAATAGAATGAATGAGGGAAAACTTAGGACAGCGGTAAGCTGTTTAAAGGTAATAAACAAGGGCAAGAGGAGAAAGAGAGAATGTGGGTCTTGAAGGAGGTGGCTAATGTGGTAAAGAAGAAAAAAAAACAGTTTTCAGGAAATACAGGGAGACCCAAAAGGAGGCAGGCAAGGAAATATATTAGTGAAATGAAGAGAGGCAGAAAAGAGGGTAAGGGCAGCAAAAGACTCTCTTCAGGTATGTGAGTGAGAAGAAGGCAAGGGGTGGTATAATTAAGATCAGGAGACCAATGATGGGAAACGTGCAGAGGAAGACCAAAAAAAAGCCAGCAGTTTAAACAAATACTTCTGCTCAGTCTTCACAGTGAATAGGTGGATGGGCCGTAATGCATTAACAGACACCGGTGGGGAGAGTTCACATAAGTCCAGTTATGGAAGAGAGAGTCTGCTGGGGTAGGAAGTCCTTAAGGAAAACAATGCAATGGGACTGAAAGTAATTTACCCAAGAGTACTTAAAGAACTGAGCACAATGCCACCCCTCTGGTAATACTATTTAACACCTCATAGGAGATGGGGTGGATCCAGAGGAATGGAGGAGGGGTGATGTGCTTCTTCTGCACAGCAGTGAGAGCAGGAAGGAGATAAGTAATTAAAGACTAATTAGTCTCATATCAGTGGTGGGGAATTTAATGTAGTCCCTGCCGATGGTGAGACATCTGGTCTGCAGGACCACCAGCAGCATGACTACAAGGTGGGGGGGGGGTCATATCAAACAAATCTCATAGATTTTTTTTAACTGGGTAATGAAAGAGGCGGATCTGGGTAGGGCAGTGGGTGTGGCATATCTGGTCTTCAGTATGGCCTTTGACAGTGTTTCACACAGAAGACCTCTAAACAAACTTGGTAATCTGGTGTGAGTGGGAAGGCAGTGTGCTGGGTATTAAATTGGTTGAAAAATAAGAGGCCGAGGCCTGTGGTAAATCGCAGTTAGTCAGAGGATGGGAGAGTGACCAGTGAGTACCATAGGGATTGGTACTGGTCCATATCCTCATCAACATCTTTATAAGTAATATTGTATAGGAACTAGAGGGGAAGGTGTATCTCTTTGTGGAGAACACAAACATCTGCAACAGGCTGGACACCCAGGAGGAGGCTGAGAGAATGCTAAGAGATCTGGGGAAACTAGAGGTGTGGTCTAGGGAGTGGCATTTGGGATTCAGTGCCAAAAAGTGCAAAGTCATGCACCTATGGAGGGGAAATCCCAGATGCTGTTTATAAGATGGGAGGAGGTACTTACAGTTACAAAGCAGAAAATGATTTTGGGGTTATCATATCTGATGATCTAAAGGTGGCACAACAGTGCAACAGGGCAGCAGGCAAGGTGAGCAGTATTCTGGGATGCATCAGGAGGGGGATCTCTAGCAGGAGAAGGTAAGTAAAGTAAAAGTTTATTTATCTAGTGCCCAGTCCTGGAGGCTCTGGACTCTATGCAGGCAGGCAAGAATTTGAAATAGATAAAATACATCAAATACGAAAACATATATCATTAACAAAACAATACAAGAATAAAATCCCTCTATACAATAAACAAGTCAGCAGTTTATTATATCTAGGATTCATAAGATAATCACAAACACCAAGAGATGTCATGTTGCCCCTGTAGTGCACACTTGTGAGACACCACCTAGGGTACTGTGTCCATTTCTGGAGGCTTCACCTCTGCAAGATCATCAACAGGGTGGAAGCAGCCCAGAAAAGGGTTACATACTACAAGAAAAGGTGTGAGAGCTCAAAATGTATTGAGGAGAGGAGAGAGGAATGGGACTTGATTGAGATCTATAAGTATCTCATGGGGGAGCAGAAGGTGTAGGAGAGGAGTCTCAAATAAAAAGAGGAACATTAGTAAACAGGGACATGCCATGAAACTTGGTTGGGGGGGTTCAACAGGGATGTGAAGAAATACTTCTTCACAGAAAGAATGGTGGATGCCTTGAATAGCCTGCCACAGGAGGTGGTGGCAGTGAAGACAGTGGGGAGCTTCAAGCATGCATGGGATAGGCACATGTGTATAACTGATAGAGATAAAGGAGGAGGGAGGGACACCCATGACCAAACAGAGTCCAGAGTATAGTGTTAGGCAAGAAAATAGGGCAGACTAGATGGGCCAACAAGTCCTTTTTTGCCAACACATTCTATGTTTCTGTCCCCCCCCCCCCAGCTTTCTCTGCAGTTCCTTTTATTCTTTTTATCATATAATATTTATTGAGTAAATTTAAATATTTATACAGCAGATGATAAGCCATACCATCAGTCACATAATGACCTTGATACAGTAAAGTAGTACAACATCAATAAAGAATACCATCCAATGCACAGTTTATCTTATACTAATCATTCACTTCATAACAGTTAGAACACCTCTGTTCTAGGGTATGGTTCTTATTAGAAAATGTACTTTAAGTAGATAAAAAAATTATGGGAAGTGAAAGCTGATGCTTACATCTGGATTCCAATATCTAGGGTCAGATAATATAAACTAGGGCAAAGAAAGAGTAACTATAAGTAGCCCCTTCACCCAAAGGAAGGGGAGTTGGAAGATAGTGCTGGGAGTTTGCAAAAGGGCGAATTAAGATAAGGTTCCCATCTCTTGTAGTAGAGGTGTATATTACCCTTCAGGAGATGAGAGAGTCTCTCAAAAATGGAGAGATTGGATAATGCTGCATGCCATGATGAACAAGTGGGAATGGTTGACTGACACCAAAACTAAGGAGAAGACGCTTGGCCTCCAGGATGGCCACCGTACACCAGTACCTATGCAGTTTAACAAAATGACCCAAGGGGTGGTGTCTCCCATGCAGAGTCTGGGGTCCCCCAGGACTATGTGATGATTAAACACTAAGGAAATATCAGAAGCTACCATTTTCCAGTATGTGGTCAACTTAGGGCAGGACCAAAGAATATGGAGAATGTGTGTTTTTGCTTGTGAACAATGCCAACGTTTGTTGTGACTAAGTAAACCACGGGCATAAAGTGCTGCCGGGGTTTGATGCCACAACAACAATATCTGAAGCTGCAAAAAGCAGCTGGTTAGTATCCCCATAAGTATGGTGTATGTCTTTAAGATAAAGATTCCATTGGACTTCGGCAATGGGAGCCCCAATGTACGATTCCCATTTCTTTTTGCTGGACAAAGTTGAGTTGGGTTGTGAATCTCTCCATGAAGTGTAAAATAGACCCATAATCCCTCACGTAGTAGGGAGCTGGTGCAGGTGAGACAACCAGGACCATTGTGTAGTTTCTCGGTGCCCAGAAAGAAGAGGTTGCAGAGCACTTCTGATTTGTACATATCTCCAAAAGTCCTTATGCAGTAGTGAGAATTGCCTCTGGAGTTGATTGAAAGGGAGCAAAGGGAATGTACCAGTGGGGGAAAGATCCTGCACTCTATGGATTCCTGCCTTGTCCCAAGAGGGCCAGTATATGGGTTCCCCCTCTATCTTGATAAGCCTATTACGCCATAAAGGAGCATACTGTATAGGGGGAATCCAGGACTTTGCTTTAGGACATGTTTTGTTCCTAAGGCATTTCCAAGAGTGAGCTGTAAAGGACACTATTGGTGGGAGGGAATGTGGCAGACCTGCAAATAGGGTGAGGAGTGTGTAAAGGGGTGTATCTCCTACCAGGTCAGCTTCTAATTGGACCCAAAGTGGAAGATCCACAGTGGTGGAGACAAACAATCTCATCACCTGTGCTGCTATACAGGATAGATGGTAACCAGCAAATCAAGGGACACCCAGACTGCCTTGCGACCAGTGTGCCCTCAGTTTGTGCTTGCTCCACCTCGATGGTTTTGAGTCCCAAAGAAAAGTAGCCATTAACTTTTCTAAGGAGTCAAAGAGTTTGGGTGATAAAACAATAGGTAGATTATTAAAAAGTACATAACCCGAGGCAGCATCAACATGTGGATGGCTGCTGTTCGTCCTGGAAGGGAGAGTTGTAGCTTCTGCCATCTCTCAATTTCTAGTCTTAGCTGAACTATTAAAGGGGAGAAGTAGTGGACTCCAGCGCCCCCCAGTTCCCCAGTATACAAATACCCATGTACCTAAACCCCTAATCTGTCCAGGTCAGATTAGTGCCTTGAATGGAGACCTTGGTGCATTGACTGTTTAAAGGAGCCAAAGTGGTTTTCCTTTTATTAAAATTCACAGACCAGAGAGTGTCCCATATTCATCTAGGAGTTGGAGCACCGCTGGAAGAGTTTGTTGAGGGTTGGTCAAAGTTAATAGCAAATCATCTGCACAGGCTGCTACCAAATATGAACGGTTGGCAACCTGTATCCCTTGAATTTGTGGGGAGGCCACCAGGGTCCTAATCAAAGGATCCAGTGCTATCAGAAATAGTAACGGGGATAGCGGACAGCGTTGCCTAGTGCCACGCTGTAATTCAAAGGGAGAGGATATCTCACTACTAGTAAAAATCCGCGTTGTAGGTGCACCATAGAGAGTGTGCACCCATTGCATGAAATGGGAGCCATAACCATATTTAGAGAGAATTTCATAGAGGTACCCCCACTCGATGGAGTCAAAGGCTTTTGAAAAATCAATTGCCAAGGCTGCTGAAGGGATGGGGGATTTAGAGGAAAATCACTTAAGGTTGAGCAGGAGCCTAGTATTGTCTATTCCAGATTTGTTTTGCATAAAGCCTCCTTAAGAGGAGTGAATGATTGATGGAAGAATAGAGATTAGTCTGGATGCCAGCACTTTAGCCAATATATTTGTGTCCACTGACAGCAGGGATATTGGATGGAAATTGGCACAATCTAATGGGTCGGATGATTTTTTGGTAAAAGGGAGATGATTGCCTCTTTCATAGTGGGGGGGAGAGTTCCAGCATCGTGAGCCGATTGAAGGGAATGTTGAAGGGGCTGGATAATGTCAGTACCTAGAGCCTGGTATAATTCCACCGACATATCGTCTGGGCCTGGGGCTTTCCCCCGAGCCATTTGGGAAAGCGTTAATTGGAGTACTTCACAGGAAATTGGGGAATCCAGAAGCTTAATTTGCTCTGCTGTGAGAGATCGTAAGGGAGTGTGCTGACAAAATTTAGCCACGAGAGCCTGTAACTTTTGAACTGTATTTGAGGAGTGGGATTGATATTGAGAGTGATAAAACTGTTGCATTGTAGTGTTGATATGCATGGGACTAGTAGCAATCTCACCTGACGGCATGCGGAGAACATGTATTCTTGTAGTTGCTTGCTGCTTACAAAGACGAAATGCGAGGAGTTTCCCATCTCACTCCCCTCCTGCCCAGAAAGCTTGCTTCTGTCTCAAGAGGTGTCATACTGCCTTTTGATGAAGTATAACATTAATTTGGTACTTGAGACCAACTATTTGTTGGCGTAGAGGACTATCTGGTTTAGTCCTGGCAGCAGTTTTAAAATGGCACTCTAAGACCTCTAGTTCCAATTGAAGTTGACTGAGGGTCGCTTTACACTTCTTATCCCTGGCTGCTGAAAAGGCTATAATGTGTCCCCGTAACACCACCTTGAACACCTCCCATATCGTACCCGGTGCTACCCCACAATCTGTATTCAGAGAAAAATAGTCGTTAGTTACTTGTAATATATGGGGACGAAAGTCCGGATCTTGGAACAGAAGGGGATTACAGCACCAGCGAGTACCATATGGGAGAGAGTATGGAGGGGAAAACTTAAGTGATACAATGGCATGGTCTGATATTAATATCAAGCCAATCTTGGCATCAGACAGACACCTAGCTGCAGGCTCATTAGCCAGCCAGAAATCTATGCGACTATGGGAATTATGTGGGGCTGAATAAAAGGAGAAATCCCTTCCAGTAGGCTTGTCCCTACGCCAGATGTCCGTAAGGGCCCATTCCTCTATCATGATTTGTAGGGATTGTCTAGCCCTGGGGTTAGCATGTAGTAAGTAGTAAAATATTTTTATTCATACAAAAATGAATATGGATATCTCCACTGAGCCAAAGCTCCTTTACAGTGAGGTCCAGGGTATCAGTTCCAGTTACTCTAATATATTACAATATATAACAAAAAAATAAATACAACACATTTATACATCAATAAATATGACACATTTCCAAAAAATCCACAATTAAGTAAACCAGAGACATACTACATAGCAACAAAATAATCCACAGTAAACATTTAATACAATTTACAATCTACCATTTGTGGGTTGGGTTGGGACTTATCCAGAAATATATTGCTCACCATATTAAAATCACCAGCTAATATTACTGGGAGTGCCGGCCCATCAGGCTGCAGGACCGCTAACGCCTGACTTATAGCTGGGAAAAAGTCAACATGCTCCATATTAGGGGCATACACATTCCCCGGCAACATGGTACATGTGGAGGAATGCAATTTCACCTCCAGACATCTACCCTGAGCATCTTTTTTGACTTATTTTACCACTCAGGGTGAGGCACGTCAGATAAGAATGGCCACACCTTTTGATTTGGTGACCGGGGAGCTAGCCAGGACTTCCCCATCCACATTTTCTTTAGCCATTTAGCACATTTAGCCATCAGATGGGTTTCTTGGAGCACGGTGATATCTATCCTTAGCAATTTCAAATGTTGAAGGACTTTTGTACCCTTAACCGGATGGTTGAGTCCTTTTACATTCCAGGATATCCAGTGGTATCTCTGGGGCAGGGAAGTGGTAACAGGCAACTTCTCACACAATAGACAAGAGGAGGTACTTTCAGAATGTCTTGTTAGAGTGTCATAAGAGGAGATATAAGGTGTCAAAGCCCCTAGATGCTATAGAGAGAGGAGGGCTACCACGATCTGCCCTAGTTCAGAGGAAGATGTAAGCATCACTTGTTGTGTTCCTACTATAGGTGTTCGGCTATGCAGAAGCTGTAACAGTCGGAGTAATTCTAGAAAAAAGAAAAACAAACATACAAGTAGTACTGTATATACAAAAACAAACAAGGAAAAATGGGCAAATAGCCCAAAAGTCAACAGGTGTGTACTTCTATATACTACAGTAACACCACTATGAGTCTGAAGGTCGATACACGAGAGGGTAATACACACAAATGTGTCCCCTACAGCCACACTAGCTTCAGTACTCAACTTGAGGGGGTAGTTTAGGAGGGAGTTATCAACCAAACTCATCCTAGACCCACCCTAACCGTAGGTTGGGCAATGCGACCCGTGGAGGAGGAAAGGGAAGGAGAAGGGGGGGAGGATATAGGGAGGGGAAGGGATGGTGGGTACACCCACCTGCTGGTTACTAATTGCTAGCCTTGAAAACTAGCCCCTTTGTTGCAGTGAAGGAAAGCAAAGGGGAAGATTGTTAGCCCAAAAGTAAGCCTGCATATGTTAAGGGGGGGACTATAAGCACCCATGCGGTCTTGCTATGAAAGCTGCACCTTAATTAGGGTGAAAGAATAGCCTGTGCTTCAGTGACTGACCAGGTATAGCATGATGGCCACCCTCAGAAAAGAAGTGGGGGGGGGTAAGCCTAGAAGCATGCCTGCAGCTTGAGCTCTGAGTTGGATGCCCTTATATGTCCTATGCTGAGAGGGGGGTTAAAATCACCTGTAAGCTCTTAAGTTAGCTAAGGTAAAGAGACTGTATGAGCTTACTAACTATCCAGGTATAACGTGTCAGCCACATCATGAGGGAAAAATGGGGTGGGATTAGACCCCAACCTGCTAAGGGGCTTAATGCTGCTGATAAGGATCGTGTAACCTTGTCCATCCAGATGTGGGATGGATAGATCCAGGAGCCCCTTTCCCTGTGGCCCTTACCTAGGTAGTATGCAAGAAGGGGATATCTTAATCACCGCCGCACCACCACTCAAATATGAAACAGCAAATATTAAAAAAATAAAGAACAAAGAAAACAGTTTAGGGTCCAGTTTTTGAGCCTTCGACCAACTTTGGGAAGCCCCGAGGGGTACATTTAGGATCCGTAGATGAATTCACCACTGCAGCTGTATAGCTGATGAGTCCAGGCCTTACAGGAGAAAAGGTATCTGTGAGTTCCACCAACGATTCCTCTGGCAGATCACCCCAGTCGGTTGATTGACCTGTGTCCATATCCGGGGAGTAATTATGTAGTTGGTCGAGTGGTGGGGAGAGATCCTCCCTGGAAATCTTTGCAGGAGATGCTGCTCAAAGTTTGGAAGGCGAGTACTGATGCCCACTTCTCGGTCACTGCCTATACTTAGGAAGAGGATTTAGCATGTGCAGAGGAAGAGAAAATTGTTCACTAGAGGTAGGTGAGGCAGATGTCAGGCCTTGGGCAGCAGTGTGAACAAACTGAGCAGCTCAAGATCGCTCACTTGATAGGGACTGGTGACCTGCAGGACCTGTCCTACTGGTATTAAGGTTGAGGAGGAACCATAGCTGGAAAAAAGGTTCCTACCAGGGAGTGCTGCATGGAAGGGCTCCCAGAGCCTTCTGGGATTTGCAGTAGGACATTGTAGGCCTGGCCAGAATTTATGGATCCATTGTTCAGTCTCTCCAGGATGATCAGCTGTAAGCTCATGTCCCTCCTTAAAGACACTCAGTCTGCTGAGATTTTTAAACTTGAATCTAAAGTCATGCTGATATAAAAAACGTTTGATGGTGCCAAGAGACCTCCGCTTTGCAGCTGTTTCCTGAGCAAAGTCCCTGTAGATAGCAATTGCCGTGCCCTGCCATGACAGTTCCCCCAAATCCCTAGCCGCACGCAAAATCCTCTGTATTTTAACAGGTATGCCACGATTGTCTTAGAAGTATTAGTGTTCTTACTTGAGCAAGCTGAGACTCTATGGGCCCTTTCCACCTCCATTGGTCCCCTCCATCTATCTCCTAATATGTGTGGAAAATTCTCATTTAAGAATTTCTCCATAGATTGGCCCTCCGCTCTCTCCGGGATTCCTATAATCTGCAGATTATTCTGACGACTCTGATTTTCATGATCCTCGGCCTTCCCTCAGAGCATTTGTCAACCTCTACTTATGCTGTTGTAAACATTGCCAAACCAGTGCTTGTTGCACCTCGCAGGCCTCGGATCTTTGTTCCACAACATTCATCCTATCTTGTAGTTGTTGAACGTCCTTTGTAGTACCAGACAGGGAGATTCTGATGTCATCAACTCTCATAATTACTGTTTCTACCAGCTTAGTAATGTGTTGCAAAGATTCCCCTACAGCCACCAGTTGATCGGTTTCTAAACCAACAATCCGAGCTTTAAGGAGAGAAGATATTAGAAGATGCAGTCCAGTAGACAGAAGGTGGTATCAGCCCCCCCAAAGAACTTGGTTGTCGATGCAGGGGAGCGGTGACACGCTGTGCCAGGTAGATGGGCTGGTTTGCACTGCTAGTAAGGCTTCAACAACCTAAACAGGCCCACTAAGTACCTGATCCCGGTGCCACGAATAGATAGGAAGTCCTCCGAAATCCACTGAAGAGAACATGCCGCCCAGTGAGGGGGGTATTACCCATGCATTAAGCGCTTGTTTTGAGGTGCGAGCTCCACAAGATCACGGCGTCCGAGCGTGGATGGGCTAAGGTCTGGATGGAGCTAGAGAGTTATGCTGTCATCTTCATTGGTGGCTAGACCATGCCCCCAGTTCCTTTTAGTCTTACAGTAATGATTGGTGACAATATGGATAACATTCTAAGTTAGGAAGCCTGACAGTTTGTTGTATGATTTCCATATAGTATGTTTACATTACCATGACACTTGTGCCTCTGTGAAGGAAATATTGACTATCTTTTATAACCCAGTTGTGATCCTCTGGGAAAATAGTTGTTTCAGCTGTAAAACAAAATATACAGTACCTATGAATGATTAAAAGAATGAAAACAAAAAAAGCATAAAACAAAACTAGCCTGTAGCATTTTACAGTAGGTAATGAAATTCTGAAGGGGGGGGATCTTACCAAAAAACTTTGTAGAAATAAAAGAAATAATACTAAGCATTATCTAGACAGTCAACACACTTCAGACAGTATGTTTTGCAAGTAAGCTATGATTTCACAATCAGTGATTAACAAAAACATATATTCAAAAAACTAAGGAAGAATGTATCAATCTCTCTCCAGAAAATTCATTGATTGACTGATTAAATATGATGTTATCTTTGTTTCATTAGAGTACTGCATGACTTTAATGTAAAATAGATATAACAAAATTACTTTCTAAACATGTATGTTAATATTACGCTTTTGTGAAATTAAAAAAGAAATTAACAGTTATTCTACTAATTATCTTATAAAATGTGTATTATCCTACAAGATTCCAATTGATTAAGGTCTATGATTTCTATTAAGCTCCCATTGCCACAAGTCAGTTTTTGAGCAGCTTGTATAAATCCAATTTTCTATCTAAGGGGCAATAAGTGTGTAATAAAGAAAATGCTTGCAAAGAGTCCCAGTGGCAGCTCAGCTTTTAATACAGTATTTAAATGGATCACTGCAAAAATAGAACTATTATCTACTCCCATATTGTGAGCAATGTGACATTCATTATAAATAATAATTCAAAAGAATTTATAATGGCTTTTGTATTTGTTATTATAGGATGTTGGAGGGAGTAGTCCTCAGCAAAGAAACTGGAAGGGAATAGCCATTGCACTGCTGGTGATTATAGTTGTATGCTCACTCATAACTATGTCAGTCATCCTTTTAACTCCAGGTAAGCACCATTTCTATTTAAATTTCGCATGTATTTAAAATGGCACTGTGAATGGCTTTATATCTAAAACATGTTTTTACTGAGCCAGACTGGAGCTTTAACAGAAACATACCGTAGAACACCTTTGATTTACAGTTGAAGCATTTGCTGCTAACAATAACTTAGTGAAACAATTAAGGACACCCGCTTTGCATGTACAGTGGTGATCACAGGGAACTGGACCCCAACACTTTATAGAACAGATGGTAATGTACCTTGGTCACCTTCAGTAGGATACATAGAAATACTGTAGCATTACAATTCATAATCAGTATTAAATCTATATTAAACCCAATTATTTCATAATTAAGGCTTTACTAGCTGTGCTAACCCATGCTACAGTATATAATGATAATTTGAAACTGATCTGTGAAACCTATAAATATTTTTAAATAATCTATACACAGCAAGAGCAGTTTGTTTAAGGTATCATTAATATTGATCTGCACAGCCTCAGTCATGAGAGGAAATCATTAGTTGTCTACTGATAGCCTATATTAGTGTATTTGTGCATAGACAAACATGAAACAGACTCTCAGGACTATGAGATTTGGCTAATAAGGAGAGTATTTTTGCCAAATATTCCGAGTCATGTTTGCTATGTAAGCAATAAGACACAACATGGTATGGGTTGTTATGTGATAACAGCACACCCAGGTGCATTGAGAGGCACAAAGGCCCAAATATTCAAAGTGCACCAGTTTGTGGCGCAAGCCTGTGCACTGCTCAGAATAGTTGCGCAGGGGTGTGGCCAGGGCGATATTCAACGGAGTTGTGCTATGGCGCAACTGCTTTGAAAATTGCCCCCTGGCCACCCCACTGTGCATGGTACAGTGGAACTGTGCCAGTGCAAGTGGTCAGAGTGGAGCATTGAGATGCGGTGGTGCAAGTTCTATTGCACCATGCACAGCACCTGTAATATTCAAAGGGTGACATGCAAATGGGGCCATAATTTATGCAAGGTGTACGGGGTCCATTTGCATCTGATTATGGCTCCATTTGCATGCCATTAGCATGCAGGTGCGCTGATCCCCAACGACTTGCACCTGGCCCCTGCCAGGCAGCAGCCCTCGAGGACCAACGCCCCCTGCAGCCCGATCACGGGATGTTCCGTAAGGGATGTCTCCAATCCCTGGTGGTCCAGTGGACCGGAGTAGCCCGATCATAGGCATAACAGTGTCCCCCCCAAGTAGCTCAATTGCGGGCATAACAGTGCCCCCCCGAGTAGTCCGATCGTGGCATAACTACATCCAATCCCCCTTCCCCCGAGTAGCCTGATCGCGGGCATAACTACATCCAACCCCCGAGTAGCCCAATCACAGGCATAACTTAGCCCCCATTAGCCCGATCATGGGCATCAGATTCCCAAAGCCCAATATCCCTGGTGGTCAGTGGACCGAACAGAGCCCTGATGGCGAGCGGCATTCCACCCCAAGTATGAAATCCCTGGTGATCTGTGGACTCCCCACCCCTCCATGCAGACCCCACTACCCAGCTCCTCCCCGTCAGCGGCGGGGCGGACTGACAGGTCAGTATGCTGCACGCCTGTTGGTTCAGAGCACGAGCCAATGGGCGTGCAGCCCATACCGTACTGGTCAGTCCAGGTATGTGAATGAATTTTTTCACAACCAGTGCTTGGAGGCGAATTTATCACAGTGGGAGAGTCACGTATTTGTAAGAGAGGTGATGGATATGGCACGATAAAGATTGCCGTGATGGGTGCGAGGGGGGAGGCATCCATGGCAAAGTGGCAGAAGGAAATGAAGAGGGTGTCCAGTTTGGCCAGGGAGGACTTAGTGGAAGCATCATAGACTACATCACAGTAGTCAAAAATGGGCATTATCATTTTCTGAACAAGTTTATGCCTAGCCATAGGAGGGATGCAACTACAGTTCCTGAACAGGGCACCAAACTTGGGGTGCAGTTTTTTCTGGATGGCATCAATATGTTCAGAGAAGTTTATGTGTTAGTCCAACAAAACACCTAAGTACCTGAAGGAGGATGTGTCCTCAAGTGAAGTCCCATCAAGGGTGTGAAAAGTGGCATGGAGGGAAGCCTAGAGAGGCTCTGCCTTGTACCAAAGGTCATGGAGACGGTCTTCTTGGCATTGAGGAAAAGTTGATAGTTAGCAAACCAGAGCTGAACCTTGTTGAAGTCTTGCTGTAAGCTGGTTGTAAGCTCATCAGGACAGGAGCCAGATGCATATAGGACTGTATCATCAGCATACATATGTATAGCGGAGGATGGGGAGCAAACAGAGGGGCCCTAATACAGAGCCTTGGGGGACTCCAGTGCTAATTGGAAGGGATGGGAAGGGGAAGTGGCCTCCAAGATCTTAACTGGTTGGGTTCTGCCAATAAGGTAGGTTTTGAACCAGTTTGTGATAGAGTGAGATAGGCCAGCTGCCGGGAGAGAGTTGAGAAGAAGGGAGTGAGAGATGGTGTTGCAGGCCTTGGCAGGTCGACAAAATTGGCTGAGGTAATTTGGCCATTGTCCATCCCAGTTATGATAGAGTCTCTGAGCCATAGGAGAGAGGTTGAGGTTGAGTGTTTTTTCCTGAAACCAGATTGGAAAGGGGTGAAAAAGGAGGTGTCAGACAAAAAAGAGGTGAGCTGGGAGAGGACAATGTGTTCTTGAAGTTTGGTAAGGGTAGGGAGGAGAGAAAAGGGGCGATAGTTGCCAGGGGATGAGGGGTCACCCCCACTTTGGGTAGAGGGAAGACCACAGCATGTTTCCATAAAGAGGTGACTGAGGCAGTAGCGAATGTGAGATTTAGGATTATTGAGAGGTGGGTAGGCAGTGGCTGAAGTGGAGAGGGAGATGAGTTTTGGGTCAAGGCCATCAGAGGAGGCACCTTTAGAGGGGTTGATGGTGAGGAGGGCACTTAGGGCATCATTTGGTGTTACAGTAGTAAAAGAGAAAGGAAGGTGGGAGGGTGGTGGAGGGGGCACACTGGTAGAGGGTGGGGAGTGGGAAGGGGGAAGGGTACGATGGGAGGAATTTCAGTAGCTCAGTGGCACAGGAGGTATAGTAGGAGTCAAATTCCGCAATTACAGCTGGTGGGTTGGACACTAATGAGCTATTTACTTTAAGTACTGGGGCATTGGATGAGATGAGAGGGTAAATAGGGTGTGGACCACCTTCCAGAACTTTGAAGGGGAATTTATGTTGGTGATGAAGGCTGAGTTGAAATATTCAGACTTGGCAAACCTTGTAGCCCTGGTACAAGCATTTCTGAGCATGTGGTAGTTCATGAGGTCATGCTTCCATGTTCGATCTCTAGCCCTGAGGCAGGCCAGAAGTTCAGGGGTTATCCAAAGTAAGTGGTTACCTCTGACTCTGGTTTGTTTGAGAAGGGCACAGGTGTTCCAGTTTACAAGAAAAGTTTCTTTGAAGTAGGCAAGGGCTTATCAACTGAGAGAAAGGAGGTTAGGGGGAGCCATTCAGAAGTGGCAAGGTTATTCAAGAGAGATTCAAGGTCAGGAGACTTGAAAGAACATAGTTGTATGGTTTTGTGTGGTGATTTAGTTCTGTGGACCTTCCTAACTATGAATATTGGGTTATGGTCACTGACAGCATTGGGGAGGATGCCAGAGGTGATGATGTGGTAGGGATGGGCGGTATGGGCCCAGTCGAGTAGGGAGTGTTGTTGTATCTTGTGGTTTGGATGGGTGGGTTCAGAGATCAGTTGGGAGAGGTTTAGGGCTCAGATTTCATTTTTAGTTTTTGTAGTTTTAGGTGACAACCAATTTATATTGAAGTCACCTAGGATGAATAATTCCTCAGAATGAGCAAGGGAAATGATGGAGGTTAGGAGGTCTAGCATGACCGAAGGATGGACATTTGGGTGCCAGTATATGTCAGCTACAAAGATTGGGAGAGTGAAGGAGAGGGTCACATGCATAGCTAGGGCATCATGGGTCTCAGGATTTAAGGATGAGTAGATGATGGAATATTGGATGGAGGCTAGGGCATAAATGACCACACCACCACCCCTGCCAGCACAGCCTTGCCTTAGCAGTGAGTAGCAAGGAATGGAGACCAGGTGGTCAGGGATACTGCTCTTTAGCCAAGTTTCTGAGATGATTAGAACGTCTGGTTTTAGAGTGCACACCATAGTCTGAATCTGGTCTATTTTTTTCAACAAGCTGCAGGTGTTTAGATGTAGGATCTTTAAGCCCTTTGGGAGGGCTGAGAGAAGAGAGTAGGGGGAGGTAGTACAGGAGGAAGCACCAGAGGAGAAGAGGGCAATACAGCCTGGGTTGGAGTGGATACCCCTGGTGGAGAGTAAGGAGGGTGAGTATGAGAAAGTGGAGCTTAGAGGATTTTGAAGGGGGCTGGTGAGGTGGTTGGGAGTTTTGAGAAGAAGGGAGTGGATGAGTGTGGAAGAAGAAGGTTGAGAACCACAGAGAAAGCGGATACCATCATCAAAGCCACATGAGGAATAGTGGTAGAGTGAGACCATATTTCAAAAGGTGTGGAGGGAATGATAGCATGGATGTGGGTATGGGATTGGAGATAGTAACTGATGGGGTTGGGAGAGTTATTAGGAATAGGTGAGTAGAGAGCAACTAGAGGTGGTAAAGAGAGGGATATGAAGAACAAGTGGGAGAGAGGAGAAAGGAGAGTAGGGGATGCATTTTTCATAAAGGCAGATAAACTAGAGAATAATTGATTTAGGAAGAGGGTGAATTTGTAAGCAGGGAGCACAGAGGATGGGGCTGGTCAAATGGAGGGGGAGCTGTAGTTTATGAAGGTATCTACTGCATATGAGCAACAGGCAGGGATCGCTTTAGATACTTGCTTTTTAGACACTTACTTTTGGCATGAACATATCAAATGTGAAGGGTGGGAAGGGGGCACTGCCTGTCTGATCAGACCATCCATACAGCCGGTAGGACTGGCCTGCAGCCCCATAGAGGGGGGCAGATGGTACCTTAGGGGAGAAGTGTGGACGGATGTATGAAAGATCTGGGGAGGATATGGTAAAGAGGGGGTAGGGACAAGGGTTGGAAGGTGGCTTTAATTAATGCCAGGAGCATGGGGAATAAAATGCCTGAGTTCCAGGCCACACTGCTAGAGGGTGGGGTGGACGTAGCAGCAGTCACTGAAGCTTGGTCCACCCCTGGCCATGACTGGGCCTTAATCTGAGTGGGTACCTTGTGCTAAGGAAGGGCAGAAAGGTGAGTAGAGGGGCAGGAGTAGCAATGTTCATTAGGGATAAAATCGAGATTATGAGAGTGGATGAAGCAGAGGGCAACGTGGAGGCCTTATGGGTCACCTTGCAAACCCCTGTGGGAGGGAAGATCAACTTGGGGGTGGTATATAGGCCCTCAGGACTAGTGGAGGACCTGGAAGATTGCCAGTTGTCCAACATTAAGGGGCAGTGTGGACTGGAATGGGAAGAAGTGGTGTTGATGGGGGACCTTAATATGCTAGCTACTGATTGGGGTACTGTGATGTCCATTGTAACCAGGAAGCAGAAGCTGCTGGATGGCTTCCTGGATGCGTTCCTCTATCAGCAGGTAATGGACCCACCGTGGGAGGGTCATATCCTGGATGTGGTTTTAACTGATGGGGATCTTGTACAAGATCTGGTTGTGGAAAAACACCTGGCATGGAGCGACCACAACACAGTCTGGTTTCAGCTTTCAGAACATGGGGAAAATTCTCAAGGGGCATTTGCGGGAGATAAAACCAGGTTTGGATGTGGAGGGTAGGTGGGAGATCATAAAGCGGGGGCTACTGGAGGCCACCAGAACCTGTGAAAGAGTGAAGCGCAAGGGCGGCAGGTCTCGTAACCATGCTGGTGGACCAAGAAGGCCCAGGAGGTGGTAAGGGAGAAGAAGGCTGCCTACAGTAGTTAAAAAAAAAAAATGAGAGGAGAGAAGGATAGAGAGAACTATTGCCTTCCAACCAGGAAAATCACCAGAGTGGTGAGGGGGGCAAAGGCCTGGAAACAGCAGAGGCAGGTGTGGGGATACGGGGTGGCGTAAAAGGGTTCTTTAGGTACAGTATATTGGTGAGCAGAGGAAGGACAAGGGCCAGCTTAGTAGGTTGAGGACAGCTGAAGGGTTGGGTGGAAGTGGCTGGAGAGCAGGCGGAGGTGCAGAATGACTACTTTGCCTCAGTGTTCACTAAGGAGGAGGCTGGGGAACTTCCAAAAAAGGGGTTGGAGGACACAGAAGGCACAGCAGACTTGACTATTGGGGCACCTGCTGCAGAACAAGCCACTGGCGGAGGTAGGCCAGGGCTGAGATATCAGGCTGGTTCTGCTGAATTTGGGGAGGGCGGGCAGATGCTGATATTTCTATCAGTTGGGTGTGGGAAGCCCTCCAGCCCCTAAAAAAGGATAAATCTCCGGGGTCTGATGCTATTCATCCCAGAGTACTGAGGGAGTTGGCGGATGTTTTGGCTGCACCATTGGTGGATCTCTTTTTTTTTTTTTTTTGCAATTCACTGTATTTTTACTGAGCTGCCTGCCGCCCTCCAATCAGCTCGGTCACGGCTCGCCGGCTTCTGCTCCCAAATCAGCCACCCCCCCCCCGATACCCTGTGGCTTGGCCCCCATGGCGGGGCCCGCACGGGACTAGATACCACGGGCAAAATAGTCTAGGTGGGGGTCTTGGCCTGGGAACACACGGAAGCTGGCGGCTTCATCCATAGCAGCCGGCAGCTCCGTTTTCCCAGGTTTCCCCACCCCTTGAGGAGGCGGAGACGTGCAATGACGCAAGCATCCGTCCGCCTCTACCCACCCCCTTAGAGTAAGCACGGCAGCGTGGTGTCCACCAGCCTCTGCTAGAGCCCCCATCACTCCGGTTTAGCCCAACCCTCCCCTTGAGAAGGAGAGCAGTCCATCGGACGCTCAATCTTTCTCCCCCTGCCGGCCTCGGCGACCTGCGGTCCGCTCAACCCGGTCGCTGGGCAGTGGTGCGAAATCCCACCGCTGCGCCAACGGGCCGGCTGCATTGGTGGATCTCTTTAACATGTCACTCCAGACAGGGAGGGTGCCAAGGGATTGGATGCAGGTGCATGTTGTACCCATCCAAAAATGGGGATCGAGAGAAGAGCCTGGAAACCATAGTCCCATCAGTTTGATGTCAGTGGTGGGGAAGGTAATGGAGAGCATATGTAAGGAAAGGCTGGGAGGTTTCTTGGAGGAGATGGGTTATCTGGATAACTGGCAGCATGTGTTTGTGCCAGGTAGATCGTGTCAAAAAACCTTGTAGAGTTCTATGAGTGGGTGACATCAACACTCAACAGGGGGAGACCAGTGGATGCACTGTTCCTGGACTTCAGCAAGGCATTTGATTTGGTCTCTCACATTGGCCTAAGGGAAAAGCTGGAGGGATGGGGGTAGTCCCATTGATGGTTAGGTGGATTGGAAATTGGCTTTCAGGCTGCACTCAGCTGGTAGTGGTCAGAGGGGAAGTCTAATCTCCTAGGAAGGTCATAAGTGGGGTCCCACAGGGATCAGTCTTAGGGCCACTACTGTTTAACGGAGAAGGGGAGACTGGCCTGCAAGAGGACCTGGATACTCTGAATAGGTCATCCTGGAAACTGAAATTAAACTCCTCCAAGTGCAAGGTGCTACACCTAGGGTGGGAAAACTCCAACTATGTGTACACCCTGGGGGGGGGGGAGAGTTGCAGGCCACGACAGGGGAAAGAAACCTAGGAGTCTTGGTGGATGTTAACATGAATAATTCAGAGCAGTGCAGGAGGGCTGCAGTCAAGGCAAATAAGATGCTGGGATGCATCACTAGGGGATTACCT
This sequence comes from Neoceratodus forsteri, assembly GCA_016271365.2. Taxonomy (NCBI): domain Eukaryota; kingdom Metazoa; phylum Chordata; order Ceratodontiformes; family Ceratodontidae; genus Neoceratodus; species Neoceratodus forsteri. The sequence continues at coordinate 1,067,806,120 of CM028132.1, read as the reverse complement.
CAAGGAACAGGGAGGTGATTTTGCCACTGTACAACAGCCTGGTTAGACCACATCTTGAGTACTGTGTGCAGTTCTGCAGGTCACACCTAAGAAGGGACATCCAACTCCTGGAGAGGGTTCAGAGAAGAGCAACCAGAATAATCTAGGGCCTGGGGGATATGACATATGAGGAACGACTAGGGGAGCTCAACCTGTTCTCGCTGGAGGAGAGGAGGGACCGGGGGGATATGATTGAGGTCTTCAAGTACCTCAGGGGAGTAAATAAGGTAAGCTGAGATAGGATGTTTCGACTGAAGGAGGGTTAAATCACCAGAGGACACAGTTGGAAGATTGAGGGTGGTAGGATTAGGGGGGGAAGAGGAGGAGGTACTTCACCGAGAGAGTGGTGGAACCATGGAATGCACTGCCGGAGAGCTGGTACAGCCATCTATGGTGGAGGGATTCAAGAGAGGGTGAGACAAGTACAAGCAAGGGGTGAAGCAGAGGCTGGTTTGCCTGGGGGGGACAGGACTGGGGGCTAAAGTAACAGTGGAAGGAGACAGATAGATGGTTACAGTACCCAATCAGGGTGCCGAAGCACAAGCAGACTTGATAGACCAACAGGCCTACTCTGCTGCTGTCTAGTATGTTAAATCGCGAGCTCCAGCCAGAAAGATGACATGCTGTTTATTCCAAACATTGGTTCCAGTTAGTTAATTTACTTGCACTTTATCAAAATAATATTTTTATTCAATCTTCTTGTACATCGTATGTACAGTTAACACATCTTACTCAAAATTTACAGTTACTCCAATCGCAGCAGTTTTCTTCAGTGCCTCCTAACCAACATATCAAATTGTCAGTACTTGTCTTCCATGCCTATAGTATCAATGAGTATTTTTTTAAACCATCAAAACTGTATCCACGTCATATAATAGTAATAGCATTCAGTTACCTGGAGTATACTTGTAATAACTGGCTTTGTGGTTGAGTAAATACTTTGGTTTTCAGCCTTGGTATTTAATCACTCACATCAGCCAGTTATTGCTTCATATACCACAGCTGACTAGATCACTTAAATAAACCACACTCTGCAGTGTCTTACTATGCTTATGTAGCAACCCCACTCCCCGACTGTCTACGGGCACCCTATGTTACTAGAGGGAAGGGGGCCTACTTCTAAGGAAACCCAGAACTGAAACATTAACAACATGGCAGGAACAAAGTAACGTATACCTTACCATGGCCTGGGTCCTATCTGCAGAATGATGAAATTGCTACCCCTCACACTCTGCTTCAGATACTTAACAGAAATCTGGAGACCTCTTCTTTTTCTCATCTTCTCCAGCAAAGTCCCTTCCAGCACCCCAGTCCAGGATGCACAGGAACAAGTACAGGTTGAAACTTAGAAGCTCCCCCCAAAAGAAGTCTGGTTAGAAATTCATTAGGTCCTCTACAATTCATCATGAAGCTTTAAAATCTCTTGACATTCTGAATTCAGCAACAAACCAATTTATTTCACCTGAAGCCTCAATTATTTAAAACCAAAAAAGAACCAGGGGTCCCATTGCCTTGCTTAAACACCTTCTCCTTCAACTCCATGGAGCACAAATATTTACAGAGCCAAGGGGCACATTACCAGGAGAACAGATGTCCTAGGCAGCATTTTCCTTAGGCAGATGCTGAACACTAAGATGGCATACCTGGGACCCTTTTCTGGATTCCTCATCAGCCTGCAGAGCCAACCCACCCTTTGGCTGGTCTCTGTAACTTGCTTGTTCTTTTTCTTTTCATGCTGATCAGACATTCACTGGTGGAGAAGTGAGCAGCTTACTCCCACCTGGTCCCATGCCATGGGGATGCAGGATTTTCCCACCCTGACCAGTTCCTTGTAACCATTAAGTTGCCATTAACGTGACTGCCATTCCACCCATTTTCCCTTACTCCAGCAATGGGGAAGGGGGATTCTCCTGAATACCTTTGGCCTGCATGCCCACAACCTTACCTCCTGTGATTGCTATAAGTCACTTGGTCCAGAGGACTAATCCTTTAATACCTGTGGCCCACCTGAACAACTTGTGACCAAGCCCCAAGACCTGCCCCTCCACGCAGGCCCCATAAAGGGTGAGAAGCCCCAAGCATCACCTTTTCCCAGACCTGCACCACCCTGCCACACCGGGAACTTGGAGAGGAACTGCCACTACCCCTCCCCTGGAGGAATCCTGCCACAAAACCTCAAGCCCTGGCAGTGCAGGCCTAAAACTTTCACCAGACCTGGGACCCACCAACCTCCTACCCTGGCACTCTCACTACCCCTCACTCCCTGGAGTCCCATTTACCCTCTACTACACTGGCAAGCCAACTACTGCCCTCCCCCATGTACTGTCCACTGGCACCATGTCACTGTACATACTGGCACTATCTTCACTTACGAGGGGGGGTTACCTCCTCAAATCAGGCCTGATCTGGACCGAGTTCCTCCCTGCCTGCCTGTCCTGCTGTCTCCCAGACAGCCACTCCACCTTCTCCCTTTGTTTTCCCACACCCTCTGCTTTTGTAGGCTCCAAACCTGCCTCTAGTGGCAGTTTGAAGTATAGTCCAGAACAGTGTCCCCCGCAACTACCTACTGAAACTTTTACCCAGGGGAACACCAAAGTGGGGCCCCTGATTATCAGAAGCCCCCAGCTTAGAGGGGGCTTACACTTTAAAAAATGGGAAACCTTGAAGACAGTTTTAAAAAAGCAAGATTTTTTTCTTACTAAAATTAACTAGTACAAATAGTCCCTCCCCACCTGTCAATCATCTGTCTTTCCACACATTTAATAGATGGAATGATTCTTTGTCATCTAATTAGGATGTCTTCAGAATTACTTTGCCAGAATTTTCACCATTACCCACAAAAGAAGGCCTTATATTTTTTCTGTAGCCAGGTATGCAACAGAGACTGCACTGTCAAGCTGGTAAGAATGGGATGGGGTCATAGTCACCACAGAAACTCCAGTAACTGGAACCACCAGGAACTCTGAATAGTACTTTTTTGCAGTGTATGTCTATAAGAGGGAAACATGAGAAGAAGAAATGTTTGCCTTTTAAAATTTAAAGGAGTTGTGCTTTTTAGGGCCTTGGTTAAAGTTTATAGTCAGTAACGGTAGCAACTGTGTTTGTGATGGCAATCAGGAAAGAGTGACGTTTGTCATGAATTCTGTATGTGATTTGGCACTGTTCCAAAAGTCCAGTACCTGAATGTGTTCAAACTGTCCATGTTTGGGGTTTTACATATGGGTCTTGGAACTTACAGCATTTAGTCAATCAGGAAACAGAAAATATGTAACCCAATTGTACATTATTGTGATGAAGCCAGATCAAACAGTCTTTGTTGTCCTCTTCTGGTGTGTCATTTAGGGAGAATGAGTAGGGGACTCAAATAGATCATTGCCAAATAATTGTAACCTAAGATCATTTATATGCATTTTCACAAAGGCGAACAGCACAGAGACAAAGTATCCATTAAGAAAGGCAGGGTTTTCAGTCTTGTGACATTGATAGGTGAGGGACCAATCCAGCATACTGGTGACATGGGTCCATGCCCAGGGATTGGTAGATTTGGAGTGGAGACTCAAAGAGAAGACTCTGAGCATTTTCTTAGACAGTCTTCTCCTAGACACAGGGCAACACCACTTACAGAGTGACAACCACTAGAGGCCTGGTGGAGGTGTCATTGGCACCAAGGGTGATCACATGTTTCCTGGAGCCTCCCCCAGAACTGTTGTGAGCATGTTTGCTCCTGCTGAGAGAGGTGGACAAGGAAAAACTGGGGAAATCCCATTGGTGGCAGGATAATAAGTGGGGCCTGTCACTACCTATGTCCCTTAGCAATCAAAATGAACAGTCATCTAGTGACCATGTCACAGTTATCCTTTGACATCTATAGTACACCATAAGGGAGGTGGCTAGAAAAGGCACCCATGCCCTGGGAGAGGGGGTAAACATGACTCCATGGTTCATGGAGAACCATTCTGACAAGGAAGGCAAGGTAAGAAAAAGTTGATTTATAAAGCACTTGACTCAAAAAGGTTGTGAGTGCTGTACAGACTTATGATATAAAACATGATAATTAAACTTTAAAATACCATTAAATTAAGATGCAGTAATCCAAGGCATAAGGCACATGAACATATGGAGACCCTGAATGGGAGTTGGAGGCAATGCACCCTTTGAAGATAAGCACAATAGTAATAAACATATTAAAAATGTAATGAAAGACAGGCTATCCCAAAGCTGCATAAAACACCATAGCTTATATTCATATACATTAACTTTAGCATTAGCACCACTCTGCCTTGCCCTTTCTAACACATTTTAACAGTGCACCATTGAAAACCATCAGAGGTTGTTGAATCAGGTTAGAAAGGGCAACATAAGGTGGTACTGTGTTAACACTGGTGCTGATGTTCATGAATAAATTCCACAGAGTTGTATTAGAAGCAAACTGGTATACTTTTTTATGGCATTAGGTAATCCTCCCATTATAATGGTTTAGTCCACCATTCTGTCTGAATCATAAGCATATTTTGGTTGTACTCAACACCAACAGACTCATGTACTGTTACCAAACGATCTGTTCCTAGAGAATAAATCGGTTTGCATTGCATTCTTGCAGTGATGTGCAGCAGTCTTTTTTTTTTACTTCATCAAGACTGAGTTCTATATTTTGTAATATATATCCAGCATAGGTTATTGGGATAAAATTTACAGTGTGGGAGAGAAAAACTGTGGAGGTATTTGTACAAATATACAGACTGTGTATTTGATGTACCAAGTACATTAAGCTTATGGCTACATAAGAGCCATCCCTCAAGTAATCCATGTCTAAGTGGATATTGGACCTATTGTCAGCAGTTGAGCCACATAATCAACCCCTAAGATTCCTATTTTACTTATCAGATGCATGTGCTTATATCCACAAAAGTAAGAGCTGGTTCTCCGGCAAGTGTCGTTCTATGATGTTTTCCAGTGAAGACCAGCTTGCCAATTCAGTGGCCATCTGCAATTATTCTACTGGAAATAAAACCCTTATGAGATATTCCTTTTTAAATAAGCCATCCCAGATTCCAGTTACCACCTTACTCTTTCTTATTGAATCCTAACTCATATTCAGCAGTGTCTTTTCCACGACAAATCATGTATCATTTTACTTAGTGCCAAAGGTAAACCTAATGATTGTTTATTTATAGTGATCACTGTGACACCAAATATGAGCATATAATTCCATTTATTTATTTGTTTGAACAAATGTGCAAATCATAAAAACATCTTGGAGCTACGTGGGCAGTCTAGGGACTGGGAAGCTATGTGTTGTAGCAGCCAGTTTAACTGAGGCTGTAGAAGGTGTGTAAGTGAAAATCAAATTGCAAGAAAGCCAATGATGCTTCTGAGCTGGATGTTGGGCTGAAAGTAGCTGCACATACCATACAGCTGGACAAGGAGTAGCTGTTCAGTAATAGGTCCAACTGCATCCCCTCATGATATTATGTACCTACAAGTCAGGAGGTACAGCATTGCAGGGTGGGGTGAGGAATGCACTGGTAAAGGGTGTGCAACTTCTGTGTAAAAAAACAAAACCCTCCCACTCCCTTTCTCTTCGTGCTCTCCAAACCCACCATCTGTTCCCTGCCCATTTTGAACAGAAAGCAAACCCTCTCACTCCCTTCCTCTGCATGCTCTCTAATCCCCAACCTCTGTTTCCCAGCTGAGGAGAAAGAATGAAAACCTTCCCCTCCTCCCTCTGCATGCTGTCCAACCCCACCCCCCATTCCCCGACTGTGGTGAAAAAAAGAAAGAAACCCCTCTTTCTCCCTCCACCTGCATGCTGTCCAATCCTCATATCAGCAGACATCCCAGTGCACCTGGATTTGAAAAGAGGGTGGTTGCACTGCTGGACATTTGGTGTACCTGGGATCAGGCCCCACAAGAGAGCAGCTTTGCAGCCAGACATCCCAGTGCAGTTAGGATTGGGAAACACAGAGGTGGTGAGACTATGCAGAACTATTCCTTAATTTAAACTGTGGCATGACAGAAAGAAATCCCTCCACTCCCTCCCTCCCTCTTCATAGTCTCCAAGCCCCACCCTCACACATTGCTGTGCAGCCAGACATCCCTGTGTACCCTTCTTGCCCAAAGTGAGAGAATGAAAATCCTTCCACTGACTCCCCTTGTGTGATCTCCAGCCCCCACCCTCCTTTCTGTCCCCAGTGTTGGAAACTGTGAAATGGAAAACATAGAATACTGTCTCTCATAATTTCCTTTTTTTTTTTATAAAACCTGAAAATAAGAAAACAATCCAGCTATGACTTTTACTTCCAACCCTCCCTCCTCTCAGCACCCACCCCCATCCCCTTTCCCCTAACTTATCTCTTTTTGGTTCACTGAAGCAATACTGTCTATGACCAGCAGACATCCTGTTTCTACCAAGATTGACCGCAAACTGACTGAAATCAAGGTAATTCCAATTAATGCATTTTAATGCATTCTGAACTTCTAATCATAGCTTTGTCATTTTTTTAACATTTTTGATGAACATTTTTAAAATAGCTTTTTTGCTATCCCACTTCATGAACAAGGCTGGTGTAATTTTTCACATCCTCTCTGAAACATGTTTTTGCAGTCCCTCCACAAAATCATGTTTTGTACAAAATAAAAAAAAAATCCTCCTGTCCTGATCATAAGGGTGGATCATAAGAAGACTATCTTGAAATATTAGGGTCAAAATCTCTAACAGCAACAAAGTCATCAAGAAACATTAAAAGTTGTCAACATGTCCTGATAAGTTCATTACTTTTCCAGTTTTTGACCCCAAATATTTAATATAGCCATTTTTATACCCTACTTCATGTCATGTCATTCCTCAAATGCTGGCCAAAACGGTTTTTAGCACTTGTGCAGGAAAATGACATTTTGGCCAGGATTTCATGAATGACACGTCATGTTAATAAGCTAGTGTCATAAAAAGTCTATGTTGAGCATGTGGGGTCAAGATTAAAAAAAAAAGAAACAACATTATGAACAAACAATGACATATTTCAACATATACTCCTAATGATGCAACTGTTTTACTTTTCAAGCCACATGTTCAACATACATTAGTATTTTACCCCATCTCAGGAACATGGCAGGAGTCATTTTCAAATCTCACTCCAAAACCTGTTTTTGCAGTTGTTCTGCAAATCACATTCCAGGTGGCATTTGATCAATGACTCCTGTCATGCTTATATGCTGTGGTAATAAAAATACTATCTTTGAAATTCAGGGTCACAATCTAAGAAAACAACAATATTATTTGTGAACATCTTTATTTCCCAGTCATGACAACTTCACATTCATAACTCACATTATTTAAGGTGTTAATTTTAACTACTGTGCTGGCAGTTCCCAACAACTACACAGTAACTGCAAACAAGCAAACATTTGGCAATGACCAGTGATTTTCCTATAATTATATTCATGTTTCTAACTTTTCTGTTACTTAAGACAAATTTAAAATTGCTTCAGTCCTGCTTTTTATCATTGTGATGTCTTAACATTTTCAGTTTGACTATTTAGATATTGCGGCCCAGATATTCAAAAGGGTTGCGCATGGTGCAACAGTGTTGCGCCATGCACAACCCACTGATGCACCCCGGTGCCATATTTAAAAGGGAAAAGTGCACCTGCACAAATCCTGATGCGCCGGGGCGCATCAGTAATGTATGCAGGCACAGGTGGGTGGGGCATGCCCATTCATAAACTGCACAGCCCGATATTGAGCTGGGCCATGCAGAGTTATGCAGGTGCAACCCCTACTTGCGCCTGCACAACTTTACACCGAAAAAAAAAGATCAAGTCGAGGGCCACCCACAGGTGAGCTGCCGCATTGCAGGGTGCAACACAGCAGCTGCCACCTGTGGGTGGCCCTCCACTTGTTCCCGCCGCACCTGGAAGCACCTCCCCATGCCCCGATCATGAACTGAAGTCCCCTCCCAGTAGCCCGATCATGGGCAGCACAGTATTCCCCCCCCCCAGCAGCCCGATCACGGGCATGAATGCAACGCCCCCTACTACCAGAGTGGCCTCGACGTGGGCATCAGACCCCCCAATGTCCAGCTATCCTGGTGGTCCAGTGGACCTAGAGTAGCCCTGATTGCAGGTGGCATCCTTACCCCCCAAGTATGTTATCCTTAGTGATCTAGTGCTCTCCACCCCACTCTGCCCACGGAGCCCCACTTACCCCGCCTCCCATCAGCCGTGGCGGCAGCACCTCCCACCCGCCTTGTCATTCTGCCACCGACTGACAGCTCGGTGGGCTGCACTCCCATTGGTTCAGAGCATGAGCTATGAAGGATAGTCGATAGCGATATAAGGTGAAGTCTAGATATGTGAATGAATTAATTCATTCATATCTCGACTGCCTTGTCTGTATGGGCTGCATGCCCATTGGCTCATGCTGAAGCTAATGGGCATGCAGCCCTACCGAGCTGCTCAGGCGGCAGAGCAGCAGGTGGGTGGGTGCTGCCCCGCTGGCTGACGGGGAGCGGGTGGTGGGGCCCCATGGGCGGGGGGGTGGTGGAAAACCAGATCACCAGGGATAACATACTTGGGAAGGATGCCGCCCGTGATCGGGCTACTCTAGGTCCACTGGACCACCAGGATATTGGACATTGGGGAGGTCTGATGCCTCGTGATCAGGCTACTCGGGGTTGCATTCATGCCCGCGATTGGGCTACTCGGGGTTGGAGATCGCTATGCCGTGATCGGGCTGCTGAGGGGGGGAAGACTACTGTGCTGCCTGCAATCGGCCACGGGGATACTATTATGCCCACGATCAGGCTGCAGGGGGACATCGGTCCCTCGAAGTTGCCGGGTTCGGCAGGGCGCCAGGCTAAGCCGATCGCACACCCGCATGCTAATGGCATGCAAATGGGGCCATAATTAGATGCAAATGGCCCCCCGTGCACCTTGCATAAATTATGGCCCCATTTGCATGTCACCTTTTGAATTTCGCAGGTGCTGTGCAATGTAACTTGTGCCACCGCATCTGAATGCTCCACTCTGACCACTTGCGTTGGCATAGCGCCATGCACAGTGAGTGTGGCCAGGAGGCGATATCCAAAGAAGTTGCTCAATAGCACAACTCCATTGAATATCGCCCTGGCCACACCCCTGCGCAACTCTTTTGAGCAGCGAAGGGGCTTGCACCACAGAATGGCACAGTTTGAATATCTGGGCCTGCATGTTTTTAAACTCTGCTGTATGTTCAGTATGTTCTGATGTAATAGCTAGCTATAAAAACAATGGTCTAGAAGCCACATGTAAATGCCAAAGATTAAAACGTGTCCCCTTTATTGCTTCCTTTACTGTACCTATTACCAGATTTCAAAAGACCATTGAGCTTTTAAAACCACTCTGCTTTTACAAATAAGGAAAGGCACAGAGCCTTGTGCTCTCAGGGACAAACATATCTTGCTGCTCACAACCATGCCCACTATATATGTTCCACAATCGTCATGTATGTTCCACAATCGTATGTATCATGTGCTAATCAACTCTAACGATGTCTTGCTTCCTAATTTATTCCAGGTTATGTCTGTTATTTACTTGTTTGCTAAATTTGACTTATACTGTCAGCCGTCTATCCAATTCCTGTTAAGCCTGTTTTATTCAACTCTATGTTATTGACTCCTTCACTGTTCTTGTATGCTTCTACCTATGTAGCCCTCCCAGGTCGCACCTGAAAATAGGCACTTGGCTGTCTAGTGTGCATTACCCAGTAAACAAAAACAAATAAATAAATAAATTCAAAGAGCCAGATAGGAAGCAAAAAATACTGAGAAAAAAGCAAAAGATGATGAAGATGCTGCTTGTTTCCCTTTGACTCCAATATATTGTTTTTTTTTTTTTGTACTTCTTGCCTCACATTTGACTCATTGAAATGCTGTGTCTACCATCTCTTAAAAGATGAATGGTGCCTTTCTAAGTTACAACAAATGACAAATGGGTTTTTTAGTATTAATAAATCTACTACTAGGACTTCGGGTGAAGTCACCTTTGTAATGGCAGCATAGTTTAGGAGCTCTGACCTTAGCAGGGAGAAAATCTGTAACAATCCACCACCATCTAAACACCAACCTGTCATCTAATTGAAAAATTACAGAATTTATAATGCCCTCTCGACATTGGGGTAAAGCTAATCCGCCGGGCAGCTCAACAAAATCATAAAAACACAAGCTTGATAGCTCAACTGTGGCAGCACTACAGACTGCAAATGCAACCCCGATCTCCTTGCCACTGGCTAGTGATTCTGATGAACCAGAGTGCACCATCACCTCCCAAAATTATTCAGAATGCTTCAGCAAATTAACGATACCCTCCAGCGTTTGGAAACTAAGGTGCTAGAAGACTGCAAAGAGATCATCCTACTTCAACAAAAAACAGGAGACATGGAAAAAACTCTCTCCAACTATACTACCATGACTGATGTCCATAATATGGCTCTCTTAGACCTACATTGCCGGGAACAATATCTAGAACAGCAGCTGGAGGAACTTGAGGACCGCAACAGGAGAAACAATCTCTACATCTAGAGTCCCTGAAGGCACTGAATTGGGGAACATGATTTCTTTTATTGACAGTTTTTTGAAGGAACTCTTAAACTTACTGAAGGAGAAAGACCTAGGGATAGTCAGAGCTCACAGGTCACTTGTTCCAAGCCCCAGAGACCCCAAAGCTCATCCCCAATCAATAGCGCTGGCATTCTTAGACTTCTGAATCATTCTTGGGATAAAAAAGAGATCCATTTCTGGGATGTACACCTTTATTTCAACCAAGGTTATGCGCCGCAAACTCTGCAAAAATATCAACAGGTATTTCAGGTCGTGAAGGCGCTTAAGCAGGTTGGGCATCAAACCTTCATGGATACCCAGCATGACTCAAAATCCATACACCAGGTGGCCCAAGACAATTCGCAGACCTTAAAGTAGCCGCAACATACCTGCTTGAGCTTGGGATTAAAACTCCTGAAGACACTTCTAAAAACCAGAGATCGGCTCTTCAGTCTCAGGCTTGGAAGCAAAGAGGATCCAGTTCATCCAAAGAGAGTGATACGGTGGCAAGCTCTTCATTTTGGGACATGGTGACTTCAACGTCAGCCCTTCAGGAGTCTAAGAAGATGACACTGGGTACCGGCCCTAGAACAGAAAGAATGGACTGCAGTCTCTTGACTGCAAGTACCTGAAGAGGTTCTCTGTAAAAGAAGCTGAAATAACTGTTTGTTTATGTTAAAAATGTCATTATTGACACTCTGGTGGGGGTGAAAAAGATGGGAAGAGAGTGGATACTAGCACCATGTACTTCTTGAACAACCCCCAGAGAGTGATAAAGAGGGTGGATACATTTTAGGGTGGTGGTGCTCAGAGATGTGGGGACTATAATATAATAGTAAAAAGTATGTGTTTGAAAAACTTGTTGACTGGGGGGCTCCCTCAATGGCATGTGCTGGAGGGGAGATGCAGGTCTGCTGCCTCTCACCATGGTCAGACGGGGACTAGGCCATCCCGGAGGTCATGGCTCACTGAGCACTGCACGTAAGATCTGTTGTCTAGCTCGATACAGGGAACTCAGGGTCTGAAAAAGATAAAAAGAGAAAACTTTTGTTTTAGACCTTGCAGAGCTTTTTAGCGACTTACTGCAATTCGGGGTTTGTGGGGAGTGGGGGGGGGGTGGCATTGGGGCCAGTACCTTGAATGCTCTGAAATAGCAGGGTCAAGGCAATATATCTCTAACTTTGTTCACTGCAGCATCCTCTGGGATTATGGGCAGTCTCAAGGAGCAAGTAGAAGGAGGCTTAAGTGATCAAGGGCCGAGGCCCGGAGGGACCTCTGCCTTGTTAGATAGCTGAATCTCAACAATGCTTGCTCTTATTAAAGCCTAGTTGATTTTGACCCCATCTTTGCTCTATTGCAACAATCTATTAAGCAGCATTACCCAGGGAAAGACAGCCTATGTGTCTCGGTTCCTGATACCCCTCAACTTCTGACCTACAGCACTTGTGATTTTCTTTTTTTTTTTCTTTCTCAGATTGCTTAGTGAGACCAAGACTGGGGGGCTGTTGCAAGGTTTCTTGATGATCCTGAGGAAGGGATGTGCAGGCATGGGGCCTCCCTGGGGTGCAGCTGGAGAGGGGCCACCTCAATTCAGCAGTTGGAATACAAAATGGGACTTATAAAAAAAGGGGGGAGTTACAATCACCCCATTCTGTTCGGAAGCCTCACTTTCACACCCTAGAACTTATTCTTCACCACCCCATCCACATTGCTGGGTCTCTATGTTTATAAGTGGAGTTAAAGCCCTAACTCTATATGGGAGTGAGTGGCAACCCTTTGCTACCACTGTGGTTTTGTTGAATATAAGGATGATTCTTTGCCCTTCTGGTTTCATAGCTTTATAGGTTAGTGAAAGCTGGATTGATACAATTGGAGGTGTCTCACTACCTCGTCCCACAGGTCCACCTACTGTGGCCAAGGAAAGGGTTTATTAAGCCTTGGAGTTCAAACTATATCATTCGTTTGACTGTTCTCAATACAAGTGTAATGGTTCATAATGTTAGATGGTTGTATAGTTATGCTTTTACTTAAATATTGTATTCATTGGTGTGCCCCCATCTCTCATGCCTGTCATCCAGATGCAATACCTTGATTCTTCTCCTTTTCCAATGGCTGACCTAAAGATTTTATCTTTTAATGTAAGGGGTGTCAATAGTCCCATCAAAAGGTCCCAAATTCTGCAAGAACTGAAAAGACAGCAGGCTATGATAGCCTTTTTACCAGAGACACACTTAACGCTTCAAGAGCACCTTAAATTGAGAAGGGGTTGGGTTGGGAAGGTATATGCCTCTCGTAATGAGGAACATGCCCATCGAAGGGATGTAGCCATACTTGTGTGTAAGAATATTTCTCTTAAAGTGACTAGGGTGGACACAGATCCAGAGGGCTGGATAGTACACCTTCATGGTGAGTACAGTGGCAACAATGCACACTCCTTAATTTATATGCCTCAAAGGATGAATCGGAGCATAAGACCTTTTTTACTAAAGTGCTTGGTGACATTGTGGGTGATACACAGAGTCTGGTTATAGTGGGAGGCAATTTCAATATAGTTTTAGATCCCACTTGGGACAGAGTAGGGACAGTCTCAAGGGGAGTTGCTAGGTCAGGGAAGATCCTTAGCCAACTATATACTGAACTAACCTTTGTTGATAGTTGGCAGTTTCTGAATCCACAAGGGAAAGATTATACCTATTATTCTCCACAATTTAACATGTGTTCCTGCATTGATTTTTTTCCTGATTTCAGCAAACTGGATTTCAAAATTGAGCAGGGCATACATTGGAAACATTACCCTATCAGATCTCGCCCCATCCAGATTCATTTAGACACCTCATCTACATCCTCAGATACACTATGGCATCTTAATGTTAGTTTATTAACAAACACAGAGTTTAAAGATTTAATAACTGAAGCCACCAAACAGTTTCCGGAGACCAGTCCACAAGGGGACACAGGGGTGGGTATCTGATGGGATGCCTTAAAATGTTTCTTGAGAGGAAAATCATTAAATACTCTTTCCATGTAAAGAGGGAGTGCATGCAGAAATGGCTAAAATTAGAATGCCTGATATCGAATCTCGAATTCCAACACCAAATTACATTAAATGAGGAGGTAAACACTAATCTGGATCTTGAAAAAAGAGAACTTGACAAAATGTTGGGTAGATGGATTGAGGGCCAATTTTGCTACTCTCAACGAAAATATTTTGAACATGGCAACAGAGCGGGGTGTCTCTTGGCCTGGCAGATACGGAAAGAGGCTGCCAATTTAGCAGTCCTTCACTTTTGGAGGCCTTTAGGGACTTCCTCCTCGACTACCCCAGAGGAAATCTCTCAGATCTTTGCCTCTTACTAAGAATCACTATATACCTCAGAACGAGGTCCAGACCATGTAGAGAAAGTGAGAGATTATTTAGATCAATTACACCTTCTGATTTTATCAGAAAGAGCAGCAAAATAAACGTAATGCTGCAATATCTATTTTCGAAATCAAAACCAAAATCAAGAAGCTAAAAAATGGCAAATCCCCTGGCACAGACGGATTCATCTCCGAATTTTATAAACAATTCCTAACCGTGGTGGTTCCTCCATTCCAAGAAGCATTTAATGAGGTGTTGGAGGGGGGGAGGGGGAGAGGTACCACCCTGGTGGAATTCAACACAAATTTTAGTGTTGTTAAACCCAAATAAAGACCTGGAAGATTGTGGTTCATATCGCCCAATTTCTTTATTACCGGTAAACCTAAAAATCTTTACAGAAATATTAGCTGATTGTCTTCAGACCTGCACTGGTCCACTAATACACGTGGATCAAACAGGTTTCATATCTTGCAGATGTCTCCAAGACAACATATGAAATTTCCTAGACATTATCTTGGCCCAATGTACTAACAAAACCTTTCAATTAGCAATAAGCATGGATGCTGAAAAGGCATTTGACAGGATGGATTGGGCATTTATGTCCGACCATACAGGTGTTTGGACTGAGGTCTAATTTCATCTTGGCGATTACCTCCCTCCCTCTACAGTCATCCCAGGGACAGAGTAAAAGTAAATTTTTTTTTATAAGAGGGTTTTCCCCTTAGTACACGGCAGGGCTTCCCCCTTTCACCCTAATTTTTCACCTTCATGTTAGAACCATTAGCAGTTGCTATCAGAGCTAACCCACAAATGAAGGGAGTGTGGAAGGGGGGAGGGAGCAGAAGTTAGCATTATATGCTGATGACTCACTATTCCTTTTGGCAAACCCATTTGCTTCCTTACCATATCTCCAACAAGCACTGAAAAATGTTGAAGTCCTCACAGGATATAAAATAAATCTCCAGACATCTGAAGTGATGATTTTGAGTGGTCACCACCACTCCCATCTTTCAACATACTTGTCTTTATGCTTGGGCCAAGAGGACTACATTTAGATACCTGGGAATACTGATCTCTGTGGACCACTCACTAATGTTTAGTAATAACTACAATAAGCTTTACCAAACCCTAGAAGCTGATCTGGCCAGATGGAATCTATTACCCCTTACTCTGTATGATCAGGTACAGACTAGTAAGATGAATGTGTTGCCCTGGCTACTTTTTCTATTTCAGTCCCTTCCTAATACAGTCACTTAATCATACTGGAATAACCTGCACAAACAAATCCGCCGCTATCTCTGGTCCTGCACAAGGCCTCGGATAAGAAAAAGGATACTTCAGGCACCATGCTCAGCAGGAGGGCTGGCCCTCCTGAACTTGAATCTCTATCACTTGGTGGACCAAGGGACCCATCTGTGTACATGGGCCGGGAGACAAACCTGCTCTGGGTAGTATCTGCTAGAAGAGGAGGCCATGTGAAATTGGGGTCTGTGGACTCTGCCAACTAATACTATCCCACCTCAAGTAGGGAAGCAGACAACCAACCCATGGGGTCAATCACACTTTACAAATCTTATTAAGGCTTAGGAGACTTTCTCTTATCAGACATGAGGGTTCATTTAGACCCCCTACCTTAGATCCTGGGTATGAATACTGGGCACAACACAAATTGACAACTTTCCTAAAATGTACAGATGAACATGGGTCTCTCCCATTTAACCAATTGCAAGACACATACTCTCTCAGAAAAGAGGACCATTATAGGTAATTGCAGGTATGGAATTTTATGTCACCTGACACTCATATTAGAATTCAGCGAGAATGGACAGCCATTTAATCCTTTTTTACTTTGTTATTTTCCTCAGAACCCACTTTAGATATTTAGCTGAACTCTATTCTACTCTATACTGATACATTCAGAGATCCCACCTTTATAGCCCATACGTTTAAAATGGGAACAAGAGATGGGGGCCCAGATAGACCAGAGGCAGTGGGAAAAGAGGCTAACTTTGGGCTGGCTGGCAATTTCTTCCACCACTTGGAGGTAGTTTAACTGGAAAGTTTTAGTTAGATTCTTTTGTACACCGACTATAGCAATGCACTTTAACTCCACATACACAGATCTTTGTTGGAAAAGGTGCAACCACACTGGTTTTCACTATCACATATTTTGGGCTTGCCCAAGGTTATCAGGATATTGGCAAGCAGTGCAACTTGAAATTCAAACATTAACAGGACTTTCAATACCCTTTACATGTATGGAATTAGCTTTAGCATTCTTGACCCTGTTGTCTTGTTATCCCATTTTGAAATACTTGGGCCAGATACTCAAAGTAGAGGCCTTAAAGTGTATCACCTCCAGGTGACTTACCACTATGGTACCCACCATGGAAGATTGGAGGTCTAGGATGTCAGAATTGGAAAGACTAGAAAGAATAACTGGCTAATTATGGCTAACCCATGAGAAATTTGTTGAAATATGGTGCCCACGGCAACAGGCACAAGTAGAGGGTAGAGTCACATTAAAAAACTGAACGACTATATCAGTTAGGGGTGGGGCACTGGGGAAAAGGGGGAAAGTAGCCTACCTATGTTTATTGGTTTACTATGCTTTATGTTTTTGTTTAAAAAGATAATCGGGTTAAATGACCATATCTAGACTGGTATTCCTGTTCTTTTATATTAAATGTTGGAAGCTGGAGTCTACACCTTCTCATAGGAGAAAGATCCATCTGCCAACATTTAGTGACATCAAAGCAGCTTTTATTTTTACAGTCAACTGCAAGATGGACTCATATGGAGCTTTGGTATTAAACAATAGTAAACCTTTTATAGGCATTGGTGACCCCCTTGAGCACACTGTATTGTTCACCACCACACTCATTTATAATACTTGTATCATAGTAGAATATTTAGATTCAATTTTAGTAGACACCGTGACATGTTTGTATAATGTTTTCTTTTCTCCTTATGGATGATGAAAATCTGTATCTATATCTGAATAAAAGATGAAGTTAAAAAAAATAAATCTACTACTCAGTCAGCAGAGATCTGGTGAAATGCATATAAATGCACCATTCATGGAGAACTTGTCCAGATGGCTACCAGTCGCAAGAATGGAGGGAGGGAGGGAGGGAGAGAGAGAGTGTGTGGAGAGAGAGAGAGAGAGAGAGAGAGAGAGAGAGAGAGAGAGAGAAATATAGGACATTCCAGCTTCTATTTGGACCCTGGAAAAAAAATGTTACACCTCCTCTCCTGAACATGACTGGGTGAGACTTAACAAGGAAAGGGACAAATATTCTGAACTCAACAGGGAACTGGAAGAACATGTTCTTTTTAAAGCCAAACTCACTTATGAAATACATGGTGAAAAAGCAGGCTGTCTTCTTTCCATGCATCTCAAACTACAGGAAGCTGTGCGTTTGATTAAGGCAATTCGTTCTTCTAAAGACACCACCCTTTTAACCTCTCCTAGAGACATTGCAGTGGAAATTAAACCTTTTTATGAAAAGCTTTATGTGGCAGATGATCCCCTCCCAAACATTCATTCATTAATAACAGATTACCTTTCATAGGCCCAATTTACCTTATTAAATCCTTAGCTAGCAGACTCCCTTAAAGCTCCAATCTCTATGACTGAGGAGAAATATGTAATTTTCTCTCTCACCTTAGATAAAGCATTGAGGCCTGATGGCTTTTTGCCTAAATTTTATATCTCCCGTAAGTCCAAATTGGCTTCACATCTTGCTGACCTATTTAATCAATGTTATCAATTGAACAATCTTTCTCCCTCACATTTGAAGGTACTTATCAACCTTTTTCACAATCTGGGAGGGATCATTCCAGCATAGGTAACTATAGACCTATCTCACTCTTGAATTTTGATATTAAAGTCTTGGCTACATTTTTAACTTACAAATTCAGTAAGCTGTGGCAGTCTCTAACAGGATGTGAAAAAGTAGGCTTTGTGCAAGGCTGGCTTGCTTCAGACCACATGCATAAAATGTTACACCTGATCTCAGCGTTCAGGGATTAAAATGTGACTGCAATACTGGTATCCTTGGACATTGAGGAAGCATTCAACAGAGTTTCTTAGCCATTGCTCTGTCATACCCTTTCAGCTTTTGGGTTTCCTAATGAATTTATCAAATAGATTCAGTTATTCTACTCCAATCCCTCAGCCCACATTATTTGTAATGACATATTATTCAAACCCTTCCCTTTACAAAAAGGTACATGCTAAGGTTGTGCTCTGTCCCCTTATCTTTTTAATTTGTATCTCGGACCCTTAACTTATCATATTTGCAACATCTGCAGATTAATGGTATTTCTGTCGGCTCCCTTTCTTTCAAAATTTCTACATATGTAGATGAAATTTTGCTTCATTTGACCCACCCAGCCCGGACCCTGTTGGCTGCACTTCAAGGGCTTGGTGAGCATGGACCACTTTTGAGTCATAAATTAAACCTAACACAAATCAACCATAAAAACCTTCAAACAAGATTTTCTTTCTGCAGTGAAGGAACACTGGTCCATTGACTGTCTTACTTATTTAGGCATTCAGCTAGCTATTACTGTCTCTTCTTTAATAGTTCAGAATTTCTCCCCTCTACTTCAAATGATGTGAGACAATTTACAATGTTGGCAGATGTTACCAATCTCCTTGTGGGGTAGACTTTTGGTTATATGGATGACTATCCTCCAAAGGTTTTGTACCCACTTAATGTGATTGTTGTTCCTCTTCCATAAACATGGTTTAATAAACTAAAAAAGATCCTTTCAGAGTTTTTGTGGAATGGCAAAAAACCTCATATATCATACTCCAACCTAACTCTGGCAAAACACCATGGTGGCCTCCAACTTCTAAACTTTGTTGGTATTATATCATTGCTCAGACCAGTAAGTTTTTGGCTTAGAGTGTGCAAGATATGGGGATCTCTACTAACTTGTACTATGCACATTGGAAAGGCATTGAATTGCATCTCTGCAAAATCAACTATATTAGTTACCAAGCTCTACCTTATATAGCTTGGTCTAAACTTCCCCCACTCTCCTACATACTCCTATTGATCGGCCAGTCCAAATTAACGTGCAGCTAAGCAGACTGCTGGGTTATGTACCACGGAATGATTCTTCCTAACCACTTTACCTTACTCTCAATTTCAAACCTGGCCATAAAACAATCCCAGCATCCTTCTTACCCCAAACCTATTTAGAACAATTGACCAATATACTCCAGAATTATAATTGTATACCTTTCATTAAATTTCAACTTGATAACAATCTTGTCCCTTCTAGTATTTTTTTTCTTTTTTTGCAACTCACCCACATGCTACAAACTGTTTTAGGGCCCCACTCCTGGCAATTTTCTGATGGTAGTAATTATTGCAATTTAGCTGCCCTTGTAACTGGAACACATACTATTTTGACGCTCTACTAAGCCTTGAGGGACCTACTGGTCGAAAAGCTCATTATGAGATGTTCTTAATGGGTGACAGAGTTCCCCACTCATACTGATTTCTTTGAAACATCCTCCAGTTGGGACTACATCTACTGATATACTAACTAGATAAGCTGTACCTTATGCAGCATAAAATAATCAGAACTTATAGTTTATCCACAAAGATTGCATGAGTTGTGCTTGCTTACTAGTCCTACATACATAAAATGCAATACCCAAGTGGTTTCATTTAAACATTTTCTCTGGGACTATCCTGTGTTTCAGTCATTATGGCAACACACTAGAGCACAACTAGACCCCCTTCTGGGACTAGAAGATGCTTTCACACCAGAATTCTGTCTCATTGGTATAGGTATAGAAACCTAATAGGCCCTCAACATTACCATATGACCCTCATAACTGCTGTGGCAAAGATGATCATCTTATGCCCTGGACAGATTCCAAATCCTCCTCCTAAATGGAATGGCATGAGCAAATTCTCTATGTTTTACATATGGAGAGATCCTTAGCTAACCTTAGATATTCATTAAAACATTATCAGAGGAGATGGGAGAAGCTGCACACCTTCTTTTGTTTTTTTAATATATTTTGTGCTTATTAGATTATTTCTAATTCAATCTAATTGTTATCGATTTATATTATAGTGTTAGCAGTCCTCTTGAATTTACAGTTTACCTTTGATATAGTTACCCTAGAATGCTTACACTGCTGTAGATCCATATTACTATGACAGAGTCTACTGGTCCAACCTTTTGTATATTATTACCACTTTCTGTAATTTCTGTGAACTGTATTATTCTTAGGCAACATTGAACAGGTTCCAAGTCATTATTTCCTGAAATTTATAATGATTCATATTGTATTTCATTTTGTTGTTGTAGTTGTTTTGGGTTTTGTTTGTCCAGTAATTGTACTGTAAAAGTTGATCAAATAGTTTAAAGAAAGGATTTTTTTTTTGTCTATGCATGCTGTTGCTTTTTTCTGGTGGCACTCCCTTCAAGTTATTTGAGAGTGCTACAAGTTTTGTCCCAGCATTTACAAATATCCCCACAATTCATAGACCGTAAGGCAGTAGTACTGAATAATCAAGACATGATTATCAAAATTCTGCTTTTTGGTTGGAAGTATGCAGCCATAGTTTCAGTTTCCATATCTGTAAATATTTTTTTAGTGATCTTTAGTTTTTTAGATATTTGCAATGTATTTTCATTGTTATGGATTCACAACAAATATGGCTGGTTGCTAATCTGAAGCTGAGCTCCCCCCTCATGTTGTATCACATCGTTAATATACTTCCATGGGACTCAGTGCTGTGCATTCCCACTGTCCCTGTGTAGTACTGTGCATCATGTGCATGTGTGGTTGGCAGCAGAGGGTTCCAGTTCAACATGGCAGGTGAGAGAAATGGAAACAAAAACAAAGAAAACCTGAGCAAATGAAGGGTGATAGTAGAGCAAAAACAAGAAAGATTATCAGGCAAGTGCTCAACAGAGAAAAGGAAACACGCTGTTGTAAAAGATCCAATTTTTTATCTAGTACTACTGCTTTAATTTATTTATCTGAGTTTTCATTACTGAGTAAGTTCACGAGACAGTAATAGGCCAATTGTCAGACATGACTCAGGACAGCATAGTCACAAGCACAATGGAGTACAAATACAATAAATGAGGCACACAAAATTAATAGTAACTTGGTTCAATACAAAATCATCAAGTACTGTATGTATGGTACAAAGTACAATACACACAGGTGGTGAGAATATGAATAAAATGCAGCATATAAGTAGGCAATATACAAACTTGCAGAACAACTAGCATAAATAGAGCAGTTTTACAATTTGGCTATATGGCAAACATGTCTAAGCAGTGCAAATGGACTATCCAAAATTCTGTACTAAGTAAATACCTTTGTCCCATTAGGTAAAGTACTCTTGGTTTTTTAACTTTTCACACAATTTGTTACAAATATGCATTTTGTAAACATACTTTTCCTGTTTATCTAGAAAACAGAATTTGGTCTTCTATATCATCTATTAGATTATATTAGGCTAACTTTGTCACTTACAAAGTAATGTAGCAGAGTCTGGTAGTGCAAATATTGAAGACAGGCAAACAAAGAAGTCAATAAAGATTTATCAGAATATCATACTGCACATAGCCACGGACAATTGAAGGAGGACTTACTCTATTCAGAGTGGAACATTATGCCACATTACTTTTGAAAGTGCCATTTTATTGGTAACTACTGGATAAATATTAGAAGTGGCAGAAAGGTATCTGGTTTAAATTCTTCATGAAAAGTTAGTACCTCTCATAGTGCAGCACAATATAGTGCTGTGTTATAGTATCAGCATTTAACATGGACCCAGATCTGCAGTGCAGGATCTGAAACAATAGCCTTCTGGTTTTAGGAGTATATGTCTACTGTTATATACTGAAACAAATCAATCATTTAAATGTATATTCCTTGTTGTGTATTATTTTGCCACTCTCTGTACTCTGCCTTTCAATCAATCAATCAATCAATCAAATCTGTATTTATCCAGGCGATCACCGTTGAGCAAGCTCATTTGCAAGGTGGACCTGCAGTTAGACATAAAGGATAGACATACATATGATGCACAAAAAATAGAAATTAGGAATACAGACTTACATGTGTAAGGTGCATTATAAACATTCCATTGCACTAGTTGGGAACAGGTAAATAATGTCAGGAATACATATTTACATGTGTAAGGTACATTGTAAACATTCCAATGGACTAGCGGTGAACAGGAAAAATAATATCAGGCAATAGTTATACAAAGTACATTCTTCTCTATACATGATTGAAGTCGTGGCTACTAGTATCAGCCAGGGGAGGGCAGATCATAGTCATTACATCCCCTAGAAAAAAGAAATATGGTTTCTGCAAGGTTGTAGGAACCAGAGACCAACAGGCATCTAATTAGGAGTCATGAGGGAAGGTTGGTAGTATGCCAGGGGCTCTGAAGGCAAGGAAGGACTGGCTACTTAATAAGTTAGGGAGGGATATACAGTGTAGGTATATAAATGAGGGGTGGAATTAAGCACTACATCCACTTTTAGAGCCACTAGAAGCTGTGGTAACATTTACAAAGTTCAGTAAATGTTATGTCATAAAGATGCCTGAACATAGCAATACTGACAAGGGTACTGAATTTCAGGAACTTTGGATCCTCTCCAAAGTGTGGGCAAAGCATGACTTATGGCAGCCCTACCAAAGTGGTTGTTAATCCTGGGAATTTTAAGGAGATTAGTGAATGACTTCTAGTGCCGTAGTACTAGGTGGACTTGCAGGAAGGCAAGCAGTAATGTAATCCGGAGTTTGCTGGAGAGAGAGCTGAAATGTCCAAATGGCTGCATTTCTATGCCTTCTGAGTTAGCGATGGCCACCTACTGCAGTATATAGAACGCAGTGGTGCGTGGAGGATGGAAGTCCAGTTATAAATCTTAGGGCTCTGTGGTACAATACATCCAATTTGGTAAGATGGGAGGCAGGACATTGGCCATATATAATGTCAGCATAATCAATTAATGATAGAAATGTAGAATTGACAAGCTGTCTTTTTGCTGACTCAGTAAGAAGGTGTTTAATTCTGAAGAAGAGGCCAAGCCTTTGCCTAAGTTTTTTCATTAGTTCTTCAGCATGCACTTTAAATGAGAGTTTGCTATCCAGCCATATGCCCAGGTATTTAAATTTTGACACGAACTCAAGATTTTCATCAAGTAGAGTGGATACAGGAGGAACATTATTATAGGCTGTAGAGATGGCCCCGATGTTAGAAGGGGCAAGCAGCATTGCCTTATTTTTTTTTTGCATTTAATAAAAGTTTTTTATCAATGAGTTGATATTGCAGTATATTGAATTCATTTTGAATTGCAGCACATGCTGCTCCAGGGGTGTCTCGGCTTAGGTATAACACTGTGTCATTGGTGAATAAGTGGACTTTGGCCTCTGTAATGCCTAAGTTCAGGTTGTTAATATAGATGTTGAACAGCAGTGGACCCAATATAGAACCCTGAGGGACTCCTCTCTTTATAGATTTAAGTGGTGAGGCTCTCCTTCTGCCTTTATTTGTTGCTGTCTACCTGAGAGGTAATTCTGGAACCAGGCCTGTGAAATTGAGTCAAACCTAAGCTGTTTAGTGCTGAAAGAAGTAGGCAATGGTCGGCGGTATCAAAGGCCTTGCTTAGATCTAAGAAAACCACACAAACAAATTTTTTTTTTGTCCAGATCCCGAAGCCAGTCATCAGTAACTTTGGCCAGTGCAGTGATGGTGCTGTGTCTGGTTCTAAATCCAGACTGCATGGGATTAAGAAATTTTTTGCTGTCCAGGAAGGATCTTAGCTGTGTGTCCACGATTTTTTCCAATATTTTCGAAAGTATAAGCAGTAGAGAGATTGGCCTATAGTTGTTCAGGTCGCTGGGGTCCCCTGATTTGTAT
Organism: Neoceratodus forsteri; assembly: GCA_016271365.2. Lineage (NCBI taxonomy): Eukaryota > Metazoa > Chordata > Ceratodontiformes > Ceratodontidae > Neoceratodus > Neoceratodus forsteri. Next base: position 1,067,782,220 of record CM028132.1, on the reverse strand, counting down.
AACGGGATAACATGAGCAGTTTTCCACTCTGCAGGAAGAGAGCCTTGAGTTAGGGACAGGTTAAATAAATGCATTATTGGTGCTGCAAGTAAATGATAGGCTATTTTCAAAAAGTATGGATCAATTGAGTCAGCTCCAGCGCTCTTCTTAATGTCCAATTGTAATAGCAGGTCTTCAGCTTCTTTCAAGGTGATTGATGAAAAGCGAATGTCCTGCCATTATTGGTTGCTTCTAGGGACTGGACTTTGAGCTGTAGCCGAAGGCTGCTTATAGCGCTTTATCAAAAGCCAGAGGCCAGCTGTGGTAAAATGATTATTGAAGGCTTGCAGGATTTCAGATTTATCAGTGACAGAGACATTGTCAATGGTTATTTTGGATGGGGAGCGCACTACACTAGGTGGGTGGCGAGACTTCCTTAATAGTGGACCAGAACTTGGTGGGGTTATTAGATGCAGAGAGCAATTGGTTTGATAAAAGTAGCCTTTGCTTCTCTAATCATTTTTGTGCAGGCATTCCTGGCTGCTCTGAAGGTACCAGTCAGATTCTGTATGTGACTTCCTGGCCTTTTTCCATAGTAGGTCTCTTTTTAGTAGTGCTTTCTTCAAGTTTGGTGAGAACCAGCAGGTCCTAGTTTTTATTCTAACTTTGATTATGGAGGCATGGGCGTCTTAGTGCACCAGATACAATTTCGTGCAGGATATAGGCATCACTCACTGATTTAGCTAGGTAACAACTCTGCCATTTTATAGAGTCTTTTAGGTAGCTGAAATAGGCCAGAGGGTCAAAGTTACGTCTTGATCTTTTGTTGGAGAACTTTGATGTGGATAGTGGAATTGTGATCGTCCTAATGGCAGCTATATGGCAGTGGTCACTAACATCGGCTGATAGAATACCAGAATGAGAGAAAAGATGAGGTTCATTGACAAGTATCACATCCAGAAGGCTGCTGTTGGCTGGGTTTTTCTTGTTTATGCGTGTAGGCTCAGAGATTAGTTGGGTGAGACCATGTGAATCACAGAACTGTTGCAGGGGTAGGGACCCGCTAGATAACCAGTCGTAGTTTAGATCACCTAATATAATTGTCTCTATGGAGGAAGTGTCCATTTGTTCGGTCAGATGTGATAGGAGTTGAGGTCCTGCTGCAGGCGGTCTATAGCAGCCAATCACACGAAAGGCCCTTGAATGAGATGGCTCGATTTTAAGAGACAGGCATTCGAAACCTCCTGCAATGGAGGTGGCATCTAATACAGATACTGTGTAAATGTTTTTAACATAGACGGCTACCCCCCCCCCGGTCCTTCTATCTGCTCTGAAAAGAAGGTAATTAGGGATATTAACCTCGCTGTCAGTTGTAGATGCTCGGAGCCACGATTCTGATATCACCAAAATGCCTGGTTCAGTATGTATGATCCATGCCTGGACAGATTCCAGCTTCTTTAACAGGCTGCAAACATTGGCATGCAGGAAACTGATACCCTTCAGTTGCTTAATTTCAGCTGGAGCTGAGAGCATTTTGGGGGGACCAGGGTTGAGTTCAATGTCACCCGAACAGAGTAGCAAAAGGAGGAGGATAATATTCAGGTTGTGGAAGAAGTTTTTATAAACACGATTCTTACTATATCTTTTACATTTGGTCGCCTGGGTCCATAGATCAAATCTTATGTTTATTAAGCCTGTGGATACATAGCTTAGGAGCCAGGTGGGGCAGTAGCAGCCATAGCAGAGTTTAAAAGTCTGGGGTTTGAAGACAGGTATAGAGGAACTGGATGCTGTACCACTGACTGAGTTTCCTAACCTTCTGTGGGATTAGGGGCAGACCAAGATAGTATAAGAAGTAGCTATTGTTGATGTGTTGGTATAAAGATGGCTTGGTACAGGTCTCTAACGTACAATTGTTGCTGTCGTAGGTGCCAGCCCTATCAAATAGCAGAAGGGTTAAGGCTGTTAGGCAGAGCCATTTAAGGCTTGCCATGTTTAATTAACACAGGGGCCTTTGGCCCTATATTATTTATAAAATACACAAGTGTCTTTAGAATAGGAATAAGAAGCTGGTTAAGCAAATCTGCAGGTGACAGTATGTTTGGGGTGGGGGCAGACAAATGAAACAACTCATACAAATATACTACAAACTGACTTGGACTGCATTTCACTGTAAGAAGAGGACAATGAACTGCAGTTCAGTTATGATAAATATGTAATAACGTATGTTCATAAAATTTATAAGCAACATGAATATTTCCTTGATAAACTACGGTGTAGCCAACCAGGATACAACACAGTGTCAGTATTTGGATTTAACCCAAGTGCCTGGTGTGGGGATATAACCCATATCCTTCTGATCTTCCGGCCTCAGAGGCAGGTGTGCAACCTGCTGAGCCACTGACACTGCAATTCATACAAGAAAAGAAAGGCAATTGAATAGGTACTTTCAAATATTAATAACAGCACCTCTTTTACAAAAGAAACAAATGAATATCATAATTAGTCCATGCCTCTCTCATTTCATGACATCAAGGTGTAGCATTTTGTATAAAATCACTGTCACTGGGCACAGCTATCTTCTATAGGAGTCTCATATAGAGATGACCTGGCTCAAATAAATTCCTATATTCTATATATTTTGAGTAGTTCGGTTTCATTTTTTTTAAAATAAATGCAGTAAATGAATTGCATTCATTTTCATCCCACATAAATTCAGCTTTGTTTTAAATGAACACAGTTCATAGGAAAAATAAATATTAAAATTAAAAAAAATAAATGTGTGTGTCCATTTGGCTTCTTTCAGCCTTACAGAATGTGAAAATTTACAGACTTTCTTAGTTCATTCATGGGTGTAAAAAAGAAGAATGCAATATGCTTTTTATTAACTTTAATGTTATGTGCCACAGCATGCTAAGCTTGTGAGCGAGGGAGGGAGAGAGAGAGAGAGAGAGAGAGAAAGAGAGAGCTTTACTACAGGGTGACTGAGCGGTTCTCCCCCCACTGACTTCCTGGACTCTGAAGCTTGACAGTAAATTATTTATACACTATTATTTTGTATCTTGATCTGAGGGCGTTCTGGTGATCATTAATTTGTTAAACTCAATTACAAAGTTTATCGAGCCCATGGAGCAGCAGACCCGCTCTAAATGTAAGCTCTGTGAGGCAGGCTGCAAGTGAACAGCTCTGTAGTTTCTTACCATAGAAAAAGAGCCCATTTCAGTATTCCTGCTCTGCAGTATGTTAAAATTAATTACAAGGTATCCACAGAATATTCTTTATGAAATGGGACTCAAAACATAAATTTTAAGGATTGAAAAAAAAAATTGACCCAAAATTGAAATGGTTTGCCAGTCCTTCACTCTACAGCTGAGAATGATGCTGGCGAATGCTGACAGTAAGGAGGAAGGGATTGCTCCTCCATGAATTTTATAACTAAATCTTAATGAAATAAGTATTAGCTGCTTTCAGGTTACTTAGCAGTTCATTTTTTTATATACAGGATGGGAGTGGCTCTTTCTCAAAAATCCATGACTTTTTCCAGCAGTCATACTTCTAAACAGCTCATAGCAGAGTGGCACAATTATTTGGCACCTGTCATCCTATTTTATCCCAAAGGCAACTGTGTTTACAGTGCCTCATCATATTATTTACAACGTAAGCTAGCAGTTAAAAACAACAGCCTTGCCAGCATGGCTGCTTCATATCCTTTTGGGCCATTTTATACTTTATGGACTTACTCCATAACATCAAATCATGTTTTTAGCAGCATTAGCACTTTCATAAGCACTGGCACTTTACTGTTTTACTTTTTTTGAGGCTTGGCACTCTGGAAGGATTTGGTGGGGGGGAGAAAGTACAGTGGGCAACAGATAGAGAGCTTTGGAGGAGATTTGTAGGTGGCCAACCAGACAGAACAAAGAGGAAATATAAAGGATAGTGAAAGGATAGTAAGGTTATAGCGCAATTGCAATAGTCTTTTGGAAAAAAAAAGATGACAGTCCAGAGTTTTTCTAGGTTAGATAGAGCACAACCCTATCACACTGTCTTTCCTCCTTCCACTCTCTTTCAACTGCAGTTCCTCATCCAGACTTGCCTGCCCTGCCCTTCCCTTTGCTTCCAACAACCTCCAGGATATTTCTTCTTCCTGGATTAACCTTCCCTGCTGCACTAGTCTTGGGGTAAATATGTGCCTCTCTCAGTCTTTCTGCCTCACCCAGGGCTCCCACATCTACAGGGATTCCTGTATTTTACAGGGATTTGGAGGCATCTAAAGGAAAACTGCTCCAATAGAGTTGCATTTGTTATACAGGAAAACACAGCAATTGAGCATCCATAGAATATAATGTAATCTACAGGAAAACACAGGAATATCACCCTGGAGTTACAGGGAACATGCCAAATCAATATGGGAGCACTGGCCTCACCCCTTGGCTAGTTTAAATGCTTGTCAAAGTAACATCTAAACCTTCTACCCAGCACTGCCGTTCTCCTCCTGGATGGATGGAGATTGATTCCCTTGTACAGGCCTCCTTCCTCACAGGTGTAACCACAGTTCCAAATGTAGCCAATGCCATCCTAGAGAAGGGTGAAGCTGGCAAACTTCACTCCATGAATTAATTTACAAATGTCATGCAATTTGTGAATTTCTTTACCAGTCCTTGAGTACAGATTGACCCCGAATCTGCAGTTTCTCCCGAAGTGCTGAATTTTGAGTATGAAATTCCACACTTCACAGCAAAAACCTTGTGATACGGGTGAAGTTGAAGTTTCTCAGGTCTGGGAAAACTTTGCAAAGCTCTGTGCAGTGCACATTTTTGCCACTCCACACAAACCTCATGGGTGAATTTAAACTTTGCCACATCTCTACCCTGCACTATGCCTTAGACCACTTATTGAAGGACCTGCTGCAGAGTTCCCAAGCCTTCCCCTGACTGTGCATGGGTAGCACCTCAGTGAAGGCCACTGTGCAAAATATCTGTAGAACCAGTGAGTCTAGTAGGGAGAGAGGACTTAAATTTCCTAATCAAGGCAATTAATGCCATAAATAATGAAGTATATGCAGGAGGTGAGTGCAGATTTTTTTGGAAGAGGATCCAGCAAGATGAGAAACTTTTAATTTGAATGAAGCAGTCAGTAATTTGGATGTTTCTGGGACTCCAAACAATCACATAATTGTTAACAGAACTGACAGACTTTCTTTGGAAGAGGATCTGGAACAAGGAGAGCCTATGGGACCTTATGATTTTTTGCCAGTTACTGTACTTGGGAAGGACAATTCAAACTATACGTGAAAGGCTGTGGGAACATATTAGAGACCTAAAACGTGGAAAAATGAGCTCTTCTGTAAGTGCTCATTTTTTTGAAACACCATAATAAGGGACCCCCAGATGAGTGGTGGCCATTGTGGGCTTGCAGAACAGTGGGCAAAGATAAAAGGGAGCAACAAACCTCTGTATCAAACAAGTGAACAAAAGCAAGAGGAAAAAGTGACAGCTATGGTTCTCAAAACAAGCGGCTGAAAAGGTAAAGGCTAAAAGGGTAGCATTCAGAAGGTATAAGGAGACACATAGGGAGGAGGATAGAGAGGTGTATCAGGGAAAATAGAGGGAAGCTTGGAAAGCAGTAAGGAGCATAAAAGTGCAACCTGAAGAGAAAGTAGCCCAGGATGTAGCAAAAGGGGACAAGACATTTATTTAGGTATCATAAAAGGAGGAAGACCAGGTGTGGGATTGTAAGGCTAAAAATGGAAGGGGGGAGTGTTCAGAGGGGGACAGGAAATGGCAGACATCCTCAACAAATAATTTTGTTCAGTGTTTGCAGAAGAAGGAGAAGGGGAGGGTCCACAAAAAAGTAACAGAAGCTTTGTAGGGAGGTAGGTAGACAATAGTCATTGTTTGTAGCAAATAGTCCTGAAGGTGTGTAAAGCAATGATGTCAGATGGTTGCATCCAAAAGTACTGAGGGAGTTCAAGGAAATACTAACTGCACTTCTGACAGTTTTATTTAACAGCTTACTGGAAACAGGAGTGGTTCTGGAGGAATGGAGCAGGGCTGATTTAGTCCGGCTACACAAAGGTGGTAGCAGGGAGGAGGCTGACAGTTTTAGGCTAGTCAGCCTGACATCAGTGGTGGGAAAGTTAATAGAATCACTGCTGAAGGAAAGGATTGTGGAATATCTTGAATCAGGTGGGTTACAAGACCTGAGATGGTATGGTTTCACAGGGGGAGGTTACATCAAATAAATCTGATAGATTTATTTGACTGGGTGACATAGGATTTAGATTAAAGTAAAGTGGTGGATGTGGCCTACCTAGATTTCAGTGAGGCTTTTGACAGCACACCACATAGGAGACTAGTAAGCAAGCTGGGCAGCATAGGAGTAAGTCCAAAGGTGGTAAACTGAATAAGAACTTGGTTAGGGTCTAGGCAACAGAAGATGGTGGTAAATGGAGTTGACCACAAGGAAGGGAGGGTGACAGCTGTCTTTAATGACTTTATAAGTGACATTGCAGAGGAGCTGAAAGGGAAGGTCTGTCTCCTTGTGTGTGACAACACCAAAATCTACAAAAGGGTGAACACTCCTGCGATGGCTGTAGAGGATGAGCAGAGAACTGAGAAATGTTGAGGTGTGGTCAAAAATATTTGGCAGATGGGTTTCAATGCAAATAAAAGTGCAAAATAATACACTGAGGGCACAGAAACACAGGGGCATAAATCAAAATGGGTAGAGTGGTATTGACTAACACCAAGCAGGAAAGAGACCTGGGGGTGATCTAACTGGATGACATAAAAGTGGACAGACGGTGTGAAAAGGCAGTCAGAAGGGCTTGTGGGATGCTGGAGTGCATAGGGAGGGGTATGACACGCAGAAAGAGAGAGGTGGTGTTGCCTCCATATAAAACGCTCATAAGACCTCACTAAGATTACTTTGTCCAGTTCTGGAGACAACATCTTCAGAGGATATAGATAGCATGGAGTAAGTCCAGAGGAGGGCAACTAAAATGTTACAGGATCTGCATCAAATGCCTTTTGAAGGAAGACTAATGGACTTCAATATGTACACCCTGGAATAGAGGAGGGAGAGGGGGAATATGAAAGAGAGCACTAAATACCTCAAAGAGTAAACAAGGTACAGGATGGAAATATATTTCAGGAGAAAAGGTGCTCAAGAACAAGGGAACATGCTATAAAGCAGGAGGGGGATAAATTCAAGAGAGAGCTGTGATGATATTTCTTCACAGAAAGAGCGATGGATTCTTGGAACAGCCTTCCAGCAGAGGTGGTGGGGGCAGAAACAGTGGGGTTCAAGAATGCATGGGAAAAGCACAAGGGAAAGGATGGAGTGGAGGAAGGGAGAAAAGCTGTAGCTCAGGCACAGCCTGCATTAATAGTGTAGGTAGGAAGAAATGGGCTGACTGGATGGGCCAAGTGGTCCTTATCTGCCATCAAATTCTATGTTTCTATTTCAGGTGGTTTAAAATATGCAATTGACTTTACTGTTTGTTTTTTATGCTGAACAATATGTTCATGTCTCTAGTAATATCAGTTCTTGACTTCGCTGTTTGTTTTTTGATGATGGAAAATATGTTGATGTCTCTAGTAATGCAGTTCTCCTGACTATGTGAATAAACATTGAACTGTGCCAGTCATATAAATGATTTCTGCAATTTATTAAACAACTGTATTTAAACATTGTGTAGACAGTGATATGATGTAAAGTTCCTCTTTTTTTCTTTATATTTCCTATCCCTTTAACCCTTCCCCCGTGTACCTCTCTTACACCCTTTTAAGCATATCTTGTTTTACCCATGTGCTGCGCCCCCCTTTTTCCAAACTGCATAGCTATATTCTTATTGCTTAAAATGTGGTTGGTCTTCTAGGCAGCTTAAATGTGTGTAGATTACTTTTAATTAATTTGCAGATCCACTTTCACAAGCATTTTTATGTTTCATTTTTTTCTTGTTCTATAATAACTTAGCTTTTATGCCATACCAGGTACAGCATTAGGTAGTCTTGTTTTTAAATTGCAGAAGTCACTTTTAATTAGCACGTCAGTTTCCTTAATGTTGGTTGTTAATGATTAATTCAATGGCATATGATTTAATGTCACATGATATATTTGGAGGGGTATTTAAATGGTAAAGAACACTGAGTTCACTAAGCACAGCTGCCTGAAGAAGGGGCACTAAGCCCTGATGCACTCAATGCCATTTGTGCTGGTTTACTGCTTTTATTATTTGAAATAAAGCACATTTTGCATATTTACATTCAGACTCTGTGTTCAGTTTCTTTGCTTACTCCAATTTAGTTCCATACTTTTAATACTGTAGGGGGCCTTTGGCATTTTCCAGCCCTTTTGTTAGCATAACTGGTAATAGTCAGCTTTGTAGAACAGAAGTGAGTGAGTGGTTTTGTTTTTTGTGTGGGCTACAGCGTAGCAGTTTCATTCTGTGTGTCTCCACTAGCTCTGAGTTTCAGTCAAGGAAAGAGATTGTATGTGCTTTCACTGTCCATGGTCATCATGACACTTGGCACTAGCCACCAGTAGTGTGTTAGATTAACTTTCCCTCAGTGAGGACATAGACCAGTGAGTGCTATGAGCAATTGTTAAATACCACACTGAGGTGGGGGGTTGAGCCAAACATAACCAAGCACCATTGTTGGTGGGGTTGAACAGATTGTGTTGACGGACAGTACAGTGCTACACATGTTCTGCTTAGAGAGCAGGGAAAGGGTCGCTGAAAGAAGAAGCAACTTTTATATACTGTCACAAGAGAGATCTACAGAGCTGGGACAAATCTCTGGTAAGCCTAAAAAAACTTGAAAGTATTAGTTATTAATCTTGAGAGATTTCTGGTGTCTGAAATAAACCTATGGCATACTATATCCAGCTTGGAGACCTAAGCTTAAACTTTTGACTAGAGCCTGTGTGGCTGGCTGTTTGTGTTTGTCTCTGTCAGTAGTTTAGTTTTTGTGGTTTTTCATGTGTTTCTGTGTGGAGGAGCTGGACCATTCTTGGACATAACATCTATGAACATTTCCTGGACTAAGAAACTCCAAAACATCACCAGCAGGTATTGGAATTCTCATCATAAATCAACTTTTTTGGAAGCCATCAAAAGCAAAGGTAAGGTCAGTAATTTTGTTATACAAGCTTTGAGTTGTGGAGTGCTGCATTGAATCCACATTTATGTCTGGCTTTTTCTTAAAGGGTGTGTGCTTGTCTTTGAGGTCTATTCCCAGCCATTTTGGAGAACAAAGAGAAGATACTAACAAAGGATTTTTGCATCCTGCATATGCCTCAGGCCAATGTTCATCACCTTCAGGAATTTAACACAGTATGGGTCTTTGATCTACAGTAACAACAGTCCTCTGGTCCTCAGTAGCTCACCATGAGTCACTCTGGAACACTCACCCTTGCTACAGTAAACATCTGCAGTCTTCTGCCAAAACTTGATGCCCTGCAAATATTTGTAAATCAGCACAAGCCAGACATCCCTGCAGTTGTTGAAACCTGGCTCTCACCTAAAATCTCGGACATGGCTATTACCCTGCCTGGGTACAACATTTTCCGACTTGACAGAATTGTTAAAAGAGGTGGTGACTACACCTTATATCTCAAAGACTCTTTCCAATGCCACCCTCTAAAAACACCCATCTCTGACTCTTCCTCCCAGGTTCTCAGATTCTCACTGTCAGAGTTCTACTAGGGGCCCACAATAAAGCCCTGTCAATTGCCACAGTTTATATCCCCCCTAAAGAACAAGGAAAAGGCCTCAACTCAGTCCTTGACCTCATCCGATCCAAACCACCTGACTCTGAGACAATTCTCATGGGCAACTTCAAAATCAACTGGCTTGCTCTGGAATCAGAGGGCTTCATAGATGCCATCTTCTCAGCAAACCTTGCTCAACTGGTTGCCTCCCCCACTAGGTAAAATTATAAAACAGGCAAATATATCCTGGACTGGATACTGACCAGTCACCCATCCCGCATCTCAGACATCTCTGTCCTTCCTGACACTCTAAGTGACCATTCCTCTGTAATCTGCGTCTGGAAAAATACATTTACCATGCCCCCCCAATTAATCAACAGCAGAGTCCTTCCACATGGGCAGTTAAAACACCTAAAATCCCACCTAAGACTGCAAGATTAGTATGGACACTAACCAGAGGTGGGAGCTCATAAAGCTGGGGATAGTGAAGGCAACCAAAACCTGCTGCAAAGCCCTGAGCAAGAAGGCTAGGGCTAAGAAACTGATCTGGTTGAGCAAGGAGGTCATGGAAAAGGTAAGGAGGAAAAGAGCTGCCTTTAGGAAGTACAAGAAAACAGGGAGGGGGAGGACAGGGAGGAGTACTTGACAGAATTGAAGGAGGTGACAAGGGCAGTAAGGGAGCCAAAGCATCTATGGAACTCAGGCTGGCACAAGGCATTAAGAAGGGGAGAAGGACTTCTTTAAGTACATCAGGGAGAAAAGGAGCTATAAGGACCACATAGTAAGGATTAGGAAGGAGGGGGTTGGGTGGAAGCAAGGGTGCGATAAGGCGGAAGCACTAAATGAGTACTTCTGCTCAGTATTTACTAAAGAGAGAGGGGGTGACACCCAGGTCGGAGAATGGCAGAAGCAAGGTGGGAAGTGGTGACAGATGGGAAATCATGGAGAGCAGAGTTCGAGAGGGTTTGAAGGCACTGAGGGTGGACAAGGTGCCAGGCCCAGATGGCATCCACCCCAGGGTACTGAAGTTGCTGGCAGAGGTCCTTGCAGGACCTTTGGCAGACCTATTTAATGCCTCACTACATTTGGGGTGTACCTCAGGACTGAGGATGGCTCATGTGGTGCCCCTCCACAAGAGTGGCCCCAAGGATGAACTGGGAAACCAAGGCAGACAGTGAGCTCACATCCATCGTGGGTAAGCTAATGGAGACCATCCTGAAGGAGAGCTGGTGGCCCTCCTAGAGGCTAAAGGACTACAGGACAGCAGACAGCATGGCTTCATATGTGGCAGATCCTGCCAAACCAACCTGGTTGAGTTCTATGACTGGATAACTAGGCAACTGGACAGGGGCCATGCAGTGGATGTCCTGTATCTAGACTTCAGTAAGGAATTCGACTCAGTGCCACATGGAAGGCTGGGAATGAAGTTAGTAGGCACAGGGGCGGGTGCAAAGCTGGTGAGATGGGTAGGAAACTGGCTGCAGGGAAGGCAACAGAGGGTGGTGGTGGGTGGGGAGCTCTCACACCCAAGGGCAGTGACGAGTGGTGTTCCACAGGGCTCGGTGTTGGGACCAGTGTTGTTTGGGATATTCATTGCAGACATATCATGGGACATCAAGAGCAAGATCAGTCTGTTTGCTGATGATACCAAGGTAGGCGCAGTGGTGGATGACCTAGGGGATGGCAGGGTTGCAGAATGATCTGGCAAAGCTTGAAACCTGGTCAGACACCTGGCAACTGGGCTTTAATGCCAAAAAGTGCAAGGTGTTGCATATTGGGATGAAGAACCCAAGGAGGAGTTACCAGCTAGAGGGAGTGCAGCTAGCCCAGACAGAGGAGGAGAAGGATCTGGATGTGCTCATTACAGGGTCAATGAACAACTCGGCACAATGTAGGAAGGCAGCTGCAAAGGCCAACAAAATGCTGGGTTGTATTGCAAGGGGTATATCCTCGAGGAGGGAGGAGGTGATTCTGCCACTGTATAGGTCATTAGTTAGACCACACCTGGAGTACTGCGTGCAGTACTGGCGTCCGTATCTGAAGAGGGACATTAAGTTACTGGAGGGGGTGCAGCACAGAGCGACAAAGATGATCAAGGGGCTGGGGGACTTATCATACGCGAGGAGGTTGAAGGAGTTGAACATGTACTCACTGGAGGAGAGGAGAGACAGGGGTGACATGATTGAAACCTTTAAATACATGAAAGGAATAAACAAGACAGGTACAGAGGGGCTGTTCAAAGTAAGGGAGGGGAGGGACACCAGGGGCCATGATATGAGACTGGAGCAAGGAAGGTTCAGGAGGGAGATGAGGAGACACTTTTTTACAGAGAGGGTGGTGGCTGGGTGGAATACGTTACCTCCTGAAGTGGTATGCAGAGTAGAACAGTGGACTGCTTCAAATGAGGATGGGACAGGACAAGGGGGAGGGTTAATGAAGGGGAAGCGTGGAAGGGAGGGGCTGCTGCAGAATAAGGGGTGCTAGCTGCACATTCGAGCAGACTTGATAGACCTCTAGGCCTTTATCTGCTGGCAAATTTTGTAAGTTCGTATGTTCGTAAGATTGGTCCCCAATCTTCCATGATCCGGATGTCAACACTGCCCTTGACCTCTTCATCAAAACCTTTAATGCTGCCTGTGACTCTCATATCCCTTCCAAAAAGTGGAAAGCCAAAGGCCTGTGCACCCCCTGGCTCTCCTCTGAACTACTAGCACAACTAAAATCCAAGGACTATCTCTGAGTACAGGCTTGGGAAACTGGAAAGCAAATTGACATACAGAATTATAAACAAGCTCATAATAACTGCACAAAATTAGTCCGCCAGCAGAAAAGTACCTACTATAAGGATGCCCTGACAAACACTTGGGGCAAGGGGAATTCGTTTTGGAACAATATGAAAGAAATTACTAGAAAGCAGACAAAAACCTCACCCACTATGCTGGTCGTAGATGGTATCGCAATGCTGGACCCGACTACCATAGCAAATTAATTCAACTCAGCTTTCACTGACCTCAGCTCTGTTCTTCCACCTGACTATTTCAATGAAGCTGACCCCCAAACTCTCCCCTCAAGTCCCACCCTCTCTCCAAACCGGCCTCCATTCTACTTCAAATCAGTCAAACCATACGAAGCTCACAACTACATCAGTAAAGCTGTTGCTAGGTCCAGGTCAAGTGGGGACTCCCTTGACTCAAGCTGCTTGCCCTCATCCTTGACGAGGTGCTCCTACCATTAACAGAAATCTTCAACCTCTCCCTCTCTCTCGGCCAGTTACCTGACAGATGGAAATCCACCTCTGTCACACCGGTCCACAAAAGCGGGGACAGGACTCTTCTGGTGAACTATTGGCCCATCTCCATACTACCCCCACTCTCCAAGGCCACAGAGCATATAGTATCAGACCAGCTTATGGAATACCTTGATAAATACAATGTCCTATGTGCTCAACAACATGGCTTTAGAAAAGGTCACAGTACCACCTCAGGCCTCCTTGAATTCACTGGTGCAATCCATAGTTCTTTGGACAATAGCCGTCTTACAGGGGCAGTCTTCATTGATCTGACGAAGGCATTCAATTCCATCCATCCTCATTTACTACTCTCTCAACTGCTAAATACCGGACTGTCTCCTGAATCTACATACTGGTTTAAGAGCTACTTGGAAAACTGCTCACAAAGAGTGAAGAAAGCTGATTTTCTTTCGATGCCAGACCAGTGCACTCTGGAGTGCCACAAGGGTCAATCCTTGGGTCTCTTCTCTTCAGCATCTTCCTAAATAGTCTTCCACAATCCTGTCCAGAGCAACTCCTCCTATACGCTAATGACACTGTCATCCTTTCCACCCACAAGGACCCCCAACTTCTGCAAAGCAAACTACAGCATGGCTTCTCCTCAGTTGAAAACTGGTTCAGTAAACACAAACTTGTCCTCAACTATAAAAAAAACAAACAAAGTCCATGCTCTTCTGCAGCTCACAAAACAAGCACCAGGACCACCCCCTCACTATTACAAACAGCCTAGGTGCAATCCTAGAACAAGTGCAAACCTTCAAATACCTTGGAATCACTCTTGACAGTTGTCTATCCTATGGGGCTCACATTGACAATGTTGCCAAAGTGACTAACACACATATTGGCCTTCATTACAGGCATAGGCAATGCCTAACTCTGGAAGCCTTAAGGGATCATGGTTCAGAGCTCGGTGATCTCAACTATTGACTATGGCCTCATCATCTATGGTTCTGCTTCCACCACCACCCTCAGGTGCATATCTATGGCTTTGAACAAAGCTTACCGACTCATCACTGGATCCCCTCATCTCACCCTTATGTCTGACCTATACTCCCAAACTGGTTGGCTTCAACTCTTAAGCTGCATCAAGTATCTAACATGCATAATGGCTAAAAAAACATTGATGGGCTTTGCCCCCCTGGAGTTCAAGCTCTGCTACAACCTGCACAGAATCTCCATCTCACAAGGGGCTCTGAATCTCAATTACTGCATATTCTAAGATGCCGGACCTCACAGGGACAAAGATCTTTTGCCTACAGTGCTCCCAGCTGGATAAATTGTCTCACCAGGGACATCTCCTCCCTACCTAAGCTAGGCCTGTTCAAATCTAACCTCTGCCTATTCCTCTCTGCCTCTAGCACATGCAACTGTCTTCTCTAACCTGCTGTTCCCTTTTTGGCTGTTGTCCCTTCTCATCCACCCCCCACTCTCCCCCTCTAACTTTCCCCCTCCTTCTCCTACTTGCACTTTCCAGTTGCACTTCCTGTGTGTTTTGACAATTGCTTCTGGCAGCATCTACTTCTCATGTCTCACCAAGTTCTTATTATCAATATTATCCCTGTCCTGTGCATGCCCCTAGTACCACCTAATCTGTATGTACTCATGTGAAGATAACAACTGTAACCTGTTATTCTGTAATAAATAATGTCCTGCTTGTTTGTTCTCATCCTGATGTGGAACCTTTGTAAAAGAGCCTTGGCTCAAAGGTAATTGTAATCCTAGACTCTATTAAATAAAATTAAAAAAAAAAGTGGAACTGGAAAGAGTACCACAAGGTTTGAGGCTGAAGAAAACATCCAACTGCAGGGATAGAAAACTAAACATAGAACAGAGTGGCAGGAGGCTTTGGAAGCATGTACAATAAAATTAATCAAACTACAAATAAAAGAAGATAAACAGAATTACCAGGCAATGGTGTAGGCAGGCATACTCACTGTACACATTTGAATATAGTTTTGTTGACTGCCTGTCACAAACCATATGCCTTTCTGTTAACATTTTCTTTCTAATCTGTAGTAGCTGGGTTAGTTTAGGCCACTGAGGCATGTCTCTGTTCAAACTTCTGTTGTTTAGGAGACATATACATGTATAACCTCTGTAAAGATTAGAAGAATCATCTGACAACAATCTGATTTGTTTGGAAGGGGGTACCATTTGGAGAGGATGTGTACATTTTTTTTAATTGGGGGGTGCAACTGTTGGAGACTGTGTACAAAATGAACATTTCTGGCTACATCCCTGTTACCAGGAAATAAAAACACAAATAGACAAATTACAGAAGGAGCTATCACCATTTAAAGCTACACTGAATTTTTGAAAAGAGAAAATGAATTCAAGAAACTGTTGCAAAAACAAGAGCAGGAAGAGGCATAGAGAAAAGAGAACAAATTTCTAAGAAAAGAATCTGATTGTCTTGCAGGACAACTGTTTAATTGGGCAGACTATCTTCTTTGCAGAACATGAGTCAAAGTAGGAACAGACAATACAACAACTCCCAGTCAAGAAACAGAAAACATTATCATGCTGTCACTAGCAGAAAAAAGGAACAAAACTAATAAATGAACAGAAGGTAATTTTTGTTACTGTTTCTAATACTTCAAAAGAATTGTCTCATAGCTCCAGTGGTACTGAGGAAGAACGGGAAGGTGGAACAGAGAGAGAAGTTTTTTTAGGGAAAAACAAAAGTACTGGAACCAGACAAAAGAGGACCAAGACAAGGAAAACATGTTGAGGGAATAGAGGAGGCAGACACACCAGAAAAGTTAAAAAAATACAATAAGAAAATCCCTGAGACAGAAGAAGGAGCAAAATATATAATTAACTTAACAGAAAGAACTCTGAAAGAAGCTCAACATCTAGTTTTGTGTAAGGAGTTAAATTGTGTTCCCTCCTCCCAATAAATATATTTGCAATCAAAGTAGAACGTTTCAAAATGTTTTGGAAAATACATTTTAAATGGACCAATCTGTAGAAACAGACCCAGTGAATCCAGAAGGCAGAGATGACTTACGTTTCCTAATCAAGGCAATTAACACATAAATAATGAAGTATATGCAGCAGGTGAGCACAGGCTTTCCTTTGAAGAGGATCCAGCAAGAGGAGATCCTTCTAATTTGAAAGAAATAGTAATATGGATGTTCCTGGGACTGGGAACAAGCACGTAATTCCTTGATGGAAGAGGGATACCTGGATATTGTGGCAGTCACAGAAACATGGTACACAGACAACCATGACTGGGATGTCAACATACCAGGGTACACAATCTACAGGAGGGACAGGGAGGGAAGAAGAGGAGGAGGAGTAGCTCTCTATGTAAGGGAAGGGATAAAAGCAACAGAACTAAAGAGTAAACAGGGAGGAGAGGAGGCACTGTGGGTCACCCTGGAGACTGGCAATGGCTCCACAATCCGCACAGGGGTTGTATACAGATCCCCGTTTCGGGGGGGGGGGGAATGGGCAAGGAAATGATAGAAGGCATCCTTTGGGATGGCAGAGAAAGGGGAGTTATTGCTGATGGGTGACCTGAATATGCCAGATGTTGACTGGAGCACCTTTGCTGCAGCCACATCCAAGAGCAGGGCCATTCTTGATGCCCTACAGGGGGCATGCCTCTGACAGCTAATTTTGGAACCCACTTGGGAGAGAGCAATCTTAGACCTGGTACTCTCAAATGGGGATAGAGAGAGGATCTCTGATCTTGAAGTGGGTAGCCATCTGGGAACAAGCGACCACCAAACAGCGTGATTCATGATAAACTTAGCTGTAGAGTCAAGCCACACAAAAGTGAAGGTACTGCACTTCAGGAAGGCGGATTTTGACAAAATGGGAGAGTGCCTCAGAAAAGCACTAGCAAACAGGCAAGAAGGTGGGGTGAAGCAACAATGGGGAAACTTCAACACCTCCATCACAGAGACAACTAGTCTTTGTGTGAAGTAAATAAACTAATCAAAACAAAAGGAAAAAACACTATGGTTCTCAAAAGAAGTGGCGGGGAAGGTAAGGGAAAAAAAAAGATAGCATTCAGGAAGCATAAGGAAACACAGAAGGAGCAGGACAGAGAACTGTACCAGTTAAAGCAGAAGGAAGTGGGTAAGGCAGTCAGAATTGCAAAGGCCCAAACCGAGGAAATGATAGCCAACTCGGTTAAGAAGGGGGATAAAACCTTTCATAGGTACATTAGGGAGCAAAGAAAGACTAAGGCAGGGATACTGAGGCTGAACAAAGAGGAAGGTGGTAGGGCAGAGAGTGACAGTGAAAAAGCAGGGATACTGAACGAATACTTCTGCTTAGTATTCACAAAAGAAAAAAAAGGGGGAAATACCTAATATGGTCAATAGAAGCAGTCTGCATGGGTTGGGGGTTGATATTAGTCCTTTCACAGAAGAAAGGGTTCTGAAAGAACTTTTAAAACTGAAGGTAGCTAAAGCAATGGGGCCTGATGGGATTCACCCCAGAATTTTAAAAGAACTAAGGGAAGAACTAGTAACACCACTGACTACCCTTTTTAATAAATCATGGGAGGATGGAGTGGTTCCTGAGGACTGGAGGAGGGAGGATGTGATTCCTCTTCACAAAAGTGGGAGCAAGACATAGGCAGGAAACTACAGACCTTTCAGTTTGACCTCAGTGGTAGGGAAAATGATGGAATCATATCTGAAGGAAAGAATTGTTGAGTACCTAGAGGCCAGTGGGGCACAGGACCCAAGACAGCATGGATTCACAGCGGGAAGGTCATGTCAGACAAATCTAATTGATTTCTTTGACTGGGTGACCAAAGCACTAGACTAGGGAGGGGCTGTGGACATGGCCTACCTAGATTTTAGCAAGGCATTTGACACAGTCCCGCACAAAAAATTAATAAACAAATTAGCCAGCCTGGGAGTGGGTTCTAGGGTGGTAGTCTGGGTAAAACACTGGTTGGACAACAGGACACAGCTGGTAATAGTAAATGGAGTCCACAGTGAAGAAAAGAGGGTTACTAGTGGGGTACCGCAGGGTTCAGTACTGGGGCTGGTCCTTTTTAATGTCTTTATAAGTGACTTTGCAGAGGGACTGGAAGGGAAAGTATGTCGCTTTGCAGATGACACAAAGATCTGCATCAGGGTTGATACACAAGGTGGGGTGGAAAGGATGAAAAGGGACTTGGCAAGGTTGGAGGAGTGGTCAAATGTATGACAGCTTAGATTCAATGCAAAGAAGTGCAAAGTAATGCACCTGGGAAACAAAAACCCAGGGGAAGAGTATACAAAGGGGGTGAGATACTGACAACAACAAAAATGGAAAGAGACCTGGGGATAGTCATATCAGATGACCTAAAGGTGGGCCAGCAATGTGAGAAGGCAGTAAGGAGGACTGGGGGGATACTGGGATGCACAGGGAGAGGCATCATCAGTAGAAAACAGGACATTGTTGGCCCTCTGTACAGACAGTTGGTAAGACCACATCTGGAGTACTGTGTACTCTTCTGGAGACCCCAACTCAGCAAAGACATAGACAAGGTGGAGGCTGTCCAGAGGAGGGCAACCAAAATGATGCAGGGTCTGCATCAGAAGACATATGAGGAAAGACTAAAGGAACTAAAGATGTATAGCCTCGATGAAAGGACGGAGAGGGGGGACATGATAGAAACTTTCAAATACCTCAAGGGAATCAACAAAGTCCAAGAGGGTAGCATCTTTCAGAAAAAGAGATGCGCAAAAACAAGGGGGCACAATTTGAAGATAGAGGGGGGATGGCTCAGAGGTAATGTTAGGAAGTGTTTCTTCACAGAGAGGGTTGTGGACACATGGAACAGCCTTCCTGAGGATGCCATAGAGTCAAAAACAGTGGGGGAATTCAAGAATGCATGGGACAGACATAAGGCAATTTTAGTAAGGGGTAGGAGGAAGTAGGCTGTTGGTAAACTAGGATCTGCAGCTTATCCATTAGGTAGGGAAATGGGCAGACTAGGTGGGACAAGCAGTCCTTATCTGCCATCAAATTCTATGTTTCTATGTAATTGTTAATAGAACCAACATTCTTTCTTTTGAAGAGGATCTGGAACATTGAGAGCCTATGAGATTTAATGGTTTTCTGCCAGATGTTGTACATGGGAATTTGAACTGTATGTGAAAGGCTGCAGGAAAACATCAGAGACATAAAACAGAAAAATCAGCTCCTCTGTACTGTAGGCGCTCATTTTTTAAAACACCACAGTAAGGAACCAGGTGGTTTAAAATGTGCAATACTGCATCATGTCCATCTTAATCCCAGAGGAGTCAACATAGTGAATTTTTTTGCTGCAGAGGGAAAAAAACTGATTTTCAAAAGTGTCTGTGACTAAAGTGCATGAAAAAAGAAATAGACTTTACTGTTTTTTTTTTTTTTTTGTTATTGTTTTGGACATTCATGTATCTATTAATATCAGTTTTCCCTGACTAATTAAAATAAAAGTCTTTGAAAAGTGCCTGTCATGTAAATGATTTCTGTGATTTGTTAATAACTCTATTTAAACATTATGTAGATAGTGATATGTTGTAAAATTTCTTTTTTCTTTATATTTCCTTCCCATTTAACCCTCCCCATTTATACCTCTTTTACGCCTCCATAGGCATACCTGGTTTTACTGATGTTTATTCTCAACTCCTCTATTTTTCCAAATGGTATGGTTGTATTTCTATTGTTTAGCACTTGATGAGTCTTCTACCTACAGTTGCTTTAATGTATGTAGATCACTTTTAATTAATTTGCAGATCCACTTTCACATGCATTACTATGTTTCAGTGTTTCTTGTGGTATAATAAGTTAGTTTTTATGCCATACCAGGTGCGGCATTAGTAGTCTTGTTTTTAAATAGAACTAGTCATTTTAGTTAATGTTGGTTGTCATTCATTGATTCAATGTCAAATGATTTAATGTCACATGATACAGTTGTAGAGTATTAATATGGTAAAGAACAATGCGCTCACTTACCACATCTTCCGGTAGAAACCCGCAAAGTGTTGAAGCATAGTGCTTGTGATGAGTACTGTTTGGGCTGGTTTATTGCTTTTGTTATTTTCGATAAAGTAAATTTTGCATATTTTCATTTGGACTCTATACAGAGTTTCTTTGCTTTCTCCTTTGTACTGCCATACTTTTACTGCTGCAGCAGCCCTCTGGCAGTTGCCAGCCCTTTTGCCAGCATAGATAGTAATAGTCGGCTTTGTAGTGCAGAAGTGAGTGTATGTTTTTTTTTTTTTTTGTGTAACCTTCCCAGCTGCACTAGTCTTGGGGGGGGTGCAATGTCTGCCTCCCTCAATTTTTCTGGCTCCCCCCTTGGATAGTTTAAATGCTCATCAAAGTAGTATTTAAACCTTAGGATAGCTGTTCCCCTCCTGGATGGATGGAGGTTGTTTCCCTTGTACAGGCCTCCATCCCTTCAGGTGTGACCCCAGTCCCCAATGTAACCATTGCCATTATCCCTGCAGCATGCCTTCAAACACTTGTTGAAAGACCTGGTGCAGTGTTCCCTAGCCTTCCCTTGACAATGCATGGGTAGCACCTCAGTGAAGGCCACTGTTCAAGCTACCTGCTTCAGACCCCTCCAGAACTCCCTAAACCTATCCTGCACTATGCCTACAGCTTCCCTTGCCAGATAGTTTATCCCCAGGTGGACAGCAACATCCGTCTCTTTTCCTACCACTCTTTCATAGCGATCTCCAAAATTCACCTTCCAGACATCCCCTCAGAAGTGTTGGAATGCACTGTACTACCTTGTCCCTCCCATCCCTTACCCCCAACTCAATCGTCTTGAGTATGGAGTTCCCACCAGCAACTCCCTCCTCCTTGGTCAGGGACACACCCACCCACCCTCCTTGGGGCCTGCTGCATTGAGGGCTCCCATATCTTTTTTTACTTCTGCCTCAGGTGGCTTTTCTTGGCTTCTCCATTCTGCCAGAATTGCAAAGGAAATGTACAGTGGTAATGTTTGAAGGCTGCTCTTCTTCCTTCCTTATCCACCCTCCCAGAGCCCACCAAGGTCTATCTGTTCTGCCTCATTCCTGACATCTTTTGAGGAAGTGACAGTGATCTAGATGGCCCCTTGACATTGCCCTCGACCAATTCATTCTTCTATTCAATGCTATATGTGATAGGCATGCTCCCCATAAAAAGCATAAAATCAAAGGCCGCTGTAATCCTTGTTTTTTCTCTGGACCTCCTTGAGCTTCTGAATGCCAGGGACCATCTATGGCACAGGTCAAGGTCCCTGTGTAAGCAGGCCGACATCCAGAGGTACAAAGCGGCTAGAAACAACTGCATGAGGGGTATTCATGCAGCTATATTATAAGGAAGTCTTCTTTCGGACCTGGAATGATGGCAGAAAATTTTGGACTAACCTTAAAGAGGTCACTGGGAGAGACCTCAGATCTGACCCTAGTATGCTTAACATTGATGTTCTACCCTCACTCAACCCCAAACTTATTGCTAACACTTTTAATAATGCCTTCGCAGACCTGAGTGGTGTTTTGCCACCTGGCTACTTCTCTCACCCCCTCACAAGTGATTACTCTGGGAAAGAGACTCAGCACCTTTCTCATCCTCCTTTCTACTTCAAAACCCTCTCAGCCCATGAAGCCAGGAATTACCAACTCAGAGTGTTAGGGAAATCTAGATGTAGTGGTGACACCCTGGATCTTAAGTTTGTAGCCCTTACGCTGGATGAAATTCTGTCACCTCTAGCACATACTGTATTATTAACATGTCACTTAGTTATTCTTAATTCCCTCAGAAATGGAAATCTGCCACTGTGACACCAGTTCATAAGTCTGGGGATCGCACAATTACTGGGAACTACAGGCCAATCTCTATCCTGCCCCCACTCTCGAAAGCTCTTGAGCATATAGTGGCTGACCAACTGGTTGAATACTTAGAAAAATATATTTATATTTTTTTATTTAGTTGTTTAACCAGGTATAGCACACTAAGCTGAAAGCTTTTTACAGGAGCGACCTGGGAGCACAAGGAGGCTAAGTGACTTGCTCAGGGTCACACAGTATGCAAGTGGAAGCTGCAGGATTCAAACCCAGGTCTGGTCTGCTGGATGTCACCAGATTTGCAGCTCAGAGCCTTAGACCACTGCGCTATACTGCCTCCTATATCAGCTACAATGCCCGCAACAACACAGGTTCAGAAATGGTCATAGTACCGCTACCGCCCCTCTAGAGTTCACAAGCTTTATTCACCATTCCTTAGATCAAGGACACCTGGTCGGTGCTGCTTTCATTGATTTAACCTAAGGTTTCGACACAGTGAATCATGCCCTATTGGCAGGGCCAGCCTTAATCACTCTGGGCCCCTCTGTAGACCCCTGCCAGGCCCTACCACTCCATTCCCTGTGGGCCCCCCCGCACATCCAACATTTACACCTAACCCTCCTGTCCTGTATTAATAGAGCAATAGCAGGTCTACTAGTTTACCCAGCATCTTTTAATTAGTGCCATTGACTGTATTGAATTATCTGACTTCACCATTGGAAATGAATCTGACTGAGCCTAGAGCCAGAACTTAAGTAAGTATGGTACTACTGCCGTATTCATTTCTGTAAGGAAAGGGACATCATCACTGGACACTCACACCTCAGTTACTCTGATTTGCAAAAAAGTTAAACAACATAACTTTTCTGGAGGTGTGAGAGAGAATAGAGAGGATTATCATAGCAGACAACATAGCACAGTGGTTTAATGCTCTGAGCTGCAAACCTGGAGACCTGGGTTTGAATCCCACAGTCCCGACCTGCATACTGTGTGGGCCTGAACTAGTCATTTAACTTCCTTGTGCTCCCAGGTTGCACCTGTAAACAAGCTTTCAGCTTATTGTCTCTCCTGGAAAAAAAAATACAATCATGGGACACCTCGTAAGGTGGCCACCTGTCAGGTTTATTACCTGGTGATCAGGTTTTCAGGGTCCCTATCAGGAAATCCAATTTTGCTCTGTACTGGTCAGGTTTTTGAGCCATTATGAGCAGAGGTTAACTGAAAAAAAAAGTTTGCACTAGCCAGCAGGGCAAGCTGATTCAAAATTGCACTAGTCCTTAGATGGTTGCAGTAGCCCTCAATTATAATGGTACATTTTGATCACTTATACAGGAAACAGTGCAAGCCAAGAAATACTCTGATTGCACATTTATCCTGCTCCCCAGCAGGAAAAAAAAGACTGCAATGCCATCACACACAGTGAGCCCCCCCCCCCATTGTTTTGTACCATGGCTTCCTCTTCTCTTTCTACACACACACCCCCAAACCAGTGGATATCACAGCAGCAAATGTTCAGTCAAGCAGTTCCAGCTCTGCACACACAATAGCTGACACCATCATGCACCTCACCACACTATCACCACCACCCACAGGGCAATAAACAGAGTCAGGTAGAGAATGACACTTTCAGCCCACACCCTATAGCCAACTGGAGACCAGCACATCTGGAAGTTTTTGTACTGTCTCAAGTGAGTCAGGACCACATCTAAGATTTGTTTGGGGTGGGGGCTACATAAACCTATGGGCTTGGGAAATAGAAAACTATAACATTTTTATTTTTAAAAGCATTGATTTTAATATGCTCTGTACCAACAATAACATATTTTTCTTTAACATTGTCCTTTCATCAGCCATGGGGAAATAGTACACAGGCATAATGCTATACTATCTCTATTTCTATATAGGATGATCAGTGTACCCCAGGAATTCCTATTTTAAGCTTTCAAATGATGCATTTTATTAAAGTTTATTTTTGTACCATACATGATCCAAAGTTTTGTTTTTAGGATGAAAGGACATGCTGGGTGGGATATGGGTGCGATTGTATGGATATTGATGGCTGGCATGGTCCATTTAGAAGAGCTGGGGACCCCCTACACTTGCCAGTAATGGCAGCCATGGATCTGTGCATGGTCATTTTGGAGTCTGGTCTGCAGTGGTGTCCAGGAAAAGAACAGAGTTAAGAGATTTGGAAGGGACAGGGAAGTTATGGTGAGGCTGGAATAAAACCCACCACCTGCAGGGCTGATCCAGTATACTTCCTCACATTTTGTTACTAAAATATTGGATACAGACACTCAAAATGTAGGGAAATGAGGGCACTGGTCTTAATAATATGGGACACTTTTTTTAGACAGAGTCACATTCAGAAAACTGGAAGCTATCGACTCAACAGCACCCTACTCTTGATCACTCCCTGGACACTAGCTGAAAGTCCTAACAGTGGAGTGATAATGACTCACATCAAGTCTTTTGTGGGATCCCCTCTTGAACTGCCACATAATTGCAGATCTTAATGAGCTGTTAACCATACCAGGCCATCTAGAACATTGCAAGAGATTAGCATGTAGACTAGAGCCTGCTACAGTAGAGACTTTTTTAACTTCATTAACATCCATGAAAACCTAAACTAGTCAAGATGGACAAGTAGAGAGCTGCATTAGCCCTGGCAATTTGCACCAGTGTTTGAGCTAGTAAAACAATGCTAAGATAGATCCCTGATTTTGAGTGTTCACATACTTTTGAAACAGATCTTGTCATATCATTCATTGTTTCAGCTACATGTCCATGTTACAAATAAGTTCTCTTGTCAATATAGCCCTTTGTTTGTGAAAGCAGTCAACCTGGGAGGTGTAAAGTATGGCCATTAACACCATTAGCACTTACTTAACCTAATCTTTTCCACTGTAGCAAAGCTGATCCCACCTTTTGTAGCAGTAGCAGAGTTGTCTTCCACTTTGATTTGCTGGTAAACATTTTCATTTATAACAAAATGTAGGCATTTTTAAATGCTAAATGTGTTAAAGTATTTTTGCTTCCTCAAGATGGGCTCACACATGGAAATTAAATTTCAATATCACCAAGTGCAAGGTGTTGCATCTTGGTCGGGGAAACCCTAAACACAGGTACACCCTGGGAGGGGAGGTGCTGGAAGCCTCAACAGGGGAAAAAGACCTAGGGGTCATGGTGGATACATGTATGAATAACACTGAGCAGTGCAGGAGAGCAGCTAGCAAGGCAAACAGGATGTTGGGATGCATCGCATGAGGGATCACCTCTAGAGCAAGGAAGTGATTCTGCGCTGTACAATGGACTGGTTAGACCACACCTTGAGTACTGTGTACAGTACTGAGACCACACTTGAAGAGGGACATACAGCTCCTGGAGAGGGTACAGAGGAGGGCAACAAAGATGATACGAGGGCTAGGGGATTTGACTTACGAAGACAGACTTGAGGAGCTCTGCCTGTTTTCATTGGAGGAGAGGAGAGACAGGGGGACATGATTGAGGTCTTCAAGTACCTCAAGGGAATAAATAGGTTAAACATGGAGGGGATCTTTAGACTAAAGCAGGGAGGCATCACCAGAGGGCATGGTTTGAAGTTGGAAGGTGGAAGGGTGAGGGGGGAAAAGAGGAGGAGGTTTTTCACTGAGAGGGTGGTGGACCCTTGGAATGCTCTGCCTGGTGAGCTGGTTCAGAGATTCACAGTGGAGAGCTTTAAGAGAGGGTGGGACAGACACAGAAAGTGGATGTATCAGATGATGGTCTGTCCCGGGGGGGGTGGGGATGGATGATAGGGGTTTCTGGAGCACAAGGGATGGGAGGGTCTCGGCACCAAACTAAGGATCTAGGTTCAAGCAGACTTGATAGACCATAAGGCCTAATCTGCTGGCAAATAGTATGTTAGTATGTTAGTAAGATAAAAGTATGGGCCCCCTAGGTGCAGGGGCACAACTTACACCTAGCTAAGGCTGGCCCTGCCTATTGGTAGAACAGCTTACCACCATTGGCCTAGCTAGTGACAGCGTAGCCTGGTTTGAAAATTACCTACATAACCATACACAGCAGGTGAAGATTGGTAACACCCTCTCAGATAGCAGACCTGCTCTATCTAGAGTTCCTCAAGGGTCCATCTTGGGCCCTCTTTTATTTAGCATTTTCCTCAACAACCCTCTTTACTCCTATCATGGTCACATCCTTTTATATGCTGATGATGCTGTCCTGTTTACCAGTGATCCAGATCCTAAGGTTCTTGAATCCAGGCTACAGAGTAATTTCATAGTCATAGAAAGATGGTTCCATAAGCACAAGTTAGTTATGAATTACAACAAGACTAAAACTATGCTGTTCTCCAGCTCCCAATATAGGCACAAAACTTACACTCTTTCTATCAGCAACAAAGAGGGCTGTCCCCTGGAGGTAGTTCAGCTCTTTAAATATCTGGGGATTACTATTGACAGTACAATGACCTATGCCTATCACATTGACAACATTGCTAAGGCTGTCAACACCCGCATTGGGCAACTTTATAGGCATAAGCAATGTTTGACCCCAGAGGCTCTTCACCTGGCCATTCAAAGCTCTCTTGTCTTGCTTATTGATTACAGCTTACCAATGTATGGATCGGCTACTGAAACAACTCTTTGCTGCATCATAGTTGCACTCAACAAAGCATGCCAGCTCCTTACCGGCTCATCCCATCTGTCCCATACCTGCGACATGTGCGCTCAGGTTAACTGGCTCCAGTTTAAAGGTAGACTCATGTACCAAACATGTTTACCATCCAAAAAAGTAAGCTTAGGCAAAATGCCCCCAGGAATGCAAACGCTTATTACCCCCACTATCAACTGTCATGGCACCTGAAGCATGACTAGACAGATTTTACATCCCACTGTCGTACTTCTCTGGGACAAAGGTCCTTTGCCTACCATGCCCCGCTATGGATGAACTTGCTGAACCATGACATCACTTCAGCATCCACCTTGGGCTTCTTCAAGTTTAAACTTAAGCAACAGCTGATTGCTGATGCCAGTTGTGACTGCTTCCAATAACCTTCCTTCTTGTGACCAGCACTTATTCTAACCTTCTGCCATCCTGACCTTATGCATAACTGTTCTCAGCATGTAAATAACTGTTCTAAGTTGCTAATCATTCTTCTTTCACATTTCCTCTTGATCCATTCCATTCTTTCCCCTCACCCCTCTATGGCTTCCCCCCCCTTCCCCATTATATCTCCCGAGCTCCCTTGCTCACTTTAAAATGATTTGTCCCATACCTTCTCACCTCTGAAGAGGTCCCTTGGCTGATGCCATCCCTTTCCTTGTTGATTACTAGTTATTAGGCTGAGTCTCTTCTCATTTTCCTATAAAGGGTAATTTCATAAGACCCCACCACCTCTAATATGACCCTTTAAATTCCAGGTTTTAATCAAATATGCACCATGGCATAAATTGTACAATGCCACATGTATTGGAAGTTCTCTAGTTATATACTATTGTAATGTCTTGTATAATCCCTTGTTTTGTTTGCTCTCCACTCATACTTTTCCAATATGCATTGTTTGTCTGATGTGGAACCTATGAAATGAGCTTATTCTCAAAGGTGTTATCTGAAATTTCAATAAATAAATGAAAAAAAAATTGTATGTCTGAAATAAAGAGTCAATTGGCTCTGGGGTAGGGTTACAACTTGCAGTGCTAGTAACCTTAGTTTAGGAATGAACCCAGGTCATTAGGGATGGCTGAGGTGAGAAGTATCCAGCATATCATAAGATGCTGTCCTCCTCTGTAACACTGCTACCAGGTTCACCAATGGCTGAGTTTAGTGGAGGTACTGCTGTGGGAAGGGAGGATGCCAGTAAGAATCTGAGCTGCCATTCTCTGCATGTGCTTGGGTGGTTAAGAATGTCAACATCTTCACAGATCAATGGGAAAGAAGAGGAAAATTAGTCCAGTGTGTGGCTGGATGATGGGGCACTCTCTGACCTCAAACCAACTGACCAACCACCCTACCCTTGAAGTCCTAAAGGGAAGATCAGCACCTTGTCTGGTGGGTCCAGCCAGGAATGTTCTGCATCAGTGCTGCTTTGAAAAGAGTCTGCCCTACTCCACTCATTACAAGTACAGTGGGATACGACCAAGGAGCAAATATGAGCACAGCCAACATAAAGGGGAAGAACTCAAACTGATGACAATGTCTTTCTCTGTCACCAGCATTTTTTTCATGTTTTCCCCATGACACTTCCTATGACACATCAGTTTGGCTCAGTTGGTAGCACACCTGCCTCTCTGCTAGAAGATTATGGGTTCTAGTCCTACACAAGGATTTGGCTCATACTTTGATGCTGACACTTGCAGGCAGTACTAGGGGGGTGCTGTACTGTCAGGGTTTGCCATCCTTTGGATGACATGTTAAACAGCGGTCCCTTCCACTCGTTTCTGGTGCTGTCCCGGTGGGTGTTCAGGTGGAAGTAAAAGAACCAAAGGCACATTTCACAAGGGTAGGGGTACAGTATTTTTATTAAAACACAAAACAGAGATAAAACAAGTAATACATCAAGTGCCTATCCCCCCAATATGTAACAAAAAGGAGCAAAAGAAAAAAAAAACAGAGAAGAAATACTGTAAAGCAGCCACCATTCAGCCAATTAATACCATGCCAGAAATGATAAAACTGGGCTTTAGTCAAATGAGTTAATTCTATTTGATAAACTCTATGTAAATCATGATAAACTCTGTACAAAACTTCCACAAGGGAAACAACAGTTTGTTGTAAGACCCATTTACATCTTCAATGCCAAATAACCCATTTAAAATGTGCAAAGATAACATAAACAGTACTATAATGCCATTTACACCATACAGGAGTTAAATTCCCTAAGACCAACACATCAAAGCTTATAAACTCAAAATAGAGCTTTCCACCATGCTGCCACTGGAGGCCAGAAATACATTATAAAGGAACAGTCAAAAACAAATGATCTACTGTTTCAAGATATCCTGTACAGGACTGTCTCAGACATAAGCACTCCATCAAAGTGTTATGTTTATGGTTGTTTTTAACATTTTGCTTTTCATGGCTACATGACCGCACAGTGTCCCTCATTTTGTTTGGAATCCTAGGGCCAATGGTAGCATCCAAAATACATTTAATTGAGACTCTAGTGCTGCCAGGAAATACTGGGTCTTGAAAAAAAGAAAGTACACTGTACAGTAAAATAAAGTTATTTACGGTGTAGAGATGCTATTTGTGCTACAGTGAGGTTCTGCTGTTTTTAACTAAAGCATTCCTTACTGTAAGGAGAAGAGGAGGGTCCATCCAAGCAAAATGGAGGTGGGAGCAAAAAAACACACCATTCTGTGAACAGTTCAGTCCATGGCAACAACACCCATTGTAGAAGGGGTGTTTAATTAGATTTAAAAAATAAACACCAAAAAACTCCAGGGGATTAATTATCCCTAGGGCCTCCTCCTGTTTGCAATGGTAAGTATGGCAATGTTTTACAGGATTTACTCTGCTACCCCACAATAATTTAAAGAAAATACGGCACAAATAGGTTTGCAACAATGAAGGGGGTGCACAAATATAGGCAATGTACAGAAAAATAGGAACAATAAACATTTTGAGGAGAAATACCCTGTTCTGTTTCATCAAAGGCCAAGAGGCCCATCTGGCGACCGTTCTTTCCACCATTTCAAGTTTAGAAAGCCAATTAAGAGAAACCATAGCTCCATACCCAAATGTAATATTGAGCACATTCAACGTATCCCTAGTCATGGGAATGTGTTGTAAGTCAGAACCATCCAGAGGTCCCAATCATAAGGCTTTACTTTTAGTTTTATTAATAATGAGCCCAGTACATTCTGCTAATGTAGAAAGTCGAGCAACAATTTCATTGCCAGAGTCCTGATCTTTTACCAACAAGACAACTTTGTTTCATCCAATACACAATATCAGAAACATTCACACCCTAATTTTTGAACAGAATCATAACTTTCTTGAAACTAGGTTTCGTGAGGGGGATCGCAACAAACAGAAGCCACAATGAATGGTCTTTAAGATCATGGTATTTCTTCCAGAAACGTTCAAGGCCAATTGATGTTTTAAAACTCACGTCAAAAGTTGTGTCACCAGCAGTGTGAATCAGGGCAAAGATTTCATATGAAAAATAATGCATGCTGTCAATAAGCAAGATCCTGGCAACATAAAGTCTATCAGCAAAATCAGGAAGACAACCCTTATATTTCAGCCTGACAGCATTTTTTCTATTAGCATGTTCTGGGTCATGTTTGAAAAAATCAGAAAAGAGATGAGTAGTCCAGGAGCTCCAGGCAGGCTGCAGTTTGGCTTCGTGATCTACAGTGTCTGACCCAGTAGGGACAGCTCGGGGAAAAGAGACAGGCAGAGGGAGATCTGTATGATTTGCTGCAGACTGCAAACAAGCAGAAGGGTCAGAAGCAAGCTCTATAATATCCATATGTACATCCCAAAGTGCTGCTTTAATTGGGCCGTTCTGCCCATGGATCTAAGTTGGGGATTGCAACAGAAGTTCTGAAAGGGAGCAGCAAGCATCTGAAAAATGAGTAACAGATGCCAGAAGAGTAGCACTCTCTTCCACTTCCAACTGTTTAATCATATTCAGAACATCAGCACAAGTGTTCGTACAGGTAGGACCAGCACCTCTATGATCAGAAGCAATAGTTTTATTTGCAGCGCCACATTGTCCTACAGGCAGAGAGGAATGGGAGAGGTCAGTAACCCACACCTTGCCATCATCTCTTGCAACCCACCTTTCAGTGAGGAGGGCCTTTTCCAGGGACCAAGCTGGGTCTGAAGCATTGTGTTTATGAATAGATTTACTGAAAGCAGGGTTTAAAACCTTAGCTCAAACAGTTCATATGGTGGGAGATCCCAGTCCTTCAAATTTGCATGCCGGGGCACCACAAGAGAAATAAACAAAATTACCTATAGAAGAAAGTCCAGGGGCTAGGAGAATATGGTGAAAACAGAGCCATTGGCACAACTAAAGGCTGTAGACTGCTTATTAGATTCATTTTAGCTTCTACGCACTGAGCCAGTGGTGTGCTTTGATCCAGGATAGAAACAACATGGGGTTCTGTCATCATCTGGTTCACAGCAACAGCAGTAGGCAAAACATACAGTCCCGAACTTTGGCATTCCAGAACAGCAGCATATTGTACATCTGTGGCTTTCAGCAGCCCATTCAAGTGAAAGTGTTGATCCTGTAAATCCTGTGCAAGGTGGCCACCTGCAACACGTCTTGCAAGTCTGGGTTCAGTTCTGGGCAGGAATTCAGAGCAGTCACTTTACCAGCAGCGTCAGCCTTGGGAACCAGGGCTGAGTTCATGGCTGAAAACTTCCTTACATATCCCACAAAGGCAGGACTGCTGACTTGTAGACCCTCCACCAAGATTTCGGAACAATTTGTCCCCTCAGTACTCCAGGCAGAGGGGGAGACAGAATCCTCCACCTGGACAGCAGACACACACTCCTCACCACCGCTCACCGCCATGACTTTCTGACAGGTGGCACTGATGTCACCTGTAGGAAAAGTAGGGGTTTTTACTTGAGGAAAAAGAAATCATACAAAAATTACATCATATGTAAGACCAACAAAAACTGCCAAACCAGTGATGTATACAGAAACATTAAAACATAATCTCAACAGGGAAGAAAAGGAAAAAAAAAACAGAAAAAACAAACAACAACAGAAATATCATCCTAATAACTTCCAGAAATATCATTGTCATTAATATCATGAACCTCACTTAGCATGATAAAGAAAATAAATAAATAAAGCAGATACTTCGATACTTTAAAAGCCACTGAAGAAAACAGAAGCAAAAAGAAAAACAAACTTTGCAATAAAACAGTTAATATCTACATATCCTCCATTACCCAAAGCTTTCTCCCCCCCCCCCCGATAAAACTGATAACCTAAGTGGGCTTCACCCTTTCCAGCACATTAATTATATTTCTGCAGCAATAATCTACAATGCATTTTAGCTATATCCATATTGTATTGTGACTTCAACCCCCTGTAATTTTCTGAATAAGTTCCTCCTGAGACATTAGTTTTTGCTGTAATGCAAATACACATCTGCTGTTCCATATAAACCATTTACATACTAAGAGGACCTTATGCAGCATATCAGTATGCCATTGGTTGCTTATATTCCTGTATGTGCCCCTCATCAAGGCATCCATATTCATAGTTTGAAACCAGGTGGAACCCCCTGCCTTAGCTAGTGTTGTCCAAAAGGAACTGATATATGTGCAGGTGAGAAAAAGGTACTCTGTAGCCTCCAATTGTTATATGTATCTAGGTCTGATACAAAGGCGTTCATCTAACTGTTTGTGCATATGATTTTCTTTAACACACTGATCCTGTCATGCCAACTCAGCCAATGGAAATCCTTAATCTTGTCCAGTATTTGGGGGGGTCTGTAATAAAGTTACTAAGGGCTCCTTTTGCTGGCTTGGACACCTTGGGAATGTATCTTGCTCTCTAAAATGATTCATAACTAGCCAGTTATAAACCTCTTTCCTTTGTTTCGTCAGTAACATCTGACTCATAATTTGCCACCTTTTTAAATAAACAAAGGTTTTCCTTATATAAGAAGGCACATTGAGGGATCTTTTTAGTGGCCCCAAGGTTTCCTGTCCCAAAGTCTGTACCAGGTTTCATAACTGGAATAAAATAAAGGCACCCAGCTCTGATCCAAAAAAAATAATAAAGGCATAAAGTTTGCATAGAAAAACATGCTATAGTAGAATAAAACTGGGTTCACTATCCCTAGCCCACCCTCCTTCACTGAAAGATAAACTACATTTCTTTTATGGGTTCAGTCTACTACCCCAGACTGCTTGGAAGAAAATGCTATAAATAGCTGTTTCTAGTTGACGGGGGTGAAAATATGTAACTAGTGTATAGGAACACTGGTAACAAAAAGGTTTTTATCAGATGAATCCTATTTAATTTACTTAACTTCCAATTATTCCAACTCTTTACTAAAGTCCTCCCCTGAATCACTCGTGGTTCCCAATTCAACAACCCCATATCATCAGACCTGAAAACTATCCTTAATACTATTAAGTGACTGGCTGAAAGATTTATCCCCCCTACCTCTACCTTGAATTGGGAAGGAACTCCAATCTGGGTACCCACACACTTATTGAAGTTTAACCCTGTCCCTGAGTAAATACTATATGTTTCACATATATGAAGTACCTCTTTAACTGAAGCTTCATCTTCCATCAAAATACTTAGGTCATCAGGTCATATAGCCTTATGTTGTAAAGGGACTAAATTCACACTGATAGGTTTTAGTACAGTGGTGTTATTCAATATCCTCAATAAGGGGTCAATGCAAAAAGTATACAATAAGGGGCTTAGGGGGCAACCCTGTTGAACCCTCCTCCTAACTCTGCCAGATGTTAACTGGAGTGCAGTTGCAGCAGCCACTTCTAAGAGTGGGGTTATTCTAGATACCCTACAGGGGGCATGCCTTAGACAACTAGTATTGGAGCCCACTCGAGAGGGAGCAATCTTAGATCTGGTTCTCTCAAATGGAGATGAAGAGAGGATCACAGATGTAGAAGTGGGTAGCCATCTGGGAACTAGCGACCATCGAACAGTATGGTTCACAATAAACACAGCAATAGATTCAAGCCATACAATGACAAAGGTACTGGATTTTAGGAGGGC
The DNA here is from genome assembly GCA_016271365.2 of Neoceratodus forsteri. Lineage (NCBI taxonomy): Eukaryota > Metazoa > Chordata > Ceratodontiformes > Ceratodontidae > Neoceratodus > Neoceratodus forsteri. The sequence goes on along the minus strand of CM028132.1, from coordinate 1,067,748,733 downwards.
TGACTTTGCCAAAATGGGTGAGTGCCTAAGGAATGCACTAGCAAATGGGCAGGAAGGAGGGGTGGAAGAACAATGGGGAATAATAAAAACTGCCATCACAGAGGTAACAAGCCTTTGTGTAAAGCAAATAAACAAAATGAAACAAGGTAAGAAACCACTATGGTTCTCAAAGGAAGTGGCAGTGAAGGTTCAAGAGAAAAAGAAAGCATTCAGGAAGTACAAGGAATCACAGAAGGAACAGGACAGAGAACTGTATCAGTTAAAGCAAAAGGAAGCTGGAAAGGCAGTCAGAACAGCAAAGGCCCAAACCGAGGAAAAGATAGCCAAATCAGTTAAGAAGGGGGATAAAACCTTTTATAGGTACATCAGGGAGCGAAGGAAGACCAAGGGAGGGATAGTGAGGCTTAATAAAGGAGAGGAAGGGTGGGCAGAGGGTGACTGTGAAAAGGCAGAGATACTAAACAAATATTTTTGCTCAGTATTTACAAAGGAAGAGGGGGAGGTACCTAAAACAAACAGTAGAAACACTCTGGATACAGAAGTTGATACCAGCCCATTTACAGAAGAAAGGGTTCTGAAAGAGCTCTTAAAACTGAAGGTGGACAAAGCAATGGGGCCTGATGGGATTCATCCCAGAATTCTAAAAGAACTAAGGGTAGAACTAGTGACACCACTGACTACCCTCTTTAACAAATCATGGGAGGATGGGGTGGTACCTGAGGACTGGAGGAGGGCAGATGTGATTCTCCTTCACAAAAGTGGGAGCAAGGCAGAAGCAGGAAACTACAGACCTGTTAGTTTAACTTCAGTGGTAGGGAAAATGATGGACTCACTTCTGAAGGAAAGAATTGTTGAGTATCTAGAGGCCAGAGGGGCACAGGACCCAAGGCAGCATGGATTCACAGCGGGAAGGTCATGCCAGACAAATCTGCTAGATTTCTTTGACTGGGTGACCAAAGTAGTTGATCAGGGAGGGCTGTGGACATGGCCTACCTAGACTTTAGCAAGGCATTTGACACAGTCCCATACAAAGATTAATATACAAGTTAGCCAGCCTGGGAGTGGGTCCCAAGATGACAGCCTGGGTAAAGAATTGGCTGGAGAATAGGACACAGAGAGTAATAGTAAATGGAGTCCACTCTGAAAAAAGGGGGGTTAGTAGTGGGGTACCGCAGGGTTCAGTATTAGGACCGGTCCTCTTCAATGTCTTTATAAGTGACATTGCAGAGGGACTGAAGGAAAAGTATGTCTTTTTCAGATGACACAAAGATCTGCAACAGAGTTGATGCACAAGGTTGGGTGGAAAGGATGAGAAGGGACTTGGCAAGGTTAGAGGAATGGTCAATGTATGGCAGCTAGATTCAATGCTAAGAAGTGCAGGGTAATGCACCTGGGAAAAAAACCCAGGGAAGAGTACACAATGGGGGGGTGAGATACTAACAACAACAAAAATGGCAAGGGACCTGGGGGTAGTCATATCAGTTGACCAAAAGGTGGGCAAGCAATGTGAGAGGGCAGCAAGGAGGGCTGGGGGAATACTGGGATGCATAGGGAGAGGCACCACCAGTAGAAAACAAGAAGTTATTATCCCTCTGTACAGACAGCTGGTGAGACCACATCTGGAGTACTGCGTGCAGTTCTGGAGACCCAATCTCCGCAAAGACATAGACAGGATGGAAGCTGTCCAGAGGAGGCAACTAAAATGGTGCAGGGTCTGCACCGGAAGACATATGAAGAGAGACTTAAGGAGCTTAATATGTATAGCCTCGAGAAAGGAGGAGGAGAGGAGGACATGATAGAAACTTTCAAGTACCTCAAGGGAATCAACAAAGTCTAAGAGGGTAGCATCTTTCAAAAAGAGATGCAAGAACAAGTGGGCACAATTTGAAGATAGAAGGGGCGCTCAGAGGTAATTTAAGGAAGCATTTTTTCACAGAGAGGGTTGTGGATGCATGGAACGGCCTTCCAGAGGAGGTTGTGGAGTCAAAAACAGTGGTGGAATTCAAGCATGCATGGGACAGTCATAAGGCAATTCTAGGGGTTGGGGGTAGGAAGAAGTAGGCTGCTGGTTAACTAGGATCTGCAACTTATCCATCAGGTAGGGAAATGGGCAGACTGGGTGGGCCAAGCGGTCCTTATCTGCTGTCAAATTCTATGTTTCTATGTTTCTATGTAACTGCCAACATTAGCCCCTTCCAACCCCTTACAAGCGGGGCAACCGTAGCCGTTCTATAGAGGCATTGTAGCCAACTGATAAACGTTACCGGAATACCATATTTACCTAGCACTTGCCATAAAGAGGTGTGACTAATTGAGTCAAATGCTTGTTTTTGGTCTAGGGAAAGAATAAACCCAGCTGCTCTATTTCTGTAACAATTTTCAAATAATTCTCTCAAAAGAATAAGGTGTTCTGTAATGCTTCTGTCTGAAATTGCACGTCTGGGCGCTTGTTATAAGCTGTTTAGCCACCAACAATAATCTATTATTCAGTATCCTGGCCAACAGTTTAAAATCAGTATTTAAAAGTGAGATCTGTCTCCAATTTTCAATGTCCCCTTTCTTAAAAATATGAATCAAGATACCCCCATCATTCTTAGAGAAGGATTCCTTGTTTGTAAAATAGTGTTAAACACTCCAGCCAATTCAGCTAAAATATGTTGCCCTATGAATTTATATAAATCTCCCATTAACCCATCCCCACCTGATGCCTTATCTGACCCCAATGCCATAATGGCCATATCAACCTCCTGAGGGGAGATATTTTCTAATAAGTCTGATGCCTGCTCACTAGACAACAATTGAGGTTGTATCCTATTTATATGATGCCCAGGTCGCATCTGGAAACGAGTGGATTTCCCACTCAGTATGCTTATCTGGTAAATCTCATTAATAAATAAATAAATGAATAAATAAATAAATATAGGTAGCTAATGAATCCTCCTCAATGGCTAAGGATTCTAGCTTGTCCCTTGTATGTTATGTAACAATGTTCAGAATATGCTTAGGTTCTGTGCACAAGTTGCCATCTGAATTAAACAACCCATCCATATGTATATTTTTATTATTAATTTTACTTCATTCATAGGGACAAATATGTCCTTTCTTTTCCTGTGTACCAAACATCTGTTGATACTGAATATTTTAGCTAGTGAATGGAAATCTACCATATGTGATTTGTGATTTTGTATCTGTACAGTAAAATCCTGTTTAACTGTAGCTGACAAGGTTAATAGTTTTTGTAATTGCAGTTGAAGTCCTAGATATTCCTGATATACCATATCCCGGGTCATTTTACCCTGAGCTCTTAAAGCATTAGTCAAATCCATTATTGTGTCTTCCCACCAGTTAATGGGGTCCTCATACAGAATCCATACAGACTTTCTAGCTTGAATCAGGTGTAATATGTTCTGTCCAGTATCTGCCCTGGTAATAATAATAATAATATTTTATTTATAATGCGCCTTTCAAGTACCAAGGCGCAGTACAGTTAAAACAGTTAAAAGTGAATAAAACAATATCAATCATCACAGTAAAATATACTGTGCAAACCAAGTCAGCAATCATCATCACTATATGCCTTTTTCCAAAGAAATGCTTTTAGGGCCTGTTTGAATCCCCCACGGTCATGCACTCCCTAATCCAATGGAGTAGAGAATTCTAGAGGGTAGGGCCATGAACATAAATGCCCTGGGCTCCAGCAGATTTTAAAACCACCCTCGGAATCTCCAGCAGCCCCTCGTTGGCCGAGCGGAGTGGTCGCGGAGGGTGATAAGGAATCAGAAGCTCTTTCATGTAGTCAGAGCCCAGTCCATGTAGGGCTTTATATGTTAGTAACCCAATTTTGAAGGTAATCTGCCACTGAGCAGGCAGCCAGTGCAGGTCCCGCAACACTGGCATGAAATGGGAAGATCTAGGAATCCCCATCAACAACTGGGTTGCTGAATTCTACACCAGCTGCAAGTGGTGGATATCAACCCCCGGTAGTCCAAAGTAAAGAGAGTTGCAGTAATCTAAATGCGAGGTCACAAAGGCATGGATCAGTGTAGGCAGGTCGCTGGACAGAACAAGGTGCTTGATCCTAGCAATGTTTCTTAGATGGTAGAAAGATGACTTAACAACAGCCGACACCTGTGCACGAAGTGTCAGCCCCAAGTCCAACAACACCTCTAGGTCTTGCACCTGTTCAGAGGCTGGAAGCTTGGCGTCTCCAAGGAACAATCCTAAGGAGCAGCCTGTCCCCGGCTCCCCTATCCGGTAACCTGGATCCAAAACCATCACCTCCATCTTCCCAGGGTTCAACTTCAGCCAACTGGACTTCATCCAATCCTGGATTTCATAAAAGCTGTTGTTAAATACTGAGACTGATCCTTCTTGGTTGGGTGCAAAAGACAGGTAGAGGTGGGTATCATTGGCATAACAACGAAACCTCAACCCATACTGTCTTACAATATCTCCAAGGGGAAGCATATACACCGCAAACAACATGGTGGACAATACTGAGCCCTGAGGATACCCACATGACAGAGAGATCGGATCAGAGGAAAAAAACCCTGACACTACCCTCTGAGTTCTTCCAGTGAGGTAAGATGTAAACCATCTGTGGACCAAACCCGAGAGCCCACAGATAAATCTCAGGCGCTCAAGCAGAACCCCATGGTTAATGGTGTCAAAAGCTGATGACAGATCTAAAAGTACCAAAATGGACAATTTTCTCTGGTCTCTCACCATCAGGAGCTCACTGAGCACCTGAACCAGTGCAGTCTTGGTACTATGTCTCTTTCGAAAACCGGATTGGAGAGGTTCGTAGATGCTATGGATGGTCAAATGGTTCTCCAGTTGAGCAGCCACTACTTTCTCAATCACCTTCCCCACAAAGGGGAGGTTCATGATAGGCCTGTAGTTTGCCAGAGAGTCTGGGTCCAGAAAAGCTTTCTTCAACAAAGGTGTCACTACTGCTTCTTTCAAGGAGCAGGGATATTCACCAGAGTCAAGGGAGCGCCAGACTCTCTGTGCCAGAACCGGGCCGATAGAATCACCACAACCCATTATCAGGGATGTAGGGCCCGGGTCTAAATTACAGCATGTAGGACACATCCCTTGGACAATCTGCATAACATCCACATTTTCTGGACTGTTGAAGGTGATCAAGAAAAACGGAGGGACAGTGGCTAAGCCCTGATCCCCAGCAACTCGCATAGAATGTGTCAAATGGATCTCCAACCTAATGTCAGTCACCTTATCGGCAAAGAACCGAGCAAGTTCATCACACTGCAGTTGTGAAAAGGCTCTTTGGTGCTGCAGACAGGCTGGGTTGCACAACCTGTCCACAGTTCTGAAGAGCTGAGCTGGATGGTTCTGTGTGGCAGCAATTTCCTCAGACAGGAACTCTGCCTTCTTACAGGAAATTTCTGACTGATAGAGCTGGTAATGCTCCAGCAGTCTAAGATGGTCGGCATATAGGCCGGATTTCCACCAAAAATGTCCTAGTCGCTGTAACTCCTTCAAGGTTCCATCAAACCACGGAGACCGAGGGCGAAGGGACAGAGGAAGCACACGTACTGGTGCAATAGAAGCCAGGACTAAGGTAATGGCATTATTATATGCCAAGACCAAAGCCTCCGGGTCACTGCAAGCCACAGGAAAGTCTGATAGGTCGAGCACTGCTGCTAGACCACTGGAAGTAACATACCAGAAGGTCAGGCATTGACCATTTCCACAGGGGTCGGCTCTGGGAAACAAATTGACCGGACCGTATTGATCAGACCACCGGACTGGTTCCACCTGCTATCTGAGGCCTCGATCCCCAGGAGGAAAACTAAGTCAAGAGAATGGACACATTTATGAGTAGCAGTGGTAACCACCTGTGTCAGGCACAGAGAATTCATCAACTGGAGGAAGTGTTGTCCAAATTGCGAGAGTTCGTCGTTGATCCAGGCATTGAAATCACCCAGGACCATCAGCCTGGGTGACTCAGAAGCCATATCAACCATGAAGTCCACCACTTCCTTAAGGAATTGCTTTCCATCTCTGGGTGGACGGTAGATGAGAGCTATCCTGTAGCCCACACCTGCTATTACAGCACATTCAAATGAACTGGCCTCCTCAACTGGAACACAGGTGAGATCCAATTCAGTCTTGAAACAGACCGTCACCCCCACACAGTCCATCCTCCGGTGGTGTATCGCGCATACCGGCGAATTGCGGCCTCAAATATGGGGCCCAGATCATTCAACCAGGTTTCGGTGATGCAAGCCAGATCTGCTGACCCCACAAGATCCGCAGTCACTGCAGTCTTGTTCTTGACAGATCTGGCATTGCACAACACCGCCCGAGTTGGACAGAACTCCTGAGCTGCCCTGACCACCTGCCCATCCCCAACAATGGTGCCCTTGGGTATGGAGACTAGACAAGATGGCCCACGCTCTAGACTCCACTTTGCCCCAGGGCATCTTCTGGGCTTAACCATGATAGGAGCATCCCACTCTTTCAGCTCCACTGTTCACCCCCACCCGTCCCCCGGCAATACCTATGGCCTGACAACGTTGATAGATAGAAAAGTCAATGGGGAGGGCAGAAAGGCAGAGGTCATGGAGAACGAAGGCTGAATAGCACACGACCGGGGGGGGGGGGGGTAACAAACTGACAGATATCCCGGGCCACCAACACAGCAATACAATACATATCTTAACTGCTCAATATGCAACAACCATAAATAATATATAAAACCCAAACAATCACAGCCTATCCTAAACTTCTCCTCACACCCCCACAACTAAATAATCTACACCTACTAGAAATTAAAATATAAATATCTAAATGAAATAAATGAAACCATCTAAATACCTAACCTCCCTACCACATTAATATATTTTTAGCCCGCAGGTCATCTCACTACCTGGGAGCCAGACACATTAAACTAAGAAAAACAATTTTAAAGCACCTTGGCCTCTCACTCCCCAGTGCTACTACAACTAAGCACTCTCACTTCTTATTATAAATAAATGAATACACATCAAAATTTTAAAATAATAAATCAAACGAACAAAAAAGAAATTTAAGGAAATAATTGGGAAACCACACTCCAGATAAATCTCTCACATATATCTGTAACAGAGTAGGTTCACAGATGTTGGGCACTCTCACTGCTCATATAATTTCCAAAAAATGTACATAAATCAAAAAAGTACTTGCTGTCAGGGGAAGTTCAGACTGGCTGTAGGATTAGTGGGTGCCCATCCAACACATAGCCTTAAACGTTCAAAATGAAGAGATCATTATGCCAAACCCAATGCCATCAGAAAAGTCAGCACTCAAATAAATCCCAGTCTTCCAACCTCAGGCTTCTGATACTGAGGGCCAACAGTAGGCTGCAGGCTCTCTCTAACACTTTATGAGGCAATTGCCTCAGTAAGTCAGTGGCCCACCACTATGACTCTGGGACAAGTCAGCCCACTGGTTGACTACCCCAGAACTTTAGGAGAGGGGAATAATGGACCAGTCCTCCAACTGACCCCACTCCCTGTGTGCGACACTAACCCCCGAGGGCCCTCAGGAGGCCCGCAGATCCAACAATGAACAAGACCATGGTCACTCAGTCACAAACTTGGAAAGTACATCCATTATAACCAGCACTCCAAAGAAATCAGCAAAGAGAATTCAGGCCCTTCTGACCAGTAGTTTCCCAAATAAATCCACCGAAACAGTGCTCCCGATAGACCTCCTGGAATCGAGCACAAAAAGTTCTGAAGGATGCTCCAGAATTCTCAGCCGTTGATTAAAAATGTTGCAATAGGAAACAACACTGGGCCCCGAGCTGCTTAATCTCCGCAGCAATCCCTGACCAAAACCATCCAGTGCCCAACAGGATACCGTCAGGAAACAAATCCAGGAATTTCCAGGGTGCAGTCTGATTGCATCGGGCAGAGAGCACACAGAAAGAACTCAGTAGTCTGCATTTCCAATGGAACAGGGGGCCACTGACATCCACCACAGCTCCCCTAGCCCCACACTTAATCTGTAACAAGAAGCGCATTTAATTTCCAATAGCCAGGGCCATTAGGGAGTGTACTATTATTACCCAATTGCAGTTGCAGAATCTTATGATCAGAAAATTCTGCTACCAAGGTTGTGGCTCCTGAAATTTGCAAGTGAGATGAAATAAAAAAAATAATCTATTCTTGTTGCAAGATTACCCCTATGAAATGTTGGATCTGCTTTTCCTGTTTTGTCAAAATATGCATCTTTTAGGTTTGAATGTTGAATCATTTTAGATAAGACTGTCATGTCTCAGAAGATTTTCTGGTGAGTGTTTGACCCTCTATCCCTGAGTTTTACCCCACAATTGAAATCTCCACCCAGCACTACATTATGTGCTGAATATAAGTAAGGCTGTATAACCCTGAATAACTCGATCCTTGCCAGACCTGCACATACATTAATAAGATGAAAAAGCACAGATTGTATTTTAACATTGAGTATTAAAGCACGTCCAGGCACTTAATCCACTAATTTTATCAAATGAAACTCTATGCCCTTAAACAAAATAGCCACCCCAGGGCATATCTTTTCCCCAATAGATCAATAGGAGGGGTCATGATACCAAAATTTAACTGCAATTTTTATTTCTGTCAGTGTGTGTAACCGAGTACCTTGGAGAAAAAAAAATCCTGAGTGAAAGGACTTAAAGTGTGAATACACCATCTGCCTTTTCCGGAAACTTTTAATACTATTCACATTACTAGAATAGTAATTAAGCTTAGCCTCCATACACAGGGATACAAGCACATCTTTCACAAAAAAATATTCATGGGGGCTTCTTTGAAGAAGCTGTAGTGGTTCTAACATTTTTCAGCTTAGTATTACATTTTCGAGAGGCGGGGGGGGGGTGTTCCACAGGGTCCTGCAGAGAATCCTCCAGTTCCAAACCTGGGTCCTGTAAAGACGAGACAATTGATAAGCCATCAGTCTCATCAGCAGATCCTATGTCTTCTATAGGCAAGAGGGCAAACCCATATCGGTAGGAGTTTCAGAGATCTTAGAGATTTTAGACACAGTTTGCTTCCAATTCTGCCTGCGTCTAGGAGCCCTTACAATCTGCTCTCTGGGAAGTTGACAGTCAGGCTGCGGGGGGTAGGGTGGCATGCCCGTGTTTCCTATAGGCACATCAGCAAGAACTGTTACTTCTGTTTGTAGCTGTGGTACCTGAATGGGGAGCTCATCTCGAAGTAATGCAGCCTGAGGGGGAACCTTCCGGGACACCAAACTAGGCACTGATTCTATTGAAGCCTGAGCAGCTATGTCAGGAGCAACTGAGGATGTGTCCTTGGGCCTAGTTTCTGCTTGTTGAGCACTAGTGCACTGCACCAGGCTATGGTGACCCTTTGTTCATCCCAATCTGCTTGGTCCCCCTGATTATGGGCAGCCGAAGGACAAGAGTAGTACGTGTGCCCATTTAACTCACACAGATTACAAACTTGATCATTTTTACACAGCCCAGTAGCCCCACAATGATAACAGGCCTTTGGATGACCTGAATAAAATAAAACCCCTCTATCCTTCCCAAAAAAAAAACTGTTGAGCAAATTAATCAACCCTGTGTCCGAGGTGTTGAGAATCACTTGAACCCTCCAACCACCAGTCCAAATATGATCTTCATCAAAGATGGGCTCTGGGTTCCCCTGGACAGTACAGCTTTGCTTTAGCTAGTATACCAAGTCCATCACACTCACCCACTCGTTTCTGAACATAACAGTTATCATCCTATGTGCTAGTTTCGTCAGAGGTACAATTTCAAAGAGGGTCCATAAAGGTGTTAATTTCAAAGTACGATATAAGGACCAAAACGTCTGTAAGTTGCTCCCCTGCTTAGAACTGATATCAAAAACAGGCTGTCCTGAAACGTGTATCAGTGCATAAATTTCCACTGGGGTAAAGTGCATAGATCCTTTCAATAAAACTCCAGCCACATGCTTACAGTCTGGAAATTTATCCAAACCTCCTCTTTATATATCAGCCTGATAGCATTGTGGCATTTAGCAGGAAAAACTGGGGCACGAAATAAAGATGCATAGTTTCTAGATGTTTCAGAGCTTTGTTCATGAACCCTGTCCCCAGAACTTACACTAGACCCAACAGGCTGATTTGAAGTTTGTCTAGTATCTCTAGGCCCCAATATTAGCCCATTTACCATTGAAAGAACCAGGTTTTGTGTTAAGTCCAAACCCTCCAGAAGATGCAGAGGGGAAGCCATATCTATTTCAATTCCCCAGTCCAACACCCTAGACCCACTAGCAAGAGGGACAGATCTTTCAGTACACTGAGCAACATTAGGTACCATCATGGAAAAGTTTGTTGGGCTTGAGACCCAAGTACCTGTCTCCTTTGATCTTTCCTAGCTAGCTTCAGTCAAAGCCTTATCCACAGACCATGTTGCTGGGTTTTGTTGTTTTGTAGCTAGATCCCCCACATTCTTTGTACTACATCTCGTTGTGGGCTGGGTTTCATAGTACCTAAATTAGCCTGTCCTAATGAGGATCCCTCACTTGGAGTAAATAAATTACTCGCAAAGACAAATAAAAGGGAATGTCTCGTACCTGCATCAAACTGGAACTGCTATGGGGGTTCTTTCGTAGCACACTGACTGCCGCTGGTGTCTGCACTCAAAGGCACCTGTTTCTCCTCCAATCCGGGAGCTGCACACATCAGTATCTGGCAGCTTTACTGTCAACTCTGGCTTCTCGGCCTGTCTCACTGTAGTCTGTTGTTAGGCTGCTGCAATAGCCATCTGGAGGTCTATTTGTCTCGCTTTAATACAAGCCTCTTCTTCCTTCAAAAGTAACTGTAGTTCTGTCGATGCATCTCCAGATAAATCCTCCGTAGCAGACTTCCCAGTGCTATTTAAAACTGCATCAGAACTTTCCTCTTGTGCCTCAACCTCAGTATTTACCATTGTAACATCCTTTAACATAGGGTTAGCACCCATACCTGCATCCATTCCGGTAGCATCAAAAAACATTTCAGCTTCAGCATTACTATCCTTGCTCACAGTAGATTGTTCTTCCAGCTCAAGCATCTCCATCCTCCCCACAGGCTTAACACAAGTGGCCATCTTCTAGGCCCGAGGTTCGCCTACTGGCGAGTAGGGGATTTTCCCCTTTGTCCTGGCCAGCATTCTCCTTCCCATAAAACTGGTTCATGAAATTGTCCAAGATCTGTGTGGGTGCTGATATGCATAATGACTGCCACCAGACATTCAATCACTTTACTAGCAGTCTCACATTGTTGTAAAGCACTTTGGGATGTATATGAAAAGCACTATATAAATGCTGATTCTTCTTCTTCTGTCCTAAGGTTGTAGGCATAGAGGTTGGCTCATTTTAGTGATGAGAACATCTGCTCCAAAAAGATGATGCCCCACTTACATGAAAGTGCTAAGGACACTGGCATTATTGCCCATTTTTTCCCAACCTCACTGCCTGTACTGGAATCAGGGAGCACTGTAATAGCACTTGAATGGCGCTTTTCATCTGTCACAGCGCCACCAAGCAGTCATGAGGGCTGAGGTCACAGGTTTGCTTTGTGGATGCAGCTACTAGGGAGAATGGAGACTGGGCTCCATTCCCACTCAAAGCTCAAGTCAGCTGATTTTAGAATTGCCCTGCCAGTCCTCCATTGCAGCAATCAGGTCTTCAGATGACCACAGGGTGAATGCAGGCCCATGATGTGTTTTGTGACAGAAGGGTCTGTATGAGCAGCAGAGGTTGACAAAGAGAAAACAGAAACAGAATGAGAAATGTGACAGGTTAGGGGCAGTCACAAGCACCAGGAAGAGCAGGTAACAGAGCACCAACCATAACAGGCAGGAGAGGAGGTGCCAGAGGATGTCATTCCCATCTCCAGGTCTGACAGTTATGGCCAGGGGAGCAGGAAGAGCCATGTAAGTTGAGACTATTGCCAGTCACTGAGTGTTGTGTTCAAAACACTAGGTGACACATAGTCTGGGAGGAATGGGTGAAATCTGGATCACTTTACCAGACACAAAACAATAAAAACTGGACTGACTGTTCTGGTCAGATCTGGTGCAACTTGCACCGGGTTTTACAGTTTTGGGTCCCGCATTCTGGATTTTATTGAGTCCCCGGACTGTGTAGGGCTACAATTGACTGAAGACATTTGCTGGACAAGTGCCACAATAGGCAGGCAGCGTTACCTCCTACCACACTGGTGACCTGGATTTGAGAATGGACCACGGTTGCAGAGGGCTCATGAGGGGGAAGGAGGACTGAGTGGCCTCTGACTGCTCTCTGCCTTCTGAGAGGGGAAATGGTGCATGGTTGCAACACAGCACACAAGCAGAACTTGGGATTGGGGAGATTCAGGGAAGAAAACACCTCAACCTCGCAGGTTCAACACCACCACCAATTGCACCAACTTATCCATGGTGGTAAGTAAGTAAATGGGGGTAAGTCCTGTAATTATGGATGATGGGTTTGTGAGTCACCATCAGGAGGGGTCTGGTTGGGCGAATAATGAGAGAAAAAAATGGTAAAAGAAAAAAGATACTTATTCTTTGACAGCTTCATCACTTGAAAAAATCCCAGTGTGTCTAACTAACTATTAAGGATATGTGTATGTTACATTATACAATGGTAAGAAAGCATCTTGCTCTCTTATTGGTCAGTTCCCACAATCACCAGTGCTGTTATCTTAGTATAACATCACTGTGTGAAGGTTCAGCACCAACACAACCTAACAAAAAAAAAAAAAAATCACTCCGCCCACTACTTTACAAACTGACTGATCAAGCGACTGAAACAGCCTGCCCCCTGCCCTTCCTCATTGCCACCATGTCCCTGTACAAACCCACAAAATAAGTCAGAAAGACTTTCTACACTGCATCTTTACAAGTGCAAGCAAGAAAAAACTGGTGAACAACCAAATCACAATTTTTTAAAAGTCCCTTGTTACGAGAGGCTCATGTCACACACTATTTAGCACGCATGCATGCACTCACTAGCAGTCCAGAACTCTGCTATGACTAAGTATTTCTGGATTTTTTTCAACTCCCAGGGCAGACAAAGTTGCAACCAGCTTCACCATTTATTTTTCCTCCTAACAAGCTACCGGCCACTTACCCAGCCTCATTCCCAAAATTGCAAGTCTAGATCCACTCCTCACTTGCTTCTCTTCACCTATTGTCAGTGTGGCTCAGTTGGTAGCACATCTGCCTCTGGACCAGAAGGTTGTGGGTTCTCGTCCCACACCAGGATTGGACTTGCACCTAAAAATCGCTGGCATCCAAGTGCAGTATTGGGGGGTGCTGTACTGCTGGGGTGTGCTGTCCTTCGGATGAGATGTTAAACCGAGGTCCCTTCTGCCCATCCTGGTGTTGTCCTGGTGGGTGTCCACGTGGAAGTAAAAGAACCCAGGGCACTCTTCGCAAAGAGTAGGGAACATTCCCGGTGTCCTGGCCAACATTCCCCTTCCCATAAACCAGTTCATGTAATTATCCAGGCTGTGTGTGGGTGATGATGTGCGATATGGCTGCCACCACACATTCAGTTACTTCACTACCAGTCTAGCATTGCTTGAAAAGTGCTTTGGATGTATGAAAAGCGCTATATAAATGCTGATTCTTCTTCTATTGTGGTTTTTGTTTTATGCCATGCAAGTCACCTGGTCCCAGGTAAGGCATTGGGCCAATTGAATTAACCTCTGGGGAGACAATGGATTGGAAGAGGGGTGCAAACTACCAGGCATAACAAACATTGAAAATGACAGTGTGTGGAAGGGGGAGGCACCATAACAAAGACAAGGGTTTGGAAAGGGACAGACTACACACTGTGAGAGCAGGTGAGACTGAGAAATCAGGCAGCATGTAGCAGTAGCACCAGCTAGTGGTGATATATGACACACAGGACTTTTTAGAAGGTGTACTTGCACATCATAAAAGTAAGGAAACCATTCTATTTAAAACATTTTTTTACATATGTTTTCTTAGTTAGTAAATGAGCTCTTGTATAATTGCAATACTGCACTCCATGGTGTGTATCATGCTGGGTTAATGACACTTCTGCAGTGTTGGACACACTCGGCTTGTGGCACCATGCCCAACCACCCCAGGTGTGACAATATCCCAGCACAACACACATCCTGTCATGCATTATTGCTTAATTTAACTTGATTTCCTTGGGCTGTAAAAGGAACATTTAGTCACTCATAAACTATTGTTTATTTTAGCCTCTTCACTGTCTAGACCCAAAAACTACACAGCAAATACAAGCAAATAAACATTCAGCATTGTCAAATGTGTGTTTCTTTTTGTTGAATAGTACTTTGGGAGATTTAAATTTGTTTTGTGCTTTTGCAGTAGATCATAGGCTGTTTTCTTATATGGGGAAGGGTATTTGTTGCTCCTGATCCCTTTGCAAGATCTGGATATGGTTGTTTTCTAGAATAAGTGAGGCTGTTCATTTAGTTACGGCAGCCAGTTCAAATTTGGCTGCTCATGTGATGCCTGGCTGCCTGGACATTTGTGATTATGCTTCTGATATTGCCAGACATTTTGCTGCTATTGATAGCTTTGTGGGGTAAGTAAAGCTGTTCATTTAGTTATGGTGGCCAGTCCATGTTTGGTTGCTCCTCAGATTCCTGGCTGCCAGCACATTCTTGATTATTTATGCAAGGCCATTCAGTTAGTTAAGGGGGCCTGTCTGGTCTTGGTGGTTCTGGCGATTATTGATGGCTGCCTACCAACATTAGACATGGAGCTGCCTGCTCACTAACTGGTGGTGGCACGCGTAAGACTCATTAGACTGAATGTAGTCACTCAATATCATTTTTACGTCTGCAGTCGGCAGAGTCTGCAGATGTTTTGCATCAGAAAAGGGCCTACGTCATGTTTTCCATCCATGGAACTGTTTTCCCTCTGCCTGACCCTCCCCCAAGAAGCAATCCGCCCAGGTTGTCCCTATGGACTGCAGCACTGTACTATATCAGAGTGGGCATTTTTTTTTCTTATGGGCGTTTTTTTTTTCAGAGAATTTATTTTGAGAGCACCCCAGCCCCAAACAGTTTCGAATTAATTACTAGATTAGACTTGTGGATGGGGATGTGAAGGGCTCACAGTGGTACCCTCAACTGGCTTACTATTTTACTTTACCTACGATTCAGCACCACCATGTGCAGTGCCCTTGCAATAAGCAACACATCGACTTATCAGGTCATCTGCCGTATTGTTATGAACTCGAACGTAGCTCGGCTTCAACTTATAATGACATCCTGCAGGAGGTTACTTGTCATTAATTGTTCAGTCTGTTCAGACACAGCCCACAATGCCCACCCTTCAGTGTGTTAAAGATTGCCATAACAGCTTTGTTACCTACAATCCGCAGGTCACCTGCTGTACAACTGTCATTTCACTAAATGTGAAAACAACCTCTTTTAATTTAAATGATTCCATTTCTAACAATTTTCCACTGGTTATTCCAACTCAGGGGAAGAAATCCTTGCAGATTACTACATCCCTCGAAGTCTACATTCCTTACAGGTGCAAGTGCTGGCTGGGAGGCGCCAAAAGTGCAAATACTAGAAAACGTTTTTGGCAGCTGCTTAAAAAATTTGACAGAGAACAACTCGTAACCTAAAGGAACACATATCACTGCATAAAACACTCTCTGCCAATAACATACAATTCAAACCACACTAACAAACCAAAACAGCAGTATATAATGTCATCTGGGCTGTGCTTTTCCATCTGATCCCTGCCCTGTACCTCGGGCTGCATGCAGCTAGTGGGATCATTCCAATCCTGACAATGCAGAATTAGCTTTTCAAGGCAAGTGAGTGACGTCCGTTCCCCCACAACCAGATCTGCACATGGAGCCTGGAGTTTCAGCTGACTGGGCTCCCCGATTACATAATGTAATAGAAAAGATACTTTATAACTGATCCAACATCATCACTGTGTGGAAGGGAACAACATCAGAAAGACGGGAGCAAAGGGCAGCTTTTATGAATAGGAATGTCAGCCAGTGCAAATTAAGTGAAAAGGAGTCCTGTAAATTCTGTCAAGCCAAGGACAAAAATAGCAGCAGGCTAGCTTAATTGAAATTGACATGACGCAGGATGCAAAGGAAGGAATTCGGTCAGCCACTCCGGAGCTACTGTACAAGTTTATGTACCAGTTTCTTTCCTCCATGAGACTTTTGATACTGTATCTCAACCTTTGGAGACCCGGTGTGATGTGACTGACAGAACTATTAAACTGATTCCTCGTTCTGCTATGTGACAGATGTGTAGGATAAAATTAAATGGCCGAATCAATTTCTTTTCTTGGGTAAGAAGCTGAATGAATCTGCATACCACCCAGTCCTACACCGGCATAATTCATAAATAAAATGCATTTCCTACACTGTGATGCGGGTAGTAAAATGGGTTTTGTAAATATTACACAGGCAATGACGATTTTGTAATACCCCACTTTGTGTTGTATCTTTAAAAAGCACATTTGTCACAAATATATGGTCAACACTGTGGTGATCTATTTCTTCTTTTACTGAACAGAAGACATGTAGGAAATGAGCAACTGGTTATTTCCCCAAGAGAATCATTAACACGATTTATCAGGTTAATGCAGTTATTTGTCAATGGTAGAAATGAGTTTTGATTTACTACATGCACAATATATTGTACAGGTTGTACAGTCACACATGGCGGTCAAGATTTTTAGCTTGAGATATGCAGTAAACCAATGGAGTTTTTCACACAAGTACTGTATACACTCACCATACAGTACCATGTTTTGGGTGTGCATTTTTCCTATTTAAACATTAAACTTGTAGTAATTAGTGGGAATTATTGGGCCTTCGGAAAAGCTCCCAAACTATCCAATGCTTGATGAATCATGAGTTATATGGCTGCTGTAAGCACCAGAAAGGTAGAATGCTAATGCTCTAATATATAATGTAAAACTATAATTGTTTCAGTGCTTAATTAGCTTATGCTGCATGAGGGAAAATCCTAATAGAATCATCACTGATACAGAGCAGAAACATTTTATGTTGTATGCTTTGCCGGGATATAGACACACAAGGGAATGGGCAGGCCATTTGCTTCTTACATTATCAGCAAAGCAAAAACTGAAATGCTATACAGGAAAAACAAAAACTTGGAAAAGGGAACATAGAAATAGGTCCAGGAATAGCCTGTGCATATCATTAACTCATGTCACTGTTCTTGCTTACCTACCCCTGTTCAGGGCACCAGCCTATATTTAAGCAGTGATACATGACAGAGTGGATATGGCTACTGACATAGCCATGCCTGAGGTGCATTGTAGGCACTAGCCAAAGGCTGAAGGTCTTCTTAATAATGGTCAATATTCAGAAACATTACCTCCAGTTTTAACACCCCTTTACACTGGCTTTATTAAATGGATTCAGCAACATGTGAGATAAAATAACACAGAAAATTGTTGAATCAGGTTAGTAATAGCAAATGAGTGTTAACACTGCAGGTAACATTTGTGAATATAGGCCAATATATGTAGACATACCACACCCTGGAGTGTATTACCCCAATTAGGAAATAGATCCATTTAAAAAAAAATAATAAAAAAAGTTTCTGAAATAAATATTGTGATTTTTAAAGTTGTATGGTACAATTTACAAAAGTAGTTATTTCCACATTGTTACTATGTGGTACTGTTGTACTGGAATGAGACATGACTGGAGGTGCAGGTCCCCTCCTTTACTTTCTTGTAATGGCATACACTGCTTGCTTTAGCTGTGGCAGCACTTTCTCCATCACTCTCAGCAGGCTTGGCCCTTGGCCACTAGTAGCAAGATTCAATGTCACTCCCAGTCCAGGAAGGCAATAGCAGTTTCCACTTGAGTCAAGCTTGGCTCATTTAAAGAGTGCAAGAGGCTTTTGTTGCTCCGCAAGTGAGTGGAGGGAGGGGGCAATGTGAAGATGAGGCCTGGTATTAGTCGGTACTGCTTACTTTGCCTGTCATGCTAACAGTGTGCCAAACCGCTTGGAGGTGCTGCTGTTCACTTTACACCTTGACATTAACCTGACAGCACCACAGCTGCAGCCCAGAGGGTGTCGCAGCCAGCAGCAGGTCTGAACACATCTAGTAGCATGGGTCATGCACACTAAATTTATTCCTTATCAGGTCAGATCCTGCAGACGTTTTGGCTCTGACCAGAACTTGTTTCCCTTGTGGATGGTAAGCAATAAACATGGTTTAAGGTTGTTGCTATTGCCAGTGTGAGTGTAGAAGATGTTACAGCTGAGTTGAATCATGGCGGGATGAGGGCCGGATGGATGGGACAGAATTTATTAGTAAGAAAAAGTTATTAAACATTGTGTGAAACTGAAAGTGTAAGACTATAAAATAAGGTACTTTGCTGCTAGTACTAGTAGTTCCAGAGTGCTTTATAAGGAACTGATGTGTTAAACATATGAAGGTAGTAAAGGATCATATTTCTGAGATGGCAGCAGAAGTGCATAGATATGCATGTGTGCATTTGTGTAAAATACAGGGCAAAAACACATTAATCATAAACATTCATGTTAAGACAGTGTGTGTGTGTGTGTGTGTGTTTGTTCAGTCAGTCAGTTAGGTAGTGCATTTTTTTTATTGGGTTGGCTTATTGGCGCAGAGTCCATTTTACATTAGTAACCCAGACACAGAGTAACATACAATACAAAGCACTGAGGGATGATAATACACAGGCATGGAAGACTTCTAGAAAGTCAGTGACAGTTACACTTACGGTTCACAGACAGATAAAATTAGCAATGCAAAATTAATTAACCTTGAGTGGTGATGGCTGACACCCACCATGTACCTTCCGTTAAAGGCATCCTTTTTTCATGGAATGGAAAGGAAAAAAAATAAAAGTGAAGAAATTAGGAATGTAAGGAGCTAGTTGGTATGGTAATAAAAATTCCAACAGGGTAAAGAAAATGAGTGCAAGCTTTTGAAAAAGTGGTCATTATACAGTATATCTAACATAATGCTATGTAAAGTACAGGGAAGGAGGCCAGGGGTTGGAACAGGAACAGGAAAGGACTAGCCAGGGCCAATGTTTCATTTGGTGGAAGTGCCAAAATTCAACACGTTCCACTTCAGGAAGGGAAGGTAAAAGTTTTCTGGCACTTCAGGAGCACCTTGACTCTTTGGTCAATTCCTAGGTGTGCAGTACTAGTCCCATGGCCAGTCCCATCACCAGTCCTTTGCCCTCATTACCCCACCCCCCACTTCTATTTATCCTAGAAACATTTATTTAAAAAATAAATTGTTCACTGGCACTGTACCAGGCATCAATAGCATCCCATATATGGTACATTACTTCCCTCCCTTAACCAACCCCCATTCCCCCAAAATAGTCTTATGTGAAACCTGGGCCCAGTCCTGACCCCTGAACCATGGGATCAGAAGAAGCAGTTAGTTAATTTTCTACTAGATCAGTCACCCCACCCCCAGCAGGCCCACTTCAGTCTTAGTATCTGCAGTCACTAAAGCAAGCAGCTATGTGACCAGGAATTAAGGGTTATAGTGACAACTTCATTGATGATGCTGAGCAAATATAGTGGTCAGTCTGCCTAACATCATCATCATCATCATCATCATTGACAGGCCTCTCTACCCCCTCTCTCCAGATTAGGCACATGGATCATGTTAGGGGATCAGATTATGGAGGGTGGTATCTTGGTAGTATAGCCTAGAGGTTAGAGGAACGAGGTGTGAATAAGCTTGATACACCCAGCAGACCAGACCTGAGTCTGATTCTCACAGCCTCCACTTGCATACTGTGTGACTCTGAGCAAGTCACTTAACCACCCAGTGCTCCCAGGTCACCCCTGAAAACAGGCACTTGTGCCTAGTGGGCCTTACCAGTTTACCAAAAACTAAAATAAAATAAAAAAAAAAATAAAGACAGCACTAGCTGCTGGCACTGTGCCAGTGAGCTGGTATTTTTGTGGGAAATATGATTGTGAGATTAGTGGAGACGATGGATGGTAGGAAAGGTCTAGGAAGCTGAAGGAGTGTCAGGTATCCCTATATGTGGAAGGCTCTGCCTTCATGCTTTTTACTCTCCTAGCTAATGCCAAATTGATTTGACCCCTTTCAAGATATTTCATATGTTCTGCCTCTCTGACTGCAGTACTGTTTCTTTTATGTATAATGACACCTTTCCCCAATCCCTCTCCTGCCTGCAATTGACACTGTCAGTCAGTCAAGCAGCCAGTCAAGGTTCTCCTTCTATAAACATCTGAGTTTAAGACAGACTCATTAATATACTGTCCATCTCTTCATTCTTCTGCACTTTGTCTTCTCATAGTGACAGTACAACAGAGCTAGCACAGTAAGGGTTGGCTTGGAATTACTAAGTAAAGTGCAATTTTCTGCACATTAATATCCTGGCCAGCTTTTGAGATATAAGTCTGAGACTCATAATTTAAGTTCTCTGAAACCACATATATTTGTGAAAGTTCAGTACAGTAATGGTAATATCACAAATAAAATGAAAACATGAAATCAGTACTTCAATTTTTTTCATACCTGTCTGCAGAACAATCTTAATTTTCTTGAAATATGAAATTTTATGAGGTGTTAAAGTATATTCTACATGGAACTTCTCTTTGCCATTTGGTTAGTAGCTGGTTAGCAATTACAGTAACTTACGGCTCATGAGATAAAACAGTCAACTCACTAGCAATACAATTTTTTTTTGCAGTTAATCTCTTTTCCTCCATGGTCCCTGGCGGCCGTTCCTCCTGTTGGTCTCCCAGCCCAGCCCCCCACTTGCAGCTCAACCCCTGGCTACCCCACAGCTTACCCCGCCATGATGGGGCAGCGGGGATTCCTCAGCCTGCCTCACACAAGGATTCAGAGCCAGAGGTGTGTTGCTGCCTGTCACGGGGGCAGCGCCTGTGGGGACCGACCATCATGAAGCATGCCGGGACCATTTTCCACCTAATTTTAGATCCCTCAAGCCAAGGATGTGTAATGACATCCAAGGAGTGAATGCACATGCTCCTGTATGCGTTCCTCCAAAAGTCTGCCTCGGCTTCCCCTACTGTTGCCTTCAGCGCCCCTAGCTCCCAGCTGCCCGCTAGGAGCAGTAGGTGCAAAAGCTGGTATCCCCTCCTAGAGAAGGACAGCAGTCCAAAGGATGCCTGATCCTTCTCCTCCCTGTCGACCCCCAGCGGCCTGTGCTCGTTCCCGAATATGGGTTGCTGGTGTGGTGTGAGGTAAGGCGCCTAGTGCCTCAGCCCTTAGCGCCACTGGGCTGGCACTAGCAATACATTGACAGTGCATTGTAACAGTGCTACAGACAACTGTATGATGTTAAGCCATGAGATAACACTGACCATTCTGTTACATACCATTGTGGCTGTCAGTGTTCTACTGGTTAATTTTGAAGCCATTACTAAGGGTGCTGTCATCTACACTGGTGTCTCACTGGTGTCTTGCAAACTGTATTGTGTGGTCCCTCCTGAAAGGAGTGCCCTGACTCATTGTGGTGCTAAATTACCCTCAGTCAGTGATGTGTAGTGGCCACATTTTGCAGTACACTTGGAAAACACCCACACCAGTTTAACTCCTATATCCGGGAGAGGAGCAAACAAGACAAACTGGTTTGATGTCTATACAGTTTACACTTGCAAATGTAAACTGGTGTACAAATTTTCTATCAGAAATTACAAGACAGCACACATGCCTGAGCCATGGACAGGAATGCAAGCTTGAATCTAAGCCCCATTGATCCAGGCTAAAATTTGTTCATTTCTCCAGCTTTGCAGTGGTGATCTCATCAACCACAGTCTCATTCAATGGGCAAAATTCACCTCAAACAAAATTTGACATCCTGAAACAAACAACCATGCAATACCCGAGAAAACTACACAAGACCTCTGGTGGTGACCTGAGTTATGCAGGCAGAAAATGGTGGATGGTGCTGCAGCTTCAGCTCTGAACAATGACACATAGGAAATTAACGGTCTGCTGCATCAAGTATTAAGGGAGGTCACCACCTTTAAGTCATCTGTACCAGCCCTGGAAGAGAAGGCCCAGGAGTTTCAGTAGAAATCCAGAGATATTGAGACCTACTTGTCATACCTTGATGACAATGACAGCAGGCATGAAGTGCAAATACAGGAGCTTCTATGGGACAGAGCAGAGGACTCTGAGAATAGGAGCCACTGCAACAAACTCTGCCTGGTCAGTTTCCTGGAGGGGGCAGAGAATCACGATCCAGTTGGCTTTCTGCAGAGAGAGACACTCCATTTAGTACGCCACACCTAGAAACCTGCATTAGAGATAGAGCAGACCAACAGGACTCTTGACCCTGCACCCAAACCAGGAGAATATCTGAGACCCTTCATAGTTAAATTTCTCCATTACTTTCTTATTTTATTTAAAATTTGGTAATCGGGAAAGGCACACTGAGCCGAGGCTCATTTCCAGATGTGATCCGGGGACAACGGTGAAAATTATACATACAGCAGGGTATAAACAATTTAAAAAAAAAAATACAATAACATTTAGACAGTTAAAGCAGCAGTGCAACAAAAATGGGCTAAAATTTGACCACAACTTTTTTCTTTCTAATTGATGCCAGATGTTTTTCCAGTTTATGCTGGTTTTAAAATTTCCAGTTTCCATCATCATTTAGAATTTTATGAAAGTTTTAAAATAATTATTTCTGAAGAAAAATAGATGGCAGCCTAATTTTTGCATAGGAATAATATTGAGGACCCGAGGGGGGTAAGAATCTATACAAAAATTCAAATGAACAGTACTCAGCATAGAAAGCAACCAGAAAACTCAAATCAACAGTTTTGCTAATATTTTTCATAACTATAGCAGAAAATTAACATTTTGGAATAACTTTTTTCATTGCACTGCAGCTTTAAGCTATTGGTACTTACAATGCACAATATGGTGAGAAAGTTGAATAACATATGTATATACATAGAAAAGTTATTTGGATAACTAGAAAATAGTAACAAGAGGGAGGTCAAGGGGTAGAGAGAGGTGCTATGAGGAGGGAGAAACAGAAGTAAGGGTGATATGTAGTAGAGTAAGAACAGATCGGAGCAAGGGGGAGGTGGAGAAAAGGGGGTGACAGATACGGGGGGGTGGGGTAGATTTAAAATGGCATTTGAAGGCCAGGAGGGATAGGGAGTCTTGGAGGTCAGTGGGCAGTTGATTGCGGAGGTGTGGAAGGTGGTAATAGAAGACAGAGTCCCCGGCCATTGATCGCTAGTGGGGGATGGAGTAGGGGCAGAATGCCAGGATCTAAGGGAGTAGGAAGGGTTGGCAGCAGTGGAGAGGAGTGAGAAGAGGTAAGGAGGGAAAAGGATAAACCAGTATTTTGACATGATTATATGCCAGTAAATGTACCACCTGTGGGAGGGGGGAGTTAAGAGAAGAGAGGAGTGTGCAGTGATGAGTAAACAGTGGGGAATTAGTAGCAAATCTGCAAATGGAACTGAGTAAATTGTCAAGCTTAGAGAGAGAGTGGAGTCAGGGGATGAGGCATAGATAATATTCCCATAGTCGAAGAGGGGGAGGATAGTCTTGTGAATGAGTTTGCAGTGAATGTGTAGGTGGATGGCTTGCTTGTTACAGAAGAGCACACCTAGTTTGGGGTGCAGTTTTGAGCAGATGGAGTCAATATTGACTGAGTAGTTGAGATGTTGGTCAAGCCAAAGGCCAAGGTATTTATACAAAGTGACAGTATCAAGAATTGAGGAATTCAGAGTGGCGAATCTTGGGAGAGGGGAGTGTGGCCAGTTTTGGTGGGAGCCAATGATCATGGAGACCGTTTTCTGGTGTTCACTTTTAGGTTATTGTCAGTGGTGAGGCCAGAGACATAGAGGATAGTATCCAATCCAATCCAATCCAGTCCAATCCAAGTTATTCATACATATCATACATATCATAGAGCTTGTACAGAACCTATTTAAAACAGATTAAAATGACTATAAATAGATAAAATACAGACAATATTTCATTCAGCACTCCGGGAAGGCCAGATTAAAAAGATACATTTTGAGAGCAGATTTGAAGCTCTTCACAGGCACTCCCTTATCCAGTGAGGTAGAGAATTCCACAGGGACAGGGCCGCAAATGCAAATGCACGTGCCCCAGAGGTCTTCAAACAAATGCTGGAAACCTCTAGCAATCCCTCATCGTCAGAGTGGAGTGAGCAGAAGGGGCGGTAAGGACACATAAGCTCTTGCAGATAGCATGGTCCCTGTCTGTGTAAGGCTTTACAGGTAAAACTGACCTTCAAGGTGATCCACCACTGAATAGGCAGCCAGTGTAGATTGCGCAACACAGGTGTGACATGACTAGATCTCGAAAAACCAGTCAACTGCCTGGTCACTGCATTCTGCACCAGCTACAAGTGGTGGATGTTAACCCTCTGTAGCCCTAGGTACAGGGAGTTGCAGTAGTCAAGGCGGGTGGTCACAAAGACATGGACCAACTTATTCCTCAGATGGTAAAAATAGGTCTTGATAACAGACAATACCTGAGATTTCAGTGTCAATCCGTTGTCAAAAATAATGCCCAGATTCAGCATCTGGTTAGAGGCCATCAGCTGGCTACCTCCCAACCGAAGCCTGGAAGGCTGCCCAGCCAAAAGCCCCTTAGCCCGATGACTCGGGTCCACAACCAAAACCTCATTTTTATCTGGGTACAGCCTCAGCCAGATGGAACTCATCTAATCCTGGATCTCAGAGAAACAGTTGTTAAAGACCGAGGCAGCATCACCCCACCTAGGCACAAAGTACATGTATAGCTGAGTATCATCTGCATAGCAGTGAAAACTCAGCCCATACCACCTTACAATATCTCCCAATGGCAGCATGTACACTGTGGACAACATGGGTGATAAAACAGAGCCCTGTGGCACCCCACAAGGCAGGGAGAAGGAGCCAGAGGAATAAATGCCTGACACCACTCTCTGAGACCTGCCTGTAAGAAAAGAGTGGAATCATCTAAGGACTGTACCAGACAGACCACAGAACAACTGCAGACACTCCAATAGCACACCCCATGGTGTCAAATGCTGCAGAGAGATTGAGAAGAACCAAGATGAATCAGCTCTTATGATCCCTCGCTGTCAGGAGATCACTGAATACATGAACTAGAGCCTTCTAGGTACTATGCCTCTTCCAAAATCCGGATTGGAGAGGAGCATAGATATTGTGGATGGCAAGATGATCCTCTAGTTGCTGCGTGACAACCTTCTCAATAACCTTACCCGCAAAGGGAAGGTTAGAGATAGGTCTGTAGTTAGCAAGACAGTCTGGGTCAAGAGAAGGTTTCTTAAGAGGTATAACAACCGCCTTCTTTATGGTGTCCAAAAACACACCTGTCTCTAATGAACTCCAGACAATCTCAGCTATAACCAGGCCAATGACCTCAACATACCCCACAAGGAAACACATAGCAACAAAAGAAATATGTCCAAACTACAACAGGTCGGCCACATACTCTGGATGATCCTCACAATATCCTCAATCTCCAACTGATCAAAGTCTGACCAGACACACTGAGGCCCTGTAACCTCCCACCAACCACCACCTCACCCACTGAAATGGGTAGAATGGATCTCAGACCTGATGTCGGCATCCTTATCTGCAAAGAATTGAGCAAATTCATGACATTTCTCTTGTGACAACACTCTACAAGATTGCAGATAGGCTAGATTGCACAGTCTGTCCATAGTACAGAAGAGCTGAGCTGGTCGGTTCTGTGCGGCAGCAATCTCCCTGGACAGAAACTCTGGCTTCTTACAGGAGATGGCTGATTGATAGTCCCTATAATGGGCCATTAATCTAAGCCTGTTGGCATCAAGGCCTGATTTCCACCAGCACCATTCCATCCGTTCCATCCTTCACCCCACTTTTCTCAACTCCCTTAAGGTTGCATCAAAGCAGGGGGACTGAGATCGAAGGTTGAGGGGATGGACACGGGCAGGAGCTATGGAATCCAGAGCCTCAGTCACAGCCTTATTATAAGCCAGTAACAGACTGTCTGGATCCAGCACTGCCATCAGGCCATCTGAGGTCAAACCCCTTAGAGGGCGGTACCAGATCATCTCCTTAGTGGCAGGCCTACGGGGGGCAGCCTGGAAATCGAACCATATAGTGTGGTGATCCGAACATCTGACCAGCTTCACCACCAAGTCAGAGGTCTCCATAAACAGTAGGAAAACAAGGTCAAACAAATGACCGTGTTTATGGATCACAGATGTAATCACCTGTGTGAAGCCCAGAGAATTCATAAGCTGGAGCAAGTGCTGTCCAAATTGCAAGAGTTCATCATCAACCCAGGCATTGAAGTCCCCCAGAACCATCCATACGGGAGACCATGTGGATGATGAAGTCCATGACTTCCTGCAGGCACTACTTCTCATATGTGGGTGGATGGTAGACAAGAAGAATCTTGCACCCTACATCTGCGCCCATGATACATTCAAAGAACTGGTCTCCCCAGCTGGCACATCTACAAGGCTCAATTTCCATCCATCAGTTTAGAGGTGGATGCTGGAAAAAGAGCAGACTTTGGGGAGGTTGTTAATGAAAATAGAAAAGATGATGGGGCCGAGGATGGAGCCCTGAGCGATGCCAGATGGAATGGGGAAGAGGGGAATGCAGAGTTGCCTACCGTGACAGATTGGAATCAGTCACAGAGGTAGGATCTGAACCAGAGAACAGTAGAGGAGGCAAGGCCTACAGAGTGCAACTTCTGGAGGAGGTGTGGGTGGGAGATGGAATCGAAAGCTTTGGCGAGGTTAATAAATATAGCTTAAGTGAGGTGGCCTTTGTCCATAGTGGTGAGGATAGAGTCTGTGATGCAGGGAAGGGAGGTGGATGTGAAATGGTTTTCTAGAAGCCAGATTGATAATCTGAGAAGAAGTTGGTAGAAGAGAGGAAACCTGCCAGTCTAGAGATCAGTAGGGATTCCTGGAGTTTAGCCATGGAGGGGAGCAGGAAAATTGGGTGGTAGTATCCAGGAGATGAGGGATTGCCATCTTTGTGGAGTGGGGTAATGTTTTCCAGTTTCCATTAATCTGAGATTGTGTAGGTGCAGAAAGATGGGTTAAAAATGTGAGAGACAGGAAGGGCTATGGCAAGGGTGGAGAGGAGGTACAGGAGCTTAGGGCGGAGTCCATCTGGATTGCACTTGTGAGGATTTAGTATGCAAAGGGCAAGAAAATCTTCATGTGGGGTGATGGAGTGGAGTTTAAATCCACTGGAGGAGGGGTGCAGGGAGGTGCTGGGTTATGAGGAAGCACACAGGATGTGAAGAATTTGTTAAAAATATCCGTGACTAAGGTGAGGTCAGAGACAGTGGACCCATGTTGTATGAGTGTGGGGGAAGATAATTGGCAGGAGTGGCTGAGAAGGGATTTGACTGTGCTCCAGAAGGATTAGCGGTCAAGGCAGGAAGAGAGATTTGAACTGAAGTACTCAGATTTAGTTTGATGTATCACTTTTGTGCAGCTGTTTCTGAGATTGCGATAGAGTTGGAGGTCAAAGGAGAATTTGGAGGATTTGAATTTAGACCAGGCTTTGTCACGAGCTTTACTCAGGGATAGGATATGCGGGGGAGATCCTGTGGAGATGGTGACACCTCACATTAATAGTGCAGAGAGGGGTATGGAGGTTCCAGATACCAGTCAGTATGGAGAAGAATTGCGTGATGGGCCTGGTTCACGTCTAAGGCCATGAAGACAAGGGACCAGTTTGCCAAGTTTAGGTCAGCTTGGAGGAGATGAGGGAATATATTGTGGGTAGAGAGCAGGCTGAGGTATTCTGGGGGGGGGGATTGGGGAAAGTGGACTTTTCTGGTGCAGTATGTGAAGCAGTGGTCACTGATAGCATCATTTATTTATTTAGTTTTTGTTGACCGGGTAAGTGCACTAGACAAATCCTGCCTATTTTCAGGTACGACCCGGCGGAGGGGGGATACAGATGAATGCCAGCTGACCTTGAACCAGATTAAGCTGTTGGTGGTAATTTTTCATGAATGGAGGAAATTTGGCCATTGCACTGGAGAAATTCCCCTGCTCTTTTTGAGAAGTGCCATAGGATCGTTAACATCCACCTGAACTACCACCAGAACAGGCACATGGGACCTCAGTTTAACATCTCATCTGAAAGACAGCACTTCAGGAGTGCAGCGCTCCCCTCATGCTGCACTACAGTGTTAGTATTGGGATATTAAATGCAAGTGCCTGGTGTGGGGATAGAACCCACAGCCTATTGATCTCCCAGCCTCAGAGGCAAGTGTGCTACCTGCTGAGCCACTGACACATTTAGAACTCCTGCAGCAGACACACGGTGGGGGTGCTAGAAAAGGATCCTCTGTTACCTGGACATAGAACAGATATTAACTCTAGCAAAGGACAGGTGCCCCCTGATGTGGCAGGGACTCTGGATTCACGTATTTGCTGATTATTCCACTGAGCAGGCCTAGCAACAAAATAAATATATCCACATTAAGAAGGATCTTCAGGCACAGTGCATCCCTTATAAGATGCAATACCTTGCTAAACATTGTATAAACAGGAATGGAATTTCACATACTTTTCACACCCCAGAGAAAGCCTCCCAGTATGACAGCAAGTACTAGCCCTATGCCCTCCACAATGCACTGCCCTGAGCCTAGTTGGATGAATCGTCTCTGTCAGGATACCCACAGAAGATGGCATGGAATGTCCACAACCCCACCGGCCACCACCAGGACTGGGGTAATACTGATATGGAGTGGCAAACCATGAAGGCAAAAAGATCCAACTGAAGAGAACAGGATAGGCAGAAAACATTGGGGCAGGCCCCTGGAATAGGCCCCAAGACCACTACAGACACTCAGGACATTCTGTAGTAAGTACAGACTCCAGTGGACTGCCGGCACCAAAGAGAGCTGGCACCTACGTGGTCTCCCCCTCCAAGGCACCACTGTTGAAAACCCCAGACAAAACACCAATAATGAAACCTCTAGCACAACAGCCTGATGGTAAATGTTCCTGGGTGGATAGAGCCACTGGTGCTGAGACTGTCACAGCTGGTTTGAGACCAGAGTGTATCGGAGAATGCATTGGACTTTATCTTTGAATACTGTTTCCTTATTTGTTGGATCTGTTTATATGTTAAGTTTGCTAGGGGAAGTTCTATGATTGTTGGAGGCCTAGACCCTTTGTTGGTTCATACGTATATAAGGGCATAATCAACTACTGCAGCCCATTACCATACTGGTTGCCCCTTGCTACCTCTCTACTCTGACAACACTGAGCAGCAAGCTGGTTTTGTTACACTCCCTTTATTATGTAAATTTGGGCTTAATGCATGTGCTGACCAGGGTGCGGATCTTGCTACAGAGTGAGTGTTCCATTTGTATGTGTGGTCGATTCTATTCTGGGCAACCCACTTCAGCTGTGAGCCTTCCCTTCCTTCCCAGTAGCTGAACATTAGCTAACTGAGCTGTTGTATGGGGCAGTTTTCTCTGCTGAGCAGGGGCACTTGCATGTTCAATTCGATGTGCTGCTTGCAAGTGTGGCCTTTTCCATTCTGTTTGCATTGTGGAGGCTTACTTCACTGGATTGTTATCCCTTGATACACTCCCACAACATGGAGTCTCCTTAGGTTTGCACTTTCTCACCTCTGCTCCTCCCATTTAGGCCAGATACTCACCTAGTGGTCTTGTTCATCAGAGAGGAAGCCCTGACATGCAGACTCTCCCCCTGTCCTGCAGTGATTCCAGCTTTAGCTTTTCTGCATCGTGGATGGTCGTGGACATCAAGACATCTACAGAAGCTTTAGTGACAATCACCATATAGACTTACCCAAACTGACATATTCTATATCTGCCTTCACCCGAAACTAGTTAGTGGGCATGAGATGAAACTCAGGGAGGGCGGTGCCTGAACAGAATAACACCTTTATCCTCCAATGACAGACAATGAAGTGCTGCTCTTGGGGAGCATCTCTGCAGCATAATGAATGGCAGGTTTATCAAGGTCCGTCTTTCTGCATTCGAATATCTGGGGCAAATGCATGCCGACTAGCCACCCCGTCATACTACACCTCTCACTTATTGAGATATTAGACCACTAACACAGCACTTATGGCAAGGTTGGAGCACTGAGTCTCCCATGGTGAATTCAGCCACCGGATGTTTTGGCACCATGGCCCTGGGGTATATATGTGATCTTTCCCACCTCCCCTTATACCCTTCTGTCTGCTGCTGCTATGGATGCTCTTCTAGCTGGGTAACACAGCTACATTCTCAGCAGGCAGATTACTCTTCCCTATGAGAGGCAGCACCAGGTGACAGAATTCAGGGGTCTCCACCCATGTACAAGCCAAGATCCTGTCATCTTCAATAGGAAATCTCTTGTTGTAATCAAGGTTTATGTTCTAAGATTTACTGGATCTTATGCTGTTATTTATTGAATGTTAAAATATGGTTTCTTAGTTTGTTCTTTCTTAGGTTACGTTACTTATTTATTTATTTTGTAACACAGCACTGGGTAAAGTTGTAGAAGGGCGTTACCTCCCAGCACGTATGTTCCATTTTTTCTCTGCCAGGACTACAAAGTATGGTGTATACACTACAGGTCCCAGAAGGCATTGCACCACAACTTCACAGAGCTAAGTGCTTGATTAAGAGCAGGTGCATGAGAGTGATTGCCTGCATAAAAGAAGGCTCAAACAATCGCGTGTGTCTCAGTACCTGATTAGGAACAGACTTGGAGCCTGGCTGGGGAACATTTGCAGAAGGATTTTTACTTTGAAGAGAGAGAACTCTGAATCAGCTGACTGCCTGGTTTGGAACTTTTGTTTGGCCTTCAACAACAAATTGGATTTTTACTTTATAAAGAGAGAACTCTGAATCAACTGACTGCCTGGTATGGAATCTTTTGTTTAGCCTGCAAGAATGAGTTGAATTCTGACTTTGGACTGGCTGAAAACCTGAGACTGGTAAATAATTTTCCTTTGAAACATAGAACAAGATACTCTGTGCTGATTTTGTTTGTATGTCCCAGGAAACAGCTTAGCTACCTGGGTTATAGAGAGGGAACAAGAACAAAAGTTCACTGTGTAGTTAGCACTCAACAAAGAGCTAGGTATTATTTTCTGTTGTTTTATTTTCAACCTGTGTTATGTTTGAATGCACCTCTCACAGTAATCTTACCAATAAATGCACAGACAGTCTGCTGTGTTAAGCTGCACATCCTGGGCCGTGGTACAAAGTGTGTTTATATCCCCCACCTACAAGATCCCAGGGTAACACAACCCCCCCCACCTTGTGTTACGGTTTATTTGTTTTACCAGAATAAAAAAACATTGTGCAAAGCTCATTTGCAAGGAGGTCCAGGGTAGGACAGTAAAAACAATACATATAGACTGGAATTACAATTCTGAAGTACAGTGATGACTGATAATGTGTAATACATAGAGAAGGCAATACACAAAAAGAGAAGATAAAGAAATAAATACTGGGAAAGGGATAACAAATTTTAGTCATAGTACCGTCTGGTGGTACAAAATACTTAAGAAAGGTAGCCTAGTGTTAACAGACAATAACAAAGCTTCATGCAAGAGGAAAAAGACTGCCACAGAGAAGACTATAAATGATACAATAAGCACATTTAACTATGCAGTGTTAGCTAAGAAAAGTTTACAAGAATCAAGGACAGGTAGCTTGAGTATTCTGGAGGGCTATCCACACTGTAGGGGCAGCCCAGCTGAAGGCCATCTTCCCATGTTTTGAGCAGTGCCTAAGGACATCAAGCAAAATGGCATTGTGTAATCTAAGTGTATATGGGCCTTGTGATCTGCGGAGGAGCAAGGAAATATATATAGGTAATGAGTTGCATAAGGCTTTAAGGGACCAAAGATTTAAATGGCTTAGCCTTCTGGTAATGAGCGATGGCCAGTCTACTTCTTTATAAAGAAGGCAGTGGTGCGTAAGGGTAGGGAGCTCACTGATAAAACAAAGTGCTCTGTGGTACAGTATATCTAATCTACACAGATGTAAGACCGTGGCACTTCTATAAATAATGTCACGATAGTCCAACAAAGGAAGGAACGTAGCCTGCACCAGTGCTTTCTTATCCTCATGGTTTAGGCAGGATTTATTAGCAGTGTCAGTGGCTCAGTAGGTAGCACACTCACCTCTGAGGCCGGGAGATCAAAGGGTTGTGGGTTCAGTTCCCACATCTGGCACTTGGGTTAATATCCCAGTACTGACACTGTAGTGCAGCATGAGAGGGGTGCTGCATTTCTGAGATGCCATCTTTCGGATGAGACGTTAAATCGAGGTCCCATCTGCCTGGATTGGTGGTAGTTCAGGTGGATGTTAAAGATCCCATGGCACTTATCAAAAAGAGTAGGGGTAGTTTTATTGAAAAGAACACTGAAAAAAGAATATTATGAAAACACCGTTTGTGAAAAGATGTTATACAAAAAATAAAAATAAAAAACTCCATACAGGAGAAAAAAAATGTAATTTTTTTTGAACATTCTTAATGATTATAACAAAATCTCTTTTCCCCTCTCCCCTTCACGTCTCATTTTTACCTTAACCTAGTCCCCATATAAACAAATAGATAAATAAATACATAGACTCATTATTTAAATTTGATGAAAAATGAAAGACCTTTCCACCATCTTTGAACTTGCTGAGGTGTTGAATATGTTATATCCTTCTCATAAACATTCCACATAGCTTCACTTATTAGAGTCTTAACAGTCTCATAGGACATTTTGCTTTGACGTAGTACCCAACTGCATCTTGTCTGCCATAAATAAAATTTTAAACAACACAAAAATATGGCAAGAGTATCTGGATGAAACCTAGAGCCCAAAAAGGCACATTGGCCTAATACACAGATTTCATAAGACATTGTTTTGAGCCAGGACATATTCCATACAGTAGCTAAATAACCCCATAGAGTTTTTGAATAAGAACAGGAAAATAAATAATGCTCCATGGTTTCTTCTAAATCAATACAATCCGGGTAGGGACAGTTCCTTTCTTCCATGGCCTTATGCTTAGCATTCCCCCTCACCTGTGTTCTACCATAAACAGAAAGCCAGAGTTTTTCCCACATCTGGGGGGGATTCTGGGTTTAACCAATTGGGCTAAAACATATTTATTATTTTCTGGAGTACAAAGTTTGAAGCTAGATTCATTAGGATATATTTTATCAAATACTATTTGGTAAAGCTTTCAGCCAGACTGAGACAAAATATCCAATTTTGTGAGATTCCATTTATGTAATTTTGTAGCAGCCGATTTGAAAAAATCTGGTACATGCAAAAAGGTCCCTAATTGTGGGGCCACCATCCCCCATGCCCTAAAATACCTATCCAAAATTAGCCTACATCATACCCTATGTGTCATGGTCATGGGCCCTAGCCCACATTTAACTGTCTGTGAAATAAACAAAGTATGACAAAAAAATATAGGATCTAACATACCTAAACCACCTTTATTATTCAGGAGACATGTAAAACACCTTCAAATTGGGTTCAAACGGTTTCCCCATAACATCTGGAAAAAAAAAACTATTCAGACTAGTCTCTATCGACTTTGGCAGTGGATACAACATTGCCACATAAAGCAAGATTGGAACTAAGAATTTTTTTAGCATTTGGATGCATTTCAGTTTAGACATACTCCACAATTTCCATTTTTGTGCTTTAAGTTCTACCTTTTTCAAGGATTGATCCCAATTAAACAAAGCCATATTTTGGGGTCCAAATGTAATACCCAGAATTTTCAGAGGTTCAGAGGATATATGAAGAGACTCTAAACTCTGAGCATCTGTGTATCCCACTCCTATATATAGACCATGACTTTTTGTTATGTTCATTTTTGAATTTGACACTAAACTAAAATCCGACATGATTTTTAAAAAATTCAGGAATTGAGAGATATCTGAAAAAAACAGGCATAAATCATCTGCAAAGTCTAGGGCGTTAATAGCTGACTGTATGCCAGTGCCTTGAATGCCTCTCCATTTAGGGTTATCAGTTATTAATCTCAAAAAAGGATCTAGGGAAAACACATAAAACAGAGGACTCAGGGGACAACCCTGTCGTACCCCTAGCTGGGTCTTAAATCCTAAATTCACTGATCTTCACATAATTGGATATAATTTGTCGAAGTATAAATTAATTTGATAAACTTAATTAAATAATCTGGAATCCCATAATACTGTAAAACCAAAAATAAATCTGCGTGAAATACCCTGTCAAATGCTTTTTCTTGATCTATCATTATAATTGAGCCATGTTGACCTGAGAGTGATAGATGTTCAATTACATCTCTTACAACCATTAGTGCCGATTGTATTTTATGGGAAGGTAAACTGCAATATTGAACAGAGGAAATAACATGTTCAGCAAATTGTTTTAACCTATTATTTAAAATATGTGCTAAACTTTTGTAGTCTGAATTAAGTATAGTTATGGGTCTCCAGTTAGAAATTCTCTGTCTATCAACTGATTTGTAAAGATACATTAGTAGCCATCTAAAAAAGGAGAGGGAATTTTATTTGTTTGAAAAAAATAACCAAAAACAACCTCAAAACATTCAGATAGTTCATCCATAAGAACTTTATAGAATTCAATGGGCAACCCATCCAACCCTGGAGATTTTCCTGGTATCATTTTTTGAATGGCCAACTTAATTTCTTGAGAAGTAATACTAGTTTAATTTTTTAATAATTCAGAAGGAAAAGGAGGAACCTGAATTTGACTTAAATAAGCCTCGATGTCCTGAACTGTAAGACTTCCATCAGGTGATAGTGTTGCCCAATGGTTTTTAATAATTACAAAAAAATAATTTTCTAAACTCTGCAATGCCCCCTGAGGGTCATAAAGTGAATCCATCTCTGTATCATCCCTAATGGCTCTACATGCTTGATAAGGATCCTCCGCTGGAGACTTTTTTGTCCCATTTTGAAACAGCACTTTCAGAGTGTTTGCGTGATCATATTGATAGGATAACATTTTTAATTTTATCTGTTTTATTTGATCTGAGTAATTGAATCTGGAAGTATTTGACCAAGTAAATAACTTATATAACTGTTGGCGCAATGAGAGATATTTTAAAAATGTACTATTCTCTTTGTATTTCTCGTATTTTTTTAACCAATTTTGAAAATCTTGTTTTGTATCCAACCACCACTGTCTGATATCTGCATATAAAAAACACACGGAACATCTAGCACTAATAATAGCTCATATTCCTTGTTGGACCCACGGTTCATCTAAAGCTTTTACATTCAATTTCCATCTGGTAGAAAGGGATTTATTCGCAGGAACATCATAAAGATTTATTATTAATAATACGTGATGTGTGAATTCAACTGGACATGTTTCCATGTCAGCTGTAAATTCTTGGAAACAAAAACATAATCAATGGTAGAACTGCAATTACCCTTTTTAAAAGTAAAATTAGGTCCTTTTTTCCTAAATTGGCTACAATCAATCAGATCAGCTGATGATATTAATTCTAAAAGTGCATTGGCGTCACAGTAGAGTTTAGCCTTTAGTTTCTTGTTTTTAGTATATGAGGGTATCTCACAATTAAAATCACTACAGAGAATTATATTGTGATTGGTCATAAGGTATGGTTTTAAAGCATTAAACAGTGCCACTCTCCCTGCTTTCAGCTGTGAGCCATATATATTAATCAGCCTACATGTCTTATTTTTCCAAATACCATCTATTAACAAAGCTCTTCCGGGTAAAATATCTACCAATTTTATTAAATGAAATGAGAATGAGTTAAATAATACCCCCACCCCATCCACAACATCTTGTCCAAAGGACCAATAAGAAGGTCCCCAAACCCATTCTCCTTGGAAACTTCTGATATTATTATTGGAGAAAGACCAAGTTTCCTGTAAAAAAACAGATTTAAATTGTAACCTATGGACACACTCAAACACAATCTGTCATTTCCCTGTATTCAATAGACCGTGCACATTTAGTGATCCAATTTTTAAATTAGCCAGACATAGTAATTTTTAAGCCTTATAATAATCAACTTGTTTTCTTCTTTTTTCCTTTTTCCCTTTATACCCTGCAAATCCTGTTTTTTGTGTTTCTATATCTTGATCTCTAGAATTTCTATCTCCTTCCTCTTGACCCATGTCTGAATCCCCCCATTCTGGTGCCAAAACTGCAAAGGGGTTACTTGAGATGACACTTTCGGAAGGGGAAGTAGGGGAGGGGGGGAAATGCTGACCGATTTTAAATTCCTAGAAGACCTACATCTCTGAAGTGGGGATGCTGCTAAGAGTACATTTTCCTGCACAGGGTCACTGTAACAAACTGGGCTGAGGATCTCCTGTTGTAAGGCCTCTGGACAATCCAACACTTGAGGGGGGAGGGAGGGAAGGGGTCCTTAACTTTAACCTGTATACCTTTCCTATCCTTACCTTCCTGATGGTCACATAAATTAATAACTTCAGTAGAGGGGAAAGATTCAATATCAGTTTTATCTTGATGAGGCTTTTCAGGATCATCTGCTATATCTTGTGCCTGCTGAATGAGAAGATATGGGCTAACATTACAAGCAGCATTTTTCGTAGCCCCTGGGCAGTCCTTAAAGGCATGCCCCACATCATCACAAAGATCTCATTTTGTGTGAGATGCACATTGGAATGAAATGTGTCCTACCTCCCCACAATTTCCACATCTTGGCTTGTCACAAGTGCTAGAGATGTGGGTACGTAAACCGCACTTGTAACAAGCTCGGGGCTGCCCAGAGTAAAATCACCCCCCTGTCCCTACCCA
This sequence comes from Neoceratodus forsteri, assembly GCA_016271365.2. Lineage (NCBI taxonomy): Eukaryota > Metazoa > Chordata > Ceratodontiformes > Ceratodontidae > Neoceratodus > Neoceratodus forsteri. The sequence goes on along the minus strand of CM028132.1, from coordinate 1,067,711,881 downwards.
ACATAAGCGAGTTAGGGATAAGTGTAATGCCAGAATCTGTGCTTTGTAATTTCACCTTATATCTCCACCCCCCTGTAATGAATTTAACCAGAGGTTTGGAAAGTGGTATGACTACAAAAGGGGTCCAAATGGGGTAATATTTGACCTGGGTATAACGTTCCCAAAAAAGATCTAAAAAATGGTCTGAAAGAAAACTTATGTCAAAGTTATCCTCTCCCGAGATGTTGATAAAAGCAAACACCTCTCGAGGGGAAAACCTTAAAGAATCCTGAAGTAAGACTTTTCCAACAAAATGTCTGTCTGGCCTGTCTTCCATACCGCCTTTGTAACGGATTTATACTACGTTTCTCCTGGGAGCAGCTTCTTTCTTTATGTCTGCAAACAGTTCTGAAAATAAAGGTTGTTTATGCATGGGTTGACCATGATTCTGGTCATTTTCAGGTTTAGGATCAATACTAGAATCCTTTTCGTTTAATCCAGTAGGGTTCATGGGTTCAGCTCCCACCACCTGAAGAGGAATTTCATTTTCACACTTTTGAGGGATTGGTAAATCTGCAGATATTGGGCAAGATACTTCATGATTATTAGAGGTATTTGACATTTGCCTCAGGTCCTGCCCTGGAACCCATGTAGAAGAAGAGGGAGTAAATGGCAGTTTATCTTCCCACTCCGGATCCGGAACCCAAGTCCCAGCAGGGTTTTGCTTCCGACCTGACTGAGACAGTGCTTAACCCGGAGTCCATGTTGAATCGAGCTGCTCAGCTGATTTTTTTGTCATTACCAGTTCGTTTTTTAAAGACTCAATATTTAAATGTCTTTTAGCTAAAGTTTGAGCAAGTCATTTATCTTTTTTTATGTCCTTTTGACCTATTGTATTCAGATTCATAAAAGAAAACTGCATGGCTGTTGCTTGGGATTCCAGATTATTTGTCTGAAACCTGACAGCTGTCGGCATGTCTGGAAAGGCCACAAAGCCCGAAGTTTTAGACAGAGGTTTATTTATTTGGCTCTGGTGAGTGTCAGCAAGGTCATTAATTGTATGATCATTTTTTACTGCAGTAGATATCAGAACATTCACACTGTTTATATTATTCACATTTACTTTGTCACTTTCGACTGAGGGACTCGGCTGTAGGCACACACTTAGATCTTCAGCGTTTAAACTGCCAGCCTGCTGACTCTCCCCTTTTTCTCTTGCAGAAACAATGTAAACTTTGACAGACTCACCTGGCCCCAGCTGGGTCTTTGATATTGCTGCGTCAGAGGTTTCGCTGACAGGCTTCTCTGCTGAGCTGACATTTAGTACTGAACGCTGCAACTCTGCGAGTTTAGCTTGCAATTTACTTTTTTCCCGGGCATGTCTCTGTTCTTCTTTTTGCAATATCAAGCATAATTCTTGCTCAGTGTCTTCTGTTGACCACCATTGTTTTTAAATATTTCCTAATTTTTCACAGTGACAGTGAGATCTTCCATGGAAAAAAATTCAGCTGGGGTATTACCTTCATTGTCTGAGTTTAATAAATTCTCCACCAAATGCTCAAGTTCCATTCCATGGTCTGTCTGAGAGATTCCAATCTCCTGTATTGCTTGCACTTCTAACCTCTCCAACTGCAAGTCTGGACTGGCCATTGCTGTGGCCATAGGTCCCCCCTACTGACAGCAATGCAGTAGAGGAATTATTTATTACAAAAACCAAAAAACATCATAACAATATCACCAGGAAAAATATAAATCAAAAACAGGAACATCACTGAAAAACTATTAGAAAAAAATCAAACAAAACCAAACTTACAGTCACTCAAATAAAATACAGACCCTCTTAAATCCAGTAAACATGCTTCCAATATTATATTCATAGAATAAGGAAACCAGTAAATGATGGGATTCAAAGTCCTTTTGAGTCTGGAAAGCTGATTCAATATGGCGTAGAACAACAAAAGGTAAGGTATCAGTATGCTGTAAAGAAAATCAGTATCTCGCCTGCCACAGATAAAACCTGATGCAGGCAAATATCACAATAATAGTACTTGGATGATAATGGGGAAATAAACCTGAATAATCCCCCAGAACCAAACATTCATATGAAATATGACATGATGCCCCCCATCCCCACTTGACAAATAAGGTAGATCAAAATGTAACAGAATAAGAACAAGTAAGAAAAAAATGAATCAATGTTTCTTCATACCTACACATTCAATACGAATACAATTCCGTTCAGCAAGGGCTTAATGCTTCAAGTTTCCCTTAACCCCTAGCCTCCCATGGTGACTCAGCCATGTCACATCCCACATCCGGCCAGGAATCCTCCTGTCAGCTAGAACCTTCAAAGCTAAATGCACTTTAATAAGAAAACATTTGGGAAAATCAACCTGAACAAGAAAATTCAGAAACATTATGCTGTTATATAGGCCCTTTCGAGAAAGCCGATGAACCTCACTTTGAGCAAGATGCCACTGACGTAGCTTGGCAACCACTAAAGGAAGAAATGAGGCCATTTTAGAATTAGATTTAAAAATAGGTGCTTCAGTAGACCATCACAACAAAAAATCTTGAAGTGAGAAAAAAGTCCAGGTATCCCAAGGATGAGATTGATACTGTGCAACCTCTTTGAATGTAGATTTAATAAAGAAAGAAAAATAAAAAACAACCGGGTTTATCATACCAAGGCCACCCACCTTAATTGGTAGATATGTAAAATCACGCTTAACCAGGTTCAATCGGCTTCCCCACAACATTTGAAAAAAAAATACTGTAAAAACGAGTTTCATATTGCATAGGCAAGGAAAAAACTGAACTAAAATCAAGAAACGGAGTAAGAATTTTTTTGATGATCAAAATATGGTTTTGCTTAGAAAATGTCAAGGATTTCCATAACTGTACCTTCCTTTCACCTAATTCAATATGCAGTTTCCAATTAAGATCATGCAAATCACCAGTACCAAAAAAAAAACCTAACATTTTAATAGGACCCACAGAGATAGCTATCTGCCCAATCTTGTGCTCAAAAGGTTCCTCCCCCCAAAAAAAATACCAACACTCTTTTCATAATTCACAGAAGTTCTTGAAATCAGACCAAACTGTGCTACAATATTCAATGCCAAAAGGCCAGAAACTGCATTTCGAAGCAGAAGGCACATATCATCTGCATAGACAACTAAGGCCTGTGACGGAATATCAGGAGATGGTGACAATCCCATAATCTGAGGATGATGAAGAATTTCCCGAACTAAAGGATCCAAAACAAATGTATACACTAAAGGGCTAAGTGGGCAGCCCTGACGCACCCCCCTGCAAAAATCAACCCCTTCCCCCAATAACCTATTAACAAGATGAAAGTTTTGGGCAGCACTATACAGAAGTGCCATCCAAGCCCTATGTTTAACTGAAAACCCACACCACTGAAGAACTTCAAACAAAAACCCGTGTGCAACCTTATCAAAGGATTGGGCCTGCTCCAAAGAAAGTAAATATCCGGAAAGTTTTCCCAAACAGCCAAAATCACAAATATTCCTTAGTAGGGTCAAATTTTGATGGATATGTCTACCTGGAATAGAGCAAGTTTGGACTTGATGTATTAATGAAGAAGCAACAGGTTGGAGCCTTTGGCACAAAATAGCGGAAAAAATCTTGTAATCCGTATTTAATAAGCATATCAGTCTCCAATTTTCAACAAAGTGTTTATTCCCTTTTTTTAAATAAAAAAATAGTGAAACCATCTGAAAATCCAGAAGGCAGTTTTGAATTTGCAAGAATTTCATTATAAACATGTGTCAAAATAATATGATATCATTTAAAAAAAATGTATACAATTCATTGATTAAGCCATCAGGACCAGGTGATATACCAGACTTCAAACGGGTAATTTCCGACCAGACCTCATCTGGAGTTATGGGCATATCTAAAGAAAGGGAATCAGTGGATGAAATCATGGGTGGTTGAAAGGAAAACAATGTTTCCCAGGTAGTAGTGGGCTGAAAGCCTGACCATGTTGGGTCCATAAAAAAAGCCGAACAATATGTAACATTTCAATGTCCGTTGTTTTCAAACCCCCCCTTAGTATCATAAAGGCCATCCATTTGTTTTGTTTCCAGGGTTTGTTTACAGGCCACAAAAAGGTCCGAACTGGATGAAGATTTTAGTCCATAAGACAGGTCTTCATGAATTTTACAAGCTTTCCCATAATGAAAATTTCTCATGTGATTTCGAAGTACAGCAAGTTGTTGCTGTATCCAAACATCGGAACAAGAGGGAAGCAACAGTAATTTATAAAACTGTGATCTGTGTCCTAAATAAGTGATATAATCTGCCGAATGAGTGCTATGATGATAGGTTGTGGAAGTCCGTCTAAACTCAAGTTTAGCATCCATCCACCAATCACCCCAGGAATCGTACATCCCGGCTACGGAGTTCCGTCTATCAAATGTCTGGGATAAAAGAGACTGGTACCACTCATCAGTCAAAAAAATTGGATTAATCTTCCATCTTGCAGGAAGAGCAGGAAAAAAAGGTGGAAAAAAAGGTGGAACATGGGAAAGTGAAAAACGTACTGTCAATAACAGATGATCCAAAAATTCACAAGGGGTCAAATGAAAGGAAAATGGCAATAAATATTGTGAGGCAAAAACAAAATCAATCCTGGTAGCAAAACTGCTACGTCTGTAAGTAGGCCCTGGGCCAGAATGAAGCACTCTATAAGCATCCGTTAAAGAGGCTTTCAGAATCAGTGTAACTCATTACCTCCACAGGAGCTTTCTGAAGTTGCAGCACTTGTCTCCTGTATACTGTTAACAGTTAATCCTGGGCCTTTCTAAGCAAAATCAAGCCATAATTGGCATGCCGCAAACAAATGCCAATAGCACAAAAACCGTAAGTGCTAGACACAAAGTATGAGTAGCAAAACTGTTCAGCATAAAATTACCTTTCCAATAGTCGTATGCAAGGAATAGCAGGTAATTTAGTTTAATTTCTGTGCTGGTTGAAACAGCAAAACAAAATATTTTTTCCACTAAAAAATGCACCATAAACCTTTTTTTGTTGGGAAATATGTAACATATTAACACCAAATTAAGCATCCAGGCATTAGATGTAATTTTAGTAATTTGTTTGTAAAACAAACAGCTATTTCTGTAGTATTTAACATAATTTTTCCCCATTTGAGTCAAGGTGTGTTGGTGAGTTTTGAGGGACAAATCTGAACCATACACACCATACCATAAACAAATGCATATAACTCCTAAAGTATACATGATACACACAATGGATCAGTGGCAAAGTTATTGCACACAAAATTGCCTTTCCAATGGTTCAATGCAATCAACTGTACTCAGTTGGTTTTTGGTTTTATACTGGCTGAGATACCCAGAATGTGTGTTTTTTTTTCAAAGTGCTTAGGTGGTTCTAGATGGTCAAAATGTCATAAACAAATATGACTAACTACTAAAGTGAACATGATACACACAAAGTGTCAGTGGCAAACTTGTTCAGCACAACATTACCTTTCTAATGATACTATGCAGTCAATTCTAATCTGTACTGGCTGGCAAGTAATATTAAAACATGTGAGTGACTTCTCCAGACGTTTCTAGGAGTGAGGTAGGAGCTGGAAGCCCCGAAATCTCAGGGGGTTGCAAAACATGGAATTGACCAATATCAGAAGACTCATCAGTGGGGTTGGACACAACTCCACCAGGAGGAGCTGAGGGAGAAGGGACTGAGCCAGATGTATCAGGGTCAGGGGAGACAGTTTTCCTCAGTAGTAGGCCGAAAATGGTCCTGGGCATCTGAAATCAAGGTCTCCTTATCAAGGCCCCCTGAATTATTTTGGCCAGCATATGGACACTGGTGGTATGCATGCCCCTGAGCATCACAGAGATTGCAATGAAAAATATTTCGACAAGTGCTGCTGTCATGATCCAGTTCGCCACACAATGCGCATTTGATTTTATCACAGGCGCTACTGAGATGATGAGGGCTACCACATTTATAACAAGCTTTGGGTTGGTCGGGATAAAAACATACTCCCCTATCCCTACCCAAAAAGAAGCTGTTTGGAATGTGCTGGACTAAATCCCCTACAATGCGCAGTTTAACCTTAAATTTCCAACTTCCTGTCCAAATACCCGCCCCATCAATAACTGGCTCAGGAGGCCCCAACACAGTGCATTTACTTTCCAACCAGTACAAAATATCCCCCATATTCACCCCCTTGTTTCAAAACATTATATGAACAGTTTTAAACAATGGTTTCATAATGGGAATAGCTCAGAACGGAGCCCATAAAGGAGTAGATTTCAGTGAGTCATATTTTTGCAAGAATTTATCTAGGCCCACAAAAGATTTGAAACTAATGCCAAAAGTGTCTTCCCCCCGAATATTTATAAGGGCATATATCTCTGAGGCTTGAAAATTCATTGAGTTTTTAAGCAGCTGGCGGGCGACAAACAAATGGTCAGAATGCTCCTGAAGACCCCCTCCCGTATGTGAGGCATACAGCGTTCCATCTAGGAGCCTGGTCCAAGCGATTATTCTTAAAGAGGTCTGAAAAGTGGGAGCCAGGATAAAACCATTCCCGTCTAGGAGAGGAAGGGGAGAAACATTTGGTATGTCAGAATCAGGCTTCATACTTGTACCAAAAGCAGAACTATGTAAAGTCTCACCAGTAGTCTCCGAAGCACTGGGATCCAAAGGCAGTTGATCCAAGGGTTGCACAGTGGCAGAAATCCCAGAAGCAGGTACCTCCTGTGATGAAAAAGAAAACCAGTTGGAATCCGGTATCCAACGCCCATCCTGACACATCCATCCAGCCTCTAGCAGGGCAGATTCATTACTCCAGTCTCTCAAGGGAAACAAGCCTGCAGACAGAGGTGACTTCTGCATTTCAACATGCAGATTCTCTGATGCACAAGGCAGTAATGGAGCCTCAGAAACAATCGAACCCGTCACAATCTCAGTCGGTTGCTCTGGATGCATGCCTTCTGCCTGCAATGAAGTTGAACGGTCAGAAAAAATGGAAGAAGCTGGCAAGGAAACCTCTGTAATAGTCGGCTCCGGTGAAACTGCAACCACTGAAACTCCTGCTGCACGGATCACACCGTACATATCTGCTTGAAGCTCCACAGGGACATCTCCAGAAACACACTCCATACAGGACTGATCCCTTTCCGACTGCTCAGTAGAGCTCTCCTTGCCAGCTGCAGGTAAAATGTCCGTCTCCATCACAATTCCCTCACAGACTGCCAGACCATGGAACAGTCAACGGCTCCCCCTACCACCAGCAAAGCAGTAGGGGAAGTTCCACAGTGTCCTGGCCAAATTTCCCTCATTCACTAAAAATACCACCAACAGCTTAATCTGGTTCAAGGTCAGTTGGCATTCATCTGTATCCCCTTCCCCCGGGTCATGCCTGAAAATAGGCAGAATTTGTCTAGTGCACTTACCTGGTCAACAAAAACTAAATAAAATAAATAAAGAAATAAATTATGAAGGTAAAAAACAGTTTTATGAATTGGTTTATTGTATAGTTGCACAAGTTGGCATATTAGTTCTTGTACCTAGCCTGATTCAGATCACTGACCACAGGGGAAGTTGAAGCAGCTATGCCAAGCACCTTCCTACTATTCCCTCTCACAGTATATATACTGGACGATACCCCCACCTTACTGTTTGGTGGGACCCTGGACAGCCACTCTACCCTCAGATGTGTACCCTCTATTTCCTTATACTACTAGAATGACAACAGGTCCTATAATGTGGATGTCATGGAATGTTCAGGATATTCACTCCCCTGTTAAATGGAGGAAAATCCTAGATCCCCTCCACAGGATGGGAGCTGGGATCACCTTCCTGCAAGAGACACAACTTACCCAGGCAGAGACAAACACTCTTAAAATAGGCTGGGTTTCACAAGTTTATGGCAGTATGTACACCACAAAAAACAGGGGTGTAGCAATTTGCATTCATAAAAATATTGCCTTTCAAGTCTCCTCAACCATCAGTGACCCCGAGGGTTGATATGTTATAGTCCTAGGCCCCCTTGATAATTAAGAAATGGCCATGTGTAACATGTATGGACTGAATTCAACTAAAGCAGAGTTCTTCACCAAGCTGGCCCAGAACCTGCTAATACATTGCAAAGGCTCCCTCATCTTGGCATGAGATGTGAATGTCACACTGGATGATTCTTTACAAAGGAGTGTAGCACCAACAGGCCCAATATCGTCTGCATCATGGGCCCTCAGAGACTTAGTAGATGAGCTGGGTCTTACTGACATCTGGTGCTTGGTGCATCCTCAAAGAAAATATTACACCTTCTTCTCAAATCCCCATCACACATACTCTTGTATTGATCTGTGGTTGATACTACACCACTGGGTGCCAAAAAGTAATTCAGTCTTCTACTGGCACAATTATTACATCCAACCATGCCCTAGTATTCTTTACTTGGTTCTTAGTGGCCTCAGGTCTGTCTCACATAAAACATTGGAGATTTAATACATCCCTGCTGCAGTACCCCACCTTCTGTGCAATGCTACAGAAGGACATTGCAGCCTTTCTGGAGACTAACCATTCTGGAGATACTTCTGTGGCTGCTAGGTGGAATTCCCACAAAGCGTATATTAGAGGATGGTGTATAATTTATGCCTCACACATTAAAAGGCAGAGGCAAGAAGATCTAGAGAAGTAGCTGCTAGCCCTACAGGCACTGGAGGAGAAGTACAGGGCAGCCTCCAATCAGTCCCCTGAACTGGTGGCAGTGATTGTGGGCACACAATACAAGATCAACTTATACCTATACCGACATGCAGAGTTCACACTTTTCAGACTTCACCAAGCATTCTGAGAGTCTGGATGATAGAAGACATTCTTAGGATGGCAGAGAAAGGGAAGATATTGTTGATGGGGGACCTGAATATGACAGATGTTAACTGGAGCACCTTTGCTGCAGCCACATCCAAGAGCAAGACTATTCTCGATGCCCTACAGGTGGCATGCCTCAGACAGCTAGTTTTGTAACCCACTCATGAGGGAGCAATCTTAGACCTCATACTGTCAAATGAGGACAGTGAGAGGATTTCAGATCTAGAAGTGGGTAGCCATCTGGGGACAAGTGACCACCAAACAATGTGGTTCACAATAAACTCAGCTACAGCGTCAAGCCATATAAAAGTGAGGGTACTGGACTTCAGGAGGGCTGACATTGGCAAGATGGGAGAATGCCTTAGAAAGGCACTAGCAAACAGGCTGGACGGAGGGGTGGAACAACAATGGGGAAACATCAGAACTGCCATCACAGAGGCAACAAGCCTTTGTGTGAAGCAAATAAACAAATCAAAACAAAAGAAAAAGCCACTATGGTTCTCAAAAGAGGTGGTGGGGCAAGGTTAGGGAGAAAAAGATAGCATTTAGAAAGTATAAGGAAACACAGAAGGAGCAGGACAGACAACTGTACCAGTTAATGCAGAAGGAAGCAGGGAGAGAAGTCAGAATAGCAAAGGCCCAAACTGAGGAAAAGATAGCCAACTTGGTTAAGACGGAGGATAAAACCGGTTATAGGTACATCAGGGAGCATAGAAAGACAAAGGGAGGGATAGTGAGGCTGAATATAATGGACGGTGAGTGGTCAGAGAGGGACAGTGAAAAAGCAGGGATACAGAATGAATACTTCTGCTGAGTATTCACAGAAGAGGAGGTGGGGGAGGTACTAATCCAATTAACAGAAGCCCTCTGGATGGGGGGGGGGTCGATCCCAGTCCTTTCACAGAAGAAAGGGTTCTGAAAGAACTCCTAAAACTGAAGGTGGACAAAGCAATGGGGCCTGACAGAATTCATCCCAGAATTCTAAAAGAATTAAGAGGAGAACTAGTGACACCAAAGACTACCCTTTTTAACAAATCATGGGGAGGATAGTGTGGTCCCTGAGGACAGAAGGAAGGTGGAAGTGAGTCCCCTTCACAAAAGTGGGAGCAAGACAGAGGTAGGAAACTACAGACCTGTCAGTTTGACCTCTGTATAGGGAAGGTGATGGAATCACTTCTGAAGAAAAGAATTGTTGAGTACCTAGAGGTCAGTGGATCACAGGACCCAAGGCAGCATGGGTTCACGGTGGGAAGGTCATGTCAGATGAATCTAATTGATTTCTTTGACTGGGTGGCCAAAGTAGTAGACCAGGGAGGGGCTGTGGACATAGCCTACCTAGACTTTAAAAAGGCATTTGACACAGTCCCACATAAAAGTTTAATAATCAGATTAACCAGCCTGGGAGTGTTTCCCAGGGTGGTAGCCTGCGTAAAACAATGGCTGGATAACAGGACACAGAAGGAAATTGTAAATGGAGTCCACGCTGAAGAAAGGTGGGTTACTAGTGGGGTACCGCAGGGTTCAGTACTGGGTCCAGTCCTTTTTAATGTCTTTATAAGTGACATTGCAGAGGGACTGGAAGGAAAAGTATGCCTCTTTGCAGATGACACAAAGATCTGCAACAGGGTTGATACACAAGAAGGTGTGGAAAGGATGAGAAGGGACTTGGCAAGGTTGGAGGAATGGTCGAAGTATGGTACCTTGGATTCAAAACAAAGAAGTGCAAAATAATGCACCTAGGAAACAAAAACCCAGGGGAAGGGGGGAGGGTGGTAGTAATGACAACAAAAATGGAAAGGGACCTGGGGGTAATCATATCAGATGACCTTAAGATTGGCAAGCAATGTGAAAAAGCAGTAGGAAGGGCTGGGGGGATACTGGGATGTATAGGGTGAGGCACCACCAGCAGAAAACATGAAGTTGTTATCCCTTTGTACAGACAGTTGATGAGACCCCATCTAGAGTATTTCATCCAGTTCTGGAGACCCACTCTTCGGAAGGACATAGACGGAATGGAGGCAGTCCAGAGGAGGGCAACTAAAATGGTGCAGGGTCTGCAAGAGAAGCCATATGAGGAGAGACTAAAGGAGCGTGACATGTATACCCTTGAGGAAAGGAGGGAAAGGGGGGACATGATAGAAACTTTTAAGTACCTCAGTGGAATCAACAAAGTCCAAGAGGGTAGCATCTTTCAGAAAAAGAGATGTGCAAGAACAAGGGGACACAATTTGAAGATGGAGGGGGGATGACTCAGGGGCAATGCGAGGAAGCATTTTTCAGTAGAGAGGGCAGTGGATGCATGGAACAGCCTTCCTGAGGAGGTTGTGGGGTTTAAAACTGTGGGAGGATTCAAAAATGCATGGGACAGACATAAGGCAATTCTTGTGGGGGGTAGGAAGAAATAGGCTGTTGGTTAACTAGGATCTATAGCTTATCCTGTAGGTAGGGAAATGGGCAAACTAGGTGGGCCAAGTGATCCTTATCTGCTGTCAAAGTATATGTTCTATGTTTCTATGGTGAGCACCCTGGGAAACTACTAGCTTACCAACTCCGGAAACAACAAGAGCAGTCTAAAATACCAGGGATCAAGGATACATCATGGGAGGTCTACAGAGGAACGGAGGACATTAATGCAGTCTTTCATGAGTTCTATGATACTCTCTGTAGGCAAGAAACAAAATCTGCCTAAGAGGACCTGATCTCTTTCACATTCTCACAGGACCAGCCCAATATAACCCCAGAGCTCCAGGAGGTACTGACTAAGCCCTTCATCATACAGGAGCAAGATTATGAGATAAGCACAATGCTGGCAGGTAAAGTCCCTGGGAGTGACAGTGTCCCAGCTGAATTTCTCAGGCATTTTAAACAAGTCCTTCTAAATCCACTGGTGGCTGCCTGGATGAGGCCACCCAAACTGTGTCCCTTCATACCTCTGTGAGAACAGGGGTAATAACACTCATTCCTAAACCTGGGAGGGATCTCCTCCAGTGAAGCAGCTATCAACCTATTTCATTAATAACAGCGGATTATAAAGCATATGCCAAAATGATACAGTGCAAGCCTGTTATAATGGATGCATCTGTGCATACATATTTTGTCCATTATATACAGTATCCATTATATCCACAGGAGGCGGAACCTATGTGTTAGTTGTGTCTTTGTGGGTGAGCATGGGCTCAGAATAAATGAAAACCTATTATAAAACTTCATATATTACTCAGAATCCTGTCTAGAATATATGTTTCTGTATTTTGCATATTTATTTATTTAACTGTCAGGGAAAATTACTTTTTTTAAGGAAGTTTATTGCAGAAGGTAAGAAGATAGTAACTCTAGTATCTGGATGTTGGGGATCCAGTACAGTAAGAACAAAGGCAATTGTACTGTAAGGGTTTTATTCAAATATAGAATAATTTCCTTTTAGTGCAATTAACTAACAAACGTTTATGCAGCTTGAGGAGAATTATTTTGTTAGAAATGTAATTTCTGTAGTTCCTCCATCTAAATTCTACATTTGCCAAATTTATTTATTTAAATTTTGGTAACTGGGTTAGCCCATTGAAACCATTACAGTCCCTTTTTCAGGGGCGACCCAGGATTAATTGCAAACAACAAGAGAATAAACAGCAAGAACAACTCAAAGCAAATGGAATAATAAAGACATTACAATAAGGACATAATAGATGATACACTGGCAGGTAAGGTACAATTGATGATCATCATGAGGGGTAAAACAATTTCACAAAAATAAAAGAGTTATACATAGCTTATCAAAAATGGTTAGAGTCCCAGTATGGGAGTAATGGCATGCCGGGAGGTCAACAATAGCTACCGAGGTAGCTCTTTGGAGTCTGATGCTCATTGGGAACTTGTGCAGAGGCTTAGACCCAACAGGTAGGTCTTGATGCCTTTTTTAAAGCCTCCAAGGAGCTAAACTCTTGAAGATTATTAGGAAGACTGTTCCAGAGGGTTGGTATGTAAGCTGTGAATGACCGGAGCCCTTCAGATGTTTGAACTCTGGGGACATGGAGGAGCCGCTGATCAGAGGACCTTAAAGTTCTTCCAGTATGTTTAAGTGCTAAAGTACCACTCAGACAGGGTGGGGGACATTAGCTTGCTGAAGCTTGATGGCCGGACATAGGGAATGGTACATTAAACTGCCCTCGAGAGAAGGCCAGTTTAGGGAATATAATACTTTGCAGTGGTGTTCTAGGGGCAGTGCACCTATGGCAAAACGCCCAACCCTATGATGAGATAATATTCTCAGCTTTTGCTTCTCAGTGAGTGTTGCACTGGGGCCCTGTAGAACAATGTGGGCAAGAGTGTGCCAGTGGCTACCCTTAATTTAGATGTCCGAGTGAGGAACGGGCTCAGACGATACAGGAGACCAAGCTTCTGGTTCAGCGTCTTGGTTAATTGGTCAACATGACCCTTGAAGGAACAGTCTTAATCTATATACAGACTCAGATATTTAATGCAGTCCACAACCTCTATCTTAGATACATTGGACAGATAGGGGGACAATAAACGTGACATATCAAGACTCAGGCTTTTGGGTCCAAATAAGATAGTTTTTTTTTTCCCATTGAGAACTAGCCAATTGGTCAAAAACCAGTTCTCCAATATGGAGAGGTCCTAGTTGAGAAGTTGATTTAGGTATTCTTCATCTTGAAACGATCTGTACAGCACAGCATCATCAGTGTAAAGGGTCACCGCACCTCCACAGTGCTTGGGCAAGTTATTGATAAATAGGAAGAACAAGAGGGGCCTCAATATTGAACCTTAGGGGACCCCATCAAAAATAGGGCATTTGTCAGACTTTGACCCTAGCCATCTGACTATTTGAGATCTACCATGCAGGTAGTCTGTGAGACACTGCACTGAGTGGTTGTCCAGTCCAAGGGATCTGAGCTGTGAGATAAGCAGGTGGTGGTCCAGCAGATCAAAGGCCTTTGATGAGGCCTATAAAGATCACACCAGTTAGATGGCCATTATCTTGGGCTGCAAGGATGTCTGACATGAGGCTAACCAAGGCGGTATCAGTGCCATGTTGCTTTCTAAACCTGTGTTGCTGGGGAATGAGGAGGTTATGTTGTTCAATATATTCTTGGACTTGTTGGTACACAATTCTCTCTTGCATTTTGCTTAGTGTGCAGAGTATAGAGATTGGTCTGTAATTCATGACCTGCTCACTTGCCCCAGCCCTTTGTAAATGGGAGTACCCAGAGCAATTTTCCAGACTGTGGCAACTTTACCTTCCAACAACAACCTATTAAATAACCATGTGATTGGTATGGCAATTTCTTGCACTGCTAATTTGAGTACTCTGGGTTCAAGTTTGTCATACCCTACTGAACTAGTGACCTTAATGTTTTTGAGCTGCTTTAGAACCTGAGGTTTAGATACCAGCTTAAGGTGAAAGTTAGATGACATGGGAGGATCCACTGTATAATCATGGGATATTAGGCTAAAGCTGCTGGGGTGAACCTTATATTTGTCGAGGTCAGTGAGAAATACATTAAAGGCATTTGCGGAGTCTTGCGGATTTGTGTGGCATACACCACCCGCAACAATGTCACAGACATTTTGTGTGGTATGCCCCTTTAGGACAACATTAATTTGGTACCCAAACGTTCTGGGGTCAGAGAGATTTTTTGTTTGCAAGTTCTGGAAGTACTGTAGCTTGTTCTGCTTTAGTTCTCTTTTACATTTGTTCCTGAGTTCTCAGTACATGACCCAAATATTATACAGATTAGTGGATTTGTACTTACCCCAAACCCTGTCTGTTTCCATCATTAACTTTTTCAGGTCACGTGTCAGCCACCTAGTCTGTTGCCCTTTGACCCTCATTTGTTTAAGGGGGGCATGCTTACTAACAACAGAAAGGAAATTATTGGTGGAAAAGTCCAGGGCTATGTTCAGACTAGGGGCGAGTTTGATCTGAGCCCAGTCCACTGCTGATAGGGTACCAAGGAAGGAACTTGTGTCAGATTTGGAGTAATCTCATATCTGCACTGCAATACCCCAAAAAAAAAAGAAAGCACTACAAATGCACATAAAAGCTTCATGGTGTCCGTTATAAGCAATGATTGTGTCCATTATAACCAGAGAAAAAATGCATTGGTCTTGATATATTTGGTTTGTGAATTCAGTTTTTGTCCACTATAACCGTGTCCATTATAAGTGGAGTACACTGTAGTCACTAGGCTTCAGGGGACTATCCCAGATTTAATCAATAGAGACCTATGCTGGCTTTATCAGACTCAGAAGCAGCACGGACAACACCCAATGTTTAATAAATCTTCTCTGGCAGATGTCTCAACTCCACCCTTGGCAGTACTCCTCTCTCTCTCTATGCCGAAAAGGTATTCAATAGGGGGGAGTGGCTATACTTATTTCATGTGCTGCAGGTGTTTACTTTTGAGGAATCTTTTATCATAGATATTTTACACCCTTTACAATGGTGCATCGACCTCAGTACTCACCAAATCATTGGCCTCTCTCCCCATTTGTTAGGGAGAGGGACATGGTAAGTTTGCCCACTCTCTCCTCTTTTATTCGTTCTCACCTTGGAACCCTGTTGCAGGCCATCCAGAATCATCCTGGTATTCATGACTTAATGAAGGGAGCAGAGCATGAGGTTTTAGCCTATGCTGGTGATATTCTACTGATGCCCACATGGCTAGAAGAATCCATACCCTCCATGCTGTCCCTTCTACAGCAAGTTGGCTCTCTATCAGGCTGTAAGGCTAATGTGGCCAAATCACTGAGTCTAACACTGACACCGGAGACTAGATACAAACTGGGCTTCCACACTGGGCACTCCAAGATGCCCAGGGCTCTCTGAAATATCATGGGATACATTTCTCATGGGACCTCAGAGCCCTTGGTGGGCTTAACCTATCTACTGTATCTTATTTTCTTCCCTCAGTAATGACCTTGTCAGATGGAGCTGCCCCCCCCCCCTTGTTGCACCAGGGCAGAGCACAGGCTTTAAAGATGATGGCAGCCCCCAAAATTCAGTATATCCTTCCTTTATGGATAAAACCCAAGCTACAATGACGGACCCAATACAAGATGCTTAACTTCTTTTGGGGGGAAGCTCACGATGGATTAGCCACAAGAAGCTCGCCCTGTCCTTAGACAAAGGGGGACTAGGTCTTCCAGATTTCAAATTGAGGCATATGGCGCACATACTGTTGCAACTGTCACAGGTCTCGCCCCTTCAGGCAATGAAGCCACTGCCCAAATCGGCTGAATGTGAGACTACCTACTGGGCAGGGACCTCCAAAGCACAGTACTTTATTGTAAAATACCCCAGCTTGCATGCTCACCCCACAATTGGTTTTACATTGAAAGTATGGGCCCATGTTGTCAAGAATTCAGACTGGCACCCTGGAGGTTCTCCCAGCTTCCGACTCTGGAGGAACCCATCTCTCAGAATTGGAGGCCAGCCCATGGATTGGCCTTTCTGTGCTAATTGATGCCAAGACGAAGCATTTAAAGGCCTTTGGGCAGCTACAGTTGGAGTTTGGCCTAGAGAACCATAGAAACTGAAAATATCTCCAGCTCCGACATGCTCTAATCTCTATCGTAAGGTTCATTTGTATGTTTCAAATCATAAATGAGCTTAATGAACTTATCTTTTGGGGCAATTGGAACCTCCCATGGACCAGCCATATTTACAAAAAGTTATGTGCTATGGACCTATCTGCCATGTAGAAGCTTAAAGTAAAGCAGAGTAAAGAGCTGAGTATCAAACTCCCCCAGCTTGAATGGGACTCCTGTTGGAGAGTTTTACAAAAATGCTTTGAGAGATACTCAGAGTCATTTCACCCAGTTTAAAGATTTTGCCCAGGTGGCATAGAACACAGACAAAGTGCCATAAATGACGTTCTGGCTCCCTCAGATGCTTGCTGGAGGTATACCTCCTTAAGAAGAGATATCTATCAAGTCTTATGGTCCTGTCCAAAGTTACAGTTGTCCTGGATGGAAGTCCAACAGGCATGTGGAACCATGGTATGTCCAGGACTAAATCTCACTGCCTCCTTAGTTATGTTAGGCCTTATGGATGATGCAGTTATCAGCCTAAAGACCCCTGTCACAACTTTCCATTGGCTCCAAGGAGCACTGGTCACTGCGAGAATTATACTCAGATGTTGGAGGGAAGATCTCCCCCCAACACTATTGGAATGACTTCTTGAGCTGGGCAAAGTGGCTAGTTATGAGAGAGAGTCCATTATGCCACTAATCAATAGCTGGAGTATGTGATAAATTATGTGGTTCCCTATTTATCTTCCCCATATTGTACAATCCCACACAGTTGTTACATGCTGCCAAACACCCACACAAATGGTCCTGAAACAGGTAGGGCCATACCAAAAACCAGCTGGTTCAAACTCTGAGGCTGCTGATGGTGCCTGCCCATGGCCAATTCTGATTTCCTCATGTGGAGTGCTCTTTAGTATAGGAGTCACTGTCAACTCTTAATGTTTACTTTTCATTATAACTCAATGCATGCATGGATAGCCAGGTTACTCTATTCATTGGAGCTGTTGTTGGGAGGCAGTATTGTGCTGTGGTTTAGGACACCAAGCTGCAAACCTGCAGACCTGGGTTTGAATCCTACAGCCCCCACTTGCATACTGTGTGACCCTGAGCAAGTCACTTAACTTCATTGTGCTCCCAGGCCATACCTGCAAACAAGCTTTAGCTTAGTGTGCCTTTTCTGGTTAACCAATTTCCCCATCCAAACCATTGGAGATGTGTTGTTGTTGTTGCACTGTATATTCAGTGCACAGTGATCTGATTACACTTAAAGTTGTACCACCAATGGGTATACCGTGACCAGGAATATCTTTTAGCCATTTGGTGGTCAGTGTTGTACTGTTCCTTTTAAAATGCAATAAAGTTTAAATAAAAAAAATGACTAGGTTATATTTCTGATAAACAGAGAGGGTGGTAGACACATGGAATGGCCTTCCTGAGGTGGTCATGGGGTAAAAAACAGTGGGAGAATTCAAGAATTCTTGTGACAGACATAAGGCAATTGTGGTGGAGGGTAGGAAGCAGTAGACTGTTGGTTAACTAGTATCTGCAGCTTATCCAATAAGTTGGGAAATGGGCAGACTGGGTGGGCCAAGAGGTCCTTATCTGCCATCAAAGTCTATGTTTCTATGACAGTTGAACATATCTTTAAATACGTGTGTTCTCTCTTCAAATATATGCCCCCCACCCTGTGGCACACAGTAATAGTATACCACAACATAAAGTTTGTGCCCTGCTCTAACTGTGCATAGAGTATAGGCATCTAATGACATGTGAAAGGCATCACTGTAGGTAGGTGAAAAGCACACTTCCAATTGCATGTGATATTAACTTATTTTAAAACTGGGAAACACAGTATGAGATAAGACTCATTTCCAGGTGTGACCCTGGAGAATTGGTTACAAAAATAGAGAGCTGGAACAAACAGAAAAAAAACGAAATAAAAAAAAATTAAAATTTAGCATTCTATGCAAAATATGATAAATCATTACTAGAATGATTTGTGCAAAAAGATACTGTGTGTTCTTCTATAACAGTCACCTTGGCCAGCCCAGGAGTCAATCAAGTGATTACTATAGGAGCATATGCTCTTCATTCAGTGGATGACAGCCGGCTGAGGTGTAGATAGGGCAGTGTCAGTCTCCAGCCACGTGATAAATTCTTTAGTATCCTTTTGGGGGTGATTGATGGGGAGTAGAGGAGTTGGGTGCCAGTGGGTGGTGGGCAGCGGCCTTTAATTACTAGGTTGGATGTGCTGGGAAGAGGAGTATTTATTTGCTGCTTATGTATGCAGGTGGGGTATTCACAATGATACAATGAGCTGGCTGTCTTACCTTTACAATTATCTTGAAACATAGAGTAGTGATTGACAGAAAAACACCTAAACCATCCATCCAGTCTGTCACAAGATTCCCAGTTTGAAGACACTCAAGTCTCCATCCTCCTTCCCAGTCATTGTTTCCCTTACCCTCCATCCACTTCCCTTTGAGAAGTCCTTTACATGCACCCTACTTCTTTTGAATCCTGACACCTTCTTTACTGCCACACCCTGTCAGGACATTTGTTCCACCCATCCAACACCCTTTCTGTGAACTTATGCTCTTTAATGCTCCTTTTGAAGCTTCACCATACAACGTGAACACATTACCCCTAGTGGATGCACTGTTTCATAGTTTGAATAAACTTTGTGTCTACTCTGTTAATCTCTTTCATGATCTTGAAAGTAGTGCTGGCAATAGAAGCCGAAAATAAGTAGCCATTTTGCTAATATCCCTAAGGGGGGGAGAGGGGTTCAAAAGGTTTGGACATGGACACAAATGTATGCTGCAGCTGCATCTATTTTCTTTCATCCAGGCAGCCCTGCTGCTGTTTTCAGAAGTTGCTTCCATTTACAACAAAGAGTCACAGGGCAGGAGTTTCATACACTCCCGTCCATTTTTTGGACATGAATATACGAAATCTGTCTAGGAAGTTAGATCACAAAGAGTTGGTCTATCTTCTCAGATGGAATTACCCACTTGTGTCAGAAAAATGGAAGCAAGTCCTTTAGTTGTAGCGAAAATTGCCATAAACTGTGGGAAATATTGAAAAATGCTTCCAGATGTCTATGAATAGGACTCAGACATGTGGATACATCTGTGTGAACACAGTATGCTTCTTTAATATGGACACAAGTGCTACATCCAGTTTTAAAAATACTACCCACAATTTGCAGCAAAAAATTGGATGCAGTTATGTCCAAATTGAACAGAAATGCAATTGTGTCCTTTTTTGGGCACAGTTGCATTTGTTTTTGATGCAAACTTTGGATGCTGTAAGGCCATCTAATAGATGGTTTAATAGGTTTGGATGCAATTCTGCTTTAAAAATAGCAGCAGACACATCTTGAGCAAATCTCTTTGAAATCCCACCCCATACATTTTGTAGCCACTACCTCTTTTATTTAAGCCAGTTAGCCATTTTAGACATTTTTTTCAAATGGACACATGATAACTTGGCCAACAGTGGCAAATTAAAGAAATATATATTTTTAGCTAAATAATAAAAAAATGGCTCAGTGACTAATACCCAGTGACAACAATTCTTGAAAGTCTCCGTCATGTCACACTCCCATTTATTCTCCAGTGAATTCATGTTGAGACTTTTCAGTCTTACCATAAGCTATGCCTGGCTTGCCCTGGATCGTCTTCATGGCTCTTCAGTGCTCTGTCTCTAATCTATCCCTGTCCTTCATCTTCCCCTTCCTCTGCATCCCATCTGAGAACTCCTTTATATGCATCCCACTTTCTCAGTCCTGCTATAATCTGCCTTCAAAGCCTTATTAGGAAGTTTGCTCCTCCTAGCCACCACCCCATTTGTAAAGTAATACTTTCTAATTTCCTTTTTCTAATCTTCCCCCCTCCAGCTCAAATGCATGGTCCCTGGTCAACATACTTGTTCTTAATTTGCAGGGACTTGCTATGTACACTCTGTTAAACCCTTTTCATGAACTTGAAGGTCTCTATTATGTCCCCCTTTATTCTTCCGGAGAATACATCTCAAGACTTTTCAGTCTCTCATCATATTCCATCTCTGGCTGGCAATGGATTATCTTTATCACACTTCTGTGCATCATCTTTAATCTATCCTTGTCCTCCATTAGGTATGTATCCAATAACTGAATACAATATTCCAGATGTGGCCCCATTAGTGATCTATGCAGCGGTACTATAGTAGCACCTAACTAGTTTTGCTGGTAATCCCTCTCCCTATACAGACCGGCATTCTGCTATCCCTCCTCCATATCCTGTTGCAGTCAGCGTTTGCTTAGTTTTGATTACTGTTCCCATGTCTCACTCCTATTCCATTCTCTGTACTGGCATCCCATGCATGTAGTACACTGTTTCCAGATTTTTCTCTCCTTTGTGCATTACCTTACATATATTGACATTGGACTCAGACAATGGTAATAACTTTGTTGCACATTAATACAGGACCAACAGGGGGATGATAGAAAGCCTTTTTTAGAAGAGGTGTGGACTGAACAAGGACTCAGTACAGGGAAAGGACCACCAGAAGACTGAGGGAAGAATTATCAGAGAGGTACACATCAACATACAAAACATACGAAAACACCAGCAGAAACATGCTATGATGGTCTATCAAGTCTGCTCAAGTGTGCAACTCACAGTTTAATTTACTGCAGCTGCCCCCTCACCCATTTCCAGTCCCCCCATCTATCATCCCACACCACCTTCACCTTTCTTCTCAGCCTACCTTCAGCTTTGACCTTTCCTTTGACCCTGTCCCACCCTTTCTTAAAACTGCCCACAGTCTTCAATGAGATCACCTCCTCTGGCACTTTGTTCTACCTTGCTACCACCCTTTCTGTGAAACAGTATCTCCTCACTTCCCTCTTGAATCTTCTCCCCTGCAATTTTCAGACTATGTCCCCTCGTGATCACCCCCTTTAAGCTGAAAATGCTCTTTGTACTAACCTTAGTCATACCTTTTAAGTATTTGAAGGTTTCAATCCTATCCCCCATCTCCCTTCTGTCTTCTAGGGAATACATGTTGAGCTTCCTCAGTCTTTCCTCATAAGGTTTGTTCCCCAGACCTTGGATCATCTTTGTTGCCCTTCGCTACACCCCCTTCAGTAGTTTGACATCCTTTTTTTAATTATGGGAACATAACTGCACACAGTACTGCAAGTGTGGTCTCACCAGTGACCTGTACAATGGCAGGATGATGTCCTCTCTCCTTGTATTGATTCCTCCGGTGGTGCATCCAAGCATTTTGTTTGCTTTGGCTGCCATATTATGGCACTGCACAGAGTGTTTCATATCCCCTGTGACATGCACCCCTAGATCCTTTTCCTCATCTGAAATGGATACCTGCACTTCCCAAGCCAGTAGTTAGTCCTAGGGTTTCTGGCTTCCAGGTGCATGATCTTACACTTCTTAGTGTTGAACCCCAACTGCCATATGCCTTATCAGTGCTCAAGCTTTGCCGTGTCCTCTCTGAGTTCCTGCCTTCTTTCCTCACTGTCCACTCTCACACAGATCTTTGTGTCATCTGGGAATAGGCTGATTTTACTCTTGATCCCATCTGCTATGTCCCCGATAAAGATGTTAAATAACACTGGTCTGAGCACCAAGCCCTGTGGGACCCCGTTGGTTATAGGGCTAGGTTTCAATAGTTCCACCCCTACAATTACCCTCTGCTATCTGTCCTGCAGCCAGATCCTGACCCACCCCACCAATTTCTTCCTAGCTCCTAGATTTCTCAGTTTACTGAATATTATTCCATGTGGCACTGAGTCGAAGACCTTGCTGAAGTCCAGATATAGGACATCCACTGCATGGCCCCTGTCGAGTGACCTTGTGACCCAATTGAAAAAGTCAATTAGGCTGGTCTGGCAGAATCTCCCTGAGACAAACCCATGCTGCCTTCTGTCCTGGAGACCATTTGCTTCCAGAAAGATCACTAGTCTCTCCTTTAGAATGGTCTCCATTAACTTCCATATAATAGAGGTAAGGCTGACTGGTCTTCAGTTACCTTGCTTGTCCCTGGGTCCACTCTTGTGGAGGGGCACCACATGCATTATTCTACAATCCTGGGGCATGCACCCCATCCCCAATGAGGTGTTGAACAGGTCCACCAGAGGGTCTGCCAGGACCTCCACCAATTCTCTCAGGACTCTTGGATGCACTCTGTCTGGTCGTGGAGCCTTATCCAACCACAGGGCCTTAAGGCCCTCAAAAATCTGTCCTCTGGGATTTCACCATCAGTTACCCCTGCTCCCCTCTTTGCCACCCTATTTTCCTCTTTGGCATATGCCCATCCTTTTCCTGGATGAACACTGAGAAGAAGTACTTATTAAGTGCCTCCGCCTGATCCACCCCACTTTCTGCCCATCCTCCTTCCCTCTTAATCTTGACAATCCCATCCTTACAGCTTCTTTTCTCTCTGATGTACCTGAAGAAATCCTTTTTCCCTTCTCTGATCCCTTGTACCAGTCTCAGCTCCCTTGTAGCCTTAGCTGCCCTGACCACTCTACTCATCTCTCTGGATTTCCTTGAGAACTCCTCACTGTCTGCCTCTCGCATAGTTCTCTTACACCTACTGAAGGCTGCTCTCTTCTCCCTCAGTTTCTCTGCTACCTCTAAGCCAGCTCAGTCTTTTGGTCCTGGAATTCTTACTCTGGGTCTTTGCACACTTGTTAGTGGCCTTCACCAGACCCGGCTTGATAATGGACCATTTCTGTTCAGCTTCCATCTCTGGGCAGATCTTGGCAAGATGTCCTACTAGGATGTTGTCCATCCTACCAATGTCTGCTCTTCTGAAGTCAATCACCCTTGTCTTGGTCCTGACTGCTTCCTTGCCCAAACTGAAGAAGAACCATACTGTGTGGTGGCCGCTACCTGCTAAGGGGTCCTCCACCACTATGTCTTGGATGTGTTCTCTGTCTGACAACATGAGGTCCAGTATGGTACCCTCCCTGGTTGGCTCCGTTACCCTGTGTACCAGGTAACCATCGTGAAAGGCCTCCAGAAGGACCAGTTCTCTGGCACTAAAGGTGGCTGTGGTGCTCCAGTCAAATTCAGGCAGATTGAAATCACTCAATATGACAGTGTTTCCCTTACTACTTAGCCTTCTAATTTGCTCCCCCAACTCCCTGTCAATGTCCTCATTCTGTGAGGGTGGTCTGTACACCACCTCAGTCTAACCTTCCTCCCTTTAGAGTTCAGAAGCTGTACACATAAAGCTTCAATCTTGCCCTTCTCTCCTTCCTCCCTGGTGCATAATATCCCCTCCTTTACATATATTGCCACCCTTCCCCCTCTCCCCTTCTCTCTGTCTTTCCAGTACAACCAGTACTCAGGGATCATAAGATCCCAGTCATGATTCTGGGTGGCCCAGGTTTCCATGATGGCCGCTTTGTCTACCTCTCTCTCTCTCTGCCATCAGTGCCTCAAGCTCCATCATCTTGTTAGCCAGACTCCTTGCATTCAAGGATATCACCTTCAAACATGACCCCTGCCCCCCTTCCCCCTCCCAATCCTCTGCACCCCCCCTTTTGAATTACCTTTACTCTCCTCCTGACTTACTGGTGGAGGGGGCCTTTCTGACTCCCTCATCTGGTTGCTCTGATTGGAGCGCACCTTATCACCCCACCCCACCCCACCTTCCTTAGTTTAAATTAATTTTAGTAAATATTTATTCCTCCAGTTTATGCTTCAGGACCCCTGTGCCCTCGTTACTTAAATGCATCCTATCTGGTGCATTCAGTTCCTTATTTTTCCATGTCCATACCCCTTGTTTTCACACCATTGCTCCAACCATTTGTTGAATTCCTTAATTCTTTGATTCCTAACAGTACTTGCTCTAGGAACTGGAAGAACCTCAGAAAATGCAACTGATCTTCCTGCCTCACTGCAGATTCTTCCAACCTCCTTGAATCTGTCCTGCACCTTTTCAGTCCTACACCCTTCCAGGTCGTTTGTAGCCAGGTGTACCATAATGTGAGTTTTTTCCCATTCCTTCCCCACACACTTAGATATAAAGTGCCCCACCCTCCCTGCCATTATGCCAGACATGCACTCCATCCATGTGTGGCTTTTCCTAGCACCCTTGCCTCCCCATCTCACAGTTTTCATTATCAAGTCTCCCAGTATGACAACCCTCTCTCCAAATGCCTGCCCTCATCCCATGTGTTGCCTTTTTTTCTGTCCACAGTTCAGAGACCCTCCTCTCCCTATTTCCTGTCTCCCCCATCTCCCTGCTTTTCCCCTGCATTATCCTCCCTTTGGTCTCCCCCCCTCTATGCTTCCTGCCCAGACTACCTCCTTCCCCTTTCCTATAACAACCCCAGCTGCTCACATCTACCTTTCATTGGGTCCTCTACCACCCCACTACCCAACTACCTCCCTTGCCACTGCTACACTTCAGTATCTCAGCTTCACTGCCTGCTACCCTAGTACCCCCCTTCCCACTGCTAGTGTCGATTACACTCAAGTGTTCCATGACCTACCCCCCTGCCATCTGTTCCTCCATTCTGGCCAGCAATGAGAACCTGTTCCTAGACTCTTCATGTCCTGAGCTTCTTCTGTTACTCTGCCCTGTATCTCCTTTCCGTGTTCTGGCTCCAGTCCCTTCCTTCCCCTGCCCCTGTTCTATACAACCTGCCACTTTCCAATCTGTGTTCCCCTAGCTCCTTGGGGTGTTGTTGTTCCTGGACTCATTGGCATCCTCACATGTTTTGTCCTATATCTACCTGTTGTGTTGTCTGGAGGAGCCATCATATGTTCCCTTAACCCCAGATGCTCTCCCCAACCTCTTCAACCTTCTCTCCCAGCTACAATCATAGCCACACTGCTTACTCCCTAAGTTGCCCATGTTGCCTACACACTGGACAGTACAGTTTGAGGAGAAGACCACAATATACAGAGGAACTTGATATAGATCAGTCATATCGCAGAGGTGTGGGGGGGGGAGGTGGAAGAAGAAGAAGAAGAGGAGGCAGGAGTAATAGGAGGCAAGTGCTGAGTATGTCTGAAACATAGAAACATAGAAACATAGAATTTGACGGCAGATAAGGACTGCTTGGCCCACCCAGTCTGCCCTTTTCCCTACCTAATGGATAAGCTGCAGATCCTAGTTAACCAGCAGCCTACTTCTTTCTGCCCCTACCCCCTAGAATTGCCTTATGGCTGTCCCATGCATGCTTGAATTCGGTCACTGTTTTTGACACCACAACCTCTTCCAGAAGGCCGTTCCATGCATCCACAACCCTCTTTGTGAAAAAATACTTCCTTACATTACCTCTGAGCCACCACCCCTCTATCTTCAAATTGTGCCCCCTTGTTGTTGCACACCTCTTTTTTTGAAAGATGCTACCCTCTTGGACTTTGTTGATTCCCTTGAGGTACTTGAAAGTTTCTATCATGTCCCCACCTCCCTCCTTTCCTCGAGGCTATACATATTAAGCTCCTTTAGTTTCTCTTCATATGTCTTCCGGTGCAGACCCTGCACCATTTTAGTTGCCCTCCTCTGGACTCCTTCCATCATCTCTATCTCCTTGCGGAGATTGGGTCTCCAGAACTGCACACAGTACTCCAGATGGGGTCTCACCAGCTGTCTGTACAGAGGGATAACAACTTCCTGTTTTCTACTGGTGATGCCTCTCCCTATGCATCCCAGTATCCCCAGCCCTCCTTACAGCCCTCTCACATTGCTTGCCCACCTTTAAGTCATCTGATATGACTACCCCCAGGTCCCTTTCCATTTTTGTTGTTGTTAGTATCTCACCCCCATTGTGTACTCTTCCCCTGGGTTTTGTTTCCCAGGTGCATTACCTTGCACTTCTTAGCATTAAATCTAAGCTGCCATACATTTGACCATTCCTCTAACCTTGCAAGTCCCTTCTCATCCTTTCCACCCCACCTTGTGCATCAACTCTGTTTCAGATCTTTGTGTCATCTGCAAAGAGACATACTTTTCCTTCCAGTCCGTCTGCAATGTAAACACAAAGACATTGAAGAGGACTGGTCCTAATATCTGAACCCTCGCGGCACCCACTATTAACCCCCTTTCTTCAGAGTGGACTCCATTTACTATTACCCTCTGTGTCCTATTCTCCACCAATTCTTACCCAGGCTATCATCTTGGGACCCACTCCCAGGCTGGCTAACTTGTATATTATTCTTTTGTGTGGGACTGAGTCAAATGCCTTGCTAAAGTCTAGGTAGGCCATGTCCACAGCCCCTCCCTGATCTACTACTTTGGTCACCCAGTCAAAGAAATCTATTAGATTTATCTGGCATGACCTTCCCGCTGTGAATCCATGCTGCCTTGGGTCCTGTGCACCTCTGGTCTCTAGGTACTCGACAATTCTTTCCTTCAGAAGTGATTCCATCATTTTCCCTATTACTGAGGTTAAACTAACTGGTCTATAGTTTCCCGCTTCTGCCCTGCTCCCACTTTTGTGAAGGAGAATCACATCGTCCCTCTTCCAGTCCTCAGGTACCACCCCATCCTCCCATGATTTGTTAAAGAGGGTAGTCAGTGGTGTCACTAGTTCTACCCTTAGTACTTTTAGAATTCTTGGATGAATCCCTTCAGGCCCCATGGCTTTGTCCACCTTCAGTTTTAAGAGTTCTTTCAAGACCCTTTCTTCTGTAAATGGGCTGGTATCAACTTCTGTATCCAGACTGTTTCTGTTGTTTGTTTTAGGTACCTCCCCCCTTCGTTTGTAAATACTGAGCAAAAATATTTGTTTAATATCTCTGCCTTTTCACAGTCACCCTCTGCCAACCCCCTCTCCCCTTTATTAAGCCTCACTATCCCTCCCTTAGTCTTCCTTCTCTCCCTGATGTACCTAAAAAAGGTTTTATCCCCCTTCTTAACTGAGTTGGCTATCTTTTCCTCAGTTTGGGTCTTTGCTGTTCTGACTGCCTTCCAGCTTCATTTTGCTTTAACTGATACACTTCTCTGTCCTGTTCCTTCTGTGATTCCTTGTACTTTCTAGAATGCTTTCTTTTCTCTTGAACCTTCCTGCCACCTCCTTTGAGAACCATAGTGGTTTCTTACATCATTTGTTTTGTTTATTTGCTTCACACAAGGCTTGTTACCTCTGTGATGGCAGTTTTATTATTCCCCATTGTTCTTCACCCTCCTTCCTGCCCATTTGCTAGTGCATTCCTTAGGCACTCACCCATTTAGCAAAGTCAGCCCTCCTGAAGTCCAGTACTTTTGCCTTTGTATGGCTTGACTCTATTGCTGTGTTTATTGTGAACCATACTGTTCGGTGGTTGCTAGTTCCCAGATGGCTACCTTCTACATCTGTGATCCTCTCTCCATCTCCATTTGAGGACCAGGTCTAAGATTGCTCCCTCTCGAGTGGGTTCCAATACTAGTTGTCTAAGGCATGCCCCCTGTAGGGCATCTAGAATAACCCCACTCTTAGAAGTGGCTGCTGCAACTGCACTCCAGTTAACATCTGGCATATTCAGATCACCCATCAGCAATATCTCCCCTTTATCTGCCATTCTAAGTATACTTTCTATCATTTCCTTGTCCATTTCCTCCCCCTGAGAGGGGATCTGTATACAACCCCTGTGCAGATTGTGGTGCCATTGCCTGCCTCCAAATTGACCCACAGTGCTTCTTCTCCTCCCTGTTTACCCTTTTGTTCTGTTGCTTTGATTTCTTCTCTTTTGTAGAGAGCTACTCCTCCTCCTCTTTTACCCTCCCTGTCCCTCCTATAGATAGTGTATCCTGGTATGTTTACATCCCAGTCATGGTTCTGTGTGTACCATGTTTCTGTGACTGCCATGATATCCAGATCTTCCTCCTCCATCAAGGCCACTAATTCAGGAAGCTTGTTACTCAGACTACGGACATTGGTACTCATTGCTCTCCATTTTTTGATGGCTTTACCTTCTGTTGCAGCATCCCCCACTGACCTTTCTACCTTGGTCTTTTTCTCATTTAGTACCCTGTTTTGTAGGGGGAGGCTGGGATTTTCCTGCTGCTTATCAGTGCCCCCCCTTGACTAGTTTAAAGGCTTGCCAATAAAGCATTTAAACCGATTGCCCAAAAAACTTGTTCCCTTCCTGGACAGATGCAGACCATCCTGCCAGTATAGGCTGGTGTCCTTCCAGCTGGAACCCCAGTCCCCAATGAAGCCAAACCCCTGTGCTACTCACCATTTTTGCAACCATTTGTTAAACTGCATGGTGCAAAGTACCCTCGCCTCCCCCATGCCTTTGACAGGCAGCACCTCTGAGAAGGATACTGTGTGTGCTACTTGTCTTAAGCCCCTCCCCAACTCTACAAAGTCCTTCTGCACTGCTCTAATCTCATGATGAGCTAAGTCATTGTCCCTAGGTGGACAATGACATCCAGCTCAGACTCCTGTGCAACTGTTCTCGTGATCCTAAGGATGTGCTTCCTGTCCCTCCAAGCCATGGCACCAGGCAGGCACCTTACTTCAGTTTTCCCTGCTCCCCCCAGTTCTAGCCCCCTAATAATTGAGTCCTCCACCAGGAGCTTCTTTCTTTCCCTGTGGTGCCCTTTGCCTCCTTCCTGAGGGCCTCCCTTGTGACAGTTGTCTGTACCATCTTTAGTCTCCTCTGTGGGTGCATCCATAGGGGAACTATGCTCCCCCAGAATAGTGTATGAATATAGATTCATGATGCATGTATACTCCCTGTAAGGGTTAAGTCCCATAGAAATGGAAGTACAAAAAGGACTTTCATACTCACCATATAGGGATCTAAATACCTTAGAGTTGGAAGTAGATCATCAGAATTTTTTTTAGGTGACTATGACTGGTAGACTTCTTTTTGGAAAAGGAAAACAGTAGTGATAAAAGACAAATGGCTATAAAGACAGCTCTAAGAATTAAATATAAATTTACTCAACCAGTAGGACAATCACACTGTATTGAAATGTGCATATAATAAAAGAAGATTTACAAAAAATACTGGGCAAAAGTAATTGAAACACCCACATTCACTACAGTTTGACACAACAACAAAGGACAGCATTAGATAACCTACGGAGGTATACATGTATGATAATCATATCCTTGGACAAAGGGGGTAGGATAGCAGTTTGGGATTATAAGATGTACCAACATTAATGTCTACAATAATTACAAAATCAGACTACATACAGGAGATTAGACAAGGATAATGCAAAGGAAATTATTGTGATAACTGGCAACTTATTGGACCAGGGAGTCAAACATAAAGGTGTGTTTACACTACCGAATCTGCACCATTGGCAGCAGTGCAGATGAGTTATACTGGTGCAAATCCAGCAGTGTAAACATCTGCTAGAGCATTGCAAGCTACTCCATTGAGGTGCAGAGTATTCCATATTTTGGTGGAAATGCATGTTGGTACAGGCATTTTCAGCTACTGTGTAAACATGTTGCTCTGCTTGCACCAATGCAGCCCCATGGCATCAGTTTGCCACTACTGGCTGATAAACAGGTAGCCTGAATCTGGCAGAAATGCCTTTAAACACAGGAAGTCTTCCTGCAATGATGCATACTTGTTAGTGTGTGAACATTGGTAGGCAAAGTTTTCAGAGAAGTGGTGGCCGAGCAGTGCAGAAGGAAGTGCACCAGCAGCATATGTATGTAAATGCACCTTGTGGAGAGGTTGTGGGATAACAGATGGCCCAGACACAGAACTTCAGGTTCAACACACAATCTCTGTGAGACATTTATTTAAAATATAGGGGATAACCTTAAGCAACAGCAGATCCCTTCCTCAATACATCAGTTTGTAGCAACAGTCTATGCATGTCCTTCCTCTGCACTTGGGCAGCACCTACTGACCCACTGGTCTACAGATCTATCTCTTCAGTGGAAATTAATTCATTCCCTATGTTGGTCGTGTGTGTTTGGGTGATGGGAGTCCAAAAAAGGAAAACCCCAACACAAGCTAAAGACAAAGAACCTCAATGCAGAAGTACTGAAGCAAGGGTTACCCCAAAGGGCATTGGCAGTAAAGCCAAGTTTCAAAGAAATACAAAATCACACATACCCCCATAATGTAAAGCATCATGGGATGTATATGCAAATCACCATGACATTTTAGGCTGGTTCAGCTTATATCAGGAAAGCATGGTGCCAAAGGGCCTCTCAAACAATCTGCAATTTACATGCAGTTTAACAACACAACAGTGGTTTTCTGATATCTCTAACCTCGTAACTTAATTCTATAACACAGTCACCTACTAACTTTTTCCTTTATCAAAAATACCTAGTGCCGTGGTATTTTCAACATTTAGAGGTTTCATACACATAACACATATACAGTAAATCAAGGTATCTTATAACATAGTGCTATTGCATACTAAATTCAACAATGAAGAACACAGCCTGTTGTTTTACATCAGCTTGGAGGTCACCACAAAAACATCCCTGTATGAGGACCTGAGAGAGAAAAGGAAAATTAAAGAGGACACTGTAGCATAGTCAAGAAAGAGGAGGGGTCACCCATAGGTGGCCAACGTTTTGGACTAGAAATTGTAAAGGATAGATTAGGCTAAGAAATAGAAGAACTGTTGCAACAGATTTAAGAAAAGGTCAGTCCTCAAGAGTGGCAGAACCTTCCTGTCACATATCCCCCACCTTAAGAGGGACGCAATTATTTCAGACTGCTTACCACCTTCCTGTCCCAGGAAGGGATGGACCTTCCACCCATCCATATTCAGAAACTCTATCTCAGGGTACCTATTAATGATAAACATTTCATCATAAACATAGTGAATATCATCATTCTTTACCCTGAGGCATTGACATATTTCTCAACAGAGACTAATGGTACCTTCCCTACACAATCTCCTTTTAGGGAAAGTCCATCTTATTTCATTGACATCAATTCCTACACCATTTCTAGACATGAAATCAGCAATTACATATTCTATCCCTGCCCTGTGGGACACAGTAAATTGATAGGGCTGAAGAGCTAAGTACAACCGCATTAGACAGGGATTTTTTCTCTCATTTTCTGCAACCATCAAAGGGGGTTATGATCAGTTACAACCTTAAATGCAGTCCTCCACAAGTAATATTTCAGAGCCTCAATAGCCCACTTCGGAGCTAAGCATTTTCTCTCTATGGTAGCATATCTTCTCTCCCTTTCATGTAGCTTTCTGCTGATATACGTGATCAGATGTTCTTCCCCATCTATTTTCTGAGATAAGACTGCCCCAATACCATTCTCTGATACATCAATCTGGACCTCAAACACTTGGTTAAAATCAGGGCTTTTCAGTACAGGAGCTCTATAGTTTTCATTTTTCATTTACTTTATTTTTATACTGGTAAGTCTGTGGGACAAGCCCATTTTCACAAATGACCAGTTTGTACAAAGACATACATACAAAATTTAAAACAATAACAAATTATAAATATACATTACACATAACATTTACAGTTTAAGTTTTCTAACAAAGTTTTTCTAAGTTTGAACTTGAAAGTAGACAATTGCTTTTGTCTTATAACATTTTTAGGAAGTTGATTATACATCTTAACAGTAGTAAAATTCAATGAATTTTGGCCAAAAGTTGTTTGGCAAAATGGAACCAAAAAGCCCTCCCTACTCTGTAATCTTGTGCAACCAGGTGTATTCCTTAGGAATAAACTAAGAATACTGTGTGGCAAAATACCTAGAAAAACCTTGTGCAGAATCAACAATGCCCTAAAATTAAATTACCCCTTTAAAGACAAACAACCTAATTGTTTATAGAGTGAACAGTGATGGGTTAACCTTGACTGACCAGATGCAAAATGTAGAACAGATTGATGTGTTACTTGGTATCTACACAAAACATTTTCAGAGGTAAATGAATATATTACAGACCCATAGTCCATCATAGATAATAATAAACTATGTGTAAGCAATAGTTTAACATCTACTGTAAGATTATCCCTAATTCGATAAAGAAACCCCAACCTTTTATGTACCCTACTAATTAACTCTGTTACATGAGAATCAAATGTTAAATGGCAATCAATTAATACTCCCCAGTATTTAAACTGCCTAACCTGTTCAATTGCATTACCCAAATTATCAATAATTTTTAATTCTTGATTCTGCACTCTCCTAGGATGGGAAAACATAATTGTCTTGTTTTTTATTGAATTTAATACCAATTTATATTTATTAAACTAATAATGAAGCAAACTAAAATCATGTTGTAAAGTATTCTGCAAAGACAAAAAATTTGAACCAAAACAAAACAAAACTGCATCATCTGCATACAACAATAACTCAGTCTTTTTAAAATTAACAGCTAAATAATTTACAAATAAAGAAAAAAAGCAAAGGGCCTAAAATGGAGCCCTGAGGGACTCACATTTCAGCAAAGAAGGTTCAGATAGTATTCCATTAATTAATGTCTTCTGATTCCTATTAACCAAATAGTCACTGAACCAAGAAATAACCCCATCTGACAACTTTAAAGTAGATAACTGTTTCAAAAGTACCTCACGATTCACTAGATCAAAAGCCTTGGTGAGGTCCTCAAAAGCCACTACAACAACATCTCCAGTATCTATTGCTCTAGTGACTTGACTAGTGAACCTCATCAAGGCTGTCTCCATGTTATGATTAGGCCTAAAACCATGTTGTGAGTCTGACCAAAGTTTGTATTTTATTAAATGCTCTGTTAACTGAACTGAAACTATTTTCTCTAATTTTTTAGAGGGGGCGAGCATAGAAATTGGACGATAGTTATTTGAATCCAGTCTTGATCCTGATTTATAAATTGGCTTTACCACTGCACTCTTCCACACATCAGGGAAGGTTCCATGACATAAATAATAATTAAACAATTTTGTCAACTGTCCGGCAACACTATTAATAACTATTTTCAATATCCTATAATCAAGATCATCAGATCTCTTATAAGGCCTAGGATCCATTTTAGAAACACACTCAATCATGTCTTTAGTTTGCAATAAACAGAAATAAAATTTTGGAATATTATCACCCCCATACATTCCATCACTACTTGATTGCAAGAATGCATCCAAATGGCTCCAGGAACTATCCATACTACCCACATCAGAACTATACCTATCCAAGTTAGTAAAGTGTAAATTAAAGGCTTCTGCCACAGTTTTAGGATTCATAATAATACTACTGCCTTTCTCCAATACACAGTTTTCACTCTCCTTAAGTTTACCCATTAACAGATTGCACTTGGATTCCCCTTAACTTCTGTAAATTTTCATTTAAAATAATCCTTCTTTGCTGCATGAATAGCTAATTGACATTTATTCCTAAGCTTTTCATAGAGTAATTGATGATCCAGTTGTTTAGTCCTTCTGTAGACTTTCCATGCATGATTTCTTTCCCTTATTAATTTCAGTAAATTAGAGGTGAGCCAAACATTACTATTTCCCTTGACCCTAATAGATCTAATCGGTATTAATGTGTCACAAATAAAAATAAAATAATGACAACATTTCTGATATGCTTCATTAATAACAATCATGTTATCCAAAAATGACCAATCAAGTAATTGTGATTCCTCAGAAAACCTTCGCTCATCTAAATCTTTGAGCCTTCTGTATTTTATAATCCTAGCTTCTTTTTTAAGAATGTTAATGGACCAATTAAAAAATACCAGACTGTGATCATTGATCCCATCAGGGAGAATTCCACATTTAACTATATGTGATGGAATATTTGTAATTACCCAATCAAGGGTTAATCAATACCATGTTTTGTAATTCACCCTGGTGGGGCCATCAATCAATTGTTGAAACCCAAGATCACTGACAGTTGTTCTAATCTCATGTTCAGCTGGAGACAACCAATTTAAATTAAAATCACCAACCAAAATAGTTTCCCTTATTGTTGATAAATTTTGAATATAATTGAAAAAAGCAGGAACCCCCTCCTTTGATTTATCTGGAGGAACATATACATTTATGATGGTCAAAACTTTTTTATCACTGATAGAAATGGAAATAGCAGTTGATTCAAACAATTTACTGTCAGGAATAATAGTTAATTCTTGTACCAGCAAATGATCATCCACATAAAACAGGCATTCCCCCCACCCCTTATACCTACCCTATCCTTCCTAAAAATAGAGTATCTTGGTAACAAAATTTCAGAATTAGTAATATTATCAGACAACCAAGTTTCAGTCAGAGCGACTACATCAAACTTGTTATACAGAACCCAGCATTCCAAAATTGTTTTTTGCTATTAAACTAGCTACATTTAGATGAACCATGTGAAGAGAAGATTTTAATGGGCTTTTAACTTCAATTGGTTCATCAATTAAAGGGCCCGGATTTGGATGTACTGTTCCTGAAAGCAGCAGTAATAACAAAACTAACTTCCTCGCTCTGTTTGAAAACATCAAACCTTTCTTATAAAACATTGGTGACTTATTAATAACCATAATTGAATGAACAGATGAGATAATCTCATAATTACAGTGAAAACAAAGCAGCAGTGAGATCATTTTTCCTGTGGTAAAGTGCCATTCTTGAACATTATCATCAAACTTAAAATTCTGCCAAATGAGCTATTTAAATAATTGAAGTACAAAAGCCCTTTGTAAAATTGTTTTGTAAAAACATAACGTTCTCCTTAGTATCAAATCATTTAAAACAGATGATTTACCATCATCAACTGTAAACAGTATCAGAAGTAAAATGACTAATTTCAAAATTAAACCCATATCCATCACCCTCCTAACTATCCTACACTAAGCCAAAACCAGAGTAGCTCTATTCAGAATTACCCACCTTAAACTATTAATATCACTACTAAATTCTGATAGCCGGCTGCTACCACCAGCCAGATACAGAAAAGGAGGATATTTAAGACTTTAGTTCACTTAGGGACAGAGAATCATTAAATATTATCTAACAGATTAAATTACATTTATACTTTACTTTCCAATGTGTAAAACTCATTGTGACCCCCTGTTGTCCAAATCTTTAAAATTTCTCTTCCGAGTGGCGCTTGCAGCACTCATGCTCGCGCATCCGCACTAGTGCAGTAGTAAAGCAAGGTCTTTATACACTGTCCTGCCCCTCCTCCTCCAGCATCAGCCACTCACTGAACAGCCCTCTCACAGCTGATTCAGGTTAGGAGAAATAGTCAATGTCCTGAGCAAGTTTATTTGCTGTAGGAGAAGCACTGGCACAGAGTAAAGGAACGTTCTTGCAGCTCTAGTTTAAAACAGACAACAGGGCTTCACAATGCAGAATAATTACTAGCGTACCTCTGATTTGGGAATGCAAGGTCTTTATATGCTGTCCTGCCCCTGTTCTTCCAGCATCAGCCACTCACTGAACAACCCTCTTACAGCTGATTCAGGTTGAGAGAAATAGTCAATGTCCCAAGCAAGTTTATTTGCTGTAGGAGAAGCACTGGCACAGAGTAAAGGAATGTTCTTGCAGTTCTAGTTTAAAACACACAACAGGGCTTCACAATGCAGAATAATTACTAGCATATCTCTGATTTGGGAACGCAAGGTCTTTATACAATGTCCTGCCCCATCTCCTCCAGCATCAGCCGCTCATTTAACAGCCCTCTCACAGCTGATTCAGGTTGGAAGAAATAGTCAATGTCCTGAGGAAGCTTATTTGCTGTAGGACAGGAGTTCTCACACCTTGTCATAGTGAGCCTCCCTCAAGCCACGGAAAAGATCTTGAGCCTTCCCCTAATATAGAAATAATTTTGGGCCTCCCCATAGTTAGAACAACTATCATACTTTGCACATTACAGGAAGAATACAATGAAGTGCATCTGAGTAGTTGAGTTTATTCTCATTTTATTGACACTATTATTCCCCCTCTCTATAACCCGCCTCCCCAGATCAGCCTACTCACTCCACACTTCTGAGTTTTGGCCCCATTTACCCCTCATTTCAATACCAACATGTGTCAGACTGTTTTCTTTGTCAGTTTTACCCTGCTCTTAAACACCTTCTCGGGGACCATTTTGCTCCCCTTCTGTCCTTGCTCCTAGTATCCCTCTGCTTGGCCATTGTTCTTGTGCTTTTCTGCAGTCAGTATAATGGGTCAATTGTTATCTTATTCCTATTCATTTGAATTATTTTGCATTTTGTTTTGCAGTTTCCAAGAATTGTATTTCCTCCATTCAGCTTTCCCCCATGTCATACCAGGAAACAAGTGTTTGTTGAGTATCTTTTCCTGGTAACCATTTTATATATAAATTTGCATGCCATTATTCACTTTCAGTTTGCTGCATCCTTTCACAGAAAGCATCCACAACTTGACATTTAAATATAGTACATTTTAAGGCTTGCTTGAGCCTCCCCTGGAACATGTTGGGGCCTCCCCTGGGAGGCTGGCCTCACCATTTGAGAAACCCCACTGTAGGAGAAGCACTGGCACAGAGTAAAGGAATATTCTTGCAGCTCTAGTTTAAAACAAACAACAGGGCTTCATAATGCAGAATAATTACTAGTGTACCTCTGATTTGGGAACGCGAGGTCTTTATACGCTGTCCTGACCCTCCTCCTCCTCCAGCATCATAGATACATAGACAGTGTCAGCAGATAAGGGCCTATGGCCCACTCAGTCTGCCCATTTGAGCTTGTAAGTTCAGTTTGTTTTCCTAGAAGTCTGTTGCCCCTTACCCCTGACCTCCAGAATTCCTTTATGTCTATCCCATGCATTCTTAAATCCCGTGATTGTTTCAGCCCCCACCACTTCCTCTGGCAGGGTGTTCCACTTGTCCACCACCCGTTCTGTGAAGAAATTCTTTCTCATGTTTCCTCTGAATCATCCTCCTCCAACTTCATCCCATGCCCTCTAGTCCTGGAACATCTTTTCACTTAAAATAGTGTTTTCTGCACCCTGTTCCTCCCTGTAAGATACTTGTATGTCTCTATCATATCCCCTCTCTCCTCCCTCTCCTCCAGGGAGTACATGTTCAGTTCCTTCAACCTGTCTTCATAGGACTTGTGATGCAATCCATGCACCATCTTTGTTGCCCTCCTCTGAACCTTCTCTACCCTGTCTATGTCCTTATGTAGGTATGGTCTCCAGAACTGTACACTGTACTCCAGGTAGGCCTCACTAGTGTCTTGTATAGCGGAATTATGACCTCCTTTTCCTGCTGGTGATGCCCTGCCTATACATCCCAGCATCCTATTTGCTTTACCTGCTGCCTTGTCACACTGTTTCCTACCTTGAGGTCATCAGAGATGATAACCCCAAGATCCCTTTCCTGCTTGGTGCATGCTATATCCTCACCCCCAACTGATATATTGTGCCAGGGTTTTTGTGCCCCATATGCATTATCTTGCACTTCTTTGAATTGAATTTCAACTGCCAAACTCCTGACCATTCTTCAAGTTTCTGCAGGTCACTTCTCATTCTGTCTACACCCTCTGGTATGTCTACTCTGTTACAGAGCTTCGTGTCATCAGCGAACAGTGAAATTCTGCCTTCTAGGTCCTCTGCAATGTCACTGATGAAGATGTTGAATAGGACCGTCCCAGCACTGATCCTGTGGTACCCCACTGGTCACTCTTCCCTCTGTGGAGTGACAGCCATTTACCACCACCCTCTGTGTCCTGCCACCCAGCAAGTTACCTACCCACCACACTACTGTCCTGCCCACACCCATATTCCCCAGTTTGTGTAATAGTCTTCTATTTAAAAGACAAAGAACCTCTGTGCGCAAACACTGAGGCAAGGGTTACCCCAAAGGGCATTTGGCTGGGAAGCCAAGTTTCAAGAAAATACAAAATCACACTGTGACATTGCACAGAACTTAAAAGGCAAAATTTTCTTGTTTGCTGATGACACAAAGCTTTGTAACAGAGTGGACATGCCGGAGGGTGTAGACAGAATGAGGAGGAACCTGCAGAAGCTTGAAGAATGGTCAACGGTTTGGCAGTTGAAATTTAATGCAGAAAAGTGCAAAATAATGTATATGGGGCACAAAAACCCTGGAATAACATATCAGTTGGGGATATAGCATGCACCAAGCAGGAAAGGGACCTTGGGATTATCATCTCTGATGACTTCAAGATAGGGAAACAGTGCAACAAGACAACAGGTAAAGCAAATAGGATGCTTGGATGCATAGGCAGGGGCATCACCAGCAGGAAAAGGAGGTCATAGTTCCACTATACAAGACACTAGTGAGGCCCCACTTAGAGTACAGTGTCCAGTTCTGAAGACCTTACCTACTTTAAGACACAGACAGGGTGGATAAGGTTCATAGGAGGGCAGCAAAGATGGTACATGGATTGCATCACAAGTCCTGTGAGGACAAACTGAAGGACTTGAATATGTACTCCCTGGAGGAGAGAATGGAGAGAGGGGATATGATAGAGACATACAAGTACCTTAGGGGAGGAAAAAGGTGCAGAAAAAATACTATTTTCCAGCAAGAAAGATGTTCTAGGACAAGAGGGCATGGGATGAAGATGGAGGGAGGGCGATTCAGAGGAAATGTGAGGAAGTATTCTTTCTTCACAGAAACAGCGGTGGACAAGTGGAATACTCTGCCTGAGGAAGTGGTGGGGGCTGAAACAGTCATGAGGTTTAAGAATGCATAGGATAGACATAAGGGGATCTTGTGGATCCCTGTGGAATGACACTGTGGAGTGACAGCCATTTACCACCACCCTCTGTGTCCTGCCACCCAGCCAGTTACTCATCCACCAAACTACTGTCCTGTCCACTCTCATATTCACCAATTTGTTTAACAGCCTTCTATGTGGCACAGTGTCAAAGGCCTTGCTGAAGTCCAGAAAGGCATATCCACTGTTCTCCCCTATCCACCTCTCTTGCCACCCAGTGAAAAATTAAATGAGGTTAGTCTAGCACAACAGTTCTCAAACTTTGTCATAGTGAGCCTCCCCTAAGCCATGGAAAAGATGTTGCACCTCCCCCAAAATACTGAAATATTTTTGAGCCTCCCCATAGAAAAATAGCCTACTTTTCACAGTACATCAGGAATAAATTGAAACCTCTTTGCATAGCTGGCTTTCATGTTATTAAGCTTATTGTAACCCCCCCCCAACAGGACAACCTACTTGCTCCAGTATTTTGACTCTCGAGCCAGTGTTACCCATTACTGCCATACCTTCATGGGTCAGACTGCTTTTTCTGTTTCCCCTCTTACTGGAATAACCTTCTTGCCGACCTTGCAGTTACATTTTGAATTGTATTCTCTCACTACCCTTCCCTGGGCACACCTGAAATAAGCCATGGCTCAGTGTACAGTACCTTCCCTGGTCACAGACTTGTGAATAAATACATAAATGCACCTACTATTATCCTCTTTCAGTTTGCCTTATCCCTTCACACAAAATCTATCAAGTTCAAAACTGAAATATAATACTTTTTCAAGACTTGCTTGAGCCTCCCCTGGAGCAGGTTGGGGCCTCCCCAGGGAGGCTGGCCTCACCATTTGAGAACCCCTGGTCTATCATGACCTCCCCCAGTGAAACCGTGATGCCTAGGGTCCTGTAATCCATTGGCAACCAGATGTTCCACCAATATCTCCTTCAGTAGTGTTTACATGATCTTCCCCACTACCAAGGGCAGGCTGACTGGTCTGTAGTTCCTTGCTTCATTTTTCTTCCCACTTTTGTATGAGGGGACTACATCTGCTATTCTCCAGTCTTTGGGTACCTCCTTTGTTTCCAGTGATTGGCTAAACAGGATTGCCAGAGGTCCAGCCACCACCTCTGTTAGTTCCTTTAGGACCCTGGGGTACACCCCATCTGGCCCTATTGCTTTATTGACTCTTATTCCTTCCAGTTCCTTTAGGACTCTTTCCCATGTAAAGGGACTTGTGTCCATTTCTGTGCTCTTCCCACCCCTTGTAATCTCTTCATGCCTGTTACCCTCCCCTTCCTCAGTAAAGACTATGTAGAAATAGCTGTTCAGTATGTCAACTTTACTGTTGTCATCCTCCCTTCCTTCTCCTTCAGTCTCACTATTCCTCCCTCCCTTCACCCTTCTTTTTTCACTTATGTACCTGTAAAAGGTTTTGTCTCCTCCAACCACTGATTCTGTGATGCATTCTTCTGTCTGAGCTTTGGCTTCCCTTACTGACCTCCCTTTGCTGCTTCTGGTACTTCTCCCTATCCCCTTCTTCCTGTGTCTTTTTGTATTGCATGAATGCAATCTTTTTGGCTTTCACTTTCTCTGCTACCTCCTTGGAAAACCATAGTGGTCTCCTCTTCCTTTTCCCCTTGCTAACCTGCTTAATGCATAATTCAATGTCCTGTGCAGCCAGTATAGTGTTATGCTTGTGCAACTGTGTTAGTTTGGTTTTGGCCATTCGCACTCTCTATTCCAGAGGAATTACCACTTTGTAGGGGTACAAAAGGCAAGGAACCCTTGGAGAGGGTTCCCCCCTAGAGGTGCCAGGGTACGATTCCTGTGGCTAAAGGTACCTTAGGAATCCCCCTAAGGAAAAAGTGCTGCCACTGGAGGAGGAGGGGAGGATGGTGGGGCAAAGAAAAAGTTCTTCACAATGAGGCTGAGAGGAACTGCTTATATAGCTCAGGAAGTGGAAGTGGCTGGCTGCTTGGCCATCAAACTCCAGGCACAGACTTTCCAATTCAATGTCCTGCACAGCTAGTATAGTATTGTGCTTGTGCAACTGTGTTAGTTTGGTTTTGGCCATTCACACTCTCTGTTCCAGAGGAATAACCACCCTGTAGGGGTACAAAAGGCAAGAGGTGCCCTAGAGGTGCCA
Source organism: Neoceratodus forsteri (assembly GCA_016271365.2). Taxonomy (NCBI): domain Eukaryota; kingdom Metazoa; phylum Chordata; order Ceratodontiformes; family Ceratodontidae; genus Neoceratodus; species Neoceratodus forsteri. The sequence goes on along the minus strand of CM028132.1, from coordinate 1,067,670,746 downwards.
CGGGACAATTCCCATGGCTAAAGGTACCTTAGGAATCCCCAAAAGAAATGTAGTACAATCATATCCCAAAGAAGAAGGTGACATGAAGCTCATGAGCAAGCAGTGACTGTGACATAAGAGCAGTGACTGTAACATAGTAGCAGAGAAGCATAGGCAGTTTGATAATGTAATGAGATGCTCAGTTTAATAACTAATGAAATGCCCAGGCTTGCATAGCATGATACTGATGGTTTACTTTGAGAATGAGGGGATTCTCTAAGGAGAAGGAGAAAGGCAGGACATCCTCCACCTCCATCCAACAGCGGAACCTACCTAAAGAAACTAGAGGACACTACTATGCTAACTAACAGTTATGACCTGAGGTAATGGAGGAGGGGAAAAAAAATGCTATGAGGAGGAAATCTCTGAGGATCCAAGGCCTAGGTCACCTTCCCTCCAGGCTTGGAATAGTTTATTTAGTGACAGCTCTGCAGCTGCAATTTGGAAAACCCAACTAAAGGGAGGTGGAAAATATTCCAATTTGAAGGAAGGCTCTCACTCAAACCCTCTAGCAGGAATGCCGTGGAAAGTTGCGAGAAAACTCTGCAACAATAGGTGCAGCCAAGGGGAGGAGGAGAGCAATGACTGCTGAGGCACTCACCTGGCCTACCTGCCCTAAACTCAAACCAGGTGAACCAGAGGCAGTCGTAGGGAGAATGTGGTGAAGGTGCATTTGCTAGGGAAACCACTTAAGTCAATGGCTAACCATTATAGTGGAACACTAGAGCCAAAGGAGATCATCGTAACCACCCTTCACTGCTAGTCTTAACTTCTACACCAGGAGCTGTTGTCACATAGCAGGCAGCTAAAGCCAAGCCCGGGTGAGAACATTCCCAGTTATGGGCCAGGTGAGAAGGATCCCGCCCCAAGTTGGACATGCTCAATATGTGGACTAAATGCAGAGTGAGACTGTCGGCTGCAGGAACCCTGCACCAGAATAGAATGGCTGACATGCCCCAGAAATTGACTGAGAGCTGAAAAGCTGGTGGGCTGACTGAGCACAGTGTGCTGAGATCATAATGAGCATTCAGTGCTTAGACCTTACAAGGTCAAATGCAGAATTGAGTGCAGCAGAATCCCAGAGGCTGAAGCCAAGGGGGATGGCAGTAGGCTTGAAGCAATGGTTTGAGTAAGCAATGAGCAACAACTGCGTAAGCAAGTGTGGATCTGCATGTAGGTCAGTAACAGAGTAGTAATAAATGGACCTGCACGTAGGTCTGCATAACATAAGAGCAATGCCCTTAACCTAGGGCTGTCGGTGGTTGATATCCGCTGCTTGCAGCTGGTGCAGAACGCGGCTGCAAGGCTGTTGACTGGTGCTTCAAGACCAGTCATGTTACGCCTGTGCTCCGCGGTCTGTGCTGGCTCTCGATTAAGTGGAGGATCACCTTTAAGGTTGCTTTGTTAACCTATAAGGCCCTACATGACCAGGGACCAAGCTACCTGAAAGATCTCCTTTGCCCGTACTGTCCCTCCTGTCCTCTCCGATCCACCAATGAGGGATTGCTAGAGGTACCCAGGGTAGGTTTGCAGACGTCGGGAGCAAGGGCATTCAGCTTTGCTGCTCCATCCCCGTGGAACTCTCTACCTCATTGGGTACGAGATTGCCCGACCATCCAGAGTTTTAAAACTACATTAAAAACTTAGCTTTTTGATCTGGCTTTTGGTAACTGAAGTGTTTTTATGTGGTTTCATATTTATTGGAATTTATATAATGTATGTAATTTTATTTTATTTGTTTTATTTTATTGTACAGGTGCCTTGGTTTTGGAAAGGCACCTTTTTATAAATAAAAAAATGATTGATTGATTGATTGAATGAAACAGCACTAAATAGTGGGGCAAGCCAGCCAGGCATTACAAAGCCAAATCAAGATGACAAACTCTAAGGATTTTCAGCAGCGAAGACAGGATTTAAAACAGAAATAATTAGCCACATGGGCCACGACCTCCCCCAAACACCTCCCAGTCTCCACCATAGGACAAACAAGGAAGTGATGGAAGGGCTGAGAACCACATGCAGATATTAAAGCTAGTTAATAGCCTTAGCAGGAGCTTTAGCTAACCTCAGAGTAGAAGAGCAGTGTATAAAGAGAATAACAAGATTGAACTGCATAGCAAGGCTCAGAGCTTGAAACAGGTGCACAAACATAGAAGCAGCATCTGTATTGAGTACACTGAGTTGCAAACTGCAATAAACATAAGATAAAGGAGGCACAATACTCTGAAAGCAGCTGTCACAGGCAGTGCAATGAACTGCAGCAATGAGGCAAGTAGAATGAGTTGAGCATGATTTAGCTGTGTAGCCAGGGTTCAATGTGAGCCAGAATCAGGTGAAAGCAATTAAGTATGCAACACAGAAAGCAGCTATGGCTGAGCTGAACATATAGCTAATGTTTGTAGTTGTATTGCAAGGAATGTGAGTGTTGTAACTGAAAGCAATTCAGAGTTGTGAGTAATTGAAAGCAAGTAGTATGAGCTCTGGAGTAGCACTATGCCAGGAGCTTAGAAACAAAGCCCCCCAAAAAACAAAACCAAAGACAGACAAATGCAGAAAACAGGGAACAAAGACAGAAGAAGCACGCACAGCCAAAGGCAAAATACAAATCACAAGCAGGGAAAAACACAGAAATCCAGCAGACAAGCAGGAGCAGAGGGGGGTGGGTAGGCCCCTACCAGCTCATAGGACAAACCGACAGGCCTTTGGCTGCAAAGAAAAAGTGCTTCACAAAGAGGCTGAGAGGAACTGTTTATATAGCTCAGGGAGTGGGAGTGGCTGGCTGCTTGCCCATTGAACTCCAGGCATAGCCTTTCCAATTGTGTTGCTCTTGTAATCCTTGTTTTAAATATTGTCCACTGTTCCTTTACCCCCTATTCCCTCCCCATTCCTATTAGTGCCTCTTTCAAGCATGTCCCCATTTCCCCCAAATCCACCCTCCTAATATACAGGATAAGTGTTTTTGTGTGATATGGTTCTGTACCTTCTGAGATTTCAAATCACAGTGACTGCTGGTCTGTGTTCCCCAGATGCTCCCCCACTGTTACCTCATCACACTGTCCCCATTTGTGAGCACAAGGTCCATTATTACCTTTTGCTGAGTTGATTCCATGACCAGTTGCTTAAGGAAACTACCGTGATGGGAGTCTGGGATAAATCTGCTCCTAATTGATGCTGCTGCTCGGAGGCTCCAGTCCACATCTGAAATACTGAGGTCTCCAACCAGCACCACCTCCCTCTTGTTCACCATCCTTTGCATGGCTAGTATTAACTCCCAATCTGTCTCTTCCTCCTGGGCTGATGGTCTGTAGACCACCCCATGTGGATGGCTGACTCCGTTTTCATTTCCAGGTAAACCCACAGTACCCCCCCTTTTGTTCCTCATGGATCTCTGTGGCCTTTATGCCATCTTTCACATAAAGTACCACTCCTCTTCCCTTCCTGCCTCCCCCGTCTCTTTTGAATATGTTGTAGCCAGGCATGGCTATCTCCCAGTCATGATTATCTATACACCACATCTCTGTAAATACAACAATGTCCAGATCTGACTGCGCCATGGCAGCCTTCAGATCCTCCATCTTGTTATTAAGGCTCCTGGCATTGTCACACATGGTTTTCCGTGATGTGACCTCCCTAGTCTGTTTTACTGTTCTTCTCCAGTCCCCTTCCTAATTGTCCTTTATCACTGGTAATCCCTGCTGTCTGCCTTTCTGCTGTATTGTGTTCTTGTTCTGCTTATCCTTTCCTTGGTTGCCTATCTCCATTTTTTGCACACTGCAATTTAGTGATATCTCCTTCTCCTGTTCTCTGATTCCACTATTATCTATGGGGGGGAGCAATTAGGTACCCTCCTTGCTAACCTGCCCCCCAGCTAGTTCTTATGCTTGCACATGTAGCATTTAAACTTTTCATTGAGTGCTTGGATTCCCTTCCAGGATGGATGCAGACCATCAGGCTTGAACAACCCCCCCATTCCTCCAGGTGGGTCCCAAGTCACCAATTAATCTGAACCCTTCCTCACAGCACTAGTTCTTCAACCATGTGTTAAAGTTCCTGGTGCATGCACCCCTACACTCGCACATTCCTCTCACAGGTAGAACTTCCAAGAAGGTGATGGATGTAGCTGCTTGCTTGAGACACCTCCCCAATTTTCTAAACTTTTCCTGAAGTTATTTAGGCTCCCCCATTTGGCCAGGTTATTAGTTCCTAGGTGAATAATAACATCTAGCTCTCCATCTCATCTTGCCTTCTCAGCAATCCCCAGGATCTTCCTCCCATCCCTCCATGCCATAGCACCTGATAGGCACCTCACCTCCCTGTCTTCCCCATCACATGTTCCTTGCTTGATCCCCATATGATGGGGTCCCCCATCATGATTTGCTTCCTCCTACTCTGGGGTCCACTGCTCCTCCCACTGAGGTCACCTCCATGGTTAACCTCCACATTCTTCCCTTCCACTTCTCTGGGTGCCTCTTCTGGTTGTCCCCATTTGCCAGTGCAGCAAATGAGTTCTGGTGTGGAATAGGATCTGGGATGTGCCTCTGCCTGAACCTCCTAACCCTACCTGAGCCCACCATTGTCCAAGTGCTCCTTAGTCTTGGCATCCTTTGAGGCAGTGGCATTGAACTGGGTGGTCTCTGGATGGGTACAAAGGTACTCTGAATTAGTTTACCTCCACTCTGGGTCTGGCTACCTTGTCCCACAGGCCAGAGAGATGCCTGCAGATAGGGCAGCACCTCAGCATCCAGAAGGTCTGCCTGAATATGGCTGCCCCACATCCACTTCATTGCACCACTCCCCACATTATTCTGCACTTATACAGCTATTACACTATTTGTATAACTACACTATTACATTATGTGTCTGTTAGCTATTACACTAGTTGTCTGTTTCTGAAGCCCTCCTTCTAGTTGCCGCTAGGTGTGTAGCTCTCCTTCTAGGTCCCTGTGTTTCTTTTTTTAGAAGTATTTTTACTTGATGTCAGTTTTTTTTTTATTATGTTATGGTAGCCCCTGAGTCAACTGCACTTCTACGTTACTGCAACTTGCTGTGCTGAGGGCAGGCTTACTCCTCCTTATGCCCCTCCCACTCCACAGCCTCTGCTATTCCCTGTGTATGGCTCGGATATTTAATTAACAGTGTGGTGAAGTGAGGGAAAAAATCTCCATAAGTAAGTAAAACAAGGAAATAACAGCCCCATTTAAATCACAGCAAAATAGGTTTTGAATTTTCAACAGTAAGTAAAAACAGCTAGGAAATAACAGCCCCACTTAAATCACACCAGAATGTGTTTCAGATTTTCAACAGCAAGTAAAAAGAGCAAGGGAATAACAGCCCCACTTAAATCACACCAAAATAGGTTTCACATTTTCAACATTAAGTAAGAACTGCAAGGAACTAACAGCGTCATTTAAATCACACCAGAATGTGTTTCAGATTTTCAACAGCAAGTAAAAAGAGCAAGGGAATAACAGCCCCACTTAAATCACACCAAAATAGGTTTCACATTTTCAACATTAAGTAGTAACTGCAAGGAAATAACAGCCCCACTTAAATCACACCAGAAGAGATTTAAAATTTTCAACAAGTAAAAACACCCAAGAAATAACAGCCCCACAAAAAGCATGCCAAAATAGGTTTGAAATTAGAAGAAATACTTAAACAACAAGGCCACATTCCTACAATTAATTTTGAACTGGAGTTCAGAAAAATATATTTTTTGTATCTCATAATCTACAGGGCAGAAAATGCATCGGAAACCACACATTATTACAAACTGACTGACAGAAATACCACCCTCCATAAACAGAGTCACCATGACCCATAACTAAAGGACAGCTTCCAGAAAGCTCAATTTATGAGATCCAGGAGGAACTGTAGAGAGGAGAGAGAATTCAACAGGGTCAAAGGTGAAATAGCAGTAGGGTTTCAATGAAGAGGATATAAACATAGGGAAATAAAAAGAACATCGGAGGAGGTAAGCCAATAGAGTAGAGAAAAGGTCCTGCAATGATCAGGAAAAAGTACATAAACAACAGAGTAGTCTTAACTCCATAGACAGTTTACAACAAGATAAGAGAAGATATATATAAACATTGGCACATTCTAAAGGAGGGGGGTCCATAAACTCAAGATTCAGTGAAAAAATGCTGTTCACATTAAAATAGAAATCCCACTATTAATGGCAGGCTTGTGAACACTTGACATCCTACACCTAACCCACAAGCTGACAACTGTTACTGGAACTTTTGCAAAAGGAATGCAAAATTGTGAAAGATGTGTGCAGGTGGATGCATCAGCAGAAAATAAGTCTTTGAATACTCAAACACCTATACGGCTTACAATATTAAGGATCACATCACATGCACTAGTAATCATGTCTTATTTAACTCCAGTGCCCCTGTGACAAATATTGCATTAGTAAAACTACTAGGAAACTAAAAAGGTGTATTAGTGAATATAAGAGCACAGTCAGGTGAAATATGAAAACTACTCAGCGGAATGCTACTTCCATGTAGTGGGACACTCAATACAGTACTACTTTGCAATAATGAATTAAATTGGAACCATAACATGAGTTCGTTATAGCTCCCCATTCATTACATCAAGGGATGCTGAAACAAACAGTGCACATTCTGTATAATGTACGTAGTAAAGCCATGTTGCAGTCATCTCCTTCCCCTGCCTCCTTCCAAAGCTCAAGAAAATAACATGACAAAAAGTGTAGTTTAGTACTGTAGTGCAGACATTTAAGAAATAAAACCGAATAAAAACAAATGAAAAAAATATTTTTTATTGGATTCCTGCCATGGCACCTTAGCCTACCAGTCTACAACCACACTACAGTGAGCTTCCCTCTAACCTGATTGTGAAGACCTCTTCTCTTCTCTTCTCTTCTCTTCTCTTCTCTTCTCTTCTCTTCTCTTCTCTTCTTCTTCTCTTCTCTTCTCTCTTGCCTTCTTTTCTGTTCTCTGACAGCAGCAGCTGTTGGTTTGTCAGACATCCCCTGCCTGTGCTGACAGGCCTTTCCCTCTATTCCCATAAGACCTCCCTGTCCATGCTGATGCCAATGTTCCATGACCCTAAACTTGCAAAGTCACTTGAACCACAGTGGCATAAGAAAGAGAGAGAGAGAGCATGGTCCCACACAGATTGGATTTGAAACTGAATGTGGGTGCTGCTCTGTATACTCTTATTATTACAATACTTACCAGCCAGTTGTAAACATAAATATTGTACTATATATAACTACTCATTTTCTGGCAAATCACAAGTTATCTATTGCTTTAGTTATTTGCAGACATATTGTGAGTGGAACTGGAGTACAGCTGAATATTTACCTAGTACAGTACAGTACTTTAAAACAGCAAGAGATATCAGGAGCCACAGGAGGCATTCAGTATTGCCAGGTTTGTAATGGCAAGGGAACCCTGTACCATCACTACTATTTTGGGCTCTTGATCATCTGAAATATCATTGCCAGAGGAGGTCAAATGGTATCTGGCCTTATTGAAAATAGAGGCATATTGGATCCAGGCATTAGACCAGTGAGTTGGTTTGAATGACGACATTAATCAGAACATTTTCTGGTAAACCGTTCTTGAAAGACTGTGTAATATAGATTTTTTAATTATTTGAAAATTGGAAAGCAGGACAGGAACACTGAGCCAAGGCTCATTTTTAGGTGTGACCTGGGGAAAGGGGAAGGGAATACAATAATAGTGCATACCCTGTAATAAAAAAATTGTATAAAGTGCAAACAGTGTACAGTTTAACATGGTACATGTGGGAAAACAATAAGAGGAGCCAAATGATAGCACTATGTGCATCTTTGATGTGCAAATAAAGTGAACCAGAACTGGTGCAAAAATGGTAGTTCAGTGGATGTTGGACATAGACTGATTCAGGCAGAGGTAGATCCCAGGAGGAGGCCCAAAAGCAGGGGTGAAATGGTATCCAGTAGGGGAGGGTCAGATAGAGGGCTGACAGGAGAAGGTGGGAGGAGTTTTAGGTGGTGCCTAAGAGAGACAGGGGAGGAGGGGAGATGAAGAGAGGAGGGAAGCAGGTTCCAGAGGGAGGGAAGGCATAGGAGAAGGTTGACTATCCAGTGGTTCTGTCATAATGGCAACTGCCAAACAGCGATCATCGTTAGAGCAAGTGTACATCGCCGAAAAGAAAAATGGTGATGCATACTCCCAGCAAGTAACACATTAACAAGGGTGCAAAGCATAAATTATATTTATGCAGGGGGCTGTACCATCCACACCCCCCCTTACCTAAGATTATCAACTCCAGGGGTTGCACGTCAGGGAAGGGGAGACACTTGTAAAGAAAAATCCCACTCATGAAAAACACAAAAAAGGCATACCTCTCCCCTGAACCCTTAACCTACTGCACTGTAGCCAGACACCCTCACCACCACACCACACAGCCAGCTCAGTAACACCATGCCGCACTATGTCCCACATCCTTTCTTTCTTATCCCTCCACTTCCAGGTGATGTTCTTTTCAGTATAACCACTCTTCTTTCTTTGATAACCCATATCCTCACTCTTCCTCCGTCATTACCCTTCCAGGGTAGCTCACATAACGGGCGCTGAAATTGAGTCTTAATATCTGAGTCACTCAATTTAGTCACCCATATCACAGAACACCCTGCCCAGCAGAGGAGTTGAGTTGGAGAAGGGAGAATGTGTGAGGATCCCTGGAGCAGAGGGAGTATGAAGCAAAGGGAATGGGTGAGAAGAGTGAGGTTAGGTAAGAGGGTAGGAAACCAAACCAGTATTTGAAGATGAAGGTGGTGCATTTGAACTAGTGACATGAAGGTAGTGGGAGGATGGATAGTGAGGAGTATAGGGAACAGTGGTGAGTTTAAGGGAGGGTGGTAGTAAACAGACAAAAGACATTACAGAGGGTATGCAGTCTGGCAAGGAAAGAGGTGGAGGTGGTGCCTAGACAACATTTGCATAGTCGAAGACCAGGTAAACAATTCTGGTAACCAGTTCCCAATGGACCTGGGGAGATCAGCAATCTTTATTGCAGTACAAGGCACCAATACTGGTGCAAAGCTTGCAATGTATGGCATTGATGTGTGGAGAGAAGTCAAGTATATTACCTAGCCACACACCAAGGTACTTTTTTTCCTTCTTGGTTGCTGCTTGGCTGGGGCCCCCTTGGTTATCTCACAACCATTCCCATCCTGCCTGAATTCCTCTCTGCCTTGAGGTCTTGTTCCTCAGACCCACCCATGACATACCTGTGTGGAATCCCCCCAGTCATGACCCCCAAGTAACTAAGGTTCTTCTGGAAGTTGGCCTTAAAATAGTTGAATTAGGGATGCTTGTATAATGTATGAGATATGAGATATGGATATGAAATGAAGACCACTTATTTTGATATAGGAGCATGGAATAAAACATGCACAAGATTGTATTATCTTTTGAAATAGAGATAATGAATATTCTTTTGGTCTGGTATAAAGGTATTGTTAGAAGAGGTTATCAAAAATAATACAAAGCAGCACTTCTACTCCTCTGACTTAAAATACCCCAGCCAAACCCATTTCTGCTCTAACCACTGGACCACTCTAGTGTATGTGAGAGAAGGGACAAGTGATTTAGCATTGTGTTTTCCACCTAACCCCCACCATACTGTATCTGGATGCTTTTATCTTTAGCATATACGTCTCTTGACATCCCTATAAGAAATGTTAACCAATTTAAGTTGATGCACTGCACACCCATTAAATGGGCTTCTTTCTTTAAGATTATTACTTCATAACATTTAAATAATCATAGATTAAACTGACAAAATTTTAGAACTCTTGAAAAAAGACAAATGAATATGGATAAAATTCCTGGTAGGGGGAGCAAACTGCTGCCAAATGAAATATGTTTGTCTGTGGACTGTAGTCCCCTGCCATGCACCACAGAACCATACACCCTGATAGTGCACCCTGTGTGTATTGAGTCAGCAAAGAGGGGGTGAGACACTCTCAGAGTAATGTTATTTGGACATCAATGCCTCCTCCTGCAATGCACCATATAAGGTGTGCAAGAGCGACCAGCCTGCCACTCCAATTGGTTTTGGAAGTCAGCGGCAGGCAGAGAAGCTAATTATAAATGGTGGAGTAAGAGTGTATCCAAACACTTAAAACACCAAGACCATGTTACAGTAACAAAGACACTTACTAGCCACAATTTTTTTACAAAAGACTGAACCCCTTCAGTAGAAATGTGTGTATTTGGCTTACCAGTGTCAAGAAGACTGTTAAATATTGTTTTTTTTTTTTTTTTAGTTTTTGTTGACAGGGTAAGTGCACTAGACAAATTCTGCCTATTTTCAGGCATGACCTGGGGAGGGGGATACAGATGAATGCCAACTGACTTTGAACCAGATTAAGCTGTTGAGATGGTAGATGAGGTAACTGTAGAAAAGTTTAGACAGCTTTACTTTTGCTTTGTTAAAAATATTATGACAGCCTGTAAATGCTCAGAACCTTTTATGACAGTTTTTTTCTGACAGATGACCCATTTTAGTGTTATCACAGATGTGAAAACATAGAGCATTTGCACACAATGTATCAGCAACAGCTAATCTGAACTCTGCAAAAATATATGATTATTAAATGAATTAATATCAATATAGAGCACAATAGTATCACCAGAATACAGGAGAAACAAAGAATAGAATGACTAGCATTATCTAATTTGATCACTAGATAATAGGTTATATAAATGTGTAGAGATGTTTTATCTTATTAGACAGGCAGACCATAATAGTACTCTTACAGAAGCCAAACATTTTGGAATTGTGCAGTACCTAAATGGTCCAAAAACATAAGAGATGTTTTAAGAGTTTGGATGCATATACAATATTACAGTTGAACCACACCAGGGAAATTGATAAGGTTGTATGGTGTATAACTACAAAAGATTTAAATGAATATTATTAAAAAAGATGCACACTACACTATATTTAACATGTGACCACAGTTGCAAGGGCCAGAAGGGGTGGACTCCCCAAATCATTGATCCATTTTTTTTAATAATGTGGCATGAAATAAACCTGAAGATTATTTAAATCTGCCTCACATATGGAGTGAGCCTTTTTTTTTCTTGCGTTGATTCACATGGACATAGTTTGCAAGGGCGTCTTCAATACTTAGACTGTCGAATAACTCCATAGTAGGTAGGAGGCAGCCTGGATGTTTTTTTTCTTTCCATGTACAACACCTTACAGATTTTGGTATTGGTTTTCACCTACTGTACAAGATGCAATACCACTTCTCGTGACTCCTCAGAGCATTCCTCATAATGTTTATCCTTTCTTCACTGTTGAGCCTCTAATAGTGCTACGTATAATCTGCAAACAGACTCATCTTGCCCATGATACCCCCTCCTATAAAAGATATACACTATAACAGGGTTTTTCCTAGGATCAAACCCTCTGGCACCCCACTAGTTACTACCTTGTCTTCAGAGAATTTACCATTTACTCTAAGACGACCCTCTGGGATCTATTCATCAGCCATATTGTGACTTACCCAGCTATTTCTTCCCAAATCTCCAGATCACGCATCCCCTTAATCAATCTCATACAGTATGTGTTACCAAGTCGATGACTTTGTTAAAATCTAGGTATAATACATAGACTGTCTGGGAATTGTCTCCATTATGTGTCATGATATTAAAAAGTCAATAAAATTAGTCTGACATTATTGATCATTAGTGTACTATTCTGGCTACCATCCTTCAAGCTCTTTTTTCTTAAGAATGTATTTATGTATGTATGTACAGTGAAGCCCACCAGGATGAAGCATAGTGCTGCAGAATTCTGCAATAGAGTTACTACGGTAAACAATGCAATTTCAATGGGAGTTAATCCCTTTTGTAATACAGTAAACCTGTGACATTGTGCTTTATCCTGGTGGGTTTAACTATATGTATGTATGTAAGTATGTATCTATATATCTAGTTAGACTTTATTTACCAGGTAGGTGCACTAGACCAGAACATTTGCCTATTTCCAGACAAGAACCCAGAGTTTACAACAATGGCAGTCATCGCAATAATACACAAATAACAAGAAAGCAGGGTTCAATATATATTGTCAGTAGGTATTGCAGAGAAATAAATAGAGCAAGGAAAGCAATACACAAGGTACACAATGTTGAGGTTATTATCCAAGATACAGAGCTATGTACAACAGTATAATTGCAATCAAAATAAGGGGATAGTTTATTTTCATTAATATGGTGTACAACCAATAAACAAAGGGACACAATTCCTAGCAGCCCAATGGCAAGTAAATAATCCTGGTTTAGAAGGGAGCAGTACTCTCTTTTGAATACTTGGCTGGAGGGACACTGATGGGCTGTGACTGGAATAGAGTTACAAGGTTTGGGGTCAGTGTAGACAAAGGACATTTCTGCAGTTTTGTCCTGCTTTCGGGTATGGTTAAGGAGCCAGGGACATTTCATCTTAGTGGACAGAATTCACTATCTGGTGTGAGTAGTATTGAAAGGGGCAAGGGGGATAAATTAGCCACAGCAGTATGAACCACACCATCCATGGTAAATTTGCACAAGGCTGGTGGATGAAGCCATCTTAGTTTGGGGTAAAGGTTGTAATGATGTGTGTATTTGTTCACGGCTGAGGTAAACCTCAGATGTTGTTATAGGCCATGTCCCATTTTTTGTAGAACAATTTTGGAGGCTGAGAAGTAGGCTGCCATCCTGTAGGTCAGTTTGTGGACCAGGATGCCCTGAGCACTGGCAATACATACTTTAGGAGTAAAGTTGTCTCTAATCTTGTAGAAAAACCCCAGTCTGGTATTCACAGCCTCACAAGCAGCACAGATATGATTTGAGAAGTTCAGCAAGGTGTCAAGAGTGACTCCCGGGTCATTAAATGAGGAGACTGTAGTAATCCAGGACCCATCTTTGCATGTTACTGCAAGAGGGGTATGGCTTATTTTTATCCTTGACGCTGAGTCAAAAAAGCATGGATTCGGTATTAGTAGTGTTCATTAGGAGCCTGTCTGAGAAGAACCATGCTTGTACTGATTAAAGGTGAGAGGAAAGTTGATAATTTATATCCAGGTTGTAGCGAGAGATTCTGAAGAGGATAATGTCACCAGCATATAGGATTAGAGTGCAGTGCCTAAGACTAGACTGGACTGAGTTTATATGTAGGAAGAAAAAAGAAGGGGCCCAGTAAGCAGTATTGAAGGTCCCCAACTGTGGCAGCAGCTGAGTCAGACAGGGTCTGGTCAAATTTAACCCACTGATACCTATTATCTAGGCACTTTTGAACCACGAGAGAGCAGTGGAGGAAATGCCCAAATCAGTTAGTTTCTAACTGAGTGGGGTGTGGTTGACCAAATCAAAGGCCTTAGTGAGGTCAGTAAAGACCCCACTAGTGAGCTCACCCCTACCCATGGCAGTGGAGAGGGGAAGGTTAGTGATAGGAGGGCAGTAGTGGTGTTGTCTTTCCTGAAACCATGTTGTGCAGGAGACAGGAGGTTATGATTCGTGAGGTATTCTATCACTTGGGAGGCAACCAACTTTTCAAGTAATTTGTGGAGTACTGGTAGTATCACGATTGGCCTATAGTTGCCAATGTTTGTATTGACATATTTCTTCTAAACTAGAACAAGATGTGTCATTTTCTAGATATCAGGGACCATGTGTGTTGTAAGTGACAGATTAAAGATTCTTGTGACTGGAAAGGCAAGTTCTTCAGTAGCAGTTTTTAATATTTTAGGTTATATTTCATCAGAGCCAGCATACTTAGATATAGGGATTTGCATAAGGAGTCTGCAAACCTTACCACAAGTAAAATCTTTGAAGTACAAAGGGGGTAACAGGGACAAGCATTGATGGTAGAATGGTCAGAGGAAGAGATGGGGGGAGGAGAAGGCCCCATGGGAGGCAGAAGGATGAGTGAAACTTTGACCGAAGGCATTAGATATGGTGACATGATTATTGCAGTTAGCTCAATTAATAATCAGTTCTTTGGGCATAAAATTGTGAGACTGGCAAGGACTTGCTTGATAGGTTTTCAGAAGTGACTTGAGTTACTGGCCAAGGCATCAAACAAGGATTTGAATTGAAGACTTTTACTATGTCAGATGGCCCTTTTGCATTCATTTCTGAGCCTTCTGTAGTTTGCAGAATTATTGGCACACTTGGCAGCTTAGTATGTTGACCAGCTGGCATCCCTTTGTTTAAATAAGGGCCAGCAGGGAGTGATCCAGCCATGTCATAACTTGGCTGCATACTTGCCTAGAGGTCAAGAGAGCATATTTGTTTTGGATATCTAGTAGGACATCATTGAAGACAAAGAGGGAAAGTTTTACATCATTAGTAGCCCACAGATGTGTCCAACCTGCACTTGCAACCTCCTGTTGCAGTTCTGAGGGGTCATGCTTCAATAAGTCTTAGAAATGTATAATTCTGGGGGGGGGGCTTTGGGGCCTTTGTCCTCCAGACACAAAAAATGAGGGAGTAGTCAGTATAGCATTGGGGAGGACACAAGAGCAAATAATTCTATCGGGTCTAGCAGTGAGTATCCATTTAATTAAGGTGGATATCTGACCAATATGTGCCCTTCTAGTGGGTTCTGAGATGAGCTGGTTGACCTGTAATTTACTAAGAGTAAGTTCAGCATTTTTAAATTTGCCACTAAGCCAATGGGAGGGCTTTGCCCATGATTCAATGTGGGGGAATTTGACTCCTCCCACAAGTCACATCAAAGTCAGCCTTTCCCAGCAACCATTGTCCAGAGTGTTTTCAAATGCCTGGACTGCTGCATGTTGCTGGCTGTGCTCTGCCCCCCCCCGGTTCTTCTCTCATCCCCCTTTTTCCTCTGCCCCGTCCCTCCAGCAGCTGCTGCTTTGGCTTCTCTATGCCCTCCCTTGCTTCATACATCTTGCCTTGCTCTCCTTCCTCCCTGATCTGTTCCAATTTTTTCCATTTCTCCCCTCTGCTGTGCTCCTGCATACCCCCGCTTGTATGGCTGTGTGCTGCTTGGAACTGCTGTTCAGTGTTCATCCCCTGGCCAGCTCCTTTGTTTGATCTCCCCTCCACTTTGTTCCACTTGTTCTCTGCACCCCCTCCCGGTACCTTGCTGCTCTGTTAGCTTCTGCTCTGCCCCTCATCATCCTGGCCTACTTCTCTTTTGGGGATTTCACCTCTTATTCCTGGCATCACCATTTTGTTCCAGGTTGTTTCCCATGCCATCTCTCTGTGTCACTCTCCAGTACTGTGTGCCTCACTCCCTCATAGCATTGCTCTTAGCTCTTGCTGTCAATACCGACTCCCTCTGTGTTCCATATTGATTCCTCATACTCTCCTACATTTAATGATGAATTCAAAAATCTACCAGGTAACGGAAGTCACAGAGGGATGATAAAGAACCAAAGATGTTTTTTAAAGCCATGAGCTGTAGGGTGCTCTGTAGTTATACTTGGACCATGGTTACTCGTTGTAACCTGGGGTTCCACTGTGGTTGACACCAGGACATCATTTATTCAGTTAGCTTTTTATTGATTCTTAATTTCTTCGCTAGGATGACTTGTAGCGGACCTTTGCTGTTGTGAGTTATTAATTGCCTGGATGTACAAGTTTCTTGTGGGGAAATGAAGTTTTATGCACAACAGAATCAGACACATTAATTGGGCTTACAAGCTAAAGTGTAAGGAACTGGATACAACAGCCTTTTCAGGGCACTTTTTTCTTTCTATCCATTCAGCCTGCCTTCCAGACAATCACATTCTATCCCTTTCCTCAGTAGCTCATTGTCCATTATAAGTCATACTCAGCAGTGGCTCTAGCCACAAATGGTTACCAGGACACAGCTGGGGCACAACAGATGGCAGCCAGGGCACTGATATATTGTCACTATGGAGGAAGCTCTGCACCATAAGGGGGCACCAACTGGGGCACAGCATTTTTTTACTGGGGCACGTGCCCTGGCAGGCCCTGGTGTAGAGCCACCACTGGTCATACTGTGCACCAACCAGACTTTCTATCTTACTATGCTTTTGTATATATAATTCCCAAAACACGACCCATCTCATCATTTACTGCCCCTTATGTCCTTCTTCAGCTCCTTTTTGCTTTTCTTTCCTTTCTCCTCATGCTCTTCATCCTTTACCCTGCCTCCATTTTCCCCTTCCTTGTCTTCCTAACCTGTTCCTCTTCATATCACTCTCCACAAACTCTAGACAGGAGTAATCATGCCCTCTCTCACGTGTATCAACTTATTCATTTATTTGCTTTTGTTTACCAGGTAAGCACACTAGACAACCAAGTGCTTATTTTCAAGTGCTACCCAGGAGGTTACAGAGATACATTCAGGCATAACAGGCAACAACAAGAGTAAGTATCAAATCAAATCAACTTTATTTTTATAGCGCCTTTCAAAACCAAGGTGCTGTACATAAAACCAAATACATCAAATATAAATAAAATTAAAACAGGCATTTAAAACAAATCATCCATAACTAGGGAAGGCTAAGTTAAATTAATATGTTTTTTAACTCAATTTTAAATCTACCAACGGTTGGGCATTCTCTTAACCGCGAAGTACAGAATTCCATAGGGTTGGAGCTGAAAAAGAGAAGGCATGAGAACCAGATGTCTTCAGTCGTAGCCTGGGAATATCCAGCAATCCCTCATCAGTGGATTGGAGAGGATGGGGGGCAGTAGGGTACCAGGAGATCTTGCAGGTAACCGGATACCTGATCAAGTAGGGCTTTAAAGGTTAGCAAGCCAACCTTAAGGGTGATCCGCCACTGAATAGGCAGCCAGTGCAGCTCACAGAGCACAGGCATAATATGACTGGTTCTAGAAGTCCCAGTCAGAAGCCTGGCTGCCATGTTCTGCACTGGCTGCAAGCGGCGGATATCAACCCCTGGTAGCCCTAGGTAGAGGGAGTTGCAGTAATCAAGACAGGTAGTGACAAAGGCATGGACCAGTGTTGGAAGATCATCCAGAAGAACCAGGTGTTTCACCCGGGTGATATTCCTCAGATGATGAAAAGAGGATTTGATGACAGCTGACACCTGAGATTTTAGGGTCAGACCATCATCAAAAATAACTCCCAGTTTACGTACCCGATCTGAGGTAGTGAGCGACATACCACCAAGTAACAAACCTGATGGTTGTCCAGCCCTCAAACCCACTCCGGATGACTTGGGTCCACTACCAGCACTTCAGTCTTATCTGGATTCAGTCTCAGCCAGCTGGAACTCATCCAGGATCTGATCTTAGTAAGGCAATTATTTAGCATGGAGAATGCATCTTTCTGTCCAGGCAGAAAGGACATATACAGCTGAGTATCATCTGCATAGCAATGAAAACTCAGACTGTATCGCCTGATGATATCTCCCAATGGCAGCATGTACAGTGTAAACAACATGGGGGCCAAAATGGAACCTCGCAGCACCCCACAAGGCAGGGAATGAGCACCAGAGGAATACATTCCAGTGACAACTCTCTGAAACCTGTCCGTGAGGTATGAATGGAACCATTTAAGGACTGTTACAGATAGCCCACAAAAAAGCCGCAGGTGCTCCAACAGCACACCATGGTTTACAGTGTCAGATGCTGCAGAGAGATCAAGAAGGACCAGGACGGTATGTGCCTTTCGATCTCTGGCCATTAGGCGGTCATTCAGTACCCAGACAAGAGCAGTCTCCGTGCTATGCTTCTTCCTAAAACCAGACTGGAGAGTATCATAGACATTATGAGTTGCAAGATGATCATCCAATTGCAGAGCAACCACCTTTTCAATAACCTTACCAACAAATGTCAGGTTAGAGATAGGCTCGTAATTAGCTAGACAGTCTGGATCCAAAGAGGTTTTTTTTAAGGAGTGGTCAAAAGACCGCCTCCATGAGGGGGTCAGGAAAGACCCCCCTCTCCAAAGATTTCCAGAAAATGTCAGCAAGGATTAGGCAGATAACATCTACACATCCCACTAAGAGGGGTGTAGGGCCTGGATCCAAACTACAGCTGGTTGGACGCAATGTTTGGATGATCTTCACAATGTCAGCAAACTCTGGCTGGCGGAAATCTGACCAGGCAGACTGAGTGCATGCCACTTCCAGTCGACCACTGCGATCCCTCATAGGAGAGGTCAGACCAATGCCAGACCTGATGCTGGCAACTTATCTGCAAAGAATCGTGTGAACACCTCACATCTCAGCTAAGAAAAAGCTTCTCTGTGCTGGAGACAGATTAGATTGCACAATTTGTAAACAGTCCGGAACAGCTGAGCCAGTCGATTCTATGCGGCAGAAATCTCCCTGGATAGGAATTCTGCCTTCTTACAGGTGATTTATGATTGATAGCCATCATAATGTGCCATCAACCTAAGCCTGTTAGCATCAAGGCTGTACCTCTGCCAGTCTATCTTCATCCATCAGCCAACTCGCCTCAACTCCTTCAAGGAACCATCAAACCAAGGGCTCCTTGGGCGAAGGGTGAGAGGCCGAACAAGAACAGGAGCAATCTGGTCCAGATCATCTTCTATGGCCTTATTATAGGCTATTATGAGACCATCTGGACTCATGCATTCACCCGACAAGCCCGATAGGTCATTAGGGTTAACCTCCCTTAAAGGGCGGTACTGAACCATCTCCATAGGGGCAGACCTATTGGGAGGGCCCTGAAGTTGAACCTTATGGTGTGATGGTCAGACCAACTTACTGGTTCCACCCCCAGATCAGCAATCTCCATACTCAAAAGAAAGATCAGATCCAACGTATAACCCCCACATGGGTTGAGAAGGTAACTACCTGTGTAAGGCCCAGCATTGTCATCAGCTGGAGGAGATTTTGACCAAAATGCAAGAGTTCATTGTCAACCCAGGCATTGAAGTCCCCCAGAACTATACATCTGGGGGACCTCAACACCATGTCGACGATGAAGTCTGCTATCTCCTGCAGGAATTCTCCTCCGTCTCCTGGTGGACGGTAGACAAGGAGAATCCCACAACCTACACCCTCTCCCAAGGATCTGGTACTTCCTAATGGCACATCCACAATGCCCAGCTCAGTTTTAAACATAATGGCCAGACCCCCATCCCTACGATCCAGCCTTGGACAGTGTATCACCGAGAACCCGTCTGGAGTTGCTGAGGCCAATACAGGGCCTGCATTTTCATCCATCCAGGTCTTGGTGATGCAAGCCAGATCAGTTGTTCCAACAAGATCAGCTATAATAGCTGTCTTGTTTTAGTAGATCTGGCATTGCATAACACCGTCAAGGTAGGATGAGCTGTTGGGGAAGACATTGGCACCTGCCCACTAACGTCGAAGCCCTTGGGTATGGGGACAAGACAAGGATATCCTCTGTCCTGACTCCTTTTCACCCAAGGGCATCTCCTGGATCCCACAATTCCAATCCACCCTCCACTTTCCTGTCCCCTACCAGGTCCAGATCCCCCCCTTCTTTTACACTTTCTAAGTATGCCCAAAGCACGGCACCTAAAATAGATGTTGGATGACAACGGGGGACATTCAAAATGACATAATTGCCTGTGCCTAGTGGGGCAATAATGCCCAACCATCACTAAACCTCCCCAACACATTATAATAAAAATCAATTAAACTAAAATCAAAAACCCACCCCAAATAAGATAAGTAAATCTAATCTTAATGACAGTGCTAAATTAAATACTTTCCACTCTCTCACAGAGTGTGGAGGGGGGTAATGAAAATAAAGTAAAATAATAAACATAAAATAAATAAACAAAACAAAGACCTACCCACTCTCCAATAACCAGAAAATTCACTCCTCCACTCTCTCTCACAGAATGAGGGGGGGAGGGGAGGTCAACAAATAAAACCCCACACAATGGGGGAAAACAAATACATACACATATAAAACAGCACAAAATACCAAAAATTAACACACATTTAAATCTAAAACAAAATAATAAAATAGAATACTAAAACAGCAAAAATCATTTGGTTTCTTAATTTGTTTATATGTCCTGTTTAGTCCAGCACTTTTTAGCTACAGGCAACTATAAAGCTCCTATTATCCATTGAAATAGATGAATGTGCCCGGGAGCTCGCACCTCCAGGGGACCATAAAACGCTGTTCAATTTGTTTCGCGGGCTCTCACCTCCACTTAAAAACCAACAAAGCCCTGATATGTTGCAAATAATCACAAATCCAAGGAAGCAGTCCAAAGTCAACTCTACAGCTAAAAACAGAATAATTCACTTTATAATCCAAGACCATTCCTCAATCTGCATGTACCACCACAGCCACTCCTCACACTGGCCGTGGACCACACAAGCTGAAGGGAATAAGACAGGGTGACGATAGAACCACCGTCCCACTTCATCACTCCACCGAATCTTCACCCCGGCAGATACAGTATCAGGGCTGAGCTGCAGTCCAGGCACTCAAGACGCCAAATCCATGGCCAAGATTTGACCAGCACTAGGAGAATCCCACCCAGCTCCCGAACCTCTGCCTAGATCAGCTCAACACCACGGCTGCCCACCAGCTACCACACAGCCAGACAGAAGTGCTTCAGAGATGGTCACCCAACAGCAGCAGCCCTACACCACACCACTAGGTTGGGGCCAGGAAAGAACTCCTCCCAAACAGTTCACCAGCATCTGCTGCCAAACCGGGTCACCACCAACTCCGCTCCTTCTTTTCCACCAGCACAGTCTTTCCACCAGCACAGTCTGACTAGCAGAAATGGGTCAATCTTCACTCCACCACCGGAACTAAACACCCTGCTTACAGCGCTCCCCTCAGCAACCAATTTCCTAAACACTCCAGGTAATGGTTACTATTTGCAGCTCGTAACTTCCAGAAAATAACAGCATATTTATTGTGTGCAGATACAGATGTCAACAAAAGAGTCCACAGCTTGATTTTTCATGAAGGACCAACCAGAAAAAATAAAGTCAGTAAAACTAAATAAACTAAATAAATGAACAATTAACATGATCGATTTAAAACAAAAATAAAGAAACAAATAAACTAGTTTAAAATAATCCTACTCCTACTCCTCACTACTGCTTATAGCCAGTCCAACACGGTGGCCATCTTTCAACCAAGGAAGTATAATAAGAGCAACATACAGAGCAAGGTCAAAGCATTAACAACATGGGCTAAACAAAACAAGTGGGATGAAGATAATAGCATTGCACACACAGAGCAGGCAATGAACATCAAAGTCAGATAACAGCACCATGGGGATAAGGATAGCAGGCACTTCATGGAGGTGCAAAAGGGGGATAAGAGAGGCCAGCGGCAACTGGAAAGTTAAAGCAGTAAAATAGTCAGCAAATGTTGATCAATAGAGACAGGGTGGGCCCAACGCATTCACTAGTAAACAGGATGAGGTGTCCCACCTACAGTTAGCAGCTGCATTAGGTGTCGACACATCCAAATGGAGTGGCAAGCCTTAAGGGGAGCATTAGGTGCAGAGGAAGGTAGTGGCCACTTTCAGGAAGCCCCAGAGGGAGGTTTTGAAGCAGAAATGGGAGGAGGAAGAGCGAGTGCTCGCGGGAAGGGAGTTGCATAACCTGGGGGCATGTGCAGTGAAGGTCTGGTCTCCCATTTGGGCATGTGTTATAAGAACCAGTAGGACATGGGAGTCACTGGATCTTAAGTGGTAAGAGGGGGTAGCGGGTAGGAGGGATATGGTGAGGGTAGAGGGGGTGGCAGTTCTGAGAACATTGTTGATGAAGTTACCTAGGATGAAGGTATGGTGCTTTTCCACTCAAGCCAAGTGTAGAGTGCACAGTGGTGAGTGAGGCGGGGAGCTGAGAAAGCAAAGCAACAAACACTATTGTACACTGTATCCCATTTGGAGAGACTTGTTTTTGTTGCATGGGCAAAGGCGACGAGTCCATAGCAGAGAGTGGGTAGGAGGTCCCCTCTGGCTAGGGCGAGATGAGTGACTGGGGAGAGGCAGCTTTTTGCTCTGTACACAAGGCCTAGTTTGCAATTTGGGGCCTTGCAAGCATTGCAAATGTGCAGAGTGAGGTCCAGTTGTGGGTCAAGTGTCACACCTAGGTACTTAACAGAGTCAGCAACTCGCAGTAGGGACCCATCAGCACATGAGATCATTAGTGGGGCAGAGACCGCTTTAGTCTTGGCGGTGCAGCCAAAGAGCATGGCTTGAGTTTTCTGCAGGTTGATAGTGAGCTTGTGGTCCATCAGCCAGGCTTGGATTAGGTTGAATCAGTGTTGAGCTTTGTGTTGATGACAGAGATGTCCGGGGAAGCTGGTCAGGATGACTAGGTCATCAGCATACAGAGTAAAATGCCCATGGGCCGGGACCAAGGGCAGCCCACTTATAAAGAGGGAAAATAGGAGGGGCCCTAGGACTGAGCCCTGAGGGACCCCACAGTTAACTGGAGAGGGCTTAGACAGGGCCTTGTTGAATTTGGTATACTGCTGTCTGCCAGTTAGGTAGTTACTGACCCAGGAAAGGGCAGAGGAGGAGAAGCCAACTGTCTGGAGAGAAGAGCACAGGAGTGCATGGTCAGCTTGGTTGAAGGCTTCCGAGAGAACCAAGAAATGGATCAGTCAGTTTGCCCTGGTCCACGGCAGACCTGATCTCAGAGGAGACAACAGCTGGGGCAGTGGAGGTACTGTGCCCTTTCCTGAAACCGTGTTGTGTGGGGGAGAGTAACTCGTAGGACTGCAAATAGTGGGTGACCTGTGTGGCAACAACCTTTCGAGAGATTGCTGATCGCTGACAGTATCACTATGGGACGATAGTTTTTGGGATCTTTGGGGTCACCTTTTGTTTGTGAACAGGGACAACCTTCGCCACTTTCCAGGTGTCCGAATGGTACCCAATATGAACAATATGTTGAAAATGTGTGTGATAGGCTGGGCAAGAATGAAAGCCCTAGGTTGAGAAGTTTGGGCTCAAGACAGTCAAATATGACACCAGTGCGCGGGTGAGAGACAAGCAAGGAGCTTCTGGGACTCTTTAACAGAGATGGCCCTGAGGTAGAAGAGAGATCGGGGTGGTTACCCCAGCGGAGAGAGAGTTCCTGTGTTTGGGAACGTGAGGCTGGTAGGGGAGAGCTGGCAGGTCAGTGAACAGGGAGTTGAGGGCATTGGCAATTGTAAGGGGATTGTTGCAATTAACCCCACCAATGTGCATGTTCGTGACCTAAGTTCTGGCAGACCCTCCAACCATGTTTTTGATGTTCTGCCAGAAGCTCCTCCAGACTTTTGGCAGAGAAGGGTAGGGCAGCTTGACAAAATTTGCTCTTGGCCGAGTGGATTGCTCTTTTATAGGAGTTCTTCATCTGTTTGTATTCAAGGAGGTCAGCGCTGGAGAGGGAGGCCTTATAGCATGCCCAGCACTTGTCACTTTGCTTCATGAGGGAGAAAAGACCACCATGAAGCCACTTGGTGACAGTGCCCCTCACTCTCCTTTTTGTGAGGGGCACATGCTTACTTTGTAGGGGGGTAAAGACAGCAAGAAAGTTGTCAAGGGCCACTGAGGGGTCTTTTGCAGTAGTGACCTGAGACCAGTCAGCTTGGTGCAGGTCTGCAAGGAAGTCTTCTACATTGAGTTTGGGGAAATCCCTCATCTGTATCACCTCGTGGGGAATTTTGGGCTAGAAGATGCCCCAGATACAGTAGATAGGAGAGTGATCTGAGATGGCATCAGGGAGAGTACCACAGGATACCATTATATCCGGGTGGTTGCTCAGCACCCAGTCAATGAGGGATTCCATGTTTCTGCAAAAGGAGATCCTTGTGGGCTCATTGATGAGTTGGCTGAGGGTGAGTCCAGTCAAAAGGGGCTCATATTGCTGAACGTTGCAGCCAACCCAATTGAGGTTGAAGTTGCCTAGGACTACCAGTTTGTTCGATCTAACCATGGGACTAAGACTGTCAAAGAGGGAGGAGAGCCCTTAGCATATCACTCTTGGGAGGGTTGTAGGCACAGACCAAGTGTACCTTTCTAGTGTTGCCAAGCAGTAGGAGAGCATGTAAGGCCTCAACGTGGTGGAGTGGGTGAGGAGTGTGCTCAATGACAGATACATTTAGGTGAGACGTGTAGTATAGGAACACCCAACCCCCTCTCTTTTTCCCTGTTCTGTTTAGCCTAATAATGTTGTAGCCTGGGAGGGCACATGCAGAGTCTGGGATATGGGGCTTCAGCCAGGTTTCTGAGACCCCCATAATATCAGGGTTATAATGAGCCACACAGGCTGTAAGCTCTGCTAGGTTGGGTAGTAAGCTTCTAATGTTCAGGTGCACCAGCTTCATGCCTTTGGCAGATAGCCAGGCAGGAAGAGACTTCAGACAGGGCTTGACAACCTGAGGTCCATGATTTTGGGCTGAGGCCCCAGCCAGACCATGAGGCCCAGCACAACCAGTCAGTGGTGACATCCTGAGTGGCAGCAAGGGGGAGGCCCAAAAGTGGATTAGGTCTGCGACAGTGCACAGGCAGCAGGCGTGGGGAGATATAGCACCGTACCCTAGATAAGTCCTCCTGGGGTTATGATACAGGGCCTGGTGGCTCAGGGAGGGGATTGGTGGGTAGCAGGTAACTTTGCACAGGACAGAATCACTGGAAAGAGGCCCAGCTCCAAATTCCTGAAGCACGACAGTATGCTGCCAAGACTCATGAGTTACTACACATGCAGAACATTACCTGGCCATGAGCCTTAAAACTACAGGACACAGATTCCAGACACTAGAATTTCCTTTTATAACCAGCCAGTAAATTACTTAAGACTCTAAAATTTCCTTATATAACCAGACAGTAAATTACTTAAATTGCTAGCTCTGGTATCAACAGGGAGAAGCAACACATGTATATATGTTAAGATACATTTAGTAAGTCAGTAGCCTGGCACTGGCCATCCAGATACTTAAGTAGAGATATATTCAGTAAGACAGTAGTCAGGCATTGAGCCAACCAGAGAGGAGACAATTCGACTTAGCTGTCATTTTCTGCCTCTTACTATTTGTCTGTGCCTAGTAGTCTGCTCTCCCGTTTTTTCATTTTCAACCATCACCAGCAGCATAGTAGAACATGTAGGGGACTGGTTTAGTTTGCAGCAACTCATGAAGCATGACTCACTCTCCAGTATTCACATATCCCCTTCACATCCATCAAACCTACTTGAAGCCTTATCCCCTCCTCAAGCACCATGTGCAACAGCGATCTTTGCCACAGCAGTTATTCGTTCTGGCTCCCTAACATGTCATCAGCTGTTCTATGCCTCAACTGTACTGCTTTTTCTCTTGCCTCACAATTTACATTTCCTTATGTACACTTCTGTTTCTTTCTCTCCTGAGCAATCAACTGACTTTCTTTTTAGCCTGCATCAGTCTTTAACAGCAGCCTACCAGATTCAGCTCACTAATTCATGCCACTCCGGGGCCTATGAGGTTATGCAAGATTCAAAGTTATTCCCAGAATTGGTAGTCAGCTTCAAAGTCTTCCAGCCATATTGAATTCATTTCTCATGTTGCAGTCAAGCAACTCATCCCTTCCCACAGCATGTTATTGACCTCCAGAGGTGCAAGTCTGCACTTTTATTTATTCAACTAAAAGTGAACCACTTCTCATGCTTCTTTCCTTACTCAGCATATACTGAACTCATCTCATCCACAAGCATCAAGTACCTCACCTCAGGGCCCGACTTTGTCCACCACAGGTGGGAGTCTGCATCTACAATTAACTCAGTGGTAAATCAAGCTCTTTTTCATTTACATTTCAGCAATTATTCAACCCATCAATTACAGGTGAAGCAGCTGCAGCCCACTAAAGCAGGAGTCTGCTTCTAGTTCTCATGATTATGCATCCAATGCAATTCTCATTTGCACTCAAGCAATCAACTTGCTACATCTCAGGGTTTGATTCATTCACCAAGTGATGCTGTCCACCTTCACAGTTTGCAGAACAGCTATTGGAAGGTTCCATCCTTGCAAATGTTCTACCAGACTCCGTCTCCCTACCTTGTACTTACATGAAGGTCATGAGCGTAGGCAGGGTACAATTTCATCCCCCAGAGATGAGAGTCTGCATTCTCCAGAAGGCTTGATTAGTCAGTTTGAACTCCATCTCTGTACCTCGTATATACATGGAGGTTATGAGCCTAGGCAGGGTCCCACTTAATCCACCAGTGAGGGAAGTCCTCCTTCTCCTGAGGCCTTAATTGAGCATTTCAGACTCTGTTCCCCTACCTCATACCTACATGGAGGTCACAAGTGTTGTAGGCAGGGTCTGACTTTGTACACCAGAGGTGAGTCTGCATCTTCACTGAGCCAGTATCATATTGCACTTACTTTTCAGTCTGACTCCAAGTATGCATTCAACTCTAATCATCAGACCTGATGCATCTCTAGAGGTGAAATCTGCACCTTTGATTATCAGCAACTATTGAACTCATGCTCTTTTCAATCAGTAATCTATTAATGTCATCACAGGGCTCTACTTCTTCCACCTAAGTGGGAATCTACTCTTTCATGCAATCGGCTTCCTTTCGCGAATTCGGTTCTATTCATATCATTAGAAAGTTTGACTGCATCCATCAGGAATTCATCCTTGTTTCCTTTATATCATGACATACTACTCCAATGAAGCTTCTACTGGAGGACCACCATTCTTTACTTATTCACTCCTTTTGAGTACTTATGCAACCACGTGAGCTGTTTTCATATTACCTGAGCCTGGCTACGTAGGAACACTTAATTCACCCCAGACTACTCGCCATTGCTTTCTCCTGCCTTCTCCAACAGTTTATGATGCCACATATTCATTGACTTTTCAAGCTCATAGCTTGGTTCAAAGCTTAACTAGCCTGTCTGTAGTTTGTTCTTTCAGCAGTTATCGTGATATGCATTGACATGTCTCATTATCAGAAAGTGTTCCATCCTGATCTATGTGGATCACTTCTTCCCTTTGTCCTGTATCTCAGTCTCCATGACTTATCCATTTCTTCCACTTCCAGCATACTTTTTGGTATCCTGATATCCATGTGATTCTAAAGCTTCATTCCTCACTTCCTGGACTTCATCAGCATTTCCTTAAATTGCACATATGCAAGCTACCTTGCTTCCATCTTCCTCCAAATACAGTGAACATTATCAACAGCTAAGCCGTTATCATCCATCCATCATAGGATTCATTTCTGCCATAACTAGCTAAACAGCTGTCCATCTCCCTACTAATTCCAGAAGTCACCTTCATCTACCTTCCACAACATGATGCGTATCGCTCCCTCAAATCATCGATTTAGCACTACCATAATTACCAAGTTACAATTGTAATACTTACTCCAAGTCAATGCTGTAATTAGTGATGTGCAAAAAAATGTTCCACAGGCAGAATTTGAGTGAAAATTGTACTTTCACTTCTGTGAAAGTGCAGAAATCATTTTGGCAACATTCGTGGAAATCCTGACATGAAAAAGCAGGCAATTCATATACAGCATTCATTACGCAGGTCAGTGAGTTACTGAACTGCTGTGGAACGAATGTATGAAACTCAAACAAATTGATTTTACTGGGGATTTTTCCTGCCATATACATTTGGGGGTTGTATGGATGTTAAATTATTTCAGAGGCCAAAACCCTCACTACATAACTCAAAAAGCGGGGGACTCAGTATATGTCCTTTCAAAAAGACTTTATTAAAATTCTTTTTTGAACCTGGCACACATAAAAAACTCTAAGTATAGGTACCAGGCTCCAGCTGATCCTTTTCAGAGCTCTTCATGGCTCAACTGCCTATGTCCTACGATTAACAATCAATTCTTTGTAGTTCAATTAACATTGGAACATAACTGCTCCTCAGTTTAACCACAATCAGGTATCAGGGGAAATTTCTGTGCCCACATGTCAGTGCAGGCACCTGGTTGCTGATATTTCAGAGTGGAAAGTCACTCCTTCAGAGCATTAGGAAGCTTATGTAACTTATTTGTTGTCTGTTTGTCCATTGTATCTGTATGACCTGGAACCTTTGTAAACGAGTCCCTGACTCAAAGGTATTAATCCCAATCTGAAATAAATAAATAAATAAACAGTTATCCAGTCTCTACCTACTTAAATATCCATTTGTTGGCATAGAGACCGGATACCATTTAAAAGCTGCAACTTAGTAATGCACTACATTAACCGTGTTTGAAACAGCATACATACCATGAATGTCAAATTATTCCTGCCAGCTGTGGTAGAGATTTTCATTAAAAAAAAACTCATATTAACCAGACAATATCACAGTTTGCATTGATTATTTATTGCATAAATTTAACCGGTAAACACATACATTAACTACAATACCTGAACTTGAGTGAAATCTACAAAGCACAATAATCTGATATAAACCCACTCAGAACCTCTACCATAAATTGCTCTGTGTGATCTGTTTCCACACTAGGTATTAATAATGCAACCCCAATAACACCATAAAATCATGTTAAATAAAAACAGATAAAACCAAGTGTTTTAAATACATGGCGAATACACAATAGGCAGACAACAGTACAAGTACCTCATCTTTTAATTATTATCATCATTTCACCTGTTGAACTCAAGAATAACTTTTTAAACTCCATCTAATTTAATAATACAATTTTTATGGTGATCACCAATAAAAAAAATCTTTCCTTCATAACAGCTTAGGCATTACATACATGGTGCCTTATTTTAAATGAACCATATTACAGGTATGAGAACTTTACTTTACAATTCTAATGATGTCCAGAATTTGGGTCTTAAGATCATCAAACTTTAGAGGTGATCACAACTTAATGTGGAAGAAAAACTTATTTTAGCCTAACCAAAGATTATCTGTCTGTCCTTGTGGTCAGTTAAAAAATGTTTTCCTTTACTTAGTATTGTTACATAATGCTTGTGTTTCAACAGGGCATACCTGCTCCACAATTTTCACACTAACTGGTAGAAAAACAGACCATGCACATGCGCAGCAGTACACACATCTGATTGCAGGCTTTGTTTGTTATAGACCGCATACCCTATCACCTCGAATACTCTTAAAGAGGCCTTTTAAAGGACTCCGATCAAAACTTAATTTTAAATTTTACATATAATTTTGAAACTCTGGACACACAGTATATGCTCTCAAATTCCAATAATACCAAATTCTGAAGCAGTCAAATTAAATCCAACACCCCACAACATAAACCAAAATATCTCGAATGTGTGCTGGGGGGAAAAGTGGGGAATTATGAAAACCACCAAGTCCCTCCACTATCCATGGGGACAGTAACCCCTGCAACCATGATCTTGACTGCTCCACAGTTAACAATCGATCAGGTTGCAGAGAAAGTCTTGTGCATGCCCTATAGCATGCACCTGATTGTTAACTTAGCTTTGTTGTACACTCCATACTCTATCACCTATTGCAGAGGCCTTTTGAACCACTCAAACTATAACTCAATTTTGTATTTTGTGTAAAATTTAGATGCTCTGAGCACACATTGAATGCTCTCAAATTCCAATTGTGCCAAATTCTGTACCAGTAAAAATAATATTTAAACCAGTACACTACAGCATAAGCTATGATAACCCAAATATGTGCTGGAGGGGATACAAAACATCTCCAGACCACTCCCTAACCCCGGGGGAAATGAACCCCTTCAATCACAAGGGTCTTCCTCTTTTAAAGATTATTTAGGATAAATATAGTTACTACAGACACACATATTGGCCGTACCGCTGGTATGCGCAAATGACATGTAAGGGTGTGTCACAGCTGCACACCACGCAACACAAGCGTGACCCGCAGAATTCATGAACAAGTGCAGCAGACTCCCGGGGGATGGGGTGGGCCAGTCCGAGGCATGCAGCAATGCGCAGGGGCAGGACATGCACCGCGCAAGCCACATGGAATGCCCTATGACTCTGCCATAAATGAACATGCAGAGACCATGGAGCATGCAGGCGGAGGCATGGGACATGGCACAGGCTGTGGAGGGGGCACAAGGCATCAGTCCCCCAACTTCACGGGTGTGCAAGTCACCCTGCTGGTGACAGAGGTCCGCCAGCACCACGATGTGCTGTTTGGCTGCCAGGCACTCAGCACACCATCTGAGATGATGGCAAGGATATGGCTCAATGTGCAGGTGGGCATCAATGCAGCTGGACCGGAGGCACGCACACTGTCAGCCATAAAGCACAAGTGGCATGACCTATGGATGCAGGTGAAGAGGAAGGTGAGCTGTGCATTCCAGGCAGTGTGCTACAGGCAGCGGCCCACCTACCCCTGGACCCACACTCACACCCATTGAGAAGCTGGTGGTGGACACGATACATGACATTGACACGGATGGGGAGTCTGGGGGCATCAATAGCATGCTATGGGTGAGTGACCAGAATATGCACCAGGGAGGTAGCACCGCAAAGGGGCATAGTCACGACCACTGACAGATGTCTCTCACCACCCACAGGGGCCAACGATGACAGTGAAGGTGTGGGACCAAGTGGGACTGGGGGCATCACCACCCCACAGCCAGGGGATGCAGGTATGTAGCAGCATGGCCATGGGACAGTGCACTTCACCCAACCACAGTGCAAGGGCACTAATCCATGTACCATTCCAGGTAGGCTGCACAGCCCAGATTCCATGGAGAGGAGCCAACATAGCCACCCACACCCATGCACGAACAGCAGAGTGATGTCTGGGCCTGGACGGTGGACCGGCAGCAGGAGGAGGGAGGTGATGGAGGACTGGATGGCGCAAGAGTTGGCAGTGGAGTAGGACCACACTGTGGCCAGGGTGCACAGGGGCATGGAGGAGAACAGCCAGCAGGACAATGCTGCCAACGTGCACCCCACGGGGCTGGGGGTAGACGCTGCACCGTCGGATGCACCAGTGCTAGACAGCACCACCTCTGGGGGTCCCCTGCCTGCATGCCACTGGCAGACATGCAGCAGTGGCCCAGCACTGGTGGCCTACTACCCAGACCTCCGATGGCTGGAGTGTGACTGGCTTCAGGCAATGTGTGACTGCACAGAGGTGGTGCACCAGCTGACAGGTGTCCTGGAGGCATCCATGCATGCACAGGATAGCCTGGCCAGGGGCATAACCGCAGGTGTGCAGGTACAGGTTTGCATGGCTGATGCCATCGCAGCAGGTGTGCATGCACAGGACAGACTCTCAGATGCAGTGGCAGCTGGCTCACACATATAGAAGCGGATAGCTGATGTGGTCCAAGCTATAGCCGCAGACCTGGCCATGCATCCACAGCCCTCACAGGACACCAGCATTCCACTGGCACCATCAGGTGACACACATCAGCTACAGCCACATAAGTGGAACCCACGCCCCATGCCACAGGCACAGTCTGATGCAAACAGCACAACGGGCCCCAGTGGCATGGCCCAACAAGCACTCCATGGACCGAGGCCACAGCACACCACACAGCCAATGCTCATGCCACGGGGGAGCAGGGGGACCAGCCATGGGCATGGACACAGAGCGACAGCATGGAAACCCATCACACAATAATGAGGCTGCAGCCAGTGATGGCAGGCACATGCCCTGCACACACACACCACACAGTGGCACACCACGTATACCACTGAGACACAATGCACCATCGGTTACGGCAGCACCACATGGGCCAGCACTGTACTGGCATAGCAATGGATGATGCACAGCAGGGGGAGTGCCCGTCGGCTACCCAAGGCCCACCACATGCACCATCAGGCATGGGCTGTGGTGGCATGATGCCCATCGGGCACCCCACAATGTGCTTGGAGTGGCTCAGACCAGTATTTCTCATCATCACCACCCTGTGCATTTGCTCGCTGTCCAAATGTGCCATGGGCCACATGATGCCTCATGGCCTGTGTCGCCATGCTGCCCATTGCATCCTGTCCCCTGGGTGGCACCCGATCACCTTCACCTGGTGGTGCTGGTCCCTATGGTGGCTGTGGTGGTCCCTCTCTATGGTCCTCTGGGTGGTCATCTGGGGGCTGTGGCACACTGCGTCGGATGCATATGTTGTGCAGCATTGCGCAGGTGAGGAGCATTCTGCATGCTGTTTCAGGTGCATGCATCATCATCATGCCACCTATATAGTTCAGGCACTGGGACCACATCTTCAGAAGTCCGATAGTGCATTCAAAGATGCCAAAGGCCCTCATATGGGTTGCATTGTATGCCTCCTTCGCAGGTGCTGGGGTGCAAGGTATGGTATCAGGAGCATTGTCCTCAGTGGGTATCCACTGTCACCTGTGTGGGGAGAAATAACACACGTTAGGCACATGGCACTGCACTGTCATGGATCTTTGTTGCAGGTAAGGGGGGTGCTCACCCAACGGCTACTCATATCCCTTGTCCTGCTGTTCCAGTTGGTGCCATAGTGCACTGTTGTTGTAGATGTATACGTCGTGGCATGATCCCAAGTACCATGCTACAATATTGATGATGATGCCCTTAGCATCGCACACCACCTGGCAGTTTATGCTGTGGAAAACCTTACGGTTTTGATATGCCTCCTCATTCATGCTTGGCATGAGTATGGGCTCGTGCGTACAGTCTGTGGCACTGACCATGTTTGTCATGCTATAGCTGCCCAGGAATCCTTCCTTGACAGCCCTGAACTCCCCCAGTGTCATGGAGAACATGATATGGCACTATCTGTGGCACACAAGGGCGTCAGTCACCTGGCACAGGGCTCTGGAGATGGAGGCCTGTCTCTTACCCAACACTTCCTCTGTCACCCTCTGGAAGGAGTCTGTGGCATAGTACTGCAAGGCAGACAGCACCTTCATCTCCCCAGACATGGCCCGGGATCACCCTGTGCATGGGTGTATGTTGTCCTCCACCAGTGCATAGACATACTGCAGTGTTTCGTGGTTGAGCATGTACCGACGCAGGAGGTCTGTGGCATGGAAGCTCCTGGCTATGAGCCATGGCCTGAATGTCTGTGGGCAGTGACGGTGACAGAGCCATCGGCCATGCTCTTCCATGGCATCCTCCAATAGTGCAATGTGTAGCAGTTCCCAAGGGCACATCGTATCGCCTCTGCCTGTTCCACATCTTGTGTCCACTCAGTGGCGTTGCACACATACGTGTGTGTCCTGTGGGGTGGCATGCTGCAAGTGCCCTTTGGGGTGGTACCTGGCCATGTGCTGTGGGCAGGACAGCCACCAGGGATGCCATAACTGCAGTGAGTGTCATTGTGGCTGCTGCACCACTGATGCCACAGGGCGACATGCATGGCAGGCTTGCTCTGCCACAGCACCTGTACTGCATTGCCAGAGATGTGTACCAGGATGGGGTGCTAACAGGGGCCATATGGGAGGTCATGGAGCAGAGACAGATGTGTGACTGGGTCAGGGTCCGCCATGTATGGGTCCACTGCTGAGGTGGGCATTCCGGACCATGACCTTCACTGACACTGCCTTTACGTTTCCACAGGGGACATGCTGGCATAATGCCATGCTGGTGCTGAAACTGCATGATGTGGGAGGGCTGGGACAGGCTATGGTGGTGATGCCAGGTCACAGACTTCCTCATGACATACCACTTAAGATGGACCTGTGGCAGAGTATGGACGACTTGGTGTACCAGGATGATGAGGGGGATCTGTGGGCCATCCGTTCCCCCTCACAGGTAGGTGCCATGTTCATGCGTGTGTGTGTATACCCCTGTATGTGTTGCAACATTGCATTTACACCCTGTCTGCATGTTCGTGTACTGACCCAGGTATCCTGTGTGTGCTTTTCTCATTGCAGCATAATCGTGGGCTCCTGAGGTGCCTGGTGCTGGAGGAGTGGACCTTCACCAACACCACCCCACTCCTCAAGGTGACACTGTCAACGAGCCCAGTGTGGACTACAGAGGACTTGTCAGACTGAGCTGGGGTTCTGTTTGCCCACCTTGTGTTGTGCCTGCTTTCATGCCCTGTTGTGTTGCCCTGTGTGGGTGATGTGCACCTATATGCACTAAAGGCCTTCGCCTGTACCACCCTCTGTGTGGCCTCTTCTTTGCCCCAGCACAGTGTGCAGTGGGGGTGGCGTGTGTGTTCTGTGTGAGTGTGCCAGTTCTGGCCTCTGTTTTTGGGCCCTGTGGGGCATGTTGCTTGTGCCTGGAGGTTGGCTGTGCTGGCTGTCTGGTGTTGGTTGTGCCTGGCTGGCAGTGTGCATGCTGTGCTTGGGCCTGCACTCCTGCCGAGGTGCCTCATGCATACACCACCTTCCCGGCACATGTCTTGCCATGCAGCTCGTGGCACGTGTTGCTTCATGCCTTGTCAGCTGTGTGCACTGTCATGAGCATGTCTGCCACGCACAACTGTTCATTGCGTATGACAGCCCTGCTCTCTGTAGGGTTCATGTGCCACCTTACGGCTGCTTTCCAGATGCGTACCACCTGTGCAGCTCTGTAGCATGCCTTTCTGATGTATGGTGTGTCATGAATGTACATACAGCTCGTCATGCGTATGGTGTGCATGGTCACACCCCCTGCATGGCTGCATAGTCACACATGTGTGCAGGTGCACACGGTGTGGGTGCGCATGTCACTATGTACAGTTTGTGCATCCTGTGTGGTGTTGGCCTACTTGCCTTCCGTGCTTATATGCCTCCACGGGGGACATGCGAGCCATGCGTAGTGGTGTGTTGCCTTTGTGAATGTGGCCCATTGTGTGTTCCTAATCAAACTCTACCAACGGGTGCACAGTACTACAAAAAAATTGGGTATGCCATTCAATGTTCTAAGGATGGTTAGAATACTGTATCAAATTCTTCACACAAGTCAATGTAGCAAAAAAAAAAAAAAAATCCCAGGGAATTTTCTAGTGCGTTAATAGTGAAACATTCACTTCTGCCCAAGCAAAACTCATTGTAATATTGACAAGCCAATGGGACAATGACAGGTACTGCACTCTCTAGTGCAGCCCCATTTAAATTATGAAACCACACTACTTACACTGTTTATAAACAGAAGATAATTTCCTATCTAAGGGAAGAGGTTTAAATGTAGCACACTACGTGATTTACTCAAAACCCACAGCTTGTCTTTTATAGGCTTTTTTTTTTTCCACATTATCTTTCACATTAAAAAAGCAGCATGTTTAATAATACATTTGGCAGCAACAGGTCACACTTCACAGAAGATATAAATGAAAACAATATGGGATGGACGTGTAGAGTATAATATATA
This sequence comes from Neoceratodus forsteri, assembly GCA_016271365.2. Lineage (NCBI taxonomy): Eukaryota > Metazoa > Chordata > Ceratodontiformes > Ceratodontidae > Neoceratodus > Neoceratodus forsteri. The sequence continues at coordinate 1,067,635,545 of CM028132.1, read as the reverse complement.
CACTTTTATGGAGTTGGGGGGGGCACGGTACACTGTATAGCAAATGAAGGAAAAGTTGGTTTATAGTACAACAGTGTATAGGAGGCATGCAGTACTTTGAACTGGGCGAAAGTTGTGAATTTCACTTAAGCAGTGCCACTAGACATTTGGAAGATTTCCGATTTTGCCAGAGGTGGAAGCCCACAAACTTCCGTGAAAGTTGTAAAATTTTATAGAAGTTCTGCTAAAGTGGAATTCATAACTTAACATAATGTATCTATGTATCAAGTATCCTAGCTTAGTCAATTACATCTCTGCTGAGTTCCAAATGAATTCCTGAATGGACTCTTACTCTGCTCTATGATACTATGTTTTGCTTCCTCAGAATCTGGCTAGAGTTCCTCATCCTGGAAAATTGCATTATCTATTTTGAGAGATCCTACTAATAACAAACAGATCATGCTCATCCTGTTATGGCCAAATTCAGGACTCTCAAATTCTAAGAATTCTGAACTCACATCTGCTTCTCAGTGATGCTACCGGCAGCTGTTTGCCCAACTTTGAGACTGCTTTTAAATAATCCAGCAGCCATCTCCTACAATCATTGAGCAATGAAAATAATTCCACAATCACACAAACCAGTTTCTGTGATCCAAGTCGTTCATACAAATCAATTATTATTATCACCATCCATGTCTGCTCCTGATACTAAAACTCATGAAAGATGGACACCTTCAAGCCATACCAATCAGTCTTAAAAACTTGAAAATTATATATTGTATAAGACATTATCTTCACTGACTGTTAATTTTCACTGTATTAACTAATTAAGTAATCAAGCAAAAATTAAACGCCAGTGAAATTTATATGTCAAACACAACCTTCCTTAAGTTACAATTTTGCCCTAGTTTGATGTGAAAGTTTCCACCACCAGTTCGGTGTTTTTCATTCTGGTTTACTTGCTCTTGCACTGCACCATTCCCATCCCTTTAGTCTGTTCCCCTGCTTTCCCATCAGGTGTAGTGTGGGTTCTAAAAAGGCTGAGGAGCAGGGGAGCTTTTTGGTCGCTGGGCAGTTCAAGTTTCTCTTTGACAGTCACAAAGTCACAAAATTAGAGACAATAACATTTTTAATGTAATGCAGGGTTGTCACCTCATTAGCCCAGTGACTCAGTGACTGTGTGAAATCCCAATCCTGAGGAAATCTGTAAACTGGGTTACACGCATGGGTTTTTTCCTTGTAGATCACGTGTGGGGGTAGATAACAACCTGCTAACATGCATGCCAACACCATGGAGACGTGCCTCTTGTCTCCAAGGTCTGCTACAGAGACCTGTTTTGAGCCAGTGGCCACTCGAACAGAGGCACCATGCTGACACCGGTCTCATCTAGATTTATAACTGGCTCTGCTGGGATTAGTTTCTGGGCCACGCAAGTTGCAACATGGGTCAAAAAGGATGCCTTTAAATGCTGAAAATCAGAGGGTGTCTTATGGGCTCTTTTAGTGCCTTTTCTTTTACTAAAGCCCATTCTGTTAAAAAACTGCCAAGCCCATTTCATGGATGATTCAACAGTACCACCATTTTCTTTCAGTAGGTGTGGGGCATCAGATTTAACAATCTCTTGGGCAACAGCGAGAAGCACACAGGCATTAAAAAAAGAACCCTTGCTTCTCAGTGTCTTCTAAAGCTTTGCTATAACACCCAACATTAGAAGGGTTGGTCTGCCTTGAGCTTTACATGACAAGGCAGGGGAGAGCTGAGAGGGGTCAGGATTTTTCTTAAGTTCTTCAATGTAATCCTTTCTGAATTTCCTGACAGTGCTCTCGTTAATTTTATTTTGAGCTTTCTGCCAATAATACCTGATGGCAAACATTATACCATGCTGAGTAACATAGTGTAATGTTTGAACCTCAGCTCTGGGGTGTAATATGTGTAAGTATTCGGCCTCTTCTTTTTGGCTGGTGGAGAGTTGGCAAGCTCCTTAGCAACCGCAGCAGCAACTTCGGTTCTACACCTGAGGTCTGAGCGAGCACTTCATGGTTAACATTGGACACCTCGAGTGGGTACAAGCTCTTCACAGCCTTAGGTTTCAGCCAAGATACATTTTTGTCAAGTATGGCACTAAACTCCAAACAGAAAAAATTCTGCCCAAAAGATATGAGGGACAAATGAGAGGCATTTATTTGAAATTAGTGGGTCAGAAGGTACCTTTTTGGCAATGCACTAATTCATTCTAATGCAAACAAGTCGGCGGGATTATGATTGCAAATTCTACTGGATGCAAATTCAATATCTTATACAGTATTTCTTTCTCCTCTTTGAATGCCCAGAGGATGGGCAGTTCAGTAGCCATGGATCCTCAGAGGATCCTCCACAGGGCTTTTCTCTTCTCCTGCACATTACTGTTCACTCTGTCTGAGAGTTGAAGGAGGTGAAACATTTTTGGGCATTCAGTTCCCTATTGCTGCCTAGCTCCTATACCAAGTATGGGAATGGAGAATGGCCAAATTTAAGTTCACATAAGCACTATTTTAATACACTATTCACCCTACGTTGAATGGGCAGGCTTTCTCAGTGATTCAATGTGGGGGAATTTAACTCCACCCACATGTCACATAAAACCCAACTTCTCTCAGCAGCTGTTGTCCAGAGCATTTTAAAATCCCTCCTTCCTCCCCATTTCCAACACTCTTTCTCCCCTTGGTGCTAGTCCTTCTATTCATTATCTCTGCCCAGCTCCTATACCAAGGGTGGGAATAGAGAAAGGTCAAATTTAAGTTCACACAAGCACTATCTCAATATACTAATCACCCAACATTGAATCAATGTTAAAATCCCCAATCAGTAGAAATTCATTATTTTGAACAGGTAGACCTACTGAGCTCATATGTAGGGGAAGGGCCTGTTGACTACTGGCTTGGGGGATGTACACAAAGAAAATATGAAGCTTTTTTGAGTTGCCTAGGAGAAGCATTTCATGACTAAATTCAAGTTGGGGACTAGAGGGGCAAATAATTTTAGGCAGTGACATGCAGGTGATCCATATAATAAATCAGATTTCCACCACCACTCTTAGATGTAAGATGGTCTGACTAAATGAAATAAGAATCCATTAAAGCACACAAGTTATCAGGAATGTGTGACTTAGGCTAGGTCTCAGTGATGCCAAGTAAATCTAGCATGTAGTGCTTGACCCAGTATATAATATCACTAAGAATTTTGTAAATGCTCTTTATGTTAATGTGAGCAGCTTTAAGCCCTCAACACATTGCCAGAATGTCGATGTTAGATTAGAGGAGGGTGGTGATGCAAGTCCAGCAGTAGTGGCCAGCTGGGGGCCAGGATTTGGTTCAGTCTCATCAGAAATCATGAGGAGGTAAACAGCTAGCAGTGTTGATAGAAAACATAGAAACATAGACTTTGACGGCAGATAAGGACTGCTTGGCCTCCTAGTCTGCCCAGTGTGACTGACTATCCTCTTTAACAATTGTCCCCAGAAGTTTCTCCACTACTTATATCAGGATCCTTGGTCTGAGCTTCCCAGATTTTTCCTGACACCTCCATTGTGTAAGGGAACCTCAATCAAATCAATCAATCAATCAATCAATCAAATCAATCATTTTTATTTATATTGTGCCTTATCCTAGGAACTCAAGGCATGACACACAAAACACAAATAACAAGATAAATAAACATCATAACTGAAACGACTATTGCAAAATGATAACAGAATCAAGAAAACACAACATTTAGCTAGGATCATAAAACTGTAAAGGAGAACAGTTGTTTTTAGGCATTTTTGAAGGCCTCAACAGAGGAAATATGATGCAACTGAGATAGAAAAAGCTTCCACAGCTAAAGAGCACCCCCAGCAATTGATCTGTCCCTAGAGGAGTTTGAATGGGCTCATTGGTCTTTGAGAAGTCTCCCCAGCTGAATGGAGGGGGTGATCTAGAGTACATGGGGACACAAGTTCTTTGATGTTGACAGGACCCAGCCTTTGCAAGGTTTTAAAAACCATCAAGCAACCCTTGAAGGTAATGTGCCATCTAAATGAAAACCAGTGCAAATCATACATCACAGGTGTGATATGATTAAAAATGGTTGAGCCTAGAGATGTGTGAAAAAAGAATTCCCCAACAGAATTTCTGTGAAAATCAGACTTTTGGTTCTGCAAAAGTTCAGAAATCAAATGGCTGATTTTCAAGGAAATTTGATGGCAGCCTACCATTACCATTTCCTTGGAGTCTTGTGGCCCCCCTCACTGATGGTCACTGATTGACACTCATATCAATCATAATTAAAACTAATTCCCTGGTGTCCAGTGCCCCACCCCGGGCCCTGCCAGAAATAGCAGTGAAATTATCTGGTGGCTAGTGGTCCTCCCCCACCCGATAACTCACCTGATAAAAAAATAAAATACTTCCCTCTATTCCTTGGTGGCTAGCAGTCCCTCCCCCACCCGATGACTCGCTCCATTAAAAAAAAAATACTTCCCTTGTGGCTAGCATCCATTCCCCCCATCTGAAGACTTGCTTCATATAAAAAAAAAATACTTCCCTTATGGCTAGCTGTGCCTCACCCCACCCACTTGACATGTCCACTGTAACCCTCCATCCTGATCCCCCATATAGTAATTTTGTAAACATATTTTCCCTGGTGGTCTAGTGAACTCCCTCCTTCCCTATCCCTGATCTCCAGTACGCGAAGTTATTCCCTGCTGGTCTAGTGGACCCTCTGACCCTCCCACTGGCAGCTAGTGTCCCACCACCCCACTACCCCCATCCTGAACCTAAGCCAATGACCAGCACAGCCCTCCTCTTGCCACCACAGTTGGCCACAGACTGAACTGTCACTGAGTGCATACTGTATACCGCACATGCTCACTGATTGAGTGCTCACTCTGAGCTGTCAATCAGTGATCGAGTACTCTACACAGTACATGTTCAGTGATAGCTTGGTCGGCAGCTAGCCATGGTGGAGAGAAGAGGTCTGTGCCTGTCGCTAGCTTGGGTTTGGGATGTGGGGAGCAGGGTGGTGGGACGCTACTTAGTTAAGACATTTCAAAAACAGACACCTCACTTCCCAACAGTGCACTCCAGCCAGCAGCCTGTATGCGAGTGCTTGCAACACCACACAGTGAACTATAGTCTAATTTTTACCAGCATTTTACTACTATTTAATAACAATGTCTAGACTATTGATTACAGAAGTTTAGTAGTGATTACAGACATTTAGGAATGTTGTAACAGAAAACATTATCAGTTAAAAAGGGCTTTTGACTGCTGTTAGACAGGGTACATCTCGTGCAGTACTAGGCGCAGATAACTTAGATCTTGAGGGCTGAAAATAGTTAGATCCCTGTCGGGGTAGCAGGTTACTCTCCCACTGCCTGTGTTCTGTAGCCTCCTAGCCCTCCAAGCACTCACTAATCCCAGACCCACCCAGGTGCCTTTGTCTTATCTATAACCTGCCCTGTTTCTTTTTCCACTTGAAATACCTCCCCTTAGACCAGCTGTACTTAACTCTCTTCTTTACTTCTCTCCTCAGAGTGCTCTGCAGTGCCCAGGAGACCCTCTTCCCAAGGTCTCTCTGTTGGAGCCCTCCACACCCTACCGTGACCAGCGCTCTATGCCAGCCACCAAACCAGGACCCCTGGAAAAGTAGCAAACTTCAGCTGAAGACAGCTGCCTCTCAGTCCCACCGCTAGAAAACCACAACCAGTGGTTTGTAAAGCTGCCCAGGCAGCAAAAACTCCACTCACCCCCCACCCGCCATCCCTATCTGGACACTTAGCTAAATAGTGAAGGTGTATCACATGGTCAAAATTTACTGTGTGCACAATTGGCCATGAGCACCTTATATCAAATGCTCACTTGGGGCACTAATGGCAGCTAATGATCACGCATTACAAAAACAGACTAGCAACAGGGCAAATGCAGCTAAAAATTAAAACCTGATAATCTGGCAAAAGAAGCTACCAGTCCAAGGGAAAGGAATTTACATACTGCTAACCAGCAGGGACAATAAAAAAAAAAAACAGAGTGCAACCAATACACACCAAAGTGGGCCAGAGGCAGAATATCTTATTTCAATGATGGCAAGTGGGATAGTCTGTGTAGCTCTCTATATCCTGATAGTCCTCAGCTCCAGTCACATCTTACATCATGTGTGCCAGGGTCCAGAACAGGAAACCACCTCTGCTCATCCTGAGTGCGTGAAAGATTTATCCCCTGACACCCTCCAGCCAAAGATAATATACCTGCAAGGGCTCAGGAGACTAGGGACCTTCTATAACATTGTCATGTATGTCAGGGAACAAAAGAAGGTACCTCACCTCACCACTCTATACCAACATACCTAACCAAACTGCTGAAGCACCTAAAACTTATACGCGGTGGGGATATAGAGGAAAACCCAGGCCACCCTCCTGTCAACACACTGCTATCCACACAAAACAGGGCCCAGTGGGACACTGCTAAGGGGATAAAAATAGCCCATATGAATCTAAACAGCCTAAGGCCTAAACTTCATGAGTTGGAGGCCTGGGTGAGCCTCTACTCACCGGATATAATAACAGTAAGTGAAATGTGGCTCAAACCTTTAATACTGGAACATGAGGTAGGTTTAACAGGGTACAACATTTTTAGGCAGGATAGACTAGGGAAAAAAGGGGAAGGGGTTCTGATCTATGTCAAATCCGCTCTTAACGCTACGATGATAGCCACCACAGAACTAACTCCCTCTGTCTGCAAAGCACTTTTCATTAACTTTCTACTTGGGAAAACAAAACCACTGCAGGTTGGGACGGTATATAACCCCCAATCTCCTCTAGAATCACTGAACATGCTACTAAAAATCCTTCCAAACCTAACCAAAGGGGAAAAGATAATTTAGCATCCACTGGGGGTCATCCAAAATTGGTGAGGTAAAAACGGGACTCCAAGAAGCTGGCCTGACCCAACTAATACAAGACCCTACCAGGCCAAACACAAAAATGGGTAAGCACGCTGCCCTGGACTGGCTACTTACCACTAACCCTGAAAGATTCAACCTGGTGGGGACCTTTTCTGGCTTCCTGAGTGACCATTCCCCAAAGTATGAAATATGGAGGAATGCCTTCCCTACCCCCCTCCCAGAACACTTGGGACCCAAGACTTCTCAAACTTCGACCTCAATTTCTTACTCAGCACACTGGCAGGAATAGATTGCAGCAAATCAAATGAGCCCCAAGCCTAGATGATGCCCTTTGCTTCTTTATTACGAACTTCCTGCCAGCAGCAAATAAACACGCTCTGCTAAAACAACTCAAAGTGAAAGGTCAGGATGCCAGGTGGCTCACCCGTTACCTCAGAAAACTCGTGAAGAGTAGGGATGTGGCTTGAGATAATCCACTGGCCAGGCCTCTGATTGGCAAAAGTTCAGAGAAATTCACAACAAATTTGAGCTCAAGTGAAAAAGAGTCAAAACTCCACACCTCCAAAAACTTCAGGATAATGACCTATCCAACCCCCCAAAAATTCTGGAGAGAAATTAACACCCTAATCAAGCACCAAACCCCTCAGGAAGGTGAGGATAGATTGGTGAAGAAGAACCACCACAAGATCCCGCATGAGGCTGCAAAGGCTCTTAATACATTCTTCACCGAACTGGACAAGTTTAAAACATACACTCCCAGACCACCCACACCCCCTCAAGACCCTGGTAAAATGAATCCCCACACTCCAGAATTCCACCTCAAACTGACCACCAAAAATGAGGTACTCAAGAGGACTGGAGGAGGGCTGATGTGATTCCCCTTCACAAAAGTGGGAGCAGGGCAGAATCAGGAAACTACAGACCTGTTAGTTTAACCTCAGTGGTAGGGAAAATGATGGAATCACTTCTGAAGGAAAGAATTGTGGAGTATCTAGAGGTCAGAGGGGCACAGGACCCAAGGCAGCATGGATTCACAGCGGGAAGGTCATGCCAGACAAATCTGATAGATTTCTTTGACTAGGTGACCAAAGTAGTAGATCAGGGAGGGGCTGTGGACATGGCCTACCTAGACTTTAGCAAGGCATTTGACACAGTCCCACACAAAAGATTAATATACAAGTTAGCCAGCCTGGGAGTGGGTCCAAAGATGACAGCCTGCGTAAAGAATTGGCTGGAGAATATGACACAGAAATTAATAGTAAATGGAGTCCACTCTGAAGAAAGGGGGGTTACTAGTGGGGTACTGCAGGGTTCAGTATTAGGACCGGTCCTCTTCAATGTCTTTATAAGCGACATTGCAGAGGGACTGGAAGGAAAAGTATGTCTCTTTGCAGATGACACAAAGATCTGCAACAGAGTTGATGCACAAGGTGGGGTGGAAAGGATGAGAAGGAACTTGGCAAGGTTAGAGGAATGGTCAAATGTATGGCAGCTTAGATTCAATGCTAAGAAGTGCAAGGTAATGCACCTGGGAAACAAAAACCCAGGGGAAGAGTACACAGTGGGGGGTGAGATACTAACAACAACAAAAATGGAAAGGGACCTGGGGGTAGTCATATCAGATGACCTAAAGGTGGGCAAGCAATGTGAGAGGGCAGCAAGGAGGGCTGGGGGGATACTGGGATGCATAGGGAGAGGCATCACCAGTAGAACAGGAAGTTATTATCCCTCTGTACAGACAGCTGGTGAGACCCCATCTGGAGTGCTGCATGCAGTTCTGGAGACCCAATCTCCACAAAGACATAGACAGGATGGAAGCTGTCCAGAGGAGGGCAACTAAAATGGTGCAGGGTCTGCACGGAAGACATATGAAGAGAGACTTAAGGAGCTTAATATGTATAGCCTCGAGAAAGGAGGAGAGGGAGAAATGATAGAAACTTTCAAGTACCTCAAGGGAATCAACAAAGTCCAAGAGGGTAGCATCTTTCAAAAAGAGGTGTGCAAGAACAAGGGGCACAATTTGAAGATAGAGGGGCAGCTCAGAGGTAATTTAAGGAAGTATTTTTCACAGAGAGGTTGTGGATGCATGGAACAGCCTTCCGGAGGAGGTTGTGGAGTCAAAAACAGTGGTGGAATTCAAGCGTGCATGGGACAGTCATAAGGCAATTCTAGGGGGTGGGGGTAGGAAGAAGTAGGCTGCTGGTTAACTAGGATCTGCAGCTTATCCATTAGGTAGGGAAGTGGGCAGACTGGGTGGGCCAAGCGGTCCTTATCTGCCGTCAAATTCTATGTTCCTATGTTAAGTTACTAAAAGGGATCAAACCCTATGGATTTTTGCATTATGATACACTTGAACCAAAACTTCTCCACCTCTCTGCACCTGCCATTGCTCAACCTGTAACATGGCTACTAAATCGATCTCTCCTTGAAGGGCTTGTTCCCTCCCTATGGAAAGTGGCCCTTGTCTCCTCCATCCACAAGGGTGGTCCACGGGAACAAGTTGAGAATTATCACCCAATGTCTATCCTACCGATCCTCACCAAAGTGCTAGAGAGGGTGATTTACAATTAGTTAGTGGAGTACATAGAGAGACAAGACATTTTTATGGCACAGCAACATGGATTTCAGAAAATGCATGGCACAGATACTGTGCTGATAGCTCTAACATCAGAGATATTCTCAGCACTGGATAAGGGGATTCTCACTGGTGCGGTCTTCATCGACCTCACCAAAGCATTTGACCTAGTCGACCACCAGCTCCTCCAAGCTAAACTGAGATGGATTGGCCTGGACAGCGATATGGTTCAATGGCTCACTTCCTACCTTTAGGGAAAAACACAACTAGTGAGATGGCAGGGTTCTGTGTTGGATAAGCGTCCGATCTTGGATGGGGTACCCCAAGGATCTATCCTGGGGCCTCTGCTCTTCTCACTATATATCAATAAACTGCCTAAATACTGCAGCAGGGTAAACATTACCCTATATGTGGATGACACTGTACTGTACAGGTCCTCCAGTAACACAGCTACCCTCAATAATTTCCTAACAAATGACCTCCTGTCGCTAGAGATCTGGATAAACAATAACAATTTAGTGCTTAATGGGAGAAAAAACAAAGTCATATTATTTGGTCCAAAAAAACTGGTACCAAACAGCTCTATAATGCTGGATCTCTCTCTAGCAAATGGGCCCAAGATTGGCACAGTTGAGTCCCTGACATACTTTGGGGTCACCCTGGACCGGGACTGCATCTTCCAGGCTCACATAGCCCAACTCAACAGGTCCCTGAACCAAAAAATTGGCCTTCTATATCTCCTCAGTCCTTTTCTCACCGAGACCTGAAGATGTAGAATTGCACAGGGTATTCTCCTACCCTCCCTACTTCATGGCTCATCGGTACTGCCCTTGGCCAAAAACACTGAACTGCAGAAATTAAGAACTATGTGCAACAGGATAGGCAGGTTTGCGGCTGGAGTCTCTGTGAGAGAACACCACTGGTGGGTCCTCCAGGCCCTTGCCTGGCCTACCCTGGATGACAGGTTAAACTACTCATCTCTCTGCCTAGCTTTTAAGCTCAGGCAGCTGAACCCCAGGTCTAGTGAACCTCCTGGAGCCCAAACTAAATGGCCAACTTCTAAGGTCCTCACCCAGACAGTACCTAACAACTCCCAGGACTCAAACAGCCCAATGGTCAGGGCATTCTCCAATCCCCGGAACACTCTCCCAAGTGCCCTACGGAATGTACACCTCTCTAGGAGGCCTCAAAAAGGCCTAAAAGTCTATCTACTAGGACTTAACCAGTGCAACTGCTTCTGATGACATCCTGGTACAGCAACCTGAGAACCCACACTGTCTTGTCAGCTATGAATGTGAACCAAACATATACTCCACTGTCATGTAGATAGATGTACTGTATGTGTGTATATATTTATGTGTATATATATATATATATATATATATATATATATATATATAAATTGTAGTATAAGTAAAAATCACTTATGGTTTCTCATCGTCTATCATGGTCTCAACACTTGAAAGTGCTCTATTAATGTATATAATGTCTTGTATAAAAAATGTATATCTGTCTGATTGTAAATTCTTGTATCTAACATATGATTATTAACAATGTCTCTTGCACTCTGCAAATCCCACTCTCTATGTATCTCCACAATGCTATGTTCTTGTGTACTATATCGATCTGAAACTAATTCTGAGTTGCCTCTGAAAAAGAGACCTTTATTGGACTCAGTGGGCCTACCCAATCAACAGACTTAAATAAATAAATAAAAAAATAGGTAGGTTTGGGGGGGCAGGGGGTCCACTAGACCACCAGGGAATAACTTAACATCCTGGAGATCAGAGATAGGGAGTGGGGTTCACTAGAACACCCGGGAAAAATGTTTATATAATTACTATATGGGGGCTCATGATGAGGAGGGTTACACTGGACACGTTGGGTGGGTGATTGGGTGGGGGGAACCGCTAGCCACCAGGGAACTATTTTTTTATATGGAGTGAGTGATTGGGTGGGGGGGATGGACTGCTAGTAACCAGGGAAGTATATTCTTTTATTGGGTGAGTGATCGGGTGGGGCAGGGACCACTAGCCATCAGGGAACAGAGGAAAGTATTTAATTTTTTATGGCCCGAGTGATCGGTTAGGGGGAGGAACTGCTAGCCACCAGAGAATTTCACTGTTATTTTGGGCAGGGATTCGGGTGTGGGGGGGGGGGTACTGGACACATCATTCTAAGTGGAACATGATGAAAATTCACCAAAAACATTTGGAAGATTTCCGATCTGCCACAGGTTGAAGTTCCGCAAAAGTTGTGAAATTTTCTGGCAGTTCTGCTAAATCAAAATTCACAACTTTTGCCCACCTCTAGTTGTGCCAGATATTAGTTTTGAAGCATCTGTCATTAGGTAAAGAAGGTGAACCAAAACTCCCAAAAGCTCCACATAAAGAGTGTTACAGTGGTGAAGGTCAGATGTCATGAAGACATGTTCCACAGTCACCATGTCATAATATTAAAAATAAAGCTTCACTTAGGTGAATTTTCTCAGGTAAAAAACTCACAGTCAATAACAGCTGTCACATGACCCACAGATTTGTACCTCTGTCCACAGCTTGGAGGATTGTGCCACCTAGAGGTGGCAGGATGATAACACATCTCCATTGCCATCTTCAGATTGCCTGGTTCTATGATTAATACTTGTGTCTTGACTGAGGCTCAACCAGCTGGCAGCCATCCAGTGGCTCAGTTCATTACCATATTACCCACCCTTCAGTCCTGAGGCACTACACTTGTTTTTTTTTTCTTTCTGACACTCCATAGATGACTACCTACAGCTGTGCTAGCAGCTGCCTAGCTTCCTTAAGTACTGTGCCTTAGGCTGAATCCAGTCTGGTCCTAGCACATTAATGTTTTTTTTTTAATTCACCAGAGGGATTTGATATCCATTCCACTGTTGCAATCCTCCCTATCTCAAATCTGTCTTCTGTATCACCCTTGAATTTTCTCCTGTTGTCTGGGAGGGGGCCATTCTCTTTGACCATGTACACAAAGCACAAGTATTCATGTAGTGAACCTGTCTTCTTCATGTCATTCTTTGTCCTTTACAAACCCCATCCTTCCATAGCTTTGTTATCCCTTGTATTTATCCTTTTACAACTATATCTAAATACAGATTTGTTCCCAGTTACCATTTCCACTAGCTTCAGTTCTGCCTTTGCCTCCCTGATAAGCATTTCATTATACTCTGTTTCTCCTTATACCTTTGCTTGCATATCTAACCATATGGATTTCCTATATTTTGGGGCGCTTTATGGTTCTAACAGTGTTGTGTGGCCTGACTAATAGTCTACATTAATGCACTTCATTTCCCCTTCAACTGTTTGACCTTCTAGAAGTCTTTGAGTCAAATCGCATTTCTTCCCATTTTTCTGAAACTTGCTTTCATGGGATCTGATAATCAAAACTTAGTCTGGTCACTTGTAACTGGGTCTATATTCAGACACTCATACAAAGCATGCAAAACCCATTAGAACCCGAGTGCTAAGTTTGCAGTGTGCCCATGCACATGAGGGGGTCTCCCTACATATTGGCAGAGTGGTATATTGAGAGGTTTGAACAGGTGGTATATGCCACCTGAATGGGCACCAGTTGCTGCCTTTGCAAATTCTGAATTCATGGGGTGCAATGCCCTGGTGGCAGGCAAAGGTAGTGCAGGCTGCCACCCCCCCCACCCCTGGCACTGACCCATTGCATCTATGCATTCCCTGGTGTCTAGTGTCCCCCCCCCACCCTCAATCCCCATCCTTGTAAATGCAGCATCATGCCCTGGGGTCTAGTGGAACTCCCAGCCTTTGATCGCTTGCCGCCATAGTGGAATAAACATCCCTGGTGTCCAGTGGCACCCCCCTCACCCTCTGATCCCTGTTCCCATAATAGTATACTTATTCTCTGGTGTCAAGTGGAACCCCCTGCCTTCCAATCCCTGCCTCCATAATTATACACTTTTTCCCTGGTGTCTATTGGCAACCCCTGCCCTCCAATCCCATCCCTGTAATAGTATATGTAGTCTCTGGTATCTAGTGGCATCCACTGCTCTTGAGCTCCGGTGCCAGCTGAGATCCCATATTCCCTGGTATCTAGTGGTCCCCCCTGCACAAGCTGCACCAGGAAAACCACCCTGCCCTTCCTGCTGTTGCTGGTGTTGTACAGATCTGATACAGCGACCTGCACATCCCACATCTCACCACCTCGGCCAGCCATGATATGCAATGGCAGAGAGTGCACATACTGTCTACAGTATAGGGAGTGTGCTCCCTATACTGTAGACAGTAATCCCACTCCCTGTCATTGCATATGGTGGCCAGCTGAGGTAGTGAGTGGAAGGATGTGCTGATCACTGTATTGGATCTGTACAGCACTAATGACAGAGGAAGAGATTCTGAGTGATTTGCTGGTGCAGCTGGTGTGGGGGGGGGTCCCTAGATGCCAGGGAATAAATGATCTCAGTTGGAATGGGAGTTTGGGGGTGGAGGTTGCCAATAGACACCAGGAAATAAGTATACTATTACAGGGACAGGGATCAGAGGGCAAGGGGGTGCCACTAGACTCCAGAGAATAAGTATACTGTTATGGGAATGGGGCTTGGACAGTTGTGGGTACCACTAGACACCAGGGAGGTCATGTACCTTGTAGGGATGGGCATTTGGGGTGTGGGGAGCCAAGCAGCACCTTGCCTGATGTGGCAGGCATCGTCTATAGTGGTGCAACCTTCAGCTGCTTCACATGCAAATGTACCCATGATGGGCATGCATATTGCCCCTTAGTGCCATGCATGCCTAATGGACTAATTTGCATAATCCTGGCTGAGTATTGCACTCTGGGCTCCCTGTGCTAGCAGGCCTTGGGGTGCTGTTCTCTGCCTGTCACTCTGGACTGCGTACAGCCCAAGTCCCTGTCAGGGCAGCAAGACACGATGTCATGCTGTGCCAACATGCCCCTATATTCAGTCAGATTGCGCTGGTATGCTATCTGACTGAATATAGTATCATCAGGGTTGTGTGTGTGGGCAAGAACAGCACAAACCTTTCTGCTCTGCTTTTACTTATTTTCCAATATCAGGCCCCTGAAGTCCAACATAATGTGTTGATGGCCATTTACTGCTTCCCAAGCTTCAAGCTCAGTCCCATCATGTAATGGCTACTCTAGCCAAATAGGACCTCCACTTTAATGTCCCTAATAATGTCCTGATTGGATATTACTAGGTCTCGTATTGCCTCCCTGTTGTAGCCTCACTCACTCATTGTGTGAGGAAGCTGTCCTAAGTGACATCGACATATCTTTTCCCCTTTTGACTCCTAATCACTGGTAGCCCCCATTCTGGGTTTGAATGGTTCAAGTCATCCATTAACACTTTTTCTTCGGGTGCTGCTCTCCTTATCTCTATCTTCATCTTCTCCACTGTTTGATTTGATGCTTGTACACTAACAATGCCATTCCATCACATGTATCCCGAGTGACTCTACCCTACCATGTCCTTGATTGCTGTATTTTCTAGCACCCTAATATCTTCCATGACATATGCTCCTCCACCATCCTGTTTTCCATATCCTTTCTGAAGAGCTTGTACCATGTAAAATTTAGGTACCAGGAGCTGATTTGATTGGCCCATGTTTTGGAAATGTCTCTATGCCTCTTTCCTCTCCAGCTTCATCCATCTTGTTACCCAGACTTCTGATATTTGCATGCAACATAGAAACATAGACTTTGACGGCAGATAAGGACCGCTAGGCCCATCTAGTCTGCCCATTTCCCTACCTACAGGATAGGCCGCAGATCCTAGTTAACCAACAGCCTATATCTTCCTACCCCCCACAAGAATTGCCTTATGTCTGTCCCATGCATTCTTGAATTCTCCCACAGTTTTAGACCCCACAACCTCCTCAGAAAGGCTGTTCCATGCATCCACTACCCTCTCTGTGAAATAATACTTCCTCACATTGCCCTGAACCGCCCTCCTTCTATCTTTTAAATTGTGTCCCCTTGTTCTTGAAGTCTCTTTTTCTGAAAAATGCTACCCTCTTGGACTTTGTTGATTCCACTGAGGTACTAAAAGTTTCTATCATGTCCCCCTCTCCTTTCTTTCCTCAAGGGTATACATATTAAGCTCCTTTAGTCTCTCCTCATACTTCTCTTGCAGACCCTGCACCATTTTAGTTGCCCTCCTCTGGACTGCCTCTATCCTGTCTATGTCCTTGCGGAGTTGGGGTCTCCAGAACTGGACACAGTACTCCAGATGGGATCTCACCAACTGTCTGTAAAGAGGGATAACAACTTCCTGTTTTCTGCTGCTGATGCCCCTCCCTATACATCCCAGTATACCCCCATCCCTCCCTACTGCTTTCTCACATTGCTTGCTAACCTTAAAGTCATCTGATATGATTACCCTCAGGTCCCTTTCCTTTTTTGTTGTTGTTACTACCTCCCCACCCATTGTGTATTCTTCCCCTGGGTTCTTGTTTCCTAGGTGCATTATTTTGCACTTCTTTACATTGAATCCTAGCTGCCATACTTCTGACAACACCTATCATTTGTTCCCTACTTCTAGGACTCATTTCTTTTGTACACTCTGCTTTATCTTTTGCCTTTCCCCCTTATGTTCCCAAATATCTGAGTAGTCCTTGACGTCCTACTTGTTTAGGGAGGTAACTAGACTCCCAAAGTGAACTTGTCTTGTCTCTGTGCCACATTGCAGCCCTTCCCATCATCTATTTTAAACTCCTTTTAAAGAAAATATCTAACTTTTGCCTCAGCATACTGGTAGCTCCACTGCTCAAATGCAGAAGGTCCTTTCTAAACAGTATATCATAATTGCAAAATGGAACCCTAGTCAGCCACAGACCCAAACCCTTCTTCTCTAGAAACCCTTAAGCCATGTGTTAAACTCCATCCTGGCCTTTCCTATGTTTTCTGTGAGTTGAACTGGCAATGCATGCAAGGAATATACCATGTCTGCAACTTTTCTCAGCCTACTATCTAACTTGCTGAACCTTTCATTAACCTGGTGTATACCACAGTGCACAACATCATTGATTTCTTGGTGAATCACAGCAGTTACTGTAGCTCCCTTCCCCCTACTCTGTTCAAACTCTCCAGCTATACAAGTACCTTCAGAAATGTCACTTAAGGGTAATGAGGAAATTAACAACTTCAATTTGGCTTCAGTTCAGACCCTCTTTCATCAATTAGGCTTCAACAGTGGGGGGGGGGCAGCAGCAGTCTAAAAGGCTGAAGTGCTGCACACATGAGCAGACTAGATGGACCATAAGGCCTGTATTTGCTGGCAATTTCTTAACAGTTTGGCCAAGACACTTCTGATTCTTGGCATTGGGTTACAGCAGGCTACAATAGGGGCAAGTGGCACCACTCCAGCACCACTGACCCACCCCATTTAATCCAATCTTCTTCCTCTGGAGAGGGGGAGGAGGATAGAAAATGACTGGAGTATGTGAACAGCAGTTATGGGGTTAACCTTGGCCACCTAGGAAGAACCAAACTTTTTTTTAAATTGTCTGATGGTCGACAAGTGATTATGTCTGTAATGGCCAGGGATGGGGAGGAGGGGAGAAATGTGATTATTTGGGTTATTTTATTTTTTAAGATTTTTTTAAACTACTTTTTCATCTGGCAAAGTGCTTAATAAGTACTAATAATGGCATTTTGCTTGGAGATATATAACTATGTATAACCTCTTAAAGTAGGCACTTTGTCAGTTAAAGAAGTACGTGTGGTGCTACTTTCAAGGAAGTGATATCAGGAAACTATGCAAAATATTTTTCATTGTGTAATTTTCTCCAACTTTGCACATCTCTACTGTAAATTGAACACTGGTAAGATTGTGCAAAGGGATTTGGCTTGGACCTGCAACCCTGGGCTAGCAGTGTCTGGACAAAATTAAATGAAAGTGTATTCCGGCTACATAACCGGCACCTGTTATAGACCTGAGAGCTTTATTTCAATAAGCAAACCTTTTTCCAAAAAACAACACAAACAGGTATCTGGTACCCAATAGTGTGTTTACCATTATTCTGTGAAGACACACTGTGCTGCTACAAAGTAACCTCACTGGTAATTCTTAGATATTCCTACGGAAAAGCAGTGTTGATTTAAATAGCAGCACATATTCACACATGAACACTGGAATGCTACGCTGGGGCTCCCTCATGGAACTCCATCTAAATACCCTAATTTCCTTCTTCCTCATCTCCTACATCACCTGATGCATTTTGCACAAGGGAACTTTGTCAAAGATGAGTGACAGATGAGATGTGTGCCCTAATTATCGGCACTACCTTAAAGGTATAGTGCAATATTAAAGTGATCTGCTCATAAGTGCTCATGGGACAATAAGAATAAAAACATAGTTAAAAGCAATTTTTTTTAATGACATGCTAATATGAGGCAAGGACTAAACACTAAAGCCACTAAGGGGCCAGTATGCAATTATTCAGAATGTATTCTTCTTGGTGAACCACGTGATGCGGCAAACTGAATAAGATGTACTCCAGAGAAGCTCCGCTCACCCGACTGCTCAAATTAAGATAAAATTTCATAAATTACAAAAAAAAAACTTCAACTCTGAATGCCATCAAGACTGCTGACAACCAACCGCACTCCCAGGAAAGGGCTTTTGGACTGGGATGGAAGCTGAAATGCGACAGGTGGAGCCCCGGCACACCCCGCCTGTTACACCGGAAAAACAGCTGAAGAAACCCAGGGCTAACCCGGCCTTTACAGGCCATACTCAGTCAGCCTCAAGCTCCCCTCTGGTAGCAGCAGCTTCAACCTCTCTCAGCTTGGAACAACTTCTCTCAGCATTCCAGCCATTCAGGGATGAAGTCCGATAATTGGTATCTGATGTAAAAGTGATATCAGAAGCACTGGATAAGACTACCAAGCACACCACTGACAACACAGTCTGCATTTTCTCTGTCAAGAAGTGGACCAAAAAAATGGAAAACTCCATCACCACTAATCACCAAACTATAAAGAGATTGGAGAGTAAGATCAAGGATTTGGAGGGAAGAAGCTGGCGCAACAACTTAGTTATAATCATCATCCCAGAGAAGGAGGAGGGCACAGATGCCTTGTTGTTCCTGCAGAAATTCTTGTTTAAAATAGCTGGGCCTTCCCCATTCAGGCCTGCCTACACAGTGGAGAGAGTTCACCTGCCTTAAGGCCTATACCACCACCATCATCGACCCTACCCAGACCCCTACTGTGCCAACTTCATAATTTCCAGGAGAAACAGCATATTTTACAAAAAGTAAGAGACTTGCAAGAAGTGTTGTGGGAAGGGCAAAGGATTAGGATCACACAAGATCTACCAACCACCATCAGGCAGCGCCAAGCTTTATTTCTTCCGATTGTTTCCAAATGCATTGCCTCGGGCATAACATTTCATATGGTGTACCCAGCAAAACTTCATGTTCACTTAGATGGCTCATGGTCCTCCTTTGAAGAATTAGACCCTATGATGGAATTCCTCAAGGAGCAGCACCCCGCTCTATTCTCTGATCGTTGAGATTTTTTTGAAATACCCTGGCAATTCATCTTGTATAAGAGAAAATACCAAGCTGTTGTTTTGGTTTTAGGTTGTCTTGCATCTTGCTGCCTGAGGTAAACTCTGTGTTTTCCCAATTATAACCTGGTCCAGGCTTCTATCTAAACATATTTCTGATTAACTTTCCTTTGGGTCAATCTAATGATGGAACTTTAGATACACCGCTGGAAGCCCAGGTTCATGTTGTTTTTTGCAGGACTAACAATGTGCAACTTCAAGTTAATACCTTTCCAAATATGAACATTTGGACATTGCTGGACACTTCCATGGTTCGGAGACTAAATCCAGCTATTGGAACCACAAGAGTTATTCTTAATTTGATTCTCGGGGTACTGTACCTCAGGATCTCTTTACTAGGTAGCTCTATTTTCTCATTTAGTTATTTTTTTACAGATGTAAACTCGGGCAGGAAAATTAGAAGCTTCTCACACAAACTAAAGAGGCTATTTACAAATTAGAGCCACAATTTGGTAATTTAAATCCACTGGGGGCCTTAGTTTAATTGTTTACCACTCCACAGGCTGGGTGAAGCTTACTAAATCCATGGGGTAGTTTATTTTTTGGCACATTGACTCTGTTGCTTAATTCATGAGCACAGCTCACCTTAACAAAAGGTTTAGTGCCAAAGAGGTTAATTTGGCCACTACCCCTTCTTTCTCAAACCATTATCTTGTGCCGTCTTTTCCCCAGGGCCTCCATTTGAGTACTTATAGTGAATCAGGTGCAGTCTGAATTGCCTCTAAGCTGTTAAAAATTAAGAAGCGGTTTTGTGTTTAAAAATAGTTAGTAATACAGTAAGAATTATATACTAAATCCTAGTTAACAAGATTATTCACTTGTTCATGGTCAGGTGAGCGGGGTGAGGGGAGTGTCCTCAGTCTGCTTATCACAATGGATCAGCTCAGTGGGGGGAGGAGTTCATATGGCTATTCAAAATGCTACAAGACACAAACTGTTCAATGGAGTACCACTATCATTATTTTCATTAGATTTCTAACTTTTGTCAATACATGGGAGGGAAGCTTTGGGAGATAATAAGGGGTTTAAATGGGGTTATAGGGTACACATATCCAAAGAGGAAATATTACTTTTATTTTTATAAGGCAGGGGGAAAATGGTGCCATGTTAAAACCGTCTTCTTACAAATTAGCTGGCTACTATTCATATTTAAAAATTTTCGATGAATTTTACAGGTTCTGTTTCAAGTTTGTGGGGCAGCCATTCAGGTTTAGTACATGGAAAGTTAAAGGCACAAGACATCCTTTTAAACGTATGCGACTGCTCAAACATTTAAATAATATACAAAGTAATGTAATATTTTTGCAAGAAGCGCACCTCCTTCAAGCTGAAGAAAATTGTCTGAGGAGACAGCAGGTGGGACAGGCGTTTGCTGTGGGAGATTCCAGAAATAGCAAAGGGGTTGCCATTCTCTTTACTAGGGCTTTTCCCTTTCAGTGCGAACAAAGTATTAGAGAGAAAGAGGGATGATATATCCTGATTATAGGCAAAATTCATAGAAACATAGAAACATAGACTTTGATGGCAGATAAGGACCGCTAGGCCCATCTAGTCTGCCCATTTACCTACCTACAGGATAGGCCGCAGATCCTATTTAACCAACAGCCTATATCTTCCTGCCCCCCACAAGAATTGCCTTATGTCTGTCCCATGCATTCTTGAATTCTCCCACAGTTTTAGACTCCACAACTTCCTCAGGAAGGCTGTTCCATGCATCCACTACCCTCTCTGTGAAATAATACTTCCTCACATTGCCCTGAACCGCCCTCCTTCTATCTTTAAATTGTGTCCCCTTGTTCTTGCAAGTCTCTTTTCTGAAAGATGCTACCCTCTTGGACTTTGTTGATTCCACTGAGGTACTTGAAAGTTTCTATCATGTTCCCCTCTCCTTCTTTCCTCAAGGGTATACATATTAAGCTCCTTTAGTCTCTCCTCATACGGCTTCTCTTGCAGACCCTGCACCATTTAGTTGCCCTCCTCTGGACTGCCTCTATCCTGTCTATGTCCTTGTGGAGATGGGGTCCCAGAACTGGACACAGTATTCCAGATGGGGTCTCACCAACTGTCTGTACAGAGGATAACAACTTCCTGTTTTCTGCTGCTGATGCCTCTCCTATACATCCCAGTATACCCCAGCCCTCCCTACTGCCTTCTCAATTGCTTGCTAACCTTAAGGTCATCTGATATGATTACCCCAGGTCCCTTTCCTGTTTTGTTGTTGTTACTACCTCCCCACCCATTGTGTATTCTTCCCTGGGTTCTTGTTTCCCAGGTGCATTATTTGCACTTTTGCATTGAATCCTAGCTGCCATACGTCAGACCATTCCTCCAACCTTGCCAAGTCCTTTTCATCCTTTCCACGCCTCCTTGTGTATCAACCCTGTTGCAGATCTTTGTGTCATCTGCAAAAGGCATACTTTTCATTCAGTCCCTCTGCAATGCCACTGATGAAGACATTAAAAGGACTGGACCCAATACTGAACCCTGGGTACCCACTAGTAACCACCCTTTCTTCCAGGTGGACTCCATTTACAATTACCTTCTGTGTCCTGTTGTCCAGCCAATGTTTTACCCAGGCTACCACCCTGGACCCACTCCCAGGCTGGTTAATTTGACTAATAATCTTTTGTGTGGGACTGTGTCAAATGCCTTGCTAAAGTCTAGGTAGGCCATGTCCACAGCCCCTCCTGGTCTACTACTTTGGTCACCCAGTCAAAGAAATCTATTAGATTCGTCTGACATGACCTTCCACTGTGAACCCATGCTGCCTTGGATCCTGTGCTCCACTGACCTCTAGGTACTCCACAATTCTTTCCTTCAGAAGTGACTCCATCACTTTCCCTACCACAGAGGTCAGACCGACAGGTCTGTAGTTTCCTGCCTCTGTCTTGGTCCCACTTTTGTGAAGGGGAATCACATCCGCCTTCCTCCAGTCCACGGGTACCACACCATCCTCCAATGATTTATTAAAAAGAGTAGCCAGTGGCTTCACTAGTTCCTTCCTTAATTCTTTTAGAATTCTGGGGTGAATTCCATCAGGACCCATTGCTTTGTCCACCTTCAGTTTTAGGAGTTCTTGCAGAACCCTTTCTTCTGTGAAAGGACTGGGATCGACCCCCTATCAAGAGTGCTTCTGTTAATTGGATTAGGCACTTCCCTCTCCTCTTTTGTGAATACTGAGCAGAAATATTCATTCAGTATTCCTGCTTTTTCACTGTCCCCCTCTGCCCACCCACCGTTTATTCTATTCAGCCTCACTATCCCTCCCTTTGTCTTTCTACGCTCGCTGATGTACCTATAAAAGGTTTTATCCCCCTTCTTAACTGAGTTGGCTATCTTTTCCTCAGTTTGGGCCTTTGCTATTCTGACTTCCCTCCCTGCTTCTTTCTGCCTTAACTGGTACAGCTCTCTGTCCTGCTCCTTTTGTGTTTCCTTATACTTCTGGAATGCTATCTTTTTCTTCCTGACTTTCACAGCCACCTCTCTTGAGAACCATAGTGGCTTTTTCTTTCATTTTGATTTGTTTATTTGCTTCACACAAAGGCTTGTTGCCTCTGTGATGGCAGTTTTGGGATTTAACTGGGATTTAATGCAAAGAAGTGCAAAATCATGCACATAGGGAAGAGAAACCCTGAAGCCACTTATAGGCTGGGAGGGGAGTTGCTAGCAGTCACAAAGGAAGAAAGAGACTTGGGCATCATCATCACTGATGACCTGAAATCATCCAAGCAGACCTCTAAAGCAGTAGGTAAGGCTGGGGGGTGTTAGGGTGTATTAGTAGGGGTATCACAAGTCGTAGAGGAGGTAATAATCCCTCTGTACAAGACATTGGTTAGGCCCCATCTGGAGTACTGCGTGCAGTATTGGAGCCACACCTTCACAAGGACATTAACCAAATTGAGGCAGCCAGAGAAGGGCAACCAAAATGGTGCAGGGACTGCATCAGAAGACATATGAGGACAGATTAGCGGGCTCAATATGTATACCCTTGAGCAAAGGAGGAGAGAGGTGATATGATCGAGACATTTAAACACCTTAAGGGCATAAACAAGGTGAAAGAGTCTAACATGTTTAAATATAAGAAAAATAGCAGGACAAGAGGACACAGCATGAGATTAGAGGGAGGCCGATTAAGGAGATGTGAGGAAATTCTTTTTCACAGAAAGGTGGTAGATGCATGGAATGGCTTACCACAAGAAGTAGTGGCTATGAATACAGTGCAGGGCTTCAAACAGGCATGGGATAGGCATAAGGGAGCAATACAAATGACTATGAATAGATAGGTCACTGACATCGCAAAGGCCGATGGCACATTTATAAGGTAGAAAAAGAAATGGGCAGACTGGATGGGCCTTGCGGTCCTTATCTGCCGTCAACTTCTATGTTTCTATGTTTCTATGTTTTGATAATTCCCCATTGTTGCTCCACACCTCCTTCTAGCCTGTTTGCTAGTGCTTTTCTGAGGCACTCTCCCATCTTGCCAAAGTCAGCCCTCCTAAAGTCCAGTACCCTCACTTTTGTATGGCTTGACTCTGTAGCTGAGTTTAACGTGAACCACACTGTTTGATGGTCACTTGTCCCCAGATGGCAACCCAGTTCTAGAGCTGAGATCCTCTCACTGCCCCGTTTGAGGTCCGAGGTCTAAGATTGCTCCCTCACAGTGGGTTCGAAACTAGCTGTCTAATGCCTGCCACCTGTAGGGCATCAAGAATGGCCCTGCTCTTGGATGTTGCTGCAGCAAATGTGCTCCAGTTAACATCTGGCATATTCAGGTCTCCATCAACAGTATCTCCCTTTCTCTGCCATTCTAAGAATGCCTTCCATCATATCCTTGTCCATTCCTCCCCCTGACATGGGGTCTGTACCTAACCCCTGTGAGGATTGTGGTGCCCTTTCCAGTCTCCAAGGTGACCCACAGTGCCTCCTCTCCTCCCTGTTTACTCTTTTGTTCAGTTGCTTTTATCCTTCCTTTACATGAGAGCTACTCCTCCCCTCTTCTCCCTTCCTGTCTCTCCTGTAGGTTATGTACCCTGGTATATTAACATCCCAGTCATGGTTCTCTGTGTACCATGTTTCTGTGACTGCTACGATATCCAGGCATCCCTCTTCCATTAAGGCCACCAGCTCAGGAGCTTGTTGCCCAGACTACAGGCATTGGTACTCATTACCCTCCATTTCCTGATGGCCTTACCCCCTTTTGCCCCATCCCTGTCCTTCTTGCCTTTGTCACTTTCTCCATTTACCCCTGCCCTTCTCCCTATCAACACCTCCATGTTGGTGTTTGCCACCCTTACTACCATGATTGTTTGGGGGGGGCTAGGATTTTCCTGCTCCTTTCCAGTGCCTCACCCCTTGGCTAGTTTAAAAGCTTGCCAATGAAGCATTTAAACCTATCACCTAGGATCCTGGTTCCCCTCCCGGACACTGGGTACCACTCATTCTCCCACTACTGGGTAGTTTATATGGCCCCTATATAGATTCACCATCTTTTTTCATGGAGCTACTGTCCGTCCTAACTCCTTTTCTCAATACTCCAATGGTCATTGGGGAGGGACTGGAATTTATCCTTTGACCCCAATTTGGATAAATCACCAAGTGTTAGGACCAGAGGTCTATCCCCAACCCAGAGAGCATGCAGACGTGGTGGATCATTTAGGCCTCTGTGATTCTTGGATAACTCTGCACCCTAACACAAGGGAATATACCTTTCACTCGAATGTACATGGCTCTGCCCTATGTCTTAATTATTTTTGGAAGAGTAAATCTTTAACTCGAGGGTTATTAGATAGTAGACTGGAACTGAGTATAGGGTCTGATCACTCCATAGTAACCTGTCTCCTTTCCTTCTGTTTAAACTGGGGAACAAGTAGACAATGGAGACTTAACAACCAGTTACTGAAAGACAAGAAGGTCACAAACAGTGTACAGTCTGCCCTTGACTCCATTAAGGACTCTGATTGGGGTACCACTCATTCTCCCACTATGGAATGGGGTGCACTTAAATGCATCCTAAGAGGCGAGTTTATAAAATGGGCTGCTATCAAAAAAAGAGAGAAACTCAGGAAGTCAAAACACTGTTAGACCAAATCAGAGAAAAAGAAAAATATTTGTCTAACAATACAGCAGACTCAGAGAAAGAGGCACTCATAAGGTTACAGGATAAATACTCTGAACTTCTCAGTGAAAAGGCAGAATGGGCCATATTAAAATCCAAAGCCACCTACATCGAGCAGACGGAAAAAGTGGGACAGCTTTTAGCGCTCCGACTTAAAAAGATTGAAGCCTCTAAATGCATAGTGGTGATACAGAAGGATCCTCAAAGCTCACCTCTAGCTCAGGTGAAGGACATTAATAAAGAATTTAAGCTGTACTATAAATAATTATATGCACAGATGCGGAATTGCCAGTCTCCATCCAAGGTAGATTCCTACCTGGAGAGTCTCCCCCTTCCCACCCTCACCCCCAACCAGAAAGAAAAACTAATTGCCCCCTTCACAGAAGTGGACATAATCCAGATAATCAAAGCTCTTCCTTCAGATAAGGCCCCTGGCTCAGATGGTTATTTCCCAAATTTCTACAAAACATTTTTATCCCAATTAGCCCCTTGGCTACTAGCAGTATACTCCAGTATGCTGCAGGAGACAATATATGTCCCAAGGATATTAGAGGCCACAATTGTCGTACTCCCCAAAAATGATAGCGATCTGACACAGGTCACCAACTACCATCCTATATCTCTTCTAAACACGGATCTTCAGATACTCGCCAATCTACTAGCCCTTAGGTTAGAGCAAGTACTTCCTTCCCTTATTAGTTCAGACCAAGTGGGATTTATGAAAGACAGGTCATCCATGGACCACCTTCGTAACTGTCGCATGTCTTCTCTGCATCCAGAGACTCCCCTCAAAGTGTAGCACTGGTCTCTCTGGATGCGGAGAAGGCTTTTGACAGAGTAGACTGGCAGTTTTTGTTCAGGACTCTTCACAGATTTCATTTTCCCACCGAATTTATTTCATGGATGCAATTATTATATTCTGCTCCCACTGCATGAGTTTTCTGTAATGGGATTCTTTCCTCCAGTTTCCCCTTAGAAGCGGGCACCAGACAGGAATGCCCTTTATCCCCCCTCCAATTCAATCTTTATTTAGCACCCCTTACAGTTTCAATACAAAAATCTCCGGGGATACATACCATATAGATATACATCTCTGGGGCTGCTACATACCAAAACTGCTGTTTATGCAGCTGACATACTGCTTCCTATAACAGAAATTAAACCCTCCGTAAAACACTTGTTAGACTTAATAAAGGAATATAGCTCCCTCTCCAACTACAAGTTAAACATGGAAAAATCCCTGATTTTCCCATTAAATTCTAAAGTACACAAACAGGAAGCCCTGGAGCTGGGATTTCAATGGGCCTCCAAATCTATAAAGTACCTAGGAATCCACCTTTCCACTAGTGTCACCCAGATGCGGAAATTTAATCTAGATAATTTGCACAAACTAGTTCAGCAAGACTTAAAAAGATGGCATGACCTTCTTTTAACCCTATGGGGCCGAGTAAGTATAATAAAGATTAACCTTCTCCCACGTATATTTTACCCCCTGAATCTCCTAGATAAATGGTTACCCAAAGCCTGGTTTAAAAGTTCCATATCTGAAATGTGTAGTACGGTAGGGGCTGCACACCCATTGGCTCATGCTGTGAACCAATTGGCGTGCAGCCCTACAGAGGTGTCAGTTGGTGGGCGGCAGGGCAGCAGGTGGGTGGGGTGCTGCCACCCGCTGGCTGATGGGGAGGCGGGCAGTGGGACTCAGTGGGCGGGTGGGGAGGGGTACCCTAGACCACCAGGGATATAGGACTTTTTTTTTTACAGATGTCCGAGATCGGGCAGAGAGTGGTCCACTGGACCACCAGAAATATAGGATTTTTTTTACAGATGCCCGAGACTGGGCAGAGAGTGGTCCACTGGACCACCAGAGATATAGGACTTTTTTTACAGATGCCCGAGACTGGGCAGAGAGTGGTCCACTGGACCACCAGGGATATAGAGCTTTTTTTTACAGATGCCAGAGATCAGCAGATAGAGGTCCACTGGACCACCAGGGATATTGGACGGGGATCTGTTTTAAATAAATGCCCGTGATCGGGCTGCAAGGGGCGTCAGTCCCCGATGGCTGCTGCCTGGCAGGGCACCAGGCGCAAGTCGTCAGGGATTGGTGCAACTGCATGCAAATGGAGCCATAATGACATGCAAATGGCCCCATGTGTGCCTTGCATACATTATGGCCCCATTTGCATGTCAACTTTTGAATATCACGGTTGCTGTGCATGGCACAATGGAACTTGTGCTAGCACATCTCCATACTCCACTCTGGCCACTTGTGCTGGCGCAGTGCCACTGCATCATGCACACTGGCAGTGGCCAGGGTGCGATATTCCAAGATGCTGAGCCATGGCGCAGCTCCTTTGAATGCCGCTTAGTCCACACCCCTGCGCAGCAAAGTTGAGCTGCGCCCAAGCTTGCACCACAGCTGGGCGCAGTTTGAATATCTGGGCCCATGTCTGCAATCATTCACTGTAAACCACTACAGGTATATATTGATGTAAAACCAATAACATTTGAATAAAAAAAAAAGAATGTATTCTTCTTAGCATTAGAAAGCATGTAGAAGCATTGCCAAAATCAGAATTTATGTAAAATCTCTATAAACAGTCAAAGGTTTGTAGATGTCACTAAAATATGAATGTTAGAAACTGATTATTATTCAAATACAGTAGACTCTAAATAACTGTATACCATCATATTGCATTAAAATAAAACACCCTTTCCTAAACCAAATAGAACACAGTGGTGAGGCACAAAATGGAACATTGTAAAAGTTTAAGTTTTATGAAACCTGATTAAGGTATATAATAAAATAAGCATACTCAAATACATTTTATCCTTGAACAGCTGCATACCAACATATTTCATTTTTATGGAAGTAAATTTCTCCTGATCCAAGAATACACAATACACGTTAATGAGGTACACAGATTGGAGCACTGCACACATTTAAGGTTTATACTGAACTGAATGAGTTTACACATCTAATGTACTACAGAAACCCAGGTAATTATCCAAGATCAAATAACAAAAAAAAAAAAGCATCCTAAACCATGTAAGGACCCTACATCACTGCCAAATTACCATCCAATATCACTTATAAATGTGGACCTGAAAATTCTAGCAAAAATTCTGGCTAATAGGATGGCCAGGGTTTGGTGTACTTTATTAAGCCCTGAACAAGTCAGTTTTGTGGCTGGATGCTTATCAGAGGACCACCTAGGTAAACTTTCCCATCTCATTTCTGCATCCAGGGATTCCCATACTCCTTCAGCTTTGGTATCCCTGGATGCAGAAAAAGCTTTCAATCGGGTCTCATGGGATTATTTGTTTAATTTACTTCCAAGATATGGTATTACCTACACAGTTTTTACAGTGGATCAAAATTCTTTACTCACATCCCTAAGCTCGCATACTATGTAATGGAGTTCTTTCCCCACCTTTTCCCCTTGAACAGGGCATGAGACAAGGCTGCCCTTTCTCTCCTTACTTGTTCAATTTTTATTTCTAGAACCACTTTTTAGGAAAATTAACACCTCCACAATGATATCTGGAATCCCGATCAATCATTCGCAATACAAATTATCGGTGTATGCCGACTATATTATGCTTCACATCACTCACCCATCTAAATCTATACCGGCTACCCTAAGTATTATCCAAGACTTTGGTATCTCTCTAATTATAAATTGAATCTAGCTAAAACAGAAGTAATGCTCTTAAATAATCAGACTTTAAGAGTGGATATTGAACATCTCGGGCTCTCCTGGGTGAGGAATAAAATAAAATATTTGGGTATATATTTATCCCAATCTAGTTCTAAAATGAAGCACTACAATTTGGATCAGTTACTTACACATATTAGGACAGATTTAAATCATTAGATGCTACTCCCTATTTCCCTTTGGGGCCATATCAACACAGTTAAAATGAATGTCCTGCCCCGTTTGTTATACCCCCTTCAAATGCTCAATCATTTCCTCCCTAAATCCTGGTTTAACCAAGTGCATAGAATTATTTCCAAATTTATCTGAAAAAATAAGTCTTCTCAAAGGGCAATCACTAAATTACAGAGCTCTAAAGAACAGGGAGGGTTACACGTTCCCAACATTTACCACTATTATTTCGCGATTAACTGCTCAGTAGTTTCACAATGGCTGAAATCCATGGAAGACCCCCCATTGTGGCTA
Source organism: Neoceratodus forsteri (assembly GCA_016271365.2). Taxonomy (NCBI): domain Eukaryota; kingdom Metazoa; phylum Chordata; order Ceratodontiformes; family Ceratodontidae; genus Neoceratodus; species Neoceratodus forsteri. The sequence continues at coordinate 1,067,606,190 of CM028132.1, read as the reverse complement.
CAAATAGAAAACTCAATTTGTACTCTAACAGGAGTAGATATTAAGAGTCTTCCCTATCTATCCATTAATAAAGTTCCTAAACATTATAAATCCACGCCCAATTATGGATTCTCTTCGGAGTCGCATGTAGATGAATAAAACTTTTGGATATTTGATTTAAAAGAACTCTTCCCAACCTATTTTGAAAAAAAAACATTTTTATGATTGGGGGTAAGGTTATTACACCATTTTTCTGGCCAGGAGATTGAGAGTTTGGAGATGCAATAATAGATCTAACAGAAAACTACAAATTGCTCGCTTTTTCAGTTATAAGAAAGAAATACAATCTGCCAAATTCTTTCTGTTCTAAATATCTCCAAATCTCCAATACATTAATACAGCACCTTGGTAGCGGCCTTTGGGACCAGTACATGAATGTCCCTATCCTTGGCTCACTTTCCGAGATGCCTTCTTCCCGTTATGTTGCTTTTTATTGTAAGGAGCTCCAGTCACGACTCAGAGAATTAGAAGACTCCCCTTGTTATGTTTGAGATAGGATTCTTCTCTCAACCTCTATGGCTCCCTGCCAGTGGTCACACATTTGGAAATGGCTGTATAAAGATGTTAAGTGGGATCGCTATAGATTACTTCAATTTTATGTATTGTATGACTTATATTACACTCCTATAAAGCTTAATAAAATGGGGAACCTCTTAACAGACACATGTACCAGATGTGGGTCCAAGAGAGGTACTCTTCTTCATATTCTTTGAGAATGTGATAAGGTAACCCCCTTTTGGGAAGATATCTGATCTAAACTCGACCCCCTCCTGGGTTTACAGAATGCCCTTCAGCCAAATATTTGTATCTTGGGGGACTCGTGGAAAATCCTAATAGGAAATCAAAGGAAGCATATGACCTTAATATCCCTTTACGCTAAGAAAATTATACTGCGCCATTGGTTAGATCAGTAAACTCCTACATATACAGAGTGGCATAAAGAAATTATTTTTGCTCTACAAGCAGAATATCTCATTGCGAGTATCTCTAGGCATAGCAATAAATATCAGAAGGTATGGGCCCCTTTACACACCTTACTATTCATTTAGTGTTATTCTGAATCTTATCTGGACCTGACATCTTGTTATGTACTACTGTTGATTACCAACCTGTCTGTACAAGTTTGAATTATTTGCAGACTGTAAATGCAACAGTTAACTTAAAATACAATAAAGTTTATTAAATTGGAAAAAAGAAGTAATATTCACAGTTACCATGATGATTGCTGCTATCTTTTGTATTGGGATGACACATCTGTGGCCCTTCCTCTTTTGGTTAAAACAGATTGTACAACATAATCACTGACATTTTGCCCTTTCCCTGGCATGTTTGCCCTTCCAATATTCCATCCTGTGGTATGTATCTGCAGTAATACTTAGTCCCATATCCAAGCCAACCAAGTGCCAATGTTTTTGATAATGGCACTTATTTGATTTGATTGTACTCCACATGTAGTAACAAAACTGATTTTCAGATCCCTGGTGTTGGTAGTCAGTTTCACTTCAAAGAAGGTGGCTCATGGCATCTGGTCTATTTCAGTCCTAGCCAAAAAGATGAGACTATCTGCATGCCCCCTGTCCTTCAAGCTAATGGACAACTCATTTGGCCTTGTTTGAGACTTGGCTTGGTCACCACCGTTTTCCTTTGTTCTTATAAATTGACCCTTTGGAATACCCAAAATTGTATAACATAGATGGCTGCTGTCCTTTAAGATTATATTATTTAGGAAGCTGATTTGTGTGAGGCTAAATTAAATAGTTAATCTCAAATTTGCATTACTAACTTCCAGCAATCTTACAAAGCTAAATGGTTCTGCCTCTGATCCACATAACAGAATGAAAACATTGTAAATAAAGTGCTTCCAAAGTCAGTTTTGTCAAGAAAGGGGTTGACACTGGCATCTCTTACCACCTCTTTTTCCTATTTCTACAGGAACAAATTAGCATAGTTGGCATGCAAAACTTGCACCCATAGCCATAACGTTATTCTGTAAACAGATGGTTTCTTTGTAAAAAAGGTGTTAAACTCCAAAACAAAGTGGCACTCAGCTGTGTAGAGGCACATGACTTCTGTAATGTGCCAATGTGAAGTGGTCTGGATAAGAGTCAGGAATGAAAAATAATCACGGGTCCTTACAATCATGCCAATCATGCCACTTCCTACATGGCATCCCATTTTAGATATTGTTTCTGTGCAGTGCTGCTGTAACATGCCCTGAATGCAAGGTATATTTTTATCTCAGATGAGTGCACTGTATGGTTAAGCTTTATTCTGCATGGAAATCCATGCTGACTAGAAAGTTGTTGTACCAATGTTCAAAAGTCATATAAAGTTGTTATACCACAGTAGTGATTTAAATACAGTAATATGCCACCGTTTTATTTTGCCTCAGATTGTGCACTTTCCAATGGCTCTTCTTGCTTTAACTGTTAATATATGACTTGATTTTAGACAGAAACAGTTAACCCTTTGAGTGCTGAATATGTTTGAAGAATATTTAGATTCTAGATTATATACTGTGTATGGGTTAAACGGAGAGAAATTGTCATGATGTCCTGTGGGTTTAAAACAAGTAAAATACATTTCAAATAAACTTAGCAAAGATATCTAATACTGTTTGGGATACCTGATGGGTAGATAGTGAGCAGCTGGGTGCAAGGAAGGACTGAAATCAAAATAGATTTAGTCTAGTAGATTTCTATTTCAGATGAGTGGGCCAGGGCTGTTGCTAAGAAGAAAACAAACAAGAAAAACACATTTACTAAATAAACTTAAATATAGATAACTATCAGCAAACAGTCTCAGGATTCTGATGACATCAGAATCCCTTGACTGAAACATAGACTTGTTGTAGATAGTTACCCATATATTGTTCTATATACCAAAACATACTATACTGTGTTTGAGAAATTACCATGGGACAGTGATGTACTTCACAATGTTCTCAAATGTATTTCTCATTTCATAAGACTACAAACTAAAGACCAGCATAATCAGGCCAGCATATATTGTTGTTTAATGGCCAAGCAGCCAGTCAGGTGTTACTTTCGAAGAAGACATCATTGCTCATACACGCTGCAGCAGGAAGAGAAGGAATGTCTTATCAAAGTGCACAATTTTTCTATAGGCTAAAATGTGTGCCCCTTTTGGACTTTGGGGGAAAGAAGGCTGTTGGTTGCAAGAGATTGGTAGGGTTGGAATTATGGCTATTTTTGTGAAACAGGGACAAGGCGGGGAGGGGAGTTATGATGTGTTACAGGCATGGATGGGGGGGGGGTGCTGACTAATATATATAATAAACATTCCAAAACCACACCAGAACTCTAGGGAAAGGAGTGAGATAAGTGTGGAGAGGTGGGGATACACAGTACTAAATGGTATGGATTTTGGGAGGGTTGGGCACAGTATGTCTCAGTGGGTGGGGCTGGGTTCTAGTTTTAAAACAATGTTTTTTTCTTTTCTTAAAGAAACACATTACATAGTTTTCACCAGCCACGTGCCGCTAACAATGACACTTCATTTACACTTTCACTGGTGAACCACCACTATGCATAATCTTCAGCATATGAATGTAGGCATTTCACCAGCCAAGAACTATATGACATGTATTTGTAGAAGAACCAAAGTTAGGGAAACATTGTGAAGCTCTTTGCAAAGTGAATTTCCTTAACCTCACCCACAATTATTTGGTTTGAGCCATGCATCATACCTGTTCACATCATGCTTGCTGATGATGACATTGCATGAGATGTACTGTCTTCAGGATTACTTGAGATGATGGTGTATGTCATAGTACTTGCACAGCCAGCACTTCTGGGAGTGGTACAACAGACTGTGGTGCTCCAGTGGGAATCCGCAGAGATGTGCCAGAAGGGGGTATAGGAGTAGGAAAAGCAGTAAGTTTGACTTGCCGGACATGGGAATAATAAAATGAATACCAGAAGTTAATCCATGCTAAATTGAGTTTGAGAAGTGCTAAGAATCCAATATTCTGAGGACCTAAGCCGATGTGCTGAGGCAATGTTACTAGTTGTACTGAAACATATTTACAAATTGGCTAGTATTGGGTAGTATCTGAGAAAATACAATGCCAATTCAGTGAATTCTAGCCACATTTCTTTGCTGTTTAGCTAGAATTTGATGGAATGACCTTTTCAGCTAGACATTGGTTCTGCTAGATAAGCCTCATGTACACTGATAAGATGTCTGTGCCTTCCTCCAAAATGTATGACTGCTCCTAAACGCCAATTTCAGAAAGCTCCAAATAAGCATTGTGTTTACTGGTGCATCACCATCCAAGGCTTCTTTAATGTCATGCTGCTACCTGACACTGAAGAAACACACATTACCAGGGGTCTCCTTGATGAAGTGTTATACCGAGGACATGAAGCACTAGGACTTTTGACCCAGATTTTGTCATGTATGCTACTGGTTTTTGAATAAACATTTTTCTGGCAGTCACTTTTTGACTCCGCATTATTTTTCTTTCCACGGTATATATGTTTGTGTTGACCAGAGTGACCTCTGTGTGCAAGCTCTTATGTGTTTATGCACTGAAACTGAATTTGTTGTTTTGCACCCATTTACCAGTCAATGAGCATGTGGTTCCAGTATTTTTACCTGGCACTGAAGCATGCAATGTTTTCTGAGAAGGAGAAGCAACGAGAGCAGGAGGTTTATTCTTTGTTGTTTCTTACATGGTCTGTGCTACTCTGTTTAGAAACATAGACTTTGATGGCAGATAAGGACTGCTTGGTCCACCTAGTCTGCCCATTTCCCTACCTAGAGGATAAGCTGCAGATCATATTTAACCAACAGCCTATTTCTTCCTACCCCCCACAAAAATTGCCTTATGTCTGTCCCATGCATTCTTGAATTCTCCCATAGTTTTAGACCTCACAACCTCCTCAGGAAGACTGTTCCATGCATCCACCACCCTCTCTGTGAAAAAAATACTTCCTCACATTGCCCTTTAGCCGTCCCCCTCTATCTTTAAATTGTGTCCCCTTGTTCTTGCACATCTCTTTCTCTGAAAGATGCTACCTTCTTGGACTTTATTGATTCCACTGAGGTACTTAAACATTTCTATCATGTCGCCCCTCCCTCCTTTCCTCAAGGGTCTATATATTAAGCTCCTTTAGCCTCTCCTCGTATGGCTTCTCTTGCAGACCCTGCACCATTTTAGTTGCCATCCTCTGAACTGCCTCCATCCTGTCTATGTCCTTGCTGAGATGGGGTCTCCAGAACTGGACGCAGTACTCCAGGTGGGGTCTCACTAACTGTCTGTACAGGAGGATAACTACTTCCTGTTTTCTGCTGGTGATGCCTCTCCCTATACATCGCAGTATCCCCCCAGCCCTCCCTACCACCTTCTCACATTGCTTGCCAACCTCATGATATGATTAACCTCAGGTCCCTTTCCATTTTTGTTGTTGTTATTACCTCCCCCCCAATTATGTAATCTTCCCCTGGGTTTTTGTTTCCCAGGTGCATTACTTCACACTTCTTTGCATTGAATCCAAGCTGCAATACTTCTGACCATTCCTCTATCCTTGCCAAGTCCCTTCTCATCCTTTCCATGCCTCCTTGTGTAGCAACCCTGTTGCAGATCTTTGTGTCATCTGCAAAGAGGCATACTTTTCCTTCCAGTCCCTCTGCAATGTCACTTATAAAGACATTAAAAAGGACTGGACCCAGTACTGAACCCTGCGGTACCCCACTAGTAACCCCTCTTTCTTCAGAGTGGACTCCATTTACAATTACCTTCTGTGTCCTGTTGTTCAGCCAGTGTTTTACCCAGGCTACCACCCTAGGACCCACTCCAAGGCTGGTTAATTTGACTACTAATCTTTTGTGTGGGACTGTGTCAAATGCCTTGCTAAAGTCTAGGTAGACCATGTCCATAGCCCCCTCCTGGTCTACTACTTTGGTCACCCAGTCAAAGAAATCAATTAGATTCATCTGACATGACCTTCCACGTGACCACATGCTGCCTTGGGTCCTGTGCCCCACTGGCCTCTAGGTACTCAAAATTCTTTCCTTCAGAAATGATTCCATCACTTTCCCTACCATAGAGGTCAAACTGACAGGTCTGTAGTTTCCTGCCTCTGTCTTGCTCCCACTTTTGTGAAGGGGAATCACATTAGCCTTCTTCCAGTCCTCAGGTATCACACCATCCTCCCATGATTTGTTGAAAAGGGTAGTCAGTGGTGTCACTAGTTCTCTGCTTAATTCTTTTAGAATTCTGGGGTGAATTCATCTGGCCCCATTGCTTTGTCCACCTTCAGTTTTAGGAGTTCTTTCAGAACCCTTTCTTCTGTGAAAGGACTGGGATTGACCCCCTCTCCAGAGTACTTCTGTTAATTGGATTAGGCACCTCCCCCACTTCCTGTTTTGTGAATATTGAACAGAAGTATTCATTCAGTATCCCTGCTTTTTCACTGTCACTCTCTGCCCACCCACCATCCATTCTGTTCAGCCTCACTATCCCTCCCTTTGTCTTTCTACTCTCCCTGATATACCTATAAAAGGTTTTATCCCCCTTCTTAACCAAGTTGGCTATCTTTTCCTCAGTTTGTGCCTTTGCTATTCTGACTACCCTCCCTGCTTCCTTCTTCCTTAACTGGTACAGTTCTCTGTCCTGCTCCTTCTGTGTTTCCTTATACTTCCTAAATGATATTTTTTTCTCCCTAACCTTCACCGCCACTTCTTTTGAGAACCATAGTGACTTTTTCTTTCATTTTGATTTATTTGCTTTACACAAAGGCTTGTTGTCTCTGTGATGGCAGTTTTGATATTCCCCCATTGTTGCTCCACCACTCCTTCTAGCCTGTTTGCTAGTGCTTTTCTAAGGCACTCTCCCATCTTGCCAAAGTCAGCCCTCCTGAAGTCTGGAACCCTCACTTTTGTATGGCTTGACTCTGTAGCTGAGTTTATCATGAACCACACTGTTTGGTGGTCACTTGTTCCCAAATGGCAACCCACTTCTAGATCTGAGATCCTCTCTGTGTCCCCATTTGAGAGTACAAGGTCTAAGATTGCTCCCTCCCTCCTGAGTGGGTTCCAAAACTAGCTGTCTGAGGCATGCCACCTGAAGGGCATCAAGAATGGCCCTGCTTTTGGATGTGGCTGCAGCAAAGGTGCTCCAGTTAACATCTGGCATATTAAGGTCCCCCATCAACAGTATCTCCCCTTTCTCTGCCATCCTAAGTATGCCTTCTATCATATCTTTGTCCATTACTTCCCCCTGACATGGGGGTCTGTATACAACCCCTGTGCGGATTGTGGTGCCATTTTCAGTCTCTAAGGTGACCCACAGTGCCTCCTCTCCTCCCTGTTTACTCTTTTGTTCAGTTGCTTTTATCCCTTCCCTTACATAGAGAGCTACTCCCCCCCTTCTGCCCTCCCTGTCTCTCCTGTAGATTGTATACCCTGATATGTTAACATCCCAGTCATGGTTCTCTGTGTACCATGTTTCTGTAACTGCTACGATATCCAGGCATCCCTCTTCCATCAGGGCCACCAGTTCAGGGAGCTTGTTGCCCAGACTATGGGCATTGGTACTCATTACCCTCCATTTCTTGATGGCCTTACCCCTTTTTGCCCATCCCTGTCCTTATTGCGTTTGTCACTTTCTTCATTTACCCCTGCGCTTCTCCCTATTGACATCTCTATGTTGGTGTCTACCTCACTTAGTACCCTGATTTTTTTGGGGGGGGCTAGGATTTCCCTGCTCCTTTCCAGTGCCTCTCCCTTGGCTAGTTTAAATGCTTGCCAATGAAGTATTTAAACCTATCACCTACGATCCTGGTTCCCTTCCTGGACAGATGCAGACCATCACTCCAGTATAGGCCTGCATCCTTCCAGGTGGACCCACAGTCCCCAATGAAGCCAAATCCCTGAGCCCTGCACCAGTTTTTCAACCACTGATTGAATATCATGGTGTGAAGCACCCTAGCCTCATCTGTGCCATAGACAGGCAGCCCCTCCGAGAATGTTACCGTGTGTGATATTTGTCTAAGGCCCCTCCCCATCTCCACAAATGCTTTTTGCACTGCTCTGATCCCTTTCTTAGCCAGGTCATTTGTCTCTAGGTGGACAATGACATCCAGCTCCCTCCCCTGTGCAGCTGCTCTTGTGATCCTGAGGGTTCGTTCCCCATCCCTCCAAGCCATGGCGCCAGGCAGGCACCTTACCTCCCTCCCTCTCCCCTTCCTCCCCCAGTTCTACCTTCCTAACAATGGAGTCCCCCACCAGGATTTGTTTCCTTCCCCTGTGGGGTCCCATGCCACCCTCCTGTGGGTCTCCTTTGTGGAGGTTCCCAGCATACTCCTTGGTCTCCACTGTGGGGGCCTCCATAGAGAAACCACACTTTCCCAGAATGGCATAGAAATTGTGGAGAGGTACAACTGGAGGGATGCACCTCTGTTCCACCACCCTCACCCTCCCTGAGCCCACTGTGGTCCAACCATTCCTCTTTCTTGGCAACCTCTGAGGCAACAGCAGTGACCCTGGAGGTCCTTGGGTTGGAGAGGAGGTCCCACAAATCCTGGCCAACTCAGGCTGGAGATGAGCAACCTCCTCCCTCTGCCCAGAGAGGTGCCTGTAGATGGGACAACACTGCATCCTCCAGAACGTCTCCAGGAAGACTGCCGCTCCACAGCCACTGCACTGCACCACTCCCATCATGTCTTTTTTCTGGCCCCCTAACTGTTGTTTGGAATACTTACTCTTTCCTCTGTTTGTTTATTTTCTTTCTTTTTCCTTTTTTTCTTCCCCTACTTACTTTCTGCCTCTGTGCCCTTTTAGCTCCTGATCTTCCTGTTCTAAGACAAGAAGTTCCTATATTTCTCAGTAGTCCCCTTACTTGCTCTGAGTCAGACCTCCAGCAGCTGGGGGGGGGAGAGCTACTCTTGCCCTTCTAGGATGGTAAGTCTTCGGTGGCTCTGTGATCACTCACTTCCTACTCCCAAACAGGAAGTTCCTGTTGTCGGTTAAATCCTGTGCCTATAAAAGTAGAACTGGCTTAGGGTGGGGGGTGGAGGGGAGGGAAGGAGGGCAATATAGTCCCAATAGAGAGGTTTTAGTTATACCAATAGCTCCTTCCTCCTGGTGTTCTGTTTGTTCTCTAGTAGAAGCTATCTAGGGCAGTGCTTAAATCTGGTTTTATCCTGGCTCCTTCTAGCTAAGCCACTCCCCCTACTTTGCAAATCTTTCTATACTTAGTTAATTTCACAGATAACAATTCCCTTCTGACACCTGTGACAAGCACCTAGATAAGTACACAGATAACACAGATAACAGATAACAATTTACTTCAACTACCTCTGACAAACACACTTCCACTTTTTTTTTACCCTAAATTGAAGGTCCCAGTACAAGATTTCTAGTTCTTAATCCCAGTAGTGAAGTTTTAGTTATACCAGTAGCTCCTTCCTCTGGGTGTTCTGTCTGTTCTCTAGCAGAAGCTATCTAGGGCAGTGCTTAAATCTGGTTTTAACTTGGCTCCTTCTAGCTAAGCCACTCCCCCTACTTTGCAAATCTTTCTACACTTAGTTAATAGCACAGATAACAATTCCCTTCTGACACCTGTGACAAGCACCTAGATAAATACACAGATAACAGATAACAATTTACTCCAACTACCTCTGACAAACACACTCTTTTTTTTACCCTAAATTGAAGTTCCCAGTACAAGATTTCTAGTTCTTAGTCCCAGTAGAGAAGTTTTAGCTATACCAGTAGCTCCTTCCTCCTGGTATTCTGTCTGTTTAAAGTGCACTCAGCCATTTCTGTTTTATAAAGTTGCTGCATCTAGAGGGAATGTACATACATATCTTTATATCTGGGATCCAGCAGTATGGTCATGCCAAACTGTATTCATGATATAATACTTTCATATCCACAGTTTAGCGAGGAAGTTGGTGAATCTGAGGATTTGGGATAGGATGTCTAGATAGGTGGAAAACTGGCTGAGGGACAGAACCCAGGGGTGGTTGTGGGGGCAGAGTTATCTGGCACCCGAGAGGTCACCAGTAGGGTCTGGCATAGGGTTGACACCTTTGAATGAGGCAAAAACCGGACCCTAAGCTCCGGCCCTAGCTCCACCCCTTTTCATGACTCGTCATGCATTGCTCCTCCTAGAAAGTAATTTGTTATATCAATAAAAGACAATGCTTAAAGCAGCAGTTCAACAAAAATGTTAAGATACTGTACTGTACCTGTTAAAGTTACTTTCCTAGATTCTTCCTAGTTATTTATTTATGTATTTATTTATTGGCATTGGTTTACCAGATAAACATACAGAGATAAAAGAAATCTCATTTACAGATATGATCTGGGGGAGACAAGGGAAACACTATAAATAGCATACAACAGTATACATGGTATATAATAATACATAATACATTGTTTCCTGTAATGTGTACATTATATCTTTTTCTGGCTCCGTTTCCTGTTCATGTCCACAGTAGTATTTCAAAGCCAAAGAAGTGACCATACTTTTTTTCTTGAGGGAAAAAAATAATTTAAAACATTTAAAAATGCTTAAATTCTGTTTGAGATGAACATGTTCACCAGCAAATGAAAGTAGAAAACAACTGGCTCTGTTACTGTTACAAAAGGTGGGGGTAGCTTTGCTGCTATGCTACTTTAAGATGCAGTGGAAAAGATTAGGTTAAATAAGTGCTAATGGTGTTAATGGCCACACTTTACACCTCCCAGGCTAACTGCTTTCACAAACAAAGGGATATACTGATAACAGAAGTTGTCTGTAACCTGGACATGTAGCTGAAACAATGAATGATATGACAAAATTTGTTTCAAAAGTATTTGACCACTCAAAATGGCTCGAAAACCTGACCAGCACAGAGCAAAACTGGATTGCCTGATAGGGACCCTGAATACCTGATCACCAGGTAAAAAACCTGACAGGTGGCAACCCTAGTCTGGCAGGACTTGGTGCTGGGGTCAGTGTTGTTCAATGCCTTCATCAATGACATTGGGGATGGCATTAAGGGCACAATGTGCCTATTTGCAGATGACATCAAGCTTTTCAGGAGAGTGGACAGAGCCAAAGGGATACAAGACCTACAGGATGATCTGGAAAAGCTGGCAAGTTGGTCCATGATCTGGCAGCTTGGCTTCAATGCCAAGAAATACAAAGTTATGCACCTTGGAGACAAGAATACCAGGACAGAGTACTCCCTGGATGGAGTCCAGGTATCTGCATTAGAGGAGGAGAAGGACCTGGGAGTGATGATTACTAGTGACCTGAAGCACTCCACGCAGTGCAAGAAAGCATCAGCAAGAGCAAACAAGATGCTGTGATGCATACCTAGGGAGATCAGTAATAGGATAGTAGAGGTTATACTACCCATGTACATGTCACTGGTGAGGCCACATCTAGAGTTTGTAGTTCAGTATTGGTGCCCACACTTCAAAAAGGACATTAAACTTTTGGAGAAGATCCAGAGGAGGGCTACAAAGGTGGCAGTGGGTCAGCAAGGTAAGGCATACAAGGAGAGGTTGAGGGCACTGAACATGTACTCACTAAAGGAATGGAGAGAGAGAGGGACATGATTGGAATCTTCAAGTACTTGAAAGGGATAAAAATTGAACATTTTGTTTGTGGGTGGCTGTAGCAGTGGTCTAGTGCTGTGGGTTACTCTTCTCTCCTGGTCCGTGAATTATTTTAAATAAGGATCCTTGTACTGTTTTTATTTATTGGAATGCCTGTTTATTCCGATGAAGAAAGCACAACAAGAAGGATCTGTAGTCCAGGCTATAAACGGCTGGACTATGAACCCTACTGGGGCACAAACGTTTTAATTTAACAACACTTTCCTGGCTACTTGTCTTACCATTTGGGTTTGTTTCAAGGTTTACTTCAAAAATGATAAACATAGCCCTCAAGGACTTTTTTGGGAAGCAAGCTGACCCAATGACAACTTCCTGGACAGGGGCATAGATAAAACTCACCCCTCAGTGATCAGGGTGCACATTGTGTCGCACGCTGAGACACTTATATGTGCATGTCTGGCAAGCCAGTGGATAGGAGGCCATGAGTGTTTAATAGGTAAAACCTATTAGTACACATATCAAAAGCTGAGTTACTGCAAGAAATATAACATCACTGTCCAAACAAATGCTTAAAGTGAAATAGCAAAATGAATACAGCCAGCAGTATGTTAAGTAACAGGGGCATAGATAGTTTATGTATACAGTGCCACGTTTATAAAATGTATACTGAAAACATTGGGTCTATACAGGAGAAATTTGACTGTAATAAATGTATTGAGCATGAAACAGTCCAGTACAGGGTACAAAATACCCTAAGCGAAATTCAAAATCTCAGAGAATTGATACCTTTAAATAATACAGACAGCATATCAGATCAAATGTATTCCGACCCTAGTACATCTAACACAAGGAAAAGAAGCGAGAGGTAGGCCCACTTGAAAACAGTACTCAGGATATAAAAAATTAAAAAAAGTAAAGAATCATCACAAATAATAAATGATGAATGGTACACAATCACTAAAGGACACAGCAGTAAAAAAAGGAGAATAGCATTATCAAGTAACATTCAAACACACAATAGGTTTAGTGTCTTAGCGGATCAGATTAGTATGGATCAAAATATAGAACCACAGCAGTTGGAACAAGTACAAATTATTCTGATTGGTGGTTCCATAATAAGAAAATGTGACTCAATAATTTTTAACCCAGACAAACTAAACAGAATGTTACTTCTCTATCTGAGAGAGAAAACCGAGGCTATAAACAATTAAATACCAACAATTGTTAAAAATACAACAAACCACAAAATAGTCGCACTTCATGCAGGCATAAACAACATAGGTGTTAGTCATGAAAAATATATTTGTCATGACCTAATTGATATAGCTAGAGATTTAGAAAAAAGAAGGGCCAAGGTGGTAATCTCTAGACTCTTACCAGTACCCAAAGCTATACATAAGAAAAACAATGCTGTTAAAAGGATAAACATTAGACTATAAAACTGGTGTGAACAAAAGGGATACTTGTTCTTAGACACCTGGGACCATTTGTTTGGTAAATCAGATTTGCACAGTAGAGATGGACTACACTGAAAAAAGGTGCAGATGTAGTGGGTGGTCTAATAAAGTCTAAAATGGAATCAGTCCCTTTAAACTGACAGAAAGAAGGAGGGACACACATATTCACTTGACAAAAAAATCAAAACCGTGTAGTATAAACAGCAAAAATATATCAATTAAATGCCTCTTAAGTAATGCAAGAAATTGTAACAATAAAATGGGAGAACTTGTAGCTATGCTACTAATGGAAAGCTGTGACATTGCTATGTTAACTAAAACATGGTGGGATGAGAAAGACTCCTGGAACAAAAAGATACTGGGGTACAACATCATTAGACTAGATAGGCATAACAAAAAGGGGGGATAGCCATTTATACAAGTGAGTGAATGAACATAACAGACATCTCAGCTAAAATCAAGAAGACAGATTCACAAAATGAAACTTTCTGGCTACAAATTAATAACAATACAAATTGTAAACAAATCCTAGGATTATGTTAAAGACCACTTGATACATGCAAAGACAGAACTAATGCATTTATTGAGGAAATTACTACAGCAATAGAACTAGGTAACATAGTACTAGCTGGTGACTTTAACTACCCAAACATAAAGTGGACTGTGCACATAGCTAACACCAAACAAAGTAAACATTTCTTAGAAGTCTGTCTTGAAACTAACCTGGAACAATGTGTAAAGGAACCCACAGGAGGTGGAAATATGCTAGATTTAGTCTTAAGTTCAGAAACCACTACAATACAGTGACCACACCAATAAGTATTAGTGACCACTCAACTGTCATCTTTACTATCAACAGTAATTACATAAAACAGACAGGACATACAGAAATATATTTACATAAATCCACAAACACACAGGGAATAAAAACAGACATTAAAAACACTGCATGGAACACACTGTTGGAAAATAAAACAGTCGATGAATGTTGGCAACTTATCAAAACTACAATACACAATATTACGAAAAACATATAAAAGGAGTTAAAAATATAACAATAAAGGGAAAACAACAAACTAATTAAACAAATGCATTACGAAGCAAATCAAGAAAAAGAAAAAGGCATATAGTATAGTCAAGCCCACTTAAACGCATATCCGTTAAGCACTTAGATTGGATAAACACATAGTTTAGTAAATTCCCATTTTCTTTCCTATGTTTGCAATAGTAAAAATCATGTTTAAACACATGTAGCCTGTTTAAATGCATACATTTTTTCAGTAGCCTACACTATGTTTCTTCACTCATACTGCCCAACCTGATCAGTTTCCACTTGCTCATTTTGCTGGCTAGGTGTTAATTGCTTCTCCCTCAGCACTGATTACCACACAACACTGATTACCGATGATCACCTGCTAACAGACCACACATAAAAGAACAAAGACATACCCTGACACTCAGATTGGTGGTGTTAGGTGTTGCAGAATGGAGCCCATGGTGCGGAAGAAGAGAGAGAGCTGTCTACTGGAGAGAGCCGAGGTACTTGAAGCCCTTTCAGTTCCTGGAGTCTCACAATCTCAGATCACCAGAAAGCAGGGGGTTTCACAGTCTTAGGCTAGTTGAGTTGTGAGGGACAAACAGCAAATTCTTTTGGACTTCCAGAGCAATGCAAATCTGGCTAAGAAAAGGAAAAGGGAAGGCAAGGATTCAGCAGTTGATGATGTTTTATTTCAGTGGTTCGAGACTGCACACTCAGCTGACATTCCTGTTTCTGGCCCTCTGTTACAAACCAAGGCCAAGAAGTTAGCAGACACCATGGGGAAAGAACAATCTGAGCCTAGCTATGGTTGGGTATACAGGTTTAAAATGCGCCATAACACTGTCTTTAAAAATGCCCGTGGGGAGAAAAAAAGACTCCGATGCTACAGCAGCAGATGCCTGGGTTACACAAATCCTGCCCCAGATTTTAACTGATTACTCAGCAGCAGACATTTACAATGCTGATGAAAGAGGAATTTGTTTCAGGGCCACTCCCAATGGAACCCTCACATTTAAATCTGACTCCATTAGCAGGAACAAGAAATCAAAAGAAAGACTGACCTTCTTAAACTGCAGCAATAGGGATGGCTCTGACAAATGAAAACTGCTTGTCACAGGCAAAAGACAAAAACCCTGCTGCTTTCAATCAGTTTTGGTTCAGCATCTGCAGGTAATTTACCAAGCAAACTCAAATGCATGGATGACTGCAGAGCTGTTTGCAGAGTGGATCAAGGAATTTGACCGAGACATGGGTAGGAAAAGATGAAAAATTGTCTTTGTCGACAACTTTAGTGCCCACCCCCACCTACAGCTCAGACACATTAGATTAGTTTTTTTGCCACCAAACACCATGTATCTTATCCAGCCAATGGATATGGGGATCATTAAGAATTTTAAGACACTGTAATGTAGACAGATGTTAGACAAAATCCTCACAACATTTGACAGTGGCGAGACTGTATCCTCCACTGACCTGGCCAGAAAACTTAACATATTGGATGCAGTGCACATGTTGAGACAGTCGTGGAGTGATGTCAAACCAGCAACAATTCAAAACTGCTTCCATGCTGGTGGTTTCAGAAAACCAACTCCTGAATTGGGTGACCCCACTGACCCCTCTGACACAGAACCTGGTTCTCTATCTTCCCTACCTCCTAACATTACAGCTCAAGAGTTTGAAAATTTTGTTGACATCGACAGAAGCCTTCTGTGCTTTGGTGAAATAATGGATGCTGAAACAGTGATATTAGTTTTGGGGAGGGGAGAAGCCAAGGAAGATCCAGAAGATGATGAGATCGTTGAATGTGATGACCCGGTGCCCACCAACTCAGCAGCCAAAATGTGCCTTATCAAACTCTGAAAATATATTGAGGCACATGCTATCCTTGAGGATGATTATATGTGCTTCTACAAACTAGAAGATTTTGTCACTAAGACAGGGACACTGCACCAAAGACAAACAACGATCACTGAGCTGTTTTCAAAATAATTTTTTACTGCCTAATAATGATTGTGCTTTTTAATAGTTTAAGTCCACAACCACTTACCCCCTGTACTGTACCAACATAAGTACCACCAAACACCTCCCAACACAAACAAACAATTAAAAGAACTACTGTAACATAACACAGTGTTGTATATAAAATACTGTGAAATAACATTGCAAGTTGTGAGGGATTTTATTTTTAAAAGAATATAAAATTAAATGGCAGAACTTGTAGTGGTCATATTAGCACTATGGCTACTAATAACCCTAATTAAGTTCTTCCTGTGACACCTCTGCAGTGCTATGACATCATGTGACATCACTCAATTACATCCATTGTTGCAACCAGAACAAAAGGACCCCATAGAACTTAACAAACTATTCCCATTCTATAGTGAGCCAGATGTGACTACAAAATAAATGAGTGGTTAATTAATACAGAGTCTCAAAAGGGGAGTGTGAGGGATTTTATTTTTAAAAGAATATGAAATAATGCTTAGTCTCACATAATTTAACTAAGTAGCTAAAATAAATGCGCATGTCAGGCTTGCTGAAGCAGGGTTACTTTAGGTGAAAAATATAGCTGTGTAGCTGAATAAAACTAGTTAGAACTGGCAGTTGCTGTCTGATAAGAAAGAACTGAATAAGGTGAAAACAACTCCATATAAGGAAAATGCTGATATAGAGTTCTGTGCATCTGTTGTAAGCAGAAAAATCAAGTGACGTCACGCCAATAATGTATAAAAACTGCTATAAATTGTAATTGGGGAGCTTTTCCTTTGTAGAACTCCTGCATGAATGTGAAAGGTTTGATCAAATAAAGCAAAGTTAAGACAAAACCCAGTGGTGTGGTTTTTGCCCCTGTGACGACGGGGAGGTGTGCTCAGGTAATGCTTGCAGTGAGAGAATTTGCGATCACAGTTTTGGCGTAGTCAGCAGGATGAGTTCTTCGGTCCGTGTCACCTCGTAATCGGGTTGCTTCCCTTGGACAAAAAAAAAATATTTTTGTGGAACCCCATCAGGACATGACGCCTAGGGGCCGGCGACACTCATCATCACCGTAAGTACAAAAATACCTTGGAGCGAGTGTACACTATAAAGAACAGGCCTAAATAAAATGGAAAACAAGGAAAAAAAATAAAAAAATAAGCTGGGTCTGGAGTTAGTATTGTCCGGACCGGCAAAATGTATGTTTGACAAGTTTGGCCAAACAAATTACAAGGGCAACTGCACTGCCCTTTGCCCTTGTAATTTGTGCTTGCTGCAAGTATATACTGTTAGAGCCAATAATGGCTTTCACAGTTCAGGCTGCTTTTAGGAGAAAAGCAGCGACTAATTAAGTAACGTTAAATAAGCAACATTTAGAGAAAGAAAAATAAACTACTGTGAATGTACACACAGTAGGTGACTACAGATGGGATAATTTAAAATTCCCCCCCCATGTTGCCTATCTGTGTAGTTTCAAGTTTTTTCTGTATCAATTTCAAGTCCCCTTGCCTCCTACAAAGGCTAAAACATTTGATCCCAATCCCAGGTACTGGGGACCTCCACCAAATAAATCTCAACCTAGTACCTAGCACTGTTACAAATTTTTTTTGTTTTGTTTTTAAACTGCAACCCAGAGCTCTGGGAAAAGACTTAATTTGGCAGTTTTCTAATAATGGCCAAAAGACAGCCTTTAAAAGGGTTAATAGCAGCAGTATTTGGTAATAATCATAAAGGTCCCGCAGTCAGTTTTCTCACTCAGACCAGTGTATCAAAAAAAAAAGAAGAAAAATACCTTGGCACCGGGTAAGTCTAAATTTTTTTATTTAAAGTTGTTTTGTCTTCTGTTTTATTTCTGTAATACATATACTAAACAAGGTAATGCTCAGTCTCTCACGTGCATATTTTCCAGCGTATATCTGTGTTCTGTAATTATGTTCTGTTGTCCAAATTGCAAAATAGCATTGACTGCCTTTGGTGCACGACATGTTACAGTAAAAAAAAAAAAAAGAAGCTTCTTTGCCTCATAGCTGACTGTTTTAATTGGTTTTATTTTTAATGGAACATTTGTGTTGCCTAGATAGGGTCAGTGAAGAACTTTTGTATGTAGTTGTTGGTTGGAGCAGGTAGTGTTGATGGTGAAGAGTTATGACGTCATATATTGCAATGTGCAAAAAGATTTGTAGTTTGCAAGCAACGTGCTAAGCCACTGCTAGGTAAAAATGTAATGTGTTAACAGCTATGAATGGCTTTATCATACTTCTAGTTAAAACCAGAAACTTTTTGCAAAATGGCAGAGTGCCATATTTTGGCTATGCACCAAAAGGTGTAACCATGTTATACTAGATGTGTTCACTTACAGATGGTATGTTGTGCTGTATTTTAAAGGAGTTGAAAGGTGTTTAAAAAAATGTTTTGTTCTGAAAAGATTTGGCATGGAGATATGTATAAATCTGTTGGTTTAAAAGAGAAAAAAAAATGTTACAAGATAGGGGGAGGCAGCACATGTATTTAAAACACGTACAGTTTTCTAAAGAAACTATGGGCATTACCTCAGCAAATTGGTGTCAAATAATGTCAGTCTTATTTTCTGTTAAGTATTTCTTTTTGTGTATGTGTACTGTCTTGGCCAGCAGTTTTATTGTATGCTCTATTATTATTTAAACATATTTAATATCAGTAGTGTTCAAGGACACTAAAAAAAAATAACTGGGTTTAAACGACCCTTGCATGCACACTGTGACCTTTTGCATGTTATTTGACCTTCTTGTGTTTTAACATTTTATGTTACTACCAGTTCAAACTTAATGTGTATTCCATACCTAAATCACAACTTTTCACACAAAATGTATGTTTTCATGAAAGCACACCAAGAGTGAACCATGTAATTTTGATTTTTATTGCAAAACTAGTATGCTAAGTGAAAAGGAACAAACTTTTTTTTTCTCTTCTCATTTCTTCTGACTTGCAGCCAACACAGGCAATACTCCAGCTGGAAGGGGAGAATTATTCATCATCTCCCCATATTTTTTTATTATATTACTTTTTTATATTTATGCAGTACACTTTTGAAAAAGGACTATTACAGCTGTTTTTGAGAGTTTACCATCTACAGTTAAAAACAATGGCTTTTGTTTTTATGTGTGACCATGGTGTAATCATTTTTTCTTTTTAAAATGCATTCTAAGAGATACATACGTACGGTATTACCATTAATCCGAATCCTTTATAAACTCAGCTGACATTTTGTCATGCTTAGAATAAGGGAATCCAGGGACACTTGGCTTCTTTTATCCTATGGAAATAATCTTGTTTTATTTTTAAACTTGTGTAGGTTTAGTATTTTGTTGTTTGTCTGTGTTTCTTCTCTTTCTTCTAGAGAAAAAGAAGTTCCCCATCTTTATAGTAAGGTATGAAACTTACTAAACTAATTGTAATATTATCTTGTTATAATTTCAAGTGTAGTAGGTGGGGATCATGTCACCATCCACAGCTAACCTTTTTATTGCTACAGTATTCGAGCTGTCTCTTCCACCAGTAGGAGCTTGGAGGGAGGGGGTAAGCTACCCTTCCTCCCTTCCAGTGTAATACCCACAAAGGTTGCAAGGTATATCACTGTCCCCCAAAAGGGGTAAATAAAGAAAATGTGTATTTGCCAATAATTGTTTCTTATTTACAGGTTTAAAAAAAAAAAAGACCCAAGGTATTTTAACAGCATAACCCACCCCAAGCCCTTCTGCTTTTTCTAGTGCAAACAGTTAAATCTCACACCTATTATTGGTACAAGGGCTTCTGCCCTCAGCAAGTAATCAGTTACGCTGGAGGGTGAAGTTGTGTATGTATGTCCACATATATTCATTCTTTTGATTGTCTTTTCAGCTTTCTTATCCTGTCAAAACAAATGTAAAACAACTTTTGTCATAGCCTTACAGCAATAAATGCATTTTTTCAACCAGTAAATTCACAATACTCTAACATTTCTGAACTCTAAGCTAAGTTTACAGTCTATATGTGTTGTTTAAAATGTATTTTATGCATTATGCTCAATACTAAAATTGTTCTATTACAAACATGCTTATGTTTCACGTTTATGTTATAATGTTTTGATATACATCTTGCTACACTGTATCATGTATGTATTCAAAAAAGTGCTCCACATGTATAATGTTTTTAATGCTCATAACCAAACCTAAATACTGGGGCCAGCATTGCTGACCCACCCCTACAATATGTTCCAAAGCAAAACCAAAAGTAAAATTAATGCTCCGTTTGTCTTATTACTCACAGGTACCCCTAAAAAATGAGTGCACTCTATTCAGGTTTTGTCATTTTAAATTTTAACAATTATAATATGCAAAATTTAGATTGTACTCCAAACCTATGCTTCAAGCCTTACCCTACTCATTACTTTGGAGTATTTCACTATACAGGGTAAAGAAGACCTTTTCACTTGTCACAGGTGCAATAGGCACTGTTATTAAATTGGCATAGGCCAACAACATATGTATTTGTCCCACTAATTGCATTGTGTAACAGGCATATTGCTATGAACTATATGTTTAAAGCATGTTATTGTAACATTACAAGATTTTATAACTCAGGTCTCAGTCAGGCCTGCTTGTAACAGACAGGGAAATAATGTTCATCACTGTCATAACTGCTTCTGTGATTTAAAAGCAGGAGGTAACCATAACATTGTCATGATTTACAGATGGTCAGATAGTATAATTGAACCTCGGCCTGCACCCCCAGGTGTGCGGTTAATGTCCCATTTTTATTTTTTCTCTTTCTAATTGCCAGAATGTAGGCTCTGTCACACCACTCTTTACAAAACAAAAAGTCAATGGTTTCAAAAATTGTTATTTATGTGTTTTTAACTCAGTGTCTAACACACTTTGCAAGTTTGCAGGTTTCCACGGTGTGGCACACATAAAATCTCCACGTTCAACAGCAGTAATACTTTCATCTAAGTTGCCAAGACCTTCATCTTTTTCCTTAAAAAAGAAAAACAACTGCCACAGTTTTGATGTTATCACCATCTTTGTGCCTGACTGGTTCCTTATAAGGACTATTGCATGAATCCAGTTATTATTACCTCTGCAAGTGTAATGTTTTCAGCAAAATTACACCTATTTGTAGAACTTTAAATCAACTAAAAAAGGTCCAGTCAGTTCAGACTCTGCTATCAAGCTTATTGTTTCTGCTTACTATGAAGTTAAGTCTGGGTTAGGGGTAATCCCCTAACTTCAGCAAAAAAATTCTTCTTCAATTGACCTTCAAGCAATACATCCATTTTCTTCGCTGCTGCTTGTTCCAAACATGGCTGGTACTTTCTACAACCCTATTGCTGTGTTATGGACTGTGTTCTTAATGGTTTATTGTCAATTGTTACCTTTTTATGGACTGTTAATCTTTAAGCCGGGGTGTAATCAACTACCACAACACAAATGCCATGCCAGTGTGTGTGTGTGTGGCTACTCCATTAAAAGGACTCAATGCACCCCTGGCCAGTGTGTCTGCTAATCAGCCATCCAGCAGCCAGCAACATAAACACTGACTTTTCTACTATGCTGGTGTTTTGTTTTAAAATTACTGTCTGCATTGCTCCATATGCCTTGTGGGGTTACCACCATTCTGCAAATGACATTTCACCTGTACTGTAACTACACCAACCTGTGGTTACTTATATAAACTTATGAACTGTTAATTTCATGGACTATTATGTTTTATAAGGACTTATCTGTCAAGAGACATTATCAACAAATTCTTCAATCAAGCTCCAAGGGTGTGCCACACCTCAACACAAGGTAGCATCTACCTTATTCACTCTCAAAGTGAATTCCATGAACTCTTTTTCATCAACAAAATTGTTATATTATATTGTGTTATATGTGGTGTCACATGTTAGCATTTTTTCACATATTTCAATTGTGGTGTTGACATCCCTCAATTCTGTATTATGTTTTACAAACTCACAATTTGTGTTCTGTCTTTAACTACCCCTGTACCAACTCCAAAACAGGATGCTTTTTATAAATGCCTTGACTATCTGTATGTTGGCAACCAGTTTTAAATCATATGCCTATTCACCTAGTCTAACAGTCTAAAAGTAAAAATGTTTAGTTTTTTTTAACCTTCAGTTAATAACTAATATCTTTACATTTATGTTCAATTTTTGTGAATGTTCGAGCCCCTCAGGGGCTTCCTATCTTCAGGGTGAAAAATATTAAAAGTGGTAAGTGGCCAAGGTTTTAGTAATCAGTGACCAAACTTTTATTAACAATATGTAGTTGGCTAACCAAAAGATTGAGGAAATAGAAAGGTGTAAAATGGCTAGTGTAGATTGCTAAAGGGCTAGTAAAAGGTAAAACTGGTTAGTAAATGACTAAATAATGCCAACATGTAAATTAGTATATCTAGTAGCAAAAGGCTGCAAGTGGCTAAATACCACCATGTCACTTAATATATGTGTGTGTAAGACTTTAAAAGGGTTAATTGTAAAATTCTGTACAATGAAAAAAATAGCTGAAAGGATAAGGTGAGGCTGTGGCCGAGATATGCACACAGCTGTGTTTAGCCTTGACTGTTTAAAATTTTCTCATCATATAATTCTCTTGTGTTAAAAAAATATGTTTAACAAAAAACTAATAAGAAATAATGAAATACCTCATTTGGTTACTAATACAAGGTTACTTTGACATTTGTAGCAAGCTAGTCACTTCTCTCATATGCTTTCTGGCTCCCAAAACAAAAGTTATTTTTAATAAATATACTATTCTGTCACCATTTGTTTTCCCCTCCAAGGGTGAGAATAACTCCCCTGTCTTGGCAAAATGTCAGGTACATCTCGTAACCAAAAAATTTGATTACGGGATGTCTCAAAAATTGTAGCTACAAAATGTATCAAAAACTTTAATTATGGAAATGTATTATTGTACAGGTGTCCAGGCTCTGCTGTCATAGTTTTTTGGGAAATTCCAGCCTTATATTTTTTTCTAAGCTTGCTACACATAAATATGGGACCCATGGTCATGGCTTACAAGCGTATTTGGTGACTGGGGTGCTACTCTTCTCCATTAAATGGCAGAACTTGTAGTGGTCATATTAGCACTATGGCTACTAATAACCCTAATTAAATTCTTCCTGCGACACCTCTGCAGTGCTATGACATCATGTGACATCACTCAATTACATCCATTGTTGCAACCAGAACAAAAGGACCCCATAGAACTTAACAAACTATTCCCATTCTATAGTGAGCCAGATGTGACTACAAAATAAATGAGTGGTTAATTAATACAGAGTCTCAAAAGGAGGGAGTGTGAGGGATTTTATTTTTAAAAGAATATGAAATAATGCTTAGTCTCACATAATTTAACTAAGTAGCTAAAATAAATGCGCATGTCCAGGCTTGCTGAAGCAGGGTTACTTTAGGTGAAAAATATAGCCGTGTAGCTGAATAAAACTAGTTAGAACTGGCAGTTGCTGTCTGATAAGAAAGAACTGAATAAGGTAAGAAAACAACTCCATATAAGGAAAAATGCTGATAATAGAGTTCTGTGCATCTGTTGTAAGCAGAAAAATCAAGTGAAGCCACGTCAATAATGTATAAAAACTGCTGTAAATTGTAATCGGGGAGCTTCTCCTTTGTAGAACTCCCACATGCATGTGAAAGGTTTAATCAAATAAAGCGAAGTTAAGACAAAACCCAGTGGTGTGGTTTTTGCCCCTGTGACGACGGGGAGGTGTGCTCAGGTAATGCTTGCAGTGAGAGAATTTGCAATCACAAAGTCCAATCACTCACTGCACACAAGCTTTACTAAGTGCCAAAATCTACACTTGGATGCCAAAACAAAAGTGAAAGCATGAAACCTTAAAATCTTGATTAACCTGATAAATGCATACCCCACTTAAGTGCATAATTATCAATGGCAAATAGGGTATGCATTTAAGTGGGATGCACTGTAATTACAAAAAACACACAACAGTGGAAAACTGGAAAAAATTCAAAGCAACTCAAAAAAATATGTGAAAATACAATAAATATAGCTAAATGTAAATATGAATTGAAACTGGCACAAACACCAAATAAAAATAATAGCAGACAATTTTATCGGTATATCAATTCACTGAAACAAAACAAAAATGAACTTACACTATTAAACGACGAAAATAAATCAATAACTGACCCAACTGGGTTGGCAAAGGCCTTCAACAAATACTTTTGCTCAATTTATCACAGACCAGTGTCAAATATAAGTAAATCAGAAAGCAATATTAACACTGAAAAACGCACTACTGAAGTTACAGAAATAATATGAAAAATTTAAAATTTAAAAACATATGGGGCACCAGGGTTAGACAATATAACACCACAGATGTTAAAAATTATGAATGAAAGCATTAGAGTACTGTTACAACACTTATTTAAACTATAATTAAATATTGGTATCATGCAAAGTGAATGGAAGGTAGCCAAGGTCATCCCAATTCATAAAAAGGGTAGTAAACATACCACAAGCAATTATAGGCCAATGAGCCTGACATCCGTACCATGTAAAATACTAAAATCGATAAAAAAAGATAAAATAAATGACCATCTTACAAACCAGGTAGGGTTCGACAGTAATCAACATGGTTTTACATGTGGATGATCCTGTACCACAAATCTAATTTGTTTTTACAAACAGATCAGTAAGCACCTAGACAAAAACGAACCAATTACATAGAAACATAGAAACATAGACTTTGACGGCAGATAAGGACCGCTTGGCCCATCTAGTCTGCCCATTTCCCTACCTACAGGATAGGCCGTAGATCCTAGTTAACCAACAGCCTATTTCTTCCTGCCCTCCACAAGAATTGCCTTATGTCTGTCCCATGCATTCTTGAATTCTCCCACAGTTTTAGACCCCACAACCTCCTCAGGAAGGCTGTTCCATGCATCCACTACCCTCTCTGTGAAATAATACTTCCTCACATTGCCCCTGAACCGCCCTCCTTCTATCTTTAAATTGTGTCCCCTTGTTCTTGCAAGTCTCTTTTTCTGAAAGATGCTACCCTCTTGGACTTTGTTGATTCCGCTGAGGTACTTAAAAGTTTCTATCATGTCCCTCCTCTCCTTTCTTTCCTCAAGGGTATACATATTATGCTCCTTTAGTCTCTCCTCATATGGCTTCTCTTGCAGACCCTGCACCATTTTAGTTGCCCTCCTCTGGACTACCTCTATCCTGTCTATGTCCTTGCGGAGATGGGGTCTCCAGAACTGGACACAGTACTCCAGATGGGGTCTCACCAACTGTCTGTACAGAGGGATAACAACTTCCTGTTTTCTGCTGCTGATGCCTCTCCCTATACATCCCAGTATACCCCCAGCCCTCCCTACTGCCTTCTCACATTGCTTGCTAACCTTAAGGTCATCTGATATGATTACCCCAGGTCCTTTCCTTTTTTGTTGTTGTTACTACCTCTCCACCCATTGTGTATTCTTCCCCTGGGTTCTTGTTTCCCAGGTGCATTATTTTGCACTTCTTTGCATTGAATCCTAGCTGCCATACTTCTGACCATTCCTCCAACCTTGCCAAGTCCCTTTTCATCCTTTCCACGCCTCCTTGTGTATCAACCCTGTTGCAGATCTTTGTGTCATCTGCAAAAAGGCATACTTTTCCTTCCAGTCCCTCTGCAATGTCACTGATGAAGACATTAAAAAGGACTGGACCCAATACTGAACCCTGCGGTACCCCACTAGTAACCTCTTTCTTCAGAGTGGACTCCATTTACAATTACCTTCTGTGTCCTGTTGTGCAGCCAATGTTTTACCCAGGCTACCACCCTGGGACCCACTCCCAGGCTGGTTAATTTGACTATTAATCTTTTGTGTAGGACTGTGTCAAATGCCTTGCTAAAGTCTAGGTAGGCCATGTCCACAGCCCCTCCCTGGTCTACTACTTTGGTCACCCAGGCAAAGAAATCTATTAGATTCGTCTGACATGGCCTTCCCGCTGTGAATCCATGCTGCCTTGGGTCCTGTGCTCCACTGGCCTCTAGGTACTCAACTATTCTTTCCTTCAGAAAAATTGATGTCATATTGCTTGAATGTAGTAAAGCATTTGATTCTGCACCACATTGGACCATAACCAATAAATTAAACAAATATGGAATTTAAAAATCCTTGATAACATGGATCATAAACTGGTTAGATGGGCGTACACAAAAATTGTCCATCAGGGGACATCTCTCAGACAAGGAAGGGGTAACAAGCAGTGTGCCACAGGGGTCAGTGCTGGGCCCATAATCTTTCAATTATTTATAGAAGACTTAGAGGAACAAACAAACCATTATGTTGCTAAATATGCAGATGAAAATAAACTGTGGGGTCCCTGCAAAACACCTGAACAAATAAACAAAAAGCCTTCAGGATGATCTAAAATCTACAGCAAACTGGTCCCAAAAGTGGGGTATGTTGCTAAACAGAGCCAAATGCTGTGTCATTCACATTGTAAAAACTAATTCATTAAATAAATATTCATTAGGAAATCAAGAAATACAGTCAAAGCAGTCTGAAAAAGATCTTGGGGTAATAGTCGACAATAACTGGGATGGGAAAGAGTATTGCATAACTGTAGTTAGAAGGGCTAACCAAACAATAACTGCAATAAAAAGTAACATTACAAGTAGAACCCAAGAGGTTTTGATACCATTGTATTTAGATACATAGAAACATAGAAGCTGACAGCAGATAAGGACCGCAAAGCCCATCCAGTCTGCTCATTTTTTTTCTACCTTATGAATGTGCCATAGGTCTTTACTCTGTCAATGGCCTATCTATTCCTATTCATCTGTATTGCTCCTACATGCCTATCCCATGCCTGTTTGAAGCTCTGCACTGTATTCATATCCACCACTTCCTCAGGTAGGCCATTCCATGCATCCACTACCCTTTCTGTGAAAAATAACTTCCTCACATTACCCCTTAACTGGCCTCCCTCTAATCTCATGCTGTGTCATCTTGTTCTGCTATTTTTTCTTATATTGAAACATGTTAGACTCTTTCACCTTGTTAATGCCCTTAAGGTGTTTGAATGTTTCGATCATGTCACCTCTCTCCCTCCTTTGCTCTAGGGTATACACATTGAGCTCTGTTAATCTGTCCTCATATGTTTTCTGATGCAGTCCCTGCACCATTTTGGTTGCCCTTCTCTGGACTGCCTCCATTTTGTTAATGTCCTTGTTCAGGTGCGGTCTCCAGTACTGCACACAGTACTCAAGAGGGGGCCTAACCAGTGTCTTGTAAAGAGGGATTATTATTACCTCCTTCTTACAACTTACAAAACCCCTACTAATACACCCCAACATCCCTCTAGCCTTACCGTCTGCTTTAGTGGTCTGTTTGGATGATTTAGGCTGGCAGTATAGCCTAGAGGTTAGAGGAACGAGCTTGGTACATCCAGTAGCAGACCAAACCTGAGTTTGATTCTAACAACCTCCACTTGCATACTGTGTGACTCTGAGCAAGTCACATAACCACCCAGTGCTTCCAGGTCACCCCTGAAAACAGGCACTTGTGCCTAGTGGGCCTTACCCAGTTACCAAAGAATAAAATAAAAAAAAAAAAACAATTTCAGGTCATCTGTGGTGATGATGATGCCCAAGTCTCTTTTTTCCCTTGTGATTGCCAGCAACTCCCCTCCCAGCCTATAGGTGGCTTCAGGATTTCTCTTCCCTATGTGCATGTTTTTGCACTTCTTTGAGTTAAACTCCAGTTGCCACTCTTCCGACCATTTTTCCAGTTTATCCAGATCTCTTCTCATTTTGCCCACACCATCTGGATCATCTACTCTGTTGCAGATCTTGGTGTCATCTGCAAATAGACAAAACCTACCCTCCAGTCCATCTGCAATGTCACTGATGAAGATATTGAAGAGGACTGGCCCCAGGACTGATCCCTGAGGTACCTCACTTGTGACTTGTTTCTCTTCTGACTGCATACCGTTTACCATCATGCTTTGTTTTCTGCCCACCAACCAATTTGCCACCCAGTTGACCAACTTCTGACCCACCTCAAGCCTACCAAGCTTATTAATCAATCTTCTATGTGGAACAGTATCAAAGGTTTTGCTGAAGTCAAAGTAGGTGACATCAACTGCACCCTCTTGGTCCACCACTCTGGTTACCCAGTCAAAGAAATCTATGAGATTAGCTTGACAGGACCTTCCTGTTGTAAACCCATGCTGTCCTGGATCCTATGCTCCTATGGATTCCAGGTGCTGAACTATCCTTTCCTAAAGGAGTGCCTCCATAATCTTGCCTACTACTGAGGTAAGACTGACTGGTCTCTAGTCCCCTGCCTCCTCCCTGCTACCACTCTTGTGGAGTGGGATCACATGAGCCCTTCTCCAGTCTTCTGGGACCTCTCCTGTGCTGAGAGACTCACTAAACAGTTCTGCTAATGGCTCTGCTAGTTCCACCCTTAGCTCCTTTAGTACCCTGGGATGTATGCCATCAGGTCCCATTACCTTGTCTGCCCTGTGCTTAGCAAGCTCTTGTAGGACCTTTTTCTTTTATGAAGGGACTAGTACACCCCCCCCATGTCCATGGTGCTAATCTGTGCTAACCCGCCCTACTTTCTCCTCAGTAAATACTGAGCAGAAGTATCTATTTAGGATAGATGCTTTTCCTTGGTCCTCCTCCACATACTCCTCCTTATTCCCTTTGATCTTAGCAATATCCCCTCTGGACTTTCTCCTTTCACTAATGGATGTATTGAAAGTCTTATCCCCTTCTTTTACTGTTCATGCTAGTGTTTCCTCAATTTGGGACTTTGCCTATCATACTGCCTTCCCTGCTTTCCTTAGGGAAGTTTGGTATGCCTCCCTGTCTTCATCCTGCTGCATTCCCTTATATTTCCTGAAGGCCAGACTTTTGACTCTGACCTTTTCTGCTACTGTTTTTGAGAACCAAAGTGGTTTCCTCCTTCATTTGCTCTTGCTTTTCTCTGTAACACAATGGGATGTTGCTTCAAGTGTTGCATCCTTAATGCTTGCCCACATTGCCCTTACCCCCTCACCTGTATTTCTTCTTGCCAGGACTAGCTTACCTCTGTTGGCCGTCTTATCAAAGTCAGCTTCTCCGAAGTCCCATATTTTTGCCTTGGAATGGGGTGATTTAGTTCTAGTGCCAAACTGAATCATACCATATGATGGCCACTGGCCCCCCGGTGACCTTCTACCTGGAGATTTGTGATAATTTCCCTGTTAGTCAGTACTAGATCTAGGATAGCCCCATCTCTTGTGGGTTGTTGTACCAGTTGTTTGAGGCCCTCACCATGCGGGGAATCCACCATATGTCTGGTTCTGGCAGATGTTCTTGCTGGTATTGATCAATCTGCGTCTGGCATGTTGAAGTCTCCCATTATCAGAACCTCCCCTTTAGCTGTCATGTTTTGTATATCTTTTAACAGTAATGTGTCTATATCCTCCCCCTGATCTGGAGGCCTGTAGACAACCCCAGTTTGTATGGCTGTCCCGTTTCCTGTTTCCAGGGTGACCCACATTTCTCCTCGCTCCTTATGTGTATTCTGAATGTCTGTAGCTTTGATATTTTCATTGACATAAAGGGCCACTCCACCCTCCTTTTTGCACCTTGGTCTCTTCTGAACAATACATAGCCGTGTACTGAATTCTTCCAAGTGTGGTTACTGATGAACCATGTCTTGCTAATGGCTACTATGTCTAGTTTACCCTCTGTCATTGTTGCCTGCCGGTCTGGGATCTTGTTTCCCAGACTGCAGGTATTTGTGTACATGATTTTCCATTGGCCAGATTTTAGTGCATTAGTTGTTGGGTGAGGTACGGTGTTTCCCCTAAGCATCGTATGGGGAGCCGGACCTTTTACCTTACCTGGTGATGTAAATGAACTATAAACATGCTGAACTCCTGTTTGATGACTAGCTGAAGGGGAAGGGGTGTTCTTCCTGTTCAATGTATCTGGTGCTGCACCCCTCTCCCCATTTGCTAGTTTAAACATTCTGCAATGATGTCAAACTTCTGCCCCAATGCACTGACTCCCTCCTTAGTCAGATGCAGTCCATTGAATTTAAAGAACTTTCGCTCCCAAAACTGTTGCCATGTTATATGTAAGGCTGCAACTAGATTTCTGCAGGAAAAAGTTGGTACCCTTAGATGAGAAATGAAATAGAAAGACTTTAAAAAGTACAGCAACGTTTCACCAAATCTATAAAGATCCTAAATACACTACAGTACGAAGGTAGATCAGCACACTTGGAGTTGCATAGTGTGGAAGCAAGAAGAAAAAATGGGGACTTGTTTTATTATGATATCATGAATGATATACAGATGTTAAATGAAATAAATATGCAATACAAAGAAATAAACACTACCACCAGGTCCAGAGGACATCCCCTACAAGTTAAAATCAACAAATTTAGAACAACTAAGAGGAAATATTTCTTTACACAAAGAGCAGGAAACCTCTGGAACAGACTTCCTGAAAACATGATGATTAGCAAAAATAGACAAACCTTTAAAGTTAATTTAGACAGACATATTGCCGAAGGAGCAAATCTAAATTATTATTGTCTGTACAAATAGGAGCTATATGTGGGCTTTGGCCTTTCCTTGCTTCATATGCATTAAATGACATTAAGTGACAAATAAGGTGGATAAGGAGGGTCTCTTTAAACTGAGAAGCAACCATAACACGATGTGGCACAGTTTTAAGCTGGAGGGAGGGAGGGAGGTTTAGGAGGGATGTCAGGAAGCACTTCTTCACAGAGAGGGTGATGAACACTTGGAATGCGCTGCCAGAAGAGATGGTCTCATTGAAGACAGTGGGCATCTCCAAGACAGGCCTGGATAAGCATAGTGGGAAGGGAAGCATTATTGGTAGGGAGAATGGGAGGAGTGGCGAGGGTGAGCAGGGACAGTTGCTCATGCTGTTGACCCTGCAATATGAGCAGACTACATATATCAAATGGCCTTCCTCTACTGGCTTCTTGTATGTTCGTATGTATGTACAGGATGTTTGTAATTTGTGTCAGAAACATCTCTGCCACTTTCGTAATAAGAACTGCTTCCTTATTGTATTGCAGCAGAGATGATACTGATAACCAAGTGGTGCTCCACCACCATCATCACTGTCATTCTCACCACCACCACCAGTGGTAGTGCCTTAGCAACCATCATATCTAGCTATATTCCATAGAAGAAATTCCCATCATGGCCTTCAGTATGTTAATCCCATTTTCTGTCATTAACTTTCCCATGTTTATAGATCATGAAGGTATAACCAGATGTCCAGCATTGACTGGTTAAAGTGCAGAATGTTTTCCCCACTGTCCTTCCTTTACATGACCCAGGCATTAAGAAAGCAATTCCTCTTTTAGTGTGCCTCTATAAGGCTGTCTGCTTCATTATAAATTCTGTATGAGCTTGTGATGGTGGAGGGGGACTGGAATGGTGATGGTTCTCCTTGATGTGGACACAGCCCAAATGGTAATACGATTTGGGAAACATTGAGTTGCACCACTGTTCCAGATATCACAAGTGAATTGCATATAACCACCCCTGGCACTTCAAAGGTGTCAACATCTGCATGCATACTGACCCATACATATAGTGGTGCCCAGTGTAAAGTTCTTTCTTATCTAGTAGTATCAGTAAATATATTCAGTGAAGAACCGGCAAGAATAGACACAGTGATTCCTTTCTTATTGCTTAATTGCCTTCAGTTTCTAAGTATATCTAGATATAATGACTAGTCTTCACTAAAGAAAAGAGTTGTGTTGCAAGATCTCACCACTTTAGGGAACCTGACACTGGGTAACACTGTATTAGACTGTGCATGCAAGGAAAACATGAAGCATAATTCAGTGTTGTATTTGGACTTCAGTTAATGCAACAATCTTCAAAACTGGTTCCTTCTACAATGGAAAATGGCTGTAGATCAAGGGAAATCATCTACCCTATCAGCTGTGTGATTAGGACAAAGCATGGTTCAGTTGGTGATAGTTTTGTGTGGGCATATAATGACTTATGCAGCATGGTATTTTCTCACCACAAATTCTAGACTAGTGCTGGTGGTGCATACATTACTGAGCCTAGCTTGTGGTAATTGGAGTGGTGCATGTGGTGAAAGTAGCATCAGTGCGATTGTCAACTGGCTATTGCTGCCATGCTGACTGCATAAGTTGAACAATCAGTCTTATCCCACCACTTGTGCCCGACTTTCCCCACTGATGTTGTTGGCCTGTGTGACATAAGTAGGGCTTGGGAATCAGTGTAACAAGTAGGTGGATGTCATGATCATGCTTCAGGTGATTAGCCAGGATAGTGGCTCCCAGTATTTGAGTAAACTGGCACCTACTGGTCTTTCTGTCATACAGATTGCAACATGGTCTCAGTGAACTTGTGAAGTCACTGGAATGATACCCCTATACCACAGAAGATCTATTTTTTCCGTTACATGACAGGACGTCTGGGGTTCTTTTGGTGCAATAGGGCATCAAATGGCAGATAATGGGCCAAATTCCAAGATGGGCTACGCCGGTGTAAGGTGGTATACGTCAGTCCCCATGGTGTATCCTGTGACTTACGCCATGCAATACACCCATTGCTATTCCAGGAGGGCACCTATGCCATTGCGTCTGCGGGCTGTGACAATCACAAGATACAACCACACATATGCCACAGCCCACAACGCCTGGCACAACTGTGGGTTGTGACAGCAACTTAGCCCAATTCCAGAAGGCCTGCTGTCACAACCGCAATTGCAATTCCAGGACACGCAGTGGTGTAGCTGACTTCCAACAGCTTGGAGCTGTCGTAACTGGCATCCAACAGCTGGCACCATTGGATGAAGCCATGCAGCACCATGGCAATGGCACCATGCCATCCCCCTGACCCCCCACTAGCACTCCCCACCCCAAACCCCCTGACCATGAGGGATCCCCAGGGTTCCATGTCAGTAGCACTCCCCGGATGCCTGTGCCATCTGTCCTTGCCCCCCCATACTCCCTGATGTGTTCTGTGGTGGTCCAGGTTGGGGGGGCTCGGGGGGGCCACCTGATGCTCGCTGAAAGATATGATCTGCGGCATTGATACGCCATACGTGGGCTACCACCACATGCATGGCATATCTTGCATGTCACAATTGCCGGGACCCTGCCACTTCTGGAATGCAGTGTAGAGTCCATGTTATAGAGGCAACTGGTGTATCTTGCAACTATGTGCAAGTTACGCCTGCCATCTTGGAATCAGGCCCATGGGTATTAGCATGAAAACAGGAAGTGAGGATGGATCCAAGAGACCAATTAGGATCTGTGGAGGTACAATAGCAGGGAACCCTTGGGGGGGGGGGTCTAACTGTCCTTTTCTGTCAACAAATTCTATGTTTAGACATTTCTATATTTTGTTTTAAACAGATGCCTATGTATATACAGTATATACAATAGGAGGCAGCAATGTCTAGTGGTGATATCACTGGCTTGGGAACCAAAAGTTCACAGGTTCGAAACTGCTCCAGAACAAACTTCTCACTGTATGACCTTGGTTAAGTCACTTAATCTTTAAGTTGTCTGGTCTACCAGCTGTGAAAGTAAGTAGAAACAGGACCCCACTGGAAATTAGATGTATCTCAGCTGGGCTATCCTGGGCGAATAAATTGTAAAATACTAAGATAAGATATGGACAAACTGACAACAATATCCAACCATGAGAAACAAAATAAACTACTTTAACATTTCATAAACTTGCCTTACCTTGATTCTCCAATATGGGAGTGTCTGGGTTTCCCAATGGCAATTTAAAATCTTTGCAAGCCTAAATTGTTTCCTCTATAGATATTTTGAGCTCCAAAGTTCTTAAAATGTACAGTATGCTTTGTTTTCAGTTTTGTGAGTTTATCCTCTCTTTTTACATTTTGCTGCAGATGACTCTTCAAATTTAATGGAAACCAGCTTATCTCTGGAAGATCTCTTTGAAAAGGATTTTGCAGTGCATGATCCCGAAGCCAAATGGATCAGTGGTATGTGCAAAAGATCTAATTTTTATGAGCATACATTTCTTGCCAGTTAATCATCATCTGTCATTCTAACATTAAATAATTCAGTAGGCATCCTTATTTTTTGATGTGAAGGGGAAATCTGGTACGCTGCTATCTATGTGTGTGTTTTAACTAGTATTCACAATTATTTGGGTAAGTGTATGTTATAAAAATTGGAATCATTGCATTATTAGAGTGTGTGCTCACCTGTTGGTTTGTACTCTGGTCTTCTTTGATTCTGGTGTTTGCCCCACAGAATTCTTCTAAGCTACATGTGATTGTTTGCAAACCATCCTTTGTTATTACAAATAAGGGAAACAAATGAGCCACTAAACTACTACAGTACAGTACTTTGGGACAAATTACCAATTTTTTGTTGGTTTAATAAGTAGCACAGCTGTCAAATTTTTAATATGGTATATTGCATGCAGATTAAAAATATGTTTGGCATATTTAAGTTGAAATGTGCCTACTATGACTTGATGCTGTGTAATTTCTTTCTGTGGTGTTAGCTGTTTCATTGGCATCTTAGTGACATATATGCCCACTGATGGATGAGGCTGTCTAAAGTGACTGCAAACACTTCTCTCCTAATGGACAATGTTATTAGAAGCTTTCACCATGCTTTATTCTTTACATGGGTTTATTGCTAAAATATACTGGGCTAGATATTCAAAGCTCTTAGTTTGTGCCCTGCAATGTACTCATCCTAAGCATAGATTAATGGATAGCAATAATATGGTTATATTTGAATAGCAATTGCACACATGCCAAATGTACAGCTGCTGTTCCAACATAGCAGTATTCATGCAGGGCACCATCAGGTATAGTACCAGTGCAGAAAAGAGATATACCAGCGGGCTATAAAGTGATATGTGACCAGCATGCTGAGTATTTAGATGAGCAATACTGTATCCTAAACAGGATAGCACATTTGCTGTATATTTTATTCATTTTCCAAAGGATTATAGCAAAGAGACTGGGACAAAATGTGTTCTTTCCTCCTTCTCTGATGTCTGCAACCCTCTTCCCAAAAAATGATGACATTCACTGTTATTCAAATTACCCACTATGTAACACTTGCTCTGTATTCCTCTTTTCCCTGTTATCTGCCCCCACCAAAAATAAAATGCTGGAATTGTCCCTACAGATTAGCCACTGTGTGGCTCTTACAGTCTCCCACTCACCCTCAAAATACTGGCCTCTGCTGGTGCTTCATATTACATGTTCTGTGACATTTGTTGCCTGTTCCTTCCCTCTCTCATCTCTCTCTCTCTCCCCCTCAGTATACTGCTATTCTCCATATGCATGACATGCTATCTGTGCCTCTTCTATCCCATCTGTAACCCATTAACATGCTGCCATTCTCTTTATCCATTTGCTGCTCTGTGGCACTTTCTCTCTCCCCTAAATATCTGCCCCAACATACCCCTGTTAGTTGTCATTCACATTACCTGCCCTATATGCACCTGCTCTCACTCCCTCCCTCTTCAAAATCTTCCCCCCAAACTGACACCATTCACCATAATTCACATAAGCTTCTCTGCAGTACTAGCTCAATATCCATCCTCTTCCAAGTCTCTGCCCTCCCCACAGTGCTGCCTTTCACTGTCATTAATATTAGCCACTGTGTGGCACCTGCTGTCTATGTCTCCCCTCTACAATACCTGCCACCCAATGCCTGCATTGTCCCTACAAATTAGCCACTCTGCCTCACTTTCTTATACCCCTCCTCCCAAATCTCTGCCTCCTCCACAAACATACCACCATTCACCATCCATCACATTAACCTCGCTACACCACTTGATATCTATCCCTCTATTGCCAGTTTCTGTCCCCCAATATGCTGGCACTGTCCCTGCACTTTAGATGCTCTTCTGCAGTTGATATCCCCCCTCTCCTATCTCTGTTCCCCTCAATACACTTGTATTCTTCATAAATCTTATCCATTCAGCAGCACTTCCTCTTGCCCTCTCCCCAATCTTTGACACTTGCTCTTTCCTTCTCTCCCCAATCTCTGCCCCATCCCAATCTCTGTCCCTTTCAGATTCTTTGCCATTCACTGTAGTTCACATTATCCACTCGGCAACACTTGATCTTTATCTCTCCCCTCCCTGATCTTTGCCCCCTGTTGCTGCCATAGTCTGCATACATTACCTAGACATTATGTTGCTTGCTACTGTTGTTTGTAATGTTTATAGTGCATTTCTGTCTTTTATGTTCTTTTATTCCATACCTTTCCCAATCCAGCACAACTACACACTTGCTATCTGTAGGTAAACCTCATTTCATGTCAATCTACATTTCTCATGTTGCCCCAATTCATTTGTTCTCATTTGGTAAATTTCCATTTCAAACTGTCATCAGAGTCTATTAATTGTTGTTCTGTTTATGGAACAGTGTGCATATCTTACACTTCTTTTATCATACTATGAAAGCTAAACTAATCTTGCTCACTGCTCCACATTCAACTTGATGCCTTCCACTATGAATTTAAATAAAAAAAAATCAATAACAGCTACATGTAGTTCAACTTTTATTCCTGTCCATAAAATATTTCAACTAATTTCATATCTCCTCCCTTTGTCATTACCTTTCCTTTTGTGTCTTCATAACAATGCTTGTCTTGAATTGATAAATTTAGTCTAGAACTAATTTGCAACACACCAGTATGCAAGTTTATAAACTTTGCATTATTTCATTGTTCCAATGCTACTAATTTGTCTTTCAATAATTGTTTTTGAACATAGTCACCATATAGTGACCACCATTTCTACAGTACTCATAATTTATATGCCTTGTATGTAAGCACGCATAATCCCATAAGTGTGCAGTTTTACTAACAATATCATCACATACCACTCATGGGATACAGTCTGATTTGTCAGTTTCATGGCCATTAATGTGCATCATGGTCACTGGTGTGCATAATTCTGCTTTATAACTATCTTGTGCACCTCCAAATACATCCAGATTGTGTTGATGATTATATAAATGATATTGGCATTCTCACAAATTGCAGTTCTATGTTCATTTGCAAAGCATGCAAGCAGATTGGTATCAGTCTGCTCTGTAAAAGGGCTTTTTTTGGGGGTGTCCATCCTCCACTTATCACAGCTTCAGAATACTGACCATCCCTCATTCCCCCCATTTTCTGCATTTCCCTTAATTTTCTGTTTGAAGTCCTTGCCTAGTCACAAGGCAGGAAAATGCAAGGTGGATGGCTTTTTTGGGGGCAACTCCTAATTTCTGTTTGAAATCTTATCACTGCTTTTTGTTCCACATATGCTACTATTTACTACTTTCATATGTGCTAGCATTTTGACTTTGTTATAAGGAAATGGCAGAGATGATGCATAACCCATATGGAAAGATGGCTGCCAGGCAAAGCGTGCTGAAAGCTGCTAGAATCGGTAGCTAGACTGTGTCTCTTTTAGCTTATTTTTGTGTCTCCTTTAGCTTATTTTTGCTCACTGTCTTCTCTGATTAGCCCCTGCTCACTTAGTGTCAGTTAAAAAGGGCAAATTCAGTGAGGTATTTAATTTAGAGTGATACTTGGATGTTCGGTCATCCTCATAGTGTGCACTGGGGCCACCTGATCGGTCTCGTTACTGCCCTGACCAGAGGAAAAAGGACTTATCTTTAGTTTTTGTACTTTGTGTACTCCTTGCCCAAATCCAGAATTGTTATTGCTCTCCTGCTGTTTTTTGATTTGGTCGTAACTGGGAGAAGAAACTGTAGAGAGAATAAACCATGGAGAGGAAACAAGTTTCCCAGATGAGATGGATCTGTGATGCCGATGTGGAGCCCGAGAGGATTTGACTGAGGGTTTGAGCATTTTGCGTGACCGCATTGCTGACTTTTGGATAATCCTCTGACGGAGCTTCCCGTGGGCACAGTAGGTTGTGCTGACATTGATTAGGATTCCAGCCAAATTGGTGCCAGTGCAGCGGAGGGACCCGATACCATAGGGTGGCCTGTGGCCAGAGTTTGTTGCCGCACAGGGGGACCAGGCCTTGGATTGGCTAGGTAGCCAGCTAATGGGCCTGTAGTTCTCCAAGGTCCTCCAGGGGGTCAGCTGGTGGGCTGGCGCCGGTGAAGAATCAAGGTTGCGGTGGCAAGCATTTCTGGCTATGGCCCCCATGGATGGGGTTGTTTGGGCATCTGTCTGTGCCTTGTAGACCTTGATTATCACCGGGAGGATGCCTTCTCGAAGGACATGTGCCTGCAAAAAATGGTCAGACCTCAAATTTATTTATTTTGGAGATTTATATATCTGGGTTATCTGGCAATGAGAGTGCCTGTGTTCTTTTAGATCCCCCAGGTAGTGAGAGGGCCTCTGGGTGTCTGAAAACATTTGCCATCTTCTGCATTTTTTGACTTTTACACCTCAGTGAGAGAGGTGTAGATAAGATTGTATTTTTCACATTTGATCTGATTTTAAGTTACAGTTCATCTGGTACATTACTTATT
Source organism: Neoceratodus forsteri (assembly GCA_016271365.2). Classification (NCBI taxonomy): domain Eukaryota; kingdom Metazoa; phylum Chordata; order Ceratodontiformes; family Ceratodontidae; genus Neoceratodus; species Neoceratodus forsteri. The sequence goes on along the minus strand of CM028132.1, from coordinate 1,067,567,571 downwards.
TTTTCCTGTGTGACTTGAACTTCTCAAGCAGAGCTGTCTTTGTGGTGGTACAATACTTATTTCTCCTGTGACTTGAACTCCTCAAGCAGAGCTGTCTTTGTGGTGGTACATTACTTATTTCTCCTGTGACTTGAACTCCTCAAGCAGAGCTATCTTTGTACGGGACTCCGGTCACTAGCCTGTTAGCCCAAATTTTTGAGAGGCCATTTATAATTTTTAACTTATTATTGTTTTCAAATTATATTATAGTTTATTGCATGTGGGGGGTGGATGTGTAGAGTTATTTATTGGAAGTTTGATTTAGTTTAATTGTTTGAAACACTACCCTCTGGTGGAGAGAGAGAGAGAGGAGGATTTTCTGAAGGTGGGTTTAATTTAATTGTCTGTTTTGGCTGCTTGATTGTTTTATTTGTTCTTTTTATTTGCTTGAGCCTCCTCCAAGTGAGAGTTGTGTGAGTACTGAACTGTATTATTTTTTGGGGTTTTGTTTTGTGTTTATTCTGATTGGGTTTTTCTTTTCTTCCTTGGCTTGGTGTAGTTTATTTGTTTTGGGATAGTAACATGTGTTGGAGGCCTGCCGCCACGTCATGCACTATTCATCTTCTGCCTTTCATGCCCTCCGCACTCTTTCCTCCCCCCTTTGCAGCTTTCAATCTATCAGCGTTGTAGGATGCTGGGTATTGCTTGTCGGGGGGGGAAGGGTAGGGGGGTGCGATTGGCAGAGGATGAATGAGCTGGGCTCTCACATTGGGGTTGTTAAGTCCAGAAGATGCCCTGGAGCAAAATGGATTCTGGAACCCCCATGTCTGGTCTCCATGCCCAAGAGCACCGCCATTATTGGTGGGCAGGTAGCCCGGGCGGCCATGCTAACCTGTCCAACTCAAGTGGTGTTATGCAATGCCAGATCTAATAAAAACAAGACTGCAATTATAACAGATCTTGTTAGGACAGCTGATCTGGCTTGCATCACCAAGACCTGGCTGGACAAAAATGCTGGCCCCATATTGGAGGCTGCAATTCCGGCTGGGTACTTGGTAATACACTGCTTGAGATTGGACGGGGAGGTTGCGGTCTGTTTCAAGACTGAACTGGGCCTCACGAGTGTACCAGTCAAGGAGGCTGAGTCATCTGAGTGTACTAAAGTAGCAGGTGTAAGCTAAAGGATCGTCCTCATCTACCATCCACCCGGGGATGAGAAGCAATTCCTTCTGAAAGTAGTGGACATCATGATTGACATGGCATTTGAGTCACTTAGGCTGATAGTCCTGGGTGACTTCAACACCTGGGTTAATGACAAACTCTAGCACTTTGGACAACACTTCTTCCAGTTGATGACATCACTGGGCCTTACACAGATTGTTACCTCTGCTGCTTATAAACATGGTCACTCTCTTGACCTGGTCTTCCTCCTGGGTATCGAACCATCTGATTTGAGGTGCAACCTGTCAGATGATCTGATCACTATGCCATGGGGTTCAGTTTTTGTGCCCCCCTTTGTAGGCCTACCCCTGTGGAGATGGTCAAATACTGCCCTTTACGGAATGTGAGCCATGATGGCCTGGCAGTGGTACTCAACCTAGCAGAGTTTACTGTGGTGAGCGGGAGCCTAGAGGCCTTAGTACTGGCCTATAATAAGGTCATTCCTACAGCCCTGGACTCTATCACTCCTGTCCAAGTTCGTCCTCTCTCCCTTCACCTGCGATCCCTTTGGTTTGATGGGACCTTCCTTGAAGAAGATGAGGTGACAAGGATGAAGGTTAGAGGGTTGCTGGTGGAAATCTGCCCTGGAGGCCGACCACCTTAGATTGATGGAACATTATCAAGTCTATCAATCGACAAGATCCCATAAGAAGGCAGAATTCCTGTCCAGGGAGATTGCTGTTGCTCAGAACCAACTGGCTCAGCTCTTTCAAACTGTGGACATGCTGTGCAACCTGGCTTGTCTGCAGTTTTGAAGAGCTTTTTCACAGTTGGAGTGTGACAAGCTCGCTCTGTTCTTTGCAGATAAGATGGCTGGCATCAGGGTGGAGATCCAACCAGCACACTTTATGGGAGATGCTATTGATCAGTGCTCGGTTACTTTCCCCCACTTTTCCTGGAGTACATTTGACCAGCTGGAGTTTGCAGATGTCATGTGGATTGTCCAGGATATGCACCCTATATGCTGTAGTTTGGACCTGGGCCCAACTTCCCTGATTATGGGTTGTTGCAACATCACTGGCCTGGTTCTGGCATGGATAGTCTGGTGCTCCCTCATATTGGGTGAGTTCCCTAGCTCCCTGAAGAAGGTGGTGGTGATACCCCTCCTGAAGAAAGCGCCTCTGGACCCAGACTTCCTTGCCAACTAAAGACCTATCTCTAACCTCCCCTTTGTGGGGAAGGTGATTGAGAAAGTAGTGGCTGTACAGCTGGAGAACCATTTGACCATCCATAATATCTATGAACCTCTCCAATCTGGTCTTCGCAAGAGGCATAGTAAGAGACTGCACTGGCTTGGGTGCTCAATGATCTCTTGATGGCGAGAGATCAGAAAAGCCACTCCACCCTGGTTCTTCTTGATCTCTCCTCAGCGTTTGACACTGTGGACCATGGGGTGCTGCTTGAGCACCTGAGATTCATCTGTTGCCGGTCCGGTAGAGTCCTCAGGTGGTTTAAATTCTTCCTCACTGGCAGAATTCAGAGGGTGGTCTCAGGGATTTATTCCTCTAACCCATTCTCTCTATCATGTAGGGTCCCTCAGGGTTCAGTGTTGTCTGCCATGTTGTTTTGTGGTGTACATGTTGCCCCTCAGAGGCATTATAAGATGGTATGGGCTGAGGTTTCACTGCTATGCTGATGATACCCAGCTCTACCTGTCTTTTGCACCCGACCAGGATAGTGTACTCATGGTATTTAATAACTGCCTATCTAAAATCCAGGATTGGATGAATTTCAGCAAGCTGAAATTGAACTCAGGAAAGATTGAGGTGATGGCTGTGGATCCGGTTCACCGGATAGAAGGGTCAGGAGCTGGTCAGCCTATGGGGCTTTTCCTGGGAGGATCCCAGATTCTTGCCTCTGAATGGTTGTGGGACCTGGGGGTGACTCTTGATGATGGGCTGACACTGTGATCTCAGTTGTCCGCAGTCATGAAGTCATCTTTTTACCATCTGAGGAGCATCGCTAGGGTCAACCACCTAGTTCTGCCTGGTAAGCTTCCCACACTGTTCTACGCCTTTCTGACCTTGCACCTTGATTATTGCAAATCCCTCTACCTAGGGCTACCAGGAGTCGATATCTGCCACCTGCAGCTGGTGCAGAACACAGCAGCCTGTTTGTTGACAGGGACTCCCCAGATGTGTCATATCACACTGGTGCTGCATGAACTGCACTGGCTGCTGATTCAGTGGTGGATCACCTTCAAAGTCAGACTTCTGACTTATAAAGCCCTACATGGACTCAGTCTGGACTACTTGAAAGGCTTCTTTCCCCCTACTGCCTTGGGTGATTGTTCCCCTAGGCTGACGAGGGGTTGTTAGAGATTCCAAGGGTATCCTTAAAATCTTTGGGGGCCTGTGCGTTTATGTATGTGGCTCCAGCCCTTTGGAATTCTCTACCCTGTCAGCTAGGGGAGTACACGACCATGGAGGGCTTCAAGCAGGCCTTGAATACCTGTGTCTCCAGGCCTATTCTGATTGATTTTATTGAATTTTTATAGATGATTTGTTCTTATACTGTATTTTATATTTTATCTTGTTTTATCTGTTTTTTATGTTAAATCGCCTTAATAATTTTGAAAGGCACTTGATAAATAAAGTTATTATTATTTGCTTACCCATGATGTAGTGCTTGCAATTCATTAATGTGTTCTCATATGTGGTATAAAAAGCAAGTAAAACAGCTGTTTTAATTCTTACACTCATTAATCACTTTAGGTAAAGAGAGGTGTTACTCTGCTTACCTATGATTTAAACACTAAAATTAAAGCATTTTGTTCATTACAGTATCGCATAAACAATTTTAAGAAGATATACTGTACTCCATGAAGTAAGTTGTTTATGTTTGCTTGTGAAGCATGTGGATAAACTGCTATTAGACTGAACTGTGGGAGGGCTTTTGGGAGAGTACCCCTTCTTCACATATCACAGCATCAGAACACTGAATTTCCCCCACTTATTCTGCCCACTCTCTACCATTCTCCTGCTTTTTGCTTTGAACTCCTTGCCCAATCACAAGGCTGGAAAATGTGAGGTAAAGGGCTTTCTTGTGTGACACTTAATTCCTGATTTAAATCTTACTCTGCTTTTCATTCAGTATATGCTATTGTTTAAGACTATCATTTGCGCTTCTGTTTAGAACTTTATTTCTCAGGGAACGGCAGAGATGTTGTCCAACTAGGATCATTTGCATACCATGATATAGTTCTTGCGACTCATGGAATTAATTCATTCTCATATGTGGTAAAAAGTTGGTAAAACAGATGTTCTGTCTTGCTTCTACATTCATTGATCACTTTAGGTACGGAGATGTATTGCTTTGCTTACAGTACATGTGTTTGAGCACTAAAAATAAAGCATTTTTGGTCTTGCAGGATAAATAATCAAGATTCAACAGATATACTACATGATCAAGCTGATCATGTGTGTTTATAAAGCATGTGAATAACTTGGTATATCAGTGTGCACTATGAGAGGGCTTTTGGGAGGCATGCCCCTTCACCTACCACAGCACCAGAATAATGAATTTCCTCCATCATTTTGCCCACACTCTGCCTTTCTGCTTCTTTTGGCTTTGAGGTCCTTGCTCAATTACAAGTCACAATCCAGGAAAACAACAATATTATGTGTGAACCTCATCACTTCTCAGTCATGACAATTTCACTCATTATGAGAATTTTAACTGTTGCGCTATCTATGCCCAACAACTACACACTCAGTATATGCCAATATATACATTTATATCCACAGTTTTTTAGTTATACACACATTATCAGTTTATAACTTTCAACAACAATTTTCTATAACAGAATTGGATTGTATGCCTTAAACATATCATGCCCTGTTTACCTTTATCATAAAGGATAGTGGCTTCCTTATCTCAAGGATTATTAAGCTTGATTATTAAAATTATCCTCTTTTTTCTTTCTTTGTTACACTTGGGTTCCTGATTTACAAACATATTCATTCATTGAGAAGTCCATCTTCTTCCAAGTTGTGTACTGGGTGTGCTTTGAAACAACTGAGAAACGGTGTGGGATATATTATATTGGACTAGCTATCTGTAACTAATCTCTCTCTCTTGCTTACATCTGAGAAAAGTTTTTCTTACTTTTACAGTGGTATTGCTTTGTGTTTAATTATTTTAATTTTTAATTCAGGAAGGGGGTTTTCAAAACTGCTTATCTTGTCAGCATCTTCAGAAGGGCTGAAATAACTGCATATTTGATTTTCCTTTGTGGCTAACTGGACTGATTACTAGAATTCTGTGACAATCTGCATCAATATATTTTGCAAACATTTGGTGGGGTTGTGTGATTTAAAATAGCAAAGGCTGCAGTTTGTAATTGGATGCCAGACATAGCCTGAGGTGGGGGTAATTGTCTTTACAAGTCAGAGGTCTGCATCACAGCCAATTGTCTAGCTTGACTATTTCAGCATTGTTCAATTACTATAGACTACTGGTGTGATCCTGTTTGAGACAGAAGTCCATCTTCTTCCAAGTTGTGTACTGGGTGTGCTTTGAAACAACTGAGAAGCTGTGTGGGATATACTATATTGGACTAGGTATCTGTAACTAATCTCTCTCTCTTGCTTATATCTGAGAGAAGTTTTCCTCACTTTTACAGTGGTATTGCTTTGTGTTTAATTATTTTAATTGTTAATTCAGGAAGGGGGTTTTCAAAACTGCTTATCTTGTCAGCATCTTCAGAAGGGCTGAAATAACTGCATATTTGATTTTCCTTTGTGGCTAACTGGACTGATTACTAGAATTCTGTGACAATCTGCATCAATATATTTTGCAAACATTTGGTGGGGTTGTGTGATTTAAAATAGCAAAGGCTGCAGTTTGTAATTGGATGCCAGACATAGCCTGAGGTGGGGGAAATTGTCTTCACAAGTCAGAGGTCTGCATCACAGCCAATTGTCTAGCTTGACTATTTCAGCATTGTTCAATTACTATAAACTACTGGTGTGATCTTGTTTGAGACAGAAGTCCATCTTCTTCCAAGTTGTGTACTGGGTGTGCTTTGAAACAACTGAGAAGCTGCGTGGGATATACTATATTGACCTAGGTATCTGTAACTAATCTCTCTCTCTTGCTTACATCTGAGAGAAGTTTTCCTCACTTTTACAGTGGTATTGCTTTGTGTTTAATTATTTTAATTTTTAATTCAGGAAGCGGGTTTTCAAAACTGCTTATCTTGACAGCATCTTCAGAAGGGCTGAAATAGCTGCATATTTGATTTGCCTGTGTGGCTAACAAACCTCCAGGCTATTTTAGGGCTGGAGAGGTTTACCTGTGTCTGACTTGGATGTCCGGATTTTTCTCTGTTTGATTAGCAGGGTACTTTCTCTGTCAAATTGTTGTGTAGGGTATCTTGCTGACAGGAAGGCACTCATTGCAGTGGTGGGTGAGAGCTTTTAGCTGATTGTTTTGTGAGGGCACAGTTTAGGCCCAACCCCATCCCCCTCACCCCACCCACCCTGGAAATAGTTCCTTTATACCTGAGGTTCTGACATCATTTCCTCAAGCGTGCAAGGTGCATATCACTGTCATATCCTCTCTAGCACACTGCACTGACAATATAAGCATACACATTGTATAATATATATATTTCTATATAACCAATCACACACACGTGTGCGCGTGCGCACACATACACACACAAAAAGTAGATAAACATGTGGGGAGTAGTGCAATGTAATGGCTGTGGGGCAGCAGTCTTCTGGGAGTCTTTCTGGAGGCTGAGATGCTGCCCTATTTTCAGACAACTATCTGCCCTGAGGGAGGAAGTTGCCCGTCTTCAGGCCGCACTGGACAGTAGTAAGGAAACCTTCCCCCAAGCCACACTGGACAGTAGGAAGGGAACCTCCCCCATCCAGGGAGCACTAGCGCCACCACCACTACCTCATAGGTTGTGAAGAAAGCACTGCAGTTGGACCACAGTGGGCTCAGGGAGGGTGAGGATGGTGGAACAGAGGCACACCCAGTCAATTGTTCCACTCCACAATCCATACACCATTCTGGGGGAGCATAGCTCCCCTATGGATGCACCCGCAGAGAATACTGATGACAACTGTCACAAGGGAGGCCCACAGGAAGGAGGCAGAGGACACCAAAGGGAAAGGAAGCTGCTCCTGGTGGGGGACTCAATTATTAGGGGTATAGAACTAGGGGGAGTTGGGAAAACTGAAATAAGGTGCCTGCCTGGTGCTATGGCTTGGAGGGACAGGAAGTGCATCCTCAGGATCACGAGAACAGCTGCAAGGGAGTCTGAGCTGGACATAATTGTCCACCTAGGGACAAATGACTTGACTCATCATGAGATTAGAGCAGTGCAGGAGGACATTGCAGAGTTGGGAAGGGGCCTAAGACAAGTAGCACACACAGTATCCTTCTCAGAGGTGCTGCCTGTCAAAGGCATGGGGGAGGCGAGGGTAATTAGCACCATGCAGTTTAATGAATGGTTGAAAAAATGGTGAGGAGCACAGGGGTTTGGCTTCATTGGGGACTGGGGTTCCACCTGGAGGGACACCAGCCTATACTGGCAGGATGGTCTTCATCTGTCCAGGAAGGGAACAAATCTTTTGAGCAATCGGTTTAAATGCTTCATTGGCAAGCTTTTAAACTAGTCAAAGGGGGAGGCACTGACAAGCAGCAGGAAAATCCCAGCCTCTTCCTTCAAAACAGGGTACTAAATGAGAAAAAGACCGAGGTAGAACGGTCAGTGGGGGATGCTGCAACAGAAGGTAAAGCCATCAAAAATGGAAGCAATGAGTACCAATGCCCGTAGTCTGGGTAACAAGCTTCCTGAATTAGTGGCCTTGATGGAGGAGGAACATCTGGATATTGTGGCAGTCACAGAAACATGGTACACAAAAACCATGACTGGGATGTAAACATACCAGGATACACTATCTACAGGAGGGACAGGGAGGGTAAAGAGGAGGAGGAGTAGCTCTTTAAATAGGGAAGGAATAAAAGCAACAGAACAAAAGGGTAAACAGGGAGGAGAAGAAGCACTGTGGGTAAATTTGGAGACAGGCAATGGCACCACAATCCGCACAGGGTTGTATACGATCCCTTCTAGGGGAGGAAATGGACAAGGAAATGATAGAAAGTATACTTAGAATGGCAGAAAAAGGGGAGATATTGCTGATGGATGATCTGCATATGCCAGATGTTAACTGGAGTGCAGTTGCAGCTGCCACTTCGAAGAGTGGAGTTATTCTAGATGCCCTACAGGGAGCATGCCTTAGAGTGACAACTAGTACTGGAGCCCACTCGAGAGGGAGCAATATTAGACTTGACTCTCTCAAATGGAGATGGAGAGAGGATCACAGATGTAGAAGTGGGTAGCCATCTGGGAACTAGCGACCATCGAACAGTATGGTTCACAATAAACACAGCAATAGAGTCAAGCCATACAAAGACAAAAGTACTGGGCTTTAGGAGGGTGACTTTGCCAAAATGGGTGAGTGCCTAAGGAATGCACTAGCAAATGGGCAGGAAGGAGGGGTGGAAGAACAATGGGGAATAATAAAAACTGCCATCACAGAGGTAACGAGCCTTTGTGTGAAGCAAATAAACAAAACAAAACGATGTAAGAAACCACTATGGTTCTCAAAAGAAGTGGCAGTGAAGGTTCAAGAGAAAAAGAAAGCATTCAAGAAGTACAAGGAATCGCAGAAGGAGCAGGACAGAGAACTGTATCAGTTAAAGCAAAAGGAGGCTGGGAAGGCAGTCAGAACAGCAAAGGCCCAAACCGAGGAAAAGATAGCCAACTCAGTTAAGAAGGGGGATAAAACCTTTTATAGGTACATCAGGGAGCAAAGGAAGACCAAGAGAGGGATAGTGAGGCTTAATAAAAGGTAAGGGAGATGGGCAGAGGGAGACTGTGAAAAGGCAGAGATACTAAACAAATATTTTTGCTCAGTATTTACAAATGAAGAGGAGGAGGTACATAAAACAAACAGTAGAAACACTCTGGATACAGAAGTTGATACCAGCCCATTTACAGAAGAAAGGGTTCTGAAAGAACTCTTAAAACTGAAGGTGGACAAAGCAATGGGGCCTGATGGGATTCATCCCAGAATTCTAAAAGAACTAAGGGTAGAACTAGTGACACCACTGACTACTCTTTTAACAAATCATGGGAGGAAGGGGTGGTACCTGAGGACTGGAGGAGGGCAGATGTAATTCCCCTTCACAAGAGTGGGAGCAAGGCAGAAGCAGGAAACTACAGACCTGTTAGTTTAACCTCAGTGATAGGGAAAATGATGGAATCACTTCTGCAGGAAAGAATTGTCGAGTATCTAGAGGCCAGAGGGGCACAGGACCCTAGGCAGCATGGATTCACAGTGGGAATGTAATGCCAGATGAATCTGATAGATTTCTTTGACTGGGTGACCAAAGTAGTAGATCAGGAAGGGGCTGTGGACATGGCCTACCTAGACTTTAGCAAGGCATTTGACACAGTCCCACACAAAATATTAATATACAAGTTAGCCAGCCTGCGAGTGGGTCCCAAGATGACAGCCTGGGTAAAGAATTGGCTGGAGAAAAGGACACAGAGAGTAATTGTAAATGGAGTCCACCCAGAAGAAAGGAGGGTTACTATGGGGGCACGCAGGGTTCAGTATTAGACAGTCCTCTTCATGTCTTTATAAGCGACATTGCAGAGGGACTGGAAGGAAAATATGTCTCTTTGCAGATGACACAAAGATCTGCAACAGAGTTGATGCACAGGGTGGGGTGGAAAGGATGAGAAGGGACTTGGCAAGGTTAGAGGAATGGTCAAATGTATGGCAGCTTAGATTCAATGCTAAGCACATGGAAACAAAACCCAGGAGAAGAGTACACAATGGGGGTGAGATACTAACAACAACAAAAATGGAAAGGGACCTGGGGGTAGTCATATCAGATGACCTAAAGGTGGGCAAGCAATGTGAGAGGGCAGCAAGGAGGGCTGGGGGGATACTGGGATGCATAGGGAGAGGCATCACCAGTAGAAAACAGGAAGTTATTATCCCTCTGTACAGACAGCTGGTGAGACCCCATCTGGAGTACTGTGTGCAGTTCTGGAGACCCAATCTTCACAAAGACATAGACAGAATGGAAGCTGTCCAGAGGAGGGCAACTAAAATGGTGCAGGGTCTGCACCGGAAGACATATGAAGAGACACGAAAGGAGCTTAATATGTATAGCCTAGAGGAAAGGAGGGAGAGGGGGGACATGATAGAAACATTCAAGTACCTCAAGGGAATCAACAAAGTCCAAGAGGGTAGCATCTTTCAAAAAAAGAGGTGTGCAAGAACAAGAGGGCACAATTTGAAGATAGAGGGGGGGCGGCTCAGAGGTAATTCAAGGAAATATTTTTTCACAGAGAGGGTTGTGGATGCATGGAATGGCCTTCTTGAGGAGGTTGCGGAGTCAAAATCAGTGGTGGAATTCAAGCATGCATGGGACAGTCCTAAGGCAATTCTAGGGGGTGGGGGTAGGAAGAAGTAGGCTGCTGGTTAACTAGGATCTGCAGCTTATCCAGTAGGTAGGGAAATGGGCAGACTGGGTGGTCCAAGTGGTCCTTATCTGCCGTCAAATTCTATGTTTCTATGTTTCTATTCATCTGCACTTTTATATACTTAAGCAATAAGGCACGACAAGATGTATGTTATCATGTAGTAACGTCACTCCTGGGGTGGGTTGAAGCACGAGGCGAGGAGTGATGTTATTACATGATAACACACACCTTGGAGTGCCTTACTGCAATTATACAATTGCTAGATTTTATACAAAACAAAAATAAAAATAAAAGTATTTGTAGTAGATTTTTCTGAAAAATAGCTCCATATGCTCCAAAAAATCAACACAGTGATGTTATTGTGTATTATAAAATGGCAAGAAAAAATCTAGAAATCTCATTGGCCAAGAGACATCAGCTGACTGTATGTTAAATCTCTATATATGCACAGTCATCCTGGTCCTAAACCACATCACACAATAAGCAAATCAGTCCTCATACAACCAGAACTATCTTTCATCAGTCCCCCTTCAACCAGAACTGATCTTCCATTATAAACATGGCTGCTGCCTTTACACTGTAAGAAAACCTTCAACTGGGCCTTAAAAATAAAACTACCTTAAATTAAAAATAAAATAAATTAATTAAATGTTGTTTCCTTGATCATTACACTCTCCTTACACACATAAACAAATTAAAAACATTAAGTATTGTTTATAGTTTTCATTACAACTGTTTGTTTACTACCATTGAAAATTCCCCCTTCTGTCTTTATCTGCTCATCAGGGAAATCTCTTATGCTTGCCTTGACAGTGATATAATTCAGCCTCTGGCTCTAAAACAGGCCTTTGTTGTCTGTGTGTTCAGAATGTCAAGAGAGTAACATTCTACAAGTGGAATAGAGCAGAATTTTGAATCCCTGTATTCCATGGTAAACATTTCATGATAAACATTCTATGTCTTGAGTGTGGGGAAAAACAGAAAACAAAAAACAGGATGACGAAAGTAGGCAATACAGTAATACTTTATAAACAAAAAGAAAAGGTGGGAAAACACAGTTAAATAGGCAGAGGCAGACCCAAAGTGCCCAAATACATTGCTAATGTTAATAAAAGCACGTACATTTGAATCTTATATAGTAGAGTTTTCAAGTGAAATCTACCCTCCTTGCCCACCAAAAAAAAGGCAACCTGGCAGGTTTAAAGTTTTTTTTTTTTCCTTACCAACCTTTCACCTCAATCCTATAGCAGTTTTCCTTTTCTGTACTAGACCACAGCACATAAGTAAAAAACAAAAATAAAGAGAAGGTTGCCTTCAATGAGACTATGTAACTACTGTACAGTGCAATGAAAATTAAGTTTTAAACACAGCTTATGTCTTACAAATTTACAAATGTTGCAGTGTATTTATATGATAAAATTTACGTGACAGAGAAATTATTTATTTTCAACCAACTCTACTAATAATTTTACTGCAAAGTACTGTACTAGTTAACCTATTGCTGACATATACTATTTTATGCATTAATAGATACTTCTTTTTTCTGTGTTTAGATATTTTAGAGGTGTAATGTATTATAAAATGGTCAAGAAAAATCATGTCTCCTTATTGGTTGACAGGGCTTGGAATCCAGTGGTATAAGGAATAACAGCCACCAGGTTGGGAACATTTTCCAGCCAGCTGTGCAAAGGCAACCCCGAAATAAATGCTTTCCCCACATTCTGTAATGGAATGCCCAACCTCCATGTTAGTAAAGAAACTGACTGGCAAGTGAAATCATCAAAATTAAAAAAATACCATGATCCCATAACACAACCGAGAACAAAATCTCACACAATAAATCAAGTAAACCTTAGTGGCCATTGCTAGCTGCATCACTGTCCCTCTCCTAAACTGAACTGCAGCGTTTTTTCTGAGTAGGCCACACATCCCGCTGTTCACAGTAGATGAACAGCCTGCGCATCCAATCTCAACTTCGGGAAACTGTCCTAACAGCTGATTGCACGCTCGTTCATCCTTCTCTCCCAAATCACTGACAAATAATTAAAACCGCTTCTTTCCCACATTCGCTGAGTACTTTCCCCCTCAGCATACACATGATAAAATGTAGGAATCATAGTGCAATCCAGCCCTAGCTCCATCCCTGTCTTACCACACGCCAGTCCCCACTGCAACACACAGCTCACATTCATAGTCAGGGTGTATAGGTGAATCGCTGCAGCAGCAGTAAAAAAAAGAAACTGATACTTATCATGGCACTGATGTAACTCGCAATCTATAGAGGTAATTGGCCGGTGACACGGGCTATCAGTTAACTCAAACATACAATGCAACGCGAGTGCAGAGAGGCATTGAAAAAAAAATGCTGGTCGCTTCCTGAGATGGAAGTGCACAGTGCATGATGGTAGGCTCCAAAAAGTTAAAGAAGTCCACCCCAGCGTGGCAAAAACTTCCTTAGCCAATGGGGGTGCCCAATCCTCCGTTGGTTTCACTGCCCCCCAAAATGTTCATATGCCATGCTGGGAGCCCACCCCAGCATGGCTTTTCCTTAGCTGGCGCTGGTGCCCAATCCCCGTCGGCTTCACTGTCCTCTAAGCCATGCTGGGAGCCCACCCCAGCATGCAAAGTCCTTGTGTAAATAAAAAAACTGAAACAAAAACCTTCCTCATTGATTCTTTTGCCCCTCCCCAACCCGACCCACCCTCTGCTTACCCACCTCCCCACACCCCCACCTCAACCCATACTTACCTCGAGCCCAACGCGATCGATCTTCGGTGGACCGAGAACACGTCTGCACTCTTCAAAGCTGACCGCGAACTGAAGAAATGCCGGTAAGCTGTATAATGGCATAAATGGATTTTTTTCAACTTTAGTGCATATCTCAGCCATTTCTGGGAATATTTTCACCAAATTTTCAACATGGGGCTTTTGGGCCCCACCTCATGAACTGTGACACTGTTATTTCGTTACTTGGTCCCGAAAGGTGGTTCCCAGTCACTGCGTGGAACCACCTTTACAAATGATTAATGAAATGACAGTGTCACAGTTCATGAGGTAGGCTCCAAAAACCCTATGCTGAAAATTTGAGAAATATTCCCAAAACTGACTGTTTTAGCGTCGTTGCGCAGTTCCTACACATGCTCGTAACTTCAAGCATTTTTAATATTTTCACTCCATATTTTTAGTATTGCCATTTTACCACACCTCCTTATGAACAGTAAAACTGTCATGTTTCACATCTCACCCGAAATATGTTTTCGCCCATGTAGCGCACAATGGCGCGGTCAGTGTGTGAAATCAATGTTCCGGACAGATTAATAAAATCACAGTGACACTGTTCATGAGCAGTAGTCTTAAACTGGCTATGTTGAAAATTTGGAAAATATTCCCCAAAACAACTGTGTAGCGTCACATGCATGATTCAGAGCACACTCTGTAACTTTGAGCCTTTTAATATTTTCCTCCAGATTTTCAGTATTGCCATTTACCACACCTCCTTATGAACAGTACAACTGTAATTTTTCACATCTCACCCAAAATGTGTTTTCACTATGTAGCGCACAATGGCCTGGTTGGTGTGCGAAATCAATGTCCGGGACAGATTAAGAAAATCACAGTGAAGTAAAGTGCAATTCATAAACTACAACAAGTAGACTGTTGTTTGCTAATGTTGTTGGTAATTGCTATTTTTTACCATTCAAAAAAGTTTACCAAGGGACTATTTTATCTCATTGTTTCAATTAATTCTCTATTCTGTATTTAAATAAATGTTACAAAGTTTTCAAAATATAAACACCTTGTTAGTGTCCTTTTTTCCATAGTTATTTCCCATTTTATAAGCGCAATAAGACACTCCAGGGTGGATGGTTGTTATGTGATAACCGCACACCTAGGTGCGGAAGGACACTCGGCCTTCAGTCTCGTGCCTCACCACGCACCTAGGTGTGCAGTTATCACATAACAATCACCACCCTGTCATGTCTTATTGCTTACATATCATCACTGTCTCAGGTATACACTGACCAATCAGAGTCCAGGAAATTTTCTTGCCATTGTATAATTGACCTTTAAGTGTAAGTCAGGTGGGAATTTTTATTAAAAAACATCCTGGTAAACTACTGTACCTTTCTGGCTGAGTGGTAACCTATGACTTGGTCAGTTGTAGCTTTTTGTCATAAAGAGACACAACTTCTGAAAATACTGCAGCAGTAGGGCTCCATGCTCATACGTGGATGGTCAGAGATGCACATACAACATGGCATTTATTTAGATCTATATCTAGCCCCTCCTTTAAATAAATGAAGTCAACATTCCAAGGAGGATCAGTTCTGAGCCCTGGTTTGGATCAAAACTGTGCTCCAGTTAAGGAAGGGGATTTCAAAAGTGTTGGAAGCAGAATGCAAATGCATGCTGCTGTGCATCTGTGTCCACCCACTTGCATCCAGGCAGCCTGCAGCTATTTTCAGAAGTTGTGTCCATGTATGGCAAAAAATCACAATTTGTGGCAAGAGATGGATGCAATCACAAGTTGCATCCAGTTTTGATGCACTTGTGTCTGTTCTTGGATGTGTACTTTGGGAGCTCTTATGCAATGTAATACTTGGTCTAACAGGTGTAAATGCATTTCTGTTTTGAAAATAGCAATTAATGCATCTTGGATAGATTTTGTTTAAATCATGCTATTCCTGATATTTAATGGTGAAAGTCTTGGATTTTTCAGCATAAAGCCATAGTGCAGGATTTAAAAAAAATACATCTGATATGCACCGTCTGCTGTGTTCAGTGCATCCAGTCTGTAATACTATTTACTATGTGGTGTAACTGCATCTGAAGTTTGCTTATAAAAGATGTAAGTGCAACAAAAAGTGACAAGTATCATATCTGCACCCTTTTTAACATAAATTGACAAGTATCAAACTTGAACTGAAGAAATATTAGCTTAGTCAGTGAAGGCAGGTAATAAGACATTCTACAGGTACATTAGTGAGGGAAGAAAGTCTGGGGGAGATTGTTTAGATCAGAGGGACAAGGGAGAGAGCATAGAGGGTGATCAGGATAAGGCTTCAATCTTAAACAAATATTTCTGCTCAGTCTTCACAGTGGAAGGGAGAGACAGAGACCACAGTTGGCTATCTTAGACACTGTGGGAAGGAAGGTGGACACCAGTCCTTTTGACAGAGGAGAAGGTGCTGAAGGAGCTTACAAAGCTAAAAGTAGACAAAGCTATGGAGCCAGATGGCATACACCACAGGATCCTGAAGGAGCTAAGGATGGAGCTGGCAGCCCCACTGGCAGTCCTCTTCACTGACTCCCTAAATACAGGCAAGGTCCCAGTAGACTGGAGAAGGGAACATGTAGTCCTTCTGCACAAGAGTGGCAGCAGAGGGGAATCAGGGAACTACAGGCCAGTAAGCCTCATGTTAATGGTGGGCAAGATCATGAAGACACTCCTTAAGGAATGGATTGTGGAACACCTGGAATCCATAGGGGCACAGGATCTGAGACAAAGTGGTTTCACAGCAGGAAGGTCCTGTCAAACGAACCTGATCAAGTTCAGTGACTGGGTGACAAAGGTGGTAGATCAAGGAGGAGCAGTAGATGTCACCTACCTAGATTTCAGCAAAGCCTTCGATACTGTTCCTCATAGAAGGCTGGCCAACAAGATGGGTAGTCTGAGGTTGGGCTGCAAAGTGGTGAACTGGGTTAATAACTAGCTGAGGGACATAAGACAAAGGGTAGTAGTAAATGGAGCCCAGTCAGAGGACATGTAGGTGACCAGTGGTGTACATCAGGGATCAGTGCTGGGGTCAGTCCTTTTCAATGTCCTCGTCAGCAACATTGCAAAGGGGCTCGAGGGGAAGGTTTGCCTGTTTGCAGATGACAACAAGATCTATAACAGAGAAGAAACTCCAGAGGGAGTGATAAAGATGAGAACAGACCTAGAAAGGTTGGAAAGATGGTCGGAGATGTGGCAGCTGAGGTTTAGCACAAAGATGTGCAAAATCATGCACATGGGGAGCAGGAACCCCAGAGAGAGCTACAGGATGGGGGGCTGCTGATAGTCACCATTGAGGTAAGAGATCTGGGGGTCATTATCACAGATGATGCAAAGGCCACCAAGCAGTCAGCAAAGGCATTGGGCAAGGCCAGTTGGATGTTGGGTGGTATATGAAGGGGTATCACAAGCTGAAGAAGGGAGATACTTCTCCCACTGTACAAAACACTGGTGAGGCCTCATCTGGAGTATGACGTGCAGTTCTGGTGGCTGCACCTTCGTAAGGACATCAACAGGGTGAAGACAGTGAAGAGGAGAGTGATTAAGATGGTGCACGATTTACAGCATAAGTCATATGAGGAAAGGTTGAAGGACATTAATATGTGTACACTGGAGTAGAGGAGGGAAACGTGGGATAAGACTGAGACATTCAAGTATCTCAAGGCCATAAATAAGGTGGGGGGGGAAACATCTTCCAGTACAAAAAGAGTACCAGAACAAGGGGACATGACATGAGATTGGGGGTCATATAAGGAGAAATGAGAGAAAGTTCTATTTCACTAACAGGGTGGTAGATGCATGGAATGGACTCCCCCAAAAAGTGGTGGAAGCATGCACTGTGGTGGGACTCAAACATGCATGGGATACAAATAAGGGAATCATAGTAATGGGAAGGAATGGCTAAGAGAAGGCATAGCTAATCCAATGACCAATTAGGGTCATAGGCTGCTAGAACAGCTAGGGCAAACGGGCAGACTGGATGAGCCTGGCAGTCCTTTTCTGCCAACAACTTCTATGTTTCTCTGTTTTTATTTGCACCCTTTTTTACCATAAATTGTAATATTTGTCACAAATAGGTATATCTTTTGACAACAGCAGCAGGGCTGCTCGGATGAAATCAGGTGCACACAAATGCAGACAAAACATAGAAACATAGAAGTTGATGGTAGATAAGGACCTCAAGGCCCATCCAGTCTGGCCATTACTTTTTCTACCTTATAAATGCGCCATTTGCCTTTGCTCTGTCAATGGTCTATCTATTCATACTCATCTGTATTGTTGCTTATGCCTATCACATGCCTGTTTGAAGCCCTGCACTGTATTCATATCCACCACTTCCTCAGGTAGGCCATTCCATGCATCCACCACCCTTTATGTGAAAAAGAACTTCCTCACATTACCCCTTAATCGGCCTCCCTCTAATCTCATGCTGTGTCCTCTTGTCCTGCTATTTTTCTTATATTTAAACATATTAGATTCTTTCACCTTGTTAATACCCCTAAGGTGTTTGAATGTTTTGATCATATCACCTCTCTCCCCCCTTTGCTCTAGGGTATGCATGTTGAGCTCTGTTAATCTGTCCTCATATGTTTTCTGATGCAGTCCCTGTACCATTTTGGTTGCCCTTCTCTGGACTGCCTCAATTTGGTTAATGTCCTTGTGAAGGTGTGGCCTCCAGTAACTACTGCACGCAGTACTCCAAATGGGGCCTAACCAGTGTCTTATAAAGAGGGATTATTACCTCCCTCTTCTGACTTGTGATACCTCTACTAATACACTCCAACACCCCCTAGCCTTACCTACTGCTTTAGTGGTCTGCTTGGATGATTTCAGGTCATGAGTGATGATGATGCCCAAATCTCTTTCTTTCCTTGTGACTGCCAGCAACTCCTCACCCAGCCTATAGGTGGCTTCAGGGTTTCCCTTCCCTATGTGCATGATCTTGCACTTCTTTGCATTAAACCCCAGTTACCACTGTTCTGACCATTTTGATAGTTTATCCAGATCTTTTCTCATTCTGCCCACCCCCATCTGGATCATCTACTTTGTTGCATATCATGGTGTCATCTGCAAACAGACAATCCTTACCTTCCAGTCCATCTGCAATGTCACTGATGAAGATACTGAAGAAGACTGGCCCCAGGACTGATCCCTGAGGTATCCAACTTGTGACTTGCATCTCTTCTGACTTTATAGTGTTTACCACCACTCTGTTTTCTGCCACTCAACCAGTTTGCCGCCCAGTTGACCAACTTCTGACCCACCCCAAGCCTACCCAGCTTATTAATCAATCTTCTGTGTGGAACAGTATCAAAAGCTTCGCTGAAGTCAAGGTAGGTGACATCAACTGCTCCCCCTTGGTCCACCACTCTGGTTACCCAGTCAAGGAAATCTATGAGATTCGTTTGACAGGACCTTAGTTTTGTAAACTCAAGCTGTCTTGGATCCTGTGCTCCTATGGATTCCAGGTGTTGCACGATCCTTTCCTTAAGGAGTGCCTCCATAATCTTGCCCACTACTGAGGTAAGACTGACTGGTCTATAGTTCCCTGCCTCCTCCCTGCTATCACTCATGCATTTGCATCTCCTTCTAACCCTTTTGAAAAACTGCCCCACATGACATTTACGTCTTTGGGTTATCTGAGGCTGCAATGATCTCCTTTATGGGGTTTATTTGATTCATGAATGTTTTCTTGTTTTCATGCTCTTCCAACTCTTAAACTTGCTATGGTTTGCATACCTTGCAGTTTTTCTGTTATTGTTATATTTGCTATATCAAATGGGACACCACCTATAATAACATCTGTCACTATGCCTCTGCATCACCTCCGCATAAACACCACTGCCAGCTTTATGCTGACTTAAACTGGCCCTCTCCCATAGCTCAT
The DNA here is from genome assembly GCA_016271365.2 of Neoceratodus forsteri. NCBI lineage: Eukaryota > Metazoa > Chordata > Ceratodontiformes > Ceratodontidae > Neoceratodus > Neoceratodus forsteri. The sequence goes on along the minus strand of CM028132.1, from coordinate 1,067,548,188 downwards.
CATTGTCAGTCCTACATTTCTCTAATTGGCAGAATTCCCACATCAGGTCTCCCACAATCCCTTGCCTCTCTGCTTCACTCCCAATCCCCCTTTTATGGGCTTCAATCTATGGACCTAGCCCCATTCTATATCCCTAGATGTAAAACCTCTATGGGTATACAAGCTTTCTCTCACTCAGCTCCTAAGTATTGGAACTCCATACCTCAAAACTATCTATCAAGCTCCCACCCATGTTGGTTTCAAGAAACTTCATCGTGACCATCTACATGCTTTAAACCCCTGAACTTGTTTCTACCCACCTTAGATCACATGTTCCCCATCCCTCCTTTCCACTTGGCATTTACTTCCCCTCTTTGCCTCTTCCTCACCTCTCTCTAATGACCCTCCCCTTATATGTTCTCTATCACCTATCTCCTCCTTCTTCTCTGCTTCTGCCACTCCTCCTCCTCTACCTCTCTGTCTCTACTCTCTCAAAGCCTAATTACCTCTAAAGGCACTTATTGTATACTGTATATAACATGTCCATTTATTCATTTTTTGTACTTTGTATTCATTTGTTTTGCACATGTCTATACTTTCTTTAACCTTGTCTAATATGATATTGCCTGTATCCTGACTTTTTTCTAAACTGTATTTCTCCCAATCCCTATGTTGATCGTATTTGACCCCTTCTCACTGTGTTATCTCTTTCATGTGCTGCATCACATGGTGTGCTTATGTATATCAACTTGTATTCTCCTGGTCATGCCTGAAAATAGGCATTTCTATGCCTAGAGCACCCACCTGGATACAAAAGCAAATAAATAAATATTATCCTGTGTGATTCTATTATTTCATTACCCCTTTCCCCTAGAACACATCTAGAAATGAGCTTTACAACTCAGTGCCCTTACTGTCCAACTCCTTTAAATAAAGAAATGAGTAAAATAAGAAACTTATTGCTGGATTTTCAAACGGGTCTGACACAGCCAAAATACACTATGTGACTGCACCTGCATCTGCCTGACAGTGTCTGTGTAGACCAGCTGCTGTCTTGGGGTAAATAAAATGACATAAATTCATATTTTTTTCATTGTGTGGCTAGATCATCTAATATGCAGATTGGGTGCATATCTTTTTTTGAAAATAGTTACATTCAGATCCCAGATACTGTAGATCAGTTTGAGAATCTTGCCCTTTCAGTGAATGCAACATTTTTATGGCTGTGGGTGGAGCCTACAGCCATTTTGGGGTCAATCTTTTCCCTTAAAATGGCCGATCGTGGCACCTTCGTTTTGACTTTTGGAAGTATCCTTCTGAAAGTCCAATGGAGCTTGTAATACTCCACCATGATCAGCCACAATGGAGTAACATCAGCTCTATTTCAACTGTTACTTCCATATTCCAGGACAAGAACTGCGCATGCGCACCTGGCACACATGAACAGTTATGCTGGTGCTGCCATCTTGTGAATGACAGAATGCCATTCACCACAATTATGCATGCACGAATGCTGTGCTTACACAGTTGTGTCACCGCCACCATCTTGCTGATGGCACTCCTCCTGCACCCTCCCCTGCTCCTGTCCTCCCTGCTCCCTCTTTTCCCTCCCAGCACTGGTGGCTAATAAAACCCTCCCAGTCCCTCCCACTGCTGCTGTCCTCCCCACTCCCTCCATTTCCTGTCCCTGTGCTGACATGGGTGTGCCCAATCCCTGTGTTGGTTTCATGTAGCCCCTCAACTCATGTGGCACACTGGGAGACCACCCCAGTGTGCCCCAATTTATTTTTTGTCTGCCCCCCAACATCATCAGGGTGCCCAATCCCCATGTCAGCATCATGTCCTTCCCAATACATGTTGCACACTGGGAGCCCACCCCAGTGTGCCCAAATGTTTGTTTCTTTTCCTGTAAATAAAGAAAACTGTCCCCAGCATCTTGTTTTATTACCTGTAAAAAAGAAAACAGTCCCTTGTTGTAGCCCTTTCCCCCTCTCCATCCCCACCCTCCCACTGAGCACCCACCTCCCCGCATCCCCCCATACCCATACATACCTCTGGAGGTAAGTGCTGTCATCTTCTTTGGACAGGGACACATCTGCACTCTTCAAAGCAGAACTGCAAACTGAAGAATCAAAGGTAAGTGTGGTATAATGGCAATCAATGGGGGTTTCAACTTATGTAGATATAACAGTCACTTTTAGGAATTTTGGCCCACAATTTTCAACATGGAGTTCTTGGTACCCCACCCCGTGAACACTGTCACTGTTATTTTTATAATTCGGTCCTGAAAGGTGATTTTGTGGTTGCTGCACAGAATCACTTTTCAGGACCAATTAACAAAACAACAGTGCCACTGTCAGGGGGTCAAGTGGGACCTAATAGAAGATCATAAATCAATACAGTTGTTAAAAGAATATGGGGTGAGGGACGAAATTATAAATATTGCAAATAACAAAGATAAGGTATAATGTATACAGGCTTTTCAGGGTTTAATGAGTGATATTTCTTCGATAATACTCAAAGTTACAATAAGTAAAACCAAACGAGGAAGCACGTGGTATGACAATTAATGTAATACAAAAAGGAAATTAATAAAATGGCAAGGAATGTACATAAAAATCCCAGCAAAGTAAATAAACAAAGACTCAATGGAATGAGGAAAGAATATGAAAATATAGTGAAACTAAAAAGGGACAATTATAGATTAGTTTTATGGGCAGAATTCAAAAGGGCAGCTTGGGAAAAAGATAATAAAAAATACTGGCGTATGGTTGCAAACGGGTCGGGCACTTACTCTGAAATAATTGAAAACCACATCGATCCCAGTACCTGGGAAATGTACTATAAAAGGCTTTTTTTAATCTAAAAGTTAAAAAAAATATATGCCGAGTTTAGTTGAGTAGATACCCTTAAAAGATTTAATCACAGAGAGGCAAATGTTGTCATTCAAGTGACAAAATGACATAAGGCCCTTGGATATAATACTAGATGATCCAGAAGTGTGGATACCTGCCCTGAAAGTAGTGTATAACCACATACTGAAGACAGGGAACATGCCATTAACATGGAAAGAAAAGATTAGTATTCCTATTTTCAAGAAGGGAGACAGGTCAGATCCCAGCAACTACAGACCCATTATATTGCTGGATACATCTCAGAAATTGTTTACAAAGATCCTACATATGAGAATAATGTTTTGGATAAACAATAGAAAAATAATAGATGAAGTCCAGGCAGGCTTCATGCTGGAACAGTCAACTTTAGATCAGTGCTTCACATTGGCACACCTGATTTATAAATATATTTATGTAAAAAAACAAAAACTGTTCTGTGTCTTTATAGACTTAAAGGCAACATTTGATAAAATTAAAAGAGAAAAATTATGAGAACTATTGGAAGAGTATGAGATGGATCCAGCAATGATTAATATTTTGAAAACATTATATGAAGGAAATAATACTGTGATGAGATATAATAAAGAAGGAAATAACACTACTAAATTCCTTCTAATATTGGTTTAAGGCAGGGCTGTGTCTTTTCTCCAGTTTTGTTTAACATATTCCTGGACAAAGTTTTAAAAGAGCTCTATGATCCTGAGCTACACATGCCTGGACTGGGCTCCAGGCGGTGCCCATACTTGGCATACGCAGATGACGTGGACCTTATTTAAACTAGTTATTTAGGATTACAAAGAAGTATAAACACATTTTATGAAAAATGTGAAAAGGCATCTCCAAAGTTAAATTTTGAAAAAAGTATATGGTATATAACACTCAGAAGACAATCAGAGGGAAATTATGCTCTTTGAAGTGTAATACGTTTAGAATAGAGGACGTAAAACATGTTTTCTGCTTAGGGATAACATTTACACATAAATTAAGGTGGCAGGAACACATTAAATCTATAACACAAAGAATGAAAAGATTTATTCCATCTGTTGAAAGATTTGCTTACACGTATGGAGGACAATCAGTAAAAGGAACTCTAGGTGCACTAAATGCAAAAATAAAGACTCAACTCTTATATGGGGCCAAAATATGTAGCTTTGGAAAAACATAGGATTTAGAAGTATTTATGAACAGATTTTACAAGAGATTATTAGGTTTACCAAGAGGAGCATCTTCCAGTTTAAACAGATTAGGATTAGGTCAATCAATGGTTACACAGAATATTGAACAAAGACTTTGCTTTTACTGAATTAAGGTGTATAACATACAGAGTGAAGGATTACCCAGAGTAAGACTTGAGGAAGCTTTAGATTACTATCAAAGGGGTTTCACATTCCCCACTATGAATATTGTTGACAATCTTATTAAACCATATGGACTACAGGAATGCCTCACTGAAGGTTGAAGGATGCCTTTAAAAATTATTGAAGACCAGATCATGGTCAGAATCCAGAATATTCATATACAAAGGGAAATAAGTCTGGCCAAAAACTGTAAATTAAGCTACTGGCTAGCTAAGAATATGAAAATAAATTTTGCAATGGAGAGCTATCTCAATAAAATAAAAAATCCCAAAACAGGAAAGCATTTTCTAAATTTAGATTTGGATATGTAGATAGCCAAACACTAAGACAATTTTATAAGCAATCAAAGACAAGTAGATGTGCCTGCAACCTCGGTGATGACAATCTTGTACATTTATATATTTTTTGCCCATTGTACAAATATGAGAGAGATAATATTAGTTGATGTACTATCCAATCTGGACATGGAACCTGGTTACCAATTAAATTATTTTTTAAAAACTAATAATGTGAAATTGTTAGAAAAAATAGCAAGGTTCTGTGGAATTATTGATAGGAAACAAAAAACATATACTCAATGACAAATTACGCATAGAAGAGTTCTGAATTTACATAGGTGAATGTATGGATTATAATTAATTTATAGCAAATATTTGCACAATATGTAAAATGATTTGTGATGAAAACCGATTTTAATCTGAGTATTTATGTATAGTAACCTGAATGATGTATCTCTAAGGCTTTTTATATTTTATTTAATTTTTTAGGTATGAGCTGTGTGTAGCTGATAAAGCCCAGTTAAATTTTTTTCTTTTTTTGTGATAATTGTAATGAATAATTTTAACTTGTCAAACAATAAACTGAAACTGAAAAGTGCCACTGTTCATGAGGTAGGGTCCCAAAAAGCCCATGTTGCAAATCTGTTGAAGAAATTCAAAAAAATGACTGCTTTATCAGAGTGTGTTGCACAGTTTCTATGCTCGCTTCTAACTTCTCCAATTTTTTATATTTTCATTCCAGATTTTCAACATTGTCATTTTTGTACACCACCTTATTAACAGTATAGCTGTCATTTTTCATATCCTACTGAACTGTGTTTTCACACCTGTGGCACAGAATGGTGTGGTTGCTCCGTGAAATTACCTTTCAGGATATATGAATGAAATGACAGTGGCAGGTTCCATGAGGTGGGGCCATAAAAAGGCCATGTTGAAAATTTGGTGAAAAAATTCCAAAAAATGGGTGACTTACACCCAGTCGTTCAAAATTTTCTATGCACATGTATATCTTTGGTCATTTGGCAGCTCGCCACAGCTGTATCGTCTCTGGCTAGACCTTATTTTAAGAATTGTCACTGCCCCCACCCCCCATTTTCCTGATTTAAAATAGCAGTTTGTGTTTTGGTGATAACTGTGGACATACAGTATGCCTTTTTCCATTCTGAAGATCCTTTTTCTCTTGTATCGTAAGATGCCATTCTTCCCTGTTTCAAGCCTCCTTAAGTATTGTTTTATAGATTCAAAATACTAATGGTAATCATCACTAAAGATAACTGCCAAAAGGTTTTCATAAATAGTCCCAGCCCTGGGCAGTAGGACCACTCAGATGTTCAAGAATAAATTGGATAAATTCTTTCAGGAGAGGTAAAAAGGATTATGGCATCTTCTAAGTGAGCATAATGAACAAAAGTCTACCAGCTCTGCAGAATTCCTATGATTCTTTTATAACACAGTGTTCAATATCAGTTTGTTGTTACAAAGATGAATTAACAAGCTACTTAAACTGTTCACTGGTGTGATGGGAGATTGGTGGCATCAGGGGTAACTTTAGATGCAAAGCATATACCCTAATATGGTGAACAGAAAATTAAATGTGGCACCTTATCAATTGATTTAGAAACACATTTATGAGCAGGGCTTGATATCAGGGGAATTGAAAAGGACTGTGTAATAGGATTTTTTGCCAATTTTAACTTTGCTGGTAAAGTTGCAGTGAAGTTGTGAACTTCCAGCTTGGTATAGTAGGGAGGCATTAACGACTTTGCTGCCACTTTGTGCAGCAAATTTTTTTTAAAGATGGTTCCTGTAAAAGCCATATGTTCCAAATGCAGCTTATTACAATTCCTCTTCCACACCACCTTAAACTCATATTACCCTCATCCCCAACTCAAAGAATCCACCTCCCTCTTCCCTCCAGTGCCCTAGTGAATTCTGTTAATAAATGTGTCTAGTAGTCAGCATATAATAAAACCTTTCCCCTACCCCTGTTTAGATTCCTAACTTTGAAAAGTCCCAGTTTCCCACCCTCACCCACTTTGGCCACATTCAAATAAGACCTTCCACCCCACCATTGGTACCTAGTACCCACTATCATCCAAAGAATATAGTATAAGTGCATTGGACACCTGTAGAAAAGGCAAAGACTTAGAGCTCAAGGGCAGCATTTTCAAAATAATCCATCTCCAGTCCTCCCACCACTATTTGTAACAAATTCTGGTCAGAGCTGATATGGCTGTGGAGAGCTTTTGGGGTGCTTTTTACCCATTATTTCTAAAGAATTTGCATAATGCAGATCTGCTGAGAGGCAGTTTCAATGTGGTTTTCCTTTTAAACATTTTTATAATGTATTTTCCAAGAATATGCCTGCTGATTGCTGTATATTTAGCCTGGATAGTTCACAGAAGAAATGGCATCTTATTTTTGGGTGGTGGAGCACTAGCAATAGGATGCTAGAATGTGCCATACATAGGTATGAGCTGCATGTGGGTGATGATGCCCAGTGGCCATACACCTCAGGCACTCATAAGCTGATCCATTGTTCCAGTGCTGTTGCATTGCTCAGTGTGGGTGAAAGCCGATGCTTTACTCACTGACACAGGTCGATGAACTGGCATGTTACAGCTGACCTCCCATTTATTTGTACAATAGGGGAACCAAGAACACACTATCCATAGCCAAGAGCATACATTACAGATGTCATTGCAGGATACTATACCACATGGCACCCAGGATACCTCAGCAGTCTGGAGGGTGGCATATTACACAGGGGATTGGGGGAGAGTGTATGACAGCAGGAAGATACAGCATTGACAAGGCATGCATTGGAGGTATGTCAATTCCCTCTTATGGTTTACCATGGACATACACACAGCTACATACACTGGTGGGTCCACAGCTAGTGCAGTGCCCCAATGTATGGTATAGCCACTTGGGTCATTCTGGGGTGCAGGTCCCAGGCCTGGATCCAGTGCAGTTGGTAGCTGGCTGTGGCAGGGTGTGGTGAGCAGTGCCAGTCTCCACAACAGGTCAAGAATGGGGGGAGCAGGGTTGTCTATCTCCCAAGGCAGTGGGTGGGGGTCCTCTATGATATGGATATGGACTATGGTTTCCTCTTGTGCAATTGAGTCCAGGGGGGCCCTGCACTATGGAGCTCATTGGGGATGGAGTTGGATCGATTGGGGATGAGAGGGGTACCTCTAGACCACCAGGGCTGCCAGGCTGCTGTACACCTGGGTGTACTTCTGCAGCCCACCTGTGGGTGGCTGGTCAGGTTAGACCAGCAATCCATGGCCTAGCTGTGTGGCTGCTGTGCTCTGGACTGCGAGGGGTGAATTTCCCACTGAGTATGTTGCGGCAGGCATTTGCCTGGGAATGCATCATCAACTTGCATGGTATACAACAGTATTTGTGTGCACCCTGGCCCATTCCCTTGTGGCAGGTGCATCCCAAACGTTCATGCTGCAGTGCATTGTTGAAGTTGCGTGGCACATCTCCCTTTTCCTCTGGGATGCACTGTGCATCTTCTTTGAATATGGAGGCCCTGGACTAGGCTACCCTGAAGAAATACATTATCAAAATGGGAAAATCATGACTCCACTGAAAACAAGATATTGCATCTAATCTTGGACAGCTGATTAAATACAGAGCAAAAATGTGTAAATGAAGATCCCTATGACAATAAGATGTAGCATCTTCCCTGCACTATCCAGGATACAAAATATAGGATAAGAAATATTTAAAGGAAATCTACTCTAAACTGAAATTCACTGTGGTCACTGACATAAACAAACAGTTTCTTTATTGTAACAATCACACAGGAGTGTGGTGTGCATATTTTATGGAACACATATAAACAGAGGTGAGAAAGAATAAGTGCCTCAGCTGGGACTTGAACTCAGGCTATCCAGAATACTGTTTCAATTGCACTAACCAGCTGCGCCACTGAGACAACTGGAACCTGGGCCATCTCTGAGCACATTACTCTTTCTCAAATGCATAACCCAATGGCAACACACATGTTTACTTGTAACAATCACAAAGGAGTGTGGTGTACATATTTTATGGAACATATACAAACAGAGGTGAGAAAGAATAAGTACCCCAGCTGGGACTTGAATCCAGGCCACCCAGAATACCACTGTGAATGCGCTAACCAGCTGTGCCACTGAGACAACTGGAACCTGGGCCATCTCTGAGCACATTATTCTTTCTCAAATGACAACCCAATGGCAACACAAATATGTATTTGTAACAATCACACAGGAGAGTGGTGTGCATATCCTATGGAACACATACAAACAGAGGTCAGAAAGAATAACTGCCTCATCTGGGACTTGAACCCAGGCCACCAGGCAGTACTGTGGCCATGAGGATGGTGAGTTCAGTGGTTGTGGGTGTGGGGGGTGTATACAAAATATAGGATAAGAAATATTTAAAGGAAATCTACTCTAAACTGAATTTCACTGTGTTCACTGACATAAACAGTTTCTTTGTAACATATTAGAATGCAATATTTATTTTGAATCTTGTGACCATTAAGAGTGTGTGTGTATGTGTGTGTGTGTGTGTGTGTGTGAGAGTGTGTGTTTGCTGTAGCTCAATATATTTTTAACCAAAAAGCAAAGTATAAAATGTCTTTTGATTGCTACATATTTAGTCTAAGCAGTTCACTGAAGACCTGGAATATGTCTAAAACAGTGCTTATCAGATAATGTCTGTAGAGGTTAAAAAACATTGTAAACCATAGATTTGCTGGGAAAGAGTGACATTTATGAGGTATAAATCTTTCTTGAAATACAATACATTCCCAAGTGAAACTAGTATGAAGAAGCTGTTTAAATGCTAGGTATTTAAATGTGCAGTTTATTGCATTCTGAAGGGAGTAAACAAATCTCCAGTTTAATAGGCAACCAATATTTAAAAAATATTTAACAAGTTGTTTCAGTTTACTAATGGCATCTGATTAGCAGCTTGGAGTTATGTATCCAAAATTCTTAACAGAAAGAAGAGAATATGTTATTTCAGTTGGCATGGAAGGATACATTGAAAAGCCCAAATCATGTGTTCCATGATACTCCATTTTCCAGCTACAGATAGCAAGATGGCTGTTGGTTCTACCCACAGCCATAAAAAGGAATCCATCCAAACTGTTCCATCTGTTAGATGGTCTAATTACATCCAACTTTTGCATCTAAAGGAAGAAATTGCATCACAAATGATGCAAACCAGACTTGTATCTTTTGTATTTTATTTTATTGCAAAACATTACTTATTGTTGCAAATGGGCACATGTTTGAAACATAGCAGCAGGACTGGCATGGCAAAATGTAGTGGACACAGGCATAGGTACAGATTGCTTTTGCAACTGCATCTCACAATTTTAAAAAGCTGACCTCTATTATTTTTCCGTAATTCCAGTAGCTTAAACCACAAGAACTGCCACTTGACTTTTTATTTCAGACTCCTTGATTATTCATCCCATTCACCATCTTTTTACCCAGTTCAAACATTTTCTAGTGTTTTGATCTGTTTTATTCAAGGATTCCTCTCCATGCATTTAGCACTGACCAAGTCAATGTTGCTTTAATTATAAAGTACAATAGCACATAGAAAATCAATATAAAGAACTGAAGCTGAAAATTAGCAAATAAAATACTGTACAGTATTGATTTCCCAGCTGTAGCTGAGTAATATTTAATTTTGAAATGGGTACCAGCTTACACTCTAGAAATAGAATTGAAGTTTAAGGAAATCTAAGGTTGAAGAATCAAGATTAGAATGTAACATGCTCCTATTCAGTTAGTTTATGAGGAATTAGAGATATTCTGATGCAACTGTTTTAATAATAAACCACTATCTGTTAAGTGTAATACTTTTTGACAACCATGTCATGAATAGCATCAAAGAACCTTAAGCCATTCATATCCTCGGGCATAATTTTCTAAAAGATGCTTTGATATATATATGAAATGTTTGGAATAATGGCAGATGTTTTGCAATGTATGCTATAAATTTTCAAATTAATCTTTAGAATCCTTTATTTTAAAATCATTCAAATCAATCATTCAGGGTGATTGTGGCACTAGGGGCCCACTGGACATATTTGCTGGGTAATTGAGAGTGCGAAGGATTGCTGGTAACAAACCCCAACAAAAATAAAAAACAATTAGGGTGTGGGGAGAGAGACTTGCTGGAATTTCTGTTGGGAAACTGTATGTGTTGGGATGGGATAATAGTGTGTGAAGGGTAAGGGTGCTTGCTGGAAAGAGTTGTGCAAGATGGAAGTGCAGAAACGTTGATAAGCAATTCTGGGGAGCAGTGTGAGTGGGAGTGGGTACCTGCTAGTAATTTGTTGTGTTACTGTGGGTGAGAAGACAAGCTAGAAATTCTATTTGGGAAAACAGGGAACAGGGCAAGGGGGCTTGCTGGAAAGAGTTGTTGAGGAAGGGGGAGTGTGGGAGTTTACTAGATATCCTTTTTAGGTAACGTGGCCAGCTTTCAGGCAACTGTTCAGTGTGGTTTGGAGTGAGGGGACATAGAAAGCTAGGAATAGGTAAAACTCCCTATATAGGTTAAGAAATAAAAGGAATTAAAAGGGCTACAGTTACAGAAAGAGTAGGAAGTATATGATGATGTGAGTGGTGGAGTGCAGTGGCTGTGGTGCAGCAGTCTTCAGGGAGACCTTCTGGAGGCTATGTTGCTGCTCCATTGGCATGCAGCTCTCTAGGCAAAGGTAGGAGGTTACCAGACTCAAGGCCAAGTTGACTTGGGTTTGGAGAACCTACTCCCCCACCCAGGAACCACCTAGTCTACCACCTCTACCTCAAAGGATACCAAGTCGGAGGAGTGACTTGACAATGGTGGGCTCAAGGAAGCTAAGTGTTTAGAAATGCAGGCACATCCCCAATCCAGTACCACTATGAAACATCTTCACTACACTGGCCAAGTGAGACTGCCCCTCAGAGGCACCCAAAGTAGTGACTGGGGTGGTTGTACGGGTCCTCCATAGTGGAGACCCCAAGGTGGGTGGCAGAGGAACCCAGAGAAGGAGGAAGCAAATCCTGGTGGGTAACTCCATAGTGAGGGGGATGTAGCTCAGAGAAGGTAGGGATAAGGTGAGGGAGGTCAGGTGCCTTCCTCATGCCATGGCTCAAAGGGATGGAAAGAGGATCATTGGGAAAGCAGGAGGGGGAGGGAGAGCATCATTTCCCATTTAGGGACTAATGACCTGGCTAGGGATGAGCCAGAAAAAACTTAGGAGTAGTTCACAGAATTATGGAGGGGTCTTTATCAATTAGCATGATCTGTGACCTTCTTGGAGGTACTTTCAGTCTATGATGGGGGAGGACAGAAGTCTCTGCACCAGGAACTTCAATGCATGGTTGAAGAAATGTTGCAGAGAGGAGGGACTTGGATTTATTGGGACTGGGGCCCTACCTGGAGGGATAAAGGCCCATACAGGGCAATGGCCTGCATCCATCCAGGAGGGGAACCAGACTCCTCAGTAAACTATTTAAATTCTACTTTGGGGAGCATTTAAACTAGCCAAGGGGAAGGCGGAATGAGACAGAGTGACATAAACTGCCCCTCCCCCACAGACTTACAAGTTCAATAGTGGGTATCCAGAGGAAGAGAAATCCCAAAAGGAACCAATCAACATAGGAATCCAGGGTGTAGAAGTAAGAGGAGATAGTAAGAAGAATAGTGGAAGAAATAAGGAAAAGCAAAGGTTTAAAATGAGGGAAGGTGGCAGTACAAACTGGAGAGCCATGTGTGTAAATGCAAAGTCTGGACAACAAGATTGCATACCTAGAGGTCAACATGGCAGTAACGAACCTGGACATAATCACAATTACTGAGTCCTGATGCAATGAAAACCAGGACTAAGATGTAGATGTACTGGGTTAGGCTATATTCAGAAGGGACAGGATAGGTAAAAAAGAGGGTGGGGGCTCTTTGTGTGAGGGAAAACATGAAAGCTCTGGAAATTCAGGGGGAGCAGGGAGGAGCAGAGGTACTGTTAGTCACCCTGGAAACATGGAAGGGGGCTACTATTCATACTGGCTCAATCTACAGACCTCCAGCACAGGGGAGAGGTGGACAAGGAGAAGCTAGAAGAAATCCAACGGATGGCAAGGAATGGGGAGGTATTGCTGGTGGTGGACTTCTATCTACTGGATGTGGATTGGAGCCTCCCAGCTGCAGCATCAGTTAGATGTAGGGACATCCTGGACTCCCTGCAGGGGGCGTTCTTCAGTCAGGTAGTTAAGGAACCCACTGATGGGGGTGTGATACTGGACCTGATACTCACAAATTGGGATAGTGTCATTGACATCAGGATTGGTAGCCACCTGGAGACCTGTGATCATCGTAAGTTGTGGGTCAATATAAGAACTAGGCCAGAATCAAACCACACTAAAATGAGAGTGCTGGATTGCAGGGGGGCTGATTTTAAGAAAATGGGAGAATGCCTCAGGGATGCCCTAGCAGGGATAGGGGAACTGAGAGGGATCAAGGAACAGTGGGAAAAAATAAAAGAGGGCATTCAGAAGGCAACAAACCTGTGTGTTAGGCAGGTTAAAAAGGGCATGAGAAAAAAGAGACTGCTATTGTTCTCTAAAGAAGAAGCAGGGAAAGTAAGGACAAAGCAGCTAGCATTTTGTAGGTACAAGATGCCATAGAAGGAGGAGGATAGGGAGAGATATCAGGAGAAACAAAAGGGTGCAGGGAAAACAGTTAGGAGTGCAAAGGCACAAATGGAGGAGAATGTTGCCAAGTCAGTAAAAAAGGGGATAGAACATTATTTATGTATATAAGCAAAAAAAGGAAGAACAAAAGGAGGATAGTAAGGCTAAAAGAGGTAGGAAGGGTTTGTGTGGAAGAGGACCAGAAAAAAGCAGACATATTAAATACTTTTATTCAGCATTCACAGAGGAAGGGTTAGGTGACAGGACACAGATAAGGGACAAGAGCATGAAGGGAAGGGATGTGGGCACTAGTCCTTTTACAGAGGTGAGTCCTCAAGGAACTAGCACAATTAAAAGTGGACAAGACAATGGGGACTGACAGGGTACACCCTAGGATATGAGGGAGCTTAAGGAGATGCTGAGTGCATCTCTGAGAGCCCTGTTCAACCCTCACTAGATACAGGGGAGGTTCCACAGGACTGGAGGAGGGCAGATGCAGCCCCCCTTCTCAAAAGTGGTAATACAGAGGAGGCAGGTAATTACAGACCTTTCAGCCTGACTTCAGTGGTGGGGAAATTACTGGAATCACTAATGAAGGAAAGGATCGGGGAATATCTTCTAACTAGTAGACTGCAGGATTTGAGACAGCAGGGTTTCACAGGGAGAGATCATGCCAGACAAACCTAATTGAGTTCTTCGACTAGTGACCAAGGAAGAGGATCGGGGAGGAGCATTGGATATGGCCTACCTGGATTTCAGTAAGGCCTTCAACACCATTCCAAACAGAAGACTAGCAAGCAAGTTGGGCAGCCTGAGTGGATCTGAAAGTAGTAAAGTGGGTAAGAAGTTGGCTAAGCAACAGGAGTCGGAGGGTGGTGGTAAATGGTGTTCACTATGAAGAAGGCATGGTGACCAGTGGGGGTGCCAAAGGGGCCAGTACTAGGTCTGGTCCTCTTCAATGTCTTTATTAGTGACATTACAGAAGGGTTGGAAGGAAAAGTATGCCTATTCATGGATAACACAAACATCTGAAAAAGAGTGAACATACCAGGGGCATGAGGCAACATACCAACTGGGTGGGAAGGTATTGGCTACCACAAACAGGAAAGGGACTTGGGGCAATCATTTCTGATGATCTAAAGGTAGGAAAGCAGTGTGATAAGGCAGTGGAGAAAGCTAGCAGGTTGCTCAGGTGCATAGGGAGGGGTATCACTGGCAGAAAGAGGGAGGTAGTGATATCCCCATATAGATCATTGGTGAGGCCCCACCTCGAGTACTGTGTCCAGTACTGGAAGCTTCATCTCCCGAAGGACTAGATCAGGTAGAGGTGGTACAGAGGAGTACAACCAAAATGGTGCAGAATCTGCATCAAAAGCCCCATGAGGAAAGACTCAAGGAAATAAATATGTACTCTCTAGAGGAAAGGAAGGAAAGGAAGGACATGATAGAAATGTTCAGATACCTCAGAGGTATTAATAAGCTACATGAGAGTAGCATTTTACACATAAAAAGATATTCCAGGGCAAAAGGTCATGATGTGAAGCTGAAGGTGGGGTCTCAAAGGAGATGGGAAGAAATACTTTTTCATGAAAAGGGTGGTGGATGCCTGGAGTGGAGGTGATGGGTGCTGAAACAGTAATAGGATTTAAACATGCATGGATAGATACAAGAGGACCTTAATAATAAGGCAAGGGAGGAAAAGACCAGAGATCACATAGGGTCTGCAGTGGTACAGTAGGTAGGGAAAATAGGCAGACAAGGTGGGTCAAGAGGTCCCTATCTGCTGACAAATTCTATGTTTCAATGTTTCCTCTACAGTATTTTGAAAATTAAAATTTATGATCTACTGTATATAAAATACATCCTGAATGGAAAAAGGGTTTGACTAATGTATAATATTAGAAACATAGAATCTGATGACAGCTAAGGGCCACTTAGTCCACCTAGTCTGCCTAATTTCCCCTACCTTCATTTTTGCTACATAAACTTATGTCTCCATATTATAAATCTGTGTTTTCAGCAGGCTGTATCTTATGTTGAGTGACATATTTTAGAGACAAAAATGAAACCCCAACTGAAAATATGTACTGCATCCCACTGAAAAGAGAGAATGAGAGTGTGAAATATTTGCAGTTGAATATTTGTATGCCAGTTGTGACTGAAACTTTTTGTTGATGCACAGCATGTCTGATGGGGGTATTAATGCAGTCACATAGTTAAGAATTACTAGCAATATTTAGAATATGTACTTTTATTTTTCTTTCTACCAGTCTTGATTTGGAAGCATATTTGAATTCAATATATCAGCCAGTTTCTCTTAAAGGTGATAGGAAACACTTTTTCAGAATCCCTCCTGTTTTCCTTTTAGTATCTATTTAATAGGTTGCAATATTTTACCTTTTTTGTTAAATGAATAATTTATTTGTTTGCCTTTGTAACTACTCAGAATCCCTTTCTCCTTAGCAGCTATTGCTCTGGTGTTTCATACAGTATGAACATTCTATGACATCTGTAACACAACTTTAGGCCAAGTAGATGAGTAGCATGGAATATGGTGGGGTAACTGATATCATGGAATGTCTTGGAAATATGAAAAGAAAGAGCAGTAGCTGGTGAGGAGAGAAGAACTCTATGTAGAGCTGATGGCACCTGAAAGTTATATTATTTATTTTTCAGAAGCTGGTCAAAGTAAATAAGAACACATATATGAGATAGAAAAGAAAATGGGAGGGCAGTTAACAAGTGTATGTAAAATACTTCAGATTATCTTTACTCAGTTGAAAATTGTCCTGGTTTTCAAAATGTACTTGAGCTTTTGTTTTGTTTGTTTTTACTTTTGAAGGCTAACAAAGCTCACATTACTCCATCTTAACATCCACTTTTGTATTGATTCATTCTATAGCTTTTAATAAAATCCTGATATTCTTTTAATGCCATTTTTCATATGGTTTGTAACACTTTAAAAACACTAACTGATTCAAGAAGCAGTATTATGACTGAGTCTAGATGTTCATCACATGAATCATTTATAGCCCCTTCAAGGATGTCATAAGTCTTTTTGTTTTTATTTACCCATCAAGGATTTTTTCAATGTGGAGTATTGCCCCCTAATGCAAGATGTTTTTTGCATGTACAGCCTATGTAAGAATACAGTTTTTTCTTATAGTGATTGTTTTTTTTTTTATTATTACAGTGCTCCCTCACTATAATAAACAAAATGGGAGCCATAGCATGACTTAATTATAGCTCTGTTTGTTATGACGAAGAATGCTGAAAAATCCAATTCTGTATACACCCATGCCTCTCCCTACTCACGTCCACACTCCCAACTTCCCAGTGAACCATATGCTGCCACTTGTAGCATTTCTTTATATTTTATTTTTTTCTTATAGCTTTGTTTTGTTTTATACTGTGTAATTGTAGCATTACGGTGAAAGAGCTTAGAGTACAACAGTTAAGTACAGTGCTGTACATTTAGGGATGCTGCATTTATTTTCCATTCCCACGGCTGCCCTTCTGCTCTTTCACCTCTCCAGAGTCTGCTTTTCCTCTATTCCCTAAACAAAATAATTAAAATATAATTAAATACAATAATGTACCTACGGACGAAACACAAAAGTCATACATCTGTAATTCTGCCTGCATTAGCTGCTCCTCGTCATTGCCTCTGACTGTGGATCTCAGCTCAGCTCAGACCCCACATCATTCAAAGTCCTATCTCCCCCTGACTGAACACTCTCTTATAGGGCATGTTTCTTTAATATTATTTAATATTTTTTAAGTAATTCTGCCTCTTGATCCATTCTCCTGCTCACTCTGTATGCTGTCTGCTGCTTCCTTCTGACTGCAGCTGTCTGCTTATTGAACATGGGGTGGAAAATGACAGCATGGGAAATGGAGCTGAGAACGTCAAGACACTTGGTGCATTTGTGATAACCTGAGTTTTCCCTATAAAAGGGTTTGTTATAATGAGGGAACACTATTAGGTTTGTGATTCCACTGAACAGTCTTTAATAAATGCTATCTCATTGACAGTTGCACAACCTTGATACTATTTTCATGTTATGGGGCTCTGATAGGATCTGCAGAACCACTTGACTAGTGGTCTAAACTACAAAAGGGACATGAAGGTTACTCGGACAGTGAATCAGCTGTATTAGTTTTCAAGACAGTTGCAGTGTCAGACTTCTTGTTATTGAATGTGTAAATGCTAACAAATTGGACTATTCATTCTACTTTAAAGTTAAGTTTATATGATCATTAAAACAGCTTAAGCAATTGAAGACCCTTAACTTGAATGGCAGAAAAGAAAGGCTTACATGAAGAAAATTAACTAATAATATAGAAGTATGCATAACTACAAAGGCTAGGGTTTCAATGTACAGTTGCTATTTTACTGGTACTTCATTAAATAAACAGTAATACAAGCAAAACTTGGATCTAGATTATTATTTATCTCTAATCTGTTAACATTAACTGATATCAATTGAGTACTTCCGGCAATTTAATTTACTAATTTGATTACAAACATCATTTTGCAGTTTCACTGATACTCGAAGTAGATCATTTCATTCAGATAAAGTAGGACTTAATTACTGATGTCAGTTTTAATAATCCCTAACATAATTTGATTGGCCACAGAGCAGTTGCTGTTACTGGTCACAACACACATCTTTATTAGAAAATGATTGAGATGTACTATTGTACTGCGGAACCAGAAATTATTTTGATCCAAGTTAACAAACTTATTTTACTGATGTCTAAATATAACATGCTTTACAGCAACAGCCTACAGCACTACATACATCATTTGTTGACTAGCATTTCAAGAGTCAGAGATCTGATTTAAATATTTTTATTTCTGTTCAGGAAACATTATTTATCCAGATGACAACTGATGCTAAAATAATAACAACATGATAAAATGCATTTGAAACAAAAATCCCAATTTAAAAGGCTTAATATTCTCGGTAGGATGCTTGCTTAATTTTTTGCTCCCCCTCCATAATCAGTAGGAAGGGAATGGAGGGAGGAATTGTGCAGCATTTGCAGAACAGCTGGGTGGTGCTGAGAGGGAGGAAATACATTTTGCAGTGTGAAGAAATGTTCCACTGCCATAGCAGACTGGCATGAAATACAGGATGGGATGGGATGGGACACAATTGTTACTACCTGTTGCCATGGCTGGAAATATTACTAAAATAACACATAGATGGTAGGTGGTTCCTGCTTTGCAGATGCTAGCATTCAGAAGTAGAGTAGAACAGGAATCCTTCCAAAGGGTGGAATGAAAGTTGATGAAAGTAGGTTACTAGGTAGGTTGTATGTAAAAATCCTCATTTTTATACAGAATTTGACCATTAGAGTCAATAGTGCCCTATTTTGTATTTCATCCTGTTTATTAAAAAGTGTAAAACAATACAAAAGTCACTGTAGATAGTACAACAATATGATAAATTCATGATCCAATTCAAGTTCATTTACAAACAATTGTCATTTGTAATTTCAGTAGGGGGGAATAGTAGGGTAAGCTTGGGCGAGCTGAAGAGATGAGAAGGAACAAAGAGAAGGGCCAGTATATGTCAACAGCAGGAACATAGTTCACAGTGTATAAACTGGGGGAGCTGAAGCAGGATTTCCTCTCTTTCTCCAGTTTGAGAAATCTGAGGCCCACTTTTCTTGGCTATGGTGAAGACTAAATTTTGAGGTTAAAAATCAAAGGCGATACCATGACCTTGTCAAAAGTAGTCAGGTGGTGTTCATAGGAGGCAGTATAGAGTAGAGTAGAGGTTCAAACACAGAGCTTTCAATCTTAAGAGCAGGAAAACCTGTTTTGAATCCAATAACCACCATGTGCATATTATGTGACACTGAAAAAGTTACATAACCTCTCTTGGGTGGCACTTTGTTGCACTTGGAAATGAGCTTCAACTTAATGTGTCTTTTCTCAGCTAAACTTCTAAATAAAAAAATAAATGTGGTATCAGTTTGGCTGGCCTGGGTAGGCTAGCAGGGTAAGAAACTGTGGTGTACTTCTTGACCTGTTGTAGTCAGAGACTCATATGGTGTGTATTGTTTGAGGGGATCCCATCCAGGGGTGGTCAGTACAGCCATATATTCTGCTATTGCAACATGGCCTAGGTTGACCACAGAAGCAAAAAAGGAGTTGTGATAAGGAAATGGTAGTGAGGATGCGGGGAAAGGGTAGCAAACAATTATGATATGAGAGATGAGGAAGTCCTAGGTATGAATAGCAGGGTCAAAGAACAATGTCCATAGCAAGGATTCAGAGCAAGGTGTGTACTGAGGCATGGCATGGGCAAGTGGCCAAGTGTGCATCAGAGAATTATAGGCATCTACTGGTATACATTAGAGCACAGTCAGTGGACTGCCACAAGAAACTCCACAGCCAGGGGTTTACAAAGGTGGGGGAAAAGCAGAGTACAGAGGCTAGACAAGTAAATAAATGTGCTTGATGAAGTTTGCAAATTATTATTATACATTAGTAAGGTGAGAATTATATTACATTAATAATCAAATATGTATTTGGTAGTGATGCTATGTAAATTTGTTATTATTTTTGTAAATAAATATGCTAACAGTACAAGCATAACAAAATGGTGGGTGTTGTGTTTCGGGTTAAGATATGAGTCAGAGGGGGAATGTCTCAGTAGACAAGAAGACGGCTACCTAATTTATTAGCTCTCAATACTCCTTAACACAATCTAAGCAATCTATCTTCACTATTGAACATAGTTTGTCACATGTCGCAGAGTCAGATGGGACAGCACTAGTACAGTTATTACTGGCACCAGTACTTGAGAACAAGTTGGCTGAAATCAGCACAGAAATGGCTGTAGTATCACTGAAAAAACTTCTCATAAGCACATGGCTTAGGTGGCAGACCATCTTCTCAACATGGTGCTCAGCAATGGTGGAACAGCTACACTGGCAATGACTGAAATTAAGCAAATTTTTAAGCAATTAATGATTCAAATGAACAGACTGGAAGTTTCAACACAACAAATGAATGCAGATATAGTTCAAATACCCTGGTTGGTTAATATTGCTGAGAAAAGGGTGGCAGACATAGAGCACAGCATGGAACACCTCACTGCCCACATTGGAGATCATGATCAAGCCATACGAATACTGTTGGACAAAGCTGAAGATCTTGAAAATCAGGAGAGGTGAATAACCTCCACTTCATTGGCTTCCCCAATGGCTGTGAGGAAAATAACCTAAATCAGTACTTCAGAAGGTTGCTTCCTGAAATGTTATGGAATCAATGTCCCAATAGCATTGACACTTATTACTGACATCGTTCTCTGACTCCCCATCAAACCCTGTGATTGGCCCAGGCCAGTTTTGGCCTGATTTCTCTGATACATGGAGAAGGAAAGCATAATGAGCTGGCCCATACTGAAGGGAGAATTAACCTGGAAAGGACATGTCGTTAAGATTTTTCTTTGGCTTCTACCACATTTTCAGCTTGTAGGAAAAGTTACATTACTGCTTACAAGGCCCTCATTTACCTCAGGGTTCTCTACAACCCCTGCTACTCTGTGGTCCTGAGACTCATAACAAATGGAGTCTTAAAACAATTTGATGCTCCTAAAGTGGCAGAGGCATACATTTCTAAAGCATTGCCTCTTACTGACTTGTCAAAATACCAACTGGCAAGAAGGGGAGGGAGAAGGGGCATACAGGTCCAAGCCATGGATGTTATCCAAACAATGGAAGCTCAGAACTGTTCAGTTCTAAGATATGGCCCTCTGCTCCACTCCCCTCCTATGGATGATGACCCCGACACCCCACCCCAATCAAAAATGCCACATTAGAGAGCAGAAACCTGGGAAAGGAAATGCCAGGACAGGTCCCCCAGGCCTGGAAGCAGGAGTTGCAGTAGTAGTAGGGGAACACCAGCATTCTGTAAGCCACATTCACCTATCTTGAAAGGCAACAGATTAACCCCCTTGTGCCAGGATGATAATGGATCCTCTCCACCTCAACAGACACAGCAGCTCAGAGATCCTGCAGAACTAGTTGTTTGGCCCAAATCCTGAGATGAGGTGCTAAGTCTGATCCTGACCATGGCAGACCTCCTTTCAAGCTAATTCTCCTGCATCAAAGACCCCTACACTGTGGCTGCAGCCAATGCACTGGCCCACCTGACTGCTCTCCCAACATAAACAAATAGAAACTGCACATATCTGCAAGTTAAAACATGTTAGGGGATCTTTATCTCCCCCAATCTAGTGAAACTGGGCCTATAGTTCCTAAAACCTATCAGGATTGTTTATCATTTAAGCAGCTGTTGCTCCTTAAAGAAGCAACAACCAGATAAGTTTTGCTCCAATCTGCATTAACTAACTTTTTCTTACTTCCTTTACAGGTGTTGGACATTATAAGCAGGGCCCAGAGTTTTCCATGATTCCACAGGTTCAGTAAACCACAGAAATATCCAAGGAATTTGCCGTCACCCGCGGAATTCGCGGCTGCCTACGGAACAAACGTCCTTTGCCGACGGGGGTGCCCAACCCCCTATCAGCTTCACTGGTGCCACGCTAGGAGCCCACCCCAGCATGGTAAAAGTGTCATTTGCTGACAGGAGTGCCCAATCCCCTGTCGGTTTCACTACCCCCCCAAAATGTTCATATGCCACATGAAGCCACTCCAGCATGGCAAAACTTCCCTTGCTGACGGGGTGCCCAATCCTACCTGCCTATTGCCCCCAAGCCATGCTGGAAGCCCCCCAGCATGGCAAAGCCCCTTGTGTGTAAATAAAAAAAGACCTGAAACAAAAAAAACTTCCCTCATTGATTCTTTTGGCCCCCTCACCCAACCCGCACCCCCCCTCTGCTTACCCACCTTCCCACACCCACACCTCAACCCATACTTACCTCTGGAGACCAGTACGACAATCTTCAGTGGACCGGGAACATGTCTGCACTCTTCAGAGCCGACTGCGAACTGAAGAAATGCCGGTAAGCTGTATAATGGCATAAATGGATTTTTTCAACTTTAGTGCATATCTCAGCCATTTCTCAAAATTTTTTCACCAAATTTTCAACATGGGGTTTTCGGGGACCCACCTCATGAACTGTGACACTGTTATTTCATTAATCCATCCCAAAAGGTGGTTCGCCAGTCACTGCGCGGAACCATCTTTCTGGAATGGTTAACAAAATGACAGTGTCATAGTTCATGAGGTAGGCTCCCAAAAACCCTATGTTGAAAATTTGGTGAAAATATTCTCCAAAATGACTGTTTATGAGCGTGTGTTGCGCAGTTCCTATGCATGCTCATAACTTTGAGCATTTTTAATATTTTCACTCCAAATTTTCAGTTTTGCCATTTTACCATTCCTCCTTATGAACAGTACAATCGTCATTTTTCACATCTCACCCAAAATGTGTTTTCGCACATGTAGCGCACAATGGCATGGTCGGTGTGCAAAATCAATGTTCCAGTCAGATTAATAAAATCACAGTGACACTGTTCATGAGCAGTGGTGTTAAACTGGCTATGTTGAAAATTTGGGGAAAATATTCCACAAAATGACTGTTTTACGAGCGTGCGTTGAGCAGTTCCCACAGCACGCTCTTAACTTTGAGCATTTTTAATATTTTCACTCCAGATTTTCAGCATTGCCATTTTACCACACCTCCTTATGGACAGTACAACTGTCATTTTTCACATCTCACCCAAAATGTGTTTTCGCACATGTAGCGCACAATGGCATGGTCGGTGTGAGAAATCAATGTTCAGGACAGATTAAGAAAATCACAGTGATACTGTTCATGAGCAGAGGTCCTAAACTGGCTGTGTTGAAAATTTGGTGACAAACGCCCATAAAATGACTGTGTTACTGAGCTGCATTGTGTCAGATATGGCAAAAAACAAAAAGGAAAAAATTAATGGTAAAATGTGCTGCAGAATTGCCGCAGAAATTGGTGTTGAGTGCCGCAGAAGTTCTGTGGCAAATGAGAACCCTGCCACAGAACTTTGCTCCGATGTGCCGCAGAAAAATCGGGGCCCTGATTATAAGCCTAGCTGGACTTTGACTGTATTGTTGTTTTAAATGTTATTTTAAGTTGCTTGGTCATTGGTAATTCTGTTTTAGGTTATGAGCTCTGTCTCACATGCTCTGTCCAAGTTGTCTGCTTAATTTTGCATATACAGTAATAGGCCACCATACTTTATAGCTCCTCCTCAGCTCTGATCTTTCATCTAATGAAGCATTTGCTAGTTTTGCAGAATATTGAAACTATGGGAAGAAAAAGGTAATCATGTTTTCAGTGCTCATCAGATCAACAGTGGTCAGCAGTGTCAGCTAAGAACTGAAGAGCACAAATGCAGGCCTAGAGAAGCTACACCACACTGTGACAGATAAAAATGCCTTTCTGTCTAGTTGTCATCTTAAAACCTGTAGCTCACTGTGCCTCTCCTTGTGCCTGTGTATATATGTGGTGGGACTATGCTGGTAACAGGATTATTGTAGGGCTGGAGGGAATTATTCAACAAACTGATACCATAACAATACACACTCCAACCCCCCACACACACACACTTTCTCATGCTTTCTAATGTCCCAACACCAGTCAGCTGTACACATATGAAGGATCATACAGTAAGGGTAGGAGGACAAAGAGGGCATACTTATGGCAGCCAAGCTCTGCATGAAGGAAGTGAGTAACAGTACAAGGAAAAGAGACTGGTATCATGCTTCTTTAGAGAAGTGATCAAGGTGGAGATAGAAAAAAGGGTGGCATTCAGGAGGTATAAGGAAATGCAGTGGGAGCAAGACAGGGAGATATACCAAGCAAAACAGAGGAAAGCAAGAAAGGCAGTGAGGGGAGCAAATGTGCAGACAGAGGGAAGGATAGCTAAAAGGGGCAGCTTAAGGGGATAAGACTTCTTCAAGGACATAAGTGAAAGGAGGAAAGCAAAGTGAGGGATAGAGAAGATAAGGAGCATGCAAGGGAGACTCTGTAGAAGAGAATAAAGAAAAAACAAACATCCTGAACAGGTAGTTCTACTTAGTCTGCACAGTGGAAGGAGATGGGGAAGAACCACTAGGGAGCAGCATGAATGGCAGGGGGTGGACACAAGTCAATTTTCAGAGGAAAGAGTCCTGAATTAACTTGCAGTTCTAAAAGTGGACAAGGCTATGGGGCAGGAGGGGATATACCCAGGGGTACTAAAGGAACTCAGGGAGGTGCTAGCTGCCCTACTGATGGCCTTACTCAACAGCTGATTGGAAATGGGCATGGTTCAAGAGGACTGGAAGAGAGCAGATGTTGTCCCTCTGCATGATAGCAGCAGCAGGGAGGAGACTAGCAACTCTTGATGAGTCAGTCTTATACCAGTGCTGGGGATATAAATGGAAACCCTATTAATGGAAAGGTTGGAATAGTATCTTTAATCCAATGGGCACAAGACAAAGGGTAGCATGAATTCACAAGAGGGAGGTTAGGCAAGACAAATTTGATTGGTTTCTTAGATTGACCGGGGAACTAGATCAGGGGAGGGTGGTTGACATGGCCTATATGGACATTTACAATGCCTTCAACACTGTGCCACACAGGGACTGTTCAAGAAACTGAGCAGCCTAGGGGTGGGATCCAAAGTGGTGAATTGGGTAAGGAACTGAATAATGGATAGGCAGAAGAGGATGATGGTTATAGGTACTCGCTCTAATGTTGGTAGAGTGGCCAGTGGGGTGCTGCAGGGCTCAGTGCTGAGACTGGTCTTCTTCCATAGCTTCATAAGTGACACTGCAGAAGAACTGTAATGGAAAGCATGCCGTTTTGTATATTACACCAAAATTTGTAATAGGAGGTACACTTTATTTGTATTGGCAATAGAACTTGTGGATATTGCCATAAGGAACAACTCAAAGCTCACTTAAATTCAGGAAGGGAACAAGGAGAATAGAATACGGTTATATATGGACAGTCTACTTATTCTACAGGCTAATGGAGCTGCATCTTTTAATCCCCTGCTGGATCTGATAAATCCGTTTTGCCTATGTATCAGGATTTAAGGTCAATCAGACATAAACTGATGTTCATTGAACCAGCAGTGCAGGGTGGATCCCTTCACAAATGAAGGCTTGAAGTGGTCTGGAGAGGGTCTGACATACTTGAGCATCTCTGTCCACTGTAATTTTCACAAGATGGTGGGATTGAATATGACCCCAGCTAGATAATATTAAATTAGCTCTTGAAAGAAGGAAGCATCTCACTTTGTCCTTTGTGAGAAAGCCAGATGCATTTAAAATCATGCTTGCTCCCAAAATCACACACATACTCTTCCATCTTCCTCTTAGAATCCCTGATGGATGGTACACTGACCTGGACAAAACTGTAGGAAATTTTCTCTGGTATGGGAAACCAACCATATATAGTAGGGCTAATATCTGCAGTCACTGGAGCAGAGAAGGATTAGGACTCCTGTGGATGAAAGGATACTATATGGATTTTTAGCATCCCATACTTTGTGTTGGTTCCTCCCAGTCAGTTTTGGGGCATTGCAATAACTCCATTTCAAGAGTAATGTGATTTAGGCCCACCTAACAACTTGCTACCTATACAGCAAAGTCCCCATGTGCCTTATAGACCACTCCACAATGTCTGAATCCAGGGAATATTTATTTATTTATTTATTTATTTACTGAAATGTTTCAGCAGGAAGGCACACTGAACAACAAGTTGCTTGTTTCCCAGTGTGACCTGGGGGTACAGTAGGATGTGACAATTAGACATACAATTAACATTTATCATAACTATAGAAAATACATACATTAGCATTTAAAATGACACATTTTATGTTTGTATAGTGTCTACAGAATTAGTATTTAACATAGAAACATAGACTTTGACGGCAGATAAGGACTGCTAGGCCCATCTAGTCTGCCCATTTCCCTACCTACAGGATAGGCCGCAGATCCTAGTTAACCAACAGCCTATTTCTTCCTACCCACCACAAGAATTGCCTTATGTCTGTCCCATGCATTCTTGAATTCTCCCACAGTTTTAGACCCCACAACCTCCTCAGGAAGGCTGTTCCATGCATCCACTACCCTCTCTGTGAAATAATACTTCCTCACATTGCCCCTGAACCGCCCTCCTTCTATCTTTAAATTGTGTCCCTTGTTCTTGCAAGTCTCTTTTTCTGAAAAATGCTACCCTCTTGGACTTTGTTGATTCCACTGAGGTACTTAAAAGTTTCTATCATGTCCCCCTCTCCCTTCTTTCCTCAAGGGTATACATATTAAGCTCCTTTAGTCTTTCCTCATACGGCTTCTCTTGCAGACCCTGCACCATTTTAGTTGCCCTCCTCTGGACTGCCTCTATCCTGTCTATGTCCTTGCAGAGATGGGGTCTCCAGAACTGGACACAGTACTCCAGATGGGGTCTCACCAACTGTCTGTACAGAGGGATAACAACTTCCTGTTTTCTGCTGCTGATGCCTCTCCCTATACATCCCAGTATACCCCCAGCCCTCCCTACTGCTTTCTCACATTGCTTGCTAACCTTAAGGGCATCTGATATGATTAACCCCAGGTCCCTTTCCTTTTTTGTTGTTGTTACTACCTCCCCACCCATTGTGTATTCTTCCCCTGGGTTCTTGTTTTCCAGGTGCATTATTTTGCACTTCTTTGCATTGAATCCTAGCTGCCATACTTCTGACCATTCCTCCAACCTTGCCAAGTCCCTTTTCATCCTTTCCACGCCTCCTGTGTATCAACCCTGTTGCAGATTTTTGTGTCATCTGCAAAAAGGCATACTTTTCCTTCCAGTCCCTCTGCAATGTCACTGATGAAGACATTAAAAAGGACTGGACCCAATACTGAACCCTGCGGTACCCCACTAGCAACCCCCCTTTCTTCAGAATGGACTCCATTTACAATTACCTTCTGTGTCCTGTTGTTCAGCCAATGTTTTACCCAGGCTACCACCCTGGGACCCACTCCAAGGTTGGTTAATTAGACTACTAATCTTTTGTGTGGGACTGTGTCAAATGCTTTGCTAAAGTCTAGGTAGGCCATGTCCACAGCCCCTCACTGGTCTACTACTTTGGTCACCCCGTCAAAGAAATCTATTAGATTCGTCTGACATGACCTTCCCGCTGTGAATCCATGCTGCCTTGGGTCCTGACTGACTGAGAATTATACATACAGTAATATGTTCTGCCCAGACAGGGCAGGAAGTGCCATTGTTCAGATACGAGTGAACTAATACCTATTTGAGTGCTGAGAAGTAAGGAGTTAGGGGAGTTGGGGGTTAACGGAAGTGGACATAGAGATGGGGAATGGCCTAGAGCTAGCCCCTCCAGGATGCAGAGAACCCTGCCAGGGCCAAAAACGCATGGAGGCCAGAATGTAATAAATGGGGGTGGGAGAAGGAGAGGAAAAGGGGAGGAAGAAGGGAGAGTGGCAGGGGAAAAAAGGGAGAAATAGTTTTGGTGGAGGAGTGGAGAATAGGAGGAATGGGTGGTAGTGTCAGAGGGGGAAAGGAAAGAACTTGCCTAATACTGACCTCTCCAGGATGCTGAGAACCTTGCCAGAGGACAGATTAAGGGAGGGCAAGAATTGGATAAGGAGCAGAGTTGGGATGGATGGGTGGGGGGAGGCAATAGCCCAGTATTGGACCCCTCCAGGATGCTGAGAACCCTGCCATGGGGCAAGACAAGCGTGGGTGAGTTGGAATGGGGATAGAATGGCTGAGGTAGAAACAAGGGGGAGGAGAGAGTAGAAAGTGGGAGCACTGGGTAGAAGGCTCTAGGGGAGAAGGAGGATTTGACAGGAGAATGTTGAGAAAGTAGTAGAAGGCTCTAGGGGAAGGGATTTGACAGGAGAATGTTGAGAAAGTAGCAGAGCAGGCATGAAGGGGAACTTAGGGAGGGTTAAAACAGGAGCAATTAACAGAGAGAAAGTTAGGTAAGGCAGAGGCTAGTGAATGAGAGGAGCAGAAATGCCATATTTGGGAGGGGAGGGAGTTCCAGATTTTAGGGAATCGATGGGTAAAGCCCGATTGACCGATAAGGGTGGTACAGCAGGGGATCAGCAGAGTATGAGTGTCAGTGGATCTGAGGGAGTGGGAGGAAGGAGGAGGAAAAGACAGGGAGCATAAGAGGTAGGGAGGGAGGAAGTTTTCCAAGCCAGAATTTAAAAGTGAGTTTGGCACAGTGAGCGAGGCACCTGTTAGCAAGTGGGGGAATGGACAAGGCATGGTATAGGTCACAATGATGAGTGCAAGGTGGAGCATCAAGGGCAAAGTGACAGAAGAAGTTAAAGAGAGTGTTCAATCATGTTTCTTTGTACATTGATTTATTGATTTTGATCCTACCCCTTTTCAGCTGGATCCCTTGTGGGGCAATAATACAATACAAATATGAGGTACACCCCCCCCCCACAAGTGGAGAAGTTGGGAACAAAGGGGAATTTCTAGTGTGAGAGATCTTCTTATTCTGAATGGAAAACACACAGAGGCTTTCACCATCCTACAACAAAAGTTTACTTTGCCTAGACATGATTAATAGAGGTACCTCCAGATTTGGAGTGTTGTGGGCCCTAAGCTAACAGATGCCCTAAAGAAAGCAGCTATAAAATCCTCATCCATCATTCAAGAGGCAAAATACTCCAAAAAGGTAGAGCTAGTTTTCTATATAACTATGTTTTGGACTTCCAACCAGACCCTTCAGTTTCTGCAAAAAGGATATGGGAGGCAAAACTCAGTATGGAGATTTCTGAAGCATCTATCTGCCTCTACCAAGCTCACAAAGCATGTACAGATGGGAGAAGCCCTCTGATGCAAAATAAGTCTCTTAATACTGTACATGGTATCAGACTCCAGACAAACTAAAAAGTCTAGGGTCAGTCCCAGAGGACAGATGTTGCATATGCCAACAACTGGGAGCCCACATGCTGCACATACTTTGGGAATGCCCTGGAATGCAAGAATATTGACAAGGTATATTAAAAATATGCAACAATGTTCTTGGCCTGAACATTACTCTAGCTGCCCCAGTGATGCTTCTGGGTACACCCTCTATTACTCTCCCTAAACATTCACCCTGGAAAGAATGGCTAGTGGCAGTAATAGTCTCCGTTAAAAGGCTACTATTATGTAATTGAAGAGCCACTGAAGTTTCAACCACCAATGAATGGCTTTGTGCAGTGGGACAACTGGTTGCCTTGTAGCGACTGTCCCAAATGAATGCTGGATCTCTTTTTGTCATTGATACTTAAAATCAAGCTATTGCCACAATAAGAAGAGGGTAAGTTATTGTTCTTTGCAGGAAACACCTAGTTTGATTTCCTTGGTTTGTAAAACCCATTAGTCTTACCTAACTTGACCAGCTTTAACATGGATAAGTGATCTCTATATGAACTTGACCTGACTGTAGACCCATATTGTACTGTAAATGCATACATGAACCTATTTATTTAATTTACTTGTTAGCTGGGCGAACACGTACTGCATCTCACATATGCAGCATTGTATTTTATGGCTTTTTCTGCACTTTGTATCATTTTCCAAACTTTTTTTATACTTCATGTTTATTACTTTATAAAAAAAGACATACATACAGAATAACTTTCCTTACATGGAACATCGAAACAGTCGGTACAATAACCAGAGACTGCAGTATCCCATTCAATGTTATATAATCTCATAATGTTGTAGGTGACCAGCCCAAGACACATAACAAATTTAGAGAATATTTATCCCACATCACATGCAAATGCCCTGTCCTCAAATAATTAAGAACATTGGTGTCATGAGAGTCCATCATCATTAGTTCATAATAAAGAGAGTAGCCTCAGCTGTCCCACCAGTTCATATCCATTGAAGTCCCACCATTAATGTCCAGACATTACTAGCAAATGAAAGTGTTTAGATCACCACCTAAAAATAAATAAAAATGATCAGCTCCAAGGGATCAGGGAATTTACTACAGTAGGAAACAGAAAAGAATGCAAAGACATTTAAGGAAATAACAAACAGTACCACAATGAAAGGGCACAGAACCCGTATCCCTATCTCAAGGAAAAAAGTACAAAGTACAAAGAACAATCAGTTTAAAGAACATTTATTTGAAACCCTCGCTTCAACCCATGGTACCATGGCTAGTGTCGACATACATCCCAACAGGCTGTACCAGGAGTCAGTTTTCCCGAGCTGCATCCTCGGAGTCAGCTTGTTCTCTGCATGGTTCATGCACCTTTTGGGACCAATGTCCAGCATTTCCCAACATTTTTTAATTAAAAGATTAACTGAAAACTAAAAGACGGGGGTCAGAGAAGCAAACAAAAAAAAAAAAGATTCTTGACCATGAAAGGTAAATCCCAATGTATTGTCCACACACTAGATACATGTCCAATGCAGTGTAAATGGAGTAAGAGCTCCAGCTCAACAGAAAAAAGAAACACTCAAGAAAAATCGCATTCGAGTACTGTGTAGAGAAATGTGGGGTTCTTTGTTATGTTACAAATGGAATTCACTACTTGTACTGTAATTTTATTGTTCATATACTTGTACCTACTGTCACTTCATTTTTACTGTTTTACATCCTGCTGCATTCCCTCCTCCAGGTTGCGTAAACAAGACCCAGCTCAGTGTTCCTATCCAGACACTAAATTTTAAATAAATTAATAAATTACCACTAAAACTAGGCTGTCATATATTCAGAATTAGTACTTAATGTAAATTACACTAATGCTAGCTATTTTGAACATTTCCTTGAGATAGTAGTGTAACCCCCCTGCAAATGGGGGTTCCCAAAAGACTTCCAGGAGCTTGCTTGAATGCTCCAAGCCTGAATGGTGTTTGGCATTTAAGCCATTTATCAGTGAGTGTTTTTAGAACCTCTGGTACTGTCTCTTTAAGAGCTGTCTGCTTGCAGACATAATTAGTTTGTATGGGGGACTGTGTGTTTCTTTGATTGAGTACCACTCAAGCTGCTGCCAATTCACTTCATTTTTGCAGTCACTAGGAGTGCAAAGGAACCTATCTGAAAGATGTAACTGTTTGCCAGAAATTATTTAGAGTAATAATGAAATTACAGTTTGTCTAACCTGCTCTTTGCAGTCAGAACTGTGTCTGCTAGTTCCCCATTCTAGTTTTGAACTGCTGAACTGGACCAATCAGTGTGGGGTAAGCTAGCTCTAAAATGGTGCCTTGGACGAATCAGAACTTGGACTCATAATCTGAGCCAGCCACAAGAGGATTGTATGGGCAGTGACTCTGGGAGATGTAGTTTAGACTTCAGTGCCTTTTGGACCAACAGCAGCAGTCTATTGTGAGTGACAGCCAATCCAGTCAAGAACTGGGAGGAACTCAAAGGAAGTGCCTGGTTTTGTCGGTTGGAGTTTCAGTTGAGCTTTGGCAGCTAAGAAGGAAGGAGCCCTGTGCTTTTTCAGTGTGCAGTTTTAGTCAAAAACGTGTAAGGCCCAGAGTCTGGGTCTGCAGCTTGTGTAACAGCTTGTTAGGACTGAACTCCGCCCTGGGAAAAGAATCAAAGGATCTCTGAAGAGTAGAAACCAGGCTCACCCTGTAGAAGACTGGAGGAATTGCTGAAAATTGCACTCGGTCTGTCAGGAACTGAATCTGCTGTGTGTTCTCCCGGTATTGTGCAGTAATTGCGATCGGGATACAGATGCAGCCTGCCTGGTATAGTGCTTTCTTTTATATGGATGTGTGAAGAGGTTTGTGTACCTCAAGTGAGCCCTGCTGACATTGAAGGACCCTATCTTATTTGGAGGTCGTGAGTACTAATTCAGGTCGCTCCTCGTTGAATTGCCACATTAAACTCAAATGGAATTACTGTACTGTTGACTGTTTAATTCTCCTTTTCTGTGTGAAAGGGCCCCTACCAGCTGCCACGGTTTGGACTAGCCACTAGGGCTTGAGTACCCAGGGACAGTAACTGATAGGGATAGGCCTGTGCACAGAGCCATATGTAGATTATTAGAGTGATAAGCTAATTAACCTGATTTCCCCCTGTCCTTGTTATATCCCCTAAATAAATCAGAGCTGCTTGTTTCAGCAAAGTTATACTGCCTGAGTATTTGTCTATGTTAAAGTACTATGCTGTGATTGTTGCACTGTATCTCATTTCACAAGCGGTCCCAGTGCGGAACCAGACCTGGGGGTAAATGTATACTGTGAAGGTAATTCTGATATATTGTGTGGGCCACTAGTGGGAAGAAAGGGGTTGCAGTGTCCCAGAGGGCTGTGACCAAGTTAGTTTAACTATTGCAAACCCTGACCTCTGGGTGGAGGCACCCGCCATTGGATCCAGGCCCCTCAACCTGTTAGTGGCAAATCAGGCAGGGGTATAGCCCCTGGGATAGCGCCATCTAGGGTTACATCTTGGAGGCTCACCGCTGGGATTGTGTGTCCTCTAGTGGCCATATTTACGAACCACTGTTAAAGAAAAATGGGACCCGACAGAAGTGGCTGTGCACCGGCTGGTGGAGTGGTGTACTGGGGAGGAGATCGACCCCAAAATGCTATGCTTATCCTGGACATCCCCTGTGTATCAATAATACGGACACTGTGCAGGAGTACTCTTCCAAGGTGGAAGGTTTACAAAACCCTGTGGTGGTGGGTCGCATGCTAATCTGCTCACCCACACTTTCCTGGCCCTAGTAGAGGTTTAAGGATCCCATAGATAGCTCCAAAGTGCCACAGACCATTACCCCAGAGGAGCCCTCACTGCTTGGAGAGTGATAACTAAGGACAGTAAAGACCCAGGGGAATGAGCCCCACCACTATCTGAAACTTTGAGGAGAAATTTGCTAAATGGTTGCTGGGGAAGGAAAACTGTGGAGGACTTGAAGAAACTATTCTTGCCACCTGGGGTGTTCCTCCCCAACACCCTCTCCACTCCAGTACCTGTAATGGTGGCTGAACCAATGCAGACTCCTATTTCTGCACCTGCCATTAGTCACGACTCTTACCGAAGGTTGAGGATCTTCTCTGGCACCTCCCACCCCCAAGGGAGGATGACTGGGAGACCTGGATAGACTATGTTGCCCCCAAGTGCTAGAATGGCAATGCTCGGAAGGCGAAAGCAAAGAGGGTTAGTGAGAGCCTCCGAGGTCCTGCCCTGGCTACCATCCGTGCTAAATGGGCCAGTAACCCTGAAGCGACTGCACAGGCCTCATCTTGAGGCCCTGGAGAATGTGTATGGAGCCCAGATTCTGATGAGGACCTATGGTGGAGAGTAAGAGATGCACAACAGTACCAAGGGAGTTGTTGTCTGTGTATGTATCTCGGCTGGAAAAATTGTTGCAAGAATGCCTCAGAAAAGGTAGTTTGCCAGCGATTGAACTGGACCGAACCAGGCTGGACAGGATCCTTAAGTCTGCCCCCTTCTCAGAACTGCTGTTGCTTCAGTTACTTCTGGCAGATCGACTGGAATCCCACCCTCCTATGATGAGTTAATGAGAGAATTCGAGGAGTTGAGAAAAGGCGACCTCGGAAGGTACCTGCACCAACAGCTGTGGCTACGACCCGAGTGACTGAGGTGACCCATCAAGTGAAGTTCAGGGCAGAGGTTGACAGTCAATGAGTGCTCTGACAAGGAAAAGATATGCCACAATGGGGCGAACTGTTGAGAGAGATCCGAATTAAAACAGTCCCTTCATGAAGAACACGCCTGCAAGTAAGGTCCCTGACCTATATCCGACTGCATCTCAATGGGGTGGGGTACCCACCATGTATCTCCTGCTGATAACAGCTCCAAACTCAATTCCTTGACCATGGAAGTGAGAAACTGACGAGATGTCTCCAAATGCTTATCACGCCGCAGACAGAGATGGCACCCAGGTTTCTAGTATAATACCCCGCCCTGGCTCCCAGTATGGCGCCTCGGCCAGCTCAAACTCCAGAAAGTATGTTTTGCTATAATTGTGGGAAAGATGGGCACATGAAAAGGAATGCCAGTCCCAAAAGACACTGACAAAGTTGCATATAGGCTACAAGGAGAGCTGGAGAAGAAATCAGTGGTTAAGAGGTGCACGACATGATCCCAGTGAGGGCACCAAAATGCTAATTCACGTCCTTTTGTGGCAAGGTCAGCTGCCCAGGCCCCCACCACCGCCTCCAGACTGGTCCAGAATAGTGGGTCCCTCCATGGAGACCACTGTAAAGGTGAATGGAGTGTCTACAAAAGCTGTATTAGACAGTGGCCCCAAGTGACAATTATGTTCCAGGATTGGTATCAGAAGCATTTGTCAGACGTACCTTACAACCATTAGAAGGACTGCATGTAGGGGTTAAGTGAGAAAGGCCTACTATTCCGGGTATATCGAATTTGGCTGTCTTTCCCCACCTCCCGTGGCTGGAGTGGCCGAACAAGTAGAGACCCTAGCCTTAGTGTGTCCCCCCACTGGACTGTATGGATGGTGTCCCTTTGTTGATTGGAACAAATGCTCCATGTTCGGAAGGCTGGCACAGTTGTGTTATGAAAACAGGGTCAAAGACTAGTAGAGCTTAAGAGTTCCGGCTTTAATTAAGAAGGCCTATGAGGCACAGAGAGGTGCTGAAAAACAGAACCAGAGGAACCGGGTCGGAATTGTATGGAAGAAGGATCCTGAGTCTCTGATCCTGGCACAAATGCCCAGTGTACCTTACAGGGAGAGGTCCGTATCAGAAAGGATGTTAAGAATAAAATATTAATGTTGGATGCACCAGGCGATGGAAAATTTCCAGAGGGACTGCTGGTCAAGCCTAGTATTTTGCCCGCTAGAGCCTGCTTATGCCAGAAGGGTAATGGTCCAAGTTCATAATGTGTCTGAAAGAGACATTCGAGTAAACAGAGGTTGCATCCTGGCTAATGTGCATTGTGCAGACACTGCAGTGCTACCCAGCAGCAAGAGTTCAAGGAAGAATGACAGAGTAACGCCTGACTTGTTTGATTTCAGCGACTCCCGCTGCCAGCTGAATGGAAAGTGAGGATCAGTGAGAAGCTTGCCCAGAGAGACCAGGTGTTTTCTTTAAAGGAATGGGATGTAGGATGCGTGCAAGGAGCTGAGCACAATATCCGCCGCTGCATGGACGAAGACCATTTCATGAGAGGTCTCGACGCCTGGCACCTGCTGACATAGATGATGTGAGACGGCATCTGCAAGAGATGTTAGCTGCTGGTGTAATACAAGAATCCAGAAGCCCTTATGCTTCCCCATTGTGGTAGTGAGGAAAAGAATGGAACAGTAAGGATGTGTGGATTATCGACCTTAAACCGCAGACTATCCCTGATCAGTACACAATGCCCCGCATTCAGGATGCTTTGACTGCCTAAACGGAGCAAGTGGTTTCTGTGCTGGATCTCCGCGAGTGGGTACTACCAGATCCTCGGAGGCCCCAGAGGACCGGTGGAGAAGACGGCCTTTATCTGTCCGGCCTGGCTTCTATGAATTCATGAGGATGCTCAAGGGATTTCAGGTGCCCCAGCCACTTTTCAACGATTGATGGAGCGTGCAGTGGGGACATGAACTTACTAGAGTGCCTGGTATACCTAGATGATGTTATTGTGTTTGGCAGCTCACTGGAGGAACATGAGAGCAGATTATTTAAGGTATTGGACCGACTGGAGGACTTTGGCCTTAAACTGTCCATTGATAAGTGTCAATTCTTTCAAACATCAGTAAAGTATGTGGGACACATAGTATCCACCGAGGGAATAGAGACCGATCCAAGTAAAGTTGAGGCCTTGACCACCTGGCCACAGCCCAAAAATCTAAAAGAACTGCAAAGATTCCTGGGATTCTGTGGTTATTATCGGCGTTTCATCAAGGACTATTCAAGAGTGATCCGCCTTTACTTAACCTTACTCAAGGGTATCCCCAACCCACAAAAATACCAAAAGTCAGCGCCCTCAAGACTGAAAGAGTGTATTTTCATCCGAGTGAAGTATTTGGGGCCCGCTGGACTCCTGATTGTGAGACTGCTTTTCATGAGATCATATATCAACTTACCCATGCTCCAGTGCTGGCCTATGCCGATCCAAGAAAACCTTACGCCCTGCACACTGATGCTAGCTTGCAAGGGTTGGGGCTGTGTTGTACCAAGAGCACGAGAATGGCCTGAGACCAGTGGCCTTTGCCAGTAGAAGCCTGACCCCATCCGAAAAGAACTATCCTGTACATAAGTTAGAGTTCCTAGCTTTGAAGTGGGCTATTGTTGACCAATTCCATGAGTACTTGTATGGGCTAAAATACTAGTAAAAACTGACAATAATCCTTTGACCTATGTGCAGACCTCAGCTAAGTTGGATGCCACTGGCCATAGGTGGCTTTCTGTATTATCTACATATGACTATGCTCGAATACCGAGCAGGTCTGAACCACATAGATGCTGATGCTCTCCCGGAGGCCTGTTCCCCAGAATGATTGGGTCCGATTGGCAGAACCTGACATTGGGCACTCTGCCTGAAGTTTGACAGGGAGGAACAATGTCCACGGACGCAGTGGACTGCATGGTGGATTGCTTGGGACCCTCTGAGAATTGCATACCTGCTGCTTATTGCCACTTTTCTGCAATAGACATTGGTGCACTGCCTCAGCTGGACAATGACAGTATTCGGCGGGCTCAATCCCACGATCCCACGATCAAAGCAGCTTTAGAAGCCCTCTATGCAGGAAAAGATGTGTCCAAATTACGCTCCACTGATT
This sequence comes from Neoceratodus forsteri, assembly GCA_016271365.2. Classification (NCBI taxonomy): domain Eukaryota; kingdom Metazoa; phylum Chordata; order Ceratodontiformes; family Ceratodontidae; genus Neoceratodus; species Neoceratodus forsteri. The sequence continues at coordinate 1,067,511,300 of CM028132.1, read as the reverse complement.
TGAGAACTGCATTGTTATACAAAGAAGGTCCTAAGTTGAAACTGATCAATAAACTGTTATACAGGAAACAGTAGACAGAGGGGACAAGTAGACAAACAACAACTAGTGCTGCCCACTGCCTTCGAGACTCAGTACTGAGGTCCTTGCACAACCACATGGGGGCACCTTGGTATAGACAGAACACTTGACTTGGTGAGATCCAGATTCTATTGGCCTAAGATGGGGGCTGATGTGCAACACATTCGAACTTGTAGTCGCTAGCTTACAGAGGAAAGTTTTGCCCCAGAGGGCTGCCCCCTTGTTAACATCACCACCAGTGCACCCATGGAGCTGGTCTGTATTGATTTTCTGAGTTTGAGTCAGATCAAAGAAATATCAGTAATGTGCTGGTGGTCACTGACCATTTCAAGAGATATGCCCAAGCTTTCCCACCAAAGACCAGAAAGCATCCACTGTGGCCAAAGTACTTGTAGAAAACTTTTTGTTCACTATGGGGCTCCACAAAGAATCCATTCTGATCAAGGGAGAGACTTTGAGAGTCGCCTGATCAAAGAGATGCTTTCTCTGTGGGAGTGCGAAAGTCCAGAACCACTCCTTACCACCCTCAGGGGACCCACAGCCTGAATCGTTTCAACCGCACTTTGCTAGATATGCTAGGCACCCTGCACCCAAAGGACAAGCCTTAGATGGAGCTAACAAATTAGCACCCTGGTACATGCTTATAACTGCACCAAAAGTGATGCCACTGGATTCTCCCCTACCGCCTGATGTTTGGAAGAGAAGCTCGACTACCAGTAGATGTGTGTTTTGGGGTCTCTCCTGATGGGGTTCAAGCTGACAACTATTTACAGTATGTGCAAAAGTTAAAGGCCCAGCTAACTCATGCATGTATAACTGGCTCAAACCATGGCTGCCAAAAGAAATCCGGCCAACAAAGAAAAGGTATGATAAAAGGTGAAAGCACAGGAACTCCAGCAGGAGATCGGGTATTGCTAAGAAATCTGGGACTGCATGGAGTCACAAGATTGCTGACAGATGGCACCATCTCCTCACATTGTAGTGGGCAAACTAGATGATCTTCCAGTGTACAAAGTAAGGCCTGAGAATAATTCAAAAGATGTAAAACAATGCATATAAATCATTTACTGCCCATTGGACAAATCTTAATTGAGTCTGAGCCCTAGAAGATGCCCCCTCTGGACCAGTGACTAGAGCTGCTGCTAAGAAAAGATCAAGAAAGTCTGCACCTACAGAAGCAAAGTTAAAGTGTTCCCTCCACAAGTCCCAGTTGAGCATGACTGTCAGTCCATATCAGAAGAAAGTGAGAGTGACTTTGAATACTATCCTTCTTACGAACTGAATCAATTGTTTCGGGGCAATCCCCTAGTCAATACTGGAGATGAAGCTGGGCCTTCTGGACTGTCTAAGCCCCCAGCTTCATCCCTGGAGCCAATGCTCCCAGAAAGTGAAGTGCAAAGCATCAGATCAGATGAAATGGAATCATTGTGCATGGTTGAACTGTTTGAGCTTTCAGGGGAGGAAAATGATAGATTGGGGCAGACTGGTGATACACCCGAACAAGAAGAGTATTTTGAGTGCCCTGACAGTCCACTGCCAGTGTCCGAAAGCTCTCCATGCAGCCAAATGTTGTGGACTCAGAAACTGTAACTCCTGGAGCTGAAAGTGCCCCAAGTTCTAGCCTCTCTACCCCATGGAGACTCCTGACAAGTGAGGACAATGCTGAAAATGAGGCTCAGAGTGCAGAGACTATAACAGTTCCCTAGAAAGACTGGTCAGCTGTAAAGCCTGTGGTGCACCTCAGCTATGATTCACTTGGGAGGCCTGTGGACTTGCCTCTCAATGTTGTCCATAAAGGAGTGTATGTCCCCGAGCTCATTGCCCAAACTGAGCATCAGTGCTAACTCCAAGTTACTTGTGTTGCTCTTATATGGTGCCTTGCCCCATCCAGCCCAAGGTAACTGATAGGAAGGGCCCCTCTCTTCAGGTTTCATGTACAAGAGGTAATAACTTGAGTTATGGTACAATGTGTATGTAATACTGTGTAAAGAGTGACGTACTGCAATGTTTCAGAAATGTGTTCTTGGTAAAATTATATATTGACTGATGATTACATATGCGAGCCTAATGCAAATGTATATGGTTGCAGTTGAAACTTATGGAGGTACTTGCTTGGCCTGGACGTCAAGCTTTCCCAGGCCAGGAAGGTGTAACCCCCTGCAAATGGGGGTTCCAAAAGACTTCCAGGAGCTTGCTTGAATGCTCCAAGCCTGAATGGTGTTTGGCATTTAAGCATTTATCAGTGGAGTGTTTTTAGAACCTCTGATACTGTCTCTTTAAGAGCTGTCTGCTTGCAGACATAATTAGTTTGTATGGGGACTGTGTGTTTCTTTGATTGAGTACCACTCAAGCTGCTGCCAATTCACTTCATTTTGCAGTCACTAGGAGTGCAAAGGGAACCTATCTGAAAGATGTAACTGTTTGCCAGAAATTATTTAGAGTAATAATGAAATTACAGTTTGTCTAACCTGCTTTCTTTTGCAGTCAGAACTGTGTCTGCTAGTTCCCCATTCTAGTTTTGAACTGCTGAACTGGACCAATCAGTGTGGGGTAGCTAGCTCTAAAATGGTGCCTTGGACGAATCAGAACTTGGACTCATAATCTGAGCCAGCCACAAGAGGATTGTATGGGCAGTGACTCTGGGAGATGTAGTTTAGACTTCAGTGCCTTTTGGACCAACAGCAGCAGTCTATTGTGAGTGACAGCCAATCCAGTCAAGAACTGGGAGGAACTCAAGGAAGTGCCTGGTTTTGCGGTTGGAGTTTCAGTTGAGCTTTGGCAGTGAAGAAGGAAGGAGCCCTGTGCTTTTCAGTGTGCAGTTTTAGTCAAAAACGTGTAAGGCCCAGAGTTCCGGTCTGCAGCTTGTGTAACAGCTTGTTAGGACTGAATCTGTCCTGTGAAAAGAATCAAAGGATCTCTGAAGAGTAGAAACCAGGCTCACCCTGTAGAAGACTGGAGGATTGCTGAAAATTGCACTCGGTCTGTCAGGAACTGAATCTGCTGTGTGTTCTCCCGGTATTGTGCAGTAATTGCGATCGGATACAGATGCAGCCTGCCTGGTAGTGCTTTCTTTTATATGGATGTGAAGAGGTTTGTGTACCTCAAGTGAGCCCTGCTGACATTGAAGGACCCTATCTTATTTGGAGATCGTGAGTACTAATTCAGGTTCGCTCCCTGTTGAATTGCCACATTAAATCCAAATGGAATTACTGTACTGCTGACTGTTTAATTCTCCTTTTCTCTTGTGAAAGGGCCCCTACCAGCTGCCACGGTTTGACTAGCCACTAGGGCTTGAGTACCCAGGGACAGTAACTGATAGGGATAGGCCTGTGCACAGAGCCATATGTAGATTATTAGAGTGATAAGCTAATTAACCTGATTTCCCCTGTCCTTGTTATATCCCCTAAATAAATCAGAGCTGCTTGTTTCAGCAAAGTTATACTGCCTGAGGTATTTGTCTATGTAAGTACTGTACTGTGATTGTTGCACTGTATCTCATTTCAAGGCGGTCCCAGTGCCGGAACCAGACCTGGGGTAAATGTATACTGTGAAGGTAATTCTGATATATTGTGTGGGCCACTAGTGGGAAGAAAGGGGGGTTGCAGTGTCCCAGAGGGCTGTGACCAAGTTATTTTAACTATTGCAAACCCTGACCTCTGGGTGGAGGCACCCGCCATTGGATCCAGGCCCCTCAACCTGTTAGCGGCAAATCAGGCAGGGGTAGTAGCCCCTGGGATAGCGCCATCTAGGGGTTACAGTAGCATAGTAAAAAAAAAAAGGTTGGAAGGGACTCTAGGTCCATCTCTTCTGTTCACCACCCTCAATAAACAAGCATGTATAAATATTCTGTACTAACATGTATTATTTAAAGGGGTTTCCTATCCACTCTATTACCCAGGGTATCAACTAATTCCCATGGTAATCAGAAATGTGTCCAGGCTAACCTTGAAGGCCTGTACTGTCTTCATGTCCACAGTCTCTGAAGGTATGCAGTTTCGTAGGTTCTCATCCATCTGGGGGAAATGTTTCCTAATGTTACACATGAATTAATCAACTTTTGAGTTTCAGGGCATGTCCTCATGTCATGCTTAGTACTCTTAAGTATGCAGACAACTGAGATCATGTCCCATCTCAGCCTTCTTTACTCTTACCAGACTATCTTAAAAGTCACCAGCCTCTCATTATGACTGTTGTTTTCCACAGTATTGGAAATGGAAAATAATTACTGGAAGAACTCAACACCTTTCTTGTAGGATCATTCATACTTGACAGGGGACTAAGGAGTCATTTCCTCATTATATGTTGCATTTTTTAATCTAGTCAGTTTCATGCCTTTTAGAGGGTACATTGCATGAAGGAGCAGGCTTAACCCGGTTTGCTCCTGGAATGGAAACAAATCTTTCATTTCTTTTCTGGAACTGAGTGCACCCAGGTTCCCCCCATTTTCACTATTGGTTTTCCACATCTCACTTCATTTTGGTGGCTCTATGTTGCATACTGTTCAGTTCCTTAATGTTTTTCTGTACTGAGGAATCCTAAACTGCACATATTAATTGAGGTGTGCTTGACAAAAGCCTTATAGGTCCTGTACACTCTACAGCACAGTAAGCAGAAACTGTTTTAAAAACAGATTAAGCCTTACCATGCTATAGCATCTGCACATTTCCTGGCAAGTTTTAAACCATTTTTTTTAAATCAGTTCAAACCATCTGCACTAGCATATTCTATGGGAAGGACCATGTTCATGCACATCATGATTTACAACTTGCAATGCCTGTGACATCTGCATCACCGGAAAGCAAACACAATTTGCGTTCACATTGAAGGTAAAAATGGAAAACCTGCTACAATGTTTTAAAAACCATGCTAAAGCCTAGTTCAGAGCAGGGTTTTAGCATGATTTTTAAAATCTGACTATACTGTGATAGTAGTGCAGATGCAAACTGTGGTTAAGAGACTTAAAACAGTTTAAGCTCCTTTAACTGCTTTAAGACTTGTCTGTACAAGGCCATAAAAAGACTGGATAGCATCCTCTGTCTTGCTGGTAACCCCTATTTTGATGCATCCCAGTAATCCACTGGCCCCCTGAATATTGAACACATAGTGCCTGCAATTAATGATCCCTTTGTATGTTATTATCGCCATTCCATTTGTTATCCCCACTGCAGCAGGTGGAGCCCCAGACATTGTGTAGGTCTTACCTCTCTGTTTCTTTCATAAATGCTCAGTACAGTTTGCATTAAGCTGTCGAGAATCTGCTGCTTTATAATTTCTGGGTGAGTTCAAATGTGTTGCTGGATCCAGCACAAAGCCTTGCAAAATCTGCTGCCTAGACTTGCAACTCAGTTTTCCATTGCTTTGAGACAAAACTGTAGATATATTTCAGGTAAGATGCAAAAACATTTCATTAAAGTTTTTTTAATTAAAGGGACACTGAGCTTTGCTGCTTAGTTTACCACTGCATCTGAGCAGTGCGCCTCTTGGCTCACTCTTGTGAGACAGTTACTCTAAAATGCCCCCATGTATCCCACGCATCTGAGCAGTGTGCGAGATCTCGGCTCCGGATTTCAAAAGCATTTTTCAGTACTCTCAGTGCTCTTTTTTTTGTTTAAAGATGCCAAGTTCGCTTGCATTTAACATAACTTACAAGTAAAACAGCTTGTTACACTGGGCACCTAAAAAGTTGAACTTCACGACTGCGCTCCATGGCAGGCGCACGTTCAGGATCTGAATATGCTTTCGGTGGTCGGCTCATTTAATGCGGACCGCGCACACAGAATAAAGTGGAAAAAAATAAGAAAACAGGTACAATTATTGCTTTTGGGATACATGGGGGCATTTTGGAGTAACTGTCTGACAAGAGTGTGCCAAGAGGCACACTGATCAGATGTGGTAAACTAAGGGGCAAAGCTGAGAGTTACCCTTTAACTTTGTTTATGTCTCTCCAGCTAGGTGGAACTGTACCCCTTATATCAATCCAGGCTTCGATAAGCACCCCCCCTCCCCAACACCCCATATCTACCCAGTCTGAAAGGACTGTGACTTACCCCTCATGGTGGGGTCACCTGAAAGGAACGGCCATATTACCCTCGGGTCCCAGTTGAGTCTTAGGTTGTGGCATCATTTTGGAAGATGCACAGTCATTGATTCCTTTGCATCATTCTGCAGACAGCTAATGGGTTTTTACCTTAGTTTCCTCCTCCAAGGATTTGACGAGCAATGAGGTCAGAAGCACTCCACACATTCTCCCATGCATGGCTGAGCCAACATCTGCCAAGCCTCAGACCTCACATGGGGCACATTAATTTCCGGCCACTCTCAGATGTCAGTCTAGTGCCAACATTCTCATCCCACCCACCCTAGAGTAGGAGATCAGTCCACTGGAAACTCGTTCTCCTCCCTGAGACTACACTCTGAGCTTGTTCCAGACCTGGGTCATCGGTGCTACAAGTGGTAGCACTACCACCTGGGCCAGCTAGTAAAGTTGTTCTTGAGCTGGATAAGTGTTGAACAATAACACAATTCAAGCTGCCATTGCCTTGCCAACTTTAAAAAAAAGCTAACTCAAATCATCTGGGGTTGGATTTTCAAAATGAAGTGGGTCTAAGTCTCACTCAGCAACTGCAGTTGCAGTGCAAAATTTCTGCAGCTGCAGAGATTTGTATTTTTGGTCTGCCATAGCTGTTGGACATGTTACTCCCCGTCCCACTGGGCATGTTTTTCACCACAGCTGTGGGGGAAGAAAACAGCTGCAGGTTGCAGGAAATCGTGGAGCTGATCATAAACCAGTTTACCATGGAAAATAACACAGCTGTGGGAAAAACTGTGTCTCTGCAAGTAGCAACCCTCTTGTTCTGGGTTTTCCCCACAGTTGTGGTATATTCAAGGGCTCTGAAAATTCAACCCTTGGTGTTTATTCATTTGTAATTGTTGACTAGGAAAGGCACACTAATCTATGGTAGCTAATTTCCAGGAGCGTCCTGAGTTGTGGGTTACATGAACCTGATTTATTGATGGGCGAATGTTGGGCATGACATCAGGAAAGCTCCCTTACTATTCTTCAATAAGTTCATAGATCTTCTACGTCCGCCTTGATAGTAACCACATATGGGCAGAAGAGACCACAATTTATGTTTCATCCGAAGGACAGTACCTCCAAAGTGCAGCACTTAACCTCATAATGTATTGCCAGGTCAGTTATAGATGTTACCACAAGTACCTAGTGTGACAGTTTATTGCCAACTGCATTGTAGGGGCAGGATTCACAAAGGAGATGAGCTTGGCACATCTTGGCTGCCTCGGTGCAGAGGAGATGTGCTGAGCGCAAACTGTGGTATTCACAGAAGATGCAGCAGGGGAATGTTCCTGGCGCATCTCCTCTGTGACTACTACAGTTGCACCCAGCCCTGGCTACACCAGTGCATTCCCCATGTCTGGCTGGGAATCAAATGGGGCAGCTCATTGTAGGATGTGCTGCTCCCAAAATCACCATTCACAGCCATGAACATGCAAATTTGGCCATTAGGCATGAAAGGTGCAGTGGGGTCATTTGCATGTAATTATGGTCCCATTTGCATGCCGCAGGGATGCTCCTGGTGGATTGCGCTGGGCACCCTGCAGGGTTGTCAGAACAGCCAGAGCCCAATACCCTGACTGGTGGTTTCATGGCTCCCCCCTGCATGTATTGATAAATACCCATAAAGTGCACCTGTCACTGCCCTGGTGTCATAGTGCATCCCCCCATCCCCGCCCAGACCACAATGAGAAACCCACCTTCCCATCCACCCTGGTGGTCCAGTGGTCCCACCACCCCAACACTCACTCAGGCACCCCCCAAGCCCACTCCCATGTCCAAGTAGTAGTAGTATCAGTATAGTGGGCAGCACGACCCACCCACACACAGCCATGGCTGCACGCTGACTGTGCTGTCTGCGACTGACAGCATACTAAATAACTGGAAGCTCATTGGTGGACCATGTCAACCAATGGGCTAGCAGTCTATACTGTATGCTGTCATTCACAACTATAGAAACATAGAAACATAGAAGCTGATAGCAGATAAGGACCGCAAGGCCCATCCAGTCTGCCCATTTCTTTTTCTACCTTATGAATGTGCCATAGGCCTTTGCTCTGTCAATGGCCTAGCTATTGATACTCATATGTATTGCTCCCTTATGCCTATCCCATGCCTGTTTTGAAGCCCTGCAATGTGTTCCTATCTACCACTTCCTGAGGTAGGCTGCTCCATGCATCCACCACCCTTTCTGTGAAAAAGAACTTCCTCACATTACCCCTTAATCAGCCTCCCTCTAATCTCATGCTGTGTCCTCTTGTCCTGCTATTTTTCTTATATTGAAACATGTTAGACTCTTTCACCTTGTTAATGTCCTTAAGATGTTTGAATGTTTCAATCATATCACCTCTCTCCCTCCTTGGCTCTAGGGTATACATATTGAGTTCAGTTAATATGTCCTCATTAGTTTTCTGATGCAGTCCCTGCACCATTTTGGTTGCCCTTCTCTGGACTGCCTCAATTTGGTTAATGTCCTTGTGAAGGTGTGACCTCCAGTACTGCATGCATTACTCCAGATGGGGCCTAACCAGTGTCTTGTAAAGAGGGATTATTACCTCCCTCTTCTGACTTGTGATACTCCCACTAATACACCCCAACATCCCTCTAGCCTTACCTACTGCTTCAGAGGTCTGCTTGGATGATTTCAGGTCATCTGTGATGATGACGCCCATATCTCTTTCTTTCCTTGTGACTGCCAGCAACTCCCCTCCCAGCCTATAGGTGGCTTCAGGGTTTCTTTTCCCTATGTGCATGATCTTGCACCTCTTTGCATTAATCCCCAGTTGTCACTCTTCCAGACCATTTTGCTAGTTTATCCAGATTTCTTCTCATTCTGCCCACACCATCTGGATCATCTATTCCGTTGCAGATCTTGGTGTCATCTGCAAACAGACAACCCTTACCCTCCAGTCCATCTGCAATGTCACTGATGAAGATATTGAAGAGGACTGGCCCCAGGACTGATCCCTGAGGTTGCTCACTTGTGACTTGCATCTCTTCTGACTTTATGCCGTTTACCACCACTCTCTGTTTTCTGCCCTCCAACCAGTTTGGGACCCAGCTGACCAACGTCTGACCCATCTGAGCCTACCCAGCTTATTAATCAATCTTCTATGTGGAACAGTATTGAAAGCTTTGCTGAAATCAAGGTATGCAACATCAACTGCTCCCACTTGGTCTACCACTCTGGTTACCCAGTCAAAGAAATATATGAGATTAGTTTGACAGGACCTTCCTTTGTAAACCCATGCTGTCTTGGATACAGTGTTCCTATGGATTCCAGGTGTTGCACAACCCTTTCCTTAAGGACTGTCTCCATAATCTTGCCCACTACTGAGGTAAGACTGACTGGTCTGTAGTTTCCTGCCTCCTCTCTGCTACCACTGTTGTGGAGCGGGATCACATGAACCCTTCTCCAGTCTTCTGGGACCTCTCCTGTGCTCAGAAACTCACTAAACAGTTCTGATAATGGCTCTGCTAGTTCCACCCTTAGCTCCTTTAGCATCCTGGGATGTATGCCATCAGGTCCCATTGCCTTGTCCACCCTGAGCTTATTGAGCTCTTGTTAGACCCTTTCTTTTGTGAAGGGACTAGTGCACACCTCCCTCCTCCCTGTGTCCATGGTGCAGAGTTGTGGGCCCTGCCCTACCTTCTCTTCAGTAAAAACTGAGCAGAAATATCTATTTAGGATAGATGCTTTTACATGGTCCTCCTCCTCACATGCCCCACTATCCCTTTTGATCTTAGCAATACCCCCTCTGGACTTTCTCCTTTCACTAATGTATCTAATGTCTTGTCACCTTCTTTTACTGTTTGTGCTGGTGTTTCTTCAGTTTGGGCCTTTGCCTGCCTTACTGCTGTCCCTGTTTCCCTTAGGGAAGTTTGGTATGAGTCCCTATCTTCATCCTGCTGCATTCCCCTATATTTCCTGAAGGCCAGCATTTTGCTCTGATCTATTCTGCTACTGTGTTTGAGAACCAAAGTGGTTTCTTTCTTCTTTTGCACTTCCTTTTCTCACTAACACAATGGGATGTTGCTTCAAGTATTGCATATTCAATGCTTTCCCACTTTACCTGTACCCCTTCACCTGTATTTCTTTTTACCAGGGCTAGCTTAACTCTGTTGGCCATCTTATCAAAGTCAGCTCCTCTGAAGTCCCATATTTTTGCCTTGGAATGAGATGATTTTGTTCTAGTGGCCAAATTGAACCACACCATGTGATGGTCACTGGCCCCCAGATGACCTTCTACCTGGAGATCTGTGATCCTTTCCCTGTTAGTTAGTACTAGATCTAGGATAGCCCTGTCTCTAGTGGGTTGTTGTACCAATTGTTTGAGGCCCTCCCCCTGCACAGAATCCACTATGTGTCTAGTTCTGGCAGATGTCCCTGCTGGTATTGACCAATCTGTATCTGGCATGTTGAAGTCTCTCCCCCTCACCCATAATGAGAAATCTATATCACAGTATAACAGATATGTTATACCCTTAAATGACATTAAAGCTGAAATGGAAATAATTTATTTAATGCTTTTTTTCTTATATCTATGTTAAAACAGATATGTTATACCCTTAAATGACATTAGGGCTGAAATTGAAATAATTTATTTAATGCATTTTTTTCTTTCTGTAGTTTTAATAGTAATAGTGACACCAACTTTAAAAAAATGTATACCAGGGTTGGGTAATGGAGATGACTGAACAATTCCTAGTATCTTGAAGATACCTATGAAAATTGTAATTTTATGCCTGGATTTTGTTGTCTGGAGCAGATAATGAGGTATATGAGTCAATATCTTAATAAAGTATTTGGTTTACCAAGGTACATTATCCTTTATCTGGGCTTAACTGATGAGAAATGGATACCAAAGGTAACCTCAGATAGTAATCCAGAGGCCTGTACAGTACATTCCATAAGCATATCTATTTAGGAGGCAGTATAGCACAGTGGTTTAAGGCTCTGTGCTGTAAATCTGGAGACTTGGGTATGAGTCCCACAGCCCCCACTTGCTTACTGTGTGACCCTGAGCAAGTCACTTAATTTCCTTGTGCTTCCAGGTCGCACCTGTAAACAAGCTTTCAGCTTAGTGTGTCTCTCTTGATTAAAGAAATAAAACAAAAAACAAACTCATATATACTGTAGTTTAACTTTTCTCAAGAAAACATGTAAAGCATTTATAAAGCAGATATTTCCCTTTATCTATTCTCTAACTGTAGTTTTTTTATTTGTAATTCTCATCTGAAAAGATATACACTGAGTTGAAGCAGTTAGCGATAAAGATGATGAGCTCAAGACATTTGAATTGATTTTACTCTGACAGATTTTTAAGTTTGTCAAGAGCAACATTTGTTTTTGTTTGGATCAGTTTAATTCCATATGCAGTTCAGCTGTCAAGTTCTGCTAACATACTTTCTGCAACTGTGTTGGTCATAAAGGTATTGGAATTTTGGGTCTATGTAATTGGGGAAATTATTTCTGATGCCAGCCCATGTAAACTGAAGCTCCCAGTTAAATTGTTTGTTCAAGCAGATCTTTGTATTGGCTTATAGTGCTGGTGTCTAGTGCAAATGCAGTTGTCTGCTGATGTCAGATGTAAGCTGTAGTGTTAGCTTCTGGTGCATTGGATGGTGTGGACTGACATTCAGTGCCAGCTGTGGATCTGGTTCTTGTAATGTGAACAGCTGACAGGTAGCTGCATGGATAAAATTAACCCTTTATGAACACCCAATTTGGGACAGATACCATAGCACATTTTCCAGTATACGGTTACTACCTTTCTTAAAGCAATAGTGGCAACCTAGCCTTGCATTCATTATCATTTGGGTGGGGGTGGGGTTCTGTTACCTGCTTAAATAAATACACCCTTTGACATTATGATCACTATTTCTAAACGCTGTGCTGTGATCATTTCTCTATCTTGTTGTCTGATGTACAGATACCATTTCATACTGATTACCACAGTATGCAGAGAAACTGAATACTGTAAGTATTAACTTTAACAAATAAAGCTTAAAATGAAATAAAGCTACTGTATTAAATATTAATTTAGACACATGGTATTTCTGAATAACAAACCCAATGTATCCCATGATAATAGGCAGATTACAATGCCCCTCAAGAAAGTATCAAAACGTAAAATAGTTTAATGCCTGATTTAGGGCCTGATCCACTAAAATGGGCCAGATTGTGTCTCTGGTAAGCAAGTGCAGTACTGTTTAATGGGATATAATTTACAACACAGTATAAAAAAGAAGTACAATGAAAAGTTTCAAAGAGACCACTGGTTGCACAACAAAATTAAATACACAAGTAAAAGTAAGAATCTAAACTGAGCATGAGTGATGGGGCAAAGAATGAGGAGGGAAAAAGTGGTTAGAGACTAAATGGGAAAAAGGAAAAGGATACATTTCAGGAACAGCACTGGGAGTACTTTTTTCATAGCAGGGCTTTGAAAGCAATGGAAGAGTATGAAGCAAAGAGGGCAGAAGAGGAGAAGGTGGTTATTCTAGAAGAGAGTGCATGAAGAGAAGTCACCTTACCCAGCAGAGAATCTTGAGCAAAGGATTGAGTAGGAATGTAGGGCAGCAGGGTGGAGGGAGTAGTAGGAGGGCTAGTAAGAGGAGAGGAGGGAGAAAAAATTACATGGGAGAGAACTAAACAAGAATCTGGTGAGAATGATAGAAGAGCAAGAGAGAAGTATGCCTTCAAGAGATAGGATGGTCAGGCTGGCGTACATGGAACAATGTTGGGTGCAGAGGAATAGAAGGAGAAGAGTTCAAGATGAGGCAGAAGAATGAATGGACAGGGTACATTTATGAGCGTCATTGTATACCGGTGCCTGCTTTTTCTCTAAGTGCTATGTACTACTCTGAATTTTTCAGGAAACAATTCTGAGACTTCATCTATTAAGCATGCTGTTTTGTTTCATCAGTACTGTATAACATGTCTGCATACCCAATGACAGAGAGGATCATCTTGAGGATTATAGCAAAGTTAACTGTGAATGAAAACCAGTATGTGTTGTAGTACAGGGTTTTAAGCTTGGTGATGTGCTTTCCATGAAGTGCTGTAGGAGAAGAAATTGAGGTTTTGATCTAGATACATGCACATCAAGGTACCAGAAACAGGAGATTTCTTCAAAGGGGAGACATCTGTGATCGTGCAGACTAGAGTTTTGTGGAGCCTGGCTAGACACTTAATGCTGTCAAAAGTCAAGGATGCCATTTTCTTGGCACTTAACAAGAGTTGGTTTGAGTACAACCAGCACTGTATTTTGTACGCACACCAACCTCACTATTCAGCAAGAGTATTGCTGGATCCACCCACCTGAGAAAGGAACTTAGACATGTACAGTAGTCTGCAGTTTTGTACCATAAATTTCATTTCTCAACAAAATAAGTTAAAACAATAAAGGCCATACAGTATATTCCATCAGTAGCAGATTAGCTAGTCTCACCTGTCCCAACTCATAACTACATTTTCACTGAGTATCTTGGTCATGTTGCATGTTGTCAAAGTCACACTTCTTGGCTATTTCTAGCTCAGCAGATGATGCTCCAGAGACAAAGGGCAGGATTTTTGAATGTCTGAGAATGCTGCAAGACCCCGGTGCACTGAACACATGGCACAAGGGGCTTACAGCATTCTCCTTGGGATAATCAGGATTTTCTATCTCATGTGCTGATTTGCTACAAGTTAGACCACCTTTTTGTGGTCTAGTTTATTGTAATCACAAGGACTGTTTTTATGGAGCTTGTGCAGGATATTTGACGCAAGCTGCTGTCAATGGTGGAAACTGTCACAACTGTGCCCAAGATTGTAAAAGCGGGTGCAGTTGCAGTGAAGCAGTTTGATGCACTGCCAAAACATAAGTGTCATGGCACAGGGCTTGATGCTAGATCTGTGCCACTCTTTAAAAATCTGGCCCAACGTTTACAGTGTCATTAACATGCATATAAATATGCACAGAGACACAGACTTAAGAAGTGTCATAAAGAGAACTGTAAAATATGATGGGGTCCAGGATGTAGCCCTGGGGGATATATGAGGTGATGTTAAGAGAAGGTTTTGACTACTTGGACTGACTAGCACCTAACAGAAGCAATTGAACCACTGGTTAGACTGACCCACCACTTAGATTTCTTTAGTAGAAGTGAATGGAAATTAATGTCAAATGCCTTAGTGAGGTCGACAAACAAGGCAGAGGTGAACAGCTCAAAATTCACCCACTTCACATCAGAGTCAGAGAGTTGAAGACATGATGATAATGTGTAATGGGATTCATTCGAATCAGAGCCTGAATAGGGCAGAAGAAAGGATGAGTCAAGAAAGGACACCAAGGAGAGCAATACTTTTTCCTGTACTTTGGCATGAGCAGAGAGCAGATATTGTGGTGGTTTCCTGTAGCAGAAGGGACCACCCACTTTGTGGATGTTTATCCCCGTCATGTTCTGTGTGTTGGTCGCAGCACTGAAAAGCCCCCTACCAGCCGCCTGCACAAGTCCTTCAGGCAGGGGGTTATAGGAAACTGAGTCTAAATATGTGAGGGCTGCTGGCAAATTTAAATGTCCCTGTGGCCTTTACAATGACAGTCCCTGCCCTCTTTCCTGCAGTCACACACACCTTTGCACATATGCAGACATGAGTTATAGCCCCTTGTTTTGCAAATCTAGATGAGCCTATAAAGTAGTAAGCAGTGCTAAATGGTTGCAAGGACCACAATACTCCATAGTTTGCATGTAGACTCCTATTATCTACCTTGTTTGCATCTGCCATAACACGAGGATGTTGCATGTGTCTGCCGCAATGGGTGGCAAAGCAAAATCCATCTAGTTTCGTCCTTTAGTTGGCAATAATACCAGCAGATTGAATATGAAAATCATGTAATGATGGAATATGCAAATCATGTCACCTAATCTCCTGACTGGAAGTATTTTGTTTGCAGTTGTACTTCTCCCCTTCCCCTTTACCTTAAGTCGCATCTGGAAATAAGCCTCGGTTCTATGTGCCTCAACTGGTTACCAATTTTAAATAAATAAATAAATAAAATATTGTCATAAAGAATATCATACTAATGACCACATTTTTAATTCAATTTATTTTTTTATTTATTTATGGGAAGTATCCACAAAGGCAAGCTCAATCTCAATGGTGTCCCTCCAGACAAATGTGTATGCAGTTTCAAGTTAGTAAGATTATGTTAAAATGGAGAAAATAAAAGTAAATAACATATAATATATAAATATAATATACAATAAAATGGGTGCTGGCTTGAAGAAAATGTATGTGGCTTAAATTGGCAGAAATAGTGATTAGTTTAGCCAGTTTGTTTTAATATTTATGCCTTAATAATTTAACTGGTATTTTTTTTTCATAACAGTCTGAGTACAAATTGAATAGCTGCAACACTGCTGTTTTCACCAAAAGCAAATAATGTTAAAAAACTGCATTCTGAAAAGCAACTCCATTTCTTATTTCTGATCTTCCTTTGCTTGCACAGTATGTTCCAGAAGGCCCTCTATTTAGCATAAGAAGATAATTAGCTCTCTGCTGCTTTTTCATTCCTGTGCCAGTGTGAATGCCTACAAGGTTTCCTCTGTATAGTTGTCTTTAGTAAAGCTGCAGCAAGATGGCATGATCTAATGAGCAAAACCCTTTATGTGGCCCATGTAGTTCTTCTTAAAGCAAGTCAGGCATTTAACCAAATTAACTAACATGTATTACTGGAAAAGGTTGATTCAGAAAACTCTGCCATGTGCAAGGTTCAAATAACCTCATTAAGAAGTATACTGAATACTTATAAACTGGAAACTATTAACTAAGTCTTTCAAGTCAGGTTTATCACAGCTTAATAGGTTAGTCCCAGTGCAATCCCTGACCTTTATTGTAACACTGGGTCAGAAATACATAATATATTTGATCATAATACAAAAGGAGAGAACAAAACTAGCTACCCTTTAAATTATCATGCCTGATATGCGTTATTTTCAAGAAGAACAAAAGATTTATCGCAGAATATCTATGTATCACATAATAACTGATTTTTTTTACAGGACAGTAGAGTTATAAAAACAGGTTTCTACTAAGAGAAAAAAAAGTTGAAGTACAGGTCGCTTATAAATAATTTAATGTTAAAGTTAATGTTTTATTTATTTTATATTTTTTCCATTTCTGGTCAAACACATAGTTTTCAAAAGATAGTGAGTATTTCTTTGTGGGTTACCAAACCATCATATTGTTAACATGAATGTAATGCATCTTTGAAAGTTCAGGCTTGAGAATATTGCTGCTTAAAGCAGGAAATGTTTGCATTTGGACCAAAATGTTGGTTTTGGAGGTGCTGCATTTTTACCACAGCATTTTATGAAATTTCCATTGTTTACCCTGGATAAAGATGGTTTATTTTTAAGGGGAAATTGAGAGTATTTTTTTATATATAAAAAACTGTGTTACAGTACGTGAATGTTAAGGTTGCCGACATTGTACCAGCACTCAGAAAATCCAAAGTTTGGGTTCTTGAGCTCTTCCCAGTAAAGACACCTGTTCTGGGCAAATACTTTCTGGTGCCCAGCAACACACAGTCTATCTCCCTGCTCCATGCCAAGATAAAATTGTTTCCAGTGGCACCATTTATCACACCCATGTCTGTGTCAAGTACTCTCTTGTGTCCTGTGACATCTCTGCCCTCTACCCGTCGCACACCAAGAATTCTTGGGGTTCAAAGGCACCACTCACTTTTCTCTTTACGTGCCAAGCATTCTCTGGTGCCCAACAGCAACTCCTTCCTACCCCTCCCTATCCCATGTCACAGTAAGAAAACAAAAGCAGCCAGCACATATAAAGCAAGGGAGCAGCAGTAAAAATAATGAACAGTGCAGAACAAATGCAGAAGCACTCTCACAACAGAGAAAACAGCACTAAAGTTAGTGCTTGCAGAAGTGACTTTATTGGTAAACCACAACAGCCAAAAATCCCAGCACTTCAAATCTGGGCAGATTCTTCCTCAAAGGAACTAATCATATCAGTTGTTGAGCAAACAGCAGCCAAACACCCCAGCACTTTGAATCCATATGGATTCTCCCTCAGGGGGAGTGGTCATAGTGACCACTCCCCTTCAGCAATAATCTGCCTGGATTTAAAGTGCTGGGGGTTTTAGCTGCTGTGTGTTTAACAACCAATGTGACCACTCCCTTTGAGGGAAAATCTGTCTGAATTCAAAGTGCCGAGGAGTTTGGCTGCCATGTGTTTAACAACTGACGTGACAACTCTCCTTGAGGAAGAATTAGTCTGGATTTGAAAGCTGGGGTTTTTGTCTGCTTTGTGTTTAACAAAAAGTCACTTCTGCATGCACTAACTTTAGTGTCCATTTCTCTGTTCTGAGCATGGTTCCATGTTTGTTTTGCCCATGTCAGGATACCCTGCTGTTGTGTGACACCCATTCCCAATCACCTTCTTATGCCAAGATCCCTTTGCTGTCCAGTGTAGTCCACCTTTCTCCATGTCCTTTACCAAGAACTCCATGATCTCCAGTGGCACCCCTACCCCCTTCATGTCAGTCATAAAATTCACTGGTCTCCAGTGTTCTACTCCACCACTGTTCTACTCATTCTAAGCAAAACTATCCCAGATGATAAATGGCACCCCATCTTTGTTCAGTACCATAACATAATTAGTAATGTCAGGGATTGGATCCCTTTGTAGCACTTAAAGTTCAGGGAGTGATGTGTTTTGCAGCACTGTGGCTGGACCCAGTTGCTGCACTTGACATCTTGGGGTGGTGGTCAGATATTGGGGAGCAGACAGACTGGTTTCCATTGCCACCACTGATGGTAGGTGGCTCAGGGTGCATGGTAGCACCAGTGATGGTCTCCTGGAATTGCTCTTGAATTCTGAGGGTGAAGGTAACTGATGGCACTGCATTTTAATTCTTAGTGCTGTACTTGAAGTCTGCTAATGGGAGGGTAATTAGCAGTGATGTGGATTGCCTTGTGGCACTGCTATTGATGTAGCAGTCATAAATTAAACTTCTAGATCAAGTGTGATGGTAAAATTTTTCAGGTACCTGGGATGGGTGTCAAGTGACAGATTTCTGCATGGTTAGTGGGTCAGTGTAGCCATGATCAGAACTGAGTAAAGCAAGAAGAAAGGGTAGATACTTGGTAACTATTCTAGGAAACCAAGGCCATGTAAAGTTGTTTGTCAGAAACATTACAATAATAGGTATGGTTTAACTGAGAAATTATGATCAGAGATAGAAGACAAACTGAGAATAAAATAGGAGCAAAGACAGAACTCGGTGGAAGACAATGTATGAGTGAGTAGAAGGTAGAAATATATTCTCTCTACCTCTAGGAACTATAAATGATTGATTATGTGGATATTATTTAAGCCAGAGTGAATGGATGTAGGGATACCGGCATATGTTTCAAAGCAGAAAAGTATAACTGAGGACTAGCTGGCTAGCACACTGGTAGTGCTACCACTTGCCATTCAGATGACCCAGGTTTATGCGCTGAGATTAGGATATCCTATGCTGTCTGAGGAGGCAGGGTTCCAGCATTCATCAGAGAAGTCTCTTGCCTAGGGAAGGGAGGGTGTCTTGTTCCACCATACAGTTGCCCTTTGGGAAGGGTGTATCATGAAAGAAGGAATCCACGGTCCCTCTGGATTGGTCTAATGTCAACACATACCCACTCACATGGTGACTGGTGTGGATGCATCATATGGTCATATTGGGGTCAGTAGGGAAGTTCTGAAGGTAGAGCTAGGTTCACCCCTTCTTCCATCAGACCTCATAGGCATTCTGCTGGGTCATGCCTTAGGATCACACCCTGAGCAGGGATAAGGGAGGGCTTAGAGGCGAAAAAGACCCCAGCAGCACCAGGAAGATGAAGCATCTCTATGCCACAGTTGGGCCCTACTGATTCCTACTGCACCTCAGCAGGTCCCCCACCCGGATACCAACTACCAGTGAATGTATAACTCCTCCCAGATTTGGGAGCCAGGACATCTGACCCACATGGGATAAGCTGTGGGTTACAATCATGATTCCAAAGAGGATGTTGAGCAGAGACTGGTGGCAGATTGGACCATTAGAGGACTCCCCCGCAGTGTGTAGAACAGCTAGGGCAGGTGGAAGGAAAGCCTGGCAGCTGGAGTGGAGAAATATGAGCATGAATAGAAAGTAAAACAAAAAAAGAAAAAACAAATGCATACTCTTCATTTATCAAAGGCAGCACTGAGATCAAGAACAACAACTTGGATGAAAAATTCTTTGTCAGGAGGAGGATATCATTCATCATCCTGAGGAGAACTGTCTCAATACTTTGACTTAGTAAAAAAAAAACAGAGGAAGGGATCACATATGCTGTAATGTGACGTGAAGAGAGGTTGTTAAAAGTAACCTTTTGAAGTATTTTACCAATAATCACAAGTTTAGATATAGGGTAAAAGTTAGCAAGAATCAAGGAATGATTTGTTTTAAATGTAGGTATAATAGCTGCTGTTAAGTTCATTAGAGAAGAATCAGTGCTATGAGTGGTTGACAGATGTAAAGACCAATAGCTGTCAAAGTGGAAAATAAATCAGAGAGAATAGGGTTAAGAGAAGCTTTATTCCTTCTTAAAGATTGAATAGCCTTAGAAAAACTAAGTGTTAAGCCACTAGATGAGAAAGACTACTAAGGGGCCTCTTGAACAATGTGTTAAGTATCTTGGCTACATGGAAAATTGTTCATGGGGCTGGCCTTACCTCCCTAGCTAAATTTGTTTTCAGTCTCTAGGACTGTGTATTGTACCCATAATTCTGCTCATTTATGTATCTCTGATTGTACCATTCAGAAAAAATAAACTTTGCAAAATATGTTTTACTCATGCCATGACTCAATAATAGAACTCTTTTTCATCAATGTTTATTTGATGTTAAGAATGTCAATGCATTTAAATCTCATAACAAAATTTTCTTGGTCTCTAAATGTATTTGTAAATGATTTACTGTAGTTGATTATTTTTATTATGTTTTCATTGTATATATGGTTTCTTGTTTCTGGGTCCCCTGTTTAAATGGACATTGCTGTTCCTTGGGTTCTTACCAGGTCATCAAAATTGAAAGAAAAAAAACTAAAATGGGAGCGTGGCTAACACTTGAAGAATATTTCCACTTGAACCCAACCCTTCTAACGCCTAATCCCCTGTCCCTAGGCATCTGGTCATTTTCTAACCTGTTTTTTATGTTTCTGAGGCAAGTAACTGAAAGTTGACATATTCCACTTAATTAGAATACCAAACTTGCCTGGGTCTCACTTACTGTGTGGCAAGACTAACACAGTTCTGCCTCCTGCCCTAAGCTGTGTACTGGAGGTGGTCACAGTAACCCAATCATGATGTTGGTTTGCAGAGTTAACAAAGGGGAGTAGATGCTCTCCCAGCTCCTATCAGAATTAAAAGTTGACATCTCCCACTTAATTTTGATACCAAGCTTACCTGGATCTCACTTACCATGCAGCGAGACAAACACAGTTCTGCTTCCTGCCCTAAGCTCCACACTAGGTGCAGTAACAGCAACTAAACCATGACAACAGTCTTCCCAGTCAACAAAGTGGAGTTGATGTTTTTCCAGCAGGGGTGACCCAGCAGTGCTGTACCTAGGGGGGATGAAACTGGATCAAAAATGTAAACTATAGGCTTGGGGTCTGGGGGCTGCCTAGGCCCCCCACAATTTTTTTAAATTTGATGCATTGTGGTGCATTTTGGAGGCCAGATCAAATAAAGTTTGCAATCTTGTTACTCCCTCCCCATTCCCAGTAAGTTGCACCCTTGCCTATTTCCCAGAGTCCCCTCACTCCAGTTGTTAAACCATCCTCCCCATAAAAAATAAAAATAAAAAAAGAGTGTGCTACAGTAGCTCAAAGCAGCTTCATCACTGGGTGCCAAAAAACTAGTGGCAAGGTATGCACCCTCTCCCTATTTGTGGTTACAAGGTGCCCAACCCCTGTGACATTTCCCCTGCCTTTGGTTTCAGGATGCTTGGTGCCTAATTTCTGTGTTGAGAAATTGGTACAAAAACAACCCTACACTACACTGCCTGTGCTCCCATCCCTCCATAGATGTGTATATGTATGCAATGTAGCTGTAGAAGGGCCCTGCATTTCTATTTATAGGACAACAGTGACTAAATTGTCAGCATAGGCATCTTATTACCCCATCTCATGTACCTTGTACAGAAGATTTTCGAATCCCAGCCAGAACGTAATTCCATGCAACTGCAATGCCATTCTGTGACACAGTTATGAAAACACATTTTGGTCAGGATTTGAAAAATGACAGCTGTGACATACTGAGGTGGGGTAATAAGAAGGCTATGTTGAACATTTTGGGTCAAAATATTTAAAATTTCGAAAGTTATGAGTGTGCAAAGCAAAATTGAAATGAATGGATATAACTTTGCCATTTTTTACATATTTTGCACTGAAATATTCAACATAGCTTTCTTATCACCCAACCTCATGAATAAGGGCAGGACAACTGTTCAAATCCTGCCCAAAATGTGAATTTGCCAAGCAACCATGAAATCACATTTTGGGTTGGAGTTGTGTAATGTCACTGATATTATCCACCAGGTGAGTTCCCCAAAAATCCATGTTGAAAATCTGGGCCTGGATATTCAGAAGGGTTGCACATAAACAACACTGCTGCACCATGTGCAACCCACTGATGCACCCCGGCATGATATTCAAATGGAGATTGAGCCTGGGACAAATCCCGATGCTCCGGAGCGCATCAGTAATGTATGCGGTGCAGGTGGGGGGGATGCCCATGCATACTCTGCACACGCCGTTATTCAGCCTGGGATGTGCTGAGCCCATGCAAGTGCAACCCCTACTTGTACTGCACATAGGTGAGCCAAAAAAATAAAGGAACAACAGCTGGGCACCCACAGGTGAGCTGCTGTATTGCAGGATGCAACACGGCAGCTGCCACCTGTGGGTGGCCACCTGAGCTCCAGATGCACCTTCTTGGTGGCACCCCCATGCCCGATCATGGGCATCTATTGTAGAAATAAACATCCAATATCCCTGTTGGTCCAGTGGACCGCTCACAGCCCGATTGTAGGCATATGTAATAAAATGGAGAGGTCAATATCCCTGGTGGTCCAGCAGTACCCCCCTCCCCACCCACCCACTGAGCCCCCATCCACTTCCCCTGTCAGGTCAGGTAGCAGCAGCCCACCAGCCTGACTCCCCATCACCTGCCGACTGACACACGTACATTAGTGCTATGTAGCCCATTGGTTCCCAGCATGAGCCAATGGGGATGCAGCCCATACTGTACTACAAAGTTGAGATATGTGAATGGATCCATTACATATCTGACTGTGTAGTCTGGTATGGGTTGCATGTCCATTGGCTCATGCTGTGGACCAATGTATGACAGCCCTACTGTACAGTGTCAGTCGGGTATGATGGGGAGGCAGGCGGTGGGCTGCTGCTGCCTGCCACCGACCTGGGGGGAGTAGGGTGGTGGGGCTCAGAGGGTGGGGAGGGTGGTACCGCTGGACCACCAGGGATATTGGACCTCTCCATTTTATTACATATGCCCATGAGTGGGCTGCGAGTGGCCCACTGGACCACCAGGGATATTGGACATTTAATTGTTATACTTAAGCCTGTGATTGGGTGTGAAGCAGTCCACTGGACCACCAGGGATATTGGACATTTAATTTGTATACTTAAGTCAGTGATCGGGCGTGAAGTGGTCCACCGGACCACCAGGGATATTGGATGTTTAATTTTTATACTTAAGCCTGTGATTGGGCTGCGAGCAGTCCACTGGAGCACCAGGGATTTTGGACATTTACGATGTTCTACATATGCCCGCAATCAGGCAGTGGTGCACTTTTTCGTGATATGCAGTGGGCATCAGTCCCTGACAGCTGCAACCTGGCAGGGCGCCAGGCACAAGTCACCAGAGATCGGTGCACCTGCATGCAAATGGGGTCATAATGACATGCTAATGGCCCCATTTGCACCTTGCATGCATTATGGCCACATTTGCATGTGCACTTTTGAATATCGCGATTATTGCACCTAGCACAATGGAACTTGTGCTAGCATATCCCCCTGCTCCACTCTGGCCACTTGTGCTGGTGCAGTGCCACTGCACCATGCACGCTGGGGGTGGCCAGGTTGTGATATTCAGCGATGTTGTGCCACGGTGCAGCTCAGTTGAATATCACCCTGTCAACGCCCCTGCGCAGCCAAGTTGCGCTGCTCCCAGGCTT
Source organism: Neoceratodus forsteri (assembly GCA_016271365.2). Lineage (NCBI taxonomy): Eukaryota > Metazoa > Chordata > Ceratodontiformes > Ceratodontidae > Neoceratodus > Neoceratodus forsteri. The sequence continues at coordinate 1,067,487,874 of CM028132.1, read as the reverse complement.
GCGCCACAGCCTGGTACAGTCTGAATATCCAGGCCTTAGTGTCAAAATATCCAAAAATGGCTGAGTTATGTATCAAAGTTGAAAACCCCATTGAAATACATTGAACCACATTTACTTAGTTTCTCATGTTGTAGTTGACAGTTCCAACAGCAAGAAATCTCTTTGATCTGAGATTGTATCTTGAACTTGGGATCTGTTTAGGTGAGTGAGGGTGTGTGGGAGTGTAGTGGGGGTGTGTGGGGTGGTGGGTTCTGAGTAGGAGGTGGGGGTGAGGGCTGATCGGTGAGGAACCATTTTTTTTTAATAGGGTTAAAAAAACATTGAGGGACTGTTTACTTTAGTTCAGCCCATGGACACCAGTGGGGGGGGGTGCCACTAGACACCAGAGACATATAACAACAGTATGGAGATGGCTATCAGAGAATGGAGTAGGGGAATGATCCACTGGACTACCAGGGAATCCATTATTTAATTCATGGATGGTGATCGGAGAATGTGGGAGGGACCACAGGACTACTAGGGAATCTATTATTTAATATGGGGATGGTGATTGGAGAATCATGGAAGGGGAGGGACCACTGGACTACTTGTAATCCCTTGTCGGACAACATTTTGCCATTGTTCACCAATAACACTGAAAGACAATGTGCAAAAACTGAGAGACGATGACCAGGGAATACAACCACAACTGTAGGGGGGAGAAACAATGAAAAACACTGAGATGTCAAACAACCAGGCCACCGCACCCATGGAAAATGTTGGGTTCTTGTCATATATTAACAAATTTTTTCTAATTCTGTTATTTCTAACACATGATGTGTTGGGCTCACTGTGCTGTCTCTTTTGGCCTTGCTTTTTACTGCTTTGTACTAGGTATAAGTATTGGTATAGTGTAAGGGCTTTTTCCATATGTATAGTAAGTAGCCCAATTGTCCACCATCACTTTGACACCTGCTGCCTCACTCTTCCCCCCATAAACCAGCCCCCCACAGCCCTTACCACCCACCCTTTAACACCACTAGTGATTGCCAGGAAACCACAGTCTTACAAGGGCCCATAAACCCACATAAAGACTATCTTTTAAAACCTCCCTGTGATTGCCATTATCTATAAATCATGGTATGACAAGAACTACTTCCAGTCCATGAACACCAGGGAAACCATGGGGTCAGCAGTCGGAGGGTAGGGGTGCCAGTAGATACCATGGAAAAAAGGGGGGCAGCAATCAGAGGGTGGTGGGTGCCACTAGATACCAGGAAAATTATGGGAAAGGTGATGGGAGGGTGGGGGATACCAATAGACATCAGGGAAAGGATTTCCTATCATGAAAAATGATTCTTTTTCATGACTCATGATGCATAAATGAATCTTTTTCATACCACAAGTCATGAAAAAAGATTTATAATCTGAAAATAGTTCAATGGCATTTAATCAACAGGTAAGTGCAGAATCCAGCAGAGGTTGTACCAATAAGCAAGCAACATGTGTTGGTTTCTTCTTAACACATAACTGTTATGAGTTATTTGAATTTGTTTCCCTTGCTAACTGTAAAACAAAATGGTGGTGGCATGAAAAAAGATATCCCATTTGTGACACAGGATCACCCATTTGTGAAAAAGGATTACTCACTGCGGCAATGGATCCTTTTTCAATGGGGACAGCTAACTGCTCCCATTGAAAATAAAAAGTTTAAAATATAATAACTTTGGAATGGATTAATATCTTTTCACCAAACCTTTAAAAGGCACATCTGAGATGCAAGATCTTTCTGTCCTAAACATTTCAGACTAAAATTCTAAATCATTTTTGCACTGCGACATGACAAAAAATTAAAAAAAAGGTAAATTTCAATTTTTTTTACAGTCCGTATCTCCACACCCACACATCCAACCAGACTGAAACTTGCCACATCAAGAGATCTTTGTTCCTTGATAGGACATGCAATATTTCATGCAAATTGCTTGAACTGTAGTAAAGTTATTTAAGTGCAAAAGTTCAAGTTTAACATAGAAGTGACTGTCCAACCCTAACTATAGCGGCACGACTGCCCCCTGCAATATATATATTGGCAAAAAAACTTCATTAATGCATCTGCTAGGGTTCTAGTAACAAAAGTTTGGAAATGTGCTTTTAGGGTTTCCAATCCTAACACCCTACCCGTACTGTGCAGGTAGAAACAGGTGTGGGGGGGGTTGCCTTGGGGTTGTCAACCATAACATTCACCCCATTCCATGTGTAAGTAAGCTAAGATGGTTATAGTGTTGGAGAATGGGGTGAGCATTAGGGTTGACAACTCTAAGGCACCCCCTATGCCTGTTTATACCTGCATGGTGGGGGTAGGGTATAAGGGTTGTAAAATCTAACAGCACATTTCCAAACGTTTGTCACTGGAACCCTAGCTGACATATTAACAAAGATTTTAGGCAAAAATGTCCTTACTTTTTTCAGATAGTATAATCACAGCCTTATTTGCTTGTGGGAACACAGGAAACTCAGGGCCCTGCACTCTCACCCATCTATAGTTTTTGAAATAGAGTAATCATATCCTTTTTTGTGTGTGGGAGTGCAGGGCCCTTTGGACCCTGTGCCCCCATCCTTCCATAGATGCATATATGTATGTAGCAATGGAAGGGCCATGTGCTTCCATTTATAGGACAACAGTGACCAAATTATCAGCATAGCCATCTTATTACCACACCTCATGTACCTGGTACAGAAAATTTTTGAATACATGCCAAAATGTAATTCCATGCAACTACAAGGGCATTCTGTGCCACAGGTGCGAAAACACATTTTGGCCAGAATTTAAAAAATGACAGCTCTGACATACATGAGGTGGGGTAATAAGAAGGCCATGTTGAAAATTTTGGGTCAAAATATTTAAAATTTCCAATGTTACGAGTGTGCATAGCAAAATTGCAATGAATGGGCACAACTTGGTAATTTTTAATAATTTCTACCCCAACTTTTCAACATAACTTTCTTATGACCCCACCTAATGAACAAGTTCAGGAAAAATTGTCAAATCTCACCTGAAAGGTGATTTCACCCACCAACCACAAAATCACCTTCCAGGCAGGAGTTGTGTAATGACAGCCATATTGTTCATGAGGTGGTGTCCCAAAAAGGCCATGTTGAAAATCTGGTGTCAAAATTTCAAAAAATGGCTGAGTTATGCATCAAAGTTGAAACCCACACTGAAATACATTGAACTACATTTACCTTAGTTTCCCATATACAGTCACTGGTTGCAACAACAAGACATGTCATCAATCGGGAGAGTGGATCTCAAACCTGGGACCTGTTCAGGTAAGTGAGGGTGTGTGGGGGTGTACTGGGGGTGTGGGGTGGTGAGTGTTGAGTGGGAGGTGGGGAATGGGGGTGTCTGATCAGTGAGGAACCGTTTCCTTATTTTAGGGAAAAAAACACATTGAGAACTGTTTTCTTTTTTACAGGTGGGGAATGCAATCTGGAGGTAGAGGGTGCCACTAGATAACAGGGAAAACAAACAACAAAAGGGAAGCATAAATCAGAGGGTGGGGTTGCCACTAGTCATAATGGAACAAATAAAAGTGGGACACAAATTAGAAGGTGGGGGTTCCAGTAGGCACCAGGAAAAAGCAAAAAAATAAAGGTGGGGGCACAAATCAGAGTGTGGGTAGTGTCAATAGACACCAAGGAGAAAATAAAACTAAAGGGGGGGCAAGAAACAAAGAGGATGGCAATTGGAGGGTGGGGGTACCATTAGACACCAGGGAAAGGATTTAGCAATCATGAAAAAGGATCCTTTTTCATGACTCATGCTATGAAAAAGAATCTTTTTTTTTTATATTACAAGTCATGAAAAAAGTTCAACTATGTGAAAAAAAAATAACTGAAAGACATTTTCCACCAGTTTACTGCAGAATTCAATGGAGGGGATCTTGGTAAGTGAGCTGCGTGCCTCGGTCTCAAATTAAGAGATCATTTTTTGGAGTCATTAAATTTTGTTTCCCTTGCTAACAGTAGCATACAATGGTGGCTGCACAAAAACAAGGTTTCCCATTTGCAGTAAAGGATTACCCATGTGTGGCAAAGGATTAACCATTTGTGATAAAGGATAATTTTTCACGTGGAACATCTAACTTCTCCCATTGAAAATAATGGGAAACTTAAAAATGTAATAACTTTTGAATAGGTTATTAGTTTTTCACCAAATCTTCAAAAGGCACATCTGTAATTCAAGGCATGTTTACCATGAAAATTTTAGACCACAGGTCCACACCATTTCTGCACAGTGGCATGACAAAACATTTGACAAAACATGGTAATTGTCACATTTTGTCACACTCCATATCTCCTCACCCTCACATTTGAACGAAAGAAACTTACCACATCAAGAGATCCTTGGTCCCTAATGGTGCATGCAACATTTCATGTGAATCGGTTGAAAGGTTTAAAAGTTATTAAAGTGCAAATCTTTGAGTTTAACATAGAAGTGACCATTGAACTCTTACTATAGGGGTGCAACTGTGCTATATATCAATCTGGTGTGATGTGTGCAGCAAGGTAATCACAGCTGATCATGTTTCAATAAATTACATACACACGAGCATTAAAAAATGGATAAAAAATGGGTTATTAAATCAGGCCCAAACAGTCCTAATACACGGTCATCCTTCAGAATGAAGATCAGTTACTAGTGGGGTACCCCAAGGATCAGTCTTGGTGCCCTTAACATTTCAACTGTTTATAACCAATTTATCTGATGATCTAGAACAATAGTTCTTAGACTTTGTCACAGTGAGCCTCCCCAAATCCATGGAAAAGATTTGGAGCCTCCCCAAAAACTGAAATAATCTTAGGCCTCCCCAAAGAAAAATAATGTACTGTACTTCGCGCAGTACACCATGAATACATTGAAACCCCTCTGAGTACTTGGCTCACACTCAGTTATTTGCCTTATACTAATGTGGAACCTTTGAAAAAGAGCTCCTGTGCTCAAAGGCATTATCTGAATAATAAATAAATAAAATAAACAAATATTATTCAGCTTATTGTAACCTTCCCCCCTCCCACAGGCCAGCCTACTGTACTTGCTCTGTTATTTTCATTCTTGAACCATTGTTACCCCTTGCTGCAGTACCTTCATGGGTCAGACTACTTTCTCTGTTTCCTCTTTATATGAAATAACCTTTCTACATACTTTGCCTCTCCTCTCTCTTCCCTGCTCTCAAGCAACTTCTCTGGGATTACTTGCTCCTTCTTTATTTCTCTTAGCACTTCTATGCTCAACCCTTGTATTTGGGCTGTTCTACTGTCAGTCTGCAAATTGATCAATTACCACCACTCATTATTAGTTTATTGTTCATATTTGTTTGCACTATTGTTCACTGTGTATTTCTTGATTGTTTTGTTACCTTTTGAAATATATTCACTCCTACTCTTCCTGGGTACACCTGAAATGAGCCTTGGTTCATTCACCTTCCCTTGTCACCTATTGGTAAATAAATACATAAAATTCACCTACTATTGTCCTCTTCAGTTTTAGCATCTCTTCACACAAAATATATAAAACTCAAAATTTAAAAACAGTACTTTTTCAGACTTGCTTGAGCCTCCCCCTGGAACAGGTTGGGGCCTCCCCATGGAGGCTGGCCTCACCATTTGAGAACCCCTGATCTAGAAAATTATATTATAAAATATGCAGATGACTGCAAACTTGGAGATCCTTGCAAGACACTGTCTGAATCAATTTCTATACAAAATGACTTAAGTATATTGACTGAGTGGTCCAAAAAATGGGGTATCAAATTTAGCAATAATAAATGCAGCATTATGCTCTTTAGAACTGAAAATCCTGTCACACCCTACTCACTCAATAATTTACCCTTAAAGTGGTGGTATCTGAAAAAGACTTGGGAATAACAATACAAAATACATTAACATTCAATACTCAAATAAATGAGAACTTAAATAAAGCAAACCGCATTTGGTGGAGTGTGAGATGGAATAATAAATCGAGACAAATCAATTATTCTTCTGCTGTATAGATCATATATTCACCAAATATTTGATTATGCTTCTCAATTATGGTGTCCATACAATAAGAAAGACATCTTAAGGACTGAAAAAATTTAAAGAAAAATTACAAAATATATAGATGGTGCACAGTCCTTAAATTATGAACAAAGACTGGACAAATTTGGATTGTTCCCATAGATGCCATATGGCATCGGAACCATCCAATGCTGGATCTGACCCAAAATGGTCACTGGGAGCAAACAAGTTAATATATCTTGAAAAAAGAAGACTCAGGGGTGACATTATGCTCACAAGAGATATTACAAGCATTTGTCAATGCCGAATGTTGTCTTGCTGGCATTGGCATTGGTAGTGCAGGAGTTAGAGATGCATAATAGGAATGGCAGTGAAGAATTGAACTGACTCCAACCTCACCCCCACCCTGAAGAGACACATTTTCAAAATAGTCATTTTGGGACCTCCACTCATGAACAGTGGCACTGTGATTTTGTTAATCTGTCCCAAAAGTTGATTTCCCACAGTGACCACACCATTCTGCACCACAGGTAGGAAAACATATTTTGGGCAGAATTCGAAAAATGGCAGCTGTACTGTTCATAAGGAGATGTGAAAAATGGCAGTGTTGAAAATCTGGCATGAAAATATTGCAAATTTGTGAAGTTACAAGGGCGCGTGGAAACTACACAACGCACACTTGTAACACAGTCATTTTATGGATTTTCATCACCAAATTTTTAACATAGGCATTTTAGGACCTTTGCTGATGAACAGTGTCACCGTCAGTTTCTCAAACTGTCCCAAAAACTGATTTCTCTATTCTGCGCCAGACGTGCAAAAACACATTTCGGACAGGATATGTAAAATGACAGTTGTATTGTTCATAAGGAGGTGTGGAAAATGCTAATTTTGAAAATCTGAAGTGAAAATATTACAAATTCACAAACTTACTAACGTGCGTGGAAACTGTGCAATGCACACTCCTAAAACAGCCATTTTTTTGATTTTTTTCACCAAATTTGCAACATAGGCTTTTTGAAAGCCCACCTCATGAACAGTGGCACTGCCATTTTGTTAATCGGTCCAGAAAGGTGATTCCACACAGTGACTGCGAAATCACCTTTCAGGACTGAATAATGCCATGACAGGGACTGAATTCACGAGAAGGGGTCCCAATAACCCCTTGTTGAAAATTTGGTGTCAACATTCCCAAAAATGGCTGAGATATGCACCAAAGTTGAAAAAACCCTATTTATGCCATTATACATCTTACTGGCATTTCTTCAGTTTGCAGTCGGCTTTGAAGAGTGCAGATGTGTTCCTGGTCCACCGAAGATTGTCTCGCCGGGCTCTGGAGGTAAATATGGGGTTGAGGGATTTTGGGAGGCAGGGTGCGCAGAGGGTGGGCACGGGTTGCGGGAGGGCCACCAGAGTAGACAAGGGATCATTTTCTACTTTGCGGCTGTATAACAAAAAAAAAACACATTGTGGGACAGTTTTTCTTTTATAGGGGCATTTATTTGGCATGCTTGGGTAGGCTCTCATTGTGCCACCTGAGTGTTTGTTTTTGGGGTGGTTCTGTAGCCAATGGGGGATTGGGCACCCCTGTCAGCACACAACAAATGGGGGGGTGGACATTATGCTGACGGGGAGTGGGCTCCCCCGTCGGCAAATTAAACTAGGAAGGGGCAGCTTGATGCCGAGGGGAATTTGGTACCTCCTCAGCACACACTGTAAATGGGAGGGGGGTTACATTATGCCGATGGGGATTGGGCTCCCCCCCTCAGCAAATGAAGTGGGCCGGGGCTTTCTGTGGTGGCATGCTGCCACATTTTGATTGTAAACTGGTCACCAGAAAAGGCACACCATTGCTTGAGAAGCTTGGCTCTCATTGCAGTGTTTCTTTTTTTTGATCTGGTGGCCAGTTTATGTGTTGCTGGTGTCAGCGCCTGCAGCTGCCTTATTGGAGAAAGAGGGATGCACCTACTGGTGCGTGCCTTGCATTCGCTCAGAGTGACTGCACCTCCAAATGTGCTACTACTGCAATATGTTGGCTGCTCAAGCGTAAGCTAACATAATAAATAATGAAAATGCAATGTTTGAAATTGACATAGATTTCAAGCAGATAAACATTAACACAAGAGGACATCCACTTCAAATAAAAAAGACAATGCTTTAATACAAAAAAAGAGGATGTTTCTTCTCTCAGAGAATTATAAATCCATGGAATTCACTCCCTACAGATATTGTCATCAGTAAAACCAAGAGTATCTTTAAAAAACACCTAGTCAACTGCTTATTACATGACCATTCCCTTGGTTATTATGGGTGACTGATAGAAGTGTTCATGGGCTTTGGCCTTATACTCTTTCCAACTTTCTTAATGAATCTTAGTAATTATAGGCCCTCTACTCCCATTTTGGTGGTGGCTGACATACTAGATGCAACCTTGCAAGGTACTCAGGTCTCTGAGGTATAAGGGATGGGTCTTACTGGGCCAGTTCCAAAGGCACCCTCCTCCTTCAGAAGGTGCCACCAACTGTGGGCCAGCACCTGAGGGTTATCCTTTGCTTATGGTTTGCACCCATCTGGTACCAGTCAACAAGGCCTCACCTCTCCCCAGCCTCAGGGCAAACCTCCTAAAAAGGTATGATAAACTCTGTTAACCACTCTGTACAGTCCTGTGAGTCTACCATGCCACCACATGATGAGCATCCTGCCATTGTTCGGTTGCCAGCAGAACAATGATTCTCATCCCCCAGCAAGCACATCACGCCATGGCTTCCTCCAAAGCATGCCATAGGTCTATTAAACATCTATCGCTACCTAACTCTGATAAATGTACCCCATGCTGCATACCACTGTGGAACTTTTACCATGATCCCATCATGCAGCAACAGAAGTCCACCAATGGCATCCACAACTTGCCTCATACCATGTTTGTCAACCTATATGCTTTCATTTGCACCAGGATTCCAAGTTTGGTGCCAGCACTGCCTTTGTAACATTTGTAACCATACGATTTGCATTCTCAGCCATTGCCAATGCCAAAATACAAAGTCCTCTCATATCATCTGCTGCAGTTCAACTGACTTCTCCAGTGTGCAATTATCTCTTTCTAGGTGGATGACCAACGTATCTGGGAGGCCACGGTATTGAGCCTGGACAGTGTTTCATTGTAGCATATTCTCTTACTGCCTCCCTTCCGGCCCATTCAACAAACTCATACCCTCCTGAGGAACAATGGAGAGATTAGCCCCCCCACCCCAAGAACTGTCATGCTCACGCTACCAACCAGTGCACAAAAATTGGCTGCAGATCCAAGTTGGCTTTTCCAAGGAATCATGACTTGACAAAAAACAGTAAAATAGAGAAAGCAATTGTGGTTACACATGACACCCACAAGCTTGTGACTTCCACCATCCCAGGGACTGGGAGGTGAAAGCAACTATGGTCACATGTAATTACCAAAAGCTTGGGACTTCCACTGTTCAACAGATTGGATCTGAACATCTGTCCAGCTCTCTACACTATGCGACCTCCAACACAGCCAGATGGCAGATGGACCACTTTCAACCCCCACCCCTCCTTATGAGCTATGAAGATTGTGAGGCTCCTTCTGGGACTTTCACATTTATAGTCCCTGTGCCTGCATTCCTGCTGGTCCCAGACACTGATTAGGTGCCGGATTTTATCTTTCATCAGTTATTACCTCCTCCAAAAGCTCTGCAGAGTACCAGTAGCATTTTAGCATATATGATATGCTCCTTTACCCTGTAGTTCCTGCATCTGATCACGTTGCCTTTTCTGCAGTGCCAGTTAAGTTGCAAGGCTGCTGAAATGCTAGGATAATTTTTACAGCTTTTTGTAAAAACATTTCAGTGGTTAGTGACATTTTGATAAGATAGTGCAGTTTTATAAGACTACAGGTGCTATTATAAAACACTTGATACTGCAGTCTTCTAAAATAGTCTGACACAGATGTGCAGGAAGAATTATCCCTTACAGTATTGTCAAAGTGGTGTTGTACATCTTGAGTACAGGGCCAGAAGTATGAGCAGATCATTTCTATATTGTAGCTGCACGTTCAAATCATGCTCATTAATAAATACTGATTTAGGAGTCACTGCTGCTACTGCAATGCCAAGTGCTCCTCCTGTTTGTACAGACAGTGGAGGATCCAGGATTTTACAGTGGGGGGGTGCTGTGATGGTGAGCCGACTTGATATGCAACTTTCTATCATTTTTTTTAATCCTTTATACTATAATTTTCATGACATTTTTGGCTGAAAATACAAACATGTTCTATAGTTTTGAATGTATATTTCTTACAATAAGTATATTAGACTTCACCAGCAAAGTTAAATGCAGCAGCAGCAAGCAAGTAAGTTGCAATGAGGGGTGCACCTGCACCCATTAAAACCCCTAGATCTGCTACCGTGTATAGATGATTTACAAATTCAATGCATACTGTTGCTTACACGTCTTAGTGGGGCCTATAACAGGTGAGTATTCTGGGATTCACTAATCAACGCAGTAAAATACTTACTCCAGAAATCACTTTTATCTGTTTCATGTCACATGGGGGAGGCTATAAATACACAAAATGCATTATCGGCAAGATGGACAGCTTCCTATGAAGAGTTTCAGTAAGGCCCAACAACTGAAATATACTACTGTTAATTCTTTATATAGTGAATACTTTTCAATCACAATAATAAATCAACTAAAAAATAAACTAGGGCTAGGCACCACAATGGAGTGGTCTTAAGCTTAAAAGCCAATTCCACCTGGTAATATCCTGAACTGCCCTTCATGTAACTGCAAGCTGAAAAGGGGGCAAGTTCATTAAGGCCTGCAGGTTGAGACATACTGCATGTACACTGTGTGGTCATGTTTAATTAATACACTAAAATAACTTGAAACTCAAGGAACCCAATGTAACAGTCTTAAACTCAAATCCCTCATGATCTTGTCTGGTAGAGAACCCAGAAATACAGAGTTTACCATATCCCTGAGATAGACAGGGCCCATCCTACAGTACTTCTTCACTTCTAATGACAGCTCTCGGTGTCTCTCACTTTGCATAATGAGAAAAGCAACAGCATTCCTGTTATTTATGGCAAACAAATGCATTGCTCTACCTGTTGGATTCCTGGTCCAGGCATCACAGCAAAAAGGTTCCCATCACTTCCACCATGCAGTGGGAACTGCATGAATGAGGATACAATTCCAGTATTTCAAAAAGAAAGAAAATTCATTGCAAAAAAAAAACTACATTAATGCATCAGTTAGGGTTCAACTAAACATCACAAAATAAGGGAAATGTGGCTTTAGCATTTGCAACCCTAACTCCTACTCCCTAAAAGAGCTAACAGACAATACTACACAAGTAACCACAGACTGCCATCATCAGGTAAGACAAACAACATGCAACTATTTCCAGATGACAGAAATGCCTTAACACTGATGTACTGCCTTTGTGGATTTGTGCCTGTGGCATGAATACTGCAAGACATACGGTGCATAGTCATTTTTGGCTACAGACATAAATCTCCATTGCTCAAATCAAAATGCTGCTTTGTCTGCAGAAGCACAGGCCCCTGCAGCCACAGATACAAATTTATATACCAAAATAACAAGAATTCTTTTATCTACGGAAGTGCAAGGTCCTATGGGGTCATTCCTTGCTAGCTATAGGTACTCATGCACACTGCACAACATACACACATTTCTGGCTGCAGGAGCACAGTCCCCTGAGAAGCCAGCACTTCTAGAGTGGCAGGTGCAAGACATGCACATTGAGCTCTGACTACAGAAGCATAGGCCCCACAAATCCATGATACCCAAATAGCAAAGTTACCTCTATTTGCAGAAGTACAAGGGCCTCAGGTGCCTGTTCTTTTGCAGCTGCAGATGTAAGACATACATATTGACTTTTGTATGTGGAAAGTAGTCCCCTGTGGGGCCATACTTTGGCAGTGGCCCAATGCACAGTGACACCACAACAGTTAAGCCTGATAAAGGACCATTACAGGAAAAATTTATGTAATGGTCCAGGTTTCACTGATGCAGTGTCTCCTGGTATTCTGCCCCTTCCCTGAAACAACTCTGACCTGCAGTTGACAATATATACAGTTATTGCAGGGAGTGCGGGGAGCAGAAAACACTTTTTTTCTGGATGGCATAATACCGCGTGTCAGCATTGTGCTGTCGCTGTAGGGGATGTTGGCAGATTTGCTGTCAATTAAAAGTGGTGCTTCCCACTTGTGGTACTGCATATAGAAATCCATGATAGCCAAACTGAAACACTACTGTACTTTTGTCTGCAGAAGCACTGACCCCTGTGGGATGGTGCTTCTGCAGCCCTAGGTATAAAACATAGACAATGACTTTTGTTTACATAAGTGCATGGTCTTGTGGGGCCTGCACTTCTCCTGTGGCATATAGAAATATATGATCCCAAATTGTGACCCTACTTCTGTCTGCAGAGGTACATGACCCAGTGGGGCCAGTGCTTCTGCAGCTACAAGTACTCATGCACACTGTAAAACATACATACACACTCTTCTAGCAGCAGAAGCAGAGGCCCTGCGATGCCTGGACTTTTGCAGCCATGGACACACATCCACAATGGTAGCACATCTGTTCTACTGCATTTTTATTATATGGAAGCAGTTTTAAGTTTTGTGTCTTACCTGATTATGGCTGTCTGTGGTTGCTTGTGTGGTCTTGTCCTTTTGCTGCTTTTGGTGGAGAGTTAGGGTTAGAAACCATAACAACACATTTCCCTTCTTTAATGGCATTAAATGTAACCCTAACTGGTGCATTAATGCAGTTTTTGCAACAAAGATAGAAAGAAAGAAAGAAAGAAAGAAAGAAAGAAAGAAAGAAAGAAAGAAAGAAAGAAAGAAAGAAAGAAAGAAAGAAAGAAAGGAAGAAAGAAAGAAAGAAAGAAAGAAAATTGATCGATTCAATGCAAGCAACTGTTCTAATGCACCAGTTAAGGTTTAGCTTATTACCACAAAAATGGAGAAATTCAATGTTAGGTTTTCCAGTCCGAACACCCTCCCACCCCAAGCAGCAGAAGGTCAAGATCACAAAAGCAACCACAGACAGCCATTAGGTAAGACAAACAACATACAACTGTTTCCAGATGACACAAATGAAGTAACACTGATATGCTACCTTTGTGGATTTGTATCTGTGGCATGCCACTGCATGACATACACACTTACTTCTGACTGCAGACAGAAATTCACACTACTCAAATCACAACAATACTACATACATAAATAGATTAGTTGCCATATTGGTCCTTGTAAGAACAGATACATAAGCAAATGGTTTGAGACATTTTATTGGGCCAACATAGATGTTACAAAAAGAAAACAATGTCTTAGCTTGGACCAAAAGCTAAGACATTGTTTTCTTGGCTTTGTAATATCTATATTGGTCCAATAAAAGATATCAATCCATTTGCTTCTGTGTACATAGGCATCTACAGTCACACATACAAGTCCCTGATACCCACCCTATGGAGTCAGCATTTCTATAGCTGGGGTACTCATGTACAATGTAAGACATATACACAAGTGGGATTGCAGAAGTGCAGGCCCGTAACAGGCATGTGCTTCTGGAGCAGCAGGTGTAAGACATATGCACTGACCTCTGACTGTAGAAGTGCAGGCCCCAAGAAGTCCATAAAGGCAAAATTGCAACAGTATTTTTTTCTGTAGAAGCACAGACCTGTAAGGGGCCTGTGTCTCTGCAGCTGCAGGTGTAAGAGATAATTACTGATTTCTGGCTGCAGTAATGCAGGCCCCAGTGGTGCCTACACATCCATAGCGGAATATAGAAATCCATGATACCCAAATTATAACAATACTTCTGTCAGAAAAGGCACTGGCCAATGTGGGGCCAACACTTTTATAGTGTCAAGTTGCAATGCACATTGTAGGATGCACACACATAGTTGTGGCTGCAGTAGCACAGGCCTTTGTGGAGTCAGAACTTCTACAGCCACTTGTATTCATGCACACTATAAGCTATTCACACGGTTGTGCCTGCAGAAGTGCAGGCATCTAAGGGACCTGCACTTCTGGAACAGCAGGTATCAGACATGTGCACCAACCTCTGGCTGCTGAAGTGCAGGCCCAACAATGTCCATGACAGCAAAATTACAGTAGTACCTTTGTCTGAAGAAGTGCAGGCCTCTGAAGCTCCTGTACATCTGCAGTCACAGGTGTAAGGCATACACACTGAATTCTGGCTGCAGAAGCACAGGTCCCAGTGGGGCCTGCACTTTCATAGCTGCATATAAAAATCTATGACACTCAGATTTCTTTTTTTATACTTGTATTAAGTATCAAAGCTGACACATTATTACAGGTAGAAGAATAACAGGAAAAACATATACGCAACAAACAATTCATAACTCAGCTAATAAATCTAACTCAAAATCAAGTGAATACTAGTGCTGGAAATTAATATACATATTTCCAATCCAAACCTAAGAGAAGAATCAAAGGAAAGGGGTTACATATTCACAACAGAAGTAACATATATTAGTCAGAGTCCATCTGGTAGTTCAGTATGTTCAGAGTTAGGTGTGGTAAGCTGTTACACAAAAAATATCTCCAAAGATTACTAAATACATGACACTCAAGTTTCAACAGTATTTATGTTGGCAAAAGCACAGGCCTTTGTGGTGCAGTGCTTTTCTAGCCTCAGGTACTCATGCACAATGTAAGATATACATACATACATAGTTTTGGCTGAAGAAATACAGGACTCTGTGGGGTCTATGCTTCTTCAGCCACAGATACAAATCTATGAAGGCTAGTACTTCAATGCAACTGCAGTTGTGTCATCTGGAAACAGTTGAATATTGTTTGTCTTTAATAATGATGGATATCTGTAGTTGCTTGTGTGGTCATTTCCTTTGCTGTTAATGAGTAGGGAGTAAGGGTTGGAAACCCCAATGCCACATTTTTCTACTTTTGTGGTGGTAAGTTAAACCCTAATTGGTGCATTAACATCATTTTTTGCAATGAATTCCCATTATTTTTGAGATAGTGGAATTGTATTCTCATTCAGGCAGGTCACATGTACAGGGTACCGTGAGCCCTGTGCCAATGGAAGACACCATCTGCCTGTAGAAGTGCAGTGCCCTCTATGCATTAACACATGCCAACAATTTGAGGGGCTCTCTGGTGGATTGTGCTTCCATGTGGCTACAGATACAGACACACAGGGCAAAGAGTCCATCTGTCAGTCAAAATGCAGGACCTTCTGGTATCCATGGGTGCAGAGTTGCAGGGTCCTATGCCAAGAGAAGAGATTTATCGTCACTGTATTACACTTGGGCCTGTACCCATGCTTGAAGGTGGTGTGGCACAACAGCACATCCATCTAGCATTGACCTTCCAAGTGGCTCACTTGCCTCACTCCTGAACTCAGTTCACCAGCACTATATCCTAAATCAGTACAAACTGGGCCAATTCTAGTCCTGCATACATTTTTTAATAAAAAAGATAAATTATCCCAAATTTTCAACAAAAACATTTTAAGACTCCATCTTAAAAACATGACATGTGGCATTTATTGAATATTGTTTGAAACATAATTTTGCACCACAGGTGTCCAAACACATTTTGGCCAGGATTTCAAAAACATCACATCATGTTTATGAGGTGGTGTGATAAAATGGCTATGTTCACAGGTTGGACTCAGACTATTGCAATTTAGCATTATAAGAGACCATAAAAAATGTCAAAGTACTGTACATTTAGAATATTGTTGGTTTTTAATATTTTGACCCCCCCAGTTTTGAACATAGTCTTCTTATAACCCTATCTCTTGACCTCAGCAAGTGAACATTTCCAAATACTGCCTGAAACGTGATTTTTTGGAACAAGTGAAAAATCACCCTTTGGTCTGTATTTGAAAACTTTCACATGCCTTGCTCATGGGGTGAAGTACCAAAAAGGACATCTTGAAATTATGGTGAAAAAATATTGAACATTAGAAAAGTTATGAATGAAAGATGAAATATGTCAGTGTTCACTCATCACTTGGTCATCCTATCATATGCTTTCAAAATGTTCAGCATAGTCTTCTTATGACCCACTTCATTAACCAAGTTGGCGAAATCATTTAAATTCTGACTGAAAGGTGATTTTGTGGAGTGACAGAGAAATCACCATTTGGGGTGGATCTGAAAAAAATAGTCTACCTTGTTCATGAGCAGGGTTCCCAAAAATACTATGTTGAAAATTTCATGTAAAACTATTTAAAAATGAAAAAGTTATGAGTAAATGTTTAAACTGCATCAAGAGACATTAACTGGACTTACCTTATTTCTTCATATCGCAAACATGGTTCCTGGAGGAGGATGTCTTTCAAGTTGTAACATGAATCTACAATGTAGGGCCAGTTTAGATGAGTGAGGATGAGCTGGGGTGTGGGGGTGGTGGTTACTAAGTGAGGGGGGCTGGATGGGTGAGAGTGGGGTGTGGAGGAGTTTGATGAAGGCAATTTCCTTGTTTTCAGGGTAACTTAAAAACAAGGTTATTAAGAGACAGTTTTCTTTTTGTACAGGGATGGACTGACACTGAGTGTCATCATACTGCATTGGGCTGCACTGGAGGTGGGAATCCTGGTGTTGCCACCTATGTTTTTGGAAGTGGGCAAGTGAACATAAGGGGTGGGGGCTAACATGAAGCAGGACCATGGGTGGCCACCTCTGTCTGCTTGTAAAACCTTTCACTGGGATGCAGGAGGAAAGACTGGCAGAAGTGGGGAGAGAGCATTACAGGTTACTGGATGGGATCACAAAGAAGAAGGAGGGCTGGTGGAGCTGGGAGAGAGAGGCAGCATAATAAAATTATGCTGAAGACATTGGGAAGGATGTGGATATGCTGGTTGAGCTGGGAGGGGGGAGGGTGCATACTAAAATTATCTAAAGATATTGGGAAGGATGCAGGTGGGGCAGCTTAGCTAGCAGGCTGACAGAGTTTGCAACTTTACTGTTTTACATCTGAGCCAGAAATTCCCCAGTGACACAATTCTGTGTGTCAAATGGCCTATAAAGTAAAAGGAACATGGGCAGAGAAAGATAAGTAAGACAGCCAGACAGTGCCCACACTAATGGTGGTGGTCCACTAGAAATGAATGAATTAATTTAAGTTTAGTAAGTTTTGGAAAGCCACTTTTGGGATAATTGCAACCTAAGTTTGAGAGGAGCAACATTGTCAACCTTTCCTATACAAAATAACAGTGAGTTCACAGAAACAAGGGACATTTCTTTAGAAACAAAGTCATAGATTAGTTTAAAAATGTGAATGTGCAGAAAGTTCTCATTTGTATTACTTCTTTAGAGAGATCCATTTAAGGAAGAAAAGAACATATCAGATTTAGGGAAAGACAACAAAGTAGACCTTTAAAAGTAAAAACACAGTTATAAAAAACTGTATAAAAAAAGCAAGAGTATGAATTTTGTGGGAAACTACTCCCCCCCCCAACTTACCAGGACAAATCCCAAGGGAATGTTACAATCAACATTTGTTTACATGCTTCTTTCAGGCTACTATACATTGGCTCTTAGAGAAGACACAAGAATAAGGTGGATTGAATTCATAAAAAAACAGATCTGTTCCCCCTAACATCTCGAGATAAAATTGTTGTAACATTTTTTTCATAATAAGAAATGTATTGTTTCTGATTACATGTATTTGTGTTTGTATTATATTATCGCCCTACCCAGAAAACACCAATTGGTGCTAAAGAAAAATTCTTGAGACACCAAAAATTTCGGGTATCATCAGAGGGTTCTCTTGAAACCCTACTGAACATACTCAGAAAAAACAAAAAAAATTAAATCCTTAGAACTCTGCAACAGATTAATATTTTTTTGATGAATCCTTAGAAAGGCAATGCTTTGTCAAATGTCCCTTTGACCCTCAAAGTTTCAAAGAAAATGATGTACCATCTATGCTGTAGCTGAGAGCAAAAAAAAATGTAATATAAGCCTAAGCAATTTAGACATCACTATTAAAACAACATATCAAGATCTCAGATGTTGCATAAGCTACCATCTCTGAACTTCCTAGATCTTGTGAACTTGCCTCTCAGAAAACATGTGCCAAATCTTGGGCATTTTTTTTTTCAAATACCACCAAGCTATTAAGGTAAAACATTAGGGGTTTAAGTATAATCAGCTTTACTTTCTTGACTGTAGCATGTCCAAGTGGTGTTCATCCCAGCAAATGACATGCTTACAAGGCTTTAGAATAAGAAAGGTCTTGTTGAAAAAGCATGCAAATGTGTGCTCTAAGCTAAGTTTGGTGATTTTATTTTCTGATAAGAAGCCACTGACTGTAGAGCACGGAGAGCGAGCAAGTCAGTGACTTCAGAAGAGTAAACACAAGCTGTAGAGTCCAGAAGCTGTATTGGCTGAAGGGCCTGTGCATCTGGAAATAATATTTCAATGTTCATTCATAACGTGGTCACTTTAACATATTTTATTACCAAATCTTCAATGTAGTCTTCTTATGACTTCCCCTCATGAACCCAATAGATGAAAATGTTCAATCCTGTCTTTAAGATGATTTCATGGAGCAACCACAAAATCACCTTTCATGACAGATTTGAAAAATGTCACCTATGTTATTCATGAGGCAGTGTCTAACAGATCATATTGAAAATCTGATGGAAAATTATTGAAAAATGATAGAATTATGAGTGAATGTTCAAAATACTTTGAAATACATTAAACAGACTTACCTATTTTTTTCATGTTAAAGTCACCAGTTCCAGTGGCAAGATGTGTTTTTGATTGGAGAGCGGGTCTACTCTGTGGAACACTTTTAGCTAAGTGAGGGTAGATGGGGTGTGGATGCTGAGTGGGGGGTATGGAAGGTTAGAATAGTGAGGGACTGTTTTCTTATTTACATGGTATTTGAAGGTAAAAGACAATGAGGAACTCTTTTTTTCAGCTTAACTACTATACTGGATCTAACACTGGGGATAGGGCACCCCATTGCTAGCTGTTACTCTATGATAGCACTGGGGTTGGGCACCCTAGTGTTGACACCAATGCATGGAAGGGTTACTTGGATGGAAAGGGAGTTGAACAAGTGGTACCAGGGGTGTGCATCATTGTCAAAGTTTTAGTATATCGGGTAAGGATGAAGGAGGCTGGCTGAGCTGGAAGGGAATTAGAAATAAAACATAGACAGATCAATAGATAGATAGATAGATAGATAGATAGATAGATAGATAGATAGACAGATAGATAAGAGAGACTGAGTGTGCATTGGCTCACTGCTGGCACTCAAGCAAGCAGCAGCGGCACCACCTGTGGCTGCAGAAATCAAGAAAGTCCCATTGTCCTCATACAGAAAAAAAGGTAAACAGCTCTTCTTGCTTAGCATGGCACCCATGATTTGTGGGTGCCTGGAAATCTTGTTTCCAGGATAATATTACAAAAAAAAAAGAATGTAGCAAAATGGGTCCTTTTTGCTAAGCACACATGTCTGTGTTTTTAAAACACACCTTTTCTAGTTTTTTTTGTTTGTTAAAAGAACAAGATGTTGGCCATCACAAACCAGAAATCAATGTTTTTGATTTGTGAATGAGTATACGATTTCACTATCTCAAAGAGAAGGAGAAAGGAAAGAAAATTCTTTACAAAAAAACTGTGTTAATGCACAAGATAGGGATCAGATTAGTGATGTGAACTGAAAATGCTCTCACAAGCCATCAATTTATGGTTCATATCAGATGGTTAACTCAAAACTCTACTGAGCATACTCAGAACAAAACCTAAAACCCTTATAACTCTTGAACTGTTTAATATTTTTTTCATGAAAGCATTGAAAGATATTGCCTTGGCACAGGGGGTGTGTACCCTGAACATTTTATGAAAAAATCCAGTATTGCAAAAAAAATATATAAATAAAGCAGGTATTACATAGAGGAAAAAACACTTTACTAAAAATGTGTTCCATAGCTCAGAAACTGCACAAGATGCCATCACAAAACGTTTCACTTCTTGAGACCCTTCTAGTCAGATCATGCATGAAAAATCTTGAACTATTTCACCACACAGCTCCAAAGCTATTAAGGTGCAAGAACTGTAGTTTAAAATGAAGCACCTAACTCAACACTAACTAAACTGGTTCTACCGCACAAGTATAATATACTTATTCCAAAAATCTTACAGTAGTTAAAGCACAGATTAGGGTTTCCAAAAAGTCACAGTGTAAAAAACAGAGATGAAAACATAAGGATTGAGTGTCAGGAGTGTCGGGGAATCAGTGGTGTGGTGCTCCTTGGGGTTGTCAACCCTAATGCCCACCCTCTCCCCCTGCCCCCTAGCCTCCTGCCAAAGCACAAAATACAGGTACAAACCCATGTCTCATAGTCATATATTGATTGGTGGTAGATAAGAATGGCCTGCTACATGTGGCAAGCAGAAGCAGTCATAACTTTCTTCTCACAGAGCCCCCAGCAAGAGGTCATATATAGTGTTATTTGCTCAGGGGAGAGGGTGGGCATTATTGCTGATATCCCTTAGGAACACTACACCACTAATTCATCAAGACTCCTGAAACTTCAAACCCTAGTGTTTTCAATTCCCTACTTTGTGCACTTTGACATTTTGAGAACCCTCATCTCTGCATTAACACATTTTTTTGCAATTAATTTTCTTTCCTTTTGTGATAGTGTAACTGTATGTGGAGGTAGTGGAGTGCAGGGCCCCCTGAAGATGCAAACATACACTGCAGTCTGGGAACAGTCCATATGGCTGTCACAGGGCTGGCCTTTTGGGTTCTGTGCTTCTGTGCAGCTACAGATGCATATGTGCAGGACCCAGAGGGACCTGCACCAAGAGAAGAGTCTGCCTGGCTGTGGATGCCTGATTTCTGAGTGGCTACAGAAGTAGATGGTCAGGTCCCTTTAGGCAGTGTGCTAAGGGAAGAGTCTGTCTGGCTGTAGAAGTACAGGGCAGTCCTGGCCCTGCAGTTTCATGCAGCTATAGATGTAAAGAATTTGTGGTACTGTCTGGGAGGGGGTGCTGAGGGAGCACATGGCCTTTGGGAGACTACAGATGCAGATGCACAGGGCCAAGAGTCCTTCTGTCTGCAGAATCACAAGGCCTCAGAGCCTTGTACTTCCATAAACTTACAGGTACAGAGGTGCAGGGCACTCTGGACACTATGCCAAGAGAAGACTTCTCTTCCCAGTATGGTGGTTTGTTGCCCAAGTGACCAACACTGCACCGTCTCTCCACATCCTGGGGTGGTGCCACATGGCAGTGCCTTGCCTCCAGCCTCAGCCCTTCCAGCTGGCTCACTGAGCTTGCCCACAAACTCAGCTCAATGGCATAGGATTGAAATGCGCTACCCACTGTGCCAAAGACTAGCCCTGCACACATTACATTATAACTTTTAATTTTTTATTTTGACCCCATATCATGAACTTGGTTGCTGGAATGTGTTAAATCCCACACAAAAGGTGGTTTTACAGAACAGCTACAAAATCTCATTTTGACCAGTATTTGAAAATTCTCATCATTCTTGTTCATGAGGAAGATCATGTAAACAGTACATTCAATTTTTTGACTAAAACACTGCAAAACAGCCAAGTTATGAGTTTATGTGTGTTTTTTAACTATCTCATTTTTATGTACTTTCACATTTTTGGTTTGAAAAAAAAAATTAGTGGTCATCACGAACAAAAACAAAATGTTTGTCAATACGACAAAACACAATTAGTTGTGATCTAAAGATGCTCACAGAAGACAAATGCTTGGGTTGTATCACAGAATTATCTTTATAACCCTTCTGAGCATGCGTAGGTGCTAAATTTCAAAACCTTATAACTCTAGAACTGATTTATATTTTTGCATGAAATGTTCGAAAGGCACTGCCTTGGCACAAGCCCCTTCAGCCCTTAAGGGTTCATAACAGAATTCCATGCCATCTTTGCTGTACATGGGACCAAATAAACGGCCCAAAACAGAGCTTTATATATCTTTTTTGAATTTGGTTATATGCCTTTGAAACACTCCTTTTCTTGTTCTTTCAACAACTTTTCATCCTTGGTAAATATAAAGACAAATACACACTTATGTGATAAATCCCCTTTTATCATAAAAAATATAAAGTACAAAACATTACCCAACATATTATTATTCTATAGTTGGTCATTGGCATCAGAGTAAAGGTGTAATAGCACCTGGAAGTCAGATCCTGGTGGTCACATGAACCTTTAACTGTCAGTTTCAGCATTTGAAATTGACATACCTGGATGTTGAGCTGAAAAGATTCTTGTTTTTTCTTGAGAAGTTACCAGTATCATACTATATTAAATAACATGTGGTCCAGTTATATACAGTGAAGATTCAATTCCTGTCTTGGAGTTCCTTGTGATATCAAGACCAGCCATGCTTCATTTTTGAGGTTTGTGTGTCTCAAATAAGGATGGGACAAAATATTTGCTTTGTATTTGCTTCATATCCAAACAGTGGCCTACCCCAACTATTCATATTTGCTCAAATACCTAATTAAAACCAGTCTGAACACCAAATACAGTTGACACTAGAGATGTACAAAAATCCCAAACTTCAATCTGAAAAAAATACACAAATATTTGCAATTTCACGGAACTGGGCACTTCAATACATCTCCCTATTCAGCTATTCATCCAAGTGGATTAGTCAAATTTGCCTGGCAAATGGCCTATTCACCTGGTGAATAACAAGGCAAATTATGTGTAAGGAGAGGATACCACCCTCCCTAACCTCCCAGTCATACCCTCTTCCCCCACACTAGCGAACATCACATTGCTGCTCAGAAAAATGAATCTCTTCCACCCACCCCTGCACCAAATACACATGACCCACATCCCCAACCCAATTACCCAAGTCCCATTGTCTTGTGCAGAAACACCCAGTCCCCAGCCAACCCTTTCGCCCCCCCATCAGCACCTGCAAATTAACCTGCAAATAAAGAAGATGGTCTTCGGTGTAGAGCATCTGTTT
This sequence comes from Neoceratodus forsteri, assembly GCA_016271365.2. Lineage (NCBI taxonomy): Eukaryota > Metazoa > Chordata > Ceratodontiformes > Ceratodontidae > Neoceratodus > Neoceratodus forsteri. Next base: position 1,067,464,803 of record CM028132.1, on the reverse strand, counting down.
CTGACCAGTGCCAACTCCCTGTCGTATGGTATTAATGAATGAATGGTGACATCTTTACTCTTAGTGAAACCTCATTGATTGAAAGATTCAACCAATCAGGTTTTATAAGGCAGAAAGATGTTACCATTCATTCACACCATTATCAGATGGGGAGTTGGCATTGAACAGAGCAGATGCTCTGCTGCACTGGGTGACAGTTTCATCACTGATTTTGTGGGTGCTGGAGGGAGGAAGAGGGTGGTGGGGACCAGAGAAGGGCAGGGTCTGGGACTGGGACTCTGGGTGTTTGTGCAAAAAGACGGTGGGACTTTTTATTGGGCAGGGAGAGATGGGTGAACTATATTTGGTGTGCAGGTGTGGGAAGGGATTAACTTCAGTCACAAGCCCACTACTTGCAGCAGCGTGATGTTGGGGTGAGTGTAAAATAATTGTAACTGCCTTCCTCCACACACTGTGCTCACTGTAGGCCTTGCTGAGGCAGGTACAAGAGGCACAGCTGCTTTTAGTGAGCCTGTTGCTGTTTCCAAAAATTATACCCATGGCGGGCATTGCTCATGCAGTTATGAGTGGCACAGCTGTTCTAAGCAAGCCTGCTGCTGTTTCCAAAAGTGATATGTATGGTGGGCATTGCTGAGGCAGGTACAAGAGGCACATCTGCTCTGGCAGAGAGTGATTCTGTTTCCAAAAATTATATTCATGGTGTGCATTGCTCAGGCAAGTATGAGAAGCATAGCTGCTCTTAGTGATCCTGCTGCTGTATCCAAAATTTATACCTGTGTTGGGCATTTCTGAGGTAGGTATCAGAGGTGCAGCTGCTCTGATTGAGCCTGCTGCTGTTTCCAAAAATGATACACATCACAGGCATTGCTGAGGTAGGTACAAGAGGTGCAGCTGCTCTGACTGAGTCTGCTGCTGGTTCCAAAAATTATACTTAAGACAGGCATTTCTGAGGAAGGTATGAGAGGCACAGCTGTTCTAACTTGAGCCTGCTGCTGTTTCAAAATATAATACCCATGGTAGGCTTTGAGGAGGTGGATACAAGAGACACAGTTGCTCTTAGTGGGTCTACTGCTGTTTCCAAAAATTATACCCTTGGCAAGCTTTGCTGAGGCAGGTACGAGAGGTGCAGCCACTCTTAGCAAGCCTGCTGCTGTTTCCAAAAATTATACCCATGGAGGGCATTGCTGAGGCATGTATGAGAGGTGCAGTTGTTCTTACAAGCCTGTGCTATTTCCAAAAATTATACCCATGTCGGGCATTGCTGAGGTATGTATGAAGGGTGCAGTTGTTCTTAGCAAGCCTGTTGTTGTTTTCAAAAATTATACTCATGGCGGGCATTACTAATGCAGGTATGAGAGGTGCAGCTGCTCTGATTGAGCCTGCTACCATTTCCAGAAATTATACCCATGGCAAGCATTGTTGAGGCAGGTAGGAGAGGTGTCCCAGCTCATAGCGAGCCTGCTGCTGTTTCCAAAAATTATACCCATGGTGGGCATTGCTGAGGCAGGTACAAGAGATGCAGCTGCTGTGAGTGAGCCCCCTGCGGTTTCCAAAAGTTATAACCATGATTGGCATTGATGAGGCAGATATAAGAGGTACAGCAGCTCTAAATGAGCCTGCTGCAGTTTCAAAAAAATATGCTCATGGTGAGCAATCCACGGCAGGCATTGCTGAGGCAGGTACGAGAGGCACAGTTGCTCTTAGCGAGCCTGCTCCTGTTTCCAAAAATTATACCCATGTCGGGCATTGCTGAGGCATGTACAAGAGGTGCAGTTGCACTTAGGAAGCCTGCTGTTGTTTTCAAAAATTATACTCATGGCTGCATTACTAATGCAGGTATGAGAGGCGCCACTTCTCTTAGCAAGCGTGCTGCTGTTTCCAGAAATTATACCCTTGGCAAGCATTGTTGAGGCAGGAAGGAGAGGTGCAGCAGCTCATAGCGAGCCTGCTGCTGTTTCCAAAAATTATACTGTACCTATGGTGGGCATTGCTGAGGCAGGTGCGAGAGGTGCAGCTGCTGTGAATGAGCCTGGTGCTGCTTCCAAAATTATATCCTTGACGGACATTGCTGAGACAGATAAGAGAGGTGCAGAGTTGCTCTTAGTGAGCCTGCTGCTGTTTCCAAAAAATACACCCATGGTGGGCATTGCTGAGGCAAGTACGAGAGGCAAAGCTGCTCTTAGTGAGCCTGTTGCTATGTCCCAAAATTATACCCATGGAGGGCATTTCTGAGGTTGGTATGAGAGGTGCAGATGCTCTGAGTGTGCCTGCTGCTGTTTCTAAAAGTTATACCCATGGTGGACATTGCTGAGATAGGTATGAGAGGTGCAGTTGCTCTTAGTGAGCCTGCTGCTGTTTGCAAAAATGTATGTATTTTTTTATTTAAAATTTGGTGACCGGGAAAGGCATGCTGAGTTGATGCTTGTTTCCAGGTGTGACCTGGGGACAAGGTAACATAGGGAATGAACAGTGTTACAAATAATGAAATAGGTCACAGTTACAAGACCTAATACAGTGTTGAAACTCATAAATACAGTGAATAAAACAATCACAAAGCAGATTCAGAATATACAAAGATAATTCAGGCTTAGGATTGAACAAATAACAGAAAGGGCTTTGAACATACTGTATAGAATAAATTATAGTACAAGCAGAGTACACTACACACCACAGGGGCATAGGGGCTTGGTGGAGGTGAAACTGACTTATAGGGGAGGCCACTTTGGTAGCAGAGGTGAATAGAAGGCATCTTAAGCACAGTGAGGAGGGGAGAAGTTTAAGGAGTCTTTTGAGGGAGGAAAAAGAGGAGGATAGGCGAAGATCAGAGGGAAGTTTGTTACAGTGAAGTGGGAGACAATAGAAGAAGGCAGATTGGCCCTTGACAGAAAGGAGGTGAGGGACAAGAAGGTAAATGAATCTCTGTGGTGAAGGGAGTACATAGACATGGATGCTTGAGAAAGGAAAGAGAAGTGGGGGGGGGGAGTGACAAACCAGTACTTAACAATGATGGAGGTGTAGTGAACCAGTCTCCTGTGTGATAGTTGTACTAGCAAGAGAGCAGAATAGAGGAGGCAGTGATGTGTGAGGGGAGGAGAGGTGGTAGCAAAACAGCAAAATGAATTTAGAAGTGTGCCGAATTTGGAGAGGGATATGACTGGAGCAATGCCATATACAATATCTGCATAATCAATGACGGGTAAAATCATTTTGAGTACCGACTTCTGATGGGTGGGGAGAGGCTGACTGTCTTTATGATGGTAGAGGACTGCGAGCTTTAGTTGGAGTTTGATACAGATGGCATCTACATGGGTGGAGAAATCCAGATGGCTTTCCAGCTAGACCCCTAGGTATTTTTAAAAGCAGGGACAATCTCAAGGGGGGAACCGTCCAAAGTAATGAAAACGGGGGTGACTGGAGGGTGGCCAATTTCTGTCTTGAGCCAAGTGTCATGGCCACCTTTTTTTTTTTAATATTGAGTTTCAGTGGGTTGGATTGAAACCAAGACTGTACTCTGTTGAAATCTTCCTACAGTGAGGATTGCACGCTGACTGAAGTGGGACCAGAGGTGTAAATGACATCTCATCTGCATACATATGTAGATTAGAGGAGTTACAGACAGAGAAGACATCATTTACAAATAGGGAGAATAGGATGGGGCCAATGATAGACCCTTGTGGAACCCTGGTAAGTATAGGGAGTGGAGAAGAAAGTGTGTCACCTATTTGGAACGATTGTTACCTACAGTATCATGTAGATAAGAGTGGAACCAGTTAACAGCAGGTTCAGTGAGGCCAACAGATTTAAGTTGATGAAGTAGGAGGGGGTGGAAGATTGAGTCAAATGCCTTTGCCAGGTCTGTGAAAATGGTGGCTGTTATGTGACTCTGATCCATTGCAGAGAAAACAGAATCAGTGACCTGCAACAGGAAGAAGATGGTTGAGTGTTGTTTCCTAAAACTTCGCTGTATGGGTGAGAGAGAGCTGTTAGTGGCAATGTACTCAGACATCCTGGAGTAAATGAATGAGTCCTGGAGTTTGGCAAGAGAAGGAACAAGTAAGATAGGCTGGTAGTTACCGGGTGTAGAAGGTTTGCTACCCTTTTGTAGAGGTAATACCTTGGTGGATTTCCAGGCTTTAAGGACAGTGGAGGCTAAGAGGGAGAGATTAAGGATATAGGCTAAAGTTGCAGATATAGCAGGGGAGGAGATGTGGAGAAGCTTAGGGTGGAGACCATCAGGGCTGGTTTTGGCTGGCTTAAGAGCAAGGAGGGCTATATAGGCTTCATGGAAGGAGAACAATGGAAAGAGGAACTCAGTGGGGAGGGGAGTGAGTCAGGAAGAGTAGGAGAGTAGTCTGGTGGGATGGAAGAGAGGTTGTTGGAGAGATCGCAGGTGGCAAAAAAATGTATTAAAGACCTCTGCTACTGAGAAAGGGCCAGAAACTGGAAAGCTGTTGATTATGAGGCTTGTTGCACAGGGAAATCAGGGAGAGAGTGTAGCACTTTCAAGAATGATGCAGAAGTGTTTTGACTTTGTTGCAGGTGGGATCTGACGTATTTAGCCCTGGAGAAGTGGATGGACTCGGTGCAGTTATTTCGGAGCACTGTTTAAGCTTGTAGGTCTGCCTGGGCTAAAGACACTTTATAGTGCTTCCAGACTTTGACCCTGGCTCAGCAATTGGCCAGCAGATCTGCTGTTACCCAGTGGTAATGATAACATTTAACTCTGGCTTTCTTTGGTGGGTGGTGGTGGTTCCAGATGTGGTTGCGTAAGCTGGATAAGAGGGATAGGACAGAGTCAACATCGAGTGCTGAGTAAATGGGTTGCCAGTCTCATTGAGGTCTTGTTCAGGGCTGTTATGTCTAGAGGGTGGAGAGGGCAGGGCCATATGAATTAAGGGACATCATATGGGGAGTGTATTTTGTGTACATAATAAGTGATGTAGTAATCACTGAGGGCATCTGGTAGGATGCCTGCTGTAGTGATTCAGTGGGGGTGGGAGGATAACACCCAGTCAAGCAGGGAGTGGTTTTGGGAGCAAGGGTTTATGCAGGAGGGATTGAGGATCAGTTGTGTGAGCTTGAGAGCCTCGATCCTGAGTAGGGTAGGCTTTGAGAAGGGGGAAAACCAGTCTTGGTTGAAGTCATCTAGAAGCAAGAGTTCTCCATTAGCTGTGTGAGAGATGATAGAAGAGATGATGGTGACTAGGGTGTCTGGTTGCAAGACTGATAATGGGGAACCAGGAAGTACAGGGGGCTACTTAAGGTTAAGCCCAACAAGTGGCCCCACCATGCTGCTGCCCCTGCAAAGGACCAACCTGCTAAGGATGTCAGAGTCTGCATACCAAAGTCAACCCAATGAGGCAGCTGATGGCTGGACATTCTGCACCTAAACAAGTTGGTGGGGGAGCAACAATGAAGGAGCAAGACAGGAAGAAGCAGGACAGCAGGACAGTGTACCCTACACCCAACATAAACTTCCTGCTTAAAACTCCTGTAACTCTACACCCATTGCAAGGGAGTGAGGAGGGTTGGGACATGCAATTGGAAGGGTGTAGGTAGGAGTAATAAAAGAAGGAAGGAAAAAAAAGTAGTGGTGTGTTAGGGTTTAGAAAAAGTGTGGGTCTAGGTGAAAAACTGTATCTAGGGTAATAGTAATGAAGGGTTTAATGTGAACAAAACAAAGACAGGCAGGGTAGAGGTGAGTCAGGGTCATGGAAAAGTTGGGCAAGGGATAAAACAGGACTAAAGGAGGAAAAAAGTAAAACAGGCAAAGGAGGACATAGTTATGTTGGGAGTGGTGCAGTGCAGTGGCTGTAGGGTGGCAGTCTTCAGGGAGATTTCCTGAAGACTGTATTGCTGCCCCATCTGCAAGCACCTCTCTGGGCTGAGGGAGGAGGTTGCCTGACTCAAGGCTGAGTTAGCTTGGGGTAAGAGGACTTACTCTCCCACCCTGGGACCACCTACTCCACCACTGCTACCTCAAAGTTGCCCAGAAGGAGGAGCAACTGGACAACAGTGGGCTCGGGGAGGGTTAAGGTGGTGGAACCTCGGCACATCCCCCGTCCGGTACCACTATGAAACACCTACACCACACTGGCTAAGTGGGAATGTCCCACAGAGGCAACCAAAGTAATGTTCAGGGTGGATATCGGGGTCCTGCATAGTGGAGACCCCAAGGGAGGTGACAGAGGACCACAGAGGAGGAGAAGGAAGCAAATCCTGGGTGGTGACTCCATAGTGAGGGGGATTGTATCTGCTAGTCCTGCCCAGTCAACATGTTTAAATCTTCCAGTGTCATCACTGCTCTCATAGCTGTCACCTTCAATCAATAAATCAAATTTTATTTATAATGCGCTTTTCAGCATATCAAAGCACAAGTACAAAACAGCATCTTACATAATAAATAATAACATAAAAACAATAAAAAGCAGCAATAAACCTATCCAAATGCTAATTCGAATAAATAACTCTTCAGGGACACGTTAAATGATTCCGTATATATAGGGAAGCTTAGAAAGGCAAGTGGAATTAGACTGGAATCAGCTCACAACAGAGTGACAGAAAAATCACAATTAAGCATTATTTAGAGAAAACACAGTCATCACTTACATGATATTTGTTGAGGTTATGGATAAATGAGAGAGCAAGGAGTAAGTTATAAGACATGTTAGAAAGCAGGAGTAGACATGTTAAAAGGCATTGTGAGCTGTTAACATCTGGGAAGAGTTAAGAAAAGAGAAATTGGCGTAGTGGGGTAGGGTAGGTCATAAGTAAAGCTTGGTGGGGAGAAAAGATGAGAAAAATACTGGATAGGGTGAAAGATGATGACCTTCCTAATTTCTTCCCCAATTCTCCATCCACCTCCTTCTTTTTCTTGGTGGTCTGTGAAGCATATGCATTGTGATTTTTCTCTCACTCTGTTGTGAGCTGATTCCAGCCTAATTCCACTTGCCTTTCTAAGCTTCCCTCTATGTTGCTGAAAATTAGTTTTTGTTTTTTTGGGTGCTATTTTCCTTGTCTTCCTTCCCATCACTGCTCTGTCCTGAGCCTCCTTCTCTTTTCTCACTTATTCCCCTTCTGTCTCTCTCTCTCTTGTATCTCCTCCCTGTCATTTTTTGTGTTGTGACCCTGACCCCTATTGAAAGGAACTCTAGCTAGGCCTCTGACATCTGCTGCCTTTTTAAGATATTCCCTAGCCCCAGCCTTATCTCTAAATAATATAAATGCCTGGAAATGCAGACAACAAATTTCTGCCACAGAGCATTGGCCTTTTCTGCCACAGAGCATTGACCTCTTCTTTCATGGAATGCTTAGTTATTTAATTTTTCAGAAATAACCTTTGAGCAAGTTGCTCTTTTACAAAGGTTCCAAGTCAAATGACAAAAGACAGTTACATTGGTACAAATCACATTATAAGCTTCACACATCAATTGACAGAAAACAGATTACAATGGTACAATTCACAGTTAAGCATTATTTAGAGAAAACACAGTCATCACTTACACGATATTTATTGAGGTTATGGATAAATGAGAGAGCAAGGAGTAAGTTATAAGACATGTTAGAAAGCAGGAGCAGACATGTTAAAAGGCATTGTGAGCTGTTAACATCTGTGAAGAGTTAAGGAGAGAGAAATTGGGGTAGTGGGGTAGGGTAGGTCATAAGTAAAGCTTGGTAGGGAGGAAAGATGAGAAAAATACTGGATAGGGAGAAAGTGCAGCCAAGGTGTGTGTGTGTGGGGGGGGGGGTTAGGAGAATAGAGCAGCAGGAGAAAGGTATTAGAAGGTAAGAGTGTGAGCCAACCCATCGGTGCAGCAGTTGGATTTTCGTCTGCAACACTGGCGACCCGGGTTCAGAAACGGACTCGGGTTGATGGAGGGCTGGTCGGGGGAGAAGGATGGAACGTCTGGGGACAGCTCCCCTTTTCTGGGGGGAGGGCAGGGGATGCACACTAGCGTAGGCTGACTCCTGGCGGAGGCTGGAAGTGTAGCAGTACAGCCAGGGCACAGTGTACAAGGAGGAGTGGCATACGTCGGCATATGCCTTGATGTCAGGATGTCACTCCCCACAGAAAAATGGAAAAGAGCTGCCTGGTCTGCCGGATGATGGCTGCCGACTGCCCGCCGTCTCAGATGCCCCGACACCCTGGAATCCACCTCAGCAACACCCAGAGACTGATAGTAGAGTGCGCTGGTATTCCCCTCCTGGCGCCTTCCTCCCTCAGAAGAGAGGGACCCATCCAGCGAAGAGTTATGCCAGGCCACCCCTGGGTCGGCTGCGATCTGAGGTGAGTAGGAAAGGGGTCGGGCCGAGGAGGTCGGGGGGGGTCATGTGCAGCCGGAAGGAGTGGCAGGCCAGGGGCTAGGAAGGTGAAAAAAAAAAAAAAGAAGGTAAGAGTGTGTTGTTGGTGAGACAAGGCGAGACGGTAAGGTCAGATGGGGGCACATAGGGAGGTATACTAACAACAGGTAGAAATGGCTCAAGAGGCTGGGAAAGCAAGGTTAGAATCAATTATTTGGAGGGGTTGCAGTGGATCAGGGAGATGAGGCCAGGTGGGGAAGTGTTTGTGGGTAAAGTGCTAGTAATAGGGGAGGGATGTGAGTGTTAGGGAGATATGGAGAGCAAAATTTATCCTTGAAAGCAAAGTTATAAAGAGGTCTCAGTGTGTGAGGATTGCAAGTCAAGTTCCTTTCCAGCAATTGCATGCACTGGAATTGTCTAGGTGTTGTTTTCAATTCAAGCTTCAAAGTTTGGAGGGGTGCCGGCATTATTTAGTTCTACTGGGAGCTCGTTCAGCCAGAGAGGGGCCCTGAACATGAATGAGCATTGGTCAAGCGAGATTCTTCTGAAAGGTACACAGAGTGTACAGTGAGCTTTACCCCTGGTGGCATACTGAGAATGTGACACTTGGAAAATACTTAAAATGTGGGGGGGGGGGGAGGCCTAGTAAAGCTCATTTCCCCCAAGGATGCATGTCTGGAACTTTAGCCTGTTACTCATATTAAGCCTTTTAGTTTGTTCAAACAGTGCACAAGTGGGTTAGCTTATCTGCACCTAGAGTGAGTCTATAAGCCTTGTTAAGAACCATAGCAACCTGTTTAAGTCCTGTTTCCGATGCCTCATTGTATACCATCAGCCATTAATCTATTACTGAAAGTATTGAGCTGGAGACAGTTAGGTGCAGAGCTGTGGGCATTAGGAATTGCCTGTGCTTGTAGAGGACAACAAGCCTGATATTGATATTGATAACTTTTACTACCATGTTAATGTGCTGCGAAAAAGAGAGGGTGATGTCAATCATGACCACAGACTTCTTAAATGAGTGGACTTGTTCTACAGGATCTGCCTTTTTGTTAGTGATTGTCAGAAGAGGATAGCTCTTCTTAATTTGATGACTAGAAGGAAGCATTGCTTTTTGGGTTTTTATAATTAAATATCAGCTTTTGGTGCTAAACCATTCCTCTAAAAGGTTGAAGGTGGACTGTAGGTCATTTTGGAGCTGGACAATATGGGAATTGCTGTTTAGGATCACTGTGTCATCTGTATATAGTATTACTCTACTAGTGCAGGCCTCTGGTAGAGCATTCAAGAATAAATTGAACAGGATAGGGCCAGGGACAGACCATTGAGGGACACCCAGGTTGAATTCTATAGCGATGGAGACAGCTGTCTCTATTTTCACCCTCTGTGACCTGTGCGATTGGTATGTCTGAAACCAGAGGACAGAGGGTGTAGCCTGCCCCAGTATCAGTAATTGCTGTAAAAGTAGGGAGTGGTTAACATTATCAAACACTTTGGTTAGGTCTATAAAGACCTGCCTCACCAGCTTGCCATCATCCAGAGACTTGTGGACATGGTCAGTGAACTCAATAAATACAGTAGATGTACTGTGGCTCTTTCAGAAGCCATGCTTCTGAGGGCATTGGAGACTGTACCTCTTGAGGTACTCTGTGATTTGATCAGCCATTATTCTCTCTCATGCTCTTGAGAGTTTGGAAAGTATTGAAATGGGACTGTGGTTTGCAATATTAACTCTGTCCCCACTTTCGTGCACTGTGGTTACCAAGGCCTGTTTCCATAAGGAGTGGAATTTAGCCAGGGTGAGGGATTTGTTGAGTATTTTTTTAGGTAGGGACTACTACTTCTTCAAGTGCCAGGGACACCAGTTTCGTGTCCAACTTATTGCTGCCAAGTCTGGTTTTGCCAAGGATGTTTTTTTTACATAAGTCCTAGTCTCCTTAACTGTAATTCACTTGAAATAAAAGTTTGGGTGTTTATTGCCAGTGCTTGGGGTACTCAAGGAGGGCTCGGTATCTTTGAGATAGTCAAAGGGGAGCATGGAGCTACGGTCCTTGAAGGCTGTGTTGAATGCTTTAGCAATAGCATGAGGGTCAAGAGTGGGGACTCCACTGATGTTTAGTATTGTAGGATGCTTCCTGTCCTTTTTCCCCTGTTAGAGCCTTTATATTCTCCCAGAATCTCTTGCTATCATCCCATGTCCTCTCCATCTGGTCCTTATAAAATTTTTCCTTGGCAAGCCTAGTAAGATTTGTTCAGCTATTTCTGGCTGTCCCATATTTCTGGTAGTCAGTGTTGTTGCCCGAGAGCTTAGCTTTGCTCCACAAATTGTCTCTGTGCTTCATTGGCTCCAGTAGGGCCATGGTGATCCATCCATTACAGTATCTACAGGTTTTCCTCTTCCTAACTGGGCATACTTGTCACAAACCACATTGAAATTGTTGATAAAGTACTGCAGGGCAAGGTCAATGTCCTGTTGATCATCCAGTGTGGTCCAGTCAGTCATGGATAATGCTGCTTTGAATGAATTGAGCTGACCCCTGAGAGTACTCTGCTTTCAATGATTGTTGAAGCTTCTTTTTTAATTTTATTCATCCACAGGCAAGTGACGGGTGAGTGGTTACTTATGGCATCAGGGAGTACTGAGACCTTTGTTATCCTAGAGGGGCAGATGGACAGGATCCAGTCTAAGAGTGTACTGCTGACACTTTTGTAATTCATTCTGGTGGGTTCAGTAACTATTTGTGTGAGGTATACACTGGCCATTAGGCCTTTTTGGGGGACAGACTCCTGATTGAGCTAGTTGATATTGAAATCACCAGTAAGAATGCCTTCACTGTTCTTTTTGGCTTGGACGAGTGCTTCAGCTACCTTGTCAAGACCCACAGTGCCCTGTCAAATTCTGCCTGTAGCATAATTTGTGTCACCGCTATGGGCAACATGACCATTTGGGAGAGTAGGTTAAAAGGGTATTTTTTTTACACAGTATGAAGGATATCTTAGCTGAGATGTAAAATCTAATTTCCAGTGGAGGTCCTTCTTCCACTTGCTTTCACAACTGGGTGGACTGGAGCACTGGGAGGCTAAAAGACATGTCTAAGGTCTTTACCTTCTCCACCCTGGATGGCCCCCCCCCGAAGTGTTCCCCTCTCTCAAGTATCTGTGTGTGTGGCTATAAACTCAACTTGACTCCCAACACTGATGCCATCTTTGTCAAGTGCCACCCAGGCTTAGTGCCCCTCTACTGTAACAAAGACTGCCTGTTTCCGCAGGTCTTCTAGGAGCTGCTTACCAAAATGGTGCTTCCAGTCTTTGACCACGCAGATGTGGTCTATGGTACTGCCCTGTTCTGTTCCCTTGACAAACTGGACACCCTCTGTAATGCCTTCTATCACATTACTACCAACTCCTCCCCCCCCCGTGCGCTCACCATTGTTCCCTCTACTCCTTCTCCTCCTCCTCCTCCTCCATTATTCCCCTTTCCTACCATTGCCAGTTCCACTGTACATCCTGCATCTCCAAAAACTGGTTTGGGTGAGCTGTACTCATCTCATCCATTCCCTCTGCCACATAGACCCTCCATTCCAGGGAAACTTTGCAACTGCTCCCTCCCCACCTCATTCCTCCACTAGGCAGTCAGATTTCTCCCATCATTTGCCTCTGGAATCTGCTCCACTCCTGTTTCTCACCCTTTCCCACTTCCTTTAGGCATCAGTTTAAAGTCCTTTGCTCTCCCTCCTGCTCCTGTCAGCCCCCTACCTGACCTGCCCCTGTTCATCTTTCTCCCCTAGCTATGGTCCACCCTTCTGGGGTCAGTTTATTGTCCCAAATACTGCTATACTGAATTGTTCAACCTGTTGTTCATCAGATACATTGGGCTGTGGTGATACTCATACCTTCTGCCATCTGTTATTTTTACTTGCACTTGTACCATGATGCTTTTTTCACTGCACTTTATTTTTGTAGAATGCTTCTTTACTACTGTACATGATTCATTGTATCCCATTTCCTTTTACCCATGTCACACCTGAAAACAAGCCTTTGTGAAAAGGGTTTAATAAGGCCCTGTCCCATTTGTTGTGCAGAAAGAGTTAAATATAAGGATCTCTTCTAGCCTCTCCTTTTCTGTCTCTTGTCTGTCTGATTGTGCAGTCAAATTTTCTTGTGAGACCTAGCAACTTTTCACTCTGATAGTCTCACGATTCTCCACCTCCCGCTATCTCTCTGCCTTCACTAGCTGTTTCTGTCTTTTCATTTCTTCCTCCTTGCTTGTCTGTGGTAATAAAAATATATGTGAAACTGTTTGTGTGAAACTGGGATCCCTTGGTTTGAAAATGTATATATTGATACTGTTGAAATGATTGCAAAAAACTATTTGGAACACAGAGGGTTAACCTTGAGACACAGGATAAGCTCTTTTGTAGAGCTGCCAACAGGAGGTTAGTTTTGCAACACCATACTTTATTTTGTTGTACCTGTGAGGAAATTGACTAAGTTCTGATACATTGTGAGAGAAATAGGTTGCCTCTTAATGAGATGAGGAAGCAGAAGTTAATTGTCAGGCAAAGGCTTATTATAAAACAAGCAGTAATCTTTTGTTAGGAAGACAGGCCAAAACTTAATATTAGAGATAGCCTCAGATGAACGACTTTGTTTTCTCTGTTTCTATTGCTTTTCTAAATAATTATTCTGAACAATTAATTTTTGTATTTGATTGTTACTGGAAATAATAAAATGCTATTTGCAAATTTTATAACTATTCCTGGTTTTCCTATGTTCCTGACCTATGCATCGATGACAGGTGATGTCAGACTAAATGGGGTTTATGCCATGCATACTCTAAGCCAGGAATTTTGTGTGTAAGTATGAGACCTGGTACCAGGGAAGCATTGAAGAAAGGTATGGATCCTCTAACAGCAAGCCCAGAAGTGATTACCAGAAGAATGCCAGCCAAACTAGAAGCAGAAACAAACTGAGACTGTACAACTATAACCAGTGATGTAAGAAGAAGAACAGGCAGGGATAGAACCTGAAAGCTTTTCTGCCTACTTCAAATGGTGGGCTATACAACAAAGTGAGACAGAGAAGCAGAGAAAAGAGGAGATGCAGTGACAGGGGAGAAGAAGAGAGAGAAGAGGAGAAGAGAAGAGAAGAGAAGAGAAGAGAAGGGAAGGGAATGGAGGCAGTGACAGGAGCAGCAGAGAAGAGAAGAGATGCAGCAATGGCTCAATGCCTTTCAAGCTATCAAAGTCGGAGGATATGGCACAGGTCTAATAGAGCAACAAAACATAAACAACTTAAAAGATATGAAACTTACAAAGCTGTGTCCCTCAGATGATATCAAAGTATACCTAACAACTTTTGAATGGGTTGCTGCAGTCTGCCAGTGGCCAAAGCAGCAAAGGGCAATCAGTCTGGTACGTTACATGACAGGTAAAGTCCAACTTGCATACAGCAATTTGGACATTGCACAGTTAGAAAACTATAACCTTGTGAAAAGAGAAATGCTGAAGAGTCTCCAAAGTACCACTCAGTCAACAATCCTTGAGAAGCCTTCATCCAGCTCAGAGAACTCCTTATTAAATGACTCCAACCAGAGGCAACACAGTCTCACAGATCATTGACACATTTGCAATGGAGCAATTCATCAACATCCTGTCTACAGATGAGCAGCTTTGGGTAAAAGAACACTGACCAGAAAGAGGAAAAAGAGGGGAGAAGGCTGTTTATTTGACTGAGGACTATCAGATGGCCAGACAGACATCACAACAACAAAGTAGCAGCCTCCAACAATCCTACCCATGGTCCTCCATATGTTCATATAGCCAAGGACCAGCAAGACCATTTTTTCCCTTTTTTAACTCCATGTCAGACAACAACTCTGGTGAGGGTGACAAATCTGCACCCAAAGACTTTATTTGTTACAGCTGTATCATGCCAGGCCATATCGCAAGAAACTGCTATAAAAATAATGAGAATAACATTGGAGCAGATTTAGACTTAGCAAATTGGGACAAGTATTCAAGAGAAGTCATGGTGGGAAGATAAGACTGTGAAAGGACTTATTGATTCGGGAAGTGGACAGGCCCTAGTGCATGCTGATGCACTGGGAAAACACTGTGCAAAAGACCAGGTGTTGGTGTCATCTGCATCTACAGGGATACTCGATACTATCCTATCACCCAAGTGACTCTGAATATTATTGGGGTGTTGCACTAAATGAAAGTGGGATTAATACCTAAGTTATCTGTACCTAAGATTTTTGGAAATTAATTTCCAGGATTTACTGAGTTGATCTCAGAGGAAGCAAAACCTATAATTTCAGCAGCTGTAATGACAAGAGCACAGGCAAAGAAAATCTCAGGTGGTGGGGACACTTTTCTTTTCTATTACTTTAATTCGGACATGTTTGAGCGCAGCTCCAAGATCCAAAAGTCCAGGAAAGAAAGAAGATGCCTGAAGAAACAGTGTCAACAAAAGACTGATGGACATAAGGTGTTAATATATGAAAATGTTCAAACTAAACTGATGTGATTTTGTTTCAGAGCAAACTAACAATGTTTCTCTCCATGGTTATTTTAAGCAGCTAGGGGTGACGCACAAACAGGTGAACCAATGTTTAAACAAGCATTTGTCAATGCCAAATGTTTGCTTGCTGGTATTGGCATTGGTACTGCAGGAGTTAGAGAGATGCATAATAGGAATGACAGTGAAGTATTGAACTAATGCCAACCCCGACCCCACCCTGCAAAGACTGAGAGGCATTGGAGTGTGCCTTTGGGTCATCAGCCATAATGCTCATGCCATTCCACTTCACCCCACCCTGCAGACACTGACCGGTGTCACATTGTGGCTTTGGGTCTTCCTCCATTACACTCACCCTATTCCATAAGGAAGAAAGCTGAGACAGGTGCAGCATAGGAGAATGGTGACACACCTCAATGCCTGTCAGTGGCTGCAGGGTGGAGGTGGGGGTGTAATAAGCATGAGCATTATGGCTGACCCTAACCAACACACCCCAATGCCTGTCCGTCTGTACAGCGTGGAGTGTCAGGGTTGCAAACCCCAATGTCACGGGTGTTTGTTGGTGTTTCCGCTCCAAATTTTCAATATGGATTGATTCGGACCCCCCTCATGAACAGTGGCACTTTTATTTTGTTACTCAATCCCAAAAGGTGATTTCGCACAGCAAATGCATCATGTGGCACAACAGGCGTGAAAAGACATTTGGGGCAGGATGTGAAAAATGGCATCTATATTGTTCATGAGGATGTGTGAAAAAATGGCAATGTTGAAAATCTGGAGTGAAAATATGAAAAACTGGCAATGTTACGAACATGCACAGAAATTGCATAACAGTCATTTTTTTGAATTTTTCACCAAATTTTCCACATGGCCTTTTTGGGACCTCCCCTCATGAACAGTGGCACTGTGATTTCATTAATCTGTCCCAAATGTTGATCTCAGACAGCGAGTATGTCATTCAGTGCCACAGGTGTGAAAAGAATTCAGGCAGGATGCAAAAAAATACAGCTATACTGTTCATAAGGAGGTGTGAACAAAATGTCAATATTGGAAATTTGGAGTGAAAATATTAAAAACTGACGAAGTTATGAAAGTGTGTACAGATTGTACAAGACATACTTGTGACAGTCATTTTTGGGAGTGTTTTCACCAAACTTGTAACATGGCCTTTTTGGGACCCCACCTCATGAACAGTGGCAGTGTTTCGTTACTCGGTTCCAAAAGGGGATTCCATGCAGTGACCATGAAATCGCCTTTTAGGACTAAGAAACAAAATGGCAGTGCCAGTCTTTATAAGGTGGCATCCCAAGAACCCCATGTTGAAAATGTGGGACCAAAACTCCCAAAAATGGCTGACAGATCAACTCAAGTTGAAATTCCCCACTGATTGTCATTACAGAGCTTACTGTGAGTTTCTTCAGTTTGTGGTTAGCTTTTGAAGAGTGCAGACATGGTCCACAGAAGATTGCAGCACTGGACCTCTGGAGGTAAATATGGGTGAGGGGGGTGTGAGGAGGTAGGGTGTACAAAGGGAGAGTTGGGATGGGGGCAGTGAGGGCAACAAGGGAGAGTTGTTTTTTTTTACCTACAGGGAAAGACCTCAGGGACAGTTTTCTTTTTTGACAGGTGAAATACTATGAAAAATAAATTCCGGCACACTGGAGTGGACTCCCAGTGTACCATACTAGTGGAGGGAAATCAATGATTACCCGAGGATTGGGCACCCTGAGGTTGACTGAAAAAAAAAAGTGGGGTAGTGGGGGGCACATCCGACACCAGGAGTGGGCATCCCAGTGTTGGAAAAATGATAATTACTTTAGTGTGCCACAATGGGGGGGTGCTAACATGGGGTTGGGCACCCCATGTCAGCTTGCGGGGGTGTGTTGCAGGAGCCGCCAATTATGTAAAGGTGCTGAGGGACTCATTTATTTATTTCACTGGGAAAGGCACAGTGAGCAAACAAGCTGCTCATAAGTCCAGCCATGCGCATTACTGTGCACTGTAATGTGCAGGACTGTAATGTGCCTGCTTGTGGGGGAGGGGGGGGGAGAGACCTGCTGCTGCAATGATGAAACTGTCCATGACTGGAGTGCAGTGCTTCAGATAAGGGGCATATTGGCATATTTTATACCTGTTTTTCCTAAAAATACATCCTGTGCAGAGTTTTGGCCTGTCTCATCCTGATCAAGTTGCTTTGGAGTTAGTGCATGTGCAGTCGCACAAATTAAGTAAAGACTGCACATGCTGTGCAGTCAGTAAGTCATGTGGTGTGGGAGCAAGATGGCACTGATGGTGCGAGACAGCATGGAGTAGGAGAACAGAGTCTCATGATCTTCACCCAGACCATGCCATGTATGATGTGGATGAACTCATCGCCACTGAGCCATTACTTTAGTTGGCAACCACAAAATCAGAAATATGGTGGTATTAGCAACAGGAGCTCGAAGTGAGAGTGAGCTTGCTGCTAGTGTCCATAGCTGACAACACTGAGCCTTGCTGAGTCGGACATATGAGCTGAATACAGAACTGTTAGTGAGCCTACCTCTTTCTCTTACTCTAGGCATATGAAATGTTTAGATAAACATGCTGGCTGGCTATAAAATGTTTCAGTTCTGTGGCAGTTTAACTTAGCGATGCAGAGACAGAACTTTTGAAGGAGTCTCAGTTTGGGGCCGGCATCCCACTGGTCCCTCTTCCTTGTCCTGGTGGGTCTGTGCTTTACTGATAGATTAACTAGGAAACAGACACTTAAGAAAACTGTGAATCTTAATAGAATAGCTGTGGGGAAACATTTCTGGGCTCAGCATTGCAAAATTAGCAAAAGCCAACATCCTCCTTCATGGCAGGCTCAAAACTACAAAACAACCTATAGCTCCCATGGAGGAAAATAACTTTTTGCTTCCTTCTCCCCAATGACCATGTAATGTCCTGGGATTTTTTTACTGAACTCCAGCAACCAACATTGTACACAGGTTGCAGCAGCAATGTTGCTACTGCACCCACATATTTGGTGTTTTGCTCCTTTGCATTTTGCCACAGAAATGAGTACAGAATATTACAGAGAAAAAAAAATCTGCTGCAGAAGCCCAACAGCAGAAATCAGGACCGAGTGTCACCGAGAACTAGGGGTCTTGTCCCAGATATATGGTTACTAGTGCCTACCCCACGTCCGTACCAGCCGAAGGAGCAAGCCCCTCATAATTAGATTTCCTCCATGCAAATATTATAATGATGATCTACTCAAGGTCTTAGTTTGGTTAGAACCCCACTGACAAATAGGAAAACTGACTTCAGAGGCATTTTCTTCCTGGACTTTTTCATGACAGCCTCTGCAGCTTGCCAGAACCTCGAGCCATGGCACTTTTGTTTGTATCACCACCCCCACGTGTAGCTTGTGGCAGGGGTTGCCTGCCTGTTGCCCAGAGGCACTGGGAACCCCTTGTAAGAAAGAATGAGGCACACCCGCCAGTACCAGATACAGACAGGAAGGAGCTGCACTGCAACCACATCGATTTTAGGGCCCTTGCATAGACTAAAATGGAGGACCATCTTGGTCTGCAGTTTCACAATTTAGAGTTGGCAAGCAACAAAAATACAAGATGCCCAAGTGGTGTGGTGGTTTTTCTAGCTGCAAGGAAAAAGGACACCTCTATGAGCGGCGTAGAGTAACTGGTTGCCTGTGTAATACATAGCAAGAAGGGACTGGCACCGGGTATCCTGAAGGCCTGTGCACATTTTTGGAAGGACCAGATACCCGCACATGGCTTCCTAAATCAGTGCATGTTCCTTTGATTTGGCCATTGTACAAGGAGAAAGGAAATTAGATTATGGTTAGCCAAAAAAAGAAGACTTCTTTTCAATTACAATCAGAATGAACTGTGCTCCCAATGATCTCTGGAATGATCTGCAAAAGGTGCTGCTGCATTAACGTGTTTAACCAGTTTATGAAATTCTGCTCCCCATTGTAAAGCACAGCCTAAGCACTTATTTCTGTCTCTCTTGGGGCTTCCACATTCTAACTCCCAGTGCCGAGACCCACAAAGAAGCATAGGAGCCTGGTTTGTAAAATTTTTGGTGGGGCTAAAAGTCCCTCCCCTGGTCCAGGTGTCAGAGGTCAGCCACCAGAGGAACCACAGGTCAGGGTCCAAATCCCTGCGCCATGGCCAAGGGGTCAAAGGTCAACCTATCACCACCACCACCATGCACTGCTCATTTGCACGCTTCAATACAGACAAGCAGTGGGGCACCATACACTAACACAAGATGGTACTGTGCAGCACCCTCCAAGTTGACTATCAGCAGTTCGAGTTTACAAGGGTGACAGAGTGACTGCAAGCAGTTAAGTTTTTCACCACGAAAAGCCTGATCAGGCAGCCTGGCTTTGGGGGGCTGTGAGCATCAGGTAATATCAATGACGGGGGACAGCCAACAGAGGGATCTCTGAACTCTAAATACAACCCTTGCTGCTTTTACAGCAGCACAAACTTTTTTTTACTTCAGCGCAAGCAACAAGACAAACATAGAAACAAACAACTGATGGCAAATAAAGACCGCCCAGCTCATCTAGTCTGCCCATTTTGGCATTTCCCCGCCTACTGCAATACCGCAGATTCTGGAATGAACACAAACAGCTGCCCACCAAACAAAATAAGTATAAATATAACTTGTACCATGGAGAAATGAGTTGCATCACATTTGAGATGCAAAGCGCTAGGGTTTAGTGTTGTGGCTTTCTCAACATCAGTAAAATGACGGGACTGCAATTAATTTTTCCATTGTATAAGTTGTATTTACACTTATTTTGTTTGAAGCGCTGCTGTATGTGCTCATTCTGCTTGGTTCTTTTTAGCTAGCACCTGCTACATACAGTACATCTGAGAGTGCGTGGTTGTTTGTGTTACTGCAAAGACCAAGAAAGCCTGGTCATCATTAGAGGGAGAGGAAAGCAATCACTGGGATACTCAGGTCTCTCCCATGTGGGCCAACCCCAGCAACCCGAGGTTGTACATGAACCAGAGTCACTGGTGTGGCAGCAGGTCAGATGCAAGAACCTCAGTCATCCACACCACTTGGATGGCCAAAATATTTTATATTAAAAAAAACCCACTGGAGTTCATGCTATATACTTGAGTTTAAATGTGAATGAGTGCAATGTGATACACTTAGAAAAAAATAACGCACAGATGGAATTTTGGTTGAGGTGATGAGGGTAAATTGCCCTACCCAGTTTTATTTGGTCTGAACCACCTCCGGTAGAGAAGATGGATGTGGAAGTCATTATCAGTGACTCCCTCAAGCAAACCAGCCAGTACCTAGAAGGCCTAGAGGTGGTATTAGACCTGTTGGAAATTTCGAGGGTAGGTGATGATCCAGAGGGCCTGGTTCTGGCCTATAATAAGGCCAAGTGAATAAGTGAATAAGTGAAGCCCTGAATTATATCACCCCAGTCCGTGTTCATCCTCTCTCTCTTCACCCTTGGTCCCCTTAGTTTGATGGGACCTTGAGGGAGATGAGACATGCTGGATGTAGCTTAGAGCATTGCTGGCAGAAATCGTCCCTTGAAGCCAACCACCTTAGATTGATAGAGCACTATCAAAGCTATCAATTGGCAATCACACATAAGAAAGCAGACTTCCTGTCCGGTGAGATTGCTGCTGCTCAGAATTGACTGGCTCAGCTCTTTCAAACCATGGACAGGTTGTGCAACCCAACCTGCCTTCAGGCTCGAAGAGCATTTTCACAAATTAGGTGTGATGAGTTTGCTCGATTTTTTGCAGGTAAGGTGGCCAACATCAGGGCCAAATTCCATCCAGCACCCTCTATGGGGGTTGGTGTTGGTCGGTGTGCAGTCGCTGCTCCCCAGTCCTCTCAGATATCTTTTGAGTGGCCGGAGATTGCAGACATCATATGGATTGCTCAGAGTTTGCAGCCAACTTGATGCAGTTTGGATCCCGACCCCACATGCTTGTTATTGGGGTGTATGGAGTCCATTGCCCCAGTTCTTGCAAAGATTGTTTAGTGCTCCTTAGATTTGGGTGAGTTCTCCAGCTCCCTGAAGGAGGCAGTGGTGACACTGCTTCTTAAGAAAGCTGCTTTGGACCCAAACATCTGTGCCAACTACAGGCCTATCTCTAACCTTCCCTTTGTTGGAACAGTAATAGAGAAAGTTGTTGCACTGCAACTAGAGAACCACCTTACCATCCATGATGTCTATGATACAAGACTGCTCTGGTTCGATCGTTCAATGATCTCTTGATGGCGAGAGATCAGAAGCTCTGCTGCATCTTGGTGCTTTTGGATATCTCTTCAGTGTTTGACACTGTAGACCATAGGGTTCTGCTTGAGTTCCTGAGGGTTATCTGTGGCCTGGCTGGTCTAGTACTCAGTTGGTTTCATTCCTTCCTCACCGGCAGATCTCAGAGGGTGGGATCTGGGATTTTTCCTCTGATGTACTGTTTACTGGGATGAGGCGTCACCTTACGAGCGGGCCTCTTTGATTATCCTTGTACCTTGCTTTTATTGCTAAGTATTGTATTACTATGCTTATTTGTGCTATATGTTCTAGTGTGCTACTGTACTATTTATTCTATACCTACCATGCCCTTCTTGAAAATGAGCTTGCTCAGTGGAGTTTCACCTGGCTAAATAAAGATTGATTGATACATTCTCCTTTCCATGTGGGGTCCCTCAGGTCTCAGTGCTGTCCCCTATGTTATTTGCAGTGTACTTGCTGCGCCTTGGAGACATTGTAAGATGATGTCGGCTGAGTTTTCAGTGCTTTGCAGATGATACATAGCTCTATCTATCTTTTGAACCTGACCAGGAAAGTGCAGTCTCGATGTTTAACAGCTATCTAGAGGAGTTCCATGACTGGATGAAGTCCAGCTGGTTGAAACTGAATTCCGAGAAGACTGAAGTATCGGTGGTGGATCCGGGCCACCGGGTAGAGAGACCGGTGATGGGTTCACCCTCTGGCCTTTGGCTTGGGGATGCCCAACTACCTACCTCTGAACAGGTGCACTATCTGGGGGTAGTTCTTGATGAAGGGTAGACACTGTGTGTGCAGGTGTCAGCAGTCGTCAAGTCTTCCTTTTACCATCTTAGGAACATCGCCAGAATCAAGCACCTTGTTCCATCCAGTGACCTGCCTATATTGATCCATGCCTTTGTGACCTCACGTCTTGACTACTGCAACTCCCTTTACCTGGGGCTTCTGAGGGTTGATATCTGCTGCTTGCAGCTGGTGCAGAACGTTGCGGCACAACTGTTGACTGAAACTTCACATTTCTCACCTGTATTATTAACCAATGTCTTGCCACACAAATATGTTTGTCCCCCCTCCCTGTGACGAGGTACCTTTGTAAATGAGTTTCTGACTCAAAGGTTTGTAAATCCGATTTCTGAAATAAAAAATAAATAAAAATTTCAGTCACATTACTCCCGTGCTGCACAAACAATCTGCACTGGCTGCCTATACAATAGTGGATCACCTTCAAGGTTGGTCTTTTGACCTACAAAGCCCTGCACAGACTTGGACCGAGCTACCTGCAAGAGCTCCTGATTCCTTACAGCCCTGGATGTCCTATCCGCTCATCTGGCGAGGGGTTGTTAAGAGGTTCCCAGAGTATGGTTGAAATCATCTGGCGCCTGGGCATTTATGTTTGCAGCACCATCCCTGTGGAACTCTGTACCTCACCAGATTAGAGAGTGCAGGACCGTGGAGAGCTTTAAAATCAGCCTCAAAATATATGTATTTAAACAGGCTTTTAACATACTGTATCTTGATTTTTATGGTTATTAGAATTTTAACTGTTGCTCATTTATTTATTGAATTTTATTGAACCATTTGTTCTGTATGTACAGTGCTTTGGTAACTGGATATTGTGCTATGGAAATAAAGATTATTATTAATATTATTATTACAATAATGGCCATAGTAAGACATCAAGGGTGCTGGGATGCATTGGGAAGGGTTTTCATAGTAGGAGAGGGGAAGTGATACTTCCCAGATATATCTGTGCACTACACATTATATAAGTAAGCAATAACACATGATGGGGCATGGGTTATTCTGGAAGTGTGTTTATCCAGACTAAACCACACCCTGGAGTGTGTTATTATGCATATAAAATGGGCATATGTTGAAAAAGTGTATAGTAATGTTTATTTAAAAAATGGTGAGAGTAAAAAAAATACTTAGATTTAATGAAAATAGTCCCTCACACACCGTTTGTGTGCTGTTGCACTTGCTGGTGTCACTAGGGGTGATGTGGTGTTCTGCAGATTGCTGACATGTGGCCTCTGCAGATCCAAGGTTTACTGACTGCCTTGCCGGCAGCATCCTACCACCTGCTGTAGGACCGTTCACAAAAGTCTGATGGGCTCCCTCTCCTTGTGGGTCGACAGAAAGTTTAAAACCTTTGTAAAACCTAGGGCTGGGGATGGGATAGAAGCGGCTCGGGAGGGACATCAGGATGATTTCTGGACTGGAAACAACAGATCTTACTTTGAGAGGGTTCTGTATGTCATTACATATAGGACTAGCGACACCTGGGGTCAGGACCCAACAGAAGACTTTTTCAGCAATGCCCGATGGGGGGGCCACCCACTGAACGTCTCATGAGGACATCAACGTGACCCTATATAGTGGGCAGTCCCCACACCCACCCTCCAGTTCTTTCCCACTGTCACCTCATGCAGCTTCCTTTGGTAGACTCACTACAGTGATTGCCAGTTTTTGCTCATTATTTCCCTACAAACTTTTGATTTCTCGAGTTTTCTAATGCTTCTTTGTTGTCTCCGATACCGAAAAAGAAGTGTGAATCCTGTGGCACCTAGATTCCGCATAAGGACAGTCACCAAGGGTGTGTCATCTATCTAGGCCCAGACCATCCCGTGGCCACTTGCCCAGATTGCCAACCGTTTAACCAGGCCACCTGGAAATGGAGGCAGTAGGCTCTGGAGGCCCATCTTTTAAAATCTCGCTTAGCCTCGCTGGAAAAACAAATGGAAAAAATTCAGGATTCCACTTCTCCTTCTTCAGCTTCCCCTTCAAAACACAAGAAGAAGGAAAAACACCTGGAATGGGAACATAAGTCTGAGGGTTCCAGGTCCAAGACTTCTAGGCCTGCTTCCAGCAAGGCCTCTCTCCTGCCGCCTGCAGTGAAGATCATCCAGGCCACATCCGGGGACTCCAAGGGAATCAATCTCTCCACCCTTTTATTGGCATTCACCCTGTTGCAGAGTTCTGTGTCATCTGCAAAAAGACACCCCTTCACCTCCATTTTCACAGCGATACCACTTATGAAGACACTGAAGAGGACAGAACCCAGTACTAAGTCCTGTGGCACCCCACTGATGACTCTGTGGCCCCCTGAGTGGCTTCTGTTTACCACCACTCTCTGTCTCCCATCCTTCAGCCAGTTTGATACCCAGATTACCACCTTCTCCCCAACCCTAGCTTGAAGTTTCTTTATTAGCCTATGTGGCACAGTGTCAAAGGCATTGATGGAGTCCAGAAAGGCCACATCCGCTGACTTCACCTGATCAGCTGATCCTCCTCCTCCCTAGTCACTCAGCTAAAGAAATCTATTAGATCTGTTTGACATGACTCTCCCAACCCCCAGTGAAACCATGCTGCCAGTGGTCATAGCTCATTTCCCTCCATGTAGTCCATTAGCCTCTATATCAGCAGACCCTACATTAATTTCCTCACCACTGATCTTTTGCTGGGGTATTCTGCCACCCACATTGGGCTCTTCCATATGGAGGACCCTCACATCCTCTCTGGCCACTACCACAGGCGCCTCCTCTTGGTATTTCCATTTTGTCAGAGCATCAAAAGAGTTGTGTATTGGCAGAGGAATGAGTTCCTGTCCTGCACCACTCACCCTTTTAGAGCACACCAGCCCACCACAGTCCAGTCAGTCTTCCTCTTTGGCACCCTCTGAGGTACAATAGCAGCAAAGCATCATCATCTCTTACATGGTTCCTATTATTTGCTCAGGCACCCAAAGCTGGCTGGCCATTGCACCTTTGTCCAATACTGAATAAACAGATGGTCCAACAGTGCAATAGAAAGTCTTTTTTTTTTTTTTTTTTTAGTATTGGGTGGACAGATCCAGTCTGAAAATAATGTCCACAGAGTTCATAAGATGATATAGGGGAGCACTTAAAAAATGTGACAGAGACGACTCCATGGCATCAAGCAGTAGGGCACCAGCTTGGTACACTGATGATCTAGGATTGAACCCTCAACCTGGGACTCAGCTTGGGATAACAGGAGTGGTGGCAGGCAGGGAGTATGACAGAGTGTCTGTATGGGCACTGTCCTCCTGAGGTAGGGTGCTGCGGAGCACCACTTAGAGAGCATCACCTGGTGCTATGTGGCAGCCTTACCATCATGGGTGACAACACATCAACTGACTCAGCCTCCAGGGCATTGCCCTGGTGCTCGCCAGTAGGGTGGGACCCAGAAAATGGAAGAAGCACCTATCTTGGCCTGCCAGATGATGATTGCCTAGCACCCCCCCCAGTCAAATATCCCCCTAGTGCACTACTCCTGCCAACCTTGCAGAACCCCCTAGGAATGCTACTCCACTCACCCCCAGGAGAGGGGTCCCTCAGCAGGGATAAACTGAACCCCCCAGGACATTGGAATACTGGATGCCAGGTAGCAGGAAGTGGCAGCAAAGGGTGAGACTGGTGGGAGTGCAAGGGGGGGAGCCCCCAAAAAATCTGATACACATGCCCTCGCACAAGAATCCATATATCGACTATAGCATGGTACATTCCCCCCCCAACACACACACACAAGAGTCCATTAAGTACTTTACAGGACGGCACCCCCTACACACATACCAGTCATCAAATGGTTGGATATCAGTTGGATATAGTGTCAGCGGCTCAGTAGGTAGCACACTCGCCTCTGAGGCCGGGAGATCAGAGGTCTGTGGGTTCAGTTCCCACATCTGGCACTTGGTTAATATCCCAGTACTGACACTGTAATGCAGCATGAGAGGGGTGCTGCATTTCTGAGGTGCCATCTTTCGGATGAGACGTTAAACCGAGGTCCCATCTGCCTGGATTGGTGGTAGTTCAGGTGGATGTTAAAGATCCCATGGCACTTATCGAAAAGAGTAGGGGAATTTCCCCGGTGTCCTGGCCAAATTTCTCTCATTCACTAAAAAAATACCACCAGCAGCTTAATCTGTTTCAAGGTCAGTTGGCATTCATCTGTATTCCCCCCTCCCATGGGTCGTGCCTGAAAATAGGCAGGATTTGTCTAGTGCACTTACCCGGTCAACAAAAGCTAAATAAATAAAATCAACAAAGTGATACAACTTCACCACTCATATACACACAGAGCCAAATTATGACATTATCACATGCACCACTATCTGCCTCCCCTCTTCACCCACTCACAAATTCCTATCAACAAAATGCTGAGGACTCTGATACACACACACACACACACACACACACACACACACACACACACACACACCCTTGAACAGAAACAGCAATTGCCCATAGTACTGCCCACCTTCCAAAATAGCAGTTCAAGTATAATATAAATGCTGTCATGTTTACATCCTACACTACAAACAAACACACACCCACACAAAAAAGGAGCCCTCAATGGCAGGTATTGACAACAACCCCCTCCCATCACAGTCCAAAAAGTATTGGCTATTTAGAAGTCCTTGTAGACTATGTATACCCCCCCCCACACACAAAACCACCTATATCTACACACACACACACACACACACACACAAGACACAACCACCTGTAGCAGCAGCTTTGCGTAGTATGCATTCTATCTCACAGCTAGCAAACTTTCATGAAATAAAAAAATGCTGCAGTATAAAGCTGGCCAGGTGGCACAGAGGGCTGGGGCTATGTGCGCCTTAAATCCCATCATGCCAATGACCCATCTATGGAAGGAAGCTGAGTTGCTGGTGGTGGGTTGAAAGTCCATAAGACAGCTCCTCTCTCTCCTAGAGCAGTGAGGCATGCTGACTCAGCCCTTGGCTTCCCTCAGGTGGAAATCTGTGGGTAGCGCTGAAACCTTGAGCAACATCAAAGGGAGGGGCTGTGGTTCCATAGCAGTTGTGCACATCCTTGTGTGCATGCTTATGTGCCACCACAGCAGGGGACTCTAAGGGAAAAAAAACTGAAAAATAGTCAGCACAGGCTTCATTAATCCCTTCCTGCCTGCATCCCTCCCATGCCACCAACTAAACTACTGCCCCAGTTCTAGAAGTGAGTCACTGGGTGGGGGTACCATCACCTTCTCAGCCCCTACCACAGGGGGGAGGGGCAGAACAATCCATGGGGGACTGTGGGTTTGGTGGGTATGGGTGAGTGCTGGACAGATGAAGAGCGAAGAGGGCTGAGAGCACACAAGCATCAACCTCTAAGGCAAACATTTTATTAAAAAATAAAAGTGTTGTGGTATGTGTTACGTTAACACACATGGGCATACACAGTAATGGGCATGGCTGCACCGTTCCAGTAAACCCAAGCATAGATAATTGTAGAAGAGCTCTTACCTGGTACTAGAAGCCTGATGTAGGTGTCTTGAAGGGAAAACATCCATCAGACCTGTAAAATAAAATATTGGAAAGAGGTCACAAAAGATCCATAGTTCTTAGGGAGTAATAGGAAGGGACAGGTTACATACAGAGTAATACTTATCTGATAGGGAGAGAGTCAACATGCTCTCAGATCTGTTAACAGAAAAAAAAGGTTAGAATGGAGAAAATACAGTGGTGAGAGCAGAGATATGAAATTGGGATAGCAGTAAAAAAAGTAATTTAGATAAAAAGTTACAGTTAAGGCACAGTAGGAAGTTAGAGATACAGAGAAAGAGATAGAAAAAGAAATAAAATGAACAGATAGAACGAGTATAGAAAGTGCTGTGTGGGGGGGAGTGCAGCAAAACTACTTCTCACCCCCTAGATGGCCTAGTGGACAATAATTAAAAGTAGTTGCCCATGTTGGTGAGAGGGGACTCTTTGAAGATAATGGTCATCATTATTAAAATAAGGTGGTCCAGGGGGGCTAGTGTTGTCCCAGGGATGTGAGAGATTTCTACAATACCTGGCTAATGGGCTACTTTCTCTAATGGCCAGTGAGCAATGTGTTTAAAATAATAATCTCTTCCCTGGGTTTAGTGGTGGTGGTGGGGTCCTTGGGCCCCGATACTGTTTTGGCAGGCAGCAGGGATGTATAGTGAGAATGTCTGGTGCTGCTGCTGCAGGTAGCACAACTAACTGGTGCTGCTGCTGCAAGTAGCGCAACTGACCACACTAATAGTGAACAAAGCTGGGGCTGCTGCTGCAGTAGTACCGCTAATAGTGAAGGTGATGGTGGGTGTTCTCTAATCCCAGACCATACAGAGCGCAGGCTGCAGCCTGCTCCATGCAGGTAGGAGATGGGGAACACAACAGAGCTCATCAAGAGGTTAAGGAGGCCAGTGAAGGAGTGCCTCCCTCCACGTACATGAGCCACCGCTGCGGCAACAAATGGCAAATTCCCCGAGGGGCTCGGGAAGAACAGCATCAAGAGGCTGTCATCACATAAGAAGCTACTTGGGAGTGAAAGGCTGAGGTAAATGCGAAGGAGCCCATGGGTGGGGACGACTGTGAGGGAAGTGAGGCTGGTCCAGGGGCGAGTGCTGCCAATTAAATTCGCATTTGCCCAACTGGGCTTCAAGAATGTGAAAGAACAGGGCAGGCGCTCCCAGGGGCGGAATGCCTGGGTCACAGGACAGGATGCTACCATAGGAGGACAGGCCACCTTCGCCTGAGCTGTCAGGTGCCTTTCTACATGAAACATAATTATCAACGCACAGGATGCGGCCAGACAACACTGTATTTGGGCAGAGATTTAGCAGAGACACAAAGAGGGAAAGTAACACACATTTTTGATCACTTTATGACTGGAAGAGGTGGAAAGGTAGCAGAGGTAGCAAAAAAACAGCAAGTCACTGTAAAATGGATTGCATTTTTCCCCTGATCCATTGTGTAGATTGATTTGCCTGAGTAGTGGGGTTGAATTGCAACATGCAATACAGTACAGACTATTTAATACACTGCTTTCCTGTATGTGTATACAAGTGTCTCTTGAAGCTGCCCACTGTCTTTAATGAGACATCTTACTTCCAGCAGTGGCACTCCAAGTTACCACTTACTTTCTGGCCTCCCTCTTAAAACCAGCCACAACTGCCCCCTTCCCCACCCCAACTGTGACCTTTCTTGTTATGGTTGCCACTCTGCTTAAAGAAATCATCCTTATCAGGACTAGAAATTCATTTTAAAAAGTGGTGTTCAACATAGAATACCATTATCAAAGATTAGGTATTCTGTCTTGAAAACTGGTATAGAAACCCAATTTTTGGTATACCAAGCTGTCACTGCTGTAAAGAGCATGTGGTTTTAAGTCAGTTTGCAGTATTGCTGAATAAAAAAAAAACTTAAAAGGATAGGCTTTGAGTCTGTCTGGGAAGAGTGGGGGGGGGAATCACACAGGCAATAATCACTGCACACAATGCTATTACCACACCCCAGCAGTGCTGTGCATGATTGAGACCAAGCTGACAGCATTACTCGGTGCAGGAATATCGCACATGCCTGTGTTCTACTCCTCCCAGCAACCGTTTACCCCAGTCCCCAAATCAGAAACCGAGAGAGACTTTTCAGCCTCAAAAACGATACATTTTTGTTGCCAACATTTAATAACATCAACTCCGATGTCTACGGCAATCAGGTAAAGGAATCTGGAGCAGTGCCACATCATCTGACCAGCTTGGTAAGGCTCCACATTCTGCAGCATGGAGTCACACCATGGAGTTGCACCAGTCAGACCAAATGATGCAGTGTTGCTCCAATCTCCTTTACCTTACAGCCAAAGATGTCTGAATTGCTGTTATTAAATGTTGGTAACAAAATATATAATTTTTGAGGTTGAAAAGCCTCTCGAAGTTTACACACACACAAGAGGTTAGATGCTAAATAAATATAGCATCTAACCCACAACCTCCACTTGCATGCTGTGTGACTGACATGTCGGCTTGAGCTCCTGTACAAAAACCTCTGTGCCAGTTGATCATCCTTCAGATATAGGCCACTGTCCGAGTCCCTGCACCCCCCCCACATACCACCAAAACAAGGTCTCTATTTATGAGCACTGATTTAATATAATGTGATCATTTTTTGTTTCTGTAAGGTGTGAGTTGGGGTGGGCGAGAAGCTAAAAACAAAATTGCTATCCTTTAGCAAAAATATTGTTTATTTACCTAGGGTAGCCCAGCTGATGTGTAACATCTTGTTTCCTGCCCATTTTTGTAGCTGGGAGGACTGACATGTTGGATTCTGGAAAGATTAAATGACTTTGTGATCAAGCCAACACACACTGAGTAAAATTACATTTAAACCAAGTCCCAACATTGGTGGTGTAACAATAAAGCCGCCCATACACACTGCGTTTGCAAAGTCCTTGATCCATTCACCTGACCCTTGCATAATACACACCCAAAACAGAAGAATTAACAGTAGATGCCATGGGCAGCCTACCAATAAATTGTGATGATTTAGGAAACCCTGCCTGGTCCCACAGCTTGGATGGCATCCCCCGAACGATGCCCAGGACCAAGCCCCAGCTGCTCTTCAGTCCTGACTCCTACCTGCCAACAGTGTTTTCTCCTGCTACCAGGCCTTACTACATGGCCTGTGGATTGTTCATCTCTGAGTTGGATTGGACTGATTCCCACCAAGCCACCATCCCCTCCCCAATCATGGAGGTAACACACCAGGAGGAGGATACAGTAGAGGGTGAGGCCTGGGGCATTCTTCATACTACATTTCAAATTCATTACATTGGCTTTCATGGAGTCCAGTAGGGCTGGGCCTCGGCCTGCATGAATGGCATTTTTTATTCCATTTCAGATTTTTACCCCTCCTGGGCCTGGCCGTCCCATCCCATAGCACCCCAGCTAGCACCATTTTTGTTTCGTTATCATTCTGGCTGGCCTGTGCGGTCCCACCATAGCACCACCATGACCAGACATCATCAGAACTGGAAAAGCCTTTAAGGAAGCAAGGTTATCAGAGAAATGATACACATTTCAAAATAAATGTATTTACTTTACCTACAATCAGGGCAGGCATGCATGCACAGACAGCACACCCCAGTCCTCGACAAAATATGGAATTTTTATAAGAGTGCCAGCTCAGTGTGCTGTCAGAGTTGGACACAGTCACCCACACCCACCTGCATACTCACTGATGAAAAATAATTTTATATTTGCCAACATTGATGAATGGTCACAGTCGACTGTTGCAGCCCACGGCCCCACCAATAATAACTAGCACCAACGACCACAGAAGGAAACCGCAGCCAACACACATCCTCTGACTCGAGGAGCAGTGCAGTGAGCACAAACACTCGACCTCCTCTCTCTGTCTTCACTCGAGAAATGGTGCTTGGTGCCAGTCGAAATAACACCTTCTTGCCCTCTTCACAGCCAGAGAAGAGCACATCCAGATCTGGGCATGGGACAGTGAGCAGCGCATACAGATAGCACCCCTTCCGTCCCGTTGATGTTATTGGCTGCATTGTGGCTAGGGCTGGGAATAGAAGCAAGCAAATAGCATGGGTCCTTTGATCTATTTTTGGACTCCCAGCCCTGACTTCCGTGACAGTCCACCAAAGAAAAAAACGAACTTGAATCTGACAACTGGTGTTACAGAACACAGCAAAAAAAAAAAAAACATGGCGGCACACAGGCCACATGCTGACAAAGGCCAGGATGCAATTACAATCCCAGGCACCCCTGGCCAGTCCACCACTGGGTGCTCCCTAAAGAGAGCAACAACAGAACCCGTACGCACACCCACTAAGCTCAGCCTGCTATCTGTTGATCTTCCAACAGGTGCCGTCACAGTGCAACCAACCACAGAGGCCTTCACAGCACCCCCGCCAGCAAATTAAGCAATAATGCATGACGGGGGGGGGGATGTCATTGTGAGATTTACACACGCCTAGGGTGTTGTGCGGCATGAGGCCACAGGCTGAGTGCCATTAACCACCCAAGGCGTGTATAAATCTCACAACAAAACACCCCCTGGAGTGCATTATTGCTACTATAAAATGAATCAAGAGAAAATGCAGTATTTCTTGCTAATAAACCAATATATTTTTTTTTACTGTTTTAAGGGGTTTAGTGTTTTGTTCATCCATCTATGAAAAAAATAGTCCCAGTACCATAGAAACAAATCATTGATTCCTGCTCCCATAGGACTCCCTCAAGTGTATTCTATTCAAATAGCATATTAAGAATTTCTGCTTTATGTCAGAGTTTACAGCATATTTTTTGTGTGAGCAGCACCTTTTTCATGAGGGACATAGCAATTGTGAGAGGTAAAATGAGAAACAGTCCTCGTAATCAGGGGACAATTAATGCTTGTGAAAGGTGCTGTCAAGATGGAGCTGTGAGGTATGAGCAACTGGTGAAGGTGCAAACAGGTTTTTTACCTATGGAAGTTGTTTTGGGAGGCTGATTGTGAGCAAATGGGAGTGAGCTAGTTAAAATCAAGATGATGGTCAAAATGTTTATCTGGAGTGTGGCAGCCAACAGGATTTCTATATACTCTTTCCCTCCAGCATTGTTGTATTAGCATTTAAGCAACATGAGCACATTGGCTTAGCTCCAAAATGCCTTAAAATCACACTCTTTAGGAAGGCAACCAGTGCCTGTGGTGCTGTGAGCAGATCCTCTACCTACATAATCAAAAGTTACTTTTCTATTAGTTCATCATTACCTAACTATTGTTCCTACCTCCCAAA
Organism: Neoceratodus forsteri; assembly: GCA_016271365.2. NCBI lineage: Eukaryota > Metazoa > Chordata > Ceratodontiformes > Ceratodontidae > Neoceratodus > Neoceratodus forsteri. Next base: position 1,067,432,127 of record CM028132.1, on the reverse strand, counting down.
CCCCCAATCAGCCTGTTTCTCGTTCTCTGCAGCCCCATCCTCAACAAACTGTACCTTCTTTCTCCTTCTCTCCCTTCCTCCTTCTCATAACAAATTCGGTAATTACATTACCTGCAGTATTCAAAATTTACCAGGCTGAAGTGCAGTATTCCCTATAAACTCCTAGGCGGGTCTGTATGTACTGGTCTGGTGCTCATCACTAACTGTGCAGTTTCTTCTGCCATTTGTGCATTAGGTATTTCTGCTTTTGTGCTGCACCATCCCTTGTGGAGACTGAAAGACAGTCATTGCTGGGCTCCATGGCATCCGCCAAGGTCACTTCTCGATCGGGGCTAACGATGGCAAAAGTTAGTCTAGGGAGTAAGTCATCAGTTTAAATCAGGTACTCTGCATATAACAGACTTTGTTTTGGTCACTAATCTACTTGTCTGGCTGATACCAGGAAACATTTGTTTTTTGTTTTTAATTAAAAATTGCCTCTCCAGTCGGTTGCGCTGCTCTCATAGCATGCAGTTTACTGGACGAGCTGGGGGAGGGCTGTCAGGGCAGGGGGACATTTCACTCACGCTGCAGTGAGGGAGGGGACTTTGCAGCACAAAAGCAGAAATACCTAATGCACAAATAGCAGAAGAAACTGCACAGTTAGTGACGAGCACCAGACCAGTACATAGAGACCCGCCTAGGAGTTTATAGGGAATACTGCACTTCAGCCCAGTCTTTCTCATGCCTGGCTACCAGGCCAGTGGTTGGGGGGCACACATTTGCCCTATTTGGCATGCAGGCAGATCATAGCAAAAAGCAGGAAAGGGAAAAATAAATCATGCCACGAAATATACCATTTGCCGCAACAAACAGGGGCCACCCTGGCATCGCAGCCTCAGCTTCTCATCTATTTGCAAAGTTACTATTCAGAAGGGAGTGAGAGGCTGACACTGCAGTGATAAGGTGCTCCCTGATTGCTGTGGCAAAATCATTTCAAGGTGGTGGCAGGCTTGGAAACTAGTGTCACCAACAGCCTGTACTTGCATTGGTGACACACAGCCAAGCCCACAAAAGCAGTGGTGGCATTGGTGTAACAGTGCCGCACCTCCACAACCCGTTTCTCTCCTAAGCTGCCACAACATTTTTCTTGCGCATGCGCAAGCAAACATACAAATGTAATGGGTTCTTGTACATAGTTTGTGTTAAACTTCAGACACAGGAGCAGATAGAACAATTGGTTTTACCACAAAAGTGTAGAACTGAGTTGTTACAGATAGCACATGGCAATCCTATGGCTGGTCACTTGGGGAGGGATCATACCCTTGTGAGATTGTTGCACAGATTTAATGGCCTGGAATTTATAAAGATGTTGCTACCTATTGAAGTTCTTATGCTGAATTTCAGAAAGTTGCCCCCAGTGACTAAAATATACAATGTGCCTCTACTAGAGGTGGGCAAAAATTGTGAATTCTGCTTTTGTGGAACTTTTATGAAATTTCAGAAATTTCACAAAATTTTGTGAATTTCCACCATTAGTGAGATCAGAATCTTCTGAATGTGTTTGATGGATTTTTGCCCTGTTCCGTGGAAATTTTTGGCTGAATTGTGGAATAATACACATAAACTGAGGAATAATAGTTTGGAGGAATTGTATTACGCAGTTTAATGGATTATTCTACAGTACATGTAATTATTCTGCAGTTTAGTGATCAGTTCTGCAGACTTTTTTTCACACAGTTTAATACATTAACTCACAATTCACATATTCATTCTGCACTTCAGTGACTCACAGAACTGCGGAATAAATGTATGAATTGTGAATTATTGTATTAAACTGGGGAAAAACAAATCTTCAGAAATGACCACTGACAGTGATCATTCTGCAATTTTTTTTTTCTTCAGTTTAATGCAGTAAATCACAACTTATGCATTTATTTCACTGTTCTAAGTTGGAATTTCCACAAAAGTTGCTAAGATGATTTCTGAACTTTCGCAAAAGTGAAAATTCGACTTTCACGGAAATTCCACTGGTGGAATTTTTTTAACACACTTCTAGCCCCTGCCCTTTATAGATTTGCCTTTTAACAGAATTGCAATGGATGTGGTTGACCCCTTATAAAAAAGTAAAAAGGGTAATCAATTCATTTTGGTAGTATGTGACTATGCTACTAGATACCCAGAGGCAGATCCAGTGTGTAGTGCACAACCCCAAAAGTGGCAGCAGAGCTTTCCAAAATTTTTAGCAAGGTGGCATACTTAAAGAGATTATTACTGATCAGGGTAGTAATGTTGGTGCTGCATTACTGAAGGAGCTGTACTGATTACTAGGTATCACTGCCAAAAGAACCTCCCTTTATCACCCCAGACAAACAATCTTCAACATTTTAACCAAATGTTAAAATGCATGTTAAAAAGGTTTGTAAAAGGGGGAGGGAAAGATTGGGACCAATACTTACCATACCTGCTTTTTGCTTATAGAGACATGCCACAAGCCTCAACAGTTTTTTCTCCATTTGAAATGCTATATGATAGACAATCTAGAAGGCATCTAGATGTAATAAAATAAACATGGGAAGATAACCCCATTCAGAAAAAGTCCATTACATCTTATATGTGTGTTCTGAAAAATAAGCTGGCAAAATATGTTGAAATTGCACACAGTAATCAGATAGAGGCCCAAAACCTGCAGAAGGTATATAATAATAATAATAATAATATTAATAATACTAACTTTATTTATAAAGTGCCCTTCTTCAATCAAGGCACTGTACAACTTTAAAAACAGATAAAATCCAATAAATAAAAAGCATAAAATTCACATACAATGGACATTAAATAGCAGTACAAATACAATTAGTCATCATAGGCAAAATGCCATAGATGGGTCTTCAATGCCCTCTTAAAGCTCTCCACAGTCATGCACTCACTTGTCTGATGAGGTAGAGAAATCCACAAGGACTGGGCCACATACATAAAAGCAGGGGCCCTTGATGTTTTAAACTGTACCCTGGGAATCTCTAACAACCCCTCATCAACTGAGTGGAGAGGTCATCCGGGGCAGTAAGGCACCAGGAGCTCTTGCAGATAGCCCATATGCCAATGGGGTAAAAGAAAATGTTTTTGGTTTCTATATGTACTTTTTGTTCCTCCTTGGAGCGGGCAGGTGGCTCCTGCCCCTCTCTTGGAGGGGACTTATCTCTCTAGCTAGGCATCTCCAGCACCCATCACAGCCGGTCATCCCCCATGTGTTATCCCCATGACAGGGCCAGTGGCGAGGGGTGCTGGCCTCCCCCCACCACCAGAAGCCAACATCTAGATTGCCAGGACTTAGCATGGGCTCAGCAGGTCATCATGGAGCCTTCCAGCTACATCTTTTCCCTCTGGTTTTTCTCCCCATACCCACGCATGTGCAATGGGCAGGGTGACTGTCTTCACCTCCATGGAGGAAGTCTTACACCCTGTGCGTGGGTCCACCCCTCTTCTAAGCATTGCGCTTGTGATGGCCCCCAGCTTCTGCTGAGTGACAGTCTACAGCACATGCTATGTCCCCCCACCCTCGAGGAAGGATTGCTGTGGTGGACTCTCAATCCTTCCTCACCCTGGCTGAGCCAGAGTGACCTGAGTCTGTTCCCGAACCTGGGTCACCAGTGTGGCATGAGGTGTGGCATCCAGTGCCTCAACTCTCAGTGCCACCAGGCCAAAAGAAAAGGTTTTTGAGCCTGGTGAAAAGGTCTTACTACTGTTACCTACTACAAAAAAGAAACTGTTAATGAAGTGGCAAGGGTCTTATAAGGAGCTTAGGCGTAATGGCATAGTTAACTATGAGACTGAGACCCCTGATAGGAAAACCAAGATATACTATTCTAACCTCCTGAAGAAATTAGCTGAAAAGACACCAATGGCTGCTTTGTTAGTTTTACCAGAAACATCTACAGAAGATATTGATATAGCTTATGACAGACTGGAACAAACTGTAACTGCTGATGCTGTAAAAGTGAATGTTTCCTTAACCTCCGAACAAACCACAGAAATGTCAACTTGGTAAAGACATTGATCAGTACTTTTAGTTCAGTTAGTTAGATTTTATTGACTGGGAAAGGAGGACTAGACAATTCTGCCTATTTTCAGCCTCGTCCTGGGGAAGGGGGATACAGATAGATGCTAACTGACATTGAACCAGAGTGTCAGTGGCTCAGCAGGTAGCACACTCACTTCTGAGGCTGGGAGATCAGAAGGTTGTGGGTTATAGCCCCACACCAGGCACTTGGGTTAATATCCCAGTGCTGATACTGCATTGCAGCATGAGGAGGGTGCTGCATTCCTGTGGTGCCACCTTTCAGATGAAATGTTAAACCAAGGCCCCATCTGCCTGTTCTGGTGGTTGTTCAGGTGGATTTTAAAGATCCCATGGCACTTCTCGAAAAGAGTAGGGGAAATTTTTGTTGACAGGAAAACTTAAATATAACAGAAAAAAAGAATCAATACAATAAATCATATTACAGGAAAATCAGAGGCAGTGATCCAAGGTATACATTTCCGTGAGTCCAACAGTGTCCTATCAGGAATAGTCTGCAATTTTGAAAAATAAATAGATTTCAAATCAGTTTCAGCTCTTTGTATTACAATCTGATGAGATAAATCTAATTGTTGGGAAATAAAGAGACATTGAGCAGTCCAAATACGCCATTTCAAAACTGTGAAAATAACATTCAAAGTATCAATATTCCATTTCCTCCAGACATGTGAAAAAACACCATACATTAAAGTGTCATAAGAAACTGATGCAAATAAAGGCTCCTGCCATCTAGTGGCTAGAGAAAGCCAAAAACCTTTTATGTAAGTACAATAAAAAAATAAATGATTTATTGTTTCTTCTTCTTGTATACAAGACAATCTAGAGCATAATCTTTCAGTCAACTATTTATGTTTTTGGTTTGCCTTCACATTAATCCATCCATGACAGCTTAGCCAATGTCGATCCCACATCCTCTGAAGGATCCATGTATTATGCAAAAGTGCTAGAAGTTTATTCAAACATAAATCCGGACATTTAGGAAAAACTACAAAGCCAGTACAAACCTGAACAATTAAGTGCTTATATAAAGCTTTCCTATTTAGGGTTATTATCATGTGGCTTACAACATGCCACTGCTTAAGGCGTAAGAAAGTGTCTCTAATATAACTCGGTATAGAAGGGATATGTCTAAGTGTCTTAAGATCATTTGTTTCCCAAAGTCTGAACCATGGACTACATGACTCAAAAAACCAAGATTCCCATTCTTTGTCACAATTTATCAAAATAGGTTTATGTTAGCCATAAAAAAATTCTATTATAAAAAAAACGGTTGGACCATATTAAGACCACCCTCCAGAAGAGGTAAATAAGTCAAGTGATGCTTAATAGGATTAAGGTGACTGCCCCATAATGCTTGAAAAAAGATACTAAACAGTCTGGTCTCAAAGCTCCACGGAGGGGGAAAAATATAGACTAAAAAGAGAGAAACAGGAAGCAAATGAGTTCAAATCATGTAAACCCTCTTCTTTTTTCCCAATTTCCATTTGTTCCAAAGGGTGACTTTGGCTTGTGCAACATCTAGTTTAGGACCCCAATTTAAAATATTCAAAGGCCCATCCCCAAATAAAATTCTCTAAATTTTAATAGGGTCAGAACTAATCCTAATGTCAGTGACCAAAGAGTTTCTGAAACCATCAGATCCCAGCTGTTGACCCACACACTTATCCAGGTTTAGTGCTGCCCGTGAAACAGACCCAAACGTTATACATTGATATACAGCTTCATGTATGGAAGAAATATCTGACACAACCAAACTCATATCATCTGCATAGGCCATAACAATGTGGGGAGTGGAATATAATGATGTAGAAAGTGGAACAATAGACTGAGATGTATTAATAGAATGAAGCATAGGATCTAAAAAAAAATATATACAAGATAGGGCTAAGCAGACATTCCTGTCTAACTCCTCTTTTATTGGTATCATAGGACATCTCTAGCCATTTACCACAGGAACTATTGTGGCAGTCCAATACAATAATTTAAGCCATGAAATAGTTCTGTCAGGGACTTTATAATGATGTAAAGTATGCCATAAGAAATCATGATTGACCGAGTCAATGGCCTGTTTTTGGTCCAAGGAAATCAGGTAACCTTCTAACATATCATGATTCCCTCATTCAGCTATTTCCCACAACAGAATCACATAGTCAGAAATACTCCTCCCCCGGAATATTGCTAGACTGGGCCTCAGAAACCACAAGTGGAACAATTTTCAGTAAACGGAGAGAAATGATTTTAGCCAAGATCTTAAAATCAGTATTTAAAAGACTAAGAGGCCTCCAATTTTGTAACAATCTCTTGTCTCCTTTCTTATATATATATATAAAAGAGACTGCCCATATTCATATCCAATGGTAGAGCATCTGCCCGTAAAACAAAATTATATACAGCAGCCGATTCACTACTCAGTTCAACATATAACACTTAATGAAGTTAATTTGGGAGATCATCAAATCCCGGTTTCACCCCTAAACGTAAAGCACAAACTACCTCTTCCACTTTCTGAGCCTGAATATCTCTAGCAACCAAATCAGTTAATGATTGTGGAATATCAGGGATCACAATGTGGGAAAGATAGGCAGAGATTCCATCCACCTGTGAGGCAATGGGACCAAACAATTGCGTGGTATAATCAGCTATATAATGCTGAAGTCCCAAATGATTTGTAATTTCAGTCATATCATTATAAAGAAGGACCTCAAAAAATTTACTATCAATATGTTTAGAGCAGCTGTCAAAAGGACAAACTACATCATAGGGGCCTGTAGCACCAAAGTGTTGCTGTTGTTGTAATAAGGTAAATTTGTTGGAATGGTATGCCTTAAGTTCTTTTTTAAGTTTACTAATTTGAGTGGAAAAATCATGACCTGTGGTATATGATAAGGTGAGAATTTTCTGTAACTGCTGTCGTGTCCTATCGTAGTCAAAATAAAGAACATTATGATTTTGTTTACTAAATTGCTTTAACAAACGCTGTAAGTCTGATTTGGTATCAGACCACCAACACCATGAGTCACCATAGATAATGAAAACAGATTTCCTGGCCTGAAAAAACAATTTAAGCTGCATTAATAATCATAAGTCACTCAATAGTTTAGCATTTAATTTCCAGGTGCCTGGACCAAAAATTTGAGTATGGGTAGTGCCAAGGGTAATGGTTAAAAGGTTATTGTCAGAAAATTCCACAACCTGTACAGTAGCAGCAGAAAGCTGCAGGTATGGAGAAACAAAAAAATATCAATGCGCATAGCCAATGGACCCTTATGAAAAGTCAGGGTATGTGTATGATTTAGAATGAGGTATGCATCCTGAAGCTTTGCAGAATGTTACATGCATTTTAAAAAAATGGTATCACAAAATAATTTAGTAGTCTTGGAGGTGTGTGATTTGTCTTTGGTGGATAAACCACAATTAAAGTCTCCTCCAAAGATAACATACATGGAAGTATAGAGATAAGGTTGGACAAGCTTCAGCAAATCTATTCTAAGGGACTCAGATTGTGGCGCATAAATGTTAATAATCCTGTAGTGTATATTAAAAAGTTTAGCATCCAGAAGTAACAATCTACTGGGACATAAATCAAGCACTTTAATAACTAATACATCAGGCAAACTAAACAGTATTCCTATGCCCGAACAAGTCTCCTGTCCAAAGGACCAGTAGGAAGGGCCAGGAAACCAGGCCTTTTGTGCTCAATAAATCTCAGGAAGGGAGTGAAATCTTACATCCTGTAGGAGGATTACCCCAACCATAAGACATGACAAAAAGGAAAAAACTGAATCCCTCTTAGGCTGCCTTTTAATACTGTTGACATTAACAGTATGGATAGAAAAGGATGACACCATGATGATGAGCAAAGTATAAACCAATCACAAGGCATTATACCTTCACCTAGGTTTGCCTCTCCTAGAAACACTCTCTTTATGTTTAACTTTAGCACTGGCCTTTCTCTTTTGAGACCCCACATTATCAACAGTGACTTCCGTATCAGTAGTTAATTCAGGATGAGAAGAAAGCACAGATAAGGAGTCAGAATCTGTGTTTTTCGAGGGGTTACGTAATAGCTCAAATTTATCGGCCAAAGGGATCTCATCTATTTTCAAAAGGCAACCTCAATTTTTTGGAACCCCTTGTAACCCTGGTCTGTGAGACAAAAGTTTCTGGGGGGGGGATCCATAGTTCCTATAGATACAGTATGGGAAGGAGCAGTGGATAAGGGAACTATGCCAGAACAACCAGGTAAAGCAGGAGGGGAAGGAGGGGAGTCAGGTGCAGGGACAACTGGATTAGGGTGCAAGGCAGTAGGAGTCACTATCTTAACACTAGGGGGAGCAACATTGCTGGGCAAGTGCTTAGAAGGGGCATCAGAAAAAGGTCGTTTACTCAGGGAAGTAGATGGTTGACCATTAATTTTAGAATGTTGTGCAACAGTAATAAGCAGCCGCTGTTCTTCCCCATCAGCTAGAGTAGGGGAGTTGTGAGAAGCCCAAGTACACTGCTGAAAGGTGTGACCAGATTCATTACAAAGGACACACCAAGGTTCTTCAATACACTGAGAACCAGCGTGGCCAAGGTCACCACAAACAGAACATTTTACCACATTACAAATGCTACTAAGATGACTAATAGATCCACATTTGTAACATGCTTTCAGCTGGCCAGGATAAAAAAGAACTCCCCTATCCCTACCCAGCATAAAACTATTGGGTAAATACTGCACCCCAGCATCAGTAGTTGTAAGAATTACCTTCACTTTCCAACCCCCCCCCCATCCACAGGTTTTCAGTGTCAAAGATAGCTTCTGGGTCTGTAAGAACAGTACAACGCTGTTTTAACCAGACAGTGATATCATTCAAACTCACACCCTCATTGCAAAACAAAATAGTAGTATTTTTTGGGGCAGGTTTAGTTAAAGGAACAGCACAAAAAGGGGCCCATAAGGGTGAAGACTTTAGCACATGAAATTTAGACCAAAATCTTACTAAGCCATTTAAAGATTTGAAGCTAACATCAAAATGAGATTCATTAGAAACATGAATTAAAGCATGAATCTCATATGCAACAAATTTCATTGAATCTTTAAGCAGAGTACGCCCTACAAAATCTCGATCAGGCATTTCAGGCATACCGCCTAACTATTGCAGCCTAACAGCATTATGTCTCTTAGCTTGCTGTGTTGGAACAGAAAAACAAGATGCATAAGTTTTAGAGGCAGCAGGAGTCGAAGAAACAGTTTGTTTAGCGGGCGGCAGATGCGACCCAGGGTGCTGGGACTGTAAGTGCTGTTGAGATTGTACAGGTTCAGAGGAGAATTCCATGGGAGGTATAGTGACCGTTAAATTCAAAACCTGGTTTTGTATGAGATGTAAGTTGGGAGTCAGAGAGAGTTCCAGGGGTTGAGAAGAAACAGGAGTTGGAGTAACAAAAGCAGCATCAACATCCTCCACAGAGATTCTGATAGGAGAAGGTCCAGAGCACCAGGTTCCAACCACAGGATCTTTCTCCCATCCTGCCGCACTGAGGACAGAGTCTACAGACCACTCCTTGCTCGGTTCTCTATTGGCAGGTAAAGGGTTTTGTCTTAGGCTGGTCTGTTCAGCAGCCGAAAATGCCATTTCTGGCGAGCCCAACACCCGAGAAACCGTCATTAGGTACAAACAGAGGAAAGTCAGGACAAGACTCACTAGAAGAAGAATGAGGACATGTCAGTTCACTCGCTGAGGCGTCAGTCGGCAGAGAAACCACATTCCTTGTTGATGAGTCAGCAGGAGAAACTTTAGGCAGCACAGCAGTAGAATGTTTGAGTCAGAAGCTATGTTTTTTTTTGCCAAATAGCATTTCTTTTCCATCGCTAGTAAAGCGTCAACATCACTTGAAGCAGTAGGTGCAGAAGCAGGAGGCAGTGTAACAGCAACCTCAGAAGGTAATAAATCCGTAGTGACAGTTTGGGGAAGAGGCATAGAATTACCTTGTACTTCTTGACCCACAGGAATAACAGAGGATATGTTCAAATCTTGCGACAAAGGTAGCTGAGTGTCTGTATTATCTGAAAACTCCTTAGCTGGTGTGGTCTCTCGCAGCCCAGAGACAGGGGAGGAGACCAGCTTCCCTGTCTCCAATACCTCCATATCCTCCATAGCACCTCCAGAGACGGCCATCTTGGTGAAATGCCAGGATGTAAGGGGACCACCACAGGAGAAATGGGGAATTTCCCCGGTGCACTGCCCAAATTTCCCCCCATTCACTAAAATATCTCCACCAGCTTAATCTGGTTCAAAGTCAGTTGCCATTCATCTGTATCCCCTTCCCCTGGGTCATGCCTAAAAATAGGCAGAATTTGTCTAGTGCACTTACACTGATCAACAAAAGCTAAATAAATAAAAAAAAAAAGCTGTTTGTGATATTTTTACCATAGTGCAAGGCCGAGCAAAAGGCGTTGAGCACATAATAGTGAAAGAGAATGCTTGCCCTATCAGACAAAAGACATTAAGATTACCAGATTACCACAGCATTTAAGAGTAGACATGGTCAAGGAATTATGGAAAATTAAACAGTTGGGTATCAAGGAAGTGCTTTGTCATCACCAATGGTGGTTGTAAATAAAAAAGAAGGGGGTGTAAGAATCTGCCTTGATTTTTGGAAACTTAATTAAGTGTTCAACTTGTAAATTATATTATGGCAAGGATGGATGATTTGGTGGACATATTGGGAAGTGGCAAGACATCAGTACCCTCGATCTCACCAAAGGTTACTGGCAAATTTCCCTAGTGAAAGAATCCAGAGACAAAAACTGCAGTTGCCACTCTTGTTGGATTCTATCAGTTCACCACCATGCAGTTTGGTTTACATGGTACACCAGTTACATTGCAGTGGTACATGGATGTTTATTTAGTTACTCACACTGGTTATTGTCCTGCTTACCTGGATGATGTTGTCCTGTACTGTCCAGACTGGAAAAGCCACCTAGAACACTGCAGTTATCCATCCAGTTTATCAAAAAGGCAGGTCTGACAATTAATCCTACCAAATGTGCACTGGGCATGCAGGAAACCATATATTTGGGATATGTTTTGGGAAATGGAGAAGTAAAGTCAGAGATTTCTAAGCTAGAAGCTGTAGCTAACAGTCCTGTCACATTCACATATGTGTGACTGTCCAGTACAGTATGCCCTGCACAGTGTGGACCAATGGGCTTATAGTTCATACTGTAAGCTATCATTCGTGCGGCAGCCGGGAGGTATGTGAGCAGCTGCCAGCTGCCGCTGATGATGGGGGGAGGTGGTGGGCAGGGGTCCTGTGTGGTTGTGGGTGCCACTGGACCACTAGGGATTATGTTTATTTATTATAACCCACAATCACAACTATGGGAAAGGATGGGGGTACCACTAAAATGTCAGGGAACATATGGGTGCTTGTGGACATTGTTCTGGGTGGGTGGGTGGCCACCCACAGCTGGAGGTTGCTGAGTTGTGCCCTGCAATACAGCAACCCACCTGTGGGTGGCCAGCATTTGAGACTGTTTTTCTGGTTCAACTTTGTGCCCTGGTATGCAGCACATCTAGGGGTCATGCCAGCAGATGCGCTTCACATCCCAGGCTGAATATCAGGATGTGCCCGCATATGCATGAGCACACCCCTTTCAATTGCACTGCATATATTACCATTGCACCCCGACACATCGGGACTTGTGCTGCACAAGTCCCCCTTTTGAATATCACCCTGGGCGCATTACTGGGGTTGCACCAGCGCATCTTGCTTGCACCAGGGCCAACCCCTTTGAACATCTGGGTCCAGGCGTATATATGATAGTGTCATCTGCATACAGATGGAAGTTAACAGATGGATCAGAAAAAGTTATACCATTTATATGAATATTAAAGAGGAGTAGTCCCAGGATGGAACCCTGGGTGACCCCCCGAGACAACAGGCAATGGACCTGATAGTAAGTTACCCATATAGACCACCTGTGTTCTACCAGCCAGGCATGAGGTTAACCATTTCTATCATATAACAGAATATACCCATTTGAGAGCAATGTTCTGGACAACATGGAGACAACCTCTGTGAAATGCAAGTAGGTGAGGAGAACTGGAGAAAACACATGGGGCTCAATTTTTAGCACCTTTTAAATTTTGTGCAGCTGTGGCATGGGATTATGTTTCTGATGGGCTGAAAATCTAGCCCATGATTTATTATGTGAGGGGAGAGATTGGTGATCGACACTGTATTCAAAAACACTCTACAATACAGGACATTGATGAGGCAGAAAGAAAGAAATTGATTTGTTGCCCTATATAACAGCATTCTCAGAAGATCAGTCTTGTTGGCACGTGCCAAGTCTTGTTCTGTTTTATTTGTTTATATAAAGTACATTTTGGGAGCTTCAACAGAGAAAAAAAAGTATACATTTTACACATGCATGCTACTGATGTGTTAATAACTATTCCTGTGCTATTTTCTGAGGGATACACTTTTGTAGATAAATTCTTTTCTAATGTTATTGAACTCTGATGTTCCATGCATTTATATAGAAAAAAAAGTGGACAGACCTGGTACAAAGTAAACTGTTAAAATCAAGACCTGTGGCAATGGATTCTTAATTATTACATATAAATTAGATTTTAAATAATTGCATCATCAGCCATGAACTCTAGAGTTGTTGAATACAGTTCACCATCTGCTCGAGTAATTATGATAAATGAGATGACTACACTGCTTTAATCAATAAACCAAGTCCATCTGCCAACTGATTCTTTCAAGACCCAAGTGAATTCTGTCTTGAAGAACTGAACTATCTATAGTATAAACTGCATAATGATGGATTAATTTTAATAACAATATTCAAGTTGTTAATGGTCATTTTAATAAAGTTAAATTAATTTCACTTTATATTACTCTGCCTTCTATACAGTATGTATTACAAAATGTTTCCTAGGTTCAACAATAGGTAGAGCCAGAGTGGATGAAGACAACTGGGAATTATGTTGCAAGCAGGGATGGAGAGACAAAAGGAAGAAAATGATATCAGACCAGGAGAATAGTTGAATGCCAGAGTAAACAGGGTTGCTTTCACTTCATTAAAATTTGATATGAGTTTGTGAGTCAACAGAATGCAGTATTCATGTGGCTCAGGTGGTAGGAGCAGCATTTTAGAAAGCTCTGCAACAAGGTAAGCAAATGAGATGGAGAAATTTAGCAAAGGTAAGAAATGGAGATGCAGTGCACCTAGGTATAGGTGTTAGGTATATTGGGTGATGTGTGAGTAGAGATACTGTATAGTAGGTCAGTGGTTCTCCCTAGTCCTCTTGGCCCCAAAGGGCCTTAAACTGTGTCCACCAAAATCTACTGGCGGCCTTACTTCTTTGTTTTTCTCTAATTCCTCTGTTATACCCCAAACCCTCTAACACATTTTTTTCACTCAGTATACAATAAATCAAGTCCCTATGTTACTTAAACTGTATCTCCTGTGTTTTTTAAAGGTATACTGGAGCTCTGAAGATCTCTATGGCCATAAAACATGCTAGCAGCCAAATGTAGTTACGGTTGCCTTATTTGAGAAAAACTAATGTGGTCACGGTTGCCTCATTTGAGAAAACTGCAAAAAGTATCAATGGCAATGTACTTGGCTTCAAACATAAAGACAGCAATACATGGATCTATGACTGGTCATCGACAAAACTCTTGTTGAATGATCAGACAGTGAAACCTGCATGTCAACCATATTTTGCAGTCGGCATGCAGTTCCACTTATGGGGACATGTTTTCTTAGGGGTGGCTTCACCCACCGAACTCCACACACAGGAGGCTGTGCCCCCCTGCACCCCCCACTATAGATTCCCAACTTTGAGTCAGAGCTGATTGTAGGGGAGGGGTGCAAGACTCCAGAAAGCAGTGCTGGGTTCTGGTGCTGACACTATAGCAACATGGCACAATAGTTGCTGTAGTGTCAGTTGCTATCGAAGTTTCATGGTCGGGGTAGCATACTGGAATGCATGACTGTATTTCATTGAGGGTTAAGAGGCCACTGGAGATTATGACGTGTTCATGTGTTTAAAAATTAATCACTTGAACAAGCACTCCAGTGAAGACACAGGATCTAGGTTGCAGTCTTGGAATCATTTATTCAGAATGTCCTGTACTCATAAGTAGAACTGAGTTCAAAACAAGAAAATAAGCAACAGTTCACTGGAAGTTAGAGTAGAGAAACTGTAGGATTTTGTAAAGCTATACTCCCCTTCCCCACCCAATGAAGGCCAAGTGTTCAGTGAAGCTCTGGGGTTTCTATAGCTGTGCTGCTGCTTCTTTTCTTGTGGATTCAATTCTGCTTGTGAGTACTGGACATTCTGAATACATGTTTCGGAATCTGAAACCTAGACCCCATCTTCTCTGTTTGTACTGTTCTTGTGATTTATTTTGACTAACATTTTCTATGGATTTTATCCTGCTGTCCTGATCAAGCCTGCTCTTGCATCTGTGTTCAGGTTTTAGCCATTGGAAGACAAGGTGGGCATTTGAGTTTTTGAACTTGCTGGAGTTTATGCAATTTATAGACAGGGATATAACTACGTATGGATTTGCAGCAGATGGAGTGTGATGCTATTAATTTATTTTAAATTTGTTAACCAAGTAAGGACACTGGGCAACAAGACCTTTTTCAGGACCAACCTGGAACACATCACATCAACAACACAAACATACACAAAAATACCTATAGATAATTTAGATATTACAATCACATACATTCAATGATTTCAAACAAGGGTTTGAAATAAATGCATCAGAGTTTATTGAAGTGATCAAGAGAATGTTGAACCCAAGCAGTGTTCCAGAAATAACAGTCGGTATTTTTGCAAGTATCTGGGCATAAAAGAACAGTTGATTGTCATAGATAACACTGACATTTCAGATGGTTTTGATCAGGATCCTGTCACAGCCATGGATAATGGAGTAAAAAGGGCATTATGTGAGAATGCTTATTTTTTCCAAGAAGTTGGACCTTGGGCCAATAAAAGCAAAAATAGCTGATGGAGAATCATGACTGAAAGAAGTTCAGGCACAAATACAAAAAAGTGCCTTTCCAAAAACAAAGTATCCAACAATCTATATAGAAATAAGTATAGACTCTATGCATAGTTTATTTGCATTGTCCAAACACAAATACTGTAATATTAATGCATAACAATAATGCTTACTGGCTGGCAGTATAGCCTAGAGGTTAGAGGAACGAGGTGTGAATGAGCTTGATACATCCAGCAGATCAGACCTGAGTTTGATTCTCACAGCCTCCACTTGCATACTGTGTGACTCTGAGCAGGTCAGTTAACCGCCCAGTGCTTCCAGGTCACCCCTGAAAACAGGCACTTGTGCCTAGTGGGCCTTACCTGGTTACCAATGACTAAAATAAAAATAAAAATTATATATATATTCTCTTTAGTTTGTTTATGCTTTGCTACTGTAATTAGTCTTAAACTACTTTCAGGATTTGTTTTTCCAAGTACTTTACTCATATGGTCCAATATCAGTAAATTTGAAAAGGTCCGAGTGATAAGAGCACTGAGCTATGAATGAGATAACAAGTTCATAGCATTAAGCTACACCACAATAATAAATTCACAGGTGCCCTTGAACATGCAGTTTGACCTCTCTGTATTTTAAAATTGCTAGCTGTAAAACTAGGTTGAAGCTGGGCCACATTGAAATCAAATGTTGCATCTCAGTTGATCTGTGCTTTGAAATACGTAACTGGGGTCCTATTCTCAGTTGCAAGGGAATATCTAAAATGCACCAATGGTTTTGCATCAGACAATTCCTTGTGACCCTCCCCCAAGCTATGCTCCAAGGGGGTCATACATAATGCCCTTCCACACCATCGTCCTTCAAAGTCTGATTGTGCTCGGGGGGGGGACACCATGCTACTGGCATCCAGTGCCATACTCAATGCATGGCAAATAATTGTTTAGGGCAGGTGGTAAGGGTGTTGTAAATCAATGCCCGGTGTGCAGATATGTTGGGGGACCAAGATCAGATAGGGACTAACAACACAAGGAACCATGTGTGAAGTAAGAGGGGGTAGGAAGTAGGGATCCACTGGACATGGTGGGCACTATTCTGGTTGGGGATAAAGAGGGGAGTCATAGGATCACCAGTGATGATGTTGATGGGACAAACATAAAAAATTCTTTGTGGTCCACAAGCAAACTTATGGTACAGTTTGGGCAGGTGGGGGGACTTGTGTGTACCAGACATGCTCATGATCACCATTGTATGACACTGCACCATGCACAGATCTGTACAAGTTCCTTCTTTGCAGTGCTATCAGATACAAACCCAGTTTATACCCTACAAAACTGGGAATGTAAATATTGCATTCTAGCTTATGATCTGGAGTAAACTCTTGCCCACAGATTTTCTGTCCCGCAGTTTAATTGGTTGTTACACTCTGGTGTCCCATTTTGCCTCACCCTCCTTAAAATTGCAACTAAGAAGCCGGTCCTCCCATTTCAAGTGAGAAAAATTGTTCTTAAATTGGAAAATCTCAAAATAATTAAATATGTCTTGGTTCCCATAAATTCCAATAAGTCAAATCAATCAATCAATCAATCAATTCATCACTCAATCAAATCTTTATTTATCCAGGTGAACACCATTCAGCATAGCTCATTTACAAGATGGACCTGGTTAGCACAGTAACACAGGATGTACAATATATGAACAGTCACAACATAACACCTCAGTAATATAATAGAATACAGAGATACAATAGATAAACATAGTCATAAGTGGAGAACAGTTTGGAAACAGTGATTCAATTCCTTCATGGTGTATAGTGAGTCTAGTAACAGTAGCTGGAAGTACTAACAAGGACAATTGTTAGGTAATGGTTACATACAATGCCATAAGAAACAAGACAGACAGTGAGTTAAAAAAAGAAAAAAAAAACAGTTAACAGGGTAGAGAAGGAGGGTGTGGTAGGCGAGGTGAGATAGTTTATAGGCAGGGTGGTATGGGGATAGACAAGGGACAGATGAAGCCTCGGAGAGGACACAGGACAGGAGGGCAGGGAGCACAATTAGGTATTAGAGAAATGTGAAGGAGAGGCCACAAGGTCAGGCATAGTGAAGAGGACAATGCCATCATGGTATGCTATAAGTGCAGGGATGTTTAGGATTGGGGAAAGCAGTTGCAAATTTCCTTGACCAAATGGTCATATAGTGTCTTGAAGGAGGATAGACTGAACGGGGTACTGAGCTTTTGCAATTTTTGTATTTTATTCCATAGAGATGGCAGCACAAAGCTTATAGCCATTCTCCCAAAATGTGTTTTTAGCTTAGGTACCTTTAAGGAAATAAAGTAGTAGCTTCTCAGTGCATAGTTCCCAAGCTCGCATAGCAGAAGAAAATCAGAGATATATAGGGACGTTTTTTGATAATACCTCTGAACATTCAGAGAACAGCATTTCTGTTTCTCCTGTACTGAAGGGAGGGCCACCCCATGGCAGCATAAAGGGCACAATGATGAGTAGAAAAAAGTAGGCCAGTAATGAATCTCAGAGCCCTGTGATACAATGTATCCAATTTAGCAAGATGAGAGACAGGGCAGTGACTATAAAGAAAGTCAGCATAGTCGACCAAGGAGAGAAATGTTGTTTGTACCAGCCACCACTTAACATCATAAGGAAGAAAGTTATTCATTCTGAAAAAGAGTCCAACTCTCTGCCTCAATTTCTTTAGCAGATCTTCGATATCTGTAAAGGAAAGTCTGTGGTCGAGCCACACTCCCAAGTACTTGAATTTACTAACAAATTCTAGGTTTTCTCGCAGGATTTTTGTGACCTGTGGAATGGAGCCAGCACTGACCAGATTTGCAGCATGGAGAAGTGGAGAAAATAGCAATGCCTTAGTTTTTTTGGTGTTTAATAGGAGCTTTTTGTTTAGGAGTTGGCTCTGAAGTAGACTGAATTCAGATTATAGGTCTCCACAGGCAGCTTCTGGCAAAGGACGACTTAGATAAAGAGCCATGTTGTCTGTGAACAGATGGATATTGGCCTTATTTATGTTGGTGTCACTGTTGTTTATGTAAATTGCAAACAGTAGGGGACTAGGAATCGATCTCTGGGGGACCACTCTTTGCAGAGGTTTAAGGGGAGTAAGTTCAACTTCTGCCTTGACTTGCTGCCACCGATCAGAGAGGTAGTCAGCAAACCAATACAAGGATAGTGAGTCCAGTCCTATCGCTCTCAGGGAAGAAAGGAGCAGGCCATGATTGACGGTGTTGCAAGCCTTACTTAAGTCTAAGAACACTGCACAGACGAAGTTTCGATTCTCCAGGTCTCACTGCCAATCATTGGTCACTTTGTCTAGGGCCATAATGGTGTTATGCTGTGATCTAAAGCCATATTGCATTGGGTTTGTAAGATTCATAGTTTCTACATAGGTTCTCAACTGCTTGCTTACAATTTTTTCCAACAGTTTGGACAGTATAGGGAGTTGAGAAATCGGTCTGTAGTTGTTAAGATCACAGGAGTCCCCAGATTTAAACAGAGGGATAACATGAGCTATTTTCCATAAGGGTGGGAGGATTCTGAGGGACAGTGAGAGATTGGATAGATGGGTAATTGGTACAACTTAAGCATGGTAGGCTACATTTAGAAAGTATGGATGTAGAGAGTCAGCACTCACACTTTTTTTGGTATACAACTGCAATAGAACTTCTTCAACCTCTTTTAATGAAGTAGGCTGGAGAGAAAAGTCAGATTTGGTAAGAAGAGGTTCAGAGTTTTGTGTACCCAACTGGGAGCATAAAGAACATGCAGGGGAGTTGTCAAATGCCAGCTCTGTGGTGGCAAAGTGGTTGTTAAATGCATCCAGGATCTCCATTTGGTGTAGACAGTGGCACTGCCAGAGGTAATCTTTCCAGGCAAGGAGTTCCCTAGGGTATGTCTGGACATATCCTTTATGGACTTCCAAAATTTAGAGGATCTCCTGGCAGCAGAATCCAGTTCTGAATGATAAAAGGAGGCCTTAGCATCTCCTATCATCTTGGTGCATGTATTCCTGGCTTTCCTGAAGTGACACCAGTCCATAGTTGTTCGTGCTTTTTTCCAAAGCTTGTCCCTGTCCAGCAGTGCTATTCTGAGTTCTAAAGAGAACCAGCAACAGGTTCTACTCCTTACCCTAACTTTTACAAGAGGGGCATACTTATTTAATGCCCCAGTCACAATTTCAGAAAAGATGTCATATGCCAAGTGGACCGAGTTAGCTAGGTAAAAGTCCTGCCAACGCAGCAAGTATTTTAGCTCATCAGGGTAGGCAGACTGATCAAATGGTTAAAATCAGCACCATGTCAAGGCATCTCCATCAGTTGAGACCTAACTCTCCCTGCCTATCCTTCAGCTCAAACAAACAAACAAAAAAAACAAAGAAACAAAAACAAAAACATTAATTTTATTACAGATATTAACTGGTCAGTCTGAGTCTGCAAAACTCCTGCTAAATGTTGACATTTTAAGATAACTTCACAAAAGGTTATTAAAAAACAAAGGCATGAACCAACCTAGTTGAGCTATATACTCATCAAGCCCTATGAAAAAAGAGATTTTTAATGAAGTTCAGCTAACATTTACTGAAATGACAAAAGATATATAGTTTTAATAGCATAACTTAAAGAGGGGTCTGACTACTTGCAAATATACTATAGTTGACATCACTAGAACTCATTTGCACCATAGTACCCTCCAAAAAATTACAAATTCACCAGCAGAAGAAGGCCTTATGGTCTAACAAGTCAGCTCGGTGTGGGCCCCCCATTACATTGTTTACAGTGGGTCCCGACACCCTCCCCTTTCTCTCAAACACCTAACCTTGATCATGTCCTACCCACTCTTTAATTTCTTTGACCATCATGAATCTCCCATAGTATCCTTATAAAACATATGGTGACATTAGAATTTCCCCAATACATAATAAGCTGGGTCTCCTTGTAGTTGAATAATTGATGACGTTGTACCACTATCAGGGGAAACGCTTCACCCTGGGGTGAGGTGACTAGTGGGGTGCCTCAGGGCTTGGTACTGGGCCCAGTATTATTTAATATATTGAGCTCCTCAATGCAGTCATCTGACACCATTTAGATGGCTAAGTATGGAAATGACTGCAAACTAGGTTGTGTAGTTAACTCCACTGATGCAGCTGAAAATTACCAAAAAGAACTACTGTTACTAGAATCCTGGGCACTTAATAATAAAATGATGTTTAATGTGCATAAGTGTAAGGTAATACACTTGGGGCACACCAATTCCAGATATAAATATAAGCTTAACCAGGTTGTAATGCAAGAAACCATCAATGAAAGAGACCTAGGGGTGATTATAGACAATAAACTTAATTTTGACAACAACACCATGGCAATAGTCAAAAAATTTCAACGTATATCAGGATGTATTATGAAGTACATCAAGAGTAGGCAACCAACAGTCATACTACCTCTATATACTGGTCTTGTGAGATCACACTTGGAATATTGTGCACCCTTCTGTGCTCCTAGTATACTCAGAGGAAAAAGGCTAATTGAAGGAGTTCAACGAAAAATAACGAAAAAGATCAAGGCTATGGAAAACATGGAATATGGGGAGAGACTACAACAAATGAATCAGTACTCAACAAATTACACGTGACTATGTGGTGATCTGTGCTTAATCTACAAAGCAGTAAGAGACCCTGAACTTTTAGAAACACTTGGCCTCGAAACAAAACCTAACAAGGTACAAACTAGGTCTCAAAATCTCAAATTAAAAGGTGAACAGTGTAGAACCAAGAAGAGAAGCCAATGGTACTCAGATAGTTAACCAATGGAACAAGCTTCCGTGCACAACAGTGGAGAGTAGTACTATGGAAACTTTCAAACAACAGCTAGACTGACATATGGAACTCAATAAATTCAAATTTCCTTAAAAATAATACCACCCTAGGGTGGTGAGCTCTCATAAAAGGCATTGCCTCCTGAGCTTGTAAAATACTATGAAACTATGAATTTCAAGCCATTCACTCTTTATTATAAAAGATTCTTAAATGAAGGCAGAAACTTAGTCCATTAAGTTCATCTAAAGCTGAGAATAATTTAGGAGCTGCAGTCATGACACTTTGCTTGATACTTCACAACCACATGTACAGCAAATACCTTGGAGGTTATAAGCAAATGATTATGATTACTAGTCCATAATAATTTTTAGCTTTAAGTGAACTTTGAGGACTATATAGCCAGTTTTTCTGTGGATGTCCATAATAATAAAGCAGATAATAGCTTGCTTTTCAATGTTTTGGTGGGTTGCCATGTAGCTGGTTTATGCTGCTGCTAATGGAGAATTCCTTTGCTTGTGACCTGAGCCCTCTTTTAACATAACCAGATTAAATAATTTGAACTGATATTAAGGAAAATTCATTTGGAAAACAGTGAACATGTGCTGTGGTTGATTTAGCCCTTACTCTATCCCCTGAACCGCAAATCCGGGCACAAACTAACCACAAACACCAGATAAATATTGCAACTTGTGGCAAAAGCAAGCAAGAAGCTACATCTGTCACCTTCTTGGAAGCACTACCTGTGAGAGGCATGGGAGAGCATGGGGGAGGCATGCACCAGGAACTTTAACACATGTTTGAAGAACTGGTGCTGTGAGGAAGGGTTTGGATTCACTGGTGATTGGGGACCCACTTGGAGGGATGGGGGCTTGTTCAAGCCCGATGCCCTGCACCCATCCCGGAGGGGAATCCAAGCATTCAATAATAAGTTTAAATGCTACGTGGACAAGCATTTAAACTAGCTAAAGGGGGTGACAGGCCAGCAAGGAAGGTACCTATTTGCCCACCCCCCATACCTAGCAGTGGAACCAGTGAACAGGAGAAGGAGGGGATATCTCTACAAAGCTGTGTGCAAAAGATAGAGATAGGCACCCAAGGGGTGGATAGGAAGAAAGGGGGCACAATTCAAGAAAAAGGCAGACAGCAGGGAGAACCAGGGATAAAGGACAATCAGGGATGGGGCTGGAGTAAAACAGCTAAACAGTCTAGGGAGTTCATATCATGGAAAGCCATGTGTGCCAATGCCAGGGGCCTTAGCAACAAGATGGAGGATCTGGAGGCTGCCATGGTGCAGTCGGACTTGGACACTGTGGCCATCACAGAGACATGGTGTAATGATAACCACAACTGGGAGATGGCCATACCCGGCTATAACATATTCAGAAAAGACATGGCAGGCAGGAAGGGAGGAGTGGCACTTTATGTGAAAGATGGCATAAAGGCTATAGAAATCCAGGAGGAACAAAATGGGAGAGAGATAGTGTGGGTTAAGCTGGAAAGGAAAATGGAGTCAGCCATCTGCACAGGGGTGGTCTACAGACCACCAGACTAGGAGGAAGAGACAGATAGGGAGTTAATGCTAGCCAACCAAAGGATGGCAGACAAGGGGGGGGTGGTGCTGGTTGGAGACTTCAATATTCCAGATGTGGACTGGAGCATCCCAGCAGCAGCATCTTCCAGGAGCAGATTTATCCTTGACTCCCTTCAAGGTGTCGTCCTTAAGCAACTGGTCATGGAACCAACTTAGCAGAAGGCAATACTGATCCTCATGCTCATATACATGGACAGTGTGATGAGGTAACAGTGTGGGAGCACCTGGGGAAGAGTGACCACCGGTCACTGTGCTTTGAAATCACAGAAGGAGCAGAATTAAACCACACAAAAACACATACAGTATCCTGGATTTTAGGAGGGCAAACTTTGGGAAAATGGGGACATGCTTGAAAGAGGCACTAATGGGAATCTGGAGGGAATCAGGAGTTGAGGAACAGTGGGCAATATTTAAAACAGGGATTACAAGAGCAACACAATTATGCATTAAGCATGTTAATAAAGGGAAAAGGAAAAGGAGGATGTTATGGTTTTCCAAGGAGGTAGTGGAGAAGGTGAAAGGCAAAAAGATCTCATCCAGGCAATTGAAAAAATACAGGCAGAAGGGGACTGGGAGATACATCAAGAGAAGCAAAGGAATGCATGGTGGTCAGTAAGGGAAGCCAAAGCTTGGACAGAAAAGCGCATCCCAAAATCAGCTAGTAGAGGGGACAAAACCTTTTATAGTTACGTAAGTGAAAAAAGAAGGGCAAAGGGAGGGACAGTGAGACTGAAGGGGGAGGACAGGGGGGCCGCATGGAGGATGCCAATGGTCAAACTGACATACTGAACATATATTTCTGCTCAGTCTTTACTGAGGAAGAGGATGGTAATGGGCCTGAAGGGAGTACGAGGGGCGAGAACAGTACAGAAATGGACACAAGTCCCTTTACACTGGAAAGGGTCCTAAAGGAACTGGAAGGAATAAGAGTCATTAAAACAAGGGGGCCAGATGGGGTGCACCCCAGGGTCCTAAAGGAGCTAAGAGAGGTGGCGGCTGAACCTCTGGCAATCCTATTTAGCTGATCACTGGAAAGAGGAGAGGTACCCAAAGACTGGAGGACAACAGATGTAGTCCTCTTATGAAAAAGCGGGAACAAAGAGGAATCAGGGAACTACAAACTAGTCAGCCTGATCTTGGTAGTGGGGAAGATCATGGAAGCAATACTGAAGGAGAGATTGGTGGAACATCTGGTTGCCAATGGACTTCAGAAACCAAGGCAGCATGGTTTCACTGGGGGGGGCGTCATACCAGACCAACCTCATTGAATTTTCTGACTTCGTGACAAGGGAGGTGCATCAGGGGAGGGCAGTGGACATGGCCTATCTGGACTTCAGCAAGGCATTTAACACTGTGCCACATAGAAGGCTATTAAACAAACTGGGGAATATGAGAGTGGGCAGGACAGTAGTGTGATGGTTGGGTAATTGGCCTAGCGGCATCACACAGAGGGTGGTGATAAATGGTTGTCACTCCACAGAGGAAATTGTGACCAGTGGGGTACCACAGGGATCAGTGCTGGAACCGGTCCTAGTCAACAACTTCATCAATGACAATGCACAGGACTTAGAAGGCAGAATTGCCCTGTTTGCTGATAACAAAAAGCTCTGTAACAGAGTGGACATGCCAGAGGATGTGGACACAATGAGAAGGGACCTGCAGAAGCTTGAGGAATGGTCAAGGGTTTCACAGTTGAAATGCAATGCAAAGAAGTGCAAAATAATGCATATCAGGCACAAAAACCCTGGAACAACATATCAGTTGGGGGGTGAGGATCTAGCATGCACCAAGCAGGAAAGGGACCTTTGGGTTATCATCTCTGATGACCTCAAGGTAGGGCAACAGTGCAACAAGGCAGCAGGTAAGGCAAATAGGATTCTGGGATGCATAGGCAGGGATATCACCAATAGGAAAAGAGAGGTTATAATTCCACTACACAAGACACTAGTGAGGCCCCACCTGGAGTACAGTGTACAGTTCTGAAGACCTTACCTACGTAAGGATATAGACAGGGGAGAGAAGGGTTCAGAGAAGGGCAGCAAAGATGGTACAGGGATTGCATCACAAGTCATATGAGGACAAGCTGAAGAACTTGAATGTGTACTCTCTGGAGGAGAGGAAAGAGAGAGGGGGGATATGATAGAGACATACAAGTACCTCTTAGGGAAGAACAAGGTGCAGGAATACACTATTTTCCAGTGAAAAATATGTTCCAGAACTAGAGGGTATGGGATGAAGTTGGAGGGAGGGTGATTTAGAGGAAACGTGACGAAGACTTTCTTCACAGAAATGGTGGTGGACAAGTGGAACACCGTGCCAGAAGAAGTGGTGGGGGATGAAACAATCACGGGATTTAAGAATGCATGGGAAATACATAAGGGAATTCTGGAGGTCAGGGGTAAGGGGCAACAGACTTCTAGAAAAATGTAAAGGGAACTTACAAGCTCAAATGGGCAGACTGGGTGGCCCATAGGACCTTATCTGCCAACAATGTCTATGTATCTATGTAAAAAGCCCATCTCAAAGTCAGTTCCCCAGTCATTGTTCCCATTGATTGAAATTTAAACATATGGTTTAACTCAGCATTGTGTGAAGGCAATTCAGTAGCTGAGACTCAATTTTCAATCCCTAGTTACTACCCATCTTCTTTGATGAGGGTTCTTGGGAGGTGGATATGCATCCAGGTGTTGGATGTAGTCTGTCAGGACTTCAGCAAAACCTTTGGTGCTTTACTGCAAGGAAATCCATTGACAAAGTAGCACAATATGGAGTCCACAAAATGTACATGATGAGAATAACAAATTGTTTAATAGGAAGAAAGCAGAGACTCATGAATGGTTACCATTCATAGTGGAGGGATGTACTGAGTGGAGTACCCCAAGCAACAGTGCTGGGTCTTTAGACTGCAATGACCTAGAGGAAGGTATCAACAGCAGTCTTCTGAAGCTTGCTGAAGACACTATATTGCCAAGAAGAGTGTACATACTAGAGGAAAGGGATGCACTATTTGGGGTGAGTCTGCATACATTAGAGGTATGGGAAGAGAAATGGGGCTTTGATTTAACATGGGACAATGCAGGGTACTGCACCTGGGGTATTAGTAATCTGAATTACACACACACCTTGAGTGGTAAATGTCCAGTATGACCAAGAACTAAAGAAAAGGATCTAGGAATAACTGCAATCATAAGCTAAAGTCAGGCAGACAGTGCTCTGCTGCAGATATGAAAACAAATGCAGTGCTGGGATTCATTCGGAGACTGTGAGGAGCAGAACAAGGGATGCTTCATCCATTATACAAGGCATTGGTTCAAGTATATCTGGGGTTCTTTGTCTAGTTCTGATCACTGCAGAACAGGAAGAATAATGAAAAGATTGAAAGGATTCAACACTGGGCTACCAAGCTGATTGATGACTTAGTAAGCAAGAGTTATCATAAGAAAGATTTGACATACTCAGATTATTTTGCTTAAAAAAGAGAAGGGCAAAAAACAGGAGATGGCAGCTTTTTTTTCTGAATACAAGAGATAGGGTAGAGTATACACAGATGTTTGCACTGGTGAGCATAAGCAGAACAAGAAATGTATTGCTGAGGGAGGGGTGCAGAATTAGGTGGAATATTAGAAATCATTACTTTACATAAAGGGTGGTTAACATGTAGAATAGCCTACCCAGTGATATTCTGGAAACTAAAACTGTTCAGGTTTTCAAAGCATGACTATACAGAGTCCTGAAGTGGAATGACATTGAGGGTTACACAACATGCAGTGGAGCCCACAGTGATGCATTGCAGTGTACTAGATTCCTGCATAAGAAAAAGAACCATTTGCCATTAAAACCACACTTTTTCCTCCAGTAACTCTGCAGAATTCTGCAGTACTCTGCACTGTTTTCCGAAGAACTCCAGTGTAAGTGGGGGAACATTAAAGCTGCTCAGCTTGGATGTGAGTGTATATTCAAAATTCGGTGAAGTCACTGCCATGTAGCAGGAGGGCTGGACAAGATAGACCGTGGGTCAATTCCAGTATCACAATACAGTGTTGCTATGTGTGATCCTTGTGCTAAACAAGCGCACATAATTTGTTCCAACTATTTCTTAATTGCTCAGTCTTGGCCCCCAGGCCTCTGCAGGCATTAACACTATGATGACACCTTAACAGGTGATTAAGAAACCAAGGTGTAGACTTAGTCAGTTAATCTATATTTGTCAGGCCATGGACAAATCATCTATATTTCTTTGATGTAGCTCTGATAAATTGAAGTATTCTGAAATGACAAAAGCTAAAGCCTTTTAATGGTGAGACAAAAATATCACTGCAGTTATTCTGTACTCTGTCCACTGCTCTAGGATCACTTTCCCAGCCAAACTGACCTGGATTACATTTATTATGAGAATACTTTTTTCAAGTGATTTTCTTTCTTGAATTTACAGTGAGCCCAGGGTCAGGTTTCTTCTGTCTAGTTATTTCCATCAGTGTATTACATAAAGATACAGGAACAGCCAAGGTTATCACTTTGCAGTTTCCT
Organism: Neoceratodus forsteri; assembly: GCA_016271365.2. Lineage (NCBI taxonomy): Eukaryota > Metazoa > Chordata > Ceratodontiformes > Ceratodontidae > Neoceratodus > Neoceratodus forsteri. The sequence goes on along the minus strand of CM028132.1, from coordinate 1,067,405,093 downwards.
GTCTTCTGGCATTTTGCAAGCTAACCACAGGAGCCCACAGGCTAAAAGACTTGTGGAGGCACTCACATTTGCAGCAATGTTTTTGCAAAATGCCACCTACAGACTCTTTAGCATCCTTACAGATGATAATGCGTATTTATAGTAATTAAAGACAGGGACACCATGCATTACAATTAGTTGTTTCTGAAGACATTGTGACAGTAGTTTCAATAGATCTTTTCACATGATGTAACCTGATTCTGGGCACTGCTGTAGCTGTCTTTCATATACAGTATATTTACTGTTCTAACCCCATGCCACTATGGAGCACAATTTTGGTAACATTTGAGGGAAAAGGTTAGTTTTAAAATGTGTATGTGTTTTTCTGGGATTCAAATCCAGATCTCCTGGCTCACTACTATGTGCCCTTACCACTGTACTGCTCTGGCTATTGTTTTGCAAACTTACAGTTAGATACATGTCTGCTGTAAGAAGTCAGTTATAGGTCAGATTAGGTGTTAAGTAGTTCCTGGCTCAGTTTAGGAGGGATTATTGTTGATTCAGAACTGGGGGCCAGCAGGGATCTGTCCATCAATTTGTTGGTGATCAATTTCTTTATATTATTTGAAAAGCAAAATGTCCCAGACATGGGCAGCAGGCTACAGTATTTTCATCCATGAAATTAAATACCTTACACAAATCTAAAATGCTGTCACTCCCATGTCCCCTGAGCTCAAGGCCCAAGTCAGATAATCTGTCAGGACAAACAGAGCTGTCAAGGTACTGCAGTCAACCTGAAACAATGCTGGATGTGTAAAGAGGATATCACACTTGCACAATAAAGGATTTTTCCATATGTGCAGTGCACGGGTGTTAACAGACCTATATTCAACAGACTCCTGTAGACAGCACATTATCACTCTGGAACTCTCTCGCTCCAGTGATATAGTCACGCACATACATTGCGGTCATCTTAGTCTGCTATCGGAGCTGACATTTTAAACAACTTGTGGATTTGTTTTCAGTTTTTTGTATGTAATGAAACACTGTTAAAATTACATTCTGCACAAAACAAGGGGCATCATATGGCAGGTAAGGGTTTAGACTACAGCTCTATGTTTTCTGATTTTCCACTCTTGCTTTTGAAACAAAACCCTATTTAGTTGTCCTTTAAAATGCCTGGCAGAGATTTCTGCTCCTCTCCATGGAAATTAGTGAAAGGGAAATTGGATCATAATACAGTATATGATGCATACAGCTATAATTTTTTGAGAAATATCAACTCCTGCAGTAATTACTGGTTACACTTGTTAAACCTAACCTGTTTTAAGTTGTCTGATTTCTCTGTTATACACCAATGCATATAACAGAGAAAGGCTATGCACAAAGCCTCATATGGCAATGAAAACCAGGCTATGTTCAGCAGAGCCATGTCTATCAAGATGTCATCATCTTCAATTTTTAATGATGTATCTACCCTTACAAGAACTCCAACCCACCCACCCAGCTAGTGAATATATTATTTTTTTTTTACTTATCTAGCTAATCCTGACTCAAGGATGCCTCTCATTTTAAAATAAAAAGGAACACATAGTATGCTAGTCATTTCATTTATTCTAGCATTGTCATTAACTCATACAGGGGAACATAGACTATGCTGTGTATGCCTCTTTATGTTAAATCAGAAGTATCCCAGAAATGGCAGAACCAACTGGATAAGTAAATGAAATAATAATAAAAAAATGGTTTTGAAGGGATTGGACGGTTTGGCATAAACAGAGATGATGATCACAAAATGAAGAGGAAGTGTATTTGGGCTCAAAAGCCAGCCCACTGGCACAGAGGTAGCCCTATCACTTATGGCTCTCATGACCAGGGCCACTGGAAAATTGCGGAAAAGGTTACCAAAAATTGCGGAGCATTTTGCAAACATTGTGGGATATTGCGGGGGTTCAACTATAGACCCAGAGTGCTTCACAATAAATCTTTTAATGTTTTCTGCAGCATATATTAGTCAGCATAAATTGCTAAATGAATACACTGACACCTGAATATGTTTAAAACATAAAGAAGAGTTTATGTTCCTAATAAGAATACTAAACTGATAAGCTATCGTAAGCATTACTTATTTTCCAAAATTTAAAAACACCTGCCTCATACAGTGCTAAATAGATTCTATAAAGTGAGCCACAGCATATCAATATTAAATAAAGCCAGAATAAATAATTGTTTTTGTTTCTGGCTGTAGAATAATGAAGTGTAATCAACAGCTGTTTATAGTGCTCTGCCAGCTATTCACCCACTTTGGTACAAGAAAAAAATAAGCAGATAGATTGGTGAATAATTGAGTTTTAGTAAAATGTTGTTAAAGTGTTTAATAATCATAATTTGTACTGTAGGTACTGTATGTTATTTTTGAAATCACATATTTAAACATTAAATCTGGGGGTTATTGTGGCTGGCAGTATAATCTAGGGGTTAGAGAAACAAACTGTGAATGAGCTGACTACATCTATCAGACCCGGGTTTGATTCCCACAACCTCCACTTGCATACTGTGTGATTCTGAGCAAGTCACTTAACCTCCTCAGTGTTCCTGGGTTGCACCTGAAAACAGGCACTTGTGCTAGTGGGCCTTATGCAGTCACCAAAAAAATGTGAAAAAATACCAATGTATTTTTACTACATCATACAGTAGTCTGGGTACCCTGTAATTTACCTTTGTTCTTCTCTGGCTGTAGTGGTTTTGTTTAGGTAAAGATAAATGTTTAGATACATTTTGTGCTTTATAAGCTTGTTTTTAGACTTTGGTCAGGTTTTTATACGGAGTCTTTGCATGTGAGCATCTGGGGTAGTTGCTAAGAGTGAGATCACTTTTAGCAACTAGCTTATTCAAGTTTAAAATCGGCAGGGCCATCCAAAAATCTTCAGCTGTTTGAATCAAAACTAGTGTGAATGAAAGTACGCTCACAAGGAAAAATTTGTCCTGCCACTTACAAAAAGGCTTCATAGTTAGCACGCCATGTAAGTGACTGGGATAATTTGTACCTTTTCTCCCATATTTTGCTTCAGTCTATGTGGCAACAAAAACTTTTCTGATAGACCGCTTCAACACAAAACAAATGTTCAGTACTTAAGTGTACTTGTGCTTGGCCAGTGGATTTTGAAACCAAACAAGACAAGGATTCAGAAGAAATCAGTATCACATAAAACCCTTGCCCTACTTTGCACTGCATTGTTTCGGCCAAACCCAAGTCTGCATGCACAACTGTCAATATATTTTAGATTATTTTATTTAAAATGTTAATACTTTTTACAAAGTTCAATATAAAAACTCAAAAATTGCAAGAAATTGCGTAACAAGTCAGTTTTTGCGGAGAATGGTGAAAATTGTGGATTCTGCCAAAAAATTGCGGGCGCAATTTTCCGGTGGCCCTGCCCATGACCCATGTTCAAGATCAAATCTGGGATGACAGAGGGTCAGCAAAGGGGGTAGAAAGATTAAGCATTCAATAGACCACTCTCCTCCTCTGGGAAGGGAGGGATGCAGTGCTCAGTGCACTCTTGACACCAAGTGGCAGCTAAGAGGCTTGTATCCTAGGGACAGCTACTCTGGGGATGAGAGGAAAATCAGTTTCTGATGTCCTATGTGTGGGAGCATGCATAGGGCCATCTGAGTGGCACTGCACATTCATCATTCCAGGGGACCAACATAAAGGAGAAGAAAAAGATATGGCCAGCATGATGGGACTTGTAGGATCAACCTAATACAGGTCCCGCACATGGCAACATGGTACACTTCCCACCTGAGGATCCATTTTGCAGCCTCTGGGTCACCCTCACCATGGTGGAGGGGGAGCTTAAAAAAGTGCTTCAACAATTGTGTCATAAATCAAGCATTTCTTCCTGTAGCCAAATAAAAAAAGTCCAATCTTGTGAACTCAGTAGGTGAGGCATAAATGGAGTCAACTGAAAGTGTGAATACACAGACAGTGCTGATGTTTTTGGCATTGGAGTCTGCCTTCTTCAGAGCTGGGAAGTTTGCCCACTGTTACCCGTTTATACCATTATAGTATGCAAATGTAGTGCTAGTGTGCAGCTCAGTGCTTGATAGAATGGACCACTGAGGAACAACTCGGGCAAAAGTGTCCTGTAATACTGCTGGCTGCTGGCAAGTGGGAGAGAGGAAGGAAGGAAGGAAGGAAGGAAGGAAGGAAGGAAGGAAGGAAGGAAGGAAGGAAGGAAGGAAGGAAGGAAGGACTGCATTTATGAAATTTCAACAGAATGAAAATAAAGTGCAAATTAAAAAGCAAATTTGTTCAGTCAAAAGACAGATACAATACTACTTTAGCAAGTTCAAAATGATACTGGCAAATCAGAAAACAATATGAGAGATTTAAAACATGGAGATGACATAAGGGGAATGACAGTTTAAAGGCAAAATATTAGGTAACCAAACTAAATAGGAAGGCTATGGGGAAGGAATGGACATAGAGATGTGTAAAGTCAGGAAAACTTCACTTTGCTCAAACTTAAGGAAGTTTCTCAACTTTGGGAAGCATGTCACATAGTTCTCCACCTGGTGAAGTGTCAAACTTTACATGACAAAACTATATGAAGTGTCACACTGTCAGTTTCCAGTTGGACAAAGTGAAACCTCACCACCGAACAATTAGGCAAAGTGCTTATTTTACATCTAAAAGAAACTGTAAGGAAATTCCACTACTCATCCACTCAAGTTTATAAGTACTTACCCTGTAGAGCTTTATATTTTTATTCCTCCCTCCTACTACCCTCTGCTGTCGAAAACTCCCCCCTACCCACTGAAGTTCACCTTCACCCATACACTTGAGTTAATTGGCCGTTAGTATTAATATTGTATTGTAACCCCCACACCAAAACAAACTCCACTCACTTCTCTCGCCAAACATGAACCCAGTGTTTAAATGTATTCTTCCTTGTGGGGCCCCACTTGGCCCCCACTACCCTCTCCCTGCATTAAGCACCCCAAAAAATCAGTTTTGTTGACCCAGCCATTTGGTGAAGAGGGCTGAGGCTCTGAAGAGAGCCTTACCTCATGCCACAATGGTGACACAATTTTGGGGAATGATCTTGGGTTGCTGGGGCTTGCAGGAGTGGAGGGCTTGGAGATGATTGATCAGCCACCAGGCAGCCCTCCTCTCCCAGACAGGGGTGGTTCACCTTACTGGTTCTTGGCTACAACCAGGTGGAGGCCTGGTGGCAGCGATGAAGCTCTGGGGGCCAGATGGATATGTGAGGGGTGGAAGAAAACCACGGTTCAGGAGCTCATGTGCACCTCTATGCACATGCACTTTTGTGCTGTACAATGGCTGTAGGAAGAGAGGGAGAAATCTAGGTTGAAAAAGAGGGGACTACACACTATGAAGATTCACTTAAGGTACCACAACTTGCCTTGATGCTTCGATAGATGAAGAAGACTTCTGGATGACAGGTGCCAGGGGGAGGATGGCCCTCCTTCCCCTTGCCCTACTAGGAGGAGGATTCACTGGAGAACTCCCCAACAAATGAAGAGAGGCTAGGGGGCAATTGATGGTACCTGGGGATGAGGCTGAACAACCACTCCATCAGCCTTGGAGAGATAAAAACCTTTATTTAAAAAATTGTTTTTTTTGTACCTGTAAAATAGAAAACTGTTCTGCATTACTGAAATGTCCTCTCTGTTCTGTGGTGAGTATATGAATGAATGAATGAATGAATGAATGATGTATTTTCCATCCAGCTCTTCCTCCTTTCTACTGCCATAGTGATCTGTAAGTTATGCTTCCCATCCCTCCCCTGAGGCCCTGTGATTGATAACTAGCAGCTCAGTACTGTCCATTATTGAATATGGGCTAGTAATCTACAGCACTGGCACTGATACTGCCCTAAAGAGGATAAAAGTGCTTTTAAACAAGGCCTGAAGGCTGGTCCATGGGGCACACTACCTGACACAAACATGCAGACTCTGCACTGATACTGGGTAGCTGTCATCTCATCTTAGGGCTAGATACCAGCCTTGCCTGCTAGGTAAAAAGACCCTCCTACAACTCACCCCCAGATCCTTGGCAAGCATCTTCCAATGTGCCAAATCCTCAAAAACAATGAGAAGCGCAACCAAGGGTGTTCTCCAGGTATCACCCCACCACAGCGACTTTTTTACAGTGAACACCATCACATTGACAAATCTCACCAGGTCGAGATTGGTCACTGTGGTGGTCCGTTATCTGCCAACACAGTGATTCCCGGTGTTCTGGCCCCCACCCTGAACCAACTCCAACTCAGAGTTGGTTATTTAGAGATGGGGGTGTGAGGGCATAGACCCCTGCATGGGGACTGTGGGAGGTGAAGCCCCCTGCAGAAAAACACTTTGTCCTGTCGGGAACAATGCTGACACTCAGCATTGTTCCAGTCTCTGTCGGGGGTGTCGACACGGACACCATTGATTTATTGATGTGGAGCTATACTTCAAGTCCCATTTAAGTGCGCCACTTTTGCCTTGAGATCCAAATCCTACCGAGGAACTTAGTGGCTAAATGACCTCCCTGCCTCCCTCATCGAGACCGGAAAGCTGGGCTCCTTTAAAAGAGAGCTCCATATTCTCCAATCCAAAGCAAATAACTGTGATTGTCCCACCTAGCCACAGTCTGCTCCTGCTCAACCATACAGATGACCCACTCCCAAGCTCGCACCTAGATCCCCACCTCCCCTGCTTACCACCTGGCTCATCACTGTCCCATCAGCTACCCTTCCTCCTGACAAAGCCCTCTCTGGCTTCCACCACCCCCATTACTGAGTCAGCCACCAGCACCCCTGATAAATCTCTCCATCTGCTACTCCGAGGTCAACCCACCTAGTAATGGAATGTACACTACCTGGTCTACATCCATATGGAATGTACTGCTCCTACTACTATATGAGTTTCACAGCTCCTACTACTATGCTGCTGCTTTGTTTAACTAACAACTATTTAACACATGAGTACCTAAACAAGCATTATACCACAATGTCTTGCTGCTGTTATCTACCTTGCACTTATGTATTTCAAGTGTTCTTAATTAAGCTATGTACTGTACCTAACAAGCTTTGTACTGCACCTATTGTCGTGCTGCTGTATGCCTTTTCCACTTTGCAACTGACAGTGATCTGGATCTTTGTTTATTATTGTATTGTCCATGTGAACTTGCCTGTACCATATGTATTGTCTTGTGTTATACTGACTTGGAACCTTTGTAAAAGAGCCCACTGGCTCAAAGGTGTAAATCCTAAAGTTAAATAAATAACATAAAAATAAATACATAAATAAAATAAACATATTTTGTGATATTTCTAAAGGAAATTTGCTCGTGAGGCCATACAGTGGCACAAATGGAAGGTAGAAAATTTCTGTAGCGATATCACAGAAATATCAGTAAATATCCAGACACGTCGGTAGATACACCTGCAATATGTATGTGATTTCCCATAAGCCCACATAAATGTTTGCTGGGCTGGGTGCAAATATTGTACCCATGGTTGTGCCATAGATTTGAGTATAAGATTCTCTGTTGAAAAAAAAGTATATGCAGCTGAGTATTGGTTCAGTCATCTTGATTGGAAGTTCTATTGGCAGCATATCATTTGCTTTGCTTTCTTGGAAGAAATGTACCAATGTCAAAAAACTCCATACATACAGGATGTTGCCATAAAGGCTATGACTAGCCATAGTCAGAAGCCATTCATTCCCTGTTCATGCTAGGTCATTCACCATACAAATCAGTTTCATACTGTAGTCTATACCAGAAGAAATTCTAGTTCTGAGACCGTAGCACAGTGTGGTTCATTGTAACAATGGGAACGTATCAATCCAGTTTAAAAACTGTGGTCTTGGACAGACTTCAACAAGCTGATTTGACGATGATGGGGAAACGCAGAAAGAAAAGCCAGTTGTGGTAGAGGGAGCAGAAGAGGCAGGAACTAAATGGAATGTCTAAAAGGTGGATGTAATGGAGGTGACAACATCATGCTTAAGACAGTATGTGAGAATGAGAGTTAAAGGGATTTGATAGAAGGAGGAAGAAGCACCACTGGCCCTTTACAGGTTCCTCCTAATATAGTGCAGTCTGAAAGGCAGCTCCCAAGCAAACTGTGGTGCCAGGTTCAAAAAGATTCAAGCACATTCTGGTACAGTGAGCAACACACACCTGTCTTGCTCCTCCGTCCATTATCAGTCGATATGAAAATAGATAAAAGAGTAAAACAGAAGCAGTGAAATGGATCCCCCTCGGTCATCCCTCTAGTAGAACTACACCTGATGTACTGTGCCCAGTTCTGAAGTAAACACCTCAAGAAATGTAGGGACTGTACCGAGACCATACAAGAGAGGGTTTCAAAAATACTCCACGGTCATCAGGGTAGGTAGCATGAGGAAAGGTTGACAGTCCTTAATATGTATACACTGGTTGCTTGGGAGGGAGATGGCAATTAGTCATTAGGGCTATTGGATCTCTAAATCTAGTCAGGTGTTAGGCAGGGACATGTTCACCATACCAAACCTCAAACACGTGACATCATGTCAGATGCTCGCCAGTCACACTGGGAATGTAAACTACTATAGAGCTTATAGGAGCTACCCACAAGGACGCCATCAGACTGCACTGATGCTGATGGTGTTCCAGGAGGCAGACTCCTCTTGTGTTGAAACACACAGTGCTCTGAAAAGGCCACATACGCCATCTTAATATGGTAAGAGAACCCATTTAAAATCTGATTTATTTATTTAGTTTTTATTTACCAGGTTGGAGCACTAGGAAAACAGATGCCTATTTTCACGTACAACCTGGGAAATTACAACAGTGGAAAAGTACAATAGACAACAGTAATACACATCAGTGATCACATACAAGAGTCCAAGATACAAAGTACAGTACAAGGTGAAATATTTGGAAGAATGGTCAAGGATACAGAACAAGATACATGCAACATATTTAGTTTGAAAGAATTTAACATGTGCAATGGCTCTCAATGGTGAGAACCTAATATTGAAACATAATACAAGGCAGCTAAGAGATGAGTTTACACCAGCTAGGGGCAGGAGCATATTGGCAGTTTATAACTAAATGTTTAAAACATGCTGTCTAAAATAACAGCCCTGATGCTCAAAATACATTACTATAAAATTTAGAATCACAGTTCACTGCAAAATCCACTAGCCAGTAGTGAAATCTTAGGATGTAAGCAAGTGTAGCGTGTGATTCTGCAGAAATTCTGTAATAGATCACTTAAGATTTAATTAAAAACTATAGGTCTGCATGTGTGTCTGTTCCTATAATCATGCGATAAACAAAAAAAAAAGAAGTCCTGGTGGTTCAGAATAGACAAGGACCTACAAGATTACAAAGAGTTGCAGCCACACTCAAGAGGGATGGCAGAATGCTGAGGTGTAGCAAACATGGACTGAGCAGAAAAGCAAGGAAAGCAATGCATCCACATTACAAGGCTCTCATCAAGCCCACTGAATATACTGCGTGCAGTTCTGAACTCCTAAATTAAAATGAACATTTAGGCTGCCAAGGAGGTGCGATGGTGGGCCTCCAAAATAATCAGGGGTATGGACAATGAAAGCTATGAGGAGAGGCTGGTGGCCCTTAGCATGTTCACAATGGAGAAAAAGAGGGTATGTGGTGACATGATAACCACTTCTGCATACACAAGGGCATGGTTAAACAATGTTCCCCTTCAGACAAAGGAATTTGATTTGGTGTTCTCCAGCAGTACATGGGAATATGACCTAAAGCTCAGAGGAGGTGAGTTCAGTGTGAATATTAGGAGATATTTATTCTCCCAATGGGTGGTGAATTTGTGGAACAGTCTACCAGTTCAGACAGTAGACATGAAAACAATACATACAAGTCAGCCTGGTGGTGTGGAAGGTTGAAGCACTAGCGTCTTACCTCCTGCCACACTGGCAACCAAGGTTCAGAAAGGCTACTTCAAAGAGATAGGACAGGGGTGGGGGAGGTCACTGGAGGGGAAGGGAGGGAAGGAGGGGCAGCTGCAGGCTGCTAGCTCCACAATCAAGCAGACTTGATGAGAACATAGGCTTTTGTCTGCTGGCAATTTTGTATGTTAGTATTCAAATACACACAAAGTAACTGGCCCAGTGGTGCTGAGGGTTGAGGTGATGGACACCACACTTGATGCGACCGGGTTCGAGAATGAGCCCAGGGTCAGTGGGGGTTGGTGAAGATGGATTGAACAGCTGTTAAGCAGCTCTCCCCTCCCTCTGGGTGAGGGACCCAGCCCGCGCCCACTGCAGGGCTGCTCCGGGTGGAGAGCCCTATTCTTAATCGAGGCAACTAGAATGAGGGAGGTGTATAAGGACACTGCATGTGTGTGCCTCACATGCTTACAAACAACCGTGGCAAGGGGTGGGGAGAAAAACAAGCAAAAAATGGAGCTGGCAGGCTCCATGACATCCCCACAGTGCCCACATCGGCCCCACAGAGCCTAGATGTTGGCCTCCGAGGGGGGGGAGTCAACTCCCTTTGCCCTTGGGCCTGTCATGGGGAAGAGGTAACCCATGGGGGATTATTGAGAGGGTTGGGCATGGGAACAAGTGGAGGTCCCAAGACTGAGCCCCTCTGGGGGGGGGGGATCTGCATGCTAGCTCCACCATGTACTCCCGTCACCAAGTAGGTGGGAGATGGTGACAGGGGTCAAAAAGCTAGATAAAAAAAAGTACACTCAAAGCAGAACGTAGAAATTTGCATTGTGCTTTACACTTGCCTGTGTGCCCAAAGATGCTGTATTCTTTTGAATAGTGCACTGGCGCTAATGGACTGAATATAAGGCCATATTGGCCCAGTGCTAAGCTACTTAGTGTAGCCCCGACAGGGCTGCCAATGTACGCCACCAAGAATGAATAGCACTGGAGCGCTATTTGCAATATTCAAAGGGACCCATGCAAATAAGTCCATTGGGTGTGCAGGATTCTAAGGGATTATTTGTATGCCCGTTATGGGCTCATTTGCATGGGTAATGAAACAGGTCAGTATGGTGCCACCCCCCAAATTGCCCGGTCCCAGACATGCATATAATCCTGGTGCCCTGTAAGTAGAAGTATATGCCCTGGTGGGGAGAGGAAATAGCACCAAGTAGGTTCTTGGACAGACTAGAGGGACTTTGTGGTCCCCTTCTGCTGCCACTTTCAATGTTTCTGTGGTGCTAGTGGTGCCCTTCCCTCTGAACTCAGCCCCATAAGTAAAAGTATATGCCCTGGTGATAGAGGTGCTCTCTTTCCTCCAATCCCAGTACCAATATAATAATAATAAGAAGAAGAATCAGCATTTATATAGTGCTTTTCATACATCCAAAGTGCTTTACAAGCAGTGCTAGACAGGTAGTGAAGTGACAGAATTTTTTGGTGGTGGCCATATCACACATCATCACCCACACACAGCCTGGATAATTGCATGAACCGGTTTATGGGAAGGGGAATGTTGGCCAGGACACCGGGAATGTTCCTACTCTTTGTGAAGAGTGCCCTGGGTTCTTTTACTTCCACCTGGACACTCACCAGGACAACACCAGGATGGGCAGAAGGGACCTTGGTTTAACGTCTCATCCAAAGGACAGCACACCCCAGCAGTACAGCACCCCCAAATACTGCACTCAGATGCCAGCAATTTTTAGATGCAAGTCCAATCCCGGTGTGGGACCAGAACCCATAACCTTATGGTCCAGAGGCAGATGTGCTACCAACTGAACCACGCTGACACCTATATCCCTGTATATCCCTGGTGCTAGTGGTAGATTCCCCCATCCTATCCCAGTTCCAATGTAACATTGTATATCCCTGGTGCTAGGGGTGCCCCCACACTCCGATCCCAGCCCCAACCTAATAGTGCATAACCCTGGTGGTAGTGGTGTCCCCCCTGTTCGATCCCCAGCCCTGTAAGAAGAAGTATATGCCTTGGTGCTAGTGGTGTCCCCCCTGATCCCCAGCCCCATAAGTAGAAGTGTATGCCATGGTGCTATGGGTGCCCCCCTCCGATCTCCAGCCCCTTTAGTAGAAGTATATTCCCTGGTATTATAGGTGCCCTCCCCCCTCCAATCCCAGCCCCAACCTAATAGTGTATATCTCTGGTGGTAGTAGTGTCTCCCCTCTCTATCCCCAGCCCTGTAGGTGAAATGTTCCCTTGTTGCTAGCTGTGTGTCCTCCTGATCCCCAGCCCGTAGAAGTAGAAGAACATGCACTGGTGCTGTTGTGTCTCCAACTCTGATCCCAGCCCTGTGGGTTAAAGTATATGCCCTGATGCGAAGCAACCTGTCCATAAATAGCAGGTGCTCCTGCCTGTACAGGCAGGCAGCTGGACAAGGAGGTGTGAGGAGGGCTGTGCCAGTCACTGTGTGCACTGGATACCAGGGAGGGGTTGTTTGTACATCCAAGCTGGTAATTGGGAGCAACTATTACCACCAGGGATGTACACCTAGTTTGTCAGGGTTGGGATCAGAAGGAGGGCACAACTAACTCCTTATACACTATTACAATGGGGGTGTGTTTGGGAGGTCACCATTAGCACCAGGGCTACACTGTTACACTCGGTCTGGGATTGGAAGGGGGGACACCACTAGCACCAGGGCATATACTTGTACTTACAGGGCTGGGGATCGAGGGGGGGGACACCAGTAGCACCAGGTCATATACTTCTACTTATGAGGCTGGGGATTGAAGGGGGTGGGACACCACTAGCACTAGGGCATTTACTTCTACCTAAGGGGCTGGGGATCAATGAAGGAGGGGTGCCAGGGACCACAGGGGGTGGTTGTGCTCTGCCAGCAGCCAACTGGCTCAGTGGCCACATTACCTCCGGCAGTCACTAGGATTGCCAGGAGTTAAGTCATGGTTTTGTTAGATGGTATTTGTGCTATGCAAAAGGACCACACTAAACCCTTTTGCACAGCGCAGTGCCACTGGATATGGGGTAGCATGCATATTCTTGGCCATGCCCCTCCCCTTGCCCACACACACACATTATGTTATGCCTGGGCACTGACCCACCTTGCCCGTGCAACAGCCCCTTTTGACTATTGGGCTCCAGCGCAAACCCCAGTTTGCACAGGCAAAGACCCGTTAGAGCCGATGAAAACTTTAGAATATCGTGCCCCAGGAAGTCTTGACTCTCCCTGGAAGTAAGGGGGCAGGTAAGTATAAAAGGTTAAGCCCCTGCACTATATGCCCATGCAAAACCTCTGCTCTCATAAATCTGCATTTAGTACACTAAAACCTTGTGTAGAAATGCTTGAATTTGATTGGATGCTGTTTTTCTGATCCCTTGCTCATCTTTATCAACTCTTCCATTTTTTCATGGAAATTGGTGCCAATAGATGTCAAAAATGATATGGCTTTTTTTTTTAAATACAGAATTGTTTATTTTGAAAGTAGGTTGTTTTATAAACCATTTTCTGCCCTTGGCTTAAAGAGACGTTGTCAACCCTTTTTGCATCATATTATTTGTAGCTGAAAACTGACATTTTCTGACTGCTTGCTCTCTTGGTATAACTGAAATGGATGCTCATGGTATAATTATACCCAACCTTGTTGTGTTTCAAATTAGTGATCTACTATTATTGCCTACTTCCTGAACAATAGTAACACCTTGAAACAGTGCAGCCATTTATGATGCAGCAGTCTCCTCTCCTTTCACTGCATCAACAGTGGTTAGGCTATGTTCAGGGTGTTCCAGTGACCAAGAAAGATGCAATGGGAGTTTAGTACCGTAAACAAAAATGTTTCTGTGTGGTAACACCAGTATTGTGGGTAGTGTGTTTTGCTCTTCTAACATGAAAAAAAAAAGGAATCAGAATCAGAGTATCAGCTATATCAGCAATCTCTATAGGATGTGACCAATCACAAAATGTGTTTTTTTAAAGTACAGCCATTTTAAGGCAAAGGAGGTTGAGGGTATCCCTTTAAACTCAGAATTAGATAACCAAAATTCATACAATTAATTGCCTTGCACACCTCACACCTGCCACTTCCCATTAACTCTTATTTACAGAGAAGTAAAGAAATGTAGCAGCTACAGAATGTTCGTCAATTCAATAATGTAGGAGAAATAACTTATGTTGCTGGCGATACATTTTATAGGACTAACATCATTGTTTATTTTATTTTTTAATTTTTTTGCTACCTTTTGATACTCAATACTCATTTTATTAGGCAAGTCAAATAAATAGAAAAATAAATCTGGAAATAATAGGAAAAACTTAATAAAATAATGAAGAAATAATCTCAGAAAAATTACCTGTAAATGTTGGCACTAAGGGCACCATACATGACCACTTTAAGGCAATATTCTAAAGCGTACCCTTTTGTGCCATACAGAAAGGAGTAGCAACCCTTTCATTTCACCTGAGCAATGGTCATAGTGCAAGCAAAGTAACAGAGCTGGGGCTAGAATGCAAATGAAACATGTTGCGATGAAGAGACATTTTCAGCCTCCAAATAGCTGGCCACATGCAACAACACTTAAAGTTCTGTTGTACTCTGTGAAGCAGTTTTACATGAGTGGCACAGGCTTGCAGCAGCACAATGAGGATTCAGAGTGGGACTGCAATTAGTAAGGAATCATCTGAAACAAGTTAAGCAAGTGGGGGAATGGGGCTAGGGATGGGGATCCAGTCAATACCAGGCATTGCAGCACATTTGTGGAGTGATCTAGGGACTACTAGATCACCAGGAATGACCAGTGATGGACACCAGCATTATAAAAGTACTCAGCTCACAACTGTCTCATAAGGTGCAATGGTGGGATGACTAAGGAGTTCACACTTCATGCCATGACCTCTGGGCATGTTATTGCACCATGCAAGTGGCACAATGCCATACCCATAAGTCACTGGTGGTCACAGTGTTGATGCTTGCAGTTGACCACAGATACTGGATGGCCATCATTTACATTGTGACTTAGCTGACCAAGTGGCTAAATTGGGGTTCGATGTGTAGCAGTTTTCATAGCTGGCAGAATGGGGAGCCTTTTTCCTTTATCATCCACAACCCTAGGCTGCCAATATGTATTGAATTCTATTAACATATTTCTTTTTTTTTTTTTTATAGGCACGTACATACCAGGTATTTAAATTTTTTTTGCTGGAAAATTATATGTTAGGAATTATTCCCCATATTTGCTCAATGTTCATATAAAAGGTTATATAACGAGTCATGTTCAGGTAATGCAGTGGCACTGGATAATTGATGAGTCCTCCAAATTAAACATTTCTTGCAAAGGATGTCACTAAACGTAAAATACTGTTTCATTTTTAGACCTCCCCCCCACACCCTCTACCCTTTGCCAGTAGAAGGAGTTCTCAAAGGATGTGGCCAGGAAAGTAAGAGCGAAAAGGTTAGTTTTTAGGAGGTGCAAGGAAACACAGAGGAGGGAAGACAGGGAACTGTTTCTAGAAAAGCAGAGGGAGGCAGGGAAAGCAGTCAGGAGTGCAAAGGTGAAAACAGAGGAAAAAATAACCCAGGCAATTAACAAAGGAGACAAGACCTTCTTCAGGTACATTTGTGAAAGAAAGAAGATCTGGGGTGGTATTGTGAGGTTAAAAAGGAAGGGAGGGGCATGTACAGAGTGGGACCTAGAAAAAGTAACAATCCTGAGCAAATATTTTGTTCAGTATTCACAGAAGAAGGGGAAGGAGAAGGACCACTATTGGGCAAGAGGAGCATCAATGGGAGAGAGGTGGACACCAGCCAGTTTACTGAGGAGTTTACTGAAGAGCCTGAATGGGGACAAGGCTATGTGGCCAGATGGGATGCATCCCAGCATATTTAAAGAATTTTGAGAGGTGCTGGCAGCACCACTAACAGCCCTATTCAACAAATCATTAGAGACAGGGGTGGTTCCAGGGGACTGGAGGAGGGTGAATGTAGTACCTCTTCGCAAAAGTGGTTACAGGGAGGAGGCTGGCAACTACAGGCCAGTCAGCCTGACCTCGGTGGTGGGGAAATTAATGAAGTCACTACTAAAGGAAAGGATTGTGATATTTCTTGAATCCAGCAGAGCACAGGATCCAAGGCAGCATGGATTTACAGCAGGAAGGTATTGTCAAACAAATCTAATAGATTTATTTGACTGGGTTACCAGGGAGGTAGATCAGGGAGGGGTGGTGGTTGTGGCCTACCTAGATTTCAGCAAGGCCTTCAACATCATCCAATATAGGAGGTTGGTAAATAAGTTGGGTAGCCTGGTAGTGGGCCCCAATGTGGTAAACTGGCTCAGAAACTGGTTGAGTGATAGGACACAGAAGGTAGTGGTAAATGGTATTCAGTCCAAGGAGAAGGGGTGACCAGCGGGCTGCTACAGGGATCCATACTGGGGCCAGTCCACTTTAATGTCTTCATAAACGACATTGCAAAGGAGCTGGAGGGGAAGATATGCCTCTTTGCAAATGACACTACGATCTGCAACATGGTCGACACTCCGGTGGTTGTGTGGAAAAAATTAGAAAGGACCTTAACATGCTTGAGGAGTGGTTGAGAATATGGCAACTAAGATTCAATGCAAAGAAGTGCAAAATCATGCATTTGGGACACAGAAATCTAAGGGAGGAGTACAAGATGAGGGGAGAGGTACTGACAGCCACCAGCAAAGAAAGGGACCTGGGGGTAATCATATCTGATGACCTAAACAATGTGAGAAGGCTGTGGGGAGAGCCAGTGGGATGCTAGGGTGCATAGGGAGAAGCATTACTAGCAGAAAAAAGGAGGTGGCTATGACACTGTACAGATCACTAATGAGACCTCTTCTGGAGTACTGTGTCCAGCTCTGGAGGCCACATCTCTGGAAGGACATAGACAAAATAGAGACAGTCCAGAGAAGGGACACATAAGTAGTGCAAAGACTACACCAAAAGTCCCATTAGGAAAGACTAGAGGACCTCAATATGTATTCCCTAGAGGAGAGGGGGGGGAATATGATAGAGACATTCAAGTACATCAGGAGTATAAACAAGGTACAGCAGGGTAGCATCTTTCAGAAAACAAGGTGCAAAAGAACAAGGGGGCTTGATATGGGGCTAGAGGGGTGTAGTCTCAGGGGCAACATGAGAAAGTACTTTTTCACAGAAAGAGTAGTGAATGCTTGGAAGACCCTCCCTGTGGAGATGGTAGGGGCAAAATCTTTAGGGGAATTCAAGAATGCATGGGATAGACATAGGAATATTCTCACAGTAGGGAAGAGACAGTAAGTCGTAGATCAACTAGGGTCTGTAGTATCGTGCTAGGTAGGAAAAAGGGCAGACTCGGTGGGCCACATGGTCCTTATCTGCTGTTACCTTCTGTGTTTCTATGTTCACCCCATATCCTGTCTTTTCTGCGTATAAATTAATATCCTTGTATTTTGAATTACTGTGACTAACTTGCTTTGACTGATTATTCCATACCTGTTCAATATTTTGTAGAGCTTTATCATGCCCTGAGGGTCTACTCTTCATTTTGCTGCATTAATGATGGCCTCTGCATGGTTTCAAGAATTATGTATTCACTAAATTGACTTCCATTGACCCCAACAGTGCCATTAAGAGGTAGAAGAACTAGGACTCTGATGTTAAATTATAAATTGCAATGTCCATTCCCAAACACATAGAGCTCCTGTACTGGCCAAAAGGTGGGTACACACTTTGCAAAACAGTACTTTGTGGATTAATTAAAACAAAGCTCTGGTGTTTAATACTATACAGGAGAGATGGACTGTACCATTATTTTGCTTTAGCATTATCATTTTATTAGTACACATTTGTTAAACCATTAAAAACACATTAACTGTTACAGCATTGAAGGAGAAGAGGCAACTCACCTTCCATTAACTAGATGGCTCCTGGAAAAAGCCCATGTTTGACTATAAATAACCAGGAAAAATAAGGGAATACCCACTGAAAATCCTTGTCTTTGTTTCAAGATCTGTTTCTGTAGTGCCACTTCTCCATGTCTGAATGGACGTTTATAGTTCCTTGTTGCCACACATTTCCTTAAGTAGGGTAATAAACATACTAACATACTAAAATGCCAGCAGAATAGGCCTAACGGTCTTTCGTGTCTGCTCATTTGGTCAGCCTCCACCCTGGGTGCTGACCTTGCTGCCCCCCTCACCTCCTCTGGCTTCTCCGTTCCCAGTTCTGGATATTCTTGCTGCATTGGATTTTGCTTCCAGAACCCTTCCCCTGTACCTGTCCCACCCCCTCTTGAACCCCTCCACTGTCTCTGCCTCCACCAGCCCCCTAGGCAGCACATTCCATGGCTCCACCACCCTCTCAGTGAAGTAGCATCTCCTCCTTTCTCCCCTGAATCTTCCCCCCTCCAGCTTCCACCCATGCCCTCTAGTGGCCCCTCCTCCTTCCTTCAAGCGCCCTGACTGTTCCTCCCCTATTTACCCTCTTCATGTACCTGAAGACCTCCTATCATGTCCCCGGTCCTTCTCTCTTCCAATGTGTACATATTTAGCTCTTCGAGCCTCATAGGTCCTGTCCCCCAGGCCCCAAATCATTTTGGTTGCCCTCCTCTGGACCCTCTCCAGGAGGGTAATGTCCCTCTTTAAGTGTGGCCTCCAAAACTGCACACAGTACTCAAGGTGCGGCCTCACCAAGCAGTTATACAGAGGGAGTATCACTTCCCTCCTTCTGGAGGTGATCCCCCTAGCGATGCATCCCAGCATCCTGTTGGCCCTGGCTGCTGCCCTCCTACAAGTCTCCGAGTTGTTCATCTTGACATCCACCACCACCCCCAGGTCCTTCTCA
Organism: Neoceratodus forsteri; assembly: GCA_016271365.2. NCBI lineage: Eukaryota > Metazoa > Chordata > Ceratodontiformes > Ceratodontidae > Neoceratodus > Neoceratodus forsteri. The sequence goes on along the minus strand of CM028132.1, from coordinate 1,067,386,317 downwards.
GCCATCGAGACTTGTAGCATTCCCCCCAGGATGTACACTTGGCCTGGGTTTCTGACCCCCAGGTGGAGTACCTTGCATTTCCCTGCATTGAACCTCAGCTTCCACTTTCTAGACCATCTTTTCAGAGCCTCCAGGTCTCCCTGTAGGGCCACCCTCCCCTCCTCCCCATCCACCACCGCCCCCAGTTTTGAGTCATCTGCAGAGACTCATCTCACTCCTGATTCCTGTCCTTATGTCAGAGATGTAGGCGTTGAAGAGGAGGGGCCAAGGACTGATCCCTATGGGACCCCACTAATGACCCTCCTTGGGGATGAGATTATCCCGCCAACTATGACCCTCTCGGTCTGGTCCTGGAGCCAACTGCCTATCCATCTGATTATCTGATTCCCAACTCCCATTTCTCCCAGCTTATCCAACTGGCCCATGTGAGGAAGAGTCAAATGCCTTGCTGAAGTCTAGAAAGAGGATGTCCACTGGTCTACCCAGGTCCAAGGCACTCGTCACCCAAAGTGACCCCATAAACCATGGAGAACATATGGGGTAACTACTTTTTCTTCACAGAGCCTATGGCTTGACTGGATTTTATTTAAAGACGACAGGAAGTGATTTCTAAGTGGCAGCTGTATATGACAGCAGATAAGGGCCACTGGGCCCACCTACAATAGTATGCCCATTTATTTTTACCTTCATTTTTGTTGCAGACCCAAATTGATCTGCAGCTCCATCTTCCCCCCCCTCCCATCCTTACCCCTGCGATTCCCTTGTCCTGTCCCATTTTTGAACCTCACTGCTGTTTTGGCCCCCACTACCTCCACTGGAAGTCTGTTCAAGGCATCCACCACCTTTTCTGTGAAGAAGTACTTCCTCACATCCCTTCTGAATTTACCCCCCTCCAGCTTCATAGCATGCCCCCTTGTTCTAGCACACCTCTTCTGTGGTGGGACTCTCACCCCACAGGATTTCCCTACATACTATCTCAGCTTATGGGTGTGCAGTTCCTTCCTCTTCTGCTTCTTCCACCACCTCCTTCAGCTAGTTTAAATACTCATCGAAGTAACAGTTTAACAGTCTACTGAAAACTGTGGTTTTCCTCCATGATGGATGCAGGCCTTCACCACTGTATAGGCTTTTATCCTTCCATGTGGGGCTCACAGTCCCCAGAATAGCTGTACCCCTCTACTCTACACCATTCTTTCAACCATGAATTGAAGGCATTGGTATGGAGATCCTGCACCTTCCTTCTGTCAAAGACAGACAGCACCTCTGCAAAAGCTACAGAGTGTGCTACCTGTCCAATACTTCTTTCCAGCTCATTAAACTCCCCCTGCACTGTACCTGCCCCATTCTTAGCCAGGTCATTTGTTCCCAGGTAGACAATAACATCCAGCTCCTCCTTCCACCCTACTTCCCTAGCATTCTATAAGTTATGCTTTCCATCCCTCCATGCCACGGTGCTGGGTAATCACCTGATCTCCCTCTCTGCCACCTTTCCTATTCCCAACTCTATCTCTCTGACTATTGAACCCCCCACCAGAAGTTGCTTCCTCCTTTCTGGGGTCTTCTTCCACCCTCCTTGGGGCCTCCACCTGGAAAGACTATCACATCCTCCCCAGCCACTACCATTGATGCGAATTGTCAGTTCTGCTCCACCAGAATGGTGAAGAAATCCTGCAATGGAACTAGTTGAGGTTGAGGAATGTGCCTATAATCTTCCCCCAACCTTCCCAATCCCACCACCCACTCCCTCCCTCCTGAAACCCCCCATAATCCAGCCACTTCTCCTATCTGGCAACGTTTAAAGTAATAGAAAGTGGGAAGGGAAGCTATGTAGCTATTTCAGCTTCCAAAGGCTAATGCACTGACCCATGCCCCGTTTGTAACTTACAAACTATAAGCAGCACACAGCTTACCCTGCTGTATCCAAATGGCCTTTATTAAATATCAACAGGTGCAGAAAAGGACGTTGTAGTTTAAAAGTGTGCTACATAGATAGGCAGACAAACACTCAACTTTACATGCTACAAACAAAAATGATGCCGGCACTCACTGAGTGCTCCCACAGCCAATGCTTGCCAGCAGCAACATGCTGCTATACAATTTTTCTTTGCTATATGCACCAAACTGGCAATGCTTAATTTATTGAGCTCCATAAAGTGTGTGTTGATAACCTTTGAGGCAATGGCAGGCTTGGTGATCTCTTGGTGGGGAAAAAAATATCACCTGACTCTTGGTCAGTGCAGCCTTAAGTTGACCAATATCCTCCTGACTCACCACCAATGCAGCTTTGTGTCTACAGACCTCCTCCGCTAACCCAGAGTGGTACACACAGCTGGAGCAGGAAAGCCATTTCCAGAAGGTCTCCCTGAAGACTGTCACCCCACAACCACTGCACTGCACTACTCCCCACATTCTGTATCCCTGCTGTCCATGTACTTCCTCCCCTCCTGTCCCAGAACACAGTATGTCTGAGCTATACACAGTACCAGTTACCAAAGTACAGTACACAACCCTTGTATTTATTTACCCTATGTATGTTACTGTGATGGATATGTTATAAACATCAACACTTACATACAGCTTATTTTTTCATACCCCCCCCTTCCAGGGTGTACATATTAAGGTCCGTTAATCTCTCCATGTAAGGCTTCTGATGTAGACCATGCACCATTTTAATTACCCTCCTCTGGACAGCCTCCACTCTGTCTGTTTCCTTCCTGAAATGTGGTCTCCAGAACTGGACACAGTACTCTAAGTGAGATCTCACCAGAGATCTATACAGTACAGAGACAACACAACCTCCTTCTTTGTGCTGGTGATACCACTCACTGTGCACCCCAGCATCCCAGTAGCCCTTCCAACTGCCTGGCAGCCTTTATGTCATCAGATATGATTAACCTCAGGTCTCTTTCCTGTTTGGTGGTCATCATTACCTCTGTACCCATTTTGTACTCTGCCCACCGGTTTCTGTGCCCTTAAGCGCATGATTTTGCACTTTTTCACATTGAAGTCAAGCTGCCATACCCTTGATCACTCTTCAGGTTTTCTCTGGTCTGCTCATCCTTTCCACTGCCCAGCTTCCTTAAAGTCTCCTGTTTGGAATGGTGTTGAAAGCCTTATTGAAATCTAGGCAGGCCTCATCCACCGCTCTACCCTAACCTAGTTCTCTGGCCCCCAGTCATGGAAATCTATCAGAACTGTCTGATATGCCCCCTCCCCTGCCACCCCCTGCAGATGAATCCATGCTGCCTTAGGTCTTGTAACCAGTAGAATTCAATGGAATAAGTGATTTGGAGTTTTGTTGTGGCACAGTTTATGTACAGAACTCTGAACTTGGTTTGGATAGGTCAGCAGCTCATACTAAGCATTCTGTACACAAACCATGACATAGTCAAAACTCCAAGGGCTCGATTTACAAAACTCTGATTTTGGCACAAGGTGCCTGTGTCAAATAGAATTGATGCAAGGGGCATCTTGCATCAAAACTTTCAGTGTTTCCAATTCTGGAAGGCCAGTTGCAGCAAATGGGGGAGCTCCTGTGCCAGACCCACTGTTTAGTTTAGTTTAGTTTATTAGTCTAGGAATTAATACTTTTGAGCCAGGGCTCTTTTACAAAGGTTCCACGTCACAAAGAACATTTAACAAAGCACGATACACATTACAGGTAAAACCAGACAGGAAAGTTACATCATAAATTTGCTATTAACAGTTTAAGGCAGTAACGTTTTTAAGTTTCATAGAAAAACAAGCTATAACAGGTTCAAGCGAGTAGACAATTTCGAGGTTAAGGAAACTTCCAGGGAGAGGGTGATCATTAGGCACCAAAAGGAGGCTAGAGAGGAGGGAAAGGTGGTGAGTGGGAGAGTAAGTGAGAGGGGACAGGAAAAAAGGCACTGTGTTCCAGGCATGCATTGAGGTCCTGGGGTGGAGGTGTCAGGGCACTAGGAAGCTTACAGCAGATGCTGGCTGCCACATTCCCTTAAATGAGATTCCAACAGCCACTGGGACCTGCCAGGACTTAGACCACCCAACAGGTGGTATAACATCCCTTGCCCCACCCACGCAGACAGTGTGGGACAGGAACAGGGACTGGCCTGGTGCATGCAGAAGTGGGCAGCTGAGCAATCAGCAATGTGTATGACTGCAGCCATGCAGCTGGGTGCAGACCACACCAGAAATGGTGCCACCCACACTCCAAGGTGTACCCCATCTGCTTACTGGAACTGCAGCTGGAATGGCTGTTGGCAGCACTATGCAGGTCCTGGGCACAGCCCCCTCTCCCCCCACTAGCTGTTCCTCCTTTGGCAATGTGACCAGAATTGACTTCCTGGGACTCTTGTAAGTTCCTGTGCTATGCAACAGGGTTGGCGATCCATGCCACCTTGCCAAACCCTCTGCCAAACTCCTCCCATGCACCAACTGTGTGGCATATGGGAGCGGCTACTGCAACCAGTGGGTGTTTGACGCTGGGACCTTTCCCATACATGAATTGGGCACAGGGTCCCAGACGTAGTGAGGATCAGTGCAAGCTGCCATTTGCACATCTTGTGCTGATCTTTGAGAATCGAGTCGAAAATATCTAGTTTCATTAAAGGAACTGTACAGAATGTTGTCCATAAAATGAAAACAATGCAAAACACAATTTTTCACGTAAGTGTTTGTTCAACTACAGTTACCTATGGAACAGTTGAAGGAAGGAATTTAAGCTCTGTAAATGAGAACATTATAAACAGGTGCAAAGCAGCACAAATGTCCTTCCCCTTTAAAAACTGGGCCCTTGCAAGCTCAGTAAGGTGTTCAAGCAAACAGAACAATGTAAGACTACACAAAGTGAGACTACAGCATGGGAGATATAAAGATATTAAAGAAAAGCCTGGTATCAACATTTTATTCTATATCCTGAGAATTTTAAATAAATATAAAATAGGGCACTACCAAGGCAGGAATTTATTGCATATGGCCATAATAATAATAGAATCCCAACTAGGTACGAAAATTAATTATTACATAAACATTTTCCCTGCACCTGTGAGTGACTTGAATATTTTTTGTTTTGAGAAGTTCAACTGTGCCATCATTATAGACAATTATACATTCAGTAAACCACATCTGCAATTTAGGTCTAGAATGTAAAAATATATATCTACCTCTGTTCTTCAGTGCCTTGCTTGAAGACATTCTTATTCTATAAAACATTTGTAAGTGACTAATCATTAACATGCTGCATTGTGAGTCCTCTGGCATTACTGCACCTGTTTTTATGTCTAACAACTATTCTAGAATGTCTGCATTTTTATTTTAAAAGTTACATGTTATAGGTTATTTGTGCTATTGCAAGGACCTGTCTGCCAACTTTCTCCAAAACAAACTAGAGAATAGATGTTTTTTACTAATTTATTATTATCAAAAATATAATTCATATACTGCCGACTCATTTGTTGGTGGCTTGTCAGCCATGATATAAGTCTCAAGTGCCTAAAAACAGCCACAGTTTTAGTGCAATTTAATTGTTAATAGCTCTGACCTATTTACATATGGTTGTTAATAACCCTGACCCAATTAGTAGATCTATCTAAAAACTGTAGCTCTATCTTTCTGGAACCTGTCCATACTCATTCCCATCAGCTAGAGTGCCTGTTAGTATCCATATCCCAATAGACAGTATCCTGTCAATAATAAGCAAGGACCTATTAGTAGGGGCTTGTCAGTTACATCTTCTATATCATAAACAAGTAACACTACTCCTCTCAAGAGAAACATTTCAACAGCAAAGTGGTCCAGAAGTGTAAGAAATCATCCTTCTGTGGACCTATTCCATTGCTGCCAGGATCACTCATAAACACAGAGGGGGAAACATACAACCAGCATCATGAAGAATAAATGAACCTTCAGAAAAATTCTAAATGATCTGCCAACGTCTGGTAATTTGATGCCTCCAAGAGTACAACCTTTAATGCTCCTTACCCATGTAATCTTAATCATTGGGAATGGCACAATTCTTTAAACAAAGCTGCAGAGGCTAGTGATGGATGAAATAAGGTTATAATTCATCACCCATACTCCATGTTGGTTGTCCTTGTGAACCAGTGACCAGACTTTTTTGCAAAATGACATTACAAGAATATCTAATATCTAAAGACATGCTTATGCAGCAAGATTTGTAAAAAAGAATTGCTCTGAATTTGAATGATTTATTTTTTGCCATCACATTCACATCTTGTACAGCAAAATGCAATAAAAAAAAGGAAAAGCAAAGTGACTCCAAATCAAACTGCTATATTTTATATTATATAAATAAAATCTGATACTTATAAAGGACATGCTGAACTGCATCATTTAATGCATACATGGAGCATCTTACAATTGTTTGTGTGATTGCCAAGGTCAGTGCTTGATGCCAGAACACTGGAGACCTAGGCTTCTATACATATTAGGGTGCCTGTCTGGGCAGTCAAGACTCAACATGGAGAGGAGACACCTGACTCCTCTGGAGGAAGAGTTCAGGATGCCTTGCATTTATGGGTTAGGATTTCCAAAGGGACAGGTGCCAATGCCAATGCATGTTCATTCTACATCTGCCCGATTGCATCCAAAGTTGTGTGCCATATTTTCGGTGAGTCCTAAGATTCTATGATTGTTCCCATGATTTGCATTAATTTGCAGCAGAATAAATTATAGACATCATTTTGGGTAGAAAAAGCCATGATTTATGTTGTTACTGCATCTGCGCATCTGACACTGTTAGACCATTTCATAGATCTAATAGTGCAGATGGATGTCTACATTGAAAATGCACATACAGTGGACACATCTGAAATGGATCTGTTTTGACAATCTTTCTAATTTAAAGATGAGCAAGTGCGTAAACTGGCAACTTCATTTTGGCTTCAATTCAGCCTCCTGACTTCTGACTGGTGTTGACAGTTCAGTAAAAGATTTGGGTCCTTACAGTAGTATGGAGGTCAAGCAGGCTTAAAATGTTGGGAGGAGACAGCCCTCCTCACGCTCACCCACTTTATTCTGTTTGCCAAAAATAAGTTTAGCATCAGCTCATCCTTACTCTAATATATTATTTATTTATTTATTTCAAAAGTTTCACGAGGAAAGATATACTGAGCTGAGAACAGCTAATTTCCAGATGCCTCCTGGAGGAAAGGAGGGAAGAGTAGATTAATGAACAACAATGAAAAGCAAATTACAGGATGTGAGGAACAAACATTAAGCTAACAACAAAATAAGTAAATTTATACAATTAGTGCAATGTTTCCAAGGAGCCAGGTACAATAAAGCACAAGGTGTAATAAGAAGTGAAGAAATGGAGAAGCTAGCCATAAGTTACAGGAGGAAAAGAACTGAGGTGAAGGGGTAGCAGGGAAAAGGGAGAGAGGTAGGCCAATAGAATAATTGGGAGATGGCGGGGCAGCAGATAGAGAGTAGAGGAACACAGGCAGCTATCAGATACAATTCCAGGTGTGGGTAGAGAAGTCATGGAGCAGAGGGAGGATTGTGTGCTGGGAAGAGGCAGATCGGATGTTTAGGCAAAGGGAATTCCAGAGTTTGGGGAAATGATAAGAGAAAGTAGCTTGGCAGCTGAAGATTTTCTATAGGGGAGAGCGAGGGAGTGATAACCAAAACTATGAAGAGTGTAAGAGGAAGGTCAGGGAGAAGAAAGGAAAGAGGTACGGTAGGAGGGGAGGAAGCCAACCAGTATTTAAAAATGAAGGAGGCACAGTGAGCAAAGCATCTGGCTTCCAAGGCGGGGAAGGAGATGGAGGAATAGAGGGAGCCATGGTGGGTACGAGGAGGACAGTACCAAAGCAAAGCACAGAAGGAGTGGAAAAGGGGGTCCAGTCTGGCCAGGGTAGACTTAGAAGCCGCACAGTAGACAATGTCACCAAAGTCAAAAATGGGGAGAATCACTTTCTGGACAATAGCACGGAATGCAGGAAGAGGGAAGCAGCCTCTATTCCTGTATAAAGCACCAAGTTTAGGGTGGAGATTTTTGTGGATAGCATCCTTATACCCAGAAAAGTTGAGGTGATGGTCGAGCCAGACTCCTAGGTACTTGAAAGAGGGAACATCATCAAGTGTGGACCCATCCAAGTTGCGGAAGGAGGAGAGGACAGGAAGCTTTGTGAGCTTCTGTTCTGTCTTTAAGTTGAAGTTCAGGTTTATTAACAGGAAAACTCCATTGAGCAGGCTCATTTACAAGGAGGGCCTGGGAGGACAACATATACTCAGGGACAATGGTTTTCCGTTTTTACTGGTAACACCGGTAAAAATCACGGAATCCTGCATGGTTTGCGGATTTTGAATTTTTGTATCGGTGCCTCACGGAAATTGCATTTCACTGCACAGAATCCCTAAGATTTCAGCATATTTTTAAATGTTTTTATTTTCTCTTTCTCTGCCCCCTTCTCACAGTGTCAGTCTCCACTTTTCAGAGATCCCTAGGCTGGGTCTCCCCTAGCTTCACCCCAGGTAATGCTCAGGAGCTCCTGTGAGCCTGCCCTCATCCTGCCTAGGTTGTACCCCCCAGGTGGGAAGGGAGGGGATCCCAGGTCACCCCTCCACAGTCCTTTAATGTGTGTCAGGCAGTCCAGTGGGTCCCTCATGGAAACTGGTTATGAAGTCTGGGGCAGCTGGGTCCCTTCTACCAGCAGCCGATGTGGGGTGATTGTTACTGGTTTTCTGGTCTCTGTCCCTGAGGGCACCAACACTCAAGGGGATCCAAGGAAGTAGGGCACATAGAGACATGCCACTACTCCAGATCCTGGCTAACTTCCTCTCTTCCCAAATGCTCTGCAGCCTCATTGCACCACCACCTGTGGTCACCCAGGTGGCACTAAAGCAGCAGGATCTGCAAGCCACTGTTCCCAGAGGAAGAGAGCAGACCCCCAGATGCTCAATCCTACTCCCCTGGCCAGACCTCTAGCAACCCAAAATCACTTCTGATACTGAGTCCCTGGCATTGCAAGCAGTAGTGCTACCTCATGCTATTTACAGTGTTCTGTCAACTATACACCCACTTTGGTATAAGAAAACATAAGCAGATAGAGAGGGAAATAATTCAGTTTTAGTAAAATGTTGCAAAGTGTTCAATGTAGGTACTGTGCACTATTATTGAAATCCTATATTAAAACATTATATTTGGGTGTTATGGCTGGCAGTATAGTCTAGTGGTTAGAGTAACAAACAGTGATCAAAGTGAGTACATTTAGAAGACTTGGGTTTGATTCCCACAACCTCCACTTGCATACTGTGTGACTCTGAGCAAGGCACTTAACCTCCACAGTGCTCCTGGGTCACCTCTGAAAACAGGCAGTTTTGCCTAGTGGGTTTACCCAGTTTACAAAAAAATATATAAAAAAAATACCAATATATGTTTACTACATCATATAGTAGTCAAGGTGCCATGTAATTTATCTGAGTTGTACTCAGCCTGCAATGATGTTGTATAGGTAAATATAAATGTTCAGATACATTTTGTGTTTTATAAGCTTGTTTTTAGACTATAGTTTGGTTTTTATTGTATTTTTTGCATATGAACATCTAGGATATAGATTGCTAAGCGCAGGATTACTGTTACCAACTAGTTTATTCAAGTTTATAATCAGCAGGGCCATCCAAAATCCTCAGTTGTTTGATTGATAGCGAGTTTGAATGAAAGTATGTTCACAAGGCACACGCTGCCTTACTACTTATTTAGGTGGATGGGATAGAAACATAGAAACATAGACTCTGACGGCCCACCTAGTCTGCCCATTTCATCATTTGCACTTTCTCTCCCACCTGTTGTGTCAGTCTCTGTGAAAACAAAAAGTTTTCTGACAGACTGCTTAATAAAAAACAAATGTTACGTGTTTAAGTGTACGTATGCTTGGCCAGTGGATTTGAAAGCACATTCAGTGACACATGGAAGGTAAGACCCCAGGGGCTATATGATGCTGGTGGGTAGAGTGGTGCTCAATTCACATCTGAGCTCAGACATGAAAACTGAGAGACACCCTTTTCATATAGACCAAGGGAAAAGGAGGGATCCACATGTTTGTGAGATGCATTAGAAGGTCTTCCACTCATCACTTGTGAATTTTTTTTAGGTGAAGACACTATTTCAAAGAAGCAAATTCAGGCAGTTTTTTTTTTGTTCCTCCTACCCCCTGGCCATCCACTCCTTCAGGCCTGCCAAGTCCCCCTACCACTGCTGCTGAGTCCCGTCCCCCCACCATCCACTGCCTCTTATAGCCATGCTACCAGGTAACCCAAATTAACCCTTTGTCGGTGGGCCCCTATCCCTGTGGGTGGCTAACAGGGGAAGACAATCACCCTAAAGAGCTTCCTGTATATCCCAGGCATGGCAGGGGTCAGAACAGATACATGCGTCTGGGGCTTCATGCTTATGGAAGGACCAGAAGCCATCCTCTAGGTAGCCAACAGGTGTTTTTCCATTTTCGTGGGAGCGTGACAGGCCACATGATGTCAAGACACAAGCTGACATCTATCACGCTCTCTTCTGCAATGAGGGCCAATGTGTTGCCATGCCTCCAGCCTCCCCCTGGGGCCAGCAAATGCTGAGCTATGAATATACCCTCCCTCCCAAGAGAAGGCGAGTGGTTGTTGGACACTCAAGCCTTCAATCCCCCCGCCCAGCCGGTCTTCCAGCACTCAAACCTGTTCCCAAACCCTGGTCAGTAGTATCACTGGCAGAAATCCAATTCAGGCAGTTAAATGATGGGAAAAAACAAATGTGGTCCACCTTAGTAGTGGTGGTGCTTCAGATTAACTCACATCTGAGTTCTAACAAGCAAAGAGACCAAGTAATTTGTAACTTGTGCATGTGGGGTGTGGGTGTTGAAGAAAGGGGATCATAGTGCTGTCACTACTGCCATCATCCCTGAAGAATGTGGACAGCATTGTTGCTACTGCCATCACACCCAAGAGGCAGAGGCTGTAGTGCTTCCACCATAACCACTAGTGGATGGGGAATGTTGTACTGCTGCTGTCCCACCTGAGAGATGGGGGCCATAGTGCTAATACTGCCATCACACCTGAGGAATGAGGAACGTGGTTCTGCTGCCATCACACCTAATGGATAGGGACCGCAGTGCTGCTGCTTCCATCACACCTGAGGGAGGGGGGGACACAGCGTTGTTGCTGCTGCCATCACACCTGACCACCGGTAAAACAAAGATTTCATGGAATCTGCCATTTTACACTAGATCAGTAATTCTACAAAACTTGCATTTTTCTTATAATTGCTTCCTGTACTAATTTCAATTTGCTTTGTTTAATGCGTTATATATTAAGCCTTCTTTTATTCTGATTATTTATACACACACTGATAGAATGATAACAGAATCCTGGTAAAATCTGGAAATTAGAGTAACAATCATCAGTGAAATTCCGGAATCTGAAGTCTTGAAAATGGAATTTCATTAGTTTAATCACCGTAAATCAGTGGCCTTGACAATAAGGATATAGGTAGATACAGCATAGTAATATACATTTTAAAATGGCAAGAAAAGATCTTGAAATCTCATTGGCCAAAAGAGATCAGTTGACCGTACATTAAATCTCTATATACACACAGTCATCCTGGTCCTAATCCACATCAGACAATGAGCAAATCAGTCCTTCTACAACCAGAACTATCTTCCATCACTCTCCCTACAACCAGAACTGATCTTCCACCACAAACATGGTGGCTACCTTTACATGTAAAAATCTTCAACTGGCCCTAAAAATAAAACTACCTGAAATATAAAATAAAACAAATCAATTAAATGTTGTTTACCAGATCATCATACCCTCCTTACACACATAAATAAATTAGAAACAGTAAGTATTTATAGTTTTATTACAGCTGTTTCTTTGCCAACAGTGAAAATCCCCCTTCTATCTTTACCTGCTCATCAGGGAATTCTCTTCTGCTTGCCTTGACAGTTAGAAAATTAAGTCTCTGTCTCTAAAACAGGTCTTTGTTGTGTGCATACAGTATGTTAGTAGAGGAACATTCTGCTAGTAGAACTGAGCAGAATTTTGAATTCCTGTATTCCACTGTAAACATTCCATGATAAACATTCCATTTCTTGAATGTGGGAGAACACAGAGAAAAAAAAAACAGAATGAAGAAAGTAAGAAATAATACTATATAAACAAAAAGGAAAGGTAGTAAATGACTCACCCTGATGTTTATCCTTTAATACAGAGCGAGCAGTTCATGATGCTGTCAGTGAGTGCAGCAGATTTGAACCATGCTCATGCTTGCAGCATCGGGGAACTGAGAAACCTCTGTTATGGCTTCTTTTTAGTTTTGTCTACAGAGTGAGGAGAATAAAATAAAGTAAGGGGGCTATGTGTCATACTTAGAATGAGGAAAACAGCATTTGTGAATTGTTGTGGCTGGCAGGGGAATAGGAAGCTTAAATGGGAAGGGAGGCACACACAGTATAACACTACTTTAATCTAGCACCAATAGGCAGAAGGACTATTTCATGTTGAAAGCACAGATTCACTTACATTTTTACTTATTTAAATATGTGTTTCAAAATTAAAAAAAAGCTTCTAAAAATAAGGGGCCATTTTATAAGTGCAAGTGCATTACGGTGTGATAACTGCACTCCTTGGGATGACTGGCACTCAGTCTTTGGCCTTATGCCTAACTATGCTCCTAGTAGTGCGGTTATCACACTGTAATGCACACCCCATCATGTCTTATTGCTTACGTAATATTCACACAGGATAGTATATACAGTGTTATTTATAATGATAGATGTATAACTATATACAAGCACCTATATGCACTCTTTTATACACATTTACAGTTAAGCAATTATCTATACACAAACACATATATACCTGCAAGTTTTAGTCCTTCATATTCATAAGAACAGTGTCATGTGCATATACATGGGATTAGTACTCGAGCCCTGGGGGCAATACCTCAACATAGGTTAGACAACCTCTACAGCTGCATTCCTGGTGTATCAAGGAGTATTGACAGGGATATAAAAGAGGTGGATGATAGTGTGGTAAGGGGATAAGTCAAAAGACAGGGTGGAGGGGGTGGAGAGAGTGTGCTAGGTATGTATGCAGGAAGCTGGGTGGCACTGGGAGTCAATTGGGATGTGAATAAGGTAGTCAAAAAGGGGAGGAGGGGTACTCAAAATGGAGACATGTGCAGCAATCTCCAGTTTGTCTGAGATCAGCTGTGATAACTGAGTGAGCATGGATCAGAAGCGGGGGGGGGCACTGAGAAAGGTGAGCGATGGAATGGGTTTGCCGGGGTAAACTGGTTAGTGGCATGTACAGCAATCTCTAAGTTTGTTTGCGATCAACTTCCTGAAGTTGTGCAAGGGTATTCATTTTTGAAGCCTGAGGTGAAGCTGGGATTTGTTCCAGGCTAAGGGAAGGGCATGACTTATGGCCATTTCCTCGAAATGGGGAAACTAGTGCCAAAGATCATGGAGACTGTTTTCTTAGCATTGAGGGTTGATTATCATCCATATTACCAGCTGGTCAATTACTGGATGGCACTGGCATCAGATGCAAATGTAGCTGTTCAGTTACCTTCCCCTCTTCTGGAGGATGAGCAATGGTTTTGGGGTCCAGTGATCACGGAGGGTTACTAGGAAAATGGGGAGAATCATATGACCCACAATAAAATACAAAAAAGGATTAATGAAAACTATATACATCATATTTACTTTTGTCCTTTAGTTGTACAACAATTACATTATAAATGTTTAGTATAGTATCCTTGTAATGTAGAGATGTCCATGCCAATTTATTTTGCACTGTAATAGAATTTAAGAAGTCATGAGCTAGCCCTTCATTCTGTCCCAGCCATGTTTGAAACCATTTATTGTTTTGGTGCACACCACATCAGCTAGCTGATAGTGCCACCACTCCACCACCCTTTGTGTAAAATAAAACATTCTCACTTCCTTCTTGTTCCTCCCCATCAGCTGTCACTCATGCCCCCATGTACTTTATTCACTGCTTATGATAGAGTGGTCCTTGTGGTTTGCCTTTGTTAATTCCTTTCATGAACTTGAAGATCTCTATCATCTCTCCACTCTCTTGTCTGGTCTCCATTTAGTACACGTTCAATGCCTTGAGCCGATCCTCATACGATCTGCCATGCTGGTCCATAGATCATTTTGTTAACTGTATGTTGCACTGTCTCCAGTGTGCCACTGTCTTTACTTAGGTGAGGAATCCAGAACTTGACACAGTACTCCAGGCAGGCCTTACCAGTGACCTACAGAGAGGTAGTAACACCTCTTCCCTTGTGCTACTGCCTAACAGTATAGCCTAGAGATTTGAGTAACATGCAGTGAATGAGCTTGGTACATCCAGCAGACCTGGGTCAATTCCCACAACCTCCACTTACATACTGTGCAACTCTGAATAAGTCACTTAACCTCCCTAGTGCTCCCAGGTCATCCCTGAAAACAGGCACTTGTGCCTAGTGGGCCTTACCTGGTTACCAAAGAATGCCCCTTCCTATACATCCCAGCATCTTGTTTGCCTTATTGTAGGCCTTGTTACACTGTCTTGTTTTAGGGAGTCATTGATGATGACCCCATGGTCTCATTTTTCAGAGGTCACAACCAGTTTTACCTCCCCCATCTAGAACTCTGTCCTGGGGTTCTTGTTTCTTATGTACTGCTGACCACCAAACAGAAAAGAGACCTGGGTGTTTTCATATCTGATGACCTAAAGGTGGCCAGACAGCATGATAAGGCATTGGGGATAACCAGTGGGATGCTACAGTGCATTGTGAGGGGCATCACCAGCAGAAAGAGGTAGGTGGTGCAACCTCTGTATCAATATCTGTTGCAATCCCACCCTGACTACCATGTCCAGTTCTGGAGTCCTCATCTCTGAAAAGACATAGACGGAGTTGTGGCAGTCCACAGGAGGACAACTAAAATGGTACAGGATCTGCATCAAAAGCCCTATGAGGAGAGACTGATGGACCTCAATATGTACAGACTGGAGGAAAGGAGGGATAGGGCAGATATGATAGGGACTTTCAAATACCTCAAGGGTATAAATAATGTTCAAGTGGGAAGCCTGTTTCAGAGAAAAGGATGCACCAAAATAAGGGGTCATGCAATGAAGCTGGGGGGGGGGTGAATATGGGGAAATGTAAGGAAACATTTTTTTCACAGAAAGGGGGCGGATGCCTGGAACAGCCTTCTTGAGGAGGTGGTAGGTGCAAAAACTGTAATGGAATTTAAGAAGTCATGGGATATGTATAAGGAAGCCTTAGAAGCAAGGAAAGGGAGGTAAAGCTGGAAATCAAGAAGGGTCTGCAGAGTGACAGTAGCTAGGAATCATGAGCAGACTTGGTGGGCCAAGCAATCCTTATCTGCCATCAGATTCTATGTTTCTATGTGCATCACCTTGCACTTTTTCACACTGAATTCAACTGACAAACCTTTAACCACTCTCTAGCCTTTGCATGTTTCTTTGCACCTCCCTACTCCCTTGTCTACCCTGCTACGTAGCTAAGTGCCATCTGCAAATTGCCACATCTTGCCCTGGATTCCTTTTCCCATGTCGCTGATGAACATATTAAAAAGGACTGGACCCAGGTTCGATCCTTGTAGCTCCCCTTGGTGACTTACCTCTCTTCTGATTAGATTCTGTAAAACACATCCTTCTGCTGTCTCCCCCTTCTAACCAGAGTCTCACCTATCTAACTATGTCCTTCACTGCACTCAGATCCTTTAGCTTTTTCAGCAACCTTCTGTGAGGCATAAATTGAAAGCCTTGCTGAAAGTGAAGCAGAGTAAATACACAGCATGGCCCTTATCCACTACGCTCATCACCCAGTCAAAGAAAACTATCAGGTAAGTCTCACTAAACCTCCCTGTCATGAACCCATGCTGTTGCATGTCACATGTAACCAGCAAGGAAAATATATTTTAATATTAAAGAAATATTTCTTTCTCTCAGACAAATTATGTCATCTGGGCCCAGGGCTATTAATGAAGGTAGAATTGTCTTTCAAATGATGTAACCTAATGAAACAGCTGCAGTGCTTCTATACTGTTCATTAAAAGGAATCTAGGGATAGTTACACATTTACAAGGTTTTTTTTTTCAATGTTAACTTATTACATTTCCTTTTCTTTGTACTAATGAAATAGTCTGTATTAAGTACCACACTATTATAAATGTTAATTAAATTATATTTTCAATATCCTTGAATAATACATGAGAGTGGTACTTTATTACCTTCACATGCAGTACTTAACTTTTGATAGTAATTGTCAAGCTTGCACTAAACAAAGGTATCATTTACAAAATTGTGACCATTAGTTCTCAAGAAACACTGTATCCACCATTAGTTTGATAATTTACAGTACAATAATTCTCATTACAGCATTCATAAATACTCTTTATGTACAAACCACCAATTTGTCCATACTGCCATCATTTATATAATCAGTACAAACAGAAAAAAATTAGAAGAAACTCTAAACCAACTAGTCATGAAATAAAGATTAATGCTCAAAACTCTCACTGTTATTTATGAATGAGATCCTTTGAGATCCTCTATGGCAGTCCACCTAGCCTAGTTTATTGATGCAAGGCAGACCTCACACCTTCACTGTGCTCACAAGACTGATCAGCTGATCAGTTGGCTACCAGGCACTGCCCTTAGAGGTGATGCAGACTGACTGTGTGGTCAGGATGGTATCTTTTGCCCCTCATAGTATGGATGCATACCGGCTACGTCTACCTTCGAATGTGTAGCCTGCACCCCCCCTCACCCAGCACTCCATGCTTTCAAGAATAGCATAGAGCATAGGCATGCTCCCTTGCACCACCCCCTAGTCCACCCCTCATGGATCTCACCTGCCAGCTGGGTGATCAGGTGCATACCAGCCCCGCTCCCCTTTTGAGAATCGGGAACACTGGGGTGCAGTGGCCATGGAATGTGTAGCATCCCAGATATGCCGTGCATAGTCACTCAGCACCTTAGAGGATAGCCCCCATTGTCCATATCATTAACTGTTTTGCATGCAGTTGTACTGTGTTTCCTTTTAGTGGACTTAGACTGGGAAGTATGAGACATAGTAGACACAGCCATAAAAGGATATTGTTTCCCTAACTGCTGGACAGACAGTGTAGCTATGTCACAGTAATTAATGACAGGGTTCGAGCCTCAGGGACAGCTAACAAACAGTGTAATACAGCCATAAAATATCTCACTATGCTGCAGAGACAGACAGACAGTGCAGCTGACTATGTCACAGTAACAAATTACAGGGCCCAGGCCTCAGGGGCACCTAACATGAACAATGTGATACAGCCATAAAAGAATTTCACTATGCTGCAGAGACGGACAGTGTAGCTAACTATGTCACAGTAATAAATGACAAGGCTCAGGGCACCTAACAAAACAGTGTAATACAGCTGTAAAAGGCTTTCACTATGCTGTAGAGACAGACAATGAAACTATGTCACAGCAATAAATGACAGGGCTCAGGGCCCTTAACAAACAATGTAATACAGCAATAAAAGGATTTCACTAAGCTGTACAGACAGACAGTGTAGTTATGTCACAGCGACAAATGACAGGGCTCAGGCCTCCTAACAGTGTAATACAGTCATAAAAGGGTTTTACTATGCTGTAGAGACAGACAGTCTAACTATGTCACAGTAATTCAGGGCTCAGGGCACCTAAGAAACAGTAATACAGCCATAAAAGTCTTTCGCTATGCTGCAGAGACAGTGTAGCTATGTCCCAGTAATAAATGACAGGGCTCAGGGGCACCTAACCAACCAAACAGTGTAATATACTCTAATTTCAGACCAGCTGCCCAGTGCCTTCTGTTTTTGTCTATGTCTCTTCCCCCACCTTGCTCCTTTTCTATTCTCTCCCTAGTCCCCATCACCACCTCCACAACTGAGACTGACCCCCCTTCCCCAGCTGAGATTGTTTCTCAGTCCCCAAGTACTTCTCCCGTTGCTCCTAGTACTGTAGGTTTTTTCATATTGATCAACTTTTAAAGGCAGGTCATCAACTCTAGGGATATGATTTGAGCTGTAGAGCAAGCAACCACAGAGCTGCCTCCACAACCACAACACACAGACTGCTACCGGCTAGATTATGCACCATAGGTTCACAGCAGACAAAGCACAGAGACCACTGACCAATCAGGTGTCTGTCCAGTATCATGTGCTCCAATTCTGCGGTAGTTCCATGAAGGACCCCACAGGCTGCCCTTAATGCCTATTTCAATGTCCTTTACCCATTACCTATGTCAAATTTCCTCTCCTGAGAATTACACTGTTCTGTTGGAGAGGGTAGTACATTACCCCAACTCCCCTACTTGGCCAAAAATAGGCAATACCTGCACTACCTGACCCTGCTACCTGGCAGGCAACCCATGCCTAGCTTAATGTTTCCCCTCCAAGAAAACCTTTGTGGGCCAAGCTGCTTTCTTGTATTGTATTCCTAAGCTCTGGTCCACTCTTACCCTGTCTATCCACTCAGACTCATGCTTCTCCTCCGTCAAATGCTTTCTTCCTGACTTTTTTTACCCTCTCCTGTAGCTTTCCTGACCGTTGACCCTGACTTCCTATCTTTTAGGAAATTCAAATCCCGGGATTTGGACTTAGTGCTAAGGGATCCCTGAGCCATAAACTGATCCTCACTCTACCAACTCAAAGATGTCTCCATGGTGGTGATGTATTTTATGGAAGCTCTTCACAACCTTCAAGACAAATACTTCACTATCACCACCAGGAGGGTTAAAAGTGGTAATATCCATTAGTTATCAAATGAACTTCTGGCCCAAATGAAAGTAAGGGACAAAGCCTGGCAAGCCTTCAAGGCATCCCCTTCCCCCAATTACGGAATGCATGTAGGCAACTTCATAGCTCCTGCAAGCAGGCGGTGATGTCACTCAAATGTAAATACTACACCAACCAACAAAACAGTATCTCAGCAACCACAGCAGTTTCTGGGCCTAAATTAACACCCTCCTAAACCCAAAACAAATAAACAAATAATGGAACTTACCTCCCCCTCCGGTCCCATTGCTGACTCAGGCAAGATGGGCTGGCAGTACAGCCTAGAGGTTAGAGTAATGAGCTGTGAACAAGCTTGGTACATCCAGTAGATTCTCACAACCTCCACTTGTGTACTGTGTGACTCTGAGCAAGTCACGCAACCATCTAGTGCTCCCAAGTCACCCCTGGAAACAGGCACTTGTGCCTAATGGGCCTTACCCAGTTACCAAAGACTAAAATAAAAAAAAAGATTGCTGATACCTTCAATAGAATGTTCACTGACCTTACCACCTACACCAGCAAACTCCCTCCACAGCCTCCCTCTACCCAGAAAAACCAGCCATGCTATCCACAGACATTAAGCCCTGTCTTTTATTTCAGAGCCACTGACCATAGTGTCACTGGCAAAATCCTAAAGACGCTACCCACCAGGAACAGCCCAGGTAGCGATGGTCTGTATCCCACCATTCTGAAATTCCTCTCCCCTGCCTTTGTAAAGCCACTGACCCACATATTTAACCTTGCCCTCTCATCATCTACCATGCCTGACTCATGGAAGCATGCACACATAGTGCATATTTTCAAATACAGCAATCCCGCTGCTCCAGAAAACTACCGTCCCATCTCCGTCCTCCCACATCTAAGCAAACTATAAGAAAAAATCATTCACCATCAGCTATCTGAGCATCTAGATAAGTACAACTTCCTGAGCCCCCTTCCAACATGGCCTCCACAAACACCACAGCACCTCTTCAGCCTTGGCCCTTTTCTCCAACCATGTCCTTTGAAACATGGACATGGGTATGGCCACAGGTGCAGTGTTTGGAGACCTATCAAAGGCCTTTGACCTTGTTGACTACCACCTTCTCCAATCCACCCTGTTAAACCTAGGCTGCTCCTTGGACACCACCGCTTGGTTTATCAGCTGCCTCACTAACGGATCCCAGTCTGTTCTGATAGGCAAAGATACCTCTGCTGCATTACCCATCCATAGTGGTTTCTCCCAGGGCTCCATGCTGGGGTCTCTATTATTCTCACTGTTCATAAATGATTTTCCCACAGAAAGCATAAACTGTAATGTGCTTCTCTATGCTGATGACCTCATCATCTACCATAGCACCAAGTCCCTTGAATCTATATCTTATACACTCACTATAAACTATGGATCAGGTCAAGTTTGGTTTCTCTCCAAAAAACTTCTTGTAAATGAGAAAAAAATGAAGGCCATGCTCTTTGACTCAAAGCCATGCCTTGTAAGGGCCACCAAATCAAAAACCTTGTTACACATTGTCACCCCTGCAGACCCTCCTCTTGACACTGTATCATTCTTCAAATACCTAGGAGTGACTCTTGATCTCTCCCTTACCTATAATGATCACATTTATAACACTATGATGAAAGTCCACCAGAAGCTGGGGGCAGCCTACCATGTTAACCACCTCCTGACCTCAGAGGCTCATCTTGCAATTGCCCTGAGAAATCTACTGCCCCTACTAGACTATTGCTCCCCAGTGTTCTCCTCCATGTCCTTCTCACTTTTTTCTCATCTAAATATCATATACAATTCTATCTGTTGCTTTGCCCTTCAGGTCCCTTCCTCCACTCATCACTACTCTCTATATCAGTCCTTAGGCTGGCTCTTTCTACGGGGCCATTTTAAATATGCTATGGGCTGTCTAGTCATCACCTCTCTCAGGATCTCACATAAATCCCTGTACTCCTCGCTTCTCACAACACAGTGATAACTCAGTGTCTCAGGGTCTCTTTCGCTCCCCATCAATAGTCCCCAGTGTATCTACTGTCATGGGGAGCAAGACTTTCTCTGTCTCTGCCCCCTACCTCTGGAACAGAATACCACCTACTATCCATATGTTACCCTCTCATCAGTCCTTCAAATTGAAGCTAAGAGATTGGCTCATGTCTCAGACCACCAGTGCCTGCTCCCTTGGAAACACTCTCACCAGAAATCTGCCTTAGGGGTCAAATGTTCCATTTGGCTTACTTCCCAAGTACTGGCTACTACATATACAATTGACACGTTTTTGACTCCATTGTGAAAATGTTGATTGCTATATTATGCACTTTATTGTAAACCTTGGACTGGCTGAATATTGTCTTGATTTGCTGTAAGTGTATGTCCTAGTTCTCTGCAAGCAGAGAAGTGGTGCTTTATTTGTCATGAACTTGTTTTTTATGTTATTAACCACTATTTTTAAGATATGATGTGTATGTATCCCTGTTTCTGATACCACTGTACTCACTGTATTATATGTACCTACTGTATTATAACTTGTACCTATTGTTTGTGCCACTGAATGGTCTGGGTTGCAACTGAAAATGGTTCTTTGGATCAGTTTGCTCACCTGGTTACCAAATAAATAAATAAATACATAAATGTTCAACCCCTTCCCCTCTGTTTTTGAAATTCAACCATTGCCTCCACATGGCTGTAAGCAATTTCCTACACCCCTAGGCTAAATGGCACCTAAATCAATTAATTAATTATGGTATTAATTTGCTCCTGAACCTTCCTTCTGCACTGATTTACTGTTTTTGCCAATTAGTAGTCTGACTAGTGTTAATCTGCTACTATCTGTACTGTACAGAATATGTATCTTAAACTGCAGTGTTACTCTTCCTTTTTGTGCTGCCCTATCTGCTTGTAAATCATGACTGCACACTGCTATATAGTTTACATTTATTGTATTCTATTTGTTATTCCTACTGTACCTTACATTATGTATTTTCACTTTTATATCCAGTATTGTATATTCCCTTTCCCCCATCCCTACATGACACATCTGGAAATGAGCTGTTACCAGCTCAGTGTGTCTCACCTGGTGAAACTTTTGAAATAAATGGCCTGGCTTGTCTAAGTTACAGTATTGTCCTGGTCTGTTCCTCACTTTCTAGTGGAGCAGAATTCCTGCAGGAGTTTGCAGAGATGAGGTTTGCTTTGGTATTATAATCATCATGACAGACAGTGTGGTCCTTGATGATTTCAGTACATGGACAGACGTCATCTGCAATAATCTGGGAGTCAAACTCCTCTGCTCATGGAAGAGTAAAGACTCACGTTACTTAAGCCACACATGATGGTGGCGACATGGTCAACCTTGTCTTTCATCAAGTATAGAGACTAATGGCATCTTAGTGGAGCCAATCGTTTGGTTGGACCACTACTCTATAGAGTTAAATATTATGGAACCAATGATGCCAGGGGCTATCCAGTACCTTGTGAAATGAGACACAGCTCAGGAGGGATTTCTTGGTCTTTAAATGTCTCAAGCATGTTGGAGGCTGTTCCTGCATAGGTGTACGTGTGGGTGTTGAAGCCAGTAATTTGTCAAGGTCCACCACACTGGACTTCTTGGCACAAATTTATTTCAACTTCTGACCTCATATCAGATTGTACCCTGGTTGCCATTCAAGCTCAGACAGCTAAAGGTCCAAGGCAGAAAATTAGAGTGAAGGTGGGGGAATTCATGGGTGCATGCTGACAGACTTTTGGATAGCTACCAGGGGTGGAGGGTCCTTTGAGACAGATTCATTTTCTCTCCCACCTTATCCTACTTGAGAAGAACAGGCTTGCTGCACTCTTCCACATGGTTGACAATCTCTTATTGCTTCTGACTATAAGTTTGTTTCCTTAGAGAGCTGCAAATAGCTTAACCCATTCATTTAGGACAAGATTGTTTGCATCCAGAAATTCATTTCTTCTACTGGTAGCTGCCTTAGTGACAGGATAGCAATCTCATAGAGTCAAGGTGCTGTTTAACCATGGAGGTAGTTTATTCTCATGGATAAGGGGGGCACCAGTCCAGTGGTTGACTACTTGTGTAACACCACTTTAAGTCTTATAATCTGTACTTATGTGTCTTCTCAAAGCTATGGTAGGGACTTTAGCTTTAGTATTGGGGAATTGTGAATGCTCCCATGAGAGGACTTTTTACTGGCATACTCAGAAGGAAAAGTTGGATAGGCCCTTGCTCAAGAAGCTGTTATTAGATACCAATAGCTTACTAAGTTTAGACCAGTCTCCATTCTACCTTTTTTTCCAAAGGTTGTGGAGAGAGTGGTGACTAAGCAGCAGGTGGACCATGAAGCAAACAATGTCCTTGAGTCACTCCAATTTGCTTTTTATAGGTACAACAGTATGAAGACTGCACTAGTCAGAGTGGAACATGATCTTCACCCAGTGAGGGATTGAGAAGGTGCTTCTTCTTGGTTCACCTTGACATGATCTTGGCATTCAACACACTGATCTCTGAGTCATAGGAACTATGCTTTAGAAGCTTACTAGGGTAACTGGGATTGTGCTTCAGTGGCTCAGGTCCTTTCTGGCAGGCAGGACTCAGTTTTTAGTGGTCAGGTCTCATCTATCCCAGCAAGCTAATCTAGACTACAGTGTTCCTCAGGGCTCTGTACTCTTGCCCATGTTGTTCATGAACTACAGGTTGCTGCTAGGTGAGTTTATGAGGTACTACACCATGGGTTTTCAGAACAGTTATATGCAGATGATATTCAGCTGTACAAGTCCTTCTCTCCAAACAGGCCAGACTCTGGGCTGGCATAAGAACTGTGCCTATAAGGCAACCCACTGGCCCAGTGGCAGTGTATAATGCACCTGTGCTGGTGACCCAAAGTTAAGGAGCAAAATAGGGTCCTGGTGCAGGAGGCTGGGATGACCAGGGTGGCCCTTTGCAGTGCTCTCAAGGAGTAATGGCACAACGATCTGCCTCCACAGTTACCCTGTGATTGGCTGGAGAGCTTGCTTCCTCACAGTGCAGTGCTCTGCATGCCATGCCACCAAAGATATTTACCAATTCCAGATGGGGGGACAGTGGAGGGGGAGTATATGGATAAAGTCTATGTGTGCTGATCTGTATAAATGATTAGCACTAGTACTCTTGGATTTTCTTTTACTTGAACTTTTGGGGAAGCAGTGGATAGGGTTGGGAGGTTGCTGGCACCAAATCTGGCCAAAGGAGCAGGTGATGGTTTGGTGCCAAACAGCTGGATGAAAAAAAGAACATTGACTTTTGAAAATCATTAATTGGGTGGCCTCCAACTGACTGGCTCTAAACCCAGGCAATGCAAAAGTTACAGGTGATTGCTATGGTAATTCATTATAGACTAAGACTACTTTCCATGGAAGAGGTGGGATAGTTTTTCTGAGGGAAGTACAGAATCTGGGAGTGGTTGTTAATGGCTGCTTTTTATTTGAATCACAAGTGTCAGCAGTTGTCAGGGGCCGCTTTTACCATCTTAAAATGATTGCTTGGTTCGGTTCCTTTCTGAACCCTGCTGAATTAGCTGCACTAGTTCATGCATTTGTTTCTTTGAGACTGGACTACTGTAAATTGCTCTGTAAGGACTTACCTGGTAGTCAGATTCATCCTTTTCAGCAGGTCTAGAACGTATTTGCTATACTTCTGACTTCTGCATGGAAGACAGATCATATCACTGCATCACTTCACATTTGAGCTGGCTGCCTGTAAAATGGCAGGTGGAATACAAGGTTCTTTTACTTGCCCTCAAAGCCCTGATTTCTTTGTGCCCCAGTACATTCATGAGCTTTTTGCCCCTTACACTCATCCTAGAGTCACAAGGTCCAGCAGACAATTTTTTTTAACAGTGCTTCAAGCAAGACTTAAATCAACTGGGGACAGAGCATTCTTCTTGGCAGCTGATTGCCTTTGGAATTTCCATGTCAATGGCTATCTGTTTTACAGTAGCATGGCATTTTTCAATCCAAACTCTGAAAACATTTCATAAACTGTGCATTTCCATATGGTGAGTAATATGCTGAATTTTGATTGTTTGCATTAAACTGTTTTGTGTTTATTTCATTGCCATTAATGTACAGTACTCTGAGCATTTGAAAATGCACTTAAAAACAATAGTACTTCTACCATTATGGGTAACATATACAAATCACCATTAAGGATTGGCTTGATTATGCACAACTGTATGGCATCAAAAAGACTCACAAACAATCTACAAAGGCGAAAAACAGCAGACCACAGAGATGTAATTCATCATTAAAAGTTCTCATCTGTGGTTCACAGCTATAGCTACAGCCAAAAAGGGAAGGGGAATATGATGCCAGTTTCAGTTTCAGTGTATTTGTTCAGCCAAAGCCTTCACAATACACACATAAATTAATACAGTTCTTAAAAAAAAATACAGTGGGCCCAATTTACAAAGCTCCTGGTGATAGCGCAAGCCACTTGCACCACCAGGAATGATGCAAGGTGTGGCTTGTGCCAAATAAACCACTAGGAGCACTTCACAAAGGCAGCCTGTGCCTCCAACAAAGGGGGCTTGTGCTAGCCTTTCACCACAAAATGGGCTGCGGCATGGTGCTAGGGGACGTGCAGCAGCTACAGGCTGCCATATCTTCTAAGTCAGGATTCACAAAACCCTCCCAGAGGGCAAATTTCAAAGTACCATTAGACCAGCCAGGGCTGGTCTAAGGATACTTAGAAGTATGTCCTCTAGGAGAGTATAGACATCTGTGGCAATGTGCAATGATCCCTCACCCACTCCTCCAATCAGATAAAATTAAGTTGTGTCCCTGGTGGCTAGCAAACCCCTGCCCTGATATGCCCGTATATTTATATGAACAATTAATCATTACCTGGTGGTCTAGTGTTTCCCCTCTTGTCCAATATTCCTGTATACTGCTATGTACATTAAATCATTCCCTGGTGGTCTAGCAGACCTGCTTCTGCCTGATATCACCATGTATTGTTATTTACAGTAAATCATTCCCTGGTGGTCTAGTGGTCCCCCTCCTGCCTGAAGTCCCCATATATTGTTATATACATTAAATCATTCCCTGGTGGTCTAGCGGTCCCCTCGCCTGATATGCCTGTAAATTGTTACATAAACGAAAGCATCCCCTGCTGTTCTAGCCTACCCAATGTATCTGTATATTAAAAGGTTTACAACATCCTTTTCTGGTAGTCTAGTGGATCCCCACCCTGGCAGGTAGTGCACACCACCTTGCTCTACCCCATTCAGTGACTGGCACTGACAACACCATTGCCAGTTGCCAACTGAACTGTCACAGAGTGCATACTGTTTTATGTAGAACATGCTCAATGACAGTTCAGTCAGCAGCTGTCCATTATGGTGAGAGGAGGGCTATGCTGGTAGCGGCTCTGGGTTCAGGATGGGGGAGTAGGATGGTGGGCCATACCTACAAGGATGGGGGGTAGGGGCCCACTAGACCACCAGGGAAGGATGTTATGAACATTTTCATATACGTGCATATCAGGCAAAAGGACCACTAGATGACTAATGAATGATTTATGTACATAACAGTATATGGGCATATCAGGAGGGGATACCACTAGACCACCAGGGAATGATTTACTGCACATAATACATGGGCATATCGGGGGGACTGCTAGACCAGCAAAGAATGATTTACTGTTCATAACACTATATGGGCATAACAGGTGGGGGACTGCCACACTACAAAGGAATGATTTAATGTACATATAAATATACGGGCATATCAGGGATTCCAGGGGGGTTGCTAGTCACCAGGGATGTGCTTTTATTACTGGGGAACAGGGCTGGGGGTTCTACTGGACCACCAGAGACCTTGATTATTTTGTTTGAATAATGAGGATCAAGGCTGAGGGGGTGCTTGCCACCAGGGACTGATGTCCTTGGTGTTATTGCCACACAGACACCCTGTGACTTGCTGCACATCTTCCTGATTTGCCATCTGTTTGGCACAGTGCCAAGGTTGCAACAAGCCATGGTACTTTGCTGCTGGGACTCTAAAGGACAGTGAATTAGCACAGGGTCCTGGGCACACCGACGATTAATGCAATCTGCATTCAGTCAGCTTGCCTGACCTTTGTGAATCAGGCCTAGTATGTATACAATGATTTGTAAAAGCCCATAGATACATAAAGTTAATAACTATACAAACATTATACAAATAATATATGAAATTGAAAACAAAAAAAAAAGAAAGCAAACAGCCAAAAATGTCAATAGAGGATACTGGTTATAGAACATTAACAAATGCATGAAACATGAAACTGAAATCTGGGTGTGGTTCTGGCTACCTACAATCCCAGGGTACTGCCATCTCTATAATGCAAGAGACACACAAGTACATACAATGCTGTCAGTCTAATATCGTCTACCATTAGTAGTGAGTTGTCATTAAGAATTGTATCACCTTCTGTAATGTAATTTAATATAATTTGTAGTAGTAAATAATATTTGTAAGGTGTCATCAATATTTATTCTGTAATGAAGGAAAGATTGTTTATATAAAGGGCAAAATACAAAAACATGTTAGCTGTTAAGCTCATCAGACACCTGCTTATTATACTGTTCTTACAATAATAGCAAAGTACATTATTGTGATGCTGTCAAAAGCAACATATTGGAATTATAGATTTTCATTCTAAATTTGGTCAAGATCATTTTCTCTTTGGGATCCAAAACGAAGTTCAGGAATCACTCCTTCCCATGAGAAATCTTAACCGTTTTATGCCACAATCACAGCCAGTGTGGCTTCTGGTGTTTATAAAGATAAATGAGACCAGGAGGCACTTGTTCCAACTATGGTCACAGTACACAAGAATAATGTTTGGAAATAAACCCACTCACCAAAGTGCTAACATTTCTTATAATATACCTATAAACTGTATTTGATTTTAAATTGTCAGATATTTTAGTGCTAATGTTTCATGATCTCTGCTCACTTCCTTACAGCTCTGTGCAAATGTTGTTGTGTTTATCTTTTGTTTGTGTTCCAAACTTCTTAAGCCTGCCAACAACTACATAGCACTACAATCTACTCAGTGGCCAATTCTGTTTTTTCAGTATTTCTTGTTTCCTCAAATTATATTAATTCTGGGTCACCAAGTCTGAGTTCCAGGGTTCTATTCTATCTCCGCATCAAATTTTGTTTCAGTAGCACTGTTGTACTATTTTATTAGTGTTCAGCAGCCCTTCCTAGCAGTAGTGCTTCCATAGTGTTGTTTTAAACAAACTGTAAAGTTAAGTTTCTCTGATTTGTTTCATGTTCAGAACAGATGATGGTTTTATAAATTTAAAATTAACTATGGCAATGCTAGCGATCTGAGCTTACGAATGAGCTCAGGTCATTGGGGTTGCCAGTGGAGAGGATGTTCTCCTCCTCTGGTGAGGAAGTGCAGCCATCTTCCTGGTATACTGCCACTTTGGTGACTGCAGGTAACAGTGTAGTCAGGATTGGCTCATGGGTGGGAGGACATCGGCTGGTCTCGCACCATGCCAGCTTACAGACCCTTATCACTGACATCCTGGGTGTAATGAGAGAAAAGCAGAAATACCCTTACCAGCTATATGTAGAAGGCCACTCATAGACCCTACACCTGGTTACCAAGGCACCACCTCCCACAACCAGATATATTCTGTGGTGAGTGAAGGGATACCTCATCAACCCACCAGAGGGGGAAACTGATGGCACATGGGAGGTGAAGGTTAGTCCTGGATGATACCAGGGTGACAAGGTTGTGGTGGCTGAGCAGATGGTGGTCAAGTGGAGAAAAGGAACATACACAAGTTAACAAAAAAAAATTATAAAGTTAACTTCTTGTTATTTCTTCACTAGAAAACTTAAAACAGTCATTACGTACATTATCTAAACTTACTTGAAATACCAATTCCTTAATGAACCTCATCTCTGGACATTCAAATCCCATTCTGAAATAATTTTTAATTTCTTCACTGCTTAGATGGAGAAGCTGAGTTTCTGGTAATTTAAAGACAACTAATAAAATTATATCGTCCTTTTCCAAATTTGTGATTCATCAGATGTTTGACATAATTCTTCTCTTAGAATTGATGATTTTTTCAACATTTTGAACTCTTAGGACATATCTATGAAGATTTATTAAAATACCTAATTAATCTATTTTAGCATCATTCCATAATTCTACTGCATGTTACAGGGGGGCCCTTGACTTGCCATTATTAACTGATATTATTACTCCATCAACTAATTCCTCCATATTTTGCTTTGAATAGCTTGAAACCAGCAGAAGGTTTTGCTATCGTATTACACACACACACACACACACACATACACACACACACACACACGCATGCTCTCTCTCTCTCTAATTGTTTCAGTCATCAAAATGAATGTCAAACTAATCATAGAATCTCATGGTTTCTATCAGTTTTTGATCTACAAATGTTCAATAATACATTCTTCTTGTTACCAAAAATTACTAAATTAGTTTTACATCTGTTAATATGTAAGTTTTTTTTACATAAGTTATTAAAACTAGCCATTTTCTTTGAATCCTAGAAGTTATGTTAAAATCAAGTCTAAATCTTCAGTATATGCAAGATGACTTATTAAGATTCTGGACATTTTTGGAGATTTACATTCAGGTTACAAAAGAATGAAATTCAGTTTACAAAAGTTGAAGGAGGATAATGTTGAAGAAACATTTGATAAAGTTTGAACCAGCACACATCCCTGCTCAGCCCAAACATTAGTTTTAACTTTTTGAGTAAGATGACCTGCTGTATCATAGTATGCCTTTAACCAAATTCCAATTGTGTAATCTTACTAAAATATCTAGAAGGTTAATATCTAATCATAGATCATTGATCATAAAGTTGTTGACATAATATGTTTCTACTAATGCTATCAAATGCTGTTTGTAAATGCATAAAATGGCAATAAAACTTAGCTTGTTTGATAAATGTGTATTTATAAATCACATGTTTCAAGATGAAGCAATGCTGTATAGTTGACCTTTTGGTTCTGAAACCATTTTGATTTCCAAGAACTTGTTTTTTTTTTGTGTGTCTTTTTTTTTTTTGATATCCAAGATACTAATTGCTCTAGCAAAATCCTCATGAAAAACAAATCATGAAGCATATAATAAGCTAATTGGATGATACATTTTGGGACCAAATTGATAACCTTTTTTAAAAAAAATGAAACAACAATGTTCCCTTTCAAGATGAGGGAATAATTTTTTGTTGAATTGATGAAACTGAATAAATGTTGTAAAGGTGCTAACCACCAAGGCATGGCAAAACAGTATACATATGCTGAAATTCTATCCAGCTCTGAAGCTTGGTTCTGCTCAGCAGAAAGTATTGCTTTTACTATATCATCATTCAAAATGTACCATAGAAAGGTGGCACTACATGCAGCCACTTCCTCCACTACCACTTTATGGACCTGCACTCTGTGATCTTCAAGGATATCAAAGAAATGGGTACCAAAGTGTTTCTCTCAGGCTTCGGGTGTGATATTTAAAACTATCAAATTAGAACAGGATTTGTAACTTTTAGAGACATGATCCAAAAAGGTTTTCATGTTATTACTTTCATTGGCCTCCATTAATTCTTTCCATTTATTCTGTGAATATCTTTTGTTTCTTGCTGTTGTATCTGCTTATAATCTGTCTTGCTTTGACTAAATTCTGTAATATACAAAATTGTTTTGTTTATTTATTTTTATTTATTTATTAAAATCTAGAAATTATAACCCTTTGAGTCAATGACTCATTTACAAAGGCTCCACATCATACAGAGAATGAAGACAGGTACAGAGTATAACAAATACAGTGACTAAGTACAGAGGCAATAATGCAAAGCACATATATAGAGCAACACAAAAGGTGCGTATGGTTAAATCTTTTATTACAATCAGATACATATTCAGCAGTGGGACTTTTTGAGCTTGTTGAGGAGATATCTGTTATGCCTAAGTTGTCTGACTTTCTATCTTTCCAGTTTATATGTCAAATTAAACCAAGTTTTCACACTTGTTTTTGTTTCAGTTGGACTATATATAATCAGAAGGCTGTGAAGGGAGATCAGAAAGCTGTGGGTTCTATCCCCACACCAGGCACTTGGGTTAAATCCCAGTACTGACACTGTAGTGCAGCAATTGGGGGGGGGCTGCACTCCTGAGGTGCCATCTTTCAGATGAGATGTTAAACCAAGGTCCCATCTGCCTGTTCTGGTGGTAGTTTAGGTGGATATTAAAGATCCCATGGCACTTCTCAAAAAGAGTAGGGTAAGTTTTTATTAAAAACCAAAAACAGATAGTTTACAAATTTCTTCATTTATACATATTCATCCAATTCCAGACACTTCTTTCCAAAATTCTTTTCCTCTTTCCTCACCAGATATCTTACATTCTGCTTGATATACTATGTCAGCTTCAACTTGAATTTTAAATAGTAAGTCTTGTAGTGTTCTTTCTTTATTCTGTAAACATCCCTGACACCTATTCTGCCAAATTACCCATTTTATTATAGCAAATATAACATATAATGTGCTCTTATTCATTTTATCCCACTCACAAGTTATAGTAGTTGCCCATATACCAAACTATCATATGTCATATTTTTAAAACATTCCATACCCCAGAAATTAGCTAGCATCTCCCAAAATGTAATCATAAAACTGCACTCAAAAAACAAATGCTTCATACTTTCTTCTTGCATTCCAAAATTCAGTTATATACATATTCTTTCTCCAATCTGTTTGTGCTTCTGGTTTCCTTTTACGTTTGGTTTCCCATGACTGCTCAGCCGTACTGTTTCTTTCATTTATTTTGGGGTATTCTTGTTTCTAGAGTTATATCTAACATTCTATTGGTATCTATTTCTTTTCCTACTTTAAAAACTGTTGGTTCATAAAATGTTTTGCTCCATAATTACCTTATAAGTGGGCTGGCAGTATAGCCTAGAGATTATAGGAACAAGGTGTGAATGAGTTTCATACATCCAGCAGACCAGACCTGAGTTTGAGTCTCACAACCTCCACTTGCATACTGTGTGATTCTGAGCAAGTCACTTAACTGTACAGTGCTCCCAGGACACCCCTGAAAACAGGCACTTGTGTCTAGTGGTCCTTATCCAGTTACCAAAGACTAAAATAAATAAATAAATAAAAACAAGTTTGTTTTCTATTTTTCCTTAATAATAGATCCCCTGTAACTCCCCATTGTGTTAGGTATTTCCTGCTTATCTCCATATATACAGCAAGTATTTCTTCCCTTTTATATTTGCTTTCTTTCCTATATTTCTAATTGTAATAGGTCCCCATGCTTACACAAATGGTGTCCACATCTTTTCTTACCCTCTTATAATTGGCAAGATATTTGCATATACAAAAATATTTGTAAAGAATACTATGGGCTGTACCATATTTAATCTAGCCTCCTTAATTGGTCTATTTGTGATTTCTCTCTTTACTAGATTCCATTTGCATCCCCATAGCAATTGAAAAAAATAAGCCCAATATTTTTGTTAGCATTGCTTGTGGTATTGGAAACACATATGCTATATATAAGAAGATAGGTATAATAAAAGCTCTTAACAAATATATCCTTTTTTCTTTTGTCATTCTCCATTCTTTCCATTTATTTATTTTCTTTTGTGCTATTTCATGTTTTTCTTCATAAATTTCTTGTACCATCATCTTGCCCCCAAACCAGTCTCCTAAGATCTTTATGTACCCATGCCTAATTTCAAACTCACCCTTTTTTCTGGCTGTGCTTTTCCTAGTGGGTATAGTTTACTTTTTTCCTTATTTATTTTTATTCCTGTATACTTATTGTATTGTTCTATTGCCTTATTACTTTGTCCCCAGTCTGTTGATCTTTTACTACCACCATACAGTCATCTGCATATGCATACATTTTTTCAAGCTTTTGACTCACCATTTCATATTTACAATTTCCCTATCATTTTCTAGTCTTCTCAATATGGGATCTAGGCATAATACATATAGTAGTGGGCTTAATTGACACCCTTGCTGCACTCCATCTTTAATGTACATTGGAATCCCTAGGTATGCATTTATCAGTGGACACACCAGCAATTCTGCATACAAGGTTGTAATTAATTTTATCATGTTTTCAGGAAAATTATATTCCCTCGGGTGTCCCAAATGTAGTTATGTTTTATTATGTCAAAAGCTGTTTCTTGCCTAAACATGTATAAATAACCTTCTACCCTATTTTCTTGACCTCCATTCATTATTTCCCTTGTATATAATAAGTTCTGCCTTATGCCCCTCCCAGGCACTGCACATGTTTGTGTTTTCATAACTAATTGATCTGAGAAACCCCTCATCCTGTTATCGATTATTTTTACTAAAATCTTGTAATCAGCTGTTAGTAGGCTGATGGATCTCCAGTTTTTTAAGTTTGCTTGTTCCTCCTTTTTAAACAGAAATATGGCTATTCCCTTTTTCATACTATCTGTAAATTTCCCTTCTTTAAATATCTCATTATATACTAGTGATAACATCGGAGTAGGTACACAAAACAAGTAGTAATACATATATATTACATATTGTATATAATAAGGGAGCGGGACATGTAGGGAGTGGTGCAATGCACTGGCTGTGGGGCAGCAGTTTTCCAGGAGACATTCTGGAAACTGCATTGCTGTCCTATTTGTAGGCAACTGTCAGCTCTGAGAGAGGAGGTTGCCCACCTCCAGGCTGGACTAGCAAGGACTAAGGAGGCATCCCTCTCCCAAAGAGCACCACTGCCACAACCACTGAGTCAGAGGGTTCGGAGTATGAAGAGCAGTTGGACCACAGTGGGTTCTGGGAGGAGGGGTGGACCAGAGGCGAAGCCCCCAGTTGTACCCCTCACACAAATCATATGCCATTCTGGCAGAGCAAGGTTCCTCTATGATGGCACCCTCAGTGGAGACCCAGAAGAATGCTGAGGACATCCACAAGGGAGACTCACAAAAGGGTGGCAAGGCACACCACAGGGGAAGGAAACGGCTACTGATAGGGGACTCAATTGTTGGGGGGTAGAACTGGGGAAGGGAGAGAAGGAAGTAAGCTGCCTGCCTGGTGCCATGGATTGGAGGGGCAAGAAGCGAATCCTCACAATTGCAGAAGCAGCATCACAGGAAAGTAAACTAGATATCATTGTCCACCTTGGGACAAATGACCTAGCTAGGCTTGGGACCAGTGCAGTGCAGAATGAATTTGTGGAGTTGGGAGGAGCCTCAGACGGGTAGCAAGCACAGTAACCTTCTCAGAGGTGCTACCAGTCCATGACAGGAGTGAGGCTAGGGTACTACACACCATGCAGTTTAATGAATGGTTGCAAAACTGGTGCAGAGCACAGGGCTTTGGCTTCACTGGGGACTGGGGGTCCAGCTGGAGAGATAAAGGTCTATACTGGTATGATGGTCTGCATTTGTCCACAAAGCGGACCAAGCTCCTAGGTGACAGGTTTAAATGCTTCCTTGGCAAGCTTTTAAACTAGAAAAGGGGGGAGGTACTGATAAAAGGCAGGAAAAGTCAAGTCTCCCCCCACAAAACATGGCACATAGTAGGGTAAAAACTGAGGTACAGAGCTCAACACAGGGCAGGGCGGGGGTAAATGGTAAAATAGATAAGAGCAATAAAAGCAAGGATGGGGGAAAAAAGTATAAAGCCAACATTAAATGGAGGGCAATGACTACCAATGCCCGTAGTCTGGGAAAAAAGCTTTCTGAGCTAGTAGCTTTGATGGAAGATAAACAATTGGATATTGTGGCAGTCACAGAAACATGGTACACTGAGAACCATGACTGGCATGTCAACATACCAGGGTACACAATCTACAGAAGGGACAGGGAAGGCAAAAGAGGAGGTGGAGTAGCTCTATACATAAGGGAAGGGATCAAAGCTACAGAACTAAAAAGTAAAGGGAGAGGACAAGAGGCACTTTGGGTCACCTTGGAGATGGGGAATGGCATCACAATCCGCACAGGGGTTGTATACAGACCCCCGTCTCAAGGGGAGGAAATGGACAAGAGAATGATAGAGGACATTCTCCAAATGGCTGAAAAAGGGGAGATACTGTTGGTGGGGGACCTGAATATGCCAGACGTTAACTGGAGGACATGTACTGCAGCCACATCCAAGAGCAGGGTCATTCTCGATGCCCTGCAGGGGGCAGACCTTAGACAGCTAGTGCTGGAACCCACTTGGGAGGGAGCAATACTAGACCTGGTACTCTCAAATGGAGAGAGGATAACAAATTTAGAAGTCGGTAGACATCTGGGAACAAATGACCACTGCACAGTGTGCTTCACAATGAGCACAACCATGGAGATAAGCCATACAAAAACAAGGATACTGGACTTTAGAAGAGCTGACTTTGGCAAAATGGGTGAACACCTGAAGAATGCACTAGCAAATGGCCAACTAGGAGGGGTGGAAGAACAATGGAGAAAAATCAAAACTGCCATCATAGAGGCAACAAGTCTTTGTGTAAAACAACTAAAGAAAACAAAGCAGAGAAAAAAACACTATGGTTCTCAAAAGAGGTGGCAGGGAAGGTTAAGAAGAAAAAGGCTGCATTCAAAAAGTATAAGGAATCACAGAAGGAGCACGACAGCGAACTGTATCAATTAAAGCAGAAAGAAGCAGGAAAAGCAGTCTGAATAGCAAAGGCACAAACCGAGGAAAAAATAGCCAACTAGGTCAAAAAGGGGGATAAAACCTTTTATAGGTACATTAGGGAGCATAGAAAGGTTAAGGGAGGGATAGTGAAGATTAATAAAGGAGAGGGGAGGTCGGCAGAGGGAGACAGTGAAAAAGCAGAGATACTGAATGAATAATTTTGCTCAGTATTCACCAAAGAAGATGAGGAGCAGTTACCTTAACCAGACAATAGAAGCACTCTGGGTAGGGGTGTTGACACCAGTCCATTCACAGAAGAAAGAGTACTGAAAGAACTCCTAAAACTCAAGGTGGACAAAGCAATGGGGCCTGATGGGATTCACCCCAGAATCCTAAAAGAACTAAGGGAGGACCTAGTGACACCACTGACCACACTTTTTAACAAATCATGGCAGGATGGGGTGGTACCTGAGGACTGAAGGAGGGCAGATGTGATTCCCCTTTACAAAAGTGGAAGCAAGGCAGAAGCAGGAAACTACAGACCTGTAAGTTTGACCACAGTGGTAGGGAAAATGATGGAATCACTTCTGAAAGAAAGAATTGTTGAGTACCTAGAGGCCAGCAGGGCACAGAATCCAAAGCAGCATGGATTTACAGCAGGAAGGTCACGTCAGACTAATCTAATTGATTTCTTTGACTGGGTGACCAAAGTAATAGACCAGGGAAGGGCTGTGGATATGGCCTACCTAGACTTTAGCAAGGCATTTGAAACAGTCCCACACAAAAGATTAATAATCAAGTTAGCCAGCCTGGGAGTGGGTCCCAGGGTGGTAGCCTGGGTAGTGAACTGGCTGCACAACAGGATACAGAAGGTAATAGTGAATGGAACACATTCCGAAGAAAGGAGGGTTAATAGTGGAGTACCTCAAGGCTCAGTACTGGGTCCAATCCTCTTTAACATCTTTATAAGTGACATTGCAGAAGGTCTGGAGGGAAAGGTATGCCTCTTTGCAGATGACACAAAGATGTGTAACAGAGTTGATACACAAGAGGGGGTAGAAAAGATGAGAAGGGACTTGGCAAGGTTGGAGGAATGGTCAGACATATGGCAACTTAGATTCAATGCAAAGAAGTGCAATGTAATGCACCTGGGAAACAAAAACCCAGGAGAAGAGTACACATTAGCAGAGGAGGTACTAACAACAACAAAAATGGAAAAGGACCTGGGGGTAGTCATATCAGATGACCTAAGGGTGGGTAAGCAATGTGAAAAGTTGATAAGGAGAGCCAGGGGGATACTGGGATGCATAGGAAGGGGCATCACAAGTAGAAAAAGGGAAGTGGTTATCCCTCTGTACAGACAGTTGGTGAGACCCCATCTGGAGTACTGTGTGCAGTTTTGGAGACTTCATCTACGCAAGGACATAGACAGGATGGAAGCAGTCCAGAGAAGGGCAACTAAAATGGTGCAGTGTCTGCATCAGAAACCATATGAAGAGAGACTGAGAGAGCTTAATATGTAAACCCTTGATGAAAGGAGGGACGGGGGGACATGATTGAAACGTTCAAGTACCTCAAGGGAATCAACAAAGTCCAGGAGGGTAGCATCTTTCAGAAAAAGAGATGTGTAAGAACAAGGGGCACAGTTTAAAGATAGAGGGGGGACGGCTCAGGGGTAATGTGAGGAAATTCTTTTTCACAGAGAGAGTGATGGATACATGGAACAGCCTTCCTGAGGAGGTTGTTGGGTCTAAAACAGTGGGGGAATTCAAACATGCGTGGGACAGACACAAAGCAATTATAGTGGGGGGTTGCAGGAAACAGGCTGTTGGTTAACTAGAATCTGCAGCTTATCCAGTAGGTAGGGAAATGGGCAGACTGGGTGGGCCAAGTGGTCCTTATCTGCTGTCAAAGTCTATGTTTCTATGGTGTCAGATGTTCTTCAAATATTTTATAAAATAGATTTGGTATGTCATCAATTCCTGGTGCTGTATTATTTGATAGGGATTTTATTGCTCCTCTTATCTCACTTTCCTTTATGTCTTCATTTATTGACCTTGCTTCACAATCCCCTAATTGGGGGACTCCTGCTTTTTCAATCAAATCACTCTGAGTTTCCTCAGTTTGCCTTTGATATATATATTTTTATTAAAGTCTTGTATTATATTTTTAATATTTCCTATATCGGTGTGTAAATTACCATTCTTGTCTTTTAGTTCATACATCACTCTTTTTTCTATTCTTTCTCTGTTGCTGTCAAACAAATTAGTTTGGTACTTAGTCCCCTGTGTTCCACTTTGTTGTTCCATGAGAAGAGATTTAATTCTATTGTACTGCTAACTTTTCATTTTATCTTTAATTTCTTCTATCTGTTGTCCTACATCTAGTTTCCTCTTTTCTTACATGGCTATTATTTTATACAATTTGGCTCTTAAGCTTAAGAATTAAGCAATAAGGTATGACCAGGGGTTAGATTAACAGTCTGTTAATCACCCCCTAGGGGTGTAATGTGGCACAAGGTGCAGCCGAGTGCCATATTGCACCTAGGGGGTGATTAACTGACTGTTAATCTAACTCCTGGGAGTGCCTTATTGCTATTATAAAAATGTTTTCCAAAAGAAAAGTGTTATAAGTGTCCTTTATGAATGTTTTCCTCATTTAGAGGGAGATTTTTAATAAAATAGTTCTTCCACCAGCAGTTTAAGAATTTTGTTCAAAATCAGAATGCATCATTTCACACATTCAGCTGTGCTAGAGGATAGAATGCTGAAAGGAAGAATCCATGTGCCATGGTGATCAGGCTGTACATGACAGTATAATATGGATTAATGTAAGGCTGTTGGAATCCTAACAGCCAATCAGATTGTAGCATTTCTGAGAGCCTTTTTATAATTTCCCATAATTAGTTGTTTATGTTCTTCTTGCCTCTTCTTTCATAAATTGTTTCATATCCCATTTTGTATCCTCCCATTATTCTAATAAACTATCATATAACTCCACCACTGTCATCCTAGCATCTAGCAAATCATTTATTCTTTCCCTGCATTTTTCTTCCTGTAACTTTTCAGTGTTCATTTTCCAGTATCCTGCTCCAAATTTCATGTTTTTTGCTAAATCTATATTTATCTTTACTGCCATATGGTCTGTTGTTTCTATTGGAATTATCCCCATATATTTTATTTTAGTTCATTTTTGCACCATCCAAAATTCTATTTCCATTGATACAGTAATTTCCCTTTATAAAATGTGTGCTCCCCTTTTTTCCTTCTATCATGTATGCATCTTCCATCCCTGCTTTTCCTAGTATTTTTTAAGACAATTAGTATCAATATAAATCTTTCCAGTTTTTCTCCCTAATCCACCTTTGTTAACCCACAGTTGAAATCTCCCCCACATAGAACTAGTTTAGATGTGTGCAAATATGGTTCAATCATTTCCATAATTTTATTCCTGTCCAGCTTTGTTTGAGGATTATAAATCACTACTACCCTTATAGCTGTCTTTTTCAAAACGATATTTAATATCAATGCCCTGCCTGGAACTAGATCTACTATTTTTAACACACGAACATCACTTAACATAAATGCCACCCCACCCCTGAGCATCTTTACTCCCCAATTGTACATAACAATGATCCCCATCTCCAGTCTTTCTGTGCCTGCTGTAACTATTCCAAGGTATGTAACCTTGTGCCTTGCACCATTATAATGTCAATATTCAGTTCACATAGAATTTTAAAGGTTATTAACCTTTTTACTTTACACAATGCTATTCACATTGCACATAACACCATTTAACTGGTCCATTCAAAGTGGTTTTAAGTTGTCCTCTTTTATCCTGCATCCTTGAATTTTTTCTTTTCTTGGATACTTATGTATCCGTGGTGTCCCCCCACCACTGATTTTTCACAATCTGAAAAGTCTGTGCTTGTTAAATCAGAACCTTCATCCATAGTGGCCCATTCTTCGTCTTGTAATAATGTGTATCTATTTGCCAGTTGTACCCCCTCTCTATCTTTTTCTTTTACTTTCCATTTTTTTCTTGATTTTTCTTTGTCGACCTTGTTACCTCGTAAATTTTGTCCCCTCTGCTTTTCCTCCACTTTGGTATTCAGAGTCTGTTTTGTTTTTTTTGGCCTTCATTTTTTGCTTTTTATTCTTTCCCATCACTTCCTTTTTTTTGAGGGGGGAGTGGGGCTTCTTGTTCCTTATCACTTTCCAAATTATTTCTTTCTTCATTTAGGGCTTCCATAACCACTTTATCTTGTTTGTTCTTTTCCTTCTGCACAAGTGCTAAATACACATAGTTTTCTGCCTTCTCACTAGGATCTGGGCTGTTACGTGAGGTGCATGGACAATTTAGAAAAGTGTGCCCTTCTTCCTCATATAAACTGCATTTCTTTTGATTTTTGAAATCTGCCCCATAGTGTTCTGTGTTGCCACACAATCCACATTTAATTTTTTCACAGGCATTACTTAAGTGACTTTTATCCCCACAGCAATAACATGCTCATGGCTATCCTGCGTAAAACACCATTCCTCTGTCTGTCCTGAAGAAAACAGTTTGTTAAGTGCTGTGTTTCCCCCTCCTGTTGTTTTAATGTCACTTTATAGTTCCAGCCCCAAGTCCATATGCATTCCTCATCCAGTATTGGTTCATGTGCCCCATGCACCACACATCTTTGTTTTAGCCAAAATGTTTTGTTCATCACATAACTCCCTCATTCCTGAAGAGCACTGTTACTATTTTAAAAGCTGGCTTAGTTAGTGAAATGGCTGTAAAGTCTCTCTATACTGTTGTATTTCTCATTTGATGGTATAACTTCCAGAAATGATCTAATCCCTCTGGATGCTTAAAACTGACATCATATTCATTGCTCTCTGGTACATGGATTAGGGCATATATTTCATATGGGTAGAACTTCATGCTATCTTTTCATAGTTGTCTTCCTATATACAATCTGTCTGTGGCATCTACAGCTGCCCCTCTGAAATGCATCCTTACTGTGTTCCTTCTCTTAGCTTGTTGCGGCCTAGCCTCTCCTGGAAATAATTTTTCTTTTGTGTTCTCTCCTCATACTTTTTCTTTTTGTTCAGTTTCTGCTTCACTTTGCTCTTTGTCAATTTGCACTGTTTTCTGTTTGATTTCCATTGAGGTCTCCCCACTTTCTTCCTCTGTCATGCCTTCAATTTCTTTTGTATCATCCATATTTTCAGTATCAGCAGTCTGTTTTTCCACTATCAGTCTCTAACTTATGTTCTGTATAGCTTTGTCTAGAGGTGCTAGGCCTGTTTGGATCCCACCCTGATCCATCATCTTTCTTTTTCCATCCTGCTTTTTAAAAGGCATTTGTAACCCAGCTAGGTGTATCTTTAAAGTCTTCAAATGTTTCTGCATCAGGCAGCTCTTTCTTTTCCAATTTCATTTTGTTTTATTTGCTGACATTTTGTTTATTCTTACCAGTTTCCTCAGATACCTCTGTTTCAATTGCCCTTCCCAGGCCCCCCAATATACAAGCTATTTCTGACTCATTCCAGCCTTTCCCTTCAGGGCTTTATTTTTTACAGTGTCTGTCTTGTCATCTCTTCCCTGAATACAGGACATGGCTGCATTTGATACTGCCATGTCAGCATTTGGCATCTGATTTTGACAAACCTCTTGCACATCAGTGCTTCTCTTATCCTGTCTCCCATCCAATTTCTGTGTTAACACAGCTTTCCTACTTTTAACACTTTTAACTTTTGCTGCTTTTTTACTCACATTAATTGTTTGTCTGCCTTCTGTCTTCACAGAGGGCACTTCATCCTGTTTCATTTAATCTCTGCCTCTGTTTTAATTTTCCTCTTCTTTTCGCTCACTTGCAGGCATTGTTTCCACTGATTTCTCCATCTGCTTTTCTTGACTTTTTCCTTCCTCCATAGTCTCAAAGGTATTAAGGCAAGGGAGGAAACCAGCTCCCCTGCCTCCCACATGTGCTCTCACTCGCAAAGTAACCCATGCACTGACAGTCCTCCATTAGACCATCATGGGTCCCCCTACAGAAGAGTTGGAGAAGTTTTATTAAGGCAAAAAAAAATTACAACATTATTCCAATACAAATATCATAAGTCAGAAAGTACAGCACTTAAAACAGAAACCAAAAATCAAAACAGAAATCAAAATGTTTTCCATTACATCAATAATTAATTAAGGAACCAAGTACAATGCTTTCAATATTGTTAAAAGACTCCCTTTGATACAGTTACTGCCTCTGAGTTATATACATTCTGTAAACTTTGCAAAATTTGTAAAATAATCTGCATAGGATTATTCTGTTTTTGTTGTAATAAAAAAGCACATCTAGCTTGCCGCAAATAAACCCTGCATATAGCAAATATTAGTCATAAAGTACTCGGATTATATGATTTTAGTGCAGAAGGATAAATACCATACACCAACATATCATATGCAATAGTTGGGATAGCCTTCTCCCTCCATTTATAATAATAATAATAATAATAAATGTTATTTAGCAAAAGTGCCTTTCAGGCCATCAAGGCACTTTACAAAAAGATAAGAACAACCATGATAAAACAGTAAACACAGTAATGAAATAAATAACAGAGGATCCAAATTATTCAGTGCCACCAAAAGCACGACACCATAAAAAGGTTTTCAGCGCCTGTTTAAACACTCCCACAGTCGTGCATTCCCAAAGCTGACAGGGTAGAGAATTCCAAAGGGTCGGGGCCACATGCATAAATGCGTGAGCCCCTGAAGATTTCAACAATACCCTTGGAATCTCCTGCAACCCCTCATCAGCTGAACACAACTGTCACATTGGGTGGTAAGGCACAAGCAGCTCTTTCAAGTAGTCAGGGCCCAATCCATGAAGGGATTTATTATTCACTAAACCAACTTTAAAGGTGATCTGCCACCTGATTGGCAGCCAGTGTGGATCATGCAGCACAGGAGTAATATGGGAAGCTCGAGAAGCCCACATCAGCAATCATGCTGCTGTGTTCTGCATGAGCTGCAGGCGGTGGATATCAGCCCCAGGAAGCCCTAAGTACAGTGAGTTGTAATAATCAAGGCATGAGGTCACAAAAGCATAGACCAATGTAGACAAGTCCCCAGAAGGAACCTAGTGCTTAATCCTGGAGATGTTCCTAAAATGATAAAAAGAAGTCTTGATGACGGCTGACACCTGAGCTCATGAAGTCAACCCATTGTCAAGCATTACCTCCAGGTTTTACACCAATTCAGAGGATTGGATGAGAGCCCTCGAGAAAAAATCCAGAGGACTGATCAGCCCACAACCCCTCTATCTGGTGACCCGGGTCCTCTACCATCACCTCCGTCTTTCCGGCATTCATCTTTTACCAGCTTTAGTTCATCCAGTCCTGAATTTCAGCAAGGCAGTATTAAATACCGAGACAGCTCTATCCTGGTAGGGAGCAAAGGACAAGTAGAGCTAGGTATCATCAGTGTAGCAGTGAAACCTCAGCCTGTATCATCTTACAATGTCTCCGAGGGGCAGCATATACACTGCAAACAACATGGGAGACAGCACTGAACCCTGAGGTACCCCACAAGGCAGGAAGAATGGGTCCAAGGAAAAAATCCCAGACAGCACTGTCTGACTCCTGTCAGTGAGGAAAGATGTAAACCACCTGAGGACCATACCTGTCAGTCCACAGGTGGATCTCAGATGTCCAAGCAGCACCCCATGGTCTACAGTGTCAATGGCTGAAAAGAGATCAAGGAACACCAAGACAGAGTGACTTCTCTGATCTCTCGCCATCTGGAGATCTTGAGCACTCGAACCAGTGCTGTCTCAGTACTGTGCCTCTTTTGGAAACAGGACTGGAGAGGTTTGTAGATGTTATGGATGGTCAGATGGTCATCCAGCTGTACCACTGCTACTTTCTCAATCACCTTCCATATAAAGGGAAGGTTTGAGATAGGTCTGCAGTTGGTCAGAGAATACGGGTCCAAAGAAACTTTCTTTAGGAGGGGGTTATCACCACCTCCTTCAGGGAGCTTGGAAACTCACCAGATTCCAGGGAGCACCAGACTATCTGCACCAGGACCAGGCCAATCATATCCCAACAACCCACAATCAAGGAAATTGGGCCCGGATACAAACTACAGCACATAGGGTGCATACCCTGGACAATCTGCATGACATTCGTGAGCTCGGGCAAGACAAAGGTACTGCAGGAAGCTCGAGATGAAGTGACTAAACACCGATCATCATCAGCCCTCATAGAGTGAGTCAAAAGAATTTCCCACCTGATGGCAGCCACCTTTATCTGCAAGAAAACCAAGCAAGTTCATCGCACTCCACTTGCGAAGAAGGTCTTCGGAACTGCAGACCGGTTGGGTTGCACAACCAGTCAACAGTTCGGAAGAACTAAGCTGGTTGGTTCTAAGCAGCAGCAATCTTCCCAGACAGGAATTCTGCCTTCTTATAGGAGATCGCTGATTGGTAAGTCTGATAATGCTCAACCAATCTAAGGTGGATGGCTCCCAGGGCAGATTTCTGCCAATGCTACTCTATCCTACATCCTACTCGCCACAACTCCCTCAAAGACCCACCAAACCAAGAAGCCTGATGGCGAAGGGGGAGAGGATGAACACGGATGGGAGCAATCAAGTCCAGGGCTACAGAAATGGCCTTATTATAG
Organism: Neoceratodus forsteri; assembly: GCA_016271365.2. Lineage (NCBI taxonomy): Eukaryota > Metazoa > Chordata > Ceratodontiformes > Ceratodontidae > Neoceratodus > Neoceratodus forsteri. The sequence continues at coordinate 1,067,342,192 of CM028132.1, read as the reverse complement.
GCCACAACTAAAGTCTCTGGACTCGAGCTGGCCACAGGAAACTCTGAGAAAGCAATCACTGCTGCTAGGCCTTCAGGGCTCATTTTCTGTAAAGAGTGGTTACTGACTATCTCCACAGGGGCAGGCCTTCGAAGAGGGGGAGCAAAAGTTGAACCTAATGGTGTAGTGATCAGACTAACCAACAGGTTCCACCTCAAATTGGAGGCCTCAATTCCCCAGGAGGAAAACCAAATCAAGAAAGTGACCATGTTTATGGGTGGCAGAGGTAACAACCTGTGTAAAGCCCAGAGATGTGATAAGCTGGAGAAAGTGTCTTCCAAACTGCGAGAGTTTTTTGTCAACCCAGGCATCGAAGTCACCAAGTACCATCAATCTGGGTGACTCCAAAACCATGTTGGTGATGAAATCTGCTACATCCTGCAGGAATAGTGTCTCATCCCTGGGTGGATGAGAGGTAATCTACAACCTACACCAGCCACCATGATACATTCAAATGATTCAGCTTCCTCAACTGGTACACTCGTGAGGCCCAACTCGGTCTTAAAACAGACCACCACCACCCCCCCATGATCCAATCTTGAGCAGTGTATCACAGAGTACCCAGCCGGAATTGCAGCATCCAAAATAGGACCAGCATTTTCATCCAACCAGATCTCAGTGATGTAAACCAGATCAGCTGTTCCAACAAGATCTGCAATAATTATAGTCTTATTTTTACTAGATCTGGCATTGCATAACACCGCTCTAGTTGGGTGGGCTTCGAGGGTCACCCCGGCTACTTGCCTGCCACAAAAGGCAGTGCGAATGGGGAGCAAGATGGTCCAAACTGAATGTGTAAAGGGACACTCTATAAAAAATGCCTCATAGATTCAGGTATATTACTGCAAGTATCCCTAGGGCATAATCTTTCCTCTGATGCCTTATGCTTTAGATTATTGCATACCCCTAGTCTTCCATGACATGCTAACCAAGTAACATCCCATGTCCTTCTAGGAATCCTAGGATCTGTCAGTTGTGAAAAAACAGTCAACTGATCGATCTCATTCTCAAAAGTATCTTTCAGTATAGGCAGATCTGAGAAATGTTTATCCATGACTATCTGATATAACTGTTTCTTAGTGGCAGGAAGGACATTTTGTGCAGTTAATCCCTATTGTCTGATTTTTAAGAAAAGTAGGAATTATATAATAGGGAAACTTGTGTTTCCAAAAATTCCTAGGGATTTCTTATGGAGGTTTTTGCCATGTTTGACATAAAGAACGTGTGAAATAATGTAATAGTGAATACCAGAAAGGAGGTTTAACCTGTAAAAGAAATGGAAAATTAAATTTGAAAAAGTAAACAATGAAAAAACACAATAGGGTTCAACATTCTAACACCCTCATACCAGTAATCAAGGTATGCGTAAGATCTTTTAACTAGGTTTAGATGGCTTCCCCAGAACCCTTGAAAAAAACATTATTTACTTTTACCTACAGTGTAAAAGAAGCTGGATAAATAGCAGATAAATGTATTAAAAGGGATAATTAATATTTTTAACAGTATAACACATTTCTTTTTGGTTATACTTCATCCTATCCATGAAGCAACTATATGGAGTGCTTTATTTTTATTTTATTTAGTTTTTGTTGACCAGGTAAGAGCACTAGACAAATTCTGCCTATTTTCAGGCATGACCCAGGGGAGAGGGATACAGATGAATGCCAACTGACACTGAACCAGATTAAGCTGTTGGTGGTATTTTTTTTTTAGTGAATGGGGGGAAATTTGGCCAGTGCACCAGGGAAATTCCCCTACTCTGCTTCCTGTGAGCAGAGGGTCCCATTTTCCAGTGGGACCAATATGGCTACCTCAGGACATGCTGTGGAGGACATGGAGGTGTTGGAGGCAGAGGAGTTGGTCTCTTCCCCTGTCTCTGGATTGCCAGAGACCTCATTGATTCTTCCTCAAGCTTCTTCTAATGGATCTAAGTTGCATGCATCTACCAGTTCATTTCCTTCCTCAGAAACCTTGATGGATCAAAGTAAGCAAACAATTGTTTCTTCCCAGTCTGTTCCTATACTGCAACAGCTAGCATCTGCTAAAGAGACTTTACATAATACTGAATGTTTATGACCTACAGATGTGGACGCTTTGCTTTTACTTGAGAAAACATGCAATCTTACAAAGAAACAGGAGCTTTTAGCACTTAAGAACTCAGTTTTGCAGCTGCCTACTGATTCTGACTCACTGTTGCAGACTGCTGCTCCAGACGCCTGAAAGACAGCCTTAACATTTCCGCATTCCAATGCAGTCTGTTCTGCTCCTGCTGCTGAAACGTCTCCTGAAAACCTTGCTGTTTCCCCCAATCTTCTTCCACAAACCTCTGCGTCTGACTTGCCCCCTGCAGAAGTTGTTCCTCAAGGAGACTGGTCAGTTGACTCTGCTCTTGTTGTGGCAGGGTGGGAGAGGGATCCAGTTGTCGGTACCTGGCGCTCCGGTCCTTCCCCTGTTCGGATCACCCCTGAAGATGCCCCAGCTATTTCTCCTATGCAAGACCAGCTAGACTTTATGCTTACGCCTGCTTTGCGCTTAACACAGAATCCAATTCTCAATTTACCAGTTTCCACTTCTCCTGCAGCTCCGTTTTCAGACTCTGACCCTCTTCACCAAAGTTTACCACCCCAGGGCCCTGGTCTACCACCTCAACGGACTGAATGATCGACTTCTCTTGCTTCTACATCTACTAAAACATATGCATCTTGTTTTTCTGCTCCCACCCAACAGGCTAAGAGACACAATGCTGTCAGATTACAGTATTTGGGGTGTTCACCTGAAATGCCTGATAGGGTTTTTGTTGGGCGCACTTTGCTTAAAGACTCCATGAAATTTGCTGCTTATGATATCCATACATTGATACATGTTTCTAATGAGTCCCATTTTGATATAAGTTTTAAAACCATAAAAGGTTTAGAGAAATTTTGGTCCCAATTTCATCTGCTGAAAAATACCCCTTTATGGTCATCTTTCAGTGCAATTCCTTTAATGAAACCTGCACAAAAGACTGTCACTATTCTGTTTAGAAATGAAGGTGTTAGTTTGAATGATATTAGAGTTTGGCTGAAACAAAGATGTACAGTACTCTCTGACCCTGAAGCTATTTTTAATTCAGAAAATTTGTGGACAGGCGGGTGGAAGGTTAGGGTTATGCTCCGGACTATTGATACTGGTATTCAACACCTACCCAATAGTTTTCTGTTAGGCAGGGATAGGGGAGTTTTGTTCTATTCTGGACAACCTAAAGCCTGTTATAAGTGTGGTTCCACCTCTCATCTCAGCAGCATTTGTTACACTATTACAGTAAATGTACTGTTTGTGGTGGTCTTGGTCATGCAGGCTCACAGTGTAGTGAAGAACCTCTCTGTGTTTTATGTGAAGACCTGGGACATACTTTTCAGCAATGTTCCTGGGCTGCCCATAATTCTCCTACTTTAGCTGATGGAGAGGAGCAACAGCTTATTATTACAGTGGCCCAACGCTCTAACATTAAGGGTCCCTCTTCTTTTACTTCTACAGTTGCCCCCTCTCCCCTCCTACTACTTTAGCTGAATCACATAGTGTTGTTTCCACTGCCACTGTAGTAACTGCTGGGGAGGATTTGACTGAGCCTGTCCCACAACCTGTTACATTTTCTTTACCTCCCCACCCTCCTTCTTCCCCAGTTCTTCCTAGCTGTTCTACTTCAGGTGGCTCTTCTATGGGACCGCCCCCAGCTCCATTAGAAACAATGTAACCTTCCCCTTCTGACCCTTTTACTACACCTTCTAGAATTACAAGGGGTTTAAAAAAGTTTGATTCACCTTCCTCTAAGGCTCAGAGGGTAGAGACTCTCCTTTTGATGAATAAATATGAATTGCTGCAACATATTTCTGAAAACACAGACTCTGACTCTTCTTCTGTCCAGTCCTCTCACCCTGAACTTACTACAGATACTGAAGTCCCTTCGATAATGTGGGGTCCCAAAAAAGGAAAGCCAAGGCCAATACAAAACATAAAGAATATACCCTGAAGAAGGGTAGACAGAGGTGATTGCTATGTATATGCCTTCTTCTTCTTTTGCAATACATGCTGTTAATGTTAACAGTATAAAAAAACAACATAAGAGGGATTCAGTTTTTTCATTTTTGTCTTGCTTTACTGCCGGTCTCATACTTCTACAAGATGTTAGGTTCCATTCCTTGCCTGAAATTTCTAGGGCACAAAAATCCTGGCATTTAGGCCCCTCCTATTGGTCATTTGGACAGGAGACATGTTCTAGGGTGGGTATTTTGTTTCATCTTCCTAATGTCTTTATTATTAAGATTCTAGATTTATGCCCTGGCAGAGTATTATTGATAGACTTTAGGTTCCTTTCTATCCCTTTTTGGATTATCAATATTTATGCCCCACAAACCAAGTCGCTTAGGATTGAACTCTTGAAAGTGGTTTGACCCTATCTTTACAGCTCTATGCATGTCATTTTTGGTGGTGATTTCAACTGTGGGTTGTCCACTAAGGACAGGTCCTCATTCTCAAAAAACACAAAATTATTTTGTGATACCACTTTTCTCAAAAATCTTTTATTTTCTGCAAAACTGAAGGATGCTTATCTTTCTCTCACCCAGACACATACCCCTACCTTTTATAAAGGCTCTTTAGCTACCCGGATAGATTTTTTTTTTGTGTCCTCCTTTTTACAAACTTCCGCTGCTGAAGTACAGGTGGCTGAATTTTCAGATCATGATTTGCTTACCATTTTTCTTGGTCCTAAGAATGTTGCAACTTTTGGTCCTGGCACTTGGAAATTTAATGTTTCCTTATTGGAGAATTCTCTGTTGTTAACACTTCTTAAATCTTTTTTTCAAAACAGAAAATCGGTGTTTTTCTTTACAATGCTGCTTGGTGGTGGTGGTTAGATACGAAGAAGGATTTGATGAAATTACTGAAATCCTTTAGCAAAACCCATCATGAAGATTGTTATTTCATATACCATAGGACATGACATCAGCTGCAAAAACTCCTTACTCTTTCGTATACCACTGGCCAGGATTTTTCTTCACAAATTAGTACCCTGAAAAAATATTTAATGGAATATCACTCCAAAAAATATGCTTCAGTGCAACAACATCAACGTTTTAGCGTAAAAGATGCCTATGATGTGATCTGCCCATTTGCACATTTTTTCTAAACAGATTACAGGGAGAACCATTGATACTATTGTGACTGAAGCTGGTCATACAATTACTGATTCTAGACTTATCCAAAATTATGTGGCCGAGTATACTCAAAACTTATTCAGTCCATTCCCTACATGTCTACATGATATATTGACCTTCCTTAGTCCCATTTCTGTTCCTGATGTGCAACAATCAGTATCTGATATGCATGCCTGTGATATTCAGGCACGAGAAGTAGCTGAGGTCATCACAACTCTGCAATCTGGAGTATCTCCAGGCTTGGATGGCCTTCCAAAATGAGCTTTATAAATTGCTTAATATTGAGTTGAGTGTGGCATTGGCCGCAGTTTATAACTTCCTTTTAAAAGCTGATACTTTACCACTAGAATTTAATATGGGTAGTACCTTCTATATCCATAAGAAAGGAGACAGAAAATTACTGACTAATTGGAGGCCTCTTAGCCTATTGAATACAGGCTTTAAAATGTTAACTAAAATTATTGTTCTCCGTCTAGCAAAGCTGGCCCCTCTTGTTATTTGGGAAGCTCAATCTAGTAATGTTCCAGGCAGAAGTATACATAAGCATGTCCTTTTATTATGGGAATTGGTGGAACATGGCAATTCAAATAGGTTAACAGGCCTCCTGTATTCATTGGATCAAAGACAGGCATTTGATTCGGTGAGTCATGACTTTTTATGGCAAGTTTTGAGACATTATAGGGTTCCTGTGACTACTCTCTCCTGGTTATGCTAATTATATTCTACAGCCACTTCTATCCCTCTTGTTAAAGGCTGGAAGGGTCCGTTGATACCTTTAAAGTGAGGTGTTAGACAAGGGTGTCCACTCAGTCCCCTTTTGTATATCTTTTTTTTGGATCCCATACTTCGCACCATTAATACAGCACACAATGTTAGGCCTATTTGTTCCTTACCACTTTCTGTTTCAGCCTATGCTGATGACATGAGTTTATTAGTAGCTGATGTTCCTTTGGCAGACACATCTCTCCATCTCTGTAAGCCCTTTGGTCTTGTTTCAGGAGCATCCCTGAACTTGGAGAAATGTGTCTGTCGATGGCTTGGATCTCAGCAGTCGAATGATGTAATAGTTTCCAGTATTGACACCCCTATTAAGATTTTGGGCATTCTATTTGACTCAGGTCCTTTAGACATTCACAACTGGACTCCCAAACTGGACCTAGTGCAGGCCAAAGTTTCTCTTTGGAACACCTGGAAACTCAGTAAAAAAAAAAGGGTTTGCTTGATAAAGTCTCACTTGCTTCCAATTTTTTTGGTTTTTGGCTTATGTTTCTCCCCCTCCCCGTGTTTTGGAAACCAGACTTCTGAGTATATTTTTTGAGGCCTTATGGGGCAGCTGCCTGAATCCCATTAAGCATTCCATTACCTGCTTACCTTTCAAGGAGGGTGGTCTTAATATGATACACCCATTATTTTTTATAATAGTTTATTTTTTGTAACTAATCTTAAACCACTTTTAGTTAATTATGATGTGGGATGGGAATTTTATTTTTTTCAATCCTGTCAACCCTTGTTTCATCTTTGGAACCTTAACACTTTGAAACAGGTTAAACATATATTGTCTACCCCTTCTTATCTTTGTGATACCTTTTGCCATTTAAAACAATGGAAGATTACTAGCCATATGATTATGACTCAAAATAGGAAAGCCATTTATAATTGTTTGATAGATACCTCTTGTGCAGACCTCACAATTTTTCCCAACTGTCCCCCTTACTTCCTTACCTACTTTATACACACTGTTAAGGAATCCTCACATCCCCCAGAAGATGTGGCATCTACATTGGCTTAGTTGTCTTGAATGGATCAATATTAAGGCAAATCATAAACAACTGAATAAAAGATTGTGTTCCAGATCTTTATGTGTAAATCAGGATGAAACAATACAACACCTGTTTTTTTCTTTGTTCCTATATCACTGGTTTTTGGTTATTTTTTTAGCAAACAGATGGAAGGAACCTTTATTTACTTCTGTTACTTATGAGATGTTATTGTATAGTAGGTTTCCAGCGACCTGGAAAAAGTGGAATATTGACACTCTAAACTTATTGTTTACCATCAATAAATGACATTTTTGGACTGCTCGCTGTCTTTTCACCTTGCAGCAAAAAGATATGTCCCACCTAATGGTGGTCCAAAGTACTGAACAGGATTTAAAAGATGTTTATTTTTTTGAACTAATAAGTTTGTCATCTGGATCATTGTTTGCTTTATGGAAATGCTTACCATGGGTGACTGATTCTGATTTTCCTGTTACATGAGTCTTTTGTATTTATTTTTGTCAATGTGATTTTGGTTTGTAGTTTCTTTGTCAATAAAAATTTCCCCATCTCTTGTCAGTTGGTGGCGCTGTGGAACCACCGGTGAGGGTCAGTCTGCTGATGGAAGCAGCAGTGGCGGAGGTTGGGTGTCTGTTCACCCGCAGCAGCATGCAGAAGCTGAGGGGAATGCTGTGGCTGGGATGCACCCCTGTGGTGGCCAGCAAATCATGCCTAACCCCTCGGCTACAAAGTTTCAATGGGACAGTGCTGGACTTACCCGTGGTCCGATGTTTTTGAGTACCACTTTTATGGAACCAGATGCAACCGCTGTTGCTGCAATGCATGTTGCTATGGATGCAACTGCTAACCCTGAGGGAGTTGTGGAGACTGACCCGAGTTGTTAACTCCCCTATCTTGCCTTGATGAAAAATGCAGGATTTTGGCAGTGGCTGCTGAACCTTACTGTATGGCGCAGATTGCTGCAGATGAGGAACTGAGGAAATGCAAGCAGCCTGGAGTGGATTCACCCTCTGGTCCTACAGGAATTGGTTCTAAAGTTTATAAAGGTAGTTTTCCTGCTGATTCTTTGCCTTTGCAACTCCCGTCCCATCTCCTGTGGGTCTTATGGCATCGACCACGGGTTCTTGGTCCCCGAAGCTTGCACTTGAATGTGCGAGCTGGCTGCAGCTTGAATCAATCAAAATATTTATTTGTCCAGGTGAAATGTCATTAAGCAGAGCTCTTTTGCAAGATGGACCTGGTTAGGGTAGACTGATACATACGTATCTATATATGACCAAACAAAGTTTAACATATGGTATACAATTTGCAAAGCAACATACAACAAACAATAATAGGCATACATCTTACATTATTTACAGATCTACATATCTACAAAGTGATGTTGTGGTGTTAACAGCTTAAGTAACAGGTAGACAGAATTTGAGTTCAGAAGGTGAAAGAGTATGGGTAAAGACTATGTGGACCTTAGGGTACAGGGACATTAAGCAGGGGAAAGGACACCAGCTAAACAGGACCAGTATATATGACCCCAGAGATAGTGCTAGATAAAGCTGATAACAGTTGTGTGGTTGACTTGACAGGAGTGGATAAGTAGTAGAAAAATGCAGTAGAAAGCAGTAGAGGGAAGGTAATAAATGGATAATGGAGCAGGTTAGAAGACAGACTACATGGAGATGCTAAGGGAGTTAATTCCAACTAGAGGTGCTGATAGCAATTACATGGTTCCTTCAGGAGACGCAAGTAGAGGGTCTTGAATGAAGAGATGCTGATAATTTAGCTCAGTTTTAAGGTTTTCTGTAGATTGTTCCACATTGTTGGCAGTGTAAAGCTAAAGGATGCTCTGCCCAGGTGAGAGTGGACTTTGGGAATTTTCAGTAAGAAATAGGAGTAACTTCTCAGGGCATAGGTACCTAATAGATTTAGTAGGAGGCAATCCGAAATATATTGTGGAAGTTTTTTTGAAATAGCTCTGTAGGTCCATAATGTGGCATTTTTTTCTCACCTAACCTGGAGGGAGGTCCATCCTAAAGTTGCATATAGTGAACATGGTGCGTAGTAAAGGGAAGACCAGTGATAAATCTCAGTGCTCTGTGATAAAGCATATTCAGTTTACAGAGGTGAGAGGTAGGACATCGACTATAAAGGAAGTCCACATAGTCTATTAGTGAAAGGAATGTTGCTTGCACCAGCCTCTTTTTGGCATCACTTGTAAGAAGGTAGCTAATCCTAAAATTTAGTCTGCGTCTCTAATGTAGTCTTTTTAGCAAGCCCTCAAAGTGCTAGATGAAGGAGAGCTTATGATCTAGCCAAACTCCCAGGTATTTGAACTTTATGATGAATTCTAGGTTCCCCCCCTAGGATTGTAGAATTCTGTGGTACAGACCTGGGACTGACTGGGTCAGTCATGTGTGTAAAAGGAGAGAGAAGTATCACTTTGTTTTTTTTTAGCATTAAGTAATAGCTTTTTGTGTAGAAGCTGGTGTTGAAGTAGGTTGAATTTGGTTTGAAGGTCGCTGCATGCGGCTTCTGGGGATGGACGGCTCAGATACAAAACTGTGTCATCCACTAATAGATGGACTTTAGCCTTGGCTATTCTGTCATCAATGTTGTTGATGTATATTGCAAACAGTATGGGACAAAGAATAGATCCCTGTGGCACTCCCCTGAGTAGGGGTTTTATAAGTGAGAGCTCACCTTCGGCCTTGACTTGCTGTAATCGGTCAGTAAGATAATTGGTGAACCACCAAAGGGAGACCTGTAATCGGTCAGTAAGCTAATTGGTGAACCACCGAAGGGAGAGTGAGTCTAGGCCTATTGACTGAAGAGATGAAAGGAGCAGGCTATGGTCTACAGTGTTGAAAGCCTTACTTAAGTCCAAGAATATGGCACAGATAAAGATTTTCTTGTCCAGCTCTTTCTGCCAGTCGTTGGTCACTTTTGCAAGGGCTGTGATTGTGCTGTGTTTAGCTCTGAATCCAGATTGGGCAGGATTTAGAAAATTCATTGATTCTAAGTATGATCTCAGTTGTGAACTTACAATTTTTTCCAATAATTTTGACAGGACAGGGAGAAGAGAAATTGGCCTGTAGTTGTTGAGATCACAGGGATTCCCTGATTTAAACAGGGGAATCACATGCACTGTTTCTGAACATCTGAACAGATTCTGGATGAAGTATCCCCTCCTGAAGACTAATTTGGCCAGGTCCCATTTTCAGGCTATCCCTTTGACAAAGCAATCTTTTAAAGTTACTACTGTCCTATTTAGCAATGAAGGGGTTAATGTGGATAAATTACCTATTGGTTGGAAAGGAAATGTACGCTGCAGGGCAACCCAGAACCTATTCTTAATTCCAAAGGTTTTTGAAATGGGGGTTAGAAGTATAAAGTTAACCTCCTGCAGACTGAGGCAGGGCTGCAACATCTGCTGAGCTGCTTCTATCTTGGCCGGGATAAAAGCTTTATTTTTTATCCTGGTCAGCCTCACCACTGTTATAAATGTGGCTCTGGCTGCCATCTTATTAGAACTTGTGATATTGTGAATGTGTGCAATGTAGTGAATTGAGGCATGTCATGTCAGACTGCCATCACCCTACAAAATGTTCCCTTTGTGAGGAGGTCCACTCCTATGTGGATTGTCCTTGGGCTGCACAGAATAAATCCAATGGTGACTTTTGTATACAAGATTTTTATATTAATACTGCTGTTCATGCAGCTCAGAGGCAATGCCCTCCACCCCCTCCCTTTGCCAGGCATCAAACCAGTGTTCGGGAGAAACAGCCGGAACCTCCAGTTTTGGATGTGGCTGACCTTACACGTACTACGCCAGAGTCTGTGCTGGATCCACTGGTACAGCCTGAGATTCCTTCTGCGGCAGCTTCCACTGATGTCTCTACTTCTATGCCCCCTCCACTACCCCCTGAGGAGCCTTATGTTTTGGTTTCCAATCGGCATAGTAGCCTTTGATCCAGGAACTCTAGCCTGGCACTTCCTGGCTGGGAACAACTCCCTTTACAGAACGCCTTTACTGTTTTACAGGAGGATTTGGGTACTGAGTCTGACTCTACTTTGGTTCACTCCTTCTTACCTGACAGGGGGTCTGATGTTGAACAGACTGTGGAACCTACAGATGCTATTAAAAAAAGAGGGCCCATTTAGGGACTCAGAAAGGGCCTAGGAAAAAATGACTGGAGCTGACTTTCTAATCTTGTTTGTTTCTTGATGTCTAGTTTATGTGTCACCTCACTTAATGTTAATAGTATCCAGCCAGTCTCATAGGAAGAGGGTTTTAATTTACTCCCTCTTTGAGAGTGGCATGCAGGATGTTGTATTCTTGTAGCATACTAGATTACATACCCAATTTGAGGTGGCTCCAGCGACTGCGGTGTGTAATTGGGGATGAACATATTGGTCAATTGGTGGTGATTCGTGCACTGGGGTTGGGATAGCTGTTAATAATGCTACAGCCCATTTTGTTTAGCTAGTGGATGTTGAAGCAGGTAGGGTTTTGCTGTTGGATTTGATCATCGATACTTTGTATTGTAGATTTATTAGACAGACAAAGAACCTCAGTGCACAAACACTGAGGCAAGGGTTACCCCAAAGGGCATTTGGCTGGGAAGCCAAGTTTCAAGAAAATACAAAATCACACATGCCCCCACAATGCAAAGCATCATGGGCTGCATATGCAAATCACCACAGAATGTTATGCTGGTCCAACTTTAAGCAGAATTGCATGGTGCCGAAAGGTAGATTTATTAATGTGTATGCCCCTCAGCTTAAGTTTGCCAGAATAGCTCTTTTTTGCGCTATACAACAGTTTTTGTTTACCTCACGATATGTTTTCATTTTAGGGAGGGATTTTAATTGTAGTAGGTACCATACTGATCGAGGGCTTAGAACCCATAAATTATATTGTAATACTAATTGTCTTAATGCTTTGATATCTCAGACCGACTTGTTTGATGTTTTTGACATTGCAGGAACTCCGCCAAAAACCTTCTTTTAGGGTACTAGAGCGACTAGGATTGATTTTTGGTTCCTTTCTAATTCTTTAAAAGTATTACAATCTTTGACAATGCCGGTTGCCCCTTCAGACCATGCTATTATTGAAGTCACGGTTGGTAGCCACGAGGTTATGCATCAGGGACCTGGGTATTGGCATTTGAATTTGGGGTTACTTACTCTTCCCTCTGTTGAAGATGGTTTCTTAGCATTGATGCATGCTAGGAAATTAATGGTTTGCCTCTATGACACTTATAGAGCATGGTGGGAAAAGATGAAGCTTGATATCAGATGTTATCTTCTGACTATTGGTAAACTAAATGGGAAATTTAAAATCAAAAATGATCTCGATTTGAGGAGCTGATTTTTGCATTTACGTTTTCAGGTTGCTCTTGGTGATCAGTCTGCTCTGCCTGAATTGACTAGGATATGGAATTTGATGAATGTTTCACAATATGAGCGGTTAACATCTTTTTAATGTGGAGCACCGGTTTAGTTTCCAGGGTGGTAAAGCCATCCTATATCCTTACCAAGTTTGTGCACATCAGAGACACCAAAAGTATACTGCAGAGGTATGGGAACTCTCGGGGAAGAGGCGCACCACTAAAAGTCATATTTTGCATGCTACTGATCATCATATATATACTTTATTTGGTACTCCTGTTGTTACTAGTCTTCCTTATACGTTATGGTTGGACCAATGTGTGGTCCCCACTCTCGATGCACTGGATCAGACTCTGTTGGTAGCTTTTCTTACCTCTAGTTAAGTCTCAACCAGCTTTGCTCAAACAAAGGCTGGTACTGCTTCTGGGAAAGATGGGATACCGTATGAAGTGTACAAACTTATCTTCACGGTTTTATTACAAGAATTTATGGCAGTTTTGCAAGAGATTCTTGACTCTGGGATATTGCCTGCTAGTATATCTGAGAGTTTGGTGGTTCTCATGTTTAAAAAAGGAGATAGAGCAGTTTTGACAAACTGGAGACCTATTACACTGCTCAATACTGATTTTAAACTTTTGATAAAGTTATTGAATAATAGGCTTTTGCTCTGTGCTGATTTTGATTACATATTTCACAAACCTGCTCAATCCCAAACATATAAATTACAGATAGTCTTATCTTGTTATTTGAAATTATGCATAGAAGAACTACTAGAGAATTTACAGGTCTCATTTTTAATTTGGACCAGGCTAAAGCCTTTGATAATGTTAACCATGATTATTTGTGGAATTGTTTGGCTTTGTACAGTATCCCAGTCACCTTTATTGATTGGATTAAGACCTGTTATAGGACTGCTACTGCTCAGGCATATTGTAATGGCCGGTTAGTTCATAAGTGTGTCATTAAAAAAGGGGTTAGACAAGGGTGCCCTTTAAGTCCTTTGTTGTATTTGTTTACTTTGGATCCTTTAATTAGATTGGTACATAGTAGCATAGATGTCCATGGTGTATCCTTTTCTAGTGATGACCCTGAAGTAAAATGTGATACCTATGCAGATGATATTTGTTTTATAGTAGGTGATTTACCTTCCGTGACACTGCTTGTCCAAGTATTACATGTTTTTATGGCTGATACATAGGCAACGATTCATTATAAGAAATCTCATTGTCTTCCACTTAGACTTGAGGATATCCATGATGCTACATTGTTTGGTATTACTGCACTTAAGGGAACATGTTCAATTTTAGGGATCTTGTTTGGTTTTGGTGACTTAGCATATCTAAATTGGTCTCTGAAACTCCAGGAAGCACAACTTAAGGTGGATTTATGGAATACTTGGAGACCTTCTAAATTGAAAAGGATTTATATGGTTAAAATGTTTTATTGCCTGGCTTTTTATATATAAGCACGGTGTTCAGTCTTCCTCCTTCCTTGGAAACTAAATTGTATAGCTGTTTTTCCCCTTGTATTTGGGGAGTCAATTCAATCCTATTAAAAGAGGTTTGTTGCTAAGGGATAATAAACATGGGGGCCTGAAGATGATTCAACTAGTGGTGTTTTTCTTCACTATGTTTCTTTATTCTAAATTGCTCCCCTTAGTGTTGGGGAGTGTGGTATGATGGACTCCTTGGGTTTTTGACTCACTAGGACATGTCTTTTCCATGTGGCCCACTTATGCTGTTTTACCTAGGCAAACGTCTATACTTCACTTACCTAATGCATTGAGAACTTGTTTTGGCAAAATTAAATTGTGGGGGATTGCAAAGGATCATTTGGTTTGCTGCACTAGGAAAGTTTTGCATGGTTATCTAATTCAAAAATATTTTCAGGAGATGGCAGTCTTTTATTCATATCCTATGCCTGATAAATTGCTGATTGGCGAGATGTTAGTATCCCCCCGTATTCCTGTGCATATGTGGGATGTTACATGGTTGACCTTGCACGGGAGAATAAACGTTAAAGGGAACCTCAAACATAGATCTCTTTCTGAGAGATATTGTCCAAGGGATTCCTGTTCTACTGTTGTGGAGACAATGGAACATTTATTCCTAGATTGTCCCTTTATTCACAGGTTTTGGAGGCCACTTAAACAGAGATGGCCTATGTCTCCATTTCATTTCATGTCCTTGAAAATTCTGTGTTTAGGCATTTTACCTTTTTTGTGGACTAAGCATGATAGAACGACATTATCATTATTTCTTGTTTGCTTCAAATATCATATATGGTTTGTTCGGTGTAGGCTTACTATACAACAGCTATATTATTCCCCTGATGATTTATTCTTTATGATTGAGAACTCCATTGTTGCCCTGAAGCTTTGGGAATGTACTACAGTTTGTGCTGTACTTTTTCACTCTAGATGGGCCTCGATTGATTGGATACGATAGTTGGCAGCAGCCGTCATGGCCTTTCCTTTGGGGGTGGGGTTTCTTCCACGGTTTCCTTTTTTGGTTTATCTCTATTTTTTATGCAGTATGCCATACACAGAGGGGGTATGTTTATAGTTATTTTCTTTCTGGTTATGAGTATGAGGTAATACTCTTTTGTACTTTTGTTTTTTTTCTCCTTTTTGTGATTTTCTATGCAGTTATGCTGCTTTGTTTGTATGTATAACAATTCTCCTCCTCTTTTGGTGGGAGGGGGGATCTTTTCAGTCTTAGGATATCCTTTAGGTTTTACAGATTTATTTAGAAAGTTATTTGGGAAAAGTACGACTGTAATACTTCTCTGATTGTTTTCTTCTGCTTTCTATATTATTTTTGTGTGATTAAACATTGATTTTTATTTCTTTGATTTTTTGAATGTTTATACCATCCATTCTACTACTCTTTTAGTGGGGGGGGGGGCATTTTTCTTTGTCACTGATTTAAATTTTTGTGTTCTACAAATTTTGGTTGAAAGTAACCTTACTGGTTTATTTCTATAATACTTATCTGAGTTTTCTTCTTTTATGATTTTGTATTTTATTTTGTATGAAGTCAGCACAGTTTTGCTATTATTTGTTGTTAAAGATTTAATAAAAAATTCTGCTACTCTTTTAGTTGGGTGCAGGGAGGGGGTTTGCTTAATATAATTTTCTTTATGTATAGGATTGCATGTATGAAGTAATACTGCTTTATGATTTCAACTTATTCATAATTTTTTCTTATGATTTTGTATGATGTCAGTACTGCTTTGTTTATATGTTCTTTTAAGTTATGAATAAAAAATTCCCCTACTCTTTTTGATAAGTGCCATGGGATCTTTAACATCCACCTGAACTACCACCAGAACAGGCAGATGCGACTTCGGTTTAAGGTATCTTCTGAAAGATGGCTCCTCAGAAGTGCAGCACTTCCTCATGCTGCTCTGCAGTGTCAATATTGGGCTATTAACCCAAATGCCTGGTGTGGGGCTAGAACCCACTGCCTTTTGATCTCCCGGCCTCAGAGGCGAGTGTGCTACCTGCTGAGCCACTGACACTGCTTTATCCAGGGTAGTAGCCCAATTATAAGAAGCTTCATCTGGATTGCCAAAGGTCAAACCTAAAATATGTATAAGAGAAGAGTGCATAGGGATCCCTGCAAATTGATAGACCATATTTGGTGAATTGGATAGTGGAAGTCGTATAGCAGAAGTTTTCTCATAATTCAGTTTAGAGCCTGAAACAGTTTCAAAGTCCCTAAGAAGTAGTGCAAAATCTGTTTCCTTAACAAATGGAGTTGTGTGTATACATAACTCACCCACGTAAGTGGATGCCAGAGGCACAGTGTCTCCTTAGGGTAGTGTGGTCCTTGGAATAGATGCGTGCTGTAAGAATTTTCTCAACAAAGCATCAATCTGAAAAGTGTAAAGCAGTGGGCTCAATGGGCAGCCTTGTCTGACTCCTTTGCAACTTAAAAATGGGATACCAGGAGATCCATTAACAAAAGGCTGTATTCACAATGTACTATGTAACAGCTTAATCCAGGTGATAAACTATGTAGATGTACCATAATGTGATAAGACCATGAAAAGATATGCATGATCTACCCGATCAAAAGCTTTCTCTTTATCCAGCAAGAGTATGAGAGAAGAGGCAATGGGGGGTACTATAGGCTGCAATGTCCCTTAGTAAAGATAAGTTAGAGGTGATAAGTCTACCAGGGATTGCACAGGTATGTACTTCTGAAATCACCTGTCTTGCTGTGGGGCGTAGTCTATTTAACAAAATGGACAAATAAATGTTGTAGTCTACATTCAAAAGGCTCAAAGGCCTCTAATTCTGGATATCAGATCTGTCACCTTCATTAAATAATAAAATCATGATGGCATCCAACAATTGGGAAGGGATGGAATTAGTGGAAATGATAGTATTATAGACTATTGTCAATATGGGGAAAGAAAATCAGTAAAATGCTTATAGAATTCAGCATTATACAATGGCAAGAAAAAATCCTGGCTCCTGATTGGTCAGTTGGCCATCACAGCAGGGATGTTATCCTGGCATAACATCCCTGCTGATGATGTGCTTGAGGACCACCACACACTGCTTGCATCTTTTCTTAAAAAAAATACTTTTAAACACTAAATAAAATTCTTTAAAATTATTTTTTTTCTGTATAAAACAATGAGCCACTGTATAATAGGAATAATGCCCTCCAGGGTGGGTGTTATGCTGGGATAACATCCCTTCTCGGGTGTTGGACACCCTCGGCCGGTGGCCTTGGGCCCAACCACCCAAGGTGGGATGTTATCCCAACATCACCCTGTCAGCCATTATTCCTTTAGTAATCCCATTCTTTCCAGGGGAGGTATATTTCATCTGCTTTTTGATGGCTTTCTGGATTTCTTCCAATGAAATAGAAGCAGTTAAAGCAGTCATCTGGTCCCTAGGAATAAAGGGAAGAATGACATCTGACAAAAATGATTTGCTGGGAGAAGTTGTGGAGTCAGCTCCAAAAGTATATTCCAAATGTGATTGTATTTTGCCTTTAATGGACACTAGGGTGTTATAAAAAATAGAGGTATCAGGCTCTTTAAGGTGATCTATATGAGAAGCGCCTGATGTCTGAACAGTTTTTAAAAATATCCAGTGAGAATTTAGTAGGTTGCGTTCCATACTGTGCTTCAATTTTTAAAGAAAATGCTGTATTATATTGCAGATTTTCCATTTCAGATTTGAAAGACTGTGTTTGTGAAGTGTATCCTATCGATGAGATTCATATGCCCTAGAAATGGTGTCCTGAAGTTTTTGCCGCAGGCATAGATACTTCCAATAAGTGGTCTGGGTCTTATTTCTCACATATTTAATAAAGAACATTTTTAAATCCTTTTTTGTATTCTCCCACCATCTTAAAGGAGAAATGTATGCATTCAGTACAGAAATTCTGACTTTTAAAAATTATTTGCAAGCAGCTGAAATGTGATCATCAGCCAACAGTGTATTATTAAGCTTTCATCTAGAGCGGACTTTGTGGGGATATGCACCATTTAATGGAAAACAGTGAAGTGAAATAACTGAATGATCTGAGGTTTCACGTGGAATCATTTTAGCTTGCTGCACTGACACGTTCTGTGATACAAAAAATGTAATCTATTTGTGTGGCAAGAGAACCTCTGTGATAAGTTTTTGCCCCCTTTTGATGAACCCCACAGTACCCCTCTTTAAGGGAGGCAGTTCTAATTATTGTTCTTAAGGTGGCCATATCACCAAAGATATTTTGGGTACTACCCCCTCTATCCTTCAGAGTGAGTCCACAGCTGAAATCTCCACCTACAGTGAGATGTCTATTAGTATAAAAATAAGGGTGTAATTTTTTAAGTAACTCATACTTAGCAGCAATACTTTGAGGGGCATAAAAGTTAATAATCCTCAAGTTCAAAAGCCTATATTTACAATCTATAAGTAGAGCTTGGCCAGGGACAATGTCCATTAATCTAGTAACATTATAATTATACCCCTTAAAAAAAATCCCCAGACCATCCCACCTGTCCTGTCCACTAGACTAAAAATAAGGTCCTTTACTCCATCTGTTTTTTACCTATGTGAGCGCATACCTAGTTTTTAGACGTGTGTCTTGGATTAAGTAAATGTCTTGATGAAGGTCCGAAAGATATTGTAGTGTAGTTAGAAGCTTCCTATGGGATTTCATGCTGCACACATTCAGTGTGCAGCACCGCAAACCTAACTCTGCTAGCATAAAGAGAAAAGGAAAAGAGGGAGAAAAAACTACCACCAGAATTAGCCAATGTTTAAGTTACTGCAGATGGAGTTTCAGAGAGGTTCTTGGAGGGAGAAGGGTCTGGCCTAGAATCCAAAGAATAATCCATCCTAACAGAGGAGGCCTGTGAAGAATCAGAATCACCATCATCTTCCACCTTATCTCCCCACTGTTTATGTTTTGATAAGGCCTAATACCTATTTCTAGTGAGGATGGAGTTACGGGGAGAAGGACCTTGTGCCTTTCTTTTCTCTTTCCCTTTTTTCTTGGGAGAAACTGCAATGAAGGAATCATGTCCTGAGCTGGGGGGGTGGAATTGAAATTTGTTCTCCAGTGGGGTCAGGGTCCACAGAAGTAGAGGGGCTAATTACCAATCTCATTGAAGGTAGTGTTGGGGGGGGCAACTGTAGTGGATGCTACATCCTGTAAAGAAGAGTCAACAGTGGGAAGTTCTCTTTCAGCATCTTGAAGGGCTTGATTCTGAGAAACAGTGATTATTACCACTTGATCTTGAGGGACACGATCAATTCTGCTGTGGTCTGCCCAGGGACATTGGTGATATGAATGCTCTGTCTCATCACAGAGATTGCATTGCAGAGGGTTAGGGCACTCTAAGCTTACATGTCCATAAGCTAAACAAAGGGTACATCTGGGTTTATCACATGTATTACTAAGGTGAGTGTGTGCACCACATTTGTGACATGGACAAGGCTGGCCAGGATAAAAACAAAGTCCTCTGTCCCTACCTATATAAAAACTGCCAGGTAGATGTACAATACCCTTATCAGATTGCTTCAATTGAACCCTCACTTTCCAAACTCCTGTCCAGACAAGGTCCTCATCCAATATTGCATGAGGGGCCTCGAGAATGTCGCAGCGCTGCTTTAGCCAGAATTGAACATCTGCCATGCTCACCCTTTCATTGCGAAAAAGCAAAGTAATGTTCTTAATTATAGGTTTGGTTAAATGGATGAGCATAAAGGGGGTCCAAAGCAGTTGTGTTTTAACTATTTCATATTTATTCCAAAACTTTTCTAGAGTGTACACATTCTTAAAACTGATGTCATAAATCGGTTCACCACGGACATGTATAAATGCAAAAAGTTCACTTGCAACAATACGCATAGAGTCCCGTAACATGCTGTGTAGGACAGTTTTTCTATTTGGAGCTGTAGAAATGTCACCAAGAAATTTCAAATGTTCAGCATTCCTGCGCTGTGCAGGCTCACTCAAATTTTGAAAAAGATAACCAAGTTTGAAACTGGAATCAGCAGATGGCTCACCGTTTGGTTGAGTGCCTAAATTTTTAGTCTCAGAGTCCTGTACAGGATCCTCCTCAGAAGCAGGGTACTCTGTCACTGGCTGTTGCAGTACTGTGCCGGGCCCTTCATTTGCATGGAGTCCTTAGCAACTGCAGCTGGCCTGTTAGCATCAGGGCTTTCTATTGGCGCTGTGAGCTGTTAAGACTTAGAGGCTGTAATCATCAAATCTTGACCATCAATACAATTGTTCCTAGCAACAGAGCCAGAAATGATGTCCATCACACTAACTGCCCCTTGTGAAATCCAAGAAGAATTAGATGAAGTTTGTGTCCATCCTGCAGCATGAAGTGCCCCATCGGGGGACCATACAGAGTCGTCGAGAGGAGTCACCGTGTCACTACCACACAGATGTAGGGAAGCAGGTCAAGCAGACTCCAGATCTGTATCAGGTACTTCAGAAATATTAAGCATAGAAGTTGGAGTAGGTGCTTGTTTCTGAGAAGCAGACATAGATTAAGTGGCATTGGGGATATCAGATTGTGATAAGTCGTCTTCCCACATAAACTGCATTAAGACAGTCCTATGCTGAGTATAAACAAGCCTCAGTTGCTCTTCCGAGAAGCTGGCAGTCATAGTCTCACCTGCAGTGGCCGAATGGGGCTCTGTTGACAAATCTTCAGAAGCAGTATCCATAGTGACAGACTTAGGGTTCTGTGAAGCCAGTTTGTCTTCAGAATTCTTGTTAATCAATACCACATCATTACCAGATGCAGGAGATGCAGTCTGAGAAACAGAATCCATAGTAGCATTTACTTGAGAAAAGAAGAGCGGTTGAGAAGCACCTCCACCACCTCCAGCCTCTGGGATGGTGGCCATCTTTGCAATCAGCCAGATGGCCAAGGGTTTCCCCTACAGCACAGTAGGGGGATTTTTTGGGGGGAAAGGGTGTAAAATTCTAAACAATCAGGTTGCATTCTACATCAGTCCCAGTATTATCTATAATTTCCTGAGTTATAATCCGTTCTTTCTTTACTGTCCAGCTTTCCTCTGCTGTCTTGTGGTGAATCCATGACCTTCTTATTTGGCATTATTGCACTGTCTTTATTCCATTGGTAAATACTTGTAGTATCAACAAATGCCTGCCTCTGTAGGAGCTCTTCCTTTTCCCATTTAACATTTGTTTTACTTCCCTTTTTTCTTTCCTTTTTTGCCTCTCTCTCCCCTTTGCTTTTTTTTCCCTTTTTTCTTCACCCATGTGCTTTTACCAACAATCTCTGCGTGCTCAAAAGAGAAGACTTTGTCACACAAAATAATCACTCCTCTGTTCCTCCCTCTTTTTTATGTCAGTATCAAAAATGTAGTACTATTTTCCCATAATCCAAGTAATGGTCTTCTTGACACAGTCTTTTTGTCATTGTCATAAATTTGTTGAAGTGAGGTTATTACATTCTTCATCATAATGTCAGGTAGGGTCTCTCATTGCTGTATGGCCCATTTGTGCCTTGCCTGCCATATAAACTATTTAAGTATTGCAAACACAACTTGTAATGTTCCTTTATGGAACCTAAGCCATTTAGCATCAAAAACTGTATGTACAACTTCCATGTAGGATAAGTTCTGAAGCAGGGTGGTCTGCCATGTCTTATTCACCATATCCCAAAATGTCTTCACAAATGGACACTCCAAAAAGAGATGTTCCTGTGTTTCTTGAAGTTGTGTACAAGAGTTCCTTGGACAATATCTTTCTGTCACCTGCTTATGTTTAAAATTACTCTTTACATTCAGCCATCCATGTATACTTAACCATAACATATCCCATGTAAAGGCTAGAATCCACACATTGGCTAATTGTGTTAATGTGGTTTGTGTCTGGTTTACTGAACAATGAAGTAATTCCAGCTCTTGCTTTGTGTACTCCATCATGGTGTTATATAGTTCTTATTTTGTTTTTAGTCGAAAATTTTGTCCAGGAATTTTCAATTTAATCAGGTCACAAATCATAGGCTTCACATATTCTGGAATTACTGTTGTTCTAGCCAGTAATTTACCTTTCCCCTGTGCCCATGCCATTTTGCTAATCTCGACCCATTCAAAAATCATCTCTTCCCATAATTTTTTTCTTCCTGCTGATGTTGGGAACATATTATGATAGATAAAAGTACTATAATAAATAATTCCTGGGTCTCTCATATCCAAACCTCCCTCCTTTACCATTCGATAAGTAATCCCTCTCTTTTTCAGATTCAGACGACTCCCCCATAAACTCTGAAATAAAACACTATACAATTTAGTTTTCAACTGTGTGTGTTTGGGGGGGGGATATATAGCTAATGTAGAGGAAAGTGGTACTAGTATGTTTTTTATTAACAATACCCTTTTCCATTTTGAAATTTGTAAACCTTTTCACCCTTGGAATATCCCTTCTACTTTCCTTAATTTGGTTTCCCAATTTAACATGGCCAAATCTCCATCACCAAATATGATCCCAAGGATCATAATGGGTTCTTGTGTCTGTTTAGTGCCTGCATACCTGATTATTTTGGTCTCTGGTTTGCTTCCAATCCATAGTCCTACACTTTTCTCAAAATTAATCTTTGATCCTGAGTGCCTCGAATAATCTAAAAGCATGTTTGTAAAAATGTGCTCTTCTGTTTTTTTATCAGGTACTATTACTACATCATCTGCATAAGCTAAACATTTTATCAGAGGGACCATTTGTGTTAAAGATAGTCCGATGATCAAATCTGACATCTGAACAGATTTTAAGAAAGGGTCAATACAAAAAATGTACAATAGGGGGATAAGGGGGCAACCCTGTCTCATCCCTCTCCTTAAGCTTATCACTCTACCCATCTACCCATTGATTCTGGGGATGAGTGTTACCTCCTGGTATAGACACACTATCCACTGTACAAATTTCTTAGGCATCCTATAGTGGCACAAAACTGAGAATAAGAAAGAGTGTGACAAGGAGTCAAAGGCCTTGTGCTGGTCCAGGCTGAGTATATACCCTTCTTCTGACCCCATCCTACCTCTTTGAAATAATTATTTTAAGATTATTAGATTATCTTGAATGCCTCTCTTCAGGATTGCACATGTTTGTGCTTTACAGAGTACTGTATCTGCTATCTGGGTCAATCTTTTTGATATTCTGACCAAGATTCTAAAATCCATGTTCAACAAATTGGTGGGCCTCCATTTATTCAGGTCTTCTGTTCTCTCTTTCTTGTATAAAAGAATTAAGTCTGCCTCAGCCATGGACATTGGTAACTCCCCTGAATCTAATATTTCATTATATAAAATAGTCAGGTCATGAGCTACAGTAGGTAATCTTTATATCATTTATAGAATTCCCCTAATCCCATCTGTTCCTGGGAATGTTCCATTCTTTAATGCAGATATTGCCTGCTTGACTTCTTCCTCCTCATTTGGTTGTATTACAGCAACCCCCTGAGGGGACGATATATCTGGGACCTCTACTGTAGTTTTCCTAGATAATCTAGTGGCATCTGCACTACTGCACTTACATTTATAAGGTAGAAAAAGAAATGGGCAGACTGGATGGGCCTTGCGGTCCTTATCTGCCGTCAACTTCTATGTTTCTATGTTACTGGAGGTTCTCCAAACCAGTTTTGTACATGATGTTGTACTACACTTAAGATTTCTTTTTTAGTTGACACTTGCTGTCCCTTGTCATCTAACACCTGTAACATTAGTTTCCTTTCTGTTCTTTTCTTATAATCCTTAAAGGCATCAAAAGTCTGTTTTTTACACTCTGTCCCAAATCTAATTTCTTGTTGTAATGTTTTAGCCCTATTATACTGTTTTGAAAACATTTTTTTTAATGTACTTATTTGGGCACTGAAATCCATTTTTAACATTTCCATTTTAAAAATAAGGGATTGAAGCTGTTCCCTGAGGCTTGAATAATCCAAATATGTGTGTAAGACTTGTTTACTAGCTTTATTTAAAAAAACTCCTTTACCAATTTATTAATGTCTTCCCACCATTCTACCTGGGAATCTTACAAACATTGGACCAACTTTCTTGCTGTCCATAATTTATCCCAGCCACTATTAATCTCTGCAGATTCCAACAATGAACTGTTCAAATGCCATGGGCCTTTCCCATATTTAGGGCTGTTACCCCAGGTGAGGTGCATCCAAATACCTCTATTGTTTGAAAAATCAAAGCACTGTGCCTATATACTTTGTATTGATAAACAGGTAGACACAAAAAAATAGTCTATTCTTGTAGATAATGGACCCCTGAAATAGGTATCCCCCCTGTTTTATGTTTTGCCTTATAAGCATCCTGTAAATGGCTTTTGTTTACCACATCATTCAGAACATTGGAATTACAGTATATTTTACTGGGTTTTAGGCCTCTGCTCATCCTTTACATAGCACAGTTAAAGTCTCCCCCCCCCATATTACTAACCTAGATGTGTGTAGATACAGTTGAATGGTTCTGAAAAGCACAATCCCATTAGTTTTCAGTTGGGGGGCATAACTATTCACTATTCTAATTCTAGTGTCCCCAAATTGTATATCTAAAATTAATACTTTCCCATATTCTAGATCTATTTATCTAGTGACCTTCAAAAGTGGATTACTAAGCTGGCCCAGTAGCACTGAGGGTTGAGGCACTGGATGCCACACCTCACACCACACCAGCGACCTGGGTTCAGAAATGAGTATGAGCCACAAGGGGTTGGCAGGGGAGGAGAAGGATTGAGCACCCGATGACTGCTCTCCTTCTCCATGGAGGGAGGGAGGACCTGCAAGCCTCAATGCAGTACCACCAACTGGGGGTGCCAGGGTGGTAGGTGCAGGATGAAGCAGCATGAATGGGAGGGTTGAGCATCAGCTGAGAGCTGGAGTGGAGGACGCATCTCAGTGTGCCTCCTACTCCTTGGATTTCATTGCATGCCAATGATCAGGGGGCAGGATGAGAAAAGAGGAAAATGCTCCCCATGTCGGCACCGGTAGATGGGCTTTGGAGGACAGCACTTGGGTATTCCAGGGGCTCTACTCACAGGCTGCATGCTCCATCAAGTGTCTGGGGGAGTTAAGGGGATAATCCTCCACCCCAGCCAGGGGTTATCTGGTGGGTTTAGGGTTAAAAGAGCAGGGCACTGATATTTGCAGGCATCTCCTGGAAGGACTCCAGGGCTGGTCATCATTGAGGCCCCGAAGAGAGGGGCCGACATGAGGCAAGTAGAAGCACAAATACATGGTTAAAAAAAGAGGATTACTAAAAAGAATGCCCACCTCATCACAGGTATCTGTGCCTTGAGACCAAAAAGTTGCCCCTTTACCCCACAATTGTGATGCTTGGGCGATTTCTGAAAAAGTTTTTATTCTTGTATCCTGGACAAGAATAATATCTGCCCTGGAAGACTGTAACTCAGAGAGAACAGTCAATCTTCTCTTCCCATTCTTGATGCTGTTCACATTAGTGGACAATAGTTGTAATGATGTCATATTCTTTTAGCTGAAGAGGACATTTCATTTCACTACTTTGACCTGGTTTTCCATTGTTTTTTCCCTTTCCCGTTGGTTCCACCATCTTCTTTTTCTCTGAAGAATGGTCCATTTTGGAAGAGGAAATCGTAGACGAATCTGACTCATCATCTTCCTCAGTGTCACACCAATCATTCCTTTTTGATGTGATGCAAGTTAAAAGTGGGGTACCTCAAGGATCAGTCCTGGGGCCAGTCCTCTTCTATATCTTCATCAGTGACATAGCAGATGGACTGGAGGGAAAGGTTTGTCTGTTTGCAGATGACACCAAGATCTGAAACAGAGTAGATGATCCAGATGGGGTGGGCAGAATGAGAAGAGATCTGGATAAACTAACAAAATGGTCAGAAGAGTGGCAACTGGGGTTTAATGCAAAGAAGTGCAAGATCATGCACTCAGGGAAGAGAAACCCTGAAGCCACCTATAGACTGGGAGGGAAGTTGCTGGCAGTCACAAGGGAAGAAAGACACTTGGGCATCATCATCACCGATGACCTGAAATCATCCAAGCAGGCCACTAAAGCAGTATGTAAGGCTAGGGGGATGTTAGGGTGTATTAGTAGGAGTATCACAAGTCAGAAGAGGGAGGTAATAATCCCTCTTTACAAGACACTGGTTAGGCCCCATCTGGAGTACTGCGTGCAGTACTGGAGGCCACACCTTCACAAGGACATTAACCAAATTGAGGCAGTCCAGAGAAGGGCAACCAAAATGGTGCAGAGACTGCATCAGAAAACAAATGAGGACAGATTCACAAAGCTCAATATGTGTACCCTAGAGCAAAGAAGGGAGAGAGGTGACACGATCAAAACATTCAAACACTTTAAGGGCATTAACAAGGTGAAAGAGTCTAACATGTTTCAGTACAAGAAAAATAGCAGGACAAGAGGACACAGTATGAGATTAGAGGGAGGCTGATTAAGGGGTAATGTGAGGAAGTTCTTTTTCATAGAAAGTGTGGTGGATGTATGGAACGGCCTACCTCAGGAAGTGGTGGATATGAGTACAGTGCAAGGCTTCAAACAGGCATGGGATAGGCATATGGGAGCAATACAGATGAGTATGAATAGATAGGCCATTGACAGAGCAAAGGCCGATTGCACATTTATAAGGTAGACAAAGAAATGGGCAGACTGGATGGGCCTTGCGGTCCTTGTCTGCCATCAGCTTCTATGTTTCTATGTTTTTGACGACATGCTATATGGGTTGTCAGATGTTACTTTCTCTTTCCCTTTTGGCTCAGTTTTGGCACTTAGCCTAGTCCAAGGTCTTTTTTATATTCCACAGTCTTGAAGGGAAATCTCTGTGCCTTGTGGGGGAATCATAGTTAAATCCATTCTGTATGTTTTTTTTCTTCTTTTTGGCCTTCCTCATGAGGATGTTCCTCAGCTTGATTTGAGTCCCTCAGATTCTCTGACTCCTCTTCTGGTGAATTTATTTGATGTGTGTGCGGAGAGGGTACTTGTTATGGCTGTGGAATACAAGTTTGAGCATCTTCCTGCTGTGGGTCTAGAGACTGTTCCTCACTGCTTGTGATTACCTCACTCACCACATCTCATGGTTGTTGCCCCATAGTACTTCCATCATTACTCTGTTCCTGTTCTATACCTTGTGGTGCAGTTTCCTTTTCTTCATTTCCTTTTCCTATTTCTTTTCGTTTGGCTGCTTCTTTCTCTTGCCAAATGGCCTGCATTCTCTTTTCTGATGCTTTTGCACAGCCTTTTTATTTCTGTCTGTGTGATTATGAAACTCCCTCCTCTGTACTTTATTGTGGGGTGGGAGGCCCATGGACATTTTACATAGGAATGTCCCTTCTCTTCACACAAATTGCATCTAAATGTATTGATGCAAGCTAAAGCCATATGTCTAATTTCCAGACAGTGTGTACATTTGGGGTATCACATGCATTACTTAAATGTATTCATGAACCACATTTGTGGCATGATTTAGTCTGGCCTGGGTAGAATAACGACCCCCTATCTCTGCCTAAATAAAAGCAAATGGGCAGGTTCACAATCCCATGATTTCCCAAGAATAGTGTACATTTTATTCTTCATCCTCCAGTCCAAAATTGTTCTGAATCTATCACAGGGGTTGGATGGTCTAGAACCTCGCAGCTCTTTTTAAACCAAAACAACATGTCTGTGATAGTTACCCCCTCATTCTTAATGATGATGGTGAGCATTCTTACTTCTGGTTTGCTGATTTGAGTAGCACAAAATGGTATCCATAATGGGGTATTTTTAATCATTCTATATTTTGTCCAAAATATGTCCAAGCATTCCACTCTTTTAGAACTAATATTGTAATTCTACTCATCTGTGTGGATGAGTGCAAATACCTCTGACACATAGAATTTCAAAAAGTCTTTCAGTAGGGGCCTTCCTACATACATTTTATCAGGTGGGTCAGCTAGACCTCCTTTATATATCAATCTGATGGCACTTCATCGTGGAACTGGTTCCCTCTTGTTTTTGAACAGGTCTGTCATGCATAACATAAGTTTAAAACTGGACTTCTGTGCTGGATCCTGCAATCTGTGGACCCCCATGCCTATTGGCAGCCCCTCGTTTACTTTTGGAATACTATCCATATTCCCTGGTATAGTGCTTAGTTTCTCCTTATCTTGTCCCTGTTTAATGGGCTCTTTATGTGCAGTAAATGTTGATGCCACCTCTATTGTAATTTTATCAGTTTCTCCCCCACCTACTATTCCTGCAGACTCTGCAGTCATCTCCTCCTCCACCATTTTTTTATTTGCAGTTCTGTTTCCAATTAAGGCATCTTTACCAGTGTTTAAACCTTCCTTTAATTCACTGAAGTCTTTTTTATCTGGAGACTCCATATTTAAATCCACCTTCTCCATATTTTGTGCCCACTGTTTTTTGTGAGTAGGTGAAAAAAGAACTTTATCTGTACTTGTGATCTCCATTATGGAGTACTGCACCACAGCTGGGTCTGTTGGGTCAGGAAACCATCTGCCCTGCGGTTTTGCTACCCAGCTTGCATCCTGTAAAGCTTTTGCAGGTGTCCATTCACTCATGTCAGTTGTCTTATCTCCTGGTTTCTCATTAGATTTCCTCAAGCTTTTTTTTGGCATCACAACTCAGGCTGAGGCTCACAATGTTTTCCTCCCACTTTGGCCACTATTTACTTTCTCTGAGGTTGTACTAAGTTTCTTTAAAGGATTTTGATTTCCAGAGCTCCCCTGTACACCTGTGAGCGTCTCCTGTCATTTTAGTGCATAGTTAGTGACATCTGCTGTACACTCATCTATGCCCTGCAACATCTTGGAAGCGATCCTAAATTTCTCTTCCTCATCAGCTATCTGCTGCATGAGTAACCAGCATTTGGATTCCAAATTTCATCTCAGTTGCTCCTTTTCTGCAACATATCATTCTCCTCATCCTCATGAAATTTAAAGTCCTCCCGCGATTCTACATCCACAACATATTTTTTTTCCCAGTTCCTCAGAAGCTTCCTCTGAAGAAGCCAACAGTACTGTGACCACCATTCCAACTGCCTGGTCCAAATCCTGCAATATTTCTTCTCCATGAGTTGTGTTCATATTTTCTTCATCATTCATGCTAGTGAGAGATGAATAACTCACTGTACCTTCCACATTTGTCTCCAAGTTTAAAGCAGAAACCTGTGTGGAGACCTGATACCCGGTTTCCAGAACATCCATCTCTTATCGTATAACACTGTGGTCGGCCATCTTGCTGCCTGCCAGCAAATCCCTGGTGTCTTGGCCAACATTTTTTTCCCATTCACTAAAAATACCACCAACAGATTAATCTGGTTCATTGTCAGTTGGCATTCTTCTGTATCCCTTGGGTTGTGCCTGAAAATAGGCAGAATTTGTCTAGTGCACTTACCCGGTCAACAAAACTAAATAAAATAAATAAATAAATAATAAAGATGAAGCAAGATCTATATTCAGTTTTTCAAAACACTTTATTTTTTCCATATGATTCATGAATTTTATTAGTTTCTCTTTAAAATCTAGGGGACTGATTTTTAAACAGGGTTAGATCAACGTAATGGTCTTGCATCAGGGAGTATGACGCAAGTGATGACTTGCATCAAACAGTGGTACAACTGTGATTTTGCACGGATGGCATCTGCATATCCCTGACACAAGTCCCTTGCATCGGGTGCAGCAAAATTAGTCCAGCTCCCCCTTGGTCTGACTTTGCACCATTTGGGGACCTTTTTTATGGTGACTGCACCAAAGCTTTGGCACAAGCTGACATAAATCATGGAAATCATCGCAACTTTGCCAAATATTATAAAATAGGGCACAAGTACAGGACTATCTTGAAAACAGGACCTTTGAGCCCTAGTGATTTATGTTATTAACATCTTCGTTTATAAAAAATTAAGATTTTTACTACTACTACTGAGTTGTGGTAATGTGTTTGGTGCAGTTGCATCAATCTTCAGGGTTGATGCAGGGCTTAATGCAAGCCATGCATCAACATTTGAAAATTGGGCCCAATATGTGAGGGATTCTTCAAAATTAGATTAAGATCATGTATTAACTCACAAGACCATATGATACATTTATTATTGACCAAGACTATTGTTACTTGAAATAATTGGATCAGATGGAGTCTGAAAACAAGTTTTCCAAAAAAAAAAAAAAAGAAATAATTGGTTGATGTTCTGTTTCTGTATTGATGTTATTTTCATATTTTTTAATAAATCACAAAAGAGAGATGTGAACCCAAGCTAAATCTATAATTGTGAATGCAGTTGCACCTCACATTACATCAACAGTTTTGGCCATGGTGAGGCCAAAACAGGAAGGTATATGTACAGGTAATTTGAACAACAAGAACTTAAGTAAAAAAGTACAGACATAAGGGATACCCTGTAATTGTATTTTCAATAAATCTGAATTTGTTTGAAATAAATTTGGCTGGCCCCCTGGTGCAGTGGCAGGGTGTCCGTCTGTGACACCAACGTCCAGGGCTCAGGAATGAGCCAGGGAAGTCAGAGAGCTACCAAGGGGGAAAGAAGGACTGAGCATCCTAGGGATGGCTCTCCTTCTCTGGGGGGAGGGTGCTGTGTATCCAGTGCACATCAGCCCCCCAGAGGAGCCTGGAGTCTTGCAGCAACTGGTGCCTACAATCCTTAGGAGGTGTGCAGGTGCTAGCATCATTGCATATCACACCTTCAACAGGGAAAAACAGAAAAAAAATAGTGCCCACCATCTATGATGCCCTGTTTCCCCCTGGCCCTGCTCGTCTGCCCTGGCACTCCTGAATAGAGGACCTACTCTGTCATCTGCTACATCTGGCTGACTTTGCACCCCACCCTGGGGGGCAAGCCATGGAGTCAATGCTGTTGGTGCCCCTGCTGGCATCCATCTCCTGATGTCATGAGTTCATGCTGGAGAGGTGGCCCTGCCCTTGGAGGTAATCCAGGGGCTACCGTCTATGAGGGAGGTAAGTCCAGGGGAGGTGGGTGAGATGGTGGGGGCTGAGCTACAAGGCGGTCCTTGGCAAAAAGTACACTAAATTAAAAAAAAGAAAGAAAGAAAGAAATTCAAAACTACAAATGGCTTCTAGTGCAAAGGATCATGAGTATTATATACAAATCACTCAGGAGCCAAATACACATTCATAATTTTGCTGTCTAAAGTTGTTGCATCAACCACATTTTGCCTTAGTTCTACATTCGATCCTATTGTGAAACACACAATGGGATTGTGAGCCTTACCTTGTACTGCCAAACTGGTCACTTTGACAGCACATGGGAATGAGTGATCCTGATATGCTAACTAAGTGTTGTGCTATGCACAGATGATTCCTGGCCTCAGCATAGCCTGCTCATATACTATAGCACCACAGTCCAGTAGAACTGTATAAATTAGGTCTGTATACATATATATTATTATCTCACCTAAGTAGACATGTTACATTGTATTTTCCTCCATATTCCTCTATTGCTCTGTATCAATTGTCATTCTGCCTAGGACAGTATCTGGATGTATTGTGTATTTTATTTATATTGTAACCACTTTATGTATTGTACTCTTAGATGTCCATTCAGGACCGCCTTGAAAATGAGCTTACGCAATGGTGCCTTTCCTAGTAAAATAAATAAAAGAAATGAAAATACTAATGCAGATATGTAACCAGCCCACTTGGTCTCAGCCAGGGAATAAGACCCAGTGAAGAAGAGGACACCAAGGGGAAAAGGACTACAGAAGGGGGAATCCATTTGATGCCAGAGACTAATAATTGACTGGCGTGATATGGGGAAAACTAGACCACCAGAGATAACAGTAGGAGGCAGCAAAAGAGTAAATTATAATAACCCACATGTAGGCCTAAAGGTAAGGATTGTTAAGATAGATGGAAAAGACTACACTATGACAGTAGTGTCAGTTACCTTAAGGCACTGTAAATCATAAAGCAACATGTGACTTGTGTTACACCATGCAAAGTCCTCTCTAATGATTGCAGTGGTCATGTTTTCAATTTGTAACCCCTTTTCTGATCGGGCACATCTGGCAACCATCATTTGCATTGCAATTTAGTCACTGGGAGACTCATCCCCTGGTGACTATACTTTCTCTTTGTGTATGGCCATGTTTGGTGGTGGCATAATGGGGATCCTTTTGCACCACAATTTTGTGATACCACCAGCTAAAACTGTGTAATGGACCCTGATACTTTCTGTTCATAAGAACTAAAGAACTTTGTAAGGAAAGAGGATATTTGGCCTCTACACATTACCTGACAATGCTGTATGTCATTCCCTAAAGTCATTAAACTCTTTTGGTGACATCAGAGTTATGTCCATGGCAAAAGGTTGTGATGTGTTATGAAGAGATGTATGACAGCATGGCAAAAATTAGAAACTTAAACAGATGAAGTCTGAGAAAGACCATCCTCTTATAAAGAAAATGTCTTCAGTTACAAAAAATGGAAGAGCCTGAAATTCAGATTCAGGGCAAATGTTGCTTAATTGAGTTGATGTTGATTTGTGACTAATACTATATAGAATTGAAACTGAATATAATGTAAATTATGAACTTGCCGCAGATAATCGAGGAAGCTGATTGGCTGAGATGTTTGTGAAGCCGTGATGATATCAGGCTACATCATCACGACTTCAAAAAGCCTCCAGCCACCAACCTCCATACTCAGAAGGAACTCCTGCGAC
This sequence comes from Neoceratodus forsteri, assembly GCA_016271365.2. Classification (NCBI taxonomy): domain Eukaryota; kingdom Metazoa; phylum Chordata; order Ceratodontiformes; family Ceratodontidae; genus Neoceratodus; species Neoceratodus forsteri. The sequence goes on along the minus strand of CM028132.1, from coordinate 1,067,309,585 downwards.
CGCAACATTCCACATATCCCATGGTTGGGAGGGAATGAGTCAGGCAGTGAGACAGCCAATGTTTAAACAAATTTACACTGAGGCAGCCAACACACTATTTTACCTGCATTATTACCTCCCTGCTGGTGTTTTAGTCTCTAACTTGTGCCACCGATAAGAGGATAGACACTGCAGGCTTCCATAACAGTTGCTCCTGTCACACTGAGATGTCATCCTGCCTCTTCTTGCCATAAATAAGTCACACCACTTGAGTCAACTGGCAACCACACTAAATTTGTTAAAAAAAAAAAAAAAATTCACAGCACCAAAAAGTGGCAACTCCAACTACCCAAAAAAAACCCAGGAAGTCAGCAGTCGCACATATCTATCTTTATCTGAGCAGGCAGCGGGACTGTGTCACACACAGTAGTGCTGGCAGTCTGAGACACAGTAAGCAGATCATTTATAACAGTGCCACCTGCTGCCAAGAGCCCTCCAGGAACTATTTTGTTAAACTATAATCCTCCAACATCTGAAAACATGCTTTTTCAACAGGCTTTAACATTTTTTTTTTCTTTTTATTTGCTGGAAAAAATTTTAACCCAGTTCATAATAGCAATAATGCACTCCAGGGTGTGGTATATCATGGGATATCACTTCTCAGGTCATTGGACGCCACTCGGCCTGCGGCCTTATGCCCGACCTCCCAAAGCTTGACAATATCCCATGATATACCACACCCTGTCATTCATTATTGCTTAATTATATTCTCTGTCCATCTAGTATCTGTTGGCTATAGTAGTTTGCTAATTTGTCTTCTAAAGGTGATAACGATGATGACAGTGATGATGATGAGTTTTGCAGATTCCGTCCAGCTCCAATGTTTTTAATGGAAATCAGAAACTCCCTTTAAGTTTATTCTATTATGAGGTGCACAGCAGAGTCAATGAGAATGAGTTTTGGGTGTCCTTCCCACGTGAGGGATTTTATTAGAAAGTAAGGACTATGGTTTAAGTGGGGGGTGATATCCTGGCATGACACTTGTGAAGCCTGTGAAGTGATCTGTTCCTGCCCCAGGAAGGAAAATTAACTGCCTTTACTAGTGAGGCATCTTTCCTCCTCAGTGTAGAATAGAAAATCCCTTTATCCTCAAAGTCATAGTCTCGAGCCAATCATGGACTTTTCAGTCTCATGGCAGCAATTGATCTTATGGTGCCACAACAAACAGCAGTGACTTCCCACAAATGTGCCACTGGGCAGACACCATTAAGGAAGCCTGAAACAGTGGGCTTGATTTTCAAAGTTTGACACACAGCTAGGATCAAACCATGTGTCAAACCCATTTTTTAGTGCAGTTACACTAAACTCTTTTGATTCAACTCCACCCGATTTTACTTCATTGGGTGCAGTTTTGACAGTTTCAACATTTTACAGCAGCTTGCATCAAATATTTGGCACACATCCTGTAAAAAGGATTCCCAAACAGCACAAGTTTGACCAGGGAAAAGCTGGTCTAACTTGCGGCATTAGGCACTTGGGCTGGAAAATCCCAATTGTTGGCTGGGATAATGCTGCAAGCCCCGTCGCCAAATAGATCAGCCAAGGGGCTTGTGGCATTCTCAGGGCATTGAAAATTGAGCCCAGTGACAGGCCATGTCACACAGGGCAGTTCCCAGTAACAATATACATATATATATATTGTATGGGCTGCAAACAGTTTCTCTGCTAAATACTTTAAAGGACCTGTCACACATCACCACCAACAGCCAGAGTGGTTCCTTGACACCAGAGATGTCTGCAGCATCAGCACCCTGAAGGAACCAACATCCCCATCCGGCTGTTTATACCTCAGGACCTAAAGACTATATTTAAAGCATCTGGGGCTTCTGCTGAAATGACACCCTCTGATGATAGGATGCCACCCAGCAGAGACATTGTGATCAAGAAGTTGGCACCTGGTCTGTGTCCAAGAGGAATACAGAGGAGTGGGAGGAAAATATTTTGCCATTTAATGGGACTGCAGGTGATTGGCAAGTCATGAAACTGTGCATGGTTGACCACATCATTAATGGCATTGTGGAAAGCAACTGGTGGTAGCAGTGCCTCTACCTCACCTGTAGAGCACAGAAGGAGACTGAAGACAATAGAGATAACTGGCTTAGAAAATAGGCACTGAAACATTTGTTGGTGTGCTAGCTTCTGTCTACCATTGTACCTCTTTTGACAGCATCTCTAGCACAACAATATAGGAGGGAGCTACTAGGAATCACAGAATCACAGACAGACAAGCAACACATTGTCTTCATGAAGTTTGCAATGTTGCATGCCTGGATGCCAGTTTGAAGGTCATCAGAAAATTGACAAGAAATACAGTGTCTCCTTCCGGGGGAGTGGGACATTGACAGATGCTGAAAGAAGCAGCAAAGTATGTTTTAGAAGAGTGATCATTTTGGTGTTTCAGACTTTAGGGGCTGGATTTTCAGACATCTGTGGCAGTATTTGGCCAGCCTTCCATTACTTGTGACAAGACTGTTATACACAGAAAAAATGTTCTAACTTCTTATAAAAAGTGGCACAAGAAGTGCATCAAAATTACGTGTCAGTTTTTTTGTCTAAAACATGGGTAGAATGGCAACTGCCTGCCTGACAACCTGGCTGGGCCGCTGGTCCCAAAGAGAGCAGACAGGCTGCTTCATGCCACAAGGAGAAATCTACTTGAGGAAACTAGGGTAAGCACTACAGCAGGCACAAAGTCCTTTGCCCATGCAAACCTGGTGATATGAAATAAGGTACCTCCACAGCTCCAAGATGCGACCTTCCTGATCAAGAATCAAGGATCAAGAATGACTTGGCTGACAGTCTTTCCCGTTAACAGCTTGAAGGGCTTCAGAAGTTGGCGCCTCATGTGGCAACAAACAGGTCCATGGTCCTGGACCAGATGTGGTAGACTAGAAGGCCACCGCTAGGGCACTGTACTGGGGATCTTGGTCAGCCAACACCCTGAGTGCATAGTGCAAGTGGGTGGGCCAGTTTCCAGGAGTTCAGGTTAAGACAGGGATGGGACAGGGAGGAGCCAGTCCATGATGAGCAGGTCAGGAGGTTCATTCTAGAGAAGTGGGAAGAAGGGATGGCACATGCCACAATAGTGGTGCAACTCATGGACATGAGTTGGGTATTTCAGGACAGGGGATGGTCAGACACCATGGCAGGTAGGACAGTCAAGAGGATGGTTACAGGTTGGCGAATGGGCCAAGGTGGGAGCAAGGATGGGAGGCACCCTTAAAGGAACAGCTGCTGGACAGAGTGCTGGGGTGACACTGCAGGTGTGCACCTTGGTGCAGGAGGCCAGTCTGCTCTAAGCAGTATTCGCGGTCATGGTGGTGAGTGATTTCTGGGTGGGGGAGGTGGCAGCTCCACACAAGGGGGAACCCGACCTGGCAATGTAGCATGAGAGCATGACGTGGGGAAGGGACAGGGTAGTCATTAGACTGGCCAGGTCCAAAATGGACCAAGGTGTGCAGGAGACTGCAGTGACATTACTTCGGCAACCAGGAGCACAGAGCTGCACAGTGGCCACTATGGAAGAGTATGAGAGGTCTAGGGGAGTGGCCAGAGAGGTACTGCTCTGGCATGGGGATGGCTCCCCAGTCACAGGTTTTCAGGTGGGACAGTGCTGAAGAAGGCCCTGGCATTTGTGGGGGAGGAGTTGGGCGACTTCACTCCCTCCATTCCTTTCAGATAGGGGCAGTCTCAGAGGCAGATGAAAAAGGGGCTTCAGTGGAAGAACTGAAGAAGATAGGGCATTGGAGGTCCAATTGCTATAAGAGATATGTCAGGTGTTGATGCCAGCAACTTACACTGTTTCCTTTTGTTTCCAAGGCAGGTTCCAAGTGGAAGGTATGGATAGTGGGCCTCTCCTGTCTCTACTGGGCAGAAAGGTTTGTGGCCACCATGTACAGAGGAATGCAGCTACGCTCTAGCACAGAACACACAAAGGTCCAGTGGAAGGACATCAGGGGCATAGGATGGGCCCAGCTGTTGTCCCTTCTGAAGGAGTTGAGGGTGCAATAAGGCAGAGCGGTCATCATCATCATCCACCTAGGGGGCAATGACTTGGAAGGGGTTCCATGGGGGGTGGGGCAGACAATAGCAACCGACTTAGAGAAGGCAAAGGGGTGGTAGCCAGGCGTGACCATCGGCTTGTCCAAGATTTCATCATGGAGAGTATGGAGGGGGGCCAAGGATGTTAGGCTGATCAAAAAGGTGAGAAAATGCCTGAACAAGCTGGTGGTGAGGACAGTGATTGAGATGGGGGGTGCACATCCAGCACAAGACATCTCATTTGACCAGGCAGTGGTGTACAGGTCAGATGGAGTGCATCTGTCGGGGTTCGGGATGTGCTTGTTCCTAAGGCATATTGGGGAACTAGAGGGAGAAATAGCTAAGAAGGGTCTTAGGTTCTAGTCAGCAGGGGGAGCCCCACCATCCATTGCAAGTTGGAGGCAGGGCAGTGGAAGAAGGAAGGGGGAGCAGGGGAAGAGGAAGCATAAAAGGGAGGGTAGGACCCACGGGCTGGGGCAAGGAACCCAGGCATGATATTAAGGTGGGAAGGGGGGATCAGTCTGGGTGCCAGATTCATAGTGTCTGGACCTGAAGGGGGAGGCCCGGGTAAGTGGGGAACTGGCCTGGTTCTGGTGAAGGAGGAGGGGGCTGGATTCAGATTATCCAGACCCAGAAGGACAAAAAGGGAGAAGCAACCAGAAGGCAGAAGAGGCCAGAATAAAGAAGAAATGGTGTGACAGAACTTGTGTTGTTATGATTGACCTATGATATATGGGATGTAAAATTATCTTGTGGCAAATTAATAAATTTGTCAGCGAGCATCCAAATTCCAAAAGTGGTCATATGAGATTATTTCTGGGGGGGGATCAGGGGACAATTAGGCTTGCCACTAAAAGGCAGGCCAGGTTGTTTCATGGCCCCAACCAGAAATTGCAGAGGGCAGGGTAGGGTAGGAAGAGGAGAAAAGAAGAGGGAGTGCCAGTGACCTCATTCATGAGGTAGGCAGGGTCATAGCAGTGTCATATGACTAGGGGGGTCCAGAGCACAGGAGATTGGCAGTGGGTAGAGCCAGAAGGGGTCCTGATTTGGGGTGCTTAGGGGTATATCAGGGCATCCCACTTTGGGATAGCCCTCTTTTTTCTGAGAAATTCCCCACCCATGCACCCTGGGAAGGAAGGGGGACAGTAGGTTGGCACAGAGGTAATAAGCGTGGGGCAGTGAGTGGCACCCTGTGGGACTTGGGCATCCAGCAGTCAAGATGGTGCTGCAGGGTGACAGCGGTTGGTCCCAGGGGCTGGTCAGAGCCCCAGCAGCGGGGAGCATCAGTGCCCAGTAGGGCATGGATTAGGGAACATGGAAGAAGCAAGGGGGAAGTGGGGGAAGAGGGTCAGTAAGGGGGGATGGAGTAGGACCCATGGGCTGGGGCAAGGAACCAAGGCATGGTACCAAGGCAGAGAGGGGGGATTGGTCTGGGTGCCAGATTCATTGTGTCCGGGCCTGGAGAGGGAGGCCGGGGCAAGTGGGGAACCGGCCTGGTTCTGGTGATGGAGGAGGGGGCCGGATTCAGAGTTTCCAGACCCAGAAGCACTAAAAGTAGAAGCAACCAGAAAGCGAAGAGGCTGGAATAAAGAAGAAATTATGTAACAGAACTTGTGTTGTTATGATTAATGTATGATATATGGGATATAAAATTATCTTGTGCCAAATAAATAATTTTGCCAGAGAGCATCCAAATTCCAAACGTGGTCATGAGATGATTTCTGGGGAGTATCAGAGGACAATTGAAAACATCTTCTCAGTGCAACAGGGCAATGGAGAGGGTGAATAGGATGCTGGGATGTATAGAAAGGGGGACCAGTAGGTTGAGGAGTGAGATAATTCTACCACGGTACAAGTATCTAGTCATCGTCAGCTGGAATACTGTGTACAGTTCTGGAGCTTGAACATTTCAAAATGCAATGACATGGTGAAGACTCAGAAGAGGAGGGTAGCATAAATTTGGTTCAGGGTCTGAAGGAAAACACATGGAGAGACTGAATGATCTTAACATGTACACACTGGATAAAAAAAGAAAGAGGGGACAAGACTGAGATGTGCAATTACCTCCACTGGACCAAGTAGAGAGTAGAGATTTGTGAAGGCTAAGTGGGAACTCAAGTAACAGGAAATGCAATGAATCTAACAGGTGGATGATTTTAAAAGGGATGTCAGAAAGCATTTCTTCTCAAAGAGTGTGGTAGAGGGGTGAAAAGACTGTCAAGTGAGCTATTATGTGCAAAATCAGTAGAAGAGTTCAAACATGGATTAACATATGGGTCTGCTAAAGACAGTGGCTGAAGGTGAGGGGTTATGGATGAGTGAAGGGCAATTAGGTCCCTCATAGTCGATAATAGAGCTGAGTAGAGATGTTGCAACATTTAATTTCATTCGTGAAGTTCCGCTAAAGATGCAAAATTCGCCTTTGCAAATTACTTTGTGAAGTTCCTACTTCACAACTTCATCTAGTTTTGCCTTGGAAAGTGATGAAGTTAAGGCAAAGGTAGGAAGTTAGGCAAATTTAAATCAACTTGCCTAGAGAAAAAGGGCAACTTCGTCTTGTAAAACTTCACAAAGCCAGCACTTTACACTTCGTGAATTTTGCCAACTTCGCGAATTAATTCCCGAAGTGAATTGTAGCCACTTCACCCATCTCTAGAGCTGGGCAGACTTGATAGGCAGCAGTGCCTTGGGTGCTAACAATGTCTGTGCTTCTAGGTGTTTCTATGTTTCTATTTATAGATACCTCTTGGACAATGTAGGCAACAGCAGCAGTAGTACAAGGTTACTTCATATCTTAAAATACAAATCACAGTTACTGTATATTTACATGATTATTGTTTGCATATATTTTTACAAACACTAGACCCTGTTCATGATTGAAATACATCCCTAAATGCCACACTATGCAGTGTAGGGCTGTGTTATGTGTATCCTGTGTGTAATATTGGACCCCAGAGAAGTACTCTGAGTGTTCCCCACCATTTTGTACCTGTATACTTGTACTTGTGCATCTGTGTGACTAATCAGAGCTGAGGGTGGGGTGGGAGCATGACATGGCATGGGATAATAATAATAATACATTTTATTTAATACAGCATCTTTCAAAAATCAAGGTGCTGAACAACATAAGTACAAAATCAGCAAATACAATACACATCAGTAAAATAAATGAAATTCAGAATAAGCTTTTCTCCATAAAAAAGTCTTCAAAGCCTGTTTAAAGCATCCCACTGTCCTGCACTCCTGTAGCTGATGGGGCAGAGAATTCCAGAGGTTAGGGCCAACAAACCCGAAGGCACGGGTCCCAGATGACTTTAAACTAACCCTCGGAATCTCCAGCAACCCCTCGTCAGCCGAGCAGATCTGTTGCAGCGGGGTGTAGGGAACCAGGAGCTCTTTCAAGTAGTCAGGACCCAGTCCGTGTAAGGCTTTGTATGTTAATAAACCTACCTTAAAGGTGATCCACCACTGAACAGGCAGCCAGTGCAGATAGTGCAGCACAGGGGTAATGTGAGATCTTCTAGATACCTCTGTCAACAGACATGCAGCAGCGTTCTGCACTAGCTGCAAGCAGCGGATATCAACCCCAGGAAGCCCTAGATAAAGGGAGTTACAGTAGTCAAGGCGCAAAGTCACAAGTGTGTGGACTAAAACAGGCAGATCGCTAGGCGGAATGAGGTGCTTGAGCCTGGCAATGTTCCTAAAATGGTAAAAGGCCAGCTTGACAACTGCCGACATCTGATGACGGAGGATCAGCCCATCATCAAGCACTACTCCCAGGTCATGCACCCGCTCAGAGGTAAGGATTTGAGCCCCCCTCAGGACTAAACCAGAGGGGAGATCAGTCCTCAATCCCTCTGTTCTGTGACCTGGGTCCACCATCAGAATCTCAGTCTTTCCTGCGTTCAACTTTAAGCCGCTGGAGCTCATCCAATCTTGGATTTCCATGAGGCAACAGTTCAAGACCGAGATAGCTCTAACCTGGTCGGGGCCAAAAGACAGGTAGAGCTGGGTATCATCAGCATAGATGATAACATGCAATAAGGCAATTATGCACTGCAAACACAGTGTCAGGGAGGATCTGTTATGTAAGTCAAAGGTTCACTGTAATAATAAACCTGCCCCTGGCAAGACTAATGAGGTCCCAGGTTGGCCACAAAACTACAAACCCCATCTCTCCTCCACTCCACAAAGGGCTGGGGTGAGGATGCTGACCACAACACATAGGTTTCTTTTTAAAGTAAAAAAAATAACATACTCCCTAGGGTTACTGCACTCCTTATGCGGATGGACATATCTCATGACCTCTGGCTCCCATATGGCCCAGATGATCTTCTACAGGACAAGCCAGGGTTTTGATTGGAAGCCCAGTGTCTGGCCTGAGTCTGCCCTTCAGCTGGATCCTTCCCTTAAAAACAACTATGTGCCCCTGCTTTAGAATAGTCAGAGTTAGTGGATCCCAACCCTGCATATTGCTTGTGGGCTGGGTGCATGGTGTGTAGCTCTGTGGTCCTCTGTAGGCCGGTTTTGGCATGTACAAGACCTGGCAGAGCAGACAGACCACAGTGAATAATTAAATGTGCCAGCAATATAAATTACAGATACCATTGGCCATACTGAGTTTTTTAGTCCTTGCTCGAAGTCATTAAGCCTGGATGTGCCCCATCTGTAGATGGGGAAATATTTTTATAAAACTTGCATAATAATAGAATACTTATTTAAATAAGTTCAAATCAAAGTTAAGTAATGACACTAAATGTTCACTGGAAGAATGAAGAGCATAAACACAATCTGTAAAGTACAATAAACTAAATAGTGATGTGAAAATTATTGGGAAAAATCTGTAAAAAACATAGTTAACCATTTTATGTGTGCTTGGCTTTGATGGTAAAAGTATCCAGGCTTCAATATTGCAGTTGAGCAGCAATGTGCTGAAACAATGCAATAGCTACTACAAAAAAATAAACAGCAGCAGGCAACAAAAAGTTGCAAGTACCCAGTAAGTGCAAGAACGTAAGAGGATACAAGCAGCTATGTTACATAAAAATGATAGGGAGGCAGTATAGCCTAGAGGGTCCAAGTACCAAGCTGTGAACTTAGAGCCCCAGTAGACTTTGATTTGAAACCTGCTACCTCCACTTGCAACTGTAAAATCATATGTAAGTAATTTAATGTTATTGTGTTCCCATGATGCACCTGGAAATGATATTTAGCTCAAAGTTCCTTTCCCAGCCCAAAATTCAAAATAAAAATGAAATAAAAAAAAATGATTTACACAATGGGCATGGGTGTTGCAATTGTCATTCACCAATTGTGAGCCAACATGTGGCCCCATTGCATCAGAAATGGGACTCCCTCTCTCTATGATGAGGCAAGTATCCAATGCAACATACAAACCTTACCCCCAATACTCCAGCATCCCAGGCTCATTCACAAACCCAAGACACTGCCGTCTTGGTGCTGTGTCCATGTGCTAGCCTCTTTGACTTAAACTTTGTACAGTCAGAAAGTGTTGATTTCAATTAGCTTGCAGTATGATAGCACCTTCTACAATTTTATTCCGGTTCTCGGTAATGGATGATGCAGGATCTATACAGAGCAATGATTGTGAGCAGGATTTTCAATCAGCATGACACAGATGCAGCTGCTGATTTCTGATTCAGTCTGCATCATGTAAACTCATTAAAATCTTTGAATGCTGTTTTCAAATGTATAGGTGAATTTAGGGGAATTTCTATGGTTTACTGCAACAAAACAACACATCACGTGTCATTTATTTTACTCGTGTAATTTTTGGGGTGCATTTTGTGTCAAATCCAGATTCAAAATAGACTACATTTTAGATGGTCTTACTTGTATTGGAAGCATTAATGCAAGCTTTCTGAAGGCTGTATCAAAATCTTGCATATAGTCTCTGGATTATGACTGAGGAAATTCTGTAAAGACATGCATCCTCTATACTGCTTAGATTAAGAATTAGCATCAAATCTATCTCTCCGATCAAAGATGTCAAATCATACAGGCAACTATCATATGCAGTAGAAGACTGAAAAGATCCAGCAAAGTTTTCTGATCAATGGTGCCAATACCAAACAAAAATGTTTCATTTCATAAAGGCTTAATCCTGTGAACAAGTGATCCAGTTGTAGCCAGGAATATACTCCTGGATTACACTGCCAAATCAAAACAAAAAGACACTTGCAATTATGTGCCTGTAATTCAGTACTGTAGAGCCAGTCCTTCTTAAAATGTTGAAATTGCATGCACCTCTAAACTAGCAAGGCAGTGAAAATACAGCCTTACAAAACAGGCAAGAATGATTGTGAAATCAGCAGACTTCTCAGAGGAAGTACACTTGGTTGCCTGAAGGATAAAACCAAATGTAACCGAGAATCAGTTTTATGTGAAAAGGCGACTCTGTGTGAGCGAGTCCCTAAAGGGCAAATGTAGGATGCAGACTGCTGAAAGGGTGATGAGGGAATACAGCAAGCAGTGGAGAGAGAGTGCAGACAAGAATCAGAGGCTACAAGAATGTGTCGCAATGTGTGACAGTGCAATGGGGTGACAGGTAACAGGCGAGCCCACCATGGCAATGGGCACAGAGCATGTGCATCAATGCACCAGGAAAAGAGTGCCCTGCAGTGGGTGACAGGACAGGTGAGTGGCACAAGGTGTCATGCCCTGGGCTTCCAGCAGGATGGTGTGGGGGTGGCTAGATGTGGAGAGCACAGATGGAGGCACTAGACCTCCATGGATGGATGTGAACTGTATGGCATACCCATGCACAGAGCAGGCATGCCATGGCAGGGCTGTGTCAGGCAATGCATGGTGGGGGGCTACAGCGGACCACAATGGACTGCCACGGTGGCATGAACACCTGGCATGGTGCCCATAATGTGTGCAGCACAGTGCAGATCCAGAAGCGACCATGTGGGTGGGCATCTGCAGCAGTGCTATGTAGGTGTGGATTATGGCCTGATCATGGTGGGGGCTCCCATGTGCCTGCTGTTGTGGGGGGCTCTGCCATGGTGGTAGTAGTCCACTGGGCTTGAAGGGGACCGAGGTCTGTGCAGTCCAACCATGTGTGGCTGGTTCTTGAGTCCTGTCATCCTGTCTCTCTCTGCTCATGGCTGTTATATGCCACATGTCCACCCTAGGTATTTGTGGGCACCTTTGTGCTATGCACGTTCCCAGACCCCTTCTTGCTGTCACTCGCCATTCCTGTGGAATGCACCCTGCACTCCCTTATATGCTGCAAGGCTTGATGTGCTCGCACAGTTGCCTATAGCTGCTCTGGGTCTCGCTCTTACCGGGTTGCAGCTACAGGCACTCTTGTACTGCATTGCCCAGTAGGTAGAAATAGTAACAACTAATAGAAATTGCAGCTGCAATCATAAGGTACATGTGCATGATGAAAGAAGATTTCCAAATTGTATTTTAACAAATGAAAATACCAATGTGTCTGGCACTGTAGCCATACAGGAGATTAGACATGCAAGCTACTGCAGACTGCTGATGTATTATAAAGGACAAAACCTTAGCCGGAATAGAACTGGCACGAATTCAATGCATTGTCTTCATTTAATGTCTGATATTCAATTAATATTTAACCTCAGGTGCTAGAAAGCCAATTGCAATTATTGGAGATCCAGTGTTCCTTAAAGATTAATTTCAAATTATATTTTTAACATAAAAGAATGATAAGTGACTATGACAGTTGATCAGCTGTATTTAGTGACACCAGCTGTTGCTGAAAACTGGGACAAGAAAACTATCAGAACATGAAACTGAGACAGACATTTGCAAATTGTTCTAGAGGAAATAATACCCTTTAACAAAGTAAAGATGACAGAATATTATTGTAAAACACATACAATTAAACAGAAATACAACTGTGTAAACTTTCTACATCATCTACATGGACTCAAAACTCAACCATATTATTTGCATGGATGTTCTCTATGAAACCAAAAATGGATCATATTTAGTATACATATTGTATGTCTGAATGGCTTTCAAAAATGCCAGATATTATTTTATTTCTCAGTGTGATTCACTGTGTAGATAAAGTATGTTGAAATTTAAGTTCAGTAATCTTGGTTTATATATTTCAAAATCATTCAGTTTACTAAAATAAGTAACATGTCATTATCTTGTAAAGTTCCATTTATGTATATTTGCATTACTCACTCCCTTTTGCTCTTTCCTCTGAAAGTGTATTCCCGTAAGTGCTTGCCTACTGTCATTCCTCATTTCTCACTCACAGTTAATGGGCATGATATATTTAGACCAGGTTAAAGTGACAGGCTACACTGGCTTAACTTCTTGTACATACTCATCACAGATGTGTAGTTGAAATTATTAGAAATTTTCAGAAACCACCTACATATTTTGAAAAATGGATTCCATAATTATTCTATGGAGCAGAAGTAAGATATTTCACAGTATGTAGGATAAGATCAATGGTATTTCTACTAATACTTCTAGCATGCAGCATACTAGGTTATAAAAAATATTATTTCTTCCAAAGACTCAGAAACAGATGTGTTGTGCCCTGCAGGCACTGCAGTTTATGTTTGTAACTGATTCTCTCAGACACAATTCCAGCCACCCTCTACAAAGTACCTAACTCCCAGAAGGGGTTCTGCACCTCACCACAGAGACAGACAATTCATCAACTCCATCAGCCCTCCGTTACCCAAATAAAAACTCACATCACTCATAAGTGGTACTAACACTAAAATCTACCACATTTAGTACATATTCAACCACTTATAAACAGACTGAGAAAGAGCATTGACTTTAGCCAACAGGTGTTTTAAAGGCAGCCACTAAATTTTCCATATTGAAAGATTACTCCTCCCTTTCCTTCTCCTGCCTTTACCAACCTTACTTCTTCCAGTTGTAAAGACTGAGAAGTTCATCCTTTTTTGAATACAAATTCACCTTACTCGTTTGTGAAATATTACAGCCATATCCAAAGCTGATGTTAATACAATAAATACATAATCAATAAAAAAAGGTTAACAAAGAAAATAACACAGAATGAATAAACATATTCTGCACAAAACCAAAAATAAAAGAACATACAGTATGCCTAATAATATGAGACATAGTTCTGCAACATCTTTCTTCTGCAGTGTTCCCATTCCAGCTTTCCTTTACTTCCATTCTCAATTGAATTGAATTCAGCTTCCATTCTTTTTCTTCTAGCTACACTTCAAAATATCCCAAACATTGTTCAAATGGTGTATGCAACTTAGTGAGGGGTTATGCTTGTGCAACATTGTTGATAGTCTGAAGGTAGTTAACTGAAGGTGTTGTTTAACTGTTATACATGGATACTTTGGCCATTTGCAGTCTCTGTCCCATGGGGGACTACCACACTGCCATGGTACTCTGAAGGCAAAGGAACAGCCTTTTTTAAAAAATTCAAATTGGCCCTCTGAGAGAGGAACTCTCTCTCAGGTCCTGCTGTCCCACACCTGCTGACACTGGTATTCACCGGGAGCAGATTGAATGATCGACTATGAAAAGGTCGACACTGATTTGACCGACATCAAAATACCGACGCACTTATAAGATCATCAGCATAAATACCGAAAAACAAATGACCGACAGCCAGAGCAGATTTGATTACTAGAGCAGTATCAGAGGAAGATCCAAGACAAGCTTTGTATCATTTCCAGCATTTGCAGGTGACAGCCAACGCACACGGGAGATTTTGACAAAGTAAATCCCTCCCACACTCCACGGCAACATCCTTTACATCACAGTCTTTCTAATAATGGATGCTATACAGGGAAAGAAGGCGAAGAGAATAAGGGGAGGATGGAGAAATCTTCATATAATGTCAGGGAATTCCTGGAAATGCCCAGCAGTCATAACATTGCCAGCTTGGCCCCAGCTGGCCACCCTTACTGTAGTCTCGTTGCCATGGCAAATGGGCTTGTCCTATAAAGAAAGAGGCTGGGCACTGTTACTACATCTGAGCTAAACAGGAAATCCGTTTGTGCAGGAGGAGAGCCAGACAGCAACGTGGATGTACCAGGTTAAGACAGCCAAATGTACGTGTCTAGGTGCCAGGCCAGGGCATAGATCTGGGTAATGGGATGCATCCCAAGATAACAGGGCACAGCCCGAGGAAACGGGGCAGAGATCTGGTTACTGGAGCAGGCACCTGGAGAATAACTGAAAAGATCTGAGTACCGGAGGCACACTGGGGGACAAGATAACATTAGAGACCTTGAGGTTACAAACCTGGATAGTCGGGTATAGCCCTGGAGTAATGGGATTCAGATGTGGGTAGCAGGGGTACATCCTGCTATAACGGAGGCAGAGACCCTTAGGTGCCAGGTTACAAACCTGGGTACCGGGTCACAGCATGAAGGTGCAGGGCGACATACCCTATGAGAGGGGTGGCTAGTGTCAGCCCTTCTGGGGCCCAGATAATACTGTCCGGATGAGAATAGGTGCGAGCCGAGCAAGTCTGTGATGTAGACACTTACCCTGGTTTCGGTGTAATGGAAGGTTAGGCGGCTGCAGACTGGAGTCTCGATCATCTGACGATGCATTGTAATGGCCCGGGCTCTGGGACTCACCCCCCCAGCCACATCGATGCGTTCCATTCTCCCAGTGTACACGTCCCTTTTCTCGGTGTCCAAAATCATGTTTCTGCTCCTGCTTTGCTTTGTGTGTTATCGTAATATGCTATGCTTTTGGAAGTGCTAGTGAAGCTAGTAAGCACCGGAAAGTAAACTAAAGGTCTGTTGGTCATTCGGTTTCGTTCTTTATTTTGCTGGTCTTGTGAACATGTCAGTATTTCAGTGAACGATATTTTGAGTGTCGAGATAACAGGAGTCGATATTTCATACTAGAACCTATTCACCCCATGGCTTGACCCCCGTGGCAGGGCCAGGAAGGTGGTGCCCCATCTCTGGACACCCAATCCATAAGCTGGAGTTGGACCTCAATGCTGCTGATCATCATGGCACCCTGCCAGGCTCTTTTCCTCCCATTTTCTCCCATCCCCCCTCCCTACTGACATAATCATGTCAGAAGATGCTTCTCAACCCATATTGCCCTCCAGTCACTGCCAGAGGGCAATCAGCGAGCAGGATGATGTGGATCCCTCCTCCTGAGAGAAGAAAGCAGTCTTCTGGACAATCTATCCTCTTTCTCCCTGTTGATCTGGTGACCCAGACTCATTCCCAAATCCGGTTCACCATCATGGCGTGAGGTGCAGCGACTAGTGCCTCAACCTCCAGCACCACCAGGAGGGTTCCACTCCTAGAGGTGCCAAAGGAATATAATTCCATTAGGATAAAGGTACCCTTGGAAGAAGCCCCAAGGAGTGAGGCACATTGCTTGAGGTGAGAAAGGTGGGATAAAGAAACAGTACTGCCAAATGTGCCTGGAGAAAGCTGACTTAAATAGTTCATGAACAGGCGTATGACCAGTAGCTGCCACTCATTAAACAGTATGCATAGCCTTTGTGTTCAGTGCACATATGTAACATAGAGATGAGTTATGCTAGTGCAACATTGTTGATTGTCTGAAGGTAGTTGAATAAATATGCTGTTTGACTGTTACATGTGGATTCTTTGGCCATTCATAGTCTCTGTCCATGGAGGACTATCATCCTGTTGTGGTACAGCGAAGGCAAAGGAACCCCATTTAGAAGGGTTTCACCTCTAGATGTGATGCAGGAACATAATTCCTTTAGGCTAAAGGTATTTTAGGAAGGAGCACAAAAGTATTATGCACCAGTTGGTGAACATACAGATTGAGCGAAGTACTGACTGACAGCAACTGGTGATGACTGATAACAGAGAGAGACTGATTGGAGCAATGAGTGACAGCAACTGGTGATGCATAATAAAAGACACAGACTGCTTTGAGCAATGACTGACAGCAACTGGTAACTGATAGCAGATAGACTCATAACTTCCATAAGGAGAGAGGGAACTGAAGAACTGAAGGATACAAGAGCCACCATCCAACCCCAACCCACAGTGGAAATCTACTACTAGGTAAAAGCTATACCTAAACAGACTGCATTATGGCCTTTGGCACTTAGGTGAGAAAAAGAAAAAAAAAGCCATATGGAGGAAATCTCTGGAGATTCATGGCCTCAGCCACCATCACTACTGGCATGGGAACTTATTTTTTGTGACAGCTTAGAATGCTAATTTGGAGATTGAAATTCAGGGGATATTTTTGAATGGATGGCTCAGTCTATCTCTCTAATCGGATAATGCTGTATAGTGCTGTGAGTCAATTTCTGCAGCTAAAGGAAGTTCTCAGCACAGGAGGACCACATCTAGAGGCATGTATTGAGGAGAGTAGCAACTGCTGAAAGGCTATCACCCTGCCTTGAGGCTGTGAGGAGGGCTGTCCTTCAGTGGAAACTAAAGGAAAGGGAAATTAAGAGACTAGGTGGACCTTAGGCAGACACAAAGAAAATAGCTTTCAGAGATGCTGCAGATATGGTCTGTACTGCTAAAGGAATGCCTGTAGGCTTACGGCATCACCCTCTGGCAGCTGAAGTCTTAAATACTACACCTTGAGGTACTGCCAATTGAAGGTCTACACTACTAAAGCTTCCCAGAGAGTGTTGGACCTTACCACCTGGTGTGACTGCCAAAAGGTGCCACAAAAGAAAAGCAGCCTACAGAAAAGGACCCCTGATCAAGATGAGGGACTCACCCTCAAGATGCTGACTTCAAGGGGAGCAACTGTATACCCACAGGGAGAACCCTGAGGGCAAGATTCAAACTAAAACTTAGAGTGGACACACCAAAGAGTGTAGACAGAATGAGGAGGAACCTGCAGAAGCTTAAAGAATGGTCAAGGGTTTAGCAGTTGAAATTCAATCCAAAGAAACCAAGATAATGCATATGGGACCCAAAAACCCTGGAACAACATATTAGTTGCGAAGTGAGGATATAGCATGCAACAAGCAGGAAAGGGACCTTGGATTTATCCTCTCTGATGACCTCAAGGTAGGGAAACAGTGTGACAAGTCAGCAGGTAAAGCAAATAGGCTGCTGGGATGCATAGGCAGAGGCATCACCAGCAGGAAAAGGGAAGTCATAATTCCACTATACAAGATACTAATGAGGCCCCACCTGGAGTACAGTGTACAGTTCTGGAGACCTTACCTATGTAAGGACATAGATAGGCTAGAGAAGGTTCAGAGGAGGGCAACAAAGATGGTACAGGGATTGCATCGCAAGTCCTATGAGGACAGGTTGAAGGACTAGAATATGTACTCCCTGGAGGAGAAGAGGGAGAGGGGATATGATAGAGACATACAAGTACCTTGCAGGGAGGAACAGGGTGCAGGAATACACTATTTTCCAGTGAAAAAGATGTTCCAGGACTAGAGGTCATTTGATGAAGTTGGAGGGAGGGTGATTCAAAGGAAATGTGTGGACAAATTTCTTCACAGAATGGGTGGTGGACAAGTGGAACTTCCTGGCAGAGGAAGTGGTGGGAGCTGAAATAATCACGGGATTTAAGAATGCATTTGATAGACATAAGTGAATTCTGGAGGTCAGGAGTAAGGGGCAACAGAATTCTAGGAAAACATAAAGTGAACTTACAAGCTCAAATGGGCAAACTGGGTGGACCATAGGCCCTTATTTGCCGACAGTGTCTATGTATCTGTGTATCAATGTAAATAATGACTGTTTGAATGGAATAACAGATACTGATGGAAAATATGACAACTGAAAAGTAGTGAAATTTGAAGATACATCATGGTCAAAATGAAAGGTAAAACTCATCCTCAGCAGAAAAGCTGGAAGCTGTAAACAAACTAAAACTAGCATGGTAAATGGCAAAACGCTGAGCAGAATTACTGAGTAAGCTAAATAAATAACAGAACAGAAATACAGTAGGCCCAACTGCCTTACTAGGAAATTATCACAGTCGTGTTCATGCACTGTAGTGGAACCCAGAGGGGTGCAACTAGGGGTGGCTAACCACAGTATCCAACACCAAAATTCAAGAAAGCTGCACACCAACAGGTTGCAAACAATGACTCTTATATGATATAATTAATCAGCTTGTCATTTTTTTAGGCAAATGGCTCAGACACAGAGCATTAGTCAGACACCCAAGTGGAACTTCAGCCCCAGTGCTTCACCTTCAAACAAGGCTTCATAATGGGGCAGTTACAAGGAGACACTCATATCATTTTATAGTCCCCACTAATGACGTGAATAAGGTGCACCAATAAAAAAACTATACATCTTAGTGTTAAGAAATCAAAACAGTCACATACTAAAGTAAATAGTTAGTTCAAAACGACTTATACAGGAACAAATATCTCACAGGCTGTTACAAAATCAATGGGAATCAACATTTCAATATAGTCCTCCTTATTTTAAATATGCATTTTAATTTTTAAGTTTCATAATTTAGAATGAATCTAGATGTCATATTTGCTGTATTGGTCCTTGTAAGAACAGATCTAGAAGCAAATTATTTGATACATTTTAATGGACCAACATAGACGTAACAACAAGCACAAAGTGCTCTAGGTTTTGGACCAACAAGTCCTTCATCAGATGCGTAATGATAGTTATTTAGAAAAAAACAATACTTTTAACAACCAGATCATGCAGAAAATAACAGAAAAAATCCCCATTGGTTTAAAATACTCATTTAAAAAAACAGAAGATGATGTCAGAGAAGCTTAACAGTACCATGTCACCTTTATCTGAGAGAGTCTCAGGGTCAAAGGTGCTTAGTGCTGAAGACTTACAAAGAACTCTACTGCATATAAATTAAATTGACATGAGATAACTTCTTCCGCAGATGGCTCTTAAATCAAATTACGAATGTCACAATGTGTATAAGAATGCAATTACTGAAAAACAACCCCACCCTAATTAAAGACATGCTAAGATTGCCTTAGGACTACAGGAAACATCTATGTATGTATTACAGACAAAGAGTACCCAGTAAAGCTGTCTTAAAAAGGTCAATAGTTACACACTGTATTATGTGTAAAACATGGCTGGATTCATTGCCCAGCTATATTCTCCAGCTAGATATTATGCCCCATAAACATCAAAAGCCTTTAGTGTAGTAACAGGACTTTGTAAATGATAATAGATGATAAATAGACAGTATAAGTGTCAAACAAAAAACTCTGATCAAGGACCACCAAGGAATTAACACCATGCAGCCTGATATGTACTGATGTCAATAAATTTTTAGTGTATAACAACTTGATATACCGAAAATGTCTAAGAAATCTGAATAAGAAGTAAAAATTAAATTCTCTCCTCCCCTCCACACCCACAACACACCCTACCCCACCCCCATAATGTTGTGGGGGATAACTAGGTTTAAGGAGATACACACACACACACACTCTCCTAATGCACCATCATTCACATCAATCACTGCAATTGTTACCCAAAGGAATTCAATTTGACATGAAATCCCAAGTAAAAGGGATCATGTATCCTGATATCTACAGAGTAAAAATGTGACACTATTTAAACTTACTTCTGTCTGTGCAGTAACAGTTCCAAGGATTCTGAATAGAACCACAATGAAATAGAACTTCCACCTTCCCCATGGTAAGGTAACTAGAAGTAAATATAAAGTATGTGTATAAGACGAGAGTCCTAACATCTCTACATTTCCACAAATCACAACAATATTAGCCAAATGTAAATTGATCTGTCAAGGTCCCCCATGCAAACGAGAGCCCACACCTCCAACATGTTCAGAGTTAAAAAATGTGTGACAGTCTATAATAACTCTACTGTATCTACAGTAACAGGATAGGGAATCTTAATATGGTGCAACGGAATCAACCCCACACCCAGGTGAAAGTATATAGTAAGAAGGAATTAATATTCATTATGTGTGCAAAGTAAGAGTAATAACACACTGTGACTCCATGTATCCAAATAGAAGCCTACCACATTGTGACAGCAAGCCCCACACCTGCCATATTCACATACCTCCCAAAACACACATGCATGCATGCACACACCCACATGTACTGAAGTTCTATAATATGTCAGTCCGAAGAAGAAGAAGAAGAGGTCTGTGGATGTTATATTCTGTAATGTCCCATGAAACCCAAATCTATGTTCATCCCATCTGCTACCATATTGAGATGTAAAATACGTTTAATCTCAAAAGCTCATCTCTGTTGTATGCTTTTGAGATTTCCTTTTAAGACCATTACTGACATATCTGAAATTGAGTGGTCAGGCTGGGAGAAGTGTTGCCCCACTGGTTTTTCAGTCTTCTTTGTTTTAATAGTATGTCTATGCGAGTTCATCCTAGTGCAGAGCTGTTGGCTTGTTTCTCCAACATAACCTGTTTGTGGACATCTCTTGCAGTGAATGAAATGAACATGTTTTGATGTACATGAATAACTCCCATGTAATTTGAATTGTCTGTTTTGTGATATAACCACACAGTTCAAAGTGGAAATGAGCTCATAAGTCTTACAGGTGTGTTGATTGCAGGGTCATGTACCATTTAATGTCATGTTATTCTGTTTTGGCGAAAGCTTGCTCCAAATAATCAGGCTTGCTAAGTTTGAAGGTTGTTTAAAAGATAATAGTGGTGGTTCCTTAAAAATACAATTAAGGGTTTCATCCTCACTAAATACTGAGTGGAGGTCTTTAATAATCTTATGCAGAAGTGCAAGGTCTGGATATGTGACTACTAAGGGTATTCTGTCTGCAGCAGTCTTTTCTTTCTACTGAAGTAGTTGTTGTCTTGGTACTTGTGTTGCATGCTCTTTTGTCCTGTCAATTTCTCTGAAAGAGTGTCCCTGCTCAATAAAGGTGTTTTTCAACATAGCCAAATGTGCATCTCTGTCCTCCTCATTTTTTGTGTGGTTTTGGTGATTATTTTTCTTATGTAAGTATCTCTGCCTGTCTGTTATCTCCCTGTAAATATATGTATATAAGTTTCCATCCTTAATGGTGACTGTGGTGTCAAGAAAATTAACATTGGCTGTAGAATATTCCAGATTAAGTTTTATGGTGAGGTGAAGGTTATTAAGTTCCTGATGAAAATCTTTAAGTGCATTTGTGCCCTCCGTCCAAATGATAAACAAATCATCAATAAAACAGAAATAAGCTAGTGGTTTGTGGGGACAGTGCCTTAAAAGTCCTCCTCCAAGTCTGCCATAAAATGGTTAGCATACTGTGGTGCCATCTTGGTGCCCATTGCTGTTTCCATAGTTTGAACATAATGTTTACCGTTGAAGTTGTTATGTGTCAAAATTAATTCCATAAGTTTCCCCATTACTTCAGGGTTGATATTTTGGTTCAGTCCTTTCTCCTGTATGTATTTAAGGCAGGCTGAAATGCCAACCCTGTGTGGAATATTAGTGTAGAGGGATGTTACATACATCATCACTAAAATGGCATCAGGTGGTAAGTCCTTATAACCAGAACGTACACACAGAAAGTGCGTAGTGTCCTGGATATAACTGTCTCTTTCCATAACCAGTGGTTTCAAAATGGTTTCTACAAACCCTGAGATCCCCTCAGTCAGAGTTCCATTACCAGAGACTATGGGTCTTCCCGGATTGCCAGGTTTATGTATTTTAGGCAACATGTAGAATGTCCCTGGCTTGGGTTCAGCAGGGATGAGGTCAGCTAGTTTTTTTTACAATATATACTATAGATATAGAACTATTATTTTCTACAATATAGAAGGAGAAGGAAAATCCTATTTCCCAGCCAAGTACCGTGATCACCCATAACATTCAGAGGCAATTTCTGGGGCTCCACTGGTGCAAGGTCATCAGTGAAATGGAAGATCTGAATTCATGTATTGCAAAATCATGTATTGAAAAACAATGTACAGAACCTGAAAAATAAAATGCAAATGGAACATTAATTGGAAGGCTATAGCCTGTAGTTCAAGGGGGCAGTGCAACTGGCCACACTCCCCTTTTTGCCTATTGATTGGCTGCTCTGCTCACTCCACACAAAAGCATTTTTCCTTGCAGTCAGAAGCTCTGTTGGTCTGCCTTCTCTCCTGGGGCCTACTAGTGCCCCCCCCCCATAGATGCTTGGACTCTGCTTAGTTTGTGCTGGACTCCAGTTTTTCAGTTCTCCTGCTTTTAGTTTATATTTCTCTGTGCTTCTGTGTGTGCTGGTTCCCTTCCTGCTCTTGTCCTAATGTTTGCCTTGTTTGTTTCTTTTGGGCTTTCTAGTTTTCTGGTGCCCTGTCTATACATTGCTACTATGTTTCCTTGCCTCAGGCTACCTTGTGCCTGTACCCCCAGGCTCCATTTCTCACTTACTATTCCAGCCCTCTGTTCACTGCATTGTTCTGTGTATGCTTTAACTCAACCTGCTTTCTGCCTAACAAGCCTCAGTCCCTGCTGTTGTCATTGTCCGTTTCAGCTCACACTGCAATCTGCAGCTTTGTTCCCCTTAATTGATTACACTTGTTCATGGCTTTTCTGCCTAGCTAACAACTTTTCCCTGTTTTACTTCTTCACAATAACATAAGTAACCTAGTCCATCTAGCTCATTTCTGTTTCCTAAACTTATACCAAGCAAATATTGCTACTGTTTTAAATGCATTGCCTCTCCTTACAGTTTATATGTTCATTCAGATTGCTACCCCTACAAGCTATATTTAATTGCTGTTGGATGCTGCTCAGTTACTTTTGCAGCCCTACTGCATTATTCCTCACTTCTATATTTGTGTTATCTAGGCTCGTTTATTGCTACTTCCACCTTTACCAAACCTTACTTATACCAAACCCTTAGCAGTTAGTTTCTGATGATAACCTAATCCTGCTTTCATGGCTGGCATGTATTTAACTTATTTCATTAGCTGCTTGTTGTTGTGGTGTCATCTTTGTGGCTTCTTTGTTTTTTCTATGGTAGGAGACTGAGGAGTCACATCGGGCATCATGGCTCCAGGCAGTGGGAGCAGCTTTTAACTTCTTATATGTTTTATTGGTCACTGGCACACCCCAGCCTTCTATCGGTGCTCAACACAGCCTTTATAGTATTCTGCAACCAGGTATTCCAGGCAACTCTCTACCTTAGGGCAGGTTTCTCAACCTAGCCTTCTACCATCCTTTTCCTGCTATTTTGCACCTGATTTACACAGTCATCCCAGCCTTCCTGTCCCTTGCAGTCTTCCCAACCTTCCTGTCCCTTGCACTACCAGAATGGCTCATATACCAGGCATCATGGTGCTATCGCAATCAGCTTGCAAGCCCGTTCATTCCAGGACCTCTCCCCTTTCAATACTGGCATCCCCTTCCAAGTCTGAGAGCATATCATGTTTACTTGCTTCTAACAGCACTGCCTACCATACTGGCTTTGCAGCCCCCTCCCACCTAACAGGCTTCATAGCCTCATCCTCGCCAACCTTCTGCCCTGGGCTTCACCAGGCCTTGCCATTCTCTTACTCATAATATACTATCCAATCCACTACCAATTTGGCTTTCTAATGGACTTGGTTGATATGCATTCCTGTGTTTGATAACTCCTATTTGCCTTACCTAGACCCACAAGAGGGTCCATATTGCTCAGCCTAACCTACGTAAAGGTATCATCCAGTCAAGACCCACAAGAGGGTCAACAGTGCTCAGACTGACCTATGTACAGGTCTCCCCATGTCTGCTGACATCCATTATGACCCATTTATGGGTCACATGCTCCTTACTATGTGCAGGTCTCATGCTTATTACAACTCACTTTTCCACATTTTAGAGACATGCCAACCATGTCCATTGTTCCAGGACACAGGGCTAGTCTTGTGGCTGATGGTCTCTCTCTGCACCCCAAAGTCCACATCTTGAGCTTGTGAAGCTTGGGGCGGGGTCCTTCTTACCTGGCCCATAGTTGGGAAGGTCCTCGCTCCAGGTGGACTTTCAGTCGTCAATCATAATGATGGCACTTCTTGATGTAGCATTTAAGACTTCAGCAGCAAAGGGGTGGGGCTCTCGCAGGAAGGCCCCCTTAACCGCCTGAGCAGATTTGGAGGCACCCTTTCATGCTATTCTCCCTATGACCACCTCTGGTTCACCTGGTTTGTTCATAGACCAGTAGGACAGCTCAGCGCCTCGGCAGCCATTACTCTCTTCCTCCTGCCTTGATCGACTCTTGTTGCAGAGTACACTCATAACCCTCCACAACATTCCCATTAGAGGAATGGAGTGAGAGTGCTCCTCGAAATGGCAATTCCTTTGGTTTGGTCTACTAAATTGCAGTAGCTGAGCCCTCACTAACCCAAACTGTTCCAAAGCCTGGAGGGAATGTAACCTAAGCCTTGGATCCCCACAGCTTTCCTCCTTAAAGGGAGTTTTCCCTTTCCTCCATGCCAATGGTCATAATACTAGATAGGCATCCTTGTAGTCCCTAGGTCACATAGGTAGGTTTCCCATTTAGGCAGGTTTCCACTGTTGGATGGAGTCAGGTGGATGTCCCGTATTCATCCTGTGTCCCCCTTTGGCTGTTTTCTCTCTCCTTAGGAAGCCAAGCCTCCACATCTTACAGTCAGACCTATGAGTGGGTCATGATTCACCTGTCATTTCCTGCCTACTTTACTCAAACAATACAACCAACTGACCCATGATACCAGCTGACCCCCATTACCAAACAACATATGTACAGGTCTTCATTAACTCACGCTACCAACCGAACAGATGCTACCACCCTATCTATGTAAAGGTCTTCATTGACCTATGCTATTAACTGAACCCATACTACCAGCCAATCTATGTACAGGTTCTCAACCCTGATATGTGTTCACTGCCTTGTATGCTTTGCTTGTCACTATTTTTGGGCTTCTTCCTAAGATACCTTTAGCCAAGGGAAACACTCCCACATCATCTCAAGGGGTGGAACCCTCCCTTAGGGTTCCTTGCCTTTGTACCCCTACAGGGTGGTATGTTCCATGGATAGAGAGGCAAACAACCAAAGTTTATCTACATTACACAAGCATGAAACCAGTTGCACAGGCACATTGAATTGGAAGGCTATAACCTGTAGTTCAAGGGGGTGGTACAACTGGCCACACACTCCTTTTTGCCTATTTAAGGGCTGCTCTGCTCATTAAGATTCACTAAGATTCATTAAGAAAGTTGGAAGGAGTATAAGGCCAAAGCCCATGAACACTCCTATCAGTCACCCATAATACTCAAGAAAATGGTCATGTAATAAGTAGTTGTCTAGGTGGTTTTTTTTTTGAAAATATTCTTGGTTTTACTGATGATAATATCCGTACAGAGTGAATTCTGTGGTTTTATAATTCTCTGAGAGAAGAACTATCCTTTTTTTCTGCATTAAAGTGTTGTGTTTTTATTTGAAGTAGGTGTCCTCTTGTGTTAATGTTTATCTGCCTGAAATCAATTTCAATTTCACACATTAAGTTTTCATCATTTATAATATTTCTAGTGAACATAAAGTCACCACTAAGTCTTCTTTTTTCAAAAGACATTGATCCAAATGTGTCCAGTCTTTGTTCATAATTTAAGGACTGTGCACAATCTATATACTTTGTAATTTTTCTTTGAATTTTTTCAATTCTTAAGATGTCTTTCTTATTGTATGAACACCATAAGTGAGAAGCATAATCAAATATGTGGTGAATATATGACCTATACAGTGGAAGAATAACTGATTCATCTCTTGATTTAATATTCTGTCTTGTACTCCACCAAATGCAGTTTGCCTTATTTATGTTCTCAGTTAGTTGAGTATTGAATGTTAATATATTCTGTATTGTAAACCCCAAGTCCTTTTTCAGACTCCATCACTTTTAAGGGTAAATTATTGAGTGAGTAGGATGTGATAGAATTCTCAGTTCCAAAGTGCATGATGCTGCATTCATTATTGTTAAATTTGAGATCCCATTTTTTGGACATCTCAGTCAATATAATTAAGTCATTCTGTTTAGAAATTGATTCAGACAGTGTCTTACAAGGACCTCCAAGTTTGGACTCATCTGCATATTTTATAATATAATTTTCTAGATTATCAGATAAATCGGTTATAAACAGTTGAAATATTAATGGCACCAAGACTGATACTTGGAGTACCCCCCTTGCAACCAGTGTCCATTCTGAAGCATGACCATCTATTAGTACTCTTTGAGACTGACTTAGTAACCAGTTTTTTATCCATTTTATAATGCTAGTGTGTATGTTATAGAGATTTAGTTTTATTAGTAAGGCCCAATGAGGGACAGAGTCAAATGCTTTTTTGAAGTCCAAACATACCACATCACATGGTGTCCTGCTATCAAGCTGCTTACTCACTGTTTCATAAAATCATAACTAGTTTGTAATACAAGATTGACCTTTACAAAAAACATGTTGTTTTGTGTCAATTTCTGATAAGTTGTTCATTATTTTGTCCTTAAGTATGCTTTCCATAATTTTAAAGAGAATTGGGGTAAGGCTAATAGACCTAAAGTTATCCGTATCCTCTATATCTTCCTTTTTATATAGTGGTATAGCATGTGCTTTGTTCCAGTCTGCTGGTACTTCTCCTGTTTTAATGCTGGGATTGAATAGCATTTGTAATGGTTTGGTCAGATGTACTTGCATAATTTTGATCATATCTGTGGAGATGCTGTCTGGGCCTGGGAAAGAACCAGGTTTTATAAGATTAATTTTAGATATAATTTCTTCCACAGACATAATAATAACAGATTGAATTGTATCTTGCATGGTATGGGTATTGGATAAAGGGATATCAAAAGATTTATAGAAATGGTCATTTAGAAAATTGTCCATCTTTGTTGGTTCTGATATTACATTATCTTCAAATACTAATGGACCTACTTTACATGACTGTTTCCTTAAGGAGTTTATATAACTGTAACATTTTTTGTTGTTTCCTTTATTTGCTTCTGCCACCAATTGTAGCCCCGCTGCTTTTTTCTTACTTTCCTGATTTCTCGTTTGCATTTATTTTGGTTCTGTTTAAATGCTGCCAATCTGGGTGGAATTTTTTTTTCAATATTTATTATAAAGGTAATGTTTTTCTTGATCAATTTTTTAAGTTTTACAGTTAGCCATTTTGGGTTATTCTTAGCAAAGCAGTGTTTCCTGATTTTTGTTATGTTTGTGTTAGCTATTTGCAAGATTTTTGTCTTTAAGATAGTCCATTTATCTTCCACTGATACATTATTAAATAATTCATCCCAGTCAATATTAGTGAGTGCTTTATTGATCATATCTAAATTAGATTTTTTATAAAGAAAGATTTTGGAGACATTCCTAGACACAGAAAAAGTGAAATCATATTGTGGTCACTGCATACAAGTGGTGCTTGTACTGTGCAGTTATTTATTATAATATTTTCTGAATTTACCACAATGTCTAATATATTTGAACCCCTTGTTGAAGTTGTAACTGATTGTGTTAAGGATAGTTCACCACACAAATTCAAAAAATCTTTGGAGATGCTTGACTGGGCAGTACATTTTATCTAATCAATGTCACCCATATTTAAATCTCCCCCAAAACACTGTCTCTGCTTGGTCTACAGATTTTCCAATTCATTTATAATTTCTTTTGATATTAGGGGTGGTATCCAGTGGACAATAGCATAAGCCTATTAAAAGAGTTTCATTATGTTTATTCAATAGTTTTATCCATAAGATTTCAGTGTGATTAGATGCTTTTATTTTGTTTGTAATATTTATAGGTTTTAGTTCAGATGTTTTATATATTGCAATCCCTCCTCCTCTCCTGATTTCTCTACTGTTAAAAAAACAAATAATAATCAGAGAATATTGTCCTTCACGTTTCTTTATTAGGCCACTAGGTTTCAGTGATGGCAACAATATCTGGGTTATGCAGATTGCAGAGTGCTTTTAGTTCATCCATTTTATTATTCAAACTTAGGGCATTGATTAAATATTTTTTAAGGATGTTTTATATATCAGAGACTTAGTTTTGATAGGGTTGGCAACTTTCATAATGAGTGTATGATCAATAGTGGCAAGATGGTACTCCACATACAGACAAGCATTTTTCCTTGCCCCTCCATTCAACCCTTCTCCTCCAACAGCAAGCCTCTCTCTCCCATGGGCTTCATCCTAAGGTATTTTTAGCCAAGGGAATCACTTCTGCGGTGCCTCAAGTGTGAACCCTCCCCTAGGGTTCATTGCTTTTGCACCGCTACAGGGTGGTATATCCCATGGATAGAGAGGAGAACAGCCAAAGTGTATCTACCTTACACATGCACAAAACCATTTGCACAGGCACACTAAATTCATAATGACAGCTGTAATTTTGATAGATTCTTAAATGTCTGTCCCTACTGTGAATTGACCAAAGTGATACTCACAAATGCATTAAGAAGTTTCAGGTATGTTAGTAACAGGGTGGGGTGGGGGGAGCCAAAGTGGATGGAACCAATGAGAAAACCATGTGAATGAGGCATCACACTATCCAAAAGTCAAAAATTATTTGATTACTAAATTATTCACTCAAAATTAGACACATGAGAAGGGCAGAGGGAAGGCAAAGAGGTGAGGATCATGGCTAGGCACAATTATTTACAAACAAGTTAATGAAGGGAATGGGAAGGGGGCAATAGATTGAATCAGATGTTATAGATTAATCAGAAGAAATATGACTTATAAATGTGACTAGCTCTACCCGCCAGTATCAAGACATTCACAGATACAGTTTAAGATCTCACATCTCATTAAGGCCATGTGGGTTAACTGTGTTAAGTCTGTAACTCTAATAACTTTTTAAACTCTTTTTAAGAGTAAGTTTAGCCAATCTCCTCCTCTTTTGCTACACTTAACAACATTGATCCCCATACATTTGACACCATTCGGGTTCGAGTTATGCCCTTTGGGAAAATGCCTCCCCAAAGCATTGTCACTCTTTTTATTCACAACATAGTGGACATGTTCTTGAATCCACTCTTTAAAAGTTCTGATAATCCTGCCCATGTATCCCAAACCACATGTGCACTAAATAAGGTATACTACAAAATTCATGTTACATGTAATAAGATCCTTAACAACAATGTTGTTGTTGTTTTAAAGGCTGTCAAATCCTTTCTGATGTGCAAATACTGGCATACATTGCACCTTGAACACATTTAATTCCCTGCTGGTCTGTTTGGTAGCGAGGTCTCCTGTGATGTCAGCATTCCTGGCTTGAACCTTGGGGAGGATTCACTGGGGTAATTGGCTTGGAGTCCAGTTCCAGAGCTGCTGGAGAGTGTGCCTGTGGATCTGGTGCTCTGTAGCTCCTGGTAAGTGGGCTGGACAGCCGGCTTTAACTGGGGACTTCTTCGTGGCCTAGGACCTTCGGTGACGGCTCCTTGGGGGATAGCCAGGTGGTCAACTGGCAAGTTTTGAGGCCTGCTTTCCTGAACTCTGGGGAGACAGCTGTGCTGAAGGAACCTTTAGGGGACTTAAATTATACTGAACTTGACTTGCTGGGTCAGCCAGACTCTTCCTTTTCTTTTATTACAACATTTGATTTTGGCAGGCAGTGAGAGTGCCTTATCCAATATGACTTCCTGGTTAATTGTGGTTTGCTCTCCCAGCATATGTGAGAGATAGTGCTGGGGGGGCAATAAAATTCTCATCTCTGGAGAGGGGGGAGTCCCTCAGAAATAAATAATTATTTAACCGGGAGAATTTTGGTGACTTCTTCCTGTTATTAATGTTTTCATATTTGTAATCAAATTTATTTTTAGTACTTTTTGAGGTTGGGAAGTTTGAGAAGTTGGTAATGTGTGGCGTGGAATTGTGTGAGTTGAGTTGAATGTTCATTGGTGTGTTTGTGATTTGTGTTGAAGATGTGCTGGGAAGGCAAAATGATGGTCAGGCATTATTCCCCCACCAGGCTGAGTGACCTCTGGCCTTTTTTTGTCCTTCCCTATCTCCAGAGTTGTACAGATGATGTAGGGCTCTGGGGATAATTAGGAGGTGAAGGACAGGGGCTCAACCTGTTGGAGGAATGGAAAGAAGAAGACAGATTGTATAGTCAAAACAAGGGGGTGCTCTGGGGTAAAATGGGTCCAGAAAAAGGGGTCCTCCCTGTCTGGTTCCCATAACCAAGGGCCCAGTATATACCAGGCAGGTAACTCAGTCTTCCTCAGCTGCTCGTCCTACTCGGGCAGTGTTATGTAATGCCAGGTCTATTAAAAACAAGACTGCTATAATAGCAGATTTTGTTAGATCATCGGACCTGGCATGAATCACCGAGACCTGGCTGGATGAGAATGCTGGTCCCATTTTGGCCTCAGTAATTCTGTTTAGGTACTCAGTGATACACTGCCCAAGGATGGATTGTAGGGGTGGAGGTGTGGCCATCTGTTTTAGATCAGAACTGGACCTGATGGAAGTACCAGTGGGAGCCACCAACTCCTTTAAATGTATCATGGGTGAGGGTGTGGAGTGCAGGATTCTTTTCATCTACCATCCACCAGGAGACGAGAATGTTTTCCTGGGGTAAGTCATGGACTTCATTGTCGACCTGACATTGGGATCCCACAGATGGCTGATCTTGGGGGATTACAATGCCTGGGTTGACAATGAACTCTCTTAATTTGGAGAGGACTTCCTCCAGTTAATGAGTTCACTGGGCCTCACGCAGGTTATTTCATCCTTGATCCATATTGGTGGTCATTCTTTGGACTTGGTGTTCCTCCTGGGGATGGAGATATCTGACTTGGTGGTGGAACCAGTCGGGTGGTCTGACCATCATACCATAGAGTTCAGTTTCCTAGCCCCCCCAGTAGGCTGCCCCTATACAGATGGTCTGGTACCACCCTTTGAGGGGTGTGTCATCTGATGGCCTGATGGTGGTGCTGGACTTTTCGGGCATGCTGAGTGAATGTACGGATCAGGGGGATCTGCTGCTTGCCTATAATATGGCGATGACAGAAGCCCTGGATTCTATTGCTCCTGTTTGGTCCCTCACTCTTCGCCCCAGGTCTCCTTGGTTTGATGAGGCCTTGAGGGAGCTGAGGAGACTTGGATGAAGGTTAGAGAGGTGCTGGCAGTGGTCGGGCCTGGAGTGTGACAGACTTAGTTTGATGGACCATTATTCTGTCTATCAATCAACAATTACCCATAAGAAGGCAGAATTCCTGTCCAGGGAAATTTATGCTGCCAAAATCGAACAGCCCAACTTTTTCTGGATTGTGGACAGATTGTGCAATCCACTCTGTCTCCAGTCTGGAAACCCTTTTTCACAAGAACGTTGTGAGGAGATTGCTCGATTCTTCAGGGATAAAGTTGCCACAATCAGGTCCGGCATTTCCCCAACCCTCTCTTTAGGGAGTAGCGGTGGTCAGCAGGAGATGTCAGACACCCAGTTTGTGTGGTGCAACTTCAGTCAGCCCACAATGACTGATATTGTGATGGTCATCCAGTTACTGCATCCGACCAACTGTAGTTCGGACCCTGGCCCCACACACCTTTTAGTAGGTAGTGTGGATAGTATCTGCCCAGTCCTTGCTGAGATAGTCTGGATGTCCTTGGAGAGGGGATCTTTCTGGATCCCCTGAAGGAGGCTGTGGTTCAGTGGACCTGGACACTCTCTGGTGAACTACAGGCCTGTCCCTAACCTGCCCTTTGTGGGTAAGGTTATTGAGAAGGTAGTGGCATCACAGCTGGATGACCATTTGACCAGCCACAGTATCTATGATTCTCTACAGTCCAGATTTAGGAAGAGACATAGTACCAAGACAGCCCTTGTCCAGGTACTGAATGACCTCCTAATAGTGAGAGATCGAAGGACCCATTCCGTCTTGGTCCTTCTTGATCTCTCCATGGCATTTGACACTATGGATCATGGTGTGCTGTTGGATCACCTGCGGTTCATCTGTGGACTTTCAGGATCAGTCCTCAGGTGGTTTCGATCATTCCACGAGGGTGGGACTTAGAGGGTGGTGTCGGAGTTTTTTTCCTCAGCTCCATTCTCCCTATCCTTCAGGGTGCCGCAGGGTTCCATCTTGGCACCCGTGTTGTTTGCGGTGTATATGCTACCATTGGGAGTGATTGTTAGGTGGTATAGCTTGAGTTTTTACTGCTACACAGACGATACTCAGCTGTACATGTTCTTTTGTGCCTGACCAGGATGATGCTATCTTGGTCTTTAACAGCTGTCTTGCCGAGATCCAGGATTGGATGAATGTGAGCTGGCTGCAGTTGAACCCAGAAAAACTGAATTGTTGATTGTGGATCCAGGTCGTTGTGAGCTGGGTGTGTTGGCGGGTTCTCCTTCGGGTTTATGGCTCTGAGGTGTCCAGCTAACCACCTCAGACCAGGTGCGGAACCTCAGCATTATTACTGATGACTGCATGACCCTAAAATCACAGGTGTCTGCAGTTGTCAAAACATCTTTTTACCATCTGAGGAATATTCCCCGGGTGTAGCATCTGGTTCCTCCCGACGATCTTCCAACTTTGATCCACACTTTCGTTACCTCTCACCTTGACTACTGCAATGCCTTTACCTAGGGCTACCGGGGGCTGATATCCACCACTTCCAGCTAGTGCAGAATGCAGCAGCCAGGCTTTTGACTGGCACTTCTAGGACCAGTCATATAATGCCTGTGCTCTGCAGACTGCTCTGGCTGCCGATACAGTGGCAGATCTCCTTCAAGGTTGCTTTGCTAACCTACAAGGCCCTTCATGATCAGGAACCCAGTTACCTTAAAGATCTCCTTCACCCCTACTGTTCCTCCCACCCTCTCTGATCCACTGATGAGGGATTGCTAGAGATTCCCAGGATTCGTTTACACACATCGAGGGCAAGGGAATTTAGCTTTGTGGCCCTGACCCTGTGGAATTCTTTACCTCATCAGGTACAAGATTGCCTGATCGTTCAAAGTTTTAAAGTCATCTTGAAATCATATCTTTTCAGCCAAGCATTTACTGAGTATTAAGTTGATACTATATTTATTGTTTTAGTTAAATTTGATTATTATCTGTGGTTTTATTGTACAGGTGCCTTGGTTTTGGAAAGGCACCTATAGTAAATAAAGAAGTTGATTGAATAGATTGATTATGTAGGTCTGGGAATAAAGAAGTGGCTGTGAATGATTTTATCACAAATATTTGGAGCCTTTCAAAATGTCACTTTAGGGGTCACTCCAGCAGCTCCTCTCACTATAGTATCTTCTAATAGAATGGGCCAATTTTTCCATATGATGCTGCATATTTGGCCAGTAATGGCATTAAATTCTGTTGAAAAGGTAATAGGGCCATATTCTTTAGTTTAAGTGCTGTCTTCATTCACTAGTGGGTCTTTTTGTGTCCTATTACTAACTGCAATTTAAGCTTGCTCAAGTAGCTGTGTCCCATATCCCCTCTGCAAAAATGACCCTCCAGTTGATTTGCCTGTATTTTAAAATCATTATCTGAGGAACAGTTGAATATGCAACATCTGACTATGTAGTATAGATTTTTTCAAAGCAGCTAGATGGGCACTATCAAATTTCAGGACAGCATTGGTGGATGTATTTTCTATACCCCTTTGTTGTAACTTTATTTAGAAAAGTATTCTCCAGATGTGTGCTATCTAGAAAGTCCATGCTTTTTTTCAATGGTGCAAGAGAATTTAAGATTTAGATCATTTGTATTCAGGCAATTGACAAATTGTTTAGCAGTATCCCACTGGTGTGCAACTTTCTTGAATTTTGCCTTTCTAGGAAGATTGGGGAAGGTAATTGAGGAAAGCAATTGAACAGATAGTTACACATGGCCTGGTATGAACAACAAAATGGAAAGCTTAAAAATAGCACAAGCTAAAACAGCAGATTACCATAGACTGGACATACTATGGAAACTGGTAAATACTCCAAGAATCGAAACAAAAAGAAACACAGGAGTTACATTAGGACAAGAGTGCAGCAGGAGTAGCTCACCAAGAGACAAAAGAAGCACAGGCTGCAGCCATGAAAGGCAGAAAAAAATCAAATACTGATGTAGAAAGCCTTTGATGTCAAAAACCAAATAGAAAGTACAAAAGCAAAAAGGGAAAGCATCAGAACAACACAGAGAGAAGGGGGGTGGCAGAGACTCTCGCTGCAGGAAAGAAACAGTGCTGCTGAATGAGGCTAAAGGAAGCTGGCTTATATAGTTCAGGAAGGGAGACGTGGCTGGTAGCTCCCGCTACTGAACTGCAGGCATAGCCTTTGTGTTCTATTATTGGAAGAAACACCTTGAGTGTGATTTTTAGTTTACTGCAGCACATATTCATTCTTCAAGATTTTGAGCCTGGGCACCCTTGAAACTCCTGCCTATGCCTGATTTTTCAGCACATGCAGAATACATGTTTAATACTATAAATCCTTCATTTTTTATTTATCTTGTCATGTTCCATTGTAACAGGTTTTTTTTAATTATTTTCCATTGTGTTTTTTGTAGCACTATTGTAAAAAGAGCTGCTGGCATTGGCCTTCTTTTCCTTTTGTATGCATGCCTTTGGAGTGTACAAGGACATGGGCACATGGAAGACTGAAGAATGCAAAAATAGTAACAGACTTAACTTAGCATTGATATCTTTAAAGGATTTATTATTCACCATCATCTACATCTTATGCATGAAGGCCATTGAGTATAAGATATGGATGGTAGTGAATAATACATACTTTATTGAATATTAATTTTGAGCTGAGTCTCTTCCTGTTTTTACATTCTTCAAGTAATGTAGCCAGTGTATTAGGAATCGGTCTCCTCACATTTCTTGTTGTCATTTTAGGACGACTGCTACCAGAGTCTTTCCAGTATTTCTGCATGGAAGATGCCATACAAAAACTGGTCTACTGTGTTGCATTGTAAACTTTAATTTTAATAAATACATCAACTTGTTGGAGCTCCAGTTCACTTTACTATTTAAATTTTAAAAGTTGCTCATCTTCTGCAAAAAACAGATTAAAAGCTGGAATCCTCCTGTCCCATCATTTCTTTAAGCACTGCAATTCCATCAAACTCTCTAACATGCTCACTTAAAGGGATACTGTCAACCCTCTTAAGGCCCAAATTGTCCCTAGTTTAGAACATTCATTTTATGATTGCTTACAATCTGCAAAGATTGCTGATGCAGCTGGTTGTATGATTGTGATTCCTTTTTTAGAAGTGAAAAACTGACTGCCAACCACCCTGGTCTTACCATAAAAAACATGTTTGTTTACATCTTTTGAGCAACATTCACTGTATCTTGCCTAAACTTGGGAACACCCTCACAGAGTCTAGCCACTCATGATGCAATGGGAGAAGGTGAGATTATTGCATCATGAGTGACTGCATTCTTCTGATGTGTTCCTTATGTTCAGAATATATGAAATGAGAGCTGATCAAGGATTCAAAACAAGGCAGCATTGTTTGGTTACCAACTATACATTCTTCTAATATGAACTAAAAGTTATGCGAAGTCAACTTTTCTAACTTCTATTTTTATTCCCAAAACAGCTAATAGGTTATATGGTAATCATACCTGTTCCCATCCCAAAACCAGATATCAAGTCAAGTCCTAACTTTCTTAATGCTCTATCTCAATATTTACTTATTTTTAATATCCATACAGGCAACTTAAGTTTGTCTCTTCAATTTCTTCCCAATAGGACAAATGCAAACCTCATTGTGAAGTTTTATTCCAAATGTTTATAGTAATACAAGATGTACCGACATTTTCCCTTATAATTACATTTTGTTGTTTAAAAAAAACCTTAAACGCTACTGTGACCAGTTAATATTCCTCTATCAGACTCATGCCTTGGGTCTATAAACAAAAGTTGCCTAACCTACATCTTTTTGATATGTTGCCACTTTTCCAATTAGGGCAACAAAGAAGGGATTGTTACACCTGGGTTATGCCCCTATCACCCCACATACACCTCACATACACCTCATACTGTATCTCTGGTCTATTGTACTGTAATATTGCTGTTTTGCACTAACATATAAATATGGGCACACATCATATAAGCATGAGTACCAGGAATGTGCTTTACTGCTAAGATATGATAATATTGATTATTTATCTATAATACATTTATCTAGATTAGTTTATCTTTCATAAATGTTCTATACATAATCTACCTAATTACTAATATGATAACTCTAAGGGATCATCAGTGATTATTGTATACTTATATTCTCATATAATTATATGTAATGTATGTTTTACACTCAGGCAGATATGCCACATGTAATAGAGCCCTGCTAGCAGTTCTCTTTGTCTAAGTAAGCTGACACACACACACAGAAAAACCCTTTGTTATGTCTTATATTATACATAAGCAAGAAATGCCACATATAGTTTAAACCAGCCAGCATGTCTTTTGTCTAATCTATAATGCTAATAAAAGCATATTGTATCTCATATAATACTCATTAGTAATTCTGTCTCCTAAGTCATCATCCAATGGAGAATGACTTAGAACCAATACATATAGTTTCTCATAACTGTAACTATGAGGTAATCTCTGTTGCTATGCTGTTATCTGTAGTATATAATTGTCTCCAACCCACAGTAGCTTTTCTAAAAGATTAGTACTCTAAAAGGGCAGAGAGCTGGAGCATGGGGAGGGCAAACAAGATCTTAGACAAGCTAAGATCTACAATTCTAAAAATTATGTACATTCTTCAGGAGAGTGGTAAAAAACCATCGCCCTTGTAATTTTCTCTTTCACATGCTTGGCGTAAGTAGCATAATAAACTGTAATAATAACAGGTGACCCCCATTATCAACCTGTTTTTGAGTACTTTAAAAAGAAAAAACTTGTATCAACCCGACTTTTACAGTCGAGTGCCGAGAAGCCTGCAGCAGTCCAAATGGAGAACCATTTTCTTGCCATCTGTGGCATTGACAGGGACAGAGACAAAAATAATGTTTTACAGGAATTTCACTAAACTGCCTTTTAAGTGTGGTACCGTATGGTCATGGGTTCAAGCCGGGTAAGGTAGATCTGAAACACGTACTTTCACCACTACCTCTTACTATTTTCCCATGTTGGATAACCTTTCACCTCTGATCTGAGGAAACAACACTCGAGAATTTCTTAAAATGACAAGTTGTCAGTTAATTTAAATGTAATTTACAAAATAATATAATTATTTGTTAGAAAGTAATTTGTCTCCTGTTGATCTTATCAGAGAGAGTTACAATTAAGTCTCATGAACTTCCCCCTCAGACTGAAATTATCCAGAGGCATCTCGATGATGTAGTCACAATGGGTTTAAACTTTCCCATGAAAGGAACATATAAAAAGGTGTCATTAAATTGTTACTGCATTCTGTTTACTCCTCTGGATGTAAAATATGTAGTAAAATCTGCTTTGTCTGCTTTCTATTATAAGAAATAAAATGTATGTAGATGCTGCACATGGAGTGATTTCTGCTATGTACAAATGAGAACCATTGTTTTTCTTTCACCAGATATTATATAAAATAAAACATATGTAGGTAGTTGGTATGGAGTTTTTTACAAACCCTCAATGTGTGATAATATATAAACCTCTTGAGCTTCGCTCTCAAGGTTTAGATATTATCACACATCTTGAGTGTGTAAAAAAACTCCATATCAACCACGTACATATGCATTATTCTCTATTTAGTACTCCTTGCTTGTTTACAAATGTTTCTTGGCAGACTTCAAGACACAAAAATCTGTATTATTATTAGTTACCCTACACGCCAAGAGTGTTTAGGTTACATTGTGGATTACAGAAGTACAGGGCCCTCTTGGTCCTATAATTCTATGTGACTCTTCACTATGTGATAATTAAGCCCATGCAGGCAACCTTACACATACCCTTTCCAGGTTGGTGGGTGCTGTCATATGACAGTGTCTTCCACCCAGCCTTGGTCCATCCAGCTAGGTTATTGAGCTTGGCCCCAAACTCAGCTGACAGACACAGGATCACAAAGCACTGCCCTCATGGGTAAACACTGTGGGTATGTGGGTACATACGTTTATTAATATTATTTTTTTCAAATTTTGATCCCAAATTTTCAAGATAGTCATTTTATGATCCCCCTATAAACATGGCATGTAACATTTATAGGATACTAGCTGAAAGTCATTTTGCTCTACAAGTGTGAAAACACATCTCGTCCAGGATTTGGAAAACAATACTTATCATGTTTACGAGGTGGAGTGATAAAAAAGGTTATGGTGAAAATTTGTAGTCAAAATATAAAAAAAACAGTGAAGTTATGAGTGAACATTAAAATATTTCAACATTTGCTAATCAGTTGGTCATGTTTCCATATTTTTTATTCCACACTTTAAACATAGTGTCCTTATGACCCAACCTCATGAACCTGGTAGGTTAAAATGTTCAAATCCCATCCAAAATGTGATTCTGAGAGTGAATACAGAATCACTTTCAGAATAGATTTTTAAAATATCACCTTCCTTGTTCATGAGGTAGTTTCCCAAAAAGGACATGATCAGAAATGAGTGGTAAAATTTTGCAAATTAGTGAAGTAACATAACATTGAAATATTTTAATGTTCACTCATAGCTTGGTCATTTTAATGTATATTTTACACAGATGTTTCAACATTGCCTTCTTAAGATCTTTCCTCATGAAGAAGGTATGTGACATATTTCAAATTCTGCCTGAAAGGTGATTTCATGCAGCCAATGTAAAGTCATCTTTCAGGCTGGATTTGAAAAATTCTACTTCCCTTATTCTTGATGTGAGGTCCAAAAAAGTCATGTTAGAAATGGGGTGTAAAAATATTAAAACATGAGAAAGTTACAAGTACAAGCACAAGCACAAGAAAAAAAACACACTGTGGTTCTCAAAGGAAGTGGCCGAGAAGGTAAGGACAAAAAGGCTGGCATTCAAGACGTACAAAGAAACACAGAGGGAAGAAGACAGGGAACTGTATCTGGAAAAAAGAGGGAGGTGGAGAAGGCAGTCAGGAGCACAAAGACACAAACAGAAGAATA
Source organism: Neoceratodus forsteri (assembly GCA_016271365.2). NCBI lineage: Eukaryota > Metazoa > Chordata > Ceratodontiformes > Ceratodontidae > Neoceratodus > Neoceratodus forsteri. Next base: position 1,067,270,582 of record CM028132.1, on the reverse strand, counting down.
AATAGCCCAGGCAATAACAAAAGGGGACAAGGACATTTTTGAGTATGTTATCGAAAGAAAAAAGACTAATGGTCGGATTGTGAGACTGAAAAGGGAAGGAGGGAAGTCTGCAGAGGGGTATAAAAAGGCAGAAATCCTGAACAAGTATTTTTGTTCAGTATTTCCAGAAGAAGAGGAGGGACCAAAGTTAGGTGAAAGAAGAACAACTGGGAGAGAGTTGGACACCAGTCCATTTATGGAGGAGAGAGAGTCATAATGGAACTAGCTAATCTGAGAGTGGACAAGGCAATTGGGCAGGATGGGATACATCCCACAGTATTAGGGGAACTTTGGGAGGTGCTGACGGCACCACTGACAGCCATGTTCAACAGTTTGCTGGAAACAGGTGTGGTACCAATGGACTGGAAGAGGGTGAATGTAGTCCCTCTAAACAAAAGTGGGAACAGGGAGGATGCTGGCAATTACAGGCCAGTCTGCCTGACCTCAGTGGTGGGGAATCTAATGGAATAATTACTAAAAGAAAAGTTGAAGGAGGGCTGGCTGAGCTGGGAGGTAGAGGGAATAAAAAAACACACAGTTGGATAACATAGAAATATATAATTTGATGGAAGATAAGGACCACTTTGCTGACCTAGTCTGCCCATTTTCCTACCTAATGGATAAACAGCAGATCCTAGTTAACCAACAGTCTACTTCCTCCTACCCCCAACTAGAATTGCCTTATGTCTGTCCCATGCATTCTTGAATTCCCCCACTGTTTTTGACTCCATGGCCTCCTCAGGAAGGTTGTTCCATGCATCCACAACCTTTTCCATGAAAAAATACTTCCTCACATTACCTCTGAGCCATCCCCCCTCTATCTTCAAATTGTGCCCCCTTGTTCTTGCACATCTCTTTTTTGGAAAGATGCTACCCTCTTGGACTTTGTTGATTCCCTTGAGGTTCTTGAAAATTTCTATCATGTCCCCCCTCTCCCTCCTTTCCTTGAGGATAGATTAAGTCAGACAGACACCAAACAGACAGATAGAAAGAGAGTGAGTAAGAGATCAACATCCATTGCCAGCTCACGTCTGGCACATAAGCTGGCAGCTGGCTCCATCTGTGGCTGCAGAAGTCAAGAAAACCTGCTGTTCTCATACAGAAGATACAGGTAAATGGCTCCTTTCACTAAGCTCGGCACCTTGGATTTTGGGGTGCCCAGAAAACCTATTTCTGGCTATTTTTTTTAACAAAAAACAGAATCGAGCTTAACAGGTCCCATTCATCAATTTTATGCATTTTTCATGTTTTTTAGTTCAAGAACAAAAACAAAAGAAACAAGAGGGTGGCCATAATGACCTGAAAAACATTTTGGTTGTGAAGCACAAGTGGAGAGAAAGCTAAAAGCTCTTGGGAAAGGGAATTGTTTGTGTTGTATCAGAGGGTTATCCAAAAACTTTACTCAGCATGCTCAGAGAAATAAGTTAAATCCTTATAATACTGGAATTGTTGGTTATTTTTTCATGAAACCTTCAAAAGGTATTACCTTGCTGGAGACTGCATCCATTCTGAATATTTCAGAAAAAAATTCTGTTCCATCTAGGCTGTAGGTGACAGCAAAAATAAAGTGTACTAAGTATAGGTAAAATGTTGACATTAATGAAAAAACAACATAATATGGATCTCAGAAACCAAAGAACCTGCCATCACTTCCCACATATAGCAACCTTTCCTACTAGACAATGCATGCCAAATGTGGGTATAATTTTCATTAAGCACTGCGAAAGCTATTAAGATGCAAAGTTACTAGTTTAACATAGAACCTCTTTGTCAACCCTAACTATACTGATGCTACCCCATATATATATATATATATATATATATATATATATATATATATATAGGGGATGCATGGTGGGCAGGAGTAGAATATGGAAAATATTCTCACTCCTGCAGAGTGAAATATACAGTGCTCATGTTGCAGGAGTGAGAATATTTTCCATATTCCATGATCTGCCCATCATGTGTGCTATTTATACCATGGAGGTCAGACCAATTTCAGTGAGAGGTATGCTTGCTGTTATGAGGATCATGTCACTTTAAATGATGCTGGTGCTGTGGTAGTGTGTGCGTGTGTCAACTTTTATGAATGGGTTGTTGTAGTGAGCTGTTGTTGGTTGGTGTGTGTGTGGGTCTTGATTAGGTGTGCTGTGTTTTGGTAATTGGTTGCCTGAGGGAGGTTCTGTTCTGTGACAATGAGGAAGATGGTAATGATTTCTTTTGGCAGGTTTGTGTTTTCATGTTTGGCTGTTTAAGATTTATTTAAACATTTCAGGCATCATCTGTTTGATTCAGTAATGTACTAAACTTAGATTTTGAAATACAGCACAAGAGATTTGGAGATTGTTACATTTAGAAGGAGTGCTGCAGCTGACTGTCATTATCTATCTTAATTGTGTTAATTTCAGTGTAGAGCCTGTTTTAGAACTCAGTAGATTACAGGGGTGTTTCTTAGTGTTTTCAGATGCAGGTGAGTGATGTCAGCAGAGTAGGAATAAATAGTATTTATTTTAACTCTGCTGATGTCATCAGGATTTTTTTCACTCCAGTGAAAATAATATGGTTTATTTCACTGGAATTGGTCTCACACCCATGGTATATAAATATATATATATATATATATAGACAAATATATATATTCATATACACACACACACACACACACACACACACACATATGGTTGCACCCCTATAGTTAGGACTGAGTAGGCAGGTCAATGTTAATCTCAAAATGTTGCACTTTAAAAAAATTGCAACCATTCAATGGATTTGCACAAAATTTGGTATGCACTGTCCTGTGGGGAAGATCTTTTGATTTGGTGAGTTACTTTCCAGTCGGATGTGTAGTTTCTGAGTTAAGGAGAGGTGAAAAAAAACATGTTTTTACTCATTGACTTTGCTGGGATTTTTCTTTGAACTGCCTACAGCCCAGATGGTTTGGTTATTTGGTCTGCAATTTTCAGTGCAGAAAGGGACTACCCCACAGATGTGCCTTTTGCTAATCTGGCGAAAAAGAATAAGCAGTTTTAAGTTATTGCTATTTACAAATTTGAAAAAATCATTTCTGAGCATGGTCAGTAAGCACTTCTAGATAGCTATATGAAACGAAGTACGGATCCTGCTTCGTATGGGGAAATTCCTACCTGATATAGCTGCCATCTTGTTTTTAGTTTTGCCTGAAATATTCAGATTTTGAAACCCCCTAAAATGATGACCTGGGGAGGAAGCAACACATGTAGCTTGCTTATTGAGACCCCTTAGGTGTGTTTTGCACTTTACTGTTCAAAAAATGTTCTTAAAATTGGCCTTTAATGCATCTTGAAGTTCTTCCATCGTATCCACATAATATGAAGCAGGTTTTTACTTCATATGACAAGATACAGAGTAAGATCCTACTTTGTGAGCTGAAAATAGGATTATTGGTTTAAAAATAACTTTTTCTACTGACATCAGGATGCTGAATCCCCTTGTCGGCACTAGATGAGCCCTCAATAGTGTGCGACACTGGGGAGCCCATTTCTAGTGTCTCCAATGTAAAATAGTACATATCCAACAATGGGGTGCCCAATCCCTGTGGAGGCAGAAGCCCACCATCAAAGTGGGATGCTGGGGAGTCCACTCCCGGTGTCCCCAGTTATATCACACCTCCCCTCCACCACCACCAGTACTGTCACTGTGGGACACTGGGAAGCTCACACCAGTGTCCTGAAATATTTTTAATTAAAATTAAACCTGAAAAAAGAAAACAGTCCCCTGACTTTTTTTATTTTGTCGACATCAGGGTGCCCAATCTTCCTGTTGGCAGTAGCCCCGCAAAGTGGGACACTGGAGAGCCCACCTCCAGTGTCTCTAAATTATATTTTATTGAAATTATATCTAAAAAAAAGAAAACAGTCCCCTGATGTCTTTTTATTTTAAAACAAACACTGTAAAAAAGAAAATGGTCCCTCACCATCTCTCCATTCCCCTCTCCCATCTCGACTCTCCCACTGAGCAACCTACCACCCCACTCCACCCTTGCCCAATACTTACCATCAGAGGTTGGTGGCTGTCACCTTCTGTGGACTGGGACACATCTGGACTCATCAAAGCTGAACAGCAAACTGAAGAATCAAGGTAAGTGCCATATAATGGTGGTCAAAGGTGTTTTGAACTTATGTTGATATCTAGGCCATTTTTCAATATTTTTGCACCAAATTTTCAACATGAGATTTTTGGGACCCTTCCTCATGAACACTGTCACTGTCATTTTGTTACTCAGTGATGAAAGGTAATTTTGCAGTCACTGCACAGAATCACCTTTCTGGACCGATTTTGTACTTTTGCTAATTGTGACACTGCTTTCACAAATTGCAAAAATACATCTGCAAAAATACAGCAAATTACAACACTATTTCAAGAAAGTGCAGAGGTTCTGCTGCAAATTGCAGACGAATGACCTAGAGTTTCATGAAACAGCCTCCAGAGTATCGCAATTTACAAAACTACTTTAAAAAATGTATCTGTTTCTTTGTCACTTCACTGCAAAGAAATGGTTTGGACTTTTGGGCTGAAATGTTAAGGGTTGAAAGGGCTTATCCCACAGATGTGTTTTTTGGTGGTTTGGTGGAAAAATTTCACTGTGTGGCACAATTATAAGATTTTGAAGTTTTGGAATTTCCAATTGGGTGACATTGTGATGGTTGGGGTACCTTTCGGATGCTATATAAATAAATAAATATTTGAAAAATGCTTTGAGATATGTCTTCGGCACTACTCACAGCTTAGTATACCTTTAGGTGTACTATGATGTTTTGCATGTTTCCAGGCACTGTGAAAAAAAAACAACATTTGAATGCATTGTAATGAATGGGGAACATGTGACCTTTTCAGGCCCTATGCACCCAATACTCACTATGGACTGATGGGAGCACAGATCCCAGAGGACTCTGCACTGCCATATGTAAATTGGGGGAAATTACAATATGTATGGCAAGACCCTGTGCTCCAAGCTCTCACACATGGAAATGAAGGACAGTTATAACATGCATGGGTGGGAGCACAGGGCCTGAAAGGGGTCTGTGTTCCCACCACTCACTACGGACTGATGCTCCACATGGCCCTTTGCTCCTGCTGCTCACTATGGAGTGATGGGAACACTGGGCCCAAAGTGGCCCCATAAGGAAATAAGGGTATGGTTATACTTTCTCAAAAAGTAAGGAAAGTGATTGCAAAAAACTTCATTAATGCATCAGTTAGGGTTCATATTAAAGTGACAAAAGTATGGAAATTAGGTGTTAGGGTTCCCACTAGGACTGGGAATCCTAACTCTCATACTCATCTTCCCCTCTCCCCCCAAAACACACACACACTCACACACACACACACACACACACACACACACACACACACACACACATATGCAAGCAGAGAAAGGGGCAAAGCAGTACAACCAATCAGAGATAGCTATCATCAAGTAAGACTCTGTGCTCCCACAGAAACATACATGTACCATACTGTGCCAGTGCACACTCATGAGAAATATGTACTGCCACAAAATTGTAATTTTGCCATGAAAATGTCATCATTACATACTTTGGAAGTGCAGGACCCTCTGGACTGTGCGCCCCCATATATACATAATTGCTCTGCATATCTGTAGGAGTGCAGGGTCCTCTGGACTCTGCTTTCCAATCCATACATAATTTTGCCCAAGACACTGCCATGGTAGCACAACTCATAGACTTGGTGCATCATGAAGATGGATGTCTCTTTTGATATGTTCAGGGAGTTGCATGTTCTTTGTCTTACTTGATGATGAATGTCTCTGATTGGTTGTTTTGCCTTGCCCCTTCCTCTGCTTGAATGTGTGTGTGCATTGGGGGGAGTAGGGGGAAAGCGGAGATAGGGTTGGTTACCCTAACATCGAATTGTCTACTTTTGTCACTTTAGTATGAACCCTAACTGATGCATTAACAAAGATAATTAAAAAATATGTATATAATTACTGGTGACCCATGATAGTAAGCAGATTATAGTGCTTGTCAAATGCTGTAATAACTGGATTTTGGGATATTACACTGTCCAAAAACCATAATAATCCAAAATCCAGTTGTTACTACATTTGCCCAAAGCACAAAATGCCAACCACACAGACTGCACACCACACGGAGCTTGAGACAGCTCAGGCAGGTACTCAAAGTTGTCAACCACCGCAGCTGAAGTACTCAGATATTGCCTTCCTGCTGAGTGTCTTCTCAGTGCTCAGCAATTTTTTTTTTCCATTAAGATTTTATTAAACATATTAAATACAGAGAATGCATCCACGAGAAACATACACATACAGCTTAGATAAACATACATATCTCAGACAACAGCTGGATCCATCCTCTGCCTAAACCCAAAAACCCAGTCCCACTACCTCCCCCCACCCCCCACTCCCCCCAGCACAAGACACCTGATTATACAACTTTTTCCCAAGGGGGCAAATCCTATTCTATAGGGAGTAAATGGCATGAAGGGGACCCCAAGTCTTATTGAACCTGGGTAGTTTACTCTGAAGAAAAGCTATCATCCTTTCAACTCTGAGGTTGGCGAGTAACTCCTGTAACCATTCAGTGTAACTAATTTCCAAGGAGTCCTTCCAGTGTTTGAGGACCACCTTTTTGAGGGATGCTGAGATTAGGGATATATGGAACTTCCTGTTCCTGACTGGAATATGAGCTACATCTCCTAACAGGCATATTTCGGGTGTGAAAAGGTCCCCTAGACCTAATAACAGGTCCACCTTACTTTTGATGGCTGTCCAGAGCAGTACTATCTTTGGACAATTCCAAAAAATATGCAACAGGTCCCCTTCCCCTTGATGACATCTTCTACGGGATGAGACTGAAACCATTCTTGAACCCGCCAGCTTCTGGGGGGAATAATAAATGTTATGAAGTATTTTAAATTGCATCAGTCTCAGCCGTTCTTGAAGGATGAATTTATGACAGCTGTGCCACAATGCTGTCCAGTTAAGCTCCTCTTCGGGGAAAAACAGAGGCCCAATAAGAGCTCGGTGCCAAGTTCTGGGAATAGGCCCAATTGAACAGATTGCTATATAAATTAGAGACTGCATGCGGTAGGCCCACCAAAGGGCTCAAAGTCCCCCAAAATTCTACTTTCGGAGTCTGAATTGGCATGGTACCCATCCTATTAACTAAGAGATTACGGAGTTGGTAGACCTTAAAGATCACCGAAGTTGGCAATTTAAATTTATTCAAAATCTCTAATGAGGAAAGCACATGTCCATCCGATGAGATTAAATCTTTTAATTGACACTCTCCCAGTTGTGCAAGCCAAGCGACGTTGAGGGGCTTACCCTCAATTAGAAAATGCGGGTTACCTCTTATGGGTTGTGACAAGTCTCTGAAGTGATTATATTTTAGGTAACCACAAAGCTGTGAGTGGTCCCTGACCGAACCCCCTATTGGAGATTTCCTGAAAGCAACTGGTAGGAGTTTAGGGTTAAGATACAACAAGGCCTCCGGTGAAAAACCATGTTTCCTAATGAGGGACAGTTCAATTTGTAACCATAAAGGTATGTACGAAGCTTGGGTTGAAAGATCTGCGGCCTGCACCCATCTAAGATATTTATTGACATGCCCTGCCCAAAAGTACAGGACAAAATGCAGGAGTCTTAGCACATCCAATGGCTTAGGAGCAGCTAATTTGTGATAGGCCATCCTAGCTTTTTTGTAGCCCCATACAAAATTGGCAATGGGCCCATGGATTTTTTTAAACCATGAAAGTGGGAGCCAGATGTTTAACATATTGAGGGGATAAAACAACTGGGGAAACACATTCATTTTAATTAAATTTATCCTCCCTCATAAGGAAATTGGAAGCTGTGCCCATCTTTTCAGATTCAAATCAATTGTATGCACCAAGGAGTCCAGATTTAGCTGACATATCTGTGTCGTGCTCCTAGCCAAAGTGAGACCCAAATATTTAATGAAATCTGACCTCCAGGCTAAACCCAAATCAGTGATTTCCTGTTTGAAAACTTTATTATTTAGGGGGTACACCACTGACTTTTCTAAGTTTAATTTGTAGTTAGCCAATTGTCTTGACTATACTCCTGTATGAATTTCAATAAGGCCGGGGTAGATTCATTAGGGTGCGATATATACACCAAAAGATCATCGTCATATGCAGTTATTTTAACAACATTCTCCTGAATTTTAATTCCATATGCCTCCTGATTATGCAGAATACTCCTTATGAGGGGCTCAAGATATAAATTAAAGAGAAGAGGGGACAATGAGCATCCTTGCCTGGTACCCACATGCAATTCGAAAGGGTCTGATATAACCCCGTTACATGAGATCCTGACTGAGGGCATTAGATACAGGGAACCAATCCATTTCAGGAAAACCAAAATTTTTCATTGTGGTTAGCAAGTAATTCCAATGGACCCTATCAAAAGCCTTCTCAGCGTCCAACGAGACCAGCGCCATTGGGGAGCTACTCTCATCGGACGCCGAAGACATGTGCATGTCTCTCAAGTGGTCACTAGCTGATCTACCTTTCATAAAGTCGACCTGTTCCACCCCAATTAAATCAGGTAAAATCTTATTTATACGGTCAGCCAATAACTTCGCCAGAATTTTTATATCATAATTAAGCAGTGAGATGGGCCTATAACTAAAGAGTTGTTCCAGGGGTTTATCTGGTTTTGGGATTAAGACAATAAGTGCTTCAAATAGGGAGTGATCCGTTGCCTGACAATTGAGAATATACTGAAATAGGGAAACCAGAAGTGGGGAAAGCTGTTTGGAGAACACTTTATAAAAATTAGAAGAGAATCCATCTGGACCTGGTGTTTTGTCCAGAGGGAGATCCTTAATAACCTGCTCAATTTCACCCTGAGAAATAGTGGTGGTAAGTTACACCCGTTGAGACTCTGCGAGAGAGGGAAGGTTCAGGCCTTCGAGAAAGTATTGTATTTTTCCTTCCATTGGGAGGTTTTCCATTACGCTATAAAGAGATTCAAAATATTTCCTGAACTCCTCCGCTGTCTCCTTAGGGGAAGTCTTAACTGGATAACCCTCCATGGACTGGACTGCCGGGATTATTCTAGAGGATTCTATTTGTTTAATACACCTCACAAGCAGACGACCCACTTTCTCCCCCGGTCCAAGTAACAGGCCTTAGTTTTGATTAGTGCTAATTCAGCTTGCTCTCCCAATAAGTTTAAGTAAAGATCTTTCAGTTTGATTAACTCTTGTTTATCTTTCTCCGTAGGCTGAGGGTGTGAATTGACCTCACTGCATCTAATCCGAGCCAGTAGCTCCGACATAAATTGTTCCTTTTCTCTTTTCTTTTTAACCACCTGGCCTATCAAAATACCCCTTATAAAGGCTTTAAATGCCCCCCAAACCATGTCTGGTCGGATATTGCCCCTCAAGTTGTTTGAAACAAACTCATCTATTTGTGAAGAGATGTATTTGACCGCATTATGATCCCTCAAAATTTGATTATTTAGTTTCCATCTATTACTACTTCTAGGCAGGGATGAAAAGGAGACTGATACGGATACTGCAGCATGATCGGAGGGAGGCCCTGCATGGATTTCAGCGCCCAACACTCCAGGAAGGATAGTGCGAGAGAGTAGAATATAATCGATTCAGGAAGCTGTGCCGTGAACTTGAGAGACAAAGATGTACTCTTGATTTTTTGAGTGGAGAACCTTCCACACATCTGACAGGCCAAATTGGTCCAGTAGTTCTCTCATAGCTCTTTGGGCTGGAGAGAGACCTTGATTGGAGGGTTTAGACCTGTCTATTAAGGGATCCAGTACTAGGTTAAGGTCCCCACCTACGATCATAGGGACATCTACAAAGGGTGTTAATGCCTCAATTAAGTGCACAGAAAAGGCCTGTGTATCTGTGTTTGGGCCGTAAACAGATTCAACCAAAATTTCTGGAGCTTGTAACTTCCCCTTGACAAAAATATATCTGCCTGCGTTGTCCTGTATTACCTGAAGAGGGGTAAAGGGCACAGACCTGTGCACTAGCACCATGACACCTCTACTTTGTGTGTTACCTTGAGAGGCAAAAACTTGCCCTATTAATATACATCTCATGTTGTTGCTTTCAACATTAAGCAAATGTATCTCCTGTAAAAACACTATGTCTGCTCTTAAAATATTTAAGTGTTTTAGGATTTTATATTGCTTGGATTTCTGCCATGCCCCCTTGACATTCCAGCTTAGAAATTTAATGACTCTAGGTGATGCCATGATGCCTTTTGAAAACATGATGCATTGCCTTTCTGGGCTTTAACCGTTTCCCCAGTTTTTTTTTACTTGATTCTTGTGCAACCTCCCCCACCCATCGCCTAAACAAAAAGTCCCACAAACAAAATACCTACAAACCCAAACACAGACCAAATCCCGTACAAGTCCCACCCCCGTATCCCACCTGTATTGTCATGGTCCATGACGACAGCTCACCCAGCTGTATCCTCTCCCGCTCTGCCACCCCCCTGTCCTGCTCCAAAAACCGAACCATAACATACCCTTTGACCAACTAAGCCCTTAATGTCCTAGAAAGGAAAGCACTCAATAATTACTTGGGTTAGGAATACCAAAAAGCAGAAAAAACAGGTGCCAAAACCCTCCTAGCAGATACATTGCCATTCCCAAACCCACCCCCACTTAAACTTTTACATGCCCCGGGCAGGCTTGTGCCAACTTCTGAAATATAACCCCACAGAGATTTGCCCGTGTGTACCAATGTCAAGAAAATAAAATATCTGAGGTTAGTGCCATGTGACGAATATAACCCACATAACTATAACTGAAGCTCTCCCTTTATAAACTAAAGTTGCCCCAGGACAGTTAATGCCTACACTGTCTTATATTATGGGAGAGGCTTTAAACAGAAAAAGGGATGACAACCTTCATCCCGCGGTTGCAGCACCTGGAAATGCACAAACCAAAATATGGACTAACAAGAGACAATTAGCTAGGGCTCTGGCTCCCTCTAAATGTAGAACTGTAGTAGTACAATTAACAGTCCAATAAAGGGACCCATAGCCTGGATCCTCGCCGAAGTCCTCGAGTGACACAGCTGAATTTGCCCATTTCCAATCTGGCTTGAATCATAAAGTCAAGCAAGGGGTCAGCCCCCACTACAGTTCAACTGGTCCGGTCCATTTAAACACCGCTGATGTTTTGAATAAGCTCCCCAGTGACCGAGCTCCAGCAATCAACATTGTGGATTGGTGTTGAACTTCCATAGATACGAGCCCTTACTATGTGGAGGGACAACACATATAATAAGGCAGTCACACAGGGAAACCCCCCGAAGAATCCCCGTTTAAACAAAAAAAAAAGGAGCAAACGCTCCAGCAGATGGCTACATAAAGTGAATCATACAACCACATTTTAATGAAGGGGCATATTTCTTAAGGGAAGTCACACAAAGCTCTCATTTTGCTTTGAATAGATTAGGGAGCGTGGATTGAAGTGCAACAGTCGCCGATTCCACATCATCATAGGCTTTCCACGTGTCAGCTGTAAGGACGTGCAGCTTTGCCGGGTAAGACATTTTAAATTTAATGCCCGCAGCGATTAACTTGGACACCAGAGGATGGAAAGTAGCCCTCCGTTGACGGACTGATAAAGGGAGATCTTGGGCCACTCTAAAGCTTGCCCCCTCCCACTGCAGTTCTTTAGCCTCTTGACTTTCCCCATAAACAACTGCTTCTCTTGAAAATTCAGAACTTATCGAAAAAGATCTGAAGGTGCTACAGGTGGAACACGACGTAGAACGCGATGCGCTCTCTTTATGCTGTAGCAGGGCCCGAAGGGCGAGGGGCCTGCTATCTTTTCCACAAACCTCTGAAAAAATTTCATCGGATCCCCTCCTTCTTCTTTTTCTGGCAAGCCAATTAGAACTACATTACTACGTCAGCTTCTGCCCTCGAGATCTTCCACCTTCATTTCCAACTTTGCAAGGTGGTGATTAATATGGGCAAGCGCCGGGTCCACCTTGTCGGCTCGGTTCTCCAGAGATCGTACCTGAGCCTCATTGTCAGAGGTATTTCTTTCCAGATCGTCAAGAGCTGAGGTAATATTTTTAATTTCAGAGGCAATCTAGGCCATCTCCACTTTAAAAGGGCAAAATTCCTCCAGGAACCTTGTTACGGTCAACGGCTCTTCCCCTCCAGTACCAGGGCTAAAAGACTGGGAGTGCTGTTGCGATGAGGCCCATGATTTCTTCGGGGCCTTTTCCAGGGTTGCTGGTGGGATATGTTTAGGTAGAGCTTTAGGCATTTCTGCTTCCATCGGCGACTCAGAAGAATGCTCAAATGTAGACAGGCTGTTGATAATCCGATCTGAGTGCAAATTCCTTTAAATTAGGCAGATTAGAGCAGTTTTAAGCAGGGGTTAGGCAGAGCTCCTCAAGAGTGCAGCTAGCAAGAGTTCTGCATTACGTGACTCCCCGGTGCTCAGCAATTTTGAGACAGTCCCATACCTTTTTACTCCCAAAGCTCTCCACAGCAAGCAATTTACACCTTATGCTACAGAAACACCAATTAATCTCCAAGACGCAGAAAGTAAATGCTCAAATTCGCTTTAAACCGTAGCCTTTAATGCTTTAATTTTAAACCGAGATCCACATCAAATGGATTGCTTCCAAGAACACTGCGATCCACCACCAGCATCAGCATCAGGACTCTTTACTACAGACGTGGTATTTTGAACTTATAGCTCAGACTTTCAATTTCCAAAACAGGATGTTTCTGTTCCTGTTCAGCTTCAGTTCGAATGTTCTAAATATTATGTTAAAATGTTTCTTGCAGGTTCTACACACTTTTTCATGGCTGTTACCAAAATGTCTTTTTCCATGCTGCCTAAAAAAATACTGTAAATCCCACACACCAGCAATTAAAAAAATAAATTATAGGTAAGTGTGTATGATGGATTTTTTCTTCACACACCCTCGGTGTGTGATGACAACATAAACCTCTCGAGCTTCGCCCTCTAGGTTTATGGGTCATCATACACCTTGGGTGTGTGAAACAATCCATAATACACACTTACCTATCCATTATTCTTTTATTATATGGGCGCAGTTGTGCCCCTATAGTTAGGGTTGAGTAGGCACATCAATGTTAAACTCAAACTTTTGCACTTTAAGAACTTTGCAACTGCTGAATGGATTTATACAACATTTTGTATGTGCCTTCCTGACGTGTGCATCTCTTGATCTGTCAAGTTTTGTTCCAGTCAGAGTTGCGGTCTCTGAGTTATGGAGAGGTGAAAAAAACATGTTTTTACCTATTGACTTTGCTGAGAATTTTCTTTGAACTTGCCTACAGCCAAGAGGGTTTGTTTGTTTGGTATGAAATTTTCAGGACAGAAAGGGACTACCTCATAGATGTACCATTTGCTAGTCTGGTGAAAAACCAATAAGGCATTTTTAAGTTATATCAATTTAACAATTTGAAAAAGTATTTTCTGATTATGCTCAGTGGGCACTTCAATATAGCTGTATGATACGAAAGAGGAATCCTGCATTGTATGAGAAAATTCTGGTTTTGTATGGCCACCATCTTGTTTCCAGTTTTCCTGAAATTCAAATTTAGAAACCTCCCAAAATTATATTCTGGGGAGGAACCAACACATGTAGCTTGCTTTTTGTGACCCCCTAGATGCATTCTGCACTTTACTGTTAGGAAAATGCCCTTAAGATGTGTATTTAACATTTAAATTCTTAGTTAGTATTGTCATCATATGAAATAGGATCTTGGTTCATAGGATGAGATACGAGCTAGGATCCTACTTCATTAGTCATATGAGATAGGATTTTAGTTTGTATCTTGTCATACTAACTAAGATCCTACTTCATATGACTCCGATACAAACAAAGAATTTAAATCTGGATATCTCAGCCATTTTTTGGTATTTTCTCACCAAATTTTCATCATAGGCATTTTGGGACCCCGCCTCATGAACACATGCACTGTTATTTCATTACTCAGTCCCTAAAGGTGATTTTGTGGTTGCTGCATGGGATCACCTTTTGGGACCAGTTAACAAAATGAGCCGTCCCGGTGTTCATGAAGGGAGTATCCACAAAGCCCATGTTGAAAATGTGTATAAAAATCCTAAATTACCCATGTTACAAGCTTGCGTCGCACAGTTTCTATGCAGGCTCGTAACTTTTCCAATTTTTTATATTTTAACTCCAGATTTTCAACATTGCCATTTTTTCACAACTCCTCATGAATGACACATCTGTCATTTCTCACATTCTGTACAAAATGTGTTTTTGCACCTCTGGCACAGAATGGGGTGGTCGGTGTGTGAAATCAACTTTCGGGATGGATTAACAAAATCACAGCACCAGTGTTCATGATGGGATTTTCCAAAAAGCCCATGTTAAAAATTTGGTAAAAGAATTTCCCCAAACAACCACGTTACAAATGTGCGTTGTGCAGTTTCTACGCGCACTTGTAACTTAGCCAATTTTTCATGTTTTCCCTCCTGATTTTCAACATTATCTTATTCTACACCTCCTCATGAACAGCATACAGCTGTCATTTTTCATGTCCTGCTCAAAACATGATTGCACACCTGTGGCACAGAATGGCACATTCGCTGTGTGAACTCAACTTTCAGGACAGATTAATGAAATGACAGTGAAATTGTTCATGAGGTGGGTCCACAAAATGGCATGTTGAAAACTGGGTGAAAAAATCTTGAAAATTCCTGAGCTTAATGTGTCTGTTGAGCTGTGTCATCCGCCGTGCCTTTCAGCACCTGCATCTCAAACATTATTCGAGGTATGGATTTTTCGCTCTCTACAGCCAGTCCACCTTGAGCACCCATGGAGGTTTCGAAATCATGATTACAACTGCAGTTGAATTTTTTTCCTTGTTGCTACAGTTACTGAGATATTGCCAAATTAGTGTTGCAAGGGTTACTTGTCATGACTGTAGGGCTGCGGTATGTCCATATGTATGTGTAAGTGGGAACGCAGGGCCCAGAGGGCCCATGCTCCCACTTATGCATATCATTATGCAACAATGGGTAGTGTGAGGGGAGCACAGGGCCCAGAGGGCCCCCCTCTCCCAAAACCTCATACCAGTTACATTACATTTTCTCAAAAAGAAGGGAAATTCATTGCAAAAACTACTTTAATGCATCAGTTAGGGTTTTTATTAAAGCATAAAAAGCTGGGAAATTTGACATTAGGGTTACCAAACCTATCACCTCACCCCCACCTTCCACATGCTATCAAGCATTGGGGTGTGCCTTGGAGTTGTTGGGCCTAACTCTCACCCCATTCTCCTATACTGTACTATCTCATCTTGTTTACATATGGAGTGGGGTGAGAGTTAAGGCCGATGACCCCAAGGCACATCCCGATGCCTGTTGGTTTGTGGAAGGTGGTGAGGTGGGGTGGTAGGATTGGTAGCCCTAATGTCAAATTTCTCAGCTTTTTATGCTTTAGTAAAAGCCCTAACTAATGCATTTATGTAGTTTTTTGCAATATATATATATATATATATATCTCTATCTATATATACAGTAAATAAAAAAAATATATATACGCACACACACACACACACACACACAGCATGGGATGCTTATAATGGGCTGATTTGGCCTACAGTAAATTGTGCATTACATGCAGTGTCTGGTACATCGTTTAATAATAAATGGCATTGGTTCACATCACAACATTGAAGTATGATTTACAGCTCTTCCATGACTCTTTTTTGCTTTTAGAGCAAAAAAAGAACCTCTGAATCTGTAATCTTTATTAGGTTTTTAAAATACAGTAAAAGCCAAAGCCAGAAATGAACAAACAAACAAAAAAAGAAAGTGCACTGTTTGCTGCCGTGCTGCACTTATTTTATGCCCTTTTACTGCTCCCTTCTGGCTCTCAGAAATTCCTTGATTGTTGTTTGGTGCTTGCTGCCGATAGTGTATCTGTGCCAGCAGGACTCGACTGTCACAACCTGATCCCACCTGGGGACAATATCTTCACTCTCTTCCACCACATCACAGTGGGTTAGAATGCTCCTGTCTCATGTCCCCAGGTGTAACAAGCTCTTCATCCTCTTTCAGGGTATCTTCATGTGGCTCATCTTCCTTGTCTGCTGCTGGTTCCTGGGATCCTACAACCACTTCCGCAATGTCATCCACCTCGGAGGGTGGAGGGTCATTTCCTAGGAGACAGAGCTCATTCAGGATTTCTGGTGTTCAGGACTTCTGATTGGTCTGGCTGTTCCTCCTCCTCTTCTTGCACCACACCAATTTGAGGGTCGTTAGTGAATCCTCCTTTCCTGAAACACTTCTGTTTCATCTCCTGTGAGATCTTATGTCATGGCTGTTAGATAAGACACACAGAGTTCAACAGGCTAATTCGGCGCACACAGACTGACTCCGTAATTTCTTTATCGGCATCAAGAATGTCCAACAGTCTGCCTCACATTAAGGTAACCTAGTGGCACTTGAAGCTATAAATTATCCCCTGGTCCAATGGTTGCACTAGGCTGGTGGTGTTTGGTGGAAGAAAAAACAGCTTTATGTTATGGAGTCCACTCACTTGGGGGTGAGAACTGCAGTTATCCAAGAGCAACACAGTTTTGCGAGATTACAGACTGCGATTCCAGATCATCAGCCAGGCAATAAATATGTCACCAGTCATCCATGCTATTTTGTTGTTTTTATAGATTTCTGATAGGTTGCAGACCCCACAAATCATTGCGGTTGTGCACTTTTCCCTATCACAACTGTTTTTTTTTTCTGTGCCTGCCGTATTACATGTCGGCAAAACAGTGATTCTTCCTTTGGTTTTCTTTAGACCTAAGGGGGCTTCAGACTCAAATGCCAAGGTCCCATACCCCACACATCTAAAAAATAGCCATGTTTCGTCTGTGTTGAAAATGTTTTCTGGACTGTACCAATGAAGCAGATCAGGTAGCACATCCTTTAGCCAATTCACAGCAGCTGTATTGTCTGCACTTAGTTTCTCGCCGTGGGTTCTACAAAAACTGATGTTGTTCCATAGTTTCCAAAGGCTGAGCCACCTATCTGTGGCTTTAAAATGTTCCTTGCCTATAGCACATGCTAGCTGATCATCCTTCTGTAATAACAGTGGGCAACTAATTAATGCCTCCCTCCCCCTAGTATTAGTGAACCACTGCAAGAAAGCCTCTTCAACATCATTATCCTTCCCATCCCACATTCATTTGTAGCCAGGATTTTGATTTGCATGCCAATCAGCCAAAAGCATTTCTTTTTGTTTCATTAAGTCAGAAAGTGTGGACTTAGGGATCGAGAAGTGCATGCTCAAATCACACATACTTAGCTTAGGCATTTTCTCGATCTCCCATATAATTTCAACTTTTCTTGCAAGTGTTAGGCAGGTTCTCTTACAGAACTCATTTTTGGGCATCACAGCATAACATGACAGCACAACAGCACAACCAGAGGGAAAAAAAAAATTCTTGTGCTACCATGCCATTGGCAGACTGATAACGTGTGAGCCACAGCTGTAGGAGGTGATGACGTGGCCAATTAACACCTGTAACGGTGCTAAGCAGCACTGAATGGCCATAGTCAGTGGCTCATTTCCTGTTAATTATCTGCCCTGGCAGCTGGTACTGGCAAAATTCAAGGTCCGCTATATGCCTATATTTTAACACTGCTCAGAATGTATTTGGCATTTGGCAAATACAAAATGTCCATTACATATGGACGTCTGCTAAACCAGAGCCATTATAAATGTTGCATACTGTATATATATATGTATATATATATATATATTATATATGTAATAGATACACAACTCTGTGTGTGTGTGTGTGTGTATATATATTTATAAAATGGATGAAAGAAGTAGCTCCAAATGCAAACTTCTGATTGTATAAAACACATCCCATGACCATGCATATATCAGAGCGTGACAGCACGCCTTCACTTTAACCCCTTCCAGAACAATTTTTCCATTTTATAAGATAGCTAAATCTCCCTGAGGTGTGCGGTCATGCTCTGATATATGCAAGCATTGGTGTGTGTCAACTACCCAAGGCGTGCGTGTATCAGAGCATAACCGCACACCTCAGGGAGATTTAGCTATCTTATAAAATGGAAAAATTGTTCTGGAAGGGGTAAAAGTGAAGGCGTGCTGTCACACTCTGATATATGCATGGTCATGGGATGTGTTTTATACAATCAGAAGTTTGCATTTGGAGCTACTTCTTTCATCCATTTTATAAATATATATACACACACACACACACACACACACATATATATATATATATATATATATATATATATATATACACATGCACACACACATATATATATATATATATTTATATATATGGAATATAACATACATGGCCTGACTGAAGGTATATTCATCTTCATGGAAGGCTAATGATATTATGATATCTCATGAGTGGTGAAGCCAAGAATGAGACACCATAATATCATTGGCCGCAAATGAAGATAAATATGATGGGCCAGATATTCAAAAGGGTTGCGCCATGTGCAATAGGGTTGTGCCTGCGCAAGTCCAAAATTGCGCCATTCTGCGATATTCAGCAGGAGGCAGTTGCGCCACTGAAACCATGCTGAGCAACAGTGCAATGCAAATGAATGCATGCTGAACTGGAGGGGGAGGAACCATGAATAAGCTGCACAGCCCAATATTCAGCCAGGCTGTGCAGAGTTGTGCAGGCACAACCCCCAATCTGCGCCTGCACAACTCTGAGCCAAAAAAAAAAGGATCAAGTCGAGGGCCACCCACAGGTGAGCTGCCACATTGCAGGGTGCAACACAGCAGCTGCCACCTGTGACTGGCCCTCAACGCACTCCCTGTGTCCCCCCTGCAGCCCGATCATGGGCAAAAGTGTAAAACATCCACCCACCCCCACTGGCCCGAGACGGGCAACAGCAGAAAGTCCCCTCCCCGACTGGCCTGATCATGGGCATAGCTTAAATCCCCCACCAGCCCGATCGTGGGCAGCAAAGTGTCCCAAATGGATCCCTGGTGATCCAGTGGACCGATAAGCCTGATCACAGGCTGGAGATGTTTAACCCCCGAAAATATCCCTGGTGGTCCAGTGGACCGATAAGCCCGATCACAGGCTGGAGATGTTTAAACACCCTCCTAACATATCCCTGGTGGTCCAGTGGACCGATAAGCCCGATCGCAGGCTGGAGATGTTTAAAACACCCCTGAACATATCCCTGGTGGTCCAGTGGACCGATAAGCCCACTTGTGGGCTGGAAATTCAACCCCCACAACACATCCCTGGTGATCTAGTGTCTCCCCACCCCACCCACCCACAAAGCCCACCACCCCCACACCCAGCTGGCGGGCGGCAGTATCCACCCGCCTGCCGCCTCGCCGCTTGCCAACTGATGCCTGGTGTAGTGCTCATTGGCAGAGCAAGAGCCAATGGCATGTATTATACCGCATAGATAGTCCAGATTTGTGAATGAATGAATTTATTCACAAATCTGACTGCCTTGTACGGTATTGGCTGCACACTCATTGGCTCTACTTCCACCAATGGGCATGCAGCCCTACTGGGCAGTCAGTCGGCGGCGGCAGGCTGGTGGGATGCTGCCGCCCGCCGCTGGGGGAGCGGGGTGGTGGGGCTTCTTTGTGGGTGAGTGGGTGGGGACGCCAGATCACCAGGGTTGTGTTCTTGGGGTTAGATATTTCCAGCCCGTGATCGGGCTTATCGTCCACTGGACCACCAGGGATATGTTCGACAGGGGTGTTTAATTCTCCAGCCCGTGATCGGGCTTATTGGTCCACTGGACCACCAGGGATCATTCGGGGACACTTTGCTGCCTGCGATCGGGCAGGTGGGGGGATTGGGCTATGCCTACCATCGGCCAGTCGGGGAGGGGGACTTTCTGCTGTTGCCAGCGATCGGGCCAGTGGGGTGGTGGGGGGATTTTTACTCTTTTGCCTGTGGTCGGGCTGCAGGGGGCATCGGTCCCTGATGGCTGCTGCCTGGCAGGATGCCAGGCACAAGTCCTTGGGGATCGGCGCACCTGAATGCTAATGTCATGCAAATGGGGCCATAATCAGATGCAAATGGCCCCCCCTCCGCCTTGCATGTATTATGGCCCCATTTGCATGTCACCTTTTGAATATCAGGAATTTGCGCATGGCACAATGGTACTTGCCCCACCGCAAGTTGAATGCACCACTCTGACCACTTGCAACGGCGCAAGTTCCACTGTGCCATGCACAGTGGCTGTGGCCGGGGGGTGATATTCAAAGGAGTTGCTCAAGGGCAAAACTCCTTTGAATATCGCTCTGGCCACACCCCTGCACAACTATTTTGTGCAGCTCAAGGGCTTGCACCACAAAATAGCGCAGTTTGAATATCCGGCCCGATATCTTCAGTCTGGGCATGTCATGTTCTGGTTATACAAACATATGTTTTGGGATAAATGAAATTGGAAGTAAGCAAAAAAGTGCCTGTGACTTTGAAATGTGTAACCAACTTTCAGCTTCTTTTACAGTTACAGTACTTGTTTGGGAGTGGTCTCCAAGATTTACTTCTACTTCTGTTTACCTCACTGAGTCACACTGCTTCATATTATGGCCAGTACAAAATACTAACATACTAGACACCAGCAGAGTAGGTCTGATGGTCTATCAAGTCTGCTCGTGCTTCTGCACCCTGATTGGGTACTGTAGCTCTCTTTCTGTCTCCTTCCACTGTTACTCCATCCCCCAGTCCTGCCCTCCTGGGCAAACCAGCCTCTGGTTCACCCTTGCCTATACCTGTCCCACCCTTTCTTGAATCCCTCCATCATAGCTGCCCGTACCAGTTACCCAGGCAGTGCATTCCAAGGTTCCACCACTCTTTTGGTGAAGTACCTCCTCCTCCTTTCTCCCCTAATCCTATCACCCTTAATCTTCCAACTGTGTCCTCTGGTGATTCCACCCTCCCTCAGTCAAAATATCCTATCTCTGCTTACCTTATTTACTCCCCTGAGGTACCTGAAGACCTCAATCATGTCCCCCCAGTCCCTCCTCTCCTCCAGTGAGAACAGGTTTTGCTCCCCTAGTTGTTCCACCTATGTCATATTCCCCAGGCCCCGATCATTCTGGTTGCTCTCCTCTGAACCCTCTCCAGGAGTTGGATGTCCATCCTTAGGTGCGGCCTCCAGAACTGCACACAGTACTCAAGATGTGGTCTAACCAGGCTGTTGTACAATGGCAAAATCGCCTCCCTGTTCCTTGAGGTAATCTCCCTCATGATTCATCCCAGCATCCTATTTGCCCTGACTGCAGCCCTCCTGCACTGCTCTGAATTATTCATGTTAACATCCACCAAGACTCCTAGGTCTCTTTCCCCTGTCATGGCCTGTGACTCATCCCCCTCAGGGTGTACACATAGTTGGGGTTTTCCCACCCTAGGTGTAGCACCTTGCACTTGGAGGAATTAAATTTAAATTTTCAGGTGCAGGACCACCTATCCAGAGTATCTAGGTCCTCTTGCACGGCCATTCTCCCCTCCTCCCCCTCCACCACCACCCCCAGCATAGTCATCCTTAAAGATACTCATTTCATACCCAATACCTTCCCTGATATTGGAGATATAGGCATTAAACAGGAGTGGCCCCAGGACTGACCCTCTGTGGGACCCCACTCATGACCTCCTTAGGAGACTACACCTCTCCTCCGACCACTACCCACTGAGTGTGACCTGAAAGCCAATTTACAATCCACCTAATCATCAATGGGTCTACCCCCATCCCCCCCAGCTTCTCCCTTAGGCCAATGTGAGGAACCGAATCATATGTCTTGCTGAAGTCCAAGAACAGTACATCCACTGGTTTCCCCATTGAGTGCTGATGTCACCCACTCATAGAACTCTACTATGTTTGTTTGACACATTCTACCTAGCACAAACCCATGCTGCCAGTCATTCAGGTAATCCATCTCCTCCAAGAAACCTCCCAGCCTTTCCTTAAGTATGCTCTCCATTATTTTCTTCCCCACCGATTTCAAACTGATGGGTTGATAGTTTCCTAGCTCTTCTCTCGATCCCCCTTTATGGATGGGCACAACATGCACCTACTTCTAATCCCTTGGCACCCTCCCTGTCTGGAGGGACAAGCTAAAGAGATGAAATAATGATAATAATGATAATGAAAAGGTTTAATGTACATTTCGTTTGTATTTGCTTTTTTGGGGCACTTGTTCTTTGTAAAAGTGAAAAAAGTCTGCTCTATTAAAAAAAGTTAAAAGGTATCTATACATGAACCACCTTTCATTTTGCAGATATTTTTGTGCTGATCAATTTTCGTGTTCACAGTTCAATGCAATCATTTTGTTTTAAAGTCCACATTTGCTTGTTGAAAAAAGTGAAAAAAAAAGAATTCTCTACCATTTTTTGCTAATTATAAAAAAATATAAAAGGTATCTTTAAATGAAATACCAGTAATTATGCAAAGATGTTTGTGCTGAGTAACTTTGGGCTCATAGTACCATGCTATCATTTTGCATTTTAAAGTTATTCACATTTGAGAATGCCCTCTATTACAAGCAGTATCACTACCACTTGCAGCACCAACGACCCCGGTTCAAAAATGAGCCTGGAGCATTGGAGTGTCAGCCGAGTTGGGGGAAGGATTGAGCATGCCAGCAACTGCTCTCCTCCTCAGAGTTTGGTGGGCTGTGGACTCCTGGCAAATGAGTGACATGAGTGGAGACTGGGTGCACACCAGGCCGAGACCATGTTCTGAGGTGCAGAGATGACAGTGAACATCTGTGGGACATGTGAGGGAGCACTCACTTCCATTGCAGACATCACTGCACATCTGTGCCTCAAGGGAAACAGAAAGCCAAAAACACTTGGGCCAGCTTCAATATGCCCACCTGAATGATGCCCCAGGTGTAAGTCTCAGTTGGGGCCTCAAGGTGGATCTCGATCTCTCCTCACAGGGTGCCCCACCACAGGGGGTAGGCTGTTGGCCTCCCAGTTTGGGCAACTTGGTGGCTATGCCAGGTGTGTTGTCCAGGTGCTGAAAGAAGAGGTACATCCCTGGTTGTCCCCAGAGTGAAAAAAAGAGTCGAAAAAAAGTTATTTGCATTTGTTCATCAAAAAACTGAAAAATAATGTTTATGCCTTTTTTGCTGATTATAAAAGAAAATCTAAACAGTATCAGTAAATGAATCCCCACACATTTTGTAGGTATTTTTTTGTGCTGAGCAACTTTCATGCTCACAGTACCATGCGATATTTTTTTTTTCATTTTTAAGTTATTTGCATTTGAATGTGGTTAGTACTGCTACCACAGTCAAGAGGGTTAAAAGCTATAATCAAGTACATGACTTACAGGCAGACTGGATGGGCCTAGTGGTCCTGCTGACAATTTCTATGTTTCTATGTTACTGAGGCTGAACATTCTAAACCTCAACAAAGTAAGATTACAACAAGGTAAATCCTTTATCCAGGGAACTTTCTATAGACCACCAAATTACAATATCCAGTCCACAGCCCTATTATTAGAGCAAATATCACGTATCACCAAAAAGGGGGATATAATCCTAGTAGGAGATTTTAATTTACCAAATGTAAACTGGACTTACCATCAGGCTAGCAGTGCACATGACCAGCGAATTCTTGACACCCTAGAATCCCTTTCATTACACCAACTAGAGATTGTACCAACAAGGGACAGCATACTATACATTACATTGACAAATATCTCTATTGAAATTACTAATATTACTATTAACGTATCACTGTCCAATAGTGATCATAATACTGTATCTTTTACATTTTACTGAGTAAATAAATATACCAAGGGGTCAACAGTCTTTTTCTAATTACCACAAAGCAACTGGGATGCTATAAAGTTTACATTACAACAAGCCAACCTGCCACAAAAATTGGCAATACTTAATGTACAAAAAGCATGGGAACTACTTGTACAAACAATAAGTACACTTGAGGACAAATGCATTCCAAAAAAAGGAAGTATAATAATGGGGAAAAAACCTATATGGTTCAGTAACAAAATACAATGACTAATAAATAAAAATAAAGTGACTATTTGAAAATATGAAAAAATCACAAACAGTAAATGTGAAGAAATGCAAAGTCCCTGAAACTATTAAAAACCACAATCAAAAACACATGCAAAGTAACAGAATTTAGATTGGCACATACAAAGGATAATAGGGTTTGCCATTAAGGGGCAGACTAGATTGTCCAGGGGACCTACCAAGAAAGACATGGAGAATATGAAGCACAAAGGGGGGTTGAGAGGGAAGTTAAGAAGGGGAGTGGTCATGGAGTGGTGACTCAGAAAAAGTGGGAGGGAAAGCGGTGGTCACATCAGAAAAGGAAGGGGCTAAGGGGGAAGTTGGAGAGGAAGCCGACTGGAGGAATGTACAGAAAAGGAGGGGTTATAGGTTTTTTTAAGGGGCTGCCAAGGGTTAGGAAGCCCTCTTTTACTTGCTACTCTCCAGCTTTCAGCTTGCATGACCTGCAGGTGAGCTGTTGAGAGCAGCACTTCAGATCAGCAATCTCAATTGAATTTGGAGCCATTGCACAAGTTTGTTTTAAAAGTTTCACCTATTTATTTATGTCTAAGAAAAACATGCTTTTTTCATTTGGAGAACAGATAGGTATCCAAAAAAGCTGAGAAAAGAGATGTGTGGTGGGTAAGCAATAGTCAAGTGCAAGGGGCATCTAGCAAATGCAGTGTATGAGTGGTTCTTATTGAAAATAGGCAAGTCACAAGTAACATGCAGCAAAATGCGGTCTAGGTGTGGTTCTTATGTAAAATAGGCAAGTCACAAGTAGCATGAAACAACTGCAGTCTATAAATGGTTTTCATTTAAAAATAAGCAAGTCACAAGTAACATGCAGCATGTAGCAATTGCTGCCTATTTGAGTTTGTTTATTCAAAATAGGAAAATCGCAAGTCGCAGCTAGGAATGCAGCATTTGTTTTACCTTTAGGTTCTTTTGAACCTACACCAATCACACTGAATCCTAGGGGGGCATGAACGGAGTATGGCAGGAAAGCAAGAGATGAGTTTCAAGCATTTTGGATGAAGACGGACAAGCTGCCATGAGGTAGTCCCAAAGTAAAGCTGGCTGATGCCATATTGGATGACATCACACCACCTAGCTGGGGAGACACTCAATGTAGATTACATGTCGCAAGTCACATCTAGCAAAAGCAGTTTATGTATTGCATATGTGTTAGTTATTCCAAGATAGGCAAGTCACAAGCCGCATCTAGAAAATGCGGTCTATCAGTGGTTCTTATGTAACAATGGGTAAGTAGCACATACCAAATGCAATTTATGAATTGTTTTCATCTAAAAATAGGCAAGTCGCAAGTAGCATGTAGTAACTGCAGTCTATGAATGGTTTTCATTTAAAAATAAGCAAGTCGCAAGTAGCAGTTAGCAACTGCTGCTTATTTGAGTTTGTTTATTCAAAATAAGAAAATCGCAAGTCGCAGCTAGGAATGCAGCATTTGTTTACCTTTAGGCTTTTTTGAGCCACGCCACAGTGCTGAATCCTGGGGGGGGGGGCATGTGGAGAATGCGGCAGGAAAGCAAGAGGAATCTTTCAAGAGTTTTGGAAGGAGCCTGATGATCTTCCATGAGGTAGGCCCAAAGTGAAGCTGGCCAGTGCCATATTGGATGATGTCACACCACATGGCTGTGGAGACACGCAATGTAGATTACATGTCACAAGTCGCATCTAGCAAAAGCAGATTATGTGTTGGGTTATGTGTTATTTATTCCAAGATAGGCAAGTTGTAAGCTGCAGCTAGCAATACAGTCTATGAGTGGTACTTATTTAAAAATAGGCAAGTCACAAGGAGCATGTAGCAAATGCAGTCTATGAATTGTTTCTTTTAAAAATAAGCAAGTTGCAAGCAGCATGTAGCAAATGCAACCTATTTGAGTTTGATATTTAAAACTAGTCAATTGACAAGGCACATCTAACAAATGCACTCTATGAGTTGTTTATTAAAAAAGGCAAGTCGCAGATTGCATCTAGCAAATGCAATCTAGGAGTTAACTATTTAAAATAGGCAAGTTACATCTAGCAAATGCAGCATACATTATGGGAGCAAAGATACAAAATATGCATACAGATATATTACACATTTAAGGACAAACCTGGGAAAAGTGGAGAACTAGGCTGGGCTGTGGTGGCCAAACAAGACACATGGAGAGCTGGACAAAGGTTTGAAGATCCAATTAACATGCCCATTTCTTTTGCAGCAGTTTTTGCCACATAGGAACCAGAGGTGACAATGGTCCCAAAAAAGAGCAAGCCAACCAAGGAGGAAGCATATAAAGCAATTATAGAGTTGGTGGAGTGGGCCAACCAGGTATGGGAATTGATAGAGGACATGGACACTCAGGGACCATAGGGAAAATGTAAAGGGGACAAGGCAGGAAGCAGCGGCAGGGGACACAGGCCAGCTTACTCTCCTAGCCCTAAAAAACTGCCACTGAGACAAGTAAGACTGGTTGGGCCAAAGCCTGTGGTCCCCACACTGCAGCCAGCTGCCCCAGTGACCCCTGCAGTCCCTGATGCAGCTCCTGCACCACCCGCCCCACTACTGCCAACCACAGCCACTCTGCTGAGACCACCACCAACAACACTGAACAAAGTGGGAGAGCAGGCTCTTGGAGCAGGTGGACCTCTGCCAAGTCCATCACCAGGTAATGTGGAAGGGAATGTGAATAGCAATATAAAAGAATATTTATTTATTAAATCTATTCACCAGGAAAGGCACACCAAGCAAAAAGATGCTCATCTCCTGGTGCGACCTGGGAGAAGGGTACAAGGGGGGAAGGGTACAAGGGGAGGATAACATGCAGGTTTATCATAGTAACAAATTGGCAGTTACATAGAAAAGAAAGGTAATACTTTGTTACCACATTTGTAATAGACAGCTAAAAGCATATACCCGAGAACTACATGTAACTGCTATATATACTTACATACATACATTCATAGAGTACAGATCAGTACTGTAGATTGACACTTGGGGCTACAACTAGGCAGACCAGAGAGAGACAAGAGTGTATGCGAGTAAGTGCCAATTTTTGTACATATATAGATATAGATATAGACATATACGCTAGCTACCAAGGATACGGCGATGCAGCTGGTAAGGCAAAGGAAATTTGGGGTGGGAGGATTAGTTTATTGTGTGCAGGCACAGTTTACAGCGAGGTAGGTCATCATCACTGTTGCTAGGGAGTGGGTAGAGGAAGAGTGACAAATTTGAGGGGGTAGAGCATTCCAGAGTTTCAGAAATTGGTGCAAGAAGTCTGTTTGTCCAGTGGAGGTCTTTTGACTGAGAATGTTTAGTGGTCAGGTGTGAGAGCCAACAGTATTGAGGAAAGGTAGGAGGGGAGAGTGCCAAGCCAGAATTTTGAGACAAACTTGGAGCAGTGCTGCTTTCAGCGATTTTCTAGGGATGGGAAGGTGAGGGAGTGGTAGAGGTCACAGTGGGGGAAATGGGAGGGCACCTAGAGTGAAGGGGCAAAAGGCATTGAAAAAGGGGTCTAGTTTAGACAGGATGGATATTGGTGCCACACTATAGACTATGTCACAGTAGTCTAAGGAAGGGAGGATTATTTTCTGTACTAGTTCCCATCTAGCCGAAAAGGGGAGGATAGACTGGTTCCTGTGGAGGACTACTTGCTTGGGGCGTAGTTTTTTTTATAATTGAATCAGTGTGGTCAGAGAAGGTAAGGTGATGGTCAAGCCATACCCCTAGATACAGGAAGGAAGCAACGTCCTCCAGGGTTGTCCCATCCAGCGTACGGAAGGAGGGGAGGGAGGGGAGTCAGGATAGCCACTGTCGCATGCTGAAGGACATGGTGACAGTTTTTTTTTGCACTGAGGGAAAGCTGGTGCGAGCTGAACTAGAGTTGAACTTTATCGAAGTCTGCCTGGAGGTTGGATGCTACTTCTTCCAGGGAGGAGCCAGTGGCAAATAGGATGGTGTAATCCATGTATATATGTATAGATGAAGCTGTGCAGACTTGTGGCAGGTTGTTGAGGAAAATGGACAACCAGATGGGACCGAGTACCAACCCTTGGGGGATACCAGTAGTCATGGGGAGGGGGGAGGATATGACATCAGCGGTTCTTACTGATTATGTTCATCCAGAGAGGTAGGCACTGAACCAGTTTGTGGCTGAGATAGAGAGGCCTGTGGAATGAATGATCACAACTATGGGGCAGGATGGCCTAGGGCAGTTGGAAAATGCATTAGGGGAAATTAAATCAGGGAAGAAAGAAAGTGGGGGAGCTGGGGGCACATCGAAAATAGGAACACTGCAAGGGAGGAAGAGGGACATAGGGTTACCAGGGATGAGAATAGGAGATCATGTCTCCCTGGCAATGAAAGAAAAGATATGGAATGGGGAATATGTAGACATTTTTGCATTGGTAAGTAGGGAAGCAGTGATGAAATATGATGAAAAAGAGAATATTGGGAAGGGAGAGATGGCAGCAGCAGTAGTGCTGCTAGGGAAAAAAGAGGAAGACAAATTCACAAAAGGCAAGACATGGGACAGCTGGTTCATGGGTTTTGCCACATATTAGGCAATGGGCATGGAAAAAAGCCTGAGCTGGGAATTCCCCTGATTACTTACCAACTAATCATAAGGAGGGCAAAAGGAAAGGGGGTTCAGTTGGCTGTACTATGATGAGTTTTTCATACAGAGGATGGCTATCTATGGAGATGTCAGGTGGGATACCAAACAGTTCTGTGGACAGACTATGTCACAGACCAGTCCACACCAGATGGGGAAGGGGTGAAGAAGGCCGCATTGTTACAAAAATGCTGTTGGGGTTTCAAATGAGTGTTTTGTTCCTGGCCACAGTGTAGGTTGTGCCATGCATGCTCAAAATGTGGGGGGTCCCACCTAGCATCAAAATCCAGGAGCAAGCTGGGTAGCAGGGAAACAGTACAGCAGGTTACAGAGCACCTTCAACCAGCCTTTCAGGGAGCTAAGGGTTTTAGGGGCAGTCAGGGACCAGAGGTTTTAGGGGAGGGGGTTTGGAAGGGGAGGTCAAAAAATGTTGAAAGCTCAAGACTTTTCAAGCACTGTGCAAAGAGCTGGGAGTACCCCTGACACCTGATAAGACAGATGGCCCCAGCAGGACTATTGAATTCCTGGGCATAGAGATAGATGTACAGGAGGAAGTTTTCAGATTACCGCAGAAAAAGATGCATAAGTTGAGGGAGTTCCTACAAGAACACAGGGGAGAGCGGAGAAAACAGCTAAGGCAGGAGCAGCAACTGACAGGACTCCTAAATTTTGCCTGCTGGGCCATCAACCCAGGGAGGGCATTCACAAGGTGGCTGGCTCATGTCATGAGGGGGGCAACTAGGCCACATCACTGGGTGGATATCACAAGGGACACGAGAGAGGATTGGGGAATCTGGGAGGTATTTCTGAAAATGTTCCATGGCATGTCTTTTTGGCAAGATGAGTGGCTATTTAATACTGACCTGGACCTATACACAGATGCCGCTGGGGCTAGGCATGGGGGGCTATTGTAGGGGGAAGTGGTTCTCTGAAGCATGGACAGAGAAATGGGAAAAGCAGGGTTGAACCAGAGATATCACCATGCTTGAAATCATGCCAATATAGATATGCACATTAATATGAGGAGCTGAGCTACGGAAACAGAAAGTGACTTTCTGGTGTGATAACAAGGCATTAGTGGATGTTCTCAACAATAAGGGAGCATCAACCAGACTGGTGCTATGAGTGCTGAAGCAGATAGTACTGCAGGGTTTGAAGCTCAATATGTCCTTTAGGACTAGGTACATAGAGGGGATCCAAAACGCAGTAACTGACAGACTCTCCTGTCTGAAGCTGGACAAGTTCTGGGCCTCAGCACTGAAGGCAGAGGTGTGAAGGATGCCTACACTGGAAGACATTTGGGAAGTTAGCTGGAAGGAGCCAAAGTATTATTTCACAACTCCTGGTCCCCCAAGGCACTCAGAGCCTACAAAGGGGCATGTGGACCATTCCAAGCCTTCAGAGATCAGCACAACAGGGAGGTAAGTGGGCAGGACACAGATGATCAAGTAGGAAAATATACAGTGTACCGGTGGAAAAACAGGGATGGCACATGCGAAGATAGGAGTCCACCTAGCAGCCATCAGCCTAATCTTCAACCTGAGACAGTGGTGGGACACTACTATAACCATGTTGGTAAGGTGGATGATCCAGGGACGGGGATATTTAAAGACCAAAGGGAAGGATGAGAAAAAAAACAGTGTCAGAGAGACTGCTAGCAGGCTTAGGGCATGCAAAGGCAGCAGTATGTCAATCAGAAGGAGAAGGCTTGTTATTCCAAGTCATCTTTACAACAATGTACCACAGGGCATTGAGGGTGAGTGAAGCATTAGGGCATGACAGAAACATCACAGGTATGGGTGTAGAGGTGTAAGATCAGACTTGGCAGGAGGACACAATTGCGATATATGAATCAGAAAGTCAAAAACAGATCAGGATGGCATCGGTGCTTGGCTACGCCTTGAAAAAATACACAAGGTGGCCATTTTCCCAGTACAGGCACTGTGGACCTACGCTGCAGTGCATCTTAAAAAAAAGGCACTTCTTTATTAATGGGGATGGGAAGAGAGTCACGGGCTAACATGTAACAGCGGTCCTTAAAAAGTGCATGGAGTTTTTGGGAGAGGACTCAAAGAACTACTCATCACACTCATTCAGAACTGGGATGGCATCCCAATTGGCAGCAGCAGCGGTTCAGTTGAACAGGTAAAAGGGGTCAGGAGTTTGGATATCTGATTGCTATAAATGCTACATAAGACCCTTGAACAAATGGTTAACCATGTTACTTTTCATTCACAAGTTATGTAATGGAGGGGGGCAGTGAGGGAGGAAGGGGGAGTAGGATGCTTCCAGGGACATGAGGGTTGGCCGGGCCAGGCACAAGAATCAAAGCCACAAGGGGAAACACAGCCACCACAGTGTTCATTTTAATCATACACACTTTTGGTCTTTCAGCAGGTACTTGTCAGAGACCAGATGTCTGGCTATGTGGGCACTCTTACATTTATTGAGCAGAGAGGAGAGCATCTAAAAAAGGAAGGGGGCAGGCAGCTACATCAAGTTCCCAGACAATGCAGGGTGTCCTGGCAGACACCAGGGGCATGAAGTGGGCCCATCTGTTCCGAACACTGAGAGACATGAGGGAGAGATGCCCACCATCAGCCATGATCATAATATGTTTAGGAGGAAATGCCATTGGGTCCAGACCATGGCTGGACATTTTTCTACAAATCAAATATGACATAAATATAATAAAGAAGTGGTGGCCACAGGTAACTCTGTCATGGTCAGACATGGTACCCTGCAGAGTCTGGAGGTATGCTCATAGTCACCTTGCCATGGAATAGGTAAGATGGAGGATGAATAGAAGAATAGGTACATGGTTTATAGCCAATGGGGATAGGGTCATTATGAGAGGCATAGATGAAAAAAAGGATGAATTCTACAGACCAGATGAGGTACACTTGTTAGACCTAGGGGTAGACTTGTTTAACACAGAAACCATGGGGAGTATTGAGGAATGGAGAAGACAATCAAAGCAATAAAGGGAAGTTTTTAAGGGGAAAGCCTATCATCCAACGCAAGCTGGAGACGGCCTCGTGGCAAAAAGAGTAAAGTAAATTTTCAAGGGGGGGGAAGGGGAGGGGGGAAGAAGAACACACAACAAATAGAGAACAACAACAGAGGAGAAGAAATGTGATAATGGGTTTCACACAGTAACCTCCCAATAATAATAAGAGTCCTCCCCAGATTCTATGTCTGGGGGGGTGAGAAGATGAGGAAAACGTTGGCTATAAAGAAAGAGAATATAATAATATCTGAATTATGGTATAAATGATATGGACATATAAAGAAGAATGTATATAAATTGTAAAAAATGGAAGGTTGATTAAAATGTTGTGACAAATTATCCTTGGATTTGTGGATATGATTCAAAGAAAAACATGTGTAATAATGGGTTGTATCAAGAAATAAACTGATTGCTGATCTGAACACCCACTACCACTAGGATCTGTTTTCTTTCTTGGGGGAAATCCAGGACATTGGAGTTTGCCATTAAGGGGCAGACTAGACTGTCCAGGGGACCTACCAAGAAAGACCTGGAGAATATGAGACACAAAGGAAGTGGGGGGTTGAGAGGGAAGTTAAGAAGGGGAGTGGTCATGGAGTGATGACTCAGAAAAAGTGGGAAGGAAAGCAGTGGTCACATCAGGAAAGGGGAGGGCTAAGGGGGAGTTGGAGAGGAAGCAGATTGGAGGAATGGACAGGAAAATGAGGGTTTATAGGGTTTTTAAGGGGCTGCCGAGGGTTAGGAAGCCCTCTTTTACTTGCTACTGTCCAGCTTCATCCACCCACCCTCCCAAAAGTAAAGCAGAAAACAGTGCATATTATATGGTCCCTGTCAAAGGTAGATGGCAGGGCTATAAATTGACAGAACACCCTGTTGAAGGTGGACAGCAGGGAAAGAAATGGATAGAACACCAGGAAAAGGTGTGGCTGCAGCCAGAAATGGATGGCTGAGTAAAAAGAGGATAGTAAATTTTCAAGCGGGGAGAGGAAAGGGGAAGGGGTGGAGAAGAACACACAAACAATAGAGAACAACAATAGAGGAGAAGCAATGTGGTAATGGGTTTAACACTGTTACCTCCAATAATAAGAAGAAGCTCCCCCCACCCAGATTCTACATCTTGGGGGAATGAAAAGACGAAGAAAAAGTTGGCTATAAAGAAAGAGAATATAATAATGTATGAATTATGGTATAAATGATGTGGACATAAATATAAAGAAGGATGAATATAAATTGTAAAAAATGGAAGGATGTTTGAAATGTTGTTACCAATTATCCTTGGATTTGTCGATATGATTCAAAGAAAAACATGTGTCATGGGTTGTATCAAGTAATAAATTGATTGCTGATCTGAGCACCTGCTACCACAAGGAACTGTTTTCTTTCTTGGGGGAAATCTGGGACACTATGAAGGGTTTTTATTCATATGTAAACAGCAAAAGAGCATCATCTATGGCTATTGGCCCTTCAAAACAAAATGGCATGGATTACAGCAAGCCTGATGATATGTCATGCTTATTTAATGAGTACTTCTGCTCAGTATATGTTAAAAGTAATAATACTTCCAAATATCATTTTTTTTATTTATTTAAAAATTTGGTAATTGGGAAAGACAAAAAAAGGGGTATACTATGTCATAATTAGGAACATACTGAAATATTTAGCCCAATTACTATCAAGAAGAAACTATTCAGACTTGACTGTAACAAAGCACATGGCCCAGATGGGTTACATCCAAGAGTTTTAAAAGAACTGTCAGAAGAATTACCTATTCCCCTAACAATAATAGCAAATAAGACCAAAGCTGAAGGAACTGTACCTAGCAATTGGAAAAAAGGTGATAGTGGTCCCTATATATAAGAAAGGTGGTAAGAACTTAACATCAAATTACCAACTTATAAGTTTAACATATTTAATAAGTTACAATTATAGAAAGGAATACTTAAAGATGAAATCTTGGAGGACCTCAAAAAAAGAGGATGTGTAGATAAACCCAACATGGCTTTACAAATAACAGGAGCTGTAATAAAATTTAATAGGATTTTACAACCTAGTTACCAAAAATCAAGACCAAAACAAACCAGTGGATACAATTTTGTTTTTATTTCCAAAAGGTGTTTGATGCCCTCCAACACAGGAGCATAACTAGTAAATTATTGGAGTTGGAAATCAATGCAAAAATGGTGTACTGGATAGCCTCATGGCTCTCGAGCAGAACACAGAGTTAGAGTAAACGGATTATTATCCAGTGATGGGGATGTTACCTGTGAGGTCACCCAAGGATCAGTCCAAGGACCACAATTGTTTAATCTGTTTGTCCAGGATCTGCAAATAAAGGGAGGAAATACGTTAGTCATATTTGCTGATGATTTAAAATTAGGAGGCACAGTGACCACCATGGAGGAACAAGAAAGCATTAAAAAATATTTAAGTTTCATTGTACAATGGGCAGATAAAAACAGAATGAACTTTAGTCTGGAGAAGTGTGTAGTCATGCACTGCAGTAAAAGCAATCCACAACAAAAATATCAGATTCATAACATACAGTTACAAAAAGTGGAAGAATTTAAGGATATTAGTATTACAATCTCCAGCAACATGAAAACTAGTACAAAATGTAAGCAAGTAGCAAAAAAGGTAAATCACTTAACACATTTTATAAAATGGGAAAAAAAAACGAAGCCACTGATTGGCTGTTTGACCCTCCTAGCTGTGTCCTTAATCCCTGGTATTCTACCAACTGGCACTAACCTCTGCCACACTGCCCATTGACAACAGCAAATCACTGAGCTGTGCCAACCAGAAAAAAAAAACACAGCCTGGCACAGCTGAGCACGAAATCAACAACTCTGGCGCTGACAGAAGGCAGCCGACAGGTCTTTCTACGGCACGAGCATTCTCTCAAACGAAGCTACCATATCGCATCACGTTAAAAAGAGCTGTAATTTCGGACCCTAAAATGGATATTAGTTTC
This sequence comes from Neoceratodus forsteri, assembly GCA_016271365.2. NCBI lineage: Eukaryota > Metazoa > Chordata > Ceratodontiformes > Ceratodontidae > Neoceratodus > Neoceratodus forsteri. Next base: position 1,067,235,872 of record CM028132.1, on the reverse strand, counting down.
GCTGTCATTTGAAGACATACTCACCGATCTATCTCCTCAGCGGATGACGATCACCAAACTGTCTTCAGCTGAACCAGTTTCCCGCAGTGACAGTGTTACGAACCGCAAGGCACATCACCCTCATCAACAGGTCAATACAATGGCAGACGTTGAGAATGAAGCAGCGATACCTAAAAGAAAACAAAACGTAAAAACACTGGCAAATTCGCAACCTAACTTCAGAAGAGCTGGACCATAGAACAAATGAAAGATGAAATCAACACTCAAAAACAACATCATGGGCAGTAGCAGTCTTTCAGGGTTGGTGCACAGCAAAGCAAATAGCCATAGATTTTAAAGAAATAGACATACACCACCTAGCAGACATCCTCCATAAATTCTATGCAGAGATCAGACAAACAGATGGCACAGAATACAGTATAGCTAGCATAATTTCCCTCAGAGCAGGCCTAAATCGCCATTTAAATTCACCACCACTCTCCAGAAATATAAATCTCCACAACCACCCTGATATGCAACCAGCTAACAACATGTTTTCAGCAGTCTTAAAAAAGTACAGGAGAGAAGGTAAAGATCGAGCAGCCCATCACCCTGCAATAAATGAAAACGACTTACAAATTTTACGATTATCACCAGTCCTCTACCAAACACTGCCCGAGGACTACTGTACAAAGTTTGGCTTGATATACAGCTGTGCATGGCGCAGGGGCAGAGAAGGTCTCAGACAGTTGAAACCGAACATTTTGAAATAAAAAAGATGACCAAGGCTATGAATATGTAACACTCAGCTTCAACGAATATACTAAAACCATAAGAAAAATGACTCCAAAGCAACAGCACAGAGGCTACATATATGAAATTCCACACAGCCCTTTATGTCCAGTTGCTTCCTTTAAAAATACATAACCAAGCTTCCACCTAACCCTCCTGCCTTCTTACTTACACCGTAAAACAGCCAACAATCTACTGGCAACCTCAACTATCTGGTACACCCGTGAGCCATTAGGGGCGAAACTACCTAGCAAGCCTGATGCCGAAATCAGTGAAGAAGCAAAGCTCTCAACACGCTTACACAAACCACTCAGTGAGAGCTACAGCTGTACAGTTACTCTCTACAGCAGGCCTAGACTCCGCGAATAATGGCAGTAATGGGCCATCGTGTTAGAAAGCAGCTTACGCCATACTGGGCTGCTACTCCAAAAGACCGACAGTTGTGGAGCAATATTTTAGCCAACAAAACAAGAAATCAATGTTTGCAGTCACACAACCTGTCCAAAGAACGCAATGTGAAATCACGCTCGATGATGAAACTCCATGCTGCAGCAAATTTCTCCCTGCAAACACAGCAAGCAACACAGAAACCCTCTGCACCTATTTTCCTCCGACTACAGAAACCCTCTGCACCTATTTTCCTCCGAGTAAAGCAAATCAGCAACAGCTTCACATGAATACCTTAAATCTGCAAGCAGAACAGCCAGAAACTCCTGATGCACAGGACGCCATGCTTCAAAAACTGCCGAAAAGAAACGAAATCCTCTGACGTCCCTCAACCACGTAAGACACCAGAAGCACCAGACTATCGCGAAAACCCAAGTCATCCAACAATTTAAAGAAACAAGCACTTCTCCTTACATTATACAAAATTGTTATATGGAACATGTTGAATTTATTAACTACACAAAATAAAACAGTACTTGACGTATACATAGTGAACTACATCCTGCATTACAATAAACAGTAGTTAAAACGTTGTAATTTTTAATCTTTTGAAACATTTAAAAGTTTGTCTTCAAATGTTTACAATTTCTTCTGTTTAAATGTAAAAACAATGCTTTACATAAACCTTACCAGTTCATTTTTGAAAACAAAATGTATTTAACAAACATTACAACAATATAAAGTGGGACTATTTTATGTCTACATGATTTAAAACAACAACTCTGTCTCTGTTTTAAAAGTTGCAAATAAAAACCTGTTCAATTAAGTAAAGTGTCCTACCATTTAATAAAACCCATTTTATAAAGCATAATAACACACTCCAGGTGTGGTTTATAGCCCTGATAAGAGCAGCCAGTGGTGGCATAAGGCACTCTCGGCTGGGCCTCATGCTAGTACACCCTGGGCGTGCTCTTATCAGGCGTATAAACCACACCTCGTCGTGTGTTATTGCTTGCGTATTAATGATCATTTGCAACTAAATCACAGTCAGTGATATTACCACTTTATAAAGCTTACATAAGACCTCATTTTGATTATCACACCCCAAGTGTGGAGTCCCAGACTCAAAAGAGATATTGAAGTCCTGGAAAAAGCTCAGCATCAGTATACCATGCAAATAAGCAAACTAAGAAACACCCAATATAAAACTAGGTTATACAAACTCAAGTTATGGCCATTAGAGAAAAGAAGACAAAGAAGAGACTTACTGACACGTTGTAAACTATTGCAGGATGTAGAGTTAGTGAATAATCTCAGAATTACTTATAAAGAAAGTAATTACAATTTAAGGACTCATAATATGCAAATTTGTGAAATTGTAGCAAGGATAAATATGAGAAATACTGCCTTCCTGCCTAGAACAATCAAACTATGGAACCAACTACCTGATAATATAGTTACACAAAAAACATTTGGTAATGTTAAATCAAAATTAGATTCTTATTTCAACAAGAGCAACCTATACAGTTGCATCCACTGAATAGTGGGGATAGCAAAAATGGGCACTTCAGCCTTCTGCTGTCCAAATACCATAGTATAAGCCATAGTATAAACAATGACATAATACATCATGAAAAGATATTGGGCTACATTCACAAAATGGCAGAAATACCAGCAGCTGTGGGAAAAACTCAGTGCAATTAGGTTGCCACTTGCAGATCCTCAGGTTGCCGCTTTTCTCCCCAGCTGTGTGTATTCACAATTCATTTATTTAGTTTTTGTTGACCATACATGGTGGAGCCAGATTATGACTGGCTCCTTTGCAGGGAAATCCCCGCAGCTGTGGAAAACTGTTATGACTGGTGGAACCAGCAGTAACATCTTCCTCAGGTGCTGCACTGTGGATATCAATCTTCACAGCTGTGGGGATTTCAATCTGCAACTAGAGTTGTGGTGAGGGACTTAGTCCCAAACAGCTTTGTGAATCCTGCCCACTTTTGTTTCACGTTCAAGAGGATATCTCTTTTTATTTTGCCAGTTTTCTCAAAACATATGTTTTATTACTATGTAGAAACAGTGTGTGTGTGTGTGTGTTCCAACCAAACAAGATAATATATGCAGTACTGTAGATGAATGCAAAGGAATTTGCACCCAAGTGTGAGAGCAGGAAGCACAGAAACCAAAATGAACAAAGATTACTTGTTGCCTACTTGGACTTCAAGCAGGGCATACTTTATTAATACCATTGTTTGCAGAATTAGTTTTTCTCCAAAACATCAGCAGAGCGAGGGTATGATGCATGTGTCACTCCTCTGGTGTGTCAGGTAAGACACTTATGAAGTGCATTTAAAGAACAAATAAACAAGGAACTGGGGGGGGGGTGAATGAAACTGGAAACACTCCTCTATATGTGTAATCGATTTCTTTGACTGGGTGACCAAAGTAATAGACCAGGGAGGGGCTGTGGATATGGCCTACCTAGACTTTATCAAGGCATTTGACACAGTCCCACACAAAAGATTAATAATCAAGTTAGCCAGCCTGGGAGTGGGTCCCTGGATGGTATCCTGAGTAGCAAACTGGCTGCACAACAGGACACAGAAGGTAATAATGAATGGATCACTTTCTGAAGAAAGGGGGGTTACTAGTGGAGTACCTCAGGGCTCAGTACTGGGTCCAGTCCTCTTTAACATCTTTATAGGCAACATTGCAGAGGGTCTGGAAGGAAAAGTATGCCTCTTTGCAGATGACACAAATATTTGTAAGAGAGTTTATACACAGGGGGGGTAGAAAGGATGAGAAGGGACTTGGCTAGGTTGGAGGAATGGTCAGACACATGGCAACTTAGATTCAATGCAAAGAAGTGCAAAGTAATGCACCTGGGAAATAAAAATCCAGGAGAAGAGTACACAGTAGCAGGGGAGGTACTAACAACAACAATAATGGAAAGGGATCTGGGTGTAGTCATATCAGATGACCTAAAGGTGAGTAAGCAATGTGAGAAGTCAGTAAGGAGAGCCAGTGTGATACTGGGATGCATAGGGAGGGGCATCACAAGTAGAAAAAGGGAAGTGGTTATCCCTCTGTATACACAGTTGGTGAGACCCCATCTGGAGTACTTTGTGCAGTTTTGGAGACCTCATCTATGCAAGGACATAGACAGGATGGAAGCAGTCCAGAGAAGGGCAACTAAAATGGTGCAGGGTCTGCATCAGAAACCATATGAAGAGAGACTGAGAGAGCATAATATGTATACCCTTGATGAAAGGAGGGACAGGGGGGACATGATAGAAACCTTTAAGTACCTCAAGGGAATCAACAAAGTCCAGGAGGGTAACATCTTTCAGAAAAAGAGATGTATAAGAACAAGGGGGCACAATTTAAAGTTAGAGGGGGGACGGCTCAGGGGTAATGTGAGGAAATTCTTTTTCATGGAGAGAGTGGTGGATGCATGGAACCACCTTCCTGGAGAGGTTGTGGGGTCTAAAACAGTGGGGAAATTCAAACATGCATGGGACAGACATAAGGCAATTATAGTGAGAGTTTGCAGGAAGTAGGCTGTTGGTTAGCTAGAATCTGCAGCTTAACCAATAGGTAGGGAAATGGGCAGACTGGGTGGGCCAAATGGTCCTTATACGCCATCAAAGTGTATGTTTCTATGTTTCTATGTTAGAATAAGGGCTACTGATTTTCATGGTGCCAGTATTTACCTGTAAATCAGCAATTTTTCATGGTTTCATCAGTAGCGAAAAGTTCCCCCCAAATCTAAACAAAACCTGGGATTGTCTCTGATTCTGAGCCACAGCTCAGCTCATAAAATGGCATGGATGTGCATACGCGATGATATCATTGCAGCAACTCCGTTCCACTTCTTCTATTGAAACCTATGGGCAATGTTTTAAAATATTTTATATTAGCTCTGTATGTGGCTGTCATCATATGTATCGATACTTAGCTTGTGAGTCAGACACTGATGATGCCCTTATTCTACACATACACAGGAGCATTTCCAGTTTCATTCACCTCCCCCCCCCAAATTCCTTGTTTATTTGTCCTTTAACCATTTCCTTCTACTGTGCTCTGATTTTTAAAGGCATGAAAAGTTGCACACAATTATATAAATAAAATATTCCCTGTATGAAATCAAATGTGAATTTCTTTGCATGTTGTGACATTGTTGGAAAACACCAGGCTCTTTGCCTTCCTGCTAAGGGGCAGAGCACAAGAACCATGACTATCTTTTGTTATTGTAAGTAAGATTCATCCTATGATGGTAAATTCTTAGTGTAACCAGTTATTAAAGTATTTTTACTAGTTTGGAGGATGTGATATAGCTGTTCGGAGTCATATGCACTTTTTGTAATTACAGTACCAAGCTTCTCTAACTATTTGAAGTAGAAATTCCTTTTAGTTGAAATAGTACAACATGTTTTATTCATGAGGCACAGCAATAAACATAATCTGAGCTAGAATTAAGCAGTAATCCCAAACATGTCTGTCTACACTTGCAAATAATTGCCCATCAAAGTACTTATGAGGCATGACTTATAGGCAAGGTCACAAAATGGATGTCAAGGGCAACTGTCTGGTGATATACTTGTCACTATAGGGTCACTGCTTTTGTGCAATAATTTTCTTCTTTTCCTAATTAAAACTGGGAGATGTGTATACTAAAAGCAAAATGTGTAGTTAGAAAGAAATATTGTGACCTACTGGAAACTGAACTGAGTCCCCAGAATACTATTCTGGTGCTCTACCACTGAGCTAAAAGCTTACATGGTTGGACCTGCAGTCACAGGACACATTTCCTTTCTCTGGTGTTGCATATCCTGCAGCTAGAAACAATGGAGAGAACAATTAGATGTCTATTGTGCATTAGCCACTGCGTAACAATTGACTCACAAATGGTGCTGAGATAATGGGACCTACAGGGAACTGAACCCAGGTTCCCAGCATACCAACCCATACTGACCACTGCAATCTGCATTCTGCCAGCTCTAACCAGCTTATGGTGCCCCAAACTAAAGCAAAAACCAAAGAAAATGCCCCTTCATACCATGTCCCCAGGCTATTTAATGATACAAGTCTGTTGTACTAACCCACCTCTTTTCAGCATACAATATGAATGAAATGCTTTGGAGACTGATTTTTATATTCCATGACTCTGTAACAGCCAATTCTATTTTGCAAACTAAATAATTTTGTAATAAATTATGTATTTCTCATTTGGAAATGTATTACTGTGCTTCATCTTTGATCCAAGTTGTGACTGATGAAGGAACATTTGTCTAAGTTCACCACATTATCCAGTTTTTCAATAAGTAAATAAATAGCTAAATAAATGAACATCCTTGGTATTACACAGATATCATAGTTCGAGCACAGTAGGAGGCAATCAAATCTACCTTCAGGAACAACAGCCCTTCAACTGCTTCAGTGCAAGAGAGAGAGAGGAACATACTGTATATGGAATTACATAGACATTAGACTACAGCATAGCAGGAAACACTCAAATGCTATACCTCTTGAAACAGTAGGGATTCCTTGGCCAAAGGGCAAGTAAATTGGCCACCTCTCCCTTCTGCTTTCCTGCTTTAAGAAGGCTTGAATAGACAGCTCCTATGCATACAGACTCCCATTTTAAATCCTGAACAGCTTATATTACCTTGTGCTCATGTTATGTTTACATTTAAACCTAATTTAAATAAATTTTACAGCTAGAAAAAAATTTCCTATCCACTTGTAATACTAATCAGAGAAAACATTTTATGTAGCCAGTGGTGGAAATTAGAGGAGGTGGGGGCAGATAAACTTAGAAATTAAATTAAAAGTCTAACTAAGTTTCATGAGCAAAATGGGAAAGGTCTGATCCTGTGTAAGATGAATCCCCTGAAGTCAGAAAACAGATGTATGTGAGTGTAAAAATGCAACATATAATGAGGAAATGTGTCCCCAGACACCTGTCCAATGTGGTCAAGCTTGCATCAAAGGTGATTAGTTCCTTCAGAGAATTTTATTCATTTTTGAATTTTGACTAGTTCCTTTCCTTTGTTCTGTCACTATACTGAGTAATGTTATCAGTGTTGTTCCTGCTGATTCTTTTTATGTACTGTTATATTTTTCATATTATTTTGTATGTTTACTTAATTGTGTTCCCCACTGTTTGCTTTTCTGCTTTTCTGAATATTACTGCTTTGTTAATGATGGTGTAAGTTGAAATTATGTCCCTGACTGCTGCTGTAACTCTCCCAGACTGTACATGAAAAGAGGTATATATACAGTATGCCTAGTTTATCCTACCAGGTATTAAAAGAAATAACTAAATAAAAAAAAGATTTCCAAAAACGTCTGTCCAGACTCCCAGAAGCTAAGCAAAGGAGGCAGTTTCTTGTGGTTGAGAAGATAACTTTGCATATCAAAGTTCTTAAGTTTAAATTGCAGCCGTTAGAGGACACTATCAGCCCATTACTTACTTTTTTTGTAGGTATCCTAAACACACCTGTACTACCTTCAGTAGTCCCTCTTGTGATGCAATACAGTTGGCAGCAAAGTATTCCCTCCAAAATATTTATTTTCACAAATTTTACTGAAAAGTGAAAACCTGTTGGTCCATCCTTTAATTTCCATGACCAATGCCAAAGTGTAGTCACATTTATAAATGGCAGTGAAGCGTAGAAATGCTCATGAAGTGGCTATTCTACCCAAGTTCAGCTAAACACAGTTTTTAGTAGGAGAAAGAAAGCTGAACTTGGGAAAGTATTTTTTTTTAATGTGCACTCAAATTTAGATAAATCATGGACTGAAAGGTAAGCCACGTTAATAGGCATGTGTGTAAACATTACATGCATATATATCATACTAGGGATCATACTAAGGAGACACAGGAATCCAAAGGCAAGATTGCCCAATTAATAGCTCCCATCAATATAACCCATAATAATGCAAAACCTCATTCCTCAAAATCCATGCAACTAATTTGTTATTAAAGATGGGTTTATTTCTACTGAGAATGATCCCGAGTGGAAGAGCATTCCAGGAATTCACTGCCCTTTGGGAGAGAAACAATGTTTTCCTAATATTGTTATATTTAGTACAGTGCAGTTGCAGGTGATGACACCTAGTGTTTGCTTTTTCTAGTTTAAACTCTAAACCTATCCCTGTAAATAAATAAGGATCATTTGCAATGTCCCACATAAGGGTCAGGTCACCTCTTAACCTCTTTATGTCTAAGGACATAAGGTTCCACTAGCTCAGTCTGCATTATAATTAAATTTACTTAGTCAGCCTACTTACTTGGTTATCTTTTCTTTGTATTTTTTCAACTTGATTTATATCCGTTTTTTGTAATGACACCATAATTGTGAACAATAGTCCAGATGCAGGTGTATATATGATCAATAAAGAGGAAGTAGGACTTCTGGAGCTCTGGACTTAGTATAATTTCTGATTGACCACCAGATTTTATTGGCTTTTCTTATTGTCTCATCTGTAAGTCTTGAGCAGGCTAAATCATTTGTTATGTAGATCCCTTGATAGGTTTCGTGTTTTTTTTCTAGTTGCTTCCCACGTAGATAATAATTATAACTTTTGTTATTATAACCCAGATGCATCACTCTGCATTCCTTTAAATTAAAGAACATCCCCAAAATGGCAGCCCAGTTTGAAATAACATCATGGTCTTCCTGAATTTGTGCCACTTCTTGTGTTGCACACGTACTGCCTATTTTTGTATCATCTACATAATTCACAGTCCCACTGCTTAATCTTTCTGTGAGGTTGGCCATAAATATGTGAAAAATAAATGGAGCTAATACTGACTCCTGAGGAGCTCCACTAGAAATTACTCTTTCTCTTGAAATGACACCATCTATCACCACCCGGTGTGTCCTGCCCACCAGCCAGTTTAATATCCGTTTTATCAATTTATAATTTATTCCTCTGTCTTGTAATTTTTTAGCAATAGCCGCATGAGGAACAAGATCAAAAGTCTTGCTGAAATCCCACAGAAATTACATAGTAAGGTACTATCTTTCCAGTCGATAGGTGACTTTTTCATAAAAACATAACAGATTGGTCACACGGAATCTACCTGATGTGAAACTGTAGTGTTCCTTGTCAATAACACCTAGTAATGGAGGCATTTTATCTTTAATAATATCCTCCAATATTTTACATATGATGCATGTGTGGCTCATAGGCCTGTGGTTTCCTATGCCCTGTCTGTCACCCTTTTTAAATAAAGGGCTCACATTTTCCATTTTTGATTCATTTGGGCTCACCACTATTTAGCCTTTTTTCTCAAAAAGTAACTTAAGAGGGTACAAAATATATTGGGACATGGGTTTTATCATACTGGCTGTTATAATATCTGGTCCTGGAGAACATTCTGATTTTATGTTTATAATCTTATCTATCTCCTTTTTTGATACTGTTATGTATTTGCTAGAACAACCATCCAAAATGCATAGATAAGTAATCTTTTTTTACTGTAAATTTTACAAAAATTATTATTGAATAAACTGACCATTTCTTCTGTTTTATTTATGATGACATTATGTTGTACAAGTATGTCCACTTCACAGTGTTTTTTAAAGAATTTATGTAGCCATAAAAGGCCTTACCATTCTTTTTATTCATGTTCTTGGATAAAACAATTCCATTTGCCTCTTTGCCTTTCTGATCTCCGGTTTGCATGTTTTTTGTATATTTAAGCATTTCTTCCAAAAAAAGGGTGTCTTAATTTTCTTATATGCTTGATAGGCTTTCTGTTTTCTATTAATGAGATTTTTAACCTTTTTTATTAAACCATTTTGGATTTCTTTATTTTTTATATTTTGGAATACATTTATTACTAATGTCAAACATGACAGAATTTATAATACTCCACATTTTTCATACATTACAGTTTGATAATAATGGATCTCAGTCAATCTTTGATACTGCTTCATTTATTTTGTTTAAATTAGTTTTTTTGTAATTATACAAGTATGAAGTATTTGTATTGTTTGTGTAAATGAAAGTAACATCAAATTTGACTGAATGGTGATCGCTAATACTTAGGGGTGGGCCTGTACTATAATTCTTAATATTTAAGTTTGAAGTTCCCAGCACAATGTCAATAATACTTATGCCCCAGTTGGATCTGATACATAGTGACTCTGCTGTACGTGTTCACATACCAATATAACTTGTTTACCAGGGTTTGAGATTGCAGTTCATTTTACCCAGTCTATGTCCCCCAGATTTAAATCTCCAATGAAAAGGACCTCTCTTCTTTCACAGGCAGCTTCAAGTTTTGTTATTTAGTGAGAGATAACCTTGAATGAGGAACCTGGAGGGTGATAACATAAACCAATGGTAAAGGCATCTGGATAGTTTGTGAAGATTTTTATCCATACGGTGTTGGTATCCATAGACTTTACGATTTTTTCAATTGGTTATATCTATGGTGTTAACATTAGAACTTATATAAAGAACAACTCCACCGCCTTTTTTGTTCTTTCTAATATGACTGAATAAGTCGTAACCACATATATTTGCCCTCATATGTCATTTTCAGACCACCAAGTTTCAGTGATTGCTATTATACCTGGTTTATCTTGACAAACTACTGCCAGGAGATCTTAAAATTTATTATTAAGATTTCTTGTATTCATTAAACAACACCTAATATTATTATATGTTGCATTTTTATTTGCACCTTCCACCTTGGGGATAGCAAGTGGTTTATGAATACTAGTTCTACCATCACTTTCCCCAAAATATTTTAGTTTAAACTCAATGTATATGCATATATACATGCCCAGTATCACGGCTCAACTTTCAGACTATGATTTATCTAAGTTTGAGCTCCTGTTTAACAAAAAAAAAAAAACCAACAACAACAATATTTTCTCAAGTTCAGCTTTTTTCTCCAATTAGAAACTGTGTTTAGCAGAACTCAGGTAGATTTGCTGGTTCATGAGCCTTTTGGCACTTCAGCACCCTTTACAAATATGACCATGCTTTGGCAGTGGGCAAGGAAATTAGGAGTGGATTGACAGGGTGTCGCTTATTAGTAAAATTAGTGAAAACAAATATTTTTGGAGGGAATACATTTATGGTTGCCACCCATGCTGTTTCCCATGGGACAGTCCCACATTTTAAGGTGCCTTCCTGTCTCCCGTGCCCCCAAGGCATGGGACATGAAAGGTCCTGCTTTCTGCCATTTGTCCCACTTTCTGCCATTTAAAAAAAATTCCCATACCTGTTACTGCATGTGTTCTGTGGCCCTAGGCTGCCCCAAGTTTGGTAATTTCTGTCACTGACCAGTCACTTTGCTGAATCGCTTTACTTGCCCCTCCTGGGGACTGTCTGCTGCTCAAGTAACTCATCACTGCTGTGGAAGGAAAGAAACAAACTAACTGTGCCAACCATCATGCATGCTGCGCTGTCCATCCAACTTATGCCGAGGATGAGGTAGACTGTGCGACTCCTCTCTTCTGAGGCTTGCTTGCCTTTGTGGTTTCTGCTGGGGTTTTTTTTCAGTCTTTGTCTGGGAGGGGCTAAACCAGCAGTGCCAGCCAGTTGGGATCAGGGACATCACGTACGTGAGAAAATTCTGATTGCAATCAGGTCCACACCATGTGACTGCTGGCTGCTGAATCATCAGGAGGCATGGTTACAAGGGTGAAACATAGAAACATAGAATTTGATAGCAGATAAGGACTGCTTGGCCCACCTAGTCTGCCCATTTTCCTACCTAACAGATAAGCTGCAGATCCTAGTTAACAAACAGCTTACTTCCCGCCTACCTCCCAATAGGGCTGCCTTATGTCTGTCCCATGCATTCTTGAATTCCCCCACTGTTCTTGACTCCACAACTTCCTCAGGGAGGCTGCTCCATGCATCCACAACCCTCTCTGTGAAAAAATACTTCCTCACATTATCTCTGAGCTGTCCCCCCTGTATCTTCAAATTGTGCCCCCTTGTTCTTGCACATCTCTTTTTCTGAAAGATGCCACCCTCTTGGACTTTGTTAATTCCCTTGAGGTACTTGAAAGTTTCTATCATGTCCCCTCTCTCCTTCCTTTCCTCAAGGGTATACGTATTAAATGCCTTTAGTCTTTCTTCATACGTCTTCTGGTGCAGACCCTGCACCATTTTGGTTTCCCCTCCTCTGGACAGCCTCCACTCTGTCTATGTTTTTGTGGCGATGGGGTCTCCTGAACTGCACACAGTACTCCAGATGAGGTCTCACCAACTGTCTGTACACAGGGATAACAACTTCCTGTTTTCTACTATTGATGCCTCTCCCTACACATCCCAATATCCCCCCAGCCTTCCTTACTGCCTTATCACATTGTTTGGCCACCTTAAGGTCATCTGATATAATTACCCCAGGTCCCTTTCCATTTTTACTGTTGTCAGTATCTCATCCCCCCACTATGTACTCTTCCCCTGGGTTTTTGTTTCCCAGGTGCATTACCTTGCACTTCTTTGCATTGAATCTGAGCTGCCATACACGTGACCATTCTTCCAACCTTGCCAAGCCCCTTCTCATCCTTTCCACTCCATTTTGTGTATCAACCCTGTTGTAGATCTTTGTGTCATCTGCAAAGAGACATACTTTTCCTTCCAGTTCTTCTGCAATGTCACTTATAAAGACATTAAAAAGGACCGGTCCCAGTACTGAACCCTGCGGTACCCCACTAGTAACCCTCCTTTCTTCACTGTGGACTCCATTTACTACAACCCTTTGCATCCTGTTGTCTAGCCAATTTTTTATCCAGGCTACCACCTTGGGACCTCTCCAAAGCTGACTAACTTATGCATTAATCTTTTGTGTGGGACTGTATCAAATGCCTTGCTAAAATCTAGGTAGGCCATGTCCACAGCCCCTCCCTGGTCTACTTCGTTGGTCACCAAGTCAAAGAAATCTGTTAGATTCATCCGACATGACCTTTCCATTGTTAATCCATGCTGCCTTGGTTCCTGTGCCCCACTGGCCTCTAGGTACTCAACAATTCTTTCTTTCAGAAGTGATTCCATCATTTTCCCTACCATTGAGGTCAAACTAATTGTTCTGTAGTTTCCTGCCTCTCTCCTGCTCCCACTTTTGTGAAGAGGAATCACATCCACCCTCCTCCAGTCCTCAGGTACCACCCCATCCTCCCATGATTTGTTAAAGAGAGTAGTCAGCGGTGTCACTAGTTCTACCCTTAGTTCTTTTAGAATTCTTGGGTGAATCCCATCAGGCCTCATTGCTTTGTCCACCTTTCAATTTTATTAGTTCTTTCAGAACCCTTTCTTCTGTAAATGGACTGGTATCAACCTCCATCTTCAGAGTGTTTCTTTGTTTGGTTTAGGTACCGCCCTCTCTTCCTTTTGAATACTGAGCAGAAATATTTATTCAGTATCCCTGCTTTTTCACTGTCACCCTCTACCCACATTCCTTCCCCTTTATTAAGCCACAGTATCCCTCCTTTGGTCTTTCTTCACTCCCTAATGTACCTATAAAAGATCTTATCCCCCTTCTTAACAGAGTTGGCTATCCTTTCCTCGTTTTGGGCCTTTGCTATTTTGACTGCCTTCCCAGCATCTTTCTGCTTTAACTGATAAAGTTATCTGTCCTGCTCCTTCTGTGTTTCCTTATATTTCCTGAATGCTACCCTTTTCTCCTTAATTTTCCCTGCCATCTCTTTTGAGAACCATAACATTTTTTTCTTTCATTGTGTTTTGTTGATTTGCTTTACACAAAGGCTTGTTGCCTCTGTGATGGCTGTTCTGATTACTGGATATACTGGACAAAAGAAGGCCATCATGGCCCATCGAGATTGTCCCCTACAAAAGTGGGTCGATTTCCTTCATTTATTTATTAACCAAGTATCAAGTTTGTTTTTAAAGGATTCAAAAGTTTTTGGGTTAACTAAATACTCAGGAAGTGAATTCCATTTCTGTGGTGCCCTAACACTGAAAAAGTTGTCTCTTTTATTTGTATTTACCTGTTCAATACTTAGTTGTTTATTATGTAATCTACCCACAATGCATTTATTTAGCATATGACAGTCCACATAGTTTCATCTGAATTGGGCATTTTAAAATATTAAATAAAAATAATAAGCCCCATCTAAGTCTTCTTTGTTCAAGTGAATGTAGTCCTGTTTTAGCCAATCTGGTATTATAAAGAATCTTGTTTTAGTCTAGGTATCATCCTAGTTAGTCTTCTCTGAACTTGTTCTACTCTATAAGTATCTTTCTTGAAATATGGGTTCCAGTATGGTGAACCATAGTCTAGATAGGGTCTGACATATGACCTATACAAGGTGACCAAACATTGCTCTGATTTGTTTACAAAGGTTTTATTTATCTGCCTCAACATAGCATTAGCTGTATTTGCCACTCTATTACAGTATGATTTGGCAGATAATTTGGTATTTATCATGATCCCCAAATCTCTTTCACATTCAGAGGATTTGATTTGTTTGTTGTTTAACCAATAAATATGTTTTGGATTATTGTTTCTGAAGTGCAGAACCACACACTTATCTGTGTTAAAGTCCATAAAATTTCTTGTTGCCCATAGTTCTGTAGTTTCGAGATCTTTCTGGAGAATTTTCCCATTTAATGTTGTATTCTCTCTTCCTCCCAGCTTTGTGTCATCTGCAAACTTAGAAATTAAATTACTAGAAGTGATATTTAAGTCACTAATAAATAAATTAAACAAGACTGATCCCAAGACCGAACCCTGAGGGATACCGCTTACAACCTTGCAAGGTATTGACATTAAATTATTTACCCTGACTGCCTGTGTTCTATCATATAACCATTGTGATACCCAATTTGTTATGTATTCCGGGAAAACAAATTTACACATTTTTTCAATGAGCAATGAATGGGGTACTTTATGAAATGCTTTGCTGTAGTCCAAAAGTATAACATCTGATAAAATATGATTATCCAGTAACCTACTACTGTTATTATAAAAGGAAATCAGGTTTGTTGTACAGGATGAAGGAGAAGGAAACATATTCAATTCAGTGCTTTACAGTAACTGGTAATTGCTAGTTTTCTTTTAAACTTAGATTGTGGGCTTTTAGTGACACTGCAATTTATTTGCTGTCTTTACTTAAAATTGTTTTTGAGCTGTTGAAAATTTAAAACGTAGTGGTGGTGTATTTCTTTGCTGTCTTTAATTGCTGCAAAATTAGTCTTGGCTTGTCTGACTTGCCCTGTAATTTGGGTGAGGGGTGTTAATTGTCTGGCCTCTGACCTCAGCTACATGATAACTGGAGGTGGGGCTTAGTCAGAGTTGAGGTAGCAAGTGAGTTTGTTTTCTCAGAAGAAGCCAGAAGGGGAAGGAAACATATTCAATTCAGTGATTTACAGTAATTGGTAATTGCTATTTTTCTTTTAAACTTAGATTGTGGGCTTTTAGTGACACTGTAATTTATTTGCTGTCTTTACTTAGAATTGTTTTTGGGCTGTTGAAAATTTAAAACATAGTGTTGGTGTATTTCTTTGCTGTCTTTAATTGATGCAGAATTTTACCCCCCCTTCCCTCAGCTCTTAATTATATGCCCTGTTAAATCTGATTGACAGGAGCTCAACACAGGGGAATAGTAAGGGGTGTGGAGTAGGAGAGGCATAAGGGGGAAGAAGCCCACCCTCAGCACAAGTGTTTTGACCAATTTATTTATTGGTTTATTTTCTTTTTTAAAAAGAAAAGTATCCGAGGATCAGTGGCAGGATTTTTAAGACAGTAAATTAATAAAAAGGGAACTAGGAGAGCTTCAGTAACAGACAAGTAATGGAATAGCAGTATAATTGCAGTATAATGTGGGGAGTGGTGCAATGCAGTGGCTGTGGGGCAGCCATATTCAGGCAGACCTTCTGGACACTGAGGTGCTGCCCTATCTGCATGCATCTCTCCTGACTGTGGGATGAGGTAGCCAGACTCAGAGCAGATGTAAACTGGGTCAGGAGTACCATTACCCCTATCCAGATACCACCCAGTCCAATGCAACTGCCTCAAAGAATGCCAAGAATGAGGAGCACTTGGGTGATAGTGGGGTCAGGGAGGGTTAGAGCAGTCAGGCAGAAGCACATCCCAGATCCTATTCTACTCAAGAACTCATATGCCACACTGGCAAATGGGGACAACCAAATAGAGGTACCCAGAGAAGTGGAAGGAAAGGATGTGGTGGTTAGCCAAGGAAGTGACCTCAGTGGGGAGATCAGTGGACCCCAGAGGAGGAGGAAGCAAATCCTGGTGGGGGACTCCATCATAAGAGGGATCCAGCTAGGAACACAGGAGGGAGAGGACAGGGAGGTGAGGTGCCTACCAGGTGCCACGGCATGGAGGGATGGAAGGAAGATCCTGGGGATCACTGGGAAGGCAAGATGGGAGGGTGAGCTGGATGTCATTATCCACCTAGGTAGTAATGACCTGGAAATTGGGCAGCCAGAGGAAGTTCAGTAAGAGTTTAGGAAATTGGGGAGGGGTCTCAAGCAAGTAACTACACTACCGGTCAAAAGTTTTAGAACACCCCTATTTTTCCAGTTTTTATTGAAATTTAAGCAATTCAAGTCAAGTGAATAACCTGAAATGGTACAAATGTAAGTGGTAAACTGCTAGAGGTTAAAAAAAAGTTTAGAATAGCAAAAACTGCTGTAGAGAAATTGCAAAGAAAGCCAAGGTGTCAGTGAGTACAGTTTCCTACACCATCAAAAGGCCATTGGAAACTGGAGGAAACTCTGACAGGAAGAGGTCTGGCAGACCCAAAGCCACAACAGAATCAGAAGACAAGTTTCTGAGAGTCAACAGCTTGTGTGATAGGCGGCTCACAGGACAACAGCACAGAGTGACTGGCACCCTGAACCAAAAGGGTTACCACAGCATTTTGCAGCGCCATGCAATACCCTCTGGTCTATGCCTAGTTGGTCAGGGGTTCATCCTACAGCAAGATAATGACCCAAAACATACCTCCAGGCTATGTCAGAACTACCTTCGAGGAAAAGAACAAGATGGTAGGCTTCAAATCGTGGAATGGCCAACACAGTCTCCAGACTTAAACCCCATCGAGCTGGTTTGGGATGAACTGGACAGAAGGGTGAAAGAAAGCAACCTACAAGTGCAACACATTTGTGGGAACTTCTGCAACAGTGTTGGGAAGAACTTCCTGAACAATATTTGATGTCCATTGTAGGAAGAATGCCATGAGTGTGTTCAGTGTTACAGTATATCTGCAAAGGTGGCTACTTTGATGAGTCAAAAATTTAGATTAAATTTTGTTAAACAAAATGATTCTATGATTTATTTTTTATCTCCAATCATTTATTTGTTCTATGCTTTAATTTCAGAGTACATTGAGACATTAACCTGCATAAATTTCAATAAAAACTGGAAAAATGGGGGTGTTCTAAAACTTTTGACCGGTAGTGTACTTCTGTCACTTTTTCAGAAGTACTACCAGTGAGAGTCAAGGGAGAGCATAGGGGTGCATGCATCAGGAACTTTAACTCATGGTTGAAGAACTGTTGCTGTGAGGAAGGGTTTGGATTCATTGGTGATTGGGGACCCACCTGGAGGGATGGAGGTTTGTTCAAGCCTGACGGCCTGCATCCATCCTGGAGGGGAATCCAAGCACTCAATGAAAAGTTTAAATGCTACATTGACAAGCATTTAAACTAGCAAAGAGGGGTGGCAGACCAGTAAGGAGGGTACCTACTTGCTCACCTCCCACAGCTAGTAGTGGAACCAATAAACTGGAGGAGTGGCTATCTCTACAAAGCAGTGTTCAAAAGATGGAGAGTAGCACCCCAGAGGTGGATAGGCAGAAAAGGGGCAAAATTCAGCAGAAGGGCAGACAGCAAGAAGAACCAGGGATAAAGGACAACCAAGGAAGAGGCTGGAGTAGACAGCGAAACAGTCTAGGGGGATCAAATCATGGAAAGCCATGTGTGCCAATGCCAGGAGCCTTAGCAACAAGATGGAAGATCTGGAGGCTGTCATGGTGCAGTCAGACCTGGACATTGTGGCCATCACTGAAACCTGTGTAATGATAACCATGACTGGGAAATGGGCCATACCTGGCTACAAATATATTCAGAAGAGACAGGGCAGGTAGGAAGGGAGGAGGAGTGGCACTATATGTGAAAATGACATAAGGGCCACAGAGATCCAGGAGGAACAAAATGGGGGAGAGATACTGTGGGTTAAGCTGGAAAGGAAAATGGGGACAGCCATCCGCACTGGTGTGGTCTATAGACCACCAGCCCAGGAGGAAGAAACAGATAGGGAGCTGATGCTAGCCATCCAAAGGATGGCAGGCAAGGTTGAGGTAGTACTGGTTGGAGACTTCGGTATTCCAGACATGGACTGGAGCATCCCAGTAGCAGCATCAACTAGGAGCAGATTTATCCTGGGCTCCCTTCATGGTGCCTTCCTCAAGCAACTGGTCATGGAACCAACTCAGCAGAAGGCAATACTGGACCTTGTGTTCACAAACAGGGACAGTGTGATGGGGTAACAGTGGGGGAGCACCTGGGGAACAGTGACCACCTGTCATTGTGGTTTAAAATCACAGAAAGAGCAGAACCAAACCACACAAGAACATGTATCCTGGATTTTAAGGGGGCAGACTTTGGGGAAATGGGGAGATACTTGAAAGAGGCATTAAGGGGAATGGAGCAGGAATCAGGGTTTGAAGAACAGTGGGCAGTATTTAAATGGGGATTACAAGAGCAACAAAATTATGCATTAAGCAGGTTAGCAAGAGGAAAAGAAAGAGGAGACCATTATGGTTTTCCAAAGAAGTAGCAAAGAAAGTGAAGGCCAAAAAGATTGCATTCAGGCAATACAAAAAGACACAGGCAGAAGGGGATAGGGAGAAGTACCAGGAGAAGCAAACGGAGGCAGGGAGGTCAGTAAGGAAGCCAAAGCTCAGACAGAAGAACACATTGCAAAATCAGTGGTGAGGGGACAAAAACTTTTACAGGTACATAAGTGAAAAAAGAAAGGCAAGGGAGGATAGTGAGACTGAAGGGGAGGATGGGGCAAGGTGAGGATGACAACAGTAAAGCTGACATATTGAACAGGTATTTCTGGTCAGTCTTTACTGAGGAAGAGGAGGGTAATGGGTCTGAAGGGAGTACAAGGGGTGAGAATGGTGCAAAAATGGACATAAGTCCCTTTACACTAGAAAGAGTCCTGAAGGAACTGGAAGTAATAAGAGTTGATAAAGCAATGGGGCCAGATGGAGTGCACCCCAGGATCCTTAAAGAACTAAGAGAGGTGGTGGCTGAACCTCTGGCTATATTGTTTAGCCGATCACTGGAAACAGGGGAGGTACCCAAAGACTGGAGGATAGCAGATGTAGTCCCTTTATACAAAAGTGGATACAAAGAGGCAGCGGGGAACTACAGACCAGTCAGCCTCACCTCAGTAGTGGGGAAGATCATGGAAGCACTACTGAAGGAGAGATTCGTGGAACATCTGGTTGTCAATGGACTACAGAACCCAAGGCAGCATGGTTTCACCAGAGGGAGGTCATGTCAGACCAACCTCGTTGAATTTTTTGATTGGGTGACTAGGGAGGTGGATCAGGGGAGGGCAGTAGACATGGCCTATCTGGAGTTCAGCAAGGCCTTTGACACTGTGCCACATAGAAGACGATTACACAAACTGGGGAATATGGGTGTGGGCAGGACAGTAGTGTGGTGAATAGGTAACTGGCTGGGCGGCAGAACACAGAGGGTGGTGGTAAATGGCTGTCACTCCACAGAGGGAAGAGTGACCAGTGGGGTACCACAGGGATGAGTGCTGGAACCGGTCCTATTCAACATCTTCATCAGTGATATTGCGCAGGACCCAGAAGGCAGAATTTCACTGTTGGCTGATGATGCAAAGCTCTGTAACAGAGTAGACACACCAGAGGGTGTAGACAGAATAAGGGACCTGCAGAAACTTCAAGAATGGTCAAGTGTTTGGCAGTTGAAATTCAATGCAAAGAAGTGCAAGATAATGCATATGGGGCACAAAAACCCTGGCACAATGTATCAGTCGGGGGGTGAGGATATAGCATGCACCAAGCAGGAAAGGGATCTTGAGGTTATCATCTCTGATGACCTCAAGGTAGGGAAACAGTGTGACAAGGCAGCAGGTAAAGCAAATAGGATGCTAGGATGCATAGGCAGGGGCATCACCAGCAGGAAAAGGGAGGTCATAATTCCACCATACAAGACACTAGTGAGGCCCCACCTGGAGTACAGTGTACAGTTCTGGAGACCTTACCTATGTATGGACATAGACAGGGTAGAGAAGGTTCAGAGGAGGGCAACAAAGATGGTACATGGATTGCATCACAAGTCCTATGAGGACAGGTTGAAGGAACTGAATATGTACTCCCTGGAGGAGAGGAAGGAGAGAGAGGGATATGATAGAGACATACAAGTATCTTACAGGGAGGAACAGGGTGTAGGAATACACTATTTTTAAGTGAAAAAGATGTTCCAGGACTAGAGGGCATGGGATGAAGTTGGAGGGAGGACGATTCAGAGGAAACATGAGGAAGAATTTCTTCACAGAACGGTGGTGGATAAGTGGAACACCCTGCCAGAGGAAGTGGTGGGGGCTGAAACAATCACGGGATTTAAGAATGCATGGGATAGACATAGAGGAATTCTGGAGGTCAGGGGTAAGGGAGGTAAAGGACTTCTAGGAAAGCATAAACTGAACTTACAAGCTCAAATGGGCAGACTGGGTTGGCCATAGTCCCTTATCTGCTGACACTGTCTATGTACGTATCTATGTATATATGTTTTAAAACCATGTTGTGTTAGGTCCTGTATCCCAAGTGAATATGTTTCAGAATCAATATGTGATTTGACTATTCTTTCCAAGGCCTTGCCAACTAGAGATGTAAGACTTATTGTCCTATAGTTCTGAACCATTGATTTATTCCCCTTTTTTAGAATTGGGACCACAATTGCAGTACGCTAGTCATTTGGTACACAACCTTCTTTCAATGATTTGTTAAATATTAAGGTTAACGGAGTAATGACTGAATCAATAGTTTCTTTCAGCAACCTGGCATTGATGTTGTCAGGTCCCGAACTGGTAGATATTTTGAGTAGTGAAAGGGCATTTCTTACTTCCAGCTCATTAATTGTTGGGTGTGTATGGGTTAGTTTACACCTTGGGTAATAATTATCTTTATTATAAAATACTGAGGTGAAGTAACCATTAAATATATTGGCAATTTTTTGATCATCTTTAACAGATCTCCCATCATGTGTTATTGGTCCAATTTTTCTTGAATCACCTTTTTTCCTATTTATATATGAGTGAAGTGACTTTTTATTTGTATTTGAATGTGCCAATGTAAATTCTAATTTAGTTTTTGCTTGTTTAATTAGTTTTTTTAAAAGAGATACCAAATTTTTATATCTAGCCCTAATACCCGATGTACTGTTTGTTTTTAGTTTTTTAAAGAGACACTCTTTCAATTTTATTTGTCTAGAGATGTTTTTGTTAAACCAAATAGGTATTTTGCCTTTTTTGTTGTATTTGATTTTAAGGGGGACATAGATCTGTTCTAATCTGTATATAGTTTGTTTAAATATATCCCAAGCTTCAGTTGTAGTTTTGTTTAGAAACTTATTTATCCAATTAGTTTGATTTAGTAAATAATTTATTTGTTTAAAATTAGCTGTATTGTAGTTTTTTTGTAAGGTTCCTGTAGTTGATTTACTTTTAATGATGCTTACATTTAATATTACTGCATTATGGTCACTATTTCCAATGTGAGCAGAAATATCTATGTCTGACACTAAGCTTCCTAAATTAGTCATAATAAGATCCAGTATACTGTTGCCCCTAGTAGGGAGTTTTACTATTTGCTCAAGGCCTTGATCAATACATAAATTTGTTAATAGTTTTTCCTGTGAGTTTACTCCAGTAAACTTTTCTCAATTTATTCCTGGCATATTAAAGTCACCCAGTATTAAAACATTATTTTTTTCTGAAAAATCAGTTATTTGGTTAATTAACTCGTTTGTATATTCAAGGTCAGATGAGGGAGGTCTATAACCGACTCCTAAAACTAATTTTGGTTGGCCTTTGAATTGTATTTGTACCCATAATGTTTCCATATCAGAATTATTTGTTATTTCTGATGATATCATATCATTTTGTACAAATATGCATACTCCACCTCCAATTTTGTTCACTCTGTCCTCATGATATAACTTATAACCCGGAATCTCCTTAACCCATTTCGATGTAGAATCCCACCAGGTTTCAGTTACAGCAATGATACCAATATCCAATAATTTACATTTACATTCTAATTCTGCCATACTTAGATTATTCAAGGATCTAGCATTAAAACTCAGGACTTTGCAATATTTAGTTGTTGATTTTTTTAGCAGTGGTCTTTGTTATTTTTAGAGAATTTAGATCTTTCCAATTCTCCCCCACATAATCTAGTTTAAATTATTTATTTCTGCTGCAATTTTTCTCCCTATTATAGTACTACCCCTTCTACTCAGATGGAGTCCATCCCAACAAAAAAGTGAATCTCTTCCACAGAAATCTTCCCAATGATGAATATATTTTATCCCCTGCTTTAAACACCACAGTCTTAACCAGTTTTTTTCTGATTTTGTTTGTAATGGCAAAAGTAGCCCTAGGTACTGGTAATATCTCTGAAAAGCAGATTGTACATCCTTTTTCCACCAGTAGATTATTTAGTGCCATGTAGCTTTCCTCTAGTGTATTACTATCTGATTGAAAAACATCATTTACCCCTGCATGGATTATTACTAGCGGGTTGTGACCTGATTGAGATAATATAGGATTTAACATATCAGTGATGTCCGCTATTTTAGCCCCTCTGTAGCTTGAACAAGTTCTGTTAGCCTTATCTGGGTTGCAGATTGCTCTATCTATGTGCTTGATTATTAAATCACCTAGTACATAAATTTGTCTTGGTGCAACATCCTGTGATATTGAATAATTTATATCCATTAAATTATCAGTTCCCTGATTTAGTGAATGATTGTCAATTTTTTGCTGTAATTTAAAAGTTGTTGACAGGGTGCTATCAAGATTAATTAGAGGTTCCTGAATGTTTTGATCAATTACAATTCTCCCAGTCTCCAGGTAAGATGCATCTGGTAATGATGAGGATGGTAAACTGCTTTCACCATTGGATAGGATCTGGTCGGGGTTTTTTATTGGAGTTTCAAACTTATTAGCTTTGCGTCCTTTTTTAATTGCTCTACCCGATGTTACTGTTGCCCAGTTTTGCTCCTCTATATCTTCCTCTCTAACCCTTTTTCTAATTGTCACTTGTTTTTTATTTGTTGTTGAAATAATTTCATGCATCAGCGGTTCTTGTAATAAATTTAGTTCTTGATTAATGATACTTAATGTGTCATTATTTGTTGGTGTTACTTGTGAATTTCCATTTCTTTCAATATGACATCGTAACATATCTGCCTGTCTATTTTCTAATATAACTAATCTTTCTCCAAATGTATCTAGTTCTTCTTTCATAGTTTTATTTACTGAACATTTGTCACATTCAAACTTATTTTCTGTGGTTGGAACAGAAGCTACTAATTTATACATATTACATGACTGGCACATTAAACCAATTTCCCAGTCAATTGTCATGATAGTGGGATTTGCTAGCGTATTATTTTCTATTTTTGGTATATAAGTATTTAAAATTGGTACTTACAATATGTATTTCCTGCCCAAGAATAATTACACAAGTCCCTGTTTTATAGTTGTTAAAAAACAGCTCAATCTCAAGGACAACTACGATTTTGTCACAAGGTGGCTTAAATCCGTTGAAGTCCGCTGAACATGCTAAACATGCGCTAGATGCGCATGTCTTTGCACATGTCTTCACATGCGCAAGCGCGCTCACCCTGCATGGCTCACATCTGCTCGCCGAAGGGCGAGTTTAAGAGTCTCAGAACCAGAAGTGATTACCGTGGTAACGCGGGGAAATTACTGACAAACAAAGGAGAGTTTTTAAAACATCTAAATAAAGAATAAAGGTGCTCTGGCAACTGCGGGTAAACCGACAGGTCACAGAGTGTTTAAATAACAGCAATCTGAGTGGATAGCTCTGAATTTAGCTCTCTATGAGCTACCACTCCTCTACCTGTGTACACACAGTAACAGGGTTCCAAAAATCAATACTAAATTAAAACAGAGATAGTTTTTCATTTAATATGCACAAACAGTGTAAAATAGTATATAGAGCAGCCTGGGAGCGCTTTAGCTATGTGCCAGATTACTCCCCATTGTTCCTCCACCCCTCCTTCTTGCCTGTTTGCTAGTGTTTTTCTAAGGCACTCTCTCATTTTCCCAAAGTCAGCCCTCCTGAAGTCCAATACTCTTGCTTTTATATGGCTTGATTGTATGGTTGTGTTTATCTTGAACCACACTGTTTGGTGGTCGCTTGTTCCCAGATGGCTACCCACTTCTAAATCTGAGAATCTTTCTCTATCCCCATTTGAGAGTACCAGGTCTAAGATTGCTCCCTCCCAAGTGGGTTCCAATACTAGCTGTCTGAGGCATGCCCCCTGTAGGGCATCAAGAATGACCCTGCTCTTGGATGTGCCTGTAGCAAAGGTGCTCCAGTTAACATCTGGCATATTCAGTTCCCCCATCAACAATATTGCTCCTTTTTATGCCATTCTAAGGAAGCCTTCTATCATTTCCTTGTCCACTCCCTCCCCCTGAGATGGAGGTCTGTATACAACCCCCATGTGGATTGTGATGCCATTTTCTGTCTCCAGGGTGACCCAGAGTGTCTCATTTGCTCCCTGTTTACTCTTTAGTCCTGTTGCTTTGATCCCTTCTTTTACATAGAGAGCTATTCCTCCTCCTTTTTACCCTCCCTGTCCCTCCTGTAGATTGTGTATCCTGGTATCTTGACATCCTAGTCATGGTTCTCTGTGTACCATGTTTCTGTGACTGCCACAATATCAAGGCAACCCTCTTCCATCAAGGCCACTAGTTCAGGGAGCTTGTTACACAGACTATGGGCATTGGTGCTCATCACCCTCCACTTTTTGATGGCCTTACCCCTTTGAGCCCCATTTCTGTCCTTACTGCCTTTGCCTTTTTTTACATTTACCTCTGTCCTGCTCCCTAATGACTTCTTTACCTTAGTGTTTACCTCACTAATTACCATGTTTTGTGGGGGGAGGCAGGGATTTTCCTGCTCCTTTTCAGTGCCTCCCCCCTTGGCTAGTTTAAACACTTGCCAATTAAGTATTTAAACCTCTCACCTAGGATCCTGGTCCCCCCCAACAGATGCAGACCATCGCACCAGTATAGGTCTGCATCCCTCCAGGTGGCTCCCCAGTCCCCAATGAAGCCAAAACCCTGAGCTCCACCTCAGTTTTTCAACCATTCATTGAATTACCTGGTGAGGAGTACCCTAGCATCACCCTTGCCATAGACAGGTAGCACCTCTGAGAAGGTTACCGTATGTGCTACTTGTCTAAGGCCCCTCCCCAACTCTACAAACTCCTCTTGCACTGCTTTGATCCCATTCCTAGCCAGGTCATTTGTCCCTAGGTGGACAATGACATCCAGCTCCCTCCCTCCCTTGTGCAGCTGCTCCCACGATCCTGAGGCTTCGCTTTCAAGCCGTGGTGCCAGGCAAGCACCTTACCTCCCTCTCCCCTTCCTCCCCCATTTCTACCCCTAATGATTGAGTCTCCCAAAAGGAGTTGTTTCCTTCCCCTGTGGGGTCCCATGCCACCCTCCTGTGGGTCTCCTTTGTGAAGGTTCCCAGCATCCTCCTTGGTCTCCACTGCAGATGCCTCAATAGAGGAACCACTATCCACCAGAAGAGTGAATGAATTGTGGAGAGGTACAGCTGGAGGATGCAACTATGTTCCACCACCCTCTCCCTCCCTGAGCCCACCCTGGTCCAGCCTCTCCTTTTTCTTGGCAACCTCGGAGGTAGTGGCATTGGCCCTGGTGGTCCCTGGGTGGGGGAGGAGGTTTCACAAATCCTAGCCAGGTCAGCCTGGAGATGGGCAACCTCCTCCCTCAGACCAGAGAGGTGCCTGCAAAAAGGGCAGCATCGCAGCCTACAGAATGTCTCCCAAAACACTGCCGCCCCACAGCCATTGCACTGCACCACTCCTATCATGTCTTATTTTGTGTCCCCTCTCCTGTTTCTCTGTATGCTTACTCTCTCCTCTCCTTACAACTCTCACCCTTCCTGTTCTGGGACAGCAACTTCCTATAGTCTTCAGTAACCTCCTTCTTCCTTGCTCAGTGTCAGACCACCAGCAGCTGGGGGGGAGTGAGCTACTTTTTTCGTTTAGGGTTGACAAAACCAATGTTTCTCTATGATCCTTCCCTTCCTACTGCCAAACAGGAAGTTCCTGTTGACAGTCAAATCCAGTGGCTATAAAAGTAGAATCGGCTTAGGGTGGGATGGAGGGCAGTTAGTAAGAAAAAAGACTAGCAACAGGAAGTTGTAATTTGAGTCACCTGCT
The DNA here is from genome assembly GCA_016271365.2 of Neoceratodus forsteri. NCBI lineage: Eukaryota > Metazoa > Chordata > Ceratodontiformes > Ceratodontidae > Neoceratodus > Neoceratodus forsteri. Next base: position 1,067,209,193 of record CM028132.1, on the reverse strand, counting down.
TTTATAGTGTCTAAGCCACACCCCCAATTAAGCTCTCTCTCCTCCTACTGGTTTAGCAAAGTAAGTTGATACAGTACCCTTTCCAGCACAGAACACACACTGACTTTCTTTCTTTTCTTTCTCTCTTTTTTAACCCTAAATAAGACCCTTTCTACTTCTAATAAAGTATCTGCTTAATCTCACAGACACTGACTCCTGCTGAGATATAAGTGTTAAATTAATAAGAAAATGTAGCTTCTTTTAGTTAGCTGTTTTCTACTCTACAAGCAAGGCTAGCAACAGGGAGTTGTAATTTGAGTCACCTACGTTTATAGTGTCTAAGCCACACCCCCAATTAAGCTCTCTCTCCTCCTACTGGTTTAGCAAAGTATGTTGATACAGTACCCTTTCCAGCACAGAAAAAAAACACTGACTTTCTTTCTTTTCTTTCTTTCTTTTTTTAACCATAAATAAGACCCCTTCTACTTCTAATAAAGTATCTGTCTGCTTAATCTCACAGACACTGACTCCTGCTGAAATAAAAGTGTTAAATTAATAAGAAAATGTTGCTTCTTTTAGTTAGCTGCTTTCTGCTCTACAAGCAAGGCTAGCAACAGGGAGTTGTAATTTGAGTCACCTGCTTTTATAGTGTCTAAGCCACACCCCCAATTAAGTCCTCTCTCCTCCTACTGGTTTAGCAAAGTATGTTGATACAGTATCCTTTCCAGCACAGAACACACACTGACTTTCTTTCTTTTTTTTTTTTGGGTGGTGGCATGTTTAAATGCCACCAGTTAAAGAGCCACTGTCACACTTGAACAGAGGGATCAAAAATTCTTGGGCTAGCCAGAGAACACCAGGAAAAGTGAAGGAAAAGAAGAAGCACACTGTAGGCTGCGGCAAACTAACTGCTGTCTGAAGAGAAGACCAGAGCAGCCAGTCAGAGAATCAGGGTTTTTAGTGCTAGACTGTGCCACCCAGGAGCAGAGAGGATCCTGTAGGAAGGAGCTGCAGCCTGTGCACCAATAATGCTGTCTAGTAATTTTCAGAGCTTGGCACCCAAACAGACACCCTTTGTGTCTCACACAAATCCACTAAAAGAGCTATATACTTGCTGACTGTAAAATTACTGAGTGGGCAAGCCAGCAAAGTGCAAGGGGTTTGACTCTGAGTGGCAGTCAGACAGGCAGCTTGGCATCAGCCTTAAAGACCTGTCTGTGACTCTGACCTGGGATTTTATTAGCTGAAGCCTATTTGCTGGAACAAGGGGTTCTGAAGAGGAAAAGAGAGCACACTGACAGTACCTGGTACTGCTTTGCTTGGGACAAATTCTACAGTCAGTCAGGTATGTGTATTTGTCTTCTAGCCAGTGTGTTTTACTGTAATGTGATGGGTATGTGTATGACATCACTTGCGGCTGCTGGTGACTTGTCAACAATTGAACAACATTCAGAACAAACAATTTATTTATTGCAACAATCTGGGATCACAGAAACATTAGAATTAGCTTGCTGTGTTTTCCAACATTACTGAATGTCTTCATGGCTTATTTCAAACGTTTGGAACTCTACCTTTTTTTCTGTGAGCCCAGCTTTTAGAAGAAATCTGCTTGTTTGTTCTGAATGTTGTTGGCTCCAGGCTTCAACCTGTGCTCCCTCTGGAAGCATACCTCTCAACTATCCCTGATTTTCAAGGACATCCATAATTGTGCCTCAAAATGTTCCTCTGTCCCTCTTGATATTTGTGTTTTCGAGATAGAATAGTGGGGGACTGTAAACACAGAGTAATGTCAAACATTAAGTCAGTCAGGTATGAGTACTTGTCTTCTAGCCAGTATGTTTTACTTCAATGTGGTAGGTATGTGTGTGATATCTCTTGGGGCTGCTGGTGACTTGCCAATAATTGAACAACATTCAGATCACACAATTTATTTGTGCAAAAAGCTGTGATCACAGAAAACATTAGAATTAGCTTGATGTGTTTTACATCATTACTGAATGTCTTCATGGCTTATTTCAAAGGTTTGGATCTCTACCTTTTTTTTCTGTGAGCACAGCTTTTAGAAAAAAATCTGCTTGTTTGTTCTGAATGTTGTTGGCTCCAGGCTTCAACCTTCACTCCCTCAGGAATCATACCTCTCAGTTGTCCCTGATTTTCAATGACATCCCTAATTCTACCTCAAAATGTTCCTCTGTCCCTCGTGAAATTTGTGTTTTCATGACAGAACAGTGGGGGACTGTAAATACAAAGTACTGTCAAACATTAAAATTACAGGCTTGTAGTTGTTCAGAAAATGACACCTTCACAATGTTTTTTTTGCACCGCTGTCCACCGTAACTGTCATCTAATGAAGTGTACTGTATTGTATTAATGCCCAGGACCACTTTGAAAATGAGCTTGCTCAATGCTGTTTATGCCTGGTTAAGTAAAGTTGATTGACTGATTGATTGAAAATGAATCTCACACTAGTCCCCTTATTCTGTCAGCTTTCTGAAAGAATTTTTAAAATGTGTTCCTGATTTGTTTTAAGCTTTGTCCCTTATTTATGCTGAAAGAGGTTGAGAGGTATGTCTGGAAGAAAATGCCTCATTGTGACTAACTGCTCCTACACATATCCTTCTGCCTTATTTTTGGTGTTTTTTGTTTGTTGATCAGCCAAAGATAAGAGTGATTTTGCCCCTGGTGGCAGGTTGTCTCATGGAGCAAATGCATTTAGGGGCAAACAAAGAGACAACAGTAGCTGTTTGTACAATGCTGTTGTCTCTGGGCTGACAGAGAAGCAATGTAATTTACTTTACAGTACTTTGGCAAACAATCATTAGGGAAAGGCTGGGCAATGGTCATGACCACACAATACTTATGCATCTTCTCTTGCATGCTTCAACAACATGTGCCCCTTGTAGTTCCTCCTTCAATGATAATGACAGGCAGCGTGTCTGCAGTCAGTATCAACTTGACAAACATGCCATAATGAATCCTACTATCCTAACTGTCTGTAACTCTTCCAATCCTCATTGTCAGTGCTGGGATTATAATTAATCATGGTGGCAGCCTGACAGGGGAAAATCACTCTTATATACAACAGATAAAACAAGTTTACAATGACACTCAAATATAAAATGGTACAAAATGTGTATTGCAATGTGTGCACTACTGCTAGTAATCTATCTCAAGGATCTGTGGTAAAATGCCCAGCTAGCCCCAGTAGTTATATACAACAGATAGCAGAGTGTCTTACCACAGATTCATCAAGATGGATTAGCCCAGAGGTGTAAAGGAAGAAAATGCAGGGTTCATTCTGTTATATGACAATGAACTCTGCACTTTCTTGGTTTAAGCCTCTGTGGATTCGGAGTTTGCCACTGTCAGGTACTGATTGTTGTGTTGTGTTGGCAATATTTCTTAACATGTGTGCTGCATCAGAAAATCATGTTAAAGTGACACTGTCAACCTATTTTCCATCAGTGTTTCTAGGTTAAAACAAAACACAGTCATGATTGCTTTCTTTCTCTGAAATTTCTTAAAGTTGTTGGTTGTTTAATCTGCCTCCTTGCTTATTGGAACTGAAATGCATTGGAATATATTGCTATACACAACATCGTTTGGCTATACACAGCACTGTTTTCTTCCAAATTATTTAAGCTCTCTGCATACTTCCAGAACAGTAGAAGCACCCACCTCAAACTGTGCAGTCACCACCAACTGTGATTTAATAGTCCCCTTTACTTCCACTGCATCATAAGTAACTAGACTGTGTTGTGGGTGTTCCTGAATTCAGGAAAGATATAGCTTTATTTAGTCAAAAAATTGAACATTTTTTGTGTCGTGACACAACACCAGTATAGTTGACACTTGTTTTTTCACTTTTTAATAACAAACAGTCACATATGCAGTCTCCATAGAAAAAGAACAATCAAATATGTTTTTTTTTTTAAACTAGGGACACTTTGAGGCCACTTGAGTTGACATTGTCCCTTTAGGCTGCTAAATACTATGACAACAGTCAGTAGATGTACTATTAAAAAATCCTTGTTGCTTTTTTGCATCTATTTGTTGGAGCCCACAGTCACCCATACAACTCACCCCCACATTTAAATCACATAAAGGCAAATAGGAACATTATGAAAAGAAGACAACAAGCCTGATTTGTTAACATAATTTTATTGTGAATAGCACAATTTGATCAATATTGTCATCATGGTTATTACTGTTTGAAGAAAAGACATGACATTTCAAGATTCTTTTATTGCATTCTCCCTTCTTTAACCATTTGGAACAGATTTGCATGAAATGTGGCACATGTAGTCTTGTGTGGTAGATCTCTTTAGGTGGCACTGCAGTATCTGAGTCTTTCAGATGTGCATGTCTTTGTTCTAATTAGAAACAGTTTGAGCCAATAAAGTGTGCAAGCCATCACAGGTGCTATTGGAACAGTATTTAAAATGTTCTAAATGTTTGAACTACACTTTTTTAATCTCGTGGCTGTGGTGGTGGTTTTGGCTGTGGTGTTTTCCTTTTTAAGCTGTTTGGTTGTCATCATTGACAGCTGTTGGGGACCTTGCAGTAATATTATCTGTTTGATTTGGTAGCTTGGGGAACATTAAAACCAAGGTCTGTTGGATGTGCATTACTCCAGACAGTCCAGCTGCCTGCCCCAATTTCTAAGTTTGGTCACAACCATCTGCAAGGCCCAAGATACATGGGAAGAATATAAAGCAAACTCTCTAAATGTTGTTCACTGCTTGCCATGGTTTATGGTTAATAAGAAATATCATTTTTGAATTGTTAACCCTGTTTAGTCATTGTTTTCAGCTTGTCTGGCTGTGTTTGGCTGCAGTGTATGTGTTACATTACATTTTCAAAACAAGGGTGAGGTGCAGCATGGGTGGGTTAACATTTTTTCCGTGCTGTTCATGCTGTTCACTGCATAGCTGTTCAGGTGATGGATTGTATGTTATATAACCTGTAGCCAATAATGACTGGCTTTTGGTGCATTGTTTGGCTGCCGTGTATGGAAGTTGCACTGTGCTTTCAGACAATAATTGGCACACATGTGATCATGCTTCCAATGAAGATGTGAGTCATAGTTCATCAGTTATGTTTGTTGATGATCTACTAAAAGCATCTTGCAACATTTATGTTAACTGCACAGGTAAGTAATGGGGCTTACAGAATGAAGCGATCTGCGCTGACCACATCTTCCAACGATAAGAGACTCTGTAAGTGGTAAGATGTGTGGAAGACTGAGTTCACCTGGGTTGAGAAGTGCAGTGACATTAAAGCCTCCTGCAGATATTGTAGACAAGAAATCCTGGTATCACATGGTGGACGAAATTACCTAACAAGACATGAGAGCACTGAGCAACACAAGACTGCCATCCAGCAAGCCAAACACAGTCATCTAATGACAACATGGACCATAACTACCAATCTGGATGGAACAGAGTTGAAAGATACTGCAGCAGAAGTGGCTGAGGTGCTCATGCAGTGCAGCACAACATTTCTCATAATTCCTTGGACTGTGGGCTGAAGCTAGCCAGTCAGCTATATGGGGACTCGGAGACTGCCAAAAAACATGTCTGTGGCAGAACAAAGCCTGAAGCCATTGTAGAGAATGTTATGGTACCGCATTCTCTGGAATGCATTCTAAAGACTTACAAAGTCCAGGGGTGTCATTTTCAATAGCATCAGATGCTTCCAACAAGGACAGCATAAAATTATTCTCACTGGTAGTAAGATATTCCAAAAAGGTAGAAGTTGTTGTTATTGCTCTTCTGGAATTCTATGAAGACCCAGATGAAGATGCTCAAGCCATAACTGACCAGATTTCATCCATTTTGCAAAGGCATTCCTTGCCATGGGCCTCTATGTCTGCATGTGGTGCTGACAGTGCCAGTGTGAACTATGGCAAGCAATCAGGGGTGTATACTAGACTGAAAGAGAACTGCCCATCACTTCAAAAAGCAAACTGCCCTGCTCACATTCTTCACAATGCTACAAAGAAGGCAGCAGCAAAACTGACATATGATGTGGAGGTGCTCATTCTAAAAAATGTTTAGCCATTTTTCCGGCTCTGCAACAAGAACAATCCTGTAACCAGAACCTCAATTCACTGCACCTCCCCTTATTTAATATGTCCACCTCCCTTTATCCTCAGCCCATATCCTTCACCATTCCATTTTCTGTTCCCTTCCTATGTGTCGATCAGAGCACTCTCTTTAACTTCCCTTCACTGCCGCCCTAAAATTATGTCGCACCCATCATCACCTTGCAGAAGGTCACAAAGGAAAAAAAACACTCATATCCTGCAAAAACTTGATCACAAAACTGCTTCTCTTGCTCCTTCTCTGTTCAGATAACATGGAACTAAATTCTGGAACCCCATTACCACTTGCATCTCCTGCAGAATTTGCATCTGCACCCGGACTTAAGTTAATGTTAGTCATTATATTGAGCCTCGCAAAAAAGTTTGATCAGCTCCAACTATGGGCTACCCATACTGAGCCAGACCTCATTATTATAACTGAATCTTGGCTCAAAAAGTCAAACAGTGATCAACAAGTCTCCCTTCCGGGCTACAATCTCTACAGGGCACATAGGGAAGCCAAAGGGGGTGGTGTGGCCATCTACACTAAATCTAAGATTACAGTCAGTGATATTCACTGTGAAGCTAAACCTAAGGAGTACAAAATTGTATATCTCAAATTACACCTTCCATCCACTGAATGTCTCACTATTATTGGTTATTATTGCCCCCCATCTGGTGGCACTGACATCCTCACCGTGCTTGAATCCTTAATTGCCTCTGCCAACACTGAAACTTTAATACTTGGGGATTTAAATATGGTCTGGCTTACCCCCAGGTCACACAGCCTGAAATCCTTCTGTGATGAAGTCAGCTTATCACAGTTAGTCAGTGAACCCACTAGAATCAATACATCCAATCCCGACAAAAGTTCTCTCCTTGAGGTCATACTTTCTATGCAGCCCCACAAAATTCTTCACTCTGCAGTCTTCCACAATGAGATGAGTGATCATGGGGTGCTCGTACAAGATCACAAACTATAGCCCGACAGCAACCAATACTCATAACTAAGTGGTCCTTTCGCAAGTTTAATGCATCGGACTACTTATCTGACTTGAGCAAAATTAGATGGCAAGACCTCTACCATGTCAAAATGATCAATGAGGCGGTCACTGTCCTTAACAACAACCTCATCATGCTGGCCAACAAACATGCCCCTTTGATCAAAGTCAGGGTGCGTAAAACATCCAACCCATGGTTTACATCAGATCTCAAGGCTACACTCCTACGTCATGATAAACTCTGGGCTAAGGCTAGAAAATCTAAAAGCCCAGATGACTGGCAAGCAGTCAGAGCAGCCAGAAACACCTGCATTAAACAAATCCAGGCAAGCAAAGCCAACTATTATGTCTCCACCTTTGAACAGGCAAAAGGGAATTCCCAAAAAATCTGGAAGACACTCAAGTCCATCAAAGGTTGGCCAGTAGCCCCCTCCATCCCTCTGAAGATCATCAGCAATGGTAGAGGTATGGAAAACAGCTACCTAATCCTAGAGGAAATCAACAATCACTTTGTAACTGCTGGCCTAGCTTTCGACTCTACACCTTATGCAGCCTGTGGTAGCAACCAAGACTGTAATAACATTAACTCGCAAACTTCAACCCTCCTGCTGCAGTTGTGCCCGCTTATCTATAAAGAAGTCAAAGATTCATTTCTTAACATAGACATTTGAAAAAGTTCAGGGGAGGATGGTCTAGTACTTTTTTTCTTAAACTAGGCTATCTTGACCTCACCGCCCCATTCTCTGCATATTCAATCTTTCCATTTCCACTGCCACTGTTCCCTCCTGCTGGAAATCTGTCCATGTCCTCCCGTTATTAAAGTCAGAGGACCCATGAGACCTAAACAACTATATTCCCATCTCAATCTTGCCTGTCCTTGAAAAGCTAGTTTACTCCCAAATGAAACTCTATATCGAATCATTATCAATACTCAACCCTGAACAATCTGGCTTCCGGCCCAACCATAGTACAGGTCACTGCTCTAGCCAAAGTTGCAAATGAATGGATCACAGCCCTGGACTCTAAGAAAGTTACTGGTGCAGTATTTTTAGAACTCAGCAAAGCATTTCACACTGTCTACCACAATCTGTTAGTCTCAAGCCTAATAAAAATAGGCGCCACCCCCCCCCGGTGCTGCCCGGTGGTTTACCAGTTACCTATCTGGAAGAACCCAGAAAGTAAAAGCTGGTGGCCTCTTTTCTGCATCCCTTCCAGTTGTCAGGAGAGTCCTACAAGGCTCCATATTAGGTCCCATCCTCTTCTCCCTGTACATCAATAGCCTTGACACACATATATCCCAGTCCCATCTGCATTTCTTTGCTGATGATACTGTACTGTCCCATATACATCAGGCCCTACACTGGCTGAAGTGAGGGATGTACTCCAAACCAACTTTGCACAACTAGAAATCAACCTAATAAATGCCAAACTACTCCTCAATGCCAAGAAAACAAAGGCCATGATCTTTGCCCCAAACACCACCTCCGCTGCTTCCCTTGCAAATACTCACAAAGAATTCATCACTACCTACCTAGGTGAACCCCTTGAAATCACCTCCAAATTCAAATATCTTGGTATGTGGCTAGACAACAAGCTTTCCTTTTTATGACCACCTTGACGATCTGGCAAAGAGGCTAAAAACTAGGCTCGGTTTCTTCTTCTGTAACAAGTCCCTCTTTCCATTGGATACCAGAAATAGGCTGGTCCAGGCCACTTTCTTGCCACTACTCGACTATGGAGATCTAATCTATTCCTCCGCAGTGGCCTCAGTACTCAACAAACTGGATGTCTTCTACCACTGCACCATATGGTTCATGACAAACCTAGCCTACCGAACCCACCATTGCGATTTGTACCTAGCCACAGGCTGGACATCACTCTCTACTAGATGAATGCTTCATGCTGGTATCTGGACTCTTAAGCTACTCCTGAACAAGCTCCCGAACTATCTCACAACCCTTTTCTGTATTTCCCATAGCACCTACTCTCTTAGGAAAAATTACCTTCTCCTCCTCCTCGATGTACCGAGAACTTGCACCTCACTCAGCAAGCAGGCCTTATCGAGCATACTCCCAACTATCTGGAACCAGCTCCAAGGCATACTGAAGCTTCCCAGTACTGTCCCTGTCAGCCTATTTAAAAGGTTGACTGCAGCAAAAATAAAAGATATGTGCAGCTGCTTCTAAATCCTAGCTCACTGCTCTAACCGTAGTCCACTGCCCCTCTTACTTCCCTAGAAATTAGCTGCCTTGATACTCTGAAACAAGCAATTTGTACCTTTTTTCTACACTTGTATTTTTATATATAGCTACCCTAGATAGATCCCAACAGACAGCTATGGAATCATTTTCTGTGATTCCCTCACTTAGACAAAAACCTGAAGCCCAAGCAGCAGACACATTTTTTGGGGGAAAGCTTCAGACATTCATAAGGGATATGGACAATCTCTCCTGTAAAAAGCTGGAGAAAGATTTTATCCTTTTCCTTGAAACTGTTGTCAGATACTTAGAGCAGTGGTTTGACTTCAGTGACAACTACCTAAAGAAAATGCCTATGCTGTCTTTGAAGGAACCCTTTGCCTTTGATGATTTGTTAAATGTTGTTTCTGCCTTTTCTGTGCAGGAATCCATAGATACAGACACACTGTTTCAAGACTATTCAGTCATCAGGCCCCTTATGCCAGACTTGTGTAGACTGTACTTATCCCCAGGGGAAAAGTGGCAGAAGATTTGTATGGATGCCCCAGAGCTGCCTGCTCTGTATCCAGTAATTGCACATATCATGAGCATCTCACTGTATTTATTAATTAATTTATTTTATTTATTTAGTTTTTGTTAACCTGGTAGGTGCACTAGCCATAAAATGACTATTTTCAGGCACGACCCGGGTGAGTACAACAAAAAGAGAACAGTTGAACAACAGCAATATCGGTACAATAATACAAATAGAGGAACAGTACAACAGTACTACAAAAATAGAATGGGTAGAAATAACAAAAAATAATGGCAAGCAGTATACAGATAATGGCAGTAAGATATATAATAAGTGCAGAAACCACGGACCCGACCTGTGGAATGAAAGGGTTAATAAGATAGTAAGGTTACATAGAGAGAAATGTGAGGAATGTTCAAACATAACTAGAAAGACTGACAGAAGGAAGGTCAGGCGTGGTAACTGGCAAAACATCAGTGGATGGTCAGCAACAAGGTTCGAGAAGGAAGACAGCTAGTTATCAAGAAGTTATTTACAAAGAGAAGGAAAAATATGAGGAGGGGAAGAGGAGACAGTCTTGGAGCTGGATTAGAGCAGGGGTGACACTTTCAAATGATTTTACTGAGAGAGTCTTTTCTCTCCTAAAGATCAAGTGGACTGATATAAGAAACCATTGCAGGGAGGAATTAATAAAAGCTGAACTGATGGTCACAATAAACTATCAAATGAAATGTAGCGAATTCCATTCAAACATTATGTGGAACAAATCCCTTTTGCAGGTTGTTAAATCAAACACTAAGTATAATTTCAAAGCTCAGAAAGGAGGTATAGAACTGTTTTGAGAGGGAGAGGTACAGAGCTGTTTTGAGTGAGAAAGAGGTAGAGTAGTTTTGAGACAGGTGAATATCAGTTTTTTATTGCTTGAAAATATACTTGCTGCTTGAAAATGTAATTGTTGCTTTACTTACTTGGTATTTTGTTTTTGGTAAAATCCCTTTCTTGCAGTATTGCATTGTCTGGTTCCTGATTTCAACTTACTACAGGTTATGGACATAGACAATTTTAAGGTTATTCCATGAGTGAACATGCAAACAATGCTGAGTGAAGGCATACATTGTGTGGGCAGTGACACATGACACAGCATCCCAAAAATCCTGATTAGTACCCTGTATCGTACGTCTGCCGCGGACCCGTGGCACACGTGTTGGGCTGCCAAAAGCCATTTCACATGCTTTTGTCCTGATTTGGACTGCCCAAAAGGTGGCAACCCTTAATACATTGCTTCTATTTATATAGCATCACAAGAGACACTGCTGCAGGCAGTGCAGACATGTTTAGGATGCCTGCAAAAGAAAAGTAAGTAACATGCTGACAGCATCCCTTTAAGCAGCATTATTGTTCTAGAGTCATGTTTCCCCCACTCTGCTATGTCACTTGCTTCAGATATGCAAGTGTAATTTCCTAGACTCCCCCTCCCCCCTCCCCTTGATTCATGCATGTTTCCAGATCTCCCAGCTCAATCTGACATTTTCTTTGTAATGCCAGTGCAGTTTTCCTTTAGATTACATTATTTTTAAACAACCTGAATTACTCAGTTTTCCGGCATAACCAATGTAAGTCTATGGTAACATATATAGGAATCCTTGTAGATCAGGATACCCTTCATTTCTCGTGTCTACCCCATTCCCCTTCTCCCTGGCATAAATATGCCTATTTTATCTTACCTAGTATCAAAAACAAACTAAATACAATTTCTGTTCTGACTACCAGCAGCTCTGCTAAGCAAGTCTTTTCTTGTGGTTAAAAGAACTATATGTACAGTATGCATTTTAACAGTACTTAAGTTCAAATTGTTGACTTTGAAGGGACACAGTCAACTCTTTTTACATTATATTTTTACATCATATTTCTAGTTAAAACTCCATATTTTATGATTGCTTACACTCTCTAAAATTGATTGATGTTGCCGGTTGTTTTATTTGCCTTTTTTCTAGCAAAACTAAAAGGCATGCTAATGATGTAATTATACACATCCTTGTTTTGCTTTAAATCATTGATCTACTCTCATTGCATACTTCCTAAACAGACAGGCATTCCCCAACAGTGCTGCCCCTCAAGATACAATAGTTTCTTCACCTCCCAATGTATCAAGGGTGGCTAAACTGTGTTGAGGGTATTTCCAAGTCCAGGAAAGATGCTGTGGGTGCTGATCAAAGACTGTAAACAGACACATTTTTGTGTGGCAACACCAGTATGGTAGGCAGTCTATTTTTTTCTACTTTTAAAAAGGAAAAAGGAATCAAAATCAAACTACCAGTTACTTTATCAATCTCTACAAAATGTTTCTGATCATAGCATGTTTTTTTTTTCTAAATTAGAGACAATCTGAGGCATTAGGGCGTTGACAGCATCCCTTTATGCAGCATAATTGTCCTAAGCTCTCCCCCTTCCCCTACTCTGATTGGAGTCTTGCTTCAGACACACAAGCATAAGCTCCTTGATTTCTCCTTCCCTTTTCTTCATGCATGCTTCCAGGTCTCCCAGACCAATCTGACATTTTCCCTGTAACACCAGTGAAATTTTCCTGTAGATTACATTATTTCCTAAACAAGCTGAATGCACTATTTTCTTAATAACCACTGGAAATCTATGGGACAAATTTCCCTATAGACTGCATTATTTACATGTAAAATATAGGAATCCCTGTAGATCTGTTACCCCTGTGTTTCCCATGGTTACCCCACTCCCATTCCCATATGGCCTGCTCTATTGCTTTCTATTATCAATCTGTAACAAGTTAAGGCAAATTACTCACCTAGTGCACTGCCTAATCACTCCAAAGTTTAAACATACTAAAGCACTGGTCAGAGATTTCTTTAAATTACAGTGCTGTCTGCTCTGTTGACTTGTATGGCAATCTATACCAGTGATTAAACTGCATGTGCACTGTTGCATCCCATTCAATATTTCCCTTACTTAAATTAGTTTTTCTTGTCCTGTGGTTCTATAAGTTTCCTTCTAGCATCTCCACAGTAAATCAAACAGTGGAGGGTTGATCATATCAAGTCATAAAGAATTATTGCAACTAACACTGACAAAGCAATTCCATACACTAAAGGGGTTTAGTATACCCTTTAAAGTCAATCTTCAGAAAATAATGTATGGGGCACTTACACTGGAGAGACAGATACATGGATACTCCAGGAGGCCAGTCAAGATTTGATTCAGAAGAAAATTATCAATGTGATGTAAGAGTTTGAAAGTGTGACCCTTGTCAAAAAAATAAAATCTAAAATGCCTTATCTGCTGTGCTGCTATATATGAGCAAGGATGCCAAGTAAAAGAAGTTATCTTATTTATCAACCAGGTTGACCAATATGAATCATAATGCGTAATGCTTTATTTTCATTCCCAATTCCCACCGTATAGAAGGAAAAGGTTATTGACATAGTGACATTTGAAAAGAAAAGAAAAAAAAAAACAGACCCAGAATGTGCCATTACACTACCTGGATTTTGAACCCAGCACCAAGAAATGCAGTATTATGGAGCAGATGGTTAATGTTTGGAATGGCTTGCTGGAAGTTTTTTTTTAAAGGACATAGGTAGTATTTTGACATAGTAGAATTTCAAGGCTAGTCTTGACAAGCTTGTGATTCAGAATAATTGTAGTAAGACTATTAGTATTATTTTTATATAATTTTATATAAAATTGTTATCTAATGATGACAAAGTAGCCCCATGAGATACAATGCCTCATTTTCATTGGGGACCTATGGTACAGTAGGGTGCAATTGTGCTTAGCTTTTGGTGCTGTTCACTATGGTGCACAAGTGCTATTTGCCAAAGTGTACACAAATACAAGTGACTTGCTGTATAGCACAAACAAGCTGTGGCAGTAGCAGGAATAAATACTCATAATATATGTAGGGGATGGTATCTCCAAAAGTGCAAGTTGTCCCTTTATCCATAGAAGAACCACTGAGAGGCAAAAGGGGAATGAACATTAGTAGTGGAACTAGTCTAATAAGAAAAGCTTAGGAACCAAATAATTTGTCCTTAATATCAATTTGTCCTGAACATGCAGGTTGCACATAACCTAGGAAACAGCAGTCAATAGTAGAAGGAATGTGTCAGACAAGTGTCACTGTATGCTGTGCATCTCAATGAATATTTGGGTGTTAAATAGGAAGGATTCAGGCAGAAAGATTTATACAGTACATGGATCTTTGAACTACTCTAGTAGCAGACCTCCAATTATGGGAAGATTAAGGGTTTGTCAAAAGGGGTTGCTGAGCTGTTTCATTTTTCAGGACAGGAGAAGAGACAGCTTGTCTGCTGAAATCTTAGAAGTATTTGACTTCTATTCAATCCTACTGTCATGATTAATCTTAGAGAATAAGGGGATAGGGACAGGATTAAAGAGGGATGTTTGGTATGTGGGGGATTTGGAGTGGATGCATGTGTAAAGGAGTGTGTATTGGGGTCATTCTAGCTGGTGGTGTGCTATGGCCATCCAAGTTGACTACATAAAAGGCAGCTGTACACTTTTGTGTCACTTTCAAGGGTTAACCTTCAGAGTCTGTTATGCAATCCAGTCATCATGTGCAGTGTGACTTTAGGATCTGACTGCTACACAACATCTGCATAGTCCAGTGGAGACAGTAGACACATAGAAACATAGAAGTTGCTGAAAAAAGCCCATCGGGTCATCTAATCTAGCAGTAATATACTATCCTACCCTCAAGACCTAGTGTCTATATGGGTTTATTCCCACACTACCCATCACCATGTTTCCTGCCTTGCTGCTACTTCCCTGGGTGACTTTTAAGCTCTTGACTCTGTCCCAACCCTGTCTGAAGCAGTTTATGGTCTTGGCACCCATCACCTCAGCAAGCAGGTTATTTTGACACTGTTCCACATAGAAGATTGATAAATAAGCTGGGTAGGCTCGGGTGGGTTAGAAGTTGGTCAACTGGGTGGCAAACTGGTTGACAGGCAGAAAACAGAGAGTGGTGGTAAATGGTATACAGTCAGAAGAGATGCAGGTCACAAGTGGGGTACCTCAGGGATCAGTCCTGGGGCCAGTCCTCTTCAACATCTTCATTAGTGACCTTGCAGATGGACCTGAGGGTAAGGCTTGTCTATTTGCAGATGACACCAAGATCTGCAACAGAGTAGATGATCCAGATGGGGTGGGCAGAATGAGAAGAGATCTGGATAAACTAGCAAAATGGTCAGAAGAGTGGCAACAGGGATTTAATGCAAAGAAATGCAAGATCATGCACATAGGGAAGAGAAACCCTGAAGCCACCTATAGGCTGGGAGGGGAGTTGCTAGCAGTCACAAAGGAAGAAAGAGACTTGGGCATCATCATCATTGATGACCTGAAATCATCAAGCAGACCTCTAAAGCAGTAGGTAAAGCTAGGGGGATGTTAGGGTGGATTAGTAGGGGTATCACAAGTCATAAGAGGGAGGTAATAATCCCTCTTTACAAGACACTGGTTAGGCCCCATCTGGAGTACTGCCTGCAGTATTGGAGACCACACCTTCACAAGTACATTAACCAAATTGAGGCAGTCCAGAGAAGGGCAACCAAAATGGTGCAGGGACTGCATCAGAAGACATATGAGGACAGATTAACAGAGCTCAATATATGTATACCCTTGAGCAAAGGAGGAGTGAGGTGATTTGATCGAGGCATTCAAACACCTTAAGGGCATTAACAAGGTGAAAGAGTCTAACATGTTTAAATATAAGAAAAATAGCAGGACAAGAGGACACAGCATGAGATTAGAGGGTCCGATTAAGGGGAAATGAGAAATTCTTTTCACAGAAAGGGTGGTGGATGCATGGAATGGCCTACCTCAAGAAGTGGTGGCTATGAATACAGTGCAGGGCTTCAAACAGGCATGGGATAGGCATAAGGGAGCAATACAAATGAGTATGAATAGATAGGCCACTGACAGAGCAAAGGCCGATGGCACATTTATAAGGTAGAAAAAGAAATGGGCAGACTGGATGTGCCTTGTGGTCCTTATCTGCCGTCAACTTCTATGTTTCTATGTTTCTATGTTCCACGGCTTAAGCAAACACCATAAAAAAGAATTGTTTCACATCCCTCTTGAATTACCTCCCCACCAGCTTCCACTTATTTTCCTGTGTCCTGTATTCATTATTCCTGTTGAATAGTTCCTCATAGTTTACCCAGTTCATTCCTTTCAGTAATTTGAAGATCTCTGTTATATCGCCTTACGCCTTCCTGGCCTCCAGTGAGTATAGGTTCAGTGCCCTAATCCAATCCTCAAAGAATTTGTCTTACAGGCCATGAATTATTTTTGTTACTCTATGCTGCACTGTATCCAGCCAGTTCCTACTTTTCTTAAAGTGAGGGCCCCAGAACTGGGCACAGCACTCTAGGTGTGGCCTTACCAGTGATCTACAAATATATCCTGCTATCAGATCCCCTCCCAGTACATCGCAACATCCCAGTTGCCTTGTTGTAGGCCTTGTTGCATTGGCTAGATTGTTTAAGGGAGTCACTTGTGATGACTCCAACATCCATTTCCTCTGTAATTATGTCCAACTTAACCCTTTCCATCCAATATTCCATTCTTGGGTTCCTGTTATCAAAGTGCATCACCTTGCAATTTTTCACACTAGTCTTCAACTGCCAGTCCTTGGCCCATGTCTGCAACCTTTATAGGTCCCATTGCTAATCCCTTATCCTGTCTTTACTGCCTACCCTACCACAGAGCTTAGTGTCATCTGTGAAGAGATACATCTTGCACTGAACTCCTTTTCCTATATTGCTGATGAACATATTGAAAAGCACTGGACCCAGGACTGAAATCTATGGCAACCCTCTTGTGACCTCTTTCCCCCCAGATTTAATTCTCTTTATCACAGAAACATAGACTTTGATGACAGATAAGGACCACTTGATCCAACTTAATCTGCCCATTTCCCTACCTACAGGATAAGCTGCTGATCCTATTTAACCAACAGCCTATTTCTTCCTACCCCCCCCAACAAAAATTGCCTTATGTCTGTCCCATGTGTTCTTGAGTTCTCCCACAGTTTTAGACCCCACAACCTCCTCAGGAAGGCAGTTCCATGCATTCACCACCCTCTCTGTTAAAAAAATACTTCCTCACATTGCTCCTGAGCTGTCCCCCCTCTATCTGCAAATTGTGTCCCCTTGTTCTTGCACAACTCATATTCTGAAAGATGCTACCCTCTTGGACTTTATTGATTCTACTGAGGTATTTAAAAGTTTTTATCATGCCCCCCCCCCTTTCCCTCCTTTCCTCAAGGGTATACATATTAAGCTCCTTTAGTCTCTCCTCATATGACTTCTCTTGGAGACTCTACACCATTTCAGTTGCCCTCCTCTGGACTATCTCCATCCTGTCTATGTCCTTGCAGAGATGGGGTCTCCAGAACTGGATGCAGTACTCCCAGATGGTGTCTCACCAACTGTCTGTACAGAGGGATAACAACTTCCTGTTTTCTGCTGGTGAAGCCTCTCCCTATACATCCCAGTATCACCCCAGCCCTCTCTACTGCCTTCTCACATTGCTTGCTTACCTTAAGTTCATCTGATATGATTACCCCCAGGTCCCTTTCCATTTTTGTTGTTGTTCTTACTACCTCCCCCCATTGTGTAATCTTCTCCTGTGTTTTTGTTTCCCAGGTGCATTGTTTTGCACTTCTTTGCATTGAATCCAAGCAGCCATACTTCTGAACATTCCTCCAATCTTGCCAAGTCCCTTCTCATCCTTTCCACACCTCCTTGTGTAGAAACCCTATTGCAGATCTTTGTGTCATCTGCAAAGAGGCATACTTTTCCTTCCAGTCCCTCTGCAATGTCACTTATAAAGACATTAAAAAGGACTGGACCCAGTGCTGAACCCTGTGGTACCCCACTAGTAACCCCTCTTTCTTCAGAGTGGACTCCTTTTACAATTACCTTCTGTGTCCTGTTGTCCAGCCAATGTTTTACCCCCAGGCTACCACCCTGAGACCCACTCCCAGGCTGGTTAATTTGACTATAAATCTTTTGTGTCAGACTGTGTTAAATGCCTTGCTAAAGTCTAGGTAGACCATGTCCACAGCCCCTCCCTGGTCTACTACTTTGGTCACCCAGTCAAAGAAATCAATTAGAATTGTCTGACATGACTTTCCTGCTGTGAACTCATGCTGCCTTGGGTCCTGTGCCCTACTGGCCTCTAGGTACTCAACAATTCTTTCCTTCAGAAGTGATTCTATCACTTTCCCTACCACAGAGGTCAAACTGACGGGTCTATAGTTTCCTGCCTCTGTCTTGCTCCCATGTTAGTGAAGGGGTATCACATCCGCCTTCCTCCAGTCCTCAGGTACCACATCATCCTCCCATGATTTGTTAAAAATTGTAGTCAGTGATGTCACTAGTTCTCTTCTTAATTCATTTAGAATTCTGTGGTGAATTCCATCAGGCCCCATTGCTTCGTCCACCTTCAATTTTAGGAGTTCTTTCAGAACCCTTTCTTCTGTGAAAGGACTGGGGTCGACCCCCCTGTACAGAGTGCTTCTGTTAATTGGATTAGGCACCTCCCCCTCCTCCTCTTTTGTGAATACTGAGCAGAAGTATTCGTTCAGTATCCCTGCTTTTTCACTGTCTCTCTCTGCCCACCCACCGTCCATTTTATTCAGCCTCACTATTGCTCCCTTTGTCTTTCTACACTCCCTGATGTACCTATTAAAGGTTTTATCCCCCTTCTTAACCGAGTTGGCCATCTTTTCCTCAGTTTGGGGCTTTGCTATTCTGACTACCCTCCCTGCTTCCTTCTGCCTTAACTGGTACAGTTCTCTGTCTAGCTCCTTCTGAGTTTCCTTATACTTCCTAAATGCTATCTTTTTCTCCCTAACCTTCACTGCCACCTCTTTTGAGAACCATAGTGGCTTTTTATTTCATTTTGATTTGTTTATTTGCTTCACACAAAGGCTTGTTGCCTCTGTGATGGCAGTTTTGATATTTCCCCATTGTTGCTTCACCCCTCCTTCTTGCCTATTTGCTAGTGCTTTTCTAAGGCACTCTCCCATCTTGCCAAAGTCAGCCCTCCTGAATTCCAGAACCCTCACTTTTGTATGGCTTGACTCTGTAGCTGAGTTTATCATGAACCACACTGTTTGGTAGTCATTTAATCCAAATTGGCTACCCACTTCTAGATCTGTGATCCTCTCACTGTCCCCATTTGAGAGTATGAAGTCTAAGATTGCTCCCTCCCGAGTGGGTTCCAGAACTAGCTGTCTGAGGCATGCCATCTGAAGGGCATCGAGAATGGCTCTGCTTTTGTGTGTGTCTGCAGCCAAGATGCTCCAGTTAAAATCTGGCATATTCAGGTTCCCTATTAACAGTATCGCCCCTTTCTCTGCCATCCTAAGGATGCCTTCTATCATATCCTTGTCCATTCCTTCCCCCTGACATGGGGTCTGTATAAAACCCCTGTGTGGACTGTGGTGCCATTTTCAGTCTCTAAGGTGACCCACAGTGCCTCCTCTCCTCCCTGTTTACTTCAGTTGCTTTTATCTCTTCCCTTACATAGAGAGCTACTCCTCCCCCTCTTCTCCCCTCCCTGTCTCTCCTGTAGGTTGTGTACCCTGGTTTATTAACATCCCAGTCATGGTTCTCTGTGTACCATGTTTCTGTGACTGCTACGATATCCAGGCATCCCTCTTCCATCAAGGCCACCAGTTCAGGGAGCTTGTTGCCCAGACTACAGGCATTGGTATGCATTACCATCCATTTCTTGATGGCCTTACCCCTTTTTCCCCATCCCTGTCCTTATTGCATTTGTCATTTTCTCCATTTACCCCAGCCCTTCTCCCTATTGACATCTCTGTCTTGGTGTTTACCTCACTTACTACCCTGATCTTTTTTGGGGGGCTAGGATTTCCCTGCTCCTTTCCAGTGCCTCCCCCTTGGCTAGTTTACATGCTTGCCAATGAAACATTTAAACCTATCACCTAGGATCCTGTTTCTCCTCCTGGACAGATGCAGACCATCATGCCAGTATAGGCCTGCATCCCTCCAGGTGGACCCCCAGTCCTCAATGAAGCCAAACCCCTGAGCTCTACACTGGTTTTTCAACCACTGATTGAATTCCATAGTATGGAGCACCCTAGCCTCACCCATGCCATAGACAGGCAGTACCTCTGAGAAGGTTATCCTGCATTCTACTTGTCTAAGGCCCCTCTCCAACTCCACAAACTCTTCCTGCACTGTTCTGATCCTTTTCTTAGCCAGGTCTTTTTTCTCTAGATGGACAATGACATCCAGCTCTCTCTCTTGTATAGCTGCACCAGCGATCCTTAGGATTTGCTCCCTGTCCCTCCAAGCCATGGCACCAGGCAGGCACCTTAACTCCCTCTCCCCTTCCTCCCCTAGTTTTACCTTCCTAACAGTGGAGTCCCCCACCAGGAGTTGTTTCCTTCCCCTGTGGGGTCCCATGTCATCCTTCTGTGGGTCTCCTTTGTGGAGGTTCCCAGCATCCTCTTTGGTCTCTACTCTATTTGCCGCCATACAGGAACCACACTTTGCCAGAATGCCATATGAACTGTGGAGAGGTACAACTGGAGGGATGTGCCTCTGTTCCACTACCCTCACCCTCCCTGAGCCCACTGTGGTCCAACTGCTCCTCTTCCATGGCAACCTCTTAGGCAACGGCAGTGGTACTGGTGGTCCCTGGGTGGGAGAGGAGGTCCAACAAATCCTGGCCAACTCGGCATGGAGATGAGCAACCTCCTCCCTCAGCCCAGAGAGGTGCCTGCAGATGGGACAACACTGCATCCTCCAGAACATCTCCCAGAAGACTGCTGCTCCACAGCCACTGCATTGCACCACTCCTATCATGTCTTATTTCTGGCCCCTTAAATGTTGTATTGAATACTTACTCTTTCCTCTGTTTTTTTTTTTTCTCCCTACTTACTTACTTACTGCCTCTATGCCCTTTAAGCTCCTGATCTTCCTGTTCTGGGACAAGAAGTTCCTATATTTCTCAGTAGTCTTCATCAGTCAGACCTCCAGCGGTGAGGATAGTGAGTCTTTGGTGGCTCTGTGATCACTCACTTCCTGCTCCCAAACAGGAAGTTCCTGTTGTCAGTCAAATCCTGTGCCTATAAAACTAGAACTGGTTTAGGGTGGGGTGGTGGTGTGGAGGGAAGGAGGGCAATACAGTCCCAGTAGAGAAGTTTAGTTATAATAACAGTAGCTCCTTCCTCCTGATGTCTCTGCCTGTTCTCTGGCATAAGCTATCTAGGGCAGTGTTTAAATCTGGCTTTTACCCTTTGCTGTCTCCCCCTAACACACTACCCATCAATCTAATCATATCCTTTCCCACGCATTCTCTAGATTCCTCAGCTACCAACTGAGCAGCACTGAGTTGAATGACTTGCTGAAATTGCGGTAATGTAAATCTGCATATCCCTTACCTACTGGATAACAGAAGTTGTTTTGGTACCTGATTTCTCCTTTAAGAGATGAGGCAGTTTTGAGTATGTAGATGTCATGTAACCTGGAACATATCTATACAGAAATGAGATTTGCATGCTTTTTGCAACACTATATGGATACCTGCATGTTGACAAGATAGACCATAGATTGAACTCCACCTCTCAATGTTTCCATGAAGTATACATTATGTTGATTCAGACACACTAGGAGCATATGCTTTTTTAGCATTAAGTGCAAAATCTATACAGTATGCCAAAAGCAGTCTAGCTCAATCAGTCATACTCAGGGGCCCAGATATTCAAATTACGCCAGGCTGTGGTACAAGCCTGGGCTCAGTGCAGCTTGGCTGCGCAGGGGCATTGACTGGGTGATATTCAATGGAGCTATGCCATGGCACAGCATCGTTGAATATCGCACCCTGGCCACCCACAGTGTGCATGGTACAGTGGCACTGCACCAGCACAAGTGGCCAGAGTGGAACAGGGGGATGCGCTAGCGCAAGTTTCTTTGTGCTGTGTGCAGCAACCACGATATTCAGAAGTGCACATGCAAATGGGGCCATAATGTATACAAGGAGCAAATGAGGACATTTGCATGTCATTATGGCCCCATTTGCATGCTGATCCCCAGTGACTTGCACCTGGCGACCTGCCAGGCAGCAGCCGTTGGGGACCGACGCCCCCTTCACAGCATGGTAATGTGCCCCACAGCCCAATTGCAGGCTTCAGTAACTATAACTCGTGTCCAGTATCCTTGGTGGTCCAGCGGACCGCTGTCAGCCCAATCGCAGGCATTTGTAAAATAAAAGAAATTCCTATATCCCTGGTGGTCCAGTGGACCACTGTCAGCCCGATTACAGGCTTAGGTATAAAGACAATAAATTCCTACAGTATATCCCTGGTGGTCCAGTGGACCACTCGCAGCCTGATCGCAGGCTTAAGTATAAATAAAAGATATTCCTATATCCCTGGTGGTCCAGGGGACCGCTAGCAGCCCGATCGCAGGCTTAAGTATTGATAAAAGAAATTCTTATATCCCTGGTGGTCCAGTGGATTGCTGTCAGCCTGATCGGGGGCATTTGTAAAATAAAAGATATTCCTATATCTCTGGTGGTCCAGTGGACTGCTTGCAGTCCAATCGCAGGCATTTCTAAAATAAAAGATATTCCTATATCCCTGGTGGTCCAGTGGACCGCTGTTAGCCCGATTGCGGGCATTTGTATTAATAACAAATGATGTCCAATATCCCTGGTGGTCCAGCGGGCCTCCACCCATCCACTGAGCCCCACCACCCGCCCCCAGTCAGCAGTGGGCAGCAGCACCCCACATGCCTGCCACCTCGCTGCCCTTCTGACGACACCATGAGGTAGGGCTGTATGCATTGGTCACAGCGTGGGCGCATGGCCATACTGTACTCACATATTCCAGATATGTGAATGGATCCATTCCACATATCTGGACTGTGTAGTGGGTATGGGCTGCATGCCCATGGGCTCACCATGTGGACCAATGGGCGTACAGCCCTACCTATGGTGTCAGTCAGTGAGTGGTGGGCAGCAGGTGGATGGGGTGCCTTCTGGCGCTGACTAGGGGGAGCGGGCCGGTGGGGCTCAGTGTGTGGGTGGGGAGGGGTACCGGTGGACCACCAGGGATATTGGATGTCATTTGTTATTAATACAAATGCCCATGATTGGGCTGACAGTGGTCCATTGTACCGTCAGGGATATAGGAATATCTTTTATTTTACACAAGCCCGTGATTGGGCTGACAGCGGTCCACTGGACCACCAGGGATATCGGAATTTCTTTTCTTTATAATTAAGCCTGTGATCGGGCTGACAGTGGTCCACTGGACCACCAGGGATATAGGAATATCTTTTATTTATACTTAAGCCCACGATCAGGCTGACAGCGGTCCACTGGACCACCAGGGATATAGGAATTTCTTTTATTTTACAAATGCCCATGATTAGGCTGCAAGCGGTCCACTGCACCACCAGGTATATTGGAGGATCACTTTTCTACGTATGCCCATGATCGGGCATGGGGGGGCACCGCCAGGTGCAGCCAGAGCTCAGGTGGCCACCCACAGGTGGCAGCTGCTGTGTTGCACCCTGCAATACAGCAGCTCACCTGTTGGTGGCCAGCTGTTGTTCCTTTTTTGGCTCACCTCTGTGCAGCGCAAGTAGAGTTGCGCCATGGACTCCAGCACATCCGGGCCAATATCCAGGATGTGCAGAGTATGCATGGGCATGCCCCCCCACCTACGCTGCATACATTACTGATGCACTTTGGCACATCGGGATTTGTACCAAGCACAATCCCCGTTTGAATATCGTGCCAGAGCACATCAGTGGGTTGCACATGGTGCAACACTGTTGTGTCATGAGCATCCCTTTTGAATATCTGGGCCAGAATATTTAATGGAATATCAATTATTAAAAATGTTTAAACAAATTAGGCATTAGAATTATCAGCATTATGTTTGAAACCATGACACCAATAATAATAATTATATGAAGCCATTGTAAATACTGTAGACAGACCACTCTGAACAAAGTAAAACTAAGGTTGAATAACGATGTGTTAATTGAGCTCTGCAGCACTATAATCTTATCTGATTTTTTTTTCTCACCATCAATGTTTATTTCTCTAAAACTTTCACCATGTGACAAAAACAACACAGATACATATAAACCTACAGAAAAAAATTTAATAATAGCATAATTGCAAGCACATTAACATATAGTTATAAATGCATACCTAATTACTGTGATCCAGATTTTCACACTACTACATTTTTGGGTCAATATAATTCAGCCAAATATATCAGGGAGTATAATTTAATGTAATTGATGAAAACTGGAAAAATTAGCTAGTATTTTATTACTGTGCATTTTTTTTTTAGTTGTTTAACCAGGAGTAGCACACTAAGCTGAAAGCTTTTTTACAGGTGTGACATGGGAGCACAGGGAAGTTAAGTGACTTGCTCAGGGTCACACAGTATGTAAGTGAAAGCTATGGGATTCAAACCAAGGTCTGGTCAGTCTGCTGGGTGTCACCAGATTTGCAGCTCAGAGCCTTAAACCACTGCACTATACTGCCACTGTCATATAAATGAAGTTTATGTCTAGTTTCCTACACCCACATGCAACTATCAAACAAATCTGTAATGTATCCTTCCTACCTCCTTCTTCATGACATTCGTGACACACTGATAGTTTCACAAAACATATATTGTAGTATGAAATGTTCTGAATTTTTTCCAGCTGTAGCATTCAGACAAAGTAATCAATAATGGCAGACTATCAAGATGTTTCCTACTTCCATTCAGTAGTAAATATTCATGTATATGCTGGGCATTAGAGATGCAGCAAAGTTAAACTTTGTTGGTGAACTTGCTGAAAAGTTGTGAAACATTGACATTGTGAAGTTTGTGAAGTTCCTATTGGCATCACCAATTTCAACTTCACCCAACTTCGTTATGTTTTATCAGGTGAAGTGGTACTTTTTCCTCAAAGTCACAACTTCACAAGCAAAGTTTGGTCACTTCATGAGAAAAAGTGCCACTTTGGGCCAAAAATGTTGTAAAGTCAGCACTTTGAACTGGATAAAGTTGGCCAACATTGTGAAGTTTTGGAGAAGTGCAGTTCTCAACTTTGTACATTAGTACTGACAACATCAGTTAATTAACAGGTGTTATCATATTATCCATACAACTGGTGTCACACATTTGAAATCAGTTTTCTCACAATAACAGTATGCCTTCCATCAACAGGGTAGCTAGGAAAATAAAATGTGTAACCCAGTGTCCTTAGATGCTTCTTTGCTGACCCCATCGCCCACTGTAGACATGCCCATATTTGTTACCCAGACCCCTTGTACTCACCGTATTGTACTTCAGGAATTGCATAATAAGAGAAAAATGTACTCACAGTTAGTTTTATGCATTTGACATTATATTAAATTGAAAGTGAGCACAACATTCATATTATAACACCAATAGGTTTGGACATCAGACAGTAGGTGTAATCAAAATCAATGGAATGGGACCAGAATGCCACCCTTTCCCCAGTCAACTTGTAAGTTGATACTAACTTGGTGCATGCATTCCTACACCAATGTCTTTCATTTATGTTTAAAATGCCAACCTCTTGCCGGCCTTTTGGCATGGAGGGCTGAGGCACCAAACCTCACCTGCTCTCATGACAGTGGTCTGGGGTCAGGAGTCATCTCAAAGTGTCAGAGGTTGGCTGGGGAGAGGAGGATTGAGCATCCAGAGGACAGCATTCCTTCTCTCTGGAGGTGGGGACACCAACCCCAGAATTCACCTGATCAGTAGCAGTGGCTAGTGATATAGACAGCTGGGACCATAATGTGGAAAATGGAGGATTAGTGGCCATTGATGTCCTATGCACAGGAGCGTATGTAGGCACATCTGGATGGCATTGCATGTACACTCCTCTGATCAAAGAAAAGTGGAAAAATGACTTGAAGTGGGTCAGGATGATACTGACCCCTCTTAGGCTCCACACCCAGGCTACAGGGCCCTCTCCTGGAAACTGTATCTGTTCCATTGGAAGGTGGGAGCTGCTGACCCCTGCCACAGAGTCAAGCCATGAGGGAAGAACAGGACTGAGGTAAGTCCCTGGGACACCAGGTGATGTGGTGGGGGGAGCAATGGCAAGAGCAGCCTGCTTTGGCAGGGGGAGAAAAAGGAAAAAAAATGCTGATTTCTTATTCTCTTAGCAACAAGAGCACAATTTGCAACTGAGAATTGTATCACTGGAGTTTTCTTGCTAACAGCCAGCAATGTGATGTACTTTTAAAAAGGAAAGATGCCTTTTAAATAATAGCGATAACCATTTCTCAATTGATTTCCAAATGTGATGATAGTTAAAATATTCTCAAGTGCTTTTACTTAATCTAGTGCACCAGGACATAGGCACTTTTTGTGTCAAAGTTGCCCTTTTCAAGTTTCTAATACAGATGCTATTGCGGGTGTAGCCATTGAAAGTAACAAATAGTGGCTACTTGGAGTAAAATGATAGGTTTGTAATGCAATTAAAGGTATAGGATTTATTTATTTGAATCATATTTTTCCAGTCAAGCAAACAGAATCCAAACATGCTGGTTTTCAGTTACGACCAGGGGTAGTGGATGAAGGGATGGTCAAAGAAAATCAATACAGACAATACAGGGTAAAAAGTAAATAGAGAGATAATCATACAAAGAGTCAAAATATACTTTGAATAACAGCAATATAAACAAGAAATTATACAAATGGGACTATTTACAGGGCTTCAGAGGGGCAGAATGGTAGGGATTCTACACCATAGCCATTACCTGAAATAGAAATCATTAAAATAAACAACTATCCCAAAGGTAGTATTGTATATTTGGGCAGTTTGTCAATCTCCAGTTGCAACCAAAGGTATTAAGTTAAAAATTAAAAATAGTTTTGCAAAATAAGATGAAGTAGAACCAAAGTGAAGGAAGGGAAATGTGTTACTTCAGGAGAGCTGGGACTGTTCTTTCAATATTTTTTTTATCACTCAACTGCACTCACGCTGTTGTTTTTATTATATATTATATGTACACCTTTTAATTGCTTAGTATAAAAGGCCTATCAGTTAGTGGATTGTTAACTCTTGATTAGACACTTGGGGCCTAATTCAGCAACTCAAAAACTGTGGTAAGGTTCCCACATTAGATGGAATTGACACAAGGGGCATCTTTTATCAAATCTTGGGCTGGTTCCAATGCTGTAATGCAGGCTGTGGCAACAGCAGTGTCCTTTGTGCTGAACAGAGTTTGTGGCAGCCTTGCACACAAATGGGGGGTGCTACAGTGTAAGGTAGCCTGTGGCAGATCCAGGCTGTGACATCCCCACTTGTGGGATTCTTAAAGCCGGCCTGACCCTCCAGGGCTTAGGCCAGCCTGGGACTGGTCTGTTGGCCTCTGCACTGCCAATGGCTGTTACTGGTGACCGATTACAGTAGGGGTACAGTGGTGGTCCCACCAAAGGGTGGCACAGCTAGTTCCCCAGTCTTCTGTTGCACCACACCTTTCAGACTGATGGTTCTGCACCCGTTGTCACACAGAGGCACATACCCTACAACAAAGGAAAACACAGTGGGCTTGTCACAGAGCAGACCCTGATGGATGCAGTCTCATTAGTAGTGCAGGTAACATGCTGCACAAAGCCCTCGTGGTAGGTGTCGTTCCTGGGCAGGTTTTGCTCATAAATAAACAATTTATGATTAATGGTGTTCACAGTTGAAATTAGTTCAATGAAAAAATCCACAAATTCTGCCAAATTTGCAAAGCAAACAACTACAATTCCTGTTACTATTTGCCAGGTGGATTCTCAAATTTGTGTGGGGATTGGATAATTTACAGGTGAATCCAAATGCAAATTGCATACTACACCTTTCCCTAACCCTAAAATGATAACAACCTCCCCTTCCCCACCTAAAAATATAAAAAAATCCATGATATTCCCCTCCCAACCCACCAATACACCCCCAATGCAGTGAAATGCTGCTGCTGCACCTGCTGCTCAGTGCTTGAAAAAGTAATCTTCTCCCCCACCTGTGTGACAAGCACACTACATGCACCTTCCCCCATCTGAGTTTCACTGTCTTTATTAAGCAACACACCCAGTCCCCTAACCCTTAACCAACCCCCCTCTGGTCCTCAATGCCCTTTATTCCCCTATCTCAACACCCACAAATCAACCTGGAATAAAGAAAACAGTCTCCCAGTGCAGACTGTTTGTGCTGTTCAGTGTCCAAGAATGAATAAATGTTTATGTCTTTACTAGCAGCAAACATGTCACTACACATTCATCACTGGCATTATGAGATGGACACTGAACAGAGCAGATGCTCTACACCAAGGACCATTTTCTTTATTCAAGGTTGATTTTGTTGGTGCTAGTGGGGGGAGCAGGGTTCTGGGGAAAAAAGGAGGATTGGGTGGGGGTAGAAGAAATGGGTGTGCTGTAATAAAGGCATTATAACTCAGGAGGGGGATGCAGGTGAAATGTGTTTGGTGCATGGGTGGGAGGGAAGGGATTACTTTTTCAAGCACATAGCAGCAGATGCAGCAGCATAGTGCCAGGTCAAGGGCGGTGACATTGGGGGTGGCGGTGGTAGG
This sequence comes from Neoceratodus forsteri, assembly GCA_016271365.2. Taxonomy (NCBI): domain Eukaryota; kingdom Metazoa; phylum Chordata; order Ceratodontiformes; family Ceratodontidae; genus Neoceratodus; species Neoceratodus forsteri. The sequence goes on along the minus strand of CM028132.1, from coordinate 1,067,180,762 downwards.
GTCAGTCATGGTTTTTATCATGTTTGTGTTGGAGAGGAGATGGTTTTAACAGCACAGTGGGTAAGGTTTTTTAAGATTTTAATAAAAAAAAGATCCACCAGCAAAGTTGTGTCTTTCATGAAATTTGTAAATCATGAATTTCAGTGGATTTGCACCAACTTCACTTGTGGATTAAAATTTTCCAGCATCTGTATAATATGAAAAAGTAAGGAGATTGCACTTTACAAAACTCTGTGATTTGTGTGCACTCTCCCTCCCTCCAGCTGGTGAAGTGACAGTTTCCTTTTCTCTGAACACTGAAACTTTTCTAAAACCAGAGCTCCACATTGCCTGGTGTGGACTGCCTTGTTGTTTGTTGCAGCTGATACAGAATCAAAGTTCAGACAAGTTTACAAATGGATTCCTTATTTATTTAAATCATCTTACTTTTTCATATATCAATATATGAAAGATGTAACAACACCATACAGTACACTGACAGTGTTCCTGAATGAAAGCAAACAAAAGTAGTGCTTTTTGGTTCAACACAGAGGCTGTCACTAGACAAGGATGACCTACAAATAAAGGGCAGTAATGGTGAGTAGCATTCAATGGTTCCTACTTTCAAGTATCTGGCAGCCCATGTGGACACCAATTTGAGTAGGATATCACATATTGACTTCATTGGAAGAAAGAGAAATCAAAAGCTGGGATATTTCCATGTAGTCATAAATGCACAGACTGAAGAAGCATGAAGGTTAAAAGCAAAGCAAATTTTGATTCCAACACTTGACTATGGAAATCTATTGTTGGTGAATCAGAAGAAGGTTTTCTTGACTACGTACCAACACATTTTAAACAGCATCTGTCTCTGTCTCCTAAGAGCCCCATATAGAACTCACCACTGTAATTTATATTTGAGAATAGGGAATTTGCCACCGCAATTAATGATAGACTATAATCTGGCAGTATTTTTCTTTTTGTGTCTTTAACAATTCTTGACCAAGCATCCTTTCTTCAACCTTCTGTCTGTACTCAATGGTCTATCATACCAGAGGCAATTCATCTTTGCTCGCCTTGGTTAAACCAACTAAATAAAAAATTGGCAAGAAATCATTTTCCTGGATTGCTCCAGGCATTTTGAATGGCCTCTCTGATTTGGTTAAATCTGTTCACAGTACTATGCCATTTAAACATCTCTTGAAGAAGTTATATTTTGCCATTTTTAAATGTTATTGTTGATATTTATTATCGCCTACATTGTCTGTAATATTTTTGTTACTGTTGTTGTTTGAATGTTTTTATGTCAGCCATGACTGACAAAGGGCAGCACCCAGTGCACATCCTGGTTAAAAATAAAAAATGAAATCATACGTAGTAAAATGATAGGGTGGTTCTATTATATGTGACTGACAGTCACAAGGCCGGAAAGAGACCTGGGCATAATTATTTCTGACAACTTGAAGGTGGCTAAGCAGTGTGACAAGGTTGTGGGGAAAGCTAGCAGGATGCTGGCATGCATAGGTAGAGCTATCACCAGCAGAAGGAGGGAGGTCATAATAACCCTATACAGGTTGTTGGTGAGACCTCACCTTTAAGACTGTGCAGTTCTGGAGGCCCTGCCTTTGAAAGGACATAGACAGGGCTGAAAGGGCTCAAAGGAGGGCAACCAAGATGGTACAGGGCCTACCCCTGAAACCATACAAGGACAGACTCATGCAATTTAACATGTACTCTTTGGAGGAGAGGAGAGAGAGGGGAGACATGATAGAGACATACAGATATCTTATGGGAGTAAATGAGGTACAAGAAGTGAGTATCTTCTGAAGAAGGAGTTGTGCAAGAACTAGGGTACACACAATGAAGCTGGAAGGGGGGAGACTTAGGAGGAATTTCAGGAAGGTTTTCTTCATGGAGATGGTGGTGGGAGCTTGTAACAAACTTCCGGAGGAAGTGGTGGACGCTAACGTTATCACAGGCTTCAAGAACATGTGGGATAGGTATAAGGGAACCCTAGCATCAAGACAAACATCGGGTAAATCTGAGGACTAAAAGAGGGTTGAGGTGGTGCTGTAGACAGGATCAGAAGGGTTGACTAGGTGGGCCAGTTGGTCCTTATCCTTTGACATCTTCTATGTTTCTGTTATCAAAATGACATATTGATATTACTTTAGTAATATTTAAAATGACAAAGTGGTAATAGGTTAATTTATTGAAGTATAAGATTTGCAGTGAGAAGATACTAGTGATTGTTCCATTACGAAAAAAACAAACAAAGGATTTGATTTTCAAATGGGTGTTAGGTCGACACAAGATGCACCCAATACCCACTTGTGGTAAAGCTCAGTACACCATGGACTCGATACCAGATTTTGGTAGAAGGACCAAGGAGTCAAAGTCCCCAAAGTTGCCACAAATTTACCCATGCATCAAGCAAATGGCTGAACAGGAGGGAATTGACAGAGGCTGCCAGCATCCACTGGCCATGGACACACTGGCCCATATACTCAAAGAGGACACATTGTAATGGGTGAATGTACTGAACAATAACCAAATGACAAACTCTCCACCATATGGCATAGGATAAGGCTGCTAGACTTTTGGCAGAGCGCCAATGGCATGCCTGCTAATAGTCAGCATCGAACACAGTGCACATGTGTTGTCCCCAACAACTCATCCCACCCAGATATTTAGGGGTGTGTGTATCTTTCACAGTGTAGATACAGATTGGTCAATGACAGCAGGACCATCTGCCAGAACTAGACACATGGTGGATTCTCTGCAGGGGGAAGGCCTCAAACAACTGGTACAGCAACCCACAAGAGACAGGGCTATCCTAGATCTAGTACTGACTAACAAGGAAGGGATCACAGATCTCCAGGTAGAAGGTCGCCTGGGGGCCAGTGACCATCACATGGTATGGTTCCATTTGGCCACTACATCTAAATCATCCCATTCCAAGGCAAAAATATGGGACTTCAGAGGAGCTGACTTTGATAAGATGGCCAACAGAGTTGAGCTAGCCCTGATTGCCCCATAGCTCTGTGAAGACACAGACCTACTGTGGTTAAAGATGTGTGACAGTGGCTGAGAGACAGCATGTGTTGCCATGATGCAACCAGCACACATCCATGTTTATGTAAGCCTATTAGACCCTTAACAGAGGGCACTAACTGGGCTGTCAGCCTTTACAAAAAGTTATTCAGAATACCACTGTAACACCGCTCATTTGCTATTAGAATACCACTGTGATTACCACTGTACTACCATTAAGGTTTTCATGGTATCATAGTGGTTTATTTCAATTCCATTGTGATACCATTGTACCACTGTCCTACCATATCAACAAAAATAATCAAAAAATAAACTACCATAGTAAACCATGGTACCCCTGGGTAGTACCATTGCACATTTTGTAGCTCATCACTGTGTTGCCATTGTGGTTCCATAGTGTTGCCATTGTGTCACATTTGGTAAGGGGCCTTTGGGGGACTTGGGAGGGGATGGTACAGCCATGTTGTGATGCAAGCCTATGGTCTGCCAAGGCACAGCCTGTGGATTAGCACAAGATCAGCACAGGCTGTTCAGGCATAAGCAGCCCCACTGGGGTCACAGGCTGCATTTGAAAATCAAGAATGGCACACGGTGTGGTGCAGAGCACCCTTTGTGTAATTTCTTTTTGATGAATGTACCATGCATCATTTTCAGGGCTTTGAAAATTGAGCCCATAGTCGTTACTACCTTCATACAAGTTTAAATTCCTTACAATACCCTCATTTATACCTAAAGATGGCTGAAGTGGTAGAAATTCATTTGCAGATTAAGTCATCAATTCCATCTAATTTGCAAAGTGCATATTCACAGACTTTTGGAAGCTTTGACCTGCAAAGTTTCTATTTTTTTAGCAAATTGACCAAAAGCCACTTGTGAATTGGCTACTTTGGCCACAAAAGGCACCTTCATGGCAAGAACTTTGCACTTTTGATGATGTCAGAATTCCTATGTTCCATGGAAAATTCGAGAAGCTTCACAAAAGCAAAGTTTGGCCGCTTCACAACATGTTTGCTGACAAACTTTCAGTTTGCATCATCTCTATTTAAATTCCATACTTCAGCGCTGTGCAGCATTTGATATTTGATTTTAGCTTGAAAGATTCTTTTTGTTACCACATATGAGCTCTAGCTAACATTTACAAGAATCTCTATAACCTCTCACCTCAGTGCTTAATTTGTATCATTAGGAGAGTTATGTCATCTCTAGAAACCATTATTACAAATGGCCACTTTCAGATACCAATAATTCTTAACAACTTCCAGTTTGTTGTGGCCAATGAACCCCAGCACCCCTGACATGGATAAGGTCAACACCACCACTTTAGTTTTAGAAGACATCACTATTAGACCTACTTGTTGTATTTTATCCTAAAAAATATTAGGAAATTCCTTCAATCCTATAGATTCAGATATCAAATGAATGCAATCTGCATATAGCAACATCCAAATTTATGCATCTTTAAGCACGTGGTTGTGATTTTCCTGGATTTTAAATACTTGCCAAATGCATTAATACACACACTGAGATCACAATCCAGAAAGATGGGCCAACATGCTTGAATCACATGTATGTAGTATGTAGCCCCTTCACTGTCAGACTCAGCTGTACATGACTAAATTCACAGCACCTGGCCACACTGCGACATAAGGGCAGAGGTCCATTCAGGGGCTGATGGGGAGTGGGACAAATGTTACTCTCAGAATAGTAATTTGTGGGATATGGCAGCTATGCAATGACTGGTATACCTTCATGGGTGTATACAGCTGTAAAGAAAACAAGGCACTGCCTCTGCAAAGCCTTCAGTCTTCTGTGCCATCTCAGAAGGCTGGAGGCAGTAACCAGGGCTATTCAAGCTAATAGCAGTATGAGGTGGGACCTGAAGGAATGGCATCTAAGAGTTATGTTAGGATTCCCCTGGGAGTTGTGTAGGCATCATCCACACCACCTCCACAGTGTGGACATTCTTTTGTAGTCTATATAGATTGCAAAAAAAAAAACACCATTCCAACTACTGACCCAACCATCATGTAGACATGAAAGTACAGTAGTAAACTGTGTGGAAAACTGGTATAATTTCTACTGTGTGTGCAGAGGGTGCACCACATGTGCAGAGAGAGCTTTTGCTAGCCAACACATAAATAAGTGCAAGGGGTACAGATCCTTTTGCAGACTGGGACTGAAATATAAATGGGGCCAATATGCAGCACTGGCAGACCCCTATTTTGGAGTAAAGTGGCTGTGTTTATTCAACATTCCTACACACAGACTTTGGCCCTTGTGGTCTGTACATTGCTTTGAGGAAGTCATATTTTTTTTCTCTCCTCTTGCCTCAGTTACAGTCTCCTGAGATTTTTACCTGGTTAGTACTGATTTTTGGTCACTTGTAAGTCAGAAACAAATTGGAAGAATGGCAAAAAAATTAGGGATTAGTGTAAGCATCAGAGTCTACAAACTGATAACTCACTTTAATCTGTTAAGTCTTTTTTGAATGTCAAATTTACAAAAAAACATTGAAAATGCGAGTGATTTTAACAAGTTTCTCATTCTTTTGTCAAGGGTTATGAGTCCAAACTATAACATGTGAAAATCCATGAAACTGGCATTGTGATAGAGTTTGGGGTGCAGTACTTGGATACCATCTCTGGCGCCATCGAACAGTCCCCTATGCCAAGTTTTTTTTCTTCAGCACTGGGAGTCCTTCATACTAATATAGTAACATACTAGATGACAGCAGAGATGGACCACTAGGTCTACCTAGTCTTCACTATTCCAAACAGTAGTACCCCTCAAAAAACAAACAAAAAATAATGTCAGTGCAGCATATGGAATCCTAACCTTGTGTCATCAAACACTTCTACCCCCCCCCCAGAAATGTCAGTGCAATACCAGGTGTCTATCAGAAGGACCTCTAAATAGTCCCCATTTACTTGTACCAGCACATACTCACTGCACACCACCTTTGCTACATTCTGTGTAGCAAAATCCTGACTAGTTTTTTAAAAAGAGTATCAAACTTCTTAGTGTTAATTATTCCTCTATAGTTTTTAAAACTTGAGCTACTTTTTCTGCATAGAAACATAGTATTTGCTGGCAGAGAAGGACTACTTGGCCCACGTAATCTGTGCATTTTCCCTGCCTACTGTATCATTGCAGATCCTACTTGATCTTTATCCCATTCTCCCACCCACCCTTCCTTTCCCCTAAGATTTTCTTATGCCTATCACATGCATTATTGAAACCCATCATTGTTTTCAGTCCTATCACCTTTGTTGGATGACCGTTTCAGGAATTCACCACTCTTTCTATGAAGTAGTATTTCCTCACATCTCTTATGCATCTACCCCCTCCAGTTTCATATCATCACCCCTTGATCTTGAGCACTTTTTTTTGTTAAACACTTCTCTCCTGTACCTTATTTACCCACTTGAAGTATTCAAAAGTCTCTATCATATCCCACCTCTCCCTGCTCTCTTCCATAGTGTACATATTTAGGTCCTTTAGTCCCTCCTTTTAGAGCTTCTGATGCAATCCATGCACCATTTTATTTGCCCTCTTCTGGACCACCTCCACTGTGTCCATGTCCTTCCAGAGATGTGGTCTCCAGAGCTGAACACAGTACTCTAGGTGGGCTCTGAACAGTGATCAATAGAGGGGCAACACCACCTCTATCTTTCTGTTGGTGATACCCCTCCCTGTGCAGCCCAGCATTCTACAAGCTCTTCCAACTGCCTTGTTGCACTGCCTGGCCACTTTTAGGTCATCTAGTATGATTACCACCAGGTCTCTTTCCTACTTGGTGGTGGTCAGTACCACCCTATCTATTTTGTACTCCACCTAATGGTTTCTGGCCAAAAGTGCATTATTTTGCACCTTTTTATACTAAACCCAGCTGCCATACCCTTTACAACTCCCTGAGTTTCTCAGGTCACTGCTCATCCTTTCCAGCACCACTGGAGTGTCTACTCTATTGTAAATTTTTGTGTCATCTGCAAAGCAGCAGACCTTCCCTTCCAGCTCCTTTGCAATGTCACTTATAAAGACATTAAATATGACCTTTCCCAGCACTGATCCCTGAGGCACCCAGCTGGTCACCATCCCTTCCTGAGATTGAACTTTGTTTACGGTCATCTCTCTGCCACCTAGCCCCTAATCAGTTTCTTACCCAGGCTAATACCTTTGGACCCCCTCCTAAGCTACCCAGCTTGCATACTAGTCTCCTGTGTGGAATTGTGTCAAAAGCCTTACTGCAATATAAGTAGGCTACATCCACTGCTCTTCCCTGATCTAGTTCCTTAGTCACCCAGTCAAAGCAATGTATAAGAATTATTTGACTTGACCTCCCCCCATGAACCCATGCTGCCTTGGGTCTTGCAACCCCTTGGATCCAAGATGCTACACAATCCTTTACTTCAGCAGTGTAAGCCCCTTCTGCACTGTCTAGGGGTACATGGTGTTAAAAAGGGAAGGGTGTCCAGACCACAAGTGCCACCCAAATTCATTATACAGCAGCCAAGCCTGAGTCATGGAATAAAAAACAGAAGAGCATCTTAACTTTACATGTCCCCACAAGTATAACTGCTTCAAATGCCCTCCAAAGCTTCTTAGGCCTCCAGCAGGAATACCACTGGAGACTGGAGCTGATATCCCTGCCGCTCACTGCTCCAGGACCCAGTAAGCCAGGAATGAAAAATAATCTCTGGAACCAACCTTCGGACTATGGGGAAAGTTCATTCAAAATAGTATGAGAAACGGTCAATGCATTAAATACGTCTGAGGAAATCACTGACTCAGACTCCTTCATAAAAAAACAAAGCAAGTTTGTTCCCTGGCCCAGAAATTATTAGACGGCATAGGAGAAACTCACTGAAATCTTTGGCAAACAGCTCCATGGGGATAACTTCAAAAATGCAGATAGAATGGCAGCACTTAGGCACAGATATACCATGTCAGCATACAGCAGATCACCAAGCAGTATCTTCAGGACTAAATGATAGCACCTGCACCGGATATGTACCTTAGCTTAGAAACATAGCAACATAGACTTTGACGGCAGATAAGGACCGCTTGGCCCATCTAGTCTGCCAATTATTCCACAGAAACCCTTGTTAGACTTGTCTCAAACCTTTTCCTGTTCTCAGATTCCTCTGCAGGGGAATGATTTACTCCTCCTAGTGACGTCAAGTGCAAAAAAAAAAATACCTCAGGTCAATGAGCAGCCTAGCCCCAGCTTGAGCTCTCACTACAGAGCTAAGCAACCCAACTACAGAGCAGTGGCTCCATTCCTTTCAGTTACTGCCTCCCTTAAGACATCACTGCCCCTATTGGCGTAAAGACCCATCCCAGATGTGGGCATGTTGGGTCTCGGGACCTGCCCCAGACATGGGAATGGCAGGACCCTACAAATCCCAGGCCGTGGTCCTCCCTTCCATCCTTGCCCCTAGGCCAATGTGCCATTAGGGCAACTGAGATGCTGGAGCTGCCATCAACCAGCTACTCCTGCTGCAGCCCTGCCACAACTGCAACAACCCCATCAGCTTGGCTCTTCTACCTTACATGAGATACTGAGTCCCCATTTGTCTTCTGTGGGCAATCGTGGTTTCCCTGCAGTTGCTGTAAACATTCTCTTCTTCTTGTTGTCCTGATGCCTCCATCCACTACATCCTCCTGCTGCAGGGCTTATAAGATAACCCAGGAGCCCATGACTGCTACTGCCTGAGCTTGCTCCCTCCCACAATGACATCCTTAGAACTGGCGAATCGCTGCTGCTGACCTCACCTGCCTAAGTGGGCAGGGTCCCCCTGAACTGCCCTGCTTCCCACTCTGCCAACCTCTGCTTCTCTTTCCCCTTGAAAAACCTCTAACCCTGCCTTAAGTACTCCTCTACATGCTTCCCCCTACTGGCAGACCACCCAAAATCCCGAAGGCGCCAGATGCTCCTTAAACGGTGCCGGGGTGGCTGAGGGCTAGTAAGCATCCCCCACCAGGGCAGGCTTACAACAGTGATTCCATTAACTTTCCAGCACTAATGTCAGACTGACTGGCCTATAGTTGCCAGTGTCTTCCCTGCAACAACCTTTGTGAAGTGGGACTACATATGCCCTCCTTCCATCTTCTAGAACCACTCTCTTTTTCAATGAGCTGTTAAACAGGACTGTAAGAAGTGCAGTCAGTTCCTTCTTGAGCTCCCACCCTTGCATACACCCCATCTGGCCCCCTTTCCTTGACCTCTTTTACATACGTGAGTCCCTTCAGGACTCTCTCTTCTTAAAATAGATTAGTATAGAACACCAGAGAATGCTTGGAAATGGTTGTGGAAATGAAATAAGTGGGGTGCCATGGAGTTCTTGCCATTTGGCAAACAGATGGAGGGAAACAGCACCACTGAACAGTGACTGACCAAGGAGATAAGAGAAGGGTTTGTGCTGTTTGCTATAGAGGAGCAGCACAAGCAGGGAAGTGCCACAAAACATCATGGGCTGCTTGGCATGTAAGGCAGGTAAAAGAGGGGTACCACTGGAGGGCAGCGTGAATATAGTGGAGAGTGGAAGGGCCTCTAGAGACCAGGGAGCCAGAGAGTGCTTGGCATTGGGTTGGTGATAGGCTGGGGTGTCAGTAGACCACAGGGAGTCCTTGGCATGAGGTAAGTACTTTGGCCTAGATAACAAGTAATACTTATTACTGGGCCTTACAACAATGGGGGGGGGGTGCCGGCAGACATGAGGTGCTGCTTGGCATGGGATGGGTGAGGGGTATACATCTGAACACCACAGAATGCTTGAAAAGAGTTGGAGAAATGTAAGGTGGTGCCATGGAGTGCTTAGTATTTGGCAAGGTGAGGGAGACAAAAAAGAGCTACTGGGCATGATGGAGGACTTCACAAAGGGAGTTTCAGGGAGTAAGGAGTCATTGGGTTATGTTTAGTTATATGTACAGAAAACTGAATTGGCCTCCTGCTGCCAGAGCAATAATTAGCAAGGGGTATTTTAAAAAGTAAATTTATTGCAAAAACTGTGTTAAAGTAATACATGGTGGCAGATTGCCCTTGCAAGTGTTTTGAAAACATTGCTTCATAAGAGTATTGCACTGTAGAGTGTGTTAATACTGAAAAAACTAAACTTCCCAAGTGATTAATGACACTCAGTTATAACTCATGCCTCTCAGCATCTGCTTGGCAAATAAATTGTCATATATTATTGCTTGCATATCTCACTTTTTATTCTCTAATGGAAACTCATCTAAAATTAACCGTGGGTTGTCCTTCTTTGCAGGTGCCCTGTCTTTCTACATTCATGCTGACTTTAAGGCAGGCTTGCCTGACATAATTCACCTGCATCAGAGAGCCTGCCTCCCAGTCAGAGTGTGTGCAGGTTTTTATAAGTGTAACAGCTATCCAGTAGAATAGTCAGATTATACAACTTCTATAGATTAAAAACTTATTTAGTTCAATAACATATCTCAACTTTAAACATTGCATGAAGTGGGGATAAGATGATATAGGTTGAAGGGACTCTGGAAAATGATTTTCTTGGTTATGGAAACTAACAGCTTATCCACAATAATAGGCTTCTGATACAGAGGTTTAGCAATATTCGGTTCAGGTTCCACTCTGGTTAAGGCCAAATATTTTAGCCAGAACAGTGAAATCCTTATTAGGTTTAGTCAGTCCTTATTCTTCATGCTTTTGGTAGGCTCCTATCAGTATCATGAGCTTTAAGTCAATGGCTGGCTTCCTGCATTTTCTTTTGAAAGAAAGTTCATTATTTTCAATGAGAAAACTGTGTTAGTTAAGTAGAACTAGTCACTGCCAGAACTTATTAATTAAAAGCCTTAGAAGGCAGTACTTCTACATCACCAATATGAACTCAAACCTGCTCACTAAATTTATGACTTAAAACATTTAAAACATAGGTACCTACTATTTTAAATGTTTCTAGTTGCTACAGTCATACCAGTTTATGGCTTGCTTAAAAGACTAAATTTACAACAGCTAATCATAAAAAAATTCATCCTAAAACTGCAAAGTGTTCATCAGTTTAAGCATTATGGCTACTAGTGGCATACATTTCAGCAGCCCTAAAACTGTTTGCAGCTGATACATAAAGAGCAGCCTCATAATTCAGTTAAACAATCACCACATAATAGCTGCAATTTGGCAAACAGTCACCCTCGGCATGGATAAAAAAAATAAATAGATAAGGAGGTTGGGAACTTAAGCATAAGGTACTGTAAAAGCGTAATGCTGATAGTAACAAAGATCCTAGAAATGACTTAGTGGAGAAAAATGAAAATGTGTTATAAAGAAAATATATCCTTCAGGAAAGAACAGGAGCTCTTGACAATTATTATTTAATGTATCTAGAGGGTTCAGCATTTGCAGCAGTCTGAGATTACAGACTACTTGAGTAGGTAACATGTGGACAACAGTGTTTGAAAATCTTATCACTGGAACTATTTTCTCCTGTTTCCAGATGTACAGTATGGTAGCAATTCTGCCATGATGCAGACTTCTGCAAGAAACAGCAACATTCCAGTTTTTCCACATAATGTCATTCTGCAATTTAACAAACACAAACTTGACTGACATTAAAAAACACAGTTTACTTTTAATGAAATCCCAGTTCACTTGGCAGAATTCCACAGAAATCTGTCACAGAATGCCACACTGCAGAATGTAGCCTGCTAAATTATGACAACATTTTTCATCTATAGTTCTGAAGTTGAAACAAAGAAGGTTGTCCAGACTCAAAACTGAACCAAACATACATGTGGGATACCTTCAGTCATCACTGAAGTAGGTTTTGTTTCTCTTTAGGTTTGTTTTCACATACTGTATGTTGTAGCTTTGTTAGGCAAGCAATAATACCTGACAGGGTGGGCAGTACTGGCAATACCGAACCGCCCCAGGCATAATGAGGTCCAACGCCACAGGGGGAGGGACTTACAGGCCTTGATAGGTCCAGTATTGCCCATACCATCCACCCTGGAGGATATTATTGTGCTTAGAAAATAGGCTATAAGTAACATTTTACTGACTGTAAATGCAAGATTTAAAATAACTCTAATAGTAATAAAAAAGTACAAAAATACATGCTCTTGTAAAGTAGTCCCTCTACTACTGTGTTATTACTGCACTTGTCAGCAGAGGGCACTGCTGTTTAGTTTTCTGGTGCCGAGGGAATCACTTGAGCTTTGTACTGTACAGCTGGTTCGGTCCTACACGCTCCATTACTCAATCCGAGTACAAAGATCCAGAGATGAGAATCAAGTGGACCAGATGTGGACATGGCCAGCCCCAATTCCTTGAATAAGGCTGAATAAATTAATGAGAACTTTTTTATGGAGTTTCAGCAGCTTTGGTGTACTCGAGTTCAGCCATCACTGATTAGGATTTGCATGGGCACTAATCCTGTTTGCCGGTGTAACTGATTCTTTAAGATACTGGGTCCAGCGCAAAACCTGGTTTCCACAGGCTAACACTGATTAGCGCCCCTGCAAACTGTTGAATATTAGACTCTGATGTTTTAAGTATGTTATAGTACATAAATTTATTTTCTTTATTATCACTGCAATTTAATATTCCCATTCCACATCTTTCATAATGCATCTGAAAATGCTATCTTAGTATGCCTCTTCTGATATAACTGTTGAAATAAATATGGCATAATTTTAGCTCTGTTGTGTTTTGTGCAGCAATACAGCAATTTCTGGTGCATCCATATGTGGGATATATGGAGTTTTCTTGTAGGCTGCTCCCTGCATCAAACCTGATGTTTTAAGTTTATGTGGAGAATCCCTCCTCCTTTTTTCTGTTGGCTTCCTCATGCTTCCCCAAACCATGTACATGGTGCTTTATTTAAAACAAAACCACTACCACTTTCTTTCTATTCTAGCTCCTTCCCTCAACCTAAAGCCCACTACCCATGGTACTATTAAATCCTCCCTCACTACAAACTTCTTCTCACTACTCGCACTCCATCCCTATGCTGGGTCCTTCCCTAAATCCAATCCCAGAGTTCATGCTGCTATTTAACAGAAAAAAATAATGTTTATCTTCATTTGCTGGCTCACTCCTGAGTCTGTAATACAGTAGTAGTAACGTTTTCTTACATAACCTCTCCCACACTTCCTGGGGTATCGTACATATGAGGCACACTGATGAATCCTTGGTTGAACAAAACACATGTCAGTGTCTTCTGTTTGCACCCTTTGCAGATTGTGTGCAAGGCCCTTTGGCATCATGCATTCCTGCTTAAAGCTGAACCAGCCTAAAATTTCATGATGATTTGCACTCAGATCCAATGATGCTTTGCATTATGGGGGTATGTGAAATTTTGTATTTCTTTGAAATTTGGCTTTATGGCCAATGTCTTTTGGGTAACCCTTGCCTCAATGATTTTTCACTGATGTTCTTTGTCTCTCCAACACTTCCCCAATCAATCCCAATCCCAGTCTATAGAAATAAGAAACATAGATAATGATGGCAGAAAAAGAATAAAGGTCCATCTAGTCTGCCCAGAGTTCCCTATCTTCCCTGGATCCTTCTGTCTATATGGGGTTTTATTCCTCCCTGTCCACGATCCTGCTCCCCTCCTTACTTCTACCAACCTGAGCAACCAACAGACCCTTCAATCTATCCTGAGCTTGAAACCAGTATCCTATGAGTATAGAGAGTATTTAATAGTGAGTCAAAAAGGGCAAAGTGAAAATAACGAGTGTTGAATGGGCTTTGTGCTTTTTATAGCATATCATTAGGTGAGCACTTTAGAAGTGCTTTTTGAGTGAATTCTGTATGGTGGGGAGTAGTTCCCCATAGTTCACCTTATGTATTCCCTTCAGGATCTTGATGGTCTCTATCATGACCCCCCTCTCTCACCTCATCTCCAGTGAGTACATATTCAGTGCCTTCAGACAATCTTTTATCAGATGATGATTAAGATCAAATGGTCTAAACATTACTTGTTATCCCCTTATTCTCCCTTTATCTGCTAACTCTTTCCCCAGCCCTGACCCTAGTTCTGGTGTTATATTACTTATTATGAACTGGCGATCGTAAATGGAGGAAGCTGACTGGCCCAGAGGTCTTCAAAGCCGTGATGATATCTGGCTACATAATCACGGCTTCAGAAAACCTCCGGTCACCAGCCTCCTCACTTACCGTGCAGTGTGCCTTATCTTGAACAGTGAGAGCCAGACCTCCAGTTCACTGCTATTAAAAAAAAAATGAAAACTCAACTGTGCCCGTAATGAAATGCAGCAGCAGCACACAAGCTGCTAGAAAGACCAATGGTCGAGCTACCCACATCCTCCCCTTGCATTCCCCACACAAATCTTAGCCAGCACCCAGCACTCGCAGACCACTCGGCATATCTAACTACAACACAAACTGGTGCGAGACGTGCCTTGAGCGAGTATTTAAAAATAAAAAAATATTAAAAAGTAAAGGATCCCAAACTGGCCCCCAACTTATTTTTCAAACACTATTAATGTCCAGCCAAGCAGTAGTTTCAGATTTCGGGTGACTTACTGGGAGATGTTCTTCCCATTTACAATGCTGCTTCCTGCTTGCCACACATAATGTTTAAAAAAAATGCACACATCTTCACTGACCTTGTGACCCATCAGCACCAAGCCAAAGGCAAGAAGAACAGAGTTCACTTCCTGGTGCTAAGAGAGACACATAGTACACCCCTCCTCCAATAAACTCGACTTACAACAGTGCCACCTGCAGTCCAGTGCTCTCCAGGGACTATTTTATTAAAAAGTACTCCTCCACACCTCAGAAAATACCTTTTCAGAAGGATTTAAACATTTTTTTTTATTTTTTTTACTGCTAAAACTTGTATTCCAGTTCATAATAGCAATAAGGCACTCCAGGTGTGGTATATCATGGGATATCGTCACTTCTCGGATGGTTGGACTCACTCAGCCTGTGGCCTCATGCCCAACCACCTGAGGTGTGATGATATCCCATGATATACCACTCCCTGTCATGCCTTATTGCTTAAACATAACCTAAAGTGTCACTCCTCCTCCTGGCTCCCTCTCCTAATCCTTAGCCTGGCAATGCAACTGATCATAAGGAGCATCCACACATGGAAAGAAATTGTCTTCAGTATTTTAGCTTTTTACCACTGCAGCACCTCAGCCAACCCAAAAGGGATCTAATTATAGTGCCTACAATTCTCTGTGTGCATCAAAGTATTTGAGTGCTAATCACTGCAGTGCATAATGATAAGTGCAAATGCAACAACTGAAGCTGAAATAAGTAATCTTCTGATGCCATAAATGTTCTATAACAATGGTTAAAAAATGTAATTACATATTCATGAGCAACAGTAATCTCCTGATTAGCTGCTGTGCCAGTCATTATTCTCCAGGAAATAAGTGTCAATCAGGAAAGAAGAGGAGTGGTGCACTTAGAAGTAAGCAAATAAAATATAGCACTACAGGGTATCCAAAGGCTCCAAAAACTTTAGTCAGTGCATTAAGTGACAAAGACACTTCAGGCATGCCACAATATATGAGGTGGCAACTAGATCTGTCAGCATGATGCAATCACATCTAATGCTATATTTCACTCTGGCTCTGCTGAACTTCGTCAGAGACATGCACTACCACATATCCATGCATTAAATTGCTACCAGATAAAGTGGTATGTGAATAAAAGTAAGCTTGGTATCTGCAAACCAGCTGCATACTTTAATTAAAGGTCACAATTTTATATTTAAGTTTTTTAAGTTTAAGTTTATTGATTCGGAAAGTACATTTGAGCCCAAGCTCTTTTACAAAGGTTCCACGTCAGTGACAAGACAAGGTACAAAGTAGTCATGGAAAAAAAGAAAACACAAAGTAAAACACCACGATTTAACAAATGAGTAAAAACATTTGTGGATTACAGGTTAGGACGGTAGAATACAATAGCACAGTTATAAGCCATAGACTAGTGCAGCCCCAAGGAGCCTTGTCATTGGGAGTGGGGGTGTGTGGATGGCCTACGAGGTCAGAGGAAGTTGTAAAGCAGTGGTTGGGAGCTAAGCATAGGCAGACGGGGGCCTTGCCTTGGTAGAGAGCAGCCAGGAAGGCTTGGGACAAGGTGGAGCACACGCTGCATCTGTCATAAATTGGCAGTAAATTGAGAGGCCGGGGATAAGTTGCAGGAGCATTTAGAGATTGTAATAAGAAGTTGTTTGATGTTACTGTAGTTTTGAAATTGACTAGACAGTTGTTGGCAAGGAGGTGCTCGGGTAATTCTATCAGCCACATGGGGCACGGTAAGCAAATGCCTGTTGCCCAAAGGAGGTATGTCAGAAGGGAATGGTCAGGGCCCCTCTTGACCTCCCCTTAGTAGCCTGTAGTGTGATTGCAGCTACTAGCAGATTGCTAACGCAAGGTGGTGTTTTCCCCATTAGCTCTTTCCTCCCTAGGATGCACGTCTGCTGTATGGCCCTGTTTTTTAGGGATAGCCAGTTTGTGAGCTCATATAGTATACATGTGTGCGTATCTTGCTGTAAACCTAGAGCTAGTCTGCAGGTGTTGTTTAGGGCCACCTGGATCTGTTTCAATGTGGTATCTATTGCCGCCCCATATATTACTATTTCATAGTCAATATGTGATAATATGGAGCTGTGTACTGCAAGGCAAATGGCCTCAGGGGATAGGTGTTTCTTATGCCTGTAAAGGACACCAATCTTAGTGTTGACTGTCTTGACCAAGGAGTTGATATGTTGAGCAAATGTAAGGGTTTCATCCAGAGTTATCCCCAGATACCTGAACGTGCAGACCTGCTCCAGTGGCTCCCTGCAGGAGTTTGTAATGATGAGGGGGTTTTGATTGATTTTTTTTTTGTGTACTGGTAAAAAGCATGGCCTTGGTTTTTTTATAATTCAGAAACAACTTATGTCTGCAGAACCAGTTCTCTGAAGTGGAGAAGGGTGCCTGAAGCTCATGTTGCAGATTAACAATGGATGTGTTGCTTCCCATGAGCACAGCATCGTCGGCGTAGAGTATCAGTTTGGTATCGCATTCAGTGGGGAGGTCATTTAGAAAGATACTGAAGAGTAGGGGCTCAAGATTTGACTCCTGGGGCACCCCCAGCGATATCTCTCTTGCACAAGAAACTATATGTCCTATTTTGACACATTGGCCCAGATATTCAAAAGGTTTGCGCATGGCACAACAGTGTTGTGCCATGCGCAACACACTGATGCACCCCGGTGTGATATTCAAATGGCAATTGTGCCTGGCACAAATCCCACTGTGCTGAAGCGCATCAGTAATGTATGCGGTGCAGGTGGCGGGGGGCATGCCCATGCATACTCTGCACATCCCAATATTCAGTCCAGGATGTGCTGAGTCCATGCATGCGCAACCCCTACTTGCGCCGCACAAAGTTGATCCAAAAAAAAAGAAACAATGGCTGGCCACCTACAGGTGAGCTGCCATATTGCAGGGCACAACACGGCAGCTGCCACCTGTGAGTGACCACTCGAGCTCCAGCTGCACCTGGTGGTGTCCCCCCATTATGGACATACATACAAAAATGACCCTCCAAACTCCCTGGTGGTCCAGTGGACCGCTGTCAGCCCGATCGCAGGCTTTTGTATAATAAAAACAAATCCAATATCCCTGGTGGTCCAGTGGACCGCTGTCAGCCCGATCATAGGCTTAAGTAAAATAAAAAGCGAATCCAATATCCCTGGTGGTCCAGTGGAACGCTGTCAGCCCAATCACGGCTTAAGTAAAATTAAAAGTGAATCCAATGTCCCTGGTTGTCCAGTGACTGCTGTCAGCCCGATCGCAGGCTAAGTAAAACAAAAAGCAAATTCAATATCCGGTGGTCCAGTGACGACTGTCAGCCCACCGCAGGTTAAGTAAAAATAGTGAATCCAATCTCCTGGTGGTCAGGGGGACCGCTGTCAGCCTGATTGCGGCTTGTAAAATAAAAGTAATTCAATATCCTCGTGGTCAGTGGACGCCTCCACCTCCACTGAGCCCACTGCCTCATCCCCGGCCGGTGGCGGGCAGCAGCACCGCGATCTGCCTGCCGCCCACCGACTGACACCGCTGCAGGGCTGTGTGCACATGCCATAGTGAGCCAATAGCGCAGCCTGTATTTCATTACATTCCAGATATGTGAATGGATCCATTCACATATCTGGAATGTGGTATGGTATGGCTGTACGCCTATTGGCTCACGCTGGACCAGTGGGGCTTACAGCCCTACCACGGTGGTGTCAGTCTGCAGGCGGGTAGCAGGCAGGTGGGTGCTGCCACCCGCCACAGACCGGGGAGTGCGGAGGGGCCCAGTGGGCAGGGGGAGGGGGGTCCACTGACCACCAGGATATTGGATTACTTTTTTTACTTAAGCCCACGATCGGGCTGACAGCAGTCCACTGGACCACCGAGGATATTGGATTCATTTTTTATTTTACTTATGCCCGTGATCGGGCTGTGGGGCACATTGCTGTGCTGCAGGGAGCGTCGGCCCCCAATGGCTCCTGCCTGGCCAGGTGCAAGTCGCTGGGGAATCTGCGCACTTGCATGCAAATGGAGCTATAATGATATGCAAATGGCTGCATTTGTGCCTTGCATACATTATGGCCCCATTTGCATGTGCACTTTTGAATATCGCGGTTGCTGCTCATAGCACAACAGAACTTTCACTAGCGCATCCCCCTGCTCCACTTTGGCCACTTGTGCTGGCACAGTGCCACTGCGCCATGCGCACTGTGGGTGGCCAGGGTGCGATATTCAATGATGGTGTGCCATGGCGCAGCTCCGTTGAATATCACCCAGTCAACCCCCCTGCGCAGACAAGTTGCACTGTGCCCAGGCTTGCACCACAGTCTGGTGCAGTTTGAATATCCAGGCCATTGAGTTCTACCTGTAAGGTAGTCTTGGAATCAACATAGTGCACTAAGTGCCACTCCCAAGTTTCCCAATTTGGTCAGTAACAGGGGGTGACTGACTGTGTCGAAGGCTTTGGTAAGGTCTATGAAGATAGATCCCATCAGTTCACCTTCATCCAAGGCCTTGTGTGCATAGTTTGTAAAGTCCAGCAGAGCTGTGGTTGTGCTGTGGTTTTGTCTGAAACCATGCTGGTTAGGGCAGAGTAAGCTATACTTGTTGAGGTAGTCCATGAGCTGGCCAGCCACAATCTTTTCCAGGGCTTTGGACAGCAGAGAGAGTATTAAGATGGGCCTGTAACTGGCAACCAAGGATTTGTCACCACCCTTATGCACAGGTGTTACTAGGGCCTGCTTCCATACCACCAGGAATTGAGCAAGAGTAAGTGATTTGTTGAACATCCAGGTGATGGGCACCATGAGGACATCCAGGGTGAGGGATAGCAGTTTTATGTCGATCCCATCACTACCCTGTATTGTCTTGCTCAGTACTTTCCTGACCTTAGCTAGGGTCTCCTTCACAGTCACCCTTTTAAGGTATTAGTCAAATGCAGACAATACATTTAGTTACCATATTTCAAAATAGATACTGGCTGTACTGAGATATTTTTAAACTATCTAAAACTCATTTACACTAACAAAGTGAACATTTTTAATTTGTTTGTCATTTAATATAGGGAAAATCACTTGTTTTTTTATGATATGCATCCCTGTACTAACACCATATGAAGATTCAAACCTTAATCTGGGAACACCAGTGATAGCTTATTTCAAAAAGGCTGCCAGGCCAATGTACTCATTCAAGCCCATGCCACCCCATATCCCCAGATTGAATCTTCAGTAACTTTATCTATGATCTGTAAGTCACTTGCAGTTCCTAGCTGTTGGGCTCAGGGCAACCTTTTCCAGGCTGACTTGTAGTAACACAGTTTTTAAATGCACATTTTCACTTTAACTGGTAACCATTTAAGGCACAGACATTTGTTAGTGCATTGTCACTGACGAAGCTCTGCAGTGCCTGAGTGAAACATAAGATGTACTTACTTCATGCTGCATTATTGCTTAATTAGAGCTAATTCATGAATAAAATGCATCATATAAATTTATAATTACATTTGTACCCAGAGAAGAAATACAGATTGTTACTATTCTACTAGATCTACAATAAGAGCTCAGAGAAGATGTTTCTTATGGTTAAGACAATGGGGACTTTGAAACTCCACAACTTTATGGAAAATATAGCCATCACACGCATTGGGGAATGATAAGGGTATATGCTTATCAACAAGAGGCCAGCTCAGGTTTATTGCTGTATACAAATTCAACAAGCTCCGGGAAGTGTCCTATTCTTCAAAACAGCAAGACTGTCATAGAGGTCCGGATTGGAACTCATCGATGTACTATAGTAAATGAATGAACTCCAATTTGGTCTTCTATTTTTCTGCTTAGTGTCACCAAATGGAAGAACAAATATCTAAAGACTGATCATAGGACTGACTTTACCACCACCATCAGTAGCAATGCTTGTCAGCCACCCCTTATGGTAATGATGCTGCTTTCCTGATGGGGATACATTTTGAGCTGTCACATGTGGCAATACTAATCAACCACTACTGGGCCTAAACTCAGAACCACCACAGGTTGCAGTGTTGCTCCCCCAAATTTGTCCAAAGTCAAAGGGCCATCCACTGGAGGGAACAGACATAGCAGTGCAAAGATGACTAAAACCCATTAAATATTATAATAGTGTTGCTGCTTCCAGTTATTAGCCTCAGAGAACACTGAGTGCAGAATATCACATACTGATTGGTTCACCAGTAGTACTTATCCCACTGAAAATGGACAGTCGGTGTAAACAAAACACCCAGACCCATCATTCCATGTGCTCAGCTACTCAACAGTTTTTAAAAGAATGAATGCCTTAGTAGAGTTATCTTAGTTTTAAAACTTAGCTGGGTATATTGTAATAGCAATTAGAACTGCTGTACTGATGTTTAATTAGCCTTGTGCACCAACTCCCCTAACTGGTCCTTGTTCTACTAATAATGTACTGTTTTGTTAGTCTCCGTTGTTTAATTAGTGTGGTCTGCAGGCTTACTTTGTTCGTAGCATATTTACAACAAAAAACTTTAGAACACCGAATAAACAAGATTAAACAGATGTCCTACCTCAATTTGATCCCATTACTATCAACTGGTCACTTGTGCCTGGTCACAAAATTTGTGACTAAGCACTATTATCGCTCATTATTTGGCTGCCCTATCCCCTCCAACCATTGTGGCCTATGTTACTTTTGCCTTATTAGTCTGATTTTATCTGGTGATATTGATTTGAACCATGGTCCTACCCCCCTCTCAGTAGCTGTGACCCTCACTGGTCTGGTGCTAAGGACCTCAAACTTGTAATCCTAAATATCCAAAGCTTGCTTTGGAATCTCCGAGAGTTAGAGGCCTGGGTTTCATTCTACATTCCTGATGTTTTATATGTGTCTGAAACTTGGTTCAAAACCTCCATTCCTGACTCAGCATGCTGTATAACAAAATACAGCTTCTTAAGATGTGATTGCTCCTCCTCCAAAAGAGGTGGTAGTGTAGCTATTTATTATAAGGAACATTTAAATCTCTTAGTGCTTTCCACCCCACAACTTTCCCTCTTTGATGGTCTGTATACCATCATCCTTCTTGGGGGTACTAAGAAACATCACATTATTTATGCCTATAATCATCCTAGAGGAGATGTTCCTGGTCTTAATAAACTTCTCTATCATTCCACCTCCTTAGCTGGTTATAATGGAACTATCCTACTTGGCAATTTCAACCATGATTGGGGAGTTAAATTCTTCAAGTCCTTTGATGTTCTGGTGCAGAAACACTATCTGAATAAGCTTATCTCTGACTCAACGAGACTTTATCTGGCCTCTAGCAATCATACTATAATTGACTGGGTCCTGACAAACAGAATGGACAGGATCACAGGGGCTGGTACCCTATACAGTGCAATCTCTGACCACTCTCCTGTTTACTGAATTTAGCTGGTTCATGCACCATCCTGACTCCTAGGGTTATCTGACTTTGAGATTTTTCTAAATGAATCCCCACTGCTTTTCTTGCTGACATATCCATGACTGATTTAAGGCTGCTTTATTTATTGAATTCTTGGATTAAGTTCCTGGATTACACCCAAGAGCGGTTGCTCATTTATGGGTTCCACGTCAATTACAAGAACAAAGGTACATCAAAACAGTAGTACATGTTTTAGACAAGGTAACAGTAAGATACAGTAATACAGTAGCACATTTTTAGACAGAGTTCCTATAATGAACACACCAAATTTAGGATCATAGACAGCAAGTTATTTGCCTGAGTCAAAGTTAGGACACCCTAGCGGGTTGCATGAGAGGAGATGATAGTAGGAGGATAGTGGTAAGGGTGCTAGAGGGTGGTTAGGGAGTGGGGGGAGTATACAGAATAGGTGGGGTAGAGGTGACAAAGGTTGTGAGGTAGGGTGGTGACCTGAAGTGCTGAGGATAGGTCATGTCAGACAAGTAGGTTAGACATGAGATAAGAGTGCTAGGGTGTCCTTGAAGCACAGGAGGAGTGTTAGTGGAGGCAGCAACAGCTGCTGGTTGAGATAAGGTGCTGACATAGTTTGTATTTGAAAACACCAATAGTTGCAGCACTGGAAATGTCAGGTGGTAAGACATTGGTCCAGTGAGGAGCATGTTAGCAGAATGCACATTATGCCAAGGCAGTGCAGAGTCTAGGAATTTTGTAGATCTGGGTGGCGGAGTTCCTTGTGAAATGGGAGCTTGAGTGCATGGTTAGGAGTTTCTGAAGCAATGTCAGTAGTAGATTGAGAGATCATTTCTTGGCAAAGAGGCAAGATTGGTATTTTATTCTTTCCTTTAGTTGAGCCAACTCGGCCTGTGAGTAGAGGTCACAGGCATGTGTGAGTCTTGCAGCATCTGTGAGAAGGTGACACGCCTTATTAAGTGTGATGGAAATGCATTGTAGGGTGGTGTCAGTTGTCGATCCATAGATAGCCAGTCCATAATCAACAAGGGAGACTATTGAGCTGTTGATGGCCAGATTCAATGCCTCATAGGTTAAGCGGTGCTTGTGGTGGTAAGGAATTCCTAATTTTGTATTGATAGCCTTTGCAGTGTTATCAATGTGTTGGACATAAGACAGAGTGGAGTCACTTGTGATACCCACATATCTGAAAAACTGTACATGCTCCAATGTGTCACCACTTTCATTTCTGACCACAAGGGATAATGCTTTGAACTTACACTGGGTGCTGGAGTACAACATTGTCTTTTTTTTTTACAGTTCATGATTAATCTATTCTCCTCAAACCATTTCTCTGTGGATGAGAATCCCCCTTTGGAGTTCTGCTGTTAGTTGTACTGAATGGGGGTTTCTGGTGAAGATAACTGCATTGTCTGCGGAGAGGAGCATCTGGATTGGACAGAAGTCCACTGGTTGGTTTAGAAAAAGGCTAAACCAACTGCCACTAATAATGTAAATGAGGACTTAAATTATTTTATCACCCATTTCTGAACTCTCTAAGACTTGCATGCCCCTATTGTGTCAGGCAGGCTCACAGGCCCTCTCACCAGGTGGCTTCACAAAGACCTCCTTGCCCTACTGAAAGCCAGAGACAAAATCTGGAATAAATTTAAGACTTCTGGTTTACAGGATGATTTTTTGGAGTATAGGACATAGAGAAACACTTGTAAAAAGGTTGTACACCTTGTAAAGAGCTCCTATTGTAAAAATATGTTGCTCAATGCTGCTGGTGAATCCACAAATTTCTGGAATCACATCAAAAGTTTTAAGGGGATAAGCACATTCAGTCCTCCAATGATATGGTACTTGATGATTCTCACGGTAATAACTCAGTCATTATTGTCAAAACTTTCAACCTTCACTTCTCTGGCTTTTTCAGATACACCTGTCCAACCTCTACACTCATAGCTTCTACCCCCTTCATCACCAGGGACACTCCCAGTACTATCCCCCATTTCTACCTATGTACAGTGCCTAATGTGGAGGTGAATTGGCTACTAAACTCCATCTCCGTCTGCTGTAGTACATGCCCAGATGGTCTAGAGCAAGACTGCTAAAACTTGGTGCCCCTGTCCTTGCCTCCTCTCTAGCTAGAATATTTAATCTGTTGTTATGCTCAGGGGTTGTTTCTGATATCTGGAAGGTTGCAATTGTTGCCCAGTTTTTAAGAAGGGTGACTCCAAATCTATCACCAATTATCACCCCCTAGGTATCCTTTCAGTCTTAAACAAACTTCTAGAAAAAAATTGTCTCTGTCCAAATCATCAGCTATTTCCATGACTGCAATCTTCTCTCTAATGACTAACATGGTTTCAGTAAACGCCATAGTACTAGCACTGATCTTCTCGAATTCATGAACAATGCCACAGTTGTCATGGAGAATGGTCTACTAACATGTACAGTCTTCATTCACCTTATAAAGGCCTTTGATCTAGTAGACCTTTATCTGCTTAAATCCAAAATGGTATCACTTGGCATCTCCTCTGACATGGTTATCTGATATGACAGCTACCTTACAGACAGACAACAATTTGTAAAATACAGCTCTACTATATCTGATGTATCCACCATTAACATTGGTGTTCCTCAAGGATCTGTCCTTCACCCCATCCTCTTTACTATCTTCATTAATGACCTATCTCTCAGTGCCACATCCTGCTCCTCTCTTCTCTATGCAGATGACTTAGTGCTCTACTCTAGCTCTTAATGCCTTGATGATCTCAATACTACCATTACCTCTGATTTCCACACTATTCACTTCTGGCTCTCTCCCATATCAAGGTAATACTAAACTCCAGCAAAACCTACTCTATGTTGTTTGGCTCTGTCCCTCAATTAAGAAAGAGTATTGGGCAACTGTCTGTCTCTAGCAGTGATGGCTCCCCTCCTTGAAACTGTAACCATCTTCAAATACCTTGGGATAACAACTGATCCTTCTCTCATTTTTACCCACATATCTCAAACAGTTGTAGAACTGTTAACTCTAAGCTTGGCCTGGTCTTTAAAACCAGTGATGCCCTCACACCCTTGGCCAGAATTGCCATTGCCCAGGGTATCTTTCTACCTACCCTCACCTCTGGCTCTGGTATCTTCATAAGTGCTAATAAAGCCAATCTCTACATGTGGGATACCACTTACAATAATATTTGTCGTTTCGCCCTTGCATCTCATCATCTTACCCACCGCTGCCATCTACACATTGGTCTAAACTGGCTATCCCCTGAGGCCAGCCACTCCTATGCCCTTGACACCATAACTGCTAAAATTATCAGAACTAGAGTTCCTTCCTCCACAGCCTTAATGTTGACTCCCCTGAGCTCTAGAGACCAGTCCTTACTATCTGTTTCTAGATGCATGATGACAATGGGATCCCTGGCCTTCTCTTACTTTGCCCCAAATTGTTGGAACTCTCTAACTGTTCCCATTTCACTCACCCCCTCTCACACCTGCTTCAAAAGGAAGCTACACCATTACCTTTTATTCCTTGACCCCTGTACCTGCTCCCTACCTCTTTGATTTACATTACCTATGCCACATGTCTACTGCTTATCTTTGTTGCTTAATCTGCTGCACTTATGTATGGTGTTTCTTGTCTGTTTAACCACTCTGCTTTGCTCATTTCTTTGCTTATTGCTCTTGCTGTTCTTGTATTGATTTTCTCCCCATTACACAATATATCAATTTATGCTGTTGTATCTGCAATTACTTTAAACACTACATTGTATATTTTGCTGTCTTTATGGTTTTGCACTGTCTTGTACTATGTTCATTTTTATTTATGCTGATTTCTCCATGTTATTTGTATTTATTCATGCAACTACTTATGTATCTGTTACTAGCTTTACCCTTCACATTGTATATTTTAATGTTTATCTGTACTATGTTTCATGATTGTTTTTGGCTTGTGCTCTCCCGGGCTGTGCATGAAAATAGGTATATTTAATATCTAGTGCACTTATCCAGTCATTAGAAACCAAATAAATAAATAAACAAAAGTTCTTCTCATTTACTTATGTATGATGATCCTTTTCAGATTCGTTACTCCATCTCCTTTTAGTCAGTCACACAGCAGCAGCAACCATTTTGAAACACTGGGGGTGATGCAGCCTGGGAAAATGCTCTTTATCTGTGTAGCACCATGAAGGCAAAGCTGTGGAACTGTGCTGCTATTTGTCACTGAAGCCAACACCTTCTCTCTCTTACTTTGTAACAAGGTCTTTATGCTCCTAGTTGCCTGATCCATTCTGTCTAACAGCCACCTAGCACCATCACCCACCAACTCCGGGATATATTTGTGGAACTTCAATCCTCCTACAGATTTCAGCTGTGGTGGGACCAGGGGAAGGGCTAACCTCCGCAGAGACCATTATCTGGACTCAGCGGTCCTCTGTGTCGTGTAGGTAGTGTGAGCCTGTGGCAGCTGGCTTCATCATTGTGATGGCATGTTTACCACCATGAATTTCTCCCCTTACCATTGACATGCAATGGTGTCAGCAAGCATGTGTGGGGACATGTATGCCATTTTGCTTTCAAAAAGTGTACATGTCACCACAAAATACTGGTGTCCTGGTGTGGCCCTGCTGTTTCCCTGTAAGTTGTATGTTTTACCATTGAATGTGCTATATGTTATAATTTATTATACAATGGCAAGAAAGAATACTGGCTCCTGATTGGTCAGTTGGCCATCACAGCAGGGATGTTATCCTGGCATAACATCCCTGCTGATTTTATCATAGAGCTCATTGACCACTGCCTGCATCTATTCTTAAAAAATATTTTAAAACACTAAATAAAATTCTTTAAAATTATTTTTTCTGTATAAAACAATGAGCCATTGTATAATAGGAATAATGCCCTCCAGGGTGGGTGTTATGCTGGGATAACATCCCTTCTTGGGTGTTGGACACCCTCGGCCAGTGGCCCTGGGCCCAACTACCTGAGGTGGGATGTTAACCCAGCATAACACCTATCCTGTCAGGCATTACTCCTTTAATTTAATTTATACCCTTATACTTGAAATATGCATTTGATTTAGCACAGGACTATTTTTTGAGCAGGTCCCTCTGGAGCTGCTGTTATGTAGTCGATGAAACCTTTCCTTGTATTTGCTGATACTTGTACCTGACTAGGCTCCCATGGAGCTGGTGAATGTTTGTATTATATATATTCATTCTTTTGTCCTGTACTAATGTGGAACTTCTGTAAAAGAGCATCCATCCTCAAAGGTGTTTTCGACATTATAAATAAATAAATACCCTAAGCTGGGTGTCCATAATTTTTAGGTGTGTGTAAAGCCCTAGTTTTGTGTGTAAGGGATTGTACAAAGGTACAAGTGGCTTTGCATTACCTAGTGCAACTGTGTTTGTCTTTGATGGCTAGTCCAATGGCTACTCACAGCCCCCTCCACGAGTCATATCCTGAACTCCCTCATCTCTCTGATCCCTAAACACATCTGGCCACAAGACAGCCTCTAACCTTGTCTGATGCCATCTTTCTAGAACACTCTCCTTCTATCCTACCTTTACTGCAGCAATCCCACTCCTGCTCCCCTTCCCCATCCTACTCTTGGCTCTGTTTACGTATATACTACTCCGCTCACCCTCCCAAGCCTTGAATACCTCCCTTACCCTATATGTTCTGTTGCTGCTCAATTTACTAAAATGTATGTATTGCAAATACCAGTTACCATTTCTTGCATTGTTAGTATACTACCTGGAAATGTCCACCACTTCATACCATTTGTTTGCTCATCATCCAATGTGGTGTCCTCTTATGTAATATCTTGCTTGTACTATATGATCACATGCATACATGTTATATTATGGTCTGTCAATTATTTTTTATTTATGTATGTTCGCTACCAGTGTACATGTCACAGGACCTCCTTGTGAATGAGCTTGCTCAATGGAGTTTTCCTGCTATAAACTTGAACTTGAACTTATCCACTATCCCTTGGTCAGTATGATCACCCCTTATTGAGCAATGATCAATGGTGGGGAGGAAAAAGGTTATCATAAAGTTCAAAATTCCGTAACGGAGCTTGGATTAGTAGTTCTAGATGAGACCATTGCACTGCCATGTGGGAGACCCAGGCTGACACTGGATGCCTGACTCCCTCCTCTGGGTTGGTGGAGTCACATAGATTCTTGCATGGCAGCATGTCTTGACTCTAGAAAGAGTTATCCAGCCAGTCAGCAATATACTTTACATGCCTCATCTGGTGGGCTTGTGGGTGACCATGTAATGTCAGCACTCCCCACAAGTCAGGTGCCAGTGCTTTGCACCATGTGTATGATATCCTGGCCCCCACATCAACATGCCCTATATCCTTCTTCAGCTCCCTTATGAACTGAATATTTTGAAGGACTAGTTTATTGGGATCATGGCACAATGGGGAGTTCATAATGAGGAAGCTAGTCAGGATGTGGAATCTGAAGCAAATCCCAAGTGAGCATTGATGGGCTGATTCCCAACTGAGAAAAAGAGTACAGGAAAAACCAGATGTAACAGTAAAGCTGAGGGTGGACAAACAAAATATAAAAAAGTATAGGCAGTATAGCGCAGTGGTCTAAGGGTCCGAGCTGCAAATCTGGAGACCTGGGTTTAAATCCCACAGTACCCATTTGCATACTGTGTGACCCTGAGCAAGTCACTTAACTTCCCAGTGCTCCCAATTCACACCTGTAAACAAGCTTTCAGCTTAGAATCTCCAGAGGACACAGTTGGAAGATTGAGGGTGGTACGATTAAGGGGGAAAGGAGGAGGATGTACTTCACTAAGAGAGTGGTGGAGCTGTTGAATGTGCTGCCCGAGGAGCTGGTACAGGCAGCTACAGTGGAAGGATTCAAGAGAGGATGAGCTAGGTATAGGCAAGGGGTGAAGCAGAGGCCATTTTCCCCGGGGAGGCAGGACGGGAATGGAGTAACATTGGAGGGAGACAGATAGAGGGCTATGGTACCCAATCAGGGTGCTGAAGAAGGAGCAGACTTGATAGACAAATAAGCCTACTCTGCTGGCATCTAGTATGTTTTGTTAATATGTTAGTATGTTAGTGTGCCACTCCCGATTAAACAATTGAAAAAAAGAAAGAAAAAAAAGAAATGCCCTATTGACATATTGCAATATATTTGATTGTCTTACAGCCCTTTCTGCCACCTAATACCATTACTAATGTATCCCACCCCAATAATCCAGCCCTAGTACTCAAAGGTCAACACAAGTCCGGCCATATACTGTATGCCAAATCCATTGAGGGTGGTAATCATCTTAGATACTAGCCTGACTGCTCAATGATTATTCCTCAGTTCCACATACCAGTGTCAGCTGAGCCTGACAGCTGGTATTAGCATAATGGGTGTTGTTAGGGTAAAACAGATTGCTTAGTATCTCTGAGTAATTCTAGACAAATAATACTATAAGACCTGACTTGGACTTAATTATTTATTCTGCTAGGCAGACCTTGGAGACCAGGCTCAATAATGATGATGCCTGATGGAGAATAAAGCCATAAGCAAAGGGATAGTCTTCAGGGCATATATAATCCTTTATCACTCCCAATTATGGAATTATTTATTTATCTCTTGGATTACAATACCTTTCTGCCAGAGGCTCTTTTACAAAGGTTCCATGTCAGGTAAAAGACAAACACAGTTACATAGCAAATTACAAAAAACAAGTAAGGTGAACAGTACATGACAGACAAAAATAAAGTGCAAAGTTAAGGAGAATACAAAATAAAAATGCAGCCAGGTAAAGGCTATGTCATGATAGGGAGGGAGATGGAATAGGAGTTGGGGGAGTATGGGAAGGGGGATAATACAGACAGAATAGGGAAGCTTAGATCACTGGGAATGGGGATAGAGGGAGGGGGAGGAGAAATAGAGGTCCAAGGGGGGATCAGTTTCATGATAAATGGTGAGGGGATAGCTTAGGTCAGACAATCACACATGCAGTGTGGTTTGCAAGGTGCTGGCAAAGTTTGTTCTTAAAGGGGCTGATCTTGGACTGGTCATGGAGTAATGGGGGAAGGTAATTTAGCCAGCTTGATGCCCTGTACTTGAAGTAGTTGCTGTGCCATGGATGTGTGACAGAACAGGACTTGATAGGCCAGGTTATGCATTCCACAGGTATGGTGAGGGTTAGTTACCTTGTTAAGAAGCTTTAGGAAGACTGCAGGGGTTTGATCAAGACTGATTTTTTTCACAAACAGACAGGTCTGATACTTTATACAGCCCTTAAAGTATTGGCAATTAGATTGAGCATACAACTCACAAATATAAGTAATTCTATGTGCCCCAGTAGCTATTCTGTAGGTTTAAGGGCTATGCTGATTCTTTTAAGTGTGGTATCTGTGGCAGTACCATAAATAATTAGCATGTAGTCAATTAAGGAGAATATTGAACTGTTCATTGCTATGCAGAGGGCATCGGGGTGAGAGAGTGCCTATGCCTATATAAGAGCCAAATCCTGGTGTTTACTGCCTTAGCAAAATGGTCCACATGGGTGACAAACAGCATGGTGGTATCTAGGGTTATACCAACTCATTTGAACTACTTTATCTGTTCAAGGGGTAAGTTCAGATTGTTAAGGATGGTCAGCTGGTGTAGTTTGTTCCTATTGTGAGGAGTGGAGAAAAGCATAGCTTTTAATTTTTTTTCTGCAGTTAAAGAGTATATTTTATTTATTCATTTGATTTGAATTTTGATGACCAAGTAGGCCCACTGAGACAAACAAGTCCCTTTCTCAGGGGCAACCTGGGGAACAGATACATTCCAAAACATAACAGGAGATACATCAAAGAACAATTAAATTCAGATACAGTCCAAGCCAAAAACAGGAGCTATAGCAAAGGGCAGTAAAATACATGCTCTCAGTCACCTCCAGGTAAAACATCTTACACTGGATTATACAACAATCACTGTGTAGTATGGGGTACAAGTGTGAGACTAGAAGAGCCCTGCAATATGTTATAAGTTAAAACAATCTTTTTTCTAACATGAGGTTGCACTAAGTACTATCAGTAGCAAATGGAGGATGGGAGGAGTCAGGGGGTGGAGAAAATCATGATTAAAGTAGAGGTGGGGTGACGAGAGAGTGGGGGAGGAGGGTAGAGGAGATCAGAACTTTCGTGAGGGAAAGGCTTAGGAGTGATTAATTGCAGTTACCATTGCATATTGGGGTAAGGAAGAAGATTTCTTTGAAAAGTTTTTTAAAGTGAGGAAGAGATGTAAATGACAATAGAGTATGAAGGAGGTTATTCCATTTCTGAGGCACAGCAGTGGAGAAAGCCCCTCTGCCAATTGTTAAATGAGATTTAGGGAGATTTAAGATTGGGAGGTGGGAGGATCTAAGGGTCTTTCGGGAGGCCTTCAGTGTGATCAGATTTGAGAGGATGGGTGGGGAAGGAAAGGGTGGTGGATAAGTTTGAAGGTGGAACATAGTACAGGGAAATCCATTTTGGCTGCAAAGGATAGCCAACATAAGGATTTGAGGACATCACAATGGTGGGCCCGAGCCAGTGCCTTGGCAGAAAATCATGCAGTTCTATGATACACCATACTAAGTTTAGTCAGACTTGATGTCTTAGTGGAGTGCATTTTTGAGGCTTCATAAAAGGGTAGCCAAGGCAATAGTCTTCCTTGCAATTAGAGTGAGGTAGAAGGCAGTGCAGTAAAGGAGGCCAAGTTTTTGGTTAGTGACTTTAACATTAGTTGTATGCATGTCAAACAGTAGGTGTTCATCAACCGTCAGACCCAGGTATTTGAAAGAGCTAACTATTTCTAGTGGCACCTGGTGGAAGTCTTAATGATGAGGGGTGAGTGGGAGGTCATATCAAAGGAGGAGTGATGGAACAAAATGGACTTAGTTTTCTTTGTGTTCTAAGCCATTAGATTATTCTTGAACCAGGTTTCAAGCATATGAAGTCATTTCCCAGGTTAGAGCTGATGCTGGTGATATCTCTGGAGGATCTGTATAATGTGACATCATCATCAGCATAGAGCTGAACTGATGCTCCTCCACAGTGCAGCAGCAGTTCATTGATAAAGACAGAAAATAGAAGTGGCCCAAGGATTGAACCCTGGGGAACCCAGTCAGTGATAGTTAGGGATGGTAGGGCTCCAGCCCATTTCACACACTGAGACCAGTTAGATAAGCAGTTAGAGATCCAAGAGATAGAGTTATATAGAAACACAGAAGTTGATGGCATATTAGGTCCGCAAGGCCCATCTAGTCTTCCCAAGATGGTCAAGACCAAGGCAATGGAGTTTGCCTATGAGTAGAGGGTGGTTAACAAGGTCAAATGCCTTTGAAGGATCTACGAAGACCAGTGGCACTTCCCTGGTGCATGGCCTGATAGATGTCAGAGGTAACCCACAATAGTACCGAGTCCATACCATGAGATTTCCGAAATCCATATAGATGGATCTTTAGAGCATTGGCCTGTTCTGGATAGGAGTATAGCTGATTATATAGAATTCTTTCTTGAATCTTAGCAATTGGGCATAGTATAGATATAGTTCTGTAGTTCTCTACAAGGTTAGTCAGGTCACTTTTGTGTACTGGGACGATGATCACAGTTTTCCATTTATCAGGGATGGTATGCGTTAGCAAGGGCCTATTGATTAACAGTGCAATCGGGTAGGCAAGAGCACTTGTCCCTATTTTAAAAAGATTTGGTGACAGGGTATCAAATCCTGGAGACCTCTCATGGTTAAGGCCCTTAAGAAGTTTAAGGACCTCTTTTTGTGTTAATCTCTAAGTGAAAGAGGGGCTGTGGGGCTGCCGGGTGGAGGGTGCATTGGTCAGGGACAAGGACAGGTAGTCCCACTTTATAAGTTACGAGGTCCATGAAAAAGAGATTTATTCCTTCAGCTATCTCCAGTGGTGTAATTAGGGTAGAATCTTTTGATATCATATTCTGAGGGATGCTACATTCTGTACCCTTAATTAAAGCATTAATTTGTTTCCAAAGGTGTTTGGGATTGGCAATGTGTATTTCCTGCCTAGATTGCTGATAATCCCTCTTGGATTTGTTAGTTTCAGATTTGCACATTTGTCTCAGCTGGCTATATAATGTCCATTCTGAATGGAGACCCAATCTTTTGAATACCTTCCGGAGAAGCAGTGTGAAAGGTACGGGCAAAGCCGCAACCAATCGGGAAGCGACCGCTGTCTCTGCCTTGCTTCCGATTGGTGCACCTTTCCCATTGACTTTAGCTGGACTCTGCAACACTTTTCTGGATGGGATTTTTCTGATTAGCTGTAACTTGTGTTAATTTCCTTAAAAGAGCTGTTTTACTTAAAATTGTGGGTAATTTAAACATGTTTTGATGTGATGTTTGCTAGTGATTCAGCCTTTTCTGGGGATCTGTGTGGGCTGGGCGCTTGGCGCCTAACCCCCCAAACCCCTCCCAGTCTTTTGTTGTGCAGATTCTTGTTTCTGTACCTAATTGCAGATTGCCTGCACAAATTGCCTTCTCACTGCCTTCTCCTCTGTCCCCTGACTTGCAGCCGGCATTGCCCTCCAGCTCCAGCCGCAGAAGGGGCTCGCGAGCCGCCAGCGGGCGGTGACCTCCAGCCGACCAAGAGTCTGCAGGAGGCCGGAGAAGCAGTGTGAAGGTACGGGCAAGCCACAACCACCGGAAGCCACCGCTGTCTCTGCCTCTTTGCTTCCGATTGGTGCCTTTTCCCATTGACTTTAGCTGGACTCTGCAACACTTTTCTGGATGGGATTTTCTGATTAGCTGTAACTTGTGTTAATTTCCTTAAAAGAGCTGTTTTACTTAAAATTGTGGGTAATTTAAACATGTTTTGATGTGATGTTTGCTAGTGATTCAGCCTTTCTGGGATCTGTGTGGGCTAGACGCTAGGCGCCTAACCCCCAAACCCTCCCAGTCTTTTGTTGTGCAGATTCTTGTTTCTTGCACCTAATTGCAGATTGCCTGCAATAAAATTGCCTTCTCACTGCCTTCTCCTCTGTCCCTGACTTGCAGCCGGCATTGCCCTCCAGCTCCAGCCGCAGAAGGGCTCCGAGCACGCAGCCAGGCAGTGACCTCCACCGACCAAGAGTTCCAGGAGGCCGGGAGAAGCAGTGTGAAAGGTACGGGCAAAGCCGCAAAATTTTTGCCCGCCTCCCCTCTTGGTTAATTGTATTTATACACTCTTTCCCGCCATTTCTCTCATCCACGCCCACATCTAATTCCCTTCTCTGTTAACCCATACCTACCCCGCACAATGCTAACTTGTTTCCTTTTGCTCCTTAGCCTCTCATCTCCCCCATTCCATTATGATAATCATATTATACCCCTGTCATGACTAATAAGTTAATGAGTATGTTCTCTCCACTGCCATCCACAATGTACAACCATCTTCTCCTTTATTCACTTTGAACCACTATTACACTGCAACCCCTGGGTATCCCACATAAAGCCTCTCTAACAATCCAGCTCTCCCTAGCCCTTTACATGTATCCTGGATCTATAAAACCCTCTATGCCTGTCCATCAGACTCCTATGTTATGATAAAAGACACACCTATATAACAGCACCATCTCCCACTACACAGTGTGCATCTAGATTAAGAGGAAATGCTCTGATCACTCTCTATCCCTATCCCTTGGAGCCTTAGTCAAATTAATCTTCACCTCCTTTATGCATTGGCACCATTGAGATTAATCCTGGCCCCATTGTCAATTTATCTTCCCTTCTGAGCTGACTACCATAAAAGGACTAAGCTTCATACACTTCAATGCTTGCAGCCTCCTAAAAGTTCATCTTAATACAGGCTTGGGTGGCAATACTCTTCCAGACTTCCTGGTCATCTCTGAATCTTGGCTCAGGCCTACAACAAAAGACAGTGTTGTAAACCTTCCCATTACCAGCTCTTCAGAGCAGATCGCCCTTCCAGGGGTGGTGGGGTGGCCATATACATTAAGGACACCATCTCTGCAACCTGCCTCATCAACACATCTGAGCCAAATGAATTTGAATGTTTATCAATCAAAATTTGCCTTCCTAATTCGTCTCCATTTAAACTGATTGGATGCTATAGGCCCCTCTGCAGGCCTTAAACTGCTTTCTCACCTAGGGTCAATTCTCAACCAAGGCCCTGAAGATACCGTCATCCTTGGTGATTTGAATTTAAACTGGTTGTCTAATGTATCTGCACCTTTGATAACCTTTTGTGACACCTATGGATTCACACAGCTGATTAAAGACCCAACTAGGATTAACTCAAGAAATTCCAGCAACAGCTCACTCCTGGATATTATGTTGGTAAACAAGCCTCACTTATACTCACATGCAGGAGTACTGCCAAGTGATGTGAGTGACAATTACCCTATAGCTGGCATAAGATCCACACTCAAACCACCAAATCCTGCAGAATTTATCCTCAAAAGGTCAAAAAAGAATTTCAATATCTCAGGTTACCTCCATGACCTGAGTACTACAATATATTGGCAAGATTTCTATCTTACAACCTCTGTTGAAACAGCACTCCAGACTTTAAAGGATATTATCACCAATGTTCTCAATATTCATGCACCTATCACCAGTATCAGAACTAAGGTAAAATCCTGCCCTTGGTTCACCTCTGAGCTTAAAGCAGCCTTGAGAACCAGAGACAAGCTGTGGAAAAAGGCAAGAAAAACAAAGGACACCAGTGATTGGCTAAATTTCAGAAAAGCAAGAATTCATGTACAAAAAATAAGAACTGCCAAAACTGCCTACTATACAGCTGAATTGGATGCCTCCTACAATAACCCATCCAGACTCTGGGGTACAATAAAGGACTTCTGGGCCAGAATTTACTCCTGCCTTAACCACCAAATTGCTACTAAATGACAGAAATTACAGGTAAACAAGAAATCTTAAATACCTTCAATGTTCACTTCACCACTGCTGGCCTAGCATTTGACTCATCACCTGCAAATATCCTGAGATCTTCCTTGAACCTGCAAACTACTGTGGGACAAATGGCCACTTCAACTTTTCCTTCATCCCAATATCCGTGAAAGAAGTGGAAGATCTCCTCTCTAATTAGACACAACTAAAAGTGCAGGTGCAGACTCCTGGATCCCTATTTCCTGAAAATTGCTTCACATGTCTTATCTGCCCCCTTACTCATCTCTTCAATCTTTCCTAACTACTGGATCCATTCCATCTACTTGGAAAACAGCTCAAGTAGTTCCATTACTCAAATCTGGTGATACTAGGGATCTCAACAATTACAGACCTATCTCCATCCTACCAGTACTATCTAAGATGCTCGAAAACTAGTAAACTCTCAGTTAAGGGACTATCTGGATAACAATAACCTTCTAAATTCTGCACAATCTGGATTTAGATCAAAGCATAGCACCATTACTGCCTTAGCCAAGGTAACCAACGATTGGCAGACTAATTTGGACAAAAAATTTTACCTGTGCTGTGTTTCTGGATTTGAGTAAAGCCTTTGACACAGTGGATCATGACTTATTACTCACCTCCTTAACTCATTAGGCCTGGATTCCCTATCACTCAACTGGTTTAAGGATTACCTTTCAGAGGTCGCAACTGGTTAGAAATGAGAAATTACCTATCCACCTCAAACCTCTGCTAAGGGTGTACCACAAGGCTCTATTCTTGGCCCTATTCTTCTATTTATATAAACAATATTGATGCCAACCTCACTCAATCTAACATTCATCTGTTTGCTGATGATACTGTATTGTATGTCAGCAATCCCTCACCTTCCAAACCTGTGAACTTCTAATCCAATTCTCCATTCTGCAGCACAATCTACTTGACAAAAAACTACTTCAAATGCAAAAAAACAAAGCTATGTTCTTTACCACAAAGAGTTGTACTACCACTACCCCAGCATCCAACACCCTACATATATCCACCTTACTTGAGAGAAACTTGAATTTGTTGATAACTTAAATACCTTGGAGTCTGGATAGATAACAGGCTTGACTATTCTGTCCATATTGAAGAGTTACTTAAAAAGCTAAGACAGAGGTCGGACTATTTTTAGAATAAAACATTACCTAAACAGTGATTCCAAAAAAGGTTAATTCAGGCCTCATTCCTATCCCTCATTGATTATGCTGATTTTCTCTACTGCCATTGTTCAAGTCATCTCTTACATAAGCTGGACACCCTGTATCACAGGTCCATAAGATTTATACTGACCTTCCCTCCAACACCCATCATTGCTCCCTTTATATGGCAGTCAACTGGACATCATTGCAACACAGAAGAAATAGGAATGCTGTTATCTGGATACTCAAAGCGTTAACAGGCAAACTACCGACCTATATCACTGATTGCTTTACCCAAATTACAACCAGGCCATACACCTTAAGGATCAGTAAACCTTCACATTAAAGGTCCCCAATGCCTGCACCCGTATGGAGGGCTGCTTTCAGCTATTCTTTAGCAGCTGCATGGAACTCTCTCCAAAAATCCATGAAGCTAGATAGCCTACTACCTCTGGCATCCTTCAAAAGATTGTTCTCCGCCTTTTCCAGAGCTCTGCAATTGCTTTTATAAAGCATAATCCCCACCTATCTGACCCAACTAAACCTCCCTTTTTCTATCCATTATATTAACTCAATTTCTTTCTTCCGAATCACCTATTATATTCACTTAAAACTAGTTTAGACCATATAACTTATATTTTAGGACTGCTATACCCTTTGTCCTCTTTTTTTTCCTACAGGCTAAATGGTTCTATTGTTACTTGTATATATGTAAATTGTTGTATATAATCATTTCATGCCATTGTATTGCTATTTATTCTATTCTTGTCTATGTAATAATACTTGTATCCTCATTTGTATGACCACTCAGGTCCATCTTGTAAATGAGCTTTGCTCAATGACGTTCGCCTGAATAAATAAAGATTTTGATTGATTGATTGATTGATTGATTGATTGATTTGATTGATTGATTGATTGATTGGGAGTGTATTAGTTGTCTTAATTCCTGGGACAGCCATGGGGAGTGGATCCCTTTGGCAATCCTACATTTAATAGGGGCGTGGATATTTAAAATTGAGGTAGCTTCTGCCAGAGAACAGACAGTACAACAGGAGGAAGGAGCTGCTGGTATAACTAAAACTTTTGTACTGGGACCTTCAATTAAGGGTAAAAAAAAAAAGAGTTAGTGTGTTTGTCAGAGGTAGTTGAAGTAAATTGTTATCTGTTATCTGTGTACTTATCTAGGTGCTTGTCACAGGTGTCAGAAGGGAATTGTTATCTGTGAAATTAACTAAGTGTAGAAAGATTTGCAAAGTAGGGGGAGTGGTTTACCTAGAAGAAGCCAGGTTAAAACCAGATTTAAGCACTGCCCTAAATAGCTTCTGGCAGAGAACAGACAGAACAACAGGAAGAAGGAGCTGCTGGTATAACTAAAACTTTTGTACTGGGACGTTCAATTTAAGGTAAAAAAAAAAGAGTTAATGTGTTTGTCAGAGGTAGTTGAAGTAAATTGTTATCTGTTATCTGTGTACTTATCTAGGTGCTTGTCACAGGTGTCAGAAGGGAATTGTTATCTGTGAAATTAACTAAGTGTTGAAATATTTGCAAAGTAGGGTGAGTGGCTTAGCTAGAAGGAGCCAGGTTAAAACCAGATTTAAGCATGCCCTAGATAGCTTCTGGCAGAGAACAGACAGAACAACAGGAGTAAGAATCTACTGGCATAACTAAAACTTCTCTACTGGGACTATATTGCCCTCCTTCCTTCCCCTCCACCCCCCACCCTAAACCAGTTCTACTTTTATAGGCACAGGATTTAACTGACAACAGGAACTTCCTGTTTGGGAGCAGGAAGTGAGTGATCACAGAGCCACCAAAGACTCACCATCCTAGAAGGGCAAGAGTAGCTATCTGTCCCCCCACCCCAGCCCAGCTGCTAGAGGTCTGACTCTGGAAGTAAGGAGACTACTGAGAAATACAGGTTCTTCTTGTCTTAGAACAGGAAGATCAGGAGCTAAAAGGGCACAGAGGCAGTAAGTAAGGTAGGAAGAAAAAGAAAAAAAGAAAATAAACAGAGGAAAGAGAGGTATTCCAAACAACAGTTAGGGGCCAGAAAAAGACATGATGGGAGTGGTGCAGTGCAGTGGCTGTGGAGCAGCAGTCTTCCAGGAGACGTTCTGGAGGATGCAGTGTTGTCCCATCTGCAGGCACCTCTCTGGGCTGAGGAAGGAGGTTGCTCATCTCCAGGTTTAGTTGGCCAGGATTTGTGGGACCTCTTCTCCCACCCAGGGATCACCAGGGTCACTGCCTTTGCCTCTGAGGTTGCCAAGAAAGAGGAGTGGTTGGACTACAGTGGGCTCAGGGAGGGTGAGGGTGATGGAACAGAGGTGCATCCCTCCAGTTGTACCTCTCCACAATTTCTATGCCATTTTGGAAAAGTGTGGTTCCTCTATGGAGGCACCCACAGTGGAGACCAAGGAGGATGCTGAGAACCTTCACAAAGGAGACCCACTGGAGGGTGGCATGGAACCCCGCAGGAGAAGGAAACAACTCCTAGTGGGGGACTCTATTGTTAGGAAGGTAGAACTGGGGGAGGAAGAGGGAGAGGGAGGTAAGGTGCCTGCCTGGCACCATGGCTTGGAGGGACAGGGAGTGAATCCTCAGCATCACAGGAGCAGCTGCACAGGGGAGGGAGCTGGATGTCATTGTTCACCTAGGGACAAATGACCTGGCTAAGAAAGGGATCAGAGTAGTGCAAGAAGTGTTTGTGGAGATGGGGAGGAGCCTTAGACAAATACCACACACGGTAACCTTCTCGGGAGTGCTGCCTGTCCATGGCACGGATGAGGCTAGGGTGCTCACATCATGGGATTCAATCAGTGGTTGAAAAACTGGTGCATAGCTCAGGGATTTGGCTTCATTGGGGACTGGGGGTCCACCTGGATGGATGCAGGCCTATACTGGCATGATGGTCTGCATCTGTCCAGGGGGGATCCAGGATCCTAGGTGATAGGTTTAAATACTTCATTGGCAAGTATTTAAACTAGCCAAGGGGGGAGGTACTGGAAAGGAGCAGGGAAATCCTAGCCCCCCCAAAAAAAATCAGGGTACTAAGTGAGGCAGACACCAACACAGAAATGTCAATAGGGAGAAGTGCAGGGGTAAATGGAGAAAGTGACAAATGCTATAAGGACAGGGATGGGGCAGAAAGGGGTAAGGCCATCAAGAAATGGAGGGTTATGAGTACCAACACCCATAGTCTGGGCAACAAGCTCCCTGAACTAGTGGCCTTGATGGAAGAGGGATGCCTGGATATTGTAGAAGTCACAGAAACATGGTACACAGAGAACCATGACTGGGATGTTAACATACCAGGGTACACAACCTACAGGAGAAATAGGGAGGGCAGAAGGGGGGGAGTAGCTCTCTATGTAAGAGAAGGGATAAAAGCAACTGAACAAAAGAGTAAACAGGAAGGAGAGGAGACACTGTGGGTCACCTTGGGGACTGGAAATGGCACCACAATCCACACAGGGGTTATATACAGACCCCCATGTTAGGGGGAGGAAATGGACATGGATATGATAGAAGGCATACTTAGGATGACATAGAAAGGGGAGATACTGTTGATGGAGGACTTTAATATACCAGATGTTGACTGGAGCACCTTTGCTGCAGCCACATCCAAAGGCAGGGCCATTCTTGATGCCCTTCAGGTGGCATGCCTCAGACAGCTAGTTTTGGAACCTACTCATGAGGGAGAAATCTTAGACCTCGTACTCCCAAATGGGGACAGTGAGAGGATCTCAGATCTAGAAGTGGGAAGCCATTTGCTAACAAGTGACCACCAAACAGTGTGGTTCACTATAAACTCAGCTATAGAGTCAAGCCATACAAAAGTGCGGGTTCTGGACTTCAGG
This sequence comes from Neoceratodus forsteri, assembly GCA_016271365.2. Classification (NCBI taxonomy): domain Eukaryota; kingdom Metazoa; phylum Chordata; order Ceratodontiformes; family Ceratodontidae; genus Neoceratodus; species Neoceratodus forsteri. The sequence goes on along the minus strand of CM028132.1, from coordinate 1,067,139,871 downwards.
AGGGCTGACTTTGGCAAGATGGGAGAGTGCCTTAGAAAAGCACTAGCAAACAGGCTAGAAGGAGGGGTGGAGCGATAATGGGGAAATATCAAAACTGCCATCACAGAGGCAACAAGCCTTTGTGTGAAGCAAATAAACAAATCAAAACAAAAGAAAAAGCCACTATGGTTCTCAAAAGAAGTGGCAGTGAAGGTTAGGGAGAAAAATATAGCATTTAGGAAGTATAAGGAAACACAGAAGGAGCAGGACAGAGAACTGTACCAGTTAAGGCAGAAGGAAGCAGGGAGGGTAGTCAGAATAGCAAAGGCACAAACTGAGGAAAAGATAGCCAACTTGGTTAAGAAGGGGGATAAAACCTTTTATAGGTATATCAGGGAGCGTAGAAAGACAAAGGGAGGAATAGTGAGGCTGAATAGAATGGAATGGATGGTGGGTGGGCAGAGAGTGACAGTGAAAAAGCAGGGATACTGAATGAATACTTCTGTTCAGTATTCACAAAAGAGGAAGTGGGGGAGGTGCCTAATCCAATTAACAGAAGCACTCAGAGGGGGGAGGGGTTGATCCCAGTCCTTTCACAGAAGAAAAGGTTCTGAAAGAACTCCTAAAACTGAAGGTGGACAAGGCAATGGGGCCTGATGGAATTCACCCCAGAATTCTAAAAGAATTAAGCAGAGAACTAGGACACCACTGACTACCCTTTTTAACAAATCATGGGAGGATGGTGTGGTACCCAAGGACTGGAAAAGGCTGATGTGATTCCCCTTCACAAAAGTGGGAGCAGGACAGAGGCAGGAAACTACAGACCTGTCAGTTTGACCTCTGTGGTAAGGAAAGTGATGGAATCACTTCTAAAGGAAAGAATTGTTGAGTACCTAGAGGCCAGTGGGGCACAGGACCCAAGGCAGCATGGGTTCACAGTGGGAAGGTCATGTCAAATGAATCTAATTGATTTCTTTGACTGGGTGACCAAAGTAGTAGACCAGGGAGGGGCTGTGGACATGGCCTACCTGGACTTTAGCAAGGCATTTGACACAGTCCCACACAAAAGATTAGTAGTCAAATGAACCAGCCTTGGAGTGGGTCCCAGGGTGGTAGCCTGCGTTAAACATTGGCTGAATAACAAGACACAGAAGGTAATTGTAAATGGAGTCCACTCTGAAGAAAGAGGGGTTACTAGTGGGGTACCGCAAGGTTCAGTACTGGGTTCAGTCCTTTTTAATGTCTTTATAAGTGACATTGCAGAGGGACTGGAAGGAAATGTATGCCTCTTTGCAGATGACACAAAGATCTGCAACAGGGTTGAAACACAAGGAGGTGTGGAAAGGATGAGAAGGGACTTGGCAAGGTTGGAGGAATGGTCAGAATTATGGCAGCTTGGATTCAATGCAAAGAAGTGCAAAGTAATGCACCTGAGAAACAAAAACCCAGGGGAAGATTACACAATGGGGGTGGGGTAGTAATAACAAAAAAAATGGAAATGGACCTGGGGTTGATCATATCAGATGACCTTAAAGTTGGCAAGCAATGCGAGAAGGTGGTAGGGAGGGCTTGGGGGGACTGGAATGTATAGGAGAGGCAGCACCAGCAGAAAACAGGAAGTTGTTATCCTCCTGTACAGACAGTTGGTGAGACCCCTTCTGGAGTACTGCATCTAGTTCTGGAGACCCCATCTCCGCAAGGACATAGGATAGAGGCAGTTCAGAGGAGGGCAACTAAAATGGTGCAGGGTCTGCAAGAGAAGCCATATGATGAGAGGCTAAAGGAACTTAATATGTATACCCTTGAGGAAAGGAGGGAGAGGGAGGACATGATAGAAATGTTTAAGTACCTCAGTGGAATCAACAAAGTCCAAGAGAGTAGCATCTTTCAGAAAAAGAGATGTGCAAAAACAAGGGGACACAATTTGAAGATAGAGGGCGGACAGCTCAGGAGCAATGTGAGGAAGTATTTTTTCACAGAGAGAGTGGTGAACACATGGAACAGCCTTCCTGAGGAGGTTGTGGGGTCTAAAACTGTGAGAGAATTCAAGAGTGCATGGGACAGACATAAGGCAATTTTTCTGGGGGTCAGGAAGAAATAGGCTGTTTGTTAAGTAGAATCTGCAGCTTATCCTCTTGGAAGGGAAATGGGCAGACTAGGTGGGCCAAGCGGTCCTTATCTGCCATCAAAGTCTATGTTTCTATGTTTCTATGAGGTGAATGTATTAATCAGGTATTCTAGTGCATGATTTATGTCAGGGAGTGAGGTGATGGGGGTCCAGTTGACGGATGCTAAATTTAAGAAAAAAGCTTTGGTGTTGAAGTTAGTCAGGTCCCTGGTCTTGAGTATTTTAGGTGGCAGACTTGGACAGTTATTCTTCCAGACACAGAACATAGGGGAATGATCACTTAATGATTCTGGGAGGATTCCAGCAGCCTTAATGTTAGATATCATCCAGTCCAGCAAGGTGTGCTTGCCTGAACGCATGTTAAGCCTGGTGGGTTGGTTAATTAATTGTTCTATGTAGGCATCTAAGAGAATTATGGTCAGAGAACCATTCAGTTATAATAATAATAATAATAATAATAAGCTTTATTTCACATAAGCGCCTTTCAAAATACCAAGGTGCTTTACAAAAGATAAAACAGCAATGATAAAATCAATAAATACAGTACAAAACAGTAATAAAAGTCTGACAAAGTTCAATCGTTCAGTACCATTAATGGCCTGGCACCATAAGAAAGTCTTTAACACCTGTTTAAAACCTCCCACTGTCATGCACTCCTGCAGCCAACAATGTAGAGAATTCCAGAGGGTAGGGGCCACGTGCATAAATGCACGGGCCCCAGAAGACTTCAAAGACACCCACAGAATGTACAGCAACCCCTCAGTGGCCGAACAGAGCTGTCACTTGGGGCAATAGGGATCAAGAAGCTGTTTCAAGTAATCAGGACCAAGTTCATGTATGGCTTTATAAGTCAGTATACCAACTTTAAAGGTGATCTGCCACCGAATCAGCAGCATAGAGGAAAAGTAGCATAAGACTCACTCTAGGGTATACTACAGGCCAACTCAGAACAGCATAATTCCCAGCTGATCAAGGAAATTAAAAGAACAGCCAAATCAGATGTAGTTGTGATCCTGGGGACATTAGTCTTTTAAGTATAGACTGACCTCTTGAAAGGGCTAACAGACGGAATAAGACACAGTCCCTGTCCACTTTCAAGGATTGCTTCCTGCAGGAGCAGCATGTTCAGAGAAATATTATGGTTAGAGAAATATTCCTCGACAGCAGAGAAGGTGTCCTGTAGTTGTTCTTCAATGGGGAGGGGGTCAGGGTAACGAGAAAATGATGGCATCATTCACATAGAGAAGTAGGTTAGATGAGCAAGCCTGAGGGAGGGTGTTGAGGAATAGATTAAAGAGTAATTTAGGATCAATCCTTGCAGGACCCCAGATTGCACATGGCTGTTGTTGGAGAGTGCATTACTTATTTTGACTTTCTGGGATAGGCCACCAAGGTAGCTCTCAAACCAACCCATTACCTCAGCTGAGAGTCTCAGGGCATGGAGTGAGTGGAGTAATCGGGTACGATTGACTGTATCAAATGCTTTTGTGAGGTTGATATATATTGCCCCCACTAGGTGATCCTGGTCTTAAGCGTTGTGTATAAAGTCAGTCTATTTAAGTAGCACAGTGATGGTTTTATGCACCTTCCTAAACCCATGCTGTTGCAGGCATTTTAATTGATATTGATGTCAAGTAGTAAAGATATTGTTGCAGCCAATTGTTCTTGTAGAACAAGGGAATGACAAGGGTTAGATGAACCTTAAAGGGTTCAGTTTTAGAAGATATCATTGTCAGGTGGAGGAGAAACTGGTAGAATGAACTAACATTTGTTTAACGTATGGGAGAATGGGATTATAATTTAGGGGTCCAGTAGTGGACATGTCACTATCATTGGCTACGTAGGGGATGACTAGAAGTTTTTTTTTAGTTCCTAAATATGAATTTCCTAAAATAAGGATCAACATCATTATTCAGAGTTCAAATAACAAGTAAGTATTTATTTGCTGTACTCAAGAATTATTAGTCATAATTTGCATTGCTTTGTAAAATGCAGTGCAGTAACATGTAAACTTGAGGATGAAGATAGCCTACTTCATTTCAACAGGGTGGGGGTGCGTTCAAAGTGGATCATTCCCTTATTAACTTATAAATTCATAACAAGATTACAAAATTTATGGACAGACAGTTGTAATCTATTCACTATACAGTACTATTTAATGCCTATCTTTTCTGACAGAAATTGGCAGCTGCTAAAACTTACAAAGGATCCTGTTCCAAAACACACTTTAGAATCATCTTATATTTTAAGTGTTTCTAGTTTTGGCATAATTAAACTTACATTGCTTATGCAATGTTTATATAACTGTAATGTTGAAGAACTGTGGTTTAACATAGGTTGACATTCTTAAACTGTTCTAAGGAATCACTGATTTAAATGATGGTAATAGCAGAGTGCCTGTGCCAGTCTGATGATAAGATTAATATACAGATAGTATTAGAAGTCAAAATATGACCTTGCCTAAGCAGGTATAGTAAACAATTCTGTATTCTGTGGCCAGTTGTTTGTTTTACCTTGTATTTTAAAGAAATAACATTTCCAGCTGAGTTAAATGGATGTGAGCATTGATTATGAAAGAGTGCACACAGGGTATTAATTTCTGCATTATTGACAATATGGAAAACTACAAAACTCCCATTGAGACTTACTGGTACTGAAAAGGGACTGTTCAGTGTTAGATGAGATATCTGCTGAGACATACAGTGATAATGAACTTCATTTTATGCTTGACATGAACTTTGAAGTTATGGCACTATACATTTTTTCATAGATTCTGAGGTACTATTAATAATGCATGACATTGATTTTCATTACTGTTTAACTTTCACTGTAGTTACTTCTCTGTAAAGTTGCCAGCAACAGTGATTAGACTGCATCATGTTGAAAGTAATCTTACACCATCTCACTGTAACAAAAATGGTTAATGGTCATAATACAAAATGTTTATATTTATAAAGGCACAATATCCTACATACATAGTGCAGTTTAACAGGTCATTAAGAGGTTGTTTTTTTTTCACTCCATGTCAATTTTATGTTCGTTTTATTTTATCTCTTTTTGAGGTTTTAATCTACTCATAGTTTAACACTTCCCCTTAGAAGGGGCATAAAACAACAATAAAAGTAAAATAAAATTAAATGATACAAAAGCAGCACATTAAAATTGTTTCATTAATAGTGGGGTAATAGAAAATGTATATATTAAGTATTTATGAACACCAAAAGCTTATGAATACTGGCAAACACCTTTACATTTCTTCCTAAAAATCATGTGGTAGGTAAGGATAGGTTATATTTGTTGCTACCAAAAACAAAAGAAAATGTTTTTTTTTGCTTATTTCCTAAATAAATGTCATTGTAATGTTAAGTCTTTTTTCATCTACATTCCTCGATTAAGTCTGTCATGGAAACACATTCATCACCAAGACACCATATCAACAATAAACAGAGGGCTACAGATTGGAGACTAAAGAAACTTATTTATTTATTTATTTTATTTAGCTTTTGTTGACCGGGTAAGTGCACTAGACAAATCCTGCCTATTTCAGGCACGACCCGGGGGAGGGGGATACAGATGAATGCCAACTGACCTTGAACCAGATTAAGCTGTTGGTGGTATTTTTAGTGAATGAGGGAAATTTGGCCAGGACACCGGGAAATTCCTACTCTTTCGGTAAGTGCCATGGGATCTTTAACATCCACCTGAACTACCACCAATCCAGGCAGATGGGACCTCGGTTTAATGTCTCATCCAAAAGACGGCACCTCAGAAGTGCAGCACCCCTCTCATGCTGCACTACAGTGTCAGTACTGGGATATTAACCCAAGTGCCAGATGTGGGAACTGAACCCACAGCCCTCTGATCTCCCGGCCTCAGAGGCGAGTGTGCTACCTACTGAGCCACTGACACTGCAACTTATCTATGCTTATCTATGCATGAAGCAATCAATTTGAACCTTAAAGAAACCATCATGTTAGAAACACTTATAAAATACATATAATAATAATAAAAAAATTATATTATGTATTTTTTCTATATTTATCTTTTCCTTTGCATGAATTTGTGAATGTTCCATCAGGATACAAAGATCTCTTGATGTGGCAAGTTTTGTCCCAGTTGAATGTGTTGGTGCTTAGATACGGAGTGTACAAAAATGTCAAATTTGCTATTTTTTTTTCATTTCTTTGTTACACTGCTTGGAATTTTGGTCTGAACTTTTTACAGTAGAACGGTCTTCCTCATAGATGTGCCTTGTTAAGATTTGGTGTAAAACTATTAATCTGTTCCAAGGTATCAGTGTCAGTGGCTCAGTAGGTAGCAAACTCACCTCTGAGGCCGGGAGATTAGAGGGCTGTGGGTTCAGTTTCCACATCTGGCACTTGGGTTAATATCCCAGTACTGACACTGTAGTGCAGCATGAGAGGGGTGCTGCACTTCTGAAGTGTCATCTTTCAGATGAGACGTTAAACCAAGGTCCCATCTGCCTGGATTGGTGGTAGTTCAGGTGGATGTTAAAGATCCCATGGCACTTATCAGAAACTGTAGGGGAATTTCCCCGGTGTCCTGGCCAAATTTCCCTCATTCTCTAAAAATACCACCAACAGCTTAATCTCGTTCAAGTTCAGTTGGCATTCATCTGTATCCCCGGTCGGACTGAAATAGGCAGGATTTGTCTAGTGCACTTACCCAGTCAACAAAAACTAAATAAATAAAAATCATTAAATTTTTTAATTCCAATTATTTTCAATGGGAATTTTACTCTTCAGTTAGATGTCCCTCTCAAAAAAGGATCCATTGCCACAAATGGGTAATCCTTTTTCAAAAATTGGTCATTCTGTGTCACAAATGGGAAATCTTTTTTTATGCTGCTACCATTTTGTTTTACAGTTACTGTAGCTAGGGAAACAGAATTAAATAGCTAAAAGCAGTTATGTGTTGAGTAGAAGCCAACACATGCAGCTTGCCTATTGGGCCCCCTCAGCTGGATTCTGCACTATATGTTGAAGAAATGTCCTTGATTTTATTTTCCAGATCATAAATCTTTTTTCATGACTCGTGATACAAAAAAAAAAGATTCTTTTTCATATCACAAGTCACAAAAAATTACCTCTTTTCATGACAGGAAACCCCTTCCCTGGTCTTTAATGGACCCCCCCACCCTTTGATCATTGTTTCTGTACTTTACCTGGTGTCTAGTGGCACTCACCATTCTTCATTTGCTGGTCTCATTGTTGCCCTGGTGTCTAGTGGCAATGCCCCACCCTCTGATTGCTAGCCTTGTTGCTTCCCTGCTGTCTAGTGGCACCACCACCCTCCGATCACCAGTCCTATAGCTTCCCTGGTGTCTAGTTGCACCACCCACCCTCTGGTCACTGTTTTCATTTTATTTTACAGTTTCCCTGGTGTCTAGTAGCACCCCCCCACTTGCCAATCACTGCCCCTGCCTGCAATAAAGAAAACAGTCCTTGTTTTTTTTTTCAGAACAGTCCTCAGCAATCTGACCCCCCAACCCTACCTCCCACTCAGCACCCACCACCTTACACCCCCCAGTACACCCCTACACACCCTCACTCACCTGGGCAGGTGACAGGGTGAAGATCCACTTTCCAATCAAAGACACATCTTGCTGTTGGAACCGTTGACTGCAATATGAGAAACTAAAGTAAATCTGGTTCAATGTATTTCAATGGGGTTTTCATAGCTGATGCATACCCTGGTCATTTTTGCACATTTTGACACTAAATTTTCAACATGGCATTTTGGGGACCCCACCTCATGGACAATGTCACTGAAATTTCACAAATCCATCCCAAAAGGAAATGTCATGGTCCATTGGCAAACTCCCCTTTCTGGCATGATTCTAAAACATTCACAACCTGTTTTCATGAGGTAGGGTCATAAGAAGGCACTTTTGAAAAGGTGGGGTTAAAATATGAAAAAATTGTGAAGTTATTTGCATGCATTTAAATTTATCTTTGCTAGCTTGTAACTTTGGTCATTTTAAATATTTTTACCCCAAATTTCCATCTTAGCCTTTTTTTTACATTACCTCATGAAGGTAACAGCTGCCAATTTTCAAATCCTGACTAAAATGTGTTTTCTCACCAGTGGTGTGGAATGACATTGCAGTGCTCCAGAATGAAATTTTGGACTGGATCTGAAAATTCTCAGCCCAGCATTCATAATGTGGGGTGATAACAAGGCTATGCTGACAATTTGGTTGCTGCTTTGGCTAAAAATGTTTCCAGAGGCAACATACATGTACTCATCTTTGGAGGGAGGAGAGCACAGGGCCTGGAGGGCACTGAGCTCCCACAGCCAAATAAGGATACAGTTATACACTATCAAACAGTAAGGACATTCTTTGCAAAAAAAATCCATTAATGAATCATACTAAGATTCATACTAAGACGAGTAGGCATACAGAAGGCTGTGGCCCATATATGTATGTCTCCAGCCAAGCTGGCACTTTGTCCAGTGTTTACAACAAGAAATGATGAAGGTTTTGTTTGAATGTAATGTGATTCTGATGTCCCAGTAGTGAATTAGGTAAACATATTCCATAATGGAATTATTCTCTGGGTAAAATAAGATCTCTTTTTATTAGTTATAGGATATGTTAAGGCCAGTTGGTTAGTTATGGTTATGGTTAAAATTACAAAAGTAGGGAAATGTGGCATTAGGATTTCCAAACTAACACCCCACCCCCATCCTGCAGGCAGCAACAGGGGGGTGCAGCTCAGTTAAGCGCATTGCATTTGAGCACCGTCATATTCAGCGCTTTTCACTACATCGCCGTTAATTCTAGCACTGCAACAATTCACAGGTGCTTCAGTTCGGCGCTGCTTATTTCAGCGCTTTCTGTTGTAATGCCGGTGCCAAGAATACAGCAAGAAATGCTCTACTACTGAAACCAAATAGGGAGGAGTAACCTGTCACACTTTTGTTGAAATAAAATCACAGGAACAGGTCAGGGTGATTAGACTTTCTGGAGTGCCATGGCTGTAACCCTACGTTCCTGAGATTCACTGCCCTGGAGGTCTGAATGACATGATAGATTTTGCCCCATTTTTGTAATCAGCACATACAAATGTTATTGGAATTAACTAACTTCAAGTTCTCTGAAATATTTACTTGGTTTTTAATTTATCCATTTATATTTCTTATCAGTACAGTTTTGGGCTCCAGTCACCTTTTTTCATTCCCTACAGACCCCTTCCCCCGTCTGTTGTTCCCCTCGACATTTACTGTCCCATGTTTATCTATTTCAGCAACACAGAGTTCTGGCTATTTGTCTTGTAGCTTACCATATTCACAGAAGAAATTCACACATTCTATTGGAGGTACTCTGGGATTCTAAAGATAAATCTAATGAACTGCTTTTTAATCACCAACTTTATATTCAGCACACAGCACTTTACTTTGTCCTTAAAGGGATTGGTGTTTGAAATTAATTGTTTTGGGTATTGGTGCAATATAGGTGTCTTTACATTTGTACATTATGATCTATTGTGCCATCTATCATTTACAAAGAGCTAAGCTGTTGGCACTGAGATCAGATGGTGCTATAGTAACACAGCGCTTAGTCGGGTACCACTGAACTGACGGCGCTGTATTATCCAGTGCTACAAATGTGACGCTACCAAGTGGTTATACCCGTGGTATGAGGTGTGCTTCGGGGTTGTCAACCCTAATGCTCGCTGCATTCTTATATACTGCACCAATCTCAGGTTATTAATTCAGGGAATTGGGTGAGTGTTAGGGTTGACGACACCAAGGCACACCTCATGTCTGTTGCTGTCTGCAGGGTGCAGGTGGGGTGTTAGGGTTGGAAACCCCAGAGCCACGTTTCCCTACTTTTGTTGCTTTTACACTAACCCATGCATTAAAAGTGTGTTTTGCAAAGAATATATATGTGTGTGATATATATATATATATATATATATATATATATAAACAAAACAAGGTGCTGCATCAGCATGTGGTCTAAAAGCGAAACAAAATGGTTATATTAAATACATGCTGAAAACAGAAAATAGAGTTAAAATCTATGCTTCAACCTTAGGTCTTCTTCAGGAAATATCTAAAACAGAAAAAACAAAGTTAGTGTAGGAGATAAAATGAGGTATATATATATATATATATATATATATATATATATATATATATATATATATATATATGTATATGGAAAGAAAAAAGGGCAGGCTCAGGGAGAAGAAGTGATAAATGACAAGATTAAGGGAGTCTGTGAAACAAGAAGGTGATGATGGGAAAGATAAAGCAAAATAGGAGTGAAAGAGCTAGAGAAGTCCCCAGGTGGGGACTAATTAACGGGGCCTAGTAAGAAGGTGACAAATGTGGGGGAGGAGACAGAGATGGAGACTTTTAGTGAAAATGAAAAAGAAATTAAATGTGTACAGATACAAACAGACTTTAGGAAAAATAAGGGGTTGATGAAAGATGTTAGTGCAAAATAAGTCTATCATTTAAACCATAGGGTTGCTGGGAGCCAAGGCGGATGATCAGCTTGGCTTCCATGTTTTTTCTATGGTCAGAATCCCAGAAGCCCTGCAGAAGGACACAAACAGAATGGTCATTGACACTGTGGTCCCTGGATATTGAGTGGGATACAATGGGTTTAGCAGTGTTATCATTCCTGACTGCTCTGTAATGTTCCCTGAAATGGTCAGCAAGGCTCCTACCAGTTTCTCCGATGTAAATAGCTGTACACTTCCTGCAAAGAACACAATATACCACATTAGTGGAGGTGCATGAGAACACCTTGGTGATATGAAAAACACCTGTAGGCCCCTGAATTTCAGTCACACTGGAAACAAATTTGTAGGTGTAGCAGCGAGTCCTGTTGCAAGGTGTGGTACCTGGTAGGGAGGAACTGTTAAGAGTAGATAGGCTGTTTTTAACCAAGAGATTCTGCAGGTTAGGTGGCTGTTGGTAGGAGGCAATAGGTGGTTCTGTAAAGGAAGCACAAATGTTAAGGTCAGTTTGCAAATGTGAAAGTTACTGGTGATGATCCTGTGAAGAGAAGGTGTGCTCTGATGGAAAGGAAGCACTAGTGGAATTCGCAGTTGTTCTTGCATGACAGTATCCTTCCTGCAGGGGTCAAGGTTATGGGGCATGTTACTGACCCAGGAGAGTGCTCTGACCACTGTGCTTTTAGGGTATCCCCTGTTGACAAAAAAGCTGTGCATTATTTGAGTCTGCTCAGCAAAATCATCCTCATCACTGCATAACCTACGAAGAAGAAATTGTGAATAAGGCAGGCCATTCTTGACATGTTTAGAGTGGAAGGAGCTGTGGAAGAGGAAACTGTGAGAGTCAGTGGGTTTGTAATAAACAGATGTCTTCAGACCAGTGTAATGTACTGACAGTTGGATATCAAGAAAAGGCAGTGTAGAGGAGGATACTTCAACAGTGTATTGAAGGGAAGGATGGTCCTTGGTAAACTTGTCAAGGAAGACTTGGAGGGTCTCCTGGAGCAGGAGGTGGCCCCCACACAGTCATCTATGTAGCGTTTGTATAGTTCAGGCACAGTCCCTGTGATTGAGAGAAAAAAATGTTCCTGCACCCATCCCACAAACAGATTAGCAAAGCTGGGACCCATCTTGGTACCCATGGCAATTCCACTGACCTGCTGAAAAAAATTGCTACATATACAGTATATTGCTGAAAAAAAAATAACGTTAACGAAAAGGGTTGCTACTGCACAAAACTCAAACTCCGCAAGATTTGAAAATAAGCTAAACCCAGACAAATAGGAGAGAGAAAGAAAGAAATGCTATAACTTCAGATTTTAACCCAGGCCACCTGGAATGCCAATCCAATGTGCTACTAACTGTACCACTAAGGCAATTGGAAATCTGGACCAAACGAAGCACAGTACCCTTTCTCTGAAGCACAACCTGGTGCTGCACAGATAGTTAAATATTTTATAATGAAAAAAAATAAATAATTATCTGTGCAGCACCAGTTTGTGCATTACAGAAACAGAAAGGAGATTCTGGGAATCCTAGGCCTCCAGTTGCCTTGGTGGTGCATCTCAAAGTACAACAGAATGATATCTTCAAATGCCTGGGTTCAAATTTCAAAACAGATCAGGCACTTACTATATTTATTTCTCTTTTCTGTTGATTTTGGCTCCATATGTATGTACACCACCCTATTTTGGAAGTGTTCGATTAGGGATGCGAAGCCTAACTTCCACCACTCCCCTCCTCTTCACTCATTATCCAAGACCCAGCTATAGCTATGGGGGCCTATATCAATGGTTTAATAACTGATACAGTGGCAACATATTCAAAATGTGTAAGTAGCAATCCAAACTCCTATCGCCTACCCTTGTGAGCCAAGGCCAAGCTACAGGTCTAGAGTCCTGCTGCATACAGTAGGTCAGCTGTTCCTACAATACATTTCCATTCACTCATTCTCAGTCAGATGGTATCCAGTCATGATGGTAAGCAGAGGCTCTGTGCCAGGCACTGTCTGAGGCTCAGATGGCAGCACACTGTAGATGGATGGGTGAATCAGGGGCCAATGGGGTGTGGGTATGGTTGGTGCATAGTAGATGGACTAGGAAGGGAAACTCTGACAGTAATCCAGAGTGAAGCAACACTAGACTACAAGAGTTGGGTTTCACATTTGAACATTGCTGGATTAAGTGAAGGAGTGGGATCTATTAGATTGCCAGGGATAGGCATTAAAAGAGCTCCACAATACTGACACGGTTCAGCTGTGGAGGGTGGGGGAGCACTGGACTGCCGGTTAAGGGCTTTAGTATAGTTTCACTGTACTGACAGGGATTGGGTGAGGGAGGGGTGTCCACTGGACTGCCTAAGCCGGGAGCTTCAATATTGCACAATCAAATGATTGCACAGTATCATCAGCAATCAGGGGTGTAGGATCAGTAGACTGCCAGGGTTGATATGAGCAATATACTCTGTACTGAGAGGAGTATAGTTGGTGGGGAAGCAGGAGTTACCAGCACAAGTACTTCTGGGAGCAGGGTCAAGCACCACTTAAGTGTTAATAAAAGTAGGGTTTCACAAGCATTTATTAGCATTGGCTCAGCAGCCTGTTAGTGCTTAAGAAACACTTTGAATATACCACTGCATTCGGTATGTAAGAAGGCTCACTTATTTGCATTGGCACAGTAGAGTGTTTTGCATGTCAGCACTCACCACTGTGTGCAGTGCCAGGAGCCCTTAGTATATGGTCCCAATCCTGTTCTGAAAAGTTATGTACAGTTAGTGCAGTGTTATGCATTTTAGCACCACGCTTACCTTCCAAATATGTTAATTATTGAGTGTCTTATTCTACGTCTCCATAAAAAGTACTAGACTACATTTAAGTACAGGATTTAATACGTTGTCTTACCTTAGGACTTTTATCCTTGAGAAACCTAAACACTTACTAAACCTTTGCATCACATGTAGATTTTGGAAACTATCATATCATATCATACCATATCATATCATATCGTATTATAGAAGCTTGACAGCAGAAAAGTACCATACCGGCCCATCTAGTCTGCCCTTTTTTCCCCTCTACACCTCCACCTCCCTGCTAGTGCACGCCCTCCCCTGATACTCAGGCCCATATGTTTGTCCCATGCCCTCTTGAATTCTTCCACTGATTTAGCCCCCACCACTTTGTCTGGTAGCCTGTTCCAGGGCTCAACCACCATCTCTGTGAAGAAACACCCTCTCATGTTGCCCCTGTATCTTTTTCCTTGCAGTCTGAGTCTGTGCTTTCTAGTTTTGGCCCCCTCCTTCCTCCTAAGTAAACCCTCTTCTCCCACTTTATTGAGTCCCTTTACATATTTAAAAGTTTCAATCATGTCTACCCTTTCTCTCCTTCTCTCCAGCATGTACAGATCCAGCTCCTTACATCTCTGCTTGTATGACTTTCCCTGCATACTCTGCACCATCTTGGTTGCCCTTCTCTGAACCCTCTCCAATGCATCTTTATCCCTGTGGAGATGTGGCTTCCAGAACTGAACCCCATACTCCAGGCGTGGCCACACTATGGCTTTGTAAAGGGGCATTATTACCTCCCTCTTTGTGCTAGTAATGCCCCTGCCTATGCATGCCAACATTCCATTTGCCTTTCCTGCTGCCTTGTTACATTGGATTCCTACCTTAAGGTTCGAGGAGGCTATGGTCCCCAGATCCCTTTCCTGTTCTGTAACTTTAATTTCCTCCCCACCTAGGGTATACCCTGCTCTTCTGTTCCTACTCCCCAAGTACATCACAGTGCACTTCTTGGCATTAAATTTCAGCTGCACATCCCCGAGCATTTTTCAAATGTCTTTAAGTCCTCTCTCATGTTCTCCACCCCAACCCGGGGTGTCCACCCTATTGCATATTGTTGTATCTACAGCAAATAGGCACACTCTCTCTCCCTCAAACCCTCAGCAATATCACTGATGTAGATATTGAAGAGAAGCTGACCCAAAACTGACCCCTGTGGCACTCCACTCTTCACCCTCACATCATGCAGCATGTAGATTTTGAATAAAAAATCACATGCTGGACAGATTTCCAAACCTTCATGAAGGATTTCTGTGCAAACATTTTGTGAAAACCATTGTGCAGAATGTAGATTTTGGAAACCACCATGCAGCACGTAAATATTGAAAACTGTTGCCACGCATCAGACATTTTAAAACCATTGTTGATGTTGAAAATGTTCATATAGCACTTGATTTTTTTTTCACTTGTGAGTGATATCATTGTAAATGCTTTGTTTTAATTATATTTAATTATTGCCTCATTTAATCAAATAAAAGCTGCAACTTTTATTAAAACTTTGTGTTTTTACCAGCAACTTGTATTTGAGAATGCATTTTATTACAAAATCAAATGTTAAGTGCTTGCAATCAGCTACTACACATACTGGATTTCCTCAAGTTTATTTTTATTGGTCTACTTCATATCACAATAAATACAACAAACAAAAGTAAAATACTGATCATATTTACAGAGATAAAAGTCACAGAGAGTTACAAGAACTGATATGCATACATCCCAGACTAGAAGCCAGGGCTTGTATTTGAGGGCAGCTTTTGTTTGAAATGCCCAGTGGTCCCTGGTTTGTATTTTAGTGCTGCTT
Source organism: Neoceratodus forsteri (assembly GCA_016271365.2). NCBI lineage: Eukaryota > Metazoa > Chordata > Ceratodontiformes > Ceratodontidae > Neoceratodus > Neoceratodus forsteri. The sequence continues at coordinate 1,067,124,633 of CM028132.1, read as the reverse complement.
CTACTCATAGCTAATTTCTAATTATTGAAATATGGGACTGGATTTTCAAAGGCCAGAGAATGACACATGGTGCTTGCAGCAAAAAAAAAAAAAAAAAAGAAAAAGAAAACAATACAAGGGGTAGGATGCGTCACAGTGTGCATCAATGCTGATTTTTTAGTGGTGCTTTGCATCAAAGTCAGGTCTACATGCCCCAGACTAGCTTGTGCCATGCCTGTGTCAAACTCCTGCTTCATTTTAGGGAACTTTGCCACAGTGAATGCTTTTCTTGCAAAATATGGCACACTGTATTTGATGCGCCTGTATTTGATGCAAGCTGGATGTTTTTCGCAATTTGTTTTGGTCTAAGGGTCCTTTGAAAATCCAGCCCATGGTACTTAGCTGTTTATTTTGGTGCACTAAGCATGTGCCAAAAAGAAATTGTTAATAAATTTAAAATTAATATTTTATCACTAAACCATTAAAAGGACCCATTCCTCCATAACATCTAACAAACATATAAGGTTCATAACAGTACTCTAGTTTTTTCTCGATTTTCTGGGGAAAGTTTGGGCTCAAAATGGACATAAATACTTAAATTCAATACTCTATAACTCAAAAGCAGATTAACAGAATTATTTAAGTCATTTCACATTCTTAGACTGTAGGAATGAGATAATGTATGCCTAATTTTACAGTTTCAAGTTCTAAGATTGACAGTTTAGAGATGTTTGGAAACAGTGGTTTAAACAAAAAACTTGAGTGCCAACTTGATATAGGGACAATATCATGCCCTATAATATATGTATGGAATAACACCAACTGAGGTGTCCAGGTGTGATCTGATATGGATGACTCAGGTGCATTGCAATGTCTGAGGCATACGCCAAGTGCCTTCAACCACTCGAGAAGTCCATATATCAGGATGCCAGGACACCTTGAAGGGTGCTTTTCCTCTTATGGAATATTGCAGGTCCCAAAATGATTTTTGATGCATAAACAGTTATTTAGTTCTGAACAGGCTGGGAGTGTTCTGATAACTGGACAGTCAAGTGATGCTCTCAGCCAATCAGATTGTTCAGATTTATTACCTATTTTTTAAATATATGTATTTATTTGGTTCTTGGTGACTGGGTAAGTGCACTAGACAATAAAATACCTATTTTCATGTATGACCCAGGAGGGTACCAAAAAAGTAATCAACAATGCAAAATACTGAATGAAGCAAAATGCATGGTGAAATATTAGATATGAGGAGTACATCAACTAAGGTGCAGCAAAAGCCAGGGTATCATCAACAAATACAGCGAGTGTAGCAGCAAGCATAGGCACACAACAAATTATTCATAACGGATTAACACAGAGTAGTATAATTAATGAGAGAAAAGCAAAACCTTGGCAGACTGGACAGTCTGAGCACACAGGGAGCAACAGCTCTAAATAAACCTAGAGTGGTAGGTGTGGTAAAGTGCAGGTGCAGACCATTGATAGAAGGTGATGAGTCTTTAGAGTTGCTTTGAAGGATGGCAGGGTAGGAGAGTTTTGAATGTTGGTAGGGAGGGAGTTACACAGTCTTGGACCAGATCTGGAGAAGGCCTTTGGGACCATTTTGGTCAAGCACTTTGGAACAACCAGGGAGGTGATATCTGTCAATTGAAGTGAGTATGTGGTGGTGAACATCATGTAACAGTGATATTGGGTGGCTGGGTAGGTAGACCTGAGATGAACTGAGAAGTTTGAAAACAAAGCATCCTAGAGCACAGGGCCATGAGGCAGAGGGGGAGAGCCTGCCCAGAGTGGAATATTATAGTGTTACAGTAGCACCACTATGGTTATGTTCTAGCAAGGGTTTCTATTTTAAACCTAAAAATTTTCACTTTAATATCTTTGAACCCCTTCAATGGATTTGCATGAAATTTTGCATGCACAGTCTCAGGCGTAGACCTCTTGACGTGCCACATTTTGATCTGGTTGGATGTGCAGATTCCAAGATGCAAATAGTGGAAAAAGTTAAAAGGTGCAGTCACCCCTTGAAAGAGCAAACAACCACAATTTTTTCAATAAAGTCCAGGAGCACTGGGTCTCCCATTACATTCTGCTTCATTGCCATTATGGTGTTCATGAATGAAGTAATTCAAGCAATAAAACAACTTTATTGAATAAATTGCATTTGCCTTCTCTTTCAAGGGGTGAATGCTCCTTTTTACTCTTGTCTCTGTAATACTGAACACTAAAAGGAAGCAGCACCAACCTAGTGCACACATACAGCATCCAGTGAAAAAAGTTACTTAATCACTGTTTGTTCAGCCAACCTGCTGATGCAGTGGTAGGGCTTCCATGTGGGATGCTGATTTCCTGGGTTTGGGGATGGACCCAAGGAGTTGATGGAGCCAGCCGGGAGAGGAGACCCGAGTGTCTTATTGCCTGCTCTCCTCCTCTGAGGGGGTGGATGAGTTTTCAGCACATGAATGACCTCTAGCAGAGGTTGGGGAGAGCAGCTGCTGTATCCTGAACTCTGGGAAGGCATGATAGACATTGGTGCTTTGGTGCCTCATGTCACTAAATGCCACATCTTCGATTGTGAATATTGCATTAAAAAATGCTGGCCTCCATGAATGATGCCCCACTCCACCGGTGTTGCTCTGTCTGCCTGTGGCACTTTGCTGGTGACCAGATTTAGTGTTCTGTCAGGGCTGGTTGATCCCGTGGCCCTACCCTAGGGGCAAGCCAGGGAGGCATCCTGAGAATAGAGAAATGTGATTCAGAATTCAATCAGGGGCCAACCCAGGAGGATCATCACCCAAGGTAAGTCCCAGGGGGTGAGTGGAGGCCATGTTGGGGTCTGGAGTGCAGGGGCTGAGCCTACTGGTGGGGTCTGGCACAAAAACAAATTGCTGTTTTTTGCTGTTTTTTTGTTTTTTTTTTGTCATTGCCTACCACCCAGGTGGTGTGCAATTTTGGTCTGAAATTTTTAGGGTAGAAAGGGCTTATCCTAAAATTGTAACTTCCACTGGTTTGGTAAAAAATATTAATCCATTCCAAAGTTATTAAATTTTTAAATGTCGGTTCTGAGCATGCTCAGTACAGTTGTTCGGATATTTGCTTGTAACAAAAAAATAATTTGGTCCATATGAAACAGGATTAATTTTCATATAGGGTTAATCCTTTTTCATGAAAAAAATATCTTTTTTGTATGGCTGCCATCTTGTTTCCGTATAAAACAAATTCATAACTCAAAAAAATGACATCCTGCTTACACACCAATACATGTATCTTGCTAATTGGGAACATGTTTGGTGGATTCTGCACTTAGATTCTGGAAAAATGACCAGGAAATTTATTTTTTAAACATTTAAAAATCCTTTTATTGTGAGCCAGTTTTCTTTATTTGTATGGATATATGAAAAAAAATTATTGATCTAAACTGAAAAGCATGGCTTCATATGAAAAAAGAATTTGGACTTCATTTTTTTTAATTCTTTGTTCATATGAAGGCATGTTTTTTTTTGTATAAACAAAAAAAGCATATGAAAAAGATGCCTTCATTTGAAAAAACAATGGGGAAAAAACGTTGTCCAATTTTTTTTTCATATGCTTTTTTCATTCATACAAAAAAGAATGCCCTCATACAAAAAAAAAAGTATTTCATTGTTTCCCATCCTTTTTTCTATGAAGGCATCTTTTTGTATTCCTTTTTTCATTCAAATGAAAAAAGAATATTCTCATACAAAAATTTAGATATGGAGTTCCAAAAATTTGAACTTCAACAAGCCGTAACTCAATCAGTATTTTGACTTAAGGGATAATCTATATATTAAAACAAAGGTCTTAATGAGTACTGTAAGAATAAAACATAATCTCCCTAAAAGATTAAGGGCCCACATAATAAACATATAAATTAAAAATTGAAGATTCTCATAGGATAACATTGGGAATTTAGCAAGCCATAACTCCCTCAATATTTGGACTTCAGGGACAATCAATATATCAAAACTAAAGTTTTGGTGAGTACTTCAAGAATAACACATATTCCCCCTATAACATCTTGGGGCTATATATATATATATATATATATATATATATATATATATATACACACAAAGGATAAAATATAAAATATGCCAGTTCCCATAGGATAACATTGGAACTTTAACAACCCATACAATGAAGGAAAGAAATTGCTGTTTTGGCAGAAATGGAAACACAGGGCCCAACACAGCTCAGCAACATACATGTATGCATCTATGGAGGGATAAAACTGCAAGGCCCAGAGTGCCCTCCGCTCCCACAGGTAAAATAGGATCTGATTATGGTATCTCAAAAAGTAAGGAAATTCATTGCAAAAAACTATGTCAATGCACTAGTTAGGATTAAACTGACAAAAGTAGGGAAATATGCCATTAGGCATCTCAACAGTAATGCCCCACCCCCACCCTGCAGGCAACAACAGGAAAACATTTTACAATTTGACCTCTCCTGCGTCTTCGCAAATCAAATATGGTGTGTGCCTTGGGGATGTCAACCCTGATGCTCACCCCATTCTCATATATTGTGCATGTCAGCTTATTTACTGATGGAATGGAGGTGAGTTTTAGGGTTGGCAACTGCATGGCACACCCCAAGCCTATTTTGTGAAATACCGGTGAGGTCAAATAGTAATAATTTTTCCTGTTGCTGACTGTAGGGTGAGGGTGGGGCATTAGGGCTGGGAACCCCAAAGCCACATTTCCCTACTTTTGTCAGTTTAATCCTAACTACTGCATTAATTATGTTTTTGCTATGTATTATAGTGCTGCAAAAGTGCCACTACAGTTAAGGTTGGGTAGCATGTTTAATGTTAATCCTCAAATTTTGCACTTTAATAACTTTGCAACCAATCAATGGATTTGCACACAATTTGGCATATGCTGTCACATCGCATAGATAGCTTGATTTTGCAAGTTTTGTTCTGGTTGGATGTGCAGCTTCTGAGATACAGATAGTGCAAAAACAATAAAAGTCACAATTTTTTGCAGTTTTTTCCACAACACCTTGCACATAAATGGTGTGAAATTCTGGTTTGATTTTGCTATGGTAAAACAGCTTGGGTAACAGAACTGCCATGCTTTATTTGGCAAAAAAATATTAATCTGTTGCAAAGTTATTCCATTTTTAAGTTCCCATTGTTTTCAGTGGGAAGATCACTCTCCAGAATAGGGATAAAGTTCAATAAAGGATTTGGCCTCACAAAAAAGGATTCTTTTTTGTGAAGGTCCAATCCTTTTTCACCAGAAAAAATTTCCTTTTTCATAAGCCACACTCTTATTTTCTTTTTTTTTTCACACAACAAATTGTCATAACACTGTCCTAGGATGTCTTTTGCAGACATCCAATCATTTATCTTGCACATCTACAGCAAATAAGCTTCAGTGTGGAATTTTTACAGCTCCTATACCCTCAGAATTTTTTTAACTATTTAAATCCTTCTTCACCACTCACTAAGTTTATTTTTTGTGAGTCTTCTTTCATTCTTGCAAAAAAGGAAATTAGCTTGCAAAAAGGATTGATCTGCCTACCCAATCTTTGCTTTTCCTTTTTTTTTTTTTTTTTTCAGTCTCAGGTTTGGGGCTTGGAAATGTTGATAAATACAAAGTGCTGTGGAGATTTGAGGGAAGGATTCAGGAGAAGGGAGGACACAGACAGAGGGTGAATATACTGGTTGCTGAACCCAGTGTCACTGGTGTCCCCGTAGACCATGTGGCTACAACCAGCCAATAGGCATTGCAATCAAGATAAATGCTTCAAGGTAAGCAAACTAGGTAACTTGGGAGCCACTGTTTTGTGGTATGGACTTCCGGTTTGCTCGGTCTGAGATAGTGCCCCAAACTATCTTTTTAACTTATTGTTCTGCTTGTCTAAGTGAGAACACAAGAAATATCTTGTATTTGGCACATTTTGGACTAGAACAGGTATGCCACCTATGCCAAAGGGCTAAGTAATGTAACTGTGATTCTGTGACTCCTTTATACTTTTATTTGAATGTTTATGTTTGTAGAAGCAATCACAAATGCTAGTTGGATATGAATAAGGTGTGAACAGAGACTTGGATGGTGTCTCCCACCACTTGTTGGTGATTGAGAGTTGGCCCAGAGTTATGGAGACTGGAGAGCAGTGAAAAGATTGTAGAATGAAGAAATAAGAAAGCAGAGTGTAAAGTGAGGAAACAAGACCTTATTTGGCACTGAGAAAAGTCTAGGGGTTATGGAATATGCGATCTCTTTTAAAAACCTGTTTTAAAAATCTGTTTAGAAAATTGGTGTGCATTGGGGTACAAGTCTCATTTGTTTCTGTAGATTATTTTTCTTTTTTATGGGTTCTTGTTGATATTTTTTGTAGGGACATAAACCCAGAGATCCCATATTTGCTGTTACTGTGGGTGACATCGGTGTTTAGCAACTCTCTTCTTCATATATATAGTGGCACCCCCACCCACTGATAACTGTTCCAACCTCCCTGGTGTGTAGTGGCACCCCACCCACCAATCACCATCCCCAATATTGAATTTTTAGATTCCTTGGTGTCTAGTGGCACTCCCCCACCTGCCAATCACCATTCTGATCTCCCTGGAGTTTAGTGGCACCCCTACCCACTGATCGCTGTCCCCGTAATTAACTTTTGGATTCCCTGGTGTCTAGTGGCGCCCCCTCCCTTGCATTACAGGCTAAACCTGAAATAAAGAAAATGGTCCCTCGATATTCCTTTGAAACTAAAAAAAAATTGGTCCCTTGATGATGAACCTCCCCAACCCCAACTCAGCAGCCACCATTCCACACTCCCCAGTACACCCCCACTCCCCAGAACAGGTCCCAGGTTCAAGTTCCACTCTCCTGATCAATGACATGTCTTACTACTGCAACTGGTGACTGCAATATGAGAAACTAAGGTAAATGTGATTCAATGTATTTCAATTGGGGTTTTAACTTTTATGCATAACTTAGCCATTTTTTGAGATTGTGAACCCAAAATTTCAATATGGCATTTTAGGGACCCCACCTCATGAACAATGCAACTGTCTTTACACAACTGCACCCAAAAAGCAATTTTGTAGTTGGTTGGCAAAATTATCTTTCAGGCAGGATTTGACAATTTTTCCTGAGCTTATTCATGAAGTGGGTCATAAAAAGGCTATGTTGAAAATTTGGGATCAAAATATGAAAAAATGCCTAAGTTATGACCATTCATTGCAATTTCACTATGCACACTTGTAACTTTGAAAATGCAAAATATTTTGACACCATATTTTCAGTATAGCCTTCTTATTACCCTACCTCATGTATATCACAGCTGTCATTTTACAGATCCTGCCCAAAATGTGTTTTCTCACCTGTAGCATGGAATGGCATTGCAGTTGTGCTGGATTATGTTTTTGAGTGAATTCAAAACATTTCTGTACCTTGTACATGAGGTGGAGTAATAAAATTGCTATGCTGACAATTTGGTCACTGTTGTCCTATAAATGGAAGTACAGGGCCTATAGGGCCCTATGCTTCCACAGCTACATACATATACACATCTGCAGAAGGATGGGAGCACAGGGTCCAAAGGACCTTGCACTCACCTAGTAAAATAAGGATACTATTATACTATCTGAAAAAGTAAGGAAATAAGTTGCAAAAAACCTTGTTAATGCACCAGTTAGGGTCAAAGCAACAAAATGTTTGCAATCAGGCGTTAGGGTTTCTCTAACACACCACCCTCCCAAACTAGGAAGAAAAGCAGGTGTGGGGGGTCCTTTGCTCTTCTCAAGAGTAACGCTTACCCCAGTATCATAAAGTCTATACATATAACCTTATTTACAGATGGAATGGGATGAACGTTAGACTTGAGAAGCCCAAGGCACACTCACACCTGCTCTTCTGCCTGATTTGGGATGGTGGGGTGTTAGGAAAACCCTAATGCCTCATTTCCCAACTTTTGTTGTTTTGACCCTGATTGGAGCATTAACAACGTTTTTTCCAAGATATGTATTGGTGCTGCAGCACCCCTATAGTTAGGATTGGGGGCTAAGTTTAATGTTAAAGCACAGTGTTTGAACTTTAATAACTTCATAATGGTTCAACAGATTTGCCTGAAATGTTGCATGTATAATGTCGTAGGGTAGGTCTCTTGATGTGTCATATTGTGTTTGAATCACTTGTGTGGTTTATGAGATACAGAGTGTGAAAACTAAAGAAATGTACATGTGTTTTGCTGTTTCTTTGTCCAGCAGTATCTCAGAAAGTGTTTTAAATTGTGATCTGAAACTTTCAGTATAGAAAGGCATTGCCTTACAGATGTGGATTTTGTTTGGTGGAGAAATATTAATCCATTCTAAAGTTATTACATTTTGAAGTTCCCATTATTTTCAATGGGAAATTGTAGATGTTCAGCTTGAAAAAGGATCCTTTGATGCAGGCAGGTACTCCTTTTTTGCAGATGGGTCATCTTTTGTCGCAGATGGGAAATCCTTTTTCAAGCTGCCACCATTTTGGTTTTTTTAGTTAGCGAGGAAAAGTAAAGATATAAAATGAAAGAAATTAATGGATTTAAAAAAAAACACACATCACAACCTTGCTAAACTGGACCTGTTTAGCTACATTCTGATGTTTGTTTTTAAAAATGATACCGAGAAGTACCTTTTCTGGGCACACAAAATCCAGGGTGCCAAGCTTAGTGAGACGATCACTTACCCCACATTCTTTGAACAAGAACAGTGGGAATTTCTTGACTTCTGCAGCTGTAGCTGAACTCCTGCTGCCAGCTGCAGTCTTCTCTGTGAGCTGCGATTTCCCTGGTGTTTGCTGCCCCAACACTCCATTGCCTGTCATTGTTATCTAGTGGCACCCCCACCTACCGATTGCTGTCCCCATTATTTTATCTTATTTATTCCCTGGTGTCTATTGGCACCCCTGACGCTCCGATTGCCACCTCCATTTTTCACTATTCCCTGGTGTCTACTGGCATCCCTACCCACCAATCACCATCCATTGTCCCTTTTTATATTCCCTGGTTTCTAATGGCACTCCTCACCCACTGAGCACCATCTCTGTTGTCCCCTTTTATATTTTCTGGTGTCTAGTGTCACCCCCCACATGCCGATCACTGTCCCCATTATTTATTTTTCCCTGGTGTCTACTGGCACCCACCCAACTGCTGATCACTGTATCCCTGTCCCCTTTTATAGTCCCTAGTGTTTAGTGGCACTCACCACCCTCCAATCACCATCCCCATTGTCCCCTTTTATATTCACTGGTGTCTTTTGGCACCCCCCACCTGCCCATTATAGGCAAAACCTGTAATAAAGAAAATGGTCCCTAGATTTTTTTTTAATCTGTAAAAAAAAAAATGGGCCCACAATGATCAGCACCCACCACCCCACAACCCTCAGTACACCCCCACACATCCTCACGCACCTGACCAGGTCCCAGATTCATCACCCACTCTCCCATCAAAGACACATCTTGCTGCTGGAACCGATGCCTGCAATACGAGAAACTAAGGTAAATGTGATTCAATGTGTTTAGACGGGGGTTTAAAGTTTTATGCATAACTTAGCCATTTTATGAGATTCTGACTCCCAAATTTTCAAGATGTATTTTTGGGGAACCCCACCTCGTGAACAATGACTGTCATTTTGTAACTCCTACTTGAAAGGTGATTTCATGGTCGGTTGGTGAAATCACCTTCTGGGTAGGATTTGTGTGATGACAGTCATATTGTTCATGAGGTGGCACCATGAGCAGGCTATATTGAAAATGTGGGATTGAAATATGCAAAAATGGTACAGTTATGCCTAACTGTTGCAATTTCACTACACACACTCATGACTATGGAAATGTTAAATAGTTTGAAAACAAATTTTCAACAGAGCCTTCTTATTACCTCACCTCATGTATGTCACAGCTGTCATTTTTCAAATCATGGCAAAAATGTTTTTTTTTTAATTTTTTACACCTGTGGCATGGAATGAAGTTCCAATTGCGCAGAATTGCATTTTGGTGGGGATTCGAAAATGTTCTGTACGGGGTACATGAGGTGGGATAATAAGATGGCTATCCTGACAATTTGGTCACTGTTGTCCTATAGACTATTGCCCTGTATCCCCCATCTGTGTGGTTGTGTACTGTCTTTCCTCCATGATCACTGTATTTATAATATTATATCATTTTTTGTATGTGTAACTCCATTACTTGTTTTTTCTCTTGTTTCTATTACCCGAACACTGTCCTGCTTAATACTATATGTAAGTCCTTATTGTTGTTTGACATGGAACCTTTGTAAAGGAGTCTATGACTCAATGGGTTGTAATTCTGAATGTTATTAAATAAAAAATAATCAGATAAGTGCAGAGACTGGAGGTGTCTGTGTAGAGATGGGCAAAGTCACTCAAACTTCACTCATGGAGTATTTCACATAGAATTCAAACGTCATGAAATTCTCCCTCTGCCCACCTCCCCTCCTTTATTAATCTTCACTATCCCTCCCTTAACCTTTTTTGGGTAACACAAAGTTGCCAATGGAACTGATGGACTTTGTGTTACTTTGCCTTTTTTTCTGTCTACTAAAGGTGGATTTTGCAATGATTCATGGGATGGCAGGTCACATGGACACTATATTGACTTGCACAGCCTCAGTTCAGCATAGTGTATGTAGTGGAAAGCTGGAGTTAGTTAGCTCTCAGATCTGCGAGATTCAAACCTTCAAAAAACACTCAAAAAGCAATTTACTTTTGGACTTTTGAGTCAAAATTTAGTACATCGAGTGTAGTAAATCTTTGTGTGTTAGTATCATTGATTATTGATTTGGTGTGAATTTTGCATCTTAAATGAGTAATTTCAGTGTCTGTACTGACAAACAGTGCAAAAGTGTGCTTTGGGGCAGGGGAGGATCTGTGGTGTAGAGAAAGGAGATGCACAGAGTACAGTGTGAAGGGCAGTCTTGCCAGCTGTTGCTGGCTATTCTTTCGTATTGGTGTGTTCAGTTATGTACACAGTTACACACAACAATACTTCCAGTAATTTTTGGCTGTTCACTGTGCACTTTTTCTATCCAATTAGAAGACTGCGGTTTCTTTTACTGAACTGTTAAACTTTCTGCCATTACCTTTAGTCTGTGTGCGTGCCGTCAAGTCATTGCATTACCATAATAGCAGTACTCTTAATTTTTGAGCCTGTCTGTAGTATTGTTTCCTGTTTCTGTCTAGCTACTGCTGTAAATATTCACCCCCCCCAAAAGAAGGGGTTGTTGTTCCACTTTTGGATTTGTGAAGAGTGTGGTTAAGGTCTTCTTGTGCCTGTGTGGCTATATCTCTTTATTGCCAAAATACCGTCTCAAAGTCACAATTATTTTTTTGGCGTCCTGTTCACCCAAACCAAAGAAACATAACGTTGCTGATAATTGTCTTTGTTCAGTCTGTTGAAATTGCTGGCAATGTATCACTATTGTGTGTTTCCCCATAGAACCATGAACATTCTCTCTCTCCAGTGCATATTATAGTGTTCAAACGAAAGAAATCAGACATAAAGGAAAAACTTACCTATTGCTCTATTTTGGCATTGTACTGCTTTGTGAATTATCCCGAGGTTGTTACAGCAACCCACCAAACTTGAAAAATCACTTTTTGTGGTGCACATGTTTAATTTCTTGGTGACTGTGCGATATTTCTTTATTGCAAGTTTTTCCATCTGGAAATCCCTATTGTTGTTTTGTGGCTTCCCACCCACTCAAAACTGAAGAAATATAACTTTGCTGTTAATTGTTTCTGTTCAGTCTGTTGAAATTGTTGGCACTGTACCACTACTGTGTGTTCCCCATAGTACAATGAACACTCTCTCTCCAGTGCATATTATAGTGTTTAAACAAACAAAAAACATACATAATAATAAAGTACCTATGGCTGTATTTCTGGCATTGTACCATCTTGTGAATTCTCTTGAATTTGTTACAGCTACCCACACAATTGGAAAAATCACTTTTTGCTTTTGTATTTCACATGTTTCTTTTCTTGGTGACTGTGTAATATAAAAAAAAAAATACCAGTGAAGACACAGTAATGCAAAGTTTTTTCTGGCTGTGGTGCTGCTACCAAGGAGATTATTGCTTGTGTGCCTCAAAATGCTAGCAGTGGAAGTTGCTGTGATGATGAGGCAGATTCATCAGGGGCTAGCAATGTTAAGTGTAGTCAAGGATGTGGTACTACACAGCAGAGAAGGGAAAGGTAGTAGTTGTTGCAAGTAGAGGGATTTTTGTGACTCAGTTTTTCTCGGCCAAATCAGTGGCATCAATGCTGGTAGCACTGGTAGTAAAGCAAGTGATGACATTGTGGATAACAGCATGAGTATTGCTACATAGACTTTGACTTTGATGGCAGATAAGGACCACTTAGCCCACCCAGTCTGCCCATTTCCCTACCTACTGGATAAGCTGCAGATTCTAGTTAACCAACAGCCTACTTCCTGCAACCCCCCCACTATAATTGCCTTGTGTCTGTCCCATGCATGTTTGAATTCCCCCACTGTTTTAGACCCAACGACCTCCTCAGGAAGGCTGTTCCATGTATCCACCACTCTCTCCATGAAAAAAAATTGCCTCACATTACCCCTGAGCCGTCCCCCCTCTATCTTTAAATTGTGCCCCTTGTTCTTACACATCTCTTTTTCTGAAAGATGCTACCCTCCTGTACTTTGTTGATTCCCTTGAGGTACTTGAACATTTCTATCATGTCCCCATCCCTCCTTTCATCAAGAGTATACATATTAAGCTCTCTCAGTCTCTCTTCATATGGTTTCTGCTGCAGACCCTGTACCATTTTAGTTGCTCTCCTCTGGACTGCTTCCATCCTGTCTATGTCCTTGCATAGATGAGGTCTCCAAAACTGCACACAGTACTCCAGATGGGGTCTCACCAACTGTCTGTATAGAGGGATAACCACTTCCCTTTTTCTACTCGTGATGCCCCTTCCTATGCATCCCAGTATCCCCCTGGCTCTCCTTACCGACTTTTCACATTGCTTACCCAACTTTAGGTCATCTGATATGACTACCCCCAGGTCCCTTTCCATTTTTGTTGATGTTAGTACCTCCCCTGCTATTGTGTACTCTTCTCCTGGATTTTTGTTTCCAGGTGCATTACTTTGCACTTCTTTGCATTGAATCTAAGTTGCCATATGTCTGACCATTCTCCTACCTTGCCAAGTCCCTTCTCATCTTTTCTACCCCCTCTTGTGTATCAACTCTGTTACAGATCTTTGTGTCATCTGCAAAGAGTCATACCTTTCCCTCCAGACCCTCTGCAATGTCACCTATAAAGATGTTAAAGAGGACTGGACCTAGTACGGAGCCCTGAGGTACTCCACTAGTAACCCCCCTTTCTTCGGAATGTGTTCCATTCACTATTACCTTCTGTGTCCTGTTGTGCAGCCAGTTTGCTACCCAGGCTACCACCGTGGGACCCACTCCTTGGCTGGCTAACTTGATTATTAATCTTTTGTGTGGGACTGTGTCAAATGCCTTGCTAAAGTCTAGGTAGACCATATAAACAGCCCCTCCCTGGTCTATTACTTTGGTCACCCAGTCAAAGAAATCAATTAGATTCATCTGACATGACCTTCCTCCTGTAAATCCATGCTGCTTTGGGTCCTGTGCCCCGTTGAACTCTAGGTACTCAACAATTCTTTCTTTCAGAAGTGATTCCATCATTTTCCCTACCACTGAGGTCAAACTTACAGGTCTGTAGTTTCCTGCTTCTGCCTTGCTCCCACTTTTGTGAAGGGGAATCGCATCTGCCCTCCTCCAGTCCTCAGGTACCGCCCCATCCTGCCATGATTTGTTAAAAAGCATGGTCAGTGGTGTCACTAGGTCCTCCCTTAGTTCTTTTAGGATTTTGGGGTGAATTTCATCAGGCCCCATTGCTTTGTCCACCTTGAGTTTTAGGAGTTCTTTCAGGACTCTTTCTTCTGTGAATGGATTGGTGTCAACCCCCCCAACCCAGAGTGCTTCTATTGTCTGGTTTAGGTAACTCCTCCTCATCTTCTTTTGTGATTACTGAGCAAAAGTATTCAGTATCTCTGCCTTTCACTGTCTCCCTCTGCCCACCTCCCCTCTCCTTTATTAATCTTCACTATCCCTCCCTTAACCTTTCTATGCTCCCTAATGTACCTATAAAAGGTTTTATCCCCCTTCTTAACTGAGTTGGCTATTTTTTCCTCAGTTTGAGCCTTTGCTAGTCTGACTGCCTTCCTCACTTCTTTCTGCTTTAATTGATACAGTTCCCTGTCATGGTCCTTCTGTGATTTCTTATACTTTTTGAATGCATCCTTTTTCTCCTTAACCTTCTCTGCCACCTCTTTTGAGAACCATAGTGGTTTTTTACTCCGCTTTGTTTTCTTTATTTGTTTCACACAAAGGCTTGTTGCCTCTATGATGGCATTTTTTATTTTTCTCCATTGTTCTTCCACCCCTCCTTTTTGGTCATTTGCTAGTGCATTTTTCAGGTATTCACCCATTTTTCCAAAGTCAGCCCTTCTAAAGTCCAGTATCCTTGTTTTTGAATGGCCTATCTCCATGGTTGTGCTCATTGTGAGGCACACTGTGCAGTGGTCGCTTGTTCCCTGATGTCTACTGACTTCTAAAGTTGTGATCCTCTCTCCATTTGAGAGTACCAGGTCTAGTATTGCTCCCTCCTGAGTGGGTTCCAATACTAGCTGTCTAAGGCCTGCCCCCTGCAGGGCATCAAGAATGACCCTGCTCTTGGATGTGGCTGCAGTACATGTTATCCAGTTAACATCTGGCATATTCAGGTCCCCCATCAACAGTATCTCCCCTTTTTCAGCCATTTTGAGAATGTCCTCTATCATTTTGTTGTCCATTTCTTCCCCTTGAGACAAGGGTCTGTATACAACCCCTGTGCAGATTGTGATGCCATTCCCTGTCTCCAAGGTGACCCAGAGTGCCTCTTGTCCTCCCCCTTTACTTTTTAGTTCTGTAGCTTTGATCTCTTCCCTTATGTATAGAGCTACTCCACCTCATCTTTTACCTTCCCTGTCCCTTCTGTAGATTGTGTACCCTGGTATGTTGACATCCCAGTCATGGTTCTCGGTGTACCATGTTTCTGTGACTGCCACAATATCCAATTGTTCATCTTCCATCAGGGCTACTAGCTCAGGAAGCTTGTTTCCCAGACTACGGGCATTGGTACTCATTGCCCTCCATTTAATGTTGGCTTAATCCTTTTTTCCCCCATCACTGCTCTTATTGTCCTTGCCTATTTTTCCATTTACCCCTGTCCTGCCCTGTGTTGAGCTCTGTACCTCAGTGTTTACCCTACTACCTGCCATGTTTTGTGGGAGGAGGCTTGACATTTCCTGCCTTTTATCAGTGTCTCCCCCCTTGGCTAGTTTAAAACCTTGCCAAGGAAGCATTTAAACATATCACCTAGGGGCTTGGTTCCCTTCGTGGACAGATGCAGACCATCATGCCAGTATAGACCATTATCTCTCCAGGTGGCCCCCCAATCCCCAATGAAGCCAAAGCCCTGTGCTTTGCACCAGTTTTGCAACCATTCATTAAACTGCATGGTGTGTAGTACCCTAGCCTCACTCCTGCCATGGACTGGTAGCACCTCTGAGAAGGTTACTGTGCTTGCTACCCATCTGAGGCCCCTCCCCAACTCCACAAATTCATTCTGAACTGCACTGATCCCATGCCTAGCTAGGTCATTTGTCCCAACCTACAACCTACAACCTACAAGCTACAACCCAAGAAAACTTATCAGGTCTGAAATATGTTGTGTAGTCAGAAGATTTTAGGGTATTTGATGTCCCACTCCCCACAGTAGTTGAACATGAGCCTGATCATCATGAGTCACATTCTCATGTTTCCAGAGATCATCATGTTAGGCCATCCAGAGAATAAGATCATGGTAATGAAAAAAGTGTGGATGATCGTAATGAGGCTGAGGTTGTAATATCTCCATAGGATAGCATCCAAAGTGAATTTGTGGATGATGATGATGATGATAATGATGATGATAGTGACCCTATATGGGAAGTGGACAAAAAGAAAGTTAAGGTGGCTGTAGGTGAACAGTCTGTTAGTAACCCCCCCCTCAAAGTTCTGATGGAACTGTGGCTATGAATGACCCTGAAGTCACACTAATAGATTGAGAAGATGTTCAGTCAAAGTCCAAGTTTGCATCACACTTGAAATCATGCAGCACACCTCCATTTCCCCTCCCAAAAAAATTACAGTCCCATATGCAGCAGCAACAGTATCATGTGAAATGTAGGGCAGCCAAATCTCTAGTTTGGGATTTTTTTATACAACATAAAAAGGTGAAACAGTGGCAATCTACCAGCTTTGCCAAGTGCATGTGATGTGTGGGGAAAAGGGTAGCCACCTTGGTACTGGGGCCAGCATACTCATCTCAAGAGCAGGCAAATGGCACTGTGAACTTGGCACAACAGAGGAGCTGATGCCATAGTGGGGTATTCACCCTCATCAACCTTAATGAGCAAGATATCCCTTTCCCAAGTCAGTGTACGTAGCCATGTAGGTAAAAGTTGTGAATTATTACTGGAGATTTACTACAGGAATGAGAAGGAGGATGACTTTGAATGTTCCAGTAGCAGTCAGAGTAACTGTGATGGTTCATGTAGTCATTCTACTACATCACTCTCGGTGCTTAAAACAGTTAAAATAATGACATTTGTTGGTTTGTCATCTGTGCACTCACCACCCCTTGTCAAAACCACCCCATCCATGACAGTTCACAGAGCAAAGATGTTTGGCAAGCCCCAGGCAAAACACACCGAACAATGCAACACGCGTTGCACAGCCTTTTTGAACATCACAATAAATACCCACCAAATCATTTTGTTGTGCATGAGCTCTATGCTGCTGTAGTGGAAATGCTGTCAATTGACCTGATGCCATTCTCCTTTGTGGCAAATGCTGGATTACGACACTTTGTGGCATGCACATGTCCCAAGTACAAGATGCCGTCCATGACATATTTTGCCACCCGTACTGTCCCTGAGTGAGTTATATCGGACTGCGAAAGAGTCTCTAAGACATGCCCTTTGGCATTACACATCACCATACATTCACTTAAGTATGGATATGAGGACAAGTGGCAAAATCATGGGTAGTTCTTATCTGTGTATTACTGCACAATGGGCACAGCTGCCTGAGGTTGAACTTGTCTGTGATGGTGGGATGGCAAAGCACTATAATAAGTTAAACTGTGGTGGTAGCAACCTTCATGGCCTTAGACAGCATGCCACATTTGCAGTGTGTAGTGTAGCAGGGTTGCATACAGACAAAAATGTGCTGGACTTGCTACTGACAGAAACCGATTAGTGGCTGCACCCCCTGTTCCTAAAAGCTGGCTTCATTGCAAGTGATAAGGGGTCAAATGTTCTTAAATGTATCAGCAATGGTGAGTTTGTGAGGGTTCCGTGCATGGCCCACTGTTTAAATCTTGTGGCACAGGAATTTCTGCAATACCCTGAAATCAAGCAAATGTTGACAGTTGCATGCCACATCTGTGCCCACTTTGCACATTCTGGAATAGCCTGTGACCAACTTAGGCAGCTGCAGATCCAAAACAGCCTTCCTCAGCACCGCCTCAAGACTGAATATATCTCAAGATGGAATTCCATACTTTATATGGCACAGCACTGTTATGAGAAGTACAAAGCAATCTCAGGGTACCTTGTGATGCATACTAGTCATGAAAGTTCCGGGGAGTCAATGTCTCTGACAACTGAGCAGTGGTGACTCATAGATTCATTCATACTAATTCTGAGGCCATTTGAATATGCCACACAGGCAGTGAGTGGTAACACTGTATCTGTTAGTCAAGCCATTCCACTGTTACAGGTGCTGAGGCAGACCTTGTTGAATCTGCAGCCTAGCCTTCATGTGGCCAAAGATAGGTCAAGCTGTGTGTTACTCAAACACAATTACAATCTTCGGCAGAAATAGATACATCACCACAATTCAGCAGTCTCCATAATTTGGAATAGCCACAATGCTGGACCCACGATACAAATGTGGCATTGCATCCATACTGGAGAGTGGTTCCACCACTGGAACTTGCCTGCGATCCCCACGCTGGGCAATTAGGGTGCCAATCTCTGTATCAGTGTAGCCGATCATGATTTTTGCAGGGGGCTATTCCCCCTGCAATATCCCTTGTGGGGGACTGCACCCCCCCATGCCCCCCCTACTTATACATTCTAACTCAGGAGGCGATTATTCTTCATCTGGACTTTTCATGAAATTAAAACAGCAGGACAGCAGCAGGAGTCAGCAAGCAATTTCCTCACTTCGGACACAGATACACAGTTCTAGCTCTCTGTGCACATCGTAAGCACAGCGTCAAGAAATACTTGTGACTTTTCTGAACAGGTTTTCATGTGATTGTTCATCATTGGGGCACTAATACCGCATGCTGAATAATGTAGCAAGATAGCAGTATAACCAGACTACATTGACGTAAGATAGGACATTTTTTTTTGAGGGGGGGGGATTGATTGTAATTGTAGATGATTTTAGGGTATTTTGATTGTAGTTGTGGGTGTACTATGCAAATTTAACACAGTCAATAGTAACCAAAAAGTAATGTAGCATGACAATTACAGCGGCAGTGCAATAATCAGGTGACAATTGTGATCTATAGTTTTGTATTCTATTTTCAATTGGCAGTTATCTGCATACTTGTGTGTATGATACCCTTCTTTCTACAATTTACATCTGCTGTATTACTTTTGTTTCACATCTGAAATAATAAACAGAGTGTTGCTTTCAATCTGGTTTGCAACAGGTTTTCATCAGTATCTCGTCTGTTTTTATACATCTATTATTTAAAATAATTTATGTTGTGACTAAATGAACTAGCATGCAGCAGGCAGGCTGCACCATGATCTTATGGAGCAGTAGGTGTTCAAAAATAGCAGGGAATACTGATGAAAACCAGGTCTGAGCAATATTAAAAGGTGCACTACTTTTATTATTTCGGATGTAAAAAAGAGAGTAATGCAGAATCAAATTAATTGTGGGAAGAAGGGTATCATACAAGTCAATAGATAAGGGCCAATCAAAAATAGAATACAACACTGCAGGTCAAAATTGTCACCAGATTATTGCACTGCTGCTTTTACATACAACAGGAAGAAAACATTAATGAGAAAAAAAATTGCATATTTATTATGTATGTAAAATGATTATTAAATAGGAAAAGAAGGAAAAATGGAGGACAAGAATTTTATTTTACCTTTTATAATTTTGTTGGTGTGTTTTTCTTATTTTGTTTTTCTTTTGGGGGGATGAGAGGACAATGAGGAAAAATAAGAAATGAACACACACTACATGTTAAGACAGAAAACAAAGACAATTAAATGAGGCTACTGGGCCTGGGGCTGACCAATTAGCGTGCTTAGCATACTAATGATAGATAATTGCTGAGCCTCCATTTGGTCCATCTGCTGGCGAGTTTGGGTGACAACATTACGTAGGTGGCCAACCTCACTCAACAGGATGGCCAGGTCTGCCTGTGTGGCTGGCATTTCTGCTAGGTTTGCTGCAGCTGCAGGAGCTGCCACTTGTTCAACCCTCTCCATTCAGCCATGGCTTGGATGCTACACAGGCTGTTGCCGTACTGCCCCCTCTTCCACTGCACCCTCCACTGCAGGAGTGGTTGCTAGTTCCTGTACCTTGGCCTCCCACTGGGCATGGTGGTACACTGCCAGGTGGGTTCTTTGGTCACCAATGCCCAAGTGGCATCCCTTGCAACCACGATGCACCATCATGATGCAGATGTTGCATCATACAACAGTCAGATCGCCAGGCCGTGTGGTGAAAAACTGCAACACTTGGCAGCTACATGGAGGACCAGGCACAGGCAGTGGGGGCTCCAGATGTAGTAGGCTGCTCTGAAGTTGGTAGGGAACAAGCTGCTGCCGATTCTGTTGTTCCTGCTACTGCTCATTGGTCTGTTGTGGGGGTCAGTAGCCACTGGTGCTGCAGGGATGGCACCACTAACATCCAAAGCAGCAGTTGCTACTGCTGCTGCTTCAGGCACCACACTTCCACTGCCAGTGGAAACAACATTTTGAATGGGTGGAGCACTGTATGGCAAAATATTCCCATGGCTGAGGTGAATAGTTTGACCAAGACCCCCACGCATCTTTGGGCCGAGAGGAACCCCACTTGCTCCACCTCTCTTAATTTTTAAGCAAAAATGACTAGAAGTATTAATAATTAAACAAAAACAGAGTAACAGAATCAGTTACCAAAAAAACATGGACTCCAGATGAAAGAGGTTTAAAATAAAGTCAGGAACATGGAAAAAAAAGATCAAAAGCACAGCACTTTCTTTTTACAGTTTTGACTAGCATGCACTACACAGTAAGCTCCATAGCACCTTCTATAGCAAAGCGAAAGTCAAAGTGAAACTATTTCACTGACTTCCTGCCTGATTCAATTCCTGCCAGCATCATGTGACCTGCAGACAGTCAGACATGTAATCTGTGGGCTGTTTCTCACAAACTTTGCCTTCTCAAAATGTAACCTGAAGTTAATGCAAAGTTTAGAATGTGAAGTCCATTAAAGGTGAATTTCAACCTTTGAATGGAAACTTTGCATAATGATACATGGATACAAAGTTGAGCACTTCACCTTGTCTACACCAGCATAGTAAAACATTGTTGCATCTCTAGTCCTGTGCTTCCACAGCTACATGCATATACTCATCTATGGAGGGATGGGAGTGCCCTGAGCTCCTGCAGTAAAGATACTATTATACTATCTCAAAAAGTAAAAGAAAATAAGTTCCAAAAACTTTGTTAATGCTCCAGTTAGGGTCACAGGGACAAAAGTTGAAAAATGAGACCTTAGGGTTTCCAACACTAATACCCCACCCCCACCCTGTACACACCAACAGGTGACAGGAATGTGCCTTGGGGTCATTAGCCCTAATGCTTACCCCATTCTTATTTACTGTACCCATGTCATCTTACTTACGTATGGAATGGGAGGGTGTTAGGGCTGATGACCCCAAGGCACACCCCCAATGTC
This sequence comes from Neoceratodus forsteri, assembly GCA_016271365.2. Classification (NCBI taxonomy): domain Eukaryota; kingdom Metazoa; phylum Chordata; order Ceratodontiformes; family Ceratodontidae; genus Neoceratodus; species Neoceratodus forsteri. The sequence continues at coordinate 1,067,103,559 of CM028132.1, read as the reverse complement.
TGTTGGTGTGTGCAGGGTGGGAGTGGGATGTTAGGGTTAGAAATCCTAATGCCTCATTCCCCAACTTTTGTCGCTTTGACTCTGACTGGAGCATTAACAAAGTTTTTGCAACTTATATTGTTATAGGCTTGCAGCACTCTGCATTGTGCCTTTAATTCATCTTACTAATCATCTCAGGGGGACATAACAAGGAACAAAAAAAGATCTGAGTATCTAATGTTAATGTGCTCTCTAAGTAGTGAGAAAAAACTCTGCAGAGTAGTTACTGTGGATTAAATTTGGTTCTCACTGACAGCAGGTTCTCCTCTTAAATGCATGCCTGACCACATATGAGACCTTTTATAGGAAGACAAGATATGACTACTAAAGGGGAAATCCAATCGGTGCAAGGTTCCCTCCAACATACCACATGATGATAACAAAAATGATGTCATGTGGGCCTCCCTAGTGTAATCCTCATTCCATACCAGGGGCTCAATATTCAAATGGTGGTGCAGGGCTTGCATCAAGCACTGCGTCCAAACCCATATTTTAATGCAGCTGTGCCAAACACCTTTTCCACAACTGCACCTGATTTTATATTCTCGGGCTAAGTTGCAACAGTTTCCTCAGTTTACATCAGCTTGTGCCAAACATGTGGTGCAATCCTTGTAAAAATTGTCCGTGGAATGGTAAAAGTTAGACCAGTGGGAGCTGGTCTAACTTGTGGCTTTTAGTGCAGAGGAGTGAAAATCTCTATAGCCGGCTGGGAGATTGCTGCAAGCCCAGTGCGCCATATGATCGGCACACCAGGTGCTTGCGGCAGACTAGGGGGCTTTGAAAATTGAGCCCCAAGTCTCCACAAAGACAGACCATTGCTATGCAATGGTGAGACACTGCTGTCTGAGAGAATGGCAAGAAAACAAGAATGCCATCCAAACAGACAGATTGCAGGCAGTTAGGGGTGTACAAAAAATAATTCCACCAGTGGAATTTCCGTGAAACTATGACTTTCACTTTAATGAAAGTTTGAAATTCATTTTAGCAACTTTCATGGAAATTCTGCCTTAAAAGGGCATAATAAATTAAATGGCTGTTGGTTAATATATTAAACCGTAGCAAAAAGAAATCTGCAGAACAGATCACTGCCAGTGGTCAATTCTGAGGCTTTTTTTGCCCCTGCAGTTTAATACATTAATCCCCCCCACCAGCGGATCGTGCATTCCTCCCATGTAAGAAAAAAATAACTTGGATCTCCCTGATGTCTAGTGCCCCCCCCACCCACCGATTGCAGGTCTAATAAAAAAAAAGCCTTCAAACCCTCTAGTGTAGTGCCCCCCACACCCATTGATCATGGGTCCCATGTAAAAATAATCCAATCCTGGTACCTAGTGGCCCCCCACACACCCACCAATTGTAGGGCAAGTAAAAAAAAAAGGTCCCTGGTGTGACTGTCTAGTCGTCTCTCCACCTGCCGATCATGGCCCCCCATAAAAACATAATTCCCTGGTGTCTTGTGGATCCCCCTCACCATCCAGGATCCCCTTATTTAATAAAAAAGGCAATCCATCCATTTTAAATCCCATAGTATTCCCTGGTTTCTAGTGGACCCCTCCCTATCACCAATCCCCAGTAAAAATTAAAATGTAATCCTAATTCCCTGTTGTCTAGTGGACCCACCACCCATACAGTTTGTCCTCCACCACCCTGCCCCCTGACCTGGAGTGGGCCACTGGAGCAGCCCTCCTCTCTCTTTCATGGCCAGTGGCCCACTGAATTGTCAATGAATAAGCACATGCTTGTAAGCATGCGCTCATTCATTGACAATTCAAGCAGGACACTGGCAGTGGAGGATAGAGGAGGGCTGTGCCAGTGGCCCACATGGGGTTGTGGTGCTGGGGAGGGGGGTGGTGGGGGATTAACTGTCTGGGTGGGGGGATGGAGGGTCCACTAGACACCAGGGAATTGGAATGACATTTTTTTCTGGGGATCGGGGATAGGGACAGGGTCCACCAGACACCAGGGAATACTATAGTATGGAAAATGGATGGACTGCCTTTTTCATTAATTAAAGGGATCATGGATGGGGGCACCACTAGAAACCAGGGACTCAGGAGCAGATTTTTTTTTTATATGACCCGCGATTGGTGGGTGTGTTTGGGGGAACTACTAGACACCAGGGATCAGATTATTTTTATATGGGACCAGAGATCGTCCAGTGTGGGGACCACTAGACACCACCACAGTGTTTATATTATGAGTTAGTATATGAAATAATACATTAAAGAGTGGATGGAATAAATTCCCCAGTTTAATATATTATTCTGCAGTTCAACAAAACAGTCCACAGAAATGGGTGAAAAGCTGTGGAAAATACCAATTTTGCTATGGCGGGAGTTCCGGAAATGTTCATGAAATTTAAAAAATTTCTCGGATGTTCCACAAAAGTGGAATTTTGAACTTTTGTCCACCTCTACACGTAATCTTAAATCCAGAAAGAATTTAGATTTTAGAAGTAATTGTGATCCAGCTAGTCCATTGATGCCAACAGCCAAAAAAATTTTGAAATTTTCTAGCAGTCTGACATTGGTACATCCATTGCAATTGTACCTATAGTACTAGTACTTTCCTGCATAAGCTCAAAGTAAGGGAGAGTTTTATTCCATAGTACCTAATGCAAACTGGATCAAGCTCTTCCTAAAAACATAGTTTTTTATTATGCAGAAATGAAAAACTAAAGTTTAGTTAAATCGTAAGTGAAATCATCATATTAATGGTAATGTAATGATCATGGCATCCTCCTGTCCAGATTAAAGAGCGTGGGAGTGATTGGTGATGTGGTGGACTAGTTTGTCTCATACCTAAAAGAACATAATGAAATGGCATCACTAAATGGCTTCAAATCATCCTTTGTGCCTATAGTGTCAGGGGTTCCCCAAGGCTCTATCTTAGGGCCAATCGTATTTTCATATACATGAACACCCTCTCTATGGCTTAACCCCACATCAATTTCCATCTTTACACTGATGATACAATAGTTTACATGGAAGGCACACACCACTCAGAAATTGATCCCAGACTAAAAGCAGCATTTGATGAACTCCAAGATATTATTTGAACCCAAAACTAGCACTGAATGCCAAAAATCCCAAGTAATGTAGTTCAACAGAAATAAAGGTCAGGGCACAGCCACATGCAATTTACAAATCAACATAGCAGACCAAGCCACCTTGTAGCAAGTTAAGAGTTACCACTAACTGGGTGTTTGGCTACATGAGAAAATCAGATGGAATGTTGACATAGATAATCAGACAAAGAACCTGGGGAAACACCTAGGAGCCCTTTACAAAATGAAACACTCAATGGACACACAGACCAGAAAACAAATGATAGAATCTATGTACCATATATACCAATCTTGGACTGTGGAGACCTGTTGTTCTTGGGAGTATCCATTCTGAAACTGGCAAAGCTTAATGCCTTATGTGACAAAACCTCCCACTTCATTCTGGATACCCCATGCAAAACACACATGTGGGAACTCCTTGGCAGACTGGGATGGCAAAAGTTAGGGGAGTGAAGGAGACTACACTACCTTAGGTACATGCACAAATGTTAAAGCAACAAAGCACCAGTTTATGTAAGAAGAAATATCCACATAAGAGGTATCAAGAGATCCTAAAAGTTGGCTGAAGGGATAGAACTTTCACTATCCAAAAGAAACTGGGAGGTGGGCAAACAACAATTCTTGTATTTAGGTCCTTAACTCTGGAACTCCATGACTATCCACCTCAGACCAGCAGACAAACCCATCAGCATGTGAAAAATCAAGAAGTCGCACACTGTCCAGACCAGTAAGCCCCTGCCCTGCCCTGCTCTGCTGCCTAGTTCTAGGATGAAAACAAGATGAAGGTTAACTGAGTAACTCTATACCTACAGGCTTTTATTCATGTGTCTGAAACTCGTTACTTACTGTATTTTTGCATTTCTCTAAAAATGTTGTTAAAGATGTCTGCAACAATGCCCAAAACGTGTTACTTACAGTATCTCTGTACCTTCCCTTGTACTTATGTTGTAACAATGTCTAAACAGAAGCTGATGGAAACTCATTTAAACCATATCCCTCTGTTATCATCATGCTGTCCAATTTTCATCTTTGTTCATTCCTAGTGTTTTATCTAATCTATATGTATTTAATGTAAAAATCCAATACATTTCTAATTGCTCTAATACTTTATTCCAGTCAGACCCTCTGATCACTCTGGAACCTTCTCAACATCCCAAAACTTAAGATAAGCCACTGTGTGCCCTGATTGATTAAACTGGAAAGTGACAGTGGAGTCTTCAGCTCTGTTTCTAATTGCACTCTTACATTCACTAAACCTAGATTTTAAAGACTGTGTAGCCTTACATACATAGTACTTTGAAAAGAGACATGTAATCAAATAAGTCATTTGATGGTGAGTCTCAGATAATAGCAGATTTGATGTTATACTTTTTATCTCCAATGGCATGAGTACATTCTCTCCTTTTAGAGGTATTATTGCACTGTGTGCACCTACCTAGAGATATGTGAAATTGAAAAATTGCTCCTAGCATAATATTTTGCATAATTTCTGCATTACGCAAAATATTTAGTCTAGGTGTAAAGTAATTTTGCCCCTGGTTCAGCTTTCTCGCAAAGTACGAAATTACTTCCAAATTATGCCAATTTCAGTCCCGGGAAGTGAAATGTCACCATTTGCTTCAATTTCACCGATGTTTTACAATTACATCAGTGAAATTGCAGTGCATTGTATGTAGATAACTGAAATCTGGTATGCAGGCTGTTTCCTGCACAGTATGTTGCCTGTTGAGAGCAGTTCAGTGCGATGCATCACAGCCAATAAATTCTTCAAAAACCTCTTTTTTTGTGATTTTTGAGAGTTAATTACTCACAAAATTGCAAGTTTAGTTCCTAGTGCTGCTAGTGACCATTTTTATGTTTTTGTATCTTTGGAGAAAAGTTAAACCTAGTGTTTCAGTTTTCTCTGTGTCTGTGATGGAGTGAGTGGGGGAGGGTCGACCATGTGTGTATGTGTGTGTGTGTGAAATGAAAGTAAAGCAGGCTAGTTCCTTAGATTTGACATATTTCTCACAAGTTGTGAGTGAGTTGCTGTAATTTATTTTAAGTCTGAAGATTTGTAGTTTGTATGCTACTTATTTGTTATATTTTTCTTACATATTGATTGTTTTTTGGGTCACTTTATCTGAACAGTTACTATGTTCTTCTGACTGAATAGTTATGTTCCTGTTTCCTTTTGCTGAATCACTTGCAATTTATTTTCTTTATTGAAAGTATTCGTGTACAGTGACATGACCACATGACTTGTCCATATCCAGGTACACTTCATTGTTGAATTGCTCACAGAAATTAAAATTGTGATCTAGCCTCTGCATTGCAGCGTTCCGGTTTTTTGATTGAATTTGTTTACTGTATTAACCCTTTCCTCCCTGTTACAACACTGTTGTTTACTACCTGACCTAGCTGGCTACTATATAAAAAATGGATATGCCTGCCAAGAGACATTCAGGTAAAGGTGCTAAGGTAGGAGGTGGCTCAAAGAAGTCTGATGGAAAAAGCAAACCTATTTGTGAATCCGTGCCCTCTGTGGCCTCTGCTACTGTGGCAGACAGTAGCAGCAAAATCAAAGTTAGAAACGGCTTGAAGTCTGTAACTCATTTTTTTACTGACTAGTCTGTAGCTAGTATGCTTGCTGGGGATGATTCTGGGAATAAGAGAGACACTCACACCAGTGAAGGCACAGAGGTCCAGGAGGAAGTTGAAAAAGTTGTCAGTGTGACTGTTGTTCCTGCTCAAGGAGGAGCTGATGGTGGTGGTGAGGGTGATAGTGTCCAGCTTCAGTGTGTTTCTCTGGGAGAAAGAGATAAGGAAAGTCAGACCCCCCCCCCCCACAATGAGGAGATGCCAGAGAAGGGAAAAGTTTGTCTGGCAGTAGGCAGTGATAGGGATGAGGAGGAGGATATAATATGTTTTGGTACAGATGATGATGAGGTGTTGGATCCCCTCTAGGAGCCAGAAGTGAAAAAGATGAAGGGTGATGATGATGTAGCCCATTTAGATGACAAGACTGAGGGTGAAGATATCAGCAAGCCTATAACTAGCAGTCCAGTCACCCCACCTCCCAAACGTAGCATGGTGGATATCATGCAAATGGCACAAAAAGCAAAAACCTTCACACCTTTGGTTACACTGTCCAAGTCTCAGCCCCATCATGTCAAATCTAGAGTTGCAAAGTCCCTAGTTTGGGATTTTTTCATGCTTGATGCAGCTGATGACACTGTGGCAATCTGTCAGCTGTGTCAAGCATGTGTAAGTCGTGGAGAAAAGGACAGCCACCTAGGCACCAGTGGGCAGCACGCCCACTTGAAAAACAAGCACCCACTGTGCTGGCACCAACACCAGAAAGATACCATAGCTATTGGCAGGACTTCCCTTGTCAAGCTTAATGTTAGTGACAGCAGTGCAACAGAGTAGCAGGTGGGAGGGCTGAGTGGGTCAGTGGAGGAGGAGGAGTGTGAGGAATCATTTTCTCTCCCGAGCAGTGGACATAGTAGCAGTGGAGCTGCCACTTCCACGAGTCATAAAAGTGCACCACCAGGCCCCAAATCCAGCAAAATAACCTGTTTCATACATACTGCACATACTAGGTCCCAAGAATCACCTGGTACCCCAGCAAGAACAACATTGGTGGCATAAGTAAAGCATTTTTGTTGACCTGTTGTCAAGATGCAGCCCACATTGAGGAGTGCATTTGAGTGGCACTCAAAATACCCACCCAATCATGCTGCTGCACATGAGCTAAACATAGCCATAGCTGAAATGCTCACCATCGACCTGTTGCCCTTCCCCTTTGTGGAGAATGCAGGATTCCACCATTTGATGGCCAATGCCTGTCCCAAATGGCAAGTGCCATCGTGAACGTATTACTCCAAACGTGCCGTGCCTGAACTCTACAGCAGAGTTTCACAGTCCGTCCTACATGCCACGCAGCATTCTTCCTCAAAATATATCCACCGTAGCATGGATATGTGAACAAGTGGGCAAACAGTGGGCAGCTCATATCTGTGCACAACAGCACACTGGGCACAGGTATCTGGGGTGGTTGTTGATTTGGGAAGAATACACAAAATTTGGGCCCTGGCAAAAGCTGCGTAAAGCAAAATTATGGTGGTAACAATGCACCTGGTATCAAACAGAATACAACCATAAGTATACAAAGTGTTACAGGGACTCACACTGCTGAGCAAATGCTGAATGTGCTGCTAAATAACATTAATGAGTTGATTAATGCACAGTCATTCACAGCGGAGTTTATTGCCAGTGACAATGACTCCAATGTTGTTAAGTGCATTAGTGACAGTGTTTTTTTCAGAGTTCCCTGCCTGGTGCACTGCCTTAATCTAGTTGTGCAGCAATTTCTGAACCATGATGAAATAAAAGAAACTGTGTCTGTCACCAGATGCATCTGTGTTCACTTTGTCCATTCTGCAAAGGCCCGTGACCATCTGCGTGAGCTGCAGCACACTAATCATCTGCCTTTGCACCATATGAAGCTTAATGTTGTTACCAGGTGGAATTCCATGCTGTACATGCTGGACCTTCTTTATGAGCAGTATAAGGTGGTTTCAGATTACCTACTACTGCACACCACCAGGGACAGTGCTGGAGTGTCCATCGCCCTAACAATGGAGCAGTGGTGACAAATGGATGGCATAATATGCATTCTGCATCCATTTGAGCATGCAACACAGGCTGTGAGTGGGGACACTGCCTGCATAAGTCAGTCAATCCCCCTGATACGTGTGCTGAGGCAGACACTGTTAAATGTCCATCACCAGATGGAGGAAAGTGATGATCAGAGTTCTGTTCATGCAATGGGTCACATGCTCCATATACTGGACAGCAATACACATATCTGTGGCATTATGCAGTCTAATGAGTTTGCTGTTGCTACCGTGCTAGATCCATGGTACAAACGTGACTTGCCTGCCATGATTGAAGGGGGTTGTGTGTGAGTGGAGAAACTGACCAATTACCTTGTCAGGTGGGTACATGGGGCACAGATGAAAAAAGCACAGACACAAAAGGCACATAAATAAATACCAGGTATTGCTACCACCACTACCACCAGTAAATCATCAAAGGCCACCAAATTGGTCAAAATGTCAAAATCGCAGCACAGCATGGCAGGTAATCCCATTTGGGATGCTCTGTACCAGGTGGGCATTGAAGAAATTGAAGAGAAGGAGGAGGAGCATGATGAGGAAGCAGGACTCAGGGCAGCATAACGTATGTTGGATGCCTACATGGGAGACAGCAAGCATCTTGGCGTCACAGATGAGCCATTGGTGTACTGGAGCAGCAAAGTGAGTGAGTGGCTTGCACTGGCATCTGTTGCTTTTAGATACCTCAGCTGCCCACCATACAGTGTCAGTGTAGAATGGGTGTTCAGTTCTGCTGGGGTCATTGTGCATGACCGTAGGACAAATCTGTCACCAAAGAATGTTTCCAGCCAAAAATTTATAAAAATGAATGAGGCTTACATTCCACATAACACAATTATTTCAATGGTGTTGCCCCAAGAACTGTTTCAGAGACAATGATGACAGCAAAGATGTCGACAGTGGTAAGGCCTCTACTAGCAGGTAGATAGATGAAGCAGCAATGCTGACTGAATTTTCACCTGGTGATGACTGCAGTCTCAAAGACTGTGAGGGTTGCTTCATGGATGATGTGTCACTGGAATAAGGCTAAGGGTGTTGTGCCTCACCCCCACAGCCAGCACCAGCACACCACCCCCATTTTCACATATACCTCCTCCATGACACCATGAATGAATGTCTAGTGAGTGTGCCACCACTGATATATGACAATGACAACTTTATTGGACAGTGTGCTGCCAGTACTACATTACTCAGTATACATTAATGCTGCCTCCGAGTCCAGCTAAATTACTCATCCTCCATCTCGTCCTCCTCCAGCAGTCTTCCACCAAAAAGAACTGTATGTTTTTAGTTGTCTGCAGTGGACCACACCTCACAGGTGCAGCACCTCAATCCAGCATCCACACACCAGAATGGAAGACTTCTATTTAGTCACCAATGCCACACAGAGATGGGATGCCTTGGCAAATGTCCACCAAAAAACCAAGCCACTATTCCACTTCAAGCACTTTGTACCTCTCTGGCAACAGAAAAAAAGAAGAAAACATTTTTATGTTGGCTTTCGCTTGCGCAATAGCCAACATATTGCATTAGTAGCAGATTTGGAGGCGCGGTCACTGTTGGGAGACTGCAGGGTATGCATCAGTAGGTGTGTCCCTCATTCCCCAATAAGCCAGCATGCAGGCACCACACCAGGAATACATGATGTGGTGAGCACATCTAAGGAAAGGTCTGCTGCAATTAGAGCCAAGCTTATCATGCAGTGGCACCAAAACATGCCCTCCCTACATGCTTTTCCTGGTGAAGCCCTTCAATAAACATGGCGGAGCTGACTACCACTGCATGGAGAGCCAAATTCAGGGGTGCCCAATCCCCATCGGCATGCCCCAACCCACTTCATCTGCTGACGGGGAGCCCACACCCATCAGCATAATGCACCTTCCCATTTAATGCACATACCAAGGGGGTGCCCAATCCCCCTCGGCATCATGTCCCCCATTCCCAGTTTAATTTGCCAATGGGGGAGCCCAGTCCCCATCAGCATAATATCCCCCCCATTTGTCATGTGCTGACAGGTGTGCCCAATCCCCCATCAGTTACAGAACTCCCCCCTAAACAAAAATTTAGCTGGCATGCTGGGAGCCCACCCCAGCATGCAAATCTCTATAAAACAAAACGGTCCTCAATAGTTTGTTTTTTTTTTTTCAACCTGAAAACCAGAAAATGGTCCCTCGTTGAGTCCGGTGGCCTTCCCCCAACCCGTGCTCACCCTCTATGCACCCTGCCTCCCCACAGCCCCTTACCCCATACTTACCTCCGGAGCATGGCGCGACAATCTTTGGTGGACCAGAAACAGGTCTGCACTCTTCAAAGCCGACCACAAACTGAAGAAATGCCAGTAAGCTGTATAATGGCATAAATAGTTTTTTTTTTCAACTTTGGTTCATATCTCGGGCATTTTGGGGAATTTTGGCACCAAATTTTCCACATGAGGTGATTGGGACCCCTCCTCATGAATTCAGTCACTGTCATGGTGTTATTCGGTCCTGGAAGGTGATGTTGTGGTCACTGCACGGAATCACCTTTCGGGACTGTTTAACAAAATGACAGTGCCACTGTTCATGAGGGAGGCTCTCAAAAAGCCTATGTTGCAAATTGAGTGAAAAAAATCAAAAAAATGGCTGTTTTACAAGCGTGCATTGCAGTTTCCATGTACACTCGTAACCTCGTGAATTTGTAATATTTTCACTCCAGATTTTCAAAATTGGCATTTTCCACACCTCCTTATGAACAGTACAGCTGTCATTTACATATCCTAGCTGAAATGTGTTCGCACATCTGGGCGCCAAAAAATAACGTGCTCGCTGCGCGAAATCAGTTTTCAGGACAGTTTGAGGAAATGACGGTGACATTGTTCATGAGCAGAGGTTCTAAAATGCCTATGTTGAAAATTTGGAGACAGAAGTCCATAAAATGACTGTGTTATAAGTGTGCATTGCACAGGTTTCCGCGCACCCTTGTAACTTCGCAAATTTGTTATATTTTCATGCCAGATTTTCAACACTGGCATGTTTTCACACCTCCCTATAAACAGTACAGCTGTCATTTCTCACAGCCTGCCCAACATGTGTTTCCACACCTGTGGAGCACAATGGCGTTGTAGCTGTGGGAAATCAACTTTTGGGACACATTAACAAAATCACAGTGCCACTGTTCATGAGGGGAGGTCCCAAAATGCCTATGTTGAAAATATGGCTAAAAAAATCCCAAAAATAATTGGGTTACGAACACCTGTTGCACAGTTTCTATGCATGCTCATGACTTCACCAATTTTTCATATTTTCACTCCAGATTTTCAATGTTGCCATTTTTTACACCTCCTCATGAACAACACAGTTGTCATTTTTCACATCCTGCCCAAAATGTGTTTTTGTCCCTGTGTCACCAAATGGCATAGCTGCTGTGCAAAACCACCTCTCAGCTAACAAACTGATTGTGCCGTACTTCATGAGGTGGGGTCACAAAAAGCCTATGTTGAAAATTTGAAGTGAAAATACCAACAAACATCTACGACATTAGAGTTCCCAACTGTAACACCCACCCTGTAGAGACTGACAGGTGTCAGGGGTGTAACTTAGGATCATTGGCTGTAATGCTCACACCATTCCACCCCCACCCTGCAGCCAGTGACAGGCATCGAGGTGTGCCTTGGAGTGTTGGGCCCTAAAGTTCACCCCATTCTCCTATACTGCACCTGTCTCAGTGTATTTCCTTATGGAATGGGGTATGTATAAAGCCCAAAGACCCCAAAGCATGCCACTACACTTGCCAGTGTCTACAGGATAGGGTGAGGTAAAATGGCATGAGCGTTATAGCTGACGACCCAAAGGCACACCCCAACACCTGTCAGTCTCTGCAGGGTGGGGATGGGGTTGGCATCAGATCAGTACTTCACTGCCATTCCTATTATGCATCTCTAACTCCTGCACTACCAATGCCAATGCCAGCGAGACAACATTCGGGATTGACAAATGCTTGTTAGCATTGTTACAACAACTGGGTGCACCCCCCCATCATCATTACAAGAAGCTATAGTTACATCGGGGAATGTCTTTTAAACTGGAACACTTGACATGAACAGACTGTCTGATGAGTGCAGCCAGTGCCCAGCAGCCAGATTTGGAGACAGGTAACATACTATGCACCTCAACAGCAGAAATCCTGCATATTGACAAAGCCATATACAGTATAAGATTGTTACTGTCAAAGTCTGACATCTCTGTCCTGTAGTAATCACAAACTTAATACTTAACCATATCCACCAACCCAACCTCAACCACCTCCTCCCACCCACCAAAGACCATCACAAATTAAGAAATACTTATCACCAGTTAATGAACTGTACACGTATTGAACAGCTCTTGAATTCCTGCATGTGTTTAGAAAAGAAAATTTGTATTTATTTAGATTTTGGTAAGCAGGTAAGCCCACTGAGTCCAGAAGTCCCTTTTTCAGGGGCGAACTGGAGTTAGTTACAGCAGAAGATTATATACATTGGAATCAATTTACAGTAGTTACAGTAGATACATACAAAGAAATGGGCATTAAGCACTTACAGGGAAACAGCAAGCTCACAAAATGTTAGACAGGTGCACAGTACATTAGACAATTTTTCGCAAGATTTTCATGAGGAGAAATAGTAATGGCAATAGGAGTAGTGAGGCATGACAAACACGACAATAAGCCCAGGCAGGGGGCTAATGATTACAGCTGCAGAGACTAAGTTCCTGAAGGTACATTTTGAGGCCTGACTTAAACCCTTGGAGAGCGGGTTTGCCAACCAGACTTGCTGGAATGGTGTTCCATAAGTGTGGAGCAGTGTACTGAAAAGATTGCTTCCCTTGGTTAGTGCAAACCCAAGGGATGTCAAGGGATGACCTGCCAAGGATCTTATGTCATGGCACTGTACTTTGGGAGTGAGTAGCCCACTCAGGTGGGGAGGAGGGCTGGAAGTGGTGAATTTAAAGGTCAAACAAATAGAGGAGTAGGAAAACTTGTACCATATGGTGGGCCAGTGGAGGTCCACAAGGACCTCACAGAGGTGTTTCCTGGGGGGGAGTTAGTAGTAAAGCATGCCTCTCTATGGTAGAGCACAGTAAGTTTACTTAGTTCCCTCTCCCAGAGGAACTGTAGCAGTGGGGCCCCATATAGGATGGAGGGGAGAAGTGTGCAATTGGCTATGGCTCACCGAGCCTCACCAGAAAGAGAGTTGCCCAGCTGGTAAAGGAGTCCAAGCCTCTGGTGCAAGGACCTAGTTAAGGAGTTGATATGGGGTTTGTAGGACAGCTCCTGATCAAGGAGGATCCCAAAGTACTTAATCCTGTCGAGGACCTCATCTCTCTCTTCCGTTGGGCTGTAATGAGCAGGAGCAATTCACATTTGTCACTACCCAGGCATCTGGTCCCAAACAGAACAGCCTTGGTTTTATCTTCATTCTTCACAAGTGAGTTGGTGGAGAACCAGGCTTGAAGTGCAGAGAGACTGGCCTACAGTTTGGCAGAGATGACACTAGGTAGGGGGTCACTGCAGTAGACAATGGTATCATCCGCGTAAAGGATAAGGTTGCTCAGCCCACAGACCCCCTCTATGTCATTGACATGGAGGGTGAATAGCAGGGGACCTAGGATCTAGCCCTGGGGTATCCCAGAGACCACAGGTTTGGTGCTGGATTGTGTTCCTCTCCATAGAACTTTTTGGGTTCGATTGAGCAGGTAGTTCTCAAACCAGGAAAGTGAGTGCACAACCACTTCTAGTCAGTGGAGTTTGGAAAGAAGAAGTTTGTAGCTGACTAAGGCAGATGCCTTGAACAGTTCAATGAATGGAGCCCAGTCAGGGAGCCCTGGTCCATGGCATTGAGGATGTCGGATATGAGTCGGATAAGGGCTGTGTCTGTGCTATGACCTTTCCTAAAGCCATGTTGTACGTTGGCTAGGAGTAGGTGCTGCTCAAGGTAATCCTGCAATTGACTGTATACCAATCTCTCCTGTACCTTCCCAAGAGGGCAGAGTATGGAGATTGGCCTACAGTTTCCTACTTTGTCCCTGGGTCCTTTTTTATGGACAAGGACAATGGTCGCTACCTTCCATTTACTTGGGAAAAATACTACAATTACAATCTAACTCAGACATCTGAGATGCAGTCACCTATCCATCCCTGTAATGAAAAATTCAATACCTACCCTGTCCTTGAGCAATGTTAAATGTGGTATATTCCAACATCCCATATCCAAATCCTGGGCTGGCATTCACGTTGTCATGATGATGTACTCCTCAGCACACTAGATAAATATAAAATAAGCACAAGCATATAAGAACTCATGACATTCCAGTGTCAACCCAACATCCACCTTCTCTTGCACCCAAAAAATAAATACAGATACTTACATGTGCAGCAGCAGCAGCAGTATTGATCGACTATGTGAAGAGGATCCCCATGAAGCAGACAAAGTATTACTTCTCGTGGCAACTAGTCAGAGCAGCAGGCAGGCAACAGCAGCAGCACTCAAAATGTCATTCAATCCACACTGACTTAAAACCCCAGAGACAACAGAACTAACCAGGGGATCATCACTGCGAAATGATAATTCCACAGTTTGCAATCAACTGAGAAAGCAGCAGCAGAAGGAATTAAGTACTAGTTTAAGTCACAGCAGGACCATTTTCCAGGAGGATTTAATTTTCTTGTTGTGGTAAAGTGGCTTATGTCGCATGTTAGGCAGCAGCAGCACCACACTTAGGCCCGAAAAGTATTAAATGGTGCGGAAAACAGCACATCAGAGTCCTCATGGTGGGTGTGAGCCATGTAGCTGCATGCCTGATATCTGATTTCTGTCTGAATGTACTGTGCAGTTTTTGGGGAAACATTTGTGGACATTTACTGCCTGTGCTGCACTGGCAGAAACAAGATGTGACTGAAAGACGATTGTAAACTGTGACCATCATTTGGTCTGGGTGGTGGTCTGGGCTCCCTAAAACATCATGGGAGGGACCTGATTTCAGTGTCAATTTTAAGTAACATGTCTTGGTAAATGTTTCTGGACTTGTAGGCCCTATAGGACACCGACAGCAGTGAGTTTCAAGCAGAAATATTGGGCAAACAGGCCCTAAAATGGCTATTTAATGTCTGGGTGGTGGGGGGCACTCTAAAACATCATGGCTGAGACCAGATTCCACTCTCAATTTAATTTACCATTTTTTCAGCAACTTTTCTGGACATTTACTGCCTGTGCTGCACTGGCAGAACCAAGATGTGACCAAAAAACAATTGTAAACAGTGGACCAGAGACCATCTTTTGGTATGGGTGGAGGTTTGGACTCCATAAACATCATGGCTGGGACCAGATTTCAGTCTCAATGCACTGTGCATTTTTTTGGAAGCATTTCTGGACTTTGGGGCCATGTCTGGAACTGACAGCACCACACTTAGGCCCTAAAAGAATTTAAATGCTGCAGAAAACAGCACATTTGGGTCCTCATGGTGGGTGTGAGCCTAATAACTGCATGTCTGACACCTGATTTCTGTCTCAATGTACTGTGCAATTTTTTTGGAAACATTTCTGGACTTGTAGGCCCCATTTGACACCGGCAGCAGTGAGTTTCAAGCAGAAATATTGGGCAACAGACCCTAAAATAGCTATTTAATGTCTGGGTGGTGGGGGCACCCTAAAACATAATGGCTGAGACCTGATTTCAGTCTTGATTTGCTTTAACATTTTCTGGGAAACATTTCTTGAATTATGGGCCATTTTAGACAGTGGCAACACTCTGTCTCACTCTACATTCTCAATGTCAACCTAATTTTTTCCGGTCATACTATATTTCTCATCTTATCATGCCTACTCTGCACAGTATGGCTACAAGAGGCTGTGTTAAACTGTAGCTCTACTAAAATACATTTTGGACCAGGTGGTGGCGGCAGTGTGGTTGGGCACTGTAACACCAAGTTAACATTGTGGCAAGTCCAAGCCATGGGGACACACATGTTAAGCACCAAAAACATTTGCATTATGTTTAACTTCACAATAAAAGTGCTTATGTTTCTATGATTGTTGTGCACGTATTCATTCAGACCTATCCTGCACACAGCCAAACAACTACTGCCAGCCCAGAACATCACACATAGCTTTGGGAAAAAATGTTGTTCCTAGGAACTATTTACAAATTACAATACTTAACATTTGTGGATAGGAGGAGGAAAGGCATAAAAGTCAGAGGGACTAACATAAATCAAGTAGAAAGGTACAGTGATTATGGTTAAAAAAACACTACAAGTGACTGACAGACAGTAACACATAACAGGGGATGCATCATAAGGGTCAGGTCAGGGACAGGGTATACATATGAAAGAGGACAGGAAGGGAGCAAAAACATTGCATAACACACAACAAACTAGGCAAAAACAAATGAAAGGATATAGAAGAAGAGGACAGAAAAAATCAAAATATACAGTATATATATATATATATATTGCTTTTTGTAATTTCTAAAGGGTGCAGATGAGTGAAGAGTGACAGTAAGAAAGCAAGGACAAGAGAAAGAAACTAAAAAAAATGTTGCTGCCAGTGCTGCGCTGACTGGTCTGGAGGCTGACCATTACACTGCACCGGTGCCAGCTACACATTCTGCCCTGCCGCCACCACCACCACCAATCAGCTCCATCAGGAGCTCAAACATTTTTTTTTTTGCTCCTGAAGGAGTTTCCTGAGGTCCCCCCTGACCTCCTGTCAGAAATCAGTGAATTCACTGTGCAGAGCTCCAACATCTCTGCACAGTGCTCGCAGGTCTTCTTCAACGTTCACTGCTGCTGGTGCTGGCTCTGAGGTGGTTGCTGTCCTGGGTCACCACAATGAACCCGGTGACATCTGTGTCTCTGGGGTGAGGGTGATAGGGCTCTTCATCTGCCTCCTGCTGACCCCCTTCCACTCTACCTGCTCAGCAGCACTCCAGCCCCTCTACCTGCTGCCAGCTCTTTTCCTTTTTCAAACCGATCTGCAGTGTGGTGGTGCTGCAGATGGCTTCTTAGGCCACCAGTGCCAAAATGACCCTGGGTCTTGTCCCTTCTAACTGATCTGCCACACAAGTTGTGGATCACTACAGAATTATCATTTGTGTTTTTGCTAAAAAAACACCACATAGCTGATGACAGTTTCAGTGGGGGAGGGCAACAGCTGATGTCCCAGGGCTGGTGGGCACTTCATGCTCCTTCTCAGGGGAGGCATGGGATGCAAGCTCTAGCTGGGGAGATGGCATCTGGAGGTGCCTGCTGCTGCTGCCTGGGGGTAGGGCTACATTCTCCTTCTGGGGGTTGGGGGACACATGCTCCTGCTGCTGTTGGGGGGGCACAGACATAAAGGCCCACCTATCAATACAGACACTGGGTGGGGGTGGTCAAACTGCCTTCTTCCCAGTCTTAGAATTATCCATTCTAATCTCTGTCTCCTTCTCCTCCTACAACTATCCCCCTCCCCCAAAAAAGAGAAAAAGAAAGGGGAGTTTTGCACACACACATACACAATAAAAGAGATAGATAATTATAAAAATGAAGAAAATATTAACTTTTTAAACTAATGGGGAATAGATCACAAATCAAATACAGTAAGCTGTAAATGCAAACACACACACACACACACACACACACAAACACTACTTTTTAGAAACACAAGTTTGAACTCTCCTGCTGTAGACTCTCTCCTCTCTTACTTCCTATTAAGCTGAAACAGCTCTAAAGGAAGTACATTTAGTCTGGCTTCCTGCCTAAGTGCTGTCACCCATGTGACCAGCAGTCTGCTAGAGAGAAAGTCATGAGATAAGCTTTTTTTTCCCAATTTCACCTGACACTTACATGTGGCAAAATGTGCAGATGAAAGGAGCAATTGCAAGCATAATTTCGCAGGCGAAATTTCGCCATTGGGGCAAAATTGTGCAAAATGTTTGGTGCAGTCAAAATTAGCAATTTTGCCAGAATTTCACCAGCATAATAAATTTTCATTGCATCTCTACACCTACTACATGGTGCCATTCCTGAATTCAGTGGCCCTAATAGTAATTGAGTACTAGTTGCTTTTATATAATGTTCTGCGTGCACCAATCTATCTTTCAAAGTGTTTACTTTCTTAGAAGCAATGATGTGTAGTTGCTAATATTCTCTAATAGGGAGACTTTCTAAAATGCCCAATGTTTGTTACTAACTTTCTAATCTGTTCTGTACATTCATAAAATTGCAAAGCCAGAATCATACTATTTTGGTTCTCCCTGTTCTGTTGTCTAGTTTCCTGTGCGTTATCTCTCTATCAAGTTTCTCTTATTGCTTTGGAGACAGTACTGCTGCTGTAACCTCTTTGTAAAACTCTGTTTACCACATTTTCCATTTCCTGAGTTTTAGCTGCATCCTTACTGCAATTTATGTTTACCCTGATCATCTCGGATGATGGCATACTTTCTTTTAATTTTTGGGGTTGAAAGCTATCAGCATGTAGTAAAGTGTTCATAGTTACTAATGCCCCCCTTTAATGTACAGAGCCGATTTGGTTTTCAAGCACCGAAATATCCAGTAGAACTAGTTATTAGAATGTTTAGTGCCACTCATCTCTAGTACACCACCTGATTGGCTTTTATTCTCTGTTTGGGCAGGCCAAACACATCAACAAAAATGGTGGTGGTTTCTCCATTACCGAGGGTCCACATTCATGATCTGCCTCTCACTTCTAGTAAAGTATCATTTTTTTAACTGTATTTATAGAAACATAGATATATAGAAGTTGATGGCTGAAAAGGACCATAACGCACATCCAGTATGCCCATTTTTTTCCAATGTATCTGATCGATCTTTACTTTACACTTATAAAAACTATCTGGTTGATTCTGGTGTTGTCATGCTTCAGGCTCAGAGTCAGCAAACAGGCACTGTAATCAGGAATAGGCCAGCTAAGTAGTCATGGTTCCACAGTGAAAATAAAATGAAAAAAAAAAAGAGAGAAAAATAAATTACTGTAGGGAGGGAGGGTCAGAGAAAGTGTGTGTGTGTGTGTGTGTGTGTGTGTGTGTGTCTCAGTCTCTGCTGTGTGACAGAATTGCTCCAGTAATTTTGGCATTCACTCTCTCACACCAGTAATTATAAAAAACAATGCTTGTGCAAGGTGTGTGTTATGAGGATTTTTCACACACCTGCACAGGCATTATTCCCTATTTATCTGTGTCCTTCCAAAGTAATCTTGTTTCCTAATCCCTGCTACATCTTTAAAGGTAACTGTGTAAAAATAGTATTTTCTGAATGTTAAAAGCCAGTGTGAAGTTAAAGTAATCACTGAGGATATGCAGATGTTTAGGAACTCTGACAGCTTCTGTTCCATCCCGTACTAAAAAAACTTAAGATGTTGTCAAAGAATCTATTTTACAGTTTAATGTGTTTATAATAAGGGTTATAGAGGAGCGTTAACATGTAACTCAAATGACTCCATGAACAAATTTGTATAAGTAGGGGATATTGTGCCACCCACTGCTGTCATTTTTATTTGTTGATAAACCATCCCCTAAAACCTAAAGTAATTTTCATATAGGATTAATTTTCCAACTCCAAGAGAAAGGATGGCAGTGGTCTGCCTATTGTTGTGTTGCACTCCAAGGCTGATTCTAAGATATGTAACCCTTCCTGATGTGGAAAAGTTGTATGTAAATGCCTAATATCCATAGTAAATGAAAAGTGTCTTTAAAATACCCTTTAGTATTTCATTATTTTAGTAGTTTCAAGATGTTTCCCATATCTTTGACATAACTCTGCATGGTGTGTGTTAGTGGTTGAAGGAAATAATTGACAAAAGAGGGCAGTGCTTCCAAAACGGACTCCATCCCTGAGAGAACTGGTCATCCCAGAGGGTTAGTAGAGTTTTTATGAATGTTTAGTAATCCATTAAAAATAGGTGTCTTAAGAAATGTCACTGTAAGAATTATTTTTGCCATGTTTCTATATGGTGAAGTTCAAATGCCTCAGATAATATTGTCTGCAAAATTTGTTCAGTTCTAGGCAGGGGATCTTTGTTAAGTCTTATTGTACATAGTTCTCTTGATTATGTAACAGTGCATTAGACATCTCTGTGTAGTGATCTCTGCCCATAAGGACTACTCCCCCAACCCTTGTCAGCTGGTTTTACCATTATAGTACTATAATGTTCCAAATGTCTAAGTGCTTGTTGTTCAGATCTAGAGAAATTGCTAAATATTTTGAGTATTTGAATCATATTTCAAGATGCCGTCTACATTATGAAGGATCTGTGTAATATACATTCTACATGAGGACTATGTCCTTTAGGAGGATTATAAGGATATTTATGATTCAAAGCCTGCTTAATTTCTCTTACCTGAGCACTGGGTGTCTTTTGTTCCTAGGAAACCCTCTTTTAGTCTAATTCTTCTAAAAAACTATGTAAATCTGCCATAATTTTGAAATTGTTAGGGCTTTGAGAAGGAAAAAATGGCAGTCCCTTGTTGAGGACTGATGTTTCCCCTTCTGTAAAATGTGTGTGGCTCAGATTAAAAATTACTAGCCTGCTCAGTAGCGCAGAGGGCTGAGGCATTGAATGCCTTACCTCTCGCCATGCCAACAACCTGTGTTCAAGAATGAGCATGAAACACAGGGGGTTGGCAGGGGGATGTGGGCCAGGTGAGGATTGAGCAGCCACTGGCAGCTCTCCTCTCTCGGGTAGGGGAGATTGGTTCTCCTGACCTTTGGCTACCACCACATGGAGGCATGATGGTGGTACAAGCAGGGCACAGATCCAGGCACTAAGCCAGTGGGTGGACTGAGCAGAGTCGGTCTGCATGCCTCCATGTACACACCGACCTTGTCTGGGGGCTCCAGGGAATAAAGGGAGAAAAAGTGGAAATATCAGGGCCGTGTCTAGATGAAGCCCCCCACAGCAGCTGTAGTAGTGGCACTGGGGTTGAGGAGGAGTTGCCCAAAACAACCGCAGAAGTCTGGTGTCAGGTGGCTGACACAAGCCACCACCCGCTGGGAGGATGAACACAGGATGGGGAAAAAAATTATTACTACCAGCCCGGTGGTGCTGAGAGTTGAGGCGCTGGACACCACAACTCGCTCCATGCCAGTGACCCGAGTTCAGGAGCGAGCCTGGGTCACCAGGTGTCTGCAAGTGAGGACAGGGATTGAGTGTCCGATGTACTGCTCTCCCTCTCCGGGGTGGGGTGTTTGTGGCTGTCGGTGCACTTAAGTCCCCTAGCGGAGGTTGGGGATGGTACAGTGACATCAGCAATGTGCGCCAGGAGGGATCGCGCATGGAAGCATGTGCACTCCTTCCATTGATGTCATTGCATACCCCCACTCATGGGGACATTTGGAACAGGGAAAAATGGTGACTGGTCATGGCGGCTTGATGGCCATTCAGAGGGATGCCTGGCTCCAAGGGCACCGCTGTGGAATACTGGATCCGGGCCTGGTGAGGACAGAGCAGGTGAGGGTCTTCACCACCCTGCTGTGGGGGCAAGCCATGGGGTTAGAGCGGTGGGTATCCAAGTAGGAGCTGGGATGGTCTGGATGGCGGTCGGATGAATCGGATGCTTGGATGCAGTGGCAGACTGGGGAACAAGGTGAGAAAAATGACCGATTAAAAAAAAAAAATAGTAATTATTATGCTCTTCTCCCCCTCTATCCCACTCTACCACCTCCTCCACAGGATATACTACGTTATTCTGACAGTCATTTCCCTGATACCCAACATCTCAAAGCCACATTCCCGACATCTGTTTGCCCAAAAGTTATGAAGTTGAGTGCAGAAGAGTTTTTTTCATGTTTCATGAGGCTTTGTCCCCCCATACCCCCTAATGCAGGGAGTGTAGCACCCGTATTTAGGATTACAAAGTCTGCCATGGGCAAAACTGACGTGTCGGGCAAACTGGTGTCAGAATTGTGGCTTTGGGGTGTTAGGTGTCTGGTAAATGACTGTCAGGATATAGTAATACTCCCCCTCCACACACTCCCCCTCTCCCTCTGCCTTCCCTCCCTCCTCTTCCTTGTCCTTGATGATAATACTTATCTGCATGGGGAACTGGGCCTTGTGCCCTTGTATGTTACCTTGGAATCTCATCCCCTTGGGGTTCCTATTCCCTGGGTTCTTCGCTTACTATAAAAAGATTTCTGAGTAGGTCTATCTTGTGTATGTCTATTAGTAGGCATAGCATAAGTCCTAGAACTATTGGAGTCACTATCCTCCTTTTTTCAGTATCCCTATGATGGAGTATTTTTCCAGTTATAAACTATGTTTAACCTATAATAATTTGTGTCCAGTTTAAATGTTTTAATTTTAGCGTTCTTAATGTCTTCTTCAAATTCATGTAGTCTTTTCTTTATGTCTTGTAGCATTTTATTGAAGACAGATTCTTCTGATTTTAGTTTCAGTTGTTCTTGTAAGTTATTAATTTCCATAGTTAATATGTTTCTAGCCTCCACAGCAGCTTCTATATGACCTAACATGAAGTTGTAACTACCTTTATTATGGATACCCTCCCACTTATCATCTAGTGTTTTAGATTCAGCTCCTAGGTTGGGCTGTACTAAGATACTTTTACAATGAATGTATTTCCCAAGGGTGATTCCATGCCAGTCTAATTTGGCATCTTTTTTCTCAGTGCCTCTAATTCATACGTGAAATCTTGGTCATAATTTCCCACTTGTAGGTTCTTTTGTGAATAAATAGCTTCAAGAAGCTAATTTAAGTCTGCATCTATAAAGGAATAATGGACTTGCCTAGTATAAAACTGTTGCATAAGGCCTCAAAGCTCTCTACTCCTGCAACCTGCATATCCACAGCTATAAATAAGTATTCAAAAAGAAATTATATCAAGCAGTAAGTCTTAAAGTATATACTTACTGCACATTAGGCATGGCATTATAACAGAAAGGCAAAAACGTTATCTACTGGAAGTCCATAGTCCCATGAATTGTAGTTTCAATGTGTTAGGTTCATCTGTCCCATGGGGGGATATGCCACTTAGCCACATACTGTAGCACAGTACAAAGACAAATGGTTGCCAGTTAAGTATACCTTAAGGAATGTTCACAATGTTGTTGAGGGACTGGTTAGCATATCACATGGAGATTCCAAGAGTCCATCCACACACAAATTAGGTTTTAAAATTCCTGATTTTTTGTTTCATAAATCAACATAGTAGGGGTGGGCAAAACTGGCATTTTCCACCCCCACGGAACTTCCGTAGAAATCCAGGGACTTTCGCGAAAGTTTCCGAACGTCCGCCTGTGGTAGAGTGGAAAACCTCTGTGAAAACAGGCAAAATTTGCCTGGAAATGAATAAAATAAGCCCTGGTGGCTAGTGGGCCCTCCCCTCACCTGTAAAACATGTAAAAAAATATCCCTGGTGGCTTGTGGTCCCTCCCCTCCACCCGGTAGCCCACCCACCATGAAATGTACGGTAACCCCCCCCCCCGCATCCCTATCTCCACTTCTCCTGTTAAAAAAATCTCTGGTGGTCTAGTGTTTTTTTTTAAGTTAAATTCCCTCCTGATCCCCATCCCAAATCCCTGGTGATCCCGTGCCCCCACCCAGCTTCCCCAGAGGCCAAGTGTCCCACAACCCCAATCCCACCCCTGTTGTAAAGCCCACCAGCAGCAGACCAGCACAGCCTCCTTCTCTCCTCCATGGCCAGCCCGCCAACTGAGCTGTCAATGAATGAGTGTACCATGTACCACTCATTTACTGACAGCTCAGTCGGTGGGCCAGCCATGGAGGAGAGAGAAGGGCTGTGCCAGTCCACTACTGCTGGGGTTTACACGGGGTGGCAGCAGGATTGTGTGACACCTGGCTGCTGGGGAGGCTGGATGGGGGGCACTGGATCACCAGGGATTTGGGACTGGGGATCCGGAGAGGGTTTAAATAAAAAAAAAAAAACACTAGACTACCAGAGATTTTTTTTTTTTTAAAGGAGAAGTGGAGATAGGGATGGGGGGGTTACTGTACATTTTGCGTGTGGGCAGGTTATTATCGGGTGGAGGGGAGGGACCACTAGCCACCAGGGATAATTTTTTACATGTGAGGTGGGTGAGGGAGGGACTACTACACTAGCCATCAGGGCTTTTGGGGGGGAAATTTGACAAGTAAAAGAGCGGCGATCATGGGTGGAACTTCCGTGGAAGTTCGGAAATCAAAGAGGATTTCTAAGTACATAAAAGTGCAAAAAAAATATCATGGGGACCAAAATGTGATAAAAACAATGCAAGATACATAAACATTTCTTAAATAAATTGTCAATGCCCCTGACAGGCCAACAATACTGGTGGAGAAGTGGTGGAGGCAATAGCACAAGCAAGCACTGCACAGTAAGTCAAACTCCTTAGAGTGGCAGTAGTGGATCACAGCTTTAGTCAATGTAAAGCAACAGCATGACTGTTATGAATGCAGTAACAGCTCAGATTCCCTTCAGAGTAAGTCAGCATTGATTATTAATGGACTGCACAGAAGGACTGACCTGAGGAGCTCTGGCATTGTATGAAGTATCCCTTCGAAGGCAAGGAGCACTCCAACAAATGAACAGTTCAGGGCTCATTTAAAGTTACAAGATCGCTTTCAATAAAGAAGTCTGAGGCCAAAACATGTCAACAATCATAACACTAGAAGCAGCTGTACCTCAGTGCTTCACCCAAAAGGACTTCATCAGGACAAAGCCCTGAGGTGCAGCTGCTTCTGGTGTTATGATTGCTGATGTGTTTTGGACTCAGATTTCTTTATTAAAAGTGATTTAGTAACTTTTCATGAGTCATGAACTGTTCATTTGTTGGAGGGCCCCTTGCCTTGTAACAGATTTTGTAGTTTGGGGTGGTTAGTCCCATAGGAGCACCCCCCCCCCCACCACCACCATCCTCTTGGTGTAACTGTGTCTGTGGAACCTGCATTGTATGGAGTATCAGGCAGAGGCAGAACTTGCAGGTGGTTCCATCCAGTGCTGCTTGCCTAGTCATCACCGGTAGGTCTACAGATAAAAGTAAATGGTATTGCGTCTCAAACTGGATGACCAGCAAGAGCGAGGCAGGTGGTCAGGCAGGCTTAATTTTAAAAAAGCTATTTCAAACAACAATAGTGAGTGCCCATAGCAAGTCACAACACAGGCAGTACATATAAACTAAGCACATTAAAATGTTTAATAGCCTGACTTTGCCCAGTTAGATCAGTTGCTAACAAATGTGATTTAAAAAATTTATAACTTACTCAGCAGCAGTGGCTGTCATGCAAATGCATGCTTGTTGCTGTAAATCTGGTGTGTGTGTTGTGTGTGTGTGTGTGTGTGTGTGTGTGTGTGTGTGTGTGTTAGAGAAAGACCTCTGTGCCTACCATTTGCATAACTGGCCACACTTCTCTCTTTTAACACCATGTTCTCACCATTCAAGGTTCATTTTCTTCAGGGGCAAGTTCTTTTGATGAAATGTATTCAAGATAGATTGCAGCAGATAGAAAAAAATCTCCTTCTGCACTTCACACACGTGTGTGTGTGTGTGTGTGTGTGTGTGTGTGTGTGTGTGTGACTGTATTTGTTTTCTGTCTTCTGCATGGCAGTTTCAAAGGGTAGTGCACTTGCTGTGTGAATTACATGAGAGAGATGAGAGGCTTTAGCTGACTGTTGCATTTCAGGGATGAAAGAAAAAGTGTGGAAAAGATTTATTCTTGCAGCCCCCCCCACACACACACACACACACTCACACACACACACATTATTCTGTACCAGGACATAAACATGGAAATGCCTGTAATGTGGATATCCATATGGAGACTTCTGGATAGTATCTCTCTCTTTCCTTTTTTTTTTTTTTTGTGCTCATTTTATGTGGTATATTTGGAACCATACTTCAGAAACATAAAGTTATCACCCAGGCCACTGGAAAATTGTGGAAAAAGTTATCCAAAATTGCAGAGCTTTTTGCAACAATTGTGGGGAAATTGCAGTTCTACTATAGACCCTGAGTGCTTCACAATAAACCTTTTAATGTTTTCTGCAGCATGTATTAGTCATTATAAAATGCTAAATAAATACACTACCACTTTAATATGTTTAAAACATAAAGAAAAGTTTTGTTTTTTTTTTAAACCCTTTTTTATGCTTCACTGGGATCTGGGGAACTCTCTCCAGCTTCCTCAGGTCTCTGGGTCTCTACCTCCAAGCGTGACTACTAGCTCTCCTGTCCCTCGTGCACCTGACACAACCCCCGGATCTGCACCCCCGAGGAAGGGCTGCCCTACCCACCCAGGGTGCTCTATCTAATTATAGAGTTCCGGGCACACAAGTAGGCTGTGAAGAGGAGGAGTGGGAGTGTGGACGTCGGAGGCTGAGGAGCCTTCGCCTATCCCCAAGAGTGAGAATTTTCTGCCTTTTCTCTTCTGCCCTCACCACCACCCCTACAGCAATGCCCCGATGTGCAATGACACCAGGGAACATCATGTCGTGGCTCTGCAACCCTCTACACCAGCTCTGTGCATAGCTATACTGCTGGTCTCCACCAGAGGTCACTGCTGTGCCGGGCATGGTCCCTGGAACCCTCCCAAGGGAGGAGAGCAGTCCTCTGGATGCTCAATCCTTCCGCTCCCCTGCTGAACCCCCGCAGCCCAGACTTATTCTCGAACCCAGGTCACCAGTGTGGCTCGAGGTATGGTGTCCAGTGCCTCAACCCTCAGTGCCACTGGGCCATCAACATAAAGAAAAGTTTATGTTTCTAAAATGAATACAGAACTGATAAGCTATCATAAGCATTGCCTGTCTTCTAAAATTTAAAAACATTTGCCTCATACAATCTATAAAGTAAGCCACAGCAAATCAATATTAAATAAATCCAGAAGAAATAAATGTTTCTGTTTCTGGATGTAGAATAATGAAGCCTAATCAACAGCTGTTTACAGTGCTCGGCCAGCTATTCACCAACTTTGCTACAAGAAAAATGAGCAGATAGAGTGGTGAATAATTGAGCTTTAGTAAAATGTTGCTAAAGTGTTTAATGTTCATAATTTGCACTGAATGTACTGTACACTGTTTTTGAAATCACATATTTATTCACTAAATCTGGGGGTTATTAAGGCTGGCAGTATAGACTAGAGGTTAGAGTAACAAACTGCGAATGAACTGGGGACATCTAACAGACTTGGGTTTGATTCCCACAACCTCAACTTGCATACTGTGTGACTGAGTAAGTCACTTAACCTCCTCAGTGCTCCTGGGTTGCACCTAAAAACAGGCACTTGTGCCTAGTGGGCATTACCCAGTTACCAAAAAAATGTAAAAAAAATACCAATATATTTGTGCTGCATCATACAGTAGTCAGGGTACCCTGTAATTTACCTTTGCTTTACTCTGGCTGCAGCAATATTGTTTAGTTAAAGATAACTGTTCAGATACATTTTATGTGTTTTATAAGCTTGCTATTAGAGTTTAGTCAGATTTTTACTGTAGTCTTTGCATCTGAAAATCTAAGTGGCAGATTGCTAAGAGCAAGATCAGTGTTAGCAACTACCTTATTCAAGTTTAAAATCAGCAGGTCATCCACAAATCCTCAGTTGTTTGAATCAAAACTAGTATGAATGACAGTATGCTCACAAGGACAAAATTGTCCTACCACTTGCAAAAGAGGCTTCATACTGTAGTTAGCATCCCATTTAGGTGAATGGGATAATTTGCATATTTTCTCCCATCTTTTGTTTCAGTCTCTGTGGCAACAAAAAGTTTTCTGATAGACTGCTTCAGCACAAGACAAATGTTGAGTGTTTAAGTATACTTATGCTTGGCCAGTGCATTTTGAAACCAAACAAGACAAGGATTCAAAAGAAAGCAGTGTCACATAAAACCATTGCCCTACCTTGCACTGCACCGTTTCGGCCAAACCCAAGTCTGCGTGCAAAATTGTCAACATATTTGAGAATATTTTATTAAAAATGTTAATACTTTTTACACAGTTCAATATAAAAACTGCAAGAAATTGCGAAACATGTCAGTTTTTGTGGAGAATGGTGACAATTTCAGATTCTGCAAAAAAATTGCAGGCACAATTTTCTAGTGGCCCTGGTTATCACTAATTTACATTTGACTATAGGAACAAAAAACAATATAGACTTTTTGAATTACCACAACTTTATTAGCAATGCTTTAATGTCACATGTGTTACAGAGGGTGTATTAACAATTTCCATTTAATATAAAATTTGTTGGATATCAAAGGAGATGCCAAAATAATGTGTGCTATCTAACTTTGTAAATAAAATCTCCAGAATAACCAATCACACCTCTACCACCACGATCTTCACAAACTACCCTATCATTTTGTAGATCTTCTCCACTGCAACATACCATATCGTGTATATTAATTACCAGAAATGTTACAGCTGATCTTTTATCTGTGATACAGGAAAGATAATATAACCAGGTTGTTACTTGGTAGTATCAATCAATCAATCGATCTTTATTTAGCCAGGTGAAACTCCATTGAACAAGCTAATTTTCAAGGAGGCTTAGTAGGTACAGAATAAATAAAATAGTAGCACAATAGAACATTTAGCACAAATGGGCATAGTAATACAATACATAGCAATAAAAACAAGGTACAAAGATAATCAATGAGGCCCAGTCATAAGATGAATCCTCATCCCAGTAAACAGTACAGTAGAGAGGTAGAAGCATGTTTATTATTTTGCTGGCTAAAAAAGAATGTTAGACTAGAGCACATAGATAAATGCAGACTGACAGTGACGAATACCATCATTTACATATGTTCCATCCTCCAGGCAGTCCAATTCTACAGACTGACTGCAAGAGATGGGAATATTGAAAAATACCTGGAGATAGAAACTGTGGTTCTCTGAGTTCAAATATGCTGTGTTATAAATTGCAAAGAATAATAACTCACTGAAAAATATTGTTATGATTATATTTTAATCTTTATTATTAAAAATGAGTTCAACCTTACTAAACAAACATCATGTGAATTTGGAACAATCAGAAATGGCAAACACCTATTTATATCAGCTCTCAAATAAATAAAACATTTCAGGCAGGATTCACTAAAAGAGATGGGCTAGCACATCCCCGACTTTCGCACTGGCATGATTCTGGAAGGGGACCAATGCGCCGGTGCATTGCCAATGCACTGATGCATCAAAGATGCACTGCACACCACCCATAATGTTATGCAGCACATCTGGAGGGGGTGTACAGGGGGTGTGCCCATGCATATGGTGCACTGCCCCATTCACAATCCAACTTGAAGGTGTATCCCCAGAGTAAGTCCGGTTGCACCTCCAAAACACAAATCTACAACAAGTAGACTTAAGTGGGTGTCCACCCACAGGCAGGCTGCTGTACTGCAGACAGCAGCATGGCAGCCTGCCCTCCCTGGCAGTCTTGTGTTCCCTCCCTGCCTGTATCCCCGAGTCCGAGGCAAACACCCGTTAGATGCCCTGGTGGGATAATGGTACCCCCTCCCTGCCTGTATCCCCAACCATGATGGAAGCCTTCTGGTACATGCCCTGGTGGTATAGTGGTGCCCCCCCCCTCCTTGCCAGCAGCCCTGGTAATAGTATCAGCATATGCAGCAGTATCAAGGTTGACTAGTAGACCCCCCTTCTTGACCAGACCCAATTGCAACAATGCTGGATATACAAATGTCTCCCTGGTGTTCCAGTGGACCCACCACCCACTAAGGTACCCCAACCTCACCCTGCTCACCCCATCCCAGCATGTCCCCATCATCAGCAGGTAGCACAAACCCACCCACAAGCCACCACGGCTGTCCACCAACAGAGCAGTCTGCGAATGACAGCTACTGTACTACTGTAAGCCCATTGGTAGATTGTGTCAATCAGTGGGCTTGCAGTGAGTACTGTAAGCTGCCATTCACAACTGTGTGAATAGTGGCATTTACCTGTGTACCTGTTTTCTCCAATGAACTGATACCGCTGCATGACAGTAGTGATGATGGATGCATTAACCTTGGACCCCCAGAACCAGTTATCATGTTGGGCCCCTGCACCAGATTCTGACCATCAGTGGCAGAGACAGCTCCTGTGAGTGATACAGATGGGGAAACAATGGTACAACACAGGATTTTGGCCTTCAAACTACTGATATTGTACAGCCTGCCAAGGGGTGTGGTGGCTACACATTGAGCATCCACTTGAGAGACTGAGGTTCATGTTTGGGCCCCATTATCCAGTGCTGGAGTCAACTAGGAAACCAGGTGGGTCACTGAGGTGAGGCAATACCCAGCTCTGAGGCTGGGAGAGATGCAGACAACCTGGGATTCAACCCCCCCAGTTCATCGATCACAGTGCAGTAGTAGCATCAGCCATTAAGGCAGCCACTTGTTATCCATTGTGGTTGGAGGAAGGGTGGGACAGTGGTGGCCATGGTCACTGAGATACAGGGCAGAGGAGGGACCAAGGACAGAATCAGGGGTTAATAAATGATATAACAGAAATAGATTTGACCCATCATTACAGCGGTAGCAGTAATGCTAGTGATGCCAGTGACACTGATTCAAGAGTGATCCTGGGTCATCAGGGCCATCAGGAAGAAGTTGTACAACCCAATAACTGCTTCTGTCCTCTGACAGGGAGGAGCCCTGATTCCTTCTGCTTACTACCCCACAGGTGACCACAGGAGAGGTACGGCAGGAACTGCAAGAGAGGGGAGGATGTCTTTGGCATTATCTGGCATGGGTGTGCACATGTGTAACATGATATTCCTACATGGGATGCCCCCGGGAGAATGTAAAATGGAAAGGCAAATGACATGACTTCCTTGCCTTGCCTGCAGACCACACATTCACCAACCTAGGCACTCCCTGGCAACCAGATAATAGTCCACAAAGGACCTTGCTTAGCCTGAGGGCTCCGTCATCAGGGGCATGCCAGGAGGACAAGTTGGGGAATAGTTAGTCCCAGAAACAGGTGGGGTGATGAGGTTGTAGTGTGACAGGAAGCTTGAGAGAGGACCAAGGTTTGGTTGGGTGTAACAGAAATTAATACTAACACAAACAGAGCCGCACAGTGGTTTTCGAGGTGCTCTGTGACAATATCCAATTGTGGAAAACAAAAGTCATGGCACTCACCATGCACACATAAAGAAAAAGACAGAGATAGATTCAGTGCAAAAATGTCTCTTATCTTTACTTCAGCCAGTAAAAAAACAGGAAAAAGGTTGCAACAAACTTCCTACATATCACCCAATCGTGGGATTTCTCAAGGATGATGCCTTCTAGTGCAGACTACTTTTATAGCACCGATTGTAAGACACATGTCAATCATTTAAAGTGCTTGTCCTCATTTCTCAGTGTAATTCAATTATATAAAGTGTACAGTGAATAAATAACATAAAGTGCATTGTCCACAATTGAAGTATAAATATTTTAAAAAAGGGCATTTCCTCTCATTCATTATTAATGCTTCCTATTTTCACATTTATTATGAAAGCTACTCTAGGAACCATGTTCCTTTACAATGTTATTGTTTCTATTATAAAGGGCAGTAGAGAGAGAGGATAAAAGGGAAAGCCTGGTAGAAAACTCCTTATGTACAGATGTACAAAAATATGGATTGTCTTAATACCAGCTCCCTACTTGGAGCTACTCTAATGGGAGCAATAAGTGTGGGTACAGTCCACATAGGCACAAGACATTAGTTTTTTGAATGACCAGCATGTGTGAGGTTCAGTTATGCTTGTGGTAATAAGCTGGGGGGGGTGAGGGAGCTTAAGAATCACCAAGGAACCTACATTTGGACTTTATGATGTAGAGTTTATGAGAGACTGGGGGGCAATCTCAAGTGAAGCAACTAATAAGTGGATGCAGCTGATACTGAAGAAGACAGAGAAATTGCACCCACAATTAATGCTCCCATTAGAGTAGCTCCAAGTAGGGAGCTGGTATTAAGACACTCCATATTTTTGTACATCTGTACATAAGTAGATTTCTACTAGACTTTCCCTTTATTCCTCTCTCTACTGCCCTTTATAATAGAAACAATAAGATTGCAAAGGAACACAGTTCCTTGAGCAGCTTTCATAATAAATGTGAAAAGAGGGAGCATTAATAATGAATGAGAGGAAATGTTCTTTTTTTAAATATTTATGTTCCTTTGGTTGTGGACAATGCATTTTATGTTATTTATTCACTGTGCACTTTATATAATTGAATTGCACTGATAAATGAGCACTAGCACTTTAAATTGTTGACATGTGACTTAAAAGCGGTGCTATAAAGGTAGTCTGCACTAGGAGGCACCATCCTTGAGAAATCCCAAGATTGGATGATACATAGGAAGTTTGTTGCATCCTGTTTCCTGTTTTTTTTTTACTGGATGAAGTAAAGACAAGAGACATTTTTGCATTGAATCAAGTCTCTTGTCTTTTTCTTTGTGAGTGCCAGGAATTAATACAAAATGGTTTGATTTCAGAGGGTGCTGACTTGACAAATGTTACCTTTTTCAGACAGCTCACCTGTCACGTCACAAGGCACCTTTTACCATGGCCCATCTGTGATGTGTTACAGAACACCTTACCTTATCTGGCATGGCTCAGGGAGATATAGATAATCCATGTTATGCTACATTCCGATAGGCTTCTTT
Organism: Neoceratodus forsteri; assembly: GCA_016271365.2. Taxonomy (NCBI): domain Eukaryota; kingdom Metazoa; phylum Chordata; order Ceratodontiformes; family Ceratodontidae; genus Neoceratodus; species Neoceratodus forsteri. Next base: position 1,067,071,177 of record CM028132.1, on the reverse strand, counting down.
TTTTAACATTGAGCCTTGCTTGACACAAAACAAACAGGTCCCTCCAACTGTTTCTTCCTTTTGGAGTGGTGGTCTCCTGGGCATGGGGATGTGCCCCTTACAATACCAAATGCCACAAGTGACTGACTACCACTGGACTACCATGGCTAACTATGGGAATTTCATTCATGTTCAGGACTATGGGAAGGGATGGGGGTTATTAGCCTACCAGTTGCGTTCTGTCTCTGGACGTACAGCCGCACTTGCAAGGCACCCAGCACATTCCACCAGGCACAAACCTGCAATACTTTGCCTTGCATGCCTAATGGCCCCATTTGCTTGTTTGTGGCTGTGAATGGCAACAGTGAGTGCAGTGCATCAGGATGTGCCCTGCCCCATTGATTTCCCAGCCAGTGTAGGGGGATGTGCCAGCACTTCTCAGGCTGGGCAAAACTGTGGTATTCACAGAGGAGTTGTGCAGGGAGCATCTGCTGGTGCATCCTCTGTGAATACCACAGGTTTTGGCTCAGTGCATCTCAGTTGTGCCAGGGCAGTTGAGATGCACTGAGTGCATATGCTGTAAGAATCCTGCCCTTCATATTTTTGGAATGAAAAAAGAATCTCACTTTGAAAATAATCTGCAGTCGATGCTGAATTAGCAGATATAATCAAAGTAGATGAAACAAGATACAATGAAAATCTGTGTTATGGACATTAATGGTATTACTGTGGTAGGGGAGAAATCACACTGGCAGATAGAAACATCACAATTTTCACATATAATTACTATAATTTAATTTGTACTGCACACGTTTTTAGTGAAATGGATTACGACCTACTTCTCATGGTCAGGACATTACCTACTTGGCATTTATAACACAATAATGCAAATATGAAATTCAGTCTCAAAAATTGTTTCAAACACCTCAGTGGCAATTAGTTAACTACTGCACCTAGTATCCCAATGTTAAAAAAAGCAGTTAGGTTAACTGAGATGCTAGCAATGACAAGCCAAATTATTTTTATTTGAAAAAAGGTATTTCATAACTTGTTGTTTTTCAGTTCATATTTTACTGTAAACAATTCACCATAATAAAAAAAAGAAAACCCCTCCATTATTTCAGACTCTTTACTTCAGTACAGGACATTCTTTAAATGTAAACTAACTGACAAACACGTGAAGAAATTTAACTCAATAAAAGAAGACCTGCTCCCATTTATTTTTGTAATTTATATATTGGGAAAGGGGGCATGTGACCTGGAGTGGAGGAGGTAGAGAGTAGTCATACCAGGGTGGGCACCTCAGTCCATTTAAGATAGATAGGCAATCTAGATATGTACTGTAACATTGATAGACAGATAGATAGATAGATAGATAGGTAGATCATCAGTTTTCAAATGAATAAATATGCAGATAAACAGAGAGAGAGATAGACAGAGACAGAGAACAGGTGATCATTGGCTCACTGCTATAACTGAAACCAGCACCAGGTCTCCAGATGTGACTTCACATTTCAAAAAGTCCCACTGTTCTCATATACAGAACACTGGTGAATGGCTCCTTGTCCTAAGCCAGGCATCCAGGTTTATTGGGTGTCCAGAAACATTGGGCTTGATTTTCAAAAGTAGAAGTATAGTGCAAGAGAGCCTGACCCAAAATGAATTGGCACAAGTGGCACCTTGCACCAAATGTTGTGGCAATCCTGATTTTCAAATGCAGGCTATGTTGAAAGTGGGATGCCATGTGCCACCCCACAACCTGTGCTACCATTGCACAAAAAGAGATTATGCACCAAGATATAAGGGGCTTGCAACACAACAGGACTGCAGCATCCCCTTATTTGGGATTTTGGAAGCCCCACCATGGTCACATGACAGGGCGGAGGTTAGACCAGCCATGTGCTGGTCTCAGGCACTGCTTCAGTGGTTTGGAGGGAGGCAAGTGTGGAAGAGCCTGCAAGGTCAAGAACCTGGGCAGAGGGAACAGTTGGGGTGACAAAGTGAGTGATGAGGACATTGCAGCTGTGGCAGGGTACCGAGCTGGTACCCAGCAGAGATACAACAACCATTTGGACAGAGCCACTTGGACTGGGAAAGCTGCGGTGTGCACACACTGATCCCATCCCAAACCCTCAGGTCCCACTAGCCATGGCACCTGTCCAATAGCTGACCTGGTTCCCAGCATGTGGCAGGTGGCAGAGGCTGCAGGATACTAGGTGCAATTGGTGGATGGGGATGTTCCTGGGGCATCATGACATTCAGCCTGTCGTGTGGTGCCATTCTTTTTTTGGTTTGTTCTCACCTTGCTTTTTCTCCCCATGCCTCCAGTTCAGCACCTACTTTTGTCCTAGCATCCCCTTCATCCTCTGGCTGCCATACATCCAAGCCCATCTCCCAATTGGGCCACCACCCTGCTACCCCCATGGCTTGCCCTCCCATAGTTGGGTGGCAGAGAGCCTGCAACTCCCCACTAGGACTGGATCCAGTATGGGTGGCACCCTAGAGAGATGGGGTGTTAGGTGGATGAACATCAAGCTGCATGACCATGGCTGCCATTTTTCCACTTTTCTCGGTGGTGGGGAGTGTGATACCAACAAAGGGCATGCCACACATGCGTCCACACATAGTTCACCCACCAGCTGCTCCACCTCTGTGCCCCACTGTATTGGCCTGCATGCCAACACCTAGCCTCTGCTAGGTGTCAGGAAAATGTCAGCCACTGATCCCCATCCTTCCTGGGAGAGGAGAGCAGACCTCTGGACATTCAATCCTCTCCCACCCTGGCAGGCCCCCAATGATCCACTCACACTGCAAACAGGGGTCACCAGCCTGGCAAGAAGTAAGGCATCACTGCCTCAACCCTCTATGCCACTGGGCCAGCTCTTGTGTGGTGCCATTCTGATGCCTGACTACACTCTTGGGGACTGTGTCAACTACAGGACAGGTGCTAGGGCTGGTGGCACTTGAGGGTCTGGGATACAGTCTGTGTATGCCTATCTTGGCATACCTGGTCCTGTTGGCCTAGTCTGACTGGCCAGGGCACATCTGAAAAATTTTGAGGTGCCCAGAAATAATATTTCCAGCAATTAAAAAAAAAACAGAATCTAGTCAAATGGTGGGGGAGAAAAAAACAAAACAAGATGTCAGCCATCACAACCAGAAAAAAAAAAATGCTGTGCCATAAGAAACAAGTGGTGAGAAAACAAAAATGGTCTTGCGGCATTGAATTTTTTGAGTTGTATCAGAACATTATCCAAAAAAACTCTACTGAGCCTGTCCAGAACAGCCAAAGGAAAAAGAAAAAAAACACATTATCTCCTTCTAGCTCTGGAACCATTTAAGTTTGTTTTCATGGAATCTTCTGAAGGCACTCCATTGGTATAGTGCACTTCTACCCTGTACAAGAGAGCAAAACCAAAAACCCATGTTAAAAGTAAAGGAAAAAAAAATAAGATGTCTCCTGGAAAATGACATATGCAGGTCTAAGAAACCACACTAGCTGCCATTACAAAACCTTCCACATATTTACACCCTGCCTACCAGACAGTGCATGCATAATTTCAACTAATTTCATCAAATGCTGCCAAAGCTGTTATGGTGCAATGTTAGGAGTTTAACACAGAATATGTTGCTCAAACCTAACTATATTGGCACTACCACACCAGTATAATACATTGTTCTTTAAACTCAAGGTGGACAAAGCAATGGGGCCTGACGGGATTCACCCTAGAATCCTAAAAGAGCTAAGGGAGGACCTAGTGACACCACTAACCACACTTTTTAACAAATCATGGGAAGATGGGGTGGTACCTGAGGACTGGAGGTGGGCAGATGTGATTCCCCTTCAGAAAAGTGGGAGCAGGGCAGAAGCAGGAAACTACAGACCTGTTAGTTTGACCTCAGTGGTGGGGAAAATGATGGAATCACTTCTGAAAGAAAGAATTGTTGAGTACCTAGAGGCCAGCAGGGCACAGGACCCAAAGCAGCATGGCTTCACAGCAGGAAGGTCATGTCAGATGAATCTAATCGATTTCTTTGACTGGGTGACCAAAGTAATAGACCAGGGAGGGGCTGTGGATATGGCCCACCTTGACTTTAGCAAGGCATTTGTCACAGTCCTGCACAAAAGATTAATAATCAAGTTAGCCAGCCTGGGAGTGGGTCCCAGGGTGGTAGCCTGGGTAGCAAACTGGCTGCACAACAGGACACAGAAGGTAATAGTGAATGGAACACATTCTGAAGAAAGGGGGGATAATAGTGGAGTACCTCAGGGCTCAGTACTGGGTCCAGTCCTCTTTAACGTCTTTATAGGTGACATTGCAGAGGGTCTGGAAGGAAAGGTATGCCTCTTTGCAGATGACACAAAGATCTGTAACAGAGTTGATACAAGGGGGGTTAGAAAGGATGAGAAGGGACTTGGCAAGGTTGGAGGAATGGTCAGACATATGGCAACTTAGATTCAGTGCAAAGAAGTGCAAAGTAATGCACCTGGGAAATAAAAATCCAGGAGAAGAGTACACAATAGCAGGGGAGGTACTAACGACAACAATAATGGGAAGGGATCTGGGTGTAGTCATATCAGATGACCTAAAAGTGGGTAAGCAATGTGAGAAGTCAGTAAGGAGAGCCAGGGGGATACTGGGATGCATAGGGAGGGGCATCACAAGTAGAAAAAGGGAAGTGGTTATCCCTCTATACCGACAGTTGGTGAGACCCCATCTGGAGTACTGCGTGCAGTTTTGGAGACCTCATCTACGCATGGACATAGACAGGATGGAAGCAGTCCAGAGGAGGGCAACTAAAATGGTGAAGGGTCTACATCAGAAACCATATGAAAAGAGAGACTGAGAGAGCTTAATATGTATACCCTTGATGAAAGGAGGGACAGGGGGGACATGATAGAAACTTTTAAGTACCTCAAGGGAATCAACAAAGTCAGGAGGGTAGCATCTTTCAGAAAAGAGATGTGTAAGAACAAGGGCACAATTGAAAGTTGGGGGTGGCTCAGGGGTAATGTGAGGAAATTATTTTTCACAGAGAGAGTGGTGGATGCATGGAACCGCCTTCCTGGAGAGGTTGTGGGGTCTAAAACAGTGGGAGAATTCAAACATGCATGGGACAGACATAAGGCAATTATAGTGGGGGGTTGCAAGAAGTAGGTTGTTGGTTAACTAGAATCTGCAGCTTATCCAATAGGTAGGGAAATGAGCAGACTGGGTGGACCAAGTGGTCCTTATCTGCCATCAAAGTCTATGTTTCTATGTTTCTTTAATACAGATAACAAATTTACTCTGTGTATTAACTGTAATTATATTGTACTGTATGGTGAGTGCTTATTCAGCATAGAACTCCATCTTAGCTGAGATGCTGTTGCACCACAGTTAAAAGGTCATTGAACATGATTATACACTACTGTGGTACAACAACATTCAGCAGTTTTTAGAAGCACATGAGCCACAATTTAATTCAGGCAACAGAAAAAGCAGGATGAACCAGATACACTCACGGTGGTGGCACAATCACTTAACAATGAGAGTCAAACAAGTCCCGCAGATGCAGGATTAACCAAATACAAAAATAACATGCATGATCCACCAGATATTTTAAGTTATACAAAAAAAAATACAACACAGGATTAACCAGATATTTTAAATTACTCACAACATCAAACAAATTTCCCATAGAAATTCATCTTGATTGGTGAGAAATATGGCCATCATGTTTTTCTTTAATCCCTCCCAAACAGAACTGACAACCAATGGGGCCTGTACTATAGATGTAGGGATGTCTGGTCCCTAACAACCCCACCACTGACCCTAGCAACCATCCTTAAATCTCAGAATAAGACACAGCAACATACATTTCTTTTTCTAGTAAAAAAAAACACAGATTAAACTTTTTTTATATTACTTTTATGGGAACCATATACCATAAAAAATACTGGATGTGCAACTCTATGCACAACCAGTGCATTCTGCCACCTCAGGGTTCTGATTCCCACAGCCATCTTGAGCTTTGCTCTTGAGGTCAGAGGGAATCAGAACCCCCTCTGTGGAAGAATGCACTGGTTGTGCATAGTTGTCCATCCAGTTTTCTCTATATAATCACAATATGTATGCAGGAATCTTCATGAGTAGTAATCCCCAGCTCCCACCCCAGATAAAACACAGTAACACAGGTTCAGCCAGTGATATACTGAAGGTACTGCCAGAACCATTTTAATCCAATGCTAATTACTCCCATTTGCCCACAGGAAACCGTGACATCTAATTACATGTTACATCATCCTAGTTACTTTTATTTTAACATGTGCACTATGTGCATTTTTGCCATTATTTATCAATTGGATAAAGGATGAAATAAAGAGAATTAAGTTTATGTGTTTAACTGTTTACCCAGGGATTACACTGGGCAGAAACCAATAGGATCTCAGTTCCCCCATCTCTTATAAATGTGTTTGAGAGTTTCAGCACCTCAGTCATTTTTTTCCAATAAATACCATAGAAGATTTTTATCACATACTGTACACATCAAGGGATGACAGCTTCTCCACCCAAATGTTTTCAGTTTAACAGATTTGTGCATCTCACAGTTATTAACATGTGTAATGTAGAAGTATGATAGTGTTGCTCTAATTAGGACTGCATATGTATTTCTACATACAATTACAGTTTTTAATGCATTGTTTGCTCATTTTAAGGTGCTGACATTTAGCAATTAGAGAGAATATGACAGGAACCATAGACCCTTCAGTTTTCCTTGGATTCAGTTGTTTTAATGTTTGATGAAGAAAATGTATTTATTTATTTAGACTTTCTTCAGACTGGTAGTGCTTCGGCAGTAACTCTTTACACAAGTATGGATCGCAGTCACTTTGCTATGGTACTGTAGAAAAAAGTATTTTGAAGTGACAGAAATATACACATTTAAAACAAGGATTTTCAAAAATGCAGCATTGTATTTTTTCTGTTCCATATCATCTTTACCAAAGATTCTAATTATGTGTATGTGTTGTGCAATTTGCATATACCATTCTGCAGCTTGCTTTTGCAATTTCAGATTAAACTGTGATCGCAAAAATATATTTACTAACATAAAAAAAAAGAAAACTGGTACTTGCAAGATTGTGATATATACATATTACTGAAAAATGATGCATAACACAGAAACATTATTTTGCATTAAAGCAGAGTGAAACAATATACAATTGAAAGTATTAGCAGTAATTAATTCAGCAAAATTAAAAAATACAGAACATTACAGTTCTGACTTAATATTACTTGCTTTATGGGACTCAGTTTACACTCCTAGGCATTAATAAATATCTTTGACCAAACGATAGTATGGATGTGAATAAGTATTAGCCACAGAGCAGCTTAAGGCCACTATCATCAATCCATTAATGACACTCTTAATGCTATGATGATGCATACAATTGATGGCAGGTGGTGGGCACTCTCCTCAGTCAATGCATTTTGTTTGTGATTAAAGACAGCCGCCTTGGGTTATTTGCTTTTTATTCTGTCACTTTGTGGGTGATGTGATGAGCAGCCATAGGCCAGCATCATCAAGCTCCTAAAGACCTTTATGATTGTCAGTATGCTTATCATTCTTGTAACTAATGGCAACAGATCATGAGCCAAAAGACTGCAAACCAATGGTTATCAAATCCAGCAGCAGCTATCTTAACTCCCTGATAACTGTCTTCAAACACTTGCTATGTGTTGAACAATGTGTTTTTCGTACTGTATAAATTGATCACATATTTTTATTTAAATAAAGGAAAATTGCCACTAAGATACATTCTGAATATCACCAACATTATTAAAATGATTAACATTAGTGATGCTATGTACAGTACATTAGACAGAATGAGCCAAAGTAGGACATGTCCAATGAATTACTTAAATCAAATTAGGTCAGGTTGACCACTGGTCTAAAAAGATGCAAAATAAATAAATGTAGATATTGATGGGAAAAACTCTGCAAAATAAACAATGTGGCTCATTCTAATCAGATGGCAAATACTTAGAGTGCACAATTCTAAATATTTAGTTTATTAAATATAGTGGCAAACTGGGTAAAGTAATACCAACCCATTTAATAAGTGATGTAAAGGGAAATACTATCAGCCAATTCAAAGCCATACAGTTGAGTTCCCAATCTGTAAATTACAAAAAGAAGTATCATCATTTCACAATTACATTTCATTCAATTGAATAATTATCATTAAATCATCATCACATGTAGAGAAGCATCAACTTCACCACACATTTGGAAAAAAAAACCCTGAAACTTAACACAACTCACCTAGTGTGCTGTAATGCCAGTGATTCCCACCCAGAAAAATGTTTTATCCCTTAAATAAACCTCTGCCAGCCTCCACTCTCTCTCTCATCCCCCTGCCCTGGTGAACTGCAGAATGCCAGTAAAGTAATAAAGTAGGAGGAGTCAGATGACTCCATCCAAGACAGTTAGTGTGAAATAAATTAAATTTGAAATACACTACCCTTCCCCCACCCATGCACCAAGCAAACTCCCTTGCCTTCCTCACCCAAGTTTCACTAAGTAAGTCATCATAACATAACCCCCTTAACCAATGCCCCCCCAGATCCCCATCACCATCCTTCTTCACCAACATTCAGGAAAAAAATACTAATAAAATGGTCCCCCAGTGCAGAACATTTGCTCTAGTCAGTGTTCATATCTGCAAATGAATGGTGAGTGATGCCTGTGCTCCTACTGAAACCTAATTGACTACATTTTCTGCCAATCAAGTTTTACTAGGAGCACAGATGTCACTCATCACTCATTCATGCCATTGTTGAGATGGACACTGAACAGAGCAGATACTCTGCACATGGGACCACTTTCTTTATTTCAGGTTATTTGTCCGGGTGGGGGGGGACCAGAGGGGTTAGGGGGCTAGGATATTATGACTTACTCAGTAGACATAGGTGGATGAAGGTGGGGGAGTGTGTATGCCATTCAGGTGGAGGGAAGGATAAGTTATTTTAATGTTAATTAATTTTTACACTGTCTCAGACAGAGTTGTATGACTACTTATACTTTATTACTTTACTAGCAGGCAGTAGTTCACCATGGAAGAACAGGACAGGGTGGCAGTGAGCAATAAGAGGGGGATATATCAGGAATAAAAATGTATTTGGGAGGTGGGGGCATAGTCATGCAATATAGATGCAATTTCTGTCTTTTTTTCAGCAAATTGGCTGAATTTGTGTGGTGAACCAAGGGAATTGCCTAATTCACCTACGATTTAGTAAGTCATGTAGATTCACCGCACACATTTGGCCAGTCTGTCTGTGTAAATACTAACGTGAACTGTGGTCATTTGTAAAGCAAAATTGGTGAAATGTGTTAATTTTTGCAGCTATACCTCTCTCTAATCATGAGGGCAAATAACACATGGCTGAGTATTTTAAGACTAAGAAAAGGAAACCTTTTCCTGAAGTCTCCCTAACATAAAATAATAAACAAAATAATAATATTAAGGTTGGATTTTAATTTCCCATGAGTTCCAGCAGTTGAAATTTACTAACAGAAGTTGATCCAGTGGTATGGAGGGCTGAGGTGCCTGGGACATCACCTCTTGCCATGTCAGTGACTTGGGTTTGGAAACAGATGCAGATCACACATGGGCGGACTGGGGAGGGAGGCTCAAACATCTTTAGGGCTGCTCTTCTCCCTTGTGGAGGGATGTAGTCATGGATTGCTGCTTGACTGCCTCCTGGAGGTGTCTGGGTGACAGTACTTGTGAACCATACAAACAGGGAAGAGACCCCCGTTCATGGTGCTGGGGGCATCTCTGCAGAGGAGGAGCTCGCACATCACACCCATTGCACATAATTTGGGCCTTAGGAGAAAGTTAGAGGTAAAATACATTCGGCCACAAGATGACTACCTTCCCCTTGCAGGTCCTGCACTATCAACTGGGCAAACTCCCACAGTCCTGTAACAGAGGACACTGGAGGAAGATAATCCCCAAAAAGCTAGGTGATGGGGCTGGGGGTCAATGAGAAGGGGCAGCTGGGGGGCAGCTAAGGAGTGTAGAACCTCTATATGAAAAACAAATAATAACAGAAAACATACTGTAGCAACACGTCTTGCCCATAAATCATTTGTCAGTGTCAGTGACTCAACAAGTTGCACACTCACCTCTGAGGCTGGAAGATTGAAAGGATGTTACTGGTACTGTAATGCATCACGAGGGGGATGCTGCACTCCTGAGGTGCTGTCTTTTAGATGAGACATTAAGACAAGGTCCCATCTGCCTCTTCTGGTGGTTGTTTAGGTAGACATTAAAGATCACATGGCACTTCTTGAAAAGTGATGGGGAATTTATATTAAATCATCAAAATCAAATATTTACAAACATTTTAAATTCACAACAAATTAATGCAAATCAAGAATAAAAGAAAATAAAATGAGTATTTTAGTCTTACCCCCTTCAGCCTGAATCAAATTTAATATACAAAAAAATAATAACAATGAAATAAGAATTAAGCTGTAACCCCCCCCCCCCAAGATAGTAGGGATTTATTATAACTCAAAATCAAATCAAACACTATTACAGTTCATGTTAAAATTCACATGAAATAAATCTATTAATCAACAAACATAAAAGGTAAAAATAAGTATTTCCTCATACTCCCTTTCCATCCTCTCACTACTTTAAGAGTAGGGGGATTTTCCACCCTCACAATTGAATTGAAAAATAAACATGTTAACTTCACAGTGAATTGTATCTAATATCAAAAGATCTAAATAATAGTCAAGTAAGTAATAAATTATGCCCCCTTCACATCTTGCCACCCTCAAGTAGGAGAATTTTTCCACACTTCAATAAAGTCATAATACATTATATGGTTTCTTATTAGTAGTGAAACAAAAGAAAAACCTTAAAGCAAATATATTAATGCATACTGTCTCCTACTGTGAAGCAAGATACTAAATATATTTTAAAATATTACGTGAATCAATACAAGAGAAAACTTGAAATAAACAAAATAAGTATTAATTCATGCATCTCATACTTGCTCCCCCCCTCCCTCACCACTAACAGTAAGGGAAAAATTCCCAAAGCACAAATAATAATACAATAATAATATCAATAGGTTTAGTTTCATATTGAATTGATATTCAACTTGTAATGAAAGAGACATCTAGTGGGCATTATAGTCATACCCCTTTCCATTCTCCAAAAAGGGAATTTAGTAATCTAATAATAGAAACATAGAAACATAGAGGCTGACGGCAGATAAGGACCGCAAGGCCCATCCTGTCTGCCCATTTCTTTTTCTACCTAATGAATGTGCCATTGGCCTTAACTCTGTCAATGGCCAATCTATTCATACTCATCTGTATTGCTCCCTTATGCCTATCCCCATGCCTGTTTGAAGCCCTGCACTGTATTCATATCCACCACTTCCTCAGGTAGGCCATTCCATGCATCCGCCACCCTTTCTGTGAAAAAGAACTTCCTCACATTACCTCTTAATTGGCCTCCCTCTAATCTCACGCTGTGTCCTCTTGTCCAGCTATTTTTCTTATATTGAAACATGTTAGACTCTTTCAGCTTGTTAATGCCTTTAAGATGTTTGAATGTTTCAGTCATATCACCTCTCTCCCTCCTTTGCTTTAGGTATACATATTGAGCTCAGTTAATCTGTCCTCATATATTTTCTGATGCAGTCCCTGCACCATTTTGTTGGCCCTTCTCTGGACTGCCTCAATTTGGTTAATGTCCTTGTGAAGATGTGGCCTCCAGTACTGCCTGGTGCCTATCCAGTGTCTTGTAAAGAGGGATTATTACCTCCCTCTTCCGACTTGTGATACCCCTACTAATACACCACAACATCCCTCTAGCCTTACCTACTGCTTTAGTGGTCTGCTTGGATGATTTCAGGTCATCAGTGATGATGATGCCCAAGTCTCTTTCTTCCCTTGTGACTGCCAGCAACTCCCCTCCCTGCCTATAGGTGGCTTCATGGTTTCTTGTCCCTATGTGCATGATCCTGCACTTCTTTGCATTAAACCCCAGTTGCCACTCTTCCAACCTTTTTGCTAGTTTATCCAGATCTCTTCTCATTTGGCCCACCCCATCTGGATCATCTACTCTGCTGCAGATCTTGATGTCATCTGTAAACAGACAATCATTACCCTCCAGTCCATCTGCAATGTCACTGATGAAGATATTGAAGAGGACTGGCCACAAGACTGATCCCTGAGGTACCCCACTTGTGACTTGCATCTCTTCTGACTCTATACCATTTACCACCACTCTCTGTTTTCTGCCAGTCAACCAGTTTTCCACCCAGTTGAGCAACATCTGACCAACCCCGAGCCTACCCAGCTTATTAATCAATCTTCTATGTGGAACAGTATTGAAAGCTTTGCTGAAGTCAAGGTAGGCGACATCAACCGCTCCCCCTTCACCCACCACTCTGGTTACCCAATCAAAGAAATCTATGAGATTAGTTTGACAGGACCTTCCTTTTGTAAACCCATGCTGTCTTGGATCCTGTGCTCCTATGGATTCCAGGTGTTGCACGATCCTTTCCTTAAGGAGTGTCTCCATAATCGTGCCCACCACTGAGGTAAGACTGACTGGTCTGTTGTTCCCTGCCTCCTCCCTGCTACCACGCTTGTAGAGTGGGATCACATGTGCCCTACTCCAGTCTTCTAGGACCTCTCCTGTGCTCAGAGACTCACTAAACAGTTTATGATAATGTCTCTGCTAGTTCCACCTTTAGCTCCTTTAGTACCCTGGGATGTATGCCATCAGGTCCCATTGCCTTGTCCACCCTGAGCTTATTGAGCTCTTGTAGGACCCTTTATTTTGTGAAGGGACTAGTGCACACCTCCCTCCCCCCTGTGTCCATAGTGCTGAGCTGTGTGCCCTGCCCTGCCTACTCTTCTGTAAATACTGAGCAGAACTATCTATTTAGGATATATGCTTTTACATGGTCCTCCTCCTCACACACACCCTTATCCCCTTTGATCTTAGCAATACCCGCCTGGACTTTCTCCTTTCACTAATGTATCTATAGAAAGTCTTGTCACCTTCTTTTACTGTTCATGCTAGTGTTTCCTTGGTTTGGGCCTTTGCCTGCCTTACTGCCTTCCTGCTTCCCATGGAGAAGTTTGGTAAGCCTCCCTATCTTCATCCTACTGTTTTCCCTTATATTTCTTGAAGGCCAGCCTTTTGGCTCTGACTTTTTCTGCTACTGTGTTTGAGAACCAAATTGGTTTCCTTCTTCTTTTGCACTTTCTTTTCTCACTCACACAATGGGATGTTGCTTCAAGTATTGCATCTTTAATGCTTGCCCACTTTGCCTGTACCCTCTCACCTGTATTTCTTTTTGCCAGGGCAAACTTAACTCTGTTGGCCATCTTATCAAAATCAGCTCCTCTGAAGTCCCATATTCTTGCCTTGGAATGGAATGATTTTATTCTCGTGGCCAAATTGAACCATACCATGTGATGGTAACTGGCGCCCAGGTGACCTTCTACCTGGAGATCTGTGATCCTTTCCCTGTTAGTCAGTACTAGATCTAGGATAGCCCTGTCTCTTGTGGGCTGTTGTACCAGTTGTTTGAGGCCCTCCTCCTGCAGGGAATCCACCATGTGCCTAATTCGGCAGATGTCCCTGCTGGTATTGACCAATCTGTTTCTGGCATGTTGAAGTCTCCCATTATCAGAAACTCCCCTTTATCTGTCATGTTTTGTATATCTTCTAACAGTATCATGTCTATGTCCTTCCCCTACTCTGGAGGCCTGTACACAACCCCAGTTCATATGGCTGTCCCATTTCCTGTTTCCAGAGTGACTCACAGTTCTTCTTGCTCCTTGTGTGTATTCTGAATTTCTGTAGCTTTGATATTTTCATTGACATAAAGGGCCACTCCACCCCCCTTTTTGCACCTCGGTCTCTTCTGAATCAGATTTAAAGCCAATAAAAAGTCCCCGCCATACACACACACACACACACACACACACACACACACACACACACTTAATCAGCATGGGAACTTCTATGATATGGCTGCAAAATCACAGTGATGCCATCATATTAATTGCACCTTGCAATTAATTATGTGAGTTAAATAGATGCTGTAAGTTAAAACAATAATTCATACACCTGCTCCTTTCTAAAACTGTCAAATCAATAAATGCACAACCTTATTACTATTCTATGAAATAACTAAAATTAAAATCACTATCCTCTATTAATTCTACCTATCATTTTATACCTCGTCTATCCACTCCATTTGTTTCTTTTTTTTTTTAACTCTATTATTTATCTTCCTATTCCCGCAGTGTCCCCACTCTTCAGGGTCTCAATGTGGGCCTGCTCCAGAGCATACCCTGGAAAGCCCTTGCATAAGAATGATCCACTCCTTTGACACTAGATTCTGGATTAACCCCGGAGGGGTGAAGGAGCCCCAGATCTTCTCCTGACAATGATTGGAGTGTGCACCTTGCATCGACTCACCGGAGCATCCTGAGTACCATGCTCTGAGACCCATCTACCTGCGACACTGTGGGATCCATTTTCTCTTCCATGCTTTCTCTGCCCCCAAGATGCCAGCATACAATGAGGGCCAGTGAGCTAGGAGATGCGCTGAGACATGACTCCTGCTCCTACTCTCTGCCATGGTATGATCCCAGCTACTGCTTCCTCCTATACCACACCTATCACCTAAGCTCCTCCAGGTGGTGGTATTGTGGTGGAAGCTTGCAGATCCCCTTCCCTGGAGAAGGAGAGTGGTCAACAGGCGCTCCATCCGTCTCCACCCCTGCCAACCCCTAGTGGCCTGTGCTCGCTCCTGAACACGGGTTGCTGGTGTGGAGTGAGGTAAGGCATCCTGCTCCTCAGCCCTCAGTTCCACTGGGCCAGCTTCACTCCATGTGTTTCCACCAAGTTTGATACTGCCCAGCAAAGTACTCATGCTTTTCTCTACTTTTTGTCTCTAATAGTACTTTATGAATCTTCCAAAATAGTTGATCTGGAGTAATTTTTTTCTTGTATAAAGTAAGTTGATGCCTCATGTGACAAATATGATATTTAATGATAAGTAAAATCATCTGAATGGTGCCTTCATTATATTAACCCCAAACTTGGGGTACAACCCCTAGAAAAAGAATATCCCTAGTTATTAGCCGAAATGGAGATTTATGCCATTTTGCAGATAGCATTACCCAGAAAGGGAGTATAAATGGACATTCCAAAAACAAATGCTCCATTGTTTCCAATACATCTGGACAAGTCTCTTCTCAGGGAAACACTCTCTCGGTAATCTCATGTTTTAAATTGTTTTTAATGTTTAACATTTCATATATACAAAGCCACATTATGTCCCACATCTTACCCCTCAACCTAGGGTTTGTTAACATGTTACCAATTTGTCTTACATCTTGTGATTCCCGTGTCCAATATCTAAGATGTTCTTGAAAAAAGGATATTACTTTATATTGATACAATTCATTTCTTGTAGAATTTATTAAAGTTTGTTTCTTTATTACCCATGCTTATTTCATTTCCCCCAAAACATATTGCATGTAATAAGGGAGGTCCTGTAATGATTTTTGTTTTTGTATTGGGGAATTCATTTCCCAGGACTATAACCAGGGTTCCACTTGATCTAAGACCAGGGGTTCAAACTTTTTTCTGAATTCTGTAGCATAGATTTTAGATTTTTGTATAAAAACATAGTAAAAAAAGAAAACCAGGGGATGTATCATGTTTAAACCTCCATCTTTGAATACTAAACAGGTTACCCCTCTTTTTATTGGATTTATCCTACTACCCAAGACACACTGAAATAAAATGCTGTACAAGGTAGTTTCTAACTATTTTGGTGGAGGAAAAACTGTACATAAATATAAAAAAAATTGTTAATAGAAAGATTTCAACCATATAAATCCTCTGAAGCTTTGACATATACCAAGAATTCAAACGTCTGAATTTTTTTGACTCTCCTGTATAAGAATGTTCTGATTATAAGTACCCATATTCCCTGGGCTGAAAAGAAAACAATATTTTATGTGGACCTATATGTGTTGGGATGTCTGAAAAGATTGGCCTATTGTCAGTCACGTGATGGCAGCCTAAGAAGCATCAGCATGCCTCCACAGCTTTGCCCCCACACAGCAAACAAACTCAATTAAAAACCTCTCCGAATAAAAGCTCATACCTTGGAAGAAGTCAATCACATACCGGACACTCTGATCTTGCTGGACAATTAACCCAGTTTGGAAGTCTACAAGAGGAAGGCTCCTCCACAGCACTTGCCCCCCCACTCCAGAAAAAGACAAAGCAGCTAAATGGGCCAAACAGCATGCCTCCACCTCACCTAAAGCATCGCCTGTGCAGGTAGCTCTTTTGGGGGAGGAAAAATTCATAGAGATTATGCATCCCCTCCAAGATGCAATCTTGACAATGTCTGCAGATCTTCAATAAATTAAAATATTGGTTACTTCGTTACAAGTTCGAGTGGGTGATACATAATCCAGACTTGTGTCAATGGAAAGAAAGCAGGGAAAGGTGGAATTAGATACTGTCAACACCGACAGATGAATTAAAAAATTAGAGGACCGGCTTGAAAACCTGGAAGGGTGCAGTACGGGCTACAACCTTTTAGCGATAGGTATTCTGGGGAAGGAAGAAGGTGCTTCCCCAATCCTATTCATACAAAGATTCTGTGAGAAGATTGCTGGGCCATCGCAAATGGGGCGACTTACATAATTGAGAGGGCCCATCGTGCTTTACGCCCACCACCACCATCAGGTTCTCTGCCTAGACCCCATATTTTTAAACTGCTCAATTTTTCAGACAAGCAGCACATGTTGGCTAAGGTTCGAGAACTGCAAGGGGTCCAATGGGAGGGCCAAAGATCCGCATAACTCAGGACCTTCCACAGTCAGTACATGTCAAGAGGCAAGATTTGCACCCCACAGTCACCAAGCTAATTGCTGCTGGGAAACCTTTTCATGTGAAGTACCCCGCGATGTGGCAGGTGAGGCATGAAGACAAGTGGTTGACTTCTGATGCCCCTAAGCTGGTGAGCCAAGAACTTAAATCCTTGCTACCAGATTTATTCAAGTGACTGGCATGTTACCGCCCTGTTCAACTTCAACTTGCAAGGTAAAGTGGTATTTAGTTTGCTGTTTGGATCCTAGCTATAAGGAGAGGATTGACCCCAGGCATATTACTAGCTTCAAACTTGACCGGGAGTCCGATTTTCATCTGCAGAAGTAGATGCTGAGAACTGCCTTGCACAATACTTATTTAGCTCCTGACTTCACCAGTGATTGTCATTTGGGATTTCAGAATGGTTCGTAGATTTACCCTCACGAGAGTTATACTTTGATTTGTTTGGAAGGACTGCTTCTCTATTGGACCGATCTGACAAGAATTTTTGAAAGACTCTGAGTACTGTTTCCTTTTTTACTATTTTCTCTTTTCTTGTGCAACCACTCCTATTGGAATTTAACTGAGGTGACTCGAGGTCAAATCACGAATGTTTGCTTTCTTACCTTAATCAGATGAAAATAGTTAATTGAATGGAGGGCACCCCTCTTACTTTAATTAAAGTACTGAGAGCATTGTTTTCAGGTTCTCTCAACATGTTTATGCCTTAACTTAGTTTAATAGATTAATACTGTTTTTGGCCTACTGCTGTTAGTTTGATTCCAGAGAGACAGTATTCCTCCTTATCAAATTGCATGGATGTGGGTGGGCGTCCCTTTCAATGGTCTCTGCTCGTGTTTTCTGATCTCCTTACTTACAATATGTAATGTCAGCTGTGTGGGAGGACAGGCTAGGTGTGGCTAGTTGTCCTACTTAGTGCTGTATTAAACATCACCGGATAGTGGTATAACAGTAGTGTGGTTGCTTAGAACCGGGGGTAGTTTAGTGATTTAGACTAGCACGTTTAGGGTATCAGTTTATAGTGATTGGGAATGGGGGGGGACAAGAATACAAGGGTGCACTTCTAACTGATGGTATATATTTTCATTTGGGGGAAAATGCCAAGTGTGTTTATGCCTCTAGTACTATGTTAATCAAGGGGCTATTCCGGAATACAACTGAGTCATTTAATTGTTTTGTAGTCATGTTTCTCATGTAAATTGGCCATAGGGGGACCATACAACTTTGTGAGTTGGAACATTAAAGGGGCTCAAGACAGGTGCAAAAGACAAATTTTCCTGTGGCATTTGTCTCATCTCAAGATGGGGTTGCTGGCCTGCAAGAAACTCACCTCAGGAGGGAGGATACATTACTTCTACATAGAAACTGGGTAGGGCAAGCCTTTGATTCTGGGGTTTCCACCAACTCCAGTGGTGTGGCAATTTTAGTGGCAAAGGTGGTTCCATTTAGGCTAATCAAAGAGGTCTGGGACCCCAATGGCTGATATGTCCTTGTACATAGTATGCTAGAATCCCACCCGGTACTTCTGGGTGTGAATTATGGTACAACCACAGATTCCCCTCAGTTTTTTTCACACTTGCTGAGTTTAATATCCACTGAACGCCCAAAGTTAACAATATTGGGAGGCGATTGGAATATCACTCCTCAAACGGATCTCGATAGGTCGGACGAGAGAAGGCGTGGCCTCTCCCCTATACAACATGCACTGCAGGATCTTATGGACGGGGCAGCCCTCATAGATGTTTGGTGAATATTGAACCTGAAAGAAAAACAATACTCCTTTTTTTTCCCATCCCCGCCATTCATACTCAAGAATTGATTATTTTCTGGTTAGCTCATTTGTAATACCTGAAATTCTGGATTCGGTAATTCATGCTAGAGTTATATCTGACCACTCTCCCATTGTCTTACGTTCTTATTGGGACCGGGTCTCAAATGAGATTCTATGTGGCGGTTGAATAATCAACTTCTTCAGAAGTCATCAATGCTGAAACATATCACTGATTTCATCATTAATTTCATTGCGACCAACAAGGGATCAGTGGATAGAGTTGACTTGATATGGGCAGCACTGAAATGTACTCTGAGGGGGGAATGCATCTGGTTGGCAGAGACAAATCACACCAACATAGAGCACAGGTGGAGTCACTTCTTAATTCTGTCCGAGTTATAGAAGGATCTTTAAGCAGGACTTCCACCATAACAGAGTGGTCCAGGTTACATAATCTTTAAGCTCAGTATGCAGAAATGATGGCATGACAGGCTGAGCTCTTCCTTCACCGCATTAAGCTTAGGTACCTTGAATCAAGAGCGAAGGCAGGCAAATTGCTTGCAATTAGAATCAAGCAGGCAGAAGCCTCACGGTTTATCCCAATTATCTGTCCTACATGGGATAGTCCCATAGTCACTGACCCAAGGGAGATGTCTGAGGCTTTTGGAGTATTCTACCAGAATCTATATTCTGTTAACTCACAAGCACAGCCATCAGAGGCAGAGATGACCCAGTATATCAATTCAGTAGTACTTCACTAAGTTTCCCCTATGCAAGTGACCCTTTTAGGAGCATGCATTGCTGCTAGTGAAATACATCAAGCCATAGAACTATTATCCTCAGACAAGTCACCTAGTCCCGATGGTATATCTAATAACCTATATAAATCCTGCTGCCCCATCCTGGCTCCATTATTGGAGGAAGTATAACATTTTTGGTATAAGAACAGCCTTTCTGAGTTTAGTTTTCTAGATACACTTATAACTCTTATCTCCAAACTGGGGAAATACCCTCTATACCCTGAAAGCTACCATCCCATATCCCTCCTTAATTTGGATATTAAAGTACTAGCAAAGATTCTAGCCAATAGGCTTACCCTTGTTATAGGTAGCCTCATTAGTAATGAACAGGTAGGTTTCATGAAGGGGAGATCCTCAGAGGATCATATGTGGAAGTTACTGTATCTGATTTCGGCATCCAGGGATTCAGATGTTCTGGTGGCACTTGTCCCCCTGGATGCCAAAAAAGCATTTGACCATGTCTCCTGGGATTTCCTCTTCCTTACCCTCACTCACTTTGGTTTGTCTGGTGATTTAATCAGGTGGGTATGTTAGTTGTACTCCACAACATCGGCCCGAGTCTGGTGTAATGGTATGCTTTCTACCCCTTTTTATTAGGTCATGGCACCAGGCAGGGATGCCTGCTATCCCCACTTTTATTTAATTTTTACCTCAAAACCTTGATTTGCAAATGAAAGGCTTCTCAGGAAATTTTGGGTATTAAACTGGGAGACACCCGATACGCCCTTTCGGCATATGCGGACAATTTACTTTTACATGTTGAAAACCCCAAAAACACCATACCAGCTCTTTTAGCAGAAATAGAGGCTTTCTCTAAAGTCTCATGTTATAAGTTAGATTGCTCTAAGACCCAAGTTTTCACATTAAATCATAGAACTACTAAAGCGGTACTGGCCACCTATGCTCTGTCCTGGGAAACAAAATACATTACTTATTTGGGTATAAAAGTGTCAAGGTATTTGACATCTATGCTCAAAGAGAATCTAACGGAATTACTAAAAATACATAAGACAGACATGGATAGATGGGGAGCCCAGCCTCTTACTCTCTGGGGGAGGATCAGCACAATCAAAATGAATGTGCTTCCCTGAATCTTGTATCCTGTGGGTATGTTGGACTGCTTCCTCCCTAAGGTCTGGTTCATCAAATTTCAGAAAATTCTCAATACATTTATTTGGAGAGGGAAGGGGGTCAGGCGGGCCTACTTTAATCTAACAGATCCTAAAATCCAAGGTGGCTCGGCACTCCTTTCTTTCTTCACATATCATTGTGCCCATCACTTAAGTAAGCTTGCTTACTATGTCAAGGATTCAAATCCTGCTAGCATGTAGGAGTACATCCCTCTATGGTTGGAGCTCGCGGGGCATTTGGCCTCCAAATACTCCTGCACATTAGTGGCCCTCCTCTATGTAGCCCCTGGACACATACCTAAACCACTGAGGAAGACATCGGATTGGCTGGTCCCTTAAAACCCTTCAACAGATCCAAAAAATATTTCTCACTGAATTGCTACCAGTCCTTAGAACAATCAGTCATAAGTAACCCTAATTTTAAAATTGACAATAAATCCATTCACTCCTCTTTTTGGACTATACTGAGACCCCGTAAGCTTTCTGACTCTCTCAATAATAGGAAAATAACCCCCTTTTCACAATTCCAAACATGTTACGGGGTTCTGGAATCCCATAAATTTAAGTTCTTACAGATAAGGGAGGCTATCTTCACCTTCCTTAAGAACATACTGTACCTATACTAACCTCCCCCTGTATAGAGATACATACCACATTGCTGATCGCCACCCAACCTCATTCTTTCTCAGTTCTGTACAAACACCTACAATCTTTGGATCCCCTGTTGCCCTCGGATATTTGTTATTACTGGACTCAAGAGCAGGGGGGTTTCTGATAATGTAGGAATCTGGAGGAAACTTTGGCAGAATAACTATCAGTTTATCAAGCAGGATAGGCTTCAATTAGTTCAATACAATATTTTGCATGATTTATACTATACCCCAGTCAAGCTTCATAAATTTGGTAAGATTCCTTCTCCAACTTGTTCCAGATGTGGGGAAGCACCAGGAACCCTGTATCATATGTATGGACCTGTTCAGTGGTACAGGCCTTCTGGTCCTCCGTTAAAAACACACTAGATCCACTATTAGGGATAGATATCTTGTTTACTCTGGATGCCTGCCTATTAAATCTATTCCCACATGGTACCCTCAAAATTAGGAAGGCACATCTAGCCCTAGTGGCCTCATTTGCCAAGCTTATTATCATGTGGCACTGGACAGAGGCAACCTTACCTCCAGTTGTAGAATGGTATAGGGAAGTGCTTTTAGCACTGCAACTTGAGAAACATATTGCATCTATGCGTGACAGAATTAAATCCTTCCAGAAGTAATGGGGCCCCCTTGAAGCTTTGCTATCTATATGGAACCCTTAAGTCTATCATATCTAATTTCCTTAATGATTGACAAGTTTGTGCCCCTTTTTAAGGTAACACTTAGCATCGGGTGGGTGGTGATGGGATGGAGAGGGTGGGATTAGTTGTAAACTGCTTTTTTTTCTTTTTTTTCCTAATTTCTCCTCTGATTTTATGAGGGTTTCTTTCTTTCTTTTTTACTTATTATTTGTTAATAGTCAATTATGTTTTATAAAATGCAAACTGTAATGCTGGCATCATACTCCTATTTCGTACCCTGCTTGCTGGAAATGTGTTAAAGTATATTGAATTAAAAAAAAAGACTGGCTTATTGTCTACTGCTGGTCCTATGGGAAGAAATTTTCTCTTAGTATAATTGATGTTTTTTTTTTTTTGTTATGGTTATAAAGGAATCCACCACCTTTGCTGTTGCTTTGCTTGATTCCTGATCTGCCAATATCAGGCACACGTCATTTGTGTAAGAGATCATTTTGACTTTTCAGTCTTCACTATGGACAGACAATCCTGTATTATCCTCTCTACATTGTACCATGAACAGTAATGGGTTAAGTGATAAAATATATAAAGCCCGACTAAGGGGGAAGCCCTGCCTCACACCCCTATTTACTGGATATACCTGTCCTAACCATCCATTCACATAAGGTCTAACTACTGCTTTTTTATAATATAGCCTAATCCAATCAGTAAAACAAGTCATAAATCCATATGCAGCTAAACAAAGCCATAAATAATCGTGATGTACCCTATCAAAGGCTTTTGTCTGATCAAGGCTTACTAGGTACCCGCTGATTTCCTCATGTTGTCCTTTCTTCATAATTTCTCTAAGGAGAATGATACTGTCTGTTATTTTTCATCCTGGAACAACACAAATTTGTGAAGAATGAATCAAACTATCTAATGTCAAAGATAATCTATTGTTTAATAATTTAGTCAATATTTTATAGTCAGCATTTAATAAAGTAATCGTTCTCCTGTTGTCCAAGAATTCCATTTCCCCTCCTTTATAAAGAAATGTTATGAGCCCTTCATACATACTTTAAGGTAATTTATTTCCCTGCAAGAAAAAATTAAAGACCTGAACAGGCTCTTTAGCTAAGCTCAGAAAAATAAATTTTTAAAACTCACTAGAAAGACCATCTGGGCCCGGTGCAGCCCCTTATCTTAAATTGTTGATAACTGCTTTTAACTCTGTCTCTGTAATTGAGTCTGTTAGAGAACCCAAAAAGTAGTCAGGAATTTTTGGTAAATCATATAAGGTCAATCACTTGCCGACCTCCTCCTCAGAGATTGAGTCATTTTTAAATTTCGATTGCATATAACTCTCTATTTCTCTGAGAACTCCCTGTTTTGTATTTACCTCCTTCCCTTCAGTTGTTGTTAAGTGTGAGATTGTCTTGTTTTGCCTTTGTGTAGTGCATGTGTTGAAAGAGTTTATATTATCCTGCTTTCACATGTGACCAAATTTCTGTTCTATTTCCAGGTATTTCATTCTTTTATACTATATAGCTACCATTTCTTTTTTGACCTCCTTAATTTGTTCAGAATAGGCTATATCATTGTCCTTCTGTAACTGATATAGAATGAATAATCTACTTCTTAATTCAAATTATTTTCTCCCTTTTTTGTTTACCATTTAGCTTCACCATTAGTTGCATACACAGTAATTTTAAAAGTATTCTTTGCTGTCCTCCCACCATTCGTCTAGGGAGTAATATAGAATTAATACTGACTTCTTAGCTTCAAAGAGATAATTAAATCCTTGCTTTATTTCTGGGTTCTCTAAAAAACTCAAATTCTTCCTCCAGTACCCTTGCCCGCTTAACATTCCATCAAAATTAGACAGAGTCACACTGAATAACCCTTGGTCAGACATAGCCACTGGTAATACCATGTTCGACCTAATCAGCAAATTGGAGGAAACAAACTAAAAATCAATCCTGGTAGAAATGCTATCTCTAAAAAAAAAATATGTGGTGCCTTATTTATATCAGTTGCAAATACATCTAACAAGCCAGACATTTGTAATACCTGATTTGGATGGAAGAAACACACAAAAATCTTTGATGTGTTCAATCCCCTATCCGTGAGAAAATGACTGGTATTAAAATCCCCTCCAAAAAGGACATTTCTGGAGGTGTATAAGTATGGCAGAATTGATTTTGACATATCTAGCAAGCTGTTTTCTCTTGGGTAGTATAGATGTTTATGAGATGAAAGTCTATCCCTTGAATTTGTAAATCCAACATTAGAGCCCTACTTGGTTCTATTTTCACCATGTGAGCAACATGAATATTATGATTCATAAAACAAATGCCAACCCCACTACACACATATCAGACCCCGATGACAAGTAGCTTGTTCCCCATACTCATGTATTACCCACATTTGTTATATCTGTCTCTGATGACAATCTAGTATCTTGTAAAAAAAAAATATGTCATAAGCATAGTCAGAAAATAAAGCAAAGGTTGCAAGACATTTTCTCTCAGATTAAATACTATTTGTATTTAATGAGGCCAGCCTTACTTCATAGTGCCTCATTTAAAGTAATAAAAGTATACATTACTATACTCATGGCACTTTCTTGGATGAGGGCCTAGTGCCCATCCTTCTTCTCTGTGTTTTTCTAGGTGTTTGGGCCTTCTGATTCTCCAGCTCTGATTACACATCAGCATGAGAAGAGGTCAATGAGCCCAAGTCAGAATCTAAGTCTTCCTCAGAAGCTCCATTTTTCAAAGCTGAGAAAGGGTTATGTAATGGTAAAGGGCCAGTTGGTAATGTAGTCAACTATTTAGGTGTTTGCCCATTTCTTTAGCTTGTACTGTTTTAAACTCTTGGGATACTTCCTTAGGTGGAGGAGGAGGAGAGAGGGGCCATAATATCATCTGCCGGCATTGTGTAACTCTTGAACTGAGGCATCTGGTTCAGAGGTTTACATAGAAACATAGACTTTGACAGCAGATAAGGACCACTTGGCCCACCCAGTCTGCCCATTTCCCTACCTACTGGATAAGCTGCAGATTCTAGTTAACCAACAGCCTACTTCCTGCCACCCCCACTACAATTGTCTTATGTCTATCCCATGCATGTTTGAATTCCCCCACTGTTTTAGACTCAACAACCTCCCCAAGAAGGCAGTTCCATGCATCTACCACTCTCTGTAAAAAAAAATCCTCACATTACTCCCTGAGCCATCCCCCCTCTATCTTTAAATTGTGTCCCCTTGTTCTTACACATCTCTTTTTCTGAAAGATGCTACCCTCCTGGACTTTGTTGATTCTCTTGAGGTACTTGAACATTTCTATCATGTCCCCCCGTCCTTCCTTTCATCAAGGGTATACATATTAAGCTCTCTCAGTCTCTCTTCATATGGTTTCTGATGCAGACCCTGCACCATTTTAGTTGCCCTCATCTGGACTGCTTCCATCCTGTCTATGTCCTTGCATAGATGAGGAGTACTCCAGATGGGGTCTCACCAACTTTCTGTACAGAGGGATAACCACTTCCCTTTTTCTACTTGTGATGCCCAAACCTATGCATCCTAGTATCCATCTGGCTCTCTTTCTGACTTGTCACATTGCTTACCAACCTTTAGATCATCTGATATGACTACCACCAGGTCCCTTTCCATTTTTGTTCTTGTTAGTACCTCCCCTGCTATTGTGTACTCTTCTCCTAGGTTTTTGTTTCCCAGGTGCATTACTTTGCACTTCTTTGCATTGAATCTAAGTTGCCATATGTCTGACCATTCCTCCAACTTTGCCAAGTCCCTTCGCATCCTTTCTACCCCCCTTGTGTATCAACTCTGTTACAGATCTTTGTGTCATCTGCAAAGAGGCATGCCTTTCCCTCCAGACCATCTGCAATGTCACCTATAAAGATGTTAAGGAGGACTGGACCCAGTACTGAGCCCTGAGGTACTCCACTAGTAACCCCCTTTCTTCACAATGTGTTCCATTCGCTATTACCTTCTGTGTCCTGTTATGCAGCCAGTTTGCTACCCAGGCTACCACCCTGGGACTCACTCCCAGACTGGTTGACTTGATTATTAATCTTTTGTGCGGGACTGTGTCAAATGCCTTGCTAAAGTCTAGGTAGGCCATATCCACAGCCCCTTCCTGGTCTGTGGAGGATCTGGAGGAACCATACTTTGTGTCTCTGTTTCTTTTTCTGGAGTGGGAACAAAATGTTCTGTTGTAGTAGTGGTGGGAGGCCTGGGGACCCAAAAACCTGAAGCCACTTTTTATTGATATAAAGACCCTGTATTCCCTAGTCTGCATCCTCAGTGTTTTGAGAGGCACAGGGACAGTCTGTGAAAGAGTGATCTCCCACATCACATAAGTTACATCTGTTTTGACAGTGAAATCCCATATGGCCCATTTCCCCATACTGAGTACATTTCAAAGCCTCACAGTTAGGGCTAATGTGTCTAGCTGACCTGCATTTAAAACACCTGAAGGGCTGGCCAGGTTAGAAGACAGATAATTTATCTCTCCTCCCTATGTACATATAGTTTGGCAGATGTTTAAGATCATTTCCTTAGTAATGTAGCTTAATTTTTTATCTGCCATCCACCATTCCAGAAACCTTCCCCATCTAATATCGGCTCTGGGATGCCCTGGATCATACATTTTCTCTCTAGCCAGCACAATACTATGATATTGACCCCATCATTTCTAAAGAGGACTGTTATCACTCTGAAAGATTGTTTGGTCAGAGGTAACACTTGGAAGAGGAACCACAGTGGTTTATTTTTAGTGTTATGCATTTACCCCAGAATATTTCCAACAGGTCTAGGGTTTGAAAACTAATGTCAAATGTAAATTCACCTGGGACATGTATTAGTGCATGCATGTCCAACAGTGTGAATCCTGAAGATTATTTCAGAAGCATTTTATCAACATAGAACCTGTCCGGGAGTGTCTCCATGCTGCCCTGTAGGTAACAGAAATGGACTGTGTTCCTCCTTTTTGTCAATTCAACTGGCTTTCAAAATAAACTTGCTTACATGGGTACTGTACCCTCTCTGAGTGGATCTTCCTGGGGATTAGCAGACCCCCCCTCCCCTTTTTCTATGTGTGGAGGAACTTTTGACCTCTGTGTATCTTCAGGACGCTCAGTCTCGGTCCCCTCATGTGCAGTCTCAATGGGGGAAAATATAACAGTACCTGAAGCCATCTCCTGCAGCTGTTGAGATGTTTCTGATGGGGTATCCATCTCCTTCATTCCCACCACAGCCTCCTCTCATGTCTAATGTTCTCTAGATGCCTCCTTTTCTCCACTAGGATCTGTCTCTGGACCCAAGTGCCTTAGGGAATTTGTTCCCACCTGGCCCCTGACAACACCTGTTCTGGTGACCAACCGTTGTCATTCTCAGTATGTGACTATGCAGTCAGAAGGTGTGGGGAGCTGGTTTCTTGCAATACAGCCTTGGGACTACCTCCTAGAACCACAATTGTTGTCTTTGATCCCTGAACATTAGCTGGGGGATTCTTCAGGTAACCTTTTCCTTTTCCGTTCTCTTCTTATTGTTGTTTCCTTTCCATTTCCAGTGTCTTCTCTATTTTAAGCAACTCTTTTTGCAATATTGCCCATTTCTCTTTGAGAGATAATTCATACTACACTTCTGGTTTGTTAGCTGGTGAATGTGTAGTGCCAATAACTTTTACTTCATCCATCAGAACATCTCCTCTGGCATCCTCAAAAATCTCCAAGATTCTTTATCTGTGACCTCCATAGTGGTGCCTACAGCATCAGCATAAATTGAAGAAACACCACCTCCTCCTCCTCCTCCTCCTCCTCTCCTGGACTGCAATCCTCCATCTTCATCAGTGGAACTGTGCCCCCTTCCAAAGAATATGGGAATTTTTTATTGAAAAACAAAAACAAAAAATGACATAAGTGATTATATACATTTCTACATATCATCCATCAGTCATTCTTAAAGCTAAATAATTCTTTGCAAATAAAATTAAACAGTGTTATACATTTATAAATTTTACAGATTCTTCTTTAATCCAGGTTCCTTCAATAGTGGGTTTTGTTTAATTTATCCTTCCCATGTTATGTTACTCCATTATATATTACATTGCTGTTTACCCATCCATTTCTTTTCATATGCATATATTCTTTCTAATTCATCTTGTATTCTAAAAACCACATCCATTGTATTCATGAGTTTGCATTGTAGTTGTATTTGGCATCTCATTTACCAGATTGTCCATTTCAAACAAGCTAGAATAATGTAAACTGTACTTTTTTTCTGTTTTCCACATTTCCAGGTTAAGTTCCCATATATTAAGATTTTGTACATCATTTCTCTATAAATAGGTTCTCCCCAGATTTGTGACAACATATTCCATAGTGATTTCATGAATTCACAATCAAAATAAAGGTGGCTCATTATTTCCATTTTATTTCTACATGTATTTTCTCCACATGTTTTCTACAATCTGCTTATGTTTATGATTATCTTTTACATTCAGTTATGAGTACACATCCCATATTGTGTCTTTCATTATTTTATTATTCTCAGTTTTAACATTGCCTCTAGTATTTGCTTTGCGTCTATTTTTGGTGGGGGGCTAGACTATAGGAACTTCTCAGTAGCTTTGTAAGGTTTCTGTATAGAATTGTTTTTGTTTGTAGTGTTTCTGTCTGTATTTTCCACTGTCTTAAATAATACATCCCAGTTGTTACTTATATTGCTAACATATTATATTTTCCTCTATATTTTAATTGCCAGTTTCTGTCAAAATATTCCAACCATTTTTTAAGTAAAGATTTCCAAAACTGTGTTCCTGAGTCTAAACAGGGTTTTGTGTTTGCATATCTAAAAACACTCTGAAAAAATACAATTGGGTGTAACATGTCTAATCCACTTTCCTTCCTCGGCCTGAATGTGATGTTTCTTTTAGCAGGCTGCCCCATAAAAGTTAAAAAACAGGCTTAGTATCTTATTTTTATTTATTTATTCATTTTCAGATTACAATACCTCTGAGCACAGACAGCCCAGTTACAAAGGTTCCACATCAATGGGGAGGGGAGATAAAACATACAAAGGAGGAAAAGTGCAATATTTGAAAAAACAGAAAAATAAAGTGAGCAAATACATATATATTTATACACAGTTTTGTTGTTCTAATAGGAGGAAAGCATAGATGAGAGGGTGAAGGATAAAGATGGGAGAAAGAAAGGTAGGAAGTGGCAGCCATAGGCCTTGCTGAGCGTGTGGGGGGTTAGGGGCCTTGAGGGGTTAGGTGGATTGGGGGTAAGAAAGGTAGGAAGTGGCAGCCATAGGCCTTGCCAAACTGGTGTGGAAGAGGTAGGGGCTGAAGGGGGTGAGGTGGATGGGGTTAAAAAAGGTAGGAAGTGGCAGCCATAAACCTTTTCAAGCTGGTGTGGGAGGGGTAGAGTCAGTGGGTGAGGTGGTCAGGGGGTAGTTTGCATCTAGGTTGGTTGGGGTAGATGTATGCTATATGTAAAATGATTGGAACTGTAAATGTTGTTAACATGTATATTCCTTCCTCTTTTGTCATAGTCCAATTTTTCCACTTCATTATTTTCATGTTTGCTATTTTGAATTTCTTCTCCTAGTTTTCTTGTATAGCATTTTCTGATCCAAAAGTGATTCCTAATATTTTTATATTGTCTTTTGTCATTTGTATTTCTCCTGTATCTGATATTTCTGCTTCCCCTAGAGTCAACATTTTACTTTTTCGTTTATTTATTTTAATCACTGTGATATCTTGTAACTCCTTTATTATTTGTAAAGCATGTTGTCCTGATTCCAGATCTTCTGTCCTAAGTTCACAGTAATCTGCATATGCTAACATTTTCTTTGTTTCATTTCTAGCATCTATTTTTATTGGATTAATTTTTGGATGCTGTTCTATCAGTCTTATTATAGGGCCCAAGATAAATTCATATAGGAGATGACTTAAAGGACACCCCTGCCTAACTCCATTCCCCGAAAATGCCGGTATTCCTAAAAATCCATTTGTTTGCAGTATAATTTGTGTTTCTGTGTATAATATTTTTACTATCTGTATACATTTTTCTGTTTTTTCATAATTTTCCCAAACTGCCCATATATATTCGAAGTTTACCGCATTAAACCAGCTTTCTGGTCTAGGGAGTAAATATACCCCTGTAATAGATTTTTATTTCTACTTTCTACTATTTCTCTAATATTTATTAGATTTTGCACAATGTTTCTCCTTGGTATAGAAAGTGTTTGTGTCCCAGATATTAATTTCTGTGCTACTGTTGTTAGTCTAATACATATTATTTTTGCTAAGATTTTATAATCTGATGTAAGCTTAAAGGTCTCCATTCTCTATTTGTGAAGTATCTCCCTTTTTATGTATGAAGAACATCACCACCTTTTTCATACTTTCACTAAGGGTACCTTTTTCTATTATTGTACTCAAAATTTCCTTTAAAATTAGAGCCATGAAATTCACAAATAGTTTGTAAATTCGATGTGATTACCATCTATGCCTGGCCTTGTTTTACTTGATTTATGTTTTATGACTTATTTATTTCTTCACTTAAAGATGTACCTCTATATCTGTTAATGCTGGGATTTTTTTTTTCAGGAAGTTATAGTTTTTACTATTCTGTGCTTTCTTAAAGGTTTGTTTTATGTGTTCTTGTACTGTTAATTTAATGTTTTTTTAATCAATCTGTTTTACCCCATTTTTGTCCACTAATTCTGACATGATCCTACTTTTAACTCTGTTGAGACAACTTTCATATGGGTTGACATGAAATTTGTTTCCTTGGGTGCCATATT
Source organism: Neoceratodus forsteri (assembly GCA_016271365.2). Lineage (NCBI taxonomy): Eukaryota > Metazoa > Chordata > Ceratodontiformes > Ceratodontidae > Neoceratodus > Neoceratodus forsteri. The sequence continues at coordinate 1,067,040,431 of CM028132.1, read as the reverse complement.
TTTGTTCCATAAGTAGGGATTTTCTCTGTTATACTGATATTCTCTAATTTTCTTTTTTATTTCTTCTGTTTGCATGGTTTTATCTTCTCCTGTTTCTTTTGCAAATGTTAACAGTTGTAATAATTTGACTCTATAACTTAAATATGTTTTAAATGTTGATTGATTTTTTGGTGTAGATATTTGTACCATTACATTTTTTTACATCTAGTTTTGTGTCTTCTCACCATTCCAATGGGTTGTCATATAAACAATAAACAGATTCTCATGCAAGCAGGAGTTTAATTATTTCTGTCTTATTTTTGTCATCTTGTAAAAGTTGTAGGTTCATCTTCTGGAAACATTTTTCTATTTTTGGACTTTTTTTCTAGATTTACTATTACCTGCAATCCCATGTGGTCTGATGTTTCTATAGGGAACCTGTTGATTCTGTCTATATATGCTTTAGTTGGTACAAACCAAAAATCTATTGTTATGGACAGCTTACCCTTAAAAAGGTGTGTTCTGGTTTCTGTTTTTTAATGTTGTATATATCTTCTAGTTTTGTTTGTCTCAAGATATTAGTTTATTTGTGTTGCAAAAACTTTTTCAGTTTTCCTCTCTAATCTCTCCTTGACCTTCTGCTGTTGAAGTCATCACCCCACAATACCATGCTGTATGTATGTAGGTAGGGTTCTATTTGCTTGAATAAGTTATTTCTCTCTGTTTTCACTTGGGGGCAATAGATGTTTATTAGTCTGATTTGCCTATTATTTATTAATATATCTAACATGCGGGCCCTACCTGGATGTATGTCTACTACTCTTTACATTTTCAGATTCTTATTTTTAAAAAGTATCCCAACCCCATAACAGGTCTCTTCATTTATGGACCCAAAGGAGGGTCTTCACCTCCATTCTTTTTGAACTTGTTTTATCTCATGTATTGTGTGCAGTCTCACATCCTGAAGAGTCTCACATCCTGAAGAAAATATATGTCCCCTTATAACTTCTGTAAAACCCCCTATGTAGTTGTTCTTTTTTTCCCATTCTTAATACTTTTTGGCATTTAGGGTAGTGCAGGTGAGTCTGTCCATTTTTTAAGATAATGAGGGGATTCCTTCTTTCCTGCTATGTTTTTTTTTTCCAATTGTTTAACCAGGTGAGACACACTAAGCTGAAAGCTTGTTTACAGGTGCAACCTGTGAGAACAGGAAAGTTAAGTGATTTGCTCAGGGTCACACAGTATGCAAGTGGGGGCTGTGGGATTCAAACCCAGGTCTCCAGATCCTTCTTCTCTTTGGTTTTATCTTTTACTTTTCATTTTTTTTATTTTTATGTGTCTGTAGATTCATAATCTAACCAGAAAAAGAAACAGCACCCATTGCAATTTACCGAAGCCAGATTGCAGTACTCAAGTCCCAATGAGAGCACACTTTTCTTTTCATTTTCACAATTGGATTTCTAAATAATGCCTTGTAGTGGCTTAATGCATTGAGAGAGAGAGAGAGAGAGAGAGAGAGAGAGAGAGAGAGAGTCATTTATTGATAAAAGAGATGCAATTCATAGCAGCAGCATAAAAACAGACATAGGTTTAGTGGAAAAATGCTACATAAATGCATTGACATGTCTCTTGGCCCCTGCCGTGCTTCCTTAGAGTGATCTGAATTAAAGTGCAAAACATTCAGCATTTATAGTGCAAAGGTGTGTTAAAAATTTCAATCAACCAATTACTGCAATGCATGATGACATCACCATTTAAAGTCATAATGTTCTCTAATATGCAAAAGTGCACAACCAATATAATGCATACATCCAAAAATTACATATATAAATATATTAGAGGCAAAAAACTCAGTTTAATGCATCATTTAGGGTTGTTCCACAGCTACAAAAGTGAGAAAATTTGGTGTTAGGGTTGAAAACCCCCCTTGCAACCCCTCAGCCTGCCCCCCCAACCGGCATCAGAGTGTACATTGGGGTCTTAGGCCCTAACTCTCACCCCACCAAATGCGTGAACAAGCTGAGGCATAGGAGAATGGGGTGAGAGTTAGGACCGATGACCCCAATACACACCACAATGCCTGTTGGGGGGGCAGGCTGAGGGGGTGGAAGGTTTTTTTTCAACCCAAACACCAAATTTCCTCACTTTTGTCGCTGTGGAACAACCCTAACTGATGCACTACACTGAGTTTTTTGCCTCTAATTTCCCTTCTTTTCTAGAATGAGGACTATAAATAGGAATGGAATGCTCACACCAAGTGATTTTTTGTGACATAGTAATGGTAACAGTAATGCAAACACAACCAGAAATGGTTACGCACATGATGACGCAAACGTAAATTGTAAAGCAAACGTTAATAGAAACACAGGTGCAAAGTGACGCCAAAGCAAACAGGGACGCAAAGGGAGATGCAAGCGCATATGGAAATACAACTAGTAATGTGCACGGTCGTGGTACTGCTATTGTAAACACAAATGATAACTGTAACAGCAACAATAACGTGAAAGAAAACAGACACGGAAACACAAATGTAAGTGCATACAGAAACGCAAACCGTAACATGCACAGTGATGGTACTGCAATTGTAAAAGCAAATGGCAATGGTAACAGCAACAATAACACCAAAGAAAACAGAAACGCAAACATAAGCGTATATGGAAACGCAAACCATAATTCACACAGGCAGAGGAACGCAATCGGAAATTCAAATGGTAACGGTAAGAACAACGATGATGCAAAAGGAAAGACAAATGCAAATGAAAATGGAAGGCTGGTCACCAACAAAAATGGTAATGCGCACGGTAACGCTAAGTGAAAAACAAACACAAACAGTACTGGAAACATAAATGGTAACAGTAATGCAAACAGAAATGCAAAGGTAACACACATGGTGGTGATATGAACACTAACGCAAATGCACGGAAACACAAGTGTAAAGCCTACGTGTAACAGTAAATGGAGTGCACACCGTATTTTTCCCCAAAAGCTCCATTGAGAAACACAGTGAAAACAAAGAATGTGTGCATAATAATGGGCCTCGGAGCAGAAAACAAGCAGTCATAATACTAAAATGATAATATCTCAGTAACAGTATGATGTAGAAAAAAAATTAAAATTTCACATGATTCATGAGCACCGTTTCCGAGATACGTGCTCTGAAAGGTGCGTTGGATGCCACCATGTTAATCTATGGGAAAAATTGTTTAACTTCAGAGTACCGTAACTTTGCTTCTGCTCAATATTTTGTCACCAAACCACCAAAAGGCACATCTGTGAGATGTTGGCCGCCTTCCCTTCAAATTTCAGCCTAAAAGACCAAACTATTTTTTTTTTTGCAGCAGGGTGGCAAAGAATTCCTGTCATTTTGGCCATAGTCTAGAAAAGTGATGTTGTGATTTGCGACACATTTTGAAAAAATTCGCGAAAGTGTCACAAGAGCGACACTACTTTGCAATGCTACTTTTCCCAGAAATTTGAAAAACATATTTCTGGGGTGTTTTAACCTCAACATAAAGACATGACTAGCATCCTCAGGGCTCGAATAGGTAAACACAAAAAGAACTATGTACCTAGATGGTCCCAATTTTAAATGCCAAGCATTTCTGTGATCAGTAACTAAAAACAAAATGGCAGATTTGTGACACTACTAGGGCCATTTGTGACACTAAAAAGTGCATTTGTGACACTTTTGAACTTTTTGCTAACTTTTCCCATTGACATAATGGGAACTTGTTTTTTTAATAACTTTTGAACCATTTAATAGTTGTTCATGAAATCTTCAAAAGCCACATCGGGGACCATGGCTGCATGTTCTGTGAAATTTTTGGACCAGTCGTAAACCGTGTGACTTGTAGGTGAGAGCAAAGATTACACAAAAAAAGTAATTGCATGCACAAATGTTGCTTAATAACGCCGCAGCTGTACATCTGACCAGTGCAAAAGTTGCCAGATCCCAAGAACTATGGTTACGCCCCATGCCTGCCAATTTTCAGGCAAATCCGTTGAATGGTGGCAAAGTTATTGAGGTGCAAAGTTTCACCATTTAACCTTAAAAGGGGTACTCAACCCTAACTATGGTAGCACTACCACGCTACCATAATACAAAAAGTTATAAAATATGTATCTATCTAACATGAACTCTGATGCACTTAGGTGGTCCCTTCTATCTCCATAATGTTTGTAAATATAATCTTGTCAAGATTACTTTGGCTTCATATCAATTGGTACTATACCTTTAGAGTGGTGGGACTCTAACGTATGCCGAGTCCAGGTGCATACACTTTATTATCAAAATGCATCATATCAACCCACTGATGCACACCGGCACGATATTCAAAAGGGGAATGTGTATGGCACAAATCCCGATGTGCTGGGGCGCATCAGTAATGTATGCAGCGCAAGTGGGGGGGTGTGCCCATGCATACCCCCGCACATCCCAATATTCAGCCCGGATGTGCAGAGCCCATGCAGACAACCCCTACATGCGCCGCATGCAGTTGTTCCAAAAAATAAAGGAGCAACAGCCGACCACCCACAGGTGAGCTGCCATATTGCAGGGTGCAATACAGCAGCTGCCAGCTGTGGGTGGCCACCTGAGCTCCAGTGGCATTCTCCTTCGGGTAGCATCCCCCATGCCTGACTGCAGGCAGAAGTAGGATATTATACAGTCCTATATCCCTGGTGGTCCAGTGGACCGCTCGCAGCCCGATCGCCGGCATAAGTTTATAATTACTAAACTCCTATATACCTGGTGGTCCAGTGGACCACTCACAGCCCGATCACAGGCAGAAGTCTAAAATAAGATTAGATCCCATCCCTGGTGGTTCAGTGGTACCCCACTTACCACCCTCCCACTGAGCCCAAGCCACCCTGCTCCCCCCGGTCAGTGGCGGGCAGCAGCTTCCCACCTGCAAGCCTCCCGGTTGCCCGCCAACTGACTGTGTACAGTACAGCTGTATGCCCATTGGTCCACAGCATGGGCCAATGGGCATGCAGATTGTACTGTACTACACAGTCCAGATATGTGAATGAATTCATTCACATATCTGGACTGTGTAGTATGGTACCGTCTGCATGCCCATTGACCCACGCAGTGGACCAATGGACATACAGCTGTACTGTATGCAGTCAGTTGGCAGGCGGTTCCAGCGGTTGCGGTGGGGAGCGCCACCGCTGCTGACCAGGGGGTAGGGACCCAGGGAGGGTGGGGAGGGAGGCACCGCTGGATCACCAGGGATGGATTTAATCTTTTTTTAGACTTCTGCCCACGATCAGGCTGTGAATCATCCGCTGGACCACCAGGGATATAGGAGTGTAGTAATTACATACTTCTGCCCATGATCGGGCTGCAAGAGGTCCACTTGACCACCAGAGATATAGGAGTTTAGTAATCATATACTTATGCCTGCGATCAGGCTGTGGGGCACTTTGCCGCTTGTGCAGGGGGCGTTGGTCCCTGACAGCTGCAGCCTGGCAGGACACCAGGTGCAAGTCGCCAGGGATGGGTGCACCTGCATGCAAATGGGGCCATAATTAATTAATTAATGTATTTATTTGTTTGTTTGTTTATTTATTATTTTATTTAGTTTTTGTTGACCAGGTAAGTGCACTAGACAAATCCTGCCTATTTTCAGGCATGACCTGGGGAAGGGGGGTACAGATGAATGCCAACTGACCTTGAACCGGATTAAGCTGTTGGCCCCATTTGCAACTTGCATGCATAATGGCCCCATTTTCATGTGCACCTTTGAATATCATGGTTGATGCATCTAGCACAATGGCACTTGCGGTAGCACATCCCCTGCCCCTCTCTGGCCTCTTGCATTGGTGCAGTGCCACTGTGCCATGCACAATGCGGGTGGCCACAGAGTGATATTCAACAGTGCTGAGCCATGGTGCAGCACCATTGAATATCACTCTGTCAGTGCCCTGGCACATCCCAGTTGCTCTGTGCCCAGGCTTGCGCCACAGCCTGGTGCAGTCTGAATATCCCACCCATAATGTAACCCTGCCATAATTCAATATTAGATGAAAATTTTAAACTAGTGTCCCCTTCTTTATTGTACCTCACAGAGGTGTAATTGTCTCTATACAGAATTTTGAGCATGTTAAGCATTCTTGGGTCTATCTCATAATTTTCTAGGGTTTCCCATAGTTTTTACCTTTTAACTTTGTTTTACAGCTAATTTCAGGTCAATGAATACACAAAATAATTGTTTTTTAATATACGTGTGTTCATATATAAGGTGTGCTAAAATAAAGCACTAATCTGTTGTGGAGTGTTTTGGCATGAAACCAGCTTGCGCCTCATTTAGAATTTTTTTTTTTTTTATTGCAAAACAGTTACCTGCTATGTAAAATTTTAGTAAATAGTTTCTGAGTCATGTCAAGGAGACTTATCGGTCAATAGTTGCAAGGATTCACCTTCTCACCCTTTTTGACTGTGGGAACTAAAATGTTTTCTTTTCAAGATAGGGGTATACATCCAGTTTGTAGTATACTATTAAATGTGGACTTTAGCATTGAAGTCCATAACCCCAGATCATCCATAATGATGTCTACGGGGATTCCATCTGGCCCAGGGGCCTTATGTCTTTTTGCTGTGTTAACAGCTAGATTTAATTCCTCTTCTATTATATCACTAAATGGTATCCAATTAATATCAGACTGGTTAGTTGTTCAGGATTCTAGGTCATAAAAGAGATCTCTATAATAATGTTCCCAGGTGCTGAGGTCAATGCAATTCTCTGATGTATCAAGCACATGATCCCACCCCCTTGCCACCATTCACCAGTACTTTTTATTATTCTTCGCCCATGCTGCCAGTTCAAATTCTTCCCATTATATCTTTCTATTGCTGTTTTTTTTTCTCTCCAATAATTTTTTTATATTTTTTTCTTAGGTTATTAACTTTTGTTTGTTAACCCTAGTGGGGTGTTTTTGCATGTTTTTAGCACACTTATTGATCTCTTTTTTGTTGTTGTTGTTGTTGTTTACTCTCCCAGTCATACCATTTACTCCCCTTGTTAATTTTACTAATAGACACTTTAAGAATTATCAAAGAGATTTTTTTCATCACTCTTTCTTAAGTCTCAATGCACTGTTCTGGTGTTTTACAGTATGCTATGTCTGATATTTCATCCCTAACTCCATGATTATTTAGCAGTTTTATTAATTTATAATTTTCTAATATATCCCATTGTACCCCCTTTTTTACCCTTATAGTATCCTGCATATCTCTAATTTTACTCTTCTTTAACCCAAAATCAAATTTAATTTCCAGTGGGCTATGTTTGCTTTCTGATCTCAAACCTATTGAAAAATACAGTAACAGCATGATTATATTTACTGAAACTCAGCAATGATCTATTATAGAGGCTCCCCTCGGTCCCATGTAAGAAAAGGCACCCTGAGGGTCTCCCTTTGTTCGCCAGTTTATTAACAGAAAGTTATTGTCTTCTAGCTCATTTCCTAGTTTTTTTCCCTCTCTCACACCCTTTTGTATCTTTGATCTTCCTTTCCACGGTAAGGTTTCAAAGACCCTGGGCTGCACATGCATCCATAATTTCACTTGTGGGCTCCAGGCTGTGTCCCACCCTGGCATTAAAATCTCCCATGATTAGCCGGCCCAGTGGCACTGAGGGTTGAGGCGCTGGCTGCCACACCTTGTACCACACCTGCGATCCCAGTTCAGGAGCAGACTCGGGTTGATGGTGGTCGGCAGAGAGGGGGAAGGATTGAGCACTCAACAGCTGTTCTCCTTCTCTGGGAAGGGGGGATCGTGACTCTCCGCTGCGTTACCGCCACCTGTTGGGGGGACCACAGGATGGTCGCTGCAGCTGGGGAGATGCTCTATGCATGGATAGAAGCTGGCAGAGGACCAGCTTCAACGTGTTTCTCTATGCATGCAGATAGCCTTGTCCTCATTGCATGCCAATTGTGGGGATACAACTTGGAGGAAAAGGCCCTCAAGCCACCTAGATGAAGTCCTCTGGAGCCAGTCTCACAACCCACTGACCAAGGTAGACCCCACTGTGCAGCTCGCCACAGGGGAAAGAGGGAGTAGAGGGATCTCTCACCCCACCTGGGGGGTAATCTGGGCCATCAAATGCCCCGACAGCAGTGTGGCACTCTAGGGGCAGACCCAGTTGGTCGGTAAGGGTTGGAGTGTGTCACTTCTTGAGGATGGAAGGAGTTGGTGGTTGGAAGGGACAGTAGGAGTGGAAAAATAATAAGTAAAAAAAAAACCTCCCATGATTATAATTCCTGCTTCAGGTTCTTTCTGTATGCACTCTTCTATTAGGGTTATTTATTTCCCTATATCATTTTTGTTTTCATATCTAGATCCTATAGGTGGAAAATAGACTTTAATAATAATAAAGACAAAGAACCTCTGTGCGCAAACACTGAGGCAAGGGTTACCCCAAAGAGCATTTGGCTGGGAAGCCAAGTTTCAAGAAAATACAAAATCACACATGCCCCCACAATGCAAAGCATCATGGGCTACATATGCAAATTACCACAGAATGTTATGCTGGTCCAACTTTAAGCAGAATTGCATGGTGCCAAAAGGCCTCTCACACAGTTTGCAAAGGGTGCTAACAGAAGACATAGACATGTGTTTCATCCTACCAGGACTCATCAGTATGCCTCATCTGTTTGACACCCCAGTGGAATGGACCAGCTACCCTTAAGGCAGTGTGCCTTGGATATATTGTGGTGAACTCATTAAAATAAAAAACTATTTAAAAGACAAAGAACCTCTGTGCGCAAATACTGAGGCAAGGGTTACCCCAAAGGGCATTTGGCTGGAAGCCAAGTTTCAAGAAAATACAAAATCACACATGCCCCCACAATGCAAAGCATCATGGGCTACATATGCAAATCACCACAGAATGTTATGCTGGTCCAACTTTAAGCAGAATTGCATGGTGCCAAAAGACCTCTCACACAGTTTGCAAAAGGTGCTAACAGAAGACATAGACACATGTTTCATCCTACCAGGACTCATCAGTATGCCTTGTCTTTTTGACACCCCAGTGGGGTTATTTTAATGGGTTCACCACAATATATCCAAGGCACACTGTCTTAAGGGTAGCTGGTCCAGTCCACTGGGGTGTCAAACAGACGAGGCATACTGATGAGTCCTGGTAGGACAAAACACGTGTCTATGTCTTCTGTTAGCACCCTTTGCAAACTGTGTGAGAGGCCTTTTGGCACCATGCAATTCTGCTTAAAGTTGGACCTGCGTAACATTCTGTGGTGATTTGCATATTTAGCCCATGATGCTTTGCATTGTGGGGGCATGTGTGATTTTGTATTTTTTTTAATAATAATGGCTATCTTTTCTTTTGATCTAATAAAGATTGGGAGTATGTGTTCTGAATCAATTTGCATTTCTTTATATTCTTCTTGTTTCATTATTTTCCACAGGTTGTTAGACCACTGGACAACCTGCCATATTGCTTGGAACTTATAGCTTTTTTATAGATCATTTTATGCCCATTGATGTTAATTTCCTTATTGTTCCATGTCTCTTGTAAACAGATGATGTTAAACTGTGTTAAGTATGTCATAAATTAGGGATCCACCAATCTTTCCCCTAATCCTGCCACATTCCATGATAACATAATCATTTATACCCACAGAGTTTGAAGTTGTTTTAATATTTCTAGTTAACTGTCTCTCTTCAGTATCTTGTAATGATTAGAATCTATTGGCAGTCTTAATTAGATTTAACCATTGATCATTATTTTGTTCCTTCCACTAATTTCTAACTATTTCATTTTCTCCATTCAGGAAGATATCAAATTGATCTAACCTCTCAGTTTTTGTTAGAAGGAAGTTTTAATCTGTTTGATTCTTTGCCCATATAGTTACTTGACCCTCCCCTTCCCATCTCTTAACTTCTTTAACCATCTTATTAAGGTTATAATCTTTTAATAGATTTTGAAGCAAGTCCATCACTTTTGATCACAAATAGTATTTTGTCTCATTCAGGAAATTTCCAATACCAAAAATTGAAATTGAGAAATTATTTCCCTTACAAAATTGGTTCTTAATATCTGTGTAGTATTCTGGAAATAGTTTTTTTTAATACTTACTACACTGCCCATCTCAAAGCCTAGAGCTGTAATTTTTTCTTTTGGGTTTTCTATTACTTTCAAGACATAGTATTGATCAGAGAGTAACAAGACCAATTCTGCATCTGGCAGTGGTCTTCTAATGCTCATTTTATTCATAAAGGTATCATAGCTCCCATTCCCTTGAAGAGTAATCTCTAATATATGTTTTAAGTGAGAGTTTAACTTTATCTCAGTTTCATCTGACAAAATAGGTATTTTAAATATAGGCAGCACAAAATTGGTTTTCAGAGTCCTTATCAGAATGTCTTTAAGCTGGTTTTTATAACAGCTTTCCTCCTGTGTTGCTTTATTAAACCATTGTTGATCTTCCTTTATTTTATTCTCTATGCTACCTATTGTGTACATGTCTGTTTTTTCTTTAAGATTTTGTATTTGCTTCTGTTTGGATTTACCTGGGACTTGTTTTTTGTTATTTTTTTCCCCTCTTCCCTCCTTCTCCTTGTCCCACTTGTTTAAGTTACCTATATTAGTTATATTTGCTAATTTCTGTAGGTACTTCTTGTTGGGTTTATTTTTACTCTTTTTACCCAACTTGTTATTCTAATCTTTTATCTTCATAACTGTATTTTGTTTTTCTACTGTTTGTTCTTTACTTATTTCTATTCCTTCATCATTAACCCTTTTCACTTTTTCAAAGGACTCACTTTTAGGTTTGCTATAATTACTTTCTTTCCTTCTCTTTTTTTGAATTAGCCCTTTTTCCAATATTTCAGTGTTCCCTGCGCCTCAATTCCTCTATTATACTACTTGAAACTTCATACCCACTTGGAAGCATCATCAGTTCTGAGTCCATTTCTGTGGTGTTTGCTGTCCCAATAGCTGTTGAATGTGATATATCAGTTATAGTTATATCAATCTCTTCTTTGATAAAATGTCAGTTACCTTAGATGTCATTAACTGATTGTCCATCTTATCATAATTTGGTGCTGTATCCTGTTCTGGTATCACTAATTCCTCCTGGTGTAATTTAAAAAAATGAAGTCTATCTTTGTTTTATTTTTAATGCATACCCCCTTTATAAATGATAGGTCCTGTTTTGTCATTATCAATTGTTCATATATCATTGTGTTTGCCAGAAGTAGATCCCATACTGCATAAATGCATTCCTGTGTAAGTGTCTCCAATAAAGGAGTAACCCCGTTCACAGGACTCATGCATGAGGCCTCATTCACCACTGACCAAGTTTCCTCATTCGGTTCTATTTCAAAATCTACATCTCGCTCTGGGTCATCCCCTTTCTTGTTCTTGATTACACCAGGGGAGTATGATCTGGTTAACCCTTGTTTCAATTTATTAAATTCTCAAATTTTCTGTCCAATCCCATTATTTGTTTGAATTGCTTCTCTTATGTTTTCTACTATTTTACTTACTTTTTTGTTAAGAAGCTCAATTAAGTCCACATTCTGTAAAACATAGATATTTCCTTCAGTTCTACAGGAACTGTGGTAATTTGACAAGTATGATGCTTCAGCTGGTCTTTTTTCCACATGTTCCTAATTGAAGGCTGAATCATTTTCAGTTTTATAGCTGTGTTATCTTTATCATCATTCACATGTCAGTGTTCTATTAAGTCTCTCGTTATATCAGGTGAAGTCAATGTAAATTCTGATGATTCTATCCCATTGTCAATCCCACCATCTCTACTACTATACTCCCCTTTTCCTTGTCTAAGCACCGTATTGTATTAGAAAAAGAACCTCTGTGCACAAGCACTGAGGCAATGGTTACCCAAAAGGGCATTTTGCTGGGAAGCCAAGTTTCAAAGAAATACAAAATCACACATGGGCAGACTAGATGGGCCAAGCAGTCCTTATCTGCTGTCAAAGTCTATGTTTCTATGCCCCCACAATGCAAAGCATCATGGGCTGCATATGCAAATCACCACAAAATATTATGCTGGTTCAACTTTGAGCAGAAATATTTTATTGTATTAGTATCCTTATTGCCCTTAGGGCAATTTCCTTTAACTTTAATTTTACCATGTGCTATCTTTGGTATGTTTTTGTTTTCAATATATGGCTTCCCACTTCTTGTTTCTATTGGCATGATGTTTTCAACTGGCTATAGCTAGACCCAGTTATTATTCAGTTATTACCAGAGCAGAGCAATCTCACTATAGCTAAGTATAAAATGAAATAAACTTAATAGCTAGTAACAACTGGTATATTTAATTGTCACTAGCATAGGCTATCTTATTGACAATAATGCCCACACTACCCAGACTATAAAACAAACACAGTAAACACAATAGCTAGCTTTAATCATCTCTCTCAATAGGCCAATTAACCTGTCAATTAATTAACTGGTAACCCTGCTCAACCCTGTTTAAGCAGTGAGCCAGTCAACCAATTACCAAGCAATTCAACCTGCTTCCTATATAAGTTTAATAAAGTGTTATATAATTATAAGTCAGACAATTAAATAGTTGAGAAATTATTGTCCTTAAGTCATCGTCCCCATATGTCTTCTCAGATCTTCTTCTGTACACCCTCGAGGGAAAAGAAAGGGAAATGTTGCCTTTTACCTCTTGAGGGCAAGATTGTATAAGGAAAGTATACTATTCCCAACAAATTCTCAATCTGAAACACTTCCAGTCTATTGTTTCCACCCTTAATAACAAAAAATGACCTTCCTTGAAGATGAGTGCCACAAATCTGTTGGTAGATCATTCCTCCTTAAATCATAAGTTTAAAAGTCTGTAAATTGTCCTTGGTTCTCCCTTTTTGCCTCCAGAAAATACTTGATCCTCTTTATATACCAATGAATGACTTCAGGCTTCACTAAACAGGGATAAAAAGCACAATCAAATGGGCTAATAGATGAGTAATAAACTGGTAATAGATTATAAAATCAAACAAATCATAACCACCATATAAAAAAAAAACATAGCAATATAAAATTAAAAAAATGAAACTATCTTTTTAGGAATCTCAAAGTCCTGCTAAACCAAAGAACACCATGTAAGGTTATGAACTATATTCCCTTATAACAGTTTACAAGCTAGGTATCTAAATCTGTTATGGTTTAGTATTTCATATTTAATATGTATTACATTTTACAAAAATGAATATCATTTAGCACTGCTTCATCTTACTTTTGCTGTAATCAGGAGAAAATTCTTGCAGTCTGACGAACTGAACTTTTAATAGTCTCAAGGGCTAATTATGCTCCACGTCTCCTCCTGAAATCCTGTAGTTCACAGCACAAGTTGCATCAGCAACATAGGCAGCAGTAGGCAGCAATAGAATAACACAAGGCTAGTAGCAAGTGCAATAGCCTAAACAGATAAAACAGCCAAATCATGACCAAGATCAAGAAACAGCCAGAACAAAGGATTTAGCTTAGGTAAAAACACAGAGTTAAAAATGCTTCAAATTTCTCTCCCTCAGTTTTACATGGATACTTGCACTGCCCCAAGCGCATACCCAGCCACTCCTTTTGAAGCAAAGGAGCAAGTGAGTTACAGCTCAGGCACCTGTGTAGTAAACGCACTCAACCATATGACTGGGTGCACCAATGAGGATTCTAGATTTTACTTCCTGGTTGGCCTCATGATTTGTAAGTATTGTTTCCGTATTTTTATATTCTTTTTATACTCCAACTTATATCTGGTCTTATAGTCCATGTGTTGAGTACAATATACCTCATAGGCTTACTTAATAAGGGGAAGAAAGCAAAAAGTGGAGCAGAATAATATGCTCCACATTCTTCCCATAATACTCATTGCTTGCTACGATGCCTGTCTTATGCAACTTATTTGCACGTATATTTTTTGTTAAGAGAAGAGCTTTTTGATAAATCCCCACTGAATCCTGATAACCTTGCTTTTATTCCCATCTTCTCTTAATAAAGCATCTAGTAAGATTCAATAATTCTATAATGTAAATAAACTTTAAGAAAAGTAGAAAATCAATGCAGCACAATACAGCTCAGTGAAACACAATAAAACACTCTAATAAAACCAGCCTTAAGGAGTCACATCTCTCCATAGGATTAAAACAAAAAAAAAAACTAGTGCACTGTCATGGTAATTCTCATTGTAGAGCAAGTCGAGAAAGTTAAACAATGCAAACACAGCCACATAGCACAATATCTATGTAAAAACTAACGAGTCCAAGAGAATTTGCTTCTCAAGTAATTTTCCTTGGGTCTTGAATTCATGCTCGAAATATAAAACAGATAGAGCGTGAATAATGATCAAAGCAAAGCGTGTGTACAGGACCAGTTCCTTTAACCCCCATGGGATTTTACTGGTCTCCTCATTCCTCAAGGAGGGCTTCTTCCACTGCTTTAGACTCCACTTCATGGGAGGAGTGCCCAGAGGCATGCTCCTCTCTTCTCCTCCTCAGCTCCTCTCCAAGCAACCTTGCTTTTCCAGTAGTAGGGACACCAAAGCCAGTCCAGAAAGGTTAGCAAAATAAATAACTCTTATTTGGCAATGGTGGCATACTTGTTATAATAGAAAAACAAGCATTTGCTAATTCCTGCTGCAGATGTTCCTCCTCAGCATCTCAGTGTGTGTCTCTCCACCAATGCTTTCTCCAGCTGTTTGTTCTCTAGTTTTTTTCCCATTAGGATTTACCACTGCCCGTTGTGCTCTTAGCCCAAGTCTCTTGTTTAATATTTTTCCCCGACCTTTTACCTTATATTCGTCTTTTTGATTTTCCCTTTCAGACTCCTGAGCATCCAGATCATTTGTTTCTTCAACCTGCAGCATTTTGCATTGAATCACAATTTGACATTTCAGCTGCAGAGCAATTAGCAGCTGCTTGTGATGATCCTACATCATCGAGTATCAACTGAGATGCCGGGATGGGTGTTGTCTCTTTTTTCGGTCCATGACTCTTCGTTTGCTCGCTTGATTGCTGTTTTTAATTTTTTCTTTTCTTTCAAAAAAAAAAAACAATTTTCTTCTTCTTTTAACCTCGCATATAATTCTTCTGCTTTCATACCTTGCTCGGGTGTTGAAATGTTTTTATGCGGTTCAAGAGTAACACCCAAAGGTACACTGTCTTTATTCCATTTTTCTTGAGTCATCTCCTTTTCTTTTAGGTGCTCCATTTCTCTTGTGGCATTTTCTTCAGTCTCTGATTTTTCCGAGGCAGAGGTAGAGACCCACTCCCCAGCCTCTAGCACATCCATCTCCTTCTCTCTCATTCTGCAAGTGGCCTCCTTCGATGGCCAGAAACTCTCCTACTGGTAAGTAGGGACAATTCCTCAGTGTCCTGGTCAAATTTCCCCCATTCACAAAATATACCACCAACCACTTAATCTGTTTCAATTTCAGTTGGTTATCATCTGCATTCCCCCCCACCCTGGGTCACCACTGAAAAAGGGTCTGAAAAAGGGCCAAGCACCTCAGCCCTCCATACCACTGGGTCTAGTTCAAAGAAGGGCAACAAAGAATTTGCAGGGCCTGCACCAAAAGGAGGAGGAGAGACTGGGAAACCTCAATATGTATACCCTGGAGGAGAAGAGAGACAGTGGAAATATGATGGAAACCTACAAATATCTAAAAGGTATAAATAGGGTACCAGAGGGTAGCATCTTTCAGAAAAGGAGATGTCCAGGAACGAGGGGGCATGACATGAGGTTGGAAGGGGGTAGACTAAGGGGTAGCATAAGGAAGTATTTCTTCTTAGAAATGGTGGTGGATGCATGGAATTGACTCCCAGCAGAGCTGGTGGGGGCAAACACAGTGGGGAAATGTAAGCATGCATGGGACAAGCATGGGGAACCCTAGCAATAGGAACAAGGAGATAAAGCTGGAGATCAAGTAGGGTCTGCAGGTTTTAAGGTAGGCAAGGAAAATGGGCAGACTAGATGGGCCTAGCAGTCCTTATCTGCCTTCAGTTTCTATGTTTCTATGTTAGTCTCAGTGGGCCTACCCAGTCAACAAAATTTAATAAATAAATAAGCAGTTCATATAAGCATCCAATTTCAGAGGGTATGAAACTATAGCATAGTTACCCCAATATTCAGAATCACTCCTGGCAATGGCGCATGCGGTGGCACAGTACAATTGAGTTGCACTGGTGCAACTCAGAGATATATTCAAAAGAGATGAGCCATTGCACATCTCTGAATATATCAGGTACTGCGCACTGCAAAAATATGATGAGTTGGCACATCCCCCCCCCCCCAGACAGGGCTGAATACCAGGAATGGGAACTGTGCTGGTGCAACAGAGTTACGCAGTGCACAAAATCCTGATATTCAGCCAGCAGTATGCAAATGGGGCCATAATGTATGAAAGGCACAAATGGGGCCATTTGCTTGTCATTATGGCCCCATTTGCATGAGTTGTTCAGGGCTGGCTGGTGAAATGCACATGGCACCCTGTACAGCATGTCCCAGGAGCAGGCACTGTAGTACAACCCCCTCCCCATCATGTGCCACTACTCACCAGTAGCACAGAATGTTATACACCCTGGTAGTCTAGTGGTACCCCCCACCCACCCTGTAGCTCTGATCACCACTATTAATAGATAAATTCTGCCCTGGTAGTCTAGTGGAACCTCCCAATCCTCTGATCACCCAAATTATGTATGAGTCTGTCCTGGTGAGTCTAGTGGTAACCCCCACCCCACCCATAACCCCACCCTTAAACTTCACGGCTAATAGTCCTTTGAGGTTCAGTGGCACCCCAACACACAGACCCCTGCCCACCCAGCTCCCCCAGTCATTGGTGAGCAGAAGCAAACCCAATAGCATGGCCTCCATGGCTGCCTGCCGAATGGCAGCATAGTATAGGCTTGCAGTGCATACTGTAATAGTCATTCACAACTATGTGAATGGACTTCATTCACATATTTGTGAATGACTATTACAGTATGCACTGCAAGCCCATTGGTCTACAGTGTGGACCAATGGGATTGCAGCCCATACTGCAAGCTGTCATTCAGCAGGCAGCAGTGGAGGTATGCAGGTGGGTTTGCTGCTGCCTGCTGATGATGGGGGGAGCTGGGTGGCCAGGGGATCCTGTGTGGGTGGGGAGTGCCACTGGACCACAAAGGATTTATTGCCATCGGGTTTACTGGTGATTGGGGTTATGGGTAGGATGGGGGTTACCACTAGACTACCAGTGACTGACTTATACATATTTTGGGTGATCAGGGATTGGGAGGTTCCACTAGACTGCCAGGGAATTCTACATAGCTCTATTTCCAGTGATTGGGGTTATAGGGGGGAGGGGGGAATGAACCACTGGACCACCAGGAACATTGTAGGTGCTTGTGCACAGTGTTCTGGTGGGAGGCCACCCATGACTGGTGGCTGCTGTGATGCACCTTGCATTATGGCACCTCACCTGTGGATGGCTACCATTTGAGCCATATTTTTTTTTCTCAACCTTGTGCCCTGGTATGCGATTCATCTTAGAGTTGTACAGGCATGTGCACTGCACATCCTGGGCTGAATATTGGGATGTGCCGCATATGCATGGGCACACCCCCTGGAGATTTGCCACATACATGATCTTTGTGCTCCAACGCTTTGGGAATTGTGCTGCACAATTCCCCCATAAGAATTTTGCCCCAGGGCACATTTTTGGGGTTGCACTGGCACAACTCAGTTGTGCCAGGTGCAACCTCTTTGAATATCTAGGCCACTGAGTTCAGACAAGAAAGTATTATTGCCCACAAATAGAATTAAATTTTCAGTGAACATACCAAGAACACATTACAAAGAATTCTGAAAGGACTACTCAGCCCTAGATATTAGTCTTAATAATTTTTAAGCATGGGAGTTTTTCTGTTTAGTTTGAAACACTGAACCTAGTCACACAATCTATGGCTTAGTACATGTTTACACATCATACTTATTCATCCCTTCTGGCGAAGCAGAGCTGTGGGGTGAACCTATATCCATTTTCTGATGTTAAAATACCATATTACAGTAAAGCCCAGTGTCAGGTTTTGAAACGTAACAAGGTCTTTAGACACACTTGCCAGAATGTCCTTAGTGACATATAATGTTTGGACACACAGGGTAATCAAATGTGCATAAACAATTAACAAGTGATCACACTCTATTCTTACTGTACCAGTTTTTTCACTGAGGATCCTAAGTAAGCAATGACCCATGACAAGGTATGAGGTTACTGGGGATTAATCAACACTCCGGGTGCACTGTGAGGCACAAGGCCACAGGCCGAGTGCCCTCACAGCACCCAGGGTGTTGATTAATCCCCAGTAACCCCATACCCTGTCTTGGGTTGTTGCACTTATATCATGGGGTCTGTTCAAAACAAGGAGAAAACATAAAGGGGTTTTCTCCCTTTTTAAATACCAAAACAGAGACTGTTTCCTGCCACTTCGAAAAATAGTCCCCAACAAATACTCCGTATTTATTTATTTAAAAGTTTGTAACTGGGAAAGGCACACTGCGCCAAAACTCATTTCAAGGTGTGACCTAGGGAACAATCAGGTTGGGGATACAAGGTAAAATATACATTCTTACATAAAATCAGGACATAACATTGCATTACATTAGCGTTCAAGTGCAGCACCTGGGTGGATGTTGTGAATACATTGACAGATTTATTTTTGAATACCATCAGAAATTAAAATATCAGGACATTTCAGCATTTTAGAGTTCATTTTTATTTATTTGTTTTTATTTATTTAGTTCTAGGATTACAAATTCCTTTGAGCCAAGGCTCTTTTACAAAGGTTCAATGTCAGTTGAAGTACAATACAGGGGATGCAACAGAAATAACAACATTGCAGATAAACAGTACATTATACAGTTATTAATTAAGGGAGGAGGAAACACATTAGAGAGCTCAGTACATAGAATGTCCCGAAGCAGCTTCAACTAGGAGAGGGGTAAAGAACAATGGAGGAGAAACGGGATGGCAAGATGGGAGTAATAGCAGCTGGAAGCATTGTCAGACAACACCAGGACAGGTGCTGGAGAGAGGGGGTGGGTAGGGGAGGGGGAAGTGAGAAAGAGGAAGGGGTCCTTGGGAGCAGAGGTAAAATAGGAGATACGTGCTATGAGTGGGTGGCAAGGCAAGGCTGTTGGTGGTGGCACGTATTTCTGATTAGGTGAGGCAATCACAGGAGCTGGAGGCAGTAAGATGGAGTCAGAGCCTGGTTTTAAACATGCCAAGTTTGGGAGCAGTGGAGATGGTGGTGCTGAGTCATTCAGCCATGAGGGAGCCCTATGGGTGAAAGAGCATTGACCCTGGGTAGTGCGACAGTCGGGAACTTGCAAGAGCTGCAATTTGGATCTCCTGAAGTTTTGCGGATTAGTGCTAGGGCACAGTAGAGCTTGGACACCAGGAGGGGCGAGGACCAGGATCATTTTTTTCACCATGGTGCAGATCAGATATTTAATACAGTTGGAGAGTTGGAGCCATCCAGACTGAGCATAAAGATCACAGGTATGAGTGAGGCGGTGAGCTCCAGTGATATTCCGACAGACCTTGTTGAGGGATGTTGATATGCATCTGAGGGTAGTTGCCATGACTGAGCCATAAATAATTAGGCCGTAATCAGTGATGGAGATCATGGAACTCTGGACAGTGATCTTCAAGGCTTCTGGGGTGAGATGTTGCCAGTGTTTGATCAACAAGCCTAGTCACGTATTAGCAGCTTTTGCTACACTGTCAATGTGGGCCCCGTAGGATAGGTTGAAGTTAAGCAGGCTCCCTAGGTATTTGAAAGATTGGACCTCTTCAAGGGTATTCCCCTGGCTGGTGGAGATAGTCAAGAGGTGTAGGCTGTGCTGGTTGTGAGAGCTGCTAAAAAGCATAGACTTTATTGTTTTGTGATTAAGGACAAGTTTACGATTAGTAAACCAGTTCTCAACAGACGTGAAACCATGTTGTAGATTGAGTTGTAGTGGTGTAGGGTCTTTGTGTGAAGAGAGAACAACTGCACTGTCAGCATACAGAATGATTTGTTCCAAGAAGGATTGTGGAAGGGAATTTAGAAAAAGGTTAAAAAGAAGTGCACCTAGTATGGATCCCTGGGGGTTACCAGAGTGAACTGGTCGAGTATCAGAGAGTACATCGGCAATTTTTACTCTTTACGAATGATTTTTAAAGTAGCTTTTAAACCACACTGTAGAGTCATGAAAGAGCCCAGCATTCAGCAGCTGGTCTATTAGCAGCTGATGGTGGACAGTATCAAACACCTTGGTCAAGTTGCTAAAGACTGCCCCAGTTAGGCAGCCACTGTCCAGAGTGCTGTGCAGTGCTCCAGTGAACTCCAGGAGGGCAGAGATGGTGTTGTGACCTTTTCTGAAACTGTGTTACTATGCTCACAGAATATTATATTTGCCCAGGTAGTCAGTGAGCTGGTCCGCAACTATACACTCAATGGCCTTAGAGAGAGGGGGCAATATGGAGATCGGCTGATAGTTTGTATGATTGGTCTTGTCACCACTTTTATGGACCAGGGTAACAATGGCAGATTTCCATTTGTCAGGGAACTGACTGTGGCTAAGGGAGAGGATAAGAATTCTGGTTAATGGATGTAGTACCTCTTTAAAGGTGAGAGACAGCAGCTTAAGGTCCAAGGAGTCACCACTAGTTCTGGACTTGGAGATTGCTTTGGAAATGTAATTGTGGGCTTCATTCAGTTTGACCTCTTTGAAGTAGAAAGGATGGTGTTTAGATGGGGTGGTGGGGATTATGATTGAGGGAGAGTCATTTACTGCAAAAAAGTCAGGAGGAAGAATGGAACTGAAGTCTGTGAAGGAGGCATTGAAGGTGTTGGCAATGAACGTAGGGTCTAGAGTAGTAGCCCCATCAATGTTTAGCATAGACTGGGAGGTTTTTGGTTGCTTCCCTATTACTTCTTTAATATTGTCCCAGAAAGCTCTCCCATTTCCCTAGGTATTGGTGAGAGCATCCCTGTAATATTTACTTTTCATTAGTCGGATAGATTTTGTGCAGCTGTTTCAGGCATGCTTGTATTTATGTATGTTGGATTGCCTGCCACTAGCTTTTGCCAGTACCCAAAGGTGGTCTCTTGATTTGAGCTGAGCAAGAAGCTCCATAGTGAGCCATGGGTTAAAGAAAGCCTTGGCCTTGCATTTTGTGAATGGAGCAAAGTAGTCACAGGCCACATTGAAGGTGGTGATGAAGTAGTCAAGAGTCACGTTAACATCCATTGCCTTGTAAATGGGTAGCCAGTCTTGCAGACTCAGGTAGTATTTAAGATGGATAAGTTGTTCATGGGGGAGGACTCTGCTGGTGATAGTTTTATGGTGGCTTGAAAAATGTGTTAGACCATTCACAGATGACAGGGGAGTGGTCACTGAGTGAATCCGGGAGGATGGTGGTGCGGGAGAGATGGGCAGTGTGGCTGGCAAGGACCTAGTCCAGGAGAGTACTAGTGCCTGTTTTGTAGTTTGTCCTTGTGGGGAAGGCAACCGTCTTCGTAAGATTGGGTGCTGTGATGGCATCCTTGTGTACACCTGTGTCTGAGGCAAGCCAGTTTATGTTAAAATCGTCTAGCAGGATAAGTTCTGAGCCAGGAGGTTGGGTACTGATAAAGTTGAGAACATCACTTGAGGCCATTTCCTTGGTCTTTTAGAGGGGCATAAACTGAGATGATTGTGAGGACTTTATTAGTGGCCCCTAAGATAATTTTGATAGGTAGAATCTGAGCCGTAGAGTCAGGTGGGAGATTTGCAATGGGGTGACCCATGAGAGTGTCTCTAATATAGATGGCACAACCCTCACCTCCTTTAGAGATTCAATCCAGCCTGAATACATTGCAACCTTGTAGGGCGATTGCCAGATCTGGGACTTTGGGTGTCAAGTCAGGTTTTGACAACAGCATGAACTTCAAGGTTATGTTGGCTTGCAAAGGTTTGGAGAGCATCAAGCTTAGGTAGGAAACTGCAAATGTTGAGGGTTGCAAGGATGAGAGCCCCAGAAGGTTTCACATAACTGGAGCAGATTGGACCAGGTTTGGATGGACATTACCCGACATCAGCAGGAAGAGGAGCAGGAGCTTCATGGAGCATAGGCATAGTTTCTTGAGTGAAGATTTGTGTCACCATTGTTTGTATGAGCCAATAGAAGGTTCCTGGCAAAGGTCCCAGTGTGATGCTTTGTGTGAGAGTGGAAATAGGCTGGCCCATAGGCAAAACACGGGGATATTTAGGAGCATCCAGGTAGTAGCAAATGGGGTCAAGGGAGGGAGGGCAGGGCACATGGTAGAGCTTGCCCTGGTAGTGGTGAGGTAGTGACTAAGGGTTTGTGGGGGAGGGGTGGCATGGATCAGGAGGTAGAAGAGGGGAGCAGAGGAGAGGGCGGTAGAAGTGGGAACAGGGTATAGAGGGAAAGTATGGTGAAGAGTAGGTAGAGGTGTGCACAGGAGGAAAGATCAACAAAGGGGTGGGAGACAGAAAGCTTTAAGCTCAGAGCACTAGTACTGGGAGCCAATGGGGCAGGATGGGGTAGGGAGGGAGGAGGAGCTTAAATGTATTTAAGGGTGGCCTGAGAGGGGGAGGGGGGTGGGTGAAAAATGTGGCAGTGAGAGTAGCAGCGAGCGAGGCTGGAGCTGTGTATAGGCCATACCTGAATGCTTGATTCCAGGGGGCTGGTGGCAGCAGGCGCTTTGGTGCTGAGAGAGGCACAAAGTGGTGTCCAGGCATGCAGGAGGTGAACTGCAGGTGCGATAGGTAGCCAAGTGGGTTACAAGGACACCTGTTGGAAAAGGTACAGAACAGGGATTTATAGCACAGCAAAGGGGTGGGAATGAAACTAAGAGGTTTATATTAGAGTGCAAGTTCAGGTGTGGTGAATACTGTGATAAAATGTTTTTTTTATGTACAAGCAGAATAAGAGCTTCAGGAGATTGTGGGAGTTAAGAGGACAATAGCTAAGCACAGATATTCAGAGTTTTAAAGGAGAGGATGGGAGCAAATGGAGGCAGGGTAGCAGCAGGAAGGGCAGACAGGGTAAAGAGAGGGAAGTAGTAGGCTGGGGAGGGGTTGTTGAGGAGGAGAGGCAGCTACTATTTGAGCTGGGGAGGAGATGAAGGCTGAACTTTAATGAGACGAGTGAGAGGGGAGCGGTAAGTATCCAGGAGGAGCTGGTTCAAGAGAAGAAGAAGGTGGTAGGAGAATGCATGTTGTCCCGCCTTTGAGTGAAGGTGAGGGAGGGAGAAAGAGTGAGAATTCCTGGAGCGGAGGGAGTAGGTAGAAATCTGAGCAGGAAATAAGTGGCAGAGGAGATGGGGGGCAGAGTCCTGAAGCAGAACTTGGCAATGAGGGAGAGGCAGTGGAGCACCCATCTGTAGGGAAAAGGGGTGATGGAGAGGGATGAGTAGAGGGGAAAGTGGTGAGTGTGGGGAGGAGAGGAGAGGAGGTAGCAAAGGAACAGAAAGAGTTTAGAAGTGTATCAAGTTTAGAGAGGAAGGTGGCAGGGGAAGAGATGTAGACAACATCTTCATAGTCAGATACGGGAAGAATTGTTTTTGTAACCAAGTTGCGGCTTGTGGGTAATGTGAGGCAGTCTTTGTTTCGGTAAATGATGCCATGTTTTGGGTAGAATGTGACACAAATGGCATCTATATGGGAGGAAAAAACTAAATTGTTATCTAGCCAGACTCCAAGATATTTGAAGGTGCTGACCACCTCTAGAGGGGTGTTGTTCAGTGTGACAAGGGTAGGGGGGACTAGAGACAAGCCAACCTCTGTCTAGAGCAGAAAACCATAGCAACTTTTTTTGGGTGTTGAGTTTCAGTTGATTTTCCTGAAACCGATGTTGAACTTTGCTAAAGTCTTGCTGTATGGAGGTGATAACGTTGTTGGTGGGGGAACCAGAGGAATAGATCACGGTGGTGTCCATGTACATCTGTATGTGGGAGGTGGAGCAGATGTAGTGGAGATCATTTATAAATACTGAGAACAAGATGGGGCAGAGTACAGAACCTTGGGGATTGCCAGCTAAGATGGAGAGGGGTAAGGAAAGGGCGGTCCCAAATTGGACGGTTTGCTGTCTGTTGAGTAAATAGGAGCTGAACCAATTGACAGTGGGTTGGGATATCATGGACGAGTGTAGTTTATGGATCAGAAGGGAGTAGGAAATGGAATCGAAGTTTTTGTACAAGTCCACAAAAATTGCAGCGGTGACATGGCATTGATCCATTGTAAAGTGGATATGGTCTGTGACACATAGCAGAGAGGTAGTGGTGGAGTGGTGTTTCCTAAAAACTGTTTGATAAGGAGATAGAGTATCAGTGGCTGTTAGATGGTCTAGGAGCCTGCAATGTATCAGTGATTCTTTCACTTTGGCAAGAGAAGGCAGGAGTGAGATGGGTCTGTAGTTGTTGGGCGAGGTCGGGTCCCCTCCTTTGTGAAGGGGTATCACTTTAGTGAGTTTCCACACCAGGGGAACCATGTCTGTTGAGAGGTAGAGTTTTAGGAGGCTGGGAAGGGGATAGGCTATGGCTGGGTTTGAGATGTGGAGGAGTTTAGGATGGAGACTATTGTGGTTAGATTTCACTGGATTCAAGGACATGAGTGCCTGATAGGCTTCTGTGGCCGATATTGGGGGGGGGATTAAAACCATGATTTGGCTGAGGGGGAGACGAACATGTTGGGTTGGTGGAGGGGTTGTCTGGGAGAGTGCAGAGTATGAAGAATTTGTTGAAAGATTCAGCTGTAGAGGTGGAGTCAGAGGTGGCCAAGCCATCAAAACTGAAGGCGAGGTTGGGGGGTGGTTTTCCAGGAGGGTCCATGAGTGAGTGTATTACCTTCCTGAAAGTGGCTGGGGAGCTAGCATTTTCTTGGAATTGAGACTTGAAATACTCAGCTTTGGCTTGATGAATTGCCTTGATGCAGGCATTTCTGTGTGATTTGAAGAGTTGGAGGAAAGCAGGGGACATGGAGGATTTGAACTGTGCCCAAGATTTGTCCCTGGTTCTGCAGTGGGATAAAAGGTTTGAAGTGATCCAGGGATGGTAGACATGCTTGACCCTGGCCTTTTTAAGGGGGGGCATGGATGTTCCAGATCCGAAGTAGGATGTTTGAGAAGTTGTTGAGGGCTGAGTCATCGTCAGGGGCCTGGAATATAGGTGATCAGTCGGCACAGTGTAGGTCTTGTAGGAAAATAAGAGTCCACAGTGTGGAGAGGGTGGTACTATATGTATTTGGTGGTAGAATGGGGGTCAACTGCTTTTATTACACTATAGGTAATGCAGTGGTTGCTGAGGGTATCTGACAGGACACCAGCTGTTGTGATGTGATGGGGAATGAGGATTGCACCCAGTCAAGGAGCGAGTGGTTTGTTGATTTGGGCATTAGGTGAGTAGGTTCCAAGATAAGTTAAGAGAGGTTTAGGGTCTTGATCTTGAGAGGGTTGATTTAGAGGAATGGGAGAGCCAGTCTGTATTGAAATCTCCAAAGAAGATGAGCTCGCCTTTGTCGTCGTGGGAGCATATAGAGGAGATACAGGTGACAAGAGAATTGTGAGCTGCTTTACAGGGGGAATAAAAAACACCAATGTAGATAGGGGCAGTGGAGGGGGGAGAGAGAGGAGAGCAATGAAAAGTTTGTGAGAGTAAGAATGAGATTCCTGGAAAGAAATAGAGGTTGAGAGAGAATGGTGTATGTACAGTACTACCCCACCACCGCTCTTGCCTTGATCTTGGTGGTAGAGGATGAAGTCAGGGATGGAGCGAGAAGAGTAGGGAATCCTGGTGGATAACCGGGTTTCACTGACACATAGGGCATAAGGAGCATGCTGGGTGATCTAGACTTTTAGGGCATCCGTTTTTGGTAGGAGACTTCTGGCATTTAGGTGAGAAAGACGGAGACCTTTTAAAGGGACAGTGGAGAAAGGGGTCATGGGGTTAGGCTCTATTTCATCACCTGCAAGTAAGAATGAGACAGCAAGTAGGACATGGGTCATGCTTATGGAGTGAAGTGTAGTGAGGACATGGCAGCTGAAATGATTGAGCAGGAGGCATGCAATAGCGAACCATTTTCTGTGCAGTAGAGGAAGCGAGTTGTGAGAGCACTTGAGAGGAATGACTATGGTGTATGTTAACGTAAAGGTCAGTTAGATTGTGAGGCTCATTGTCAGGAGAAAGGTCCATGGGCAGAGTGTCTGATATGAACAGTAGTACTGCTAGGGCTGTGAAGAGTGTGGCTGTCTGGCACAGCCTGAGCATATTGTTAGGGGATCATGTGGGAAATTAACACAGTTAAGCAGCGAGGAAGGTGCCTGATGGGTGAGCTTACTATATAGTGGCCTGCCAAGCTGCTCTGAAAGTTTAGGAGTTAAAATGGGAAAAGTAACAATGGCCACAAATGGCTGTTTCAGAGCAGGCATAGATCCATTTAGGGTGTAAGTCAGAGACATGTAGCCAACATTTTTGGGTGAGGAATAATTGGTAGAAATCCTGAGCCTTGAACTTGGGTTTATTAATCAGTAATTTCCTTGGGTTTGCAGAGATATCAATTAGCTGAGCACTGCTGACACAGAGGCAAGGAAGTGTATATTAAAAGAGGGAGATAACAAGAGGCCTTGGGCTAGAGGGGTGGGTCAGATCATGTTGATTGGTAGTGGGTGTGTAGAACAGGGATGATTGGTTCTATCAGCAGGACATCCCTATAAAAGGAGGACCAGCTTAGGGCAGGAGGGTGGCTGGGGAGGGAGGGAGGTTGGAAGACGCTATACTGAGTGGAGTACCTGAGGTGCTGTTTTGTGGTGTCCCATGGTTCGGGGAGGATGTTTGAAGCAGATCTCTGGAAGGCTGCGGGTGAGGAGACAGAGAGATATAGTTGAGGAATTAGCAGGCAGAACTTACAAGGGGTGTGTTGATTAGTGCAGCCAATAGGTAGGGTGAAGGGAGTGAAGACAGACAGAGAGAGGAGGAGAGGGAGTGTTACCAGGTAGACAGTGGGAGGCAAGGAGTGAGTGAGAACTGAGACAGGAAAGATACAGGCAGAAATCAAACTTGGCATGCTCCCTAAGACAGGGCATTAAACACAGTTATGCAGCTTTGACTTAGTAAATACATATGCAATAGCTGCAAATTGATGTTACACAGCCCACTACAACACACAACTAATGAGCACCTTTCCTCAGCTATACTGAAGCCTTACAGACTGGAAAACACACTATGAAGTAGCAAAGTAAGTTGAAATAAAATCCATGCATCTCTAAAGGTTTGGTGCCTGCCGCGCGTTAAGTGCAGGTAGTATAGTCCTTAGCAAGGAAATGTAACAGGCTACAAATGCTGTATAGGAGGCAGGGCAAGCAGCAGAATAGAACAACTAGTCATATAGCTCACCAATTTACAATGGTGCTGAATGCCAGAGTGGCATGGCAAGTGTAGTTCTGGAGGTGCTGTAAGTGGTGACCCATGGTTGAGGGGAGGGTGGGTGATGTGCACCCATTTTCCCCTGCAGCCCATTCATTGAGGAAGATCTCTAGAGGGCTGAGGTGCTGTTTGTGGTGTCCAGTGATTAGGGGGCAGGGCAGGGCAGGTGCAGCATGCCCTTAGGCACCTGCAGTCTGTTCACCGAAAAAGATCTCTGGAGGGCTGAGGTGCTGTTTGTGGTGTCCCACTGGTTGGGGGAAGGGAAGGTGAAGCAGGACCTCATGCCACTGCAGTCCATTCATTGAGAAAGATCTCTGGAAGGTTGAGGTGCTGTTTCTGGTGTCCCGCAGGTTGGGGGAGGGCAGGTGAAGTGGGTCATTATGCCTCTGCAGTCCGTTCATCAAGGGAGATCTCTGGAATGCTGAGGTGCTCTTTGTGGTGTCCCACAGGTTGAGGGAAGGTGGGTGAAGTGGGCCCTTATGCCCTTGCAATCTTTTTATCGAGGGATATCTCTGTAGGGCTGAGGTGCTGTTTGTGGTGTCCCATGGGTTGGGGGAGGGTAGGTGAAAGTGGACTCTTATGCACCTACAATCTGTTTGCCGAGGGAGCTCTCTGGAGGGTTGAGGTGCTGTTTCTGGTGTCTCGCGGGTTGGGGGGAGGGTGGGTGAAACAGGCCCTTATGCCCCTGCAGTACTTTCACAGAGGGAGATCTCTGGAGGACTGAGGTGCTGTTTGTGGTGTCCATCGGATTGGAGGAGGGTGGGTGCAGCAGGCCCTTATGCTCCTGCAGTCTGTGCACTGAGGGAGATCTCTGGAGGGTTGAGGTGCTATCTGTGGTGTCCCACAGGTTGGGGGGAGAGCAGTTGTTGCAGACCCTCATGCCTCTTCAGTCCATTCATCAAGGGAGATCTCTGGAGGGCTGAAGTGCTGTTGCTGGTGTCCCATGGATTGGGGGTGGTGGGTGAAGTGGACCTTATGCCCCTGCAGTCTGCTCATTGAAAGAGATCTCTGGAGGGCTGTGGGAGAGGAGACAGAGAGATATAACTGAGGAATTAGCAGGCAGAACTTACAGGGAGTGTGCTGATTAGTGCAACCAATAGGGCGAGGGGAAAGATGATAGCCTGAGAGAGGTGGCGAGGGATTTGAACCAGGTAGACAGTGGAGGACAGGGGGAGACAGCGTGAACTGAGACAGGAAATATACAGGCAAAAATCAAATTTGGCAGGCTCTCTGACTGAGACAGGGCATACAGCACAGTTATGCAGCATTGACTTAGTAAATGCATACTAAATAGTTGCAAATTAATGTTACACAGCCTGCTGCAGCACACAACTAGCAAGAACCATTCCTCAGCTATCCTGAAGCCTTAACTACTGGAAACACACTGTGAAGCAGAAAACTAGGTAAAATTACAATCCATGCACTTTTAAGGGTTTGATGCCTGCCACGCTAAGTGCATGTAGCATAGTGCTTAGCAAAGAAAGGCAAAAGGCTACAAATGCTGTATAGCAGCCAGGGCAAGTAGCTGGATAGAACAATCAGTCATAGTCTGCCAATTTTCAGTGCTGCAGAACGCCAAAGTGGCATGACGAGTGGAGTACTGGAGGTGCTGTTTGTGTTGTCCTGCAGTTGAGGGAGGGCAGGTGAAGTGGGACCTTGTGCCCCTGCAGTCTGTTCATCAAGGGAGATCTCTGGAGGGTTGAGGTGCTGTTTGTGGTCTCTCACAGTTGGGGGGAGGGTGGGTGCAGCAGGCCCTTCTGACCCTGCAGTCCGTTCATCAAGGGAGATTTTTGAAGGGCTGAGGTGCTGTTTGTGGTGTCCATGGGTTGGGAGGAGGGCATCAAGGGAGATTTTTGGAGGGCTGAGGAGCTGTTTGTGGTGTCCTGCGGATTGGGGGAGGGTGGGTGAAGCGGGCCCTTAAGCCCCTGCAGTCCATTCATTGAGGCAGATCTCTGGAGGGTTGAGGTGATGTTTTTGGTGTCCCACGTGTTGGGGAGGGCTGGTGAAGTGAGCCCTTATGCCCCTGCAATCCATTTGCTATGGGATATCTCTGGAGGGCTGAGGTGCTGCTTCTGGTGTCCTGCGGGTTGGGGGTAGAGTGGGTGAAGTGGGCTCTTCTGTCCCTGCAGTCTTTTAAGTGAAGGAGATTTCTGTAGGGCTGAGGTGCTGTTTGTGGTGTTCAGTGGATTGGGGGAGGGTGGGTGAAGCAGGCCCTTATGCCCCTGCAGTCTGTTTGTTGAGACAGATCTCATATATCACTGCTTTCATGCACATAAAATGTCAGAAATCCAGTACTGACCTGATTTCTGACATTTGTTGTGCATAAAATACTTTCTGACACTGGCGAAACCCTGTACTGTGTACTTCCCCCCAAGACACATGCTGTGGGAAGCTGGAGAGAAAGAGAGAGACACACACACACACACACACACACACACACACACACAAAGCTTACAATGTCTGTCCACTGCAGTCCTGATTCCCCGGTCACTCTGTGCAGGGATTTCTGCTTCATAACATACATGGGAACACAGAGATAAATGGGTTCTTTTAACCACTCCCCCCCACACACACTCAGACACGCTCCTCTGTCTCACTCCCTTCCTCTGTCTCTGCACTGCAACACGTCCCCAGTCACTTCTGCAGGACTTCTGTTCAGCTGACTGCAGATTAACAGACAGACAAGACTCTACAGGGCTCCATTTGGCTGGTGAGCATTTGGCAGTGGGGGCTGACACCAAATGCAGGAGAAGTAGGACCGGAGACAGCAAGTAGTCACTGCAGGAATTCCCAGGTCCCAGTCTCTCATGTCAGTGATGTGCACTGACTTTCCCGTGTTTTGCTTTATGACCGGATCTATGGGGGGGTCACCTACTGAGGAGATCCTGTTGCCAGACATAACATGGGGGGCACCAAGCAGGACTCAGGACCTGGGAATCAACCTTGAGATAAGGTAATGCATGCTGTCTCACTCGTGCCTTGTCTCTCTCTCTATCTTTCTCCCCCTACCCCCACAGCGTACGGACAACTGCTGCACTGGACTGCCACAAGGAATGGGGATGAGACTGCAGGACAGACACAGAGAAAGACTGAGAAAATTGCAGCACCTGTGAATTCATGGGTAGCACAGGGAGCGGCTGTCACACATGGTCTGTGAGACACTGACACACACACATATGCTCCTCATTACTGATGGTTTACCGTTCTCTCTCTGTCAGTGTGTGTGTGTGTGTGTGTGTGTGTGTGTGTATGTGTGTCTCTCTACTCAATCACACAACTCAGTTCTCTTTTCCTCTCTGCTTCTTCACTTCCCTCATGAGCAGACATCATTGCTGGGTATAGGGACTACTGGATTACAGGCTGCTATGGCAGCACATGGAGGGGGAGGGGTGGGGGTTCTGTCAAAGCTTCACTCCACAGATGGAATGGAATGAAGATGGAGCTGCTCCTTGTGCCACAAGCTGCACAGATACACAGACAGCTCATTCAACAGAGACACACAGAGAGAGACACACACACCCTCGAAATTCAGCAATCCCTCTCCCAATCTCTCTCTCTCTCTCGCTCTTGTGAGCCCCCTGTATCGACCACTTTGGTATGTATTTATATAGCTGCCTTCTGCAACTCATTTCCCCACAGTTAACAAGTGCAGTCTGCCCAGGGATCTCTGTCTGGCCCCTTGTCAGAAACAATGCATTAAGTAAGCCATAACTCACAACAGGATATGGGATTACTAGGGATTAATCAACACCCAGGGTGCATAACAGACATTAATTCACAGTCATGTGGTTGTGTTCACTCAATTGGCTTCATACTTTTCCCTAACCCACATTATAATTGACATTAGCACTGTAGACTAGAAAGAACCTGACACTGGGCACCACCATACTATGACATGATGAATATACTTTGGATGATCAGGAACCATAACTATTTGTAGATTGTGATATTTTTCTGATAGGTGCCATCATTTTAAATAATGTAGAAGCTAGTATGAAAAGATTTTAGTTGGACGATAACCACCATGCTAAGCTAGCTATCAAGGTGAGTGATAATGTCCTTGTAACATTCCCTTTTTATTTTTGCTTTCTTTTAAGTTCAATATAGCAGCAGGGCAGATCAGTGCTGATTTTAGTGTGTTTTTTTAGTGTGGTGAAAGAGCTTGATAGTAAGATAAACAGAGGAAGTAGACTTTTATTATTGTTAGTTTAGAGTACATTGCTGAAGAATGAGTTTCCGCAAAGTTGCAAGTTTATTGATTCATAAAGTTAACAATTCGCATTTTTATTAATTTGCTAACATGGAAGTTCATTGCTGACATAAATCATCAATTTGTTAACTAATAGCATGGTCTGACAAAGCTATATTATCACAGTTTGTTGCTTCTATACTACAGCCACTGGAGTGGTTATTGTTTACAGAAGTGCTGATATACAGAAGCACTGAGGCACCTCTGATCTCAGTGTAGAGTAAAACTTTAATCCTGGAGTCTATTGTGGTGGTTAGTTTTCTCTGAGACAGTCAGGACCAAGAAAAACTGAACCTGTGGAGGTAAAAGCCTGCTGGTGGTATTTGTTTGGGAATTTTCTATGCTGTTTGCACAAAGACAATTTAGAAGGATTTAGAAAAGATCCCTCTAAAGCAAGATTATGGCCTCTGGTCTGGCCACACTGACATCCAAATACAAGTTAACCTCTTGCATGGCTGGGTACAAAACCCAAAGGTTTTTTAATGTATATACCTGTGGTAAGTGTGTGCCATGTTCAAATGGCTTTAAAGTAAAAGAATTCAAGAACACATCAAAGAAAGAAAAATATCAGATAACTGATTTTATTATGTGTAACTTAGATGTTTTGTCATGGATATGTGAAAGAACTATTACATTTTATAAAGACATTCACTATTAGTGTGGACTACCATACTGATCAGCTTGTAAGTCCATAATTACTTTAATTCTGATTTTCAGTAAACCATATACTGTTAAAAGCATTGATTACTACTATTAAATTGTGTCTATTACAGATTTATGCCATATCCTGATGAAGTAATTGAGATTACAAAATGTTGAACAAAAATAAAATTGTTGGCAAATGTAAAATTATTTAATAAACTACTGGTGAGTGAGACAGTTCAGAAGTGTTTTTTTGTTTTCTGTAAGAAGTGTTCTGTATGTGGTAAATATAACAATCTCTGGTCAGAGCTGATATGGCTGTGGAGAGCTTTGGGGATGCTTTTACCCATTGGTCCAGATATTCAAACTGCTCAAGGCTGTGGCGCAAGCTTGGGCACAGCTCAACTTGGCTGCGCAGGGGCATGGACTAAGCGATATTCAAAGGAGCTGTGCCATGGCTCAGCAGCTTTGAATATTGCACCCTGGCCACCCCCACTGTGCATGGCGCAGTGGCACTGCACCAGCGCAAGTGGCCAGAGTGGAGCACGGAGATGCGCTAGCGCAAGTGCGCCATTCACAGCACCGAGATATTCAAAAGGTGACATGCAAATGGGACCATAATTTATACAATGCGCACATGGGGCCATTTGCATGTCATTATGGCCCCATTTGCATCCCATTTGTATGCAGATGCGCCGATCCCCGACAACTTGCGCCTGGTGCCCTGCCAGACAGCAGCCGTCGGGCACCGACACCCTCTGCAGCCTGATCGTGGGCATATGTTTAAAATAAATTCCCCGTCCTATATCCCTGGTGGTCCAGTGGACCGCTTCCTGCCAGATCGCGGGCATCTGTTGTATTAAAAGAACCCCCCCCCGTCCAATATCCCTGGTGGTCTAGTGGTACCCCCATCCCCACTTGCCCACTGAGCCCCACCACCCTCCCCCTGTCAGCCGGTGGGCGGCAGCACCCCACCTGCCTGCCACCCTACTGCCTGCTGACTGACAGCTCTGTTGGGCTGCACGCCCATTGGTTCACAGCGTGAGCCAATGGGCATGCAGCCCATACCGTACTACACATTCCAGATATGTGGGGCTCAGTGGGCGGGTGGGGAGGGGTACCACCAGACCACCAGGGATATTGATGGGGGTTCTTTATTACAACAGATGCCTCGATGAAAGCAGAGTGCGGTCCACTGGACCACCAGGATGTTGAGGCCATCTTCTTTACAAATGCCCGCGATTTGGCATGGGGGCGCCGCCAGGTGCAGTGGGAACTCGGCAGCTGCCATGTTGCGCCCTGCAATGCGGCAGCTTACCTGTGGGTGGCCATCAGTTGTTCCTTTTTTTTTTTGGCTTAACTTTGTGCTGGTGCAGGTAGGGGTTGCACATGCATTGCTCTGCACATCCCGGGCTGAATATCGGGCTGTGCAGGTTATGCATGGGCACCCCCCCCCCCACCTATGCCTGCATTCATTATTGATGCGCTCTGGCGCATTGGGATTTGTGCCGTGCACTTTTCCATTTTGAATATCGTGCCAGGGCGCATCAGTGGGTTGTGCCTGGTGCAACACTGTTGCGCCATGCGCAACCCTTTTGAATATCTGGGCCATTGTTTCTAATTAATTTGCACAGTGCAGATCTTTGGAGAGGCAGTTTCAATGTAGTCATTCTTTTACTCATTTTTACAATGTGTTTTCCTAGAATATGCCTGCTGATTGCTATATATTTAGCCTGGAAAGTTCACAGAAGAAACGGCATTTTATTTTCAGTGGGGCTGTACGTCTACACAATATTATGCTGCATTGTGTTAAATCAGAACACACTAAAAACAATATTTTTCATCTGGGGAGATATATTAAGTGTTGGATCGATGCAGAAGCAGAAAGCTGCATTGCATTGCACAAAGAGGGTGTGCCAGTCGACACTGATACAATATTCAAAGAGAATTCACCAGCAGTACAGGATGTACATACAGTGAAGCCCAAAAAGATGAAGTGCAGCACTGCAGAATTCTGCAGTAGAGTTACAGCAGCAAATAATGCAGTTTCAAAGGGAGATAATCCCTTTTGTTATGCAGTAAACCTGTGACACTGCTCTTCATCCTGGTGGGCTTCATCGTTCCTGTTGAAAATGTGACCTTGGACAGGAATCACAGTGCAGGCAGCCACCAAGTCAGGTGCATCAAGGGTGACCCTGACTGAATATCGTCCAGGGGGAATGCATTGCACATACCGGTATGCACCGCAGCCCCCATTGGCGATATTCAGCCCAGGAATGCAAATTAACTAATTGAGTATGCAGGGTGCAAAGGGTCCTTATGCATGCTCATTACCAGCCCATTTTCATGTCGGCATGGGGGATGGGCATGGAGCAGCTTTTGCCGCAAGACCTGACCCTGATTGCTTCCATGTGGGACAGACCCTGAAGTCTCTGGTGGTATAGTGGCACCCCCCACCTGATCCACCAGTCCCAATTGTACCGGAGTCCAGACTCTATCGGTTTCATATTGTAGGAACCCCAATGCCATCCCTAATTGCACCTGAATACACCTGCAGTCCATGTCAATAGTGTAGTGGCCCCCACTCCCCCTCAATGCTGCACAGACACCCCCCTCCTTGCCCCCAGCCCATCCCATTGCGATGACTGGCTCTGTAATGGGATCGTACAACTCTATCAGTGTTTGGCAGAGCACTTGCAGTAGGATGCTGGAATGTGTTTTACATAGGCACGAGCTGTGTGTGGGTGATAACACCCATTGGCTATACTCCTCAGATACTCGCATGCGGATCCATCATACCGGTGCCATTGCACTGCTCAGTGTGGGTGACTGCTGATGCTGTACCCACTCACACAGGTCCCAAAACAGATTTGTTACAGCTGACCGCCCATTCATTTGTTCAATTGGGGAACTGCAGATGAACTATCTGTAGCCTGAAGTGTACACTGCAAATGGCATTACAGGATACCACACCCCATAGCACCCAGGATACTTCAGCAGTCCATGGGGTGGCATGTTACACAGGGGAACAGGGGAGAGTGTGGACTTGCAGCAGTGTATGACAACAGGAAGATACAACATTGGCAAGGCATGCATTGGAGGTATGTAAATTCCCTCTTCAGTTTGCCAGGGACTTACACATGGCTGCATACACTGATGGATCTGCAGCTGGCATGGTGCCCCAATGCATGATACAACCAGTTGACTCATTCCAGAGTGCAGGTCCCCAGCTCGGATTTAGTGCAGTCAATGGCTGGCCATGGCAGGGTTTGGAGTGCCAGTCTTTGCAACATGTTGGGTATGGGGGAAGTGAGAGTATCTGTGTACATGGGTGGTGGATGGGAGTCCTCTAGACTATGGATATGGACCATGCTTTTCTCTGGTACAATCAGGTCTGGGGGAGCCCTACACTCTGGAGCTCTTCCCAGGATGAAGTTGGCTAGATTGGGGATGGAAAGGGGGTACCTCTAGTCCAACAGGGCTGCCAGGCAGCTATACAGCTGGGTGCACATCTGCAGCCTGTCTGTGGGTGACTGGCTGGGTTAGGCCAGCTATTCATGGCCTAACTGTGGTCTGCGGTTCTGTGGAATGTGGGGGCACATTCCCACTGAATATCCTGCAGCATGGCATATGCATGGGATTCCCCCTTGACTTGAATGGCATACCATTTGTGTGTGCCCTGGCCCATTCCCTTGCGGCCAGAGCATCCCACACACTTGGAATATTGCACTGCTGCGCATTGTTGGAGTTGTGCGGCACATCTCCCTTTCCCAACAGGATGCAGTGCATATCTCCTTTGAATATGGGGGCCCTGGACTAGGTAGCCTGGATAAATATATTATAAAAATGATAAAATCATGACCCCACAGAAAACACGGTATTGCATCTAATCTGGGACAGCCTGAGTAAATACAGTGCAAAAATGTGTAACTGAACATCCCTGTGACAATGAGATGTAGCATCCTCCCTGCCCTATCCAGGATACAAAATATAGGATAAGAAATATTCAGAGCTCCCAGATCCAACTAACCATTACTCTGTAAGAAGCTTTCATTTTCCCTGTGTTTGCCCCACAAAGGCAGAATCAAATCCCTGTATAAATCCCTGTAGATTTTTCCATAAGCCACTGTTTCCTTATCTATTGCTTTGTTCTTTATAATACCAGCAGCCTTTTATGAGGAAAAGATCGCTGATTTGCTGCTCAGTATTAATATTATAAGCCATGATGGCCTTGGAATGATTTGGATTTATATGCTATGCATAAGGCATACTATGGGACTATATGAAATAACAAATATCATGCTCATTATTTCATGAACTATTCTCAAAGTTAGTAATCACAAGTCAGATAATCTTTCAAAGATACTAGTAATGCCTGTAAACAAATGTATTGTAAATAAAGACATTTCCATATATATACAGTATGTGTATATATATATATATATATGTATATATATATATATATATATATAAATTAAAAGGCAAAAACTCAGTTTAATGCATCAGTTAGGGTTGTTCCACAGTGACAAAAGCGAGAAAATTCAATGTTAGGGTTGAAACCCCCTTTGCACTCCTCCAGCCCACCCCCCCCAACTGGAATCGGCATGCACATTGGGGTCATTGGCCCTAAGTGTCACCCCATCACATGTGGAAAGAAGCTGAGGAATAGGAGAATGGGGTGACAGTTAGGACCGATGACCCCAATGCACACCCTGATTCCAGTTGGGGGGGTGGGCTGGAGGGGTGCAAAGGGGGTTTCAACCCTAACATCGAATTTCCTCACTTTTGTCGCTGTGGAACAACCCTAACTGATGCATTAAATGGAGTTTTTTGCCTCTAATTTGTCTTCTTTTGAGAATGATAATGAGAAATAGTGAATGTAATGCAGCGGGAGTGCAGGGTAATGTCTTGTCGCATTGTAACATTGTGCCCACAAACGCAAATCGTAATGCGCATGGTGACGCAAAGCGAAACAGAAAGAGGAACAGTACTGTAGACAGAAATGTTAAAAACAACGGAAACGCAACCGCAAATGAAAACACAAAGGGTAACGCACATGGTGGCGTAAACGTGAACAGTAAGTGAAACGGGTACGGAACCGCAAGCAGAAACGGTAATGGTAAGAGTAATGTAAGCACACAGGCTGGTTTTCCCCAAAAGCTGTATAGAGAAAGACAGTGAGTAGAAAGAATGTATGCAAAATAATGACTCTCGGAACACAAAAATCAGTAGTTGTAATAGTAAATTGCTTTTATCTCAGTAACCGTATGACATAGAAAAAAAATTTAAAAGTCATATGTATTATCACTTTCCTGGCTAGTTTTATACATAGCCCATGTGGGCTACAATTTTTTGACAAAAACTCCATATCTCGCACCGTTTTTGAGATACGGGCCCTCAAAGGCGCGGCGAACGCCGTAATGTTATCCTATGGGAAAAAAACAGAAGTTCGGACTACCATAACTTTTGAACAGTTTAATATTTTTTTACGAAATCTTCAAAAGGCACATTGGGGACCCTGGCAGCACGTTCCCTGAAGATTATAGGCCAGTCGCGCAAACCATGCGACCTGTAGGCACGACCGTAGAATTCCAGAAAAAGCATAAACGCACGCGCAGATCATGCTTAATAACTCTGCAGCTGTGTAGCCAACCAGTACAAAACTGGGCATATACCAAGGTGTATGGGTCTTGATCATGCATTCTGAATTTCAGGTAAATCCGTCAAACAGTTGCAAAGTTATTAAGGTACAAAATTTTGGGTTTAACATGTAAATGGCTCCACAACCCTAACTATGGTAGGACTACCGTACTACCATAATATATATATACGTGTGTGTATATACACACACACATATGCTATTTTTGCATCTTATAGTTGTTAGTTTTCGGACAAATTCTCATAGACTTTTTTCTGTCCACCTGATGGAATCTTGAATGAGTTAAATATTATTTTTTTTTCAAGGCCCTGATCCAGCAACTCAGTAAATACACACTCAGTGTATCATATTATAAAATGAAAAAAAACAGTCTTATTTTTGCAGTTAATTCATTAGATGAGGTCTCCCTGGCCAGGAGTTTGACTGTTTCTCCACCTCTCCCCCAACACACACACACACACACACACACACATATGCACACACTCTTACTATAAGAGATCTCAGTAACTCTCATCTGTTATGTTTGGGAAGCAGGCCATAGCCCTTGCTGTCAAAAATAAATTTATGTATTTCGTCTGGGAAGTTCACTGAAGACCTGGCATTTTATCAGATAGGTCTTGAGAGGTTAAAAACAGTGTAAATCTTTACAAAATTTGCTGGGAAAAGGTAACCTTTATGAGGTGTGAATCTTTCTTGAAAGATATTCATCCCCAACTGAAGTTAGTAGCAAACAATGTTTAAATGCTAATCATTTAAATGTGCAAGCTGCTGCATTTAGAAGAAGGTAAAGAAATCTCCTGTTTAATAGGTAACCAATATTTAACAAGCTGTTTCAGTTTTCTAATGGTCATCAGATATGTAGCTTTCAATTATGTCTCCAACATTATAAACAGAAAGAAGGGATTATTTTATTTTAGTTGTCGCAGTGATTTGTAGATGTGGAAGGATACATTAAAAAGTCCAAAAAATTTGTTCCATGAAACTCCATTTTCAAGCTACAGATAGCAAAATGGCTGTAGGCTCCACCCACAGCCATACAAATGGTGGGAGTCTGAGGATGTCATTTATGCCTGTAGGCTTCTTCCATGGTCTTCTACAATCCTAGTGAGAGGGGTAGTGGCAAGAGTCCACCATTTGAGATGACTATATATTTTGTAACTCTATTTTCTGTAATTATTTATGTTACTTTTATCATTTTCTCATTGGAGTGTTTGTGAGGGGGATGATAGTGTAGTTTAGATTTTCTACTTGTATGAGTTTGCGTGTGAGTGTTGGGAGGGTGACTGGTGTTTTGGGGAAATGGTGTTTATGGGGTAGGGGGTGCAATATTATTTGTTTTTTTGTTTTAAGTTTTAACACAGTGAATTTTGTATATTTTTCAGCACTTCACTCTAAGTACCTCTATTACACAGATGAGCTAAAGCCATTGGGCCTTCAGGAGGCTCCCTTAAATCCATCTTTGGTAGTTATTTTGTACTGCAGGAATTTGGGATTCCTACAAGGGTGTAGCCTAAGGCATGGGTTTAGTATAGGGAAAACATAAGGGAGGGGCATCTTAGGGGCGTGAGGACAAGGAGATGCCCAGGAAAGATGTTGAACAAGGTCAGCAGCCTCCTTGTCTGGTTCCAGTTCCTCGGCGCCCTGTATAATGTCAGCAGACGGCTAGCATGTGACTAGTGGACCCTTCTCCTGTGTTTCAAGCAGCTCTAAATAACCCCATGTCACTGAGGAAAAAACTGACTTAGTAGAGGGGTTCATTAAATACTACTTAACTAACCTGGTATGCATCACTGAGACCTTGTGCTGGCATCATCTATCCCAGCTGCCTGTTTGGCGGGGCTTTGCCTGAAGTAGTTGTGCAAGGGAAGAGGGTGACCATTGGCATTAGACCCACATTGGGCATCACAACATATTGTACCTCATAGGATGAACCAGGTCCATTTGAATATATGGCAGTTAAGGGTGGTTGGGTGCTGTTAGCAGTATCATTCTCATGTATTGTCCACCAAGCCATGGGAATGAGCTCCTGCAGTAAATGTAGGACTTCATGGCCAACCTAGTTCTGGATGTCCACAGACTTCTTGCACCGGGGTGATTTCAGTGCTTGTGCCAATGAGGAAGCCTTGCATTTTGCAAAACCATTCCTTCATCTGTTGGTATCACTGGCCTTGCACAGCTGCTTGATTCTGGGACCCACCAGCAGGACCATGACTTAGATGTGGCCTTCTCATTGGGTCTTTAGTTTGCAGCATAAAAGCTGATCTAGTCATGTGATCAGATTATCGTATCATATGGTTTCTCTGTGGGCCTCCAGCTAAGTCACACTCCTCTGTAGAGGGTACAATACTATCCTTAGCAAAATCTGGACTACAAAAATCTTAGCATTTTTGGACCTCTCCAACATGGTGAAAGTTTGTGCTGAGAAAGCCGAGAAGCACATACTGAGCTACAGTACAATGTGCTTGGAGTCCTTGGCACCTTAAAATGTCTGCCTCTTGATCTCTCACCACATCTTGCCATGGTACTATGATGTGACAAGCTGAGGTGGTTAAAGACAAAGGGGCAAAGGCTGAAGCATTCTTGGAAGCGATCTTGGTCGATGTAGGACTGATTAATGCTGAGGACTCATAACAAGTATCAGTGGGCAGTCCACCTTAAAAAGACAACGTTCCTGTTCAGGGTTATTACTGCAGGGAAGAACAGATTGGCACAACTCTTACACACTGGATAGGTTGTTATAGCCATCCTGTCTTCAGTCTTGAAGAGTATATTTTGTAAAACTATGTGAGGAGTTTAATTAATTCTTCCATAATAGGATATGCTCCATTAGAGTTAGGATCTCTTTAAGTGGCCTGTCATTCACTATTAGTAACTTTTCGAGGGTTAACTTGGGCACTCTGACAATCTGGGGAGGGTTTGAACCAGGTTTGGTAGAAGAGGTGCTCCATGTGATCTCAGGAATGTGCCCCACTTACTGTATACTGGACCCGGGGCCAGTCAGGTTTCATGCCAAGACTTTGGATCCAGTCATCACAGATTGTGTTAGCTGTTCCTTTGACAAGTGTGTCTTGTCAACTGATCTGGGGGGGGGGGGCCTCTTGTAAAGAAGCAGTCATGGAACCATAATGTTCTAGTGATTTAGACTGGTTTCAAATGTGCCTTTTTGAGAAAGGTGGTTAAATGGTTAAAAAGGTGGTAGTGCAGCTGGAGATACATCTGGAAAAGTATGTATATGAGCTTCTTCTGTCAGAATTCAGACCCCATCACAGTAATGAGACCACCATCATTATGCGGTTCATTGAACACCTTTGGGTGAGAGAAAGAGGGTATCTAACCATATGTGTCCTCCTTGATCTCTCATTGGTGTTTGACATGGTAGATCATGAGGTCTTGGATAACCTGAGTTACTACATACTGTAGGACCCACTTGGATTTTGATGAGGTGGTTTGATTTCTACATCATAGAAGGGCACAGCAGGTTGTCCTGGGAAATTCCATCTCTGGAACATTTGTGCTTTTCTATGGAGTGCCATGATACTTGATCCCAATATTATTTGCAGTGATTCTGTCTTTGGGGAGATCAGACGTTGGTATGGCTTAGAGATGCATTGCTATTCTGTTGATACCAATCTGTACCTCCACTATGCACCAAATGTGGATGGAATGATTCCTGCACTTGAGTGATGCCTTGGGGAGATTAAGTGACAGGATGGCCTCCAGCTGGCTTAGTCAGAACCCGGATAAGACAGAAATATTACTGATCAAACCTGATATTCAAGATGCCCTCTTAGTGGATGCTCTCATTAATCCTCTTTGTTTGCACTGGCCTACTGTGACCAAGTATACTGTATTAAATACATTTTTATTATGTTTAGTTTATGTTACTTATTGCTCTTTTCTATTTAAATATTTTATAATTTATTTGCAAAGCACCCAGAGTCCCAGGGATAGGCACTGGAAAAACAAAATTGCCTTGTGACGCACAGTTTCTACAATGTTTAAAATATTATTAATTTAGGCATAGTAACATAATAATTGAGGGTAAGAAGGAACTCTGTTTACCATGCCTTCCCCCAGCCCCTGTTTCATAAGCAGGATTGTTTTGTATTTTTAGCTGGTAAACCTTTTCCTAAAAAAGAAATAATAATACTAAGCAGGAATGAATAAGAATATTGTGCAAAAGTACAATTCCCTACCCACTCCACTACCTGTAGTAACATATGATTCTCATGGATGCAAAACTCTTGACAGGATTTCAATACCTTGAAGGACTGCCACTGTTAGCTTGATCCACAGGTTAATTAACTTCTGGGAAAAAAAGTGCCTCCTAATGTTACCCCTAAACTTACCACCTCTGAGTTTTAGGATGTTTCTCTTATCAAAGGCAGGCTAAAGTTTTGATTGAGCATCATAAAAAGTAATAACAATACATTGAAGACCTGTGCCATAATCATATAACAAGCATTTGTCAATGCCGAATGTTGTCACGCTGGCATTGATAGTACAGTGTGGGAAAACATTTTGGGCAGGATGTGAAAAATGACAGCTGTACAGTTCATAAGGAGGTGTAAAAAAATGCCAGTGTTGTGTGTGTGGCATGTAAATATAGCAAATTTGTGAATTTACAAGGGTGCATGGGAAATGTACAATGCACACTTGGAACACAGTCATTTTATGGGCGTTCGACACCAAATTTTCAACATAGGCATTTTAGCACCTCTGCTCATATACAGTGCCGCTGTTATTTCCTCAAACTGTCCCAAAAAGTGAATTTGCACAGCGGCTGTGTTATTCTGCGCCGCAAGTGCAAAAACACATTTTGGGCTGGATATGTGAAATGACAGCTGCACTGTTCATCAAGAGATGTGGAAAAATGACAATGGTGAAAATCCAGAGTGAAAATATTACAAATTCACGATGTTATGAGCGTACATGCAATCTGCCAATGCACACTCGTAACACAGTAATTTTATGGAGTATCAACACCAAATTTTCAACATAGGCATTTTAGGACCTCCGCTCATGAACTATGTTACTGTCATTTTCATAATCTGGCCTGAACACTGATTTCCCACAGTGACCACGCTATTGTGCGCCGGAAGTGCGGAAACACATTTCAGGCAGGATGTGGAAAATGACAGCTGTACTGTTCACAAGGAGGTGTACAAAAATGACAATGTTGAAAATCTGGGGTCAAAATATTGTGAATTCGCAAAGTAGCAACTGCACAACGCACACTCGTAAAACAGTAATTTTTTGGATTTTTTCCACCAAATTTG
The DNA here is from genome assembly GCA_016271365.2 of Neoceratodus forsteri. Taxonomy (NCBI): domain Eukaryota; kingdom Metazoa; phylum Chordata; order Ceratodontiformes; family Ceratodontidae; genus Neoceratodus; species Neoceratodus forsteri. Next base: position 1,066,997,181 of record CM028132.1, on the reverse strand, counting down.
CAACATAGACTTTTTGAGAGGCCACTTCATGAACACTGGCACTGTTGTTTCATTAATCGGTCTCGAAAGGTGATTCCATGCTGTGACTGCGAAGTCACCTTTCAAGCCAATTAACACCATGACAGTGATAGAATTCATGAAGAGGGGTCCCAAAAAGCCCCTGTTGAAAATGTAGTGCCGAAATTCCCAAAAATGCCTGAGATATGCAGCAAACTTAAAAAAACCCTATTCATTCCATTATACAGCTTACCGGCATTTCCTCAGTTCGCGGTTGGCTTTGAAGAGTGCAGACATGTTCTCAGTCAACTGAAGATCATCACGCTGGACTCCGGAGGTAAGTATGGGGTGGGGGGGTGTGGAGAGGCAGGGTGCATAGTGGGTGGGTGCTGGTTGTGGGAGGTGGACCTGGGAGAGCTCCAAGGGACCATTTCCTTCTTTGCAGCGTGAAAAAAAAAAAGACATCGGGGGACCATTTTCCTGTTTAACAGGTGCTTTGGTACACTTGGGTGGGCTCCCAGCATGCCACCTGTGTATGTGTGTGTGGGTGGGTGGGTGCGTTAGCTCACAGGGGATTGGGCACCCCCATCGGCAAACAAGGAAAGGAGGGGGAGAGCTGCAGGAGCTGAGGGGGATTGGGCACTCCCTTGGCTATACAAATCGAAGGGGGATGACATTATGCCAATGGGGAGTGGGCTCCCCCATCGACAACATTCAAGGGGAAGGAGGGAGGGATACATGCCGACTGGGATTTGGCACCTCCTCGGCAATCAAAAAAGGGGGGGTGTTACATGATGCCGACAGGGATTAGGCACCCCTGTTGGCACACAATAAAGGAAGGGGGGTTTGCACGCAACAGCGGCATTCATTGCCGCCATGTTGCCTGCACTTAGGGAGAGGTGTGCTGTGGTCACGCTGCATGAGAGCTTTGCTCTCATTGCAGCGGACCTTTTGATTGATCTCTTCACCTCATTAGCCAGGCAGGATGTTGGTCCCTGCTGCTGACTGATTGGGGAATGCAAGACGCACCTACTGGTGCATGCCCTGCATTCATCCAACAGCAACCACGCCTCCAAAGCTGCACTGTCCCAAGATGTTGACTACACAAGCACGCCAACATAAAAATGTACTTGGTCATTTAAAGATGAAAGATTTTTTCAAAGTAATACAGAAATCATTAACACTTTTTAATAATTCCATACTTAAAATATACCCTAGCATTTGGTTTTCTGTGCATCTGGTCAAAAGATAATTAATTAGCCAGCACAATAGTGTGGAGGGCTGTGGCATCCTTGCCTTACATAGGAATATACATACGGACATACAGATTTGCCACCAGAAAAATGCCACAAAGGTCTATCTAGTTTGCTCAAGTTCACAGCCCAGCTAATTACCTGGAGCTGACCCCCCTCCCCTACTCCCCTGGTGTCTTCCCATGACCTAATCTTCATTTTTACCTTGTTGCACCCCCTTTGAAACTGGCCACCGTCTTCAACACCACTTCATGCTCTGGCAACTCATTCCACCTCTTCACTACCCCTCCAGTGAAAATGTGCCTCCTTATTTCCTTCCTGAATGTATCTCCCCATCAATTTCAGGCTGTGCCCCCTTGTTGCACCCTCCTTCCTTAACTTAAAGATGTCTTCAGTACCAACCCTCTTTATGCCCCTTAGGTACTTGAATTTCTCAATCATATTCCCTCTCTCCCTTCTGCCTCCAGGGAGGGCATGTTCAGCTCCCTCAGCCCCTCTTCATGCGTTCTGCCCCACATGACCCGAATCATTTTGGTTGCCCTCCACTGGACCCCCTTCAGTAGCTCGATATCCTTCTTCAGATAAGGGCTCCAGAACTGAACACAGTACTCCAGGTGTGGTCTCACTAATGATCTGTACAGTGGCAGTATAACCTCCACCATCCTAGACGTTATTCCCCTTGCAATGCAGTCCAGCATTTTATTTGCTTTGACTGCGTCTTTCAGCACTGAGCTGTGTGTTTCATTTCACCCCTGACCATTACCTCCAGGTCCTTTTCCTCCTCAGATACTATCACCTGTACTCCCCCTGACAGTATCCGGTCTTTGGGTTTCTTGCTTCCATGTGCATTACCTTACACTTCTTTGCATTAAAACCTAGCTACCAGATGCCTGACCACTTCTCCAGCCTAGCCAGATCCTCCCTTCAGTCCTGTCTCCCCTTCTTGGTATCCACCCTCCCACAGAGCTTAGTATCATTGGCAAAAAGACAGAACTTACTTTTGACTCCCTCTTCAATGTCACCAATAAATACCTCTACTCCTCCCAGAAGGAATCCAGCCTTTGGGTTTCTGGCTCCCATGTGCATTACCCTACACTTCTTTGCATTAAAACCTAGCTGCCAGATGCCTGACCACTTCTACAGCCTAGGCAGATCCTCCCTTAAGTCCTGTCTTCCCTCCTTGGTATCCACCCTCCCACAGAGCTTAGTATTATCGGCAAAAATACAGAACTTAGTTTTGACTCCCTCTGCAATGTCATAAATAAATACGCTGAACAGCACAGGTCAGAGTACTGAGTCCTTAGGAACCCTGCTGGTTACAAGTCTAGGTTTGGACAGTTTTCCCCCAACCACCATTCTCTGGGCCCTGTCCCTTAGCCAGCTCCTGACCCACCCCAGCATTTTGTCCCTCACTTCCAGGTCTCCCAGTTTGCTGATTAGCCTTCCATGTGGTACTGAGTCAAATGCCTTGCTGAAATCCAGGTACAGTACGTCCACTGCTTGGCCCATGTCCAGGATCTGGTAACCCAATCAAAGAAGTCTATCAAGTTGGTTTGACAAGACCGCCCACAGATAATCCCATGCTGCCTATCATCATAGAGACCATTCTCTTCAAGGAAGGACACCAGCCTTTCTTTCAGTATGGTCTCCATCAATTTACCTACTATAGAAGTTAGGCTAACCGGCCTATAATTGGCTGGTTCATACCTGGGTCCACTATCGTGGAGATGTACCACATGAGCTGTCCTCCAGTCCTATGGTACACTCCCCTTCTCCAGTGAGGAGTTAAATAGATCTGTCAAAGGGGCCACCAATACCCCTGCCAGTTCCCTCAGGACCCTAGGGTGCACCCCATCTGGGCCCGGTGCCTTGTCTGCTTCAGTTCTCTTAGACCTCTTAAGACTCAGTCTACCTCAATCTCAGCCTCATCCTCCTTTCCCACCAATAGGTTCCCCCATTTCTAGCCCTGTGGCATAGGACCATCCTCTTCTTTGGCGAAGACTACGCAAAAGTACTCATTTAAAGTCTCTGCTTGTTCCACCTCCTTTTCTGCCCAGCCTCCCTCCATCTTAATTCTAACTATCCCATCCCTTCTGCTTCCTCTATCACAGATGTACTGGAAGAAGTCCTTTTCCCGTTCCTTAATCCCCTGTGCCAGTCTAAGCTCCTTCATGGCCTTGGATACCCTGACCTCTCTACCAGCCTCATAGACTTTGACGGCAGATAAGGACCGCTTGGCCCATCTAGTCTGCCCATTTCCCTACCTATAGGATAGGCCGCAGATCCTAGTTAACCAACAGCCTATTTCTTCCTACCCCCCACAAGAATTGCCTTATGTTTGTCCCATGCATTCTTGAATTCTCCCACAGTTTTAGACCTCACAACCACCTCAGGAAGGCTGTTCCATGTATCCACTAACCTCTCTGTGAAATAATACTTCCTCACATTGCCCCTGAACTATCTTTAAATTGTGTCCCCTTGTTCTTGCATGTCTCTTTTTCTGAAAGATGCTACCCTCTTGTACTTTGTTGATTCCACTGAGGTACTTAAAAGTTTCTATCATGTACCCCTTCTCCCTTCTTTCCTCAAGGGTATACATATTAAGCTCCTTTAGTCTCTCCTCATACGGCTTCTCTTGCAGACCCTGCACCATTTTAGTTGCCCTCCTCTGGACTGCCTCTATCCTGTCTATGTCCTTGCGGAGATGGGGTCTCCAGAACTGGACGCAGTACTCCAGATGGGGTCTCACCAACTGTCTGTACAGAGGGATAACAACTTCCTGTTTTCTGCTGCTGATGCCTCTCCCTGTACATCCCAGTATACCCCAGCCCTCCCTACTGCCTTCTCACATTGCTTGCTAACCTTAAGGTCATCTGATATGATTACCCCCAGGTCCCTTTCCTTTGTTGTTGTTGTTACTACCTCCCCACCCATTGTGTATTCTTCCCCTGGGTTCTTGTTTCCCAGGTGCATTATTTTGCACTTCTTTGCATTGAATCCTAGCTGCCATACTTCTGACCATTCCTCCTGGGATTTCTCAGTATATGCCTCCCTGTCCTACTCCCCAAGATACGCTTGTACCACAGAAAGGCTGCCCTCTTTTCTTTAACCTTCTCTGCCACCTTTCTGCTATACCAGCTAGGCCTACTAATTCTAGGATTCTTTTTCTGAGCCCCAGAGTGCATGTGTTGGTGGCCTCTAATATCCCCATCTTGATGATGGTCCATTTCTGGTCCGTATCCATATCTGTACAGATCTTAAACAGGTGCTCCTGTGTAATGCTCCCCATCTTATTGAAATCCACCTGCCTAAAATCTAATATCTTCATTTTTGACATGGGTGATTCCTTCCCCATGCAGATGGAAAACCACACAGTACGGTGATCACTGCCTGCAAGGGGTTCCTTCACTTCTCTATGCCTGACCTGCTCTCCATTTGAAAGCACTAGATCTAGAATGGATCCATCCCTTGTTGGTTTCCTGACATCCTGTGTCAGGAAACAGTCTTGGATACCATCCAGGAGTATCTGTTCTCTGCCACAGGAGGTAGCTATAATGCACCATTCTACTCCAGGTAGGTTGAAGTCCCCTAGTATTATAGTGTCTCCTTTCCCCTACCCTTCTGATCTGCTCACCCTCTTCCCTATCCAATTAGTTTCCCTGTGAATGTGGCCTGTACACCACTCCCATACAGATAATTTTTCCAGTGGTATTCTGGAGTATCACCCATAGCACTTCTGCATTGCCCTCCACCCCCCCTCCTCCCTGTTGCACATTATCCTGTCTCTTATGTACAGTGCCATTCTATCCCTCCCCCTTTTTCTCTGTCCTTCTTCTGCAGTTGGTATCCAGGGATCATGAGGTCCCAGTCATGGTGCTGAGTTGCCCATGTCTCTATAATGGTAGCTACAGTATGTCTGTGTCCCCCTCTGCCATCAGAGCCTGTTGGTCTGCTGACTTGTTTGCCAGGCTCCTAGCGTTCAAGGACACTACCTTCCACTTCAACTCTGACCGTCCTGGCTCTTGTTAATTTTATGCCTCACCTGCCCCCTGGTCTCTACTTTACCTTTCCTCCTACCACACCAGCGAATCGCGTTTGATGGCAAACATGGGCTGCTGGTGGTCAGCCCAGGGGAGATATCTGGGTGAGGATCTAGTTGCCGACTGGTCTCTCTCTCCCCTCGTGGACCGGGAAGGTTAGCCTACCCAGCCTACAGCTGCTACCATGTGGAAGTGTGGTGGTAGTGCAAACATCAGAAGGGGGGGGGCTAGGCATTAGGTCAGGGGTGGCAGGAGCTAGGCCATCCAGGCCAAAGCGACATGTGTGCCTCCATGTGCATGTTATGTCCTTACACTGGGGGCTCCAGGGATTTAAGGAGAAAATCATGGGGAGAAAAATGGAAAAGGGAGTACTGGGGCAGAACATGAAGCCCCAGACATGGACAGGGCTGAATGAGTCCTCTCAAGGGTGGGGACTGAAGCCAGCCTGCTCCGGAGCCCCAAGGAGAGAAAGTGTATACAGAAAAAAGAGATAATTAAATACATCCAAAGCAATTTTATTTTTTCAGGACACTTTCACTGCAATTCAGGGTGCCATACAGAGAAAACAGAACAAAATCAAACAAAAAAAAAGTAAAATGCAGTACAAATGAAGAAGAATATTTAGAATAATAATCAACTAAATAAACAAATAGCACCAAGGTAGGAAATCATTCCAGTTTGCTGGAGTTAAATAAATTATAGAAAGTCAAATCAGGCCATGTGCCAACTCAGAAAGGTAGGATTTCAGGGTTCTTTGAAGGCCTCCACCATACTGGTAGAGCAGATGTGGAAAGATAGACATTTTTCTCAACATGGGTGTAGCCACAATGAGCACTGTGTCCCCCCAGATAACTTCAGCCTTAACCAAGGCACAGACAGCTGGCCAGCAACAATGGAGCACAGTTGGCAGAAAATAGTGTGCAGGGTCCCAAAGTAACCAAAAGGTCAGAAGATCATTTGGGCAGCTAGGTTTCATGCCATGGAGGGCCTTGTATATAACAATAAACATATCTTCAGGTTAATGTACCACCAGATGGGCAGCCAGCATAGTTCACTCAGCAATGTTGTAATATGATCTGTACATGATGTCCCACAGGATCAAACATGGCATTTAATTCTTTACCAGCTGCAGGTGGTGCACATAACTACCAGATTACCCTAGGTAGTAAGTTTTATAGTAATCCAACCTAAATGTGATTGAAGGCATGGAGACAATACTGGAAGACTATGGAATCATGCAAATAGCATAGTGGTATGTCAAGGATTTAGTGTAGATTATGCTATACCACCTCTATGCTACTTGTGTGACTGAGCATCAGCGTTACTTGTGGTTAGAGATGACTGTGTAGTTTTTTAAACAGTTTATTTGAGTGGGGTGCTTTGCCCCCCCATCCCCCATGTTCCTTTAATTAATGTGGAATGTGGAGGATAAAGCCCCCCAACTTAAATGCATTGATTAAAAATAAACACATGGCCATGCTAACTCAGTGTTGTGAGGTAGCATCATGACGTTGTTGTGTAGCATAGCCGAGAGACTCATATAGGTTAACCTGGAGTCCAACAGTGTCACCAGCATGGACTATAGTTACCAGGTTATCAGGTGCTAGAAAATATTTATTCTGAATAATGTTTTAGAGATGGAAAAATACACTAGAAAGGACTGCCAATACCTATCACTCCTGGGTCAACCTGCAGTCCATAGCGACGCCGAGTTGTATAACCATATCTTCATCTCCAAAGGAAACACCATTCGGGAATGACAACCAGGTGTCACTTCTTATCATTACAACCCACAAGAACCCAGTTCAGTAATTACACCCGTCTTGCTTAGGCTGAAGCTTAGCCATTTGAAGGCCATCCAGTCATTAAACTCTTACAGACATTGACACAGTACAGGTTCTAAATCAACCACTTCATGTGTACATGGCTGCTAAAACTGGGGTATCATCTGTATAGCATTGAAAATTCAGACCATACTACCTGATGATCAGACCTAAGGGCAACATGAAGACTGAAAACAACATGAGGGCCATGCTCGATCATTGAGGCACAGTTGAGTGCGGCCGTTTCAGTGATGTAATTACCTAAGCCTACCGGCTGCATTTTTCTGAACAGGTAGGACCTGGACGAGCACACGATAGTATGGGTGAGTCCCACATAGTACCTTGGGTGCTGCAAAATCACACCATGGTCTACCATGCCAAATGCAAATGAGAGGCCAAGAAAGGAAAGAATTGAACCATGCTCTCTATCACATGCCTTAAGGAAACCATTGAACAGCTTGATGAGTGCAGTCTCCATACTGCGATGATGAGAGTGAATCCCAGCTGGAAAGGCTTACAGATATTGTACATCTCCAGGTGGGCCTCAAATTGCATTGCCATCACCTTCTTGATTATCTTTCCCAGAAAGGGAAAGTTCAAAACAGACCAGTAGTTCAAACGAATGTCAGGATCCAAAGATGACTTATTAAGGAGGTGCTTCACCTCTGCCTTTTTAAGAGCAGAAGGGAAGGACCACTCCCCAAGAGATGACCTGACAATCTCTGAAATAATTAAGCACATTGCCTTCTGTCACAGACAGCAAGTTGCCAGAACACCTCGGGTCTAGTAATGAGTACGTGGAACACAATCCTGAGATTACTCAGAACATGTTTTTTATCCAAAACTGAACAAAACTGTTCGAGATGGCTGATCAACTGAGCCCATCTTGGGAATTGTACTGCTGACCCATGACAGGCTGCTTGAAGAGATCCAGTCAAGGAAAGAAGACACCTTCTTGAGGAAGAACTGATTAAATTCACTGCATTTTTCAGAAGAAACATTTTCTTGGACTGTATATAGATGGGATTAAGCAACCTGTCAACACTGCGACAGAGTTCAGCCAGCCAATGTTATACAAAACAGGAGTGGGAGTAAAAATGACAAGATAAAAAATAAGAGTTAGTCACATCAGTAACAGCAGCATATCAAAACACTGCTGTTATTTATTTTGTCATAATGGGTATTTTAAGGTTACTGTGATCACAGTGGAATACTGAACCAATCAGAGAACAGCTTTCACAATGCTGATGACATTGCAATGCCTAGTGCAAGACTGATGCCAGCTGTTAAAATCAAAGAACCAACAGTGAAATTTTCAAACTGCAGATTGTATATAAATAGGCTAGTGTTCATCATTTGTGAGTGGGCAGGACTTTCATAGCTCACTTGTGGCTCTGCCACTTCTGAGTTATGTTCCTGGCCCCTCACTCTTGAAGACAAATAACATATTTTGAGTCAGCCCATGGCATATCTCACACACACACACACACACTTATAAAATGTGTAGGAAAAATCAATGAAAATCAAAATCCCTGATTGGATAAAACTAACCACATGCTTCTACATTATCCCACAATGACTGCATGCCTATCACTACAATCGCACACCTTCACTAACTTCCATCCCTCAGAACCTTATCACCAGCAGTGAGATCACTCCACACCTGGCACACACAGGCTGTACCGCATACACACACACACACACACACACACACACACACACACACACACATGTGACACAAAGGCTGTGACAGCCATAAAGAAGTAAATCTTTATAGCTGTCCCACACCTCAAGCAATTATCTGGTTGATCCTGCCATTATTTTTCATAGGTAAAAAGTAATAAAAACAAAAAAAAACTTATAAAAAAAACTTATCTGATTGAACCTGCCATTTTAAACAGTTTTAAGTGTAGTGACATTCACATACATGTGATGTCTCCCATTTTGGCCTGGAGAGTACCGTTATTTTAACTAAACTCCCATCACCCCGCACGGGAAAGCAAATCTCCCGATTTAGACCATCAGTCACAAATAAAATCTATATTTGTGGTCCGTTCAGTTAATGATGTGCCAGCAGCCACTGTGCTTGTACCGCGTTAAAAGTATCTAGCTGTATGTAACTGTATGTAGGCGATCGGCCTGCCTGACATCACTTACTCGTCCCTCTTCATCTCTCCCTCCTGGGTCTCTCAGGTGTTCTCCTGCTCTGCTCCCTGCCTTCCTATCGCTGCATACAGTATTCGTCGGGGGGCAGCAATGGGAGTGCTGCACTAAACAACAACCTGCACTTTGCTTCAGTGGGCTGAAGGGTCCCGGCACTTTGCTGCAGGTGGTGCAACCTGTGCTGTGCTTAAGAGGGCTGAAGGGGCTGGAGGCATCACTGCCAGTGATTGGCACAGGTCTCTGTCTCTCCCTTGCTACACACTTCAGCAAGTGGCAGCCATCATGGGACTATGTGATTGCATCTCCCTAGGGATTGACACTTGTTGCAGATGCTCTCAGACAGAGGAGAGAGCACAAAACATGCATGTTGCCATGCACGCTATGTCCGTCTCTCTCTCTCTGTCACTCTGCATCTGCAATCTACCCAAGTACTGCACACAGCAACTGTTTGGGGAAAGAAGGAGGGGACCAGCACCCAATGGAAGAAAACAGCAAACATGCCTGTGTGGGAACAATGGAGATCTGCAGGGTGGTGGGTGGGTGGGTGGAGAACCATTAATGGCTGTGTGGGGAAATGTAGCACGTCCGCGAGGTGGGTGGCTGGGTACTTTCTCCCTCCTAAAAAGCCAATCTCCTGGCTAACTTCACAAAACCTCCCTCCTGCTCAGATTTATATCATCACATGTATGAATTCACTTTTTTGTTTCAGTGAAGCATGACTGAATTGTGTTCATCACGTTAAGCTATATGCTGTTAAAGCTTTAAAATCAGGAACTTTATGTTAAAAAACATTTAAACTATGGTGTTTAAAGTAAGTTTACTTAGGTTTTTCTAAAGTAAGCCACCAACTGTAGACTGAGGAAGGCAAGCGAGTCAATGGATTCCAAAGTGTATAAGCAAGCCCGAGTGAGCTTTGTGATGGGAGCACTCGCTCACGCTTGCATCTAGTCTTCTGAAGCCACCAACTCATTCACTGTCCTTGCTCTACAGTCAGTGGTTTCTTTTAGAAAAAACTCGGTAAACTTATCTTAAACCCCAGAATTTACATGCTTTTTGAACAAAACATTTCTGATGATAAAACTTTGGAAGAATATTGCTTAATGCAATGAATACCGTTCAGACACGCTATGCTAAAACAAGAAAGTGAAAGTCAGCACTCTTAAAATAGCCTAAAAATGGCAGGATGAACGAGATATTTTTTTATCACTTTTTACCTACAAAGGTCATGGCAGGATCAACCAGATAGTTGCTTCCTATCACTTTAAACCTATCAGAATCATGACAGGATCAACCAGTTAACCCAAATAAAACATTCATTTGTGCCAGACAGAGACTGCTTTTTGCCCCCATAATTGAGGTCATTTTATAAAATACAGTAGATAATCCACTACAGGGCAGAGAACATGTTCTGATATGTACACACCTTGCATGGTTGATTGCACTTGGCCGTATATAAGAACATGGCCATGCCCTGTTGTGGAAAGGTTTTTAAATCAACAGAAACCATAACAAACAGGGAAGTGAAGGGTAAGCCCAGTTACAGAAGTCTTGTTTTAAATCTTTAAGGAAGCAGTTATTGGTTGAGTTAACAGCTGAGAGTATAGTAATATATTTTATTTGTGCAGGCTTTTGGGGTTTAAGTTATGTGTATGATATTTTAACTTTTTGTACACGGTATGACATACTGTATAGGTTTTGTGCGGCGCCCAGAGCCTTCGGGATTGGGCGTCTTTTTAAATAAAGTTGACTTTGACTTTGACTTTGACTAATATTTTACTGCACACAGCAGTGGACAAATAATGTATTATATACATATGTATATTCTCTAAATCTTTTTAAATATTATATTATTTAGGTAATATTCTGCCTTTACGTTTCTCGTTCTTCACATTTTTTTCCTGCTCAGAGCGTGTGTCTGTCTGATATGATAATGTATTTTGTTTTTTTTAATTTATTCACCTAGGATACCTCAATTGGTCAGAGGTGTTTCATTTCCATTGGCATCCTGCTTTTATCAATTTATACAATGTATTTACTAGAGGTGGGTGAAGTGGCCAAAATTTGCTTTGTGAATTCATCAGCGAAGTTCACAAAATTTGCAAAGTGTGACATACTGATTCAGCAAAGTTTTCAACAGGTGATATAGCCCTTTTCTATGTGAACCAACCTAAATTCACAAACTAAGTTATCGCTTCACCATAACATCCTTTGACTTTACTCGCAAAAGTGCCACTTTGCCAGTAAAACTCACAGTGAAGTGGCAGAGGAGTAAAGCAGGAACTTTGTGAAGTAATTATTGAAGGTGAATTTTGCAATTTGCCAGAATTTCACCTGCAAATTAAAACTGTGCAGCATCACCAGAATTTACACAGGATACTCAACTGAGATAGATGCAACATTTCATTTTCATTGGGGTGCAGCGTTTGTTGAGTTTTACAATGTATTTAGCCAGGACAGCCCAACAGAGAGGATGCCACATTTCATTTCCAGTGGGCTCACACTTCCACTCATTTCCATATTTGGCTGGAATAGAACTCTGGGATCTTGACTGAGTTGCTCATGGTCACAAAGTGCATTTTTAGTTATGAAGGTCAATCCAATGATATAAAAAAGCTGCAGTACAGTGCCTGAATATATATCTTTAAATTATGTTCTTTTGATGTACAATTTCACATCATGTCATTCTCCTCTGGACAACAGGTGTTAAAATGCTACTAACAAAACAGTTTAAACATGATCCATTATGGTACAAAATTCCAGTTAAAACACAAGTACATTATGTGTAAATGAAAGTCTCATTGGAAAACAGAATTTGACTATGTATACTGTATCCATCTTCAGGTATTGAGGGTTCTATGTCAGATTGTATCAAGGGTTCTCTGTCAGATTTGATTTACATGAAATTCTATATTTTCCTGCACACACAACTTACACTTGTTTAAGACAGTTTATTGATAATCATAGTACCTTGGGTATTATAAATGTTTGTCAAGAATAATTTCAGTTGTCATATAAGAAAATAATGTTTATAAAAGAAATGCAACTATTGCACATATTATATCAGCAAGCAAGTATTTTCTGTAATAATCCAAAATTAGCAAATATAAAAGATCTACAGAAGTAAACTTTCAGCAGTAGTATAGCGTGAGGTCACAAACACACAATTTGTAGTGCACATAAAAATGTAAACCAAGAAACATAGAAACATAGAGGTTGACGGCAGATAAGGACTGCAAGGCCCATCCAGTCTGCTCATTTTTTCTACCTTATGAATGTGCCACACACCTTTACACTGTCAATGACCTATCTATCCATATTCGTCTGCATTGCTCCCTTATGCCTATCCCATGCCTGTTTGAAGCCCTGCACTGTATTCATAGCCACCACTTCCTGAGGTAGGCCGTTCCATGCATCTACCACTCTTTCTGTGAAAAAGAATTTCCTCACATTCCCCCTTAATTGGACTCCCTCTATTATCATGCAGTGTCCTCTTGTCCTGCTTTTTTTCTTATATTTAAACATGTTAGACTCTTTCACCTTGTTAATGCCCTTAAGGTGTTTGCATGTTTCGATCATATCACCTCTCTCCCTCCTTTGCTCAAGGGTATACATATTGAACTCTTAATCTGTCCTCATATGTCTTCTGATGCAGTCCCTGCACCATTTTGGTTGCCCTTCTCTGGACTGCCTCAATTTGGTTAATGTCCTTGTGAAGGTGTGGCTCAGTACTGCATGCAGTACTCAGATGAGACCTAACCAGGTCTGTAGAAGGATTATTACCTCCTCCTAGCAACTTAGCAGTACCCCCTACTAATACACCCTAACATCCCCCTAGCCTTACCTACTGCTTTAGAGGTCTGCTTGATGATTTCAGGTCATCGGTGATGATGATGCCCAAGTCTCTTCTTCCTTGTGACTGCCAGCAACTCCTCCCAGCCTATAGGTGGCTTGGGTTCTCTTCCCTATGTGCATGATCTTGCAATTCTTGCATTAAATCCCAGTTGACACTTTTCTGACCATTTTGCTAGTTTATCCAGATCTCTTCTCATTCTGCCCACCCCATCTGGATCATTTACTCTGTTGCAGATCTTGATGTCATCTGCAAACAGACAAGCCTTACCCTCTAGTCCATCTGCAATGTCACTAATGAAGATATTGAAGAGGACTGGCCCCAGGACTGATTCCTGAGGTACCCCACTTATGACTTGCATCTCTTCTGACTCTATACCATTTACCACCACTCTCTGTTTTCTGTCCATCAACCAGTTTGCCACCCAGTTGACCAACTTCTGACCCACCCTGAGCCTACCCAGCTTATTTATCATTCTTTTATGTGGAACAGTGTTGAAAGCTTTGCTGAAGTCAAGGTAGGTGACATCAACTGCTCCCCCTTGGTCCACCACTCTGGTTACCAAGTCAAAGAAATCTTTGAGATTAGTTTGACAGGACCTTCCTTTTGTAAACCCATGCTGTCTTGGATCCTGTCCCCTATGGATTCCAGGTGTTGCACTATCTTTTCCTTAAGGAGTGCCTCCATAATCTTGCCCATTACTGAGGTAAGACTGACTGGCCTGTAGTTCCCTGCCTCCTCCCTGCTACCAGTCTTGTGGAGCGGGATCACATGAGCCCTTCTTCAGTCTTCTGGGACCTCTCCTGTGCTCAGAGACTCACTAAGCAGTTCTGCTAATGGCTCTGCTAGTTCCACCCATAGCTCCTTAAGTACCCTGGGATGTATGCCAAAAGGTCCCATTGCCTTGTCCACCCTGAGCTTAGCGAGCTCTTGTAGGACCCTTTCTTTTGTGAAGGAAGTAGTGCTCATCTCCTTCCCCCCCTGTGTCCATGGTGCTGAGCTGTGGGCCCTACCCTATCTTCTCTTCAGTAAATACAGAGCAAAAGTATCTATTTAGGATAGATGCTTTTACAGGGTCCTCCTCCTCCTCCTCACATGCTCCCTTTTCTCCTTTGAGCTTAGCAGTACCCCCTCTGGACTTTCTCCTTTCACTAATGTATCTATAGAAAGTCTTGTCACCTTCTTTACTGTTCGAGCAGTGTTTCCTCAGTTTGCAATCTTGCCTGCCTTACTGCCTTTCCTGCTTCCCTTAGGGCAGTTTGGTATGCCTCCTATCTTCATCCCGCTATGTTCCCTTATATTTCCTGAAGGCCAGCCTTTTGGCTCTGACCTTTCTGCTACTGTATTTGAGAACCAAAGTGGTCTTCCTTCTTTGCACTTCCTTTCTGTCTAACACAATGGGATGTTGCTTCAAGTATTGCATCCTTAATGCTTGCCCTCTTTGCCTGTACCCCTACCTGTGTTTTTTTTGCCAGGACTAGCTTAACTCTGTTGGCCATCTTATCAAAGTCAGCTCTCTGAAGTCCCATATTTTTTGCCTTGAATGGGATGATTTAGAAGTAGTGGCCAAATCTGAACCATACCATGTGATGGTCACTGGCCCCCAGGTGACCTTCTACCTAGAGATCTGTGATCCCTTCCCTCTTAGTCAGTACTAGATCTAGGATAGCCCTGTCTCTTGTGAGTTGTTGTACCAGTTGTTTGAGGCCCTCCCCATGCAGGGAAACCACCATGTGTCTAGTTCTGGCAGATGTTCCTGCTGGTATTGACCAGTCTGTATCCGGCATGTTGAAGTCTCCCATTATCAGAACCTCCCCTTTAGCTGTCATGTTTTGTATATCTTCTAACAGTAATGTGTCTATGTCCTCCCCCTGGTCTGGGGGCCTATAGACAACCCCAGTTCTTATGGCTGTCCCATTTCCTGTTTCCAGGGTGACCCACAGTTCTTCTGGCTCCTTATGTGTATTCTGAATTTCTGTAGCTTTGATATTTTCATTGACATACAGTGCCACTCCACCCCCCCCCCTTTTTGTACCTCGGTCTCTTCTCAACAGTACATAGTCAGGTACTGAAGTCTCCCAAGTGTGGTTGCTAGTAAACCACATCTCATTAATTGCTACTATGTCCAGTTTAGCCTCTGACATTATTGACTGCAGGTCTGGGATCTTATTTCCCAGGCTGTGAGCATTTGTGTACATGATTTTCCATTGGTCAGATTTCGGTGTGTTAGTTGTTGGGTGAGGTTTGGCATTTTCCCTGTGCGTTGTATGGGGAGAAGGACCTTTTCTCTTACCTGGTGATGCAAATGAACTGAAAACATGCTGAATCCCTGTTTGACCACTAGCTGAGGGGGAAGGGGTGTTCTTCCCATTCGACGTATGGGGTGCTGCACCCCTCTCCCCATTTGCTAGTTTAAATATTATGCAAAGAAGTCAAATTTCTTCCCCAATGCACTGACTCCCTCCTTAGTCAGATGCAGTCCATCAAATTTAAAGAACTTTCGCTCCCAGAACTGTTGCCAGTTCCCTACAAATCTGTGTCCTTTTTCCTGGCACCAGCCCTTGAGCCACATATTTAGCTCTCCTATCTCCCCTTCTCTGACCTTCCGTCCATCTGCCCCCCCTCTCCAAGCTGGATGGTAAGTAAAGGCATATACTGTGGCACAAGAAACAAGAAAGATAACATTAGAAACAATCCATGTACTTCAAATTCAAATGATTCTTTAGTAGAAATACAGTATGTGCATGCTCATTTCCAGTCATTCAGATGGCAGAAAGCAGAAATAGTGAGAAGAGGTTCTATGCTGTTCATCATCCACCATTCTGCCTAACACTTTGACAGTTTCTTAGGATGATTCAAGTTGGACAGGGAGTGGAGGGTGGTGGGTGCTGAGTGAATGGACTGGGACAAAGAAGGGAAGGAGAAACAAAATGTATTTTACAACCAGGATTAGGGTAGGAGGGGGCACCACTGCACTATCAAATTGCTTCCTTTTTACAGTGAGGGATGGAGTGTGGGTGAAATTACTAGACTACCAGGGTGATTTAATTTCACAACAGGGATTGGGGTGGATGGTACTACTAGACTTCAAGGGATTTCTGCATTAGTGTATGGGGATTAGGTGAGGCTGGGATCAAAGGGTGAGGCCTTTGCACATTACCTCCATACATAAATATGCATGGAGGCATTGTACAGAGCTGGTAATGGCGGCCAAATAATGGAATGTAACTGTCCCTTTAGCACCTTGATTACCATATATTGTCATTAGCATGTAGGTCTCTGAATATGGTACCCAGGAGCAAAGGCACTGCTTGTTGTGGGATGGACTGTCAGCCTTTTCTCCTGGGTGTCTGTTGCCTGAATGGGGATGTGGTGCACCATGCATAGGGACTTTGTGCAGTGCTACTACAGCCTGATAGTCTTATTTGCAGTCTTATGAATATGCCTCCCTGATGACTGTATGCAATTTCACATTACCCAAACACCCATGTCTGAATATGAGGGCCTTAACTTCTAGTGTGTGAATACTGCAAGGTCGCATGTTCAGCAAGTATGATTTGAAATTTAAATTTTTGTGTTTTTGAAGGCCAAATGTTAACATACATAATATAAAGGGCTAAAACACTGACACAAAATGAAATTCAGCTACTTAGGTGATCAGTAAACATGACCCTTTACTTCATGATCAGTTATCTAACTTTGCATTCTTTTATCCCAGTTTTTCCATAGCAATAACATTTTCCCATTAGAATGGAATTTGAGTTAGAAAATAATTTCTTATTCAAAAGTAAATGGGGCTCTGGAGTTGTCTCTTGGTAATTGTGAGCATCCCACTGCAACTTCTTGGGGTGTCATAACCATTTGGCTTAGTTTCTTGGGTCTTCATTTCTAAGAAGTCATTAAGAAACACTCTTGATTAGCCAAGAGATGTTGCCTGAGCCTTATTTAGTTACATAATAACCAAAATCAGAAATGTGTTATTTATATAACACAAATCACTTCCTTTGAAGCTTATGAATACCTTTGGTTCTTTAGGTTAATTTTGCCAAGATTAAAATGTTACCTTTTGAATAAGTTGGACATGCATCAGTTGTTGGTCTATGTAGTTTTGCAGTCTGAGGACTTTAATACTAGTTGTACATTATTCCTAAACAGTTGCTCAACAGGGAACTAGCATGGATGTCCAACACATACCTGTGGGTCCCTGACAGGAATATCTTAATCTTACTTTCAGCTGCTTACCATGCTCCTCACATTCTGCTTATTCATGGCTAGGCAAGGCAAGGCAATTTTTATTTAAAAGACACCCAATCCTGGAGGTTCTGAGTGCTGTACATAAAAATACATTTTAAAAACATTCAATAAATATGCATTATCAAAATCACAATAACTAATGAATAAGATGGCTAATAAAAATAATAAAGAAAATCCGAAAAATAACAATATACCAGGTCAGAGACAAGACAGTATTTACATAACCTTGTCTGGAAAAGCTCACTCAAAAAAGAAGGCCTTGAGGCGTGCCTTAAACTCCTCCACTGAAGGGGTCTTCCTAATAGATGGTGGTAGTGAATTCCACAGGATGGGTCTGACATTGCTAAAAGCTCTATCACCAGCAGTTTTTAACCTCATCCTGGGAATAGCCAGGAGGCCCCTCAAGGAGGAGCAGAGGGAGTGGACTGAGGTAGCAGGTGTAAGAAGGTCTGCCAGGTAACCAGGGCCCAGGTCATGTAGGGCCTTAAAGGTGAGTCATCCCTCATGTTGCTGGTATAACTTTCCAGGAGGAGAGGTTACCTACCAAACAATGTTCTGCAAGCTGGAACCAGGCCATATATTTCCTGGGGGGCAATTTGGGAATTGTCAACAGGGGTGTCACTGTAGCTGGTGGCAACATTGATAAAGGCCTTCTTTGGAAGGGAGCAATTATTGCCAGTGGCAATATCAAGAAATCCTTCTAGGAGCAGGAGACACCACTTTGTATTGTAACATTGATAACACCCATCTGGGCAAAGCGCTGTCACTGCAAACTGCAGTGTGAGTGTGTGAGTGTGTGTGTGTGTGTGTGTGTGTGTGTGTGTGTGTGTGGTGTGTGTGCGCACACAGATGTACTGTCATTCAAACCTTGGTTCCACCCAGTACTGTAGGTACATTGATTTTTAATTGCTTGTGTGCTAATGGAGTGAACTTCATTGTGAGGTTACCAACATTGCCCCAATTTTACTGTTATTATAAAGAATTATGTAGGTCTTGTAGGAAGATGGGGGTACAAATTAGAAAGGATGAGAGCAAACTCTGTGTAAAGAAGTTGAGGTTCAGTTTAAGGAGGGTTCTTTGAGCCTAACAGGTGGTTAAGGGATGAATTTCTTTAGTAATATAGATCCTAGCAGAGTAAAATAAAAGTGTGTGTCACTCAGCTGTGGGATACAGGGTTGACAGAAATTGTAGCTCTCCACTGTTCAATATTTGAGAAATTAAAAATATTGAAATAATTTCCAGCAACACTGGACATACTCTACAGAGATAAACAGAAATAACATTTACAAATGATGGCTGCAGTTATCTAAGAGCATAAATAACTGGAAGAAAGTGAAATGCTAACTCCAGTTATTATGCCTTTTATAGTATAGAGTGACAGATTAGAATTAACAAAATACATCTTAATCTGAAATGTAATTATTCATTTGCATCTCTTAAATGTTTCAAATCATCGTGTGTTTTTGCAAATATAAATAAATGTGAGAATGAAGGCATCATGAGTACAGAATACATTGCTGACAAAATGATCATTTCATAAGTAGAAAAGAAAGCAATATTTGTTACAGTATTGCACCACTCAAAAATGTAATGAGACTCAGACTGGTATTGACCTATTGTGTATTATCTTGCTGTCTAAGCATAGCCCATCTATAGATGAAAATAAATGGAGACATACTGGATAAGAAACTAAGGTTGACAGGCATTACCAGCTAGCACGCTCATATTTCTATATGAATCAGGGTACAAGTATGTTAAATTGCCACTCTAGTCTGCCAGTTTATTTTTCATTAATTTGTTAAGTGGTTTACAAGAAGCAACTCTGTAGTAATTCTACAGTGCTATATTTAGAATAGGAGAACATTATGGTTAATGTTATTAATACTTACTGAAATAAAATTTCTACTGGTTGAGTGTTTCTGTTGGACAGAATCTTCTCAAATATTTAAATTTCTTATGAGATGACAAAGATGATTTTCAGTTTATATTTTATAGAGGTACTGCCTGTTATTAAAAGCATAGTAACATTATCTCAAACAAACAGTCACATGGTAAACAATTGATTTATTATTATTATTATTATTATTATATGTGACAGAAATATGAGAGCATTTTGAAACTTATGGAAGATTGCCCTTTAAAAACCAAAAAATAGTTGTCATTCTTAATATTTTTTAATATCATGTATGAGTAAAAGCAGACCAATTAAAGACATACATTTATAGACAATTGTCTAGGCATTGCTTAGGTTGTAGTCATGAATTATGTTTGAGTAATAAGTTGCTCAGTGTTGCAATATTAACAAGTTATACACGTTACTATATAGTTGTTTAATATACATTTCTGGCAAAGGCCACAATGAATTCTTCACTTCCACATATTCCTGATTGTTATAAAAATACTTTTTTATTCTTAGAGTTTAGGATTGCTAAAAAATCTTAAAAAATATAAAGATGGATATTAAAATAAATATTATTTTGTAGAAAAAATAATTCATCCCAAGTATGCTTGTCCATATAGGCCCAGATATTCAAACTGCACCAGGCTGTGGCGCAAGCTTGGGCGCAGTGCAACTTGGCTGTGCAGGTGTGTTGACTGGGCGATATTCAATGGAGCTGCACCATGGCTCAGCATAGTTGAATATCGCACCCTGGCCACCCGCAGTGCGCATGGCGCAGTGGCACTGTGCCAGCGCCAGTGGCCAGAGTGGAGCATGTGGATGCGCTTGAGCAAGTTCCATTGCGCAAGGCGCAGCAACCACGATATTCAAAAGTTGACATGCAAATGAGGCCATAATGTATGCAAGGTGCACATGGAGCCATTTGCCTGTCATTATGGCCCCATTTGCATGCAGGTGCACCGATCCCCGACGACTTGCACCTGGTGCCCTGCCAGGCAGCAGCCATCAGGGACCGACGCCCCCTGCAGCGTGGCAATGTGCCCCACAGCCCGATCATGGGCTTCAGTAAAAGGAGATTAATCCTATATCCCTGGTGGTCTAGTGGATTGCTGCCCACCCGATCGCGGGCTGAAGTAAAATAAATGAAAACCTCTATCCCTGGTGGTCCAGTGGACCTGTCCGCCTGATCATGGGCTGAAGTAAAATTAATGAAACCTATTATCCCTGGTGGTCCAGTGGACCTGTCTGCCTGATTGCGGGCTGATAAATAGAATAAAACTATTATCCCTGGTGGTCCAGTGGACCTGTCCGCCCGATCGTGGGCTGAAGTAAAATAGAAGGAAAACTATTATCCCTGGTGGTCCAGTGGACCCCTCCCCACCCTCCCACTGATCCTCACCACCCTGCTCCCCCGATCAGCAGCGGGCAGCACCCCCCAGCCTGCCGCCCCCCCCAGCTGACACCGTCGGTGGGGCTGTCGCCCATTGGTCCACAGCATGAGCCAATGGGCATCTGCCTGTCAACAGACATACATTCCGATATGTCACATATCTGAATGTGATGGTTGCACACCCATTGGCTCACACTGTGGACCAATGGGTGTACAGCCCACCGATGGTGTCAGTCGGCAGGCAGCGGGCGGCAGGGCGGGTGTGGTGCTGCTGCCGCTGCTGACTGGGGGAAGTGGGGTGGTGGGGATCAGTGGGTGGGTGGGGCGAGGGTCTACTGGACCACCAGGGATAATAATTTTCCTTCTATTTTACTTCAGCCCATGATCAGGTGGATAGGTCCACTGGACCACCAGGGATAGAGGTTTCATTTATTTTACTTCAGCCTGCGATTGGGCAGACAGGTCCACTGGACCACCAGGAATAATAGTTTCCTTCCATTTTACTTCAGCCCATGATCAGGCAGACAAGTCCACTGGACCACCAGGGATAATAGTTTTCTTCTATTTTACTTCAGTCCGTGATTGGGTGGACAGGTCCACTGGACCACCAGGGATAGAGGTTACTTTTTTAACTTAGTCCACGATTGAGCAGGCAGCGGTCCACTGGACCACCAGGGATTTAGGATTAATCCTTTTTTACTGATGCCCGCAATCGGGCATGGGGGTGCCACCACGGAGGTGCAGCCGGAGCTTGGCTGGCCACCCACAGGTGGCAGCTGCCGTGTTGCACCCTGCAATGCGGTAGCTCACCTGTGGGTGGCCATCCGTTGTTCCTTTTTTTTAATCAACTTTGTGTTGGTGCAGGTAGGGGTTGCACATGCATGGCTCCATGCATCCCAGGCTGAATATCGCGCTGTGCAGAGTATGCATGGGTACACCCCCCAACACCTGCATACATTACTGATGCAGTCCAATGCATCGGGGTTTGTGCCATGCACTTTCCCCTTTTGAATATCACGCCATGCACAACCCTTTTGAATATCTGGACCATAGTTTTCTTCTTATTTACAGATAGAGATGTGGGATTAATGTACACAACACAAAAAAAGGCATCAGAACATAACTAGAAAAAGGGTGCAGTAGGTTCTCTTTGGTGGAATACTGCTAGTCTTGTCCACATATTTTGGTAATAAGTCAGAAAAGTCAGAAGTTTATAGAAGTAACAGAGGTCAGCTTTCTTACATAGTGATTGCAAGTGCTATTGGGGAAAAGTGATTGTGGACATGGTAATGTCCTATGAGGACATTATCAGGAATAACTTAATTGAGTAGATTATCAGACAGAGAAGATAACACTATTCAATTCTATCAGCAACTGAAATTAAGTACTCTGGTCCCTGACATTTGGAAGGCTGCATCTGACCAAAATAAATGACCTAATTGAAGATCAGCCTACAGAGATACAGTACACAAAATAGAGGAGGAATAGGATAAGTGTGTAGCAATTAAAGTTGCAATAGCCAGAGCCACTCAAAACTGCAAAGAAGCAAAAGAAGTTGCAATAGTCGAAGTCCCCCAAAACTGCATACAATTTGTTAATGAGACATGGAAACAAAAGAAGTCATGCTAACTAGACAAGCAAGTGTTGGAAGCAATGTATGACAAAGGAAAAACTTTGCAGGCATATGAAGAAAGAACAGCATGAAATCAAGAGGACTGTGCAGTATAAAAAGAAAAACTAGAGAAAAACAAGGACATCACAGCAGAAGGAAACAAAGAACTAAGGAGCACATAGGGAAACAAAAAATGATTAAACTTTCATTAGGGGCCGGATATTCAAACTGCGCCCAAAATGTGCGCAATAGCAGGAGCAAGCACAAGTCCATTGCGCACATGTGCAATAGACGTGATATTCAAACATGGAGCAAGGCAACTTGCGCAACCAGCCAACGTCTGAATATCGCACAACCTGCGCCATAGTGCAACCAGGAAGGGGAAGCTGAGCAGATATGATGCGTTATAGCGCAACAAGGCCAGCCCAGCTGAGCAGTCCAGAGGTGCCATAGCACAAGCAGAGAGCCCCCCAGCAGCAGAGCAATGGAACTGCACAACCAGGGAGGTAGGCAGGGGCCCACCACCCATGCCACAGATGGGCACACGAACACACTGCAGAACTAACAATACACCCCCACACCCCAAGCATAGCATAAGTGGGGGAGGGATGGAATATCCACCGGCCCATGGGGACAAGCCAACAAAGCATAGCCGGGCTATGTTGCCCCAGCACACCCACTGGAAAGCTGAGACTGCCACACAAAGGGGGCAGACCACCCCAGTGTACATCAGTCCCCCCCCTTGTGCACAGCACACCCTGCACTGTGACCCCAAGACACCACCCATGAGCAGTGACCATCACTGCAGGAATCCCCATGCATCCCCCCCGGTCACACTGCAACCTCGTGTACCACATAACCATACAAGTCAGACCCACCATGAGCACCCAGCAGTGGGTGGCAGCACACAGCAATACCAACTGAAAGCCACTCCCACACCAGAGACACTTCCCCACGCACACATACACATACCCATGACTATACCACCCCAGATGCCATGCACACCACTGCAACTGAGCACCTATAGCCAGCTGCAAATCAGAGACCACCACAGTATTCATATCAAAATATATATTTCAAATATCACAAGAATAAAAACAACAACTATAACTATGTACAAATATACAAAACAGGGGTGGGGGTACGGGTACAAGGTAGGGGTGGGTAAGGGGCAGGGGTGAACAACTGGGAGAGGGAAGGCAGGGTGTGAGGGATGGGTAAAGAGGGGAGGTGATGGGCAGCTACTGGCTGCCAGCCCGCTCTCCATCCGCCTGCTGCTGGTCCCGGGGCCTCCTCCTGTGCCTAATGCCATGGCGCTGCAGGTCCCTCAGGATGTCGAGGGAATCCATGGCCACCTGAATGAGCTGGTGGACCGACCTCTCAAGCCTCCACAGGATCTGGACACCTAGGACAAGGGATCAGAATCAATGGCTGTGACTGTCCATATCCCTGAAGCCCACCCAACATGCATGGCATACAGCCAAGTGTCCCGCTCCTGTGATGGACTGCACCCTCCCACAGTGACCGTGCACAAGACATGCCCAACCAGGCAGCAACAGCCATGTGTGCCACTGCACACACACACCACCCATGTCCAGCACAGCACAACCAAGGCTGTATAGTGACGTGGCTACGCGGTGGGAAGGCAGTGCCATAGCCATGTGCCCAGTGCACGCCTTGACCACCATTGACGCACTCCCAGATATGCAGTGCCACTGGACAGTGCTGACTGTCACATGTCGCGTGCATGGCAGTGTTGTCCATGGATGGTGGCCATGCCCTGCCCCCCCACAGCATGCAATAGCATTCATGATGTCATGTCACTCACCCTCATCATACTGCTGCTGCTGCTGACATGGTTCATCACCACCACCACCACCACCACCACCAACACCACGCACAGACACTGCTGCCACCCCTTGCTGCACCTCAGTCTGGGCCCTCCTCCACTCTGCCACGCCTGTGGGAAACAAAAGGTGAGAAACACATCAATGAAATCCCAAAGTAGACATCCCCCTGCCCCAATGAGTGTGCCCACCCACCCAGCCAGACCCATACATCACATATCCTGTAAACACCGCCACAGCCAACCATAGACCAACCTTCCCCCATGTGCTGGACACAATACACAGTGTTACCCATATGGACCACACAGGTGCATAGATGGCTCACCCACCTGGCCGAGGCACCATGCCCCTCCTGGCATGTGACCGAAGTCGTGCCAGTAGTGCCGGCTCCCTCCTCCGCAGATCACCGTACCAGTGCCTGCACTGCTCTGCAGACTGCCGCTGGCCAGTGGCCTCCTCAAGATCAGTGGCCACCTGCTGCCACACATGGGTTTTTGCCATGTTGAGGGGTTCATCCCCAAATAGTGGGCCATGGTGAGGCTCCACTATGGCCACCAGGTTTGCCAGTTCCACTGAACTCCATTGTGGGGCTCTCCTGCGTGTTTCATCCCTGCATGTATATAGTAGGCAATATGGTGCTCCATGGCGTGGCAACCCACGTGGAAATTGTTGCTAATACAACTCCACCATTCCCTATCGCTGTTGGTATAGCAGCGCCAGTCCCTTTGTCGCGCCAGCCATCGAACAGCGATAGAACTGCAGACATGCCATGTACAGCACCAAAGGGGCAAAGGTCAAGCACAGGGTCATGGGTCTCTGGCGCAAGGCCACGCATGCCATTTGACGCCTACGCATCCAGCACGATTGGTCGCCTGTGTGCCATTGCCACAGTGGACTATTGTGCAGTTGTGCCACAGCGCCATGTAGTGATCGCCGCCAGAAGCGCCACTGGCACAATGGTGGCCATGTCCCGACTGCTCTATCGTGGCACAGCACGTCATCAGTGCGGCAGAGCCTGTGTGTTACCTGCATGCGCGCAGTGCGGTGTACTACGCAGTGACAGAACTGCGCCATAGGCTCAGTCGGAGCCCGAATCAAGATATGCAGCGCAACAATATTCAGCTGCTATATGCAAATCATTCGATCTGCCATTCAATGACGCAGCGGCGCAATTTGCATCTCATTAGAGTTGCTCCAATCCTAATTTGCATGCATTGCGCTATAAATATGCAACACTGTTCTGCAGTGGCCATATTCGGTTACTGCAGTGGATAGGTGAGTTGCATGCTGTGTGATGTTCTTGACTATGGTCTTTGGGAATTGCTGTGTACTGCACAGTCACAGGTGACCACTCTCACCCATACAGGCTGTGATATGACCGAGCGAGGAATGGGTGAGGAGGATGATGGTGGGCAGAAGAGGAGGCCCAATTTTACAAAAGCTGAGACAGAGGCATTGTTTGAGGCTCACCTTGATGAGGAGCCACTTCAGTGGATGGCGGGCACCCTCAGGCCCGTGCTGCTGCATGGGAGGGGGTGACATGTGCCGTCAACCTGCACGGCAGCCACCAGCGCTCTGTGCAGGAGTGTAAAAAGAAGAAGGGGACCGACAGGAGGAGGAGGGTGAAGGAGAAGGTTGCAGCCATGAGGGCGGCACGTGCTGCAACAGGTGGGGGACAGCCGGAGGTGGTGCAGCTGAATCCAGCGGAGGACATGCTCGCTGCAAGCATGCAGCGCAGTGCCATTGAGGGTGTTCCTGGAGGTGGCTTCCAGACAGGTGGTAGCCCATCACTACATGGTATGTCATGGTCGGGGGGGAAGGTAGTTCACATGCACTAACGTGTCCTTCCTTTCTGTTACAGATCCTGTGCATCTGCAGGGGTCAGCAGTGGAGGGCCTGTCCACTGCAGACAGCCATCCGGAGTTGGAGGAGGGACCATCCACCTCTGCAGATTGCCGGCGTGCACTGCGCCAGCGTGCACACCTGGCTACCTTTACTGATGTTGAGACAGGTGTGGGGAGTGCCCTTCCTGTGTCTCAGCAGTCTGGCATGCAAGCATGCCAGCACGCTACGGCTGTGGCTATGGCACAGACCTGCACCATTGATGATGCACTGACCACTATGGGCATTGACATGTGTGAGTCACAGAATGGACACACAGCAGGACAGCTCACGCCCATGGATCTAGCTGGTTCCGACGTGTGTGCCAGCATGTGATCACAGTCCCAGGCTGTGTCTGTCAGCACCGTTGGGGCAGCACCGGTGGCTGTGCAGGTCACTGGCACTGTTGCGGCCACAGCAGTGGAACCACTGATTCCGTGGGCACAGCAGGCAGAGGGGCAGCAGCAGCAGCAGTCACCCACTGGGACTGGGGGTACAGGGCTCAGCGGTGATGTAGGTCCACCACCTGTGGACATGCCCATATCTGGTCCTGGTGAGCAGCACCCACCCTCAAGGGGTGCTGTACATCAGGCCTTCCAGGCCCTGAGGGACAGGTTGCCGATGTGGCAGACAACCTCTTTGATGAGCACACCCGCCTGCTGCAGGCATCAGTACAGCAGCAGATGCGGGTTGCAACATCCGTGGAGGCACTAGGGGTATGTGGCTCCGGAGCAGCACAGCAGGGACACTGAGAGGATCCTGTCCCGGATTGACCATTTGCGGGTGGATGTGACCGCCGCCATTGACAGGCTGACACAGGCAGTGGTCAGTGTCATGGCCACATTAGGCACACAGTCAGGTGCCTCTGTGATGCTCACACCACGCAGTACGCTCTCCACTCCCTGTTCTCGGCATTGTGCGACTCCCACCCACCCTGTCGATGCCGGGTTCAGCTGTGGGCATCCCGAGCACCCCTGGTGCAGGTATGTTCGGTATGCTGCAGACCCCTGTGCAGACAAGGTCTCGTGTACGCAGTGGGACCCCTGGTGGTCCATCGGTGCCACCCCATGTGGCCCATGCTCAGCCTGCCAGTGCTGCTGGGTCTCAGCGGGGCCGCCCACACATCCGAGGTGGCCGTGGCACTGTGCCGCATGACTGAGCTGTCTCCCAGTGTGGACCCTGTCTGGTGCTGCCCTGTGTGCATGTGTGTTTCAGTGGGCAGTGCACCAGTGGGTGCCCTGCCCTACATGCAGACACACGGACCACCTGCACACCCTCCCGACTGCTGTCCACAGGTGCATGTGCATGATCATGCCTGCATTGCACTGTATACCAAAGTGCAAGGGTGTCCAGCATCTGACACACGTACATGGACAGTACAGGTGGTGGTGGTGGCCTGTGGATGTGTGTGTTTTTAGTGTCTGTGTTCCTGCTCTGTTGTGCACCTGACCCCTGTGCACTTTGTGCCTGTTGTGTGTGTGTGTGTGTGTGTGTGTGTCTGTCCATGTGGCGTGTTACTGTTCACCCCTCCCTGGTTGTATGTGTGTGCTTCTGTGCCCTGCCACTTCCCTTGCTGTCATGCACCCCTGGTGTGTTTCCCCTGTGTGTCTGTGGGTTGTGCCCTAGCCACTGTTGGTTGCACATGGCCCCATGACTTACCTGTGTTGGGCAAAGTGCTCCTCTGTGATGGTGTCCCAGTGCAGCTGGGCCAGCCGGATCAGTCGGGGATCACGCTGTCCAAGGGGGAGCTGCTCATCCCCATCATCACCGGCGTCACCAGCGTCCCCATCGCTGTCCCCCTCCTCAACCTGTATGGCTATGCCACAGTCTTTGGCCATGTTGTGCAGGATACAACAGGCCAGGAATATCCCACAGGCCTTTGAGGGGCTATACTGTAGGGCACCGCCGTAGGTGTCTAGGCATCGGAAGCGTGCCTTCAGCATCCCAAACACCTGCTCGATGATGTTGCATGTGGCGGCGCGTGCCTCATTGAAGTGTTGCTGCGATGGGGTCATGGGCTGCTGGTAGGGTGTAAGCAGCCAGAGATGGAGTGGGTATCCACTGTCACCTGTGTGGAGATAGTGGAGGTTAGTGTCATGTTCAAGCTCATATTGCCCCTAACCCAGTGTGCCACTCCCATGGCACCTGTGGCTTACCCACCC
This sequence comes from Neoceratodus forsteri, assembly GCA_016271365.2. Taxonomy (NCBI): domain Eukaryota; kingdom Metazoa; phylum Chordata; order Ceratodontiformes; family Ceratodontidae; genus Neoceratodus; species Neoceratodus forsteri. Next base: position 1,066,969,009 of record CM028132.1, on the reverse strand, counting down.
TTGCCCCCGATTTGCCAATCCTACATGCATACTCACCCACTAGATGTCCTGTGGGGATGTCCCCATTCTCGAATTGATGGCACAGTGCTGATTGGTACCATATGAATGAATCGTGTGCTCCGCCAGGGTGCGTGGCGCAGACATTGATGATGCACCCACTGGCATCGCACACCACCTGGCAGTTGATGCTGGAAAATCCCTTCCAATTCCGATAGGCAGCCCCATCGGGGCCAGGTGGTGTGCGAATGGCCACATGGGTGCAGTCTATTACCCCTAGCATGCCAGGCATATGTGCTACCCTGTGGAACTCCTGTATGTTTGCTGTATGCTCTGCCCCAGTGCTGGGGAAATGGATGTACTCCGCAGCATGTGGCAGCAGTGCGCTGAGGAATTGGGTGAGGATGCATGACGTGGCCAACTGTGTTATGCCTGTGGTGTCCCCTGTTGGTCTCTGGAAGGTACCCGTGGTGAGCAAGCACATGCAGGCTGTTACCTTTGTCTCCACTGACAGAGTGTGACTCCGTCGTGAGGGTGCCTGCATCACATCACTGCACAGCTCACAGAGCCGCCTCAGTATTGCCCTGTTCAGGTGGTACTGGCCCACAATCTCGACATTTGGATAGAGCTCAAAGCTGATGCGGGCTCGGTACTGCCTGTTGGGGGCGTACCACCGACGGGCCCTTCCACGGCCACGTCCCCCTGCAGCATGCCTTCTCACCCCCCTCATTACAGCTTCCATGTGGAAGCTGGCACTGTCCATGTCCCTGGCTTGTGTTCCCCTGGCTGTTGTTGCTCTGTTCCCCGCTGTCCTGACTGCTACCTCCACTGCACCGGTGTACACCTATTGGCCTCTGCACTGGCCACACACCTTCCTTGCCCCTCTTCTGTCCTGTGCACTCCCTGGCCTGCACTGTTTGTTACTCTGGCCTTCTCTGTCTCCCTGCCTCATGTGGCTTCCCTGTCGCGTTCTTGCACCTCTTCCTTGAGCCTTTTTATTTTGGCTCATTTCTGCTATGGAGCAACTTCCGCCTGATCCACTTTTGTGCATTGCGCAAGCCTTTGAATATCGCATTGGCACTTTATGCATGGTTCCACCCCCTCCGGTTGCGCATGCCTTAATTAGCATTGCGCTGTTTCTCTGCATGTTTTCAGTGGCGCAACTGCCTCCTGCTGAATATAGCGGAATGGCGCACTTTCGGACTTGCGCTGGCGCAACCTTATTGCGCATGGCGCATCCCTTTTGAATATCCCACCCTAGGTGCAAAAGGTATGAAACAACTGGTACAGTAGTGCATACAATTCAGGAAATAGAAATGGACACTGAAAAAGACAAAAGAAAGATAAACATACTTTGGTGCCCAGTGTCAGGTGTCCTTATGTCAGTCAGCAGCATGTCGAAAAACAGTTGAGAATAATCAAGGCATCACTTTGCACTTGCCAGTCTTTTTGAGATTTGTAGCTGATTACTACAGCCTGCTGGCTAAGATGCTTGTGGAGGCATCCACACCTGCAGCACTGATTTTGTACAATGGCACCTTCTGACTTTTTAACATTACTGCAGATGACAATGCATATTTTTAGAATTTAAAAAACAGTAACAGTAACTGTTAGCAGCTTTGAGTAAGGACATTGTGACAGCAGTATCTTGATAAATTTAATTATAGTGGAACCTGATGCTGCATACTTCAGTATTAAGTGATTATTTTTATTCTTCACAATGAAGGCTACAGGTACAATTTTTGACAATGTTACTGTATATATTCAAGGGTTTTGATAGACACAGATTTCAGATTGTGCATACCTAAGAAGAGGGATTTTATTTTTTTGCTTTATTTCTTTATGGTCCCCATTCCCTCTGACTGGCCACTCCTACAGGCCTTGCCTAGGGATCCCCTTCACCTACCAAGCCATCCCTCTCAGCCATCCATAATGTCACCCATGTGCCTTGCTCTGGCTGCCCAATATAAACCTTTCCAAGGGGGGGCCCCTTCCCAGGGCCCATAGGAGGGGAGATTTTGAGAGTTCACCACACAGAGCACATAGCAGGGACTGGTGTTATGGGTACTTGCCCAGGCTGTATGGCATGAGGGGACCTGACAACTGTCATTCACTTGGCTGAGCTGGTGATTTTCTGGTTTTCTCCCACGACCCACCTACCTCCCATATTGCAGCTGCATGCAGATGGTGGCCTGGGGGATGCACATGGGACACATAAACATCCATGCCACAAAGTGCACTGCCACAATGGACCACTAGGAGCTGCTTGTAAAAGTGGTGCAGTCTGCCCTCCTCCCCAGGGAGGAGAGCATCTGATGGGCACTCATAACCCTTCCGACTGATCTCTGCACCTGTCTTCCTGGTTGTAGGCATGAACCCAGGTTGGCAGCATGCTTAGTGATCCCCTATCACTTAGCACCACAGAGCTGATGATAGAAGACAGTTTAAATGAAACTCTAAGATCTAAATATAAACAATTCCCCAGGACCATTCAGGTTGCACTGAAGGATACTGAACAGGCCACAACAACTTCCTTGGTAAACCTTTTTAGTAAGTCACTGTCAACAGGCCAAATACAAGTTCAGTGAAGGGAGGCAATCAGCATCACCTGCAAAAAGATGGGGTAAGGAAGACCCAGGAAATTTTAGGCCAGTGAGCCTAACCTTAATAGTAAGGAAGCTTCAGGAGTCCATTGTAATGGAACAGATAGTTGGCTACCCAGGGAAAACACCTTTTAAGTCAGAAACTAACATGGGTTCACAAACAGGAGATTCTGTCGAAAGAACATGATTGATTTCTAGAACTCCATGAGATAGATGTTCAGTAGCATCTTAGCAGCTAATGTTTTGTATAAATTCCACCCACATATACATTTTGCTGACTGTCAGTGCTCTATCAAAGGATACTCATACCAAAATTCTGCAAAGAAGGAGCACTCAGAGAATTGTTAATTCTGAAAAACAAAGAAACAAAAAAAGCAAATTTTTTTCCAAAGTGTAAACAGGCTTTTTCACTGCTCAGTACCTTGGTGAAAAAAAACAACTATTTGGACACTGAATAAAATGCACTTAGATCTTCTGAAAATTAGCAATTCTCTGACAATTGTCTTTGAGAATTAGTTGATGTTTTCTACTTGGACTTCAATTAGGCTTTTTATTCAGTGTCACTTAGGAGGCTTATACAGAAGTTATGAGACTTAGAACTAGGGGTAGAGTTCATTAGGTAGATTGTAAATTTGTTAACAGATGACAGGAAGGGTATCATGCAAGGCACCACAAGGGCCTGTCCCAGAGTTAAAACATTTAACATTTATGTGACAATGTAGTGAGGTTGCTGAGTAACGTGTCTCTTCATAGGTGACACAAAATCTGCAGATGAGTGCATAATCATGAGAGAATTAGCAATATGAGCGAAGATGAAGAAAAACTGTTACAGTGCTCAAGACATAAACTATTATGTATGGGCAACTGTACACGACAAGGCTGTCCTTCTGTCTAGAGGTGAGATGACATAATGGACCTGAACAGCAAAGTCTGAGAGGTCTCTATAATGTTATCTCACCCCAAGATGGAAACAGCCCTGTTTTTTATGACAGCCCATACATTATTTTGTATAGTATTTGTTCACTTTCATTCATTTTCCTTTTTCCTAATTCTGTCTTACACTGTGGACAAATAAATTAACAACAAAGGCAAGGATAACATTAAAAAAGTAATGTGATTTAACCCTTGCTGTGCCATGGACTGATATATCAGTCCAGAATTCCTATACGTTCTAATTCTGTTGGCAGCCTAAAGATTAAGCAATAGCTACGTGAGCTGGCAACATTTATAGTAGTTTATCCTTTAACAAAATGTCCACCCGGGGTGTATTCCAATCTTGTGGGTAAGGAATCTGCAGTGCAGGTAAGCATGAGGAATCCTAAAGGCCTAATATACTACCTGCAATTAATATTAACTTTCAGAAGTAATCAGATATCACATCATATAGTTGATTTTTTTTCTCTTCTGTTTTGCTAATCAGAAGGTGTTATACTTGACAGTATTAGGTGTGATGTATGGTACAGCACTTTATCTGGCAGATGATATAGTCATTTCTATTTCCTCCTATACGTCATTAGCAATTTTGTCTCACTGACTGTGACCTCACTATTAACCAAGAAGAACTATTCTCTTACACCAGAATTAGGAACTTGTGACCTATGTTGTAAATTTGGTAGCAGGGTTTGGGATGTAACAAACAGTGAGGCCACATGCTGATAATATTGAAGGAGGAATAGCACTAGATGGTTCTGCTTCCAGGGAAATCATTATTTTCGCATCACATCCAATACTGTTAGGTAAAAAAAAATCTAAAAGCACATTGAAATAATAGAAATATAAGGGATTACTTTTAAATATTACTTAAATGTATTGCCTGCTACTTATTGACACCAGCAGATTTTTAGTAGACATAACATTCTATGCTGTTTTATCACAACAGTGACAGCAATTTAAGCAATAATGCATGACAGTGGGTGTGTTATAGTGGGATTACGGCCCACCTCAGGTGGGTGGAAGCATGAGGCGTAGCCGAGTGCTTCCACCACCTGAGAAGGGCCATTAGCCTACCATAACACACCTCCTGGAGTGCCTTATTGCAATTATGAAATGGGTCATTTTTAGTAAATTTTATGCCTGTTTTAAAGATTTTATTTAGCTGGGCCGTTGTTCTGGGATAACGGCCCAGCTAAAAGCTGCTCTTGGCCAATCAGGAGCCAGCATTCTTTCTACCCATTTCATAATATAGTACAACATAATTCTGGTATCACGTTTGTGGCTTAGCAGCATTGGAAAGTGTATGGATTTCCACACACAACATTGAACCACATATTTTTTGGGCAATGGAAATTCAGTGTCTCAAAATGTAGAGTGATGCTGATTGCAACTAAAAATCTGCAGATTAAATGTTGCTTCAATGTGGTCACAGTAGAACACTTGAAAGAGGAAACAGACCTGCATCACACAGAAAAGCTATCAAAATGGGATGCATCAGGTGGGGTTTCTTTTGTCACAACACAAAGAATACTGTTTGGGCAACCATGCAAAGGTGGATAGGTCCGATGTAAACAGAAGGGCAAGGTGGCAGCACAGGCAGGTTGGACATGTGGTTGCCCAATCAGTGTTTTTTTTTTATAGTGCATAGTTTTTTTGTTTGTTTGTTTTTTTGTTTTAGTTTTTCATTCTTTTTTTTTAAACATATGTACTCTCAAGATGCTCTGCGGCAGCAGTGAAAGTACTGTTTTTTTTCAGTTCCAACTTGAACTGATTGCTTTGTGCACAGCACCGCTGTATAACAAACCAACTGCCATAAGGATTTCCGATTAGCTTGAATGTTATTGTACCACAGAAGGGTACAGCAACATACCATGACCTTTGAACTGGGGTACAAAACGTTTCAGCAAAAATGGAAATCCGTTCTGAACAGAGCCCACTAAACACCATAAAGAGATGTTATTAAAAGTTTCAAAAGTTTATTGCTCGACCATAATTATATTGTACATTAGGGTCCTTTCAAATTCATAATAATAAAATACATCAGTGCAAAGTATTACATACATAGTTTTCCATTCATACCAATAATAAATAGTTATGCAGTCGTTTCTGCTTGGTGCAAACGTCATCATGTAATGTTAAGTACTAAAATTTCACACCTATGTATTGATAAATAGGTGTTTAGTTAAAAACAGTGTTTAATTACATATATACTGTATGTATATATATATATATGTACACCAAGAAAATAACATCTCATATTACTTCAAGCGGCAATGACCAAGAGTAGGGATCAGTCTCCTGTCATAATTTTAAGCCTGTGCCAAGTTAGTAGTAAGTCTATTCCTCTTCTTTTTAATTCTATCTACTGAAGTCAGAAAGTTTGCTATCATTTCTGCATCTTCCTTGAATTTAGAATGGAGAAGAATAATGATTAGCTCATAGCTGAATTCAGGATATGTTTTAAGAAATGTATGCAGTATGATAATATGACAATTTCTTGAAAGCCCCTTTTACAGGGGCATAAGCAATTTGCTTGCTTATGATCTTGTCCTAGAATTCTATTATAATAGACATATTTAGAAGTGATCAGTTCGAATCTGCCCTAGGTTAAGAGTCTTATGTGTTCCAGGAGATAGACATAATTAAGAATTCTTCAGTGTTGTTCGTTTTTTATTATCCTGTACCATAGAGCACATTTTTGTGTTCTCACTATTTCCATGTCCATCTTCTTGGCCAAAGTGAATAATTTCTTTTTGAAAATCTTACTGTATTGCATTGTATAGAAATATTTATATTTTTTGTTGAAATCTGTCCATAAATGTTGAAGCTCAGATTTCCATAAGATAGCACAGAAGTTTGTGAATCTAACCATTTTGAGTGTAAGCCTTCCTTTAACCATTTGATTTTCTCCCTCAAACATTCCTTATGAAGGTAGTTGTCATTATTATTAATAATTCTCGGCCAATATGTTGCTAATTTATATTCTGCCAAGGTATTAATTGGAAATCTGCCCAATTCAGCTCTTATCATTTAGAAACATATGGAGGCATGAACATTAAGGAAACCTTTGTAACAATGTAATACAATTGTATCCAAATTCAATCCTATGTCTGTTCCCCAGATTTCTGCTCCATAGAGCAGAATTGGGTTTACTTTCAGTTCACCTGCCTTTAATACTGGAATTATTTAATTCCCACAATATCGTTAACTGAATTTCAGCAATACTTTCACTGCAAGTTTTGCTTTGTGTACTGATCATTATGGTGGGAATGCCACCTTGTATTGGAAGTAAATTTAACTCCTAAGTAAACATACAGTACTCTTTCACGATCTCTAGTTTTCCTTCCCCAGATACAGAGCATATTTATCAGTTTTAATAGGTTTTCTATCAAATACCATGACCTTGTTTTTTTCAAGATTAAGTTTTAGTTCCAATTCCTTGCATTTTTCTGTAAACATCTGAATCTTCTTTTGCAAACAGTCACAAGAGAGAGACAGGAGCCCTATATCATCTACATAAGCTAAAAGATCACAAAGGCATTTATTTATTTTTGGATAATCATTTTCATTCTAGTCCATAGATTCTAATAAGGTATGTACAAATATACTAAACAAGGTGGGAGCCAACAGGCACTCCTGCTTTACACCCTGTTTGTGTGGAAGTATTCAGTAAGATTTCTCGTATTATCATATCTTACAGCAGTGATTGTATTGGTGTATAGTAAGTAACTGGAACTAATAAAAAATAGTACAATCATTTGCAATATACTATTTCCCACAGAGTGCCTCTATTTATTAAATTAAAGGCTGTTGTAAAATAAACATATACAGTAAATATTTTCATTTTCCTAATACAAACATATTTTTCCAATAGATGTGATGAATAAATATTGTCTATGACTGAGAACCCCTGTCTAAAGCCTGCTTGAACATGTGACAGCAGTGAATAAATTTCAAGCCACTTAGTAAGTTGATCTAAAAATAATCTAGTTAATATTTTAGAACTCATATCCAGTAGTCTAATAGGGCAGAACTTGATGGTGTTATAAAGTGGCCTTTTTTTATGTATTGGAACAATGATGTTCCTTGTCCATGATAAAGGGATATGTTTTTGTGGTAGACATACACTGAAGAAAAAAGCCATTAGTATAGGAACTCAGAAATCTTTGTGCTCTTTATACATTTCTGGGAGTTATGAATCCAGGCCAGGGGCCTTATTACTGTTTAAAGTTGAAATGAAGGCTTCCACCTCCTCCACTGTAATTATTAGGGGAGAGTATTCAATTTCCACTAGCCATTGGGATGTTTGGCATTTATTCTTATTGAATCAACTTTCAGAAAAATAACCTTGAAATGTCCAATCCACATATCTTTTGGAACGTAAACAGCCAACGATGGTTGGAATTCATTAACTCCTTTGGTCACTAAATTCCAAAAGGTTTTGTTATATTTTCTTTGAATAACAGAATGCATTTACAACCAGTGCCTTTCCAGAAATTCTACTTTTTTTGTATTTAAGAATGTGTTGTTTGTTTCCTTACTTATTTAAATTAGTAACATTTTCTCTTGAGGGTTTTTTTTTTGTCCATTTGATTATACTTTTTATTTATTTATTTATTTGTTTGTTTGGTCTTTTCCAAGTTGCATCTTATCAAGCATTACCTTTACAGTAATTTCTCTACTGTCAGGAGCTAAATTTTTATTTATAATTTCTTTATTTAGAGTTATCATTCTATGTCCAATGTCTGATTCTTGGTTTTTTTTTTCAGTAATGTCTTCAGAGATTAATATATGTTGCCAATTTTCAGAAAGATCTTTTATTGTTCCTGTATGGATTTTTGAGCGTATAAGTTTACAGTTCTTAATTATTGCCAGTGAAGCCAAGTGATTCTGAATATTTTCTGTAAATGTAGCCTCTTTTCCCATTACTACTTCTAAACTTAAAGGTGCATTATCATAGAAACATAGACTTTGACAGCAGATAAGGACCACTTGGCCCACCCAATTTGCCCATTTCCCTACCTACTGGATAAGTTGCAGATTCTAGTTAACCAACAGCCTACTTCCTGCAACCCGCACTATAATTTCCTTATGTCTGTCCCATGTGTGTTTGAATTCCCCCACTGTTTTAGACCCAATGACCTCCTCAGAAAGGTGGTTCCATGTATCCACCACTCTATCTGTGAAAAAAAATGTCCTCACATTACCCCTGAGCCGTCCCCCCTCTATCACTCTCTGGCTTCATGTCTATTGATAATAAAAGGAAAGAGAGAGAGCAGTTTTCTGGAGAACATAATATATAATCAATGACACTTTGTCCCCTAGAAGTGTAATAAGTGGTATTTCTTTTAGTATCTCTCGGGGTTCTTCCCTTTAATATGAATAAAATATTCTCTTCAATGAAATGTTCAAATTTTATTTCCCTATTGATTATTCCCTTTATCCAGACTTTGTCATTGACACACCTCCCCTACCTCTATTAATATTCCCAGTGATTTAAAATTATCACAATTGGTAATTCTGGCATTGAAGTCTCCAGCGACCACCATTATACCATTGGGACATTTTTTAAGTGCAGAGCCTAGGTCCTTAGAGAGGTTCTCCCAAATTACTTCTTGAGCCCTGGAGTACTCGTTTGGTGGAATATATACATTTATTAATTTATTTATTTAAATTTTGGATTACAAATACCTTTGAGCTTGAGGCAGCTTATTTACAAAGGTTCCATGTCAAAGGAAAGGGTTACAATAAAGCAGAGAGGTATAGACAACATTCAGGGTTTCATGACAGCAACAGCAAGTCAACTGGTAAATATGTGGGAACACTGCTACACACTCAAGGTTACAAGCAAGACTAGTAAACCATAAGGTACATTTGAAGAAACATTACTAATCAGGGTTGGGAGGGAAAGGGGAAGAGTAAGGGAGAGTTAGGGGAGATGAGAAGAGCAGAATCCAGGTAGAGAAGGAAAATGTGGCAGCCAGAGGCCTTATCATAGGATGAGAGGGATGGGAGGCTAAAGTGGGAGTAGGAGTACAGGAGGGGAACGGAGGCAGAGGAAGGGAAAAAAAGATAAGGGAGAGTGGGGACCAGAGGGCCTGGCAAGTCCAGGAAGAGGGAGACCAGTGGATAAGAGAAAGGAGTGGGGTGTGGTAAGGGAGGAGGTGATGGGGGGGAAGGGGAAATTGTTCTGTCAGGAGAGGTGAAAGAACAGGAAGCCAAGTAAATGCATAGAGAGTGAAAGAGTAGTAGGAGGGTCTTCATCTGTAACGATAAATAGTTGCTTGTCCCACTTTATCATCAAAATTATATACTTTTTGTTTTACTTGAAATTTGTCTAGTAAAGTGATCAATTTTCTGATTTTAATGTAAGTAACAAATCCACCTATGGCTCTATCAAATTTATTTTTCCTTATTGCTTGAGCATGCAATGCTTGATAATCATATCATCTACTTCTTGGACCCATGTTTCTTGCAGCAGAAGTACAACATAATTCCATATGAATGACATCCTCTCTGCTTCTGATAATTTACCTATTTGGCCTGAAATGTTTCATGATGTGAGCTTTGTATTATCATTGCAACCAGTATTTATATTATTATTGCTTGTAGAGACCTCATCAGTCTCTTCCAGTCAGTTCTTTGTTTCTGTCAATAACATTTTGTTACTTTTTTACATATTATTTAAATCAACAAATCAGTATGCTAGCAGGGCCCAATACTGATGACTTATGCAGTATCTGCTGTGCTATTGAGGAGGATATAAACCTAATATCTATCTGGTCTCCCTGCCATTGTGGCTAGACCCTCTTCACTCTGTCCACATTTTGGCTATTAAGATTGATAATTAATGCACAGTTCAATAAATTGTTCACAAAAGATGTAAGGATATCATTATCCTTTCCTTGCAGTCTCTCAATATCAAAGATAGTTAATGTTTGATCCTTTTGTTCATTTGCCTGAAAATTCCATTTCAAGGCTGATAGAACAAGAGAAAAATGTTACCATATCAATTAAGTCATTAGGCCCAGTTCTAGTAGGGCTGGCACAAGTTGCGCCAAAGGTGATTTGCACCAAACACCCTTGTGCCAAAGACCCTGTGCCCAATTCTCTATTGGGCAGGATCCCCTAGGCTAAGTGCCCCAACCTTCTGGAGACCTGAACAGTATGCCAAATGGAGGGCGTATCTCTACAGGTTGCTTCAAGCCTGTGGCACTGTCAGCACAGGCGCTCCCCCACCCACAAGCCCTGATCCCAGTATCTGAACATACAAGCCCCACAGGGCATTTGGCACCCCCATGCACCAATCCCCCTATGTATGTTCATCAAATGCACTGCAGTGCTAGTGGACTTCCCCATACCCCAATCCCATTATGTACATTCACAAAAGCCTCGCAGGGCTAGCACTCCCCCGAGCCCCCATCCCCGATCCCAAGTCTGGGCTGTAATGCCATATGTCTAAAAATAAAAAAAAAACACATCCCCATTATCCCTGATAGTCTAGTAGCCCCAACCCCCTCCACCCTGCAGTGCCAGATCACACCTCTCCCCCCAACCATATCCAGCTGGCGACTGGCAAAGCTCACCTCTCACCACCGTGGCCAGCCACTGACTGAGCTCTGTATGAGAGTGTACTTCTGAAAATAGTTCACTCTAAATTAATGACAGCTCATTCATTGAGCACATACTATTTACAGAAGTGTGCACTCATATGGAGCTCAGTCGGCAGCTGGCCATGGCAGTGAGAGGTGGACTGTGCCAGTCGCCAGCTTGGTATGGATCAGTGCAGAGCAGGGAGGTCTGGCTCTGCTGGGTGGGGGTGGTCGCAAGACTACCATGGATAATGGGGATGTGTGTTTTTTAATTTTTAGACATATGGCATTACTGCCAGACTTGGGTTCAGGGATCAGCAATTGGGGCTGTGGGCACAGCTAACTCTGCAGGGCTTCTGTAAATGTACATCAGGGGATCAGAGCATGGGGGAGTCAGCTAGGCCTGCGGGGCTTTTTTTACTGCATCTTGGGTGATTGGGGAATGGGGGGTATCCATAGCCCTGAAGGGCTTTTTTGACTATATCAGGGGATCAGGGCATTGGGAGGGGCTACATGTACTTGGGGTTGGCTGGCAGGCATATTGGTGCACCCCCCCAGTGGACACAAGGTACACTTACACCAGCCAATAGCTGGTGTAAGTGTTTTTTGATAGATGTCCTCTGGAGGTTGTTCCAGAGTACCAATTTTGGGAATTTGGCAGCCGCCCTTACAGAATAATGTGCAGCTGCTTCTGAAACCCCCCCTTGCACCATGATACAGGGGGGTTTTGGTGAAGCTTGTGGTGTAACCCCAGTTTGGCTCAAGCAGCCTGCGACATGTTCCAGGTGGCTTTGCAGAATCCTAAATGTTGGAACTCATGGTACAAAGTGCTACTTGTACCATTTTTGTTGGTGCAAGTCACTTTGCACCATGCGTAACCTTTTGAGAACCCAGCCCCTTGTCTACAATATCAGTATGTACTTTACTTTGAATGGTTTGCCAAGTTACTGAAGATAACATCTCCAGTCCTCCAAAGAAAGCTAATTTCTGCTGCTTGAACCAAATCTTTTTTGCAAAGGTCATGTTTGAAACTATAACATAAACTGGGGTAACATCCTCTCTTATGTCTCTATGTACTGCCATTTTCTTTAACTTGTTCCAACTGTAACTCTGCTGATAGTGAATATCTAATGAATTCCTTTAAGGATTCAGATGTTTCATTAGGTTTTACATAGATGCCACAAATTCTAATCACCACTTAATGTCCTGGTAACCTGATGATTTCTTGCCTCTTTTCAATTTCTTGTTGTCTTGTAGTAGTTTCAAGGCCTTCTTCCTAGTTATGCACTGATATAGTTTCTTCCAACGTTTTCCCAAGATTTATGCCATATTTTGTGATTTTGTCTGAATTAGTCGTACCCCCTTATGATACCTTACATTTTCTTCTAGTTGTTTAGTTCCTTTAGTTATTCCTTCTTTGTTTTGTTTATTTTCTATTATAATTTCTGGATTTAATGGGACCGGTGGTGGAACAGGCCTCTCTGCATCATCATTCTTTATTGCCTTATGTTTTGTTTACTTATCCTTTTTCTTCTTTTTTTTACTTCTTTTTCCTCCCTTACATAGTTTTTGTTCTTCATTTGACACTTTTATTAGGTGTTTCTGGTATATGAATAGTTGAAAATGTTAATTTCTGAGATTCAAATTGTTGCTCTGTTTTCTCTACTTTTTCTGTGTAATTTTAAACTGTACTTGAACCAGCTTATTTTTTTTATTTTTAGTCTGAGTTCAGAAAGTACCTTTGAGTCAAAGACTCATTTACAAAGGTTCCAGGTCACATATATTGAACAATACAGAGCTTAGTTAACATACAGAGCTGGGAACATAGCAATCTTGATACAATGGTATAGGTAAAAAAAAAGTAAGGTTCAAACAGTCTGGACCTGACACACCTATGGTGGCTCAGGTAAGCATTCAGTAAGAGGAAGGAAAGAAAAGGGGGGAGGTCGTGCCAGCCATGGGCTGTTGTCATTGGGGGTGGATGAGAGACGAGTTCAGTTACAGTTGCAGCAGTTTGAGGACTGGAGATGACCCTTTAGGTGGGTTTTGAAGAGGCAGATAGAGTTTTGGGTTGCGTTGAAGCTGGGTAGGACATTCATCCAGGAGGGGGCCTCAAAGCTGAAGGACCTCTGAAATCGGGATGTTTGACATTGGGGAACTGTGAAAAGTTGCTTGCTGAAGCTATGGGTTACTTTTTGTGCTGTAGACATATAGATTAGGGGGGTGAGACCTGGAGAGGAGAGGAGAGACCTAGGACGATTTTTTTGGTCATGAGACAGGTGTGGAATTTGATTCTATTGTCTAGGTTAAGCCAGCCAGTGGAGTTACAGTGAGCAGGTATGTGTGAGGTGGTCGCAGCCCAGAACAAGGTGACAGGTTTTGTTGAGGGAGAGATGGAGCCTGTTTAGGGCTGAGGTGGTGGCAGCACTGTAGATGAGTATACCATAGTCAAGGAGGGAGAGGATAGAGGATGTGATGGCAAGTCGGAGGGCATCTTGGGTAAGACAGTGTTTAAAGTGATATAGCAGGCTCAGATGGACATTGAGGGCCATGGACAGGTGGTGTATGTGCGGGTGGAAATTGAGAGCCTGGTCAGGGTGATGCCTAGATATTTGAAGGACTTCACTTGAACGAGAGGGGTTAGGTCAGCTGTTAGAATCTGGGGGCATAGCTTCTGCTTGGTGTTCTGTGGATTGGCAAAAATCATGAACTTAGTCTTCTTGTAATTCAATATGAGGTGCTGTGCAGTGAACCACTGTTCAGCTTCATTAAAGGGGGACTGGAGGGTTTGGTGGAGTAGGAGAGGGTCATGGCTGGAGGCATAAAGGACAGCATCTTCCGCATAGAGTAGTAGGCTGCTTGTGCAGGTGCTAGGGAGGCAGTTAAGATAAAGACTGAAGAGAAATGGACCAAGGATAGACCCATGGGGGATCCCTGAGAGAATTGGGAGCCTATTGGATAGGGTAGTGCCGATTTTGACCTGTTGGCACCTGTCTGATAAGTAGTCAGTGAACCAGTGTAGGGCATCCTGTGAAAAACCAATGTTGGAGAGTGTGGCTAGCAAGAGGGAGTGATTGACAGTGTCGAATGCATTAGTAAGGTCAACAAAAACAGTGCCAGTGGTGTGGCCTTTGTCTAATGCAGAGTGGTTATGGGTGGTAAATTCCAGTAGGACTGTAATAGTACTGTACCCTTTGCAGAAGCCATGTTGCAGTTTACAGAGAAGGTCTTGTTTGTTTAGGTGGTCAGAGATCTGGTCATAGACAATGCACTTGAGAGCTTTGGATGGGGGGGATGGAGATGGGCCAGTAGTTATTGGTGTCAGTACGGTCCCCACTCTTAAATAGGGGGGTAATGGAGGCAGATTTCCAATGGGAGGGGAATTTACCTTGTCAGAGAGAGAGGTTCAGTATATGGGTGAGTGGATAGAGTATGTCTTGGAGGGTGAGCCGGAGAAGCCTCATTCCCATGGAGTCACTACTATAGCAAGCGTTGCTTAGTGCATTTTTGAGATAGGGCTCAGCAGCCTTGGGGTGATGCACTGTATGTGGAAGGGAGGGCTAAGGGGGGGCATGGGGAGGGTTGAACAAGTTGGGAGGGAGGACATGGCTGAGGTTAGTGAAAACTTGGTTGAATGCCGAGGCTATGCTGGAGGGTCAGAGTTCAGGTGCCCATCCACCGCTATCTGGTTGGGGGTGGTGTTAGGTTTTTTGCCAGCGATTTCCTTGACATTATTCCAGAATTTGCGCATGGTGCCCCAGGTGTTGGTGAGGGCAGCTTTATAGTGGTCGGCCTTGGCTTTCCATAGTGCCCATGTGCATTTGTTCCAGGCATCTCTATACCTCTGTCTATCAGATGGATGGCCAGTCTCATTTGAGAGGTGCCAGATAGAGTCATGTGTTCGCATCAAGGCCTAGAGATGGACAGAGATCCAAGGGACAGGGTTGCCTTTGGTCATCCTTTGGGTAAGTGGGGCAAATTGGTCACAGGTGCAGTTGAAGGTGCGAATGAAGAGGTCAAGGGCTAGGTCAGGGTTGAGGGTATTAATTAAGAAGGACCAGTCCCGGGACCTGAGGTGAGATCTTAGGAGAGCAAGTTTTCCTGGGCCTAGTTTGCAAAGGAAGATTACCTTGGAGGGGTTTGGTCATTTTGCAGGACCATGTACACAGAACTGGGGAGTGATCGCTAATCGTATTTTTACGATTGGGTTATGCCCCTATCATCCCACATACACTTCACACTGTATTCCTGGTCTATTGTACTCTGATACTGCTATTTTGCACTAACCTATAGTTATGAGCACCAATCATATAAGCATGGGTGCTAGGAATGTGCTTTGCTGCTAAGATATGTTAGCATTGTCATGCATGATATATTATACCTCACTATAATACATTTATCTAGATTAGTTTGTCTTTTATAGGTATTCCATATATTATCTACCTAATCACTGATAAGATGACTCAGAGGGATCATCAGTGATTATTGTATACTCATAGTCTCATATAATTATATGTAATGTGTATTTTACACTCAGGCAGCTATGCCTGTCAGCAGTTCTCTTTGTCTAAGCAAGCTGACATAGAGACAGAAGGCCTTTTATATGTCTCTATGTTTTATATTGTACATAAGCAAGAAATGTAGTTTGAACTGTCAGCATTTCTTTTGTCCAAGCTATAATGCTAATTGAAGCATATTCTGTCTCATATGATACTCATTAGTAATTCTGTCTCCTAAATCATTATCCAATTGAGAATGACTTAGGACCAATACATATTGTTTCTTATATCTGTAACTATGTTGTAATCTCTGCTGCTATGCTGTTATCTGTAGTATTTAGCTGTCCACAACCCACTGTAGCTCTCTCGAGACACTACTGTAGCTGCTCTAGAAGGGCAGAGAGCTGGATTGTGGGGAGAGATAGAACAAGGTCTTAGAGAATCTAAGATCTACAATTCAGGAGATTATGTACATTCTTCAGGAATGGTGAAAATATCATCTCCCTTGTGATTTTTTCTGTCACATGCTTGGCATAAGCAGCATAATAAACTTTATTAGTACTCCTTGCATGTTTACGAATGTTTGTTGGCAGACTCCGAGACACAAGAATCTGTATTATTATTATTTTTATTGTTTACCCTACACACCAAGAGTGCTTAGACAACAGTATTTGGTGGTGCTAGTGATTTTTAGGGGACGGTTGGTGAAGACCAGGTCCAGTAGGGAGGAGGCTCCGGTGCGGGGGTCCAGACACCTTCTGTTCTATTTTTAATGGCATTTATAGCTTCCAAAAGCACTATGTTTGCCATCACAGGGTGTGCTAATTCTTTAATTGTATATTTACATAAGCTATCTGGCACTGTGCTAAACATGCTGAAGTTAGTTCTATTTCTTCAATATCTTTGTCCAATTTTTTAAATGTTGTTTTTGGAGATCCTGCTAACACTGATGATAAATTAGCCACTGAACCTTCAGAAATTGCTATACCTTAGTTAAAAGGGAGTTTTAGAGGGCTAAACTTCTGAAGTCTAGTTTCACCCATCTTTTGCTTTTTCTGCATGTCCAACAAAGCCAGATCCTGGTTGGACTCATCTAGCATTATGTCTGTATCTTCCCTTTTCTGTACCTCCTGCTCCTTCAAAGTATTGTCATAATTATTTCTAATAATAGGAAGAAAAAATCAGTGATCATATCTCTCTGACTGATTTCAGTTCTAGGTTATTTCTTCTTTTTTCAATTTTTCTTCTTCTTTTGCCTAGTCTTTTCACCAACTGAGTCTATAGTGAGTGCAGCTACAATATTTGTTATAAAAGCTCATCCTCTAATCTAATATAATGTCCCTGAAGTTTGATACTTTGCCCCAAGCTATCCATTTTTTTGGTTTGACCTTGTTTTGTTAAATTTTCTAAAGGTTCAGGAGGTTTATTACCCTTTTGTTTTTTTCTTTTTCCATGCTCAGTTTGGTTACATCTGCATATGTAAATATTGTTTTTTATTTTATTTTTGCTGGGTTGGAAGTGATGACCTGCAAATCCTCAGTGAAGATTCTCCTGTTATTTTATTTTTTTTCTCCCTAATGACTTATGAATGTTATTTAGAAAACTAGATCTGTTCAGGAGATCTTTGAGTTTATTTGTATAAACTGTATCCTCAGTTCACTAGCATGGGATCCTCACACCTTTGCCAAATTTCTGTTCCTTTTTTCAACAGAACAATACTCTCTTTTTTTCCTTCCTGGGTTTAGATAGGTTTAGATAAAGTGTCCTGATGACTGGGCCTCAGTGTTCCACAAGTTCCCCCAGTTCATAAATGCCCATCTTCATTGGCCAAACAACCAGTCTACTCTTTTACTTTAATGGCTCTATCTTCCAAGTGCTGTAGAAATTAGTTTAGGACCAAGAAGAAATTTTAGTTCAGAGAAGCCCGCAAATGTTAATGTTATGCTTAACAGTAGAAGAAAGTCAGTTAAGGATCGTACTCTAAGAATGTCAAATATGTAAAATTAAAAAAAATACCACATGGAGAACAACTGGGAGAACAGAGCTCACTTTAGCTCTGGGACAGGGAAGGTGATGCCATACTCCATATCATCTTTTCACAGGGAGCACAGATTCAAATCCTGGAGCTACCAATGTGTATCAACACATATCAAACTCAAAAAGAAGCTGGGCTCTAGAGTTCAGGCAGTGCAGAATGAAACCAAAACTTTGGAAAAAGATTAAAACATTTTCATTGTATAAACTCACAGCAGAGTATCCCTCTTGCCCCACCCTCTGTATATAATCTGCTAATTGACAGCTCAGTCAGTGCCCAGCCATGGTGGAGAGCAGAGGGCTGTACTGAGCACCAGCACTGGAATAGAATGGGAGAGTGGGGTGGTGGGACACTGCCTGCAGGGTGGGGGCCCACTAGACTGCCAGGGTGGAAGTGTAAAGGAAACAGGGATTGGGGCTGGGGGAAGGGTCCATTGGACCACCAAAGATGGTATTTTTTTATTTAATAAATGGGATCTGAGCTTGTGTCTACTACATCACCAGGGATTTTTATTTATTGACAGGTATCAGTGGCGGGGGGGGGGTTGCTGGACCACCAGTTTTTTATTTATTTAATAAATGGGATTGGGGCTGATCAGGGGTCCACAAGACCACCAAGGATTTCCATAACTTTGAAACATGGGATCAGGTCTGGGATGGGCGGACCATGGTACATTGCCACAAATGTCAAAACTCTCCTAGATGACATATCTACAGCAAGTACTCATAGACCAACCCTGGCTGATCTAAGGGTACTTATAATGTTGCCCTCTGGGAGGGTTTTATGAATACTGAAATAAGGGATATGGCAGCCAGCATCTGCCACAAGCCTTCTAGCACCATGATGCAGCCCATTTCATAGCACAAGGCTGGTGCAAGCCCCCTTTGGTGTGAAAAGCCTGCATTAGATGCAGGCTGCCTTTCTGAATAGCTCCTGGGGCAACCTTTGGTGCAAGGTGCCACTTGTGTCATTTAGGTTTGACACAGGCACCATGTGTCATTCTGGGGGCTTTGGAAATGGGGCCCATTGTCTTCAGAACTGACACTGAAATGCCTTGCTATTAAGTCTTCCTAAGTGCAAACTTGACAAGTTGCAGTATGTTCTCAATGCTGCAGTGACTTGTTTCTAATGCCTGTTTTCATGAGCATATCATACCAGTACTCTTAGGGAATTACATTAGTTGCAAATGAAATTTGGAACTGACTGCAAGGTTCTCCATTTCATGTGTAAATGCCTGCATCACTGTGGTCCCAGATACCACTTAGATTTATTTGTGCAATACAGTCCAGTAAGAGTTATCTACTTTGCAGGTCTTGAATTGCTTGCTGTCTCAAAATCCAACCTTAAAACAGTTGGTGGTCTGGAGTTTGAGGTCAGGGCCCCTCAATTGCTGACTGCCCTTCTGATGGGCATAATGTAAGTGGCACTGTTGGTCAGTTTTAAATCTGGCATGACAACCTGGATGTTTACACACGCTTTTTAATGTTTTTTGTGATTTTAAAGTGTCAGTGTATTTTTAATTCTTTAATTCTTGATTTTTTGAAAGGCGCATTAAAATAAAGATCATTATTATTATTATTATTATTATTATTATAGTAGTCACTGCATTAGTACAGTATTGTTTAATTTTCTCTTGTATCTTATTATTTACACTGTACAGTGCTCAGAGCTTTTTGGATGGACACTTTATAAAGATGGATTGGAATGAATACATGTACTCTACAGGAGTGAATAGGATGCAGGAGGGCTTTCTCTGTCAAATGAGGAAGAGTACCAGAACCAGACAGAATACAGTAAAGCTGTGGGGTGGGGGGGGGGAATTGTAGGAGGTATGAGGAACACTACACTGAAAGAGTGTTGGGTACATGGAATAGACTGCCAGAGAAAGTGGTTGAGGTGAAAACAGTAGTTGGCTTCAATCATGCATGGGATATACATAAGGAGAATATTAGAAATTGAGCAGAAAGAAAGGAGGGTCACTGGAGATCAGTTAATGTCTACAGAGATAGACCAGGCAGAGATAATCTGGGCAGACTGGGTGGGGAAAGTTGTCCTTTTCGGCTGACATATTCTATGTTTCTATGGGAAGATCACCTAGAAATTATGAGTAACACCAAAATTGCCAAAACAGGATAATATATGAGAAATAATTAATTGAGAGTATAATGACAACAAAGGCTGAGCACAATTTTTAATTTGAAAGCTACACTGGTAAAATCTCTATTCTGTGTCCCTGAAGTGCTACAAATGCACATAAGAACTTTTAAATGTCAAAGTGCAATATGCAGTATTTAGCACTTCTCATATTGACCAAGACACTCTACAGTATGCAAAAATGTTGTAAATTTAAATTTCTTGGACACATAGTCTATGTACAGTATGGTTGTTGTGGAGTTAAGGGCAGCAAAATCTTTTATTATTGTTCTTATAAAAATAAGACAGAAAAATTCAAAACAAATACCTTTAGTGATACTTTTTTCTCTGTTCTTACAGTGGAGTTTTTTTTTACTGCATTTTGCAACATTTGTAAAGGCAAACTCTGCATGATATTTCAGCTCTAATGATAGAGGGATATTAGCAGATTGGCATTTAGTACACCCAGAGGTCCTGTTTTATTCAAGAGAAGTGGCAGTTTGAGTTTTATTAAATGTTTGTTTTCCTCAGGGTCTGGCCAAGTTCTTGGCCGCAGTAGAGAGTGCGTTATACTAAGAAGTCCTCAAGCAATGAAACATGTGTTAGTAGTTTCAAACTGTTTTTTTTTTCATTTTTAACTGTAACAAATGTAAAAGCCTGTTTTTCAGGAGCAATGTTGGTTCTGGTGAAGCATTCCTCACCATTCCTACCTAAAGCTTTCCAAGTGCTACCCATGGTGCTGTGCAGAGAAAGATGAGTAAATGTCACGAGCTTTGGTATGTAATGAGTACTCATGCCCAGAAAGCAGCTCTTATTTACTATTTGAAGATTAGTAGGTGTGACACCTCTCAGCACCTAATAAATGTTTGTAAGCCTTGGTGAACACTGATGTTGAACCTGTACTCTTTCAGATTCCTCCAGGCATGCTAGCGTAATGTGCCTGTTCTCTCCTGGGTTTAAAACTTCATGTTGGTTGAACTGACCCTATAGCTTCAAAGCATGATGAAATACTGATCCTATCCTGTCTGTTTTTATATGTGCTTCCATAGTGATCTCAGAGCATGCTGCAGTTCTGACCCTGCACAGTTTTGTGCTCCAAACGTTCAGTGACACTGTTTTTCTATGAAGTCCCTCCTTTTTATGGCTGCAGTGGATGGAGGCTGCAACCGTCTTGTGAGCGCCTTAAAAATGACCTCCTTGATCTGTCAGAAGAACAAATTTGGAGTTGGAGCATGATCACTCCACAAGGCTGCAGCTTCAAAATATCCCCCATGGGTGCCCTACTGCCAACTACTGTACTGTCCAACCACTAAAATGGCAGTGTAGTAATAACTGTATCTTTAAACTTGCTGTAAATGTACAGACTTATGGGGAAAAGTGAAAGTGCCATACAAACTAATCAAGTCTACAGATTAACTATATTCAAACAAAGACATCAAGACCAAGTCATTCGGTTCTCTACTACACTGAAATAGACATCATTAAAAACAACGAATCTGGATCGGTTTCTACACTGAAAAAGAATAATTAAAGATTCTGGACTGCTTTCTGAACCAGCCCATTATGACCATTGCCTCCACAGGCTCACTCTGAGATTACACCGCTTGTCTCCTGAATCTCCTGTATACTTTTAACAGTGAATCATGGGCCTTTCTAAGCAAATCAAGCCATAGTCAGCATGTCGCAAACAAATGCTAATAGCTCAATAACCGTACGTGCTAGACACAAAGTATGAGTGGAAGAGTTATTCAGCACAAAATTGCCTTTCCAATGGTGGTATGCATGTAATAATAAGTAATTTAATTTTGTTCTATGCTGGTTGAAACTGGAAAAAAAAATATTTTTTTCACTAAAAAAGGCAACATAAGCCATTTTTTATTGGAAAATATGTCAAATATCAACATCAAATTAAGCATACAAACATTAGATGGTGTTTTACTATTATGTTTGTTAAAAAAAAGATATCTTTTTACTATGAAACATCATTTTTCCCCATTTTAGTCAAGGTGCTTTGGTGAGATCTGAGGGATGAATCTCAACCACACACACCATATCATAAACAAATGCATATAACTCCAAAGGTATACATGATACACACAAAGTATCAGCATGAAAGATGATCAGCAGAAAATTGCCTTTTCAATGATGCTATGCAATCAATTGTAATCAATACATTTGTTTTTTTTATGCCTGCTGAAGTGTAAAAAAAGTGCATTTTATTCAAGCTGCTTAGGTGAGTCTTGATGGAAAAAAATGTCAGCCATACACACCATACCATAAACAAATGCATATAACTCCTAAAGTATACATGACACGCACAATGTATCAGTGGCACAGTTGTTCCACACACAATTGCCTTTCCAATGGTTCTATGCAATCAGCTGTACTCAATTTGGTTTTTGTTTTATACTGGCTAAGATACCCAGAATGTGTTTTTTTCTTCAGAGTGCTTAGGTGGTTCTAGATTGACAAAATGTCATAAACAAATATGAATAACTCCTAAAGTGAACATGATATACACAAAGTGTCAGTGGCAAGGTTGTTCAGCACAACATTACCTTTCTAATGGTACTATGCAGTCAATTCTAATCAATTCTGGCTGGCAAGTAATATTAAAATATGTGAGTGACTTCTCCAGATGTTTCTAGGGCACACAGGAAGTCTGTAGATGACTTCTGTAGGTGTTCTGGGACACACTGTAGTTAGATTTGCTGATGCTTACAGACATTTCTAGAAGGCAATGAGTTAAGACTTCTGAACTGGCCCATTATGATTAAGACTTACAGCACAGTAAATCGCATCTGGTGGCTGCATCCACTCTCTCTTCATCGTCTTCTGCACCAGCTCTCTCTCACTCTCCTGGGAGCACACAGTACATACATTTCTAGTGGGGCTGACTGGAGCTATGTCTTCAGAAAGCATGCCAATTCAGCTTTTCACCTCTTGTACTTCTCAAGAGACAACAAGGGAAGAAAGCAACCAAATATGGGGGTTTTGTCTCTGCAGCCTTGTGTAGAATTAGATCCAACAACCACAACTTTTATATGCTGTGCAACAATGCTTTGAGGCTGTAGGTCCATTTTTTTTTAATTTATTTATTTATTTCAAATTCGGATTAATACCTTTGAGCCGGGGGCTCATTTACAAAGGCTCCAAGTCAACAAGGAATACAAGACATTTACAGGTGATGAAACATTGCAGAACAGAAAGAAATCAACTAACAAGTAGTATTATTGTGCAGTTACAACATTAAGCAGGGTACAGCAAGTGAGGAGAAACAGGACCACACTTGCTGATAAACATATTAATGCAGCACTAATTAAGTGCGATACAGTGTTTGTTACAGTTCAGACGGGGTGCTTCCAGTCTCCAGAAATGCAGTTTTAGCAGCCAAGGTGAGGCTTTTTCAAGGAGAGGTAGTAGGTGGTGGGAGGTGGGGGGACAGTTGTGGAACAGGAGGGTGGGAGCTAGAGAGGGTAATGTTTGATGGGTGCAAGAATGGCAGTCAGAGGCCATGGGTTAACAGAAGCACTGGCAGTCATATTTTCTTTCATTTGCTGGTCCATAGGGTGGACACATACTATTCATCTACTTGGCGTAAGCACTGGAAGTGGATGAGGGGTTGTCCCACTCAGTTATTTAAGCTGGCCATCATGTTCCCCTCAACATTTTAGTCTCAGTTTGTATACATTAGTAAGTGAGTTACAGCATGTGGGGCAGGGGTGATGGACTGCCAGTGGAGCACACAGCAGGGAGGCTTTTAGACAACAGCTTTTGAAAGAAATAGTTTAGTGAGTGAGTAGCAGATTTAAGAATTGATTAATTAATTGCACAATTTTTTACTATGATGCTGCAATTGTGTTACTGAGCAGGGGGCAAGGATGATGATTGCTTGTGACAATCAACTGAGCACCACACTGACAACAGCAGGAAATAGTGAGTGTGAGTTTGCCGGCATGGTTACCATTCACAGCTTGCTGCTAGAGGAAACCCCCTTTCAGCAAGTCTACTGCTCAAGTTGATCATCATAAGTTATCATCATTCCTGTCCTTGCTCAGTAACACAATTGTGACATCATAGGAAAAAGGCCTACAATTAATTAACTCATTCTCAAATATGCTGCTCACTAAATTGTTTCTGTCAAAAGCCGTTGTTTATCAGCCTGCCGCTGTGCGCTCCACCGACAGTGCATTACCCCTGCCCCACATGTTGCAACTCACTTATAAAGTAAGTTTAACTATTTGATCTTATATCTCCCCCACCTAACTGGCACACAATGATTTCCCATTCCCTTCACTCTATACCGAGTCTGCTGCTTCTCCAGTTCAGAGTTCAGTAGAGCTGTCGGTACACTGTTTGATAATGATTAATGACCGGCACTGCACAAGATCTTCAAAGCCATGGGGCTCCTTCATGGTTACATAAATTATATGCAACATCAAGCTGGGCAATAAGTAACAAACACAGACTCCTAAGACAAGTCAAAATTTAAAGGTAACAGAAAAATATATATTTGTTTTAAATTTCTTCTCAGACAGGCAGAGTTTACAACTGCAAGCTAGAAATGTCACAGGTCTCAATTTTGCATACTAGGAGATTTAAAAGTGTGTTCATTTATTATTTTTAGCTACTGTTTTACTTTCCAGTGAGACATTTAATATTTTGCTCAGTTATTATTTTTGGCTATTGTTTTGTTCCCCTCTCACCTAGAGGACTGCAGATATAGCTGTAGCTGAGCTTCATAAATGTAAAATAGGTTTTATGTTGATTAAAATGTATAACAGGTTTTGTCTATTTTGGATACTGATAAGCATTTTTAGTTTGTGCATGTCAGATACAGCACAGATATGCAGTATGATTTTTACATATATGTAATGTATATCTTTAAAAGTGCCCTGTTTCCCATTAGCAGAGTATACAGATCTGCCAATAGAGGGGCCTTGTTCTTTCATTGATATGAAGTCTGCCCTCTTAAAGTCACAGCAACTTTACTAGCTACAGTACAGGTATGTGCTTTCTAGTGTTAAAGCAACAATACTGGCTGTCTGCATTCTAAAGTACCCCTGCTTTTAGAGGTGTTACAAGTTTGTGGGCAGGGATCTTATGGCGGCTAACCTGCTCATCACCTAAGGGCTCCTCCACTAAGGATCATTGCAACTTTGCCACATATTTTAGGTGCCCAGGCTGCATCTAAGGAGCATTGCTTGATTTTAACTCACCGCTAGTATACAGTTTTAGTTCTGTACTTCACTTTTCCCCTGTGTCTCTTGGCCCACCATTCTTTGATGCCCTTCTCTATTGTCTCTCTATACTGCTCCTCTGTGTAGTTATGATGGCCCAAGCTACTTACATTTCATGCACATTTTCGATTGTTCTTATCTAGCTAGTTGGTCAAAACTTGCTACTGTGTGGGCCAATGGAACCCTTCCTCTTCCCAGATCAGCTGCATCATGGCATCCATGCCCAAATACACTGGGCTGTACAGCTGACCTCCCATCCACCTCATGAGGTCTTGTTTTCAATCAGCAGCAGCAGCACCCTTGTACTGGCACAGCTGACTACTCCTCTTAGCAGGCATGGGATGGACCCTTCTAACTATAGCCTGGGCAGCAAAAGGCATAAGGCGAAACTGTTACTACACTCAGTGGTTAGGATTTCCCTCCTCCTACTGCTGATACTCTCCGGGGACATCCATTCTAACCCTGGGCCTCCTGCTGCCAACCCTCCTAAGGGTAAGATTGGCTGCAGCATAAAAATAGTTGCTATGAATATCTGCAGCTTACTCCCAAAGATACGAATATATGAAAATGCCAGCAGAAATAGGCCTTACAGTCTGTTGAATCTGCTTGATTGGGCAGCAAGACCCTCATCTTGCAGCTGTCCCTCCCACTCCTTCCCTCCTTAGATTAACCCTCACCCTCACCATCACCATCACCCTCACCCTCTTGAAACTGCCAACTGTCTTACAGGCCACCACCTCCTGTGGTAGAGTGTTCCACTTGCCCACCACCCTTTCTGTGAAGAACTGTCTCCTTACCTCCCTCCTGAATCTTCCCCCATCCAGTCTGAGACTGTGCCCTCTCGTGTCCCTTCCTCTTCTTAATTGCAAGATCCCCTCTGTTTGAGTCCTGTTCATCCCTTTCAAGTACTTAAAGGTCTCAATCATGTGCCCCCATCCATCCTCTCCTCTAATGAATACATATCTAGCTTGCTCAACTTTTCATTGTAGAGCTTGCTCTCCAATCCCTAGATCATCTTTGTTGCTCTACGCTGCACCTCCTCCAACAATCTGACAACCTACCTCAGGTACGGGTGCCAGAACTGCAAGCAGTACTCCAAGTGCGGCCTGACCAGTGACCTGCACAGGAGGACTACCTCCCTACTTCTGTAGGAGATTCCCATCACTATGCACCTAGCATCTTGTTGGCCTTCGCTGCCACTTTCCTACACTGAGCAGAGTTGTTCATGCTCCCCGTTATAAGTACCCGGGTCCTTTTCCTCCATGGTGCTACTACCCAGCTGTACCCCTCCCAGCTGATAGTTCCTTCCCTGGTTCTTTGCTCTGAAGTGCATTACCTTGCACTTCTTGGGACTGAACCCCAGCTGCCATGTTTCTGACCATTCCTGCAGTTTAGTCAAGTCATACTGTAGCCCCTTCCATCATTCAATGTCATCAACCACCATCCCCATTTTGGCGTTGTCTACAAACAGACTGATCTTACTTCAGATCCCATGTGAGATATCAGCTATGAATAACCCAAACAACATCAGCCCCAGCACCGATCCCTGTGGCACCCCATTCATCACTGCCCTTGGTGCTGAGAGTTCCCCTCCCACTACCACTCTCTGCTTCCTACCACTTAGCCAATTTGTTATCCATTTCATCATCTTCGCTCCTGCCCCCACAGCTTCCAGCTTCCCCCCCCAGCCTCCTGTGCAGCACAGAGTCAAAGACCTTACTGAAATCCAAATACAGGACATCCACTGCATGGCCCTTGTCTAGTTCCCTTGTCACCCAATCATAGTACTCAGTGAGGTTGGTCTGGCAGGATCTGCCCAAGATAAACCCATGCTGATGCCCATCCTGGAGTCCATTGTCCTCCAAAAAGGTCACCAGCCTCTCTTTTAGGATTGTCTCCATGAGCTTCTTCTTGATTGATGGGAGGCTCACTGGCCTGTAGTTTCCCAGTTCATCCTTTGGGCCGCCTTTGTGAATGGGCACCACATGGGCCATACTCCAGTCCTGTGGTACACATCCCATGTCCAGGGAGGTATTGAACAGGTCAACCAGTGATCCTGCCAGAACCTCAGCCAGCTCCTTGAGTACCCTAGGGTGAATGTCATCTGCTCCAGGTGCCTTGTCCACCCTCAGTGCCCTCAGTGCTTCCAGTACCCTGTCTACAGTAATCCTCACATCTGATACCTCCTCCCCCCTCCCCGCCTACCCCACCTCTCCCCTGTGGTACATATCCCACTTTCTCTTGCATGAATACAGAACAAAAGTATTCATGTAATGCCTTTGCCTGATCCTCCCCTCTTTCCACTCACCCTCCCCCATCCTTTTTAATCCTCACTATTTGGTCCTTGTTGTTCCTTCTTTCCCTTATGTATCTGAAGAAATCCTTTTCTCCATTTTTAATATCCTGTGTCAGCCTCAGCTCCCTGGAAGCCTTGGCTGCTCTGACTAGTTTGGTAGCCTCTCTGGATTTCTTTGTGCACATCTCCTTGTCTTCTCCTCTCCCTAACTTTTTGAACCTCGAGAATGTCTCTCTCTTGGACCTCACCACATCCCTAACATCCTGAGTCATCCAACTGTGCTTCTTTGCCCTCGCTTTCTTGTTCTGTGTTCTAGTAAATGCCCCCGTAACCTCCACTAGCCCCTTTTTGATGACATCCCACTTGTGACTTGTGTCCCCAGCCTGGTTGAATTCCCTCCAGGTGCCCTGCCAGAATTTCCCTCATGTTTTTAAAGTCCGCCATCTTAAAGTCAATCATCTTGGAACCTGTACCCCAAGCTTCCCTCTCCATGTTGAGTGTGAACCACGCCAACTAGTGATCTCTCTCTGCCAGTGGGTCCTCCATCCCCAGATCCCTTACCATCTCCCCACTGGACAGTACAAGATCCAGAACATTTCCTATCTGATTTAGCCTGTGGACCAAATGCATCAAGAAGCTATCCTGAAATGCCTCCAACAGGACTTGTTCCCTTGCACTTGTGGTTGGGGTACTCAAATCCACCCCAGGTTGGTTGAAGTACCCCACCAACACTGTGTTACTCTTTCTACAGACCCTTCAGATTTGCTCAGCTAACTCCCTGTCCAGGTCCTCCAGCTGAGCTGGTGGTCTATAAACTACTCCCATCATCTGTGTCCTGCCTTTTGAATCCTGAAAATGCATCCACAGGGCCTCTGTCCTGCCCTCTTCCCCCTCATCCCTGGCACACCTTATTCCCTCCCAAACATAGCTTGCCCCCACTTTGGTCCTATCCTTTCAGAATATCCTACACCCTATGACCACCAACTCCCAGTCTTGGTACTGGGCGGCCCACGATTCCATGATGGCCACAATATCCACCATCCCCATTGCCAATAGGGCCTGAAACTCAGCTGACTTGTTTCCGAGGTTCCTCGTGTTCAGTAAGACCACTCTCCAACCCACTCCCTTCTCCTCCCTGACCCTTCTCCCTCCTTTCTCTCCCTCCTGTGTCCCCTCCCTTTGCCTTCCCCATTAACTAGGGGGTAAGCTTGTCAGCCCCCCACTCCAGGAATCCTGTCTACCAGCTGACCACTCACCACCACCACTTCTTGTTTAAATCTATCTTTGTTTCTGTGTACTCCTCTACCTCTGCTTCAGTACCACTTTCCCCTCCTTGCTCAGGTGTAGTCTGTCGCCGGTGTACAGGTTATTCCTGTTCCAGGTTCTACCCCAGCCAACCACCAAGCCATACCCCCTTGAGTGACACCATTCCCCCAGCCAAGTATTAAACTCACCTATCCTTCCTTTCCTTGCTGTAGTTGCACAGGGTACTGGGAGTACCTCCAAGAAGGCCACAGATCCCTCCATCTACTCACATAGCCTTCCCAGTTAGACAAACCTCTCCCATACCACTTCCATCTTCCCCCCTGCCAGGTCGTTCATACCCACATGCACTATGACATGGGGTCTTCTCCTTCCCTTTCCTGCACATTTAAGATGCAACTGCACTGCTCTGTCAGCAGTCAGCTCAGGCATGGATTTGATCCAGATTTGGCTTTGCCTTTCCCGCTTACTACCCTATCAGATCCCCTTCAGTATGGAATCCCCCAGCACTAGAACTCCACCCTCTTCGTGCCTCATACTTCCTCCAACCTCTTCTCTATGTACTCATTAGTAGACTCCCCCTTACCCTGCCTTTTAGTAACTCCATCCAGTCCCACTCTACCTCCTCCCCTGGCCTGCATCCCCTTCCCCACAACTCTCCCTCACTATCTTCCCCCTCTCTACCCTCTACCTTGGGTCCCTATCCCTCTCCTGCTTTGTCTCCAGCATCTCAAGATGGCACAGTTTCAAGCCTGAACCTAACCTGGTTACACAACCCTAATGTCATCTGCTTGACTGAGTCCTGGCTCAAACCATCGGTTAAGGAAAGGATAACTCTATTGAGCTACAGGGGTTTGAAACTTTTAGGCTTGATAGACCTGGGAAGCGAGGCAGGGGATGCCTTATTTATGCTAAGGAAGGACTGAAAGGGAGTGTGTTGTTGATCTCTGAGATTACCAGTGAGTATGAAATACTTGCTGTGAAACGATTCGCAGGAAGGCAGAACAAGGCACTTACCACTGCCTCTGTGTATCTGCCACACAGCAAGGCTAAGCTGGGTCTCCATTCTGTCCTGGAGGCTATCTCCAAGTTAAAGAAGAATTCTGAGCTCATTATCACAGGGGACTTTAACCTAAACCGGACCTGTAATGAAACTGATCCCCATAAGGACCAGGTGGCTAATCTGTATCTCACGCAAATGGTTACTGAGCTTACAAGTCTGAGCCACGGCACCAACAAGGGCTGCCTAATAGATTGGATTACCAACTGCCCCCAAGGGTAAAAAATGTTGCTGTGCTACCTGATTGCCTTAGCAATCACTCGCCTGTCACCTGTACTTGGGTTAATAAGGAAAAAAGACCCTCCCCCATTTCCATACTTAGTCGGGTCCTCAAACGAGGTGCCACGCAAGCCTTTAAAACTGCCTTGGCCAGTGATAACTGGTTCTCCCCTTGATAGCTTCCCTGATGTTGATCAGGTGCTGCAATGTTTCTCAAGTAAATTTAATGGCATTTGCAAATATCCTAGGCCCTCTGAGGAAAAGAAAGATTAGGACAGCCAAAAACAGTTGGATCACCTGTGACCTTCTGAACCAGATGAGGTAGCAGGACAATCTATGCAGTTTGGCCAGAAACCCTGTTAACCCTGCAGATCTTCAAAAGTACCGGGCTGCTAGGAACAAATGCACCAAACTCACAAGGTTATCCAAAGCGAAATTTTATAAAGAGCAACTTGAGAATAGCTGGGGCAATGTGAAGCACTTCTGGGATAATATGAAGGACCTGCTTAGCAAGGAAGACAGAAGGCACCCAACTATGCTTAACATCAATGGCTCCCCTACCCTTTATCCTCTCTCAATTGCTGAATCCTTTAACCTGGCATTTTCTGATCTCAATGTCGTATTCCCTCCTGACTATCTTAACTCTCCAGGACCTCCCCAACCAAGATCTCATGGCAACCCCTCCCAGCCAAACTTCTATTTTAACTGTGTCATGAACAAAGATGCCAGAAGGCGCTTGGAATAACTAGACTTGGTAGTGACACCATCGATATGAAGTTGGTGGCAGTTGCACTGGATGAGCTTGTGGTTCCTATCACTAAACTCTTTCATAAATCGCTTATTCTTGCAAAGTTCCCAGCTGTTTGGATGTTGGCACTTGTCATTCCTGTGCTAAAAAGTGGGGGACTGATCCATCAAAACCAACTACAGGCCGATCTCAATCCTCTACCCCCCCAAGGTACTTCACAGGATTGTGGCTGAACAGCTACCTGAGTACCTCTTAAATGGTGGTCTCCAGTGCCCACATCAGCACGGTTTCCATAAATGCCACAGCACTGCGACAGCCCTAGTCGATGAAGATACTTTAGTGGGATCTATTTTCATAGATATCATTAAAACCTTTGACACTGTCAACCACCCTATCTTGCTGGATCAGCTTCTTGGTATGGGTCTTGCCCCCAAAGCTGTCCTCTGGTTTAAGGACTATCTATCCAGCAGAGTCTAGATCGTAAAAATCAGGACAGCAATTTCTTCCTCTAGGGAAATTAAGCTTGGGGTCCCACAAGGGTCCATATTGGGCCATCTCCTTTTCAGTCTGTTTATTAACTGTCCACCTGAAGCTTGCAGTATCAAAGTCATCCTTTATGCCGATGATGCGGTTATCCTTAGTAGTAGAGCCTTGTTGCATCTTCTGCAGGATGAGCTACAGTGCTCCTTACATTGCCTGGTGGACTGGTTCAGCTCACAGAAGCCATTATTTAATTACGAAAAAGATAAAGACGATGCTGTTATCCAGTCATCAGCTAAAGAAATTCATCCCGGCCTTGACTATCATCAATAAAATGGGTGACACGCTAGAGCAGGTTTAATTATTCAAGTACCCGCGTTCATCATTAACGACACCCTCTCCTTTGTAGAGAATATTGACCTGGTCATAAAGGCGGTTCACACTAAGCTGGGAGTCCTATAGGCATAGGCATTATCTCACACCTGCTGCCCTACGACTTCTCTGTTTCCTCCTCCATCCTGTCAGTTATAGACATTACACCGTAATGTATGGAGCGGTCTCAGACACGGTGATCAGACATGTGGTCACAGCCCTCAATGAGGCCTGTAGGCTGACTCTTGGAGCTGACCTACTCACCCATTCCTGCTCCCTTTATGAGCAAACCAACTGGCTCACACTCACCAATAGGATTAAATTCCAGACATGCCTGTAAGGAAGAAATCACTAATCAGCAAAGCTCCTCCATGTCTCGGTGAATTGCTCCATACCTGTTCTTCAGGATACCAGACCAGGGGCCATACTCAGGGCTTGTTGGCTGTCCTATTTAGGAAGACATCTCTTGGACAGTGGTTCTTTGCCTATAGGGCTCCCTTGTGGCTAAACAAGATCCCAGCTCACCTATTATTTACTGACAGCCTCCCCACATTTAAGTCAGAGTTGAAACGGCACCTTAATGCATCTAGGGCCTGTTCTTGCAGATAGATGGTGTACTACCAGTCCCTCTCTACTCATCTCCTAATATGTGTGAGTGTTGATACCCTGGCCCCCTCCCTCACCTGCCCCACATCGTAACTGTCATAGCTGGCCTTAGCGATGGGCAGAGTTTCCACACCTGCCCTTCACACTAACTGCTCCTGCAATTAGATGGGCCTGGCTTGGATCTCTCCTCTACAGGCTTGCACTTTGCTCTGTTTTAGCACTTACCACCCTACTGGAGGACATGCGTGGTACTAGCCAACTCCCCAAGTCAGCTATTTTCAGTCCCCATCCCTGTTACCAGGACAAAGCCTGAACAATGGGCTGTTAAGGTCCTTGTCTCTGTGTTCCCCCATAAGCTCATAGTCATGCTCTGTTTAAAGTTTTTGGCAGTAGCTTCAGTAGCTTGTTACTTGTTATTCTGTACTTATAGTCTGCATTATGTCTCTCTATTTGCATTACCATTGCACTGTTTGTTCAAATGTTCCCTGAGTTGTTCTCATTGTGTACACTCCTTCCCATGAAGTATGAACTGCAGAGGGGGCAATTCCCCTTCTGTTGTATTGTATATGCCATATACTTGATGTGGTGTCTTTGCAAAAGAACTTTCACTCATTTTTTTTTCAAACAATGAAATAAATAAACAAATTAATTAATTAATTAATTAATTAAAAGGTCTTGTCTGGTATTGCTGTGGCTATACTGACGTGTGTGTGTGTGTGTGTGTGTGTGTGTGTGCACGCAGAACAGGTATACTATGATTCTATATGTTTGGTTTTCTCCTGTTTCTACTTGAACTGTGACCTGGCTTGACTGTTTTTAGCTCATTTGGCTTTGGTCAGGAGCTCAGGGGACACAGGCCAGCCATAATTAATGTGTACTGTATACCGTACTTAGAATTTTGTGAAAAACAGATGGGTGTTTATTTTTTTGTTTTTGTTTGTTTCTTTTTGCTAAGGATGGGTACAATATGAAAGAGGATCTTTCTGGTTACATAAACAAAAAAAAAACAAAAAAAAGGAATATAGCTTCTATTCCTCATTTTTTTATTTACAAAGCCAACCAGAGGCAGATTTCCATGTTATATCTATCTATTACAAAAACTCCCTTCTGTTTTCGATTTTACTGTGAAACAAATAATATGTAATGCAAGCTTGTTTTACAAAACAGGAATGATCTATTTGCCACTGATGTGGCTGCCAGATGACAGTGCTCTTGGTGTTGGGGTTCTTGGTCCTGTACTGTAGTACAGTAGCAAAGTAATGGTATGCAATTCTTTTTGTGTACAGTAGGTTCAGGTTTCAAAGTCAATAGTGGAACTAGAATGTGTGTGACTTCAGAAAATGTAGGAGAGTAAGTAGGGTGGGCAAACTGGACTGGCCACATTACATTTTTGTGCTGTCACATTCTATGATTTTGTATTTCTATGTGTGGTTTTAAAAATGTTAGACAGTGGGTTAAGAAATTCACGGGCTCTGACTGGCTGATATGCCTGGCAAGGTGGGCTTCTATCAGACAACAAAGATCAGGAAATATCAAGTTCCACTGTCATCTGCCCCATTACCACTGCTATCCCTGTGCCATCTTCGATTTCAAACAAAATAGCCACCATTTTCTTTCTCTACTTAGTGAGAGACGAGAGTCCGGATACCCCCCCAAAATAATCGATGGTTCAGAACAAGATGAATACAACATATGGCACACAAAACATTTTTTTTATTAAAATATAGTGTCTGGGTAAAAAAGTAATTTATTTTAAAACTGCCAGCATGGTGGTGACTGTTCCTTAATGTGCTAGTCTCCCCTCGTGAACAGCGCTGTCCTGCTATCAGCAACTGTTTCCTTGTCCCCTTGGCAGCTGGTCTCCCCTTCTCCTGCTGCCTACAGGTTTGTTTCATTAAATTAATTACATTTTAAACCAAGTCAAACATCCACAGTATACTTTGTGCTGTTTCAGCCGTTTACAATTTTACAAAGTTGAAGTATTTATTTATTTTTTTTAAACAGGCAGCGCGTGATATTGTACATTTGCCCGTATGTGATATTGGATGTTTGCCAACAACTTGCCCTGCCCCACGCCCCTCTCAGCCATGCCTCTTGCCCAGGAAAAATGAAACTTACTGTACACATCTGGGGTACACATAGACACGGTCCTAAATGCAAAGTGCTTATTGTCTTTTAGTACAACTGGTTTTCCTCTTTCCATCCTCTATACAGCCACTCATACTCCTCCTGATTTACCCACAGTACTGAGCCCTCACAATCTAAATTGATAGCCAAATAAAAAAAACACCTTAGCAACACAAAACTGTCCAAGTTCCAGAGTATGTCTAAGAAATATTAGCTTAGTCATTATGCTAGATTGCTCTTACGGCATAACGAATGGGAAAAGTCAATCTTTTTACCAGGTCCTGGGTTTACACTTACAGCCTGCAGCATGGGTCACAATCTGAATCGCACCACATAGCAAAATATAATTCTCAATAAAAAAAAATAGTGTTTCAGTAAGCATGCAGACAAATGCATAAAAAAAACTGATAAATAAATAGCTATGTTAAACACAGCAGTATCCTCTATTGGCAAGTGTACAGCACAATTCATTGCTACTTATTGTTTTCACTAGTTTGAAGTATTTTATTACATTTTTAAAACATTTTATAAAAGTTTTGCAAATAATCCTTTTTCTTAATGCAAAAATACCCTCCAGGTTTGGCAGTATTGTGCTATACCGGACCTTCCAAGGACAATAAGGCCCTCCACCTGCGGTGTCAGGCCTCATTATGCTCCTGTGTGGTCCAATATAGCACAATACCATCCACCCTGTTGGATATTATTACTTAAGCAGCATTGATGGCTGATTTGGGGGACAATGGAGACAAAAAGCAGGAAGGGAGAGATATTTCTTTTCATTTTTAATTTCTTCTTTGGTAACCAGGTAAAGGCACTGGACCTAAGGTCCCTTTTCAGGCCCGACCCGGACAAAAAAACATACAAAAATACACAAATACAATCAACAGCAATATATGGGGTGGGCAGATATGAACTTAATAGGTGCTGTAGTTGTTCATTTCCCCTTTAAGGTGATTTTTCCGGTACCCAGTAAAGCATTTTGAAGTGTATTGCTTAGAGACAGGACCACTTTGATTTCAGTGATGTTCTGTCTTTTGTCTTCTTTGTTGCTGAGGAGACTTGTGGGATGGTCTTGGTCTTCAGGTTTTGCCTCATTCTTCTGCTTTTCCCTCAGGGTGCTCTGTTTGTGACATCGAAATCTGTTGCTCTGGAAATTATTGTGATGTCTTGGTTAGAGTGTTCTGGGAAAGGGGGAGGTCAGTCTGGGGACTCTGATCTTGTTCTCATGCCTATATCCTTGATAGTGGGATGAGAGAGATTGAGACAGGGCATGGGTGAAATGTGAGCAGTATTTTATGTGTGAAGATTGTGTTTTTGAAGTGTTTTCCTGGATTCTGTAAATTTTTCTTTAAAGGAGAACTGTGCTGAACCTGTAAGTCATTTTCCCTGTGAAAAGGTTTTTTAAATACTGGTTCCAATTCTGTTACTGTTCCATCTCTAGAGGCTGTTTAGTTATTATAGTAAGCATTTCTAAGTTACATGCAGTTGATTACCATTTAAGAACTGTATGATGTAGTTTGTGTTCTTGCTCAGCTCTTCCATTGTTGGCACAATGCATGTACTGTAGAATTATGTGGTTGAGAGGGACATGATCTACATTACATAGTTCAGAAATTGTACTTCACACAGAGTGTAAATCAGAAACACAAACTGAAGATACTAATAGGCCCATATAGATGGAAAAATAACATAATTTGAGCCACTATTAAAACAAGCATTTGTCAATGCCTAATGTTGATTGCGTTGGTCTGTTGAGCTTGCTCACTGCCCCTCTGTCACTTGCTCTTTCTGTTTCTCCCAGTGCTGCAGGCTACTCTTTTGTACTGGGCTCCTGCCTGTGCTAGCACATTTTTCTGCCCACAAAGAAATCTGCAGCTGTCCCGACAGAGCTCGGTTGAGGTGGTTCACTCTCCCTCTCTCACTCGCTCATTCTGTTTCTCCTGGAGCTGCAGGCTGCTCTTTTGTACTGTGCTCCTGCCTCTGTTGGCAGCTTTTTCTGCCCACAAAGAAATCTGCAGTAGTCCTGATACAGGTCTGTTGAGCTTTCTCACTCCCCCTCTCTCATTCGCTCATTCCGTTTCTGCCGGAGCTGCAGGCTGGCCTTTTGTACTGGGCTCCTGCCTGCGTTGATGCCTTTTTGTGCCCACAAAGAAATCCACAGCAGTCACGATAGAGCTCCTTTGAGCTCGCTCACTCCCCCACTCTCACTTGCTCATTGTATTTCTCCTGGTACTGCAGGCTACCCTTTTGTACTGGGTTTCTGCCTGCGTTAGCACCTTTTTCTGCCCACAAAGAAATCTGCAACTGTCTCGACAGAGCTCCGTTGAGGTCACTCACGCCCCCTCTCTCACTCGCTCATTCCATTTCTGCAGGCTTCCCCCTTGTACTGGGCTCCTGCTTGTGTTGCTGCCTTCTTCTGCCCACAGAGAAATCTGCAGCGGTCACAATAGAGCTCCGTTGAGCTCACTCACTCACTCCTTCCCCTCTCTCACTCGTTCATTCTGTTTCTCCCGCCGCTGCATGCTGCCCTTTTGTACTGGGCCCCTGTGTGCATTGCTGCCTTTTTGTGCCCACAAAGAAATCCACAGCAGTCCCAACAGCGCTCCATTGAGCTCGCTCTTTACCCTTCTTCACTCACTCATTCTGTGTCTCCCGCTGCTGCAGGTTGCTCTTTTGTACTGGACTCCTGCATGCATTGGTGGCTTTTTCTGCCCATAAAGAAATCTTCAGCAGTCCTGACACAGCTCCGCTGAGGTTGCTCACTCCCCCTCTTTCACTCATTCATTCCATTTCTGCCAGCGCTGCAGGCTGGCCTTTTGTACTGGGCTCCTGCCTGTATTGCCATCTTTTTTCTGCCCACAAAGAAGTCCACAGCAGTCACGATATACCTCCGTTGAGCTAGCTCACTCCCCCTCTTTCACTTGCTCATTCTGTTTCTCCCGGTGCTGCGGGCTGCCCTTTGGTACTGGGCTCCTGCCTCTGTTGGCAAGTTTTTCTGCCCAAAAGAAATCTGCAGCTGTCCCAACAGAGCTCCGTTGAGGTCGCTCGCTCCCCCTGTCTCACTCACTTATTCTGTTTCTCCTGGTGCTGCAGGCTTCCCTTTTGTAGTGGGCTCCTGCCTGCATTGTTGCCTTCTTCTGCCGACAAAGAAATCTGCAGCTGTCCCAACAGAGCTCCGTTGAGGTCACTCACTCCCCCTGTCTCACTCACTCATTTCATTTCTGCCGTGCTGCAGGCTGCCCTTTGTACTGGGCTTCTGCTCATGCTAAGTAACTTTTTCTGCTTGTTGTAAAGAAATTCGGCAGCTGTCCCAACAGAGCTCATTGAGGTCGCTCACTCCCCTGTCTCACTCACTCATTCTGTTTCTCCTGGTGCTGCAGGCTGCCCTTTTGTAATGGGCCCCTGCATGCATTGTTGCCTTTTTCCTGCCCACAAAGAAATATGCAGCAGTCCCAACAGAGCTCTGTTGAGCTCACTCACTCCCCCTCCTTCACTCGCTCATTCTGTGTCTCCCGCTGCTGCAGGCTGCCCCTTTGTACTGGTCTCCTGACTGTATTGGCGGCTTTTTCTGCCCAAAAAGAAATCTGCAGCAGTCCCAACACAGCTCCGTTGAGGTCGTTCCCTCCCCCTGTCTCACTTGCTCATTCTGTTTCTGCTGGTGCTGCAGGCTGGCCTTTTGTACTGGGCTCCTGCCTGCATTGCCTCCTTTTCCTGCCCACAAACAAATCCACAGCAGTCACGATAGATCTCCGTTGAGCTCGCTGACTCCCCCTCTCTCACTCACTCATTCTGTTTCTCCTGGTGCTGCAAGCTGCCCTTTTCTACTGGGCTCCTGTCTGCATTGGCACCTTTTTTTGCCCAGAAAGAAATCCACAGCTGTCCCATCAGAGGTCCGTTGAGGTTGCTCAGTCACCCTGTCTCACTCGCTCATTCTGTTTCTCCTGGCACTGCAGGCTGCCCTTTTGCACTGGGCTTCTGCCTCTGTTGGCACCTTTTTCTGCTCACAAAGAAATCTGCAGCAGTCTTGACAGAGCTCCGTTGACCTCACTCACTCCCCCTCTCTCACTCTCTCATTCCGTTTCTCCCGGCGTTACAGGCTGTCCTTTTGTACTGGGCTCCTTCCTGTATTGCTGCCCTTTTCTGCCCACAAAGAAATCTGCAGCAGTCACGATAGAGCTCTGTTGAGCACACTCACTCCCCCTCTCTCAGTCGCCCATTCTATTTGTCCCACCACTGCCGGCTGACCTTTTGTACTGGGCCCCTGCTTGCATTGCTGCCTTTTTCTGCCCACAAAGAAATCCGCAGCAGTCCCAACAGAGCTCCGTTGAGCTCACTCACTTCCCCCCCTCACTCGCTCATTCTGTGTCTCCCGGCACTGCAGGCTGCCCATTTCTACTGGGCTCCTGCTTGCATTGGTGCCTTTTCCTGCCCAAAAAGGAATCTGCAGCAGTCCCGACAGAGCTCAGTTGAGCTGGGTCACTCCTCCTCTCTCTCACTCACTCGATCCTAATCTGTCCCAAACACTGGTTTCCGACAGCGACTGGGGTATTCTGCACTGCAAGCGTGAAAACACATTTCATCCAGGATGTGAAAAATGACAGCTGTACTGTTCAAAAGGAGGTGTGAAAAAATGCCAGTGTTGAAAATCTGGCTTGAAAATATTACTAATTTGTGAACTTACAAGGGTGTATGGAAACTGCACAATGCACGCTCATAATGCAGTCATTTTATGGAGTTTCATCACACAATTTTCAACATAGGCATTTTAGGACCTCTGCTCATGAACAGTGTCAGTGAGATTTCCTTAATGTGTCCCGAACACTGATTTCCCACAGCAACCGCACAATTGTGCGCTGTAAGAGCAAAAACACATTTCGGCAAGGATATGAAAAATGACAGCTGCACTGTTCATAAGGAGGTGTGGGAAAATGGCAGTGTTGAAAATCTGGAGTGAAAATATTGCAAAGTTGCGAAGGTACGAGTGTGAGTGGAAACTACGCAACACACGCTCATAACACACTCATTTTATGGCCGTTCATCACCAAATTTTCAACATAGGCATTTTAGGACCTCTGCTAATGAATAGTGTCATTGTCATTTCCATAATGTGTCCCGAACACAGATTTCCCTCAGCGACTGTGCTATTCTGCGCCAGAAGTGCGAAAACACATTTCAGCCAGGATGAGAAAAATGACAGCTGCACTGTTCATAAGGAGGTGCAGAAGAATGGCAAGGTTGAAAATCTGGAGTGAAAATATTATTAATTCGAGAAATTACGAGCGTGTGTGCAAACTGCACAATGCACACTCGTAACACAATCATTTTACGGAGTATCATCACCAAATTTTCAACATAGGTATTTTAGGACCTCTGCTCATGAACAGTGTCACTGTCATTTTCTTAATCCATCCTGAACACTGATTTCCCACAGCGACTGCGCTATTCTGCACCGGAAGTGCGAAAACACATTTCGGCCAGGATGTGAAAAATGACAGCTATACTGTTCACAAGAAAGTGTGAGAAAATGCCAATGTTGAAAATCTGGTGTGAAAATATTGCAAATTCGCGAAGTTACAAGTGTGTGTAGCAACTGCGCAACACACGCTCATAAAACAGTCATTTTGGGGATTTTTCCCACCAAATTTGCAACATAGGCTGTTTGAGAGCCCACCTCATGAACACTGGCACTGTCATTTCATTAATCAGTCCTGAAGGGGGATTCCATGCAGTGACCGCAAAAACACCTTTCTGGGCCGAATAACGCCATGACAGTTGCAGAATTCATTACGAGAGGGGTCCCAATAACCTCATGTTGAAAATTTGGTGTCAAGATTCCAAAAAATGCCTGAGATTATGCATCAAAAGTTGAAAAAGCCCTTTTCATTCCATTATACAGCTTACCGGCATTTCTTCAATTCGTGGTCGGCTTTGAAGAGTGCAGACGTGTTCCCGGTCCACTGAAGATCGTTGCACCGGACTCTGGAGGTAAGTATAGGGTGAGGGGGGTGTGGGAAGGCAGAGTGCACAGTGGGTGGGCGCAAGTTGGGGGGGCAGGGAAGACTGCGAGGGACTGTTTTTGATTTACAGGTTTAAAAAAAAAAATTGAGGAACTTTTTTTCTTTACAGGGGTATTAGGCAGGCTGGGTTGGGATCCCAGCTTGCTACCTAAATGTTTTGGGGAGGTGCAGCCAACGGGGGATTGGGCACCCCTGTTGGCACAAAAGTGGGGGGCACAAGAGCTGAGGGGGATTGGGCACCACCTCGGCACTAATCTTTCGAGGGGGGACCTGATGCAGATAGGGAATGGCCTCCCCCATCGGCACATCAAACAGTGAAGGGGGAAATAATGCTGATGGGGATGTGCCCCTGTGGATAAGTCAACTTGGTACTGGAAGCCGACGGGGATCAGGGCCCCGCCGGCAAAAACACGCTGGGTGGGATGCCGTCGAGGGGATTGGGCACCCCTCGGCCCTGGGTTGATTATTGTTTGTGAACATGGTGGCAAGGCGCCTCCATGTTCACAAACAATATTATAGTAGCAACGTTCTGCCCAGCAATGATGGGTCGCTCCCTTATTGCAGCGAATCGCTGACACTGCAATGATGAGGCAGCCCCTGATTGCAGTGGCTAAATTTTTACAAGGTTGTGGCATGCTGGCTGAACTAGTGTCAGCAGCAGCGTGCCATGGCATTGGGAAAACTGGGCCAAGCCTTTACAGGCTGTGAGGGCACTGGCCACAATAGTGCTGCACCTCCACAACCTGCTTCTGGAGAAAGCTGTCTTAATATGTTTCTTGCGTAAGTGCGCAATCAACATAAAAATAGCTTCTACTGGGGGGTGCAAAAGGCTTGGAAGAGCCTTGTCTCCCTCAATCTTTCAGCTGTGGTTGCACCCATGCTTAATCTCCATGAAAACATATGCCATTAATACTTGCACTTGACCACAATTCAGTTTTACATACCAACATTCTAACATACTAGACACCAACAGAGTATGCCTCATGGTCTATCGAGTCTGCTCGTGCTTCAGCACCCTGAGTGGGTATCGTAGCCATCACCCTGGCTCCTTTTCCTGCTTCTCCATCCCTCAATCCCCTCCTTACCCCCCCCAGGTAAGCTATCCTCTGTTTCACACCTTGCCGATACCTGTCCCACACTCTCTTTTATCCCTTCCACCATAGAAGCCAGTACCAGCTCCCCAGAAAGAGCATTCCACGGTTCCACCACTCTCTCAGAGAAGCATCTCCTCGTCCTTCCCCCCAATCCTCCTACCCTCGAGCTTCTAACTGTGCCCTCTGGTGATTCCACCCTCCTTCAACAGAAAGATCCCATCTCAGTTTACTCTTGAATCCCCTGAGGTACTTGAAGACCTCAATCATGTCCCCCCGGTCCCTCCTCTCCTCCAGCGAGAACAGGCTGAGTTCCTCTAGTCTCTCCCCATATGTTATATCCCCCAGGCCCTGGATCATTTTGGTTTCTCTCCTCTGAACCCTTTCCAGGAGTTGGATGTTCTTGCTTAAGTATGGCCTCCAGTACTGCGCACAGTATTCAAGGTGTGGTCTTACCAGGCTGTTGTACAGTGATGAAATCAATTCTCTGTTCCTTGAGGTAATCCCCCTTGTGATGCAACCCAGCATCCTATTTGCCTTGAGCACAGACCTACTGCACTGCTCTGAATTATTCATGTAGACATCCACCAGGACTCCCAGGTCTTTCTCCCCTGCTGTGGCCTGCAGCTCACTTCCCCCAAGGTGTACACATATTTGGGGTTATCCTGCCCAAGGTGTAGCACCTTCCACTTGGAGGAGTTAAATTTCAATTTCCATGTGCAGAACCACCAGTCCAGAGTTTTCAGGTCCCCCTTGCAGGGCCAACCTCCCCTCCTCCCCCTCCAACACTGCACCCAGTTTAGAGTTGTCCGCAAAGAGACTCATTTTGCACATGATACCTTCCCTGATATCAGAGATGTAGGCATTAAACAAGAGTGGCCCCAGAACTGAGCCCTGTGGGAACCCACTAATGATCTCCCTAGGAGATGAGACCTCCCCGCTGACCACTACCCACTGAGTGTGCCCAGCAAGCCAGTTTCTGATTCCTATGACCATCAGTGGGCCTACCCTTAACCTCCACAGCTTCTCTAGTAGGCCATTGTGAGGGACCGAATCAAACACCTTGCTGAAGTCCAAGAATAGTACATCCACTGGTCTCCCCCTGTCAAATGCTGATGTCACCCACTCATAGAACTCCACAAGGTAATTTTGACATGATCTACCTGGCACAAACCCATGCTGCTGACTATCCAAGTATCCCATCTCCTACAGTAACCCTCCCAGTCTTTCCTTAAGTATGCCCTTCATTATCTTCACCACCACCGATGCCAAACTGTCGAGTCTATAGTTTTCTGGTGCTTCTCTCACTCCCCCTTTATGGATGGGCACAACATGTGCCTGCCTCCAAACCCTGCTCACCCTCCCTGTTTCTAGCGACATGTTAAAGAGATCCACCAGAGGTGTAGCCAGAATATCCGCCAACTCCACAGAACTCTTGAAGGAATGTCATCCAGCCCCGGAGATTTTGTCCTTTTTTAGGGACTTAGCTTCCCATACTCGGCCGATGGGAATAGCAGCATTGGTCCCTCCCCCACCCCTTCAGCAGATCCAATCTGATGCCATACCCCTGAGTTACCCCTCCCAACGGCTTGGTTGGCAGCAGGTGCCCCAGCAATCATGCCTGCTGCCCCTTCTAAGTCCTGCAGCTCCTTTTTTGTAAGTCTCCCAGCCTCCTCCCTAGCGAACACCAAGGAAAAGTACTCATTCAGTACCTCTGCCTGTTCCCCAGCCCCTTCCACCCACCCCCTGGTTGTCCTCAACCTACCGAACTGGCCCTTGACCTTCCTCCGCTCTTCAATATACCTAGAGAACCCCTTTTCCCCTCCCTGTATCCCCTGTGCCAGCCTCTGCTCTTTTCTGGCCTTTCCCCCCTCACCACCCTGGTGACTTGCCTGACTGCAAGACAGAT
Organism: Neoceratodus forsteri; assembly: GCA_016271365.2. Lineage (NCBI taxonomy): Eukaryota > Metazoa > Chordata > Ceratodontiformes > Ceratodontidae > Neoceratodus > Neoceratodus forsteri. The sequence continues at coordinate 1,066,925,789 of CM028132.1, read as the reverse complement.
GTTTTCCCTATCCATCCAACCTCTCATTTTTTTGTACCTACTGTAGGCAGCCCTCTTTTCCCTTATTGTCCCATGGACCTCCTTCGACTACCAGCATGGGTTACAAGACCTAGCCACCTTATGCCTCACTCTTGCACAGGACCCGGTGCCCTCCTGTAGCCCCCATTTTATGATCTCCCACCTACCTTCTACATCCATCCCTGGTGTTATCTCCCACAGATGCCCCTTGAGAATTTCTACCATGCTCCTAAAGTTTTCCCCCCTAAAATCCTCTGCCATCATCCTGGAACAACTTCCCCCAAGTTAAGCCAAAACCATACCTTATCATGGTCGCTCCCTGCCAGGAGATCCTCCACCTCCAGATCCTGTACAAGATCCCCATCTGCAAGAACCACATCCAGAACAACCCTCTCTTGTTGAATCCATCACCTGCTAAGTGAGGAACACGTCCAGGAAGCCATCCAGCAGCCTCTGCTCCCTGGTTTCAGTGGATGTCATAGTTTTCCAATCAGTAGCTGGCATATTAAGGTCCCCCATCAACACCATTCCTCCCCTTCTGGACAACACTGGCCCTTTATGTTAGCCAGCAGACAATCCTCCAGATCCTCTGCCAGCCCTGGGGGTCTATATACCACCCCCCATCTTGATCTTCCCTCCCACGGGGGTATGCATGGTGACCCATAAGGCCTCCACATTGCCCTCTGCTTCCTCTACTCTAATAATCCCAAAGTTATCCCTAATGAACATAGCTACTCCTCCTCCTCCTCTGCCCACCTTTCTATCCTTCCTAAGCACAGTGTACCCACTCAAATTAAGATCCCAGTCATGGCCAGGAGTGGCCTAAGTTTCAGTGACCACTGCTACATCCACCCCACCCTCAGTCAGCATGGTTATGGTCTGGAACTCTGGCATCTTGTTCCACAGGCTCCTGGCATTTGTTAACACAACCCTCCAACCCTTGTCCCTACCTCCCTTTGCTATATCCACCCTGGCCCCTTTATACATCTGCCCACTGTCCTCCCCTAAGGTACTTTACTCCCTTCCCCTGGTATTTATAAATCGCTTGATATATTGAGCAGTAAAAGGTCTCATTACTTCCAGAGGTAGCACCTCTCTGCATGGCCAGCCTGCAGCAGCTCCATTTAAATGCCTGTGTATATCATGCAGTATCTTTGAGATCTTCACTGTACTGTGGAACTGCGGTGAAAGCAGTCTGACTGTACAATGAGATGCAGGTTTTACTTTCTTTATGCCGTTAAACCAATCCCTGCACACTCCTTTCCTGTTTACACCTTGAGTACCCAGTGAAAGAGGAAAGTACAAATATGTCTGCACTCTTTTTGTTCTTGTACATGCATATATATAAAATGGTGATTTGATAGCACTGGTTTAGCCAACAGGTACTTCAGATTTGAATAAAGAAGCTTTCAGACCTACAGATGGCCAAAGGTCTTTCAGTCTTTTGGAGGCAGTATAGCACAGTCGGTTAAGGCTCTGAGCTGCAGATCTGGAGACCTGGGTTTGAATCCCACAGCCACATAGGTGTATACTGTGTGATCCTGAGCAAGTCACTTAACTTCCTTGTGCTCCCAGGTTGCATCAGGAAACAAGCTTCGGCTTAGTGTGCTATTCCTTGTTAAACAATGTTCCCTGTGTCAGCAGATTTTGCAAAACAAGTATCTTGCATTTTGTTGTTGTATCACCCTGTTATAGTGTATAGTGAAGGTTTGTTCTGCATGGATTTTCATGGCAGCTGAAACCTTTTTGTACCACAGTTCAAAGGTCATGGAACATGTTTGTACCCTTCTGTGGTACAACAAGGTTCCAGCTGATCAGAAATCCTTGTGGCAGCTGGTGTTTTACACAGAGCTGCCATAGGCGCAACAGTCAGTTTCAAGTTCTGAACTGAAACCACTGGCATGTTTTCTGTTGCCATGAAGTGCTGCAGAAAGACTTTCATTTTCAAAAAATATATATATAAAAAATTAAAATTAAAAAAGTATACACTGTAGAAAATACTGATGGAGCAACCACATGTGCAACCAGGCTGTGCTGCCACCTTGGGCTTCTGATTACATCGGACGTCTTGAGCTTCGTTCTCAAGGTCAGAGGGAATCAGAACCCCTCTTTGGCAGCACAGGCTGCTTCTACATGGTTGCCCAACCAGTATTCTCTACATGTAACTCTGAATTTACAATATGTGGAAAGAAGGTACGAATACTTGTTTCTTTTATGTTTTAATTTTGCTTTTTATTTTTCGGTAACTATGTAAGGCCCGCTAGGCACAAGTACCTGGTTTCAGGGGCAACCCGGGAGCACTGGGGTGGTTAAGTGACTTACTCAAAGTCACACAGTATGCAAGTGAAAGTTGTGGAAATCAAACCCATGTCTGCTGGATATACCAAGCTAATTCACATCTTGTTACTGTAACCTCCAGCTCTTGCAACGTGTTGTTGGTACCATTGGTGCTAATACCACTATCAAATGCTGGAATTGAAATCTTTCACTAAAACCTGTAGTATGTGGTTAAAGGTTTTGTGAGTTTCATTTAGGCTTTTCTCACTGGTTGTGACAGGAGCTTTTCTAAACATCCCAACACTATTATATATGGAGGTGCCTATCTGGAGGGTGATTGGGCCAATGGCCAAGAAGACATGGGGGAATAGGACTAGGAGCATGTACAGGCATCAGGATAGTGGGAGGAGGGTAGTATGCTGTAATGGTTATGGGGTGTCAGTATTCCTGCGGAAGATGTGGGTAACTGGGGGCTGTCCAGTGTGCAAGAGCCTGGAACAGCTAAGGGCAAAAGTTAGGCAGCTCAGATGGGAGCTGAGGAGGATGGAGTGAAGCCTAAGAGAAGCAGGGCAGGAGAGAGAAAGTCAGATGTGGGATGCATAGGAGAGTGAGGTCAGCAGGCAGAGAAAGGGGTAGAGAGGATCACCCAAGTTCTGGGGGTACCACTACCTCAGAGAGTGGGGAAGCCTGGGGGGATGCCAAGTGGTAGGGGGAAGGGGTGGGACTGTGAGGGATGCAACAGAAGTGAGAGCATTCAAAGGGGTGCCTTCAAGGAAGAGATTTCACCCACTGACTGGAAGTAAGGAAGGGGGAACAGGAGGTGCTCCCCACCTCTTGTTCCCCCTTCCTCACTTACAGGCAGTGGGGTGGTTAAGTGACTTTCTCAGAGTCACACAGTATGCAAGTGAAAGTTGTGAAATCAAACCCACGTCTGCTGGTTTGGTTAAGACAATGGGGTCAGAAGAAGTAGGCTGGGGTGGGGTAGAGTGGGTACAAAGTAGTCAAGGGGGGGGATATGGAGATTGGAGTAGGAGGGGGGACGGGATTGTGTGTGTGCAGAAACGGAAAGACATGGGGTGGGAAAACAGACAGAGTGGGAACTAGAGGCTGTGGGGGTGTCAGGCAAGCAGAGATTGGGGAGAACAATGGTGAGGTTGTTAACCAGGATTGAAGGGGAGCAGGCAGGTTGGGGAAAAGCTTGTACAGCAGACAGAGAACAGAAATATGCTGTGGGGGTGTCAAGCAAACAGGGATTGATGAAAACAAGAGTGGGTGGTAACCAGGATGGAGGGGCATCAGGTAGGTGTTGGAGAAGCTCAAACAGCAGTCAGGGACAGGAAGGATGCAGACCTGAATGGAGGGGGAGGAAGAATGATAATTCTATGGAACCCCATAATTAAAGATATTCAGTAGGGAAGGAAGGGGGGCCCATATACTGGAAAGAAGGGGGCTAGCATGCCAGGTATGACAGCAGAGAGGGTGTACCCAAAAAATGGGAGGGTTGATGAGGGAATTGGGGAGAAAGCAATCATAATTATACACCTTAGTACCAATGATCTATCTGGGGGAACAGGTGGGGGGTAGTACAGGAAAGATTCAGAGTGCTAGGGAGGACCTGCAGTGCTGTAGCCAAATCACTAGCATTCTCAGAGACTCTTTCAGTAGCCAAGTGCTTAAGATGTAGCTTGCACTGATTTAGGCAACAAGTACTTCAGATATGAGTAAAGAAGCTTACAGATCTACAGAGGGCCAGAGGTCTTTAGGTGACAGCACTTTTTGTAAAAAAAATATGTGACTAATCCTTAGGCATCTGTGACAGAGCAGTACACAAGTGGGCATGACAGCAGGTAGCCAAGGCACACTAGGTGGTAACAAGCAGAGATGTACTATATTCACTGGCTGGTACAATTATTATTTCTTTTTACCAGTACCAAGAGCCAGCACAGTCAGGAAGAAAAGGACAGATGAGTTTAATGACTGACCGAGGAAATGGTGCAGGGAAGAAGGATATGACTATACTGGGGGCTGAGGGGAGACCTAGACAAATAAAACACTTTTAGTACTGGACAGACTGCACCTCAGTAGTGGGGGGCTGAGAGTCCTCAGAAACAAGGGGGGTACATAAACTAAACACTTAATTTAAACTATTGAAAGGGGGCAAGTGAGCCTGCAAGCCTTGAGACTAGAGGAGGAGGTCAGCAGGCCTCCCTCTGTACCAGTAGGAGGAGAAGGAAGGGTGGATGTGGAAGGGGAGTGAAGGGGTAGCAGTGTGTGGGGGGGTGAAATGTACAGGCTAACAGAAGAAATTAGGCAGTTGAGAGGGAAGGGAAGGAGGCTCAGACTCTAGATGGAAGGTGGTGTCCCTGAATGCACAAAGTCTTGGAAACAAGATGGATGCCACTCAGGCATTATTGACAGATAGAAGAGTGGACATCATAGTGGTCACAGAGACATGTGCCACACCTAATCATGACTGGGACCTCTTGATCCCTGGGTATAAATTATACAGGAGAGACAGGGTGGTAGGAAAAAGAGGAGTGGTGGCTGTTTATATCAGGGAGGGTATAATGTGTATGAAAGAGGAGGAGTTGGAAGAGGGGAGGGCAGAAGCAATATGGATTCAATTTCTGTCTAATAGAGGGAGAAATTTGAGGATAGGGGTGGTTTACAGACCACCCAGCCAGGACAAGGAAAGAGGCAGAGAATTGAACTTACAAATATTGAATGCTGCAGGGAAGGGAGAGGTGGTAATAGTAGGAGACTTCAGCCTGCCCAAGGTGGATTGGAAGGTACCAGCCACAACCTGTGCCATGAGTTGTTATCCTAAATATGCTGTAAAGTGGGTTCCTGACTCACGGAGTCACAGAACCCACCGGGAAGGGAGAAGTGTTTGATCTGGTGCTGACAAACGGGGACCATGTCCGCTATATAAAGGTCGAGGAGCCTCTAGGGGGCGACCATCACCCGGAGTAGTTCGAGTTAGACATAGGCAGGGAAAAGGCCCCACTAAGACTAAACTCCTAGATTTTAGAAAGGTGGATTTCAGAAGGAGGGGTGAGCTGCAAAGGCATCACTGGTAAACATACAAGTGGATATGGGGGTGGACCAAGGTGGTCCATCATCATGGAGGAAAAAATGCTTGCCACAGAGCAGTGTGTTAGGCTCAAGGGGAAGAACCTGAGGGCAAAAGCACCCAGTTGGTTTAGTACTATAATTGCCCAGGCAGTAGAGGATAAGAGATCAGCCTACAAGAAATTCAGGAAGACCTAGAGAGAGGAAGACAGAGAGTTAGTCAGGTGGGCAAAAGCTCAGAAGGAACTGCCATTAGCTTACAGAATTAAGAAGGAGGGAATCAGCCTTTTTTTCACTTATATATTAGTGAAAAAAGGGAAAGAAAGATGGGATTACTAGGCACAGGAAAGGGGATGGGGTGAAGGAGAATGGGGGCAAAGCAGAGGTACTGAACGAGTACTTCTGGTCTGTCTTCACTGGGGGGGGGGGAGATAGAAGGACCAGCGCCACTAGGGGTAAGGAGAGGAAAAGAGGGTATGGTGGGCACAGATGCTTTAATTAATATGGATAGGGTGAGGACAGGGTTGCTAGAATTCAGGCTAGATAAATCTCCAGGCCCAGATAACATAGACTCAAGGGTGCTGAAGGTACTGATGGAGGAGCTTGCAGAACCCTTGGCTGGCTTGTTCAGTAGTTCACTGGAGTCAGGCATGGTGCTGCAGGACTGGAGAATGGCACTTGTATTGCCCCTCCATAAGAGCAGTCCCAAGGACGATGCTGGGAATTACAGACCAGTTAGTCTGGCCTCAGTGTGCGAGCTCATGGAGACTATACATAAGAAAAGGTTAGTGGAGTATCTGGATGACCATGGTCCCCAGGATGAGAGGCAACACCTGCTTATGGGAGGGATGCTATGTCAAACAAATCTGATTGGCTTCTTTGACTGGGGCACTAAAACAGTGGACAGAGGCCATGTGGTGGACATTCTTTATCTGGACTTCAGCAAGGCCTTCGACTCTGTACCCCACAAGAGTCAAATCAGGAAGTTGGCAGATCTCAAGGTTGGGGGTTACTTGACCAGATGGGTGGAAAATTGGCAGAGGGGCAGGACCCACAGCATAGTGGTGTTCGGGGTGAGCTATCTAGCACCAGGAAGGTCACCAGTGGGGTCCCACAGGACTCAATGCTTTGATCAGTGCTATCCAGTGTCTTCATCAACGATATTGGGGATGGCATTAAGGCCAAAATTTGATATTCATGGACAACACTGAGCTCTGTGGGAGAGGGGGACACAGTAGAAGGGTACAAAACCTAAAGGAGGATCTGGAAAAACTGAAGAGGTGAGAGAGGTGATCTTGGATTTGGCAGCTTGGCTTCAAAGCAAAGAAATATAAAGTTATGCACATTCGAGTAAAGAACCTGAGAACTTAGTACAGTCTGGAGGGGTCAGGGTAGCTGCATAAGTGGAGGAAAAGGGGTGATGATCGATAGTGACCTGAAACACTCCATGCAATGTAGAAAAGCAGAAGTGAAGTCAAAAAAAATGCTGGGCTGTAATGCCAGACAGATCAGCAGCAAGTGGGAGGACATAATACTGTCCTTGTGCAGGTCAGTAGTGAGGCCACATCTGGAGTACAATGTACAGTACTGGTCCCCTTGCCTGCAAAAGTCATTAACCTGAAGGAGGTGGTTCAAAGGAGGGCAACAAAGATGATCATGGGCTAGCAGGGTATGACCTATAAGGAGAGTTTAGAGGCCCTGAACATGTACTCCTTGGAGGAGAGGAGAGGAGAGAGAGAGAGAGGAACATGACTAAGACCTTGAAGTATTTGAAGGGAATAAATAGGATGGATAAGAAGGGTCTCTTCAAACATAGTGGGAACTGAAAAATTAGAGGACATGGTCTCAAGTTGTAAGGGTAGGTTTAGGAGAGAGGCTAGGAGGCACTTCTTCACGGAGAAGATGGTGAGTTGGAATGTGCTTCTGAAAGGTGTGGTTTCATTGATGGTGGTGGGCAGCTTCAAGGGAGTATGGGATAGAGTTAAGGGGAAAATAAGCATCAATAGCAGGGCAGATGGAGAGAAAGGGTGGACAGGGTAGGAGAGCAGGGTCAGTAGCTTATGTTGAGGACCCAGCACTAGAAAGAGACTAAATAGACCTAATGGTCTTACTCTGCTAGCTTCATCGTATTTAAGTGGAAACTTGTTTAAATATGATACTATACTGGTACAATACAACCCCATTTCTGGCATTCATTATACAAAGTCCCTTTGACAAGTTGGATACATGCAATAACCTCAGGATGACTCCCATGTCATGTTGAATGGTACAACTGCCAGGAGCCACACCCTGTGTAGTGTACAGTTTTCAGGCTTGGACTTTTTTCCATGCCCCTTGCGGTGTGACTGGCCAAGACACAGCCTACAAATATCCCTGAGCACCAACAGGTTCTGTTTTAGCCACATTCCTTGTGTCCCTTTAGGGAAGATAATTACCTTTCTCTTTCGGGCAGCTTCTATGCTGCATGGGCATTTTCATGTTCTTCACTGTCCCTTTGACTCTGGGGTAAAGGAGCTGCCTTTATTGGTCAAAAAATAGATCTTACTTTCCCTTTACATTGAATGAACATATTACACTCTCCCTGTATGACAATTTGGGTTAGGCCTGAACTTATTTAAACTGTAAAATCTTTTTTGTTTGTTTCACATTAACAGTTGTGACTTGCATGAAGTCATTGAACCCTTAGGAAATCACTTAGATGTAGGGGCTGACACTTTTAGGCTTTAAGTTGCTTGCAAAAACTCCAAACGTTTGTTTACAGGTTAGTGTTCACACAGCAAAAAGTAGTGGAGAAACAGCATCCACAGCTCCCAGGTTTAGGCCCAGATCAAATCTGCAATTAAATCACATTCATCACTTGACATAATCAGATTTACTTTACAAGTCCTAACCAGGTAGTCATGGGTTTAATTCTGATTACCAGCATCATTTACTTCAAACTAGGGGTGTAGGGCTCAGAATTTCAGTCCTGCCGGTCAGGCTTGGTTGGGTCAGTCAAATCAGAACCAGTACCCAAACCAGAACCAAAAGTTCAATGTATAATAATAATTAGTAGTACAATCAATAGAATAGCACAAGACTAATGTTAAGCAGCAGGTCTGGATCTGCTGTACTGAAAAGGCTGGTGTGAACCAGTAGCATCGTTTCTTCCTTTATGTTCCATCCCTCTCACCCTGCTCCACTGGTACGGTCTCACACAGTTGATTTGTTGGCTTTGACAGTGCAAGAGATGTTTATCCTGTAAGGGAGGAATTGAAGACATGCATAGATAGATACAAGCAGTACTGTCTGCATTTAACTTACTTCCAGTAGCCAAGTGCTTAAGATGTAACTAGCCCTTTGGGCAACTGTGACAGTGAAGTACGCAAATGGGCATGACAGCAGGTAGCCAGGCATGCTAGATGGCAACAAGTAGAGAAATTCCACAGTCACAGACTGGAGCAATTACTATTTATTTTTTTTACAGAAAAAACAGCCAAGTGCTGTAACTGCAACAAGCCCATCGGGCAACTGTGACAGAGCAGTACACAAGTGGGCATGACAGCAGGAAGATTGTCATGCTAGATGGCAACAAGCAGTGGCATGCTGCACTGACCGACTGGTCCTACAAATGTTATTTGAAAGTGAAAACAGACAAGAATTTAAATGAAAATAACACTCTGGGCAACTGTGAAAGAGTAGTACGCACGTGGATGTGAGAGCAGGCAGACAGACATACTAGGTGGCAACAAGAAGAGGAGTACTGTACTATACTGATCAACTGGTCCAACCTAATCCTTTGTTTTGTCCTCCTTTTTGGTTGCCCAGCCACCCCCATCTGACTGACCTTTCCCAGTCCCCTCACTCAGCTACTCAGAGGGTTATCTCACTCCTACTCTGCTAGAGGGTCTCATTAGAGGTGCCCATTTGCCTGTGCAGAGTCTGCGGGGGGGGGGGGTCATCATCTTGCATCTGAGGGGATTCCTCATTTTTCACCTTAGGGACCACCATGCATTCGATGGATGCAGTGTGCATGCTCCACCTCCACTCAGATGCCCCCAGCATCCTGGGTACGGTCTCTCTTCCTGCATGACCCCACTGTGTAAATACTTCAGTCTCTGTCTCTCAGTTTGATTTTTTTAAAACATATTATTCTCTTTTAGTTTTTTTTTTTTTCTGTGCAGTTTAGCTCTAATCCCATCGTGCCCTGTGCCCACAGCTTGGACTGCCTCCAGGCAGCAAGTCCTGCTACTGCTCCAACCTCCATCACTCTCTTGGATTTTTTTTTAAGGTATTTTTTTCAGTGAATTAGCTCTGGCCCCCATGTGCCCAATGCTCACAGTCTGGAGTGCCTCCTACCAGCAGGCACTGATACTGCTCCAGTCTGCATCTCACTCTATGATTTTTTAAAGGTATTTTTTTCAGGTATTTCTTTCAATGCAGTTTATTTCTAGTCCCCTGAAGCCAAATGCTCACAGCCTGGACTACCTCCTGCCAGCAGGCCTTGCTGGTAGCTACTGCTCTAGTCTCCATCACTATCTTTGATTTTTTTTTAAGATGTTTTTTACAGGTATTTCTTTCAGTGCAGTTTATTAGTGCCCATCCCCCCCAAGGCCCAGTGCCTACTGCCTTCACTACCTGGACAGCTTGCCAGGCCCAGCCTGCTGCTGTTTCAGTCTCTCTGATTTTTATGGCTGCATAGTGGAGCTATGTGGACATCTTGCAATTACACAGAGAGAAAGAAGGGGCTCTGGAAGCACGTGACCGGATATCTAGACTGTGTCCTTTCAGAGTGAAATTGAAGCACATGCTGTCCTCTCCATTCACCATAGTGCTTTCCTTTAGGTCTCTCCACCTCCCCTCTGCCCTGGCACTATTTTCTAGTAGTGGCTGCTGGTACTGCTGGCCCTCCTCATTTCCTGTAGATTTCGTGAGAGTTCTTTCTGTTTCGTTATCTTTACCTCTTTTGCCATCTCTCAGATGGGGTCAGATTCAAGCAAGGAAGGACTGTGTGCACTGAAAAGGTTAAACACAGCTCCACGCCACACCATGCTTATTTCTCTGACTGCATTCTTGCTGAGAGTGTATGTCAGTGTCCAAATGTTGATCATTTGCTGTGATGAGGGTTCTTTTACAGTAGCCCTTTCAGGACCAATCTAATTCATAGTGGCATTCTATTCAGTTTGTTTCAGACTTAAATTAATCTCATAACTATTCACAAGTGTCCTTCGGGGCGGGGGCAGGAACCAGACTGCATTACACAGGGAAATGCTGAAAACTGAAGCTGAACGCACGTGATAAATAAGATACAGAACTGAACTGTATCAGGGCTATGCAATGGCAGTTGCTAAGATATTTGTCATTTAGGCTGCATGCACTGAATCCAGCTGATTGCATTTTTGTAGAACTTATTTTTTGTTTTGGTAAAGTTACCATCTTGCAGTGAATGAAGTACAATTCTTGGAGGTGGGGGTGGGGTAAAAGCAAGCAGTGTATTACATGGTGTGTGTTTGGGATTTCATAGAGAGCTGTATGCAAAAGCCAGTTAGTCTCATGGAATGGGAACACTGGTATGCCACTTCCCACCTGCTAGTACTGTTGATACTAATATGAAAAGTGTGAACAACTAGGATGTTGTGTCGTTCATATGTATATTTATTTATTAATACAATATTTGTCCAAAATGTGACTGACTCAGAGGTCTCAGAGGTAACAAAACAAAGTCATCCTTAGCAGCTGCTACTACAGTTACACAGCAGGAGACAAATGCCTTAAATTATAGTCAGCACCTGTACATGTATTTTCTTTTCTTTAATTCTGAAGACTTTTTTGTCAGCTTGCATTTTTAAATTATTTCCCCATCTTTTTAATTGTTTTCTGTTATGTGGCTCTATATTTGAGGCAATAAATAGCATATTGTGGCATATTAGATTGCAGCTGGTAAACTGGAAATATTTACAAGGTGGAACTCTCTTGATTTTATATATGTAGGAGGGGTAGCTGTCCTCTAAAGGAAGGTAGGAACTTACCAATAGGAGAGTATTACTTCAGCAGAATCCACAGATCATCTGAAATAATAACCCCAAGGTTCCTCACTTCCTTGGTGACTGCCAACAACTCCCCCCCCCCCACATCATGTAGCTTTCCCCGAGGTTTCTATGATCCAGCAGCATCATTTTGCACTTCTTTGAATTAAACCTCAGTTGCCCGCTCAGACCATTTCTCAAGCTTCCCCAAGTCCTTTCCCATTTTCTCCAACCCTTCTGGAGTATCCACCCTGTTACAGTTCTTGGTGTCATCTGCATACAGGCAGACCTTTCCTTCCAGCCCCTCTGCAATGTCACTAATGAAGATATTGAACAGGACTGGCCCAGGGACTGATCCCTGAGGTACCCAACTGGTCACCCCTTCTCCCCAGATTGTACCCCATTTACCACCACCTGCCTGTTGGTTAGCCAGTTCCTAATCCAGGTAATCACCTTGTCTCCCATACCCAGTCTACCCATCTTGTTAATCAGCCTCTTATGTGGGACAGTGTTGAAGGTTTTGCTGTAATTGAGGTAGGCGACATCCATCACCCCCCCCTCCAGTTTACTTCCTTTGTCACCCAGTAAAAGAAATCTATCAGATTTATTTGACACAACCTACCCACTGTGAATCCATACTGCCTAGGGTCCTGGGCACTAATGGTTTCTAGATGTCCCACTATCCTTTCTTTCAGCAGTGCCTCCATGATCTTCTCCACTACTGAGGTGAGGCTGACTGGCCTATAGTTCCCCACCACCTCCCTACTGCCAGATTTATGTAGAGGGACCACATATGCCTTCCTCCAGTCTTCTGGACCACTCCTGTGTTGAGTGACTCGGTGAACATGGCTGCCAGAAGTTCTGTTAGCTGTCTTCACAGCTCCTTTAATATCCTCAGGTGTATGGTATCTGGCCCCATCACTTTGCCCACCTTCAATTTAGTGAGATCCTGCAGGACTCTCTCCCCTGTGAATTGACTGTTGTCCACCTCTCCCCCCCTTAGCATCTGTTGCTCGTCTGTGGTCCCTGCCCTTCCCCCTCTTCCATGAATACTGAACAGAAGTATTTATTCAGCATTTATGTGTTATCCATGTCTCCCTCCTTTCACTTCCCTTCTTCCCCTTTGAGCTTTACAATCCCCCCAGTTTTCCTTCTTTGGCTGATGTACCTATAGAATATCTTCTCCCCTTTCTTTACTGTCTGTCCTAATCATTCCTTACTCCATGCCTTTGCCCTCCTTTCTGCTCTCAACACTTCTCTTAGACACTTTATGTACACCTCATTGTTCTCCTCCCTTTGGATCTCCTTATTTTTCCTGAACCCTGCCCTTTTAGCCATTACTTTGTCTTCCATCTCTTTTGAGAACCATAGTGGCTTTCTCCTTCTCTTGCCTTTGGATACCAGTCTGATACATTGATTTTTCACTTCCACTATGGCTCCTTTTATGTGCTCCCACTGCTCTTCCACCCCCCTCCTATCCCCCTTTTCTCCAGGACTATTTTGATACCCTCCTCATTACAGCAAAGTCTGCCTTTTTGAAATCTAAAGCCTTATTCCTAGTGTGATTTGTCTGAGTCCCTTTTCCCATGCTGAACCACACTATGTGGTGATCGTTGGATCCCATTTGTCCTTCTACCCATAAAACTGCAATTGTATCCCCGTTAGTCATCACTAGATCCAGAATCGCCCTGTCCCTGGTGGGATCAAGCAGAATCTGCCTGAATCCTGCCCCCTGTAGGGAATCTAGGATGCCTCTGCTTATGGCTAAAGCAGCTGCCTGGGTGGTCCAATCCATGTCCAGCATTTTGAAATCCCCCATCAGCAGAATTTCACCTTTCATTGCCATCTCATGTATTTCATCCACTAGCTCCTTGTCCATTTCCTCCCCTGTCCTGGAGACCTGTATATCACCCCTGTTCATGTTGCTGTGTCATTTCCAGGTTCAAGTATGACCCACAGTGCCTTGGCCTCCCCCTGTCTACCCTCTACCTGCGTTGCCTTTATACCCTGTCTGACATATAAGGCTACCCCCCCATCCCTCTTAAAAAAAACAACACAGTATTTGCCTTTGCAGCTGCCTTCCTACATTGCATGGAATGCTTTAGGTCACTAGTGATAACCATCCCCTTGTCCTTTTCCTCTTTGCATTTAGTTACCAGGACCTTTCCCAGGCTGTACTCTGTCTTTGGGTTCTTAGCTCCATTGTGCATAACCTTACACTTTTTTGTATTGAAGCCAAATTGCCAAATACTAGTCCACCTCTAGAGCCTTGTCAAACTTTCTGTCAGGTTCTGTATCCTCTCCGCTGTGTCCACCCTCCAACAGAGTTTGGTGTCATCTGTGAATAAGCAAATCTTGCCCTTTTTGCTCTCTCCAGTGTCACTGATGAAGACATTAAAAAGCACAGGACTAAGCACTGAGCTCTGCAGGATCATGCTGGTGACATCCCTAGCACTTGAGAGCTCCTGCCCTACCACCACCACCTTGCTCATGCCTTTCAGCCAGCTAGTTGCCCACCCAGTCATCTTATCTCCTATCCCAGATCCACCAGTTTCCTTATCAATCTCTTGTGAGGCACCAGATCAAAGGCTTTTCTGAAGTCCAAATACAGGATATCAGCCACATGGCCTCTGTCTACAGTTTTATTGACAAGCCAAAAAAATCGATCAGGTTTGTTTGGCACAATCTCCAAGCCATAAATACATGTTGCCACTCATCATGGAGACCATTTTCTTCCTGGTATCCTACCAGCCTTCCTTAAGTATGGCCTCCATGGGCTTGCACACAGTTTATTTTATTTATTTAGTTTTTGTTGACCGGGTAAGTGCACTAGACAAATCCTGCCTATTTTCAGGCACGACCCGGGGGAGGGGGATAGAGATGAATGCCAACTGACCTAGAACCAGATTAAGCTGTTGCTAGTATTTTTAGTGAATGAGGGAAATTTGGCCAGGACACCGGGGAAATTCCCCTGCTCTTTTCGATAAGTGCCATGGGATCTTTAACATCCACCTGAACTACCACCAATCCAGGCAGATGGGACCTCGGTTTAACGTCTCATCCGAAAGACGGCACCTCAGAAGTGCAGCACCCCTCTCTTGCTGCACTACAGTGTCAGTACTGGGTTATTAACCCAAGTGCCAGATGTGGGAACTGAACCCACAGCCCTCTGATCTCCCGGCCTCAGAGGCGAGTGTGCTACCTACTGAGCCACTGACACTGTTAAGGTTAGGCTGATCAGTCTGTAGTTGCCTAGGTCGTTTCTGGGACTTCTCTTATAGAGCAGCACTACATGTGCTGTTCTCCAGTCCTGAGGTACCACCCTCTACTCCAGCTAACTATTGAACATATCAGTCTGGCATCTCCTCTCTGGTATTCCTCTCCCAGCTCCCTCAGCACCCTTTGATGGATGCAGTCTGGGCCCAGGAATTTGTCCACCCTCAGAGCTAAAAAAAAAAAAAAAACTTCCTTGCCCTATCCACTTCAATCAAGCCTTCTGTGCTCCCCTCCACCCTTGAAGCATTGGGGCCATCCCTCTTTGTAGTGAAGACCGAACAGAAGTACTCATTTAGTACCACTGCCTTGTCCCCATTCACTTCTCTCCACCCCGCCATCTTTCTGAGCTGCACTATTCCTTCCCTTCTATCCCTATTCTTACTAATGTACCTAAAAAGGGCCTTTTATCCTTTGGTAATCCCTTTAGCTAGTTACAGTTCTTACTGAGTTTTTGCCCTCTTGACTATCTATCCTGCCTCTGTAGTGTTCCTCAGCTAGCACTCCCTGTTCATCTTTATCTGGGTCTTCCTTAATTTCCTATAGACTATCCTCTTATCCCTGACTGCCTGGGCAACCTTTTTACTAAACCGTCTGGGTGCTTTGGACCTTGACTTTTTCCACTTGAGCCTAACATACTCCTTTGTGGCTGATGATATTCCCTCCTTGATGAGGGACCACTTTTGGTCAAACCCCAACTCTATCTTATTGTTATCCAGGTGCCCTCTTAAATGCTCCCCCATCACTCTGAAATCCTTCTTTCAGAACACTAGGAATTTGGTCTTTGTGGATACGTTCTCCCTGCCCATATCCAGCCAGAACTACACTGTAAGATGATCACTCCCACCCAAGGACTCCTCAACTTGGATGTCCTGGACATGATCCCCATTTTTCAATATCAGATCAAGGATAACCACGCACTTGCTGGGTACCATGACACCCTGGTTTGAGAATCCACTCTGCACTGCATTCAAGATTACATGATTCCTAGTGCAGTTTGTGGCAGGGATCTTCAAATCCACCTTATGCAGGTAAACATCCCTCACAGTTACCACCTCTCCTTTCCTTGCAGCTACTGTTATCACTGGACTCCGTTTCCTGTCCTTATCCTCCTATTGTTTGGATGGTCTGTAAACCACCCCCACTCTCACCTTCCACCCTTTATTGGGCAGTAAGTGCACTCACATCACCTCCACCTTCCCCTCTTCGGACTCTTCCATTGCACATGTCATACCATTCATTATATAAACCTGCAACATCCTGTACTTCCTACCCCTCTGTCCCTCCTATATAGTTTGTACCCAGGGATTGCAAGATCTACATCATAGTTAGGGGTACCCCAAGTCTCAGGGAATGCCACCATTTCCACACTCCTCTCTGCTGACAGTGCCTTCAGGTCATCCATCTTGTTTCTCAGACTTCTTGCATTAAGGGACACCAGCTTCCACCTAGCATCTGATCCTCCCTCTTCCAGGTCCATCTGTGCTCCCTCTTGCTCCCCCTTTGTCTGCTTCCTCCCTCCACCCTCTACCTCTCCTGTTGCTCTCCTGATGTTACCTCCAATTCTCCATGCCCAGAAAGTGGGAGAGACCTGCTGAACACTTCCTCCAGGAGACTCAGGGCCTGAAAGCCCACTCTGCCCCCCAACAGTTTAAATTAAGGTTCCCAGATATGTTCCTCCTAATTTATCCCTAAGGACTCTTTAGCGCCCTCTACTGAAGTGCAGCCTGTCTGGCGCAAACAGGGATTTGTTGGACCAAATCTCTCCCCAGGTTCCAATGCAGCTATAACCTTCTTCTTTGCACCATTCCCACAGAAAGCCATTAAACTCCTTTATCCTTTTCTTCCTGACTGTGCTGGCTTTTGGTATGGGCAACTTCTCCAAGAATGCAACTGATCTGGCTACTCCCTAGAGATCCTCCCACTACCTTGAACCTTTCATGTACCACCCACCTCTTCATCAGTCATTTGTACCTAGATAGATAACCACATGAGGTTCTCCCAACATCCTGCACTGGCTGATTAATCCTTGGGTATATCCTCTCTACTGTCATCTATGGTAGGCATATCACCTTCCTCCCCATATATGGATTCCCCTTCCTCCAGGTGAATACACTTAACTATCGAGTCTCCCAAGATTATGACCCTTCACCTTCCTCCCCCTCTCCTAGTTCCCATCTTCCTGACTCTCCCTTGAGCTCCTCCCTTGCCTGCCTGATCCTTCTACCTTGCACTCCACTCCCCCCACTTTTGCCCCTGTCTGACTGACACCACCAACCCCTCAGCCTCCTAATTTGTCTTGCCTCCCTCTGTTCTGACCCGCACTCTTGTACTGCCTAAACACCCTGCCTCATTCCCCCCTCCTGCCTCCTTCCTATCCTTGTACCTACTACACTCCACTTGGACATGCTTCACTTTCCCCCATGCTGCTGTGTACTCTTTCCTCCGTCTTCTACTGTCTAAACCCACTGGTTCCCATTACTTGAACCTGACTCCCCCTTCTCCTTCACCCCTCTAACTCGAGATAGTTGGATTAATTTATTCCACACTGGCACCCTACTAAATGCTCACACTCTTGTCCCACCCCAATTGACCCATCCCTGACTCCCCACATTTTCCATCCATCCCTCCTCCCTGGGACCTCTCTCCCTCATCATCTAAGGTAGGGGTACCCATGGCAACTGGGTCTTCCCCACTTCAATCCTCCTTTGTCTGCATGTCTTTCTCATCTGGACTGCCACCATCTGCCCTTCACTCCCCATCCCCATCCCCTCCACAGTGTTCTTCATGAGTCTTCCTAAGACCTAACTTAGCTGCCTGACCCCTGCCGTCAGGTGATTCAAGTTCCTGCACACTGCACAGCCACAGGCCTCCCACAGAGTCCCTGTAAACACAGCTGCTCTTCATCCTCTACAACATACCACCCTACTCCTGGTCACCAGTCTGTGCATGTTCCTACAGTACAACATGCTGCCTGAATCCAGATCCATTCATTTCTTGTACAAATTTGGTTGTTTCTCTCCTGATCCATAGTGATCCCTTCCTGCCACACATATATGGCTTACTTCAGACAGGGAGTGGATGCACCCCTTCTGATTCCTTGTGAGCTTACCCTAGACAGTGGTTGCCTGCAAAGCTGTGACCCTTTAGATAACTATGCCAGATGATCCTAAAGAGGGACTAGCCACAGTTCTTATGTAAGTTTACCCTAGTTGGAGTTGGCTGCAAAGCTGAAATCCATCTGTGCACTTTTTTAGCTGTCCCTAGATAGTTGTATCTGCAAACCTCTTGTAAATGTAATGAACTGTAGATGGGGTTGGCTGCAAATCTGGAACCCCTAGTTTTCTCTATCTGACACTATATAGTAACTAACTGCATCTCCTCAGAACCTCTTGTTTGCTAACTCCTTTATAAGCTGATCCTAGAAAGGGTCTTGCTGCAACTTGTGATGGCTCTCAAACTCTAATTCTGATATCTTAAACTATTCTCTATTATGTTACATTAATTCATAGGATCATAGAATCTTGATGGCAGAAAGAGACACTTAGGCCCATCCAGTCTGCCCTCTTCCACCCCTTTATTTATTCAACCCCCCCTCTGGTAACCCCTTTCCTACTCCCATACAGCCCCTTGTGTCTGTCCCATGCAGTCTTGAACTTCAACACTGTTTTGGCCCCACCACATGACTTTTACATTTTCTTTACTAAGCACTGCTAACACCACAGAATCTTGAATCTTAGCATACATAGTAACATCATTATTGAAGGTCAGAAAAGGACTCTAGGTCCATCATTTCCTCTCCCTCATTCAATAGCAGGGATGAAATATGTATGCTGTGCAGCAACATACAGTACTAATTTATAAGGATTCCCTACCCACCCCACTACCCAGGGTAATTGGCAATCCACTTGGTAAGCAGAAACTTGACCATACTTATCTTAAAGGCTATGCATTCTTAAGGACGGATTTTTAAAAAGTATTGATGCAGGACTTGTGTCATTTTTCTGCAACAGCTGCATCACTACAAATACACCCAAATGTTTGTGTGTAATGTTTTTAAACATTTTATCACATTTCTGGCACTTTTCACACTTTATGGCAAAAGGAAAAGAAAGTTGCATCAATTAGTAGTTTAAAGCATGCGTCGTCTTTGGTACCCAGCTTGTGGTCATTGTGGTTTGAAGTCAGAGCACCTTTTTTGTGGCCTGTTATGTTGCAATATCCCAATTGTGGCACATAAAGTATGCAAATCTTTACAAATCCAGTCCATCATGTCCCCTGTCTCCCCTGGTAAGCTTTTCCATAGGTATACCACCATCTGGGAGAAATAATACCTTCTTATGTTACTCCTAAATGAATCATGCCTAATATTTAGTGTACTTCCTTGAATCCTGCCACATGACACCAGATCAAACATCTCTTACTGTTCAATCTTTTCAGTTCCAATGTATATGCAGAATATCATGCCCCCAGTCAAACTCCTCTCTTCTCCAAGCTGACTGTGTTAAGGACTTGATTGGTTAAAACCTTGCTTTTTACCCTATCCACCTCAATTGCAAAAGTGAATTTTTTTTCCCCTCAGACATAGTAACGTTCCCAGTCAAAGCACGTACCTCTTATATAATTTGACTAAAACTGACCTGCTGTTCAGACAGTAGCTTTATGACTTGTTCTTTTTACTGATTCAGCTGAAAATGAACATTCCCCAACGTTTTCGCAACTGTATCTGCTGACCCAAACACATTACCTTCATTGCTTTGATGGAACTGCAGTGGTGAGAATTCTAAGGTAGGAGGTGTGAGCTGTGGTGGGAAGCATTCTGAGTCTGAGTCCAATCAGAAATCCCAATAGTCTGAGCTATCCTTCACATTCACAGTAACCATTTATTCAGTTATTCTGTGCTTTTTGCAGTTAACTACATCTGCCATATTTGATGACAGCTACTGAATGAATCATTTGATAACTCAGCTGGATATGAGGGAAAACAAACCTTTGTAAACGGAGGTTTGCATAGCAACTACATAGCATACAAAATAAGAATCCTCTGGGATAGTCTATAGCAGCATTCAAGTTTACTGTACACTGTATGTAAATAATGTTCACCCAGGAGGGATTTGAAAAACAAAATAATCTCAAAGTATTAGCACTATAATACTTCTGAACATGATTGTGATGCTCTTGGTCCATTGACTGCCTGAATTACTGCTGGTAATTTGTAACTGTCAGGGAGACTTGTGTGCACAGACATATTTGTTAAGCTGCTGAAATTGGCAAGTGGAAAGGGAGGTAACCTTTGTATCATGGCTCACAAAAGAGCACAGACTTTGGCATTAATGTAAACCTATATTATGTCCTGCTGTTCCAAGGGACATTCATGTCTCATTTTGAAATTTTTGGGATTTACTGACATGTTGATAGAAAAGGTACAAGCCCCAACATTTCCATCCTACAAAATGCATACAGTACATCTATGATGTCCACTGGACTGTAATTGTCATCACATCATGGCATTTTTGCTGATTAAGCTGCTGACCTTGATTTCTTGCTGAACATTCTATATCCATGGTACTCAATAATTTTAATAAGGAGGAAGATTTCTGTGGTATGGCCTATGGGTCCTGATTCATACTGAATTCTGTTTCAACCACAGTGACTTGTTTTTTAGCAAATACTGTGCCTGCTATGCAGCACGACTGATTTAAAAAAAATATATACTACAGTACAACAAACAGAAGAGAATTAGTAGTTTGGTATAGTATAGTTTAATTAAGGCAAAATTGTATACCAATGTTGTTATATTTTACTACAGAAAAAGCAAATGCTTTTGTATTATTTTTCATACATTAAATGAGTTGTACTGGGACAATGGAAAGGAATTTGGTTTTATGCAGTGGATTTCATACAAACTGTAGCCCAGTGCAGTTTGTAGTTTAGGAAAGGAAGCATGAGATAATGTCACTGACAGTGTTCAACACACAGGAAAATTGAAAGAACACTTAAGCACTGCAGAGTAGAAACAGATTACAGATAGAGTAAATAACTTACTCTGGCTCAGACAGTCAGAGGCAGATGTAGTATTCAGAACTTGTTCTTCGGGTTTACAACTTTCCACTCACTCACTACCATTGTAAACCTGCTGACAGAATCCTTTTTGAATCTTTGGTGCCCCTGGGACTTAAATTGGACTTCAGATATGGACAATGGGACTGATCCTTCTGAAGTGGACTGATAACTACTTGGACATAACAGGCCTCAGGCTACACACTATGTTATCAATCAGAGAGTGACCAGTAAGAGCTTTACAGACTGCACCTACCTCTTCCCTCTTTACAGATTCCTGTATTAATAGATACAAGGAACTGCATAGCATCTGCTGTTTTTATCCATGGTTTACATGTTTGTTTTCAACCAACATGAGCACAGTTAGCTCTTGATGACATTTTGTGAGTTTATGGTTATTTTCAATAAAATGAAAGTACAACTTACAGTGCTAATGATTTCATTTGAATGTTTTGAATAATGCTGAATTAAAAAAAAAAAGCCCTGCACTCTTACTACTATGTCAGACCCTCTCAACACAACAGCAGATTGTTCAAGCACAATGTAAGTGTACACAAAGTTGTACATTGGAAATTTCAGTGTGGCTCTGATTCAGGCTCCCTGCCTTTGGTTCTGTTTCAACGCTGTGGCAGATGTCACTTTAGAGCCTTGGTATGGGGGCATAGCAAGCTACAAATAGGGATAAGAGACACCCCTTCATCACCCCTCAGCTACCCTGGTCAATTCTCCACTTTTCATTCCTCTAGTTAGATTTTTTTAGATGATATTTTGACACTTGGCATAGTGGCAGGGGTTGAAAATTAAAAACCAAAAGTCTATGGAAGGTAGGAGAAGAATGGGAAGGGACTGGGAGATGGGTGGCCACAGGACTAATCCTGGCCACCATGGACAGTCCAGAGGTTTTGTTAATTGGCCAAAGGTCTGTGTGACCCTAAGTAGCCCAAAAGTTCGACTGAGCCAAATAGAAGGTGAAAGAGATGGATTTTGTCACATTCCTTGAACAATAATTCAGCCGCAGTTCATCCTTAGTACATCATAACAAGAGATGAAGTGAATTTAAACTTTTTGATGAAGTTCAGGCAATGTGGGCGGCTTTACACTTTGATAAGTTTTAAGACATTTTCTGGTTGAGGGACTATTTATCAAAGTGAATTCTGTGAAGAACTTCAGAAGTAATGGAATGGTTTATCCTAGAGAAGAGTCCCTGGAACAAGAAATTAGAAGCCCTGTAAGCATATGCAAAGCACTGGTGCTATGCAGTTGCAAGGACTGTTATGCACCAGTGTTCCACCCTACAGCCACCTTACAGCCACTTTGTGCCATACACAAAAGGGTTGCAACGCTTTACATTCGCTGCCACAATGCCCATTGTGCTGACATAGGCAAAGGGGCAGGGGCTGACATGTACTGAAGTGCTGTGCTATACACTGATTGATTGATTCTTAGCAACCTTCATGCTCCCTGCCACATGCCACAAACAGTGGCCTGGAAAAAGGAGCCACAGGAATGTAGCCAAACAGGAAGAAACTACTGAGGTAGTGCTGGGTGACTAAAATTGGCAGAATGGGGATAGGGAGAGGGGGATACACTGTAAGTATTCCAGAAGTGATTATGGGGTGACTATACTGCCAAGCATGCTCTGTGATGGATGGCAAATCTAAAACTAAAAATAGTTTAGAAGTGAATTACAAGCCATTGGATGTTGAAGAATGGGATGCATTCCTTTGCCATGGGCCTGCACAATGGCATGGCACTATTATCATGTTTCATTGTCATGGCACAATCTGTCCTGTAACAGACACAAAGCAAATTTTCAGAACTTTCCCCACCACTAAGTATCATATTAGTTGCAAGGGGTGTGACAGTCTCATTCATTCCCTTTTTAGGCTACAGTACTCCCAAAGGCACTGAAAATGATATAACTGTCATAAAGCGGGGATTTACATTGTCACATTGAGTTTTTGGTCTGAGTGCATATGGGGAAACATGCAGTAAGAGATATTATGAGTATTGAATAAAATGTCTTTCTCACCAAAAACTATGAATGATGTCAGAGAAAGAGAATGTGTTTTGCTGACAAAAAAGATCTAGCCAGCAGAATTTGTTAGTTTTGGTACAGTACAGAGACTTGTACTAATTAAGGTGATGGATCTATGAGTTTCACATGCAGTGTTCCTGCATTTTATCTAAAAAGTCTGGTAACATAATACCGAAAGTATTTAATAATTAAAAAATATTACATATAATATTTAGCAAGTTAATAATTTTGGGTTAGAAGGGACCATGGATCCATTATGTTTTCCACCTGCTTTATAAGCAGGGATGAAAATAATATAAAAATATGCTGTTGAATTTACCATGGGATTAGTTTAGATGCTGCCGGGTATCTTCTGTTCATAATGACTTTGTAAGGTTCTATACTGTATGTACAGCACTGTGCTGTATATGTTATTAAAATTCATGAGAAGGCTGTGTATCAATCCAATGTACTCTGTTGGAAATTATAGCAGCTGAATGAGAAATAGCACCTAGTTCACTGTGATTAATGTGAATCTGAGGATGTCTGGACTATTCTAAGTATAGCAATACTGCTGCTACTGTTGCTGATGATGAAGCTGATAAAAGCTCCAGTGATGGAGCTGATGATGCAGCTACTCTGTCTCTTTACTATGCAGCTTTTAGTGTCAGATTATCTGCACTGAAAGATGATCTTACACAGATTATGTACAGTGAAGCCACCAGTTTAGCTGGAATATGTGTAAGGCACTTTTCAAACACACAGGTGTTTGAATATGATCTAAAACTTATACAGTTAGCAGACACAGAATGAATATAATATGCATGATGGCAGATGAAATTTAAATTACTATATTGATTATTGTCAAAGGGAGAATGTAATGATGCTGTTAAGTTTAAGTAATGAAGTTCAAAACCTTCATATTCCTGTTTAATGTACCTAAAATAATTGTGTTTCTTGCTTTACAGACTTACTGTAACAGTATAAGGATGCAGTGGCATCAACATTTCTCCCAGTAACAGACGCACAGTGTAGATTGAAGTGCAAATGGAAATATTTTTACTACAAAGTAAAGTGATTGCACAGATGATTCACAAATACTCTCAATAACTAGCTACTACAAAGTACTTATCAAAATAAATGCAGAGAATAGTGTGCAGCCATGCTGGCCCTTGTGGAAACAGATGAACAAAGTAAATGATTGTATACCATTTTTTTGACCAAGTAATTTTCAGTACACAAGCTTTCATGCCTCACTGTGCCCTTCTTCAGGTGACGGCAGTTTTTACATAGAGAATCATGTACAGGGTGTTGTATATTTTATGATTTTTTTTTTACACATCCAAGGTATGTAATTCCACATAAACCACAAGAGAGAAGCACAAGGGGTCTGTGACAGTATTACACATAGAAGGTGTGTAAAAAATGAATAATGCAACATTCCATACTTCATTTTATATAATTGCTAGTACAAAATTAGAAAAAAGCACCATTAGGAGAGGGAAGATTGTGGCACATGGGAGTGTGAGAGCAGAGCTGACAGCTTTCACTTTTCATGTCTGGCTATTGTCAGCCCACTTCATTACTGTCATCTGAGCAGTTTTTTTATGGCTGCAGTGGGTGGAGTCTGCAGACATATTGCTTTGAGAAAAGGACTACCAGCATAATTACCTTTCAAACAACATGGTAGAGTGTTAAAAGTAATGTCCTCCACTGAAGCCTCATTACTATGCTGCCTATGTGTGCATGGAATTTAAAGAGCACTATTTTTCCTCTGGATCATGTTCCCTCCCTGCAAGGCATTAAAGGAGGCAGGACTTTGTCTAGGGGCATGACCAGGACACCTAGATCAAGAGGTTCAGGGAGGGGGGCAAGCAGGTGCCACCCACTAGGGGTAGGCAGGTGTTCCCAGGACAGAAGGAACTTGCATCCAGGAATAGGGAGGAGATACCTCATCATTTCTACCTTTCCTATGTTGCAAGAACAGCCTCAGAGGAACACACACACACAGCAGAGCACAGCTGCAAAATGATAAGATTTGTCTACAAGCGCTGTCTTCTATGCAAGACACAAGCAATTGAATCAAAAGTACACACACACACACACACACACACACACACACACACACACACACACCAGAAAACAGTGGCAAAATGATTAGATTGTCTACAAGCACTGTTTTCCATGCAAGACACAAGCAATTGAATCAAAAGTACACATACACACACACACACACACACACACACACACACACATACACACACACACACCTGAACACAGCGGTGAAATGATTAGATTTGTCTACAAGCACTGTCTTCTATGCAAGACACAAACAATTGAATCAACACACACACATACACACAGACACACACTCATCATGTAGTTTTCCTTTAACTGAGCTATCCCCAATACTGTATGTCTTTTTTTTTGCAAGCTGAAACTTCCGTCATAGTGATCTTTCTATGCTACAGTAAGTTTCAGTGCTTAATTTATAACCATTTACAAACTGAGAAACTTGTTTTGCTGGTATCCCCTTCCCCACTCATACACCAATTCATTGTTTGATAACCATGCTTGTTGATCTTACTTGCTTAGGGCAACATATTATCATTTGCAATAGTTTACATTAAAAGGAACAAGAAATACAACAAATGATGACAAGCAAGATGGCTAAATGAGGATTTGAAGAAAGTAACTCAACAACAACATCAATCAACAAAAAAGCTAAACATGCAATAAAATATTTGAAAACAAAAGTCATGACATAACCACATGGTCAGAATATATAACAATTTTAAAGAAACATGAACACAAAAGTAACCATTTCAAAAGAAAATAGAACTCAAATGCAACACATGCAGACAAAAGAAATGTCAAGTAATTGTGCAGTTGCATCACTAGCCTAAACAAACAGACAAAAATATGTAAGTATATTAATATTAAGGGTGATACAGTAAAAAAACCAAGTGGAGATAGCAAAGCAATGTAATGAATACAAGTATTTGTGTTCCTTATTCAAACCTAGTCACAACTCAGTCCCCTGCCCCTGTACATTATCAGGAATGCCAACAGGATTAATATAAATACAAAAAACTTACTGCAAAAAATTCAGAATAAGAAAATCAGAGTGTAAAGTTTCTACTAAAATTGTTAACATTCAAGACGCAAGCAATTTAATCAACACACACACACACACACACACACACACACACACACACACAGTTGCTGCATATGCATCTCAGTTGCTAGGGGGTCCTAACCATGTTCACCTTCCTCAAGCCAAGCTAGCTACAGTATGTCTAGCAATAACATGGATGGAAAGATTATGCCATATTTTCAACAAGACGTTAAAGTTTTATTAATATTAAAGGGGATACAGTA
This sequence comes from Neoceratodus forsteri, assembly GCA_016271365.2. NCBI lineage: Eukaryota > Metazoa > Chordata > Ceratodontiformes > Ceratodontidae > Neoceratodus > Neoceratodus forsteri. The sequence continues at coordinate 1,066,899,686 of CM028132.1, read as the reverse complement.
AAAAATCCAGTGGAGATAACAAAGTAGTTTAATGAATATTTGTGTTCCTTATTCAAACCCAATGCCAACAGAATAATATAAATACATACAACATACTGCAAAACATTCAGGCCCAGATATTCAAACTGCACCAGGCTGTGGCGCAAGCTTGGGCGCAGCTCAACATGGCTGCGCAGGGTTGTGGCCTGGGCGATATTCAAAGGAGCTGCGCCATGGCCCAGCAGCTTTGAATATCACACCCTGGCCACCCCAATGTACATGGCGCAGTGGCACTGCGCCAGTGCAAGTGGCCAGAGTGGAGCATGGCGATGTGCTAGCGCAAGTGCCATTGCGCCATTCACAGCACCTGCGATATTCAAAAGGGGACATGCAAATGAGGCCATAATTTATGCAAGGCACACATGGGGCCATTTGCATGTCATTATGGCCCCAGTTGCATCCCATTAGCATGCAGGTGCACCGATCCCTGACGACTTGCGCCTGGCACCCTGCCAGGCAGCAGCCGTTGGGGACTGATGCCACCTGCAGCCTGACCGTGGGCATTTGTTAAAAAATAAAGTCCCCGTCCAGTATCCCTGGTGGTCCAGTGGACTGAATGCTGCCAAATCGTGGGCATCTGTGTAAATGAAACCCCCCATCCAATATCCCTGGTAGTCCAGTGGACTGAATGCTGCCCGATCGCAGGCATCTGTGTAAATGAAACCCCCCCATCCAATATCCCTGGAGGTCCAGTGGACCGAATGCCACCTGATCACGGGCATCTGTGTAAATGAACCCCCCCCCGTCCAATATCCCTGGTGGTCCAGTGGACCGAATGCTGCCAATCATGGGCATCTGTTTCACAGAAAAGGTCCTATTACCCTGGTGGTCTAGGGAGCTGGGGGGCGGCAGCACTCACCCGCCGCCATCCCGCTGCCCGCCTAGCTGATTATTTTGTGAAGCTACATGCCCATTGGTTCACAACGTTAGCCAATGGACATGCAGCCCCTACCGTACTACACATTCCAGATATGTGAATGAATCCATCTTGTTGCAGATCTTAGTGTCATTCACAAACAAGCACACTTTCCCCTCCAGCCTCTCTGCAATTCCATTTGGAAGAAATAAAATAGGACTGGGCCCAGGACTGATCTCTGTGGCACCCAGTTGGTCACACTCCTTTCCTTTGACTGAACACCATTTACCATGACTCTTCATCTTCTATCATTCAACCAGTTCTTAACCCAGTTTACCACCTTGTGACCCACTCCCAGGCTGCCCAACTTCTTTGCAAGTCATACATGGAATGGAATCATAGGCCTTACTAAATGCAATTCATATTTATGTTTAAGCCCATGAAACACCCTTATCAAGTTAATGGCATTTGCAGCTGTAGTTTTGTTTCTGCATGCCTCCTTAACAATTCCACACAACTACACTAACTTCGTTAAGCAGCCATTGTGCATCTGACCAGAATTTGTTTAAAAGGATACTCTTTTTCCAGGAAACAATCTATTGTATATTATTTTGCAAAATAGAAATGTTTAAAGGAATATGTGGTTGGCATTCATATTGTTTTTTTCCTCCCCAGCTGAACATGCCTGTCTAGCTCTGCTCCATCCCCACCACCCTTTTGACTGACTACCACCTCCCCATTACTCACCTGATCCAAAGGAGAATACTGACTTCATTCACATATTTGGGACTGTCTAGTACAGTATGTCCTGCAAACCCATTGGTTCACACTGGGAACCAATGGGCTTACAGCTAATACTGTACTTGTCATTCAGCGGGCAGCTGGGTGGTATGCGGGTGGGTTGCAGCCACCTGCCAATGATGGGGAGTGAGGTGGCATGGGGTCCAGTGTGGGTGGGAGGGGTGAAGGGGTGCCACTGGATCACCATGGATTTCTTTGATGGAGCTGTACCACAATCATGGCAATGGGTGGGGGGGGGTCCACTAGACCACCAGAGATGGTTCTTTTTAAATTTTGGGGGGAATCAGGTGGGAGGGGGGACCACTAGACTACCAGGGGTTTGTGGGTGCTTATGGACAGTGTTCTGGGTGGGACGGTGGCTACCTACATCTGGCGGCTGCTGTGTTGCGCCATGCCTGTGGGTGGCCAGGATTTGTTCCATCTTTTCCAGGGCACAACTTTGAGCCTTCCTATGCGGCACAATGCAGGGTTCCGCCAGCATATGCACCGCACATCCTGGGTTGAATATTGAGATGTGCTGCATATGCATGGGCACGCCCCCTGCATCTGCATCGCATACAATTACATTGTGCCCTAGCGCATTGGGATTTATGCTGTGTCTGGCAGCCTTTTCAATGTCCCACCGGGGTGCAATGCGGGGTTGTGCCAGTGCAACTCTGTTGCGCCAGGTGCAACCCCTTTGAATATCCAGGCCATAGAGCACAGAAACCTCATTGCAACTGATCTGGCTGCTTACACAGGCTCACCAACAATGAGAAAACACTGAAACACAAGTGGAGCAATATTTCTCTTAATCTGATCACTTGATGACTGGCCTGCTTGTCCTGGTTCTCAATGGACACTGCAAAAATACACAATAAAGGTGAGCTTCTGAGTTTAAACTTAAGCAGTAAAACTGATGGACTGTACTAACCTCAGAGTTATGACCTATTAAAAATTGTAGCTGACAACAGCATTTGTTTTCTGTCTCAGATGCATGTTTATACCCTGTATTTATTTTCTTTCACATTTACAATTTTATTGTGTCATATACTGTACTTTACCATGGTTTCATTTATATATTTGTACCTTTTTGATTTATATATTCTGTATTCTACTGGAAATGTATGTTTATGCAGCATACCAGTGTAACATAGATATGTTTTCACTTTTATTATTTTCCTGTCTTTCACTTGCACTCCACCCCCAAACTTTTGCAAAGACTCTTGGGCTTACAGTAATTACATTTCAATAGGTACTCTTTTAACTTATCAACTACATTATTCATCCTTCTCAAGACACTTCTTCAGCACTCCTCTGCATCCTGGATTGCATTATTTGACAATAGAGCCTCTCACACTTGTTAATAACCATCCTGTCATAAACCTGACATCCCATTACTTTTGTGAATATGTTAATTGCTGCAATGAGATGTCCCTCTCCTATGTATATAATATATGCTTTTGTAAAAACTGCTGTTACCCAAAGAAGGGCACTATGAGTCTTCAAAGCTTATGCACTGAAAATTACTTGCTGGTCAAAAAAAAAAGGTATCAAATTACCTACTTTGTTCATCTATCTAGCAAAATGAATGTAATGATTGTGAACCATATTTATTTGGGCGTACGGTTTAGTTATACAAATTTGTAAAAGCTTTCTGGCAGGAAAATGCCTGGTCAGAATTCTTGGGAAAATTTACATTTATGTAAACTCGGGTGATTCCCAGAAAGTAACTGTCAGGCATTTTTTTTCTGCTGAAAAAGTATTTTAAAATTTACCTGAGTGGCCAAAATGTATATCTAACTATTTTGAATAACTGCCTCAGACACTGCCTATTAGAAAAATTTTATAAAAGAAAGTCCCAGGTTCTTCCATGTGTTGATGTTTCTTACAATATTAATACATTTTTTAAGGTTGCTGATAAAAACTAAGGTCACATTTTTCAGAGATGTGCATTTAGATGAAAGTCTCACATGAATACATGTTTATTTACTGCACTGTACTGTATGTTTGTATCCTTCCTTACGTACTGAAGAACAAATTATCTGTGTAACATGCCTCTCTTGATGAGTTTCAAAAGGACATTTAAAGTGACATTCCAGTATCCAGAATGCTTTTTAAACATGTTATACTGAAATATTTTCGTCTCAGTCAATGAGAATGCAGAACTGCTATCTCGTTACTTTATAAAAATATGGCATTAAACTCAATAATGGAACTGCAGACTAATCATTTTGAAAAGCAATGCTTACAATTCAATTGGTGGGCAACCAGACACACCTACTGTAAGTCCTGAGCTATATAAGCAGTTCCTCCTAGCCTCCCTCTGAAGCACGTGCTTTTTGCCAGCTGGAAGCTCTGTTGGCCTGTCTTCTTACTTTGGGCCTGCTGCAGCCTTGCCTGGGGCCTGCTTTGGCCTTCTCTCCCTTTTCCCATTGACAGAGCTCTGGGACCTGTTTGGTTCTGCTGGATGTGCTCACGTGTTTCTCCTACTTGACTAGTATTTGTTTTGCTTTTGGCCACTTTATGCCTCCTCCTGTGCTTGTATTCTGGTCTCCTGTGTTGTGTGTTTGTTTTATCTTTCTTTTGGGGTTTCCATTGCCCTATGTGTGCGCTATGTTAATCTTGCCTGTGCTCAAGCCCCTTTCCTTTTCAGCTGTTTACAACCCTCATTTTCCTGCAGTTGTTGTATGTCTCGGCTCCCACTACAACTTCACTGCTGCTTCTGTTAATTTATTGCACCTGGCTTAGGCTCCTGCTCTCAGTTTGCCACCTCTCCCTGTTGCAGCTTGCTCTCAGTTCTCAGTGCTAGCTCTACTCTGATACTGCCGTCAGCCTGGCATTCCTCTCTGATTCTTTCCTTCTTCTTTACCCCGGCATTTCATTTATTTACTTTGCAATTCCTTCCGTATATCCTCAGTTTTTATCCAACCCTTTTGGGGATTTAAATCTGCTCAACATGTTTATTTGCACTCAGCAGGAATCAAACCTGAATCTACTGCAATTCTATATTATTTTCTGCATGTGATTCAAACTTGCTTAAATGCAATTGTACCAAGCAATTATTATTGTTGTTTCAGTGCATTATTGTCCATGCCTACAAATTCCTATGCTTGTTCAGTTGTTCAGCTCAGCTACTGCAGGAATCTATAACTAATTACTGCTGGAAGTTATTCATTATTCGAGCAATGCTTCATTATACTCTGGAGATCAGCTCGGCTGCAGTTGCTGCTGTAAACTAGTTTAACTATCCACTCATGGGTCACTGCACTTTACTGTGGCTTCTTTGTTTCTCCTACTGTGGAGAATGGGAGGTTGTAGTAGAGTGCTGTGGCCCTGTGTGGTTCAATTAAGAGGCAGTATAGCGCAGTGGTCTAAGGCTCTGAGCTGCAAATCTGGTAACATCCAGCAGACCAGACCTGGGTTTGAATCCCACAGCTTCCACTTACATACTGTGTGACCCTAAGCAAGTCACTTAACCTCCTTGTGCTCCCAGGTTGCTCCTGTAAAAAAGCTTTCAGCTTAGTGTGCTATACCTGGTTAAACAACTCAATAAAAAAAAAAAAATTATCTCATGTTCATATACTGCCTTCACCACTAAAATTCTCCAGGTATTTGTCACCTTTATTTGGCACTCAATGATGGACTGATTGGCGAGTATTCCTTCTTCTTTACTTGTATTGCATGTCCTATAACCTTAGCAGGCAAGTGCCTCACACGGAATAAAGGATCAGTTTACCCTGAGCTGTTTGTGCAATTATTACTGCATCGTGCTTCTGAATACTATTTGTTTACCATGCTGCACATTGCCTGTTACTCACTGCATTACTATGTATGGCCTTCTCCACTGATAAAGGTGTTTATCATTCTGTAAATTGTGTGTTACTCCCTGCATTATCATGAATGGCCTGTTCCATCACTAAAGGTTTTTACCATACTGCATATTATGTGTTATTCTCTGCATTACCATGTATGGCCTGCTCCATTGCTAAAGGAGACTAGCTAACCATGCTCATCAGTTTATTGGCTCTGAGCTCACTGTCAGCTGATGGTCTTGCTCTACACCCTAGTCCACATTCTGAGCATGTGAAGCCTGAGTGGGGTCCTTCCTTTCTGGCCCATAGTGGGAATGTCCTTACACCACTTGGAGCTTTAGTTGTTCGTGTGTGGCAGTGCTTCTTGATGTAGAATTTATGACTAGCTGCGAAGGGTGGTTACAGGAATTCCCCCTTTGGCTGTAGAATTAATTTACTACCATTACATCTTCAGTGCTTCTCCCTATGACTGCCTCTGATTCACCTGGTTTGTATTTTAGATTAGTAAGCTGGCTGAGTGTCTCAGCAGTCATTGCTCTCAACCTTCCACCTTAGAGGTGCTTATTGCAGAGAACTCTCACAGCCCTTTGCGGCATTCCCATTAGAGAGATACAGAGAGCTTTGCACCAAATCAGGATATCTTCCATTCCCTTGAATTGAATTTCAAATTTAGCTGCCTAGCCATCACTATCTAAAATAACCCTAGCCTGGAGGAAAGGAGATCTTGGCCTTGGATCCCGAGAGATCTCCTTCTCCTCCTCAGAGGTTTTTTTTCTCTCCTCCATGCTGCAGATAATCATAATTAGTCTTAGTAATATTCTTAACTTACTTATGTAGGTTCTGCTGTTGGATGGAGATATATGGTGGACCTAGTAGCCATTCCTTCTCTTCTTAGGAAGCCCCTTGCTGTCATCAGTGCAAACCATATTACTGGAGTTGTCCTGTTAACTTGTGCATCTCATTTATGTTTCATTAAGCTGTCAGTTGCCGTCAGTCTGCTTCTCTACCTCCTAGTCATTGATCGCTGCTACAATTCTTTTGAGGTTCCTTCCTAAGGTACCTTTAGCCAAGGCACCCTTCCTGTGGCACCTCAAGGGGTGGAACCCTCTTGCAGGGTTCCTTGGGTAGCCTGTGATAATGGCGACCATGACTGAGTGCTTTCAAAAAGGGCAACTCCATCACAGTGCCTGTGCACAGGGCTACCTGGCAGGGAGGGCAAATGGATAGGGGGTTCTGTGAACATAGTGACCGTATGTCGCTGTCTATACATCTGCGTGGGGTTGGAGTGGGGAAGGACCACATCATGTGATGGGTGAAAGGGAAGGGAGAGTTTGTGGGTGTAGTCCTGTGGTGGGCTGCTGAGCTGTGGCATGGTGGGTTAGTGGCAGGCTGGGGCTGGGAGGATGCCAGGTTCTGTTCTGGGCTTGCTCATGGTTTTTGCGCTGGGTCGGGTGTTTTTTTTTTACTTTTGCACACACCCCAAATGCACCCCCTCGGAGTTGAGAATCTTTTAGTAGGAGGTGCGGGTGCAGGGGGCACATCCCTTTGTATAAAAGAAGGAAACCTAAGTCTTGGGTGCCCTCTAACTGTTCGCCATGAGTGTACATCATCAAAATTTATTTTATGTGATGTACATTCGCCCAAATGGCGATCATCATTCTCCGATTGCAGTTATCATATGGAACCATTCCTTGCCTTCAGTACCCCTACAGGGTGCCCACAATGTTGTTATACAAGCATAACATTATTCTGGTTGTGTAGGCCATTGAAACATTCTTATTGAAATGAAAGCTATTCCAACACTCCTGACTTTTTCTGCGCCACCAAAAATAGCCTAATTGGACACTGCTAAAACATACCAATATACTGGTGACCCCAAAATCCTAACCTTCCTTCCAGCTGCCTGAATCCCTCCATCAAGACCCCACACCATTCCAAACAAAATTTAATCCAGAAAGCAAAAACATGCTACTCCTCTAGACTTACAGCAGAACCACTTCTGGATTTTTTTCAATGATATGCTTTAACACTAGGATTAGAAGTGTGGTTTCATCTTTCTGACTTAAGGTATGGTTGTGCCATGTTAGCCTGTACAAACACAGAAGAGAAACAAAAAGATAATCTTTTTCTATGTGAGGATAATACCTTTATTAAGGCTAATGAATGTCAAAGTTACAAAATTGTAATGCCTCTTTCATTGCCTCCTTATCAGATATGTTACAATGTAGGCTGAGGCACCATTTGTAAGATCTTGGTTCTCATTAGCAATGCAAGAAAAGAAAAAGAAAAAGAAAACAGCAGCTTGAGTAAATGTTGAAGTTCTGATTAATATCAAAGCAGTAGAAGTAATGTCACTGTTTACATTATAGCAGTTGTCACAGTATAAGCAGGTGCCTTCAGGACTGCCACTTGCAAATTACCCAAACCATATCCCTAACTGGAGATATTCTCACACACTGGTGTGTTCCTGATCTGGTGTTTAATATTGTAACAGTGCAGGTTAGTTTGCTTCTCAAGAGTCTGTCCTGTTTCCTCCACATAATGAGTTGTGTTTGGCATTTTAAACATGTGATGAGATACACAATGACAGTGATGCAGCAGCTGCATGATCCCTGGATTTTGTTGTCCATGTATGGCATATAGGCAAATCCATAATCTGCAGCAAGTTATTGTCTGAATCAAGATGCCAGAAGATGAGAAGGAATCAAGGACATTCTGTTACAAACAGAGAAGATGCCAAACATGAAGAATACACAGAATAACAACAAGAAACAGGGCTACAAAATGTTGGGATCATTCAGCTGCTGCTCAACTTATACTGTGTATGAGGCATTGCCTTCTCTAGTAAGTGTTCCTTTACATGTGCATTGCACCAAATTATTTTAAACTGAGTAAAAAAAACAGCCAGAGAAACTGGCCCAGCCCAGTGCCTTTCAGCAGCCAAATGTCATGCGGTCTTGTAAGTGATCCATTGTCAACCCAGGTAAGACCGAAGTATTGGTGGTAGAACTGGGTCGAAAGGGGGGTTGAGTGGCCTCTGGGGTAAGTCTAGGGCTTTTTATTGGCCAGACTGAACTAGAGGATTCCCCTAAGGTTAAAAATGTTGGCGTTGTTATGGGCAGCATGCTAGCACTTGATTCTCAGTTGTTAGTTGTCCATATCTGTTTTTACCATCTCCACAACATTGCCTGAATTAAGCCTCTCATTCCTCCTGAAGACCTGGCCATCCTAATACATGTGTGTATGTCACCTCTATGCTTGACTACAGTAATGCCCTCTACCTCAGGGTCAGTGGGGGTGCACTGAGGCATCTGCAGCTGCTGCAGAACACTGTAGCCTGGCAATTGACTGGTCTACCAAGATCCTGTCATAAAAAGACAGTTCTGCATAAACTGCACTGGCTGCCGGTGGGCAGGCATATCTCCTTTAAAATAAGTCTCTTGACAATAAGACCCTACACGGATTACGTCTAGGTTACCTGAAAGAGCTCATGCACTCCTACACCCTGGGTTGCTCTCCTAGGTCAGCTGAGGGGGCCCTTCTGGAGTTGCCCAGGACAAGATAAATATTAGTAGGTGATCAGGCCTTTGAGGCCGCAGTCCCAGTTTTATGGAACTCTCTTCTGGGTTACCTCCAGGAGGAACCTTCTCAGGAATGTTTTAGAAAGAGTTTGAAAACATAACTATTTCAAGCTGCCTTCAAACTATGATTAGCAGAATTATTTATATTTTTAGAGAATTGTTTTAAGGGGTGTATGTTACTGATTTTATTGAACTGACTAACCATATATACTATTGTGTGGTGGTGTTTGTAAGGGCACCCAAAATAAATAAAATCTACTACTACTGCTACAACATTGTTGTTGGGGGGTTTGCTAGAAGTGAAACTCTTATTCTCTCATGAGAGAAGGCTAGAGCATTTTGCCCTTTAGCACCCATGTTGCTGAACAATGAATGGGACCAAGAAGGGTTTTAAAGTAAATAGCTGCCCAACAATCTTGAATTACAGTCTGATCAAATTATTTGAATGTAATCTACTGTAAATTTATATTGTGTATCAAATCTATGTAAACTATCCTCATGTTCCCCTACCCCCCAGGTCGCACCGGGAGACAAGCAACTTGTTGCTCAGCGTGCCTTCCTGGTGAAACATTTAAATAAATAAATAAATACATTTAAAGCTGGGTGTTTGCCATGCAATAGGAAAGCTAGGAAGATGGGAACAAACAGAAGGGGGGGGGGGCGGGGGCGGCATGTCATGCGAACTGTGGAGTTGAATTACAATGTGATTGCATACAGTCCTAGAAAGAGACACACTGCTAAACATCCAGATGTATCACAATATATTGCAGGAAATCAGCATTCATTTCATTTGGATTTCTGGTGATATTTCCCAATATCTCTAGATATATGAGGTATTTTGTCTCTGGTCATTTCTAGGCCTGTGCGAATAATGAATATCATTTCCCGAATACCACGAATAATGAGCTATTCATTATTCAGATTCCGAATAACGAATAGTGCACTATTCATCTGGTGTTCGGGAAGCACATGTAAAAAAACTAAAATCAACCCCCACCCTAGCCCAGATCCAGCAAGATAAGAAATAACCCCCCTTCCCCCCACCCTGAGATGTGGGCGGACACAGTATTGAAACTTGGCGAGCGGACGGCCGTGGAGGCGGGTGGGGTTGTGATGGTCACCGATTTGATTTTCCTTGTTTTATTTCTGAACAAAATAACGACTTGCTTGAAATGGTTGGGAGGAGGCGGGGGTTTGGGTGCTATCTGAGGGTGGGGGGAAGGGGGGTTATTTCTTATCTTGTTGGATCTGGGCTGGGGTGGCCTCTTAGCTGTTTTATGAAAAAGCAGCAAAAGTGCCGAATACCGATTATTAGGCCGAATATTCGGGTGCATGGGCTCCGTATACCGAATATTCAAAAAAAGGTATTCGCACAGCCCTAGTTAGTGCTGTAGTAGCTAACTTTTACATTTCTAGCATGGCAGTGTTTACATTTCTCTTTGCTACTGTCTTTACAACAATTCACTTAGTTCTCATCTTAGAAAAATAGAGATGTAAAACACAGAAAAAGACCTAAACAGTTCATCCATTCTATTGCATGATTCCCTGCTTGGAAATGCTCTAGTCTCCATACCCCTTCCTAGTCACCCCTTCCCCTTCTTCAAATTATTGTCTGATCATTCCTTTATATGCATCCCACTTCCTCTTTAATCCTGCTATAGTCTTTGCTTCACACTTTGTTTGGAAGGTTGCGCCATCTAACCACCATCCTTTCCATGAAGTAATGCATCCTTATGTCCATACTGAATCTCCACCCTGCTCCAGCTGGAGTGCATGCCACCTGGTGGCTGCACTGTAGCTTAGTTTGAGCAGACTTACTGGGCCCAATTTCCAAAGCCCATTGGAATGCCATAAGGGACTTACAGCTGGGAGTTTAACACAAGTGGTGACTTGCATCGAACATCAGGGTGTTTGCAATTTTAGAACATCAGTGGCCACAACTCCCGGACACAAGCCCCCTTTTGGCAGCTTTCCCCTGCTGTAACTTTGCATCCCCAGGCAACCTCTTGAATGGGACTTACAGCACAGATTGGGTGCAATGTGCCATAAAAAGGGTCAACTGTTGCAAACTGTACCGCACCTAGTAAAACTGGACTGTGCTGTGTCAAATCCTCGACCCTGTTATGTCAGATGCAGGGCTTACTGTAAGCCCTGTGACCACCTTTGAAAATTGGGCACAAAGTGTCTACTGTTTTGCACCCTTTCCTGAGTTGAAGTCCAGTGAATCTCAGGCCCTCATGGTCCCCAAAACTGACTCCCTCACGGGGGAATGCACCTTCGCTGTCCTCGCTCCTAGAGCATGGAACCTGCTCCCTGCCCAAGTTAGGTCTACCCCCTCACATACCAGCTTCAGGTCCTCCCTCTGGGGCTACTTAAAGCAAGCATCATCCCTTCCTTGTTCCTAGATGCCCCACCCTGAATGATGGGCCCAGTTGCACAATGTTGGTTCCATGTCACAATGAGTACGCGCGGTTCCCCCGCGTGCCCAGGGTAGACCCTGTATCCGCCTTGCTGTTATTTTGTTGCTCTCTTGACTATTTCTTGTTATGGTTCAACACTGTATTTTTGCTTCCTTGTTATTATTGCATGTACCTGAGTGTACCTTGTTGTCTCCTGTTGCCATGACTCAGTATTGTTATCGCTTGCACCTTGTAACTCTCCCAGGTCGCACCTGAAAATAGTCACTTGACTGTCTAGCATGCTTACCTGGATAGCAAAAGCTAAATAAATTAATAAATGAACCTGAGAGCCTCTATTATGTCCTCCTTCCCTTCTGTCCTCCAGAAAATACATGTTGAGACTGTTTGGTCACTAATCATACACAATGCCCAGTTATCCATGTATCATCAATGTAGTCTTCATTGCACTGCCTCTAATCAATCCCTATCATCCATTAGGTGTAGGCCCCAACTTGTATGTATGTGAACTTATTTTGTATCAGATCTTACATTAGCAGCTTGTCGATTGGGACCCTTGTTTGTGACCATTGATCATAAATCCCATTCATATTGTGCATGATGTTTTATGTCCTTTCTACGTACCATTTAAAGAAGAATCATTGAGACTTTCAATCCTGGAAATATATTCACACTAAGTATCATACTGAGGAAGTCAAGGAGCCAGAAGGCAAATTGCCTATTATTGCTCCTATAGAAGCCTTTCACTGGATAATAACTTAGTTTTCCTCCAAGTGGAATACACTGTACATATCAAGTTTATTTTTACATTTTCTTTTAGTTTTACTGATTATTATATTGAGAGGTAACTGGTTCCATGGATTATTATTCTGAGTATAAAGAAATATTCCCATATTAATGATTTAAATGTTTCCCAGTGATTTGTAATCCCCTTATATCTCTATCAGATGATTTTAAGTCTATGCCCAACTCTGTTAACAAATAAGAGTCATTCATAATGTCAAATATCATTAAAAGGTCTCCTCTTAGTCTTCTTGTCTCCACTGACATGAGGTTGAGATGCTGTAGACATTTGTTGTAAATTCTATCATTCCTTTGTATAAATATTTTTTGTAAACATTTGCAAGATTATTATGGTCACTCTTTTTGGAAGGACACCATAGTTGAGATGCATATTCCAGATGTCATCAAGCACAGGCCCCGAATAGATCACTAAAACTTTTTGCATCCCTGGATACAATATTTCTTTTAATAGCCCAAATGACCTTGTTGTTTTTATTAATGGGTAAGTTCACCTGACTGGAGCAACCAAAGTCACAAGAAATATTAATACCCAGATGTAGTTCATTATCAGTGACTTAAAATTCACTCCCACATAACATATAGGTATTCCTCTGATTTCTTTCACTGAGTTGCATGACCTTGCACTTTTTCATAATCAGCTTCATGCCACAGCAGTTGACCAACCTAGAAATTTGATTCAGGTCACTTTGAAGATCTCTAATTTGTGATGAGGTAGCACAAGGGCCCTCCAGTTTGGCATGGTCTGAGCATTTAACAGACAAGTTTATTGTATCTTTCATCAAGCCAGACCTAAAAATTGGAAATAATACAGAACCAAAAACAAACGCCTGCATCACTGCACTATTAACCCTCCCCACTCCTCACAAATTTCCATTGACCATCACTTTCTGTGATCTCTTCCCCAACCATTCTGTAATCCAGATGACAATGGAATAGTTTAGAGTAATATTTTAGATGTTCTCCATAATGTACCAGTATGACATTAAATCAAATGCCTTACTAAAGTCAAGATAAGCAATGTCACATGGCACATTTCTGTCCAACTGATCAGTAATCTTTCTTGGAAAAACAAATCAAATTAGTAGTAGCACTTCTTCCTGACCTGAGTCCACGTTGTTCATGGTTTGGATTACTGGATATGTTAGTAATAATGTCCTTGATTAAACTTTCTAAGATTTTGCAACTGATTAATGTATGGCAGAATGGTGTATAGTTATTTGAATCTTGTTTAGACACTTTTTTGTGAATTGGCACCATATACAGTATGTGGTTTTCCAATCCTTAGACACAGTACCAGTATTTATTGACTCTTCAAATAGAACATTTAATGGATACAAAAAAAATTCTAGCATAATATACAACACGACAAAGGAACTAGACAAGGGCCACGCTGTGGATCTGCTATACTTTGACTTCAGCAAGGCTTTTAACTCAGTACCTCACAAACAATTGCTCAAGAAGATGGAAGACCTGGGTGCAGCGGAACCCATAATGAACTGGGTGAGTAACTGGCTAGAGGGGAGGCAGCAGAAGGTGGTGGTCAACGGTGTTAAATTAGAGGGAGATTATGAGCAGGGATCCACAGGGATTCAGTCCTGGGTCCGGTCCTCTTCAACATGTTCATTAGTGTCACTGGAGAAGGAATCCAAGGTAGTTTGTGTCTCTTTGCAGATGACACAAAACTAGTGTTGTGAGAAATTTCATTACGTAAAACTATTTTGTGAAATTTATGCATTTTGTGAAATATTGTGAGGGTGCAAAATGTGAAATTTCACCCCAAAATTGCAAAATTATGCCTGAAAGTTGCAAAATTTTGATCCAAAGTGTGACATTTCGCAATTTGTGGGTGAAAGTTCATAATTTTCACATGTAAGTTAACATTTTGCACCCACAGAATATTTCACAAAATACACGAATTTCACGAAATATTTTTCACAGTGAAATTGCCAATTTCTTGGCAATTTCACTGGTGAAATTTTATTTTGCAACATCTCTTCACAAAACTATGTGGCAGTGTGGACAGTGACAAGGGAATAAGGGAAATACAAAGAGACATACAAAAGCTAGGGGGGGGGCTGTTCAAAGATCAGGCAGTTAAAATTCAATGCTAGAAAGTTCAAGGTAATGCACCTAAGGAAAAAGAACCCCAGGACAGAGCACTGGATTGGAAGAGAGAGAGACATCATTACAGCTGAGGAATGGGATCTGGCAGTTATCATTAGCAACTCACTTAAGCAATCGAGTCAGTGCAACAAGGCCTATAACAAGGCTAACAGGATGCTGGATGTATCGGGAGGGGTATTGCTAGCAGAAAAAAGGAGGTAATACTTCCCCTCTACAGATCCCTGGCGAAGCCTCACCTAGAATACTGTGCTCAGTTCTGGAGTCCTCACCTCTGAAAGGGTAAGTATAGGTTGGAGGCAGTGCAGCACATAGTAACAAAAATGATTCAGGGCCAATAGGGCAAATCCTATGAGGAAAGACTCAAGGCACCATATATGTACTCACTGGAGACCTGAAGGGAGAGAGGCGATGTAATAGAGACCTTCACAATTCTTAAAGGAATTAACAAAGTGAACTGCAGGGAACTATTTAGCCTGAATACCAATTCGCAGTCATATGGACAAGAATGGAAATTAACAGGAGGTAGGTTCGCGAGAGATATGAGGAAGTATTACTTTATGGAAAGGGTGGCAGAACCTTGGAACAATCTATCAGCTGAAGTGGTGAGCATGAAAACAGTCAGGGGATTCAAGCAGGACTTGGACATAAGTAAGGGAATAGTGATTACTGGTGGTGACATGACCAAAGAGAAGACTAGAGGAGGTCCGAATGGTTAGTACCCTGGAGGAACAGTAGGTTACAGGGATTATATGGAACTTGTGCAGACCGGTGGACCTCTGGTCATTTTCTGCCTTCATTGTCTATCTTTCTATGTTTTTATGTGCCCAGAGATTTGATCCGGTCTAAGTGTTGTTTTTCATTTAATTTTTTTATCTTATGTCTTCTCTTTAAACAATGGGCTAGATATTCAAACTGCACCATTCTGTGGTGCAGGCCCTTCTGACATATACTCAAAAAGTTCTTGGGGGGTGTAGCCAGAGGCGATATTCAATGGAGTTGTGCTATTAAGCAACTCCTTTGAATATCGCCCCCCAGCCACAGCCACTGTGCATGGCGCAGTGGAACTTGCGCCACTGCAAGTGGTCAGAGTGGAGCATTCAGATGCGGTGGCACAAGTTCCATTGCGCCATGTGCAAATTTCTGATATTCAAAAGGTGACATGCAAATGGGGCCATAATTTATGCAAGGCGCACGGGGGGCCATCTGCATCTAATTATGGCCCCATTTGCATGCCATTAGTATGCAGGTGCGCCGATCCCTGACGACTTGCGCCCTGCCAGGCAGCAGCCATCAGGGACCGACACGCCCTGCAGCCTGATCGCGGGCAGAACAGTATTCCTTCCCTCCTCCCCAGCAGCCCAATGGGGCATAATGTAAACGCCCGTAGCCCAATTGTGGGCATAACATACTGTCCCCTGCAGCAGCCCGATCACGGGCATAACGTCACCCCCAAAGACCAATATCCCTGGTGGTCCAGTGGACGCGAACCCGATCCATGGGCGTTAAGTAATCCTCCCCCACTCCCGACTAGCCCGTCGCGGGCATTAAGAAATCCTTCCCTCCACCTCGACTAGCCCGATCGGCGGGCATAGGAACTCCTTCCCCACCCCCGACTAGCCCAATTGTGGGCATTAAGGACTCCTTCCCCTCCGACTAGCTGATCGCGGGCATTAAAATCCTCCCCACAAGACCAATATCTCTGGTGGTCCAGTGGACCGTGGCAAGCTCGCGCATGCATATAAGTCAAACCCACCCCCAATGTCTGATATGGGCGGCAGCCCTACTGAGCTGTCAGTCGGTGGGCAGCAGGGTGGCAGGTGGGTGGTGCTGCCACCCGGCTGCTGACGGGGAGCAGGGTGGTGGAGCTCTGTGGGTGTGTGGGTGGGGACCACTAGATCACCAGGGATATTGGACATTGGGGGTGGGTTTGACCTTATGCCTGCGATTGGGCTTTGTGGTCCACTGGACCACCAGGGATATTGATCTTTGGGGAGGGAAGGATTTCCTTAATGCCCGCGAGTCGGGCTAGTCAGGGTGGAGGATTACTTAATGCCCGCGATCAGGCTTAGTCGGGGTGGGGTAAGGATTACTTAATGCCCACGATCGGGCTTCACGGTTCACTGACCACCAGGAATATTGGTCTTTGGGGGTTGGACGTTATGCCCACGATCGGGCTAGTTGGGGGGTTAATCTACATGATGCCTGCGATCGGGCTGCTGCGGTGGGGGACAGTATGTTATGCCCATGATCGGGCTACGGGGGAGTTACTATTATGCCCGTGATCGGGCTGCAGGTGGGGCACAGGGAACTAGTGGAGGGCCACCCACAGGTGGCAGCTGCTGTGTTGCGCCTTGCAATGCGGCAGCTCACCTGTGGATGGCCCTCGACTTAATCCTTTTTTTTTGGCTCAAAGTTGTGCAGGCGCAGGTAGGGGGTTGTGCCTGCACAACTCTGCATGGCCCGGCTGAATATCAGGCTGTGCAGTTTATGCATGGTTCCTCCCCCTCCGGTTGAGCATGCCTTCATTAGCATTGCGCTGTTGCTCAGCATGACTTGGGGGCACAACTGCCTCCTGCTGAATATCGCAGAATGGCGCAATTTCGGACTTGCACAGGCTCAACCCTATTGCGCATGGCGCAACCCTTTTGAATATCCAACCCAATGACTTTATCACAGGGTGAGGAGTTTAAACAAAACATAGATTTGTTTTTGGGACTGAATAACTCACAACAAATTTCATTAAGTATTTCTGCCATTTTTGTACTATCATATAACAGAGTTCTATTGTTTGGTATAGGTCTTGCTTTGTTATGGAATTTTTTTTTTACAGTGTATATATAAGCATAGAAAGATGTGCAATTGTCGTTTTTGTCATTGCAAGCCAGATTTTGTTCTGTACCCCTTTTTGCCTTTCTTATCTCTTTTGCATTTCTTTTGGATAGAAATTAAAGCTTCCTTGGTGGCTAAATCTTTAGCATGGAGATGTGCTCTGTATAGTTTGTTCTTTTTATAAAATAACATTTTAGTACAGTATTTTTGTTTAGCCACCACAGTCTCAGCTTGTTATTTTGATATTTTTTCTTCCTAAAAAACACATGGCATTCTGCCATATATGGTTAAGCAGGAAATCTTACTATTTTGTTATCTTTGTACTAAGATTGTTTTAGATGCACAATGATGCCTATTCACAAACAGCATTGTGCTATGCGGGTATATGATGTAAGTGAGGGTGCACAGCTGTGTGCCACATACAGCATCATGAATACGTGGCATTCACAATGATGCACCAATGCCTCTGATAGGTGAGGACATAACCAGGTGAGGCATGCAGCAATGTGCAGGGGTGGTCCAGAAGCAGTGCGGAGGCAAGAGAATGCCCCTTGACCCCACCATATATGGGGAGAGATAACTGCAACATGCCTGCATTATGCACAGTGCAGAACAAGAATGTCAACAGAAGACATGGTGATGAACCATGTTCTGGAGCAGTGGGCAGCCCCCGCACCACCACATCCCACACCAACCGCAGGGAGTGGTGCACCAGCTGGCAGCAGCAGTCCGCCAACTTCATGGGAATACAGGTGGCAATACTGGTGATGGACATATTGCAGTACTATGATGTGCTGTACGGGAGATGGTCCCTGTCCACCCCCATGGAGATGAAGGCCAGGATATGGTTGGACCTGCAAATGGTGATCAACACCTCAGGACAGACTGAAGGCCCACACACTTGCAGCGATCAAGCACAAGTAGTGGGAACTCTGGTCACAGGTAAGGAATAAGGTCAGCAGGGCACAGCAGTCACAGCTTGTCACACGTGGAGGCCTGCCACCACCAGACCCACCTCACACACCCATAGAAAAACTTGCTGCTGACACCATCAGTGACATCTTAATGGAAGGCAAGCCAGACATACTTGACAGCATGCCAGATGAGCATTACTCACATGGGCACACCGCACCAGCTCCCCACAGTACTTATTGAACCATATCTGACCACCTGTCTCCATTCCACCCATCGTGCAAGAAGAGGACAGTGGCAGTGAGAGCCCCTCGGATGCTGGTTGAGGCGGGATGCAGACGTCAGCTGGTGACGGTATTTAGTGTGACACCCCAAATGTGCCATGTGCCATGGCGTACAGACAGCTGTGCTAACTGCTGTCTTCCCCCCCACAGAGTCACAGTGCCATGACACAGACTGCATGCAGGTGGACACCACACAGCTGCCTGCACAGCCCCCTACAGCCATAATGGAGACACACCACAGGACCATGACCAACAGAACCAGGGGACTGGGCACAGCAGGGGCACATCCAAACAGACACATTCCACAGTTGATAGATGTACACCTGAGGCCATGGAGGCAGCTGGACAACATACACCTGCATCTGATGACAGCAGCAATATGGAGGCAGGGCAGCAGGGCGACAACAACAACATGGCCACTGCAAAGACTGGCACACCAGACACACAACTCTGGCACTGGAAGATGACAGAGAGGCATCGGAAGGTCCACCACCCACCAGGAGCCCAAGACGAGTGGCACCAGGCTCCATGCTAGCCAACTACTACTCCGACCTGTGGAGACTGGAGAGGGAACACCTGAAGGTAAACTGGGAAAGTACAGAGGCTGTGGAGTGGCTCTTGGAGGTGGTCATGGAGGCGGTACATGTGCAGAAGTGCTTGGCTACCCATGTGTATGCCAATGTCAGGGCACAGAAGAGGCTTGCAGAGGAGGTCGCTGCAGGCACATATGCACAGCAGCAACTGGTGGATGACATGGCCATAGGTGTCCACACACAGCTGCGGGTCGCTGATGCCCTTGCAGCCATTGCCACCCGCATGGTGGCCCCACCACCATGCACACCTGCACACATGTAGAGTGGGGCACAGGAACAGGCTGCAGCAGTAGGGGATGGGGGGGCACATCCAGGCCAGCACCTGGACATCCAACACCCTGCCACAGGATGGGACACCAGTGCACCTGAGGTGATGCACACCCCTGCCATGTGACATTCCCACCATGGCCCACATCCCCCTGCCACATCATAGCCACAGGCCCCTACCCACTATGACTCAGTGGCTGGCAGGGGCCAAAGCTATGGCACCCAGAGCCAGTAGCCAGAACCACCGTGGTGTCCTGGCACCACAATAACCCCAGACACACACATCCACAGGCTCCCATGACCCCCACACCACTGGCAGCACCCTGCATTGTGCAAACACATGTGAGATCCAGCACAGCATTCACCGCAGTGACCATGCACATGCCACAGGTTGCCACAGCCATGGGCCATGCCAGCTCCCCCAGGGCCCAGATGGTAGACATCAATGACACACCAGGTGTGTGTGCCCCATGGTGTGCAGCCACCTACATGTCTGCTCAGATAAAGACTGTAGGAGCTAAGGTGGTTTGTAGTTTGAGATGCACACAGTGTGTCATAATACTGCAACATAACCTCATTGATACCATTATGGTCAGAAATAATATTGCCCTGTCCATTACACAGTGCCAAAATCTGTGATTCTGCCTTTTGTTTATGAAATCTATAGGCTAGCAGCTTCCCCACTTTTTCCCTTCATTCCCAAAATTTGTATTTGGTTCTGAGAAGTACCCACTCTGCTTTACACTGAAGGAAGCTGTTTTTTTTTCAGTTGAGACCAACTATGTTAGCCTGGAGATCAAGCCATAAATTGGGATTTTGTTTAAAAAAGTCTTCCTTCATCTGCAGATCAGCTTGTTAGATCGCCACTTCCTGAGCCCTAGCTCTACTACATTTTGAAGTGAATGAGATTATTCAACCCCTTAAAAAAGCTTTAAAGGCTTCCAATACAGTGCCCAAAGAAACTTCCCCATTAGCTTTATCCTGGAAGAAAAACTCCACTTCGAATATGATCCATTCATGGAATTCAGGGTCTTGGATGAGCAGGGGGTTACAGTGCCATCTGTGGGATCTCAAGTTATCCCCTGGTGGGATGATGAAAAAGAGGCTTATCAGGCCATGATCTAAGATGATGATGTTTTGTATTGTAGGGTGGTTTCCAGGTTGCTAGTTAACCAAACATCAGTTCGACTGTATGATCCATGAACTGAGGAAAATTAAAAAGAGTAGCCTTTACTCATCGGATGGTCTCGTCTCCATATGTCAGTAAAACCCCATTCAGACATGAGGGCTTGCAGCACCCCTCTTGCTTTGGGATGGTTGTCTGGTGTTATTCCAGATTTATCCAAAAAAGGATCTATTGTGAAATTCATGTCCCAGCCCACTAATATAGGAATTCTGAGACTACCTTCCGTGAGATCTGCAATGGCTTGGATGATTTGTGGGAGAAATTTGCATCATCTCAGTTTGGGGTGTAACCATTCAATATAAGGTGATTGCCTCTAAGGGTGAAGATGATGTTTTGAAGTATTTGGTCAACCCAGGCCATTCGTAACCATTGTACACATTTGGAAATGAGATGCATCTCCTGAATTAGTGCAATTTCCACTTGTAAATCTTTAAGGTGTTGTAACACTTTGGTCCATTTCCCAGGATAATTGAGATCATTTACATTCCAAGAGACACATAGCTTCTCACTCCCTTTGTCTTTACTACTTGGATTAGCCATAGGTTATATATGGCTTTGCTACCACACCTGAGTAACCCCTTACAAAATGATGTGGCTTTTACTCTGATTGGTATAGGATGGTGGCGGTTGGTGGGAACTATAAGAGTTCCTGCTTTAGAATGAGGGTATAAATTTTGGCGGGGGGGGATCCCGCAACATTTTATTTTCTCTTATTAGAGTAGAGCAACTGTGGGAGGAGTAATTGGATCACAGCTGTACTTTAATATACCTGTACCACCTTCTGGGGGTGTAATACATACTGTGAACTCTTTATGTCTTTTTCTTTTAGTAAATCAGAAAACAACTCATGCCTTGCGGTACACAGTAGGAAGACAAAGAATGAACCAGTGTATTTAAACAGTGACGACATATGTATACTGTAACAGAGCCCGAAATGAAAACACTTTTAATATAATTGAGTTATGTTAAAGTTCCTACTGTTTAAGCAGAATGGTAGATATTCTCCTGCCCAGCTCTGCCACAGAGGAACACTACAGGGAAGGTAATTCAAGTCTGTATTTAGGAAGACCCCCTGTAGAGAAAGATAACTCACCAACTGGCTGTACTGCATGTTCTTCCACAACCAAGTTGTAACACTTAACCCACTTGGGCAATAAAACATGGTTGCATTGTTAAGTCTGTAAACCTAGTAAATGACCAAATGCATTGAAAGATGGTGATTGTCTACCAGAGGTCTGTCTGGATGTATATAAAAGACAAGAGGGAGAGATGTCTCAAGGTTTGCCCTTCATATGATGAAGCATATGCCCTAAGTTTCTCATAGGAGGGGTAAGGAGGTGTGGATGAGGAACCAGGATTTCACACCTTAGGTGCCATATTCCTTTATCTCCCCAACCTTTGTATCTAATAGGAGGTGGGGTTAGAACCCTTCCATTCACAGCTTGACCATCTTCTTCTGTTATCCTCTATTCAATTTAAGTAGTAGGATGGTCAGCAGTGTGGTATCTTGAGAGGCAAATAAGCATTTATCGAGTTGTCATTTCCAAAGGGTGAGAATGGTATGGGTGAGATTGCATATATTTAATCAGTAACAATTCTTCTTTGGAGAACTAATTATGTACCATTATGACACAGTTTAGTCTATGTTTCTCCTTCATCGCTATGTTTTCCTCGAAGTTAAAGTCAATAGACTGAATAGAACATCCGAGATAAGAGGAGCATTTGGGAAAAGAGAGGAAGGGGGGTAGATACAGGCTTCTCTCAGCTGGCACCAAATGTGTCTACTGAATGGGCTATTCAGTGTTTGCTAGTGCCTATAGTGGAAAGGATAGTAGCAGAAAACAGCCAAAGCCAGAGGTCAGTGAATAGTTCAGCTGTGAAATGCACTTGGGGGGAGCACAAAATATAGCCTAGTCTATGGAAGCAGTTGTGACTTGGTTATCTAGCTTGTCCCACCCACCACATCTGCCAAACTCAATTAACTTTACATGCATAACAACAGGTGTAACCCTTAAACATTAACTCTTAAAGCATGTAATATATAACTACAAAAAGTGTGCATTCTGGAGCATGATGCTGCTGTTGTGCAAGGATTCATGTTGATTAGGTGGTAATCACAACTGTTACGACTTTCTCTTGTCTGTCATCATGTAGCCTTTGTATGAATCAGGTCGGTGTTGCAGACACTACCTCTGCAAGTGATTTCATTCTTGGAACTACATGGGGTGAGAAAGGGTTCTGAAGTTTCCATTTCTGCAATTTCTTCTACCACAGCAGCCCAGGAAATAGATGGGTCTGGAATCTTGTCTGTTGGAGGAGGTATTGGATTATCATAGCCCCCTCTTCTTGGTGGTGGTGCAGACACCTCCCTCACCATTTTAGCTGGTGGCAATGAAGACACTGACTCTGAGAGCAGGTATTGGGATTGTGTGCTGTGAGAGCGAAACCTGGGTCATGAATTTATTTGCACCTGGTACTTGGCTGTGCCTTTTCTGTATATAGAGTAAGTGCCCTAACAACGAGGTAGTAGTAGATCTTGACTTTAACCCTGGCTGTCCCCCATTTTGTGTTCCTCCATAAGGTGTCCTTCTGCTTCCTGGTATCTGTTGCTGTGGCCAGCAGGGTTCATTTCACAGGGGGTCTTTTTCTTGTACTGCTCCCTTAGATTTCTAGGAGTTGTAATCCCCAACCGAAGATCAGGCCAATGTTGTTGAATCCAGCCAGAGACTTCCCTAACTGATCTGCCCTAAAAGGATTATCCATTTCTGGTAACACATAGATTGGTGAGCCCCTTTAAACAATATTGTGCTCCAGCTTCCCTGAGTGCAGCTTTGAGGGGGTTGTATGACTTACAAAGTTGCACCACCTCATGTGAAAAGTCCTGGTAAATCAAAATTCTTGACCCCTTCCAGATCAGATCCTACTTCCTCTTACCGCTGTCATGAATTTTTCTTTGCTAGAATACCAAAGTAGATATGCTATGATGGGAGAGGGCCATGATCTCAAAGCTGCTGGGGGGCCCCTGGAGCAATGGACTCATTCAACTTTTGTGGGATCCTGCCAGTATGCTCCTATGAGTTGGGGTAGGGATTCCTTTAAAAATCTCTCCATGTTGGCCCTTTCTGCTTTTTCTGGGACCATGAGGATTATGATATTATTGCACCTGCTCCAGTTCTCGTGATCCTCCTCTCTCTTCCAGAGGCAATCCGTCCAGTGCTCGTGTTTGTCAAGGTGTCTTAAAATATTGTATTGGAAGTCCTCCATGTCTAGCATTTGTTGCTCTGTTACATGCATGCAGGCTGAGAGATATTTT
Organism: Neoceratodus forsteri; assembly: GCA_016271365.2. Lineage (NCBI taxonomy): Eukaryota > Metazoa > Chordata > Ceratodontiformes > Ceratodontidae > Neoceratodus > Neoceratodus forsteri. The sequence continues at coordinate 1,066,875,886 of CM028132.1, read as the reverse complement.
ACTTCTTTGGCTGTGGAGGAATTGGCAGACAGTGATGGCCTGTGGTGCTTCAGATTAACATGTGAAAACTTATGTTTCTTAGAGGGCTAGGACAGCATGACAGAGTTAAGCAGTCATTAGTTACAGCGTCCAGGCCACACTCTGCCCCATATGTTGTCTTTCATATGCGGTGTGTCTCAAAATGCTTCATTCTGACAAAAAAATGACCAAAGTCTTGGTTAACTGATATATCATTGTCTAGTTAAAGTAAATTCTGGGATGATACACAGCTTCTGGCTCAAAATTGTAAAACTTGTGTAGCATAAAATAATAGTTCACTCTTTTATTACATTCTGATACTTTTATGGGCAAAGCAAGAAAGAGTAGGGGGTTGCTAGAGGAAAGTGTGAAATGCCTGCAACATGATTAAGGGAATAAAGTGAATGAAATAAATGAAATATCAATAGTGTCTAATCAAACCATTTTATGTATTGATACAAAAAGTACCGATGCACTCTGTTGATACAAAAAATAGTATTGATAGAATGTATTTGCCACTTTTTGGGTGTGTTACAACTTAAAAATCTATCAATGATATCCTCAAAAACAATATTTTTTCAAAATGTTTTGACACATGAGAACTGTATTGCTATGATCTATTCTTGCTGATCAGACACCAAGATTTCATTTAAAAAGAAATTACATTTCTAAATTTTACAGTTCAAAACTTTTGGCTTTGAAACTAATTTTAGGCATTTTAAACGTATCATATGTTCAGCCGTCTAAGACATCATAAACACAGTATTGTAAATATAATTTTCTGAAGATATCAGCGGCTGTTCTGTTTAAGTATAAGTGCATTATTTTCTAGTTTATTTGTTTATCTGAAATTTATATTAAGTAGATTGTGTGATGACCCTACAGGATACAATAACTCATACAGTATTTATGGGGGTCCCATATACAGTATTGGAACAGAGTATGTACAATGATTGCATGACTACCAGAAAAGCTCCCAGCCCACATTTTTATTGACTTGTCCAATATTTTGCTGTTCCAGGTCTTTAAAATGCAAATAATTTGGTATCCTAAACAAAATAAAAACATACAAATATAGACTGAATCACACACATTTAAAATAAAATAAAAACCTACAAAGCCGTGGATCACATCACAAACAATAAATAGGTAAGGTAAGGTCAAAATGTATTTAAAGATGCCCATTCCTGGAGTCTCTGGGCACCGTACAGATAAATAAACACATATTCATAGTACATCAATAAAACATAAGAAAAAAGTTATAAACATACATATATTTATAAAAACAAAACATCGACCATACTACTCAAATCAGAAATCATAGGTCAATAACTTAATCTAAAAATGCCTGGGTGAATAGGAAGGCTTTAAGGAGGGCCTTGAAAATGTCCAAGGTGGGGGCTTCCTTAACCCCAGAGGGAATCGAGTTCTATAGGATAGGAGCAGCGATACTGAATGCCCTATCGCCAGCCAATCTCAACCTCGACCTAGGAACTGCTAGGAGGCCTTCACAGGAAGAACAGAGGGAGCGAGCAGAGACAACAGGAACCAGGAGGTCTGACAGTTAACCAGGGCCTTGACCGTGTAGGGCCTTATAGGTGAGAAGCCCCACCTTGAAGAGGATCCTCCACCTGACCAGCAGCCAATGCAGCTCACGCAACACCAGTGTAATCAATGCTTCAGTTAACTCCATTTGGGAGTATTTGACTCCCCAAAATAAGGCACAGACTTCCAAAATAAAGGGGAGGAAGTCATTGACTTCCAAATGTAAAACATTAAATTGGATGACTTCCAAAATGTAAGGCACAGAAGCTAAGAAATTATCAATTTTTTTCTAAACAAAATTGTATTCTACCACTAATATTTGCATTAACAACCATAAATGGATCATTCCTAGAATACTGGCTTTCAAGTTGTGGGATCTGGGATGTAATTTGACTTCCCAAAAATTGGAATGACTTCCAGATTTTGACTCATGGAAGTATTTGACTTCCACTAAAAATAAATTAACTGAACCCCTGGGTGTAATATGGAAAAACTTCAGCTGCCCAGTAAGTAACCAGGCAGCTGTGTTCTGCACTAACTGCAGTCTGCGGAGAGATTCTCCCGTGACCCCGAGATATAGCGCATTACAGTAGTCAAGCCCTGATGTAACCAAGGCATGCATCAAAGTGGGGAGGTCCAGAGGTGGAACAAGGGTCTTTATCCTGGCAATATTTCTAAGATGGAAAAAACAGGAGTGGATGACAGGGGAAATCTGATCCTCCATAGTCAAACTCCTTTCAAGAAGTATGCCAAGATTTCGCACCTTAGAGGAGGTCTTCGATGAGACAGAGTCAAGAACAAGCCCAGTCTCTGAATCAGAGACCAACCTATCATGTACTCTGTTTGACTCCACCACCAATACCTCCGTCTTGTCGGGGTTCAGTTGCAACCAGCTAGATGCCATCCAATCACTGATCTCAGGAAGGCAGTTGTTTAACACATCCACTGCATTGGATGTTCCTGGGGCAAAGGATAAGAATAGCTGGGTATCATCAGCATAGCAATGAAAACACAAGCCATACTTCCTAATGACCTACCCCAAGGGGCAGTATATACACTGCAAACAACATTGGGGCCAAAACCGAACCCTGATGAATTCCACAAGAAAGGAGGCTAGGAGAGGAGGAGAAATTCCCCATCACAACCCATTGCCTGTTATTGGTTAAGAAGGACTCAAACCAGCAGATGACAGTGCCGTGAAGGAATATATGAAGGAATAAACAATATCCCAACATGAAACAAAACTTTTCTTTGCTTATCCTCATAAGTTGCCAGTACTGTTAATTGTACCCTCTGGGCCACCTTCTTTGCCCAACCTCTCCATTTCTGACCCCTGTTCAAATGAACATCAGAATGATTCAGGACCAACAGGACACATCCGAATATGAGTGGCTGGAGGCCCTGAACATGTGCTTGCTAGAGACCAAAAGGAAAAGGCACAGTATGATTGAGACCTTCAAGTTCCTCAGAGGAATAAACAAGGTGAACTGTAAGGACCTAGTCAAAAGGAATAGTGAGTCAGTAATAAGGGTTCATGAATGAAAGCTGGTAGGATGAAAGTTCAGGAGGGATTTGAGGAAGTTTTACTTCACAGAGAGTGTGATTGGGCTGTAGATCAGTGTACCAACAGAGGTGTTGGTGGGGCAAAGACTAGTGGTGGGTTTAAATACAGCTGAACAGAGTAAGGGGTTTGATAGTTACAATGAAACTAGCCAGGATGCTGTGTGATGCCTTGCAGTATTACTGCAAAATGCTACAGTATGCTGAAGGGAACAATGCAACTCAATGACAATTAAGCCTTTTTGTCATGCAGTATTTTTGATGTGTCACATGTGCAGTATTTTTGGCAGGTCATTTACTGCAAGGTATTGCATTGCATCCTGGCTTGCTGGGCAGTACAATGAGAAGAACTAGTACAGAAGAAAATGCTAGGGGGGATGGAAGTGAATACTCCACTGGGACACTAGGTGATGGGCGAGGTAAGGATAACTATTAAGGCAGACTGGGTGGACCACTGGTCTTTTTCTGCCTGCAATATGTATGTTCATTACAGGATTTCTCTTGCAGTGCGAGTTCTTGGGTCAGCATCCTCCTTAGGAAATTTATCATTGGGAAAGACAGACTGACTGGCAGAGTTCCAGAGTGCCATTGCATCAGACTGACACTGTATACTGTGTACAGGGTGACCATGATTAAGCACATACAAAAAAGGTGACTCAATCATGACGCCTGTGTACAGAGCTACCTGGCAGGGTAGTGAATGGATACTGGGATGGGGTGAATGGATATACATGCGTATACACATACGCAGGAGGGAGAGGGTATGTGGGAGGGGATGTGGCAGGCAGCTGCTGAGCTGGACTGCTAGCATGATGGGGTAGGTGGTTGCATGGGAGGTGCTGCGTGCAGGGTTCAGGTCCAGCGAGGCATTTGTTTTGTTTTTTTTGCCAGCGGGCAACTTTGTATTTTCAAAGTTTTCACCCCCAACGTGCACCCCTGAAGTTGAGAATCCATTAGTAGGAGGGTGCGGAGGCACAGCCCCCTGCATTAAAAAAAACACCCGTAGGTCTTGGGTGCCCTCTTCATCCTCACCGTGAGTGTGCATCACCGAAATTCATTTTCAGTGATGTACACTCTCCTTAGCGGTGATCACTATTCCACAATTGCCGTTATGACATAGAACCGACTGACACACATTGGGATATTTTTTTAACTTCTCCAAGCCCAGTTCAGCTTGACACTCTGAGCATAAGAGCACCTGCACCTGACTGGAACTTGACATTGCTGTCCACCATCCTGGCCCATGGCAGAAATGTAGCACTGCTGCTTGTGGTTACACAGGTGTCAGCAATGCAGCAGTGTGGGCTACTCTTCCTATCCAGAGGGGGAGAACATCCCACTGTGATGCTTGATCTTTCTTTCCCATGCTGCTTTTCTGATACTCATGGTTCATTTCCAATCATGGGTAACTGATATCCTGGATGGCAATGCTGCCATTTTGCTTAAACCACCTAAAACCTTCTTCCTTTGTACTGAGGGACTGTGACCCTTTGTGTTTAGTTCATTTTCTGAAAGCAATACAAATTAAAAAAATAGCAGCTTTATCTGTTACTGACATCTGCAAAAAGCCATCAACCATATTTAGCATTCAGCAAACTGTAATCTAGCCAAAGTCATGTAGTATTGCAACAAGAAATACAGTACAAAAAGATTTCACACATTTCAGAAGATTGCTAACAGCACATTATGAATTTTTTTTTTGTATCTTGTGTCTTTTTTCTTCAGTTACTCATGCTGACAAAGACATGCTTTATGGTACACATAATAAGATGATCTGGCCTTGTGTACTAAAAATTGATAAAAGTATCATGATATTAATTACTTACAGTTAAAACTAAGTTAAATTAACAGAAGTAATCCCTCCCATTAATCTATGCTGACATGTATTTTCTGCAAGGCTTAACCCTTGCATGGCCATGGACTGATATATCAGTCCAAAATTCCTGTACGTTCTAATTCTGTTGGCAGCCTAAGGGCTAAGTTTATATGTGAGCTTCCAAAACATGAGGACCTATAGGTGGGCTTCTCCCTGAAGAACTTTAAGTAAATAAAGTAACTGATACAATGCTATACAAACTATGACCTCTATTCAGAAACATGGCTCAGTTACACTAAAATGGAGTGTAACTGAACCAAGCTGCCCCACACCTGTAGTGGTGTGCATCTCATGCCATATTCCTATACCCTATAGGCGCATCATCAGTTCTGCTTCTACACATTTAGCTGCATGTGAAAAAGGTGGGGCCTCACAGCTATTGACTTTGGTTATCCAATCAGATGGCCTGGCCACTGTGCAAGTGGATCCTGTCTCCATACAGTGGGGGAAGGGGATTATGGGATATGGCCAGTCTTCCAGGGACAGACATATTGTTAAAGGAGATTTCCAACCTGGGCTTTTTGGTCTTTTGACACAGACGTACCTCAAGCCCTACCTGTATGCTCTGAGGGCAGAGGGTAACCACTTGGTTGGGGTGGAGTGATGTACACCACCCTATGTTTCCATCAGGAGGGGCACAAGGTGCTACTGGGTGATTACAGTGGGTACCAGCTCACATAGCCAGAGATCCCACTTCAGACACCCCCCTAACCTGCACCATTGGTGGGTCAGGAGTGTGGAAGTGATCCAGAAACCCTGATCATGCATGCATGGGGTTTCTGCACCACCTCCAATGTGCAGATTGTTTCTGTAACTGATCCCATCTACTGCATATCTGGTGCAAATAGGCTTTGTGTATCTTCCTGCAAAGAGGCCTAGATTTTTAAGTTGTTTGTATTTTCTGTTGTTCCAATTCTTCAATTGTAGATAATCTGCTATCATGTTGCCTTGTTTTTTAATCTTTTTTTTCTTTTCTGTGTGTAAAGTGAGGTGCTTGTGAAAGGTGCTGGATTGACAACACTGGTATCTGAAGGCCTCTGCTTATCCACATGACAGGTACAGCATGGGTTATCACAGTGCAAGCTTTACCACACTGCCCTGCCAATGAGTCTCAACCTTGTTATGAATGGATCACCACATACTGTAAGTGAGAGGATAGTTCAGACTCCATGCCCATTCAATCTTTTGCTTCTCATTTGAGACTGCCAATATAGATGCCAATTAGTGCCAGCTGTAGTGGTGGTTTTGTGATGTGTACACCTGCCACTGGTAACTGACCTGAGGTCACCACAACTCATTTCTCATGCACAACTGAAAAACCCTAAGGTGGTAATAACTTTTGGCCACTACCAACCAGTGCTGGACTTAAACTTGTGCACTAGAGGTGAAAGACTCCTTAACCTACATCCAATCCAATGAGCATTCAGTTCCTCTACTGTTGCATTGCCTTGCCTTATGACCAAATGTTATTTACTAAATAAGGACTAATGGAACTATCCATTATTAGTAGATTAAGAATCATTTGAGAGAGTTAAGTGCCCAAGAAGTAGTGGAGGTTACTAATAATACCCCTTTCCTAATTATAGGGGTACAGTAACACACCTGTAGTTAGGGTTGAGTGAGCTGTTTAATGTTAAATCCCAAATTTTGAAAATTAATAACTTTAGCATAATTTGATGAAATAGCCCAAAATTTTTCATGCACGGTCAGGCTGCCAGTGTCTCTAGATTTAAGAGTTTCATGGGGGCATCTTTTTCAGTTTCTGATACACAGAGCACCAAAAAACAGGGAAAAATACGTTTGGTTTCCCTATACTTAACACTGGGTATTTGTTTCTTTCACCTACAACCTAGATGCTGTGGAATTTTGTTCATGAAATTTTCAGTGTTGAAGGAGACCATGCCTTTGGAAAGTTTCAGAAAAATATTACTGTATATTGTTTCAGAGTTATAATGATTCCAGAGTTAACTTCCTGATGTGAATGATAAAAAGAAAAAAAAGATCAAGATTGCTTATTTTCATTATTTACCTTGTGAACAGAAAAGAAAAAAAAAATTGTGACTGCTTATTTTCAGGATTTACCTCTCATGCTGACAGAAGTACTAATCATTTTATCCACCATTATTTGCCGAATTTTTAACTCACAAGCATTAAAATGTATGAAAATAATCGCTTTGAAAAAAAAAAAATACCTGAACCTAGCTAAATGGGACCCACTTAGCTAGATTCTGCTGTTTGTTTTTTTGTTTGCTTTTTTTTTTTGCAATTCAAATAACTTTATTATAATATATATACAACAATACAAAACCAAATAAATACACAAAGCCCCCAGAATCCCAAAAACCTCTTTAAGCTTAAGATCATGAATCACTTGGCTATTACGAATTGGAGAAGGGGGATAAAAAAAAAACAAACCCACCCCTATGTACATCCCCCAGCAGCTAATCCGTATACATTCCCTAGCAAATCTGTTAATCTATTAACCGTATCTCTAGATGCAACCCTGACTCTGGCTAGCAACCTAGCACTAGCTAGAAGGGAGAAAAGAGTAGGAAGGTTAGAACTACCTCAAATCTGGAAAGGGAACAGGACGGAAGGGGGGGAGGCCTAAAAAAAAAAAGGGGAACCCATACCCCCACTAATAACCATATCTATCTCTTAAACACTGAAATAAGCTCCCCCAACATTTCTGGAAATAACCAGTTGCCTTAAAAAGGGTTGTTACCGCCCTTTCCGCATTTAATGCATTTAGAAACTCATCCCACCATTCCTTAAAGGAAGGAACCCAACTGTTACTCCAGTGACGCAGAATCAATAACTTGGTTACTAGAGCCACCATAGCCATTTGGCATTTTTGAATTACTGAAGGAATTTGGGCATACATCCCCAATATACATACATCAACATTGAAAAAAGCAGAGATGTCACAATACTGACCCATCCTTTGTTTGACCAGCTCCCAAAACTTGGCTACCTTTGGACAAGCCCAGAATTTATGATAAATAGTTGCTATGGGGTCACCACATTCACTACATTCCGATGAACTGGATCTGTTTAACCAGGAGAGTTTGGCTGGGGAAAGATAAAGGTTATGCAGTAAGTTAAACTGAATCTCCCTCAGCCTATCCTGATTAATACATGCGTAACCATCCATCCAAACTCTCACCCAGGTCGCTTCCGACCAGCCTAAAGACAAGTTCATCTCCCAATATAGAGGCGCTGGGATACCTTAGATACTGCTTTTGATATAATAAATGTATGTTTTGGAAACCGCTCTACCTGATAGTGTCAGCTCGCACACCTTCCTCATAAACTCCCCAGCCTCATTAGATAACTTGCCTTCCTGCAGGAAAGAACTAAGACTTCTTTGAATCTGGTACAAACGCATCATACTGGACATTTCAACCCCAAATTTCTCTCTCAAGACCGAAGGCAGGGAAACTAGATTATCAGAAAGAAAATCCGCTAGACGTGGTTTGAGGGTATAACTACCCACGAACCTGTTTATGGGCCGATTACCAACCAGAAGGTTAGGGTTCCTCAAAAGGGGTTGGGACCGGTCTCTTACATAAAAAAATATTTAATCTTGAATAAAGCTGATGCAGAGCCTTTATATCCCACCCCAGTGGGGTGTTCCTAACCACTGGTGGGACCTTGGACCAAGGAACATATAAAAAGGATTCTAAATCTAAATTGGCACCCTGGGCTACTGCCCGATCGAGAAGAAGCCCAGGAGAAGTGACATCTGCCTCTACTAACCAAAACGCCGATCTCACCGCATGAATAGCTAAGTAGTAGGTGTAGAAATCCGGCAGCTGTAGTCCCCCAACTTTACGTTGATAAATAAGTTTGGAGTAGGCCCTACGGGGGGGTTTGCCTTTCCACAAACATTTTGAACAAGATTGGTACAGCGGTTTGAAGAAAGATCTGGTGAGGTACACATTAAGATTGAAAAGGGGATAAAAAATCTTAGGTAATACCATCATTTTAATAGTATTTACCCTACCCGAAAAGGTCAAGGGAAGCTTAGTCCACCTCTCCAAGTCCTCCTTGACAGATTTAAACAGAGGCTTCAAATTGAGGTTTGCCAGATTCACAAGGTCTTTCGAGATTTGGATGCCCAAGTAACATAGGGATTTAGATTGCCACTGCAAACCTAGAGAGGAGCACCAACTTTCCTGGAGGTAAAGGGAAAGCAGGTAAACCATTGTTTTGCTTTTATTTAACTTATACCCGGAAAATTCGCTGAAATAGGAAATTGTTTGGAGTAGATAAGGAAGTGAATTTGTAGTATTCTGAACATGCAACAGTAGGTCATCGGCAAAGGCTGACAGCTTGAACTCGAGGTCCCTTATACAAATCCCTTGAATTTGATTATTCATCTTTATGGATCTTATTAGGGGTTCGATATATAAATTAAATAAATACGGAGAAAGAGGACAGCCCTGACGGTTACCTCGCAATAGAGGAAAAGCAGCTGAAATAAGGTTATTGCATTGGATCCTAGCTGACGGACAGAGATAGAGGATCTGGATATAATCCAAATATCTTTTCGGAATACCGAATTTACCCAAGACTGCAAACATAAAGGCCCACTCAACCCTATCAAATGCTTTTTTTGCGTCTAGCGATATCAGGGAAGCTTCTAAATCTGGGTTCGTGGACGCAGAAATTAGATAATATAACTTTCTAAAATGATCTGCCGATGACCGGCCTGCCACAAATCCGGCCTGCTCGGGCTCAGTAGCCCGTCACGAGATTTCAGTCTGTTGGCTAAAATTCATGCAAATCTTAACATCGATATTTAATAAGGAGATTGGCCTATAGTTACCCATTAAGTCTGCTGGCTTCCTGGTTTAGGTAACAGAATTATCCTAGCTTCAAAGAGATCGATCTTTGAGCCCATATTGATACCAGAATGCATAAAGTTGTTGCAACAATGGTATCAATCTCTTTAAACACTTTAAAAAAAGGGTGTAAACCCATCAGGACCAGGTGCCTTGTCCAGCTTCAATGACTCAATGGCTTTAGTAATCTCATCACATGAAATAGGGGCTACCAACATCTGCCTGAAATCATCGGTCATTTGGGGAAAAGAAATATTCACCAGAAATTCCCACATTTTGCCTTCACTCTCCAAAGACAGTGGTTCACTCGAATATAGGTCTCTATAATAATCACAAAAAAGGCCCAATATCTCCTCCGGATCCATAATTAAATCATCTGTTTTCGGGTGCTTTAACGCTGCCACCCATTTAGCCGCAGCCCTCTGTTTTAACTGCCAAGCCAATAGTTTCCCAGCCTTGCTACCTTGACCTAGATAAGAACCCTTGATCTTAGAAGCCATATTCTCTACCCTTTGACTTAAAGATCCTGCATACCAGGCTCTAAGAGTGGTCAACTCATGTTGCTGATCGCCTGATCTTGAATCCTCCCCCTTAGCTTCCAAGGCTCTAATTTTACTTAAACAATTAACCAAAGAATAATTAAATTTCTTTTTCCATACTGATGCAATCCGTATCAGCTCCCCTCTCCACATGGCTTTCAAGGCGGCCCAAGCTTGATCTGTCGCATTGATTGACCCCCAATTAGATGTAATTGAATCTGATAAAAAAATTTGAAAACGGCTTACGACTTGGGTGTCCTTTAATAGACTATCATTTAAGGACCAGGAATAGGACCTTAATGGGATGGACAAGGGGGAGCAGTGGAGTTTAATGGGAGAGTGATCCAAGATTACCTGAGTCGATATAGTAACCTCCTCAACGAAGGACAGAATCTGTTGACTAACCAGAAAGTAATCGATCCGGGAATAACTTTTGTGAACCAATGAGAAAAAGGTAAAAGCTCTAGTAGTAGGATTATACAATCTCCAAGGGTCCATCAAGCCTAGTGATGATGAAAACTCCAGCAACGCCCTTTGAGCCGGGGAAGAATGTAACCCTCTATAACAAGAATGATCCAGACGATTTGATTGTACCAGATTCCAATCTCCCCCTAAGATTACAGGCATATCCTTGAGGGGGGTGAATACCATAGCCAACCGGTTAAAAAAAGAAGGGGTTTCTAGATTAGGACCGTATACTGAGCCCAGCACTAAGCTAGCACCCCCCAACTTACCCACAACTATAACATATCTTCCTTCCGGGTCAGAAATTATCTCAGACGAAGAAAAGGGAACCCCTCTAGCCACCAAAATAGCCACCACTCGTTTGTTTGGAGAAAATCCTGCACAGAATACTTGCCCCACCCATTTTTTCCTAAAATAATGGAGCCGATCAGGGAGCATATGGGTTTCCTGCAGAAACACTATTGATGGGTCAAAATGTGCCAAATGGTTTAATATAATATATTTCTTTCTATTGTCTCTCCCCCCCTTTACATTCCAAGATAAAATATTCAGGTTGCTAGCCATCCGGAAGTCGTAAACTAACTGAAACTATATTTGGATAGCTGCTAACCCTCCCAATCAAAACACCCCCAAGATTACTAACCTCTACAAAAAGAAACCTCTCCCCATGAGAACCCTCCCTCCCTCCCAAAATCCACCTAAATACTCTCCAACTGGCCCGTAGCCAACTCCCAAACCTCTGGCCCATGGTACGCACTAGAGGTGAGGCACCCCCCCCAAGAATAAAAAAGAACAATCTAACCCTCACATACCAGCCTGCAGAACCCTCCAAACTACCCTGTGAAAATGGCTTCCCCTGCGCAGAACCAAAATTTCCCTACCTAGGCTAGTCCTAACGTTAGGCCATGTCCAAAATGCCCATCCGAGCTTACTGTCATTTAATATGAGGGCCTGGCCGGACATTAAGAGCATGGCCCTGCAACAAGCATGATAGCAAGGTAAAAGGAAGCAACGAGTGTCAGCCAAGTAAAAAGTAATGCTTAACCCCAGGCTCCCTGTACCCCTCTTACCTAGCACTACCGTCGAAAACCCTGGAACAGAAATAAGTATAATGGCTACATTGCTAGAGAGACTCTCAAATCAAACCCGGGACCAGCGTCTGCATAGCTGTTTAAACCCCGCAATCTCACCCCTTGTAAAATGTACCGAAAAAAAAAAAAAACAGCCCACTAGCTTCCTTACTAAACATATAACTTCCCACTTTATTAACTCCGATCAATAGTAGATAAAGTGTAAACCAAGGAATTAATGCCTAATCCAACTGAGCCCACCGTAGAATCGAGTACCCGGGCATTATCCACAAAACTGGAGGAACGCAAGGGAGGTCCCAACAGGTGAGCAGAAACTGCCAACAAAATGGGTCTGAGGAACGAGAGACTGGGGATCCCCCCAGTGGCCACCCGCAGCGTCATCTTACCCCCCTGAATCAATACTGAAGGCCCCTTTAAAATAAAGCGCAGTACAATATAAGTTCGTTGTCCCTTTCGCCCGAGAAATAATGAAGTCTTTTAGAAACCAAAAATAATACAAGGGGGGATATCAGCCTCGCGCATCCACAGTGAAGTCCTTTAAGTCCATACAGTCCCCTTGAGACAATAGATCGATCTGTGCTTGGCCACAGGATACCGTGTTGCTCCTTCCATTCACGACCTCCTCATCCTTTGGGGAACAAATCAGGCAAAGAATTTTTGAGAACTTTCAGAGCTTCCTCCACCGAATCAAAACACTTAGTGCCCTCCTTCAGTGTAATTTCCAATTTGGCCGGATATAACATGCGGTGCCGAATACCAGCCGCCCAGAGCTTGGTTGTGATGGGACGAAAGCTGGAGCGGGCCATGCGCACCTTTAAAGTCAAATCCGGTACCACTCTCAATTTCCTGCCTTCCCATAAAATAGCTGGCAACTTTCTGGCCTCTTTTAAGATAAATTCCCGATCTAGGTAGTTCAGCAATTTAAAAATCAGAGGCCTCGGGGGATCCGTTGCTGATAGTTTTGCCCTTAGAGCACGATGGCCTCTCTCGATGACATATTCGGGCCCATTTGGCGAAGGCCCCACCGTCTTCTTCAGGAACTTTTGGAGGAAAAGAACAGTGTTGGGTCCCTCTTCTCCTTCGGGGAGCCCCAACAAAACTAAATTATTTCGCCTGCTTCTCCCCTCGAGATCATCCAGGCGGTCCTCTAGCTTAGCTATCGCTCTCTTACAGTCCACGATAGCGGGGCCATTTTTATCTATTCTCTGTTCAATTGAAGAGATCTTGGCTTCAGCATCCGTTACCCGACGAGCTAGCTGAGTCAAAGCAGGCTTGAAATCCGCGACCTCTTCTATTAACTTAAAGAGGCTCTTTAATTGTCAAAGCTCGCTATATACTTTTGCTGGGGTTAACCTCCTGATGCATCGCTGGCGATGAGCTGCGGCAAGGCCTCTTAGCTTCCAACTCCTGAGCTGGGTCTTCCATCTTTTAGCCGATAACCATAACCAGAAATTAAGCAGGAGAATGCAGTCGCAATCCTTTATTAAGATCTGGCAGGAAAAGGCTATAAAAAACACGGTAAAACTGCAAGCTCTTAAACGGGAAGGGGAGACCTCAAAACAAGCAGCTATTCCTCCGAGCGCATCACGTGACTCCCCCTTTTTTTTTTTTTTTAAAGTAGTCAGAAATACCTTTTCTGGGCACCTCAAGATACAGGGTGCCCAGGTTAGCATAGTGAGTGGAGTCATTCACCTGTATTCTCCATCTGAGAACAGTGGGTCTTTCTTGACATTTGCAGCTGTAGGTGAAACTCGTGCTGTGGGCTGTAATGACAGCAGTGAGCCACTGATCCCCTCTTCTGTCTGTCTGCCTCTGTATCTGTCTTTCAGTGCGTGTGTGTGTGTGTGTGTGTGTGTGTGTGTGTCTCTCTCTCTCTCACTATCTATGTTAGTAGACTGGGAAGCCCACCCTGGTACCATTTCTTTCTCCCCCTCCCGTCCAGGTTGCTCATTCCCATTCCCAACTTTTATAAAATTATAAGAGGACTGGGGTGCCCACCCCAGTACTATTTCTCGGGACCCCTTCCCTCCATGTCCCATTCACTTGGTCCCCAATCTGTAGCCCAGCACTAGGGTGCCCATTCCCTAGTGTTGTAATAAGTTGAAATAAAGAAAAGTGTCCTGCAATGTTTTTTTTTTTATCTCTTAGACAAAGACAAAAGGGTCTCTTACTGATCTGACCCATCCACCCCAATCTCCCAGTCAGCACTCACCACCCCACACCCCCACACTCCCACATCCCCTCACTTTCCTGAACACAACCCACTTTGAAGATCCACTTTCTGATTCAAGACACGTCTTGCTGCTGGACCATCAACTGCAATATCAGAAATTAAAGTAAGTGCAGTTCAATGTATTGTATTTCAATGGGATTTTGAACTTTGATGCATACATTTGTCATTGTTGCATATTTGACCCCATATTTTCAACATGCCCTTTTTAGGACCCCTCCTCATGACCAACAACAATGAAATTATGCAAATCAGGCCTGAAAGGTGATTTTGTGTTCACGTGGCAAAAATAACCTTTCAGGCAAGATTTTATTTATTTATTTATTAAATTTTGATAACTGGGTGAGTCCACTGGGCCCCAAAAGTCCCTTTTTCCGGGGCGACCGGGGGGGTAACATAGAATTTTACATAGGATTGTATACAAAGTACATTACATAAGTCACATAGTCACATAACATGGGGTATTACGTCGTAGCAGTTCATCAGATAACAAATGATGTGTAGTCAATATTGGACAAAGTACATTACACAAGTCAAAAAGTCACATAACATGGGGTAATACATTGTAGCAGTTCATCAGGTAACAAATGGTGTGTAGTCAATATTGGACTTTCCCTGGTAGGGGGGGAAGTGGGGGAGGCAATGATGGAAAGGCCCAATATGCGTAGAGAGCTCTAGAGTGTACAGTCTGCCGAATTTTTAACTCACAAACATTAAAATGTATGAAAATAATCTCTTTGAAAAAAAAAATAAACACCTGAACCTAGCTAAATGGGACCCACTTCGCTAGATTCTGCTGTTAGTTTGTTTGTTTGTTTGTTTTTTAAAGTAGTCAGAAATACCTTTTCTGGGCACCTCAAAATACAGGGTGCCCAGGTTAGCATAGTGAGTGGAGTCATTCACCTGTATTCTCCATCTGAGAACAGTGGGTCTTTCTTGACATTTGCAGCCGTAGGTGAAACTCGTGCTGTGGGCTGTAATGACAGGAGTGAGCCACTAATCCCCTCTTCTGTCTGTCTGCCTCTGTATCTGTCTTTCAGTGCCTGTGTGTGTGTGTGTGTAGTTGTAGAGAGTTCGGATAAAAAAAAGATCTGAACATTTTCATTGCCCTTGTTCATGAGGTGGGGTCATAAGAAGGCTATGTTGAAAATTTGGAGCCAAAATATGTAAAAATTACAAAGTTATGTGAGTATGTTAAAATTCTTCTATGCTCACTCGTAACGTTTGTAGTTTTAAATGTTTTGACCCAAAATTTTTAACGGCTATTTTTTCACAACTCCTCATGAAAGTGACAGCTGTCATTTTTCAAATCCTTGCCAAAATATGTTTTCACACCTCTGGTGCAGAATGATGTTTCCATAGCACAGAATGATGTTTTGGTGAGGATTTGAAAATTTTCACCTACTGGGTTCCTGAGGTGGAGTAATAAGAAGGCTATGGCGGAAATTTGGTGTACAAATATGGTAAAATGCCCAAGTTATGACTGAACTTTCCAATATTTCAGCATTCACTCATACATTCACCAATTGTTAATATTTTGACACCAAACTTTCAACATACCCATTTTTTCTACACCACCACATAAACGTGACAGGTGTCATTCCTTACATTTTGGACAAAACATGTTTTTGCACTTTGTGGTGTGAAATGACATTTTGGCCAATATGCTACAAATGATACATGTCATGTTTATAAGGGCAGTCATAAAATGACTATCTTGAAATGTTGGGGTCAGAATTAAAAAAAAATAGAGTGAATGTGCAAAGACTGAATGTGTGAAGAGGGACTATGTACTGAATGTGTAAGGAGAGAATGTGTGGAGAGGGAATGTGTACCAAATGTATGAAGAGTGAATGATAAAGACTGAATGTGCCATACCCTACAGTTCTGTTGATGGACAGAGTCTTCCGATAGCGCATGGCCCAACAGGGCCTAACATCTTCACTTGCTCATGCAAGTCCCAAAGGG
The DNA here is from genome assembly GCA_016271365.2 of Neoceratodus forsteri. Classification (NCBI taxonomy): domain Eukaryota; kingdom Metazoa; phylum Chordata; order Ceratodontiformes; family Ceratodontidae; genus Neoceratodus; species Neoceratodus forsteri. The sequence continues at coordinate 1,066,859,747 of CM028132.1, read as the reverse complement.
ACCTGCTTGAATGAGGGTATGATTTATCTATCTCAAAAAGAAAGGAAATTCTTTACAAAAACTTTGTTAATGCACCAGTTAGCCTAACTTAACAAAATACAAAAGTCATCCCACCCACTGACTGCCCTCTAGTGGTGACTGGAGGGCAGTACAGATCCGGAGGCCTAAAAGCCTACATGCTTATGTTGGAGGGAAGGGAGGGGGAAAATGGAAAAAGGTGGGGCTCCACAGACCCGTGATGGCCCAACTGCTCTGGGAAAGTCTGCCTCCCACCACCAGATTTGCCGTACCGGGTGGCAGGGGAAGTGCTGTTGCCCCTCCACCTGGCCCTGCCGTGGAGGAACCTCGGGGGGCAGATGAGCTGGGAGTCAGGCTGGAGGATGCACCCCCTCTGAGGGAGGGGGTCATAGCCCCATGGAGCCTGCAGAATGTGCAATAAAGAAAAAAAAAACGTAAAGAAGTTCCTGTTGCCACATGTTGCCAACACAATTTGTTGTAGCTTTCTTCACATGTGACATTGTTTGTTCACCACTGATGTGCTAAGACTCTGGAGACCTCAAACCCTAATATTATTTCCTTTTGTTGCTTGGGGGGTGGGGGTGGGAGTTTGGGTTGATTACTGTATGGAAATATGTACTGGAAACCCTAATGCCATGCTTTGCTACTTTTGTGGCATTAAGTTACCCTAACTGGTGCATTAATTAAGTTTTTTTGCAAAGAATATACAGACATATATGGAGGTCCTCATTATTAATATAATCACTGCAACAGTGATTATTAATTAAATAGATTCTAAAGAAAACACATTGTTTTTAGATTTAATATCAGTCAAGCGGCTTAGGGCATGGAATCAGTCCTGGCAATTTATTTTCACTAGTGGACCAATAACAGTGGACTAAGGGATACATGTGAACCAATCAGAGACTGGGATTTTGCTTTCAGCATTTCATGAGGTTTATAACTTATTTTGCATTATAAACCATTTGCCCTATGGGATAGCTCAGTGAGATGCATTTCATGAGGTTTATGGGTTTACTTTGTATTGTAAACTATTTACTCTTTAGGATAGCTTACTGATATGTAGCATCTCTTCTTATTGAGGTCCCATGGAGACAGTGAGCAGCTTGCATATATATATATAACACCATATAAACATAAAATCCAATGTCATGTTCTGCCTATGAGTTTTCCTTCCTAAGAATTTTAATTTTGATGTTGATCATAACAGTAGAAAGTAAAACAAAATGATTACATGAAGTGAGCCCTGAAAATAGAAAAATAAGTTAGATTTTTTTAGACAGGAAAACAAATGGGAAGACTGGGTAGGTCAAGCGGGTTGCTATCTGCCATCAAAATCTATAGCTCTGTGTTTGACCCAAATCATTCCACATATTCTGCCTTACTTAAACTAATAAATAATCTAACAACTACAATAAACATAGACCACCACACTATGGCAATACTTATTGATTTCATTAAGGCTTTTGACTCAGGATTCCATGCTTTCCTCTTGCATACATTGCAACATATTAGACTACCCCAAATCTGCTCTTGATTAGCTCAAGGCATATCTAAACAATAAATCTCAATTGGTCAAAGTCAGTGGTAAGACATTTCCTTTCAGAGCCCTCAGCCTTGCTTGGTGTACCTCAGGGATCTATCCTTAACCATTACTTTCATAAATAATATTTCATACATGTGTGGAAATCATAATGCCAGTATCCCTTATACACTGATGATATGGTCATTTACACCAAGTCAACCAAATATCATAATAAATTATTGCAGAGCATCTTCAATGTTCCCAAACACTGAAGGAACAAATAATCCTGCTTCTGAATAATGCCAACACCATTCTTTTATACTAAAATCATACTCTGGATGGTAATGAGTGAAGATGTGGTAGCCCAAAATAGCTCCTATAAAGAACTAATGCTTAAAATATTACTATTTTCCCACTAATAATATACACTTATCAAGTTTATTGTTAAATTCAGACTTTGACTTATTATGATCTCAACAGGTAGAGCCTTCCATGAATTAGTAATTCAATGGGTAAGGTAACATTTGTTTTCAGTTATTAAATGCTTTACCAAGATTCTGAAGTGAGTGACCGCTGATATCTGTTGATGTATATTTAACATGTATCAGTTTTGAAATGGTATTTGGCAGACAGTCACAAAATGATAACTGCCATAGTCACCTTCACCTGTACCTACATCTTTTTTTTTTATTTAGTTATTTAACCAGGTGAGACACACTAAGCTGAATGCATTTATACAGGCGCAACCTGGGAGCACGGGGAAGTTAAGTGACTTACTCAGGGTCACACAGTATGCAAGTAGAAGCTGTGGGATTCAAACCCAGGTCTGGTCTGTTGGATGTCACCAGATTTGCAGCTCAGAGCCTTAAACCACTGTGCTATACTGCCTCCCTGGGGATCTGGGGGTGGTCCACACCTTCATGTACTAGGGGCTATGAGTGGACCCCAAATTAAGTTTCACTGAGTGCATTACCAAAGTAGATAGGGGTCCTACCAAAGCTCAAGACCCTTTAACATGACAGAAGCTGCTTATCGCTAAATGTCAGAAATACATTTCTGAATCACTTCTTCTAGAACTAGAGAATGGAATCTAGGCCTATTATGCAGAACCATCAACAGTGCTTCATAATGTTTCCAAGGCATTCAGTAGTGTGTGCTGGTTTGTGTTGGGATGCAATGAAAGTGGTCACCATTGCATCTTGTATAATAACCTGTATCTCTCACCAGAAAAGATACACAGCTTGAAATATGCTACCCTGATATCTCTCTCTCTCTCTCTATAGATATATATATATATATATATATATATATATATACATATCTTCATTGTGAAAATCTCCATTAATGCAAATGTCTGGAAATTCGATATTAGGGTTACCAACCCTACCACCCCACCCTCCACACACCAAAAGGCATTGGGGTGTGGCTTGGGGTCATCAGACCAAACTCTCACCCCATTTCATGTATAAGGCGGCTCAGTTGGTTCAGTATAGAAGAATGGGATGAGAGTTAGGCCTGATGACCACAAGGCACACCCCAATGTCTGTTGGCGTGTGAAGGGTGGGGTGGGGTGGTAGGATTGATAACCCTGACACTGAATTTACAGACTTTTGTAATTGTAATAGAAAAATCTAACTGATACATTAATGGAGTTTTTTGCAATGAATTCCCCTTCTTTTTGATAGTGTTATTGTACCCATATGTAGTTCTGATCCCTGTGCTCCCATCATGCTGCCATCTTTCCATAATGGTATCCATTTGTGGGAGTGCAGGGCCCATGTATCCATAAGTGTAGAGACATTGTAATGAACTGTCATCTCCCTGTGTGAGGGCCCTGCGCTTCCAGTATTGCATAATGGATGGCCCTGTGCTCCCATTATTGAACCATAAGTATAGAGACATAGCGCAGATCTAGAGACATTCCTAGTAACCCTTTGGCTGCAAATGGGACAACCCTAGGAACTTTAGAAAAAATTCAACTGCAATTGTAATCATGACCTGGCAACCTGCACCCATGCTTAGTACATTAGTGGTGTACTAAGCTGTACTTACCAAAAAATTCATATCTCAAACTGTTTTTAGGATTTAACTGTCAAAAGGTGGCGTGGCTGCCATAATCTTATCCTATGGGAAATTTTGAAACTTCAGAGTGCTGTAACTATGGAATTGATGCAAATTTTTCAACCAATCTAGCAAAAGTCACATCTGAGGGGCAAGCCCTTTCTACCCTGTAAATGTCAACCCAAAAGTCCAGACTATTTAGTTGCAGTGAAGTGGCAAAGAAATGTTTTTTTTTTTGCAGTACTGGCAGAAATTGCGACAGTTTGGGAAATTTTGTAAAAGTGGTCGCGAAAACCTGTCACAATTTGCGAATGCACTGTGTGACATGTTTGCAAAATTTGTGAAAGTCTTGCACTGTACTTCCATAAATTGCAACAGTACCAATGGGAAAAAGTTTAAAACATATTTCTGACCATAATGTTACTAATTTGAAGCCAGGATCATGTTTCCAGGACCCAATTAGGTGAAAACAACTGTTGGTGTTTACCAAGGGGCATTCTTTTTTGAATTACATATATTTTTCTCCATCGTTAGCTGAAAACCCGATGGCAGCTGCACGACAGTACTGAGGACATTTGTGACAGAAAAACCATACTTCCACACAGCACATACATTTTTCCCCCATAGGCTATAATGGGAAACTTAATTTTTTAATAACTTTTGAACAGATTAATATTTTTCACCAAACCTTCAAAAGGCACATCAGTCACCCAGACCCCATATTCCCTAACAATTTGTCAGACCAAATGGCTAAATCATTTGGGCTGTAGACCCAAGCAAAGAAATTGCACAGAAAGTGGTATTTTTCACATTATTTGACACGCCACAGCTCTGCAACTGCACATCTGACTTGAACAAAACTTGGCTGATCCAGAGACATGTGGTACCAAACCATGCATGCAAAATTTCAGGCAAATTGGTCAAAAGGTTGCAAAGCTATAAAAGTGCAAACTTTTGGTTTTAACATCCAAGTGGCTAAAGAACCCTAACTATAATGCCACTACCGTGGCACTATAATATATATTCATTGCAAAAAACTTTGTTAATGCATCAGTTAGGGTTGACAGTACAGTGACAAAAGTCTGGATATTCCTGGTTAGGGTTACTGACCCTACCACCCCGTCACCACCCTCCACAAACCAACAGGCATTGGGGTGTGCCTTGGGGTCATTGGTCCTAACTCTCACCCCATTCTATATGTAACTAAGCTGACATGATACAGTACTGGAGAATGGGGTGAGAGTTAGGCCCAATGACCCCAGACACACCTCAGCACCTGTTGGTGTGTGGAGAGTCTGGTGGTAGGGTCGGTAACCCTAATACCGAATTTCCAGACTTTTGCCACTGTACCATCAACCCTAACTGATGCATTAATGGAGTTTTTGCAATGAATTTCCCTTCTTTTTGAGATAGTATAATAGTAACATTATTTTAATGTGGGAGCACAGGGTCCAATTATGCGTGTTCTTAGAATAAATTCAACAGATGCATGTAACTTGGGCATTTTCAGGAATTTTTTACCCAGTTTTCAACACGGGTTTTTGGGGACCTCACCTCATGAATAATGGCACTGTCATTTTGTTCATCTGTCCCAAAAGTTAAGTTCACTCAGAGAAAGCACCATTCTGCTCCTCAGGTGAGAACACATTTTTGGGCAGGATGTGAAAAATGACAGCTATATGCTGTTCATGATGAGGTGTGAAAAATTGTAATGTTGAAAATCTGATGGAAAATATGAAAAATTGGCAAAGTTACAAGCATGCATAGAAAGTGCACAACACATGCTAGTAACAGAGCCATTTGTTAAATTATTTTTACCAAATTTTCAACATGGGCTTTTTGTGACCTCCCCTCATGGGCACTGGCAAGTAATTTCATAAATCTGTTCCAAAAGTTGATTTGGCACAGCAACCACACCACTCTACGCCACAGGTGTAAAAACACAATTTGGGCAGAATGTGAAAAATGACAGCGGTACTGTTCAAGAGGAAGTGTGACAAAATGGCAGTGTTGAAAATTTGGACTGAAAATATTAAAAATTGGCAAAGTTTCAAGCGTGAGTAGAAACTGTGAAATGTATGCTTGCAATGCTGTCATTTTTGGGAATGTTTGCACCAAATTTTCAACATGGACCTCATGAACACTGGTACTGTCATTTTGTTAACTGGTCCCAAAAAGTGATTCCATGCAGTGACCAAAAAATCACCTTTAGGGTCCAATTAATGAGATGACAGTGACAGTGTTCATGAGGTGGGGTCCCCAAAAGTCCATGTTGAAAATTTGGAGCAAAAATGTTGAAAAGTGGCCAAGATATCAACATAAGCTCAAAATGCCGTAGACAGCCAGTATACAGCACTTACCTTGATTCCTCAGTTTGCGGTTTGGCTTTGAAGAGTGCAGATGTGTTCCAGTCCAGTGAAGATGACAGCACCCAACCTCTGGAGGTAAGTATGGGGTAATGAGGGTGTGGGAAAGTGGGTGTGACAGAGGAGGGTGGGGATGGGGAGGGGACTGAGGGAGATGACGAGGGACTGTTTTCTTCTTTCCAGAAAAAAGTAAAGAAAAAAAAAGACTTTGGGGATGGTTTCTTTTTTAACAGGTGTTTAAAAAATAGCATTCCAGACACTGGGAGTGGGCTCCCATTGTCCATGAGTACTGGAGATGGGGGAAGGCTTCCAAACTATGCATTGCTGACATGGGGATTAGGCACCCCAATGTTGGCAAAGAAAATATATATTAAAACAATGGGCTGAGGGGAACTGGCAATGAAAGTCAGAGGGTGGGATGTCGACAGAAACATAGAAACATAGAATCTGATGGCAGATAAGGACCGCTTGGCCCACCTAGTCTACCCATTTCCCTACCTAACAGATAAGCTGCAGATCCTAGTTAACCAACAGCCTACTTCCTCCTACCCCCCACTAGAATTGCCTTATGTATGTCCCATGTATTCTTGAATTCCCCCACTGTTTTTGACTCTACAAACTCCTCAGGAAGGCTGTTCCATGCATCTACAAGGGTCTAGTATGGTTGCCCGTCATTTATTTTCCCGACTCTGCATTTCCCGCCACCTATTTCCCATCATCTGATTTCCCGATGCGATCTTTGCCCGAATATCATTTGATCGAAAATTGCAATGTTTTACTTTGCCGTGATACAGATCCTAGGGGGGAAGAGACAAATCTCTCTTGCTTCCACATGTTCATGGAATCTTGGTACAGTCTGTTTAGCCAGTCTCATATGGCATATAAACCCCTTACAATCAAGGGCCATAAAGCACGCAAGTCTGATGCTCAGCCACAGGTTAGATCAATTAGGTCTCTTTCACTGAGATGGACCCCCACAATTAGCACCCCACCCCCGAGGCTTCAGTGGTTCTCATAATAATACACAACATATGTCTTACCGATTTTGCCTTCAGTGCTCTCATGATCAGTCTGTACGGATCCCGTCTCCCTTATATAACTTCATTTACCATCCTGCTGTTCACAGAAGCAGCACAATTCTGGATTCCCGATCCCCACTTCCCATCAGTACGCAGCAAAAAATGCCAATTGAGTTCTGCTGAAGATCTTACTTACCAGCATGGTAGCACAGTCTGGGCTGCAGGCACCAGCAGAACAGTGGCTTCCACAAGATTCAGTTAATGTTACACCCGAAAATGAAAAAAGACCATGGCCCTGGCCCAGTTATCACCACCCATGTGAAATCCTTCCCTTTACCCGGCAGCCTGGCCAGTCCTCAATCCAGCTCCAATCACGGATTTGCTCGGGACCTACCCGATCACGGATTTGCTCGGGACCTGATGGTGCTGTTGTGGTTCTGTACATTCTGGCAAACCTGCCACCCAAAGATTGTCTCTGCAAGACCTTGCCTCGAAGTCTACACAATTTTTCCTAAAGTGCCATTGTATACTGTAGCAGTGAGGCTACCACGGCTCCTATTTCTCCAACTCAAAGCCCTCCACTCGTGTCTTCACTCTGTTACTCTGGATTTGTTTTCTTGTCTGCCATTCCTTAGTCTGTTTATGCTCAGATTGGTGTTTGCTTCAATTGTGCTGTCATTCATGAGTTTGTTTATGCTCAAATTAGTGTTCATTAGTCTGTTTATGCTCAGATTAGTGTTCGCTTTAATTGTGCTGTCGTTCAAGTTGAAATATATAGTCGGGAAACTGTCGACGGTGAATAATTTAATCGGGAAACAGTAACAATGGGAAAGTAGTGTCGGGAAACCAAATGTCGGGAAACCTCATGCCGGGCAATCGTATGGATCTCATCTACAACCCTCTCTGTGAAGAAATACTTCCTCACGTTACCTCTGAGGCATCCCCCCTCTATCTTCAAATTGTGCCCCCTTGTTCTTGCACATCTCTTTTTCTGAAAGATGCTACCCTCTTGGACTTTGATGATTCCCTCAAGATATCTGAACATTTCTATCATGTCCCCCTTCTCCCTCCTTTCCTCGAGGCTATACATCTTAAGCTCCTTTAGATGGATGGAGCGGGGGCTTCTCCCACATTGGAGATATGGGCACCGGCAAGGGAGGGTGGAGGGTGGGACAGCACACAGAGAGAGGGAGCAGGAGGGTTTCAGCCACATTTGGGATGTGGGCACTGACAACAGAGGGTGGAGGGTGTGACAGTGCATAGAGGGGTGGAGCAGGACGGCTTTTGTTTAATTGGGGACGGGGGCACTGGCAGTGGAGGATGGGACAGTGCACAAAGGGATAGAGTGGGAGGGCTTCTACTACACTGGGGAAAAGGCACCAGCAACAGAGTTGGGAGGGTGGGACAGCACACAGAGGGATGGAGTGGGAGGGCTTCTGCCACATTAGGGATATGGGCACGGCAATGGAGGAAGGCGGGTGGGACTGCACACAGATGGAGGGAGTGGGAGGGCTGTAGACCATTACAAAAAAAAAACACAGAAATGTATACATGCCTCAGCCCCTGTGGAGGCACTTAAAAGATAAAACATCCTTTATTTAGGTAAACACCAAGTGGTGTTTACATAAAGGGGGGCCAAGGAACACGATCCTGCAATTAGTTTTGAAAAATAATTGGCAGAAAAGGTTTTGACCTTTTCACAGGGCCATGTTAAAGTAGTGTTGCAAATTTGCTGAAGTTTCATATATAGACTTTCGCAGATTTGTGGCACTTCCAATGGCTGAAATGCAAAAACTTATTTCTGGCCATTATTTTTAAAATCAACAGCGGGACTGTGTTCCTCGGTCCCCGATTAGATAAACACAACTGTTGGTGTTTACCAAGGGACACTATTATTGGAATTACAGCATTTTTTCTGCTATGCTAACTGAAAACAAGATGGTGGAAGTACTACACTACTGAGGGCATTTGTGATAGTAAAATGTACTGGTGGCAGCTTTTGAGATGCACAGCTAATTTGTTCCCTTTGACTATAATGGGAAAATTTAAATTTTAATAACTCTTGAACAGATTAATATTTTTTTCATCAGCTCTTCAAACAGCACATCAGTGACCCAGACTACATAGTCCCTGACAATTTCAGAGTGGATGGACAAACCATTTGGGCTATTGCCCTGAGCAAAGAAATAGCCAAGAAGTCCAATTTAACAAGTTTATTGGTGCTCCGCAGCTCCACAACTATACATCTGACCAGAACAAAACTTGACACATCTAGAGATCTATGGTACCTGATTGTGCATGCAAAGTTTTAGGGAAATCCATCATACAGTTACAACATTATTAACGTGCAGAATTTTGGGTATAACATAAAAGTGGACTGGTAACCCTAGCTATAGCTGCACTACAGTACAAGTCACATTAAACTGTTCCACCAATGAGTTGGTCTAGCATTGTTTTTTACAGTTGGCAATGCACTGGCAACTCACATTGAATTGCTTTTCAATGTTTAACCAGCTGAAGAGAAATGTTTATAAAATGTTTCTGCCACTCAATTGGAATGCATCTGCAGTCCTGTCACAATGCAGTGCAAAACTGAGTTTTAAATCTAAAGAAACAATTTGTACACGGCTTTTGTGCTGGCTCCAGCAACGCTTATGCAGCTCAGTCAGAAATGCTAAAACAACTCATTGGAGGAACAGTTTAATGTGACTTGTACTGTACAGTGCAGCTGTAATATAGGGGTACAATCATGCCACTATAGTTAGGGTTAAGTAGCATGTTTAATATTAAACCTCAAATTTTGCTCTTTAGTAACTTTGCAACCAATCAGTGGAGTTGCACAAAATTTGGCACATGATATCCCATGGGGAAGATCTCTGCTGAGAGACAGAGAGAGAGAGAGAGAGAGAGAGAGAGAAAGCAGCCAAAGCTTCCTTAAATCAAGGAGGTTATTTTCTAGACTACACTGAATTTAATTATTCCTTTTTGGACCTGTGTAAGTAACTAGTATTGATTCTATTTTTGGGGTTGACTTTTCTTAGTTTAACTTTAATTTGCCAGGGAGGAACTGTAGTTGGGAGATATCTGTAGTCATTTGTGACTAGACCTGTTACTTAACTTCTGTGAAACAGGTGTCTGAAAGGAAGGAAAGCACTCCCTGGGGTGGAGGGTCAGAGTTGTAGTTGATTGTTTCTGGACAGCATAAGTTTACTCCCACCCACCCTACTCCTCACCCCACCTGCCTCAAGCACATAGCTTTCTTTATAGCAGGGGTTCTGACATTACTTTCCTAAAACTGCGAACAACATACACCTGTTCTTATCCTTAAAGGCAAAGCACACTGAAAAGGGGGTAGAAACACTCACAAGCTTGCACACACTAAAACAAGAACAAAAAAAAGAAAAGCACCTTTAACAGGAAGGGACACAGACATGTGGGGAGTGGTGCAATTTACTGACTGTGGACCACCAGTCTTCCAGGAGATATTCTGGAGACTGCGTTGCTGCCCTAGTTGCAGGCACCTCTCTGGTTTGAGGGAGGAGACTGTTCGTCTCCATGCTGACCTGGCAAGGATTCTGGAAACCTGCTCCCCCACCCAGGGACCACGCAGGCCACCGCCACTACATAGAAACATAGAAGTTGATGGCAGATAAGGACTGCAAGGCCCATCCAGTCTGCCCATTTCTTTTTCTACGTTATGAATGTGCCATCAGTCTTTGCTCTGTCAATGGCCTATCTATTCATACTCATCTGTATTGCTCCCTTATGGCTATCTCATGCCTGTTTGAAGCCCTGCAATGTATTCATATCCACCACTTCCTAAGGTAGGCTATTCCATGCATCCACCACCCTTTCTATGAAAAATAACTTCCTCATATTACCCCTTAATCAGCCTCCCTCTAATCCCTCTTGTCCTGCTGTTTTTCTAATATTGAAACATGTTAGACTCTATCACCTTGTTAATGTCCTTAAGCAGTTTGAATGTTCAAATCATATCACCTCTCTCCCTCCTTTGCTGTAGGGTATACATATTGAGCTCCATTAATCTGTTCTCATATGTTTTCTAATGCACCATTTTGGTTGCCCTTCTCTGTACTGCCTCAATTTGGTTAATGTCCTTGTGAAGGTGTGGCCTCCAGTACTGCATGCAGTACTCCAGATGGGGCCTAACCAGTGTCTTGTAAAGAGGGATTATTACCTCCCTCTTCTGACTTGTGATACTCCTACTAATACACCCCAACATCCCCCTAGCCTTACCTACTGCTTTAGTGGTCTGCTTGGATGATTTCAGGTCATCGGTGATGATGATGCCCAAGTCTCTTTCTTCCCTTGTGACTACCAGCAATTCCCCTCCCAGCATGTAGGCGTCTTAAGGGTTTCTCTTCCCTATGTGCATGATCTTGCACTTCTTTGCATTAAACCCCAGTTGCCACTCTTTTGACCATTTTTCTAGTTATTCCAGACCTCTTCTCATTCTGCCCACCCTATCTGGATCATCTACTGTGTTGCAGATCTTGGTGTCAACCAAGGAGGCAGCATAGAGCAGTATAGTGCAGTGGTCTAAGGCTCTGAGCTGCAAATCTGGTGACTTCCAGCAGACCAGACCTGGGTTTGAATCCCACAGCTTCCACTTCCATACTGTGTGACCCTTGAGCAAGTCACTTCCTTGTGCTCCCAGGTTGCTCCTGTAAAAAAGCTTTCAGCTTAGTGTGCTATTCCTGGTTTAACACCTAAAAAAAACCCAAAAAAAAACAGACAAACCTTACCCTCCAGTCCATCTGCAATGTAACTGATGAAGATGTTGAAGAGGACTGATCCCAGAGGTACTCCACTTGTGACCTGCATCCCTTCTGACTGTATGCAGTTTACCACCAATCTCTGTTTTCTGCCCATGAACCAGTTTGCCACCCAGTTGTCCAACTTCTGATCCACCCGAGCCTACCCAGCTTATTAATCAATCTTTTATGTGGAACAGTATTGAAAACTTTACTGAAGTCAAGATAGGTGATATCAGCTGCTCCCCCTTGGTCCACCACTCTGGTTACCCAGTCAAAGAAATATATGAGATTAGTTTGACAGGACCTTTCTTTTGTAGACCCATGCTGTCTTGGATCCTGTGCTCTCATGGATTCAGGTGTTGCACTATCCTTTCCTTAAGGAGTGCCTCCATAATCTTGCCCACTACTGAGATAAGACTGACTGGTTTGTAGTTCCCTGTCTCCTTCCTTCTACCACTCTTGTGGAGTGGTATAACATGAGCCCTTTTCCAGTCTTCTGGGACTTATCCTCTGCTCAGAGACTCACTAAACAGTTCTGATAATGGCTCTGCTAGTTCCACCCTTAGCTCCTTTAGTACCCTGGGATGTATGCCATCAGGTCCCATCGCCTTGTCCACCCTGAGCTTATCGAGCTCTTGTAGGACCCTTTCTTTTGTGAAGGGACTAGTGCATACCTCCCTCCCCCCTGTGTCCATGGTGCTGAGCTGTGGGCCCTGCCCTACCTTCTCTTCAGTAAATACTGAGCAGAAGTATCTATTTAGGATAGATGCTTTTACATGGTCCTCCTACTCAGACGCTCCCTTATCCACTTTGATCTTAGCAATACCCTCTCTGGACTTTCTCCTTTCACTAATGTATCTACAGAAAGTCTTGTCACCTTCTTTTACTGTTTGTGCTAGTGTTTCCTCAGTTTGGGCTTTTGCCTGCCTTACTGCCTTCCCTGCTTCCCTTAGGGAAGTTTGGTATGCCTCCCTTTCTTCATCCTGCTTTGTTCCCTTATATTTCCTGAAGGCCAACCTTTTGGCTGTGACCTTTTCTGCTACAGTTTTGAGAACCAAAGTGGCTTCCTTCTTTTTTTGCTTCTCCTTTTCTCTTTAACACAGTGGGATGTTGCTTCAAGTATTGCATCCTTAATGCTTGCCCACTTTGCCTGTACCCTCTCACATGCATTTCTTTTTGCATGGCTAGCTTAACTCTGTTGGCCATCTTATCAAAGTCAGCTCCACTGAAGTCCCATATTTTTGCCTTGGATTGGGTGGATTTCATTCTAGTGGCCAGATAGAACCATACCATATGATGGTCACTGGCCCCCAGGTGACCTTCTACCTGGAGATCTGTGATCCTTTCCCTGTTATTCAGTACTAGATCTGTGATAGCTCTGTCTCTTGTGGGTTGTTGTACCTGTTGTTTGAGGCCCTCCCCCTGCAGGGAATCCACCATGTGTCTAGATCTGGTAGATGTTCCTACTGGCATTGACCAATCTGTGTCTGGCATGTTGAAGTCTCCTTTTATCAGAGCCTCCCCTTTAGCTGTCATGTTTTTTATATCTTCTAACAGTAATGCGTCTATGTCCTCCCTCTGGTCTGGAGGCCTGTAGACAACCACAGTTCATATGACTGTCCCATTTCCTGTTTCCAGGGTGACCCACAGTTCTTCTGGCTCCTTATACGTATTCTGAATTTCTGTAGCTTTGATATTTTCACTGACATACAGGACGACTCCACCCCCCCCTTTTTCTACCTCGGTCTCTTCTTAACAGTACATAGCCAGGTACTGAAGTCTCCCAAGTGTGGTTACTGGTAAACCATGTCTTGCTAATTACTACTATGTCCAGTTTAGCCTCTGTCATTATTGCCTGCAGGTCTGGAATATTGTTTCCTGGAATGTGAGCATTTGTGTACATGATTTTCCATTGGCCAGATTTCGGTGTGTTAGTTGTTGGGTGAGGTCTGGCATTTCCCCTATGTGTCATATGGGGAGCTGGACCTTTTTCCTTACCTGATGATGCAAATGAACTATAAACATGCTGAACTCCTGTTTGACCACTAGCTGAGGGGGTAGGGGTGTTCTTCCTATTTAACGTATGGGATGCTGCAACCGCTCCCCATTTGCTAGTTTAAATATTCTGCAAAGACATCAAACTTCTGCCCCAATGCACTGACTCCCTCCTTAGTCAGATGCAGTCCATCAAATTTAAAGAACTTTCACTCCCCAAACTGTTGACAATTCCCTACAAATGTGTGTCCTTTTTCCTGACACCAGCCCTTGAGCCACATGTTTAGCTCACCTATCTCCCCTTCTCTGACCTTCTGTCCATCTGCCCCCTCTCCCAGACTGTCAGGATCTCAGAGAAGGAGATGCCGGATGAAGTGGATGATAGTTTGTCACCCATCCTGGTCAGGTGTTCCTTGGTCTCCACAACTGACTTGCTGGTGAGATTGTTAGTCCCTAAGTGCACCAGGATGTCGATGTTTTTTCCTGCTTCCTGAACAATTTTAGCAATGCGGTCAGTGTCTCTTCATGCTGATGTACCTGGGAGACATCTGACCATTACCCCTGGCTGGAGATAGGTATCAACTCCCTGAATCATGGAATATCCTATGATCAGAAGTTTTTTGGATTTCCTTTTTGCTTTTTTTGGTTTGGTTCCTGTTTTGGGTGAGTTTTGTTGTGCTAGCTTCTGTGCTGTAGTGTCCTGCTCTGCAGTGTCCTCTGTCCCTTTGTTTGATTTAAGGGATAGAGGCAGATACCTGTTTGTAGTTTTTATATGCTTTGTGGAGGTAATATGTTGGAGAGCACCAAGTGATGGGTCACCCGATTTGCCCCTCCTAACCACCTGCCAACCTCCTAGACCAACTACCCTCTGTGGTCGAGGTGCTTCTGTTGGATGTTGGGGAAATGGTAGGTGGTTCTTATAATATGTTTCCTCTAGAATATGCAATTTGTGGCATGCAGTCTCTGCCCATGCTGCTTGGAGCTGAGTCTTTAGATCTCCAATGGCCCAACATGTAGGACAGTGTCCTAAATCCTGTAAAACTGCCTTTCTGGAAAGTGTTCCAAAGTACCTGCAGTTAATGATATCAATTCCAGAAAATTTGCTGGGTTAATAACCTGATCAGAATAATCAGAAGGAAGAAAATGAAAGCAAAAGTTTGATTTTGTGTTTTGTTTGTTTGTTTTTGTATAACTTGTTATAACAAGTTAAATTATTAGTGCCCCTTAAATGAGGTCACTGTGTGGATACCCATCTGATCTGCCCCTTCCTGCTTTGCCACAGGAAATGTCATGACTGTGCTACCCCATAAAATGAGTGTAGCGTGGGGGTGGTTGGGGATGGGGGTGGGTGGCTGGGTCCTTCCACTGGCAAAAAAGAACAACCACTGACAAAAGAGACAAGGTGGTAAGATCAGAAACCATCAGACAGTGACAAATACATTAGCCCTGAAAGCTTATCTTAATGATAGATAAAACTGTAAAACCTGTAAAGCACCACCTGTAATAATTTCACAGACAATATACCCTGTAAGAAACACTTTGCTAAGTAACAAAGCAGTAACAGAACATATACCTTGCAAAAGACAATTTTAATCAGAAGATTACAGCAGTAATCTGTTAGCACACATCTGCAGGCACACCCTGTAATAATGTAGCAGAAGGTATGCCCAGCAACAACAATTTGAATCACAGAAAAATAAAGCAATAAAATGTTAGCAACAAACAGTAACAATCCCTGTGAGTACAAAATAAAAATAATAATACACACTAAATCTGCCTAGACCAAAATACATTTTAATCCTTTCCATCACTCTGGTAAGGTTCTTTGCTCTGTCCTTTTAAGCAATCTAGAAGAAAAGAGCTCAGGTTAAGCTAGGTGTCTTGGCCAGCAAACCTAGTCTTCCACTGCCTCAGAGGTTGCCAAGAAAGAGGAGTGGTTGGACCATGGTGGACTCAGGGAGAATGAGAGTGGTGGAACAGAGGTGCATCCCTCCAGTTGTGCCTCTCCACAATTCATTCACCACTCTGGTGGAGCATAGTTCCTCTATGGAGGCACCCACAGTGGAGACCAAGGAGGATGCTGGGAACCTCCACAGTGGAGACCAACAGGAGGGTGTCACAGGACCCCACAGGGGAAGGAAACAACTCCTGGTGGGGGACTAAATTGTCAGAGGGTAGAACAGATGGAGGGAGGGGAAAGGGAGGTAAGGTGCCTGCCTGGTGCCATGGCTTGAAGGGACAGGAAAAGAATCCTCAGGATAATAGGAACAGCTGCAAGGGGAAGTGAGCTGGATGTCATTATCCACCTAGGGAAGAATGACCTGGCTGAGAATGGGATCATAGCAGTGCAACAGCAGTTTGTGGAGTTGGGGAGGGGCCTTAGACAAGTAGCACACACATGGTAACTTCCTCGGAAGTGCTACCTGTCTATGGCGTGGATGGAGCTAGGGTATTCTGCACCATGGGATTCAATGACTGGTTGAAAAACTGGTGCAGAATTCAGGAATTTGGCTTCATTGGGGATTGGGGCTCCACCTGGAGGGATGCAGGCCTATACAGGAGCAATGGTATGCTTCTATCCAGGAGGGGAACCAGGAACCTAGGTGATAGGTTGAAATGCTTCATTGGCAAGCATTTAAACTAGCCAAGGGGGGAGACACTGAAAAGGAGAAGGGAAATCCTAGCCCCACCCCAAAAAAAAAATCTGGGTAGTTAGTGAGGTAAACACCAGGATAGAGCAGTCAATAGGGAGAAGGGCAAGAGTAAATGGAGAAAATGACAAAGGCAGTAAGGACAGGGATGGGGCAAAATGAAATAAAGCCATAAAAAAAGGGAGGGTAATGAGTACCAAAGCCCATAGTCTAGGTAAAAAGCTCCTCAACATGGTGGCCTTGATGCAAGAGGGATGCCTGGATATCATGGCAGTCACAGAAACATGGTGCACAAAGAGCCATGACTGGGATGTCAACATACCAGGGTACACAGTCTACAAGAGGGACAGGGAGGGAAGAAGAGGAGGAGGAGGAGGAGTAGCTCTCTATGTAAGGGAAGGGATCGAAGCAACAGAACTAAAGGGTAAACAGGGAGGAGAGGGGGCACTGTGGGTCACCCTGGAGATTGAAAATGGCTCTACAATCCTCACAGGGGTTGTATACAGACCCCCATTTCAGGGGGAGGAAATGCACAAGGAAACGATAGAAGGCATCCTTGGGATGGCAGAGAAAGGGATGATATTGCTGATGGGGGACCTGAATATGCCAGATGTTAACTGGACCACATTTGCTGCAGCCACATCCAAGAGCAGGGCCATTCTCAATGCCCTACAGGGAGCATGCCTCAGACAGCTAGTTTTGGAACCCACTTGGGAGGGAGAAATCTTAGACCTGGTACTCTCAAATGGGGATGGAGAGAGGATATCTGATCTTGAAGTGGATAGCCAACTGGGAACAAGCGACCACCAAACAGTGTGGTTCATGATAAACTTAACTGTAGAGTCAAGCCATACAAAAGTGAAGGTACTGGACTTCAGGAGGGCTGATTTTGTCCAAATGGGAGAGTGCTTCAGAAAAGCACTAGTAGACAGGCAAGAAGGTGGGGTGGAGCAACAATGGGGAAACATCAAAACCACCATCACAGAGGCAAGACGCTTTTGTGTGAAGCAAATAAACAAATCAAAATGAAAGAAAAAAACACTATGGTTCTCAAAAGACGTGTCGAGGATGGTATGGGAGAAAAAAATAGCATTCAGGAAGTGTAAGGAAACACAGAAGGAGCAGGACAGAGAACTGTACCAGTTAAAGCAGAAGGAAGTGGGGAAGGCAGTCAGAGTAGCAAAGGAAAAGATAACCAATTTGGTTAAGAAAGGGGATAAAACCTTTTATAGGTACATTAGGGAGCAAAGAAAGACTAAGGCAGGGATACTGAAGCTAAATAAAGAGGAAGGTGGTTGGGCAGAGAGTGACGGTGAAAAAGCAGGGATACTGAACGAATACTTCTGCTCAGTATTCACAATGGAAAAGCAGGGGGAAATACCTAATCAGTCAATAGAATCACTCTGGATAGAGGGGTTGATATTAGTTCTTTCACAGAAGAAAGGGTTCTGAAAGAACTCTTAAAACTGAAGGTGGATAAAGCAATGGAGCCTGATGGGATTCACCCCAGAATTCTAAAAGAACTAAGGGAAGAACTAGTAACACCAATGACTACCCTATTTAATAAATCTTGGGAGGATGGTGTGATAGCTGAGGACTGGAGGAGGATGGATGTGATTCCCCTTCACAAAAGTGGGAGCAAGACAGAGACAGGAAACTACAGACCTGTCAGTTTGACTTCATTGGTAGGGAAAATGATGGAATCACTTCTGAAGGAAAGAATTGTTGAATACCTAGAGGCCAGTGGGGCACAGGACCTAAGGCAGCATGGATTCACAGCAGGAAGGTCATGTCAGACAAATCTAATTGACTCCTTTGACTGGGTGTCCAAAGTAGTAGACCAGGGAGGGGCTGTGGACATGGCCTACCTAGACTTTAGCAAGGCATTTGACAAAGTCCCACACAAAAGATTAATTAACAAACTAGCCAGCCTGGAAGTGGGTCCCAGGGTGGTAGCCTGGGTAAAACACTGGCTGGACAACATGACACAGCAGAAAATACTAACTGGAGTCCACAGTGAAGACAGGGGGGTAACTAGTGGGGTACCACAGGGTTCAGTACTGGGACCATTCCTTTTTAATGTCTTTATAAGTGACATTGCAGAGGGACTGGAAGGAAAAGTATGTCTCTTTGCAGAAAACACTAAGATCTGCAACAGGGTTGATGTGCAAGGTGGGGTGAAAAGGATGAAAAGGGACTTGGTAAGGTTGGAGGAATGGTCAAATGTATGGCAGCTTAGATTCAATGCAAAGAAGTGCAAAGTAATGCACCTGGAAAACAAAAACCCGGGGAAGAGTACACAATGGGGGGTTGAGATACTGACAACAACAAAAATAGAAAGGGATGTGGGGGTAGTCATATCAGATGACCTAAAGGTGGGCCAGCAATGTGAGAAGGCAGCAAGGAGGGCTGGGGGGAATACTGGGATGCATAGGGAGAGGTATCACCAGTACAAAACAGGAAGTTGTTGGCCCTCTGTACAGACAGTTGGTAAGACCACATCTGGAGTACTTTGTACAGTTCTGGAGACCCCATCTCTGCAAAGACATAGACAGGGTGGAGGCTGTCCAGAGGAGGGCAACCAAAATGGTGCAGGGTGTGCACCAGAAGACATATGAAGAAAGATGAAAGGAGCTTAAGATGCATAGCCTTGAGGAAGGAAGGGAGAGGGGGTACATGATAGAAACTTTCCCTCAAGGGAATCAACAAAGTCCAAGAGTCCAAGAGGGTAGCATCTTTCAGAAAAAGAGATGTGCAAGAACAAGGGGGGACAATTTGAAGATAGAGGGGGGACGGCTCAGAGGTAATGTGAGGAAGTATTTCTTCACAGAGAGGATTGTAGATACATGGAATTACCTTCCTGAGGAGGTTATAGAGTCAAAAACAGTAGGGGAATTCATGCATGCATGGGACAGACATAAGGCAATTCTAGTGTGGGGTCGGAGGAAGTAGGCAGTTGGTTAACTAGGATCTGCAGCTTATCCGTTAGGTAGGGAAATGGGCCAACTAGCTGGGCCAAGAGGTCCTTATCTGCCATCAAATTCTGCGTTTCTATGTTTGACGTGGCAGGTTTTATTCTGGTTGGTTGTATAATTTCTGAGAAACAGATAGTGCAAAAGCCTTAAAAGTAGCAATTTTTTTTCCTCATTGCCTTGCACTCAGATGGTGTGGAATTTTGGTGTGAATTTTTTATGGTTGAAACAGCTTGGGTAATAGAATTGCCATGTGTTTGGTGAAAAATATTATTCCTTTGCAAATGCATTCAGTTTTTAAGTTCCCATTATTTTCAATGAGAAGATTGATAGAAGATAGAGGTATAAAGTTCACCAATGATTTTGCCTCATGAAAAAAGAATCTTTCTTATGAGGAGCCAATCCTTTTTTGCCAGGAAAATTCATTTTTTGTGAGTCACCATCTTATTTTTTTCTCCACAAACTAAAAAGCATGGAAAATACATAAAAATGTTGCAATTTTAAAATTAAAACACCAGAATCTAATTAAACGGGCCTCATTTAGCTAGATTCTGATGTTTGCTTTTAACAATTAAAGCAAGAAGTACTTTGTCAGGGCACCCAAAATCCCAGATGCCTAGCTTAGCAAGAGGAGCACTTCCTCTGCATTCTCTCTATGAGAACAGTGGGAATTTCTTGACTTCTGCAGTCACAGCTAACGTTGAGTTGCCTCCTGCAATGTGAACTGTGAGCCCCCTTGCCAAGGTCCCAGAGCCACCATCAGAATCATGCAATTAGCTGCAGTTGCCCAGAGTTGCAGCCATAATTGAGTGGAGTCACATTTTTCTTATGTTGTTGACTCCATTGTAGCTAGCAGCAGACTTGCCCAGAGCCCTGATATTCTGGCCCTCCCCCCCACACATACACACACACACGTACACACACAGTGGAGCCATTATTTTTCAAGCCCTGCCCTGTGCTACAGGCAGTGGTTTTTTTTCTAAATTTTTGTGCACAACCTGAGCCATCCACATTATTTTACTGTATATCCTGGTGTCTAGTCACCCCCCCCCACGCGCCAATCACCATCCCCATTATTTTACTGTATTCCCTGGTGTCTAGTGGCACCCCCACCTGCTGATTGTCATCCCCATTATTTTATTGTATTCTCTGGTGTCTAGTGGCACCCTGCACCTGCCGATCACCATTCCCATCATTTTACTGTATTCCCTGATGTCTAGTGGGACCACATACCCACCAATCGCCATCTCTATTCTCTTGTATATTTCCTGTTTTGTTTGTTTGAGCTGTTCATTACTTCTCTTGGCCAAAACTGTCTAGTAACAGATAAGGGGGTGGTCCTGGGCAGTCATTACAATACTGCAATATTTCTTTTCTTTATTTTTTTATTTAGAATCTAGGATTACAAGTATCTTTGAACCAAGGCTCTTTTACAAAGTTTCCATGTCAACTGAGGTACAATACAAACATTACATAGAGTTGAGTAACAAAGCAGAAATGGTGCACAGATATTTTTAAGCAGCTGAAATACATTACATTGAAGGAAAGTGAGTACCAGGGGGCAGGGTAGCCAGAGGTAACTGAGGCTTGCAATGGACAAAAAAAGAGCAGTGCAGCCATGGGCATTGTCAGACCTCAAAAAAGTGCTTGGGGTAGGGGGCAAACACAGGAGGGGAGGGTAGGCTGTAGGAAGAGGAAGATGGGGATAGGAGTAGAAGTGCTAGGAGGGAGATCAGATTATGAGGGACAGTCACAGGAGCTAGAGGCCGCTAGATGGAGATGAAGGTTGGCTTTGAATGGGCCTAGCTTTTGCATAGAGGAGATGTCTTTGTTGAGTCCATTAATCCAGCTAGGAGCTCGGTACACAAAGGATCTTTGGCCCTGAGTGGTGTGGCACCGAGGAATGTGCAGCATTTCATTTTCTGAAGCCCTGGTGAGGCGGGGGTTGCCTGCTGTATGAAGAAGACTCTGGACTCTGGGGGGGAGCAAGATGTAACATAATTTTCTTAGCCATTAGACAAGTTTGGTACTTGATACGGTTTGATAACTGGAGCCACGCTGTTTGGGCATAGAGGTCAAATGTATGGGTGAGTAGGTGGGATCCTGTGATGAGTCAGCAAGCTTTGATTAGGGCCAAGGATAAGTGCCTGAGGGCTGTGTCAGTTGCAGAGCCATAAATAATCAGACCATAGTCGATTAGAGAAACCACTGAGCTATGTACTGCTATCCTTAAGGCATCCAAGGTAAGGCATTGCCTGTGCATATAGAGGAGATCAATGTGTGTGCTTGCAGCTTTGGCAACACTATCTATGTGGATGCTGTAGGATGTGTTGCTGTCTATTGTGATCCCCAGATATTTAAAAGAGTGAACCTGTTCAAGGACATCACCAAGGCAGGTTATAATATTAAGGGAGTGAAGCCTATGTTTGTCGTGGGAGCCACAGAAAAGCAAGGCCTAGGTTTTCTTATAGTTGAGAACCAGTTTTTGACTACTAAATCATGTTTCAGTGGAGGTGAAACCCTTCTGAAGCTTTTTTGGAGTAGGTGGGGGTCCTGTTAGGTGATGTGAATGACAGCATTGTCAGCATAGAGTAGGATTTGTTCTGGACAGGATTGTGGAAGATTGTTCAAAAACAGGCTGAAGAGGAGTGGCCTGAGAATGGATCCCTGGGGGACTCCTGAGCGTACTGGTCTAGCATCTGAGAGGACATTAGCAATTTTCACTCTTTGGGAATGGTTTTCCAGGTAGCTCTTAAACCAAGTTGTAGACTCCGGGGAGAGGCCAGCTTTTAGCAGTTCTGTGAAGAGTATTCTATGATGGACAGTGTCAAAAGCCTTGGCCAGGTCTATGAGGACCAAACCAGTGAGGTAATTATTGTCCAGAGAGTTGTGATTTGCTCCTGTGAATTCAAGTAGGGCAGATGTGGTGCTATGGCCTTTTCTGAAGCTGTGCTGTTGTTTACAAAAGATGTACTTGTCCATATATTCCATTAGCTGGTCAGATACCAGACGTTCAATGGCTTTAGAGAGTGGGGGGCAGTATGGATATAGGCCTATAATTTCCATGAAGGGCCTTGTCCTCACTCTTGTGGACTGGTGTCATGGTGGCAGATTTCCATCTGTTGGGAAGCTGGCCAAGGGTGAGGGAGAGTCTGAAAATCAAGGTTAGAGGAGAGAGCACTTCATCAAGAGTAAGGGACAGTAGTTTGAGGTTGAGTGAGTCGCCACGTATTCTAGATCCAGCAATTGCTTTACAGACGTATCTATGAACTTCATGTGTCCTGACTGCTCTGAAGTAAAAAGGGAGGTGACTTGAAAAAGGGGACGGGGTGGGGAAGGGTGCAGGAGGGAGGTCGTCATCAAAGAAGTCTGAAGGAAGAACACTACTGAGGTCAGTGAACGCATTATTAAACATGTTAGCTATAGTGGAAGGGTCAGGAGTTATAGTCCCATCCAAGTCCAACATTGAAGGTGATGTTTTGGGCAGTATTCCTGTAACTTGCTTGAGATTATTCCAGAAGGACTACCCCTTTCCCCAGGTGTTTGTGAGGGCATCTTTGTACTAGGTACTTTTCTTCAGGCGTATTTCTTTGGTGCAGTCATTTGAGGCACGTTTGTATTTGTGTATATCTACTTGCCTACCAGTGACCTGGGCCTGAAACCAGAGGTGGTCTCTAGCTTTCAGAAATGTAAGGAGATCAGCAGTGAGCCATGGATTGCTAAGGTCTTTTACTTTCCTCTTTTTGAAGGGGGCATAAACGGCACAGGCAGCATTGAAGGAGCTGATGAAGAAGTCAAGAGCAGAGTTGACATCTGATGAATGGGAGATAGGTGACCAGTCTTGTTGTTTAAGGAGTAATTTGAGGTGCTTCAGTTGACCACATGGAAGGAGTCTGCTGTGTATTAGTTTGGGTGGTGGTGGGCTGAATTTGTTAGACCATTCATATGTGACTGGGGAGTGGTCACTTAGCATATCTGGGAGAACAGAGACTTTTGAAATGCGGGATGGGTGGCTGGTCAGTATCCAGTCTAGGAGGGTGCTTGTCCCAGTCTTATAATTGAGTCTAGTGGGGGAGATGACCAGCTGATCGAGGTTGGCAGCTGAGATTGCATTCTTGTAGCCACCTGTATCTGATCCAAACCAATTTATATTAAAATTGCCCATTAGGATTATCTCGGTGCCTGGTGGTTGGGAACAGACATGGTCAAGGATGGAGTTGAGACCTTTACCTTGATCCTTGGTAGGGATGTAGACAGCAGCAATGGTCAGTGCCTTGTTGTGAACCCCGAGTAGAATTCTGATGGTTAGTATCTGGGTGGTACAGACTGAGGCAGGGGGTTGAACAAGGGGCCCCAGGAGAAAGTCTTTGAGGTAAACAGCACATCCACCACCTTTTTTAATGGTCCTGTCAATTCTGAATATGTTATATCCTGGTAGGGTAATTGCACTGTTGGGTATTTTTGGAGTGAGCCAGATTTCGACAATCACAAGAACATCAGGGTTGTGGTGGTGTGCAAATAATTGTAGGGCATCAAGCTTGGGTAGAAGTCTACAGATGTTAATCATTGCAAAGGTGAGTCCCCCAGAGTGACTCTGCTGGAGGTCGGAGCTTGGGATTGTGGGGCCAGGGTTAGGGTGAATATTGCCAGACAGAAGAAGTAGTAGAAGTAAGAGTTTCAAGGTACACCAGCGTAGCTGTTTGGAGATTCTATTCGACCATTTCTTATTGGAGAGAAAGCTACTCTGTAAATGATGATCCCAGTAAGTGGTGACATAGGCCAGAAGTGAGAGTGGGAACAGGCGAACATAAATCACCCCATCTTGATTCCAGGAGCGGTGCACTGTCCTGGTGGTGGTTAGATATGGAGGGTATAGCCCAGTGGGTATTGTCCCTGAGTGTTGATAGATGTTGTCCAGCTGGAAGCACAGGGGGAGACTGGGAAGGCAGGCTCCAGGCAGGAATGCTATGAGAAACAGGGAGGAGACAATAACCAGACAGAGAGGCAGAGATGGGAGGGCCATAGTGGGTAGAGAGGTGAGGCTAGCAGAGGGTGAGAAAGTCTGAGGGAGGGGGAGAAAAAACAGTCAGGAATGGAGGTGAAACAAGGGAGGGGGGGATGCGATGGGTGCAGTAGGAGATATGAGGAGGGTGTCAGGCACAGAAAGGAGGCAGGGGCAGTGAGGGGACTGAGTCAATTAGTAGAGGGGGAGGAGGAGCAGGGAGGAGGGAGAGTGGGCAGTAAAGAGAAGAGGTACAGGAGAAAGACAATCCAATAGGAAATAAAAGGGCGGTTCCCTAGGCAGAGGTAGGCAGAGCTAAGGCCTATTTAATTAAAGTGGAGGTGGGGGAGGGGTGGGTGAAATTTTTTTTCCAAAACCCACTGAAGTCTATGGGAGCAGAGCCCAGCAGAACTGTTTGAATCAGTCAAGATTGCAGGGCCAATCAGTGGCCGCACAGCGCACAACAGTCCAACAGTGGAAGCAACAGACGGCGGCCAATGGGAGCCTTTCAGCACTTCCTGGTTCAGCCTGGGAGCTACCAGCAAGAGGAGGGTTCCTTGGTGGCAAGCAGTGGTGGTGTGGATGGCTGGCCCAGGTATATGTTTATACTACTAATAATTTTTTACTTCTAAGACTGATCTGAGTCCATTGGCTGCTAAATTGCTCACTGTTAAATGTCTTTTTCTTTCACAAGTTGTATGTCTGATGCAAATCTGAAGAGATCTTTGGTAATCCCCTCCCTAGGCTGTACCACAAGAATGTAACCAAACATTCTATTTTACCTGTATGTCAATTTCTAACTGTACTGCCATCTCACAGTATCTATGTGCTGTTTATGTACAAAACCATAAAAGGTTTTAAAACAGAACAGAAAGGCTCATCTGTAAAAGAAAAAAATGTTAGTGAATACTACATCAGTCAATGGATGCAGAACAAAATACATATTTGCTAACAATTCAAGCAGGCTGAACAAGCAGCTTATGGAATACACCTCAGAATATCTGGACCTCCAGAAACAAACATAACTTTGTTTCAGCACTGTTTCCTCAGAATCTTTGAAGTGACGTGAAATTCATCCCCACCCTCCTACTAAAGGCGTAAGCTGAAATAAAGAAAATGGTCCCTCAATATTTTTTTTTAAACCTGTAAAAAAGGAAAACGGTCACTCACCAACCATCACTCACCCCCACCTCCCACTCAGCACCCACCACCCTGCACCCACCAGTACACCCCCACAGACCCTCTCTCACCTGAACAAGTTCTTGATTTGAGACCCACTCTCCGACTGAAGACATGTCTTGCTACTGGAAATGGTGACTGCAGTATGAGAAACTAAGAAAATGCAGTTCGATGCATTTTGATGGGGAGGGGTTCAACTTCTATGCACAACTTAGCCATTTTTTGAGATTCTGACCCCAGATTTTCAACATAGCCTTTTGAGGACCCCACCTCATGAACAATAAGACTGTTATTATTCAGCTCTCTCCTGAAAGTTAATTTCATGGTCACTTGGCAAACTCACATTTCAGGTGGATTTGAAATTTGTTCTGCCCTTGTTCATGAGGTGGGGTCATAAAAGCTATGTTAAGGGTGAGGTCTAGACAAACCGAGATTCTGATGGTTTGTTGCAATTTGCTACCCACTCTCATAACTTTTCAAATTTTTTATATTTTGATCCCAAATATTCAACATAGCCATCTTATACCCCAACTCATGTACCCAGCACAGAAAAATGTTCAAACCCTCACCAAAACATAATTCTGTGCAAATGCAATGCTATTCTGCACCACAGGATTGAAGACACATTTTGGTCAGGATTTGAAAAATGGCTGCTGTGATATACATAAGGTAATAAGCTGTCTATTTTGAAAATTAGGTGTCAAAATATGAAAAATATCCCAAGTTTTGAGCGTACATAGTGCAGTTGCAACAAATGTTCAGAACTTTGCCATTTTTACATATTTTATCCCCACATTTTTAACATAACCTTGTTATGACCCCACCTCATGAACACTATGACGGTCATTATGAAAATCCTTCCAGAAAGGTGAGTTCACCAAGAGACCATGAAATCACCTTTCAGGCAGGAGTTACATACTGACAGTCATATTGTTCAAGAGGTGGGGTCCCCAAAAGGCTATGTTAAGAATTTGGCTCAAAATCTTAAAAAAGTGGATGACTTATGATTTAATGTTGAAACCCCCATTGAAATACATTGAACGGCACTTACCTTAGTATCTCATACTGCAGTCGTTGGTTCCAGCAGCAAGATGCGTCTTAGATCGGGAGAGCAGATCTCAAACCTGGGACCTCTTCAGGTGAGTGAGGTGTGAATGGGTGACAAAGGGGTGTGAAGTTTTATGTTTTATCTCCCGGTAGTCTA
This sequence comes from Neoceratodus forsteri, assembly GCA_016271365.2. NCBI lineage: Eukaryota > Metazoa > Chordata > Ceratodontiformes > Ceratodontidae > Neoceratodus > Neoceratodus forsteri. The sequence continues at coordinate 1,066,832,977 of CM028132.1, read as the reverse complement.
GTGGTCTCGACTCGTCTTAAATACACATTGCTCATAATCCCTGGTAGTCTAGCTGTCCCCTCCATCATAATAAATAACAGGATGTTCATTCTGAGCATGGTTTCTCACCCCCACCCAGCCATGCCAGCCCACTGAGACATTTTCATTTTCTTGTTAGCCAGCGAGTAAGCTCACCCAGGCTAGTTGCGACTGTGAGTATATCGCTAATGCAAACAGGCACCTAGAAATAATTTCAGAGCACCTTTGCATTAGCGCCATACACACACAGTGGGCAGCTGGCCATGGAGGTGAGAGGTGGCTGTGCCAGTGCGCTGGGAGGGGGGAGGTGTGGCTGGTGGGGTGGGGGCCACTAGACTACCAGGAAATTGGACATCCTTAAATATTTTATTTTGATGGGGGGACTAGACTACCAGGATATGAACGCTAATTATCATTTAATACAGATGGGGGGGCATTAGACTACCAGGGACATAAAAAATCAATATGCATCAAGTTCACATTGGGGGGCCACTAGACTACCAGGCAATTGCAGATGGTGATATATTTTATTATGATGGGGGTGCTAGACTACCAGGGAAATGAAATACAATTAATATTTTATGCAGATCGGGGCCGCTTAGACTACCAGGTGTATAAAAAACTGTTTATGACATAGACATTGGGGGGCTTCAAAAGATTGTTATCTATTTTATTATGATTGGGGGCACTAGACTACCAGGGATATTTAAAACATGATTTTCGTTATTCAGATGGGAAGAACAAAGCCCCCTGAGCAAAACTCAGCCTCATTTAACTTTGTAGGGCACCCCTGGGCTGAGAAAATACATTTTGAAATCTGGCCATCTCGACCCTCACTCTTTGTTTGCGAGCAAGCACTTTCTTTGATCGTGACCCTGCAATTTCTTTGATCGCAAGATTTTTTGATCACGATCATGCATCGCGAGCGAGGGACGAGATGGCCAGATAAAAAAATCTATTTTCTCAGCTCAGGGGTGTCCTAGGAAGACAAATGAGGGTGGGTTTTACTCAGGGGGCTTTGTTCTATCGAATCATGGTGGTGGTTTACCACAATTCTTAAATTTTTTTAAATTACAAAAGTTTTTATTCTTTGTTCGTGAGTCTGCAAATTCTTTGATTGTGAGACTGCAAATTCTTTGATCTTGAGATTCTTTGATTGACATCTTTGATTGTGAGGGCAGGACAAGATGGCCAGATTTTTTATAATGGAATAGACAGGGAAATTTCACCAATGTTTAGCATTGAATTTCTCGGAAACGGTTTGGTCTTTTTACTTGAAATTTGGAGGGTGTTTACGGCATATCCTTTGCATGTCAATTATAGTGATTACGTACTAGGAAAAAAAAATTTTGCTGGAGATATGGCGTGGCGCAGTTTACATTCTGTGGACAGCATTTTGCTTGTGCTGGTGCCTTGAAATTGACAAGATACCAAACCTTAGTTTCATGGATGTAGTTTTCAGTTGTTGTGTTTGTTAAATGTCAACAGGTGTGGAACTGTGCCAGTCTGAAGAATGAAAATTTCAAACTGTGACATGTTATATCTTGGTCACGGTTTGGTCTTTTCACTTGAAATTTGGTGGGTGTTGATGGGATGTCCTGTAGATGTTAATTGCAGTGTTTACATGTCAGACAATTTATTTTTTGCGTAGAGATTACGTGGTGTGGTTAATGTTTTGCGGACAGCATTTTCTATTGTTCTACTACATTAATATTTGTTTAGTGGCTGGTTATGCTCTTATCAATGTACTTTTTAGTCATTAGCTGTGTAATGTGGCCCAACACTTACAAGTTGGTGGGAGCGTTGGGCCTGAAGGGCCCCACATTCCCACCAACTTGGGCAACTTTCTACTTTTCTATTCTTTCTTAAGAAATAAGGAAATTCTATGCAAAAAAACGTAGTTAATGCATCAGTCAGGGTTATTCTACAGCAAAAAAAGTGAGGAAATTCAGCATTAGGGTTCCCACCCCTTGCACCCCACCCACACCCTGGCCTCACCGACAGGCATCGAGCTGTGCGTTGGGGTCATCAGCCCTAACTCTCACCCCATTCTCCTACACTGCACCACCTCAGCTTGTTTACATATGGGATGGGGTGAGAGTTAGGGCCGATAACCCCAATACACAGCCAGATACCTGTTGGTGAGGCCAGAGTGGGGGAGAGGTGCAAGGGTTGGGAACCCTGATGTCGAATTTCCTCACTTTTTTCACCGTAGAATAACCCTAACTGAAGCATTAACAATTTTTTTTGCATAGAATATATATATATATATATATGTATGTGCACAGCAACTGACTAGTTAAGACAACTTGGTCCTGCTTATTGTGATCACATTGCAAAAGCCTATACTTAAAACCTACAAATCCATAGGAGTCAAAGCCTTTGCTGTGGCTTTGGCTTCTACCTGGAAAACACATCCTGACAATTTTATTTACAAAAGTTGTGATGTTAAAATATTTGAAATGCAATATAAAAGGTTGAGGCGCTGGATGCCACACCTCACGCTACACTGGTGACCCGAGTTCAGGAATGAGCCTGGGATGCCAGAGGTGGTGGGGGAGAGAGGGGATTGAGCATCCGGAGGACAGCTCTCCTGCCTCTGGGGTGGGACTCAGGCAGAACCGGCATTGCAGTGGTCCCTGGTGGAGACTGGTGGTACTGCACATTCTAGGGGGCATTACATAGTGGAACGAGAGCTGTGGCAGGTGATCTGACACCATTGCACATCCAAGATCTCGGGGGGGCGGGCGGATGGAGGGAGTACAAGAAAAAAAAATCCCTGCTCCCGGAGATAGGTGAGGGCACCATCCTGCAGCCACACTCCATTGGCCAGTCTCATCCAGCTCCTGGTCTGAGCCCAGCCTGGCCTGAATTTGCAGATACAGCAGCCTGGGAGGATAGGGCAGCCCCACCTAGGGAGGGCTCTGAGCTGAGAGGATAGCCAGGCTGGTGCCAGGATGCTGGTGAGTTTCAGGCCTGGAGGTAGAGCTGGGACAAGTGGATGCCCAAGAGAGTTCTCTGGGGCTCAGAGGAGCCAAGAAAAAGAGTTGTAAAAAATAAAAATATATAGAAATAATACAATAATTGAATACCCAAGTTGATATCCTAGCTAGGACACTGCATTTTTTTCACAATACTAAATTGTACTGCCTAACATAGACAAGAATTCCTCAACTATTCACCCCTGCACTTACATAGAAACATAGACTTTGACGGCAGATAAGGACCTCTTGGCCCACCTAGTCTGCCCATTTCCCTACCTACAGGATAAGCCGCAGATCCTAGTTAACCAACAGCCTATTTCTTCCTACCCCTCACAAGAATTGCCTTATGTCTGTCCCATGTATTCTTGAATTCTCCCACAGTTTTAAACCCCACAACCTCTGCAGGAAGGCTGTTCCATGCATCCACTACCCTCTCTGTGAAAAAATACTTCCTCACATTGCCCCTGAACCACCCGCCCATCTTTAAATTGTGTCCCCTTGTTCTTGCATGTCTCTTTTTCTGAAAGATGCTACCCTCTTGGACTTTGTTGATTCCACCGAGGTACTTAAACGTTTCTATCATGTCCCCCTCTTCCTCCTTTCCTCAAGGGTATACATATTAAGCTCTTTTGGTCTGTCCTTGTATGGCTCCTCTTGCAGACCCTGTACCATTCTAGTTGCTCTCCTCTGGACTGCATCTATCCTGTCTATGTCCTTGTGCAGATGGGGTCTCCAGAACTGGATGCAGTATTCCAGATGGGGTCTCACCAACTGTCTGTACAGAGGGATAACAATTTCTTGTTTTCTGCTAGTGATGCCTCTCCCTATGCATCCCAGTATACCCCCAGCTCTCCCTACTGCCTTCTCACATTGCTTGCTAACATTAAGGTCATCTCATATGATTACCCCCAGGTCCCTTTCCTTTTTTGTTGTTGTTATTACTTCCCCCACATTGTGTAATCTTCCCCTGGGTTTTTGTTTCCCAGGTGCATTATTTTGCACTTCTTTGCATTGAATGCTAGCTGCCATACTTCTGACCATTCCTCCAACCTTGCCAATTCCCTTCTCATCCTTTCCATGCCTCCTTGCCTATCAACTCTGTTGCAGATCTTTGTGTCATCTGCAAAGAGGCATACTTATCCTTCCAGTCCCTCTGCAATGTCACTTATAAAGACATTAAAAAGGACTGGACCCAGTACTGAACCCTGCGGTACCCAACTAGTAACCCCTCTTTCTTCAGAGTTGACTCCATTTACAATTACCTTCTGTGTCTTGTTGTCCAGCCAATGTTTTACCCAGGCTACCACCCTGGGACCCACTCCTAGGCTGGTTAATCTGACTATTAATCTTTTGTGTGGGACTGTGTCAAATGCCTTGCTGATGTCTGGGTAGGCCATGTCCACAGCCCCTCCCTTGTCTACTACTTTGGTCACTGAGTCAAAGAAGTCAATTAGATTCATCTGACATGACCTTCCCTCTGTGAACCCATGCTGCCTTGGGTCCTGTGCCCCACTGGCCTTTAGGTACTCAACAATTCTTTCCCTCAGAAGTGATTCCATCACTTTCCCTACCACAAAGGTCAAACTGACAGGTCTGTAGTTTCCCACCTCTGTCTTGGTCCCACTTTTGTGAAGGGGAATCACATCTGCCTTCCTACAGTCCTTGTGTACCACACCATCCTCCCATGATTTGTTAAAAAGGGTAGTCAGTGGTTTCACTAGTTCTGCCCTTAATTCTTTTAGAATTCTGGGGTGAATTCCATCAGGCCCCATTGCTTTGTCCACCTTCAGTTTTAGGAGTTCTTTCAGAACCCTTTCTTCTGTGAAAGGACTGGGATCGACCCCCATCCAGAGTGCTTCTCTTAATTGGATTAGGCACCTCCCCCTCCACTTTTGTGAATACTGAGCAGAAATATTCGTTCAGTATCCCTGCTTTTTCACCATCCCCCTCTGCCCACCCACCGTTCATTCTATTCAGCCTGACTATCCCTCCTTTTGTCTTTCTACACTCCCTGATGTACCTATAAAAGGTTTTATCCCCTTCTTAACTGAGTTGGCTATCCTTTCCTCAAATTGGTCCTTTGCTATTCTGACTTCCCTCTCTGCTTCCTTCTGCCTTAACTGGTACAGCTCTCTGTCCTGCTCCTTCTGTGTTTCCTTATACTTCCTGAATGCTATCTTTCTCTCCCTGACTTTCCCAGCCACCTCTTTTGAGAACCATAGTGGCTTTTTCTTTTGTTTTGATTTGTTTATTTGCTTCACACAAAGGTTGTTGCCTCTGTGATGGCAGTTTTGATGATTACCCATTGTTGCTCCACCCCTCCTTCTAGCCTGTTTGCTAGTGCTTTTTTGAGGCACTCTCCCATCTTGCCAAAGTCAGCCCTCCTGAAGTCCAGTACCCTCACTTTTGTATGGCTTGAGTCTGTAGCTGAGCTTAATGTGAACCACACTGTTTGATGGTCACTTGTTCCCAGATGGCAACCCACTTCTAGATCTGAGATCCTGTCACTGTCCCCATTTGAGAGTACGGGGTCTAAGATTGCTCCCTCATGAGTGGGTGCCAAAACTATCTGTCTGAGGCATGCCACCTGAAGGGCATCGAGAATGGCCCTGCTCTTGGATGTGGCTGCAGCAAGTGTGCTCCAATTAACATCTGGCATATTCAGGTCACCCATCAACAGTATCTCTCCTTTCTCTGCCATCCTAAGAATGCCTTCTATTATATCCTTCTCATTCCCTCTCCCTGACTTGGGGGTCAGTATACAACCCCTGTGCGGATTGTGGTACCACTTCCAGTCTCCTAGGTGACCCACAGTGCCTCCTCTCCTCCCTGTTTACTCATTTGTTCAGTTGCTTTTATCCCTTCCTTTACAGAGAGAGCTACTCCTCCCCCTCTTCTCCCCTCCCTATCTCTCCTGTAGGTTATGTACCTTGGTATGTTAACATCCCAGTCATGGTTCTCTGTGTACCATGCTTCTGTGACTGCTATGATATCCAGGCATCCCCTCTTCCAACAAGGCCACCAGTTCAGGGAGCTTGCTGCCCAGGCTACGTGCATTGGTACTCATTATTCTCCATTTCCTGATGGCCTTACTCCTTTTTTCCCCATCCCTGTCCTTCTCGCCTTTGTCACTTTCTCCATTTACCTCTGCCCTTGTCCCTATTGACATCTCTATGTTGGTGTTTACTGCACTTACTATTGTGACTTTTTTGGGGGGCTAGGATTTCCCTGCTCCTTTCTGGTGCCTCCCCACTTGGCTAGTTTAAATACTTGCCAATGAAACATTTAAACCTATCACCTAGGATCCGGGTTCCCCCTCCTGGACAGATTCAGCCTATCATGCCAATATAGGCTTGCATCACTCCAGGTGGACCCCCAGTCTCCAATGAAGCCAAATCTCTGAGCTCTGCACCAGTTTTTCAACCACTGATTGAATCCCATGGTGCAGAACACCCTAGCCTCTCCTACACCATAGATGGGCAGCACCTCCGAGAAGGTTACCGTGCATGCTACTTGTCTAAGGCCCCTCCCCAATTCCACAAACTCTTCCTGCCATGATCTGATCCCTTTCTTAGCCAGGTCATTTGTCCCTAGGTGGACAATGACATCCAGCTCCCCCTCCTGTGCAGCTGCTCTGGCAATCCTGAGGATTCACTCCCTGTCCCTCCAAGCCATGGCGCCAGGCAGGCACCTTACCTCCCTCTCCCCTTCCTCCCCCAGTTCTACCTTCCTAACAATGGAATCCCCCACCAGGAGTTGTTTCCTTCCCCTGTGGGGTTCCATGCCACCCTCCTGTGGGTCTCCTTTGTGGAGGTTCCCAGCATCCTCCTTGGTCTCCACTGTGGGTGCCTCCATAGAGAAACCACACTTTGCCAGAATGGCATAGGAATTGTGGAGAGGTACAACTGGAGGGATGCACCTCTGTTCCACAACCCTCACCCTCCCTGAGCCCACTGTGGTCCAACCACTTCTCTTTCTTGGCAACCTCTGAGGCAATGGCAGTGGCCCTGGTGGTCCCTGGATAGAAGAGGAGGTCCCACAAATCCTGATCAACTCAGCCTTGAGATGAGCAACCTTCCCCCTCAGCCCAGAGAGGTGCCTGCAGATGTGACAACACTGCATCCTCCAGAACATCTCCTGGAAGACTGCTGCTCCACAGCCACTGCACTGCACCACTCCCATCATGTCTTATTTCTGGCCCCTTCACTATTGTTTGGAATCCTTAATCTTTCCTCTGTTTTTTTTTTTTCCCTTCTCTCTCTACTTACTTACTGCCTCGGTGCCCTTTAAGCTCCTAATTGTCCTGTTCTGAGACAAGAAGATCCTCTATTTCTCAGTAGACCCCTTACTTGCTTAGAGGCAGACCTCCAGCAGCTAAAGAGGGCCAGAGAGCTACTGTTGCCTTTCTAGGATGGTTCATCTTTGGTGGCTCTGTGATTACTCACTTCCTGCTCCCAAACAGGAAGTTCTTGTTGTCAGTCAAATCCTGTGCCTATAAAAGTAAAACTAGCTTCGAATTGGAGGGTGGAAGGGAGGGAAGATGGGCAATATAGGTTTTTAGAAGAGTTCTACTTCTTTAGTCCCAGTAGAGAAGTCCAGTCACACAACACTCCTTCCTTCTGGTGTCCTCTGCCAAGCCTCTAACAGAATCTTTCTAAGGCAGTGTTTAAATCTAGTTTCCTTCTAGCTAAGCCACTCCCCCTACTTATTAGATCTTTCTACAAGTAATTTAAACTGCACAGCAATCAAGCACCTTCAGCCACCTGAGATTTACACCTAGATAACTGTTCAGATAACCACTTTAGCTAACTGAGACAAACACACTAATTTTTTTGTTTGTTTTTTTTACCCTAAATTAAAGATCCCAGTAGAAGAGTTCTACTTCTTTAGTCCCAGTAGAGAAGTCCAGTCATACAGCACTCCTTCCTTCTGGTGTCCTCTGCCATGCCTCTTGTGCCTGTTATCACTTGCCCTGATTCTTTTGCTCTTACCAATGCTTAATTTGTGTTGGTCACTGATTTTCGGTCACATGATTTTAACAATCTAGACAGCAGCTTGTGAGGGAATCTCCTATTAATTTACAAGCTATGAAAGTAGGATGACTTACTAAATGACTTAGATATAACCTTTTGGGTTGAGACGCATAGCATAAGACGCAACATGAGAAACATTGTAAATAACAGTTTTAGAACAAATAATAGAAAGATGTGTTATGCACAGTCATACATGTATGGAACCCATTTACCAGAGGAAATTATTGCAAGTACAGATACTGAAATATTTGAACATAGATCAGATGCATAAATGGACAGGGTCTTTGAAGTTAATATTTGATCTAATATAGAGATATTGTCACAGGGATAAATCTCATCTTCTATTATATCATAATCTCTAAGTAATTAAGCAACTTTCGTTTGAGGTATTTTCACAGAATGAGTATTATGTTGTACCATTTGATGTAGTTACAGTTTATATTATTCTATGGTTTTATTTTGTATACTCACATATGCTTATTCACTAATAATTGATTCATATGCTACTATTGCACAGTATTTGTTTACCCCAGTCCGTCTTAAGAACTAGGCACATAGCTGCACATGGATACCCAGGAATGCAAAATTATAAATAAGAGTCAGTTTTTTAACTTCTGGAATACATTAAATAGCAACACAGTATGGTAAACATGGAACAGTTCTTTTGCTTTATTTTGCTGTCTTTTCTGCTACATTTAGTGACTAAACTCAGGAAAGCTAGCAGTTTTGGTTTTTTGCAATAATGATATAAATCTAAGCTTAGTTGTGACTCTACTAACATTATTTAATCTGCAGAAATGATCTATAGGAATCAAATGAAGCATAGTTAAAGTATATGTCTTTCATCAAATGGCCCTCCTAAAGAAGATCTTTAATGGGCAAAACATTGATTCTAAGTTTGTTTTATATTTTCAATTCACGTTTAATCATGTGCTTTGTATTTTATTTTCAACACTTTGCACATTGACCTGGTTTGTGCTTATATTTAGTTAGAATTATGTTGTCATGTATAAGCACATTGATGTGTGCTAGTATCATGCTAGAATTTGACAAAATGTTAACTGTATTGAATCATATTTCAAAATACAGATTGTTATGGTTAGCATCTGCTGACATTGCCATGGAAAAATGTAAACTTCATATCACATTATGGTAATTAGATACATTAATATAGTGCATTTATTGTGTAACACTAGTATAATGAAATAATGCTTTATAAAAAACATTACATACTTTAGAAACAGTATATGTGTTTAATTTAAAAACTTCATTTAATAACTAACATACATGATAATAAGTATCTAAAAATAATTCTGCAACAGAAGAATTACAAGGCTTTTTTTTTTGCAGGGCTTCATCACTAGGAGTTTGATATGAGAATGTTTGTAGTTCCCATTGATTACCATTTTTCTGTCAGTAGGGATCTCACTAAAGACATACCTTAGCCAGACTCCTGTCAATAACATCCCAAGCACTATACTGAGGTTGGCAGACTCTTATTGTTTTTCACTGACATATTAAGTTGTCCAGCTGTGCTGTAGAAGCAGCTCTGTGAGTTAAGTTTTTGAGAGATTGCTGTAACTCAGTTGGCAAAGTCCAAGATTTGAATAGATACATAGATACATAGATACATAGACAGTGTCGGCAGATAAGGGCCTATGGCCCACCCAGTCTGCCCATTTGAGCTTGTAAGTTCAGTTTGTTTTCCTAGAAGTCTGTTGCCCCTTACCCCTGACCGCCAGAATTCCTTTATGTCTATCCCATGCATTCTTAAATCCCGTGATTGTTTCAGCCCCCACCACTTCCTCTGGCAGGGTGTTCCACTTGTCCACCACCCGTTCTGTGAAGAAATTCTTTCTCATGTTTCCTCTGAATCGTCCTCCCTCCAACTTCATCCCATGCCCCTAGTCCTGGAACATCTTTTCACTTAAAAATAGTGTTTTCCTGCACCCTGTTCCTCCCTGTAAGATACTTGTATGTCTCTATCATATCCCTCTCTCCTCCTCTCCTCCAGGGAGTACATGTTCAGTTCCTTCAACCTGTCTTCATAGGACTTGTGATGCAATCCATGCACCATCTTTGTTGCCCTCCTCTGAACCTCTCTACCCTGTCTATGTCCTTACGTAGGTATGGTCTCCAGAACTGTACACTGTACTCAGGTGGGCGTCACTAGTGTCTTGTATAGCGGAATTATGACCTCCTTTCCTGCTGGTGATGCCCCGCCTATACATCCCAGCATCCTATTTGCTTTACCTGCTGCCTTGTCACACTGTTTCCTACCTTGAGGTCATCAGAGATGATAACCCCAAGATCCCTTTCCTGCTTGGTGATGCTATATCCTCACCCCCAACTGATATATTGTGCCAGGGTTTTGTGCCCCATATGCATTATCTTGCACTTCTTTGCATTGAATTTCAACTGCCAAACCCCTGACCATTCTTCAAGTTTCTGCAGGTCGCTTCTCATTCTGTCTACACCCTCTGGTGTGTCTACTCTGTTACAGAGCTTTGTGTCATCAGTGAACAATGAAATTCTGCCTTCTAGGTCCTGGGCAATGTCACTGATGAAGATGTTGAATAGGACCGGTCCCAGCACTGATCCCTGTGGTACCCCACTGGTCACTCTTCCCTCTGTGGAGTGACAGCCATTTACCACCACCCTCTGTGTCCTGCCACCCAGCCAGTTACCTACCCACCACACTACTGTCCTGCCCACACCCATATTCCCCAGTTTGTGTAATAGTCTTCTGTGTGGCACAGTGTCAAAGGCCTTGCTGAAGTCCAGATAGGCCATGTCCACCGCCCTCCCTGATCCACCTCCCTAGTCACCCAGTCAAAAAATTCAATGAGGTTGGTCTGACATGACCTCCTCCTGGTGAAACCATGCTGCCTTGGGTCCTGTAGTCCATTGACAACCAGATGTTCTACCAATCTCTCCTTTAGTAGCTTCCATGATCTTCCCCACTACCGAGGTGAGGCTGACTGGTCTGTAGTTCCCTGCTTCTCTCTTTGTTCCCACTTTTGTAAGGGGACTACATCTGCTGTCCTCCAGTCTTTGGGTACCTCCCCTGTTTCCAGTGATCGGCTAAACAGGATAGCCAGAGGTTCAGCCACCACCTCTCTTAGTTCTTAAAGGACCCTGGGGTGCACCCCATCTGGCCCCATTGCTTTATCAACTCTTATTACTTCCAGTTCCTTCAGGACCCTTTCTCGTGTAAAGGGACTTGTGTCCATTTCTGCACCATTCTCACCCCTTGTACTACCTTCAGACCCATTACCCTCCTCTTCCTCAGTAAATACTGAGCAGAAATACCTGTTCAATATGTCAGCCTTACTGTTGTCATCCTCCACGTGGCCCCCATCCTCCCCCTTCAGTCTCACTATCCCTCCCTTTGTCTTTCTTTTTTCACTTATGTACCTATAAAAGGTTTTGTCCCCTCTGCCCACTGATGTTGCAATGTGCTCTTCTGTCTGAGCTTTGGCTTCCCTTACTGACCTCCCTGCCTCCCTTTGCCTCTCCTGGTACTTCTCCCTATCCTCTTCTGCCTGTGTCTTTTTGTATTGCCTGAATGCAATCTTTTTGGCTTTCACTTTCTTTGCTACCTCTTTGGAAAACCATAATGGTCTCCTCTTCCTTTTCCTCTTGCTAACCTGCTTAGTGCATAATTCTGTTGTTCTTGTAATCCCCATTTTAAATACTGCCCAATGTTCCTCAACCCCTGATTCCTGTCCCATTCCCCTTAATGCCTCTTTCAAGTATCTCCCCATTTTCCCAAAGTCTGCCCCCCTAAAATCCAGGATACGTGTTTTTGTGTGGTTTGGTTCTGCTCTTTCTGTGATTTCAAACCACAATGACTGGTGGTCACTGTTTCCCAGGTGCTCCCCCACTGTTACCCCCATCACACTGTCCCTGTTTGTGAGCACAAGGTCCAGTATTGCCTTCTGCCGAGTTGGTTCCGTGACCAGTTGCTTGAGGAAGGCACCCTGAAGGGAGTCCAGGATAAATCTGCTCCTAGTTGATGCTGCTGCTGGGATGCTCCAGTCCACATCTGGAACATTGAAGTCTCCAACCAGTACTACCTCACCCTTGTCTGCCATCCTTTGGATGGCTAGCACCAGCTCCCTATCTGTTTCTTCCTCCTGTGCTGGTGGTCTATAGACCACACCTGTGAGGATGGCTGTCCCCATTTGAAGTAAAAAGATTTAACCTAAAAGAGATTTTGTTCAACTGATTCTGTTTTTCTCTCTTTATTTTGTTTTCCAGTGTACTGTATACCCAGTGCTGGGTAGTATCACATTACAAGTAATGTGTTACTGTAATTTAAATACATTGTCATGTAATGTGTAATGATAATGTATTACTTGAAAGAAAATGAGATCTGTGATGCATTACAGATGACATTTTCTTTTAAGTAAAGAAGTTAGTGCAATGCCTTATGCCAGTTACTCGATGGAGTGGTGCCCCTAGCACCTGGAGTTTGCTTTCCCTTTTTCAAAAATTCCTGGCTTGGCAGCTGCTGCTTGACAGAAGCTCAGGATGGCCCCTTTAAGAGTGGCGGGGGCAAGTGCAGCCATGGCACATGGAGGGTTGCCATGGATACAGAGCGTGGGAAGAAGATCCAGAACATTGGCATGGTAATTTTCTTTGATAGCGATCATCAGTGGCCCTCATGTCCAGGACTTGATCCTGAATGTGTCAAAAGGTGAAGGGACATTGCAAACTATGGAGAGAGACTGCATATTTTGTTTTCTAGACTTATGTTTGAAAACCGTTAAACAGTGAAAAGCATTCAATATATGTACTTCGATCTGGTCTAATGGGCTCTAGAATTTGGTCATAATCTTCAGTTCCCCACTAAACTTCACCTGAACTATGCTGGTAGGACTTTTATCTTTTCTGACCCACAAAAAGCAGTTACAAATTTAGAAGCAATAAGGAAGTACTTTAATACCCAGTAACAGGCATCTGAAGTGGAGTAAGAGAACTGAGTGTGTGCTGTGATCAGGTATTTTGACTGTATACTACAGATTCACAGGAAAGAATGTTGGCACCAGGATCCAGTACAAACATATTTTAGTTTATTTAAATACAATATTACAACTTCTCAGTAGTGGAAACAAATGCAGGAACACTCCTGACCTGGTTTCAACAACTAGGCTTTATCTTTTGAAAAAGTCTAGTTGATAAAACCAGGTCGGGAGTGTTCCTGTGTTATTTTCCACCACTGAGGTGTTGTATTATTGTATTTAAATAAACTAAAATATTTTTGTACAATATCCTTGTGACAGCATGTTTTCCTGCTTTGTACTACATTGTTTTGGCCAGGCACAGATGTTTGGGATGGAGCAGTGTTTTTTTCTGCTTTGGTTGGTATTCTGACTGTATGACTTAGTGAGGTTTTCTGTGTCTGACTCCTAGCCAAATGGACAAAGAAAGCTTTAGGGTATGCCCCCTGTTTGTTTGTAAACACGCTGTTCTTTTCTATTTATATAGGGCACAGGTTGGAATATGTGGCCAGCTGAAATTGATGTTGATATGAGGGAAAGTGGGTATTTAATGTTACACACAATTATCGAGGCGGTGAACCCTTTTCCTAGTGGGATCATGGCGGAGGTTGGCCATAACCTCATGTTCTGGATTCCAGGACTATCTATGCACCGGCTGCCTCCTTGCATACAGATGCAATTCCGGCACACTCCCTCCCAGGTTCTAAAGACAAAATATACTGTGAACAGTCATGTTGGTAAAGCAGTTATTTCTGCAATTATTATTGCAAAAGGCAAGACTGGTATTTCATTACGTATTACTTTGCATGGAAAGCTCTGACACAGTGCACATATGTTGAGGTTTTTCCGATGCTTCCTTGGTGCACTATTTAGGCATTACTTTGCTGAATAATATGTTGCTTTTTATTGGACCAACGTACAGTGGACATTGTACACGTGTGTTACAATGTACAACCTTTCAGGATCATATAGGTCACCTTTAGAGGGGTTTTAGAACTTGGAACAGCTGAAGTAAGTGTTATATCCTCAGTTAAATTGCTAATTCATATTGTAGGTTATAATTAGTTGTAACTTTGTCATGTGGGGTTGAAGTAATGGACTTAATGATTTTTAATACTTTCGTTTAATAAATTGTGATTCTTAACCACTGTACTTTTGTTGTAGTAGCTAGGGGTTTATACTTTATTGTACAGGCTGTGCCAGAATAGACTTTCTAGCCACTAAAGGGTTATGTTTTACAAGTGCCATTTGAGTTGTATGTAGTTTTTACAAGTTCCTGCCAATGCACTTACAGAATGTAATACTGGGCACATTGGTTATGTTGCCCCAACCCCCACCATGTTAAATTTCTTCACTTTTTTCTGTTTATACTGAAATGTGAACTGCTCCTTAAGGGATGGCTTGTTATTGGGGATTGCATCAGTTATGCACCTTGCTCTAACATCTAAATATTCTAATACAGTTTAGCTACAGCACTGACTAACCTGTCACCCACTGTGACATTAAGTTTGTCGTTCAACCCATATGGAACTTTTCAAATATTATAGTATCTTATCGTAGTGCAGTCCATGGCTATGCTGCAGTTTAACTCTCCTTTGGACTATTTCAAGGAGGAATTCATGTTTTTACTATGGACTATCCCCCCAGGATGTGGTAATACCAGTTAAGGAATGACATATAAGTTATAAATACTGTTGAATAATCTGTGCTTATATTCTGTACCTTGGATTGAATAATGTGATCTTGGTCATGTGAATAATCAACAGACATAATTTACAAGAGACAAACCAGGTAGAAGAATCACTGTGCCAGGCTTTTTTATGAGTTGCTGTGAGTGTTGCTTACTATAAAGATCTATTAAGCAGAAGCTGGGGACATGAAAAAGAATTCTGGAACTCAAAAAAAATCCCTAATGGGTAGGATCGCCAAGGAACCACTCAACCTGATAGTTACTTCAACAGGGACACTTCAGGAACATAGTGCCATGGCAAATGCATTCAATACAACTTTCACAGACCTAAGTGCTGTGCTCCTCAGAGATTACCTCACCACTCCACAGACTGGACAACTACTCCACTTGAGCCCACCACCTATTACTCCCAATGGCACTCCGCCTTTCTACTTCAGACAAATATCCAGGGCTGAGACCATAAGGTATGTCAAATGGGTACTAAGGAAGACTAGGATGGTGAGTGACTCTATTGATATGAAGCTAGTTGCCCTAACATTAAACGATTTGGTGGAACCAGTTTCCAAACTTTTTAACACATCCTTAAGGATGGGTGTTTTCCCAGACAATTGGAAGGTAGCACTCATCATACTGGTCTTCAAAAGTGGAGTTAGAACAAACTTGTCGAACTATAGACCCAGTTCCATTCTACCACCCCTCTCCAAAGCGTTGGAACGTGTGGTCTATGACCAACTCAGAATACTTGGAGAAATACAATCTACTTTGTGCACAGCAGCAGGCTTTCCATAAACACCACTCTACCCTAACCGCCTTGGTTGACTACACCACTCAGATCTATGAGGCAATGGATAATGGAATGGCAGTGGGATCTATATTCATAGACCTCACCAAGGCATTTGACCCTGTAAGCCATCAACTCCTACTACAATGCCTCCTATCCATTGGCCTCTCAATAAAACACTGTCACCTAGTTTGAAGGCTACCTCTTGCACAGAACATAATGTGTGGAGATCTTCAGTATATTCTGTGAGCCTAGGGAAGTCAGCCTAAGAGTCCCTCATGGCTCGATACTGGGACCATTCCTATTTAGTTCATTAATAAACTCCCTACCTTTTGCCTGTCTGGCATGCATGGTGCGTTATGCTGAGGATGCAGTCATCTCAGCACCTGGCAGGGAAATGTCTGCAATCACCTCTGAACTGCAGGCCAATTTCTTAAAGCTGGAATCATGGTTTTCACAGTATAAACTATTACTCAACTACAAACAAACAAAGTGCATGCTTTTTACAGTGCCACAGAACAAGAAAAAGGATGGTCCCCTACAAATAATGAGCCATAAAGGTGAGTTGCTGGAGCAAGTTGGCACTTTCAAATATCTAGGTGTATACCTAGATGAGATGCTCACCTTCTCTACACATATTGAACAGGTAGTTAAAACAGCCAACACCAAACTAGGTGTTCTATATCAGCACATGCACTCTGTGCCTCTGGAAGCTCTGAAACAGGTCACCTGCGGTTCGATGTTATCTACCATAGATTAAGATCTGGTGATTTATGGTGCTGGCTCCAATATTGTTTTTAAGAGGATCATTACCCTCCTCAACAAGACTTGTCACCTAGTCCTTGGGGCTGACTATCTGACTCATAAATGTGCATTATACGCAGAGACTGGGTGGCTCTCCCTTCATCTCCGAATCAAATACCAGGCCTGTCTACTGGGAAAAAAAATCATTACTTGGCCTCATGCCTGAGTCCACCTCAGGCCTATTCAAAAATACCCAACAAACTGTAAACACCATCAGTGCGACCAAAGGGCTGATCCAAGTGCTCTTAAAGCATTCCACACTCCACACACCAATCCCTAGCTTATCGGGGTCCTAGATGGCTTAACAACCTCCCTTCTGTCATCCTTAGTTGCAGCAAAATTAGTCAGTTTAAATCTGGGCTCCACAACCTTCTGGCTTAGGAGATTACCTGCAGTTGTATTCTATAACCCTGTCACAAATGGGACTAGCCACCCACTCAGCTCCCCTAGCTGTTTTGACCTACCCCCCATTCCACACCCTTACCTACCTTCTCTTCCCACTACTGGACAAAGCTGCCCTGGCTGCTTCTATTGCTACCCCCCTAACATTTTAACCTGGGTTCTGTCACTGACCCCAAGTTTGTACAAAGAGTAAATCCACACTGTTGCAGTGTTGATGTTGCTATTGCTTGCACTTTCTGATTACATTGTAAATTGTAACCAGTTTTACTGTTTATTGCCACCAACTGTGAATTTTAAGCTTCATGTTTCTTGTAATCTCATAAGTGTCTACCTATTGTATAACCATATGTTTTTTGTCTTTGTACGTTTGTTACCCTGACTTGGAAACTTTGTAAATGAGCCTATGGCTTACAGGTATTTAATCCGAATCTAAAATAAATAAATACAAAAAATCTGACAGTAACAAGTAACTGTAACTGATTACTTTTTCTAAGTAACTTACCCAACATGGTGTATACCCAAGATAAATGTTTTGATCCATATGCAGCCCATGCACTGGCACAACACCCACTGGTTATACATTACTCCTATATTTACTCAGAAAAGGTTCATAACTCAATTTTATAGTTTTGACTTCAAGAATAACCTTACATAGAAACGTAGAAGTTGACGGCAGATAAGGACAGCAAGGCCCATCCAGTCTGCCCATTTCTTTTTCTACCTTATAAATGTGCCATTGGCCTTTGCTCTGTCAGTGACCTATCTATTCATAGTGATTTGTATTGCTCCCTTATGCCTATCCCATGCCTGTTTGAAGCCCTGCACTGTATTCATAGCCACCACTTCTTGTGGTAAGCCATTCCATGCATCTACCACCCTTTCTGTGAAAAGAATTTCCTCATTCCCCTTAATCAGCCTTCCTCTAATCTCATGCTGTGTCCTCTTGTCCTGCTATTTTTCTTATATTTAAACATGTTAGACTCTTTTACCTTGTTTATGCCCTTAAGGTGTTTGAATGCCTCGATCATATCACCTCTCCCTCCTTTGCTCAAGGGTATACATATTGAGCTCCGTTAATCTGTCCTCATATGTCTTCTGATGCAGTCCCTGCACCATTTTGGTTGCCCTTCTCTGGACTGCCTCAATTTGGTTAATGTCCTTTTGAAGGTGTGGCCTCCAATACTGTACGCAGTACTCCAGATGGGGCCTAACCAATGTCTTGTACAGAGGGATTATTACCTCCCTCTTACGACTTGTGATACCCCTACTAATACACCCCAACACCCCCCTAGCCTTACCTACTGCTTTAGAGGTCTGCTTGGATGATTTCAGGTCATCAGTGATGATGATGCCCAAGTCTCTTTCTTCCTTTGTGACTGCTAGCAACTCCTCCCAGCCTATAAGTGGCTTCAGGTTTCTCTTCCCTATGTGCATGATTTTGCACTTCTTTGCATTAAATCCCAGTTGCCACTCTTCTGACCATTCTGCTAGTTTATCCAGATCTCTTCTCATTCTGCCCACCCCATCTGGATCATCTACTCTGTTGCAGATCTTGGTGTCATCTGCAAACAGACAAGCCTTACCCTCTAGTCCATCTGCGAGGTCACTAATGAAGATGTTGAATAGGACTGGCTCCAGGACTGATCCCTGAGGTACCCCACTTGTGACTTGCATCTCTTCTGACCGTATACCATTTACCACCACTCTCTGTTTTCTGCCAGTCAACCAATTTGCCACCCAGTTGACCAACTTCTGACCCACCCCGAGCCTACCTAGCTTATTTATCAATCTTCTATGTGGAACAGTGTCAAAAGCTTTGCTGAAGTCAAGGTAGGCGACATCAATGGCTCCCCCTTGGTCCACCACTCTGGTTACCCAGTCAAAGAAATCTATGAGATTAGTTTGACAGGACCTTCCTTGTAAACCCATGCTGTCTTGGATCCTGTGCCCTATGGATTCCAGGTGTTGCACTATCCTTCCTTAAGGAGGCCTCCATAATCTTGCCCACTACTGAGGTAAGACTGACCGGTCTGTAGTTCCCCGCCTCCTCCTGCTACCACTCTTGTGGAGCGGGATCACATGAGCCCTTCTCCAGTCTTCTGGGACCTCTCCTGTGCTCAGAGACTCACTAAACAATTCTGCTAATGGCTCTGCTAGTTCCTCCTTTAGCTCCTTAAGTACCCTGGGATGTATGCCATCAGGTCCCATTGCCTTATCCCCTGAGCTTAGCAAGCTCTTGTAGACCCTTTCTTTGTGAAGGGAGTAGTGCCACCTCCCTCCCCTGTGTCCATGATGCTGAGCTGTGGGCCCTGCCCTACCTTCTCTTCAGTAAATACTGAGCAAAAGTATCTATTTAGGATAGATGCCTTTACAGGTTCTCCTCCTCACTTGCTCCCTTTTCTCCATTAAGCATATACCCCCTCTGGACTTTCTCCTTTCACTAATGTATCTATAGAAAGTCTTGTCACCTTCTTTTACTGTTCGTGCTAGTGTTTCCTCAGTTTGGGACTTTGCCTGCCTTACTGCCTTACCTGCTTCCCTTAGGGCAGTTTGGTATGCTCCCTATCTTCATCCACTGTGTTCCTTATATTTCCTGAAGGCCAGCCTTGGCTATGACCTTTTCTGCTACTGTATTTGAGAACCAAAGTGGTTTCTTCTTCTTTGCACTTCCTTTCTGTCTAACACAATGGGATGTTGCTTCAAGTATTGCATCTTAATGCTTGCCCACTTTGCCTGTACCTCCTCACCTGTGTTCTTTTGCCAGGCTAGCTTAACTCTGTTGGCCATCTTATCAAAGTCAGCTCCTCTGAAGTCCCATATTTTTGCCTTGGAATGGGATGATTTAGATGTAGTAGCCAAATTGAACCATACCATGTGATGGTCACTGGCCCCAGGTGACCTTCTACCTGGAGATCTGTGATCCTTCTTTGTTAGTCAGTACTAGATCTAGGATAGCTCTGTCTCTTGTGGGTTGCTGTACCAGTTGTTTGAGGCCCTCCCTGCAGGAATCCACTATGAGTCTAGTTCTGGCAGATGTTCCTGCTGGTATTGACCAATCTGTATCTGGCATGTTGAAGTCTCCCATTATCAGAACTCCCCTTTAGCTGTCATGTTTTGTATATCTTCTAACAGTAATGTGTCTATGTCCTCCCCTGGTCTGGGGCCTGTAGACAACCCCAGTTCTTATGGCTGTCCCATTTCCTGTTTCCAGGGTGACCCACAGTTCTTCTGGCTCCTTATGTGTATTCTGAATTTCTGTAGCTTTGATATTTTCATTAACATACAGGGCCCTCCTCCCCTTTTGCACCTCAGTCTCTTCTGAACAATACATAGCCAGGTACTGAAGTCTCCCAAGTGTGGTTACTGGTAAACCACGTCTCACTAATTGCTACTATGTCCAGTTTAGCCTCTGACATTATTGCCTGCAGGTCTGGGATCTTATTTCCCAGGCTGTGAGCATTTGTGTACATGATTTTCCATTGGCCAGATTTTGATGTGTTAGTTGTTGGGTGAAGTTTGGCATTACCCCTGTGCATCATATGGGGAGACAAACCTTTTTTTCTTACCTGGTGATGCAAATGAACGGCAAACACGCTGAATTCCTGTTTGACCACTAGCTGAGGGGGGACCTTATCAATTATTCTACACATCTTTGCTACTCAGTCTACATTCTTTGACAGTAACCCAGCAAACATCTTTGAAAACGTCCAATCAATGGCCAAAAAATGTTTATCTGAATAGAAAATACATGTATTCTACATTATTTCATATACTGTCTTACCTTCTAAATGCTATTGCCAGGGTTCCTGACAGAAACATTTTCCACAGTATGTCACATGCACAGTGACAGCAAGAAGAAAGTTCAATTATATCTACTGCAAATATATACTGGAACTTATCTCTGACTATTGTACCACTGTAGACAGAATGACTTGTAATTATGTCATTTAATTTAATCTGTCCTTTGGATGAGATGTTAAACCAAGGTCCATTCTGACCATCTCTGTTCCCTGTCCAGATGTAAGTAGATGCCTGTGTATGTATGTCTTGCAGTGTTCACGAGTACCGGTGGCTGCACAAGTGCTGGCTGCACAAAGGCCTGTGCTTCTGCAGACAGAAGTACTATTGACATTTGGGTATTATGGATTTCTCTATACAGTTGTGGAAGTGCAGGCTGCACAGGGACCTGTGCTTCTCCAGCCAGAAGTTTGTGTGTATGTCTTTCACTTGCAGATGCATAGGTGTAGGCCTCTTTTGGACCTGCACTTCTGCAAACAGACCTACTATAGCAACTTTGCTATCATGGATTTTGTGGGGCCTGTACTTGTGTATCCAGAAGTCGGTGCATATGTATTCTTACATCTGTGGCTGCTGAAGAGCAGGTAGACAGAACTGTGAATATCTTATAATGTGTATGAGTCCCTGTGGCTACCAGAAATGTTGGCTGCATAGCGGCCTGCAGTTCTTTAGACAAAAGGACTCTTGTAAGAATTCTACAAGCCATTCTTTTACAATACTAAGCCCTTTCAGTGTATAGACTCAATGGGAGCAAATCCCAAGTCATGCCACTCAGTTCTTCTTCTTGTTACTAGGAAGTATTCGACACCTATCCTTACCAGTGGGCCTCAAACTGTCAAGTGTTTAGGGATCCATCTCTGGAACACCCTCAAATCCACAATTTAGGCTAGTATGGGAACAATGATTGTCATCTTTTTCCAAACACCTCCAGAGCTGGAGCTCTGTTCACCTATCTGGGGAAAGATAAATGCTTTGAACATGACAGCCCTTCCCAAACTACAAAACATTCTCAGCAACCTACCTGCATCCCTTCCCAACTTGTTCTCAATCCAAAAATGTCAACCTTTATCTGGGCCCCAAAAATGCCACTGATACAATTACAAACAATACAGACCCTTTGGAGCAAGGGAAGGTTTAGCCTCCCAACCTCCACCTTATCCATGACAGTGCCCTCATAAGATACGCCATAACATGTGTGAAACAAGAAATACTACATCCTCCCCGACAGTGGTTAGCTTTTGAAACACATCAGCTCACAGTCCCTTTCTCTCAATCGCTGATATACTCAGACTGGAATCAGGGCCCCAACACCTCACCTTCAGCCAGACATAAAAGGAAAATATGGAAAACACATGCCACACAACGAAACTGGACCAGCAATACCTCAAGACTGAGAGCAATCTGGCAACATCCCATACTGCATGTGGGGAACTAGCCCATTAGATGGATCCTTTGGTAGACAAACGGCATCTCCAATCTTGGAGACCTACTCCATAAAGACATTGGAACACTCCAATCACTTGAGGAAATACATCTCACTTATGGAATACCTTGCACACACTTCTGGAGATAATGTACCTCCAACTGAGTGATTTCCTCAAAACAAAGGTCACACCCCACCATTCCCTGCCTAAACCCTCAACATGAGACATATAGATAGGGGAGATTAAGATGGTGAGCCACCTAGCTAGTCAATTTCATAAACTAAGAGCTATGGAGACACACCCTCAAACACCCAAAACAATGAGAATGCCATGGGAACCAGAGCTAGCTATTAATGTCTCACAAGATGTATACTGGCCCGGTGGCACTGATGGTTGAGGCACTGGATGCCACACCTCACACCACACCAGCAATCCAGGTTTGGGAATGGAATTGGGCCACCAGGGGTCAGCAGGGGAGGGAGAGAATTGAGCATCTGGAGGACTGCTCTCCTATCCCAGGGTGGGATGCAGGGATTGCTTGGCTCCTTAGAGACCCCTGATAGAGACTGGGGGCACTACAGGAAGCTGGCAATGTAAGGGGTGGAGTGGTGGTGGACTTCAGTAGTGTGCCTGCATATCAAATCACTGCACGTCTGCTCTCCAGGAGAAACTGCACTATGGAAAAAAATACCTGGCCCTGGGATCGGCAACGGCAGCCTCCAGTACACCATCATCACACATCCAATGCCCAGCTCATCCTGTCGGCTCTCCCAGCACCTTGCCCTGCTGTGGACCTGGACCTGGCACATTAGATTTTAGATAGAGCACCAGGGCAGATGGTGATCCCACCCAGTGGGGTTCAGAGTCAGGGGAGGGGTCTGCTGGTCTAGGGCTGGTGGGGAGTGTCTGTCCCTGATTTCCCAATAGGCAATCACCGGGCAAGGTGGTAGAGTGATAGGTGTGTGAGGGGCCTGCCTGAGATAGTTCCTGGGCATCCAGAGATAAAGTAAAGTACACAAAAAACATCTCACAGGAGTACTGGAGCAGGGTCTGGACAACAGCCTCCTGAACAAAGAGAGAACTACAAGCTAAAACCATTAAATACAAAATACTCCATAGAGCTTATAGACCCCTCCAATGGCTATACAAATCTAAACTTGTTAAAAATAGCAACTCCTGGAATTTTACCTCTCCACAGGCCAACCTGACACTTATCCTGTGGACCTGCCCAGCACTGAACAAGTATTGGAACATAGTATTTGAAACCTGTGAGAGGCGTGTCCCTTATCTCCTGTCAGAAATCCTAAATTCGGTGTCTTGGGTTTAACAGCACAATAATATAGGATGAACTCCACTACACACAAGCTGTATTATTCAAGCACACAAATGCTTTTATTTGTCAGCAAAT
The DNA here is from genome assembly GCA_016271365.2 of Neoceratodus forsteri. Classification (NCBI taxonomy): domain Eukaryota; kingdom Metazoa; phylum Chordata; order Ceratodontiformes; family Ceratodontidae; genus Neoceratodus; species Neoceratodus forsteri. The sequence continues at coordinate 1,066,809,629 of CM028132.1, read as the reverse complement.
CCACACTAAAGTCTTGGGCAACAGTTTTGTAGCTGACACCATTTCATCAGGTCCCATAAAACAGTGTTGTATTCTGAATGAAAACATAAAAAAGACATGTTAAGTATCACTCTTATTTATAAATATTACATACATTTCTCATGACTTTTCCTCCACCACCACTCTGTTAGAATAAATATCCACTTATGCATCCAAATAGAGTAAATTTTCATAATACAGCATTATTCATGGGCCTTATAATTAGATTTTGTATTGTGTGACTCTACATGCAAGTTATAGTATGGCATATATATTCAATTAGCATTTTTGTTGCTTTAAATATTTTTTTAGGATGTCAGTTGCTTCCTTGCATTCATAGCAATTTACAATTCACCTTTCTACTGTATGTACCTAGATAGCCTGTGGTCCGATCTTTCCTATTTCCCCAAATCACCTATGTGTGAGATTCCTTTTAAAACCACTGTTTTAATTACATACCTTCATCTTGTTCAACAATGCTCACTGTTTCTTTAAATCACAGAGTTTTGTTCTTTGTTTCTAACAAAAGAGTGTTATGACCCTCCTGCAAATAAGGGAAATTACAAACATTTATGTTTACAATTTATATGCTATTATTGGTCTTAAATACTAATAAATGTATAATATTACTGAGTTTCCTTGCAGTTTTTTACTCAAGTAACAAGGCCACACATGTGACTCCACGCTGTTCTCCTGCTGTCTCTAAAGTCCTTATTACTCCATAATGCCACACTAAAGTAAAGCTAGAGTAAGAAAAGTCATATCAACTTGTTATTAGCTAGAAGGTTTTCTATTCCCCTTACTCCCTTCTTCGGCATGGCCATTTTGTGAGTTTTTGCTTACCTCTGCTCTTTCCATGCTGTTGCGCTGATTGCAGAGTCATTACTATGGGAAAGATGGACATTTTTTTACTTTTGCTTCATATACATGTTAATATTTCTTAGGAAACTCTATTTATTTTTGTAAAGGTCTCAGCCACTGGAGAAGCTCTTCCTTTCTGCTTACTTCCAGGGCTATTAGGCTACACCCCACAGTGGGAGGGGTAATTACATCAGCGATGACATCGGTCCCCCCACCAATCAAGTGGTATATAAACTGAGCATGTGTAGGGGTTCAGCTTCTTCTGTGTGTCTGAGAAGACAGCTAATCCACTACAAGAGTTGGAGGTAAGCTTTAACTTTAGAAAAATACCTTTACAAAAATAGTTTCCTAAGTAATATTAACATGTATGAGACGCAAAAGTAAAAAAAAAAATCCATCCTTCCCATAGTAATGACAATGCAATCAGTGCAATAGCATGGAAAGAGCAGAGCTAAGCAAAAACTCACAAAATGGGCATGGGGAAAACGGGAGTAAGGGGAATAGGAAACCTAGTTAATAACAAGTTGATATGACTTTTATCTTTTTTTTAGTGTGGCATTATGGAGTAATATGGACTTTCGAGACAGCAGAACAGCATGGAGTCACATAGAAACATAGAAACATAGACTTTGACAGCAGATAAGGACTGCTTGGCCCACCCAGTGTGCCCATTTCCATACCTACAGGATAAGCTACAGATCCTAGTTAACCGACAGCCTGTTTCTTCCTACCCCCCCCCACAAGAATTGCCTTATGTCTGTCCCATGCATTCTTGAATTCTCCCACAGTTTTAGAACCCACAACCTCCTCAGGAAGGCTGTTCCATGCGTTCACCACCCTCTCTGTGAAAAAAATACTTCCTCACATTGCCCCTGAGCCGTCCCCCTCTATCTTCAAATTGTGTCCCCTTGTTCTTGCACATCTCTTTTTCTGAAAGATGCTATCCTATTTGATTTTGTTGATTCCACTGAGGTACTTAAAAGTTTCTATCATGTCCCCCCCTCCCTCCTTTCCTCAAGGGTAGACATATTAAGCTACTTTAATCTCTCCTCGGATGGCTTCTCTTGCAGACGCTGCACCATTTTAGTTGCCCTCCTCTGGACTGCCTCCATCCTGTCTATGTGCTTGTGGAAATGGGGTCTCCAGAACTGGATGCAGTACTCCAGATGGGGTTTCACCAACTGTCTGCACAGAGGGATAACAACTTCCTGTTTTCTGCTGGTGATGCCTCTCCCTATACATCCCAGTATCCACCCAGCCCTCCCTACTGCCTTCTCACATTGCTTGCTAATCTTAAGGTTATCTGATATGATTACCCCCAAGTCCCTTTCCATTTTTGTTGTTGTTACTACCTCCACCCCATTGTGTAATCTTCCCCTGGGTTTTTGTTTTCCAGGTGCATTATTTTGCACTTCTTTGCATTGAATCCAAGCAGCCATATTTCTGACCATTCCTCCAACCTTGCCAAGTCCCTTCTCATCCTTTCCACACCTCCTTGTGTATCAACCCTGTTGCAGATCTTTGTGTGATCTGCAAAGAGGCATATTTTTCCTTCCAGTCCTTCTGCAATGTCACTTATAAAGACATTTAAAAGGTCTGGACCCAGTACTGAACCCTGTGGTACCCAACTAGTAACCCCTCTTTCTTCAGAGTGGACTCCATTTACAATTCCGTTCTGTGTCCTGTTGTCCACCTACTGTTTTACCCAGGCTATCACCCTGGTACCCACTCCCAGGCTGGTTAATTTGATTATTATTCTTTTGTGTGGGACTGTGTCAAATGCCTTGCTAAAGTCTAGGTAGACTACTTTGGTCACGCAGTCAAAGAAATCAATTAGATTTGTCTGACATGACCTTCCCACTGTGAACCCATGCTGCCTTGGGTCCTGTGGCCCACTGGCCTCTAGGTACTCAAAAATTCTTTCCTTCAAAAGTGATTGCATCACTTTCCCTACCACAGAGGTCAAACTGACAGGTCTGTAGTTTCCTGTCTCTGTCTTGCTCCCACTTTTGTGAAGGGGAATCGCATCCACCTTCATCCAATCCTCAGGTACCACACCATCCTCCCATGATTTGTTGAAAAGGGTAGTCAGTGGTGTCACTAGTTCTCCCCTTAATTCTTTTAAAATTCTGCAGTGAATTCTGTCAGGCCCCATTGGTTTATCCACCTTCAGTTTTAGGAGTTCATCCAGAACCCTTTCTTGTGTGAAAGGACTGGGATCGAACCCCCTATCCAAAGTGCTTCTGTTAATTGGATTAGGCACCTCCCCCTCCTCTTCTTTTGTGAATACTGAGCCGAAGTATTTGTTCAGTATCCCTGGTTTTTCACTCTCCCTGTCTGCTCACCCACCGTCCATTCTATTCAGCCTCACGATCCCTCCCTTTGTCTTTCTACACTCCCTGATGTACCTATAAAAGGTTTTATCCCCCTTCATAACCTAGCTGGCTATCTTTTCCTCAGTTTGGGCCTCTGCTATTCTGACTTCCCTCCCTACTTCCTTCTGCCTTAACTGATACAGTTCTCTGTCCGGCTCCTTCTGTTTCCTTATACTTCCTAAATGTTATTTTTTTCTCCCTAACCTTCCCCGCCACCTCTTTTGAGAACCATAGTGGCTTTTTCTTTCACTTTGATTTGTTTATTTGCTTCACACAAAGACTTACTGCCTCTGTGATGGCAGTTTTGATGTTTCCCCATTGTTGCTCCACCCCTCCTTCTAGCCTGTTTGCTAGTACTTTTCTAAGACACTCTCCCATCTTGCCAAAGTCAGCCCTCCTGAAGTTCAGTACCATCACTTTTGTATGGCTTGACTCTGTAGCTGAGTTTATCGTGAACCACACTGTTAGGTGGTAACTTGTTCCCAAATGGCTACCCACTTCTAGATCTGAGATCTTTTCACTGTTTCCATTTGAGAGTATGAGGTCTAAGATTGCTCTCTCACAAGTGGGTTCCAAAACTTGCAGTCTGAGGCATGCCACCTGTAGGACAATGAGATTAGCCCTGCTCTTGGATGTGGCTACAGCAAAGGTGCTCCAGTTAACATCTGGCATATTCAGGTACCCCATCAACAGTATCTCCTCTTTCTCTGCCATCCTAAGGATGCCTTATATCATATCCATGTCCATTCCCTCCCCCGCTGACATGGAGGTCTGTATACAACCCCTATGCAGATTGTGGTGTCATTTCTAGTCTCTAAGGTGACCAGCAGTGCCTCCTCACCTCCCTGTTTACTCTTTTGTTCCATTGCTTTTATCTCTTCCCTTACATAGAGAGCTACTCCTCCCCTTCTTTTACCCTCCCTGTCTCTCCTGTAGGTTGTGTTCCCTGGTATGTTAACATCACAGTCATGGTACTCTGTGTACCATGTTTCTGTGACTGTTACAATATCCAGACATCCCTCTTCCATCAAGGCCACCAGTTCAGGGAGCTTGTTGCCCAGACTATGGGCATTGGTACTCATTACCCTCCATTTCTAGATTGTCTTACCCCTTTTTGGCCTATCTCTGTTCTTATTGCTCTTGTCATTTTCTCCATTTACCCCTGCCCTTCTCCCTATTGACATCTGTATCTTGGTGTTTACCTCACTTACTACCCTGATTTTTTTTTGTGGGGGGCTAGGATTTCCCTGCTCCTTTCCAGTGCTTCCCCCCTTGGCTAGTTTAAATGCTTGCCAATGAAGCATTTAAACCTATCACCTAGGATCCTTGTTCCCTTCCTGGACAGATGCAGACCATCACGCCACTATAGGCCTACATCACTCCAGGTGGACTCCCAGTCCCCAATGAAGCCAAATCCCTGAGTTCTGCACCAGTTTTTCAACCACTGATTGAATCCCATGGTGTGGAGCATCCTAGCCTCACCCATACCATAGACAGGCAGCACCTCCACGAAGGTTACCGTGCATGCTACTTGTCTAAGACCTCTCCCCAACTCCACAAACTCTTCCTGCACTACTGTGATCCTTTTCTAAGCCAGGTCATCTGTTCCTAGGTGGACAGTGACATCCAGATCCCTCCCCTGTGCAGCTGTTCCAGTGATCCTGATGATTCACTCCCTGCCCCTCCAAGCCATGGCGCCAGGAAGGCACCTTACCTCCATCTCCCCTTCCTCCCCCAGTTCTACCCCTCTAACAATGGTCCCCCACCAGAGTTGTTTCCTTCCCCTGTGGGGTCCCATGCCACCCTCCTGTGGGTCTCCTTTGTGGAGGTTACCAGCATCCTCCTTGGTCTCCACTATGGATGCCTTCATAGAGGAACCACACTTTGCAAGAAAGGCAAATGAATTGGAGGGATATGCCTCTCTTCCACCACCCTCACCCTCCCTGAGCCCACTGTGGTCCAACCACTCCTCTTTCTTGGCAACCTCTGAGGCAACAGCAGTGTTCCTGGTGGTCCCTGGCCAACTCAGCCTAGAGATGAGCAGCCTCCTCCCTCAGCCCAGAGAGGTGCCTGCAGATGGAACAACACCGCATCCTCCAGAAGTCTCCTGGAAGACTTCTGCTCCACAGCCACTGCAATGCACCACTCCCATGATGTCTTATTTCTGGCCCCTTAACTCTTGTTTGGAATACTTACTCTTTCCTCTGTTTATTTTATTTATTTTTCTCCTTACTTTCTTACTGCTTCTGTGTCCTATAAACTCCTCATCTTCCTGTTCTAAGACAAGAAGTTCCTGTGTTTCTCAGTAGTCTCCTTACTTGCTCAGAGTCAGACCTCCAGCAGCTAGGGGAAGACAGAGAGCTACTCTTTAACATCTAGCATGGTGATTTTTTTGTGGCTCTGTGATCACTCACTTGCTGCTCCCAAACAAGAAGTACCTGTTGTCAGTCAAATCCTGTGCCTATAAAAGTAGAATTGGCTTAGGGCGGGAAGGTGGAGGGAAAGATGGCAATATAGTCCCAGTAGAGAGGTATAGTTATAACAGCAGCTCCTTCTTCTTGGTGTTCTCTGCCTGTTCTCTGGCAGAAGCTATCTAGGGCAGTTTTTAAAACTGGCTTTAACCTGGCTTCGTTCTAGCTAAGCCACTCCCCCTACTTTACAGGTCTTTCTACACTTAGTTAATTGCACAGATAACAATTCCCTTCAGCCACCTGAAACAAACACCTAGATTACTGCATAGATAATTCACTTCAGCCAACTCCGACAAACACACTAACTTTTTTTTGTTTGTTTGTTTTTACCCTAAATTGAAGGTCCCAGTAGTAGAGATCTAGTTCATTAGTCCCAGTAGAGAAGCATAGTTATAACAGCAGCTCCTTCTTCTTGGTGTTCTCTGCCTGTTCTGTGTGAGCTTGTTATTTAAGTGAAAAATAGCAAGGGAACTCAGTAATATTATATATTAAGTAGTATTTAAGACCATGAATAGCATATACATTGTAAATATAAAGGTTTGTAATTTCCCTTATTTGTAGGAGGGTCATAACACTCTTTTGTTAAAAACAAAGAACAAAACTCTGCGATTTAAAGAGACAGTGAACATTGTTGAACAAAATGAAGGTATGTAATTAAAACAGTGGTTTTAAAAGGAATCTCACACATAAGTGATTTGGGGAAATAGGAAAGAATGGACCTCAAGCTATCTATGCACATACAGTAGAAAGGTGAATTGTAAATTGCTATGAATGAAAGGAAGCAACTGACATCCTAAAAAAATATTTAAAGCAACAAAAAATCTAATTGAATACATATGCCGTACCATAGTTCGCATGTAGAGTCACAAAACACAAAACCTAATTAGGACCATGAATAATGTTGTATTATGAAGATTTACTGTATTTGGAGGCATAAGGTGAACATTTATTCTAACAGAGTGGTGGTGGAGGAAAAGTCATGAGAAATGTATATAACATTTATAAATAAGAGTGGTACTTAATATGTCTTTTATATGTTTTAATTTAGAATACAACACTGCTTTATGGGATGAAGTGGTGTCAACTACAAAACTGTTGCCCAAGGCTTTAGTGTGGACTTACTGACAGATAAATGTTTGTGTGCTTGACTAATATAGCTTGTGTGTAGTGGAGCTCATCCTATACTATTGTGTTGTTTGACTTGACTGCCCCGTATGATGACCGAAATTAGTTAACCTTTAACGTGTTTAGGACAAACTGAACCAGCACAGACTGGTATCTTGTGTATCACCTCAACAACTCACTTCCTAACCCCCCATCAGCTGCAGTGGAGTGAAGGGGCCCTGACAGCAGCCAACTGGAGTATTCTTCACCACTGGCGAGACCCAGAAATCCCAACTGTGACAGAATGTGAATCACTAGTATCTAATACTGGTCGATATGAAAAAGTTGTCCATGTGGCAGTGGGTAAACTAAGCACGTATTGGAAATCCTGGGAACCCTACATAGACCTTCACAAATGCAGGGCACTGACCTTCCTGTCCAACGGGTGAAACTTCTTCATCCACCCAGACTTCCAATCAGTTACCATGAACCCCACTCAGACTAACTTTGTCATGTAGGCAGGGACCACCTGTACCTTCCTAGGACCTAAGAGCGAGATTTCTGATAGCTAATACCCATCTGTTGAGCCTTGGCGCAAACACCAACTCAGATGTTCAGAATGTATTCATTTTACACAGAATACAAAAGTATTTTTTCTCCTAGAGCTTTCCTACTACCCCTGTCACAAACCAACACATAACTACAGATGCAGCAAAATTTTATTTCTCCAGTGAAATTCTGGCAAATTCACCAATTTTGCCCCACAGAACATTTCATAAAATTACGACCTTGGGGTGGAATTTCACCTGTATAGTTGAATTTTGCCTATATTGCGCAGCGAAATTTTGCCTCTAAATTTTGCTTCCACTGGTAAGTTTTGCCTTAGCATTTAACTACAGAAAGGTGAAATTCGGAAGACAGGCATGTTGTCACATGACTTGCTCTCTGAAGCAGACTGCAGGTCACATGTGTGCCTGTACTGAAACAGGAAGCTGCTGAATCTACATCCTTTTCCAGCAGTTTGTAGGATAGAGACAGACAATAGAAGAGACTGTGTGTGTGTGTGTGTGTGTGTGTGTGTGTGTGTGTGTGTGTGTGAGAAATATATAGCTTTGTGAATTGTGATTGAGAGTGAGAGTGTGCGTGGAACTTCTGTTCATCCTCTATTTCTTTATTTAACAAAAGTTTTTCTTTCTCTTGTGTTCTATTCTCTCTCTTTAACTTGTGTGTGAGTGTGTGTGTGTGTGTTTTTCACTGCCCCCTTTTTTCTTTAGTAGTTTTAATAAAACTTTTTTTTTAAATAATGATGCAAGGGACTAGTGGTAGTGGGTCTGACTTTGGACAGAGTGGAAGGGGAAGAGGACACTTTCGCCTTAACAGGCACGCATTTATAAATGAGCCCCCCCCCAGCAGCAGGAGCAGTTGGCCTGGCCTGTCCCCCCCCAGCAGCAGCAGGAGCTGGTCATTGGTCCTGAACCAGCAGGCACCACCCACCCCATGTCTGCAGCCCTATCAGCAGGAGCAGCTTCCTCCTCCCAGCAGCGGATGTGGACCCTGCCACAGGCACCAGCAGCAGCAGCTGCAGTCAGGCCCATTGCCCCCCCCAAGAATATCATGAGGCTCGTGTGTCTGCCAGCCCCTGGCCCTGGCCCCAGCATGATGATGTAGGGGGAGAGGCCCCCCAGGACATCAACTTGAGCCCTCCCAAACAAAGATCATCATCAGTTTGGTCATTTTTTTATCACAAAGGCTAATTATTTAAGTGTGGCTGTCTGCAGCCTTTGTGGAAGAAATGTTAAAAGGGGGAAAACAGAGTCCTACTTTGGGACTTCTGGGCAACCACCATGCTGCAGAGTGGCACTCAAAACAGAGAGAGACAGCAGCAGCAGCAGGAGGTAGCACTAAGGCTTGGGGGTGCCATACTGGGGGGGGGAGGAGGAGGTCTAGCAGCAGGACACATCCAGAACAGCCAGAAGCATCCCCCCACCTGTGATGCATGATGGAGGACCCAGTGGCAACACCCACTCTCTGAGCATCCTGCAGCCCCCCCAAGTCAGGTGGTGGTCACCAGGGCAGACCTGGCGGCTGTGCACACTAAGGAGCAAAGTGTCCACCAGGACATTGATCAGCTTCACCAGAAGGTCAGGGGGGGACCTCCAAAAAATAACAGTGGTCCAGAATAAGCTGTTGGACCTCCTGTTTGAGCTCCGTGGTGGTGGTGGCACAAGTGGCAGTGCACAGCAACAATGAGTGGTCTGTGGCTGTGGTGGTGGGTCAGTGTTGTTTTCTTTTTCTTCTCCTTTATTTGTTTTTGTCACTCTTCTTGTTCTGCACCTCCTCTCTTAAAAAAGACCCCCCCAAAAGAGAAATCCAAAAAAACAACAAAAAACTCTTTTCTGTCCTCTTTGTCTTCCAATCTATATCCTCGTGTTGATTTCATAATTTCCCATTGTTCATGCTCCCTCCATTTCCCATCCCCTTTCATATATGAATATGAGTAAATTTGTCCTCCTTCTGACCATGCAGGTCCCCACTCCCCGGTTCCCTCCTCCCCGTCCCCCGTTGTAGTTGTAGTACCATGCCCATAAGTCATGTACCTTCCTACTTTTATCTTCCTCCATTTTTATGTTGGCGCACTTGCACAGCCAACATCGTGGGACAGTGCAGCTTTGAAGGTGGGGTCACTGTTGGGCGAATGCAGGGCACGCACCAGTAGGTGCATCCTGCATTACCCAATCAGCCTGCATGCCAGTGCCACATCATGCACACATAGTGTGGCGAGCACATCTAAGAAAAGGTCCTCTGCAATCTGAGCAAAGCTCGTCATATGCAGTGGTCCTTTTTTTGCCGTGTTTGCCGTCATAACGTGCATGGTCGGTGAGCGGGCGGCAGCCTAACTACTGCCGACTTCGGGGGTGCCCAATACCCCTGTCGTTAACCCCCACTTTCTTTAGGTGTCAATGGGAAGCCCACTCCCATAAGCATAAGCCCCCAATTGTTGAATGCCAAGGGGTGCCTAATCCCCTCAGCTCGCCCTCTACTTTCTTTGTGTGCTGATGGGGGTGCCCAATCCCCATCAGCATTACTTCCTCCTCCCCGTGTTGTGTGCCGATGGGGTGCCCAATCCCCATTGGCTACAGACACCCCCAACAGTTAGGTGGCATGTGGGAGACCACCCACCATGCTGAATCCCCCAAAAAACTGTCCTGCAATTTTTTTTTCCCTGTAAAATGAAAATGGTCCTCATAGTCTCAATGCCCCCTTTCCTACCCACACCCACCCACTGCACACCCTCCTTCCTCACCCCCAACCCCATACTTACCTCCGGAGTCCGGCCAACGAGCTTCTGTGGACCGGGAACACATCTGCACTCTTCAAAACTGACTGCGAACTGAAGAAATGCCGGTAAGCTGTATAATGGAATGAATAGTTTTTTTTTCAACTTTAATGCATATCTCAGGCATTGTTGAGAATTTTGGCCCCATATTTTCAACATGGGGTTTTTGGGGCCCCTTCTCATGAATTCTTGCACTATCATGGCGTTATTCAGTCCCGAAAGGTGATTTCACAGTCACTGCATGAAATCATCTTTTGGGACTGAGTAACAAAATGACAGTGCCACTGTTCATGAGAGGGGCTCTCAAAAAGCCTATGTTGCAAGTTTAGTGGGAAAAATCCAAAAAAAATTACTGTTTTGGGAGCTTGTGTAGCAACTGCGCAATGCATGCTTGTAAGTTAGCGCATTCGCACTATTTTCATGCCAGATTTTCAACATTGGCATTTTACCACACCTTCTTGTGAATTGTATAGCTGTCATTTTTCACATCCTGCCCGAAATGTGTTTTTGCACTTCCGGCGCAGAATAGCATGGTCGCTGTGCGAAATCAGTGTTCGGGGCACATTACAAAAATGACAGTGACAATGTTTATGAGCAGAGGTCCTAAAATGCCTGTGTTGAAAATTTGGTGACAATACTCTATAAAATGACTGTGTTATGAGCATGCATTGCGCAGTTTGCACGCATGCTCATAAGTTCGCAAACTTACATTGTCACTCCACATTTTCAACAGTGCCATTGTTCTACTCCTCATAATGAACAGTGCAGCTGTCATTTTTCACATCCTGACCAAAATCTGTTTTCGCAGTTCCGGCGCACAATAGTGCTGTCGCTGTGGAAAGCCCGTGTTCGAGACACATTATGAAAATAGCAGTGACACTGTTCATTAGCAGATGTCCTAAAATGCCTATGTTGAACATTTAGGGATGAAAGTCAATAAAATGAGTGTTTTACAAGTGTGGCGTTGTGCAGTTTGCACTCACGCTCATGACTTTGTGAATTTGTAATACTTTCACTCCAGCTGCTCATCATTGCCATTTTTCCATACCTCCTTATGAACAGTACAGCTGGCTGAAATGTGTTTTCGCATGTCCGGTGCAGAATTGCACGTTCACTGTGTGTGAAATCACTTTTCGGGACACTTTCAGGAAATGACGGTGACACTATTCATCAGCAGAGGTCCTAAAATGCCTATGTTGAAAATTTGGTGGCGAAAGTCCAGACAATGACCGTGTTGCAAGTGTGCATTACACAGTTTCCACAAACCCTTATAACTTTGTCAGTCTGCAGTATTTTCATGCCACATTTTCACCACTGGCATTTGTGCACACCTCATTATCAACAGTCCAGCTGCCATTTTCCACAGCCTGCCCAAAACGCGTTTTCGCAGCTCTGCCGCACAGTGGTGTACTCTCTGTGCAAAATCACCTTTTGGGTCACATTAACAAACTCACAGCACTATGCCTCTCCACCTCTGCCACTGCCAATGCCAGTGCAACAACATTTGGCATTGACAAATGCTTGTTCTTTATATGTTTCCTCTTTGCTCCTTCTATCCTATCCACAAATGCCAAGTATAATCACTTTACTATGAACAGACATATTTTCCAGAGCTATGTGAAAGTGAATCTTGGCTCTGCTCATGTAAAACAGGACCCTCTGGTAATGAAATACTTACAAAAAAATGTGACATCAAATTGAGATTGAAGTGCGCTGTCAGTCCGGATGTTTTCTGGTGCCCCACCAGCAACCAGACATTAAAATGCTCTTTTGGCCACTGTTTACAATTGTCTTTACACCCTATCTTGTTTCTGCCACTGCAGCACAGGCAGTAAATGTCCAGAAATGTTGCAGAAAAAAATGGTGCATTAAATTGGAAGTGGAGTCTGGTGTCAGCCATTATGTTTTAGGGTGCACCCCCCACCACCCCCCAGACATTAAGCAGCTGTTTTAGGTCCTATTTACCCAATAATTCTGCCAAAAACTCACTGCTGCCATCTCAAACATGTCCAGAAATGTTTCCAAAAAATCTGCAGAGTACATTGAGAGTGAAATCAGGTTTGAGACACGCAGTTACAGGCTCACAGTCACCCAGCAGACCCAAATTTGCTGTTTTCTGCATGGTTTAAATGCTTTTTGGGCCTAAGTGTGTGGCTGAATGTTCAAATCATGTCCCACATGTCGAGAAATGTTTCCAAAAAAATTGCACAGTATATTGAGCGAAATCTGGTTTGAGACATGCAGTTACAGGCTCACACCCACCCTGCGGACCCAAATGTGCAGTTTTCTGCATGGTTTAAATGCTTTTTGGGACTAAGTGTGTGCTGTCGAATACCAGGTGTGTTGCTACCATCACAATTTTGCTTCATGCATGCTTTGCCAGGCCCAAAATCAAGTACTGCACCAGGCAACTGTGCCCAGTGTGCTGTTATGCACAGATACAAGCTTGCTGCTGTCTGTCCACTAGTCCACATATCCAAGGCAAGATGGATATAGTGTGATGCACTATGCTTCAATGCATGTCTAATGTAATCAGCAACTCTACTGTTCAGCTCTGGCATGGCATGCTTACCTAAAATAGGTTCACGATGGAACTTACCATTTGGGACAGGCATGGGCCATCAACCTGCGGAAACCAGCATTCTCTACGAATGAGAATAGCAGCATTTAACTTGTGTGCAGCAGCATGATTGGGGGGGGGGGGTACTTTGTCTGCCGCTCAAGGATGATCTTCAGAATGTGCTGCATCTTTCTGGCAGTCTGACCAAAATGCTACACTTGTGGCAGCAATGATTTTCTTTTAGGAGTAACAATTGATTCTTGGCTGGGTGGAGTCAACCGCATGAAACCAGTTATTTTGGTTGCTTGTGGGAGTAGGGGTGGTGTACTTTTAAGACTCATGGGACTGGGACTCACACTGCCACTGCTATGCCCACTACTAGAGAGAGCAAAGGATTGCTCACTCTCCTCCTCCACTACTGACCCACTCATGTTCTTGCTCTACTACATGCACCTTGCTACCAACAGCTTTGGCATCCTTCTGGTGTTGCTGCCATCTCAGTGGGTGCTTGTTTTTCAGGTGGGCGTGTTGGCCACTAGTGCCAATGTGGCTTCACTCCCCCGACTAACACGGGCTTGACAAAGTTGGCATATGGCTGTGGTCTCATCAGTAGGATCTAGCACATAAAAGTCCCAAACTAGGAACTCTTGACCTCTGGACTTCAGATGCTTCTGGGACTGGGATGATTCAGAAACAGGTTTGGAAGTGTATATTTTTTTGAGCTACTACCATGACTACTATAAGACTACTTTTTTATAGGGGGGGTTACTTGACTGCTTGGAGGTTTGCTTTTAGGCTTGGTGACAGACTGACCCATCACAGGCTTTACATGTAAATGGCCTATATCACCCTTGATCTTTTTTTAACTCAGGCTCCCATGTGGGATCATCCCAGTCATCATCATCATCACCATCAATAGTGATGATGTCCTTGTCTTCCTCCTCCTCCCCCCATCACTATCTTCTTGGAGGACGTCACCTTTTTCTTTCTCTACAACTATCTCAGGGGGCTGACTATGCTTATCTCCAGGACTATCAGACTCTTGTTGAACACTGTCATCACCAACTCCTGCAGGAGCATGGACAGTCACACTGACAGACTTATTATTACCCTCCTCTGAGTCCTGAACCACTGTTCCTGTGCTGGTGTCAGTGCCTCACTTCTTCTCGCTGTCAGCATCCCCCACTAACATGGCTGCAACAGTTTGAGCTTTAAAAAAGTAAGACACAGGTATGCCTGACCCAGTTCAGCCACCAACTCCTTTGCTGGTTCCTGCTGCACCACCAGGACCCACATCAAACTTGAAGACAGTGATGCAGACATACCTGTGCTTTCACTGCTGTGGGGAACTGGAACTGAAACTGTGCTTTTTTCAGCAGACATCTTAGCTCCCGCATCCTCCCTGCCACGTTTCTCACCTGTACTTGGTTGCTTCTTAAAAGGCATTTTTGCTGACTGCTGCTTCAAAGCTTTGCCTTTCTCTGGGAGTATTTGAAGAAAGGATGCATTACTACTAACTGTGTGAATGATACCTCACATGTGAATGATGATGTCACACACCTACAGTACTGACTTCCTTAAAAGTCCAAACACAATCAGGAAAGGTACTAGCACTTATAATAGAACTCATACCATATATGGTAGGCAGCCTAGTCTAGTAAAAACCAAAAAGGTATGTGTTTTCCCCCAAACAGGAAGGAATTAAAGAAGCACACACAAGGAGAAAGGGCACAAGTGGCCCATGTTAAATACAGATCACCTGTGTCTCTGGACAAATAAAGTACTGTAATGTGTTATTACTCAGTACCACAATTAGTTTTTTATATGTGGGCTGAGACCACCATAAAACAGCAACAAAGGAAATTAAGCATTTCTGCTTAAAGTTGAACCGTCATAGTATTCTGTTGTGATTTGCATATGCAGCCCATGGTGCTTTACATCGTGGAGGCATGTGTGATTTTGTATTTCTTTGAAACTTGGCTTCCCAGTCAAATGCCCTTTGGGGTAACCATTGCCTCAGTGCTTGCGCACAGAGGTTTTTTGTCTTTTACATTGTTTTTTGTTTTAATTGATTTCACCACAACATAACCCAGATAGACCATCTTAGGGGAGCTGGTTCACTCCACTGGGATGTCAAACAGATGAGACATACTGATGAGTCCTGGTAGGATGAAACACGTGTCTTTGTCATCTGTTGGCACCCTTTGCAAACTGTGTGAGAGGCCTCGGCACCATGCATTTCTGCTTAAAGTTGAATCAGCATAGTATTCTGTGGTGATTTGCATATGTAGCCCATGATGCTTTGCATCGTGGAGGCATGTGTGATTTTGTATTTCTTTGAAACTTGGATTCCCGGCCAAATGCCCTTTGGGGTAACCATTGTCTCAGTGCTTGTGCACAGAGGTTTTTTGTCTTTCAAAGGAAATTAGTACCACAAAATATGTTAGTGGTCTGGATGGCAGGGATCAACAAGAAATCTTTTGAAAATGACTATTTTAATATATACTGTTTTATAATGCACATGACTATACTAGACAAATTCAAGTGATTGAGTAGAAGTACTTAATACCATATACCATCACCACAGTGAATCCCCGACTGCGAAGACCATCACAGTGCCAGAAATTGGGCAAAATCCACCCATCGCTGTGGTGGTCCATTTGGCGATCGGGACAGCCTTTCTGGGTGTTCACCCCCTCCCCGGTCCAACCCCGACTCAGAGTTAGAATCCTAGAGACCGGGGGTGTGGGGGATGGAGGCATCCCCGGCACTGCATTGCCGACACTCGGCAATGCGGCAGTCGCTGTTGGGGATGTGTCCATAGCCACTGTCATTCCGGCATGGTAAAACCACTTATTACAACTGTTAATTTTCAAAGTTTTAGTAACAAAAGTTAACACTCCAGCTAACAGAACTAACCACGAAGCAAATAAAAGAAAGGATCAGCTCTGTGTGTTTAAAACTTTAGAATTCACAATCAATTCACAATTAAAAGCGGAAGAATGGTATATATAACACAGCTAACAGCAGCAGGAACTCTCTCAAACAGGAGTAGGACAGAGAAACTTTTCAGAGAAAATAAATGGTAAGATATAACAAAATTAATAAGAAATAACAGTAAATAACTCACAATTGTGAGTAAATACCAATCTGCTTGTCTAGAAATAGCCAGCATTACTTTACACTCCTACCCTAGCCCACACAACTCTTTCAAAGACAGAGGGAAAAGTAAACCTAATTTAAACTATGTATTATACAAAAATTCTCAAAATTAGAAAATGTTCCCTAGTACCAGCAGTAGCACTAGGAAAAACTTTATATTTTGCAGCAATTAGCTCTCAAAAACAAGTTTTAGCTATGTTTTAAAAGGTTTCATTGGCTCTGATGCACCACAATACACTGCTCTTTGACTCAACATGCAGCAGAATGAGCTGGAAACAAGCTACATGTAACTTTTGACCTATTCGCCCACAATGCATTGCAAATTTTGCCCTTGTACCAAAATTCAGCTGTGAAATTCTGCCACAAGGCGAAATTTGGATCATAAATGGGCAAAATTGTTATGGTAAGCGAAATTTCTCCGTTATGTGAAATCAAGAAAACAGGCAAAACTTTGTTTCTCATAGGTGAAAAATTTTGCATAATTGTGGAATTACGCAAAATATTTCAATTTATCAAAACACTACACATAACTACTTGTCCTGGATTTTACCCACCCCAATGAAGACAGATACCCAATTTTTGTGGTGCTCAGATTGGCAATTAATTTATTTAAAAACTCCATTAACATACATTTCCAATATGTTATCACATCCAAAGCTTCTGTATATTATTCATAACTTTTGCATCTTTTCACATTCTATTCAATTTCTTAAAAATTGTCATGTCAATTATATATCCTCCATATCTTCTCTCTTCCCAGGTGTAAACCTGGGTAGCTTCCTCTCCTTCTTCTCTTCTTTCTGGAGGTAATGGTGTAGACCATTACTGCTTTCTCTCACTAGATGTTGTTTATTTTTTGTCCTATTTATTCTCCCCTTCCCCCCTTGGCCCCTTCAAACCTCCCCATTTTCCCATAACCTGTCTCCAGCTTGCATTGGATGGCAAGCATTCCCCTTTTATTCAGCTCTGAACCTGCTGCCTCTATGCCTCTAAGAAACTCATGGTTTCAGTATTACGAACATACGACCATGCGAAATTTGCCAGCAGATAAAGGCCTAGAGGTCTATCAAGTCTGCTCGAATGTGCAGCTAACACCCCTTATTCTGTGCTGCAGTATTAAACATGTCCACTCCCTCTAGCCGGCTATGTGGTGCTGAGGATTGAGGCACTGGATGCCACACCTCATGCTACACTGGCGGCCCAGGTTCTGAAGAGGACTCAGGTCATCGGGGTTCGGCTGAGGGGAGGAGGATTGAGCATCCATGGGACTACTCTCTGTGGAGTGGGATGGGTTACCAGTGACTGCACTTGCTCCTGGCAGTGGCTAGGGGGTAGTGTGAGTCATAGCACCATGGAGGGGATAGCACAAACAGTTGCCCAACATACGGTGCACAGAAGCACACACCATAAGCATCATTGGTATCCCTGCAAGCCTGCCCTGTGGGGAGGAACTCTAGTGGACAAAATGGCTGATCCTCCTGCAGTCATGAAGGCCAGCCTGCACTGCTGCATCAGACTCTCCCAGGATCTCCCTCTGGTCCTGACCCCTTGGTCTTCCGTGAGGGGGTCTATGATGTGACCTTAGAGAGGGAGAGGGACAGGGTGAGGAGTTTGCAGCTCAGGCACGGTGCTCAATGCAGGAGTCACCAGGACAGGAAGGGAACAGCGGAACCATAGGACCACCCCAGCAGGAGGTAGGCTGATAAGTAAAGTAAAAATTAAAAATAAAAACATGTCCACAGCCAAGCTGGACAGATGAACCCCGTCAGATCAATAAAAATCATCCACTCTCTCTTCTACTCCCCAAAAAATGACCTGCCCTCCCATGGCCCAGAACAATGAGCCTACCCTTCTGTTCATCTTCCATCAAGCTCTCTCTGTAGCTATGTGGCTATATTCATGCCACCACACCTGTCTCAGTATCATGTCAGACCATGCTAATGCTACCTTAAGCCACCATTGCTTTATCATTTCCATACCATGCTCTATTTGCAAATAAATGTCCAACCAAGGCCTGGACCAAATGTTGTTTCCCCCAAGATGTATAATGATCAGATCCAGCACGGGGCATCTGTCCCTAATCTCACGCAGGGTGGGTAATAACTGCACCCATTTCATCCCTTGAATTCCTTTCCAAGACAATCTACATTGTCTGACATCCTGGCACAGCTGCTTGTCCCCTGCTTTCTTTTCAGCTCTTCTTTCTGCCCAATAAATATAGGAGTGCCTGTATATCCATATCTCCATACGCTGTGTCCTAATCAAGGCAAAAATGACAAGTGATCAGTGCATTTCCTCCAACAACTTATTCCCTTCCCCCCGTGCCCCCACCCTTGGTACCCTCTTCCTGAACAAAAAAGCCCATGTCTTCATCCCGCACCATGCCCCCATCAACCCCCCTTTTTTTTAATACCTGAAAGACAAAAGAAAACCGGTTAGTCACTTATTCCAACAAGGGCTGTATGTATCTTTTATAACAGTCAGACTTCCACCATCCAATTTCCTGTACCCACTCCATGGTTCCTTCCTCGGTGGCTGTTTGCGACTCTGCCCCGTCCTAAAAGAACAGGAGGAATACTTCATTGGGTGCTCCCCTAGCAACACAATGCCTTTTTTCAGGACCACTGCAATTTGGTAACTTGTGACTCCTTTTCTGTCCCCATGAGTAAAAAGCTGTCCCTGCTTAATGTGTCTCATTGAGGCATAAGCCCACAATGCTTGGATCAGACATATTATTCTATTGGAATACCATCTTTGGGTCACTACACACCCCTTTCCCTCTTGTTCCATCTTGGACCTCCTGAGTAATGTGTGAATCTGGTCCAACCCCCATGTCATGTCCCCCTACCCTAGCCCTCTAGCTTCATCTTTTGTCCAATGCCTCATTGCCTCTCAGGGCTCCCACAAATATTACCAAATACATGGCCTGGAATAACTTGGCCTCATCCCCATTTTACATATCATGGTCAAGGCATTTACCAGCCTGGTCAACAGGTGACCCGACACAGGGTGCTTGTGTTCTATTGAACTTTGTTTGAGGTGCCCCCAGCCCTGTAACATTCATCAAACAAACATAGTTTTTGTTGAGTTGCTCCATCCTTTTAGGATGTACATTATGCTGATTGCTGCCAGGTGTACCACCATTGTGGTGTGTGCTAGGCCCTTTTCCCATTGATAAACTATGAATTTTCCTATTTGCTCCTCCATGACTGGCCCACTTACCTTCATGAAGTGCAACTCCCTGAAAGTTTGGAATGCCCACCAGGACCTTTCATATGCCCTCAAGGTCCTGGGTGCCCAGGAGTTGTGAAACAGCAATTCAGCTCCTTCTTGCCAATGTTCCAAATGCTCAGTGGGCTAAGTGTTTTTTTGTACCTCTGCCTTAAGGGCGGTGGCCCAGAATTGATCCAGCTGCAGACTGGAAAGGCTGTCAGCTAAGGTGTGCCACACCCCATCAATCTGCCTGGCTCTAAAAGACATGTTCAGCTGTAAACCCCTCAGCACTAAGTGTCATAACACCCTAAGTACTGTTTCTGATTTTGCCCCTTTATTGTTCAGAATGTCCAACACTGCACTGTTATCACACCAAAAAAACACTTGTTGATTATGGAGTTCCTCACCCCATAATAAGGTGCAGACCCAAATTGGCATGATCTCTAACAGAGTGATGTCCCTTATCAGGTCCTCTTTTTTCCATGCCTCTGGCCAAGGCTCAGAGAACCATTTTCCTTAAAAATATCCTCCCATGCCTAACCCCCCCGGCTGTGTCCGTGTAGAATTCTAGTTCTGTGTTGTAGACCCAGTCGTCTTGCCAGAAGGCCCTCCCATTGTAGCTCTCTATGAACTGTTCCCATACTCCTAAGTCTTCTTTTAGGTCCCTGGTGATATCAACCCAGTGGTGTGGTCGAGTGGCACCACTAGTCACCTGGGCCAAGCATCTGGTAAATGCTAGCTCTGAGCCTGTAGCCCTACATGCAAAATTGAGGTGCCCCAGTAACTGTTGGATGTGTCTCAACTGCAGCCTCCATCTTCCCATATGCACTCCTAAGAGCTCCCTTAAACTTCACACTTTGGTATCTGGCAATCAAAACATTTGCGCCCGTGTGTCTACCTCGGTTCCCAGAAATTCAGTCATTCTGCTGGGTTCCTCAGTTTTGTCCGGTGTGAGCGGTAGGCCCAGCTCATGACACAGCTCTTGAAAACAGGTAAGCATGTTCTGGCTCCTATCTGCCATTCTCTTTCTCCTCATAGGGAATAGTATGTGTTTTACCTCCTGCCTGCCATCCCCTATGAGGAGAAAAGCACCTAGGTGGTGTATCACTGACCTGTACCTCATTTTTTGCTGAAAAATCTACAGCAGGCATGTGCTGAACAATTCAAAAGTGGCGCAAGCTGTGAAGCACCCCAAAGGCATGGCTTGTCCAAATAATACTGCCCATCCATCTTAAAGCCCAGCAAGACCCAATCCTCTGGATGAACCGGCAGTAATCTAAATGCTGACTCTATGTCCATCTTAGCCAACCATGCCTCTGGGGTGGCCCAGATGATCTGCACCACCTCCTCCAGTGTGGCATAGGACACCCTGCTGTCTTTTTCATTGATATAATCATTGACTGAATCCCCCTGAGAAAGAAAGGAGGTGAATGACTCTGAATCTCCCAGTTGTTTTTTGGGTACCAAACCCAATGGGTAGACCCTCATGCCATGTAAGGGAGGGTCCTTGAACGGTCCCTCTATCTTTCCTGCAGATTTTTCTTTGTTAATCTTTTCCCTCAAGATGTCCTCTTTTCCCCTTACTCAACCCAAATTCTTTGCTTCTTTTGCCTCTCTGGGGCCTTGAAACTGCAAGTTGAAACCCCATCTGAAACCTTCAATAACTCGCCTCACTAACTGTTCATCAGGCTAGGTTCTTAGCCAAACCTCAAAGACCTCTACCTTAATGGGGGTTCTTGCCCTCAGGATTACCCCCCAAATGTCTGTTTGGCCTGTACCCATGCCAGTCTCTCCCTGACCACCTCTGCCCCCCATGTGTATCTTGTGATCTGTCTCCCTATGTGCCTCTTGTACTCTTCAAACTCCAATTTAGTAGCTCTGCCCACCCCTCCCATCGTAACCCTACCCTCTGACTCCCTTGCCCCAGGATTGCACCCTGCACCTCTGTAGCCGCACCGAAAGGACTGATTTGGCTGAGCTGGTGCACCTCCGGACTGTACTCCTTGGTTCCAGTTTGTCCTATATTTTGATGCTGGATGGCTTCCCCAGCATTTTGAATAGGCCTGTTGAAATCTGCAATATGGCCAACAGCAAAATGACCTATTGTAACCCCAACAGCATTTTTGTAATACTGTAGCCTTCCTACCCCCTTCTCCATCTGGGGTAGACTGATTCATGATGTAATCCATCCACAAATCCAACTGTTTTACATCCCACCTGATGTCCCCATAGGTTGCCATTCTTTGCCTGAAGAATTCATCATAGTACAGCCACCAGAAACCCCCCTTAGATTTTTCTCTCCTTATGATTAAGGAATATGTGATGAGGGGTATCCCTAATTCTGGCTTCTTTTCCAGGACTATCACTAAGTAGGTGGCAAAACCTACAAACCACCCATCCCATGTCTTCCCCTTTGTAAACTTATCCTCCTCCTTCCCTAAGAGGACCACTGCTGCCACCATCTCACTCTTACCTGTGCTTTCTTTTTTTCATATTTGGTCACTGCCTCGATACTGACTAGTGCAAAAATATCAATGTATTCCCCTTTCCACATCTTTTCTTTCATAGTCATTAGGACATGCTCACCTATTCTCAAGCCCAGGATTCCGATTTCCCTCATCCCCATCACCTCTTCCAGCCCTTCTGACGGTTTTTCTTCTCCTCCCAGAAATACCCTGCTCCATTTTTATCTCAGATAATACTTTTTCCAGCTGCCCCAAACCCACTGTTCCTAATGAACTAATCATCTGCTCTGACTAATCTTTTATACTGCCCCCTATGGTCAGTAAATCATTATCTGTATGATGGGCTTCTCCCCCTGTCAGCACCAGTTCTGGCCTCTGTAAATCTATTGGACACGGGGCAATCAGGCTCACTGGCAGAGGCATTGTCAGTTGAGGTACAGCTGGTGCTGGATTGGGTGGTCGATTGGGTTCAGGTGGAAAGTCTGGAATGGGCTCCAATGCCAGTGAAGGCAGGGGCTCTGGCTGAGGTGGAGGTGCAAGGGGTGTACTCGGGGGTGGCTGAACCTGGCTGACCGGTTGGACAGGTCCTACAGGTGTTGGCCATGGCCATGGCCTCTCAGAGCTACTGGGCCTGGTAGGTGGACCTCCCCTGCCTCTCTCCACCTTGCACTTTTCCCCTGGCCTCCTGGGCTCCATACCTTCCACCAATTCCCAAACCTTTTTTACCTTGTCCACTAACTCCAATATCACGCTGTAGGAGTCTTCCTTTGAAGGCTTGGTAGGCTTGCTCTTCCTTGGTGCCATGTCTCACTCCCATCCCTAAAGAAATCAGGAACAACTGAGAAAAAGGGAAATGTTAATTGGGGGTGCTCACTATATTATCCTTATATATGTTTCACTCTTTTTTTTTAATAACCCTTGTGTTTTATGGTATTCTATCACTAGCATTCGCCTTTGTCTCTATTTTATTACACATTTCTTTTTTTTATATATCCTCCACTGCACCCACATTTGATGCCATTCTCCCCCTTTCGTGTTGCATGAGGCCCAACCTGAGTGTCCTTAACTGACTTGGAATCAACTTGAAAACTCCAAGACCATGCCTCTAGGTATAGGTCTCCCACAGCATACCCTTGAATGGCCACTGACCCTCTGTTTTCCATCATCTGCTTGCACCCTCCCCCCAGGTGGTGGTTTTTTTTCTTTTTTTGCTTTGCTGAACAGGTACAGCCACCTGTGGAACCCCTTCCCTTTCTGTTTACTCCCTAGCCTCCCTATACCAAACCTCCTTTTATCTGAACCTGGCTACCCTCAGAGACTTTCCAGCATTCCCCATAACTAATTTTTTTTTAATATTATGGGACCTCACCCTGTGAGGAAAACATTGTGGTTTGTGCTCCTGTTTGCATAGCCACTGGTGGAAAAAACTCCTTGTCCCCCAAAACCCAAATGCCAAAATCCCCTTGTCCCCCAAGTGACACATGTAATTGCTTTCCTGTGTCTAACTTGTAAATTGCATTCTCCATAAATTTTTAATTACTGCCTACCAAAAACATTCCAACAGAGCCTTGTCCCTTGCTTGCTTCGCCTACTGTTCCCCATTCAGACAACCTGCTGTAACCAACCATAAAGGCCCACATGGAAGCCCCCCAATGATGTCAGATGCCATCCTCCTCTTGGCCCACCACTAGGCCCAAACAACTGGGTCATCACTTCCCACAGAGCAGCCCTCCAGTTGAACTAACCTCCCTCATTCCCCGGTTTTCTCATGCTTGGATTGATTGCATTAGCGGGCCCCCATGCATCATCTAATGCTCTCCTCATTCCAAAAGTCTTGGAGAAATAGGAACAGAAAGGCTCATGTGGAGGTGACATCAGATGCCTTCCCCCGTGTGACCCACACTAGACCCAGCAAACACATAGGCCCTTGCTCCACTCAGCGCTGACATCCCACTGAAAACTATCCACTCCCCATCCAGTGGAATTCCACCACTCACTGCATTTTACTCTCCCGACACCTCTGGAGGGCTGTGCACCCTATACCAAAGTTTCTTACCCCAGGAATCATGTTGCTGCAAACCCAGCACTGTCTCACACAGAAGGGTATGACCTCTAGATAAGGGAAGGAAAATTTTATTTATATGGTGCCCTTTCCAACGGTTCAGAGCACCTCACAAGCAATAAAAAAGACAAATTTCATTTCAAACATACTAAAAACAGCCAATTAAATACATTAAAATATGAATGGGAAAGTAACAAGTAAAAACAATCTAAAATTAATAATCTGGATAATCCTGTGTAAATGAATATGTTTTTAATCTGTGTTGAAAGATATCCACAGTGGGGGCAGAACATACTGATTCAGGGAGAGCGTTCCACAATAAAGGGGCTACAACTCCTAAGGCTCTATCCTCAGACTGTTTTGAACGGGTCCTGGGAACCAGACATAAACCCACATCTGTTAACTGGGGGGGGGGAAGCGAGAGGATGTTTAAGGCATTGGAAGGTCTTTTAGGTAGCTTGGGCCCAGTCCACATAGAGCCTTGAATGTTATCAATCAAATCTTGAAGACGGTGTGCCAACAAACAGGAAGCAAATGCAGAGCCTGCCTGTAAAATGGCATATATCTCATTCCCATGCATAATGACTGATAAAAATGGGTCTGGTCTATAATTTGTATGGTACATGTATTTATAGATTTGGGTTGATGTCAACTGAGACCATTTGCTGCTGCCAAAAAAACTCTTTAACCTAAGAGGGATATTCTAGTGTTCCAGCTTTCATTCCAAGCATCAGCAGAAAATGGTACTCGTATGTGACAAGAGACTGGTGGGATGGTGCTGGCATGCATAAGAGAAGGTGCAGTGTTGCCTGCATAGGCCAAAGTACCTCATAGCAAAGATAAATCTTCTCTTGGCAAAAGGCTCTGCACCTCTGCACCTATAGGTGCCAGAGGACCCTGCAGTTTTGCTGACAAGTGGACTCTTTACCAGTCCATCTGTATCTGTTGCCACGTGAAAGTGCAGGGTCCAAAGGGCCCTATACTTCTGCAGACCACTAGACAGCCCCACAAACTCTTGCTATCCATTGCCAGACAGGCCCACAGGGCTCTGCAATTCCAAAGGCAGACAGACTCCTCCCAATCTGTAGAACCCAACATGCCCTGTTTATTGGCATCTGTTCATGCAGGTCTCAAAGGACCTGAATGAATGAGAATATGATTCTTCTGTCTCAAAAAGAAAGGAAATTGATTGCAAAAAACTGTCTTAATGCACCAGTTAGGATTCAACTTAATACTACAAAAGTAGGGAAATGTGGCACTAGGGTTTTGAACCCTACCCCCCCCCAGCACAAAAGAACAAGACCACTCAAGCAACCACAGACAGCCATCATTAGGTAAAACAAACAACATACAATTGTTTCCAGATGACATAAATGCAGTAACACTGATGTGCTATGTCTGTGACTCTGTGGGCATGTCTTGCAGCATCCAGGAATATCTCTACCCTTAGGGACCTGGACTTAATAGGGTATCATGGCTTTTTATATGCAGCTGCAGAAGTGTAGGCCCACAAGGACTGTGGATCTGCAATGAGAAGTTAGTGGGCATGTCTTACACCCACAGCTATGGAGGTGCAGGCCCTTTATAAGCCTGTTTTTCTGCAGACAGAAGTACTGTTGCAGTTTAGGTATCATGGGTCTAGTGATGCCTGTGCTTCACTGGCCAGAGATATGTATATATGTATGTCTTATACATGTGGTTGCAGAAGTTGGTATGTATGCCTTACAATTGTGGCTGGAGTGGAACAGACCCCTTAGGGGCCTGCAGTTATGCAGACAGAAGTACTGTTGCAAATGTACTGTTTCATTCTATGGGATATTGGATATTATTTTGATATTATATTCTATTTGTTCTTTGTCTTTTTTTTTCATTTTCAATGAAAAATTATTAAAAAAAGTACTGTTGTAGTTTGTGTATTATAGATTTTGTGACACCTGTGCTTCTGCTGCAGGAGATCAGTGTGTATGTCTTACAACTGCAGCTGCATGCATTATCTAGGGCTATAGAAGCACTGGCCCCACAGGTGCCTGTGCTTCTTCAGATCAAGGCATTTGTGTTTTGTGGATTTATGTCTGTGGTTGCAGGGGTTTGTTCTTTGCACACAGAAGTAATGTTAGGATTTCGGTATTGTGGCTTTCTATCTGCAGCCACAAGTGAGCATGTGTGTCTTACAGTGTGTGTACCACAGATACAAATCCATGAAGGTATCACATCACTGCTACTGAATTTGTGTAATCTGGAAACAGTTGAATGTTTTTGTTATCTGATGATGGCTGTTTGTGGCTGGTTCTGTGGTCTTGTCCTTTTGCTGCTTGGAGGGTGAGGAGTTAGGGTTGGAAACTGTAATGCTACATGTCCCTACTTTTGTGGCATTACATTGAACCCTAATTGGTCTATTAAAGCAGTTTTTTGCAATGAATGTGTATAATATACTCAAATGGTTCGGAAATTTGGTCTGAACATTTTTCTGTCTAGAAAGGGCTTGCCCCAGAATGGCGTCTTTCATTGGTTTGGTGAAAAAATAGTAATTCATTCCCAAGTTGTAAGGATTTGAACTTCTGGTTCTGAGCATGCTTAGTAGAGTATCAAAGATCTATCCAGAATGCTCTAATGAGCATTCTCAGAACTGAAATTTAAATCCATATAACTTGTGACGGATTCATTTTTTTTTTCATCAAACCAATGAAATGCACTATTCTGGTGCAAGCCCTTTCACCCTGAAGGTTTCAGGCCAACATTACAAATCATCTGGGTGCTAGGTGATGACAAAAAACAGCAATAATCCACAATATTTTCTAAAATCCCACTACTATATATGGATCTTGGAATCCACATATCTGACCAGAATGAAACTTGGCATTTCAAGAAACTTTGCCCCCCCCCAGACTGTGCATGCTAAACTTCATACAAATCAATTGAATGGGGTGAAGCTACTAAACAGCAAAGTTAGGTGTTTAACATTAAACAGCCTACTCTACCCTAACTATAGTGGTGCTACTGTACTGCAATAATATGTAATAGATAACCAACTCTTGGGTGTGTAGTCATGCTCTGATATATTCACGCTTGGTGTGCGTTCAACCACCCAAGGTGTGCGTATATCAGAGCTGAACTGCACACACTAGAATGGGTTATCTATCTTATAAAATGGCTAGAAATGTTGGGGGGGGGTAGTCCTTTTGTGGCACAAATTAATTTTGTTTAGGTGATTTGGTTGATTCTGGTAGTGGGTGTGAGGTAGAAATTAGTTTTATTTAGGTGCTCTGGATAATTCTGCCATCGTTTTGATTGCTGAAAAGTCATAAAAATGTTATCAGGTTGATCCTGCCTTTACTGAGAGAAGTTTAAATTACTTTCATTTTTATGTCTCACCATTGCTTGACCGAGCGCTGTTTGGTCCAGGTTAAAATGTGCCAGCAAAGGTATAGCAAGCAGCATCAAAAAGTCATATGAAAAAGCTATCTGTTTTCTCCTGCAAGTTTTTTTTATACATTTACTGTTTAAATCGCTTTCACTTTTTACCTCAGTGTATCGTGACCAAGCGGTGTTCGGTCCGGTAAAATAACGTGCCAGCCAGGAAAGGTACAGCATTGTTAGCAAGATGTACCTTTGATTCCAAAATGCTGTCAGCTCTGAGGTTTAACTTCAGTTTTCTTGAGCTTTTACAGAGAGAAGCTATGGAGTGAATGAACAGGAAGGAGAACAAGAGACTCCGGCTTCTGAAGACCAGACGGAAGCATGAGGAAGCGTTGCTATGGCAACATTCTCTTACACTTCCATCTGGTCTTCCGAAGCCATAGAGGCAGTTGCTTTCCTCCCTGTTCATTCATTCCACAGCTTCTCTCTGTAAAAGCTCAAGAAAACTGAAGTTAAACCTCAGAGCGGACAGCATTTTGGAACCAAAGGTACATCTTGCTAACACTGCTGTACCTTTCCTGGCTGGGACGTTATTTTACTGGATTGAACACCTCTCAGTCATGATACACTGGGGCAAAATGTGAAAGTAATTTAAACAGTAAATGTGTAAAAAAAAAAAAAAAAAAAAAAAAGCAGGATCAATCAGGTAGCTTTTTTTTATGACTTTTTGATACCACTTGCTATACCTTTCTTGGCATATTTTAACCTGGACCATACACCACTCGGTCAAACTACAGTGAGACACAAAAATGAAAGCAATTTAAACATGTCTAAAAAATGACAGTATCACCCAGATAGTTTTTCTACAGTGTTTATTTATAAAGAATGATGGCAGGATCAGCCAGATAACTGTCTGCAGTGGTATAGCTATGGTTGTGGTAGACTGTGTGTGCCAGGAGAGTTCATGTGTCAGCCTGTGTGTGCCAGGGGTGGAATGATCTGGGTGGTGGTGAGGAGGTTTTGAAGGCTGGAAAGTAGTTATGGCATGTGGTTGTACTGGAAGGTCTGTGGACGTTGTGGAATAATGCACGGTCACATGACACGTTTCATCCAGTCAGGACCCTGGGATTTCACAGATTTTTCTTACCCATTTTATAAATATATTTATATACAACATATATAGAAAATATAATAATAATAAGCTTTATTTATAAAGTGCCTTTTAAATTGTCAAGATGCTGAACAATAAATAAGCAAATAAAAACAGTAAAATGCATAATAAACAAAATCAGGTGCTCAAATTGGGTATGCTTTCAGTCATGGATGCATTTTTAGCAACAAAGTCAGCTAGGATGCAATGTTCTGCGATAAACATGGCATACTTCCCTGCATGAGAAATTGGAGTGAAAGGGAAGGAAATAGTGTAGAAGCACTGTAGTTACAGCTCACGGAGACATCAGGTAAAACATTGCACATGGGTGTGGTCTACAGAACACCAGAGCAGGGGATAAAAATAGAGATGGGAGCAGCACAGTGGGAGATGGTAGTAATGGGTGTTCTCATCTTGCCAAACTTTGACTGGGACATTCATGCAGCTAGGAGCTAGATACATTGTAGGAGAGCATGCAGGTGCAGCTGGTGAAGGAATCCGCAAGATGGCGTGCTGATTTGGAAGTCATTGGGATACAGCAAGCATAACACCATATGGTTCAAGCTGGCCCTTGGCACCGTTAAGCCCATGTCAAATGGTGAAATTCTGTATTTGAGAAGGACTGACTTCAACCAGATGAGGGAATCAGTCCAGGACGGATTCATTGAAGTAGAGAGTATCAGGGGAATGGAGGAAAGATGGGTAGGAATAAGGGGGCCTTCTCAAGATGACAAAAATATGCATGAGAATGGTTCCCAAGGGAAACGTGTACAAGAGACCAATAGGGTTCTCTGAAAAGGCCAAGGAGGCAAAGAAGGCCAAAAAGAAGGCCTTTAACAGGTATAAGGAGAATCAGGGAGAAGAAGAATGGAAGAGGAACCAAGTAAGAACTAGGGAGGCAAGAGGGTAGTCAGGAATACTAAAGCAGTCCCTTCTCCCACCCATCACTCACTCCATAAATAAAACAATAATTCGCGTGATGGCCCACCAGCACAACTGTAGTGCTACCATTTGCGACACCAGCAACCCAGGTTCAGTAGTGAACCCGAGCTGCTGGAGGGCCGGCTGAGTGGAAAAGGTTCAAACACCTGATGGGCCACTCTCCCTCTATGGGGAGGGTGGGCTGCATGCCCCACTGCTATACTGCCACCACCTGGGTGACCACAGGTGGTGCAAGTGTAGGTGGGGAAGCAGACAGCAGGGAAGGGGCTGACGTCGGCCTAGGACCTGAGTGGAGGCACATCTCAGTGTGCCCCATCTCATTGGTCCTCCCAGTGTGCCAACATCAGAGGGGGTGGAACTAGAACAAGAAAATATCTTGCTCTTGATTCAGGTGATGAACCCCCTGGCACCACATCCACAAAGGAACTGGGAGCAGTCTCCACAGTGTGCACTCCCTTGATGTTCGGAGGAGATTTGAGTAGCCTCCTCCACCCTGCACGGAGGGTTATCTGGGGGCTCTGGAATGAATAGAGCAAGTTGCACCTTAGGAGCAGACTCCCCGGTCCTCTCAGACATATCTGTAAGGTGCACATGGGAGTTCTGAGAGATAGGATCAACAGCAGAAAAAGCAGGAGGAAAAATAATAAGTTATAAAAATAAATAAATAAATAATTCCTTGCTGGCTAGCAGTACTTCCCCCCACCTGATCACCCACCTGACATGGACATCATGCCTTGGTGTCCAGTGTAACCCCCTCATCGTGATCCCCCATAGAGTCAATATAAATATTTCCATGGTGGTCTAGTGAACCCCCCCCCATCCCTGATCCCCAGTAGGTGAATTCAGAGATATTCTCTGGTCTAGTGCACCCCCTGGCAGGTAGTGTCCCACAACCCTACTATCCCCCATCCCGAACTCGAGTGGGTGACCAGCACAACCCTCTGCTCTCCACCGTAGCTGGCCACCCACTGAGTTGTCAGTGATTGAGTGCATACTTGTACAAGCACGTGCTCATTCATTGCCAGCTCATGTTCACTCTGAGACAGCTAGATTGTGCAGAAAAGAGCTGAGGGTTGTTCTGTTCTGCCACAGGGAGTCAGGATGAAGGGGAATGGCCCATCCAGGGGACCATGCCATTCACCCTCATCCCGATCCCCACCAATTACCAGAACAGCTTGTACAAGTACACAATCATTCACTGACACCTCAGTGGGTGGCCAGCCTTAATAGAGAGCAGAGGGCTATACCTGTCACCCACTTGAGTTCAAGATAGGGGGGACCAGTGTAGTGGGACACTACCTGCTGGGGTGGGGGGTGCACAAGACCACCATGGAGTATCTGTGAATTCACCTACTTGGGATTGGGGATAGGGGATTCACTACAGCATCAGGGAAATATTTATATTAATTCTATGGGGTGAGTGGTTGGGTGGGGTGAGGGACCACTAGCTACCAGGGAACTATTTTTTATGTATGTGACAAGTGATCAGTTAGGGAGAGGGATCTCTAGTCACTGGACAATTGTTGGGTTGGAGGAGGGACTGCTAGCCACCAGAGAAGTATTTTTTTATATATGGGCCAAGTGATTGCGTGGGGGGAGGAACCTCAGCCCACAAGGGATTTTTTTTTTCTATTTCAGGCAGGGCTTTGGGTGCAGCAGGCCACTGGATACTACAGAAATCTTATATGCTGGACATTAGGCAGTGATCTGTGACCAGTGGGGGTGGCACCACTAGACACCAGGGAAATAGCAAATGCTACTTGCTACTTGCTACTTGCAGGGTGGTGGCGAAAGTCAGAATTTCTGCAAAAGTTGCTAATTTGATTTCTGAACTTTTGCAGAAGTGACAATCTGACAAAACAGTCCACCAGCAAAGGTTTTTTTTTCACACCACTCTATCCATGATAGTAAACTGCATGGATCTGTGTCAGGGAGCTCTTGTCAGACTGGCACGGGGTCATAATGTCACAAGACATTATGCTGCATGGCAAAATTGCACTGCCAATACATTGCAACATTGCCATGCAGCATAATTCTTTTTTCTGTGGGGAGCTTTCCCCCACGCCCCTGTTATGGGGAGCAGCACCCCCTGGATCCAGACTAAAGATTCTAAACTCCAAGGGGGGGGGTCCAAGTAAGGGAGATCATAAATTGTGAAGTAAAATAAATTGTCTGGGAGTGGGAATCACACCTGGTCCCAGACACAGGGCCTGGGTTCCTACTGCTGTGGCTCAGTCCAGTGAGCCACGGCAGCTGTTCGGTGGAAACCACTCCCAGCAGAGGTCCTATCCTCTGCCTGGGAGTGTGTGACTGGTGCAATACCACATACAGCAGTATACGCGGTATTGCACCATTCACTGTCCTGGATAGCGCTCTTTCAGGTTAGCTATAATGTCGTACGCTATTAAGCGTATGACATTATGACCCGGTAGGTGTTAGACCAACCTGGTAGCAGTCATTGACAGGGTAACCAGGACAGTGGATAAGGCTCATGCAGTGACTTCAGCAAGGCACTGACTAGGTGCCACACAGAAAGATGTTGATGAAGCTAGAGGATGTAGGTGCAACAAAGGACATGGCTAGATGGGTGGGAAATTGGTTGGAAAGGAAACAGCAGATGGTAGCTATAAATGAAGTTAGATCCGAGGAGAGTGAGGTCAGCATTAGAATGCCACATGGATTAGTTGTTGGTCCAGTTCTTTTCAATATGTTCATCAGAGCATTGGAGAAGAAATATAGGACAAGATTTGTCTCTTCACAGATGCCACTAAGATCTGTGGTAGAGTAGACAGTGACAGGAGATAAGGAAGTTGCAGATGGACCTCAGAGGCTGGAGAGGTGGTTCAGGGCTTGGCAGCTGAAATTCAGTGCCAAAAAGTGCAAGGTGATGCACATAAGAAGAAGAAACCCAGAATGGAGTATTGGATATCACTTCTAAGGATACGTGAGTATCCAACAACAAGTAAGCATTCATTGAAAACAGGGATACAAGTTAATTCTCATTTGTAGCCAAATGCCATTTTGTTATTTTACATAGTTATCAGGTGACGAGGGTGTCCTCTATAGTACCAGTAGCAATCCCTGCAGGTACCAGACACAAATGCTAATTAAAAAAGAATTGTATACATTCATGAGAGATGTACTTTAAGTTTTCAGCATTACGTTTCACTAAATAATTAAAATACTAGATTTCTTTACGAAACTACAGTGCCATGATATTTACTGTGTGGTTTAATTTTAAATTGTTTTCACAGTAACATTTTCACATGCCTGGAATGGGATGTGTTGTAAAACAGGAATGAAAAACAGCAGTGTGCATAAATGTTCATTGATGCTCATGCAGCTGTTTTTTTTAATAAAAATATACTGGCAATACATGTTTCTCC
Source organism: Neoceratodus forsteri (assembly GCA_016271365.2). Taxonomy (NCBI): domain Eukaryota; kingdom Metazoa; phylum Chordata; order Ceratodontiformes; family Ceratodontidae; genus Neoceratodus; species Neoceratodus forsteri. The sequence continues at coordinate 1,066,777,166 of CM028132.1, read as the reverse complement.
ATCTCTGAGGATTGCATTATTTTGTGTTGAAAAACTATTAAGTGCTATGGGTCTCATTTCAATAATATTTTGTGGCATATTATTTTCAAGTTGAAACATAGTGGAGCAATAACACTCCAACAAAGGGAGTCCTGGAGTGCTTGCCAATAGCAGTCACAGTCATTACGACCTTTTCCAGTGACAAATCTTAACAATGACAGTATAGTGCTTTTTGCTATCAAGAACATTGCTCAAACATTTCTTCATGAGGCACGAACACTATGACTTCTTCACCTTGCAGTGATGAAAGGATATATCGTAATCCAATAATAACCGTACAGAGAAGCAACATGTAAAATGTTTCAAATGTTCTTTAAAAATGTGTTGTAACAAATTAACCACTTATCAGTTCTAATATGTTTTTCTGGAATATAATGAAATCATATTAGACAACATGTAACAGTCATTAAGAACATTTAACTGTAAACTGAGACACACTGTGAGACTGCAAGTATACATTTTTTGTAAACTTTATTTTGAAATTGTCAGCATAACTTTGAATTAACAGTTGAAAGAAAGTACAATAGTACTTAGAGAGTGGTAGTTACATGTAAACCAGTACCTTCCAGTGGTGCATATAATATCCTTACAATAGATTCACTGAACTTTTTTATAACAGAGTTACATAGGAATGTCTATCGGCTTTCTTAGAATACAGGGAACCAGGTTTCACCTATAGTATGGCCACCTCAAGAGGGCTTTGATTGATATTTATCTTGCTAATTTCTAGATAAATACCGAGTATGTTCTAACTTCATACACTGCATAAATGACTGGGCCCATTGTGCTATGGTCAGGGAATTATCTAGCTTCCAGTGTCTTGCTAATATTTGCTTGCTGACCACTACCCCCAACTGCCATAAATGGTGTTCCTCTGACATTCTACTCCACCCCTCCCCTGGGCCATCCAGGAGAATTTCTATGGGGTGCAAGGTTTTCTGAATTCCAATTACTCTGGATAATAATGACATTATTCCTTGCCAATAAGAAAGAACCTTGGAACAGGCCTAGGGATATTAGGGGAGACATTTATATATACCAGTGGCAGAATTTGAAAATCAGATCCATCTGCCTGTATTTTCAAAATAGACTTCCATCTGAGTTGTCAGACCAATTATTAGATCGTCTAACAGCTTGGAGGCAAATTATGGTGTGCATTGAAAAAAGAAAATCACATGCACATTTTTTTTGATTAGCACAGAAAGCAGCCACACTCAGACATGGTTGGTACAATGGAGCCAGAAACAACGCAACACAATACCTTGCAGTAAAGGACATGTCACAAAATACTGCAGCAAAAAAAGCGCTTAATTGCCATTGAACTATAATAAACAGTTCCCTGTAGCGTACTGCAGAATTTTGTGATATACTGCATAATTACTGTGTTGTATCCTGGCTGGTGTGTCTATACAGCTTCAAATGAATCCAATCCAAGAACAGCATAAATACAGTCTACTCAAGCAATAGGGAACAATGCATGGTTGCTTACAAAAAAAGTCATTTCTTGGTAGCCAAAGGTAACAGATAACTTGACCACAGGCTTGGAAAGTCCAATGTTTCTTGTTATACTTTTGTGTTTATTTTTCTTTATTTTTTATTCAGAAATTTTAACCAGGAGGTAGACTGGGTTATACCCCATTTGTTTTGCTACACCTAACAGTGATTACTGTACACATTTATACATGGATGATACAAAAAATGATAACTGCCGGCATACAACAAAGTATAGATTAAAAGCAGTGTTGCACAGAAACAAGGCACACAAAACTGAGGCACAGCTAGAGAAGATGCAATGATATTTCAACTGGGCAATTACGTTTTTCCAGATTTTAGATTGACCATGTAAATTGTATTTCAAGATTTACATTTGATAATCAGTGGTTAAGAAAATAATGCTGTATGTGTGAAAAAAAGAATTCCATAGTTTTGGCTTTGCAGGACGTTTTAATGAATCACACTGCTGTGTAGAACTACAGGGTATGCAGAATTCAACAGGTGGAATGCATTGTTCAATATTTTAGCCATTTCACAGAATTCCAAAAGCAATCCATGGATTCATTATTAAATCCATGTAATGTGATTCTGCAGTTTGCGTATTGATTCACAAAGCAGGTTTAAGCAGAACAGGGGAATGACATTCCACCATTTCATATTAATTCTGCTGCTACTTTCTGCCAGTATTACAGGCAATTTCTGTGGAAGCTAGTGGGTGATTTCATTGGAAATGCATGCAGTTACTTCCTAATGACCCTGACACACCAGAAGTATGTGGGGATCATAGATATGTTTGGATGCTAACCATGCCTGAATTTGACCATTCACTCATTACTGTAATTTTGTAATGTATTTTGCCTTTTCCTACAGAAGTGCCTTCAACTTCTTGGAAGTAATTTTTGTATAGGACATTATTCCATGACTGTTTAATGACACCACCTGGTTGGATTTCTTACATAATCTACACATCATGTCACCTACAGGTTCCAGATCCTATAGTTGTGTATGTGTGGGTGGGGGCTGTAGCATCCCAATTTTTGCCCATGAGCATTCAAAGTGTCCCTACATGCAAGGTCAGGAGGGAAGTAATCATTGCCTACTTTGTAAATGTTTGAATGTGAACCACTTTACAATTGAAATGGAAACTCCTGGCTGGCTGTCATCTAAAAATAAATAAGACTCTCCCCAATAAAACAATTAGTACCTTTCCCACTAGTCACATACCCATCCTCTATGAAAGGAGTTTCCAGAATAAGGAATGTGTTTTCCTTTCAGATCTGTTTTTTCCATTTCTTCATGATCACATAACCAGGAATGTCTGTGTTCTGCTCGGCAACTGAGTTTTTTTGTCCCCAGTGGTATAGGATATGACTTGGCCATCATATTCAAAAGTAAGTCAGCTAATTGAAAACTATCATTTGTTTTTGGAGGGGAGTGAAAAGTACCTGTCTCTTGACCAGGGTAAAGTGGATCATTTTTTTTTTAATTCCTGACTTGATATGAAGGCAGATTTAAAAAAAAATACTTAACCTATTAACACAGTTTTTCTACTGTTTTAAAGTTGCCATTCCTGACTTTAAAACAGTATAATACAATGCTGCTTCAGGAATCACTCCATAAAGTCATGGCAGGAGTTAAACAAGATGCAATTTATTCAGGATATGTTCAGCATGAGGAGTCAAATAAGTGCCACTAGGGCCTCAATCAGGCCAACAAGGGTAAATCTTCAGACTAAATTAATATGATGGTCTTGTGTACTGTTCTTTCATTTAAAGAAAGGGCTCAGACTCAAAGGTGTTTTTTTTATATTTTATTTCTGCAAACTATGCAGGCAGGAATAAACACAGAAATTAGGAATCTCAGCCTCAGCAAGTTGCAAGAAAATTCCATACTTCAGCAGGCAGCTCAAAAAAATTCCCTAAATGTATTCTAAGGGCCCAATCTATGAAGCCCTGTATGCATCCTCATATGCATGTGTAGAAATATTACAGACCATACAGACCCTCCTGTGCCCATGAGAGGTCTTCTGCAGCTGTTATGAATCAGTGTTCTGTCTCCTCTGCACCCAGTCTCTAGTACAGGCATGCATAGTTACAGTACTCATTGACTTGACTATGAGGGGCAGGAAGTGGTATGAACCTGCACTACACAGAATTCTAAAAGATACAAAGGCAATCATTCAGCAACTCCAGGGGTGTTTAGCCTCTGCCACCCAGAAGTCTGCCATAGTGGCTATGTACCCTAGGAGAACATGGAAGGATTAGCTGGTCTGGCCAGTGATCTGCTTCCCCTTGCCTAACGACTACATACTGGAGTCCAGGAAGCATTAAGTTACAAAGAGGCCCTCAGCAGTACAGTCTGATTCTTGAAATGATGAATACAACTCATAGTGTCCATTTATTGTCAATAACTTCCTTCTGTATCTCACAATGTGTGTCAGTTTTTATCTATTAATTTTTTTTTGAAATGTTTTGCCAGGAAAGTTACACTGAGCAACAGTATGATTGTTTCACGGTACATCCTGGGGGAAAGGGTAGTGGGATTACAGATTCACAAGCAGAAATATACAAATAGTGGGTAACATTATAAGTACAATTTACAATAAAGGTTTGGAGCACAGGTACATGATACAAAAACATACAATTGATAGTACAGAGATTTGGAGCTCAGGTACGTAATACAAAAACATCATATCCATTGATTTAATTACCTTAGGAAAGTTAGTGTTATATGGGCTAGTCTAGACAGGGAGGAATTAACATGTAAGGATGGGAGGCAGGGGAGACATAAATAAGTGAGAATAAAGTGTTTAGTGGGGTGACAGGGGAGGAGAGGGACTGGGTCAAGCTAGTAGTGGGGGACAAATATAAATACAGTAGCTCAAGAGATTGCCTGAGGGAGTTAACTGCATTCTCAGTTGATGATTAGGTAGTTTGTTAGTGACGTGGAGAGTAAGCCAGCAGAGAAAGAGTGGTGAATTTGTGTCGGCAGCTAATTCCATCATTTAGAGAGGTGGTGGGAGAAGGCCATTTGACCAGACATTGTGCTCCTGTCCTGCGAGGAATAGTCAGTGTCTGTGAGTAGCTAGACCTAAGGGAGTAGAAGGAGGGGGAGGGCTGGATAGGGAGGTGGAGGTGTAGGAGGAGAGAGAACCTAGCCAGAATTTAGGGATGAATTTGGCAGCATGGAGCTTGCATCTGTCGGTATGGGTGGGAAAATTTAGAGCAGTAGAGTGTACAGTGGTGAGTCAGGTTAGGAGCATCAAGAGCAAAGTGGCAGAGAGAGTTAAATACGGAGTCCAGTATAGTTAGGGTGGATTGGGGGACTGCACTGTAGACTATGCCACAGTAGTCAAATATGGGTAATATCATTTTCAGTACTAATTTACACCTAACCGTAAGCAGGATGCAGCTATGGTTTCTGTAGAGGGCACCAAGTTTGGGCCAAAGTTTTTTCAGAATGGTGTCAATGTGTACTGAGAAGTTGAGATACCGGTCAAGCCAAACACTGAGGTATCTAAAGGAAGAGGCCCATACAGGGTATGGAAGGTGATACATTTTACGTAGTATGCTCCCCCAGTTTCCAGTTTAAGATGAATTTCTGACCACCTACTAGTGATAACATTTTGGTGCTGCAATGACAGGAATTAAAAATCAATGTTTTCCTTTTTTGTATTTTTCGTCAGTTAATCCTGACAGCCACCTGGCAATTGATAATCTGGCAAAACATTTATTTTTATGATTAGTAAACCTCATTAAAAATGTTTGGTACTACAACAATTAAATGTGTATTTCTATTCCTAAAATCTTCTCCATGTCCTCCTCTTATCGAGCAGTCTCACTATAGTCACAGCTTGCTACTACACACCCAAACTAGAATTGGGGTCTTTTTTCTGCACAGTAGAATCTCTTGACCATTTCCACATATTACGTTATACTCTCTTAATATAGCTCAATTTAAAACAAGAACTGTAACTTCAAAGCAACTACTGCAAGACTCCCTAGATGGTGGGAAGATGAGCATTAGTTAAATTCTGTTTCCACTGTTGATCAGGGGGGAATTTATTACATTATGTTTGCCTTGTCGGTTGGATACCTATACCTTTGGATTTGAATAACTTTGACCGTCTTGCAGAGTCTGGAGATATGATGCCATGTTTGTCGATTCTTCTTGTATCACTTCTACTATTAAGTTTACAAAATTATTTCCAGGCTTGTATTCCTGTCCATTGTGTACGTACTATCAAAAAAGGCCTCTTATCTAATAACACAAATGTATATTAGAAATGCAGCTTTTGTGTTTTTCAGTAAAAACATGCAAAACTGAAAGTCATTTCCAGAGTCTTTAGATATGTGGACTCAATATAAGTAAATGGTCAAGCTTACCACTATGTCACTGCTACAGCTGGAGTTGCCTTGCATTTATGCTAATCGTGACTATTTATTTCTATTTTAATTCATTAGACGAAAGACTCCTGAAATGACTTTAGAATATGCTTTTGTGGGTAAGTGTGATACAGTATTTATTTCATGTTTTGTATTGAAAAATGCGTGATTACACTATTTCTGTGTTTAAGAGCAGTGGCTTGCAAAACTACCTTTTACCATTGCCTTTTGAAACTTCAGCACCCCCATACACACACAGTGTCTCCATGTTCGGCATCCATGTGACTCTTTGCAGTCTTCCAGGTTTCTTGAGAGCTTCAAAAGAAGATCTACTCTGATGCTCTGTGGAATTGCTGCAGTTTCATTTTAGAAAACTGACTCCAAATCTTTCAAAAAGCTTGTTCAATCCAGCATACTTTTATGACAGGCAAGTTAAAATTACAAAAAAAATCATATTTTTTTTTTGGGGGGGGGCTACATTTCTAATTTTTATGTTCACCTGAAAAGCATGAGAACATATTTGCATCAGTGTGAACTGTGAGAGAGCTTACGGAGGTGCACCCCTCCTCCACCTATCACTACTTCAGAATACCAAATCTCCTCCCCAGGTCTGCCCACTCTCATTCTAATTTCTGCTTTGAGATCATTGTCCAATCACAAGGCTAAAAAATGCAAGCTGCAAGGTTTTCTTGTGTAACTCATAATTGATTTATTTATTTATTGTATAAATCAGATTTACAACCTTTGAGCCAGAGGCTCGTTTACAAAGGTACCTTGTCACAGAGAGGACATACAGAGTCAACATACATACAAAATGCAATCATATAGAGTAACATAGTTTTACATAGTTGCTTGAACATAATGAGTAATTTAAAAAAACATTTCAGACATGACAGGTTGGTACCAGCAGGTACTGGCCGAGGTGACGGAGCCCATGTGGGTGGGGGGGTGTGAGGGGTATTTCGTCCCAGAGGGCTATGTCAATAGTGATTGAGAGCAGCAGAGCATCTCTTAGCAACAGGTGCAGCAGTGGGTGTTGAACAATTGGCTCCATAGGGCAGTTTTAAAGGGGGTAATTTTGGTGGTGTTGGAAATGGCTGCAGGAGCGAGTTGAACCAGGAAGAGGCTCTGTAGCTGAATGACCTCTGTGCCTGGGTGGTCCTAGTTCTGGGTAACAGTAGTGTGACCTTGTCAGTGGTTTGGGTAGTGACTCTGGAAGGTTTGAGTTAGATGGAGGCAGAGACCCCAGGGGGCGAGAGCCCGAGTAGAATCTTCTTAGTTAATAGGCAAGTTTGGTAGCGGAGGTGTTCATCGAGGCTAAGGAGTTTGGCCATGTCATAGAGCTGACATGTGTGGGTGAGCCTGGGGCACTGGTCACTAGTCTGCAGGCCTTGTTTAGGGTGAGTCAAACTTTGTTGAGTGCTGTTGAGTCAGCAGCACCATAGACTGGAAGGCCGTAATCGACAAGGGACATTACTGAGGATGTTACGGCAAGTCTGAGGGCATGAAGTGGGAGGCAGTCCTTGTGATGGTAGAGTATGCCAAGACGAGCGTTAGTGAGGGCTGTAATGTGGGTATGAAACGTGAGGGCCGAGTCAAAAGTGATCCCAAGGTATTTGTAGGTGTAAACTTGTTCAAGTGGTTGAATTGTTACACGAGGTCCCTGCACCCTAATTGATACCCTCAGAGGTACACCGTAGACAGCTACTGCTTAGGTATAGGTTATACTCTATACACTATATTAGGTATAGGTGTCAGCGTGGCTCAGTTGGTAGCACAACCGCCTCTGGACCAGAAGGTCGTGGGTTCTTGTCCCACACAGGGGATTGGACTTGCACCTAAAAATCGCTGGCATCCGAGTGCAGTATTGGGGGTACTGTACTGCTGGGGTGTGCCGTCCTTCGGATGAGACGTTAAACCGAGGTCACTTCTGCCCATCCTGGTGTTGTCCTGGTGGGTGTCCAGGTGGAAGTAAAAGAACCCAGGCCACTCTTCGCAAAGAGTAGGGAACATTCCCAGTGTCCTGGCCAACATTCCCCTTCCCATAAACCGGTTCATGCAATTATCCTGGCTGTGTGTGGGTGATGATGTGCGATATGGCCGCCATCACACATTCAGTCACTTCACTACCAGTCTAGCATTGCTTGTAAAGCACTTTGGATGTATGAAAAGCACTATGTAAATGCTGATTATTCTTCTTCTACTAATACATAGGGCTAAGGGCATCTACCGTATAAGAGTAGATGTCAGGACTCGAATGCATATTGTTGTAATTCACTTTGCTTGCTAATGCACACATATTAAACCATGTATTTTCTATCTATTTCTTACTTGTCAGATGCCAAGACACCTGTCCTTGAAGTAATAATTATATGTAAGGCAACATTCCCATCCTTTGGTGATGTGCACCACTACACTTGGTTATGTAAGACTCTGTATAAGATCTTCTTTGTTCTAAAACTGATGACTTTACAGAATTATATAATGTTATCTTGGACCATGGAGCCACCTCTAATTTAGTCAATAGGGCTCATCTCTGTAACTAGAAATGTTTCTATCTTTCAGTAACCATAGTAATTATCATAGGTATATAATGTAATGCACAGGCTTTACACCTTGGAGACCCGAGAGATCCCAAGAAACTACAGAGAAACCTTGAGGTGTAGGGAACGCTTAGTATTGGCTCCCAGTTCGTATTGGTAAGAACTGCTTAGGGCAACTGTGATTTATCCCTGTTGTAGTAATAAACTTGTTTATTACTTGAATGCAACTTGTTTGTGATTACTTGCATTCCCAATATTGTCAAGAATTTGAAGGTGAGGTTTAGACCTCTCAACAGAGTGCTGGGGAGGATTTGGAGGGGATTGTTGCTGGCTTTGTTCTGTGCTGGGGAGGATTTTTCCAGCTTGAAACCTGCCACATATTTTTGCCTCTGCTGCTCTTAATTTAAACTGCTTTTAAGGAGGAGGTACAGTATCTATTTTTGGAGCTGATGAAGCATGTCAATGCTGCGATAAGAATATAAACATTAGGGGCCTGATTCTCAAAGCCTCTTAGAATGGTACCAGGGGCTTGTGCCACAAGGAATGGTGCAATGTCGCTTGCACCACAAGATGCACCCAGGGCAATTCTCAAAAACAGCCTGCATCAAACACAGGCTGTATGCATCAAAGGGGTCTTGCACCATTCTTATTGCACAAAATGTGCTGCGGCATGGCACTAGGGTGCTTGCAACAGATACAAGCGGCCATATCACCTAATTTGAGAGTCTCAAAACCCTCCCAGAGGACACACTTCTAAATACCACTACACCAGCCAGGGCTGGTGTAAGGGTACTTAGAAGTGTGCCCTCTTGGAGGATTTTGAGAACTTGTGCCAACTCGTAGCCCACCCTGTGCAGTAGAGAACATGTGCCGTGGAACATGTGCCATGTTCCCCCTCCCAATCCCCAATCTCCCCTTGAAATAAATATATATGTCACTAGTGGTCTGGTAGCCTCCCCCCACCCCAATCTGCCCCTGTAAGACATGTCTTTCCCTGGTGGTCTAGTGAAGCCCCCAGCAAAACCCTATGGTTTCCCAGGAGGGTGCTTTCGTGCTGTAATTCCTGGGAGACTAAATGCCTGGTGGCATTTTGCCTGTGCCATAATCAGTATCAGCAAAATGTGTCACTGTGGCATGGGTGAACCATTTATTGTAGTTTTTTGGTTCATTTTTGCATCTGCAGAAACTTGATACCAGCCGAACTTTTCCTGTGTTCAGCAAACCAAGCTCTTAACACATGGAATACATACATATTCTGCCATCATTATATGTGCAGCTCTTAGTCTTTATACATTCAGAATCAGTGCACACTTTTTGCAGTACACTTCCACCAAGTAGTAATGAACTTTTCCCATCATCTGCACATAACTCTCAACACAAACATTTTCAAGTGGTTCTAGGGAAAACTGTGATGGGACATTATGACATTTTGCATGTTTCCCTGACATATTCCTTTTAAGGTTACTTGGGGTTTTTACTGAGACTGGATGTCTCACTAGAGTGATAATATTTAGAATGTGTAATGCCACCCACAAAACAGTGAATGTCATGCATTAAATGCCACATAACATTTGACACAAGAAAGCCACTATTAAACATTATGCAGTGATGCGAGTAAAAATTCAGTTGTTGTGTGATTAGCCTGCATTGTTCTTGTGTGGTGGGAGATTTTCAGTGTTTCTAGTGTGGAAAGACAGCAGTCAAAAAACTATTTACTTTTATGAAAATCATTACTGTAGTGACTTTGTCCATCCAGCAGTGGAACAAAATATACTCCTTTGTTGGTGGCCTTTTCACATTATCTAGTATCATAGACACTGGCAAAAAGAACACCATATTTGAATAACCTAAATCCGCCCCCCCCAAATAATTTAGGCAGTTGTATCTTCAGATCTTTGGGACCACATTTATGGAAAGAGGAGGAGGCAGTGGAGAATGAGGTGGAAGCAGCAGCAGCAACAGCAACAGCAACAAAGGCCAAAAGCTGTGTGAGTGGGGTGAATGAAGTATATCTTACATAGATGCATAGAAATTGTCATCAGATAAGGACCACTAGGCCCATCTAGTCTGCCCATAAGCCCTAACTGACCCTAAGTGGCTTTGTATCACTCCCTTCCCACCCAATATTCCCTCGTGCCTGTCCCAGGCATGTTTAAACCCCCTCCACTGTGCTTGCACCACCACCTCTTGTGGTAGACAGTTCCAAGCGTCCACCATCCTATCTGTGTAGAAAAACTTCCTCACATTACCTCTTAATCTACTCCTCTCCAGTTTCATATTGTGTCCCCTTGTTCTGATATCTTTTCTACATTGGAAAAGATCCCCCACCTGCACATTGTTTATGCCCTTGAGGTACCTGAAAGTTTCTATCATGTCCCGCCTTTCTCTCCTCTCCTCCATTGAGTACATATTAAGGACTCTTAGTCTCTCCTCATATGTTTTGTGATGCAATCCATGCACAATCTTTGTCTCCCTTCTCTGGATAGCTTCCACCCTGTCTATGTCTTTACACATGTGTGGTCTCCAGTACTGCATGCAGTACTCCAGGTGAGGCTTTACCAGTGTTTTATACAATGGCATGCCTCTGCCTATGCATCCTAGCATGCCACTGGCCATCCCTGCTGCCTTTGCACACTGCTTTGATACCTTAAGGTCATGAGAAATCAGAACCCCTAGGTCCCTTTCCTCTTTGGTGACAGTCAGCACCTCCCCCCCAATTCTGTAGCTCTCCTCATGGTTCTCCCTATCCAGGTGCATTATCTTGCACTTTTTTGAATTGAACCTCAGTTGCCACATCTCTGACCATCTTTCAAGTTTCTCCAGGTCCCTCTTTATTTTCTGCACCCCTTCTGGAGTGTCTACTCTGTTGCAGATCTTGGTGTCTTCTGCAAATAGGCAGTCCTTTCCTTCCAGCCCCTCTGCAATGTCGCTAATGAAGACATTGAACAGTACTGTGTACTCCTTTGGTGACCTATCTCTCCCTGGATTGGATCCCATTTACCACTACCCTCTGTCATCTGTCCATCAGCCAGTTTCTAACCCAATGCATCACATTATGCCCTGTGCCCAGACTACTCATCTTGTTAACAAACCTTCTGTATAGGATGGTATCAAAGGCTTTGCTGAACTCTAGGTAGGCGATGTCTACCGCCTCGCTCTGATTCACTTCCCTAGTCACCCAATCAAAAAAGATCTATCAGATTTGTTTAACAAGACCTTCCTGCTGTGAATCTGTGTTGCCTCAGATCCTGGGCACCATTGGATTCCAGGTGTGCCACTATCCTTTCTTTGAGCAGTCTCTCCATGATCTTCCCCACCACTGAGGTGAGGCTGACTGGCCTGTAGTTCCCCGTTTGCTCCCTACTGCCACTTTTGTGCAGTTCAACTACATGCACCCTACTCCAATCCACTGGAACCATGCCTGTGTTGAGTGACTCTGAACAGGGCAGCCAGAGGTGCTGCTAGTTCCCTTCTCAGCTCCCTTAATATCCTTGGGTGTATGTGGTCTGGCCCCTTGGCTTTACCCAACTTCAGCTTTGGTAGTTCCTCCAGAACTCTCTCCATCTTACTCAAATGAGGGAAACAGGCACTGATCTGGTAATGGGAGGGCTTTAAGCCCATGGTTCAAGGGGCGGAGCAACAAACATCACTCCCCATTGAGCTTAAAGAGTCACAACATCCTGGGCTTTGCCCGGATTCTTTTTCATTGCAGCAGGAAGCTGGGTCCTCCACACTACCCTCCTAGCTCCTCATTCATGCTCTGCTTTCCTCCGACCTGCATCCCTGCAGTTGCTCTGTATTTTATTGCTTTGGTCATTCATCTCCCCAGTAGGAGCCTCGTTGTTTTATCTGTGGGCTCTGGCATCTCTTCTGTCCATTCCTGTGTACCGCTGCTTCATTTTGCCCTCCCATTCTTATCCTCTCTACTCATATTGTTGCCGCTACATCCAGGTCGGCTCCTCTGGGGGTGATGTCACCCGCCATGCCAGCTTCAGTTGTGCCTCGCTGCTCGCATTTCATTTTGCCTGTTTTGTTCTGCTGCTGTTCCTCCCTCCCCTGAGTCTCTGTTCCTCATTCTGCTGCTCTCATCGCCACCGGTCATGTTGCTCGATTCCTCCCATCCCCCCCCCTGCCGCTTTGGTGGCTGACTCTTCCCATCCATTCACTGACATCCTTTCTTTGTTTGGCCTCCACTTTCTAGCACAGCTGCTGTGTGCATGCTTATTCCTACGCACAGGGCTGGTGGCAGCAATCCCTCCTTCCATGCCAGTGCTCCTGTTTCTTCTCTCTCTCTTCCTCTCTCTCTTCCCACTCATGACTCCGCTGTTCCATTCCTTGCCGAACCCTTTGTTCCCTCTTGCAGCTGCACCTTGCATTACTGCTTCAGGTCTGCAGTGGTACTTCTCCAGCTCTCTGTTCCTACGCCTTCTGTCCTCAATTGGTGGCTTCTGCCTTCTGTCATGCCACCCCCTCGCCACTCCTTGTGGGCTCCCTCCCTATCTCGATGCTCCTCTTCTCAGCTTGTGCATCTTTTCATTTCTCATCCATCCTCTGATCACTTTGAATTAGTAGCTGCAGCTCTGACACAGATCTAGTTTTAATGTACTGGGACATAACCATTCGGCAACAACTGGCTGTATATGGCCTATGGTAGGTGTAAGGAGTACAACACTTTGCAACCAAAGTTCAGCTCTCCTGCTGTAACTGCCTATTGGGAGAAGATAACTAATTGCGGTGGTCTCCTGTGACATTTTAGTTTTTATGTATTCTCAACACTGGTCAGTTTCCTTTGTTTATTGTGGCTGCATCAGTAAGTACTGTCATTTTCACTACTTGATCATGCTGTCTCCGCCCATTTCTTTGCTAATCTACTTCGATCAGCTCTGTCCTCACACCCAACACTTGCTACGTTCCTCTGTGTTTTCTGTTTTCGAACCCTCCACCTCTGATGTTTGTTGGTGCTCCAGTGCGCCTGCAAGCTCCCTCTCTACCTGGTCTGCCTACCTCCTGGGCCATCACTGTTGTCCTTTCGTGTCCCCCCATGCCTTGTGTGTCTTTTGTTTGGCTATGTGCGGTCCAGTAGGTGGCACCATTTGCCCATCCATGATCTGCTTTGGATGCTTCCTGCCTAGTTTTCAGTCTGGAATTTCATAAACCTTACCAATTCTAGCCTTTTGGCTTCCCACCATCATCGTACCTCATATGCTTCCTATTTTTACCTCCCTCGTCCTGATGCCTTTTCTCATCCCCACCTACTCTGTCTCACCTGCATTTGGTATTTCTTTTGGGAACACCGATCACACCTCACATGCCACCTCATTGATCCGAGGCCCTCCTGCCCATGTATCAGGTTCCTGACTCCGGTCCTCATTACCCATTTCTTATCTCATTGAGCCTCCCTTCCTGAATACATTCCGTCATCAGCTGTTATGGATTTCCTCCAGTCATTGTTTCATGCCCTAGCATCCGATTTGCTCACATTCCACCATATCTCACATCAACCTGCTCATCTCTTTCAATCAATCTGTTGATATGCCTTGTCTGCCTCCCTCTGGCCTGCAGTGTCAGTCACTTTGCTTCAACTCTGTCTCCATTCCTTGCCATGCCTTCCTGTCCATCACCCCTTGCTAGGGGCTGAGTGGGGGCTATCCACTATCATTCAAGTTTCTTTCACATTCCTTTCTGAATCTACCTCATTTCAAGAAGCCTACTTCATCACATTGTCCTATTCATTTCCAGCTCTACCTCCTTTCGAGAAGTCTACTTGGTCACATTGCTCTATCACGTGTATCACTCCTCTAGTTTGCATACCCTCTGGTCCCCGACATGCCTTCTTGGCCTCGGAGTATATCTCTTTCCGAGGAGCCTCATTACTTGCATCACTCTATTGAATCCTCTGATCTCTCATCACCCACACATCCAGATCTACTCATTCATATTGCATGTTCATGTCTTATCGACCTCAGTATCTACTTTCTCGTCTTGCTCAATCAGGTGTACCTCTCAATTGATCTTATGCTCCCTGTTTCAGGTTTCATGCTGCCCCAACTGGTGGTGGCTGCAGTCCCAGCTCCTCCAGCCACTGCATGGCTCTGCAACTTCCCAGCGTGCCAGCATGCCTACTCCCAGACCGAACAGTTCTGAATCCTTGGGGTCTTCCACCACGACCGCCTCTCTGATCTTGCCGAACATGCAGCTTGCCAGCTTTTGGATGCAGCCCTATTTCCTTCACCTTTGGCTACCTTCTCATCCTGCAATGCTAGAAACCAAATGCTTCAAGCTGCATCCTTCCATGTTATCCTCGATACTAGTCTCCCTTGGGAGTCTGTCTACTTCTGCACTGCAGGTCTAACCCTTCTTAGTTTTCGGACTTTCACCTAGTAGACTGCTCCACATGCTGATTATTGTCTTCTGCGTGTCTTGGTGCTTTCTGCTGTTTCCCCTTATCTTCCCCCTGCTCTGAGGATATACTCTGTAGTTCTGCTTGCATTCACCAGCTTCAACAGGTATGTATACTTCCCCTGTCTATTCCTTGTAGTATTCTGACCTTTTAGACCATGTTTCTCCTCACCCTTCTCTTTACTAGGTTTAATAATTTGTATATCTCCAGTGTTTTGTATGGCTCTCGTTCCCTCTGCAGCCAGTCGTCTTGGTCATCCTGTGCTCATCTACTTCCATTGACACTGAGCTTCGTTTTTTCCTACCTCACTTTACCATCAACTACTCCAGCTTCGGTGTGCCCTCGTTCTGCTCCCTCTCCTTGGCTCTTTCAGCAAACTTAGCCATCCTGGTTTCAATCCAGTCATGGCTTCTATATCATCGTGCCATGATTTATCTGTTCATTTGCATTGCCTTTCATATCCTCTGGTCTTCCGGTGGCTGACTCCATCTGACCTTCCATTGATCCGGGCATACGTGCCACCTCATCCTGCTCACCCTCCTGCCCCCTTGCGGAGCCTTCCTCCTTCTGGAGTCTACTTGCTCCATGTCATCCGTAGTCGATCCCTTCGTAGGTGAGCCTTTGTCTCCTTAGCCCCTCAGCTTCATGATGCCTGGCCTTGACCTGCTCATCTCATTCAATCCCTCCCTCTCTCAGCATACCTTGGCATGGTTTGCTGCCAAGTCTGAGCTGTTCCCTTGCTCCGTCTGGCTATGCCTATCCTGATTCGTGTACCGCTTAATCCGACTCACCCTAGTGCAGTTCTCCTCCCATTCTGGCTGGGTCCTATGCTACCCTATTGCCCTCCCTATCATCCTTCATCCTTTCATACCTCGGTCTCCAGTACCTGCCTTCATGGTGACCATCACTCATCATACCTCATCCATTCCTGTTCCCTTCCTCAGCCTAGTGCTTATTCTCATCCTGACCGTCATGGATTCTTTCCACACTTGGCTTCCCTCCTCATTGTATTTCATCTGATTTGACTCCCCTTGATCACCGTCCTGCACTTGCCCTCTGGTTTGAAGACCCTCTGGTTCCTGATGTGCCTCCTTGGCCTAGGTGTCTGTCTTCTTTCAAGGAGCATCATTGTTCATATCGCTCCATGGTGCCTGATATCTTCGTTCAAGTTCTTTTCCTGTTCATTCCTGTCTCCTCTTCTTCCAGTTCTGTACCGACTCTTCAGGATTCAGCTATCATAAGCTTCCCTCCACTCTTCACTTCACTCGTCATCATACTTCATCCAATTTTGCTCTTTCCACATCGTACCTCATCCAGTTTTGATCCTTGATCACTTCACCTGAGTTGCCTCTAGTTCCGGATCTCCCTTCTTGGCCTTGGAATCTACCTCCTTTCAAGGTGCTTAATTCCTTTACTTACTTCATGCCAGTTCATTTTTGGTTCTTTCCTGTCTCCTCCTCTTCCAGTTCAGTTCCTGCTATCCAGGCTTCCCTCTGCTCTTGGCCTGCTCTCAATATTCTTTTTGGTTTACCTATCATAATTCCTGTGCCACCTTTCAGCCACAGCCATCCTACTGAATGTATCACATTCATAACTCTAGTCATATCGAGTTCATGAATTCAGTTATCATTCACTCAGCATTACCTCAAGGTTTATATCTTTACATCATTTACTCTAACATTCCTTTCATTGAATTCCATACTACCTCATCAACTACAACCTCAGGGTTTAATCGTTCAGAGTCTAATCGCTTCCATTGCATAATCAAACATGCCTCTTCAATCTCAATGTATGCTCACTTGCATTGCTCAATCAAACCAGTTTGCATTATCAATTGTCTCCTCATCAGCACATCTGGAATCTCATCATGAGCACATCTGGATACCCCTTGCACCTCTGTCTCATACATGGATTTACTCCCTCCCAGCCTTGCTCCTCTGATCTACTATCTCTCATAGACTACTCTAATGTATCCTCCTTGGGTTCCTGCAACCTTGTGTTCCTTATTTCATCTATGCTTCTTTTGAGTTTTCCCCTAGCCTATCGTCATCCTCCTTACTTATATCCCTCATCTATGAAACATTCTCTCTACCAACATATGCCCTCAAATCAAACATCGTCAGCCTGGAGGGAAGGTGATCTAGGCCTTGGATCCCCAGAGCTTTCCTCCTCAAAGGGGGTTTTTCCTCTCCTCCGTGCCAATGGTCATAATATTAGTTAGAGTTAGTGCTTTCTTCTCATTAGTTAGTTAGGTTCATCTGTTGGATGGAGGCGGATGGTGGCCCAGCTGGCCCCTCTCTTCTCAGGAAGTTAACACTTCTTCTCATAGAATTCATTCATCATCCTCACCTCTTCAAAGCTTGACATCTGTGGGTATTCTTTTTGGGCTTCTTACTAACCTACCTTTAGCTGACTCATTCATTCCCAGCACCTGTAGGGGGAGAACCCTCCTCTAGAGTTCATTGTGTCGTACCCTATAGGGTGGCATATCCCATGGATAGAGAGGTGGAAAGCCACAAAGCAAATCAAGTTACACAAGCATTATCTCATTCAGTTGCGTAAGCACATCAAACACAAATTAATGAGGTGAAACAAGAAATGTTTACATTTCAATATGATAGGGAAAATCATTATGTATGGAACAGAAGTTCTGTACCCAAGGTTCCAGATACCATGTTAATTCATATGATAGTCATACTGATAAACTTAAACAAAGGGTCATGACCTCACTGCAGGATAAATCAGGTATGGTAATCTCAGACATGACTTCCATTAGAATGGCTGTGCAACAACACGTTAAACACAAATTTTAGGAGGATAGGGTACCAGCACAGCACACTTTTCCTGATTCATTGGTTATCCCACAGGTGTCAGTCTTGGATCAGCAACTGTTGTGTGAACCTGTTCAGAGCATAGGAATTGGAGATGCCATTAGGTCCCTGTCAGCATGCACTGGGGCTTGATGGCATACCCAATGAGTTTTACAAACCTTTTTTATATCAGCTTGTTCCCATACTTACCGAGGTTTTCCATGCCCTTTCACATTTAGGGAAGTTAGGCCCCAGTATGTAGAATGATGTAATGTTTTTCTTATTTGAAACAGGGGATTCCACAGATATTAAAAATTGGAGACCGTTAACTCTGTTAATGTCAGATTATAAAATTTTGTGCCAAGATTATTATGATATGTTTTGCACAGGTAGCAAAACATTTACTTTTGGAATCCCAGACATGTGTAATCCCAGCAAGGAACATAAATAAGAACCTGATGTTTATCATGGAAATAGTGGCTCAAGGCTTAGATATGACACTGTTGTAGAGGGCTATGTTTTAACAATAGATCAAGAGACAGCTTTTGATTCAGTAAAACATGATTATCTATTGCAGGCATTACAGCAACATCATATTCCTAATGGATTATTATCCCTGATACAAATTTTGTATAAAGAGGTGCAAGTGATGCCCTTGGTGAATGTGTATTTGAAGACACCTATGTTTATCTGTAAAGGGGTTCAGCAGGGGTGTACTCCTGAGCCCTTTATTGTATGTTTTCTGTTTAGATCCCATCATAAGGGTGATAGATGAAGATCACCACATACAGTAGTCCCATTAAAGATTGAATTGGGTGCACCTCTACATAAGGTTTCAGCTTATATGGATGATTGTGTCCTGGTGGTGGCAGATTTGGCCTCTGGAGCACCTGCTCAAGATGTATGAAAATAATTGTACTATAATAACTGGTCAGCAATTTCTTATATTGCCTGCCAAGTTATAATTCCCCATTATAACTCACGAGTTATAACTGGGAACACACGCTGAGTCAGTCAACAACAACCATTCTGTGATTGGTTGTTAATGTCCTACTGGGCAGGCTTCCACTTGTTAGCAAACATGGCGGCTCCTTATCCGCATAGCGAGGAGCCGCCAGACCGAAAGTCCTCATCATGTTTTTTTTAAATAAAAATAAAACAACAGTCATGTGAACTATATGTCAAAAATATCTGGTTGATCATGCCATTCGAAAGCCATAGAGGACAACTGCCATGAACAACAGTTCAGACCTCGCTCCTTGAGGTAAGACGATCGCGATTGCAACACAGAACTTTGGTCAAAGTAAAAAAATAAAAATAAAACAGCAACTGTTAAAAAGGAAACTGGAAGAAAAAAAAGATGAATGGGAAGACAGACAGGGTGTGTGTGTGTGTGAGACAGAGAGAGAGAGAGTATGTGTGTGTGTGTGTGTGTGTGTGTGTGTGTGTGTGTGTATGTGAGACAACGAGTCAGAGTGTGTGTGTGTGTATGTGAGACAGAGAGTCAGAGTGTGTGTGAGAGAGATTCAGACACAGGGCTGGAAAAAATTACTGTCCAGCAATCATAAATAATAAAGTATGGGAAAGTGTGCTTAAATTAGAAATTAATGGTTGCCCTCGGTGTGGGATGCTTTAATAAACCCCTCGGGCTTCACCCTCAGGGTTTATCTAGCATCCCACACCTCAGGCAACCATTAATTTCTCATTAAGCACACTTTCCCATACATTATTGTATATGTTATAGGTATTACTCTCCATTCTAGGAAAAGTGCTGCCTTAGCACTGGGACAAGCAGCTGTTCAAACTGACTTTGCTATTCCAGTAACTAAAGGGCCTGTTAAAATTTTAGGTTTACAATTTGGGGTCTGGAATGCAGCACAGACAAATTGGGAAGGAAAACTGGCTATTGCACAAATGCACAGTCCAAAGTTATGAAATGGAAATCTTGGACAGTGACCAAAATGACAAGGATTTTTTTATTAAAAACCTTTATAGTTACTATTTTTTTGAATGTGGCTCATATTTTTCCACTGCTGTTTCAATTGCACACAAAAATTTTAGTTTTTTTTCCAACTATTGTGGGGTAGTAGACTCTACCCAGTCAAAAGAAGCCGTACATATAGGAGGTGGCAGGAAGGGGGTCTAAATATGATACACCCTATTGTTTTCTTTTTAGCATTTTTTTCTATACAAATATTAAGCCTCTATTTACTGGGGTTGCAAATGTATGGGCTCCGGCAGTACAACAGTGGCAGATAGGGGTTTTTTTTTCAGCCTGGGGACTGGGAAAGTGGAGTCTGAGAGAAAAGACCTTTCCAGAACATGTGCAACTTTATTTTAAATACATAAGGTTATAGAAAATTGATTCATGATGGTTTTAAGGGTGCACAGGAAATGCAATTATAATGAAAAAGTGGTGCCATGCTATTATAAAGATCTGGTGTTTACCGTAGGCCCCCATATACAGACTAAATATCTGTTAGACGCCATGTTAGACAAGTGAATCCCGACCCAAATGAGGGACACTATGTGTTTATGTGGGCATGGAAAACTGAATGTGAGGGCAAACCATAAGCATAAAGCAGTTGATGAACGCATGTATCCAATACCAGGCTGTCATGAACAATTGGAGATGATGCAGCATTTATTTTTTGACTATCCTTTCATACAACCCTTATGGAAAATGCTGGATGATTTTGGAACATTACAAGGTTTGTACTGATGAATTATGATATGTTGATTTATGGTCAGTTACCAGCTTTTTGGTTAAAATGGAATAGAAGCACTATATATATATATATATATATATATATATATATATATATATATATATATATTATGGTATACGGTAGTGCTACCATAGTTAGGGTTGAGGAGCCATTTCCATGTTAAACCCAAAATTTTGCACCTTAATAACTTTGCAACCGTTTGATGGATTTACCTGAAATTTGGAACGTATGATCAAGACCCATAGGCCTTGGGATCTGCCAAGTTTCATACTGATTGGATATACGATTGCGGAGTTATTAAGCATGATCTGTGCGCGCGTTTAGGCTTTTCTGGAATTCTGTGGTCGCGCCTACAGGTCGTACGGTTTGCGTGACTGGCCTGAAATCTTCAGGGAATGTGCAGCCGGGGTCCCCAATGTGCCTTTCAAAGATTTAGTGAAAAAATATTAAACGGTTCAAAAGTTATTCAAAAACAGTTTCCCATTATAAGTCAATGGGAAAAGTTAACAAAAGTTCAACATTTTTAAATGCATTTTACTTCGCCAAATGGGCCTGTTACTTCCATAAATCGGCCATTTTGTTTTCAGTTGGTGATCAGAAACATGGTTGGCATTTAAATTTGGGACCCTCTAGCAATCTAATTTTTGTATTCACCTAGTCGGGCCCTGAGGGTGCTTGCCATGTCTTTATTTTGTGGTAAAACACCCCAGAAATATGTTTTCAAATTTCTGGAAAAAGTATCACAAATTACTGTGGCTCATGAAAGTGTCACAAATTTTATTAAAGTCAGAATTGCAACAGTAATTTTCTAGTCTGTGGAAAATGACAGCAATTCTTTGGTCACTGCACTGCAAAATAACCGTTGGGAGTTTTGGGCTGAAATTTGGAGGAGCAGCCGACATCTCACAGATGTGCCTTTCAGTGTTGTATTGAAAAATATTACCGGCAGCAAAGTTATGGCACTCCAAAGTTAACAGTTTTCCCATAGGATAACATTACGGCCGAAGCATTACAGGAATCTTTGGCACCCTGCTGCAAAATAACGGTTTGGTCTTTTTCCTGAAATTTGGAGGAAGACAGCCAACAGTACACAGATGTGCCTTTCAGTAGCTTGGTGAAAAATATCACATGGCGGCAAAGTTCGGCACTCCAAAATTGACGTTTTCCATAGGATAACATTCTGAGCCCGACACTTAACAGAAATCATTTGGAGCTCTGCTGCAAAATAACGGTTTGGTCTTTTTCCTGAAATTTGGAGGAAGACAGCCAACAGCCCACAGATGTGCCTTTCAGTAGTTTGGTGAAAAAACATTACAGGAGGCAAAGTTATGGCGCTCCGAACTTTCTTTTTTCCCATAGGATAACATTACGGTGTTCGCCGCGCCTTTCAGGGCCCGTATCTCGGAAACGGTGCAAGATACGGACTTTTCGTTGGAAAACTTCTTAGCCCCATGATGGGGCTAAGATACAAATTAGCCAGGACAGTTGTAAGTAATATGACTTTTAAATTTTTTTTCAACGTCGTATGGTTCCTGAGATATAATGGATTTAGTATTCCAAGATCTCATTTTCTGCGCCGATACTCATTATTTTGCATACATTATTTGTACTCACTGTCTTTCTCAATGCAGGTTTGGGGAAAGACCAGCATGCGCTTCATTACTGTTACTGTTGCCCTTTCCGCTGCATGGATCCGTACCCGTTCACTTACCATTGGACGTCCTGCGCCACCATGTGCGTTATCCTTTGCATTTTCATTTGCGCTTGCGTTTCTGTTATTTTTTGCCATTTCTGTCTACAGTACTGTTTATCTTACTGTTTCACTTTACATCACCATGCCCATTGACATTTCTGTTTGCAGGCACCATGTTACTATGTGACAACACATCACGTGGCAGACCATTCCCGTCTACGCCACCATGTGCGTTACCCTTTCTGTTCTCATTCGTGCTTGTGTTACCATGTGCGCCACTGTTAGCATTTCTGTTTGCGTTGCTGTCCCTGTTACTATGGGCCCCGCGCTCCCGCCGCTGCATTACATTCACTATTTCTCGTTATCATTCTCAAAAAGAAGGGAAATTAGAGGCAAAAAACTCCGTTTAATGCATTAGTTAGGGTTGTTCCACAGCGACAAAAGTGAGGAAATTAGCTGTTAGGTTGAAACCCCCTTGACCTCTCGCTCACCCCCAACCGCATTAGTGCGCATTGGGATCGTCAGCCTTAAAAATGTCGCAACTACACACAATGTATTAACATTCGTGCAGGTTCCGCAACTGATTACGAGTTGTGTTGAACATTGCAGTGGACACAGGGCTTGACATAAGCCCTGTGCCCACCTTTAAAAATCGGGTCAGTGGTTTACATGTAGTTCCAGTACCATGTGACCTTCAGTCTCCAGTCACATGGTACTCTACTTCTAGCTTTGTTCTGCCTAGCTGCTTTAGAATGTCACCTGGAGCTAAAAGAAATTCACAAGCTAAGTTCTCAGTTCACAACTTTGCACGGTACTTACCATTTCATGAAGTCCCCATTACCATACAAATTTTCTTTGCAAAGTGGCAGTCCTTTATGAGTTAACTAGTGAAGCCAATTTTATGGATTCTGCATACTTCTAAACATTATGTCTAGCAATAACTCAGGGAACTAAGACATTAATGTCACAAGATGACTAAACAAGAAGGAACCTGGCACTGAATACCACTGTATTTTTTCTAATCTTAGAAGCTCCAAAAAATTAGTTCTTAGGTTTTGAAGGTGGGGGATCTAGTTCCCATTCATAATTTTCAGATCATTTTAGCTACTGTGGCTACCAGTGATGCATTGTATCTAGTCCCTGCTGCCACCAATGGGTCAAATACATTGGCAGTTATACTAATAGAATCTGTAAAATCATCATACCAACCCAGTAAAGGATTGAAGTTCACTTTTGTATTTTCTCATAATTAATTTGTGGGACAGGACCCATTATAATTTTCAGATCATTTTAGCTACTGTGGCTACCAGTGATGCATTGTATCTAGTCCCTGCTGCCACCAATGGGTCAAATACATTGGCAGTTATACTAATAGAATCTGTAAAATCATCATACCAACCCAGTAAAGGATTGAAGTTCACTTTTGTATTTTCTCATAATTAATTTGTGGGACAGGACCCATTAGATAAACCAAGTAGTTTATAGGATTCCCACATTTCCTACCAATTGGGTTTGGGAGTGGTAGACTAAGAATGGGACTTTTGGCCTAATATTTTGGGTCCATTGCAGCTCTTGCCACTTATAGCAGATGCTGCAAGCTTCCAGAAAGCCCAGTCAGGGCTAGCAACACTCCACCACCACCATCTTAGGTGCATCAGGATTGTGAGCCACCAGACCAGGGGCTACCCCATTCAGCTCACCTTCTCCTGTTACAGCAAGTCATCTTCTCCACTTGCTTCCCTAATCAATCTAGTTTGGGAGCAGCAGACAGAGGGTAAAACTTTTGCCTTAATATTTTAAGTCCAATGTGACTCTTGCTACTCATCACAAATGTGGCAAGCCTCCTGAATGCCCAATTAGGGCTAACAGTATGCCAGCACTGCCATCATAGGCGCAGCAAGCCTCTTCTCCACTGACTCCTCTGACCTATCGGGTTGGGGAGCTGCAGACTGAGGGCAAGGCATTCACCCTAATATTGTATTCCCTGTCAAGCAATCCCATGTGAGGGGTCCCAACATACATGGTATAGCAGGAGCGGGAGTCACTGAATGGCACAGAAGGAGTAGGAGTCCTCAAGGGGAGTCAATAGAGAGAAGAAGAGATGATAGAGGACTCTCTCCTACTCCCCCTTCATTCAGTCATTTGATAATTGAATCTGTTTATCACATTAGTAGTTGCAGGGGTCCTCTCCTGTAGTTTGTTAAACACAGGTTTTGTTGAATTAGACTTCCACTGTTTACTGGTTAATTTGTTGTTAAAAAGAGATTTTAGCTGTATTGGGCCTTAGAAAACAGAAGTTGTTGAATAGTTTGATACATTTTACTGGACCAACATATGTCTTGAACAAAGATGGTATAGTACACAAGCTTTTGGGGCCCCACACATCCCTTCTTCAGGTGAAACTGGTGAAGAAGGAACCTGTGGGGACTGGAAAGCTTGTGTACTATACCATCTTTGTTCAAGACTTTGGTTAATTCATTGTATAATGCTGCCTTGTGCTAGTTAAACATTAGCAATGTCTGCACTTCTGGGTCTTATTGCATTTTAAATGTTATTATGACTACTTCTATTTGCTCCATTGTGTAAGTCTTTTCTACTTGCAAAGGTTTTCCACCCCTTGCCTTCCTATCTGGGTCAGGCCTATGCTACCTATAGCTTCCCTATCTTGGCAGGCTTACACTCCCCATAGCCTCCCTATCTGGGTCAGACCTACACTTCCCATAGCCTCCTTACCTTGGTGATGTCTATGCTCCCATTAGCCTCCCTATCTGGGTCAGGCCTGCGCTCCCATTAGCCTCCCCATCTGTGATAGGCTTACACTCACCCTTTACTCCCTAGTCTGGTCAGACCACCATCCTTTCAGACCCCTGGTGGCCCTTCTACTGTTGGCTTGTACACCAGGTTACTCCATGTCCTAACTCACCTACTATCTTTGTCTTCCTCTCCTCCCTTCTTAATGCTCCTCCATCCCTCTCTCCTACTAGCCCCATCCCCCTGCTGTCCATCCTCATCCTTTTCCTCCTTTCCCCACTCTCCCTGGTATCATGGATGCTGCCTCCTACCTTCAAATGGTTCTACCTTGAAGCCCGTGGTGCCTTCTGCCCCTTCCTCCCACCGCATTGCCACTCCCATCATCCCTCTCCTACCAAGCAGCTGTGGGATTCCATTAAACTCCTTGCAACTTTGCTGCTACTGGTGGCAGGCAACATTGAGCTTAATCCTGGCCCTGCCCCCCACCTCACCTTTGCAGCTTCCTAAAGGACTGTGGGTTGTGTACCTTAACATCTATAGCCTCCTCCCAAAGCTGGATCTATTGCAGCCCTCATGGTAAACCTCTAGCCAGATGTTCTCATCTCTGAGTCTTGGCTGTCCCATAAGATCCATGACTCTGTGGTGTTTGCACCTGGTTACACCATAGCTGGGACAGAATCATTCCAACAGAGGTGGTGTTATTGCAATCTACCTCTCTGTTATCCAGTTTTTCTCTGTGCTCTTGGTCTTTTCCATCTCCACATATAAACTGCTCCTCCTCAAACTCACCCTCACTTTTATAGTTCCTCTTTTCATAGAAATAATTTACTGTTACCCTGTCTTGTCGCCTGCTACAGTCTCTGAGATTCTCTCTCCTTCATCTGCTCCCACTCCTCCTATCATGACTTTACTAATACTTGAGGATTTTAACACTAACTGGCTCCTGACCTCCTTCCATGCACAAAGTTTGTCAACAAGTGAAACCCACCAACAAATTTCTGACCCCACCCATATTAATACTAAATCCTTGAAACATATTTTTCTGAACTGGGTACTCTTCTCTCACCCCTACCATAATTTGGATGCAGATATTCTTCCCAGTGCCCACAGTGGTCACCATGTGGTTGACTGTGTATGCATGCTCAATTTCAGCAAAGTTCCCCCCTGAAATGATACACTGCTGGTTCTTCAGGAACCTGTACTTCAGGTACCACCACACTGACCAGTCAGCCACTGACTAGTCCCTCTCCCCTACAGCCATCAGTATCAACTTAGCACTCAAACCATTCTGTTTCAAACATATGGCTGACTGAGACCACCATGTCCTCTTCAGGAAATCCACATTCCAGGGTCTCTTCCTTTCCTGGATCTCTGCGGAGCTGGTGGTCTGCCTTGATGCTCATGACCTTGTCTGGCAATCCTGTAAGATCACCAGTTCCCTTGCTGTCCTTTGAAAACACCAGACCTTTTGGAATTCCTGCATCAAAGTCACAAGGCTTGCAAAATCTGAGTTCTTCGCATTCACACTCCAGAACAACTTTAATCACCCCTCCAAGTTCTGGAAAGTTATGTATTCCCCCCAACCTGACCCAGTCCTCTGCCTCACACCTGTCCCCAAAGTGGGCACCTCTGAAATCACTGAACCTGCTACTGTTGCTTCTTATTTAAACTCCTTCACCACCAGTGCCCCTCCACTCACTCCTTCTCTTCCCCATCCCCCTTTCCTTCCTACCTCACACCCCTTCTCCTTCTATCCTACCACTCCCTCAGCTTCTCTTAAAGCCCTTCTAGCTCTCAACTCTCATAAGGGTATGAGCCCAGATAGCCTTGAACCCATGACTGTGCACCTCTTTGCATCAGCCATCACCTATTACCCTCATCCTTAACCTCTTCTTCTATGCCTTTATTTCTGATGCCTGGAGACTGCCTGTCATCCCTCTCCATAATGGTGGTGATCCCATCTCTCCTATGATGTTTTTCCCATCTCTCTCTCCTCCCCACCCTGGCCAAGCTCAAGAACATCTTGTCTTCTAAGAACTCATCCCTTTTCTTAACTCTTCCAGCTTTTTCACTCCATTCCAGTCTGTCTTGAAGATGTACCACTCCACATCCACCTCCCCCTCCAGCTTACTGACTCCATTCTGTAATGCATGGTCCAGGGCTAGGTCACTTTCCTCATCTTTTTCAACTTGTCCAAAGCCTTTGACACTGTGCCACATCCCCTTCTCCTTGATATGCTTAAGGTGTCAGATTTCTCTGCCTCCTCAATTAATTGGTTCCACTCTTCCCTTGAGGGAAGATTGCAAGCTGTCCATATTGAAATCACCCTTCTCCCCAGTCCCTTTCTGCTGAGGCATCCCCCAAGGTTCTGTTCTAGGCCCCATATACTTCTTCATATTCCTAAATTTAATTCTCTCAGCCTGTTCATCTGTGCCCATTCACATGTACATGCTGTTTGGGGTTGGGGGGGTGGAGATCAGGTAAGTTCTGTATTTTACAGACAGTATAGCAGGGACAAGCTATGCAGACTATGTTGGCCAAGCAGTCCTTATCTGCTGAAAAATTTTCTGTTTCTATATTTCTGAGACACTGTTCCATTTGCTTCTGGGTCCTCTGTTGTTTATTTGTTTATTGGAGATTCGGAAATACCTTTGAGTCAAAGACTCCTTTACAAAGGTTCCACGTCACAAATATTACAAACAGAGAAAGACAGGTCACATATCAGTACAGCAGTACCTAGTCAGGTAGTTACAGTAGCAGTAGTTACAGAATCATTTGTGAGACTAGCAGAGAGAAAACTAGGCCAAGTTAGCGCAAACATACAAAACAAATAGCACATATGTGCAGAGCTAGACTAGTGGGACTCAGATTGTGGCAGGGATATGAGGGGGAATCTGGCCGCAGTCTATGCCGGTCGGTAAAGTGTAAGATAGTTCAGAGGCAATCACAGTGGTTCGAAGACTGCAGGAGTGCTCTGAGGGTGGTATTGTAAGATCCAAGTCTGTTCTCATTTGCAAGTGGAGTGGTCAGACTGTTCATCCAGGATGGGGCTCTGTAGCTGAAGGACCTCTGATATAGGGATGTAAGGCAATGGGGGACAGAGAGGAGGTGCTTACCATAGGTATGAGTGTGCTTGAGTGACTGGGCTGGTCTTGTTAGTGGAGTAAGTCCTTTTGGACAGAGGCCTAGGGCAATTTTTTTTGCCATAAGGCATGTGTGGAACCTAATCCTGTTGTCAAGGTTCAGCCAGTTGGTATCATTGTATAGAGTGCATGTATGAGTTAGTTGGTCACAGTCCAAGGTGAGGCGACACGCTTTATTTAGGGAGAAACGTAGTCTGCTGGGGGCTGATGAGTTTGCTGCTCCATAGATGACTATGCCATAATCTAGCAGGGAGAGGACAGAGGAGGAGACAGCTAGCCTCAATGCATTTGGGGTAAAGCAATGTTTGAGGCGATACAGGAGCCAGAGCCGCACACTGAGGGCAGTAGATAGGAGGTGGATATGTTGGTAGAAAGTGAGTGCAGGGTCGAGTGTTAAGCCTAGATATCTGAAGGAGTCCACTTGTTCAAGGGGAGTCAGGTTGGCAGTTCTTACTTGAGGACAGAGTTCCTTTCTAGTATTGAGTGGGTGGGAAAAGTACATAACCTTAGTCTTGGAATAGTTCAGGACAAGACGATGGGAGGCGAACCATTTTTCAGCGGAACTAAAGGAGGACTGGAGGGAGCAGTGGAGATGTAAAGGGTCAGAGTTGGATGAATAGAGTACGGCATCATCCGCATAGAGGAGAAGATTCCTGGAACAGGTCCTGGGAAGGGAATTTAGAAAGAGGCTGAACAGTAATGGCCCGAGGACGGACCCTTGCGGGACACCTGAGAGGACCGGTAGCCTACTAGAAATGGTGTCTTCTATTTTGACCTGCTGGGAGCGGTTAGACAGGTAGTCAGAGAACCAGCCAAGGGCATCCTGAGACAATCCAGTGCTGGTCAGAGCGGATAGCAGGAGCGGATGCTTAACGGTGTTGAATGCCTTAGTGATATCTATGAAGACAGCACCTGTGATTTGTCCTCTGTCTAAAGCGGAGTGGATGTGTGAGGTGAGTTCCAGGAGGGCAGTGGTGGTACTATGGCCCTTCCGGAAGCCGTGTTGCTGTGTACTAAGCAGGTTGCATTTGTTCAGGTGGTCTGTTAGCTGGTCAGAGACTATCCTATCAAGGGCCTTGGATAGGGGAGGGAGAATGGAGTAGGTTGGTAGTTGTTAATGAGGACAAGGTCCCCACTTTAAATATTGGCATGATATGAGCAGATTTCCAGTGGGAGGAGAATTTCCCTTGGCATAAGGAGCTGTTTAGTATATGGGTGAGGGGGTCGAGCACCTCAGTGAGAGAGAGTCGAAGTAGTTTCAGGTTTAAAGTGTCACTGCTATACCGGGAGTGACTTAGTGCCTTTCTGAGATAAGGCTTGGTGCCCTTGGGAGAGATGCTGCACAGGCAAAAGGGTGGGGTTGATGGGAAGGTGGGGGGATGACTGGGGTTGGGTCAAAGAAGTTAGGGGGGAGAACCAGGCTGAGGTTGGAGTAGGTGTCATTGAAGGCATCGGCCATATGGGCTGGATCGGAAGTAAGGCACCCTTCAACCCTAATCTGGCTAGGGGTGGTGTTGGGAGCTTTTCCACACAGGTCTTTGATATTGTCCCAGAACTTTCGTCCTGAGCCCCAGGAGTTAGTGAGGAAGGTCTTGTAGTACTCAGCTTTTGCTTTGTGCAGGGACCAAGTACATTTGTTCCTAGCTTCTCTGTAGTTCTGTCTGTCAGATGGCAGGCCAGTCTCATTGGAGAGGTGCCATAGGGAGTCTCTGGTCCGCATGAGGTCCAGGAGATGTTCACTGTTCCACGGCGCTGGGTTACCTTTGGCCACTCTTTTAGTGATGGGGCAAATTTGTCACAGATGATGTTGAAGGCGAGGATGAAGAGGTTAAGGGCTCGGTCAGTGTCAGTGGTTTTCATGACGAAGGACCAGTCCATAGACCTGAGATAGATTTTGAGTTGAGCAAGTTTTCCTGGGCCAAGTTTGC
Organism: Neoceratodus forsteri; assembly: GCA_016271365.2. Classification (NCBI taxonomy): domain Eukaryota; kingdom Metazoa; phylum Chordata; order Ceratodontiformes; family Ceratodontidae; genus Neoceratodus; species Neoceratodus forsteri. Next base: position 1,066,747,251 of record CM028132.1, on the reverse strand, counting down.
GCTGATAGATTAATCTGGGGGGGGGGGTTGGGTGATTTGCATGTCCAGGAGCAGAGTACCGGGGAGTGGTCACTAAGGGCATTTGGGAGTACAGTTGTGCTAGCGATTTTTGTAGGGTGGTTGGTGAACACCAAGTCCAGCAGGGAGGAGGACCCAGTGTGCTGGTTCAGTCTGGTAGGGGATATGATGACCTGCGTAAGGTCCTGGGCAGTAGCAGCATCTAAGAATGGTGCGACAGCTTTGTCAAGCCAGTTAATATTAAAGTCCCCTAGTACGATTTTCTCAGCTTGTGACAGAAGAGTGGTCAGGTAGGACAGAACAGAGTGGAAGGCCACCTTCTGTTCCCTGGGAGAGATATAGATCATGGTGGTGGGGGAGATTTAGATGTTCCCAGAGTGATTTCTATAGGGAGGACCTGTGGACCAGGATGCAGCTGGGGGGTGGGGAGTAGCTGTCCACGTAGGACCTCTTTAGTATATACGGTGCAGCCCCACATTTACCCTTATGATCAGCCCAGTATAGGTTGTACCCTGTAAGATTTAATGAGTCAGGGGTCGATGGGGAGAGCCAGGTTTCAGTGAGCGCAATAATATCTGGCTGGTGTTGGTAGACCCAGCCCTGGAAGGAGTCCCACTTTTTTAAAAGGCTGCAGACATTAAGGGTGGCAATATATAGTCTGCTGGTTGGGGGGTGGGCAGGCATGGTAGTTGCGGCAGGGCCAGGGTTAGGGTGCACATTACCTGATGTGAGCAGGAGGAGGAGAAGGAAGAACCTGCAGATTGGGTGCCATTTCGAGGTCTTGTGGGGTCATAAACTACTGGCCGGGGGACCTTTAGGAGTGGGGAATGTGGGGTAGGGAGGCTGGCAAGTGAGGGTGTGGCCAGTAGTAGGGGACAAGGCGAGGGGACAGGAGGTAAAGGTTGGGGTCATGGATGGCAAGGTTGGCGGTGGTTGTGGGGGTAGCAGAGGGTGCTACTCGTAGGGTGTTGAGAGTGGGAGATGAGAGCTGAAGGGAGTGCAGCAAGATAAGTGCAACCAGTACAAAAGGAGTAGGTGGCTGTGGATTCCTGGTTTGAGGAGGACTCAGGGGTTGAGGTTAGAGGTGACTGCCAGTCAGGCAGCCATAGGGGGTATAGAAGTGGTGTGTAGCCCAGGAGGGTGGTAGGGGCAGTTGCTTGATGGGGTAGTCGAACATAAAGCAGGAGTAGAGTTAGCTTAGTAGCCAGAACGTGAATCATTGCCATAGGAAACCTGCAGTAGGTGAGGTGATGCAGCATATGCTCCTAGTGGCTAAGTTGTATAAGCTGCAGATGGAGAAATGGGCTGATTGGTTACTGAAGCCTATAAAAGGGAGTGCTCACCAAGGGTGGTGGCGGGGGCAGTGGGGAGCCAACGCTTGCATCGGCGGGGCCTTCACAAGCTCTCGGGAATCCTAACTGGTGGAGCTCAGCACGCCTTACAGTCCTTCCTCTGTGTACCTGTATGCTGTTCTGGGAGGTGGGGGAGGGTTATCCCAAGACCCTCACAACCTCCGAAGTGGGTTCCTCACTCCTCGAAGAAGCAGTGGCCTGAGGAGAAAGGAGAGAGGTAGGTGAATTAAGTGCTTTTGTAGATTTGGGGGTGGGGGGTACAGGGAGCTGAGTGGTGTGTTCTTGCCTCAAATTGCAGATAGCAGCTAGTGCTTCATCTGTAGGCAAGCCCTACACTTTTTCTTTTGAATTTAACTTTAACTTTAAGTTTAAACTAAGCAGTAAAGCTCTCGGTCTCACTGTGAGGGCTGCAGTTCAATTTAAGCACACTGTATGCTTCCGAATTTAACTCAAGACTTAAGGAATCAAAGTCCAAGTTGACCTTGCTATCTGTCTCTAACAGGATTTTGAGTGTTCAGCATTGGCTCTGTTCCATCCATCTATGCCTTAACACCAAGAAAATGGTCTCTGTAACCTTTGACTCTTAGAAACATAGAAACATAAACTTTGATGGCAGATAAGGACCACTTGGCCCACCTAGTCTGCCCATTTCTCTACCTACAGGATAAACTGCAGATCCTAATTAACCAACAGCCTATTTCTTCCTACCCCCCACAAGAATTGCCTAATGTCTGTCCCATGTATTCTTGAATTTTCCCACAGTTTTAGACCCCACAACCTCCTCAGGAAGGCTATTCCATGCATCCACAACCCTCTCTGTGAAAAAATACTTCCTCACATTGCCCCTGAACCCCCCCATCTTTAAATTGTGTCCCCTTGTTCTTGTATGTCTCTTTTTCTGAAAGATGCTACCCTCTTGGACTTTGATTCCACTGAGGTACTTAAACGTTTCAATCATGTCCCCCCTCTCCCTCCTTTCCTCAAGAGTATACATATTAAGCTTTTTTAGTCTCTCCTCTTATGACTTCTTTTGCAGACCCTGCACCATTCTAGTTGCCCTCCTCTGGACTGTCTCTATCCTGTCTATGTCCTTGCTGAGATGGGGTCTCCAGAACTGGACGCAGTACTCCAGATAGGGTCTCACCAACTGTCTGTACAGAGGCATAACAACTTCCTGTTTTCTTCTGGTGATGCCTCTCCCTATGCATCCCAGTATACCCCCAGCTTTCTCTACTGCCTTCTCACATTGCTTGCTAACCTTAAGGCCATTTGATATGTTTACCCCCAGGTCCCTTTCCTTTTTGGTTTTTGTTACTACCTCCCCCCCATTGTGTAATCTTCCCCTGGGTTTTTGTTTCCCAGGTGCATTATTTTGCACTTCTTTGCATTGAATCCTAGCTGTCATACTTCTGACCATTCCTCCAACCTTGCCAAGTCCCTTCTCATCCTTTCCATGCCTCGTTGTGTATCAACCCTGTTGCAGATCTTTGTGTCATCTGCAAAGAGACATACTTTTCCTTCCAGTCCTCTGCAATGTCACTATAAAGACATTAAAAGGACTGGACCAAGTACTGAACACTGCGGTACCCCACTAGTAACCCCTCTTTCTTCAGAGTGGACTCCATTTACAATTCCCTTCTGTGTCCTGTTGTCCAGCCAATGTTTTACCCAGGCTACCACCCTGGGACCCACTCCCAGGCTGGTTAATTTGACTATTAATCTTTTATGTGGGACTGTGTCAAATGCCTTACTAAAGTCTAGGTAGGCCATGTCCACCAGTTAAAGAAATTAATGACCCCATTCCAGTCATTCTGCAAATGTGCATTGAACTGCCCTTCACATGCTCACCACTGTTCTCTGCACTTCTCCCTCTGCCTTCATTCCCTTGATGCCAGATGCCTCAACTACTCTGCCTCCTTCACCTTCAAATTCAGGTTTGGTTCCCTCTGTCCCTTCCATTCTACCCTTCTATCTTCCCCCACTCCTGCCTCCTACCTTCTTCATGATGCTACTTCTCACTCACTCTCCCACCACTCCAGAAGAACTTCAGCAGACAAAGCTGCCTCCTTGCATCATTTTCCTTTGCTCTGGTTCTTCCTTCCATTACCTCTCCACTCAGTTTCATCCTTCTCCTCCCTTAGGTTCCTTCTCTATGATTTTACTACCCCTTTCTGCAACTGTACCTGACCCATAACCCTTGTGTTTCTCTTCTCACCTCACTGTTAGTCTGCTTCCATGCCCCCTCCCCTACTGTGAGCAGTTTCCTTTCTCCCTAGGCTCCTGCCCTGTGTGGCCTTGTGCTGCTCCTTTTCACTGACTCAATTTGGAAACATCTAGTTCCTGTACCTGCCTTAATGCACTGGCACTGAAAATGGCAACTACTTTTTACAGGCTGTGTGGTTTATAGTGATCCTTCTGGATTTGCTCCTACTACTTTATTTCCACTCTACCTTAATACATTTGTTTGTATCATTATTTTGTATTAGCACTATGTGCCTGTACAGTGCAACTGCATAACTTTTATGTATTTTCTACTATTCATTCTTTCATTGTGTTAAATTTTCTTTTCTTTCACTATTGTTCCTTCCTTGATGTTATCTTGACATTGACAGCCTTGTATTGTGTACTACCTATCCACCTTCATCCCAGGACATATTTGGAAATGAGCTATTACCAGCACAAAATTCCTTTCCTGCTAAAATTTATTTTGCAATAGATTGATAGATTGATAGACAGACAGACAAGTAAATATGGTTACAATGCAGGAACACTTTCATCTGTTATCTTTTTGGGGAACAATATAGACTGGGTAGAATTTTAAATTACATGGGCCTGATTTTCAAAGATTGATGCAGGGCTTGCGTGATGCCCTGTTTCAGCCCTGATGTTTGGCACAACTGCACCAAACCTCTTTGATGCTACTGTGTCCAATTTTAGTACACTGGATGCAGCTATGACAGTTTCCACAATTTATGCCAGCTTGTGCCAAATGTTCAGTGCAGGCGTCATAAAAAGGTTTCCCCAAATGACACAAGTTAGACCGGGGGTGCAGGTCTAACATGTAACATTTTGTGCAAGGGACTTGTATCAGGGGTTTGACAAAGGCTGTGTTAGAAAATTGCGATTTCCGGAATTTCTGATGCAAGTCACCCCTTGTGTCAAACTCTGAGATGCAGGTCTCTTGAGTCAATGATAAGCCCTTTGAAAATTGGGCCCCATAACTTAATTTCCAGCAATGTGTGTTGATTACTTGGCAAATTCCCAAATTTTGGCCCATATATCTATTTGTGACATTAGTCTCCAAATGGTTACCCACCATGCCTGACCAAATTTCTCATCACATTCGACTTTGCTAATCAAGGGTATATATGAGATACAATATTTAAATTCACTAATTAGCTACAATAAAGTTGTGTTTCTCTTCCTAGATTGATGCAATGTGGGTATGCCAAGAAAATATCATTTTATGGCATATTCAAGTTTCAAATAATAATAGGCTTCATTATTCAGGATATCATATAGATTACAATTTGTGTAAAGTTGTCAGTTCCGTTCTCTTTGAATAACTTGGCTAGAGACCATATTCCCCTGTCTTCCCATAACTGATTATTACCACTTGATTGTTTATTGTACTGTTCCTATTACTCCAATGTGGATGTTCATCACGCATATCTAGATACATGTTCATTCTTTTAATAAATGTATATTGTTGCAATTTTCATTCCAGAAGGGATTTCAAACCTGTTTTTTATTCTATTGCTGAACATAAACTGAGAGCTCATATTAGTCTTGTTTCCATATTTTTCTTTCCACATGGAACCAATAATTAAGGATTATTTATAGTTCATTTATTTTGGAGGTTAAAATAATTCAGCACCTGCTGTAGCCTGACACAGTCTTATTGAGAGTTAGGTGTACATTTCTCCCAACTAAATTGCTTATACATTAACTTCAATTGTTTTTGCTTGCCAGTCATGTTGGTGATGTTTAATCTGAGAAATACACAATGTTTAGCCAATATGTGTGGAGACTGACTTATAAGGTGCATATATTCTGGATTAACAAGCCTGACTACTAGGGGTATGTAAGCACCTTTGGGTGAATACCTCATGAGTGTATACATACACATCAATTAACTCTATTCAGCTCTGCTCATGAACTAGAGGTCAAGAGCATGGCACATGGGACTCAATACCAAAAATTACAAAAGCATGCCCCTAGGACACAGGAAACCAGGAGCTGAGTATAGATAGGAGGGAGGTTGTGACAGTGGCTAAGCAGGAAAGAGACCTTTGGGTTATAATATATCATGACCTCAAAGTGGCAGGTCAGTGTGACTAAGCAGTGGGTAGGGCCAGTGGGATGCTGGGGTGTATAGGGAGATGTGTAGTGGTGTGGATGTGTAGTGGTGCTGTTTTCCTTTGCTGTCTTTACTTGCTGCACTTTTTGTCTTCTCTTGTCTCTCTTACCCTGTAGTTTAGGGGAGGAGTGCTAATTGTCTGACCTCTGACCACAGCTACATGATAACTGGAGGTGGGGCCAAGTCAGATTTGAGGTAGCAAGTTAATATTTGGTTTCTCAGGAGAGGCCAGAAGTGGAAGCATCTACATTCATTTCAGTGCAGTTCAGTAATTGCTCATAGCTGTATTTGTTTTAAACCTAGATTTGTGGGCTTTTCTTGGCACCATTATTTATTTGTTACTTTACTTAGAATTGTATTTAGGCTGTTGAAAATGTGAAATCTAGTTTGGTGTGCTTGTAGTGGTGCTGTTTTCCTTTGCTGTCTTTACTTGCTGCAAATTTTCAACCAATCTCCCTCCCCCCACCTCCCATTCTTAATTATATGCCCTATTAAATCTGATTGACGGGAGCTAAGCACAGGGAATAGCAGGGGTTGTGGATTAGGAGGGGCATAAGGTGGAGGAAGACCGCCCTTGGCACAAGTGTTTTGACTCTTACTTTTTTTTTAAAGTAGGAAAATAAAAAAATATCTGAGGATCGGTGGCAGGATTTTCAGGACAGTAAATTAATAAAGAGGGAACTACAAGGAGAGTTTCAGTAACAGACAAGTACTGGAATAGCAGTATAAGTGCATTATAATATGGGGAGTGCTGCAATGCAGTGGATGCGGGGCAGTCGTATTCAGTCAGACCTTCTGGATGCTGAGGTGCGGCCTATCTGCAGGCATCTCTCTGGACTGTGGGATGAAGTAGTCAGACTCAGAGCGGAAGTAAACTGAGTTAGGAGTACCTTCACCCCTAGCCAGAGACCACCCAGTCCAACACCACTGCTTCAAAGGATGCCAAGAATCAGGAGCACTTGGATGACTGTGGGCTTGGGGAGGGTTAGGGCAGTCAGGCAGAGGCACATCCCAAATCCTATTCCACTCCAGAACTCATATGCCACACTGGCAAATGGGGACAACCAAACAGAGGTACTGAGAGAAGTGGAAGGGAAGGATGTGGAGGTCAACCAAGGAGGTGACCTCAGTGAGGAGAGCAATGGACCCCAGAAGAGAAGGAAGCAAATCCTGGTGGGGGACTCTATCATAAGAAGGATCCAGCTAGGAATACAGGACAGAGAGGACAGGGAGTTGATGTGCCTACCAGATGCCATGGCATGGAGGGATGGGAGGAAGATCCTGGGGATCGCCTGGAAGACAAGACAGGAGGATGAGCTGGATGTCATTATACACCTAGGTACTAATGACCTGGCAAATGGGGAGCCTAAGGAAGTTCAGGAAGAGTTTAGGAATTGGGAAGAGGTTTCAGGAGAGTAGCTATTTCTATCACCTTCTCAGAAATAATACCTGTGAGAGGCATGGAAGAGTGTTGGAGCACATGCACCAGGAAATTTAACTCATGGTTGAAGAACTGGTGCTGTGAGGAAGGGTTTGGATTCATTGGTGACTGGGGACCCACATAGAGGGAAGGGGGCTTGTTCAAGTCTGACTTCCTGCATCCGTCCTGGAGGGGAAATCCAAACACTCAATGATAAGTTTAAATGCTACATGGACAAGCATTTAAATTAGCCAAGGGGGGGTGGCAGGCCAGCAAGGAGGATACCTAATTGCCCACTCCCCACAGTTAGCAGTGGGACTAGTGAACAGGAGGAGTGGATATCTCTACAAAGCAGCGTACAAAAGATGGAGATGAGCACCCAAGGGTTGGATAGGAAGAAAGGGGGCACAATTCAACAGAAAGGCAGACAGCAGGGAGAACCAGGGTAAAGGACAACCAGGAAGGGGGCTGAAGTAGAACAGCTTAACAGTCCAGGGATTTCACATCACGGAAAGCCATGAGTGCCGATGCCAGGAGCCTTAGCAACAAGATAGAGAGTCTGGAGGCTGCTATGGTGCAGTTGGACCTGGACATTGTGGCCATGACAGAGAACTGATACAATGATAACCATAACTGGGAGATGGCCATACCTGGCTACAACATATTCAGAAGAGACAGGGCAGGCAGAAAAGGAGGAGGAGTGGCACTTCAGGTGAAAGATAGCATAAAGGCCATAGAGATTCAGGAGGAACAAAATGGGGGAGAGATACTGTGGGTTAAGCTGGAAAGGAAAATGATGTCAGCCATCTGCACTGGGGTGGTCTATAGACCACCAGCCCAGGAGGAAGAAACAGATAGGGAGCTGATGCTGTCTACCAAAGGATGGCAGACAAGGGTGATGTGGTACTGTTGGAGACTTGAATATTCCATATGTGGACTGGAGCCTCCCAGCAGCAGCATCAACCAGGAGTAGATTTATCCTGGACTTCCTTCAAGGTGCCTTCCTCAAATAACTGATCTTGGAACCAGCTTGGCAGAAGGCAATACTGGACCTCATGCTAACAAATGGGGAGAGTGTGATGGGGGTAACAGTGGGGGAGCACCTGGGGAACAGTGAGCACTGGTCACTGTAGTTTGAAATCACAGAAGGAACAGAACCAAACCACACAAAAACATGTATCTTGGATTTTAGAGGGGCAGATTTTGGGAAAATGGGGAGATGCTTGAAAGAGGCATTCATGGGAATGGGGAGGGAATCATGGGTTGAGGAACAGTGGGAAATATTTAAAACAGGGATTACAAGAGCAACAGAATTATACATTAAGCAGGTTAGCAAGGGAAAAGGAAGAGGAGGCCATTATGGTTTTCCAAAGAGGTAGCGGAAAAAGTGAAAGCCAAAAAGTTGCATTCAAGCAATACAAAAAGACACAGGCAGAAGACGATATGGAGACGTACCAAGAGATGCAAAGGGAGGCAGGGAGATCAGTAAGGAAAGCCAAAGCTCAGACAGAAGAGCACATTGCAAAATCAGTGGGTAGAAGGAATAAAACATTTTACTGGTGCATAAGTGAAAAAATAAGGCAAAGAGAGGGGATAGTGAGACTGAAGGTGGAGGCTGGGGACCTCGTGAAGGATGACAGCAGTAAAGCTGACATACTGAACAGATATTTCTGCTCAGTCTTTACTGAGGAAGAGGAGGCTAATGGGCCTGAAGGGAGTACAAGGATGGGAATGGTGCAGAAATGGAAACTAGTCCTTTTGCAAGGGAAAGGGTCCTAAAGGAACTGGAAGGAATAAGAGTTGATAAAGCAATGTGGCCAGATGGGGTGCACCATTTCATTTCATTTTTTTATTTTTTAGACTTGTAAGCAGGATGAGCAAAACTGCCTGTTTTCACCAGCGACAAGTTACAAATGACACAAACATACAGTTCCATACATAAAAACATGAAACATTATGTGAAATACAAAACCATAAATAGCATTACAAATACTCAGTAAAACATGTGCAATTATCATTATCCATCAACCGATATTTTAGTCTAGATTTAAAAGACCATAAAGTCTTACTTTGTACAATATCAACAGGTACTGAATTAAAAAAACAACGGGGTCCTATACAATATAGATCTCTGTCCAAGAACAATATGAAACAGAGGAAGTTCAAAAGTAAATTTAGATTGAGACCTAGTTCCATAAAGGTTCGAGAACCTTGAAAATAAGGACATAACTGTAGGAGATAGAAGACCATGCATAACCTTATATAGCAGAATACCTAATTTATATGAAATTCTATTTTCTATGGATAAACAATTAGAACTCTTAAACAAAAAACAATGGTGGGTTCTATAAGGAGCATCAAGCATAAAGTGTAGGATTGAATTATATAGCACCTTAAGCTTATCTAAAAGTGGACCAGAGAAGGATGAATAAACAATAATACCATAATCCATAACACTCATTAGGAAACTATGAGAGAGAAGAAACCTGGAACCTTTTGTCAAAAAATGCTTAATCCTATACAGTAAACCTAACCGCTGATGGAGGATTTTCCTTAGATTATTCAAGTGGGCTTCAAAGGACAATTTTGGATCAAACATTATCCCCACATTTTTAAAATTGTTCACACATTCAGTGACCTTACCATCCAATGTATGAATCTGAGGAAGAGTAACACTTTCAATAACTTTGTTGGAAAATAACATAATTTTAGTTTTACTTGAATTAAGTACCAAACAATTTACCAAGAGCCAATTCTGGAAAGAATCAAAATCAAACTGGACATCTGCCAATGCATCATTGGGATGAGAACTATCGCTGTATATTACAGTGTCATCAGCATAAAAAATCAAAGATATATGAGAACAGTCTGTAGGACCAGAATTCATATAGAGGGAAAAAATCAAGGGGCCAAGAATGGACCCTTGAGGTACCCCACATTTAATAGTACTAAAAGAGGAAATATAATCACCAATTTGAATACAATGAGATCTTTTCGTAAGATAATCAACCCTGGGGTCCTAAAGGAACTAAGAGGTGGTGGCTGAACCTCTGGCAATCCTGTTTAGCCGATCACTGGAAACAAGGGAGGTACCCAAAGACTGGAGAACAGCAGATGTAGTCCTCTTATACAGATGTGGGAACAAAGAGGAAGCGGGGAACTACAGACCAGTCAGCCTGACCTCAGTGGTGGGGAAGATCATGGAAGCACTACTGAAGTAGAGATTGGTGGAACATCTGGTTGCCAACAAACTACAGAACCCAAGGCAGCATGATTTAATCGGGGAGAGGTTATGCCAGACCAACCTCATTGAGTTTTTTGACTGGGTGACAAGGGAGATGGATCAGGGGAGGGCAGTGGATGTGGCCTATCTGGACTTCAGCAAGGCCTGTGACACTGTGCCGCATAGAAGGTTATTAAACAAACTTGGGAATATGGGAGTGGGCAGGACAGTAGTGCAGTGGGTAGGTAATTGGTTGGGCAGCAGGACACAAAGGATGGTGGTTAATGGCTGTCACTCCACAGAGGGAAGAGTGACCAGTGGGGTACCACAGGGATCAGTGCTGGGACCAGTCCTATTCAACGTCTTCATCAGCAACATTGCGCAGGAGCTAGAAGAGAGAATATCCCTGTTCGCTGATGACACAAAGCTCTGTAGCAGAGTAGAGATGTTATAGGGTGTAAACAGAATGAGGATGGATCTGCAGAAGCTTGAAGAATGGTCAAAAGTTTGGCAGTTGAAATTCAGTTCAAGGAAGTGCAAGATAATGCATATGGGACTCAAAAACCCTGGAACAACATATCAGTTGGGGGGTGAGGATATAGCATACACCAAGCAGGAAAGGGACTTTGGGGTTATCATCTCTGATGACCATAAAGTAGCGAAACAGTGAGACAAGGCAGCTGGTAAGGCAAATAGGATGCTGGGATACATAGTCAGGGGCATCACCAGCAGGAAAAGGAAGGTCATAATTCCACTATACAAGACATTAGTGAGGCCCCACCTGGAGAACAGTGTACAGTTCTGGAGACCTTACCTATATAAGGACATGGACAGAGTAGAGAAGGTTCACAGGAGGGCAACAAAGATGGTACAAGGATTGCACCACAAGTCCTACGAGGATAGGCTGAAGGACTTGAATATGTACTCCTGGAGGAGGGTAGGGAGAGAGGGGATATGATAGATATAGAAGTACCTTACAGGGAGGAACAGGGGTGCAGGAATACACTATTTTACAGCGGAAAAGATGTTCCAGGACTAGAGGGCATAGGGGTGAAGTTGGAGGGAGTGCGATTCAGAGGAAATTAGGAAGAATTTCTTCACAGAAAGGGTGGTGGACAAGTGGAACATCCTGCCAGAGGAAGTGATGGGGGCTGAAACAATCATGGGATTTAAGAGTGCATGGGATAGACATAAGGGAATTCTGGAGGTCAGGGGTAAGGGACAACAGACTTCTAGAAAAACATAAAGTGAACTTACAAGCTTAAATGGGTAGACTGGGTGGGCCATAGGCCCTTACCTGCCAACAGTGTCTATATATCTATGTGTCAATGAAAGAGCTTTTCAGCAGAAGGATGGAGACAATACTGCCACTGTATCACTCAGTTGTGAAACCCCACCTGGATTATTGGGTCCAGTTCTGAAAGCCACACCTCAGAAAGGACATAGACACAGTAGAGACAGTCCAGAGGAGGCAACTAAAACAGTGCAGGGGTAGCATCAGAAGCCCTATGAAGAGAGACTGAGGGATCTCAACATGTACACCCTGGAAGAATGGAAAGCAAGATGGGGCATAATAGAAACCTACAGGTACCTCAGGGGGGTTAACAGGTTGCAGGAGGGAAGTCTTATTTTCAAATTTGAAAGAGCACCAAGACCAGAGGGCATGTGATGAAACTGGAGGGAGGGGAGTCTAAGAGGGATGTGAGGAAATACTACTTCACTGAAACAGTGCTGGATGCCAGAAACAGACTGCCAGCAGGTGTAATGGAGACAAACAGTAGGGGGTTTCAAACATGCATAGGATGGACATAGGGGACTATTAGTAAATAGGCAGGGGAGAAGTAGAATTGCCAGAGACCAATTAGGCTTTGCAGAGAAAGACTAGCAGGTACCATCTTGGCAGACTGGGTGGGCAAAGCAGCCCTTTTCTGCTGACAAATTCCGTGCTTCTGTGCTCCTGTCGTCTGCTAGAATCTGCATATAAAGTTAGTGAGACCACTTCCTTCTGTTACATTCACCTCAGAGTTGTCAGTATAGTATTGATGTAGGGAAATGGAAACCTGAATGAGCTGTTAAGAAGATTTCAGATATACCACTAGCATTAAATGGGGGTGAGATTAGGGAAATGAAAACTAATGCCACTGAGATTATTCCAGTAGGGTCTGGGAGGGCATCTTTAAAATAGCCATAGTACTTCATGTCCTTGAGCTGATTGTCAAACCATAGTTATCTTCTGGGTGCTACACCATGCTGATTATGAATTGTGCCATACTGTGGCTGCTGGAAAAGTCATATTGCAGGCTTCCACTGCCACCTCAGTTTCTCGATAAAAGGGGCTCTTTGGAACAATATGGAGGCAGAGGGCAAGGAGAACTCTGGAGGAACAGCTTAATCAAGGCACTGCATGGCATTAGAGAAGACTCAGTGGACTCATGATCTTTTTTTTCCTTAGTCATCTATGTATCTGTGTACAGTTTCATGCAAAAGTAAAAATGGCCAAGCCTGTAGTGGCAGATGGTGTGGATGTATTCAAGTTACATGTGGATAAATACTATGGGTACACAAACTAATGTGGTACCAACATAAGCTATAATTGAGCATACAATGTATGTCTAGGAACAGACAGCTGTCAATTTGCCTTGGCTTCCCAGAGGTTTTCAAGAAAGTGCTTTTTATTCTTAGCTGAGCCAGGTACTCTACAGTAAATTCCATTTGCATGTTGTCTGTCAAAAGTGATGAAATGAACAAGATCGACCAAAGGTGCGATTCTGTGAGAAAAAAAGTTTGCAAGGCTAAGCCTGGAATATGGTGTGACAAAGGGTGACATTACCCACGTTTCCCACTGAGCGATACTTAAGCATGCATGTTCTTCAGTGAAGTAGTTTGTTTGGAGCAGTTTGGATGGTACCTGAATCCAGTAGGTAGTGGGAGCAGCTGTATCCAGCCTACCTGTACCCAGGAGAGCAGTGGTGACAGAGCTGGATCTGTTCCCAGTGTGGTTGGCAGGTCACTGCAACGTCTACCGGAAGACCAAGCAGGAGTGAGGAGAAAGCCAGAGAGATGGCTGTTCACTGTGCCTGCAGCTCTATGGTATGACATTGGTATGTGAAGTAACTGTTTGGTCCTGCCAGTTGGTTGTGCAGAGTGCCTGAGAAGGTGGTGAAAGAGGGTGGAATACCCTGAAGATTTTTCTAGTGGTGAAGGGAGACCTGTTATTGCCATGACCAGAGAATCTTTTGACTAGCATTTGTGCAGTGGTATATGGCAGCTCCTTCCTCGGGTTGTGGTACTGCAGTAAGACAATGGAGTGTGTGGGGAGCATGCTATCCCTCACTCCATTGAGTCTGTCTGTGCTTAATTAGCAAAAATGCCCTTGGATTGTGGAGGTAAGGGGAGCATTTTACTGGACTGTTGGTTGCCCCTATTGTTTGGAACGTGGGGGTAAGGGAATGTGCCCACAGATATGATGCTCTGAAGGAGAGTTGCAATAGAAATTGCTGTAACTGAGCCTGGCAAATACCATATGGTAGAACCAGAATATAACCTCATCCAGTGAGAGTATTAGAGGGACTCTGGTGCTTGGGACTAAGAATTTCCTTTGGGGTGAGAGACTGAAGGTGACTGGTGCCCAGCTGGGAAAAACATATAGCTTTCTTTTTGACTTCTCTCTAAATTTGACTTGTTGAAAGAACAGGACACCTGGAGACAGTCCTGTGAGAGAGGAAGGTGACTCTGGACTTTGAATAGCCATTTGGCTTAGAACTGCTCAATATAGTTATGAACTCCCTGGGGAAGAAAATTATTATTTTTAATATTATTGGGGAGGGTTGGGGAGGAGTGGGGTTTTTGTGTGAGTGTAAATGGGTATGAGTGACTCAGTGTGGTTATGATTGGTGTTTGAATTAATATTTAATTATTGTTTATATTAAGATGTGAGAGTAGATGGATTGATTATAGCTGTAATAGTAAAACTGAAGTAGCTGCAAGAGGAGTTGGTTAACAGCTCCAAAGGTAAGGTGCTATTCCCCATCCAGGCTCAGTGATCTCTGGCCAATTGAGTGTCCTTCTTTAACTGTGGAGATATATGAGTGCTGTAGAGCTCAGGGGATAGTACAGAAGAGGAGAAAATGGAGATTTGTGGGATCTGGTGAGGGCAATGTAGTAGAGGGGAGGCAGATTGGGGGGGTGGAGATGAGTATGTGCCCTCGGGCGAAATCGGCCCAGGAAAGGGGTTCTCCTTGCCTTGTGCCCATACCCAAGGGCTCCACAGTTGGTGGACAGGATGCCAGACCAACCTCATCTGCCTATCCTTCTCGAGTGGTGATGTGCAATGCCAGATCCATGAAGAATAAGAAGGCAATTACTGCCAATCTTGTTGCTACATCAGATCAGACTTTCATCACTGAGGCCTGGCTAGATGAAAATGCTGGCCCTGTGTTGGATTTAGCTGTTCCAGCTTGGTACTCAGAGGTACACTGCCCAAGAAAGGATCATGGGGGGGGAGAGTTACCATTTGTTTTAAGTCGGACTGGAGCCTCATAGCCCTCCCGGCTGGAACAAAGAGGTCCTTCGAATGTGTAGCCATTCAAGGGTTTGAGGGCATAGGTTGCAGGATCCTTCTCATCTACTGTCTGCCAGGGGATAGGAAGGAATTCCTGCAGAAAGTAACGGGCTTCATCATTGAGCTGTTATTGGAGTCTCCTAGATGGATTATTCTGGGGGGACTTCAATGCCTGGGTCAAGCATGAACTCTCGCTGTTTGGTCAGGACTTCCTTCAACTAATATGTTTGGGCCTAACACAAGTTGTTACCTCTGCAGTCCATATCACGGCCATTCATTGGACCTCATCTTCCAGCTGGTAATGGAGGTCTTTGATCGTGTGGTGGAGCTGGTCATATGGTTGGACCACCACACTGTGAGGCTCTCGTTCAAGGCCCCCCCCAAAAGACCTTCCCCTACGGAGATGGTCCAGTACAGACCTTTAAGGGGTTTGACTCCACAAGGTCTGACAATGGTGCTGGACCTATCAGGTTTGATGAGTGCATGTGAGAATCCAGGGGAATTGGTACTGACCTGTAATAGGGTTATTGCCGAGGACCTCAACTCCATCACACCTTTCTGTGTTCGACCCCTCACCTCGCATCTGAGATCCCCTTAGATTGATGGGACAATCGGGGAGATGAGAAGGGGTTGAAGATTGGAGTGGCCCTGGTGGAGGACCGGTTTGGAGGAGGACAAACTTATATTGATGGCCCATTATAAATATTATCAGTCAGTAATCTCCTATAGGAAGGCAGAGTTCCTGTCCAAGGACACTGCTGCAGCAATGAACAGACCAGCTCAGCTCATCTGCACTGTCGATAGGTTTTGCAATCCAGCCTGTCTTCAGTCCAGGGAGCTTTTTCACAATCAAGATGTGATGAGTTCGCTCTGTTCTTTGCCAATAAGATTGCCTCCATAAGGTCAGAAATGCAGTCTGGGCCTTCTAATGGGTCTTTTGGTGATGGGCTTGAGATAGCAGGCAGTCAGTCTGTCTGGTCTGATTTTGACCAGCTGGATATTGTGGATGTTGTGAGGGTCATCCAGGGGTTGTGGCCAACTTGCTGTAGTTTGGATCTGGGGCCAATGCACCTCCTTCTGGGGTGCATTGATGTCATTGGTCTGATCCTAGCCAGGATAGTCCAATGTTCTCTAGTGACTGGGATTCTTCCAGAACCTCTAAAGGAGGTGTTGTAAGGCCACTCCTTAAAAAACCTTCACTGGATCCAGACTGCCTGGCTAACTACAGACCTATCTCTCTAACCTTCCCTTTTTGGGTAAGACTATTGAGAAGGTGGTGGCTGTGCAACTGAAGATCCATTTAACGAATCACAACATCTATGATACTCTCCAGTCAGGTTTAAGGAAAAGGCATAGTACCGAAACTGCCTTGGTTCGGGTGCTTAATGATCTCCTGATGGCAAGGGATCAGTGAAGATGTACCATCTTGGTTTTCCTCACTTTCTCAGTGGCATTTGACACCGTAGACCATGGGGTACTGATGGAGCACCTGTGAGTTTACTGTGGACCAACTGGTACAGTCCTCAATTGGTTTAAATCATACCTCACTGGCAGGTTGCAGAGGGTGGTGTCTGGGATGTTTATCACGGCACCTCTTCTCCTCCCATTTGGGGTACTGCAGGGTTCTGTTTTGTCTCCCATGTTGTATGCGGTGCATATGCTGCCACTGTGGGACATTATAAGATGGAGAGATGACATAGAAATTGCTAGGGTAGAAGAGGCAGAGGGAAACGTGGAGGCCTTATGGGTCACTTTACGATCCTCAGCAGGAAATAAGGTCAAGCTGGGTGTAGCATATAGGCCCCCCGGGATGAGTGAGGTTCTAGAGGATGGTTTGCTGGACAACATCATTGCCCAGTGTGGACCAAAAGGGGAAGGAGTGGTGTTGATGGGGGACCTTAATATGCCAGGTACAAACTGGGGAACCATGTCTCTAAGGTGGCCAAGGAGCAGAGGCTGCTGGATGGCTTCCAGGATGTTTTCTTAACACAGCATGTGATGGAGCCCACAAGGAGGGGCATGTCCTGGATGTGGTTCTGGCAGATGGGGATCTGGTAAGGGACATGGTTGTACAAGACCCCTGACTGGGAGCTACCACAATACTGTCTGGTTTCAACTAAGCATGGGGGGTGAGATCTAGGACACTGGCAGTGGACTTGGAGAACGAACTTCATGGGCATGGGAAATATTCTCAAGGATCACTTGAAGGGGATTACCTCAATGACAAGTGTGGAAAGGAGATGGGAGGTCATAAACCGGGGACTTCATGAGGCAGTCAGGATCTGCACTAAGTTGAAACGTAAGGGAGCAAGGTCACATAAACCATGCTGGTGGTCCAGTGAGGTACAGGTAGCAGTCAGAGAAAAGAAGGCGGCCTACAAAAAATATAAAACAACAAGAGGGGATAGGGACAAGGAAATGTACCAGCTTGCATCTAGAAAAGTCACCCGTATGGTGAGGGGAGCAAAGTCCAGTAAAGAGCAGCGGCTGGCACAGGGGATACATGGAGGGGAAAAGGGGTTCTTCCGGTACATTGGGGAGCGGAGAAAAACTAAGGGCCATCTCAGCAGA
This sequence comes from Neoceratodus forsteri, assembly GCA_016271365.2. Taxonomy (NCBI): domain Eukaryota; kingdom Metazoa; phylum Chordata; order Ceratodontiformes; family Ceratodontidae; genus Neoceratodus; species Neoceratodus forsteri. The sequence continues at coordinate 1,066,729,746 of CM028132.1, read as the reverse complement.
TTGAGATCAGAAGGAGGGTGGGTGGAAGAGGCGAGGGACCAGGCAGAGGTATTTAACAAGTACTTTGCCTCTGTGTTCACTAGGGAGGGGGATGGGATATCTACAAAGCAAGGCACGAAGGGGATAGAAACATCAGTAAGTGGGATCAGGGGAGCAACAAAAATGGAGCAAGAGGGAGAGAGAGGTACCCCAGGGGTGTCACATCTGGGTAAAGATAAAAAGGCCAGTAAGGTGGAGGGGACGGATGATTCTATCTCTGCCAAAAAAGTGTGGTTAGCCCTCAAGGCCCTAAAGAAAGACAAATCTCCTGGGCCGGATGGCATTCATCCGAGAGTACTATGGGACCTGACATACTGGCTGCCACCCCTGGCGGAGCTTTTCAGCAGGTCACTGAGACAGGGAGGGTACCTAGGATTGGCGAGAGGCACATGTGTACCAACCTAAAAGGGAGTCGAGGAAGTACCAGGTAACTATAGACCCATCAGTTTGACCTCGGTGGTGGGAAAATTAATGGAGAGTATACTAAAGGAACGATTGGGGTGTACTTGGAGGAGGTGGAGGTCTGGATAGTCAGCAACATGGGTTTGTGCCAGGTAGATCATGTCAAACCAACCTTATGGAGTTCTATGAATGGGTAACATCAGAACTGGACAGGGTAAGCCTGTGGATGTATTATTCTTGGACTTCAGCAAGGTGTTGACCTCTGTCCCCACAATGGTCTGGTGGAGAAACTGATGGGGTTAGAAGTAGGCCTTTGATGGTCAGATGGATTGAAAACTGGCTAGCTGGACGCACTCAGAGAGTAGTGGTCTGTGGGGAGCTCTTGAACCCTAGAGAGGTTGATAGTGGGGTACCGCAGGGCTCAGTCCTGGGTCCGATCCTGTTTAATGCATACATATCGGATATCAGGGAGGGTATAGGGTGTGAAATGAGTCTTTTCGCGGATGACTCCAAGATGGGAGCAGTAGTTGAGGGAGAAGAGGGGAGGTTGGCCCTGCAAGGGGACCTGGACACCCTGGAAAGCTGGGCTCACACATGGAAATTAAATTTCAATATCACCAAGTGCAAGGTGTTGCATCTTGGTCAGGGACACCCTAAACACAGGTACACCCTGGGAGGGGAGGCGCTGGAGGCCTCAATAGGGGAAAAAGACCTAGGGGTCATGGTGGATGCATGTATGAATAACTCTGAGCAGTGCAGGAGAGCGGCTAGCAAGGCAAACAGGATGTTGGGATGCATCGTAAGGGGGATCACCTCTAGGAGCAAGGAATTGATTCTGCCGCTGTACAATGGACTGGTTAGACCACACCTTGACTACTGTGTACAGTACTGGAGACCACACTTAAAGAGGGACATACAGCTCCTAGAGAGGGTACAGAGGAGGGCAACAAAGATGATACGAGGGCTGGGATTTGATGTATGAGGACAGACTTAAGGAGCTCTGCCTGTTTTCACTGGAGGAGAGGAGACAGGGGGACATGATTGAGGTCTTCAAGTACCTCAAGGGAATACATAGGGTAAACATGGAGGGATCTTTAGACTAAAGCAGGGAGGCATCACCAGAGGCATGGTTTGAAGTTGGAAGGTGGAAGGGTAAGGGGAAAGAGGAGGAGGTTTTTCACTGAGCGGTGGTGGACCCTTGGAATGCACTGCCTGGTGAGCTAGTTCAGAGATCCACAGTGGAGGGCTTCAAGAGAGGATGGGACAGACACAGAAAGTGGATGTATCAGATGATGTCCTGTCCCAGGGGGGTGGGGATGGATGATACGGGTTTCTGGAGCACAAGGGATGGGAGGGTCTCGGCACCCAACTAAGGATCTAAAGTTCGAGCAGACTCGATAGACCGTAAGGCCTAATCTGCTGGCAAATAGTATGTTAGTATTGGCTGAGTTTTCACAGTTATCCAGATGATACTCAGCTATACCTGTCTTTTGCACCCCAACAGCAGGATATGGTCTTGGTATTTAACAACTGTCTTGCTGAAATCAAAAGATGGATGAGGGACAACTGGTTGAAGTTGAATTCAGACAACACTGAGGTACTGGTGCTGGAACCTGGTCCGAGGGGGATGAGGGGACAAGCTGGTTTAGTCTCTGGGCTGTGGCTCAGGGACTTCCAATTGCTTTCCTCGGATCAGGTGAGAAATCTGGGCAATGTTTTGGACAGCATTCTGACGCCTAAATTACAGGTTTCAGCCATGGTCCAAACTTCATTTTACCACCTGAGGAACATTGCCCTGATTAAACACCTGATTCCCCCTGGTGATCTGCCAACACTGGTCCATGGCTTTGTGAACTCTCATCTTGATTATTGCAGTGTCCTATACCTAGGGCTGTTGGGGGTAGATCTTCACCACCTGCAGCTAGTGCAGAATGCTGCTGCCAGGTTGATGACAGGCTTATCTAGGTCTTGTCATATCACGCCTGCGCTCCACTATCTGCACCGGCTGCCAGTTAGGTGGCAGATCTCCTTCAAGGTCGGTTTGCTGACTTATAAGTCCCTACACGGGCAGGGGCCTGGCTACCTGCAAGGCCTCCTGCATCCCTACTGCTCAATCAGCTCACTCCACTCTTTCGAGGAGGGATTGCTAGAAGTTTAGAGGTTCTTTTTAAAAACATCTGGAGCCTGCACTTTTGCTTTTGCAGCTCTGACCAGGTGGAACTCTTTACCTTGCCATGCTCGAGAAGGTCAGACAACTGATCAGTTTAAACAGGAGCTAAAACTTATTTATTTAGACAGGCCTTTCCAGATCTAGATTAGTATTCCTAATTATGAGTTAATATTAGTTATGTTTTAAGTGTATTTATAGTATATTTTAAATGCTGTTTTATGTAAAGTGCTTGGTATCGTTTTGAAAATTTTGCTATATAAATAAAATTTGATGATTGATTGATTCTAAGCATCATCCAGATGCTTCTTCTTTGGATGCAGCCATGTGGCTGCCTGTGAGTGATCTGTCCACTCATCTCACCTCCCCTTACTTGGTAGTGCTAGGGAGCTGCTGCCTGGGTGGACCAGCCCATTTCCGGTCCTGGTGCTGTGGCATCATCTTCCCTTGCCTTGGTATTGCCACTTGCCTGCACCCAACTTACTGGCTTGCCTGAAGGTGCAGGGGGTCTCCTCCTTTCATGTTCATTTGACAGTTTGTGGACACCAGGTGACTCCTGCTCTGCATGGTTGCTCCTTCCTCCACTGTAGATCACCTGTGTTGCTGATGCTGGGGGGTGCTAATGTTCTCCCATGTCAACTTCCACTTCTGGGTTTCTTTCTTGGTGCCTGGCTGCTTCTACTACCCTCCATTGGGATTTTCAAATCCCAATACTTCTGCAGTGCTGTTGGTGTCACTGGGAACTGCCTGCTGGGGGCCTTCCTGTACTACTACTGCCTTACTGTGTTTTTTTACAGCTTTCTGTTGGGCTCAGGGCTGCTCTAGAGATCATTCTGCTCATTTTCCCCCTACATTTTACTGTGGTATGCTGTTGTCTGCTGTTGTTTGCTGGGGTTTGTTCTCTCTCCAAGGATCTGGCTCCTGTTGTGCTGTGCTTTCCACCTATTTGCTGCCAGCTCTGTGCTGGGGCTGGCTCCTTCTTTTTTCTGCCATCAGGATCCTTGCTTGTCAGCTTCCTCCTGATCATGGCGCTGGCTGTGCTCCACATCCTTATTTTTTGTGCCATTCTGCTGCCTTTTCAGCTTGAGCATCCCCTCTGCCTTTGCCCATCAAAGCACAGTACACTGCGCAATTGTGCTGCTTCTCTGCAATTGTGGCTTGCCTTGCTCCATTCCATACCTTCCCTGGCAGCTCTCCAGTCATCTCCTCATGGATCACTTATAACCTTACAATCTACCATTCCTATTTTGCCTAGCAAATGCCCAAACTGAGGAAAAGATAGCCAACTCAGTTAAGAAGGGGATAAAACCTTTTATAGGTACAATAGGGAGTGAAAAAAAGACCAAGGAAGGGATAGCGAGGCTTAATAAAGGGGACTGTGGTTGGGCAGAGAGGGACAGTGAAAAAGCAGGGATAATGAAAAAATACTTCTGCTCAGTATTCACAAAAGAAGAGGGGAGGACCTAATTCAATCAATAGAAGCACTCTGGATAGGGGGGTCAATACCATTCCTTTCATAGAAGAAAGGGTTCTGAAAGAACTAAATCTGAAAGTGTACAGAATAATGGGGCATGATGGGATTCACCCCAGAATTTTAAAAGAACTGAGGGCAGAATTAGTGATACCACTGACTACCCTTTTTAACAAATCATGGGAGGATGATGTGGTACCTAAGGACTGGAGGAAGGCAGATGTGATCCCCCTCATAAAAGTGGGAGCAAAGCAGAGGCAGGAAACTACAGACCTGTTAGCTTGACCTCAGTGGTTGGTAAAATGATGGAATCACTTCTGAAAGAAAGAGTTGTTGAGTACCTAGAGGCCAGCAAGGCCAGGACCCAAAGCAGCAAGGATTCACAACAGGAAGGTCATGTTAGATGAATCTAATCAATTTCTTTGACTGGGTGACCAAAGTAGTAGACCAGGGAGGAGCTATTGACATGGCCTGTCTAGAATTTGCAAGGCATTTGACATAGTCCTACAAAAAAGATTAATAAATAAATTAGCCATCCTGGGAGCGGGTCCCAGGGTGGTAGCCTGGGTAAAGAATTGGCTGGACAACAGGACACGGAGGGTAATAGTAAACAGAGTTCAATCTGAAGGAAGGGGGGATACTAGTGGGGTACCGCAGGGTTCAGTACTAGGTCTGGTCCTTTTTAATGTCTTTATAAGTGACATTGCAGAGGGACTGGAAGGAAAAGTATGCCTCTTTGCAGACAACACAAAGATCTGCAACAGGGTTGATACAAAAGGGTGGTGGAAATAAGGAGAAGGGACTTGGCAAGGTTGGGGGAATGGTCAAAAGTATGGCAGCTTAGGTTCAATGCAAAGAAGTGCAAAGTAATGCACCTGGGAAACAAAAACCCAGGGGAAGAGTACACAATGGGGGGGAGGTATTAACATCAATAAAAAGGGAAAAGGACCTATGGTAGTCATATCAGATGACCTAAAGGTAAGCAAGCAATGTGATATTGCAGTAAGGATGGCTGGGGGGGATACTGGGATGTATAGGGAGATGCATCACCAGTAGAAAACAGGAAGTTGTTATCCCTCTTTCCAAACAGTTGGTGAGACCCCATCTGGAGTAATGCATGCAGCTCTGGAGACCCCATCTTTGCAAGGACATAGACAGGATGTAAGCAGTCCAGAGGAAGGCAACTAAAATGGTGCAGGGTCTGCACCAGAAGTCATATGAAGAGAGACTAAAGGAGTTTAATATGTATACTCTTAAGGAAAGGAGGGAGACGGGGGGACATGATAGAAACATTCAAGTACTTCAAGGGAACCAACAAAGTCCAAGAGGGTAGCATCTTTCAGAAAAAGAGATGTGCAAGATCAGTGGGACACAATTTGAAGATAAACGGGCGATGGCTCAGGGGGAATGTGAGGAAGTATTTTTTTCACAGAGAGGGTGGTGGACACATAGAATGGCCTTCCTGAGGAGGTCATGGGGTTAAAAAAAGTGGGGGAGTTCAAGAATGCATGGAACAGACCTAAGGCAATTCTGGTGGGAGTTAGGAAGAAGTAGGTGTTGGTTAACTAGGATCTGCAGCTTATCCAATAGGTAGGGAAATGGGCAGACTAGGTGGGCCAAGCGGTCCTTATCTGCCATCAAAGTCTGTGTTTCTGTGTTTCTATTTACTTTCAGGCAAACACCTCAATGACCATCAGTGAGCACAGCCTCAACAACATATAGGCAAACACCCTCCAACATCCGAGCATATGTCCACTCTCTGTCCCTCAAAGGATCAATAAACTTTTGCCTTCTATGGCTTTATACTATATCATTCAGTATTGTTTTGCTGTCTAATGGCTTTGTACTGCACATACCTTACTTCCTCAATGGATCTGTTTCTTATATCCATGAGCACAGTCTATTAGTATTGGCAGAAGCTATTTAATACCATGTAGGGAACCTCGGTTCACATCATTATTATCTGCTGCCTCAGGCTGGTGGAGCAAAGGCCACACTGTAGAGGCAGTGTTTTCAGGTTCCAGGAGGGGGGGGCTAAGTCTGCTTACTCTGGATGTATCTCTGACTGTACAGAGGAGTGCCTGGATGTCAAGGCTGACCATACAATTTTGCCCCCTGGCTGATGCTCATTGGGTCTGATTTCAATATGTCTAGAGAGGTGGTTGGAATTGAAAAGAGGGAAAATACTTCCTTAGTCCTAAATGATGGGCATCTCCCAATATCACTGATCCTGGTACCATCTCCTGTCCCTCTGCTTCACCATGCTGAACATAATCCTTCCATTCTTATACAGGTTGCCCAGGACAGCACCATGTGGTGAGGTGGGGAGGGGGGCAACTGGGTGCCATTGTGGGAGCAGCAGTCTGCGTAGATGGTGGTATGGTGTGGGTCAGTCATTCAGTGGGCAACTGGTGAGACCTGAGTGGCCTGATAAGAGGTGTGTGGCCATGGACAAAGTGAGAGAGATAAAAAGAATTAAAAAATAGCTAGACAGAACAACTACAAGCTGTATAGTTGCATCTAATAAGATTATGAGTATTTTATTTTGGCTACTGGCCACAGCCATAACATCATAACATATTCTAGTGGTCTTATACAGTACAATTATATTATACCCTTATACCCAGGTGTGTCTAAAAATGGATACTTTTGATCCAGCCCACCTTCCAGGTAAAATGGAAATAAAAAAAAGAAAATGATAGTCCCTTAAAAACACTTCACAAAAATTTGAGTGAACGTGCTAACACATTTTTAAAGTGGTTACACATTATATACAGTACGGTTGTTGTCAACTTCTTTTCTACAAAATCTACAAAAGCTGCAGCTACAGTATGTCTATGGAGCTGATAGACCTGAAAGTGGCTGTTCTTAAAGTGTTACCATTTTCAACTTTCTTTTCCCAAAGAATACATCTTCTTTTATTCTTAATGGGTTGTGGGAATATGGAACCAACTCACAAATGATATTGTGTCTTGCAAAAAAAAAAAAATTGTTTCAAAAGCAACCTAGATAAATTTCTTCTGGAAACAGATAATAGCCTTTAATGAGCACTGAGAAATGGGGAGCAGACATTTTAGACACTCTAGCCTTCTTTCACTATGACAACCTTTAGTGTCTTCAAACTGATAATTTTGTGTTTTGATGACCATATTTGGAAGAGTTTATACTCTAGTTAAATATTTATTGAAAACTGATAAACGCGAAAGGCACACTGAGCCAAGGTTCATTTTCAGATGTGACCTAAGGAAGGGAAAGTGGGGAGACAAATGCAATCAATGGTAAAGGTGGTCAGTGTAAATAAAAAGTAATCAGGCATGTTATGACAGGCAATTATATAGGGAAATCTGGAATCAAGAAAAAAAAAAACACAAAACAATCCAAGCCTATCTATAGAACGAACAGAGTACTGATATCGAATCCAGGCCCATCTGGTCGAAGTGCTGGGGCATGTTGGCAGTGTGGTCACTCACTGGTACTGTGTGTATTTATAGAGTTGCTTTAATTAATTTATTTGTGCATCATTTCTTTCCTTGGCTGCTTATCTGATCTCAGGTGTGTGCCTCATCCTTTGGTGTGTACCAGCACAGCAATCTGTTTGAATGTGCAGAGGTGCACACCAATCACTGTCATTCCAGAATGTACTAGGCCCTTTGGGCTCTGAACCAGCATAACAGTGTACCTGTCAATGGTGCCACACAGAGCCCTGTGGACACTAAATAAAAACAAACTAACCTACATAACTAAACCACAATGAGCATGTCTGATTGATTGATAGATTGATTGATTGTTTTAATTAATAATTCTGTAGGAACCCAAGGACAAAAACTTTCCAGTCTCACAGACGGCCCTGGAGACAAGCAAAATAAAAACAATACAGATTACATAGGTAATAAAATACAAGAAAACCAGACAAATCAAACTAAAGGATAATGCATGTATATAAAATAACTGTACACACTGCAAGCCAACAAATGCTTCTTGTAATTGCATTTAAATGTAGCAACATTACTTATAGTAGTTACATTTTGAAGCAAAGATTTCGAGGCTTTGGCCATGGTATAAGAAAATACTCTCTGACGCAGACTTGTTTTTCAGAATAGTGTAGCAAACATTGATCAAAACTATGTATTCCATGGTAAGATTTAGAAGTAATAAAAAAATTTGCAAGAGAAAAAGACCCTGGGCTTGACTTTCTTTTTTTTCTCCATATTGCTTTTTTCCGTGTGTTTTTAATTTTTCTTCCCTGTACACCCCTTCCCCCTCGTGGCATGAACGTGCATGTGTGGAGACATGTGCATGTCATGTCTCTGCACTTCTGTGTCTCCCAACCTCTGATACTGCCCTCCGGCCTCCACCAGGGGCAGCCAAGGAATGGGAAGACAAGGAGAGCAGCCCATCAAACACTCTATCCTCTCCCTCCCCTGCCAACCCCTGGAAACCCAAAGTAGCTCCCAACCCCTGGTCACCGGCATGGTGTGAGGTGTGATGTCCAGTGCCTCAACCCTCAGCTCAACTGGGCTGGCCTCCTGGGCTTGATTTTCAAAAGGCAATCTATGACGCAAGGTGTCTGCACCAAAGGGGGATGATGCAAGTGGCACCTTGCATCATTGTTTGTGGCAATCCCAATTTTCAAACACTGGCTGTGGTGAAATCAGGATGCCGTGTGGCAAAGCACCTCAGCAGCACCCTTGTGGCAAAAGCTCCCATGTACCAGGTCACAAGAGTGGTTGCAACACAGTGTGGCTTCACCATCCTTTCATTTGCTTTTCTACAAGCCATGCCATAGTGGTAACAGGGAGCTGCCTTTAGACAGACAGAAGATAGTCTAAAGGCCATGTGCCACTGTCTGACAGGGTAATGATTGGGGTGGGGGCTGCAAGGAGGGGATCAGGGGTAGAAGCATGGGAGAGACCTTGGGGATGAGGAGATCATGGTGGCAATGTGTGAGGCATAAGCAGTTGCCCTGAGCTATTACAGATGATTAGCCCATGTACAGGGTGCTGGCAGAAACAGGCCGAGACCTGGTCTCAGAAGGATACAGCCCTGGCACATTCCCCGTAGGTGCCACTGATGCTAACACCATTGATGGGCAGCAGTGGCTGCAGGTTGCAGGGCTGAAAGCTGTGGCTGGGAATGGTTCCCAGGCTCCATGTGGCCTTCCCCTGGTACCAGGCAGGGTGCCACTGCATCCCCCACACATTGCTTTTGTGCCCCATCACCCCCAAGGTCTCCCACTGTTCTTCTTCTGCCCCATGTCCCCTCCTGGAAGGTGTTCACCTCCACCTTCATGGCCCCTTGAGTGTTGCACCAGTGGGGGGGTATAGATACTTCCTTCAAAACCCATAGGTGTGCCACCACTTTGGTGCAACCCTGTGGATGCAGCAAATCATGTGTCTTGGGCATAGGTACCCTCATTTTTTTAAAATATGGTGTAGGATCTCTGAAGCCCCCCCCCCATATGTCCACAGCCCTAGATCATCACAACTTGCAGCAATCTATAGGCTCTTTGAAAATCAAGCCACTTTCTTTTTATGATTTCCAAGTCATGAAAACACCCAGCTTTTAATGCATTGTTCCAGAGAGAGCCACTGAAGATCCTCATAGAACAAGCAGTGGTGCATCAACCTGCCAGCCCCCAAGACAAAGTGACACACTGTTCAATAGTGTGGAGACTCTTTGCAGACAAGAAGCTGAAGCAACACTGTAAATGGGGATGCACAACTTAAACTGTCTACTGAAAAAGTTAGACTTGAAATCCACCTCACTTTCAAATAGTTACTGTGCAATAATTTACCAATATTTCAAACTGTTATAAAACTAAAGCAAATGAGATTTGGGACACAATGATAGAAATAAACTTTTGATCTCTACAAAGATTGTAGCAATAGAACACAAAAAAGATCCATGCAGGGACTTTATAAAGAAGATGGAAGTAGAACATTCACAAAAGAATGACTATTAGAAAGAGCAGACCAATATGTAACTAACAATTTTACTTCCATATCAGATATACAGATCAGTAATGAAGTTTTGCATAATCTGAATACACCAGAATTGGAAAACCAAGATAAAAATTATTAACACCTATAACAGCAAAAGTATTATACAACATACAAAAATTAAGAAATAACACAGCACCAGGGGAGTAATAATAATAATAAATTTTATTTTGCATAAGCACCTTTTGGGCCATCAAGGCACTTTACAAAAAGATAAAAACAACTGTATAAAACAATACACATAATAATAAATAAGTAGCATACAGATATAATAAATAAAAGGGAATCAGAATTATGTGGAGCTATCATAGGCAAGACTCCATAAAAAGGTTTTCAATGCCTGTTTGAACCCCTCCACAGTCGTGCAGTCCCGAAGCTGATGGGGTAGAGAATTCCAAAAGGTTGGGGCCATGTGCATAAATGCATGGGCCCCAGAAGATTTCAGAGATGCCCTCTGAATCTCTAGCAACCCCTAGTCAGCCGACCGCAGCTGTCGCACTGGGTGGTAAGGAACAAGAAGCTCTTTCAAGTAGTCGGGGCCCAGTCCATGTAGGGCTTTGTAAGTCAGTAAACTAACTTTAAAGGTGATCCGTCACCAAATCAGCAGCCAGTGCAGATCGCGCAGCATGGGGGTAATATGAGTTACTCAAGAAGCCCCAGTTAACAATCATGCTGCTGCATTCTGCATGAGCTGCAGGCAGTGGATTTCAACCCCAGAAAGCCCTAAGTACAGACAGTTACAATAATTGAAGTGTGAAGTCACAAAGGCATGGACTAATGTAGTCAAGTCCCTGGGTGGAACCAGATGCTTAATCCTGGAGATATTCCTAAGATGATAAAAGGAAGACTTGATGACGGCCGACACCTGAGATCATAAAGTCAGCCCATCATCAAGCACTACCCCCAGGTTTTGCACCGGTTCAGAGAATAGGAGCTGAAAGCCCTCGAGAACTTCCAGAGGGCCGATCAGCCCTAAACCCCTCTATCCATCCACCCGGGTTCACTACCAGCACCTCTGTCTTTCCGGCATTCAACTTTAACCAGCTCGAGTTCATCCAGTCCTGGATTTCAGCGAGGCAGGTATTAAGTACTGCTACAGCTCTATCCTGGTCAGGGGCAAAAGACAGGTAGAGCTGGGTATCATCTACAGAGCAGTGAAACCTGAGCCCATACCATCTTACAATGTCTCCTAGAGGCAGCATGTACACTGCAAACAGCATGGGGGACAGCACTGAACCCTGAGGGACCCCACACAACAGGGAGAAAGGGTCCAAGGAAAAAATCCCCAACACCACTCTCTGACTCTGGACAGTGAGGAAAGATGTAAACCACCTAAGGACCTTACCTGACAGTCCACAGATGGACCTCAGATGTCCACGCAGCACCCCATTGTCTACAGCATCAAAAGCTGAAGAGAGATCAAGGAGCACCAAGATAAAATGGTTCCTCTGATCCCTCACCATCAGGAGATCACTGAGCACCTGAACCAGCGCTGTCTCAGTACTGTGCCTCTTATGAAAACCAGACTGGAGAGGTTTGTAGATGTAATGGATGGTCAAGTGGTCGTCCAGCTGTATCGCCACTACTTTCTCAATCACCTTCCCAGTAAAGGGAAGGCTTGAGATCAGTCTGTAGTTGGCCAGAGAGTCCAGGTCTAAAGAAGCTTTCTTGAGGAAGGGACTTACCACCACCTCCTTCAGGGAGCTTGTAAATTCACTGAATTCCAAGGAGCACTGAACTGTCTGAGCCAGGACTGGGCCAATCGTATCCCAACAACCCATAATCAAGGAAGCTGGGCCCGGATCCAAACAACAGCAGGTAGGGCGCATGCCTGGGAAGATGGAGTAAGTGCAGAATTTCACAAGAAATACCAAACCCAGTTAGTACCTATACTTGGTGAATTATATAATTATAGTCTGGAAGCATACTGGGTCAAAATTTCACAGGGAATACAAAGCAGGCAAAACCACAAAGTGAAAACAGCTACGGGCAAAATTGTTACACGGATACTATAGCGAACGGTCGAAACAGCTATCCCTGTAGCTATATTGCTTTTGGGCAAACAGGTTAAGGCATGTGCTTGGCAATGTGCTGCTAAGCAGCTTGTATGGCTCACAGTGTAGAGCTACAGGCAGGGAGAGTTGTGAAGTGCTGATGTCCTGGGGTTTGAGTCCCCATCCTGGGGCATTTAATTGGAAGGATCTGCCTATGGTTCGATGGACAAGCAACCATCCACTCCCACTTCTTGAGTTATACAAGTAGTTCCCCTTGGCCTCCTTATGAAGCACTTCTTTTTTGCCAGATGGAGGCTTTGTCCGTTTGTTCTCTGCAGCTGGCTGGGGCCTGCCCTGACCCCCCGCCCCACCTTGCTGCTTCTTCTGCTGGACTCTGTGTTTTGTTCTTCTGCTTCTGGTTTTATATTACCTCCAGCTGTGTGCTTCCTTTTATTCCTTCCCTGTTTCTTCCGTGTTTTTTTTTATTTTTTGAGGGGAATTTGGTTTCTCACCTCCTAGCATTTGCTTGCTCCTACCAAATGGCTCTTTTGCAGCTACTGCTTTTACTTACTCCCATTGCTATAGTAACCAGTATTTGTGTTTTTACAGAACCCAAGCTGCTTCCCTTGCTACAGGCCTAATTGGTCCCCATGCTATCAAGCCTAATTGTTTTCACCTGATTCAAGCATCCTCTGAACCTTGCTATGCAGTTCAATCATGTTTTCCCTGCTCAATCTACCCCCCCGTGGTCATAGCTGTTTTCACAGCATTGTGCTTCTCTCCTTCCATGCTTATAGAATACAATCACTCATAGCCAGGGCCCCCACTTTTCTGCAGCACAGTGGGACCAAGTTCTGCGGCAAGACTACCATTTGCCACAGAACTTCTGCGGCGGTGGTTTGTAATTTCTGTGTAAGTTCTACGGCACTAACAAACTACCACATCACAGTGTCAGCTTATCATCCTGACTTCACTTTCATGGCAGGGTTATAGCAATCAGGATGGGGGAAAGCACAGTAACACTAGTTCAAAAAATAACAGACTTATAAAAATAATGTTATGCCTAAAAAAGCAAAACAAATGTCTCTCCCTTAAGGTCCTAGTCTGTTGCATAAATGACATGTGCAGAGGGGATCTTATGTGATAAATAAGGTATTTCTATATGCATGCTATCTATCCCACTAAAGAGGTTTCCACTGTCTATCACTTATATATTTGTATGTGCGTTCTACACCACTCATGAGGTTCCCACTGTGTATCACTTATATATTTATATGCAGTCTGTAACATACATACAAATATATGTATGTGTGTGTGTGGTGAGAGAGACAGAGATACTGTATGTGTGTTCTTTCAACAGGTCTACACATTATTATCTTCCACTTTTCGGGGCATAATTACTTTACTTTTCTTAAAAATGACAGTTAAATTCATTTTACCAGTTGTTCATTTCAGATGGCATCTCTATACCTTAAAGACACAAATAGGTTTGTACAAAGTGAGGTATGGACTTAACAGGTCTATGCTATTGACAAGGTTTTGTTTAAGTTGGCCCTAGTGCAATAATTTAAGACTGAAAATTGTATTAGGCTGTAGTGCAGGTTGAGCAAATATCACCATGCGTGATGTGCTGTGCCAGTGTCTGGCAGTGGGAGTTGTGGTAGATAAGTGACTGTTCATTTTTGTTGCAGAATGCAGTCATTTCATTAGCTAATGTATGATGTTATAGCAATGATAACATCACATTCTGAGCATATAGCGGGGTTTGGATATAAAAAGAGGGGACAGGAATCAGATTCTATGGATTAACAGAAATATTAATAAAAAATCACCAAGAAGAGTGAATTCTGCGGCACCACAGAAGTTCTGCAGTAGATTGCAAGTTCTGCGCAAAATTCTGCGGCTGCAGAATTCTAGGGGCCTTACTCATAGCTCATAGGGAGGTTGTATAGTGCAGTGATTTAAGGCTCTGAGCTGCAAATCTGGAGACCTGGATTTGAATCCCACAGCCCCAACTTGCATACTGTGTGACCCTGAGCAAGTCATTTGACTTCTCTGTGCTCCCAGGTCACACCTGTAAACAAACTTTCAGCTTAGTGTGCTACTCCTGGTTAAACAATTGGAAAAAAAAATAGCTGATGCTATTCCCTGTTTGTACACTGCTGCTCTACTCCGAGGTCAGCTAAAGCTACTGCTGATGCTGTTAACTAGCTTTAATATCTGCATGTGGTTCTCGACCCTTCCATCACTTTCTTGTTTTTCCTAAGGTGGGGACTGGGAAGTGTTTAGGAAGTCATGGCTCCATGTGGCTAATTACTTTGGTTCTGAATTCTGCCTTTGCCACCGAAAATCCTCAGAGTATTTGTCACCTTAATTTGACTTTTGCATGCCTGGCTGACTTGCCCCACTATCATACTGCTGCCCCATTTACATTCATGTCCCATCATTGCTACTATGTTTCGCAGACCTACAGTATGTGTCAGTCTGACTATTCCTATTGCTTACTGACCTACATGCAGGTTCAATTATTGTTATGCTTTCCTAAACAATTACTCTGCCTTACTGAACTACATTCAGAGCAACCCCTGATTACATCATCATTGCTCACTGCTCCTTGCCATCTGCCCTCTGTGTGGTTTCAGCACTCAATGCTCATTCAGCTCCTCATCAGTCCCTGGGGCAAGCCAGCCATATCATTCTGGCCCAGGGCTTTCCTGCTGCTGACAGTCTTGCTATGCACACAGAGTCCACAGCTTGAGTATGCAAAACTAGGGGTGTGGTCCTTCTCACCTGGCCCATAGCTGAGAATGTCCTCACTCAAGGTGGACCTTCAGTCATCAACTATACCAATGGCACCTCAAGTTGTAGAAGTTAAGACTCAGTGTCAAAAGGGTGGGGCTCTCATGGAGGCCCCTTTAGCTGCTCGAGTGGGTTCGGAGGCAGTATTCTTCCCATGACTACCTCTGGTTCACCTGGTTAGTGTTTTTAGGCTAGGTGAGTGCCCCGGTGGTTATTGCTCTCCCTCTCCTGCCTTGGAGGTCATCAGTTGCAGAGTTCAGTGACTCATAACCCTCCACGGCATTCCTGTTAGAAGGCTAGAGTGAGAGCTTTCCTCCAAATTGGAGTATTTTTCATTTTGCTTTAATTGGGTTTCCAGATTGCAGCAGCAGAGCCATCACTAAATAAAATATCCTAAGCCTGGAGGGAAGGTGACCTAGGTCTTGGATCCCGAGAGATTTCCTCCTCAAATGTTTTTTTTTTCTCCTTCGATTCTCAGGTTATAACTGTTAGCAAAATGTTCCCTAGTTCCATAGGCAGGATCTGCTGTTGGATGGAGGGGGATGGTGTCCCTACTGCCGTTACTGATGTCCTTTCCTTAGGAAGTTCTCTCATCCCCTTTTGAAACACATCAAACTCATGCCATTGCTACCCTGCTATCCAATTACATTATCAAGCTGCCTCATGCCTATCGATTACCATGTCTCACAACTTCTCATTGCTTATAAGCTTCATACTACTTCCTTTTTTGGGATCCTTCCTAAGGTACATTTAGCCAAGGGAAGTGTCCCACAGCACCTATAGGGGTGGAGCCCTCTAGAGGGTCCCTTGCCTTTGGTACCCTTATAAGGTGATAATTCCTCCGGAATAGAGTGCGAACTGCCAAAACCTAATTAACAGTTGCACAAGCATAATACTTTTATTTTTATTTATTAAGCATCAGTTCACAACCTTTGAGGCAGAGGCTCGTTTACAAAGGTACCTCGTCACAGAAAAGACAATACAGTGATAACAACTTAGTACAGAGAAACAGTGTACAGTTTTTTTTGTTTTTTTTTGAGGATGCAGGAGGACAAATGAGATCAACAGTTTACCACATACAGGGTTGGTGAAGTTAACATTGTTCAGGGAAATAACTAGAACATCAGAAAAACACAGGATATCAATACAGTGTGTTTTAGCAGAGTCAACAGGCAGGTAACAGGAACCAAGGGTAGAGAAGGTAGAGGATTTGAGCAGCCAACAGGGGGCTTTGTCAGAGAGTGAGCAAGATAGCTTAGAAACAGCAACAGCTGCGAGTGGTGAAAAGGTGGTTCCAGAGGTAGTTTTAAAGCAAGAGATTGTGGGGTGTCTGAGATACTGGCAGGGGAGAATTGTACCAAGAAGGGGTATGGTAGTGGAAAGCCCGTTGTCCATGAGAGGTCCCAGCCCTAGGTACTTTCAACTTGGTTTTACAGGAGGACCGTGTTGAAGCTAGTGAGTTAACACGGTGGATAACGGCAGTCAAGCCAGGAGGAGAGAGCCCAAGGAGAGTTTTTTTTTGAAAGGATGCAGGTTTGATACCGAAGACGTTCATCAAGATTGAGCAGATTAGCCTGGGAGTAAAGATGGCAGGTATGTGTAAGTCTAGGAGTACCTAAGATTAGTTGACAGGCCTTATTTAAGGTAAGGCAGATTTTGTTTAGCGAGGTCTGGTCAGCAGCCCCATAGACTAGTAAGCCATAGTCAACAAGTGATAGAATGGAGGACATAACTGCGAGTCGGAGAGCATCGGGGGGAGACAGTATTTGTGTCGGTAAAGGATTCCCAACCTAATATTGGTGGTGGAGGCTAAGGAGGAGATATGGGAATGGAATGTGAGGGCAGGGTCAAAGGCTATCCCGAGGTATTTGTACATGTAAACTTGTTCGAGTGGGAACATAGAGCTGGCGAAGACTTGAAGTTGGAAATTACTAGCTTTGTTTTGGGGTTGGGAGAAGATCATAGATTTGGTCTTTTTAAGATTGATAACCAGTCTATGTTCTTTAAACCAGGCTTCCACGTCTTTATAGGATAATTGCAGGAATCTTGAGGGTGGTGGGGTTATGGTCAGAAGCGGAGATAACAGCATCATCTGCATAAAGGAGGAGTTTACCAGTACAGACACCTGGCAGGGTGTTGAGATAAAGGGAAAAGAGCAGGGGCCCAAGAATAGAGCCCTGGGGAACCCCAGATCGGATAGGGCAGAGGTCAGAGAGGGTGCCATTGATTTTTACACGCTAGGACCAGGCAGACAGATAGCTGGAGCACCATGAGACAGGTCCTGCAGCAAAGCCAGTGTGGCTGAGTGCATCCAGCAGGAGAGGATGGGATACGGTGTCAAAGGCTTTTGACAGATCGATGAACACTGCACTAGCAAGAGAGCCCGAGTCCAAGGAGGAATGGAGGAAGTTAGAAAACTCAATGAGGGCACTATTAGTGCTGTACCCAGCATGGAAGCCGTGTTGTCCAGGGCAGAGAATACTGTATTTGGTAAGAAACTTGGATATTTGGGAGGATACGACTTTCTCTAAGGCTTTTGAGATTGGTAAGAGGATTGAGATGGGACGATAATTACCGGAAAGGGCCCTATCTCCACCCTTATGTATGGGAGTGACAGTGGCAATTTTCCAGGCTGATGGAAATTGCCCTAGACAGAGTGATTTGTTGAAGAGGCTAGTGATTAGGGTGATGACCTGGTCCAATGCCAGGCTGAGGAGTCTGGGGTCCAAGGAGTCACTGCCAGTGGTGTTGCTTCTTAGGGCCTTGGTCAGATACGGTCTGACTTCATTGACAGTAACCCGGTGGAAATGGAAATATGCGTGTGAGGGAGCAGGACCAAGAGATCGAGGGGGGGGGTCAAAAAAGTTTCTAGGGAGTACAGAGCTAAGGTCAGTAAAGGATTTATTGAGATGGTTAGCAATGAGGGTAGGATCAGTAGAGATAATACCCTCAATATTGATTTGGAAAGGCGGAGGAGAGAATGTACCACCATTTAGTTGTTTGATGTTATCCCAGAAGGTTCTAGCATTCCCCCAGGATGAGGTGAGTAAGGCCCAATAATGATCGGCCTTTGCTTTGTGTATGGTCCAGGTGCATTTATTTCGGGCAGCAGCATATGCCTGTCTGTCGGCAGGGTGGCCAGTTTTCGTGGCTAGGTGCCACAGGTTATCCCTGTGCCTAAGGAGTTGGAGTAGGGAAGGAGTGACCCAGGGAGTATGGCTTACCTTGGAACGGAGTTTGGTTAGGGGTGCAAAGATATCACAAGCTTTGTTAAACATTAAGGTGAAGAAGGCCAGGGCTGAATCAAGGTTGGGGGCGGTCTCAATGGGAGACCAGTGAACTTGGGCTAGAAGTTGCTTCAGGCATCTCAGCCCACCTGATCACAACTGCCGCCGTAGGGTGGCCTGTGAAGTGGTTTGGTTAGGGACATAATCCAATGGAAAAGAATAGGGGAGTGGTCACTGATTCCATCCGGAAGGACTTGTCAATTGCAAACTTGGTTAGGTCGGTTGGTGAGGACTACATCTAGAAGAGTGCTCGACCCAGTTGTGTGGTTCACTCTTGTTGGTTGGGTAACAAGTTGCGTTACATCAATAGCAGTAAAGGAGTCACAGGTGGAGGAGGATGTGGGGCTAAGCCAGTTGATGTTTAGATCACCCATGAGAATATGCTCAGGGGAATGTGGTAGAGAGGTGAGATACTCTATTAGAGGGACCAGGGCCTGAGGTTGATTTTTTGGGGGAATATAGGCGGAGGTTAGAAAGAGGGGGCCTTTAGACAGGTCAGGGGTAAGCTTTAGGGTAAGGGCCTGGGCCCTAAGGTTAAGGACAGGGGCTGGGAGGGCTACACCAGGAAGGGAGTCTTTGATATAAATAGCACAGCCTCCACCTCATCTCCCTACATGGTCTTCTCGAAAGAGGGAGTAGCCAGGGAGTGAGACAAGGGAGTCAGGGGTAGAGTCAGATAGCCAGGTTTCGACTAGGGAGATGATGTCAGGTTTATGGACAGTGACCCAACATTGGAGCAAGTCAAATTTCTTCAGGAGACTGCAGATATTCATAGAAGCAATAAGAAGCCCAGCAGATCTAGTCAAGGAGTTATTGTGGGTTGGGCCAGGGTTGGGATGAATGTTTCCTGACAAGAATAGGAGGAGAAGTACAGCCCTGATCGGGGTGTGTGGAAGGCATTTTTGCGTCAAGCGAGATAGTAGGAGTGGGAGAGCTTAGAGACACAAGGGGTGGGCAAAGGGTACAGGATGGGCAGGCTGGTACAATAAGTTGCCCATAGGCGCAAAGGGGGGAAGGTAAGTGGGGGACTGGGGGGAGGGTGTGATAGGTTGGGGAGCAAGGAGATAGTAGAGAAGGAGGGAGGTGACTCTGGGGCCCCAGAGTAGGGGACCTGTGGAGCCATGGGGACACCTGGGTTAGATGGAAGCCACGTGAGAAGAAGGAGGAGGGAGAGGTATGACAAAAGAAGGTGGGCAGTCATCTTAGGATGGGTCTGCAGATAGCAGTAATGAGATGGGTAGAAGAGTGTGAAAGGTCTACCCATAAGTGTAGTTGCTACCTTGGTACAGTGGTAGCACCCCGCCTCAAGTGCACAGGGCACAAGGTTTAAGGCTTGTCTAGGGTGACAGAAAAGGACCCAGGATAATAGCTGCAGGGTGCAGGGTGCAGGGTTCAAAGCCTACAGTAGCACTCAGAAAATATTTTAGCAGACTATAAGGGTTAGAGGCTTTTAGAGTCTTAAAACCTATCATAAACAATAGTCTGATGTGATAGCTGAGTGGTGGAGCTGCTGAGTAAAATAGCAAGGGTGCAAGGTTCAATGCTTGCAGTGGCACCAAGAAAAAAATGGTGAGATATTTTGGCTGACTAGGGGGGTCAGAGACTATGAAAGTCTTAGAAAGTAAGGATAAGATAGCCAGATACAATGGTTAAGTGGTAGAGCTGCCGACTCTGATACCAAAGGTACTGGGTTTGAGAACAGCAGCAGGACAAAAGATAGGTATTTTTGTTTCTAAGATGGAAAAAGGAAGGGTTAAAACCTTGAAATTAGAGGTAGCTATTGGCCTGGTTTGTTGGCTTGGTGGTTGGGCTGCAGACTTTGGAGTAAGGGGTACAAGGTTTGAGGCTTGTAAGGGGCCTAGTGGTGGGCTGAAGGGAAGGAGTGAGGAAAGAAACCAGCAGAAAGGATTAGGAGGGCACTGCAGAGACCTCTAGTGGACAATGATTGCAATAGTTGCTAGGAAGGAGTGGAGAGTGGTTAGTGGTGCAGAGTGGAAAGTGCAGCAACCCCTAGTGGTTGGAGTGTATAAGCTGCAAATGGGAAAGTGGACACTTAGTAAAATGATAGGTAGGTCATGTGATGTGAGACGTGACCTGCCAGCAGCAATAAATGAAGTACCACCCCTGGGTGGGTGGGTAGGAAGAGCCACACAACAGGCAGGCTGTAGTGCAGGAGGCTTTACCTCTTAAAAGCTCTAGCAATTCCCCCAAGTTCAGGCTCTGCTGCTGGGCAGTGTTACTAGCTGCATAGGCCATTGAATTGGAAGGCTCCATCTATGGTTTAATGGACAAACAGCCAGTCACTCCCACTTCCTAAGCTATATAAGCAGTTCCCCTCAGCCTCATTCTGAAGCAGTTTTTCTTTGCCCCACCATCCTCCCCCTCTTCCTCCTCCAGTGGCAGCGCCTGTCTCCTGGGGATCCTTCTTATGGTACCTTTAGCCAAGTGAAGCATCCCATGGCACATCTAGTGGTGGAACCCTCTAGAGGGTTCCTTGCCTTTGGTACCCCTACAGGGTGGTAATTCCTCTGGAATAGAGAGTTTGAACAGCCAAAACCTAAGTAACAGTTGCACAAGCATAACACTTACTGGCTGTGAAGGCCATTGAACATATTTAATTTTTTTTTGTTTCCCCGGGACATCTTCATTTTCCCATTCCCCTTTTCAACAACCCCCCCATGAGATTTCTACCTATCCCCAGGAAGACCCCCACCCTGGAGTTAGTTATAATAAAGAGGGGGGTATGGAGGGAACAGTACCCTGCATTTGTGTATTTGTTGAATTCAGCAAAGTAGCACTCCGCTGTTTTGGTGAGTGCTATCTTTGCTGTTGGCAGTTTGGCTTTGTAGTTTTTAACCACGCTGTTATTACAAAGATTTCATAGACACTACAGAGCATAAAGACATTTGTCCATGAGCTCGCCAATCACAATTTATGTATACCCATTTATATTTTTACTTATAAGAAATTTATCTAAATTTGTTTTAAATTCCAACATTGTTTTACTCTCCACGACCTCGAAAGGCAGCATGTTCCAAATTTCTGTTACCCTATTGTTTAACCAATATTTCCTTTTATTTGTTCTATATTCTATCCTTTAACAATTGGTAACAATGGGTTCTGGAATTATATGGTTGGTCCCTTTTTACTAGGCCTAAGAGATCCCACAAATTGGTATTGGTCAATGCCTTATAAATCAAACACGTCACCCCTCATTCTACGATATTCCAATGAGTACAACCCCAAATACTGCAGTCTCTGCACATAGCTCAGTCCCTCTGTCCCTTTGATCCTTTCGGTGGCTCTTCTCTGTACCCTCTCCAACATTCCAATGTCACTACTTTTATTTGGGGCCCAAAACTGAACACAGTACTCCACAAGGGGATGCACCAATGTATTATACAAGGGCATCACAACCTCACTATCTCTACATTTAATGTGTCTCTGGATACAGTATGTTATGCTGCAAGCCTTTTTAAAACTGTATTACATTGTAAGCTAAAGCTAAGATCACTATTAACAATGATCCCCAAACCTTTTTCTTTGCCTACAGCCTTTAATACAGAACCACCCAGGGTATATTGGAACTGGTTATTTTTCTTTCCAAAGTGCATAACTGTGTATTTTTCAATGTTAAAAATAGATTGCTTCTGGGAGGCCCACATATCCAAACTATTTAAAGTTGTTTGTAAGATGGACTGTTCCTCTATATTATTTAAAGGACACGCAATCCTAGTGTCATCTGCAAATATAGACAACCAAACCCCTGAATGAACCTGCATGGTTGAGATATATAAATTAAACAGACATGGTCCCAATACCGAACCCTGGGGAATGTCACTAGTCACTCTAGCCTAGCCAGAGTATTCCCTCTTTACACAGATCTTCTGGCCTCTATTTGCAAGCCATGCCTTAACCCATTTTTGTACCCAAACTGGTAGATTTAGCTCAAAAAGTGATTTAAAAAGCTCCTCATGGGGAACTTTGTTGAAAGCCTTTGCAAAGTCTAGAAAAATCACATAAACCGGGTTTCCCATATCCATGGCTTTACTAACCTTGTTATAAAATTTCAAAAGGTTGGTTTGACATGACCTTCCTCTAGTAAACCCATGCTGGGTCATATCTATCCTGCCTGTAGCTACTAGGAATTCAACAGTGTAGTCTTTAATTATACCTTCCAGAATCTTTCCTAGTACCAAGGTCAGACTAATGGGCCTGTAATTTGAGACCTCCTGTCTTGAGCCTTTTTTATGAATAGGTATAATTACTGCTTGCCTCCAGGCCTCTGGAACATCACTAGTATCTGTACTTTTCTGAAAAAGATAAGATACTGGACCTGCTAGTACTATTGCCATTTCTTTAATTACCCTGGGATGAATCCTATCTGGCCCCTGTGCTTTATTCTGATTTACCTTTTGTAATCTGATTAAGACATCAGCTGGGTCTATCCTTAGGCTTTCTCCCCTATGTATTATTTCACCACAGTCCTGGATAACTCAAGGGCTAGCATTAAATACTGATGAAAACATTACCTGTGACATTGTGACCCCATGCTGTCTAGAAATAGGTCACCTAACTCAGTCTCAATTTCAGGCAATGTTAATTTTCATACAAAAAGAAGAGACAAAGCAAATCTCAGAACCTGGCAATCTTTAAGTTTGTTAAAAAGAGATTATAACATTTTAGCAAAAATAATTACAGGGTGTCTAGGCACTATAGCAGAGAAATTGATAAGTCCACAACAGATGTGCTTCATAAAAGCAAGAAATAATCAGGATAACTTATTGTGGCTTAGAGAACTTTTCACCAGGGGAAACCAAGGCTTGGTATCGGGCTATCTGTTAAGCATCGACCAGGAGAAGGCTTTCAACAAGTTATCACATGAATATCTTTTTCAGTTGTTAAAAATCTATCACATACTAGAAAAGTATATACATTGGGTTCAGTGTCTGTATAGTCATGCAAGTATAGCACCATATGTTTATGAGTTGATAGGGTGAGCTAGTCAGTTTAAAAGAGGTGTCAGGTGGGGCTATCCACTGAACCCCTTATTATACATTTTTAGTCTAGATTCCTTATTACATAAAACACAAGGTAACAATAGAATAGAAGGAATACCAATTGGGGTAAATTCCACCCAGTAAAAATAATAGCTTATGCAGATGATGTCACTATAACAATAAAACTTGACACAGAGGGAAATGACATATTACAAACTTTGAGGAATTTTACTAAGGCCTCAAGGTCTAGGACAAATTTTAAAAAGAATACTGGACACCCAACAGGTGGAGTAGAAACTCCACTCACCACAAGTATAGCTGGAATTCCTATTAAAGAACAGGTTATAAAATTATTGGGTATTATGTATGAGGAAAAACAGAATGGAGGAGAAAAACTGAGAATCATGTTAACAGATAGCAGAAAATAGAGTTAAGTTATGGAAAAATAAATGAATTTCCAAGTTGAAAAGAGTCATGCTGATTAAAACTCTTTTGATTCAAATCCTTCTGTGTATCAGCTATGTATACCCCTCCCCCATGCTTTGGAAACAAGACTTTTAAGTGTGTTTCCCAGACTTTTTGGGGAAGCAGACTAAATTCAATAAAGAGAGCAATTGTGTACAGTATAGAACAATACAGGATGGAGGGATATATCATTTACTGTAGTATTTTTTTAACCACAAGTTTTGGGTTAGCACTTTGCCCAAAGAGGAAAATTTGGACATTTGGATTACAGGACTGGATAAAACCATATATACTAGAATGGCAAAGTAATAAGTTAAAAGTGATAAAAAAGCTAGGCTATCATCCAGATTATAATAGTGGCATTCACCAAAATAAGAAAAGTGAAAATTTCAAAGGAGAAATTGATTACAATCAGTGGGCCGCAGCTGTATAAAAAGTTAATGAAAAAACACTGCCAAATAGAATTAAAAGTCCCATTTTGACAAGTACAAAGTATAGAAAAGGTATTAGGATACCTCCACAATAAAAGACTCCCTACTTATGTGTGGGATGTACATTTGTTAAGTGTGTATGGGAAGACTGGGGCAAGGAACTCATATAAGCACACACAGATCACTGAATGATACTGTCCAAGGGAAGGATGTAGCCAACAACTAGAAACCCAAGAACATTTATTTTTTAGTTGCCCCTATGCGCAACAGTTCTGGCAGTACATAGCTCAAAACTGGGGAGAACCACTACTAAAAGTTGTTAAATATGATGAACCGGTGCTAGGGTTATATTCATCCACATGGAAAAAGTATGATATTACCACATTACACGTCATAGGAGCTATTCTGAAATACAGTACCTTTGGCAAGCTCAGTACTCTTGGGTTTTGCAGCAAAAACATGTCACATATATAGAAGTAATAGAAATGCCAAGACTGTACTACAAAAGATACATTTGCAAGAGTAAAAAACTTTAAGCAACAATTAAGAAGATTATGGAAAAATGTTTCTGTTTTACATAAAAACAGGTGAAAAGTAAACACAGTTTGGAATAATACCATAAAACTTGAGTAAGTGAAGTAGTATTATGTTTATTTATTTATTTTATTTTATTTAGTTTTTGTTGACCGGGTAAGTGCACTAGACAAATCCTGCCTATTTTCAGGCATGACCCAGGGGAGGGAGATACAGATGAATGCCAACTGACCATGAACCAGATTAACCTGTTGGTGGTATTTTTAGTGAATGAGGGAAATTTGGCCAGGACACCAGGGAAATTCCCCTACTCTGATGTGGGGAAGTGTTGGCTGTCTGCCAAGATGGCCGCTTCAAGCTGCACTTCGAGTGCATGGATGTGCAGGAGGTAGGGGAGCGGGTATCCTCCCCTACCTTGGCTTGTCTAGAGACCAAAGATTTGCAGGGGATTTATTTTTCTCCTATGGATGTGGACTGACTTGTACAAACTTCTCATTTGGTGGATAATGTCTCGAATGATCCTATAGTGGATTCATCTGGTACGGTAATATTGGAACAAGCTTCCCAATTGATTCAGGCGGAAGATGCTGTGTGAGTGGCACTTTCTAGTATGGAGCAATTGCCTTTGAGTTCAGGTTTGGAGAACTCTGTCACTGATAATGGGAGTGTACCTTTGCAGTCGGGAATACACAGTGAAGTTTTGCAGCTGCAGCAAGTAGCTGCCACGCCCAGTTCTTCAGCTCATGTTCTCACAGGTTTACTAGCTGAGTCACCAGAGACTCCTACGCTGGTGATTGAATCAAGGTTGCCTCTGCAGGAGAAAGTACAATGGAAAATGCTGGGAGTACAATCATCTAGAAGAGGATCTGCATGGAACCCTGGTGATGCACTTCAAGCTGCAGGGTGGATACCTGTAAAAGATGTTTTTTGGAGACTTGATCTATCAGATCCCACTGTTGCATGGTACGAGGAGGTAGAAATTACAACTACAGGTAAAATTATACAAGCTCCTAAAAAAGCTGTACTTCACGATGTGGAACAAAGTCACAATAATGATTCTGTGCAGACTCAGATAGACTCTTGTACTGTTCCTAATGTAATGAATCAAACAACACAAGGTGTAGAAATTACTGCATTAGGTTTTCCTGCTGCAGATGTTAGCTCAGAAACACCTAAGGGATTACAAATGCCAAATACTTCTAGTTTTGAATGGATTACAAATGAGGAGTCTTTATCAGCAGGAATTGGTATGCAAAACTTGCAAGATCCTAATAAAAAGAAACTTTTCAAACCTCTGCTTCGTATGGCAGATTTATTTAAAAATAAAGGAGAACCTGCACCTCGTAGAAATGCTATTAGTTTGCTGTATACAGGAGGCCTGGAAACCCCACCAGATAGATTGTATGTAGCCTGCAACTTATTAAAGAATTCCATGAAATTATATGCTTCCGAGATATTTACTCTTATACATATGGATGAATATAACCATGATATAAGTTTTAAAACTGTGGATGCCTTGGACAGATTCTGGGTGAAATATAATGAAATGAAGAATTGTCCCGTTTGAACCCCCTTTTTGGCTATACCTATTACAAAACCAGCAGTTAGAACTATTATGATTATTTTCAAAAATAAAGGTGTAAATATATCCGATATCTTATACTGGCTTAAAAAAATGATGCGAAGTCTTGGAACAACCTGTCCCTGTTATTGATTCAGAGCAAATCTGGACAGGAGGATGGAGAGTAAAATGTAAACTGTTTATGCTGAATACTGGTATTGCACAACTTCCTGGTTGTTTCTTTCTGGGGAAAGACAGAGGGTCCCTCTTTTACCCTGGTCAGCTGAAGTCTTGCCATCACTGTGGTTCTCAGTTACATCTCAGCAATGCCTGTGATACTCAAAAATGTACTTATTGTTTGGAACTAGGTCATCTTGCTGTGTCATGTATAAATATGTTCCATTGCAATCTATGTGAGGAGAAAGGTCACTCCTATGTTAAGTGTCCCTGGGCCTCTCATAATGGGGAAGATATATCCACATATGAATCCTTAATTACTCAGGCACAAAAAAAAGGTTGTGCTGTAGCCTCAGCACATAGGATGCAAGAACTTCAGAAACAGAAGGAGATTGACTAAGAAAATGATGTTGTGGTTATGCCAAACCAAGATACCACAGCAAAACAGGACAAGGGTAAAACACAGCTGCTTTGTGAAGAAAATCAACAGCAAGGTACTGACCCTATAGCTCAGGATCAATCTAATTTATCTCAGAACAGCAGAGTGTTGGATACTACAGAATGGGAAATGGAGAAAGTAGATGACACTGATTTATTGGCATTACAAACTGTTATAAGTCCTTCTCTTATTCCAGAATCTATGCCCCCCCCCCCCGGTCAATGCTGGCACTCCATTCCAAACTGTAACATATAAAAAAAAGGCCATGAGCTAAGACTGACAGTACAGCCAGATCTAGAGGAAAGGGATGAAAAATTTCTCAGGGCACACCTAAATGGACTTCAATGACTCAGTATAAAGTTTTGGCCACTGACGACTCAGAGGATGTGGATTCGGATTCCTCTTCTGTTTCTTCCTTTACCAAGCATCAACCCTCATGGGTGGACGATAAATAGTTCCACAGATACTGTACAGAAAAAATGGTCAATGAGGTCCCAATCTTAAAAGCTCTGGTTGATTTGAGTAACACCCTTTGTTTTCTTTATGACATCCCTTAGTATTTTCACTCTAAATGTTAACAGTATAAAAATACTAAAAGAAGGTTGACTGGTTTGACAGCTCTTTCACATTAGAGGGCAGATATTATAAGTTTACAGGATACTAGACTTAAAACTCTACATGAGATTGCTCAAGCCACTAAATTATGGACTCAAGGAGTTTCTTTTTGGTCACAAGTACTAGATACATATGATGGATTGGGGATTTTGTTTTGTAATCCTGATCTAAAAGTTACTAAATTGATAGAGATAGATTTAGGTCGTGCTTTACTTCTAGATATTCAGTATGGCCATATCAGAATGAGAGTGATTTATTTACATACAGCTATGTTACTTATTTGGGGTAGTGACTTTAATTGCAGTATAGCAAAAGAAGATAGGAGGCTCCTAACTAACAAAATTTTTTGTGATAGTAATGTTTTGACAAGGATTCTTTCTACTTCTAATTTACAGGATTCACATAGGGTTATACAGAAGAAAGGGGGATTTACTTACATTAGAGGAACTCACTCTACTAGAATCGACTTTATATTTACTTCAAATTTTTCAGAGGTCATCCAAGGGAAGGTATGGGATATGGCTTTTTCTGATCATAGGGCAGTTCAAATAGTGATTGCTTGGGGTAATAGACCACCTTGTGGGAAAACTCCTTGGCGATTAAATGCAGAACTATTGGAGGTAAACTATATAAATAAAAAATGGGAACAATTATGGGTAGCAAGAAAATAAGTTCTATGTCTATATGACACTTATGCAGCTTGGTGGGAAGATACCAAAATGAATTTCAGAACCTTTTTTCAGAAAATGGCTGGGAAGAATAATACACATCTTTACTTAAATTATTTAAACCTCGGGAAGCAACTTCATTCTTTAATTTCTAAAACAGAAAATTTCAGAATAGATTATACAAAACAAATTTCAGTTATAAATAAAGAAATGTATAAATTCCAATATAACAGAGCCAAAACTTTACAACAAGAGTTGAGATTTGGTACGGAAGGGAACACACTTTTGACCCTTATAAAGATAATAAAAAGAGAGTAGGAAACAAAAAAAATGGTACAATTAAAGGATAATCTGGGGACTATACATAGTACTAAGTTAGGTATCTTGAATACGGTTCACAATTATATTTATGATACTTTGGGAACACCTGCTGAAGTGATGAATGAGGAAGAGTATTTATCACAGATTCAATTTCCAAAATTAACAGAACAACACAAACAAGCATTAATAGTACCAGTTTCACAATTGGAGGTGCTGTCAGTAATTTCTTCTTTGTCTAAGGGTACTTCCCCAGGAGTTGATAGCTTAACTTCAGAATTTTACCAGCATTTTTTGAATTCATTATTACCAGAATTGACTCAATTATTTAATGAATTATTACAGTCAGAGCAGATGTCAGATAATCTATCTATTACTGAGTTAATTTTTCTTTATAAAAAAGGGGATAAGGTTTTATTACAGAACTGGAGACCCATTTGTATCATGAATATAGATTTTAAAATCTTGGGGAACATTCTGGCTAAACGTCTAGGTCAGGTTTCTGGTACTTTAATTTCTATGGCCCAAACCTTTCACTTAGAAAAACATGGTATTACAGATAATTTGATTAGTTTAAGAGAACTTTTCCAAAAAACTCAAACAGCTATGGTGGAAGGGTTTTTGCTAAGCTTTGATCAGCAAAAAGCTTTTGATTCAGTAGCTCATAGTTATTTGTTTAAAACTTTGAATTTGATTTGGTTTACCAACATAGTTTGTAAAATGGATTGAAGGGTTATATAGGTCAGCACATATTATTCCATGAGTAAATGGGAGGACAGGACAAAAAATACAAATTAATCGAGGGGTACGACAAGGGTGTACACTGAGTCCCTTGCTTTATGTGTACTGTATTGATCCACTATTACATACAATACAGATGAATAAAAAGATAGAGGGTATTAGGTTAACTGTAGACATGGCCCCAATATCTGTAATGGCATATGAGGATGATATAATTTTGGTTATTAAAAACATTACTAAAGAAAGAGAATTTATGCATCGGTTGGATAAATATTCAGAGCCCTCAGGATCCCATATTAATACAGATAAAAGTATAGGTCTACAATTTGGAGTATTTGAACTGTCTCAAGATTTATATGCAGGTATAAATTTAACACAGAATCCTATTACTATTTTAGGGATACTGTTTGGATCAGGGGATCTATCCCTTTTGAACTGGGAAAGGAAAATGGATATGGCTGAAACTTTGTCTAAATCCTGGACTAATTGGCAAATTTCAAAATGAAAAAGAATATTATTGATCGAAACATTATTAATGCCTATGTTTTGTATATTAGTGTTATATTTCCGACCCCTATTCAGTTAGATACTAGACTGCACAGTATTTTTTTAGAGCTTTTTGGGGGAGTCATTTGAATCCAATTAAAAGGGATGTTGCATATAGACCAATTAAAGAGGGAGGGATAGGGATGGTTAATCCCACTGCATTATATTATAGTTTATTTTTACATGCCAATATAATAAGTTGGCAGGGTCAGAAGAATAAGGTATGTCAGGAGAGTATATGTGAATGGGTAAGAATTTGAAAGATTGCATGGCAGCAAGGGAAGAGTAGATTACTCTCTAGAGTGAATATCATGCCAAGTTATGTGAAACTACTTTTTCAGAAATTAATTAGATGGAAGGTGACATGTAATCAGGTCATGGTAGCTTCAAAACATAGAATATAAGAGATACTCATAAAAGCAATTTGTCAAGAAGCTGTGGTTCTACCACACTGCCCAGTAGCAGACAAGAATACTGCCATTTCACAGCTAACAAACAAAAGAATACCTGATTTTGCATGGGATTTACATTGGTTGACCGTTCACAGAAAATCAAATGTAAAAACCAAAAATAAATATAAATCCAGAGAAGAAAGATTTTGCCCAAGAAACCTGTGCCAAGGTATCTTAGAAACACAAGAGCATCTTTTCCTGGAATGTACCTATGTAAGACCATTATGGGATGAAGTAATTCATATTTAGAAAATACCATGGCTTATATCATTAACATATGTGGAACTAAATTTATTAATATATTCTTCATGGTGGGCCTCATGTTCATTGGATACTTTACAAGTCATTTTTGCTATTCTTAAGTATTTTATCTGGCAATCCAGATGCAAATGGGTACTACAGCAAATTCATGTACCGGCGGATGTATTTCGGAAAAATGTTCAGATTTCTTTAAGACAAGTTTATGAAACAGATGGAAAAAAGTATTCAACGAAGAAGATGGATTCACTATGGTTTGCTTGCACTAATTTATTGTGAAAAAATGTTTGGAAATGTTTTTTCAACAAGAAAAGCAAATCTACCTGTGTACTATGAATGAAGAAAGAAGCTAAGTTTTGGTTAAAATATGTTCTAGTGCTCTTTGACAAGTTACAGTACTGAATGGATAGTTCCTGAATTCTGATTTCCCCCACTCTTTTCGATAAGTGCCATTGGATCTTTAACATCCACCTGAACTACCACCAATCCAGGCAGCTTTAATGGTTTTTCTGAAAGACGGCACCTCAGAAGTGCAGCACTCCATTCATGCTGCACTACAGTGTCAGTACTGGGATATTAACCCAAGTGCCCGATGTAGGAACTGAACCCACAGCCCTCTGATCTCCCAGCCTCAGAGGCGAGTGTGCTACCTACTGAGCCACTGACACTATGTAATAAGTAATGATATTTTTTTTGGTCATAGACTGTTGTCAACTAAGGAATTGTATGTGTATATAGTGTATAGATAATTTTAGTTGACACAAATGATTACATAGAAAGATAGAAACACAGAATTTGATGGCAGATAAGGACCGCTTGGCCCACCCAGTCTGCCCATTTCCCTACCTAATGGATAAGCTGCAGACCCTAGTTAACCAGCAGCCTACTTCTTCCTACCCCCACCCCCTAGAATTGCCTTATGACTGTTCCATGCATGCTTGAATTCCACCACTGTTTTTGACTCCACAGCCTCCTCCGGAAGGCTGCCCATGCATCCACATCCTCTCTGTGACAAAATACTTCCTTAAATTACCTCTGAGCCACCCCCATCTTCAAATTGTGTCCCTTGTTCTTGCACACTCTCTTTTTGAAAGATGCTACCCTCTTGGACTTTGTTGACTCCTTGAGGTACTTGAAAGTTTCTATCATGTCCCCCCTCTCCCTCCTTTCCTCGAGGCTATACATATTAAGCTCCTTAAGTCTCTCTTCATATGTCTTCCGGTGCAGACCCTGCACCATTTTAGTTGCCCTCCTCTGGACAGCTTCTATCCTGTCTATGTCTTTGCAGAGATTGGGTCTCCAGAACTGCATGCAGTACTCCAGATGGGGTATCACCAGCTGTCTGTACAGAGGGATAATAACTTCCTGTTTTCTACTGGTGATGCCTCTCCCTGTGCATCCCAGTATCCCCCCAGCCCTCCTTGCTGCCCTCTCACATTGCTTGCCCACCCTTAGGTCATCTGACATGACTACCCCCAGGTCCATTCCATTTTTGTTGTTGTTAGTATTTCACCCCCCATTGTGTACTCTTCCCCTGGGTTTTTGTTTCCCAGGTGCATTACCTTGCACTTCTTAGCATTAAATCTAAGCTGCCATACATTTGACCATTCCTCTAACCTTGCCAAGTCTGTTCTCATCCTTTCCACCCCACCTTGTGCATCAACTCTGTTGCAGATCTTTGTGTCATCTGCAAAGAGACATACCTTCCCTTCCAGTCCCTCTGCAATGTCACTTATAAAGACATTGAAGAGAACGTCTAATACTGAACCTCTGGCACCCCACTAGTAACCCCCTTTCTTCAGAGTGGAGTCCATTTACTATTACTCTCTGTGTCCTATTCTCCAGCCAATTCTTTACCCAGGCTGTCATCATGGGACCCACTCCCAGGCTGGCTAACTTGTATATTAATCTTTTATGTGGGACTGAGTCAAATGCCTTGCTAAAGTCTAGGTAGGCCATGTCCACAGCCCCTCCCTGATCTACTACTTTGGTCACCCAGTCAAAGAAATCTATTAGATTCATCTGCCATGACCTTCCCACTGTGAATCCATGCTGCCTTGGGTCCTGTGCCTCTCTGGCCTCTAGATACTCAACAATTATTTCCTTCAGAAGTGATTCCATCATTTTCCCTATCATTGTGGTTAAACTAACAGGTCTGTAGTTTCCTGCTTCTGCCTTGCTCCCACTTTTGTGAAGGGGAATCACATCTGCCCTTCTCCAGTCCTTGGGTACCACCCCATCCTCCCATGATTTGTTAAAGAGGGTAGTCAGTGGTGTCACTAGTTCTACCCTTAGTTCTTTTATAATTCTGGGATGAATCCCATCAGGCCCCACTGCTTTGTCCACCTTCAGTTTTAAGAGTTCTTTCAGAACCCTTTCTTCTGTAAATGGGTTGGTATCAACTTCTCTATCCAGAGTGTTTCTATTGTTTGTTTTAGGTACCTCCTCCTCTTCATTTGTAAATACTGAGCAAAAATATTTGTTTAGTATCTCTGCCTTTTCACAGTCGCCCTCTGCCCCCCCCCCATTAAGCCTCACTATCCCTCCCTTGGTCTTCCTTCACTCCCTGATGTACCTATAAAAGATTTTATCCCCCTTCTTAACTGGGTTGGCTATCTTTTCTCAGTTTGGGCCTTTGCTGTTCTGACTGCCTTCCCAGCTTCCTTTTGCTTTAACTGATACAGTTCTCTGTTCTGCTCCTTCTGTGATTCCTTGTGACTTTCTTTTTCTCTTGAACCTTCACTGCCACTTCCTTTGAGAACCATAGCGGTTTCTTACATTGTTTTGTTTTGTTTATTTGCTTCACACAAAGGCTTGTTACCTCTGTGATGGCAGTTTTTATTATTCCCCATTGTTCTTCCATCCCTTCTTCCTGCCCATTTGCTAGTGCATTCCTTAGGCACTCACCCATTTTGGCAAAGTCAGCCCTCCTAAAGTCCAGTACTTTTGCCTTTGTATGGCTTGACTCTATTGCTGTGTTTATTCTGAATGGTAATGTTTGATTCAATAAAAAGTCTCATTATACTTTTAAATAGATTTGGGAAGTGGGACATGGCATCCTAGAACTGGGAGGCCAGTCTGCAAGTGATGAGGAAAGGGGGTTTTGGAAGGGAGAAACAATTTCTAAACAAACAAGGTACTGTGAATTAAAACATTATTTTTGCAATTTTTTTTTATATTTGAGTTAAATTTTGCCCTACCACAAAAACAGAGGTGAGATTCCTTAGCATTTTTTCAGTCCTTTTGGGGAACTGCTTGAACCCTGTAAAAAGGGATATCACTTTTAGACCAAAGGAACCCGTGGGTAAATATGATAAATCCCTTATTTATTTTTTATTATTATAGTGTGTTTATTCATTGTAATATGTATTTGGCACTCAGACCAGGGGTCCAGGTTTGGAAGGAAGCTTTGAATGGTACCATTTGTGAATGTATGATGTGCATCCTTCCTCAGAAAACTGACAATCATACCACTGCTACCTGATTATATCAACTCAGTTTTTCAGAAGATAATGAAATGTGGGTTCCCTCAAGGACAGACCTTGATGATTACTAGACAAGGTCTTTACTGTTAGATCATGGACACTGTTAATAGGAGAGATATTAAACTTTCCCATATGCCTAGTGTTGAATACAGATGTGGTTCTTTCTCAATTTAATAATCCTAGGATCCAGATGTTTACATGGCATGTTCTCTGGCTTAGTAGCCATGGAAGGCTGGGTGTTAAAAACACTCATAAGCTTAAACAACTGGAAGACATGGAGCAAATGCATTAACATACTGGAAACCTGGGATCTTTTTTGGTTTTTTTATGTCTCTAGTTTTGGGGGGTTGGTAGCTAAAGAATGTAGGGGACCTTGGTATCAAATACTTAACAATGAGGATTTTTTTTTTGGTTATCAGAGGAATTGGTTAAATGTGATCCAGTAACACTGCAGGTAATATTTGCAGATTTAAAATACTATATTTGGCAGGCCCACTGTGCTTGGGTTCTGTAAAAAAATCACCAACACATTATGGTATGTTGATTAACATTGTTATCATCTTTCCGAAAGTTAAGGAACAGGGTGATAGGACAGTTACTACAGTTCAGGTCAGGAATTTATGGAAATATTTTATACCTTCGTACACAACAACACATAAACTGACAGACTTGCAGTCTCTTCGCAACTGCTTTCTTATTGTTTTATCGATATTATTGCAAGATTGTTTTTGTTTTGTTTTTGTGTGGGGGGGTATTCTTTCTTTTCAGAAAGACAATCAGTTTTCTTTTTCTGATGTGATGGTTTTGGTTTTTGTTTCTAATTTTTTTTCCTGTTTAATGATTTTTCATATTTGCTTCCTGACTTATGTAATGTATATTTTGCTGCATTTTTATTACGAATGGTTATGGGAAGTACAGTAGCAGAGCTCTATGGATGTGAAAATTTTAACAGCTGGTCAAACAAGATTAGTATTTCAGTTCATTAATATTTCTTCTTAACTGCTATAATTAATATGGATACTTATAAAAACATTCAAGTCTTGTTTGACTGTAAAGGTCGTGAAGACATTAGCTTTTGCACCCTCTCCAACTTAAAATGTCAAGAGCAGCTGAAATGTATTTAACGGACAACTAAACCATCTTTTTACACATTTTTTTTAATCACTCCATAGGCTTGTAAAGGAAAGGCTATCGTTTACATTTATACAGAAACTGCATTAATTAAAGTTGAATAAATAAAGTTTCATAGCATTTGAAAACACAGCCTCTCCTGATTTAAAAATCCTGCTCTGAAAATCCTAAAATGGCTGCCTTGATTATGTCAATGAAGAGAGAGGTGCCAGTTGTGCAGATATATTCTTGCTCCACTCACCATACTCAAATTGGAAGAACTTTAACATGAAAAATGATAGCATGGTACTTTGAGCACAAACGTTGTTCAGCAAAAAAATTCTACAAAATTAGTGGTGTTTCATTTATAGATACCTTTTAGCTTTTTTTTAATTAGCAAAAAAAAAGCCGAAAATTCAATTTGTCACTTTTCAGCAAACAAATGCAAATAACTTTTAAAAAAAATGATGGCATGGTTCCATGAGCATGACGTTTGTTCAGCACAGCCATATCTACAAAATGAGTAATGATTCATTTTTATATACCTTTTAGTTTTTAAAAAAATCACAAAAAAAGCAGCTGAAAAATGATTTTTTGTCACTTTTTCAACAAAGAAATGCAAATAGCTTTAAAACAAAAAATTATAGCATGGTACTGTGAGCACAACCTTTGTTCAACACGAACATATCTACAAAATGTGTGGTGTTTCATTTATATATACAATTTCATTTTTTTATATAATTAGCAAAAAACTGCAGGAAATGTAATTTTTGTTCACGTCTTTTTGCAACAAACTAATGCAAATAGTTTTAAAACCAGATATGATAGCATGATACTTTGAGCACAAACATTGCTCAGCACAAAAATATCTGACAAATGAGTGGTGTTTCATTTATAAATATATTTTAGATGTTTTATAATCAGCAAAAAAATGGCAGAAAAGTTTGTTTTTTTTTTACAGTTTTTTGGAAGTATGGCATAAATGGAATATGCTACCTCCCTACTGGAAATATTGTTGATATTTCTTGTTCTTGTGCCCTTCCCAATTAACCAAAGTTCAATTTGCTTTTCAAATAGCTCCCACCTCCTGCCTTCCAAACAGGGGTAGGGGGTGCAAAACTGTTGTACACTTAATGTTTCCATTTCTGTTTTCCCCTGTTCTGTCAGTGCTGCCTTACCATAGCAGTGTGAGTCACAGATTCTTGTATTCCCACTTTACATTATATGGACATACAGAACTGACAGCAAATAAAGGCCTTATGGTCTATCAAGTCTGCTTGATTGTGTAGCTAGCAGCCCTTATACTGCAGCTGCTCCTTCCTCCCCTCCATTCCTCCAATGACCTTCCCCCTTACCTTGTCCCATTCACTTTTGAAGCAGCCACTGTTCTACAGGATACCACCTCCTCTGGCAATGTATTTCACCCAGACACCACCAGCTCCATAAAAACGTGTCTCCTCATTTCTCTCCTGAACCTTCCCCTTCCAATCTCAGATTGTGCCCTCAAGTGTCTCTCCTCCTCCTTAATTTGAAAAGCCCCTCTGTGCTCATCTTGTTTATTCCCTTCATATGCTTGAAGACTTCAAACATGTCCCCCATCCCTTCTCTCCTCCAGGGAGTACATATTAATCTCCCTCACCCTGCTCTCATAGGGAAAGTCCCCTAACCCCTGGATCATTTTTGTTGCCATGCACTGCACTCCCTCCAGTAACCTAATGTCCTTCTTCAGGTACGTTCACCAGAACTGCATGTAGTACTCAGGGTGTGGTCTAACCAGTAAGCTGTATAACAGCAGGATCACCTCCCCCCTCCTGGAGGATATGCCTCTGGCAATACAATCCAGCATCCTGTTGGCCTTTGCAGCTGTGTTTCTACACTGTGCTGAGTTGTTCATTGCTCCCATTATGATCATCCCCAGATCCTTCTCCTCTTTTCCATCTTGGCTAGTTGAATCCCCCCTAGCTGGTAGCTCCTTCTTGGTTTTTTTTGCACTGAAAAGTAGCATCTTGCATTTCTTAGCATTGAACCCCAGCTGCCAAGTGTCTGTCCAGGCCTCCAATTTTTCCAGATCATCTTGCAACCCCTGCCACCCTCCTAAGTCATCCACTACTGCTCTTATCTTGGTATTGTCTGCAAACAGACTGATCTTACTCTTTATGCCTATTGAGATGTGTGCTATGAAGATCGCAAACACCACCATCCCCAGTACAGAGCCCTGTGGCATCCCACTTGTCACTGCCCTGGAAGATTAGAGCTCCCCTCCCACCAGCACCACCCTCTGCTGTCTCCCTTGCAGCCAGTTCACTAATGATCAAACCATCTTCACCCCTGTCTCTGTGCCTTCCAGCTTACTTCCTTGCTCCCATGTGGCACTGAATTGAATGCCTCACTGAAGTCCAGGTAAAGGACATCCACTGTATGGCTCCTGTCTAATTGCCTAGTTACTCAGTCATAGTACTCTGCCAGGTTGGTCTGACAAGATCTGTGTGAAACAAACCCATGCTCTCTGTTGTCCTGCAGTCCATTAGCCTCTGGAAGGAAAACCAGCCTTTCGTTCAGGATTGTCTCCATCGGCTTTCCCATGATGGGTGTGAGGCTTACTGGTCTTTAGTTTCCTAGCTTATCCTTGGGGCTGCTCTTGTGGAGGGGTGCCATCCTCCAGTCCTGAGGTGCACTCCCAGAGTCCAGGGATGCATTGAACAGGTCTGCCAAGGGTTCTGCCAGGACTTTTGTCAGCTCCTTCAGCACCATGGAGTGTATGCGATCTGGCCCTTTCACCTTGTCCACCCTCAGTGCCATCAAGCCCTCTAGTACTCTGCCACTGGGATTTCTCTGTCTGTCACCTCCTTCCCCCATGCCAACCTCTCCACCCCGCTTGGGTACAGCTCCACCTTTTTCTTCAGTAAATACTGGGCAGAAGTACTTGTTTAATGCTTCTGCCTGTTCTGCCCCTGTTTTCACCCACCCCATCCCCCGTTATCCTTACTATTTGGTTCTTACAACTCACTTTTTCCATGATGTAGAAGAAGTTCTTCTCCCCCTCTTTAATGTCCTGTGCTAGCCTGAGTTCCCTGGACCCCTTGGCTGACCTGACTGCTGTTGTCACCTCCTTTAGGTATTCCTCTCTGTCCTCCCCTCTCCCTGTCTTTTTGTATCTTCTAAAGATTCTTCCTTACTTTTTCCATGCACACCCTGCTCACCCAGCCAGGCTTCTTGGACCTCACCCTCTTACTCTGGACCCTTGTACATGTTATGGTTGCCTCCTCAAGTCCCATTTTTTTTTGTATTTCTTTATACACCTCCCACACACACCCCTTGACCGGCCACTCCCTCTGAACTCCACTGCCATTCCACCACCCTCTGACCTCCTGCCACCTCCACCAGTTCCCAATTGCAGCCTACCTTGAGTGGCCCAGCATATCCTTCTGCCAGGATGGTCCCTCTCTTCTGGGAGGAAATGGCCTCAACAGCCAGCTATGCAACTCTGGTGCAGTGGGGCTGCATCTGGGCTGGCTCTGGGGCTTTGGGTGGCAGGGGCTAGGGTGTTCATCATCCAGTTGATCAGGGGCATTTTCCAGTTTTCTTTGCCCTTTTCACTGCAGTTCATCATGAGCACGGGGGCATCCTGGCGTGGGGCATGCCAAGGCAGTACATCCACACAAGCATGCCACCAATCTACCGACAGGTTCCCAGACAGAACACACACCCCCAGGAGGGAAGCATCCAATGGACACTGATGGAACCCCTCCTTTCTGGTCTCCACTCTTGGTACCCAGGCTCAGGACATGAAATCCGGGTTGCCAGCATGCTGAGTGAACCTCTTCACCCAGCAACACAGAACTGGCCTCAAGTCCCCATTTTAATGAACTTCCACTTCTGGTTAGTGTCCATGTTTGGATGGATCCTGGCCAGATACTCTTGTACTATTCCCCTCATCCTCCCAAAGTCGACCCTCCTGAAGTCTAACACCCTTGTGCCTGTTCCTACTCCCCATTTCCCCATGTTTATTGTAAACCATGCCAAGTGGTGGTCACTCTCCACCAGCAGTTCCTCTACCCCCAGCTCCCTCACAAACTCAACACTCACCAGCAGGAGGTCTAGGGTGTTCCCTAATCTGATTTGGCTCATTGGCCATCTGCAATAGAAAGCTGTCCTGGAAGGCATCCAGAAGTACCTGCTCCTCATATTCATGGTGGCTGAGGTACCCCAATCCACTCCCAGCAGGTTGAAGTCACCCACAATCACCATGCTGCTCCACCACAGGTCCTTCTGATCTATCCTGCTTGTTCCCTGTTTAACTCATCAGTCTGAGAGGGTGGTCTGTACACCACTCCCATACTGAGGGTCCTATTTTTGCAGTCCTGGAGCTGCACCCATAATGACTCCATGCTGCCTCCTCCCCTTCCTCCTTGACACACTTTAGTCCTTCCATAACATACTGTGCCATCCCTCCTTTTCCTTTTACTCTGTCCCTCCTAAATATCCTATACCCTGGTACTGCCAGGTCCCAGTCATGGTAATTGGTTGCCCATGTCTTGGTGATGGCCACCATATGCACCTCCCCATCTGCCATGAAAGCCAGTAACTCTGCTGTTTTTTTCTTAGACTCCTAGCATGCAAGGTTACCACCCTCTACCCCACTTCCTTCTCCCCTGTCCCTACTTGTTCTCCCTTTCTAACATCCCCTTCTGACCTTGCCCTTAGTCCCTTGCTGCTGGTATGGGTGTAAACTCATTCAGCTTCCCTACCTGTGGATCCTGCCTGACTCCTGGTCACTTTCCACCCCCCTCTTCTAGTTTAAATTCTCATTGTTTGCTAAGTATTTCCTCCAGTTTCTTTTTGAATACCTTCCTTGCCTCCTCACTTAAGTGTAGCCTGTCCTTAGTGTAGAGATCACTGCCCTCCCAGGTCCCATACCCTTTGGACTGACACCATTCTCTTAGTCATGTGTTAAATCCCTCTATCCTCAGCTTCCTCACTGTACTTGCCCTGGGTACTGGACGCACCTCTGAGAAAGTTGCTGATTTTCCTGCCTCCTCACAAATTAGCTCCGGCTTCTCAAACCTCCTCTAGACTACATCTACTGTATTTATTGCCAGGTCATTTGTTCCAAAATGCAGAACTATGTGTGGTTTCTCCCTACCCCTCCTAGTATGGTTCAGAACAGATTGACCCACCCTTTCAGCTGTTATGCCTTTTATGGCCTCCACCCATATGTGACTATGCCTCTCCCCTTGCTTCTCCATCAGATCCTTTTCAGAACTGAGTTTCCCAGTACTAGGATC
Organism: Neoceratodus forsteri; assembly: GCA_016271365.2. Lineage (NCBI taxonomy): Eukaryota > Metazoa > Chordata > Ceratodontiformes > Ceratodontidae > Neoceratodus > Neoceratodus forsteri. The sequence goes on along the minus strand of CM028132.1, from coordinate 1,066,689,503 downwards.
CAACCCCCATCTTCATGTTCTACTCACCTTGTCCTTCCTCTATCATGTCAGCTTCCTATCCATTCCTCCTCCTCCTGAGCAGTTGTTCCCCTCTGTTGTAATGTTTCCTGTCTCTGCTCTGCCCTCCTACTCCCCTTTCTCCTCTGATTTTACCTCCCCTCTTTACTGGGCTCCACCTGCCTCCTCCCCCGATGCATCCCTACCCCTTTTTTCTCTTACCTCCTCTCCCCCTTCCTCACAGTCCCTATTACTCAACCCATCACCCATACCATATCCCTTGAACCCCTTGGCCCTCCTCCTATTCCATTCTCACCTGGTCTGTCATCAACTCCTCCACCCAGCACACCCCTAACACATCCCCCAATACTGCCAGCACTGTGAACTGATTTTTTGATGTCCCTTCACCACCACCTAATTCTTCCTTCCTTCTGTTCACCACCCCACAGCTGCTGACTCTGTGACTGTTACATTCCTTCTTCCCTCTAGTCCTCCATTCCTCCCCTTTCTAGCCCTCATTTGTCCTCTGAACTAGGATCCCCTGTTTCTTTCCACCATCTGTCACCTTCTTCCTACTCTGCCCACCTCTCTCTTTGATCTGTCCTCCCCCTCAGTTACCCTCATTCCCTCCCCAGCCACTGAGTTGTCCTCCATTGCAGCCCAATTTTCCTTCCTAAACTCCATTTGTAAAAAACTGATCTCATTCCTAAGCTGCCTTATTTGCCTGCACACCGAATACCATCCCGCTCTCCATGCAATTTTCAGAAAGATTACCGCTCCACAATTGTTGCAGCCTACCACCCTTCCTGTCTCACTTTTCCACCACCAGTGTCCCCCCCCCTCATTTTCAGTAGAAGGATGCCCATACCACCCCATGACCGCTTCCATCCACCTTTTCCAGTTCGGTCCATGTTTCCCCTGTTCTCTGATACATTACCCTCATGTAAGTTAGCCAACCAACAAAGCTTGCTCCATCAATAAGTGCAGTCTGCCCCCTAAGAACAACCAAAAGCAATCTGCCCTTTAAACCTTGACTACACTTCAGTAGTACAGCAAATCCTAACCTATAATCACTGTGCAAAATATATCAATACTGGGATTTACAGAAATGCCCTGCTAACACAAATGGTACAGGATATATTTGTAAGCAATAATTACTGTGCCAAACATTTCAACATTTGTGCTAACCTCTACTAGTAAGATATAATGCAAAAACTGTGGAGTATCTACTACTGTTCTATAACATTATCTTCTACCTGGTGTATCAGTGTTGTCCTGTATATTCTTCCTATTTAACTGACATGCTATGACTCATATCCTGTGATGTAACAGGTTATGATGTGGAGGTAAACGGGAGTAATGGGGAAGTGAGCCTTAGGCTGAGGGTGTGGGATTAGACACTGGCCTTCAAACAATCAGGCCAACAGTGCTCAGAGCACTAGAGCTCCATATGGTTCCCTGAGAAAGCAGCAGTATCTAGAATATTTGTACCTCAGTTGTGCCTCAGTTACTAACTGCTTCTGGGGGAAGGGGAGTAAGTTTGCTAAACAACCTCCACAAAATCCCCTGAGCTGCCCTGAAGTCCGACATAAATACTGCTGTTTTTAATGAATATCTGACTATGTAACTAAGCCATGTACCTGCAATAAAAGAAGCAATAGAAAGCAAGGCAGATCTAGCAAGAAATCCTATACTCTGTTAACTTACAGCAGCACATTCTGTTCCTCTATGCATCCAAAAAAGTGTCCCAACACACCCTAAAATACTATGATGGGGGGGTGCTGCTGAGTAGCCTTGAAGGAAGCAGCAATTCACTGGAGCTCCCAGAGAAGTTATTAAAAATACTTTTAAACTTTGGTTTACTTAAATATACAAAGTACTAATTAGCCTCAGAGTGTGTTAGGTATCAAAGAAATATGATGGGCAAGACCAAGGGGGTTGGAGCGCCAGCCAGAAACTTCTTTGTTCCTAAGAAACAGTCCAGGGAAGAAAGGCCTACACAGCATGGTGGAACAGGGGAGTCTACCAGTACTCAATCAGAGGAGGTCTCGCTGTCCTCCATCTTTGTCACGCTTAATCAATTTGTTAAATCAGTGCAAGATTTGGACAAAATGTTTGATACTCTTACCCCAAGAGTGCTGACTCTGGAGTCCAGAATGGACCGTTGTGAAACAATTGTGCAGTGCTCAGATACTGCCATCCTTAAATCAGTGGATATAACTAATAAAATACTTAAAGAAAACTCACACCTCCGTCAAAGGCTGGAGACTGTTGAAAATCAAACAAGAATGTGGAATCTCCAAGTGATTGGGCTGCCCAAAAATGCTGAGGGAGAGGACTGCCTGGGCTTTGCCAAAATGTTTCTGCCTACCTTGTTGAACCTCTAAAAAAAAGCTGATCCTCCTATCTCCTTAGAAAAGGCCTACAGAATTACTCCTCGGAGAGCTGTTATGGATGCTTTGACTCCACAGACCATCCTAATTGTTTGTATCAGGATTGGAGACAGGGACCAGGTCCTCACAATTGCCAGGTCCTGAAATATGGAGAAGACCAGATCCTGCTCTTCCTGGATTTGTCATTTAGCACCCAACACTGCATGGCCTTTAAAGGTCTGTGGAGCCGGCTGTGCCAGCTCAAGGTACAGCATCAGTTGCTTCTCCCGGCCAAGCTTCATGTGATGTGGGGCAGTCAGCAATTCTTATTCAATAAGCAGTGTGATGCAAGTTAGCTCGTTCAGTAGATTGAACTTGAGATGTCTGTGGGAGAAGATGAAGTGGACCTTTCCGAGGGCGACTGAGCCTCTTGAGCCACTTTGGTAATCTAAACTCATTATATTGGGGCTGGGGCAGATGTATTTTGTGGCCAGGACATTTTTTTTAATGTTCGGGACTCATAGGATTGTGCAGCAAGTAACAGTGAATTTTCTTTTTGGACTGTACTTTAGACACTATCTCTGGGAATCCTTGCCTGTTCTGAGACTTTATAAATGGCTCTACTGCCTTTCTTCTATTTTATGACTGTTCTGGGGACTCTTGTTCAAGGTACAAAATGGCTATCTTTACGTTATACAGGTCATACAGAGGGCTACTATGTATGATCAGTGTTGTTCTACTAACAACATGTAGAGAGGTACTCCTCCTAAAGAGGAGGAGGAGTAGCTCTCTACATAAGAGAAGGAATCAAAGCAACAGAACAAAAGGGAAAACAGGGAGGAGAAGAAGCACTGTGGGTCAATTTGGAGGCAGGCAATGGCACCACAATCTGCACAGGGGTTGTATACAGACCCCACCTCTCAGGGAGAGGAAATGGACAAGGAAATGATAGAAAGTATACTTAGAATGGCAGATAAAGGGGAGATATTGCTGATGGGTGATCTGAATATGCCAGATGTTAACTGGAGTGCAGTTGTAGCAGCCACTTCTAAGAGCGGGGTTATTCTAGATGCCCTACAGGGGGCATGCCTTAGACAACTAGTATAGGAACCCACTCGAGAGGGAGCAATCTTAGACCTGGTCCTCTCAAATGGAGATGGAGAGAGGATCACAGATGTAGAAGTGGGTAGCCATCTGGGAACTAGCGACCATCGAACAGTATGGTTCACAATAAACACAGCAATAAAGTCAAGCCATACAAAGGCAAAAGTACTGGACTTCAGGAGGGCTGACTTTGCCAAAATGGGCGAGTGCCTAAGGAATGCACTATCAAATGGGTAGGAAGGAGGGGTGGAAGAACAATGGGGAATAATAAAAACTACCATCACAGAGGTAATAAGCCTTTGCGTGAAGCAAATAAACAAAACAAAACAATGTAAGAAACCACTATGGTTCTCAAAGGAGGTGGCAGTGAAGGTTCAAGAGAAAAAGAAAGCATTCAGAAAGTACAAGGAATCACAGAAGGAGCAGGATAGAGAATTGTATCAGTTAAAGTAAAAGGAAGCTGGGAAGGCAGTCAGAACAGCAAAGGCCCTTAATGAGGAAAAGATAACCAACTCAGTTAAGAGGTGGGATAAAACCTTTTTTAGGTACATCAGGGAGTGAAGGAAGACTAAGGGAGGGATAGTGAGGCTTAATAAAGGGGAGTGGGTGGGCAGAGGGTGATGGTGAAAAGGCAGAGATACTAAACAAATATTTTTGCTCAGTATTTACAAATGAAGAGGAGGAGGTACCTAAAACAAACAATAGAAACACTCTGGATAGAGAAGTTGATACCAGCCCATTTAAAGAAGAAAGGGTTCTGAAAGAACTCTTAAAACTGAAGGTGGACAAAGCAATGGGGCCTGATGGATTCATCCCAGAATTCTGAAAGAACTAAGGGTAGAACTAGTGACACCACTGACTACCCTCTTTAACAAATCATGGGAGGATGGGTGGTACCTGAGGACTGGAGGAGGGCAGATGTGATTTCCCTTCACAAAGTGGGAGCAGGGCAGAAGCAGGAAACTACAGACCTGTTAGTTTAACCTCAGTGACAGGAAAATGATGGAATCACTTCTGAAGGAAATAATTGTTGAGTACCTAGAGGCCAGAGGGGCACAGGACCCAAGGCAGCATGGATTCACAGCAGGAAGGTCATGTCAGATTAATCTAATAGATTTCTTTGACTGGGTGACCAAAGTAGTAGATCAGGGAGGGGCTGTGGACATGGTCTACCTAGACTTTAGCAAGGCATTTGACTCAGTCCCACATAAAAGATTAATATACATGTTAGCCAGCCTGGGAGTGGGTCCCAAGATGATAGCCTGGGTAAAGAATTGTCTGGAGAGTAGGACACAGAGGTTAATATTAAATGGAGTCCACTCTGACAAAAGGGGGGTTACTAGTGGGGTGCTGCAGCATTCAGTATTAGGACTGGTCCTCTTCAATGTCTTTAAGTGACATTGCAGAGGGACTGGAAGGAAAAGTATGTCTCTTTGCAGATGACAGAAAGATCTGCAACAGAGTTGATGCACAAGGTGGGGTAGAAAGGATGAGAAGGGACTTGGCAAGGTTAGAGGAATGGTCAAATGTATGGCAGCTTAGATTTAATGCTAAGAAGTGCAAGGTAATGCACCTGGGAAACAAAAACCCAGGGGAAGAGTACACAATGGGGGGTGAGATACTAACAACAACAAAAACGGAAAAGGACCTGGGGGTGGTCATATCAGACGACTTAAAGGTGGGCAAGCAATGTGAGAGGGCAGTAAGGAGGGCTGGGGGGATACTGGGATGCATAGGGAGAGGCATCACCAGTAGAAAACAGGAAGTTGTTATCCCTCTGTACGGACAGCTGGTGAGACCCCATCTGGAGTACCGTGTGCAGTTCTGGAGACCCAATCTCTGCAAGAACATAGACAGGATGGAAGCTGTCCAGACGAGGGCAACTAAAATGGTACAGGGTCTGTACCAGAAGACTAAGAAGAGAGACTTAAGGAGCTTAATATGTATAGCCTCGAGGAAAGGAGGAAGAGGGGGACCTGATAGAAACTTTCAGGTACCTCAAGGGAATCAAGCATGCATGCACCAAGCAGGAAAGGGATCTCGGGGTTTTCATCAAGGATGACCTCAAGGTATGGAAACAGTGTGACAAGGCAGCAGGTAAAGCAAATAGGATGCTGGGATGCATAGTCAGGGGCATCACCAGCAGGAAAAGGGAGGTCATAATTCCACTATACAAGAAACTAGTGAGGCCCCACCTGGAGTACAGTGTACAGTTCTGGAGACCTTACCTATGTAAGGACATAGACAGGGTAGAGAAGGTTCAGAGGAGGGCAACAAAGATGGTATATGGATTGCATCACAAGTCCTATGAGGACAGGTTGAAGGAACTGAACATGTACTCCCTGGAGGAGAGGAGTGAGAGAGGGGATATGATAGAGACATACAAGTATCTTACAGGGAGGAACAGGGTGCAGGAATACACTATTTTTAAGCCAAAGAGATGTTCCAAGACTAGCGGGCATGGGATGAAGTTGGTTGGAGGACGATTCAGAGGAAACGTGAGGAAAAATTTCTTCACAGAACGGGTGGTGGACAAATGGAACACCCTTCCAGAGGAAGTGGTGGGGGCTGAAACAATTACAGGATTAAAGAATGCATGGGATAGACATAAAGGAATTCTGGAGGTCAGGGGTAAGGGGCAACAGACTTCTAGGAAAACATAAACTGAACTTACAAGCTCAAATGGGCAGACTGGGTGGGCCATAGGCCCTTATCTGCTGACACTGTCTATGTATCTATGTATCAACAAAATCCAATAGGGTAGCATCTTTCAAAAAAAGAGGTGTGCAAGAACAAGGGGGCACAATTTGAAGATAGAGGGGGGGTGGCTCAGAGGTAATGTAAGGAAGTATTTTTTCACAGAGAGGGTTGTGGATGCATGGAACGGCCTTCCGGAGGAGGTTGTGGAGTCAAAAACAGTGGTTGAATTCAAGCTTGCATGGGACAGCCATAAGGCAATTCTAGAGAGTGGGGGTAGAAAGAAGTAGGCTGCTGGTTAACTAGGATCTGCAGCTTATCCATTAGGTAGGGAAATGGGCAGACTGGGTGGGCCAAGCGGTCCTTATCTGCCATCAAATTCTATGTTTCTATGTAGAGTACCCAGGGGAAAAGCTAATAATCCCAACACCTGGAATAACAACCAACAAAAATGTGTGTGTGTGTGTGTGTGTGTTGTGTATACAGTATATATAGATATATATTGTACATACATACACACACATACTACATATATATATATATATATATATATATATATAGAGGATATGACATGGCCGACTGAAGATATCATATTTATCTTCACGAGGCCAATGACATCATGATATCTCATGAGTGGCGAAGCCACGGGTGAAGTATCATGAAGTCATTGGCCTCGGTGAAGATAAATATGATATCTTCAGTCGGGCCATGTCATATTCGGGTTTATACTATGTATGTTTTAGGCTGCATTCAACAAAAGCTCCAAATGTGCACTAATACATTGCACTACATAGAGATGTTAGCTGTTTCAACACAAATCTGCAGTATGTCTATCAGCACAACAGATGCATATGTTGTTTAAAAATATATATGTAGTTGATCCTGCTACTTTAAAATTATTATGCCAAAATGTGTCTGGATTCTGGCTAACCTTGCCCTGACCACCCAATACAACTCTCTATAGCCCTCCTCCAAGAGCAGATTACATATATTCTTAAATAAAATTGTTTCATGTTGCTGCAGTAAACTCATTGAATAATACATATCTGGTTGATCTTGCCTACATCTTAACACAAATAATTAAATATAAACATATCTGGTTGATCCTCGACTTCCTTTCACCATTGACCGATCAGAGCGCATTGAAATAAGCGTGACCAAGCGGAACAATATTGAAATCTCAGTTACTTTCAATTATACAGCCTGTACTGTAAATTGCTCAAAAACTGTAACGCTTTCCTAATACTGACTATATCTTAACGGAAGAGCTGCCGACAACAGTAAGAGAAGAGGTGAGTCGGCGGCGTCGAACAATGAGCGAAGTGCGAGGCATGCGTTGCTATGGCGGCTGACACTGGGCGCTTTGGGTCTGCTGTTCAATGACTCACTGCTTCTTCTCTTACTGTTGTCGCTCTGAAATATAGCCAGTATTGAGAAAGTTACAGTACAGGCACAGGCTGTAATAGTATTTGAACTTCAGCTGTTCGGCAATCGCGTTGACTTCAATGCGTTCTGTCGATCAATGAGTGAAAATGCAGATAACCAAAATATCGTTTAAAATGGTGTTGTGTTAGATGTAAACGAATAACCAGATGAAAGATGTGTTTTTTTTTTTGGGGGAGTTGCCATGCAGGGCAGAGGAAAGAGAGACGGGTGTCTGAGTGAAAGTGGGCTTTCACTTTCATCAGGATGACGATAGGGCGATGGAGATAAATGTATGGCGTATAGGAACATGAAGATAACAATGTTATCTTCACTGGGCAGTCTAGATATCATTTTTATCCTTGTATTTATCCCAAAACATCGTTGTATAAATATATAAATATATATATATATATATATATATATATATATACATATATATATACATACATATAGAAGAACAGCAGTAACAAGGTACTTTCCTTTCCTTTTCTGCCAAAGTCCTCGGCTGCCCCTGGCTTCCTCCCTTCCCTCTAGTCCAAGTCTCTGCTGCTATCAACTAATATTCTGACTATACCAGCCTAGGACAAATCCATATCCTTCAGCTAAGGCTTAGCTGCTAAGCTGAAGATGCAAACTACTTCTTGGGGGGGGATCAGGTGTGCTCAACAACCTCCAGAATGTTCCCTGAGTTATCCTGAAGTCAAATACAAATACTGCTGCTTTTAACTAATATCCTGACTCTACCAGCCTAGGCCAAATCTCTCCCTTTCAGCTGAGCCCCAGTTGCTAACTGCTTCTGGGGAAAGGGGAGCATGTTTGCTCAACAACCACCCACATATCCCCTGAGCTGCTCTGAAGTTAGACACAAATGCTGCTGCTTTTAAGTGATACCTGGCTCTGCAACTATGCCATGTACCTGCAATAAAAGAAGCAATAGAAAGCAATGCAAGTAGTGTTGCCACCTATCTGGTTTTTGACTGGATTATCCAGCTTTTAGGGTCCTTATCAGGTCATCCAGTTTTGATTAAATGCAGTCCAGTTTTTGGGCCATTTTGAGTGCTCACATACTCTTAAAACTAAAGTATCAAATTTATTCTCTGTTTTGGCTGCATTGCATGTCCAGGTTACAAAGAAGCTCTGATGTCACAGTCATTCAGACCTGCCTTTGTTTGTAAAACCAAACTGTCAGAGGTATAAAGTATGGCCATTAAAATCATTAGCTGTAAATTAACCTAATCTTTTCCACTCTGAATTTTAAGTATGGTCTTTTACTGCTATGACAGGAAACAGCTTTTACACTATTATGTGCTCTCAAGTGTTTCTTTTTGTTTGTCCTATGTTCTGTTATGTTTTAGACCCATTTTTGTTAAATTAATGATCTAACTATTATTGTCTTTATCTCCACATTTGCTCTAATTTTTTGTATTACCTTCTATGATATTAGGTACACTTCTACAGGTCATTCAGATAAGCAGCATTGAATTGTGTGTCTGAAATTGTGGAATGTCTTAGAATATAAAAATAAACAGCAGCAGCTGCTGAGGTAAAGGGGAACACAGTGCAGTATTAAAGGTACCACAAGCATTGATAATTAAGTTATCAAAAATTGGTCAAAGCATCATAATACTTGACTGACATGGAAAGGAAAATGGAACAGTGTTTAACAGAGGGTTGAGCAATAAGCTGTGGATGAGCTGGCACATCCAGCAGACCTGAGTTTGATTCCCACAGATCCACTTACATACTGTGTGACCCTGAGCAAGTCACTTAACCTTCCTGTGCTCCTGGGTCATGCCGGTAAAATGGGCTATGTGGCCTATGGGAGTTAACCTGGTTGCCAAAGAATAAAAATAAATAACTGAATAAATCAAATAAATAACTGAAAAAAAATGATTTCCTATCACTAGTAATGTCTATCCCAACATTACAAATTACTTTGGAGGAGGAGTGATATACTCGCCAGTTATAAAAAGGGGGTGGAGACAGAGGTAGAGTTCCTCTGTGCATAAAAAAAAAGTGTCCCAATGCACCTTAAAATACTATAACATAATATCTTGTGGGAGGGGGCTAATAATCCCAACACCTGGAGGCACAAAAAAATATATATATATATTTGTGTGTGTGTGTGTATATACATACATATATATATATATATATATATATATATATACATATGTGAATATATATATGTATGTATATATATATATATGTGTGTATATAAATGTATATGTGTATATATATATATATATATGTATATATGAGTGTGTGTGTGTGTGTGTATATATATACATTTTAGTGGCAAAAAAATCAGTTTAATGCATCAGTTAGGGTTGTTCCACAGTGACAAAAGTGAGAAAATTTGGTGTTAGAGTTGAAACCCCATTGGACCCCTCAGCCCACCCCCCAACTGGCATTGGGGTGCGCCATTGGCTCTACCCATCACATGTGTGAAAAGAAGCTGAGGAATAGGAGAATGGGGTGAGAGTTAGGACCGATGACCCCATGCGCACCGATGCGGTTGGGGGGTGAGCTAGAGGGTCAAGGGTTTCAACCACCAATTCCTCACTTTTGTCACTGTGAACAACCCTAACTGATGCATTAAACAGAATTTTGCCTCTAACTTCCTTCTTTTGAGTGATGACGAGAAATAGTGAATGTAATGCAGCGGCGGGCGCTCCCACCACGTGATGTCTTGTGACATAGTAACAGGAACAGCAATGCAAAGAGAAGTGTGAACAGTGGTGCACATGGTAACACAAACGTAAATGGTAAAGGAAACGGTAATAGAAACGCAAGCGCAAAGTGATGCCGAAGTGAATAGTGATGCAAACGGACATTGAAGTGCATACAAAAATGCAACTGATAACGCGAACAGTGATGGCAGCGGTATTTTAAATGTAAATGTTAAGTGTCACAGAAAAAAGAACATGAAAGGGAACAGAAATGGAAACACAAACGCAAGCGCAGACGTAAATGCAAACTGTAATGTGCACAGGCACAGTACTGCAATTGTAAATGCAAATGATAACGGTAACATGAAGAATAACGCTAAAGGAAAGAGAACCAGAAACAGGAACAGAAGCGCATGCGGAAATGCAAACCAAACCACACATGGGCATACTACCGCAATTGTAAATGTAAATGGTAACGGTAACAGCAACAATAACGGCAAAGGAAACAGAAGCGCAAAAGGAACTACAAGCACATATGGAAATGCAAACTGTAATGTGCATGGGCACAGTAACGCAATTGCAAACACAAATGGTAACAGTAACAGCAAGGAAGATGCAAAACGAAAGAGAAACGGAAATGCAAGTGAAACAGCAGCCAGAAACACAAATGGCAGTTCACATGGTGAAGCAAACAGGAACAGTAGTGGAAACGCAAATGGTAACAGTAACGAAAACACAAGTGAGAATGACAACACAAAGGGTAAAGCACACGGTGGTGTACACGAGAATGGTAACTGAAAGGGGACATAAAAGCTAGTGGAAACAGTAAGTAACATTAACGGAAGCACATACCCTATTTTTGTCAAACAGGTGCAAACAGAAATACTGTGTGTACAAAGAATGTATGCATTGTAATGGGGATCGAAGCTTAAATCGAGCATTGGAAGTACTTAATTGCTAATATCTCAGCAACCACAGGACGTAGAAAAAAAATGTAAATTTCACAAAAATCTTGATTTTCCTGGCTAGGTTTTGCCAATTGCATAGCCCATAGGGCTGTGCAACTCACAACAAAAAATCTGTATCTCATATCATTTTTGAGATTCGAACCCGAAAGGCGAGGCGTATGCCACCATGTTAGTCTATGGGAAAAAAACTTCAACTTCAGAGTACCATAACTTGCCATCAATGCAATATTTTTTCACCAAACCATCAAAAGACACATCTGTGAGATCTTGGCTGCCTTCCCTCTAAATTTGAGCCCCAAAGACCAAACTGTTCTTTTGCAGCACAGTGGCAAAGAACTCCTGTCATTTTGGCCATAGTCTGGAAAAGCAGTGTTGCAGTTTGCGAAAGCTTTTGCAAAATTTTGCGAAAGTGTCGCATGTGCGACACTGCTTTGTGACACTGCTTTTTCCAGAAACTTGAAAAACATATTTCTAGGGTGTTTAACCCCAAAATAAAGACATGGCTAGCATCCCGAGAGTCCGACTAGGTGAACACAAAAAGAATTGTGTCCATAGAGGGTCCCAAATTTAAAAGCCAAGCATTTTTCTGATCACCAACTGAAAACAAAATGGCAGATTTGCAAGACTACTAGGGCCATTTGCGACACTAAAAGGTGAATTTGCGAAAGAGTTGCACTTTTTGTTAACTTTTCCCATTGACTTCTAATGGGAAATTGTTTTTTGAATAACTGTTGAACCATTTAATATTTTTTCTCGAAATCTTCAAAAGACACATCAGGGACCCTGGCTACACACTCCCTGGAGTTTTTGGACCAGTCACGCAAACTGTATGACCTGTAGGTGAGAGAAAAGAAATCGTAAAAAAACATAATTGCGCAATTGGTTGTCGCTTAATAACTCCGCAGCCATATGTCCGACCAGTAAGAAACATGGCAGATCCCAAGACCTACCATGCCCAAGCATGCTTTTTAAATTTCAGGCAAATCCAATGAACAATGGCAAAGTTATTAAGGTGCAGAATTTGACCCTTTAACCTTAAAAGTGCTATTCAACCCTAACTATGGTAGCACTACCTGCTACCATTATTATTATATATATATATATATATATATATATATATAGATATAATGGTAGCTCGGTAGTGCTACAATAGTTAGGGTTGAGGAGCCATTTACATGTTAAACCTAAAATTTTGCACCTTAATAACTTTGCAACCGTTCAACAGATTTGCCTGAAATTTGGAATACATGATCATGAACCATAGATCTTGGGATCTGCCAACGTTCGTACTGTTCGGATATACAGCTGTGGAGTTAAGTGTGATTTGCGTGCGCATTTACGCTTTTTTGGAATTCTTTGCTCGTCTCTAGAGGTTGCACTGTTTAAACGACCAGTCCAAAATCTTCAGGGAACATGCAACCCAATGAATGAGGGAATGTGCCTTTTGAAGATTTCATGAAAAAATATTAAATGGTTCAAAAGTTATTCAAAAAAGAAGTACCCATTATAAGTCAATGGGAAAAGTTAACAGAAAGTTCGACAGTGTCACAAATGCAGTTTTTACTTTCACAAATCCACCATTTTGTTTTCAGTTGGTCATCAGAAAAATGTTTGGCATTTAGATTTGGGACCCTCTAGCAACCTAATTCTTTTTGCATTCCCCTAGTCTGACACTGAGGATGCTAGGCATGTCTTTATTTTGGGGTAAAACACCCCAGAAATATGTTTTTTCAAATTTCTGGAAAAGGTACTTTTGCAGAGTACTTTCACACTTGCGACAGTGTCAAATGAATTTGCGACAGCTTTCACAAAGTTGGCAGTACTTTTCCAGGCTATGTGAAAATGACAGCAACCCTTTGCCACCCTGCTGCAAAAGAACAGTTTGGTCTTTTGGGCTGAAGTTTGGAGGGAACGTAGCCAACATCTCACAGATGTGCCTTTCAGTCTTTGGAGAAAAAATATTACAGGGTGGCAAAGTTACGGCACTCCAAAGTTGACGCTTTTCCCATACGATAACATTACGGCGTCTGCAGCATTACAGGAATCCTTTGCCACCCTGCTACAAAATAATGGTTTGGTCTTTTGGGCTGAAATTTGTAGAGAGGAAAGCCAACATCCCCCAGATGTGCCTTTTACTGGTTTGGTGAAAAAATATTACAGGCAGCCAAAGTTATGGCACTCCAAACTTCTCTTTTTTTCCCATAGGATAACATTACGGCGTTCACCTCACCTTTCAGAGCCCGTATCTCGGAAACGGTGCGAGATACAGACTTTTTGTCAGAAAAATGCTTAGCCCCCTGCTAAGTACACTGTAGTGCAGCATGAGAGGGGTGCTGCACTTCTGAGGTGCCATCTTTCGGATGAGATGTTAAATCGAGGTCCCCTCTGCCTGGATTGTTGGTAGCTCAGGTGGATGTTAAAGATCCCATGGCACTTATCGAAAAGAGTAGGGGAATTTCCCCCGTGTCCTGGCCAAATTTCCCTCATTCACTAAAAATACCACTGACAGCTTAATCTGGTTCAAGGTCAGTTGGCATTCATCTGTATCCCCTTCCCCTGGGTCATACCTGAAAATAGGCAGGATTTGTCTAGTGCACTTACCCGGTCAACAAAAGCTAAATAAATAAAAATAAATAAAACAGGTATAAAACTAGCCAGGAAAGTCATAAATCATATGACTTTTCAATTTTTTTTTTCTACGGTTCCTGAGATATAAGCAATTTAGTATTCCAACTCCTCATTTTCTGCTCTGAGACCCATTATTATGCATACATTCTTCGTAATCACTGTCTTTCTCTATGCACCTTTTGGAGAAAACTAGCCTGTGTGCTTACATTACTGTTACCCTTACCGCTTCTGCTTGTGGTTCTGTAACAATTCACTTACTCTTTCCATCTACGGCACCATGTGCATTACCTTTCACGTTTCCATTTGCGCTTGCATTTGCATTATTTTAACCATTTGTGTCTACAGTATAGTTTATCTTTCTGTTTTGCTTTGCATCACCATGCACATTACCATTTGAGTTTGCAGGCACCGTGTTACTATGTGATGAGACATCACGTGGTGGGAGCACCGGGCCCAAAGGGCCCCACACTACCGCTGCCACATTACATTCACTATTTCTCATTATACTTCTCAAAAAGAAGGGAAATTAGAGGCAAAACACTCTGCTTAATGCATTAGTTAGGGTTGTTCCACAGTGAGAAAAGTGAGGAAATTTGGTGTTAGGGTTGAAAGCCCCCATTGGACCCATCTGCCCACACCCCCAACTGGCATTGGGGTGCGTGTTGGGGTTGTCGGTCCTAACTCTCACCCCATTCTTCTATACCTCTGCTTCTTCACACATTTGATGGGGTGAAAGTTAGGGCCAGCTATTCCAATGTGTACCCCGATGCTGGTTGGGGGTATGGGCGGAGGGGTCCAAAGGGGCCTTTCAACCCTAACACTGAATTTCCTCGCTTTTGTCATTGTGGAGCAACCCTAACTAATGCATTAAATGGAGTTTTTTGCATCTAAAATTTTATATATATATATATATATATAATGGTAGCACGGTAGTGCTACCATAGTTAGGGTTGAGGAGCCATTTTCATGTTAAACCTAACATTTTGCACCTGAATGACTTTGCAACCATTTAATGGATTTGCCTGAAATTTGGAATACATGATCAAGAACCATACATCTTGGGATCTGCCAACTTTCATAGTGTTTGGATATAAAGTTGCAGAGTTATTAAGTGTGATCTGCACGTGCATTTATGTTTTTTTGAATTCTTTGCTCGTCTCTAAAGGTCTCACGGTTTGCACGACCAGTCCAAAAACTTCAGGGAATGTGGGGCCGGGGTCCCCAATGCGCCTTTTGAAGATTTTGTGAAAAAATATTAAATAGTTCAAAAGTTATTCAAAAAACAATTTCCCATTATAAGTCAATGGGAAAAGTTAACAAAAAGTTTGACAGTCACAAATGCACATTTTAGTGTCGGCCCTAGTAGTGTCACAAATCTGCCATTTTGTTTTCAGTTAGTGATCAGAAAAATGCTTGGCATTTAAATTTGGGACCCTCTAGCAACACAATTCTTTTTTGTGTTTACCTAGTCAGACTCTGAGGATGCTAGGCATGTCTTTATTTTGAGGTTGAACACCCTAGAAATATGTTTTTCAAATTTCTGGAAAAAGTAGTGTCACAAAGTAATGTCGCCCTCATGAAAGTGTCGCAAATTTTTACGAAAGCTTTTGCAAATCACAACGCTACTTTGCGACACTATGCCCAAAATAACAGGAATTCTTTGCCACCCTGTTGTAAATGAATGGTTTGGTCTTTTGGGCTGAAATTTGGTGACAAAATATTGCATGGATGCAAAGCTACTGTACTCTGAAGTTGACACTTTTCCCATAGACTAACATTGCGGCATCCGCTGCATGACAGGAATTCTTTGCCAAACTGCTGCAAAATAGCGGTTTTGTCTTTTATACTGAAATTTGGAGAGAAGAAAGCCAACATCCCACATATGTGCCTTGTAGTAGTTTGGTGAAAAAATATTACAGGGCGGCAAAGTTATGGCACTCCGAACTTCTCTTTTTTTCCCATAGGATAACATTACGGCATTCGCCGTGCCTTTCAGGGCCTGTATCTCAGAAACGGTGCGAGATACAGACTTTTCATCAGAAAAATGATTAGCCCCCTATGAGGGGCTAACTACAAAACTAGCCAGAAAATTCATAAATCATATGACTTTTAAATTTTTTTTCTATGTCGTATGGTTCTTGAGATATAAGCAATTTAGTATTCCAACTCCTCATTTTCTGCTCCAAGACCCATTATTATGCATACATTCTTTGCACTCACTGTCTTTCTCTATGCCTCTTTTGGGAAACACCAGCCTGTGTGCTTATTTTGCTGTTACCCTTCCTATTTCCGCTTGCGGTTCCATACCCGTTTCACTTACCGTTCCCGTCTACACCACCATGTGCGTTGCCCTTTGCTTTTTCATTTGTGCTTGTGTTTGATGTTATTTTTACCATTTGTGTCTATAGTACTGTTTCTGTTTCTGTTTTGCTTTGCATCACCATGCGCATTACCATTTGTGTTTGCGGGCACTGTGTTACTATGTAACAAGACATCCCGCCACCGCATTACATTCACTATTTCTCATTATTATTCTCAAAAAGAAGGGAAATAAGAGGCAAAAAACTCCATTTAATGCATCAGTTAGGGTTGTTCCACAGTGACAGAAGCGAGGAAATTCAATGTTAGGGTTGAAACCCCCCCCTTGCACCCCTCAGGCCCAGCCTTCCAACCGGCATCAGGATGCGCGTTGGTGCTGTCGGTCCTAATTCTCACCCCATTCTCCTATTCCTCAGCTTCTTTCCACATGTGATGGGGTGAGAGTTAGGGCAGATGACCCCAACACGCATCCTGAAGCCGGTTGACGAGGTGGGCTGGAGGGGTGCAAGGGGGGTTTCAACCTAACATTGAATTCCTCGCTTTTGTCAGTGTGGAACAACCCTAACTGATGCATTAAATGAGTTTTGCTTCATATATATGTGTATATATATATATATATATATATATATATATGCATACATCGTATACACACACACACATATGTAACACAAAACCTTCCTTTCCTTTTGGGAGAAATCCTTGGCTGCCTCTGGCTTCCTCCCTTCCATCTAGCCCAGGCAAAATGATCTATCTAGGGCATGCTGCATTTCTCACGCAGCCACCCATTGACACTACTTTTTCTTCCTTGCATTTAGTCAGTGCACATGAAAACTGCCTTTTGCCATACTACCCAGAGATACATCTTGCTCTACTGCTGTTTACCTTTATTTGGTTTCATTTTGTGTCATTCAGCTGTGTGCCATTTAAGTTGGAATGTTACCTCTGTTTCAAGGCAAAAATGTTGTGGGCCTGGTGCTCCTCAGAACAGCCACCTGCTGACTTTCCCACATCCTTTGCATCCCTTTGGCACCAGAGTGAAGACATCAGCATTTCCCAGGTGGTTGATGGCAGTCAGCTGCACTTCATACCACACGGCCCATCTGGAGCATGCTGTAATTTATCATTACTGCACACATTGCCATGTGTTATTGTTTACTTAAAATTTACAATGTGATCCTATGGGAGTTTTATATTGCACTTACCAGGTGGTTGAAGGCACTCAGCTGCACCTCATGCCTCACAAGTCACCTGGGGCATGCAGCAATTTAGCATTGCCACACACCCTACTGTGTGTAATTGATCACTTAAAATATATAATATAATCTTATGTGAATTATATACCACACTTTCCAGGTGTTGAAGCATACCTCTCAACCTCCTGCCTCGTAAATCAGGGACAAGGCTTAAAAAAATCAGGGACAAAGGACCAAAATCAGTGGCACATTTTCAAAATTGGTTTTATCCACTCAGGAAGCTGGTAGAATAAAGGGCTTAGTGTAAAATGCATTTTCTAAGGAAGAACAAGTCTGTAACTTTAGTGTTTGACATTATTTTATGCTTACAACCCCCACTGTTTGGTCACGGAAACACAATTTTTAGGAGGGACAGAGTAAAATTCTGAGGCAGAATCTGGGATGTCCCTGAAAATCAGGGACAGTTGAGAGGTATGGGAAGGCATCCAGCTATGCCTCAGGCCTTTCAACCCACCTAGGGCATACAGCAATTTAGCATTGCCACACACCTGCTGTGTGGTATTGATCACTTAATACTGATAATGTAATCTTATTCAAATTATTGGGAGGGATAGTGAAGATTAATAAAGGAGAGGAGAGGTGGGCAGAGGGAGACAGTGAAAAGACAGAGACACTGAATGAATACTTTTGCTCAGTATTCACAAAAGAAGAAGAGGAGGAGTTACCTAAACAAAACAATAGAAGCACTCTGGGTAGTGGGGTTGATGCCAGTCCATTTACAGAAGAAAGAGTCCTGAAAGAACTCCTAAAACTCAAGGTGGACAAAGCAATGGGGCCTGATGGAATTCACCCTAGAATCCTAAAAGAACTAAGGCAGGACCTAGTGACACCACTGATCACACTTTTTAACAAATCATGGGAGGATGGGGTGGTACCTGAGGACTGGAGGATGACAGATGTGATTCCTCTTCACAAAAGTGGGAGCAAGGTAGAAGCAGGAAACTACACACCTGTTAGTTTGACCTCAGTGGTGGGGAAAATGATGGAATCACTTCTGAAAGAAAGAATTGTTGAGTACCTAGAGGCCAGCGGGGCACAGGACCCAAGGCAGCATGGATTCACAGCCTGAAGGTCATCTGAGATGAATCTAACTGATTTCTTTGACTGGGTGACCAAAGTAATAGACCAGGGAGGGGCTGTGGATATGGCCTACCTAGACTTAAGCAAGGCATTTGACACAGTCCCGTACAAAAGATTAACAATCAAGTTAGCCAGCCTGGGAGTGGGTCCCAGGGTGGTAGCCTGGGTAGCAAACTGGCTGTACAACAGGACACAGAAGGTAATAGTGAATTTAACACATTCTGAAGAAAGGGGGGTTACTAGTGGAGTACCTCAGGGCTCAGTACTGGGTCCAGTCCTCTTTAACATCTTTATAGGTGACATTGCAGAGGGTCTGGAGGGAAAGGTATGTCATTTTGCAGAAGACACAAAGATCTGTAACAGAGTTGATACACAAGGGGTGGTAGAAAGGATGAGAAGGGACTTGGCAAGGTTGGAGGGATGGTCAGACATATGGCAACTTAGATTCAATGCAAAGAAGTGCAAAGTAATGCATCTGGGAAATAAAAATCCAGGAGAAGAGTGCACAATAGAAGGGGAGGTACTAACAACAACAATAATGGAAAGGGACCTGGGGGTAGTCATATCAGATGACCTAAAGGTGGGTAAGCAATGTGAGAAGTCAGTAAGGAGAGCCAGGGAAACTGGGATGCATAGGAGGGCATCACAAGTAGAAAAAGGGAAGTGGTTATCCCTCTGTACAGACAGCTGGTGAGAACCCATCTGGAGTACTACATGCAGTTTTGGAGACCTCATCTATGCTAGGACATAGACAGGATGGAAGCAGTCCAGAGGAGGGCAACTAAAATGGTGCAGGGTCTGCATCAGAAACCATATGAAGAGAGACTGAGATAGCTTAATATGTATACCCTTGATGAAAGGAGGGATGGGGGAATATGATAGAAACTTTTAAGTACCTCAAGGGAATCAACAAAGCCCAGGAGGGTAGCATCTTTCAGAAAAGGAGATGTGTAAGAACAAGGGGGCACAATCTGAAGATAGAGGGGGGATGGCTCAGGGTAATGTGAGGGAATTTATTTCACAGATAGAGTGGTGGATGCATGGAACCACCTTCCTGGAGAGGTTGTGGGGTCTAAAACAGTTTGGGAATTCAAACATACATGGGATAGACATAAGGCAATTATATTGGGGGTTGCAGGAAGTAGGCTGTTGGTTAACTAGAATCTGCATCTTATCTAATAAGTAGGTAGGGAAATGGGCAGACTGGGTGGGCCAAGTTGTCCTTATCTGCCATCAAAGTCTATATTTCTATGTTTCTATTATATACCACACTTCCCAGGTGTTTGAAGGCACCCAGCTGTGCCTCATGCCTTACAATCTACCTGGGGTTTGCAGCATTTTAACATTGTTGCACACCCTGCTGTGTGTTATTGCTTATTTACAATTAACAATGTGATCCTATGGGAATCATACCATATTTCCTAGGTGGTTGAAGGCACTGAGCTGCACCTCATGCCTCACAACCCAGCTTGGGCATGTGGTAATTTAACATTGCTGCACACTTTGTCATGAGTTATTCCTTACTTGCAATTTATAATGTGATCCTACTGGAATTTTTTACCACACTTCCCAGGTCATGCTCAAGTCTGCATGTGTATCCATGGCTACAGAAGTGCTGGACCATGATGATGGATGTCTCTTTTGTCATTTGGAAAGAGTTGTATGTTGATTGTCTTAACTGATGATGGATGTCTGTGGTTGCTTGCGTTGCCTTGTCCCCTTTGTCTGTTTGGGGAGAATGCAGAGTTAGCGCTGAAAACCCTAACATCGCATTTCCATACTTTTGCTGCTTTAATAACAACACAGACTGATGCACTAATGTAGTTTTTTGCAAAGATTATAAAAAGGATTTGCTGCCCCCTACTGTAAATATTGTTGATATATTTTGTTTGAGTGCCAATAGACATGATAACATCATGAGTGGTGATACCAAGAGTGATGTCATCAGGTTAGTTGGCACGAGAACAAAACATATCAACAATATTTCCAGTAGGGAAGTATCATATTCCATTTATACCATACCACCAAAAAGGTGAAACAATTGATTTCCTGCCATGTTTTGCTGATTATAAATAAAAAATCTAAAAGGTATCTATAAATGAAACACCTCTCATGTGGCAGATATTTATGTGCTGAACAACATTTGGGCTCAAAGTACCATGCTATCATGTTTCATTTTAAATCTATTTGCATTTGTTTGTTGAAAAATATGAAACAGAAAATGTAATTTGCTGCTGACTTTTGCTAAATATAAAGAAACTAAAATGTATATATAAATGAAATACCACTCATTTTGTAGATATGTTTGTGCTGAACAATTGTCGTGCTTATAGTACCATCCTATCATGTTTTGTTTCAAAGTTATTTGCATTTGTTTGTTGAAAAAGTGACAAAAAAATGAATTTTTCTGCTGCCTTTTTTGCTAATTTAAAAATACAACTAAAATGTATGTGTATGTGTGTGTCTATATATATATATATATATATATATATATGAATGAAACACCACTCATTTTGCAGATATTTTTATGTTGAACAAATGCTGTGCTCCCAGTACCATGCTGTCATTTTTGTTTTAAAGTTATTTGCAATTGTTTGTTGAAAAAGTGACAAAAATGAATTTTCTGATGCTTTCTGTTTGTTAATTAAAAAAAAAATAAAAGGTATATATAAATGAAACACCTCTCATTTTGTAGATATTTTGTGCTGAACAACTTTCATGCTCAAAGTACCATGCTATCATTGTTCATTTTAAAGTTATTCACATTTGAATATGGTTAGTAGAGCTAGAATACATCTGCACAGCTGGCACCTCTGTCTTCATTGACATCATAAAGGCAGCTATTTTAGGATTTTCAGAGCAGGATATTTGAATCAGGAGAGGCTGTGTTTAAAATATTCAAACACAATGAAACTGCATTTATTTTACTTTACATTTGTACTGATAGTGCATTTACTAAACAGCCTCTCCTTTATAAGCCTATGGAGTCATTTAAAAAAAATGTGTAAAAAGATGGTTTAGTTGTCCTTTAAATATTATCAAGTGATTGGCATCTGCAATCTATTTGTATGGTTTAAATATTAAAGAATCAGCAAAAAGGGATTATGCTGGTAATTACACTGTAGTTACGTATTTGTTGCATACAACTACATTGTAATTGCAATGCAGTTACAGTGTAGTTACACTGTAACTACAGTGTAGTTACACTAACTACAGTGTAGTTAAGTGTTACTTAAACTGTAACCATAGAAATATATATAGTTTGTCAGAGTTTTCTTGGCCCACTTATTTTGAAGGATTAGAATCCCTTTGTCTGCTATTAGTGTCCTAGGAAATGACATATCCAAATAGAAGGAGCACTAATGGGATGTCAGTGATAAGGAAATGTGCATGATATTAGACCACCTTGTCTTGCTCAGATTAGTATTCATATTTAGTATTCAATAAAGGTGAAACACTGAAGATCCATTTGAACTGGACTCTAGGTGCATAATGTATATATTCAAAATACTTTTAGGTATAAGTGTCTGATATGTTAATGGAAGATAAGAAGCTGTAAGTATGTTTTATACATGGCTCTTACAATATATACTGGAACACATCTTTTAAAATGTTTTTTTTTCTAATGTCATCTTTATCCACATATCTGCTGTGCCTGCAGTTAGTTTTTACTCTTGTTATTTTTGTCTTATTCCCTGCTTTTTTCTCTGTTTTCTCCTTCCCTCAAACCCAGTGTTTAGGATTTCCATTGCTAGAGCATTTCTCCAGACAGAGTTGTAACTGTACTATTGTGTAGACTTAATGATAAAAGAGGTGTTACTATTACTAAATAAATAGTAAGCTGTGCAATGGGAAAAAATAATTAAACTATGAGCTACTCATTGGGTTGGCAGAATAAAAGTCAGTATTTCATTTATAATGAAGAGGTCATGCATATATTAAAATAACAAAAAAAGGTTACACTTACATGTACAATGATTAAGTTTAGTGTGTTCTGTTTTCATTGTCTAGTAAATATTTCAGATAATTTAGCACTAATTCTTCTGTGTCTTTCAAAATGAATTTGCCTGTCCTGAACTGACATCAAAATTGCTGTTTTTTTAACACAACAGGCTGTTATCAAAGTCAGCACTATGACACCAGTAACAAAGGCACTTTAAGTTTTATTGGAGGCAGTCAAAAGCTTTTTATGCAAGCTTTCTGGATAGGTTACCACAATGTATTATAAACTGAGAAAAAGAAACAAATGAGAGCTGTGACATTATGCTCATGAAAGTATATAATGAAATGCACACCTACGCTTTACTTTCAGTACCGCCATGTGATAATATATTAGTAAAGAAGGGTTTAGAGGTCCTGTCAGTTGTATAACAGTAGCTGGGTGCTAGAGTAGCAAACAACATTTTAATATTCACTTTAGGAATACTGCACCAGTTAATAGCCACTTAGAGGTTACAAGGAGACCTTCATAAGAGTATGATACAGGTGCTGAGTAAAAATTGATTGTTGGCATATTGGTCCTTGGAAAACAAGAGTTGCTGGAATGTTTGATACCTTTTAATGGACCAACATATGTCTTCTACGTGTACAAAGATGGTATAGTACACAAGCTTTCAGTGCCTCACAGGTTCCTTCCTTGGGTGAGTAGCAAAATGAGCAAAATAAGCAGCATTTATATACACTGTGATACATTGTTTAAAAAAATATATGATAGAATAGTTGAGAAGAATTTAACAGGAAGGGTTGATTAGCAAGAAGTGCTGTGATATTCATAAGACCAGCTGAATGGATGCCTTAATGTGGTGATTTGAAAGGTATCCTAACACAGAATAATAAAGACCTGAGATGAACAGAGTGTAAGGCCTATATACATTGTGATGAATTGGTTCAAAGTTATTATGATAGGATAGGTGAGAAGAACTTATCAGAAAGGGTGGATGGGCAATGAAAAATTTCTATAGCTATGAAGGGATGATTATCAAAAAGTTCTCAGATATTCATAAGAGAGGCAGAAATGATGCCTTGAAGTGCTAATTGTAAAGTATACAAACTGGAACACAGAATAAAAAGAATTGAGATGCACAAGTGCAAGGGTGTGAGCATGAGTCCCACAAAGAAAGAAAAAAATGAATTCAAACATATTTATAAAAAGTAACATATAGTATTAATATTTTCCATAGTGTGTCACAAATCCAATATCCTGACTGAGTCTGCTAAAGTTCAGACTAAATAGTTTAATATATTTCAGTTTCCATTGGGGCTGGCAGCATAGCCAAGAGGTTTGAGTAATGAGCTGTGAATGAGCTTGACACATCCAGGAGACCTGGGTTTGATTCCCACAATCTCTACATGCATGCTGTATGACTCTGAACAAGTCACTTAACCTCCCCAGTGCTCCCAGGTCACCCCTGAAAACAGGCACTTGTGCCTAGTGGGCCTTACCTGGTTACCAAAGACTAAAATAAATAAAATGTCCTTCTCTCCTGTGTGTTTTTGAAGTTACTTCTTAGTATTAGGACATACAGTTCAGAGAGGGAATGGTCTGTTAGGAAAAAATGTCCTACTGGTGTGCTGATAATCTGGTTCACTATTGTATGTCACTGGTGGTTCATCCTGGTTTGTAGTGGTTGCCTTGTTTCCCATACTGTATATGCCATCCATTTGTGCACTTTTTGTATTGAAGTAGGTTAACCACGTTGCTTGATTGACGTGTAGGATCAATTTATTTTTCTTGTGCTGTTCTGGCCTTTCTTGATGGTAATATGTGTGCATACGTGGGTGCAGATCTTACAAAGTGCATTGTTGCATGATGGTACTCCTCTCATTTCTAAGTTATTTTTATTGGATTGAAGTTTTTCATTAATTATTATTAGAAAGGTTAGGGGGGTGCTTGTAGGCAATGACAGGTGGTTCAGGGAAGATATCCCTAAGTCTTTCATCTTCATTTGGTGTGGGTTGTAGTTCTTCAATAATTTGAGGAAGGGGTGTTAGCATGGGGTTATATGTAACAACTAGAGGTGTGCAATCAGTTTGATTCTGTTGCCTATTCCAGTGGATTTGCTTGTGGTATTTGTATAGCACATTCCATTTCACTGTCAGTTTGTCTTTATTGGTAATCTTTATTTATTATGCTGGGTTCCTGTAAGGATACCTTTCCAATTACCACTTCAAGCCACCAATTCAGCCTCTCTTATGAATATTCTAACACTTCCTGCTAATCAATCCTTCCTGGTAAATTCTTCTCAGACATTCTATCATATTTTTTTTAAACAATGCACAATAATGTATATAAATGTTGCTTATTTTGCTCAGTTTCCTATTCACCTGAAGAAAGGATTTGTGAGGCACTGAAAGCTTATGTACTAGATCATCATTGCATAAGACATGTTGGTCCAATAAAAGATATCAAGCCTTCCAGTGACTCATGATACACATGCAGGAGCATGATATGCTGCATCTGTGTCAGCTAAAATAAAGAAGTGCCTGTGCACTTGTAGTAGAGCCAAGAAAACACTGTCTATACAAACAAAAGTTTTTATGTATTTATTTCATCATTCAGACATACCTTCGAGCAAAATGCTCTTTCTCAAAGGTTCCATGTCTTGACAGGAGAACAACACAGAAAGGTAGTTACAGAGTATGGGTGCACAAGTACAGAGACAAAAAATACAAGAAATAACAGCAATTGGTCTGACTATTTACAATTGTAAGCTATCTCATATAGCAGTACATATTGCAGTTAGTACAGCCCAAGGTACATGGTGAGTGCTGTGGGTTTAAGGAACTAATTTAGTAAGAGGTAAAGCAGCCAGGGGAGGCATTGTCATTATTTCATATAAAGTCAGGAGGGGAGAGACTCAAAATAGGCTTTCACACCCTGTATGTTAATGCAGCCAAGACAAGGCTTTGTTGTTAAGTCAAGGGTGGGGGGGTAATTTTCTGTGCAGGACTTGACCTAGTAGGAACATACTAGAGAGCAATTCTGAGGGAGGACCGTACACAGAATAAGCTGGGGGAAGACAGGTGCTTTGAGACAATCACATTTGTGAAGGGGCAATGGCAGGGGAGGGACTTAAAACAGAGTGCAGAGTTAAGGACAGTAGACAGAAGGCTCGTCGACAAGCTGTGGCTATGGAAAGCTCAAGTTCGAGGGCTGGTAAGTAGTAGTAGTAGGAGTTTAAACTCAGGGTTACTGGGCAGTAGGGTAACAAATCAGAGAATGCATCCCTGGAGCAGGCTGACTCCAAGCTACCGGGTGCTAGCACTACAGGTTACCTGCAGCTACATCCTTGGCAAGGTGATGTCTTAGTTCCACCTTGAAGACAGGGAAACTGTTAATGAGTAAAAGGCATGTTGGGATCTCATTTAGCCAAGAAGGAGCCCTGTATGCGAAAGACCATTGGCCAAGTGCCATTTTTCTGAAGAGGATAGCAAGTGGGCTGTGAGTCTGCCCTCTAGTGCGGTAGTGTGGTACCTGGATCTACCTCACTAGAGCAGTTCATTCTGAAAGCCAATGGAGCTTTACCTAGGAGAGATTTCTTGCCAAGCAGGCACGTTTGGTATTTGAGTCTTCTGGCAAGACTGAGCCAGTTAGTTCGCTCGTAGAGGGAGCAGGTGTGTAGGAGATTATCAGCCCCTAGAGCCAGCCTGCAGGCCTTGTTGAGTGCCATGGTTACTTGTTTTAGTGCAGCGTCTGATGCTGACCCATAGACCATGAGTCTATAGTCAATAACAGACAAGATGGAAGAGAAGACTGCCAACCTGGGTGCTTCAGGAGTTAGGTACTGTCTGTGCCTGTAGAGAACTCCAAGTTTGGTGTTCACTGTTTTGATGACCTAATCGATGTGCTGCATGTATCAGAGGGTGTCATCAATGATCACGCCCAAGTATTTAATAGCTGAGCTGCTCGAGTGGAACAGCCTTGTTGTTATTAATAGTAAGGGACAAAAGAGATCTCTTGAGCTGGTCCATGGTTATTAGCAATGTCTTCATCTTCTTGTAATTGAGAAGCAATTTCTGAGAGCTGAACCAGTCCTCCAAGCTGCAGAATGAGTACTGCAGATCATCCTGTAGTTGCTGAAGCTGGGCACTACTACTATGGGTGACAGCATCATCTGCATACAGAATAATCCTGCTATTGCAGGCCTCTGGAAGCCTGTTGATGAACAGGCTAAAGAGGAGGGGGCCCAGGACAGACCCTTATGGGACACCCAGTACTATATCCCTAGACGAGGAGTTAGACATCCACATTTTTACACTCTTTGCTCTTTTGGATAGGTAATCCTGGAACCAGAAGATGGCTTCAGATGTTAGCCTGAGGTGATGAAGCTGGTCAAGCAAGATGTGATGGTTGACCGTATCAAAGGCTTTGGTGAGATCTATGAAGATGGACCCCACCAGGCTGCCCCCATCCAAGGCCTTGTGAACGTACTCTGTGAATTCAACTAAGGCCATAGCTGTGCTATGGCACTGATGGAATCCATGCTGTTGTGGGCACAGTAGACTGTACTTCTGAAGGTACTCCATGACCTGGTCAGCCACAATCCTTTCAAGCACCTTGGAGAGGGAGGAGGGGATATATATATTGGTCTATAGTTAGCATTGCAAGACAGGTCCACACTTTTTAGGACAGGGGTGACTAGAACTACTTTCCAGGCTGTAGCGAATTTAGCCAAGGTGAGAGACTTGTTAAAGTTCTTGGTGATGGAAACCACCAACTCGTCCAAGGCAACTTCCACCAATTTCAGGTCGAGTGTGTCACTACCAAGTCTGGTTTTACCCAGCACCATAGTAATGTTGGTCCTAGCTTCCTTGATTGTGACATGCGTGAAGTAAAAATTTGGATGGGTCAAATTATCTCTGACTTTGGGAGGGTGTTGTGGGGGGGTCAAAGTAGCTGGGTGGGAGGACAGAACTGAGGTCAGAGAAGGCCACATTGAAGGCTACAGCAATTGTGTGTAGATCTAGGGTAGGGGTGCCATTTAAGTTGAGCATGAAGGGTGCCTTCTATCTTCCCTGCCCAGCAGCTCCTTAATGTTATCCTAGAATTGCTTCCCATTGCCCCAATTATGTTCCAATTGCTCCTTGTAGTAAGCCACTTTGTCTTGCCTGGCAAGATCATTGCACTTGTCCCTGGCTGCCTGATACTTTTGGAAGTCAGATTGATTGCCTTAATGGGGGCTACTCTTTCATTAGAGTAGTCTCCGTGTTTCTCTCACCTGGTACCTCTGGATCTTGATGAGTTACAGAGATCCCTGGGGCCAGGTTGGGATAGGATACCAGTAATTTGGCGTAAACTCTCCCTTGCTTTGGCTGGTGTTCAAAGCAGTGTGGTGTGAAGCCCACTTCTGTTGTGGGTGGCTTCTTTCACACGTTTACTTCATCAACAGTAACTGTTTTGGTTTAGGAACCCTTAAGTGGGGTATAGACTCATAGCCTTAGTCTTACAAATAAGTAATATTAAGTTTGATATATTACTTGTTAAAATACTGTTTGTGTTTTTCTTTTCTTAATTATCTCCAATCAGGTGGGAACTAGGTGGCTCCATGTTTAGGTGCGAGGTGAACTCTTGTTGAACTATCCTCATCACTGACACCAGGGTGGCTCAGCTGTTGATCAGGTATTTGTATCTCTCACAAGCTCAGGGCTGGTGGGTCTGATATCCAGAGGGAAATGTTGGGGTGAGTACCACACCAGGTTTAACTCACTGTTTACACCCCAAAAGGATGGCAGCATCCGGGACAGCGATGATGGGTCCTGGTTGGAGGTGTGTCTCCTGGAATGTGAAGGGGCTTAACTACCTGTCTAAAAGAACCAAAGTTTTGCAGTTTGTGAATTCCAAAGGGCCAGATGTGGCCCTGCTCCAGGAGACACACCTTTCCAGTTGGACCGTGCAGTGGCTGAAGAAACTATGGGTAGGGATGGTGATCTCCTGTTGTGCCACGACTAAGTCTAGGGGAGTGGCCATCTTAGTAAGGAAATCTTTACCTTGAGTGGTGGAGGACAAGTGCTCGGATATGCAGGGACACTGCATAGCAGTCTGGGTATCATAACTGGGTGGTCAACTATTGCTGGCTAATGTTTATGGTCATAATGCAGATGTTGGGAAAATATACTGTGACCTCAGCCAAGCTATGTCAGATCTTACGAATGGCTTCTCTGACGTCCCCATTTTGATAGGAGTGGATCATAATTTAGTTCTGGACATCTTCCTTGATAAATCTGTGCCCACCCCACAAACACATCCTAAGGCTTTAACCAGTCTTACCTGTATGATGACAGAGTGGAGTCTTTATGATACCTGGAGGAGGGCCAATCCACAGGGACGAGACTATTCATTTTATTCATTGGTGCACCACACGCATAGCACACTAGATTTTTGGCTCACAAATTATGATGCTGAGCTGGGGGTTATTGATGCTTCAATAGATAGCATTCTGATTTCAGACCATGCTCCGGTTTCCATTTTGTACTCTCTGCCAGGACAGAGTTCCTCCTCTACAAGGTGGTGATCTAACCCTACCCTATTGCAAGACAAAACATTTCACGCCTATATTAAAAAAGTGGCTGAAAATAAATTTGCTCTGAATACCCCGGGAGAGACCACAGCCTCAGTAGTACAGGAGGCATTCAAAGCAGTGCTACGAGGAAGAATCATATCTTTCTCTGCTGCTAAAAGCAAAGCCAGAACAAAGACCATTTCTACACTTCAGGTAGAGCTGGCAGCTCTGGAAAGAAAATTTAAAGTAAACCCTAGAGACCAGCTCAATTCCTCTCTTCTGTCTGCCATTACAGGTATAAAATATCAGCTCAATACTCTGTTAAATGAGAAGGCAATCTGGCAGCTAATTCACACCAAGCATAAGTTCTGGGAGGGGGGAATAAGGGGGGCAAGCTTCTTGAGTACTATCTTAGCAAACAGCAGGCAGCCTCCAGGATATTAGCTCTGAGAAATCTGCAAGGCACAGTAGTATCTACTCCTAAGGCCATTAATGTGGTAATGCAGAACTATTACCAAGAACTGTATCGTTCTAAGGCCCAAGTGTCAGAAGGAGATCTCAGGGCACGGATGACCAAGTTGTTTAATGTTGTCTCTCTTACCAGGCTCTCCCCGGAGCAGAGGTCGGCTCTGGAAGCCCCAATCACAGCAGAGGAATTGAGTTCTGCATTGTCCCAAATGGCTAAAGGAAAGGCCCCAGACCCAGATGGTATGACAGTGGAGTTATATCAGCTGATACGAGCGGAAATTACTGCGCCTCTCCTGCAGGCTGTGCAGGAAGCCCAGATGTCCTCAATTCTCCCTTCCTCTATGCGGGAGGCTCTAGTCACCTTAATTCCCAAAAAATCCTCGGATGTGCTGGACTGCGTCAACTTCTGGCCTATTTCCCTCCTATCGGTAGACACCAAACTTTTAGCCAAAGTTCTGTCAAATAGGCTGTCTCGGATGTTATCCACAGTGATACATCCCTTGCAAGCGGGTTTCTCTAAGGGGAACTCAGGAGCGGACAACCTCTGACTAGTCCTCAACTTAAAGTGGCTTGCCCTACATTTAAATACTCCTATGGCAGCCTTGGTCTTAGACTTCGCGAAGGCTTTCGACTCATTAGAGTGGGGATACTTGAAGGAAGTGTTGCCTCTTTATGGGTTCGGGCCGGGGTTCTGTTCTTGGTTCTCCACTTTATACCATCTGCCCACAGCGAAAATTGTGACTAATCAAGATGTATCTCAGCCCTTCTCTTTACAGAGAGGAACTAGACAAGGCTGTCCCCTTTCCCCCTCCTGTTTATCTTGGCACTGGATCCCCTGATACAGAAGTTCCTGAGCACCCCTGATATTACCGGAATACCAGTAAAGGAGAAAATCTTCCTAGTTAATGCCTATGCAGACGATATGCTGCTTACCCTGTCTAATCCAGGATGCTCCATCCCAATAATTCTTCATGTCCTGCAGGAGTTTGCCACCCTGTCAGGACTGGTAATTAATCAAAAGAAGACAGTTTTATCCCCCCTTAATGCAAGGTGTAGTAGGGATTGCTTGCGGGACATGGATATTACCTGGGCACCACAGGGCTTCTCATATCTTGTATTTACATTCCCTTTGCTTGGAGGGATCTAGAGAAGGCTAACTTCTCCCCACTGATCGATGTTATAATGGCGGAGGTTCAGAGGTGGAGAAAATTGCAGCTCTCTCTAAAGGTGAAGATAGAGGCCATCCAGATGTTTATTTTTTCTAGGGTGGCGTATCTCCTTAATAATATTCCCATCCCCCTAACCCCTAGTCCTTTCCAGCAGCTGGATAGAATTATCTCCTCCTTTATATAGGAAGGTAAAATGGCATGCTGGAGCTGAACTAAGCTGCGGGTCCACTGGACTAGGGGAGGACTAGGACTCCCATGGTTTTTAGGATATCGTTTGGCCTTTCATATGGCCCAGGCTACAAGCTGGTTTGCTGCCCACTTGTCCCTTCCCCCTCAATGGGTGCAATTAGAAGCAGCCCTCCTACCTGACAATGCTCTCTTCTCGCTGCTCTCTGACAAGAGGCTGACAGGCAGTATGCTCTCCCCATAATGTCAGAGACTTGTAGAGCATGATGCAAGGTGATGGCCCTCACAGGCACTCCAAAGAAAGCATATCTCCTTCTGGTTAAGTATGCCCCTCTGTGGAATAATCAACTTACAAAGACAGATTGCAGAATGATACACTGGAAGCAATGGGCCTCCAGAGATATACGTGTGGTGGGGGATCTCCTCCTCCCTGATGGGGTAACGGTTATGTCCTTTGAGCAGATGAGAGGAAAATATGGACTTGACACTCGAGACTTCTGGAGGTACCTCCAGATCCGGAGTGCAACTGCCTCTCTCTTGTCAGAGTCTGCGGAAGTGGAGAGATGGAAATGCTTGACTACCCTGCATGAACCCAGTAGGAAAAGGAGCTTGGTGGGAACTTTTTATAGGGTCATTATGGGGACACAACCCGATAATACACTGGCAAGTCATGTGGCTTGGGAAACTGAACTTAAATGCCCTCTCTCTCAGCAACTTTGGGAGGACTGTTTGAAAGCTGCCCACCTGGCATATAAGGATGCCAAAAGCCAACTGATTCAGTCAAAAATCCTCCTCAGATGGTATAAGACATGGCAGTGCTTCATAGATTAAACATTATAAAAAACGAAAAGTGCTGGAGATGTGATGCCTCTCCGGCTCACCTACTCCATAATTTGTGGGCATGTCCAGTAGTCCAGTGGTTCTGGGAACAGGTGCTGGAGGACTGCTCCAAGGTTCTGGGCAGACCTTTGTCAACTGCCCAAGTTACATTGGTGCTGGGGGATGTTTCCTTTCTGGATCATTTGTCAACACCCGCTAAGGCATGGGTGTTGGTTGCCATCATGGAAGCAAAAAGGGTGATTCTGAAAAGATGGCGACTACCTACCCCCCCTGCGATCACTGAGTGGCGGGCAGCTATGGTGTTGCTTGCTACTTTGGAAAAACTTTCTGCAATGGGGAAAGGGCATCTCCCCAGATACTATAAGAAATGGGACACGACACATACCTACACTCACATATCTGTTCAGTCCCACCCCCTTTGCATAACCAGCTGATAGTTTAAATAATGACATCCCTCACACCCTACTGAGGTTTGTGCTTTTTATAAGTGCTGACTCTTAATTATGGGATGACCAAGGCTAAGGATAGTCTGGGGCTTTTCCCTCATAACACATGGTCTGCTATCAGTCTGGCTTAATTCGTATAGTCTGGTATCACTAGGCACAGGTCCCCTCTGTGGAAGATTTGGTAAAAATAAGGTAAGGCGAAGGGACATGGAATATATGGTATGGAAGTGGCCAGAATAGTGTAGGTACAAGGAACTCTGGGAGCCCCCCCAATTGGATGATGATGCTACAGTTTTAGAGGCTAACTGTTTTATATATACGTGTGGACTTAGTTTTGTGAGTTTGACAAATAGTAGAGCCCTGTAAAGTGAGGACTGAATGTAAGAAGATAATTGTACAGCTGATGATGTCAGAAATATATTATTCCTTGGTGTAATACTGTAATGTGTAACCATGTTTGAGACATGGTAGTTTGGCAGCAGAAGGCTGGCTGGAGAGCCCCCACCGAGGTTGGAAAATCTGAAAAACTAATAAAATTTTATATGATTAAAAAAAAAAAGATTGGTTGCCTTTGCCTCTGTCAAGTTCCCAGAGGTTGTCCCACTCCTTCACCAGATCAAGAAGGTCCCTGGAAATCCATCCATTGGAAGCAGCCCTTATCTTTCTTTCTCAGGGGGCATAGGCATCACAAATACCATTGACTGTGGACACAAAGAATTGCAAAACCTGGTCAATGTCTTGGAGACTATTGAGAGGAGACCAGTCAGTGTTGGCCAAAGCTGTTGTAAAGTTGCATTTGACTTAATCCAAATTAAATCCAAAGGCAGACATTGTTGTAACACATAAACATCTACTGCAAGATACATTTTGCATGTGTGGTTTTCATTTTCATGCAGGTAGTAAAATACTATTGTTAGCACAGACTCAATGCAGTATACAAGAAGGATTTCCTTAATATGAACTTGAAAATGAAATGGAAGTGCATTTTATGAATTTGTTCTTTTAGCTTGCATAGCCATTTTGTATGTATGAGCACTTATGAATATTTATGAGATTCTGCATTCAAAGTGGTGATGTTTTCTCCCTGATCACACCCATGATGAAGAAGTTGTTAACGCAATGTACCATAGCTGTCTTGTAGATGAAAGCCCAAAGTGTTACATGTGGTAACACTATCTGGATTAAACCAAGCAACTGCTGCATTTTTTGTGTGGACAGTGTTTTCTTTGCTCTTCTATGAGTGCACAGGCATTTCCTGGTTTTTGCTAAACAAGTCAGTGGGCTGGCCACCCTTCTTGTGTGTAGGTTTCCAGCACCACTGAATTTGGATACACACCTCTCCTGGATATCTGTATCAGCTTTAATGCATCCAAACATGGGCACCCGTTTTTAAAAGACTCCCAGTGTTTGCAAAATGTTTTGCAACAGCATGATGCCTGTATCACATTTTTACTGCAAGAGTTACATTTTGGGCACTACTCTGTCTGATTTCCTGATACCATTAAACCTCTTAACTGAAAATAATGCTGTCTGAGCATCACTTATCTGCTTTGGCCCATTACTCCTACTTTCAGATAGATGATACTTCAATGTGCTTACACAACTTAGTGTGGTGTTGTGCTTTTGCAACTTACTGAATAAACTTTGTTTCCATTCACTTCTCTGTGCCTTGGGAATACCACCCTGTAGGGATGCCAAAGGCAGGAACCCTGAAGGAGGGTTCCACCCCTAGAGGTGCCATGGGAAGGATTCTCTTAGGCTAATGGTAGCTTAGGAAAAGCCCCATAAAGAGTGTAGCTTGGAAAGCATTGCAGAGGTAATGAGTTGATTAGAAGGTATTGTTATGCAATGAGTTGGTATTGAGATTGGAATATACACATGGTCATCAGAGATAAGGGTAGTGGTCAGAGATAACTGAAATGAGTAATGGTTTGAAAATAGTTTGAATGAATTATAATGAAAAGGCGTGACTTTCCAATGAGAGAGGGAACGGCAAAGATTGCCACCATCTATCTCCATCCAATAGTGGAAACCTACCTAAGGAAACTAGCGAATGTACTATTAACAACTGACTGCATATTATGACCTTTGGCACTAAGGAGAGGAAAAAAACATTTTTAGAGGAGGAAACCTCTGGGGACCTGAGGCCTATGTTTCCTTCCCTCCAGGTTAGGGGTGTTTTATTTAGTGACAGCTCTGCAACTGCAATTTAGAAACCCAAACTGAGGGGAGGAAAATATTCCAATTTGGAGGAAACCATCACAATCCCTCTAATGGGAGCACTGTAAAGGCTGCAAGAGTCCTCTACCACAATGGAAGCTCAGAAGGCTGAATGGGACCCCCAAGGCAGGAGGAGGAGAACAGCGACAGCTGAGGTACTCAGTCAGCCTATCGACTAAAACAGACTGGGTGAACCTGAGGTGACCACAGGGAGAATAGCATAGAGTGTGCCACCAAACCCAATTCAGCCTGCTTAAGGAGTGCTCTTGGGCGTGAGGGCCCCATCCCTCATAGCTGAACTCTTAAATTCTACATTGAGAGGTGCCATCAATGGTGGAAATGGCTAAATCTCCACCCAGAGTGAGGACATTCCCACTATGGGTCAGATGAGAATGACCCTACCCCGAGGTTCACATCCTCAAGATGTGAACTTCAGTGCAGAGTGAGACTGTTGGAAACAGAGAATCGCTGAGACATAGAAAGTAATTGTCATGGCTGGAAAGCCTCCAATTTACAGTGTGAAGGAGAGCAGATAGATAACTATGAAGTGGCCGAGCGAAGCCAGCGGCTGTTGGTTAGGGAATGATTGTCTGAGATGATTGACGGATATAGTTGACTGATACAATTGATTGATAGATAGGAATACTTAATATGATTGAGTGATATGAGCAAAGCCCGGGAAAGCAAGCCAACAAATTCCTTTATGGAAGCCAGATTAATGGTGTCATGGAAAGTTGGTGATCGAGTTTTGAGAGCCTGTGAAGCCATTAAGCAGTAAGAGGCAATGATGCCAGAAATTGTTTCAATGAGGTTTAGTAAGTTGGATTGAAAAGGTTTAGTAATGATTAATATAGCTGCAGCACAAATAGAGAATTGCTATGGGTGGCATGAATACCTTAAATGTATTTAAGGTGGAGTTAAGTTATTCATGTAAGGAGCATTTGCAACAAGGTAATGGAATGGAAATCTTAAACTCCATGCAATGAATATTGTGCAAGCCATGTCGGCTATGATGCTAACATATTTATGCATAGATAACTGAGAAGCCATGTAGGTAAAGGAGCAGGATTCATTTAACTTAGATGAAAGATTGCTCCTCCTGTCTGGAGCCTTGATGCCCCATCAGGACATAACAGTCCCCCGCCATGAAAATAATAGGGAAGTCACAAGCTGAGCACCATGAGACCAAACAGCAACTATAATGTTGGTAGGCTAAAACACCCAAATAATCAATAGAGCCAATTGAAATGCTGAAGTTTTAGTAAGGTAGATGTCAGAAACAGACTGATGAGGTTTTGGTAAAAGTATGGTCAGAAATGGACTACAAGGGTTTTGGTAAAAGCATGGTTTGCTAAATTTCTGAGGGTGTAGATTAGGTAGCTAGGTAGTGATGAGGAGGCTGGGTGAAGCCAGTGGCCTGGCAGAAGTAGGACACCCTTCTGAAATAGCAACATATGAGCCTGGGTAACACAAACTCATGGAGTGCAGGAAGCAAGCACTAAGTGATTAAAAGCATAGCTGTAGAAAAGACACAGTATAACAGGGAGCCAGTATCAAGAGAGGCAGGTGTACACGATTAAGGTGATGAGCACAGAGACTGCATGGAAACAACAATTGGAACAGAGTGCACACAGGTAACAAGTACAGACAAAAGAGAGATTGCATGGAACATAGCAACGCAAACAAGGGGTGCTAGAACTAAAAGTCCCAAAAGCAAACACGAGCACTGAAGCAGAAGGAAGAAATAAACTACTGAGAAAGAAGCACATACAGACTGCAGTTAGAGGCAAAGTACTGACCCAGAAACAGAAGTATACTAACCAGGCAGAGAGTCCAGCATAGCCAGTAGATTCCAAACACAGGGGAAGGTACTAAGAGACAAACAATGTATGGAAGGTGCAGGACCCAGAGACAGGATGGACAGAGCCTCCGGTCACAAAGAAAAAAGCTTCTGAATAAAGCAGAAAGGATGAGTTTAAATAGGTAAGGTGCGGGGGGGGGTGGCTGTTGCTTCTGCCATTGAACTACAGGCTTACAGCCTTTCAAAAAATTCCAGTGCTTATAATTAGTATAAAAGTAAATTGTGTTTAATTTCCAAGCTTCTATTTAGGGCATATCTACAATAATGCACTATATTATTTGTCTCCATGTAGCTGCTGTGCTGCTTATTGTTGACTATTCTGCTGAGTTAGGAGTCAGTCCCAAAACATTCCTGGAGTAGCAGGTTTCTGGCAAAGAGTAATGTGACCCAGCTTCTGTAGGCCTTTTCAACAGATGGCATGTGAGACAGGCTGCTGTCCAGTTCTTCTCAGTAATATGCTTATAACTATTGTTTAGACTTTGGCAAATAACTAAATCTGTTAACCCTAAATTGCTTAGCCATGATCTTCTGGACTGTGTGATGACAACAGCAACAACAACAACAAAAAAAAACATGATTGATGTATAATTCAGGAATCATACTGATCTGCTGCCATGATTCATCTTTTAAATACTCAGGACAGTTAACCTCAAGCCTATTTTTCATACCATGTAGTATTTTTAAGTACAGTCCTGTCATTATTTTCTCCCACCACTATTACTGGTTTTATCATAAACACTATGAACATGAATTTGCCATTGTAATTGATTTGTGAACATGTTTTGTGCAGAGTAAAAATGACCCAAACTAATCTATCATAATGCCAGAATTGACATGGCACATTTTAAGTTCAAACAAATTGGTCAGTGTTGTGTGGTATGCTAAATACATATTTACATACTTAAATACTTATTTAAGCAGTACACCCAAAATAAAATGTGCATTACAATTAGAGAAATGCAAACCTCAAATAAACTATACTAAAGCAATATGTATATATGAGTGGGTGTTCTCAGAACTTGTTCAGAAATAATGCTGTAAAGAATTACAGTTATATTAGAGATTACTCCAATGTATACTCTGTCTATTAATTTTTTTCTATTAGTAGATGATTCAATGGTAGCATTTTTAGAAGGGTGGGAGTAGCAAAAGTCATGTTGAAACTGTTTACGTGTATGTTCACTCCTGTCCAAATGAGAAATACAGTATCTTTGTACCGGTAGTGCAAAAACGGTAGTGGTTTACAGAGCTTACAATTGAGTAGATCTTCCTACCAGTTGCCACAAAAAGGTTTGCATATTGCTGTACAATTTTGTGCGCAAAGCAACACCTGTGTTTTGGGAAAAAAATGTCTATTACTAAATGAGATGTGAGTCAGAGTACATCTTATTAGGCTTGTGATGACATTGTGAGGAATGTTTCTCCAGATATGCTTTTTTCTAGGATGTCTGACAAACTGGTACATCGCCTTTATGGGGATGTTGGTGTAAATTGCATTGACATCTATGCTGCCAGGACAGTACCTGGAGTTTGTTTTCTTACTGGTTTCCAAATTCTACAAAAATCTGTGGTGTCCTGGATGAAGTCATTTGTGGATATTAGTGGCTGTTTTAAGATGTACTGTATTTTATAACTCCTAGGATGTTTTATGTAAGTGTGTCTACCCCATGAATAATGGGCCTACTTGGGAAACCCAACCTATGTATATTGTGAAGCAGTGGACTGCCCTAGGACTGGATCACATGTGATCAATTTGATTAACTGTTCTTACATGTTACTTGAAAAAAATTGTGGTCACACTTTAAGATTCAGTTTCAATGTAACTGCAGGGTAGGTAATCATTAATTACATGCAACAAGGGGTAATTATACTGTAGTCACATATTTTTTGAATGTAACTACATTGCAGCTGCAATGCAGTTACAAGGTAGTTACACTCTATCTGTAGTGTTGCTAAACAAACTTAAAGTGATACCAGATAAATTGATATATTCAGGTTTAAAATACTAAAGTGCAAGTTTTGTGCATATATTTAAACCCCTGTGCTCAATTTTCAAAGCTCCAAGAATGCTGCAAGTCCCTAATGCCTGATCGTTTGTCACAGGGGGCTTGTGGCATTCTCCTGGTCAGCGATCAGGATATTCAATCCTGTGCACCAAATGACACAAGTTAGACCAGCTTTTAGCTGGTCTAACTTGCAGCACTCAAGGGATCAATTTTACAGGACTTGCACCAAATATTTGGTGCACGCTCTTGTAAACTGTAGAAACTGTCACAACTGCACCCGACAATAGAAAATTGGGTGCAGTTTCGGCAAAGTAGTTTGGCACAGCTGCACCAAAAACTGGCTTTGATGCAAGCCCTGCATCAACCTTTAAAAACTGAGCCTCTGGTCTCATGCTTACTAACCCTTTTTTTTTTATTCTTTGGTAACTGGGAAAGGCCCACCAGGCACAAGTGCCTGTTTTCAGGGGCGACCCAGGAGCCCTGGGGTTGTTAAGTGACATGATCAGAGTCACACAATATGCAAGTAGAGGTTGTGGGAATCATATCCAGATCTGCTGGATGTACCAAGCTCATTTGTAGCTTATTACTCTAACCTCTAGGCTATACTGCCAGCCTGCTTACTTGCCTATTCCACTGCTAAGTCACAGTTTCACTGATGAGTTGCAAACAATGAAAACCAGCTCCTATGGTGTGGAAGATAAGTCTCAGACCTAGAAAGCAGACAACCCAAGCTATTGGGGTGTGTCCTTAGAGGTAAAATGGGAAAAAGATTATCTGCCATGGTGACAATATTTGTTGGGGAGTCGCACCTTCACCATAACAAAGCTTCCAAAATAAATCAGTAAAGATCACCATTCATGTCCTACTAATGTTCCCCTGTTTTACATTAACAGTTGTGTTCAGAGGCACAGCCCTGGATTCAAACCCTGGTTCCTCAGATCATCTGATTCTTGTGTGTGAGCCACAACTATTAAACAGTGAGTCAAATGAACTTAAGTTTATCACCACTGTGCGCATGCGCACATGCGTGCATGCGTGTGTGTGTGTGACGTGGAAGGTGGAAGGTGCTCACTTGGGCTGTCCACAATAAAGCCATGGCAAGCATCCTTTGAGTTTGTATCTTTACTTTTTCAGCTTTGGACATGGAATGCATTTGTTGTGTTTGAAATGTGGATCTAATTTGGATCTCACCCCTTCCCAGCTTCCAGAAGCAAAGTTCTATGTTGTGAGTGGTGTGATCCCTGAGGCACCCTGCTGGTCACACTTCCATCTCAAGAGTTAACTCCATTTACTACCACCCTCTGCTGTCTATCCCCTAACCAATTTCTTACCCAATTTACTACCTTTTGACCCACCCCTTAGCTGTGCAGCTTCCTTACAAGTCTGCTATGTAGAATGGTGACAAAAACCTTATTGAAATCTGGATAGTCCATGTCCCCCACTCCACCGTGATCTAATTCCCTCATCACCCAGTCAAAGAAATCTATCAGATTTGTTTTATATAAACCCCCACCCCACCCTATGAATCCATGCTGCCTCAGGTCTTGTAACCAAATGGATTCAAGATATTACACAATCCTTTCCTTCAGCAGTGATTCCATTAACTTTCCCACAACTGATGTCTGGCTGACTGGCCTATTGTTGTCAGATTTCTCCCTGCTGCCTCATTTGTGAAGTGGGACTACATATGCCCTCCTCCAGTCCTCTGGAAACACTCCTTTTTTCCAGTGAGTTGTTAACTAAGACTGTTAGACATGTAGCCAGTACCAGTTGTCTTTTTGCCCCACATTTTGAGTGCCAGCATTACAGATTTGCAAGGAGGGGGCAGCGGAGGTTCAGAGATATGCAGATGACTGCAATCTCAGGTATACAGCAGCAACAGTGACAAAGAAACTATGGGGACATATCTTGTTTTCATGTTAATATACAACATTGTAAATGCATAATTGTAAAGTAAAGAAAAAGGAGACACTGTGTACATAAAATGAATGGTGGCTAAATAATTGTTATTAAGCCTCCCCAATGCAGTGTTTAAAGAGTTAGTGTACTGAGGTTTTTTTAGCTCTCCATTCATTCTAGGGTACATATTTTATTCCACTTTCAATGTATTTCATTTTTTTATTTGTGGGTGTAATTGTTTTTTCACAGCAGTCAAACCCTGTTCTATTATTTCAGTCAGGGATCTGGCAAGGACTGTGCATCTCGTGCATCAGACAGCTGGAAAGGAAATGGTGTCATGTGAGGAAAGCTGCCTTGTACTTCTAGACAACAGTACAGAGATAGGGAAATATAAAACAAGATAGAATTGCAATGTTTTGTTGTTACATTATATTTTTTTGCATGTTGTATTTTCTTGTATGATATGGTTGGGTCTCGCTCATTTTCTTAGTACAGGACAAATTGAGCCAGTGAGTGTCAATCTAAAAGGTACAGTCTGAAAGGGGCTGGTACACTGGTAAATGCTTTACTGGTGATAAAACGTTTGAGTTTGTAAATGACTAAAATCCACTAAATAAATGTTCTCCTTATACTTTAGTCTTTCATTTTCTGCTGTTGATTATATGTGCAAAATGTGGGGTACCCACAAGTAAATCTCAGCAGGAAGCCCATGAAGACATCAGCTGGGAATTTTACACAATGCTCATGATCTGTCTCTCCTTCTATAGTTACAATACTTGGTTTAATTTATTGACTGGTGATCATTCAACAGTGCAGTGCTTGGTTTTAAGAGGTAAAAGAATCACAAAAAGGTGCTGCTCTTTAGTCTGGCTGAGAAAGTGTGCATCACTTAACAGTTGCATGTCTGTGAAAACTAAAACTACAGCTAAAGGCAGTGAATTCCAGCAAATAGAAAGGCTCGGCTATCTGGCATCTTATTGTACTTCTTGTGGGGTTGAGGTCAAGTGGCAAGAAGATGCTGCAATCTGTATGTACTGTCTGCCGTTTAAAATAATAATGCCTACCACTGATAACGTCACTTCTACATAAGGTATACAGAGTCAATGAAATATAAGTGGGCATCTATTTCTGTTTGCTAATGGGGGTGGGGGGCAGAAAATGCATGTTGGCTTGATTTCACTGATTCTCTCATGAGGAGACCAAGGGAGGGAGGAAATAAAAATACAAAAACTACAAAAAAAAAAATAACAGGGACAGGTCAGACCATCAGGGAAGTGCAGTGGCATTGTTTGGCAGCTAAGGCTGTAGACATTGGGGACTGCAAAGGTTTGGGATCATGTCAGGAAGTGTCAGGTGGTTCTGGCATTTTCTATATAGCAATTCAGCTCCTCCACAAGAACAAAAGTACATCAAAGGTACATAACTGTATCAAATTACTATAGTGAAAGGGATGGATACCATACAATGGTTGTTTACCATGTCCAGTAAAGTTCCTACTTGTTTTATGTTTTTGATGTGGTTTTTTTAATTATTTTTTTTTATACCAATACCCATTCTAAAGATTTGTAAGCTGCCTCTTTTAGTTCTGGTAATTGGAGAGCTGCCATGAGATCTTAGCGTGGTGTGGAGAACAGCAATGGTCTGACAACTACTGGTATATCTAGCCTAAGTGATGTTTTTGGATTTATTGTCTGTTTTTTTCAGGTTCCTGCAGTAACATAGAAACATAAAAATTGTCAGCAGATAAGGACCACAAAGCCCATCCAGTCGGCCTGTAAGCCCTACAATTGTTTACAGCCTCTAACCCTACATGGTCAATGGCTTATCTCAGCTTCTTCCCACCTCTAACTTTCCCTTACACCTGTCCCAGACATGTTTAAATCCCTCCACTGTGCATGTTCCCATCACCTCCTGTCGCAGACTATTCCATGTGTCTACCACCCTTTCTGTAAAGAAAAACTTCTTCACATTTCCCTTTAATGTGCCACCTTCCAATTTCATATCATACACTCTCATTCTTGGACTCCTATATTGTAAGATGTCTCCCCTGCACCTTGTTTATTCCCTTAAGGTACTTAAATGTTTCTATCATGTCCCCCCACTCCCTCCTTTCCTCCAGCGAGTACATGTTGAGGTCCTTTAATCTCTACTCATATGGTTTTCTGGGGCAATCCCTGTACCATCTTAGTTACCCTTCTGTAGACTGCCTCCACCCTGTCAATGTCTTTGCAAAAGTCCAGCCTCCCAGAACTGCACACAGTACTCCATTTGAGGCCTCACTAGTATTTTATACAATGGCATCAGTACCTCTCACTTTCTACTTGTGTTACCTCTGCCTATGCACCCTAGCATGCCACTGGCTCTCCCTGCAGCCTTTTTACTCTGCTTGGACACCTTTTAGGTAATCAGAAATAACCACCAGGTCCTTTTCTTCCCTGGTGATTATCAGTAACTCCTACCCCCCCCATCCTGTAGCTCTCCCAAGGATTCCTTCATCCCAGGTGCATTATTTTGCACTTTTTTGAACTGAACCTCAGTTGCCACAGCTCAGATAATTTTTCAAGCTTCCCTAGATCCCTCCTCATTTTCTCCATCCTTTCCAGAGTGTCCATCCTATTGCAGATTTTGGTGTCATCTGCAAACAGGCAGACCTTTCCCTCCAGCCCTTCTGCAATGTCACTAATGAAGAGAGTAAACAGGACTATTCCAAGGACTGATCCTTACGGTACTAAGAAAATGATCATGGATGAATTGGTGCTATTTTTTGGTGCTAGTCCTGTTGACTGGGGAATGTGTCATCGATATTGCTGAGTTTTGCAGGACTGTTCAGTGCCACAAATCAGAAAATCAAGAGCTCAAATCATGCATTGGAGCTGAGTGATCACTGCTCTCACTGCAGCCTGCAGCATTAGTTCAAGCTGCAGCTGCAGAAGTCAAGAAAGTACAACTGTTCTCATACTGAGAACACTAGCAAAGGGATCTACACCCAGGTTTTTCAGTGCCCAGAAAAGGTATTTCTGGTCCTTATTTTAAAATGCAAACGCCAGAATCTAGCTAAATTGGGCCTGTTCAGCTAGATACTGTTTTTTTTTTAAATGCCAGCATTTTTATGTATTTTCCATGCTTCTTGGTTCATGGAGCAAAACAATGAAACTTCAGTTCTCACATAACAAAACAAAAATGTTTCATGTTGTGCCAAGAAAGTGGTGAGAAACCAGAAAAGGGTCATGTGACATCCAGTTTTTCATTTAGCACTGGAACTTTAACTCAGAAACCCTATTACGCATGCTCAGAACAGAAAATGAAAAATGTTAATACCTTATACTGTAGCTCTGGAACCATTTAATATTTTTTCCTCAGACATATCAGAGGCACTACCTTAGGATGTGATGCATGCCCCTTGCATGTTTAGGGAAAACATTTCATTCCATGTAGGCTGTACAGTAGGTGAGGGCAAAAAAAAAACACATGTTAAGTATAGGGGGAAAAAAATAACCCTCTACAGACAAATGACATACAGGTATGTGGATCTCAGAAACCACAAAAGTTGCCATCACAAGACTTTCCACAGATCACAATGTTGCCTACTAAACAACACATGCAAATTTCTAGTTGATATCGTCTAACAGTGCCAAAGATATTAATGTGCAAAATTAGGAGTTTAACATTGAGCACCCAACTCAACCCTAACTATATTGATGCTATCTCACTACTATAATAAAATATCTGGAGAGTGAGAAGGAGGTAGGAAATGACTAAGCTGGGTGAAGGGGTGGTCATGGGACTAGTTCTAGCCACCTGGGAAGTTCTTAAGTGTGTTTTTATTTAATGTAAGTGGTTGAAGATCAAAGTGATCCCAAAGTGGTACAGAAGTTTGACTTTGCCAGATCGAAGGTTAAAGTGCTGAATTTCAGCTCTTTACCAAATACCAGTTTGGCATTTTCCCAGCCTTACTAACCTTGCACACAACCCCAAATTGTGAAGGCACAAAAGGGAGGCAGTTTGCATGCAGTTGGGCACATCATCACTTTGTGACAGTGAAATGGGCTACATTTCTTTTAAGGAATTATGACATTATTGGACATCAGTGCAAACTTTGGTCAGGATTATTTCCCCTATCTTAATGGGTCATTTTTTAGCCTCCCAGCTAACCATCTAGTATTCCACACTCTTTATAAAGAGACTTTAAGTTCACCAAAATGTTCCTTATGGATATGGACATCCCAATATAGCATTCCACTACAGTTACTAAAAGGTATTGACTCTTCATAGAACTATAACTATTATTTTTAGTTATTGTCTTTTTAGGTGCCAAACGTTTGACACCTCTTGTCATGAAGTAACTATTTTTTCTGCCTGAATGTCACAGACAGCTCTCCAAGTATACCATGCATGCACTGGTGGTAATGCAATGTAATGAATAAGATTCTTAATCCATAGGAGAGATTTGCAAAGTTAGCAAACTTCACTTCATGAATTAATGTGTAAAGTTTGTCAACTTTGAGAATGGCAAAATGCTGACATCACAAAGCTTTCAGTAGGTGACATGGCACTTTATCAAGTGAAGTCATGCAATTTCATCAATGAAGTTGCAACCTCACCATAACCTAACTGACATCACCTGAAGATGTGCTAGTTTGGCAGGAAATTCAT
Source organism: Neoceratodus forsteri (assembly GCA_016271365.2). Lineage (NCBI taxonomy): Eukaryota > Metazoa > Chordata > Ceratodontiformes > Ceratodontidae > Neoceratodus > Neoceratodus forsteri. The sequence goes on along the minus strand of CM028132.1, from coordinate 1,066,644,741 downwards.
TCTGAAGTGGTGAAGTGAGAACTTCTCAAACAAATTTGCAAAAGTAAAGTGTGCAACTTTGCCAGAAGTTCACCAGTATCTCATCCATAGAGATCTTATACTACAGTTAACTGCTGGTGTCTGACATTCAACATATTGACAAGCCCAACTCTGGTGGTTCTGACTCACCAGCAACAGTGGTACCATTAGATTCCCAAGGAGTAGGAGGTTTGATTTCACACTTTGTGCCAGAATTGCCTTTTGGAGGTTCATCAGTCGACCATTTCATCTAGTTGTTTGACAGCCATTAGCGGTGAAAAAAAATGGAACTCCACAGGAGCAGGGACCCAGTTTCACTATTCGTACCACTGATTTGTATTCTGGAGGGGGAAATAATCAGTTCTTTTTTGTCTCTAAGGACTTGTCAGTCTTAATTTAAAGACATGAAATGATTTCCAGATTGATTTCAACACCTATAGCTCTTCACACTTCTGACATAGCACAATGTACACAACTAAGCCTGGGAAATACTACTGCTATGCCTATCAGCACTTTGAAACCCCACACAACTAGTTTTAGTACCAAAACTGTTGGTAAAACTGGAATTTATTAAAGTTACATTCAGAGTAAGTTCAGTCTTCAGTCAACGGCAGGAATGGTTTCATATCTTTAGCAAATCTTAAAATAACAAGTTATGCAGCGATCTGGCTCAGCTCCTCCTATCAACAGTAAGGGTAAACAAGTATGGTTAGAGACTGGTTAGATCAATACTGTCAATAAAAATTCCAAGAATTGGCCAGCAAATGGAAAACAAACTGATAAATGCAGCATTTTGAGTTATGACTGTTTTCTTTTGGTGGAGATTTTAGAAACAAATCATATGATGTTATATATCTGTTACCTGGGTTTTGGAGGTATAGTATAAACCATATGACAGACATTCCCTCAAAACATTTTACTAAACTTTGCACTTCTGCATCCCACAAAGTTGCATGAGGGAGCTTAGATGTCATTCTAATATGTTCTAGCTACATGGAATAGAATAAAAGTTGCATTTTAACAGCACAGAATGTGAATATTAAGTTCATTTTTAAATGCTTTTCATTCTCCCTTGATCAACTCCTGCCCTATAAAGGTGCACCCCAGCCCCACCACCCGTATCTCCAGAACTCCCTTAGTTATGCCTAATAACCCCATACATTGGCCTTTTCATATGGTGGGGCCATAACTGCTCACCAAATACTTTCAGAGGCTGAATCCAGTGATGAAGAAGAGAGCCCAGTCAGAGGTGCCAGGCCTATGATTGTCCGACCCTATCCTACTTGGTGTAAAGGAATTTTCTTAGGTTCTGCACTTCCCACAGCATGGCAAAACAAGATGTTCCATATATGCATGGAATAGGCACGTGCATGATTCAACTATGCATCCTTCCCTCCCCATACTGAGCCACCATGCCTTGCTTCCTGCATATCCCCAGAGGGTGCTCATACAGTATGCATTGGACATTCTTTAACCCCAGTGGGGGTTAAGGTCCTCTGGGATGCTTATGTTTCCCATCCCTGCTGACCCATCAAAGCCCATACTCATTCCTGAACCTGGGTTAGTGGCATTGTTTTGGAAATGCTAATATTTCACTATGATGTGATGAAGCCATGACACCACAGTGAAATGTTAGCGTATCCATGTGTGCACTTGTGAGTGCATGTCACTCATTCTCCAAGGCTAGATGTCTGAGCGGAATCAAAAAAGAGCCATGGGCTCGACAAAGCTGGGTGAGCATGCCATAGAATCATTTTAGCAACCTTCAAGGTGCAGGGAAAACTAAAGCAGGAATAGCATAACTAGCCAGCTAACCTAAAAGATCCAGATAGGCTCCAGCTGGTTATTGATGGTACAGTATATGCAATACAGTCAATGACTGTTTTTCTCTCTGTAAGTATTCTTATGTAATGGTGCTGAACAATAAATTTACTGTATGTGATTTTTGTACAAAAATAAGAGTTAAAAGGTGTTTCTCTTCAATTTGTTTAAACATCACTAGATTTGCCAGTACACAAGTACACTGCTACAGCAGAGCACACTGTTGTTTGACTGTTTGGGGTAATGTCATACAATTGGATAGGTGTTGGTTTTGTGACCAATGGAGATGAGGGCAGCAGTTAACTCCTGAGGAGTGGTGCAGGCTTAAACTGGCATGCAGGAGTCTGAGAAAATGGAGGTGTGCACTTCACTATATGGATACCCTTTGAGTGCCACTGCCCATAAGTCTCCAAACAACAAGCAAGAGCTGTTCTGCAGCTTGAGGTTGGTACTTTACCATGCATGCTTACCTGATCGATAAACCAGGAGGATGGTTGAAAACTGTCATGGGTGGAAAAGAGAGATCAAACGGCAGACTACAGGCAAAAGCAAAAGAAAGAAAAAACAGGGAACTGGAAAAAAAATCATACACAGGAAAAAATAATAGTAAAGAGAGAAGAGTCAGTAAAGAGAAGAACATTAGAGTGAAAAATTATATGAATGAAAGAGAAAAAGAAAACAAAACAAAGAAGAGCAAATGGAAGCAAGAGAGAAGGTGCTACATCAAGGTATGAAAAAGAGAGAGGCAGAATGGAAATGTGTCTTTGAAACTTTTAAATGCAGTAAATTGCAATATATATCGTATGGATTCTGAATTTTAAAACTGTTCTTGGGATGACCCATAGACCTCATGTTTTTCAAATAAATTCTCCTACCTCATTTTAAATGTTGGGATTAATATCAGTAGGGGGGGATGAAAGACAGATACTGAGCATAGAAACATAGAATTTGACGGCAGATAGAGACAGCAAGGCCCACCCAGTCTGCCCATTTCTTTTTCTACCTTATAAATGTGCCATCAGCCGTTGCTCTGTCAATGGCCTATCTATTCATACTCATCTGTATTGCTCCCTTATGCCTATCCCATGCCTGTTTGAAGCCCTGCACCGTATTCATATCCACCACTTCCTGAGGTAGGTCGTTCCATGCATCTACCACCCTTTCTGTGAAAAAGAACTTACTCACATTACCTCTTAATTGGCCTCCCTGTAATTTCATGTAGTGTCCTCTTGTCCTGCTGTTTTTCTTATATTGAAACATGTTAGACTCTTTCACCTTGTTAATGACCTTAAGGTGTTTGAATGTTTTGATCATATCACCTCTCTCTCCTTTGCTCTAGGGTATACATATTGAGTTCCGTTAATCTGTACTCATATGTTTTCTGATGCATTCCATGCACCATTTTGGTTGCCCTTCTCTGGACTGCCTCAATTTGGTTAATGTCCTTTTGAAGGTGTGGCCATCAGTACTGCATGCAGTACTCCAGATGGGGCCTAACCAGTGTCTTGTAAAGACGGATTATTACCTCCCTCTTCCAGCTTGTGATACCCCTACTATTGCACCCTAACATCCCCCTAGCCTTACCTACTGCTTTAGTGGTCTGCTTGGATGATTTCAGGTCATCGGTGATGATGATGCCCAAGTCTCTTTCTTCCCTTGTGACTGCCGGCAACTCCCCTCCCAGCCTATAGGTGGCTTCAGGGTTTCTCTTCCCTATGTGCATGATTTTGCACTTCTTTGCATTAAACCCCAGTTGCCACTCTTCCGACCATTTTGCTAGTTTATCAAGATCTCTTCTTATTCTGCTCACACCATCTGGATCATCTACTCTGTTACAGATCTTGGTGTCATCTGCAAACAGACAAACCTTACCCTCCAGTCCATCTGCAATGTCACTGATGAAGATATTGAAGAGGACTGGCCCCAGAACTGATCCCTGAGGTACCCCACTTGTGACTTGCATCTCTTCTGACTGTATACCATTTACCACCACTCTCTGTTTTCTGCCCGTCAACCAGTTTGCCACCCAGTTGACCAACTTCTGACCCACCCTGAGCCTACCAAGCTTATTAATCAATCTTCTATGTGGAAGAGTATCGAAAGCTTTGCTGAAGTCAAGGTAGGTGACATCAACTGCTCCACCTTGGTCCACCACTCTGGTTACCCAGTTAAAGAAATCTAGGAGATTAGTTTGATAGTAACTTCCTTTTGTAAACACATGCTGTCTTGGATCCTGTGCTCCTGTGCATTCCAGGCGTTGCACTATCCTTTCCTTAAGGAGTGCCTCCATAATCTTGCCCACTACTGAGGTAAGACTGACTGGTCTGTAGTTCCCTGCCTCCTCCCTGCTACTACTCTTGTGGAGCAGGATCACATGAGCCCTTCTCCAGTCTTCTGGGACCTCTCCTGTGTTCAGAGACTCACTAAATGGTTCTGCTAATGGCTCTGCTAGTTCCACCCTTAGCTCTTTTAGTACCCTGGGATGTATGCCATCAGGCCCCTTTGCCTTGTCCACCCTGAGCTTATTGAGCTCTTGTAGGACCCTTTCTTTTTGTGAAGGAACTAGTGCTTACCTCCTTCCCTCCCTCCCCTGTGTCCATGGTGCTGAGCTGTGGTCCCTGCCCTACCTTCTCTTCAGTAAATACTGAGCAGACGTATCTATTTAGGATAGATGCTTTTACATGGTCCTCTTCCTCACACGCCCCCTTATCTCCTTTGATCTTAGCAATACCCCTTCTGGACTTTCTCCTTTCACTAATTTATCTATTGAAAGTCATGTCACCTTCTTTTACTGTCTGTGCTAGTGTTTCCTCAGTTTGGGCCTTTGCATGCCTTACTGCCTTCCTTGCTTCCCTTAGGAAAGTTTGGTATGCCTCTCTATCTTCATACCACTGCGTTCCCTTATATTTCCTGAAGGCCAACCTTTTGGCTTTGACCTTTTCTGTTACTGGTTTTGAGAACCAAAGTGGTTTCCTTCTTCTTTTGCACTTCCTTTTCTCTCTAACACAATGGGATGTTGCTTCAAGTATTGCATCCTTCATGCTTGCCACATTGCCTGTACCACCTCACAAGTATTTCTTTTTTCCAGGGTTAGCTTAACTCTGTTGGCCATCTTATCAAAGCAGCTCCTCTGAAGTCCCATATTTTTGCCTTAGAATGGGATGATTTAGCTGTAGTGGCCAAACTGAACCATACCATGTGATGGTCACTGGCACCCAAGTGACCTTCTACCTGGAGATTTGTGATCCTTTCCCTGTTAGTCAGTACTAGCTCTAGGATAGCCCTGTCTCTTGTGGGTTGTTGTACCAGTTGTTTGAGGCCCTCCCCCTGCAGGGAATCCACCATGAGTCTAGTTCTGGCAGATGTTCCTGCTGGTATTGACCAATCTGTATCTGTCATGTTGAAGTCTCCCATTATCAGAACCTCCCCTTTAGCTGTCATATTTTGTATATCTTCTAACAGTAATGTGTCTATGTCCTCCCCCTGGCCTGGGGAGCCTGTAGACAACCACAGTTCTTATGGCTGCCCCATTTCCTGTTTCCAGGATGAATCACAGTTCTTCTGGTTCCTTATGTGTATTCTGAATTTCTGTAGCTTTGATATTTTCATTGAAATACTGGGCCACTCCACCACCCCTTTTTCAACTCGGTCTCTTCTGAACAGTACATAGCCAGGTACTGAAGTCTCCTAAGTGTGGTTACTGGTAAACCACATCTCGCTAGTTGCTACTATGTCCAGTTTAGTCTCTGTCACTATTGCCTGCAGGTTTGGGATCTTGTTTTCCAGACTGTGAGCATTTGTGTACATGATTTTCCATTGGCCAGATTTCAGTGTGTTAGTTGCAGGGTGAGGTCTGGCATTTCCCCTGTGCATCGTATGGGGAGCTGGACCTTTTTCCTTACCTGGTGATGCAAATGAACTGCAAACATTCTGAACTCCTGTTTGACCACTAGCTGAGGGGGGAGGGGTGTTCTTTCCATTCGATGTATGGGGTGCTGCACCCCTCTCCCCATTTGCTAGTTTAAATATTTTGCAAAGACATCAAACTTCTGCCCCAATGCACTGACTCCCTCCTTAGTCAGATGCAGTCCATCAAATTTAAAGAACTTTCGCTCCCAAAACTGTTGCCAGTTCCCTACAAATTTGTGTCCTTTTTCCTGACACCAGCCCTTGAGCAACATGTTTAGCTCCCCTATCTCCCCTTCTCTGATCTTCCATCCATCTGCCCCCCACTCCCAGACTGGCAGGATCTCAGAGAAGGAGATGCCGGTCAGGTGTTCCTTGGTGTCCACAACTGACCAGCTGGTGAGATCATTAGTCCCCATGTGTACCAGGACATCAATATGTTCCCCTGCTTCCTTAACAATTTTAGCAATGCAGTAAGTGTCTCTCCACGCTGATGTACCGGGGAGACATCTGACCATTACCCCTGGCTGGAGATAGGTATGAACTCCCGAATCATGTAGTCTCCTATCATCAGAAGTTTTTTGGATTTCCTTTTTGCTTTTTTTGTTTTGGTTCCTGTTTTCGGTGAGTTTTGTTGTGCTAGCTCCTGTGCTGCAGTGTCCTGCTCTGCAGTGTTCTCTGCCACTTTGTTTGATTTCAGAGATAGAGGCAGATACCTGTTTGTAGTTTTGATATAGTTTGTGGAGATAATATGTTGGAGAGTACTGAGTGATGGGGCACCTGATTTGCCCTTCCTAACAACCTGCCAACCTCCTGGACCAACTACCCTCTGCGGTTGAGGTGCTTCTGTTGGATGTTGGTGAAATGGCGTGTGGTTCTTATAATATGTTTCCTCTTGAATATGAAATTTGAGGTATGCAATCTCTGCCCATGCTGCCTGGAGCTGAGGCATAAGATCGCCAATGGCTCAGCATGTACGACAGTGTACTAAATCCTGTAAAACTGTCATTCTGAAAAGTGTTCCGCAGTACCCGCAGTTAATGATATCCATCCCAGATAATTTGCTGGGTTAATAACCTGGTCAGGGTAATTAGAAGGAAAATAATGCAAGCAAAAGTTTGATTTTGTTTTGTTTTTGGTTTTTGTATAACTTGTTATAACAAGTTAAATTACTAGTGCCCCTGTAAATGAGGTCACTGTGTGGCTACCCTACTGATCTGCCCCTTCCTGCTTTGCCCCAGGAAATGTCATGACTGTGCTACCCTATAAAAGGATGGTAGTGTGGGGTGATTGGGGATGGGGTGGGTGGCTGGGCCCTTCCCCTGCCAAAAAAGAAAAACCACGGATGAAAGAAACAAGGAGGTAAAATCAGAAACAGTCAGCAACAAATGCAGTAACCCTGAACGCTTATCCTAATGATAGATAAAACTGTAAAACCTGTAAAGCACCACCTGTAATAATTTCACAGAAGATATACCCTATAAGAAACACTTTGCTACAGAGAAAAATAAAGCAGTAAAAGAAGATATACCTTGCAAAAGACAATTTAAATTAGAAGATTACAGCAGCAATCTGTTAGCACACACCTGTAGGCACACCTTGTAATAATGCAGCAGAAGGTATTCCCAGCAACAGCAATTTGAATCGGAGAAAAATAAAGAAATAACATGTTAGCAACAAACAGTAACAATCCCTGTGAGTACAAAATAAAAACAACAACACACAGTAAATGTGCCTAGCCAAAATAAGTCTTAATCCTTTCCCTTAATCTGGTAAGGTTCTTCTTTTTCCAGTAGTGTGGGACAGAAAAGAAAGCCTTTTTACATAGCATACATGGGCTCCAGGTAGAGTCAGTGATGTGGTTGAGGGAAAGAGAAAATGCTTGGTGGGGAAAGCACTGTGAAAGAGGTGGAATACATAACTGGGATGTAGGCGGTGCTACACTGGGGTTGGGGTACTGTGTCTTGGAAGGGGAGGACAGTGTTGTAGAGGGTGCAGTGTTGTACAGTGTTGCAGAGCTGGCCAGCTTACTGGTTCAGGCAGTACAACACCCCACACTAGAACAACCAAGACAATCCCCACCTTCACCATTCATGCTATTAGCTAATATATATATTGACACAAAGTTCCTCTATTTTTGCACCTTCAGTACGTTTGTTACTTTGATGTGTTTTGTGCCCAATCACTCTTTTTTAACTATAACTTCAAGTGATTTCAAATCACAATCACCATAAAGAGTGTGTGGCATCTTTGTAAAACTTCAAAGAACACAATAGAGACAATTGTTATATTTTACTTATTTTCTGTATGTATATTATAAATCCTCTTTAGTATCACTAATGGATATGCTTGTAAATATTTATTTGACTTTGCTGGTGTCTGCTGCTGTCTACTTGTGATGTCAGAGTCTCTAGATATTAATTACAATTGGTCACCTCAGACGTTTTTATATCACAATCATGAGACATTATTACAAGCACTTTAGTAGCAGAACTATATCCAAGTTCCATAAAAAATGTCCTTATCAATAGAGGTCTAGAACAAAGACTATTTCTCCTGAGTAGAAAACCACCTGCATCTTCTGAAGCACCGTAGTCCCACCATTTGTCCTTAATTGATAAGTGCATTTATTTAAACATTTTGTAATTGAAAGTTTTGAAATTAATAGCTTTGCATTTCCTGTTTACTTTGTGTAAATCTAATAAAAGTTTTATGGAAAGCTTGCATTTCTCCTTTTTTTTAAATACCGCTAGTTTATTCTGCATATTTGACAACACTTATTAAAGGAATGTTCACTTTAAAGTGTATTGGCATTGTTTTTGATATGCTGACCCCTGGAGCTGTATGAACAGAACATACCTACATTTACCTGACTTCAAGCTTTCATAAAAAGCAATGTTTTTTAGCACTAATGTTTCCAAGTTGTTGATATACTTTTAAACTGATTCAAATATACTTTAAAACTTTATTGATTTTCTTTAATCTGTATCAGTACTGTACTATTCTAGATGCCAGCTGCACTATGATATACACATGACACCACTGTGCAGGCATGGGGGATTTTGAGGGTGTCCCCCTTTTCTGATGGCCCAACTGTGATACCACCTGTTCTTTACTCAGTGGCAATAATTTTCAAGGCTCTCATACAGTGCTTGCTCCACACCGTGAGAGCAGTATCAAGGATGCTCACTCCTTCTTTCTATGGTCAGCTACTAGCAATCTGAGTCTGCTGCCAACCAGTGGTATTGGTGCTGTAAGCAGAAAAGCTACTGCTGTGCTAGTAGGCCAGCCCCAAAAGTAAACCTTTAGGAACATAATTTCTTAGAAAAGGGTTAACATTTGAACTGCTATGGATAGAAACTTAATTTTTTTTTAGTATGAAAGTTTGGAGTCATTGATGCAATGTTAATAATATATCTAGCAACTCAGTTTTGTTGTGTACCAACACAGTTTAAAGTTGTATTGATACAGTTGTAAGTATACTGATATAGTTATTTTATGACATTTAAAAAAAATCTAAAAAAATGTCTTCACTTTTTTTTAATTTTTTTGGTGCAGATTAAGACTGAAAAAAATATCTTTCAGACAATTGTATTTGTTTATTTATTGATGTATTCATTTATGCATGTATGTATGTATAGGTTTGTCTTAAATGTATTATCAGCAAAGACAGTAACAGCTGGTAACAGCTCATTTCCAAATGCATCCTGGAGGGAGAGGAGTGGGAATTACCCTAGGTAATTTACAAAGTGCTACAACTGCATCACAAAAAAATGAAGGGCTAGATTTTCAGACCCCCCTCCCCCAAAAAAAAATTGGTGCAGGTGTGGAGGAAAGCTGCGTAAGTAGGGCTTCAGTTGCAAAGGCACAATTTTCCCCTTACACACCATATTTTCAAACAGGGAGCTGGTTTAAAACTGGCTCCTTAATTTATGTCAGCATGCAGTTATTTTTTTAGTGCAGCTGTGCTGAAATGCTGCACCTGGTGGAACCAAGCATAACATCTTCTTCAGCTGGGCGAGCTAAAAATACGGAGGTCTGCAGGTGCAGAAAATTCAGTCCTTATTGGCCAACTGCAACTGGTCCCTGATGGGCTAAAAAAATCAATCATATTTTTTTTTTATTTAATGTTCTGTAATCTCACATCTTTCTTGCTTTTGCCGACTTTGCTGGTGGAAGCTTCTGAAGATGATAATGAGAAGATAACAGGAACTACAATACAGCTAGTATATCCTAAATTATGAATAACTTCCAAATCTATTCCAGGCATCACATACGCTTTTAAAATGATATTGAATACACATTATTTGTATTTTGTTTTATATATAATGTTATATAATTGAGATTTTGGGCATGTGTGAAGACTGTTTAGGGTCCCCAGTTTACAGTTTCATGTGTTTGTTTTAAAACAGTCATTCAGTGCTTCTTATCAAATTAGGTCCCTTTGTATTAGCTACCATTTTCCTGTCCAATTCTCATATTTTTACTTCCTTAACAGTTCTATAACTGAGTGATATCAGTTGGGCTAAGCCTGAATGGACAGCTTCCTTGTAGATTTTGCTTAATGTCAATGTTCACTAAAACTCACACATATTAAAAAATAATAACTGGGTAAGGAAAAGTCAGCATGAACAAAGGACCATAAATGAGAGGGAAAAAGAGACAATTTAAAAACAAACACATGAAACTAAAAACTAGGGATATTAATCCAACTACTGACTATGCCAAAATTTCCATTTATTTTAAAAACTTACAAAACATGGTTTACATGCCCTGCAAAGGATAGTTGTCATGAATGATGTAAGGGTATACTGTCATAACAAAATGTAATATGTACAGCAGGAGTATTGTATAACATATGTTCTAGAAGTTATTAAATTGCATGACTAACTGCTAACTTTTTCATATGGTCAGGCCAAAAAAGAAAGGATGAGGGGACCTCCTGTACATCATAACAAGCCTACATGCTTCTCTGCTGCAACTCACCATGGCTAAAAACTCTTTGTGAATGCTTACCCTTACAGCTCTCCATTGTGGACTGGGGAAAATTACTTGTGTTCTACTCAGTGTACAGTCCCTGATGGGAGAGATACAAAGTCTCAAAGACTTGCTACAGTGATTAGACGGACATTACTCCACTGAACTGTTAATGCTATGTGACAAGAACCTTGACAATCTACTAAACAGGTCCCCACTTATCAGGCTATATGAGGAGAACTGAATCTGGAGCAGGTCTTTATGTATGCCACCACGATAAACATCACATTAGATAATGACACATTGCTGGACTGTTTGATGACCTACAGGGAAGACAGACTAATGCTGTTGCAACAGATTGCAACAATCATACCCACATTTTCTTTGTATGGAATAACAGAACACTCAGATGTCCTCCTAATATAGTTTTCTTCAGGAACTTTTCTAAGTTCAATGTATCTAAATTTCTAAAATATCTTTGCAATGTTTATAAGTCACTCTGCCATACCTGTTCTGATATAAATACTGCTCTGAACTCCTTCATGTCTGAGATCACATGAATTGCTGACAAACACCCCCATATATAAAGTATCAATTTAAGAATAGGGGTATGAAAAGGCTCACAGAGGAACTGGTATATATGCAGGGCCCCTGGTGTTCTGCGGCAGAATTTTCTGATTTCTGCTGCAGGGCTCCTTGACTTCTTCGGCAGCATTTTCTGATTTCTGCGGCATGATTTATTCATTTCTCTGGCAGAATGCAGTCCTGTCATTGGCTAAATATGATGTGATGTCATCGATGACATCATATGCTGAGCATAGAGGAGAGGCTTCAGGATAAATGAGGTGGGAAAGAAAGCCTGACACTATGGAAAAACAGTATATTTATATGAAAATTCACCAAAAACAATGAATTCTGCGGCACTATATATATTCTGCGGCATGATGCAAATTCTGCGGCAAATTCTACAACCGTAGAACCACAGAATTCAAGGGGCCTTGTATATATGGCATTCCACGACAAAGTATGGTACTCTTTAAGCAAACCCAGTTACCATATATACCCACGTTTAAATTGTTCCACATATAAGTTGGGGGGGTATTATTTGTATGTCAGTGAAACATTTTGTCATTGACCCACATATAAGTCAGTACTGTAACTTCTGGTGGGCAAACATAAAATAATTATGCGATAAAGCCAAAAAAAACTGGATTAAATTGATGAAATGTGAATTAAATAATGTGCCAGTACCAGTAATCTATTTTAGACTATTTATTGTATTTTTTATTGTTTACTTCAAGGTATTTATTTCAAGTAAAAATAACAAAAAAAAAAATAAGAAAGATAAACCAGGTTAAAACTAAAGTAGCAGGACTTCTGTACTTCAGGGACACCAGGGACATCGGGACTTTAGGTCAATGTTTGGAGGTCAGGTTAGGTCGGTGTTGGGAGTGCTGTTCAGTAAAAAAGAAACAAAATAAATTTCAGTGGGGAAATTTAAAAAGGAAAAAAGATCACCAGAAAGCAGAGTTATTCATACCATACTTTGTATTTAGTCAGTAAATCGCCAAAACGTTTTGTCTTCTTCATCATCTGAGTTAAACAACATATGAAGCTAAAACTCAGACAGAGGGATATTGCCGTACATGTCTTCCAGCTCGGATGATGGTATCTTCTCTTCTTCAGAACTGGTACATGTTTCTGGTGCCCCCACAGTATCAGTGGTGATTAGGTCATCATATAAAAGGTGGTTCTCTGTGCCATCCATGGCATTTGAAATGCCACACATTTTGAATCCTTTGATTACTGCCACTCATGATATGGAGTACCAGGCATCTTTTATCCACTGACACACAAGAATCAGACTTGGCTTTTTAAGGTTCTCTCCTGCTATAAACTCCTTCTCTGTTGCTATCATCCACATATTCCAGAACTCTTTTGTTTTAGCCTTGAAAGGCTTATTCAGACTAACATCTAGTGGTTGCAGTAATGCAGTACACCCACCTGGAATCATTGCTTGATAAGTCATCATTTGTCTCCACAATTTGGGTTTGACTGAGTCCACCAGGTACCCTCTGAACATATCCCACAATAGGAGACTTTTTTTTAATGAGCGAGAGCCCTTGGACTTTTTGCCCATATTTCACATAACCATTTGTTAACTGGAGTTTCATCCATCCAACCCATATGGTGCAATTCCACCAACAAGGTGGCATCTTTACTTTTGGATAGTTTTTTTCTTTTAAAAACAACCATTGGTTTTAATATAGTTCCATTGGCAAGGCATGCCAGCACAACAGTAAAATGGGATGTTCTGACCCACAGGTGTGCACAGTTATAGTCTTCTCCCCTTTCACATTAACAGTTCTATTAGCATAGAAACATAGACTTTGATGGCAGATAGGGACCGCTTGGCCCACCTAGTCTGCCCATTCCCTATCTAGAGGATAAGCTGCAGATCCTATTTAACCAACAGCCTATTTTTCCTTACCCCCCACAAAATGTCCTTATGTCTGTCCCATGCATTATTGAATTGTCCCACAGTTTTAGACCCCACAACCTCATCAGGAAGGCTGTACCATGCGTCCACCACCTTCTCTGTGAAAAAATACTTCCTCACATTGCCCCTGAACCATCCCCCCTCTATCTTCAAATTGTGTCCCTTGTTCTTGCACGTCTCTTTTTCTGAAAGATGCTACCCTCTTGGACTTTGTTGATTCTACTAAGGTACTTAAACATTTCTATCATGCCCCCCCCTTCCTCAAGGGTATACATATTGAGCTCCTTTAGCCTCTCCTCATATGGCTTCTCTCACAGACCCTGCACCATTTAGTTGCCCTCCTCTGAACTGCCTCCATCCTGTCTATGTCCTTGTGGAGATGGGGTCTCCAGAACTGGACACAGTACTCCCGATGGGGTCTCACCAACTGTCTGTACAGAGGGATAACAACTTCCTGTTTTCTGCTGGTGGTGCCTCTCCCTATATATCCCAGTATCCCCCTAGCCCTCCCTACCACCTTCTCACATTGCTTGCCAACTTTAAGGTCATCTGATATGATAACCCCCTGGTCCCTTTCCATTTTTGTTGTTGTTACTACCTCCACCCCATTGTGTAATCTTCTCCTGGGTTTTAGTTTCCCAGGTGCATTATTTTGCACTTCTTTGCATTGAGTCCAAGCGGCCATACTTCTGACCATTCCTCCAACCTTGCCAAGTCCCCTCTCATCCTTTCCATGCCTCCTTGTGTATCAACCCTGTTGCAGATCTTTGTATCTCTGCAAAGAAGCATACTTTCCCTTCTAGTCCCTCTGCAATGTCACTTATAAAGGCATTAAAAAGGACTGAACCCAGTACTGAACCCTGTGGTACCCCTCTAGTAACCCCTCTTTCTTCAGAGTGGACTCCATTTACTATTACCTTTTGTGTCCTGTTGTTCAACCAGTGTTTTACCCAGGCTACAACCATGGGATCCACTCCAAGGCTAATTCATTTGACTACTAATCTTTTCTGTGTGACTGTGTCAAATGCCTTGCTAAAGTCTAGGTAGGCCATGTCCACAGCCCCTCCCTGGTCTACTACTTTGGTCACCCAGTCAAAGAAATCAATTAGATTTATCTGACATGACCTTTCTGCTGTGAACCCATGCTGCCTTGGGTCCTGTGCCCCACTGGTCTCTAGGTACTCAACAATTCTTTCCTTCAGAAGTGATTCCATCACTTTCCCAACCACAGAGGTCAAACTGACAGGTCTGCAGTTTCCTGCCTCTGTCTTGCTCCCACTTTTGTGAAGGGGAATCACATCAGCCTTCTTCCAGTCCTCAGGTCTCACACCATCCTCCCATGATTTGTTATGAAGGGTAGTCAGTGGTGTCACTAGTTCTCTGCTTAATTCTTTTAGAATTCTGGGGTAAATTCCATCTGGCCCCATTGCTTGGTCCATCTTCAGTTTTAGGAGTTCTTTCAAAACCCTTTCTTCTGTGAAAGGACTGGGATTGACCCCCCTCTGCAGAGTGCTTCTGTTAATTGGATTAGGCACCTCCCCCACTTCATCTTTTGTGAATACTGAACAGAAGTATTCATTCAGTATCCCTGCTTTTTCACTGCCTCTCTCTGCCCACCCATCATCCATTCTAGTCAGCCTCACTATCCCTCCCTTTGTCTTTCTACACTCCCTGATATACCTATAAAAGGTTTTATCCCCGTTCTTAACCAAGTTGGCTATCTTTTCCTCAGTTTGTGCCTTTGCTATTCTGACTACCCTTCCTACTTCCTTCTGCCTTAACTGGTACAGTTCTCTGTCCTGTTTCTTTGGAGTTTCCTTATACTTCCTAAATGCCATCTTTTTCTCCCTAACCTTCACTGCCACTTCTTTTGAGAACCATAGTGGCTTTTTCTTTCATTTTGATTTGTTTATTTGCTTCACACAAAGGCTTGTTGCCTCTGTGATGGCAGTTTTGTTGCTCCACCCCTCCTTCTAGCCTGTTTGCTAGTGATTTTCTAAGGCACTCTCCCATTTTGCCAAAGTCAGCCCTCCTGAAGTCCAGAACCCTCACTTTTGTATGGCTTGACTCTGTAGCTGAGTTTATCGTGAACCACACTGTTTGGTGGTCACTTGTTCCCAAATGGCTTCTAGATCTGAGATCCTCTTACTGTCCCCATTTGAGAGTACAAGGTCTAAGATTGCTCCCTCATGAGTAGGTTCCAAAACTAGCTATCTGAGGCATGCCACCTGAAGGGCATCAAGAATGGCCCTGCTTTTGGATGTGGCTGCAGCAAAGGTGCTTCAGTTAACATCTGACATGTTAAGGCCCCCCATCAACAGTTTCTCCCCTATCTCTGCCATCGTAAGTATGCCTTCTATCATATCCTTGTCCATTCCTTCCCCCTGACATGGGGGTCTGTATACAGCCACTGTGCGGATTGTGGTGCCATTTCCAGTCTCTAAGGTGACCCACAGTGCCTCCTCTCCTCCCTTCCCAGTTTACTCTTTTGTTCAGTTGCTTTTATCCCTTCCCTTACATAGAGAGCTACTCCCCCCTCTTCTGCCCTCCCTGTCTCTCCTGTAGGTTGTGTACCCTGGTATGTTAAAACCCAGTCATGGTTCTCTGTGTACCATGTTTCTGTGACTGCTACGATATCCAGGCATCCTTCTTCCATCAAGACCACCAGTTCAGGGAGCTTGTTGCCAGACTACAGGCATTGGTATGCATTACCCTCCATTTCTTGATGGCCTTACCTGTTTTTGTCCCATCCCTGTCCTTATTGTGTTTGTCACTTTCTCCATTTACCCCAGCTCTTCTCCCTATTGACATCTCTATGTTGGTGTCTTCCTCACTTAGTACCCTGATTTTTTAGGGGGGGCGGCTAGGATTTCTCTGCTCCTTTCCAGTGCCTCCACCCTTGGCTAGTTTAAATGCTTGCCAATGAAGTATTTAAACCTATCACCTAGGATCCTGGTTCTCCTCCTGGACAGATGCGGACCATCACACCAGTGTAGGCCTGCATCCATCCAGGTGGACCCCCAGTCCCCAGTGAAGCCAAATCCCTGAACTCTACACCAGTTTTTCAACCACTGATTGAATCCCATGGGTGTGGAGCACCCTATCCTCATCCATGCCATAGACAGGCCGCACATCCAAGAAGGTTACCATGTGTGCTATTTGTCTAAGGCCCCTCCCCACCTCCACAAACACTTCTTGCACTGCTGTGATACCTTTCTTAGCCAGGTCATTTGTCCCTAGGTGGACAATGACATCCAGCTCCCTCCCCTGTGCAGCTGCTCCTGTGATCCTGAGGATTCGCTCCCTGTCCCCCCAAGCCATGGCACCAGTTAGGCACTTTACCTCCCTCTCCCCTTCCTCCCCCAGTTCTACCTTCATAACAATGGAGTCCCCCACCAGGAGTTGTTTCCTTCCCCTGTGGGGTCCCATGCCACCCTCCTGTGGGCCTCGTTTGAGGAGGTTCCCAGCATCCTCCTTGGTCTCCTCTGTGGGTGCCTCCATAGAGGAACTACACTTTTCCAGAATGGCATAGAAATTGTGGAGAGGTACAGCTGGAGGGATGTGCCTCTGTTCTACCACCCTCACCCTCCCTGAGCCCACTGTGGTCCAACCACTCCTCTTTCTTGGCAAGCTCTAAGGCAATGGCAGTGACTCTGGTGGTCCCTGGGTGGGAGAAGAGGTCCCACAAATCCTGGCCAACTCAGTCTGGAGATGAGCAACCTCCTCCCTCAGCCCAGAGAGGTGCCTATAGATGGGACAACACTGCATCCTCCAGAATGTCTCCCAGAAGACTGCTGCTCCACAGCCACTGTACTGCACCACTCCCATCATGTCATTTTTCTGGCCCCCTAACTGTTGTTTGGAATACTTACTCTTTCCTCTGTTTCTTTGTTTCCTTTTTTTTTCTTTTCTTCCCCTACTTACTTACTGCCTCTGTGCCCTTTTAACTCCTTATCTTCCTGTTCTCAGACAAGAAGTTCCTATATTTCTCAGTAGTCTCTTTTCCTGCTTAGAGTCAGACCTCCAGCAGCTGGGGGAGGGAGGGAACAGAGAGCTACTCTTGCCCTTCTAGGATGGTGAGTCTTTGGTGGCTCTGTGATCACTCACTTTCTGCTCCCAAATAGGAAGTTCCTTTTGTCAATTAAATCCTGTGCCTATAAAAGTAGATCTGGTTTAGGGTGTGAGGGTGCAGGGGGGGAAGGAGGGCAATATAGTCCCAGTAAAGAAGTTTTAGTTATACCAGTAGCTCCTTCCTCCTGGAGTTATATCTGTTCTCGGGCAGAAGCTATCTAGGGCAATGCTTAAATCTGGTTTTAACCTGGCTCCTTCTAGCTAAGCCACTCCACCTACTTTGCAAATCTTTCTACACTTAGTTAATTTCACAGATTACAATTCCCTTTTGACACCTGTGACAAGCACCTAGATAAGTACACAGATAACACAGATAACAGATAACAATTTACTTCAACTACCTCTGACAAACACACTAACTATTTTTACACTAAATTGAAGGTCCCAGTACAAGAGTTCTAGTTCTTAGTCACAGTAGAGCAGTTTTAGTTATACCAGTAGCTCCTTTCTTCTGGGGTTCTGTCTGTTCTCTGGTAGAAGCTATCTAGGGCAGTGCTTAAATCTGGTTTTAACCCGGCTCCTTCTAGCTAAGCCACTCCCCCTACTTTGCAAATCTTTCTACACTTAGTTAATTTCACATATAACAAGTTCCTTCTGACACCTGTGACAAGCACCTAGATAAGTACACAGATAACACTGATAACAGATAACAATTTACACCAGTAGCTCCTTCCTCCTGGTGTTCTGTCAGTTTCTCTATTATAATGGAGATGACAGCTCAGCGCTGTCTCATCCATTTTTGCTTTCAGAGTTGGTTGGAAATTATGCTGTTTATGTTTCTTCAGTACAAAATTATGGAAGTTATCAACCTTGGCATTCACATCAGCTGGTTATTTCGAGGCAATATGTGTTCTCCACCTTAGGACTAGTCTGTGCCTTTGCATAAATCTAGTACACCACCCGGCTGAAGCATTGAAAGTTTTAGTGGCCTGCAATGCTGCTTTCTTAGCCAGTGCTAGTGTCTGTAGGTGTATAGCAGTGCCATTAATGATGTATCCCTGATGGCAAAGTTCAGGAACCCAGGTGCTCAGTTCTTCTTCAATGGATGACACTGGGGATGGGTTCAGCTTCATTCTCTTCACACACACTTCTCGACAGCCTGCAGCTTAGCTTTTTTGGACTGCCAGTTCCGATTCAATTTTTCATTTAGGCCGTACTCTCTTTTGGCAGCCACATTAAAATGGGGCTCAGCAAACTGTATTATTCTGAGTTTAAAATCTGCATTGTATGCATTTCTTTTCCTTTTCCATACAGACATGTTGAAATTGTGGCAAATATGGCAAGCAATGACTAAAATAATGGGAGCTATCTATCGTAACCTGAGTAGAGTAATTACTAAATTTAGAACAGATGTTGCTGCCAAGAGATGGGCTGACAAGGGGTTAATTAGGTGCGAAGAGTCAGGGATAAAAACAATTGAAACAGTGCAGCCACAGTTAGAGCTACAGAAGTGTGAGGTACTTTTCTTGAGCACCACCAAAAAACAGATGTGGTTGCCAAGAGAAGGGCTAACAAGGAGTCAATTGGGTGAGAAGAGTCAGGGATGAAAACAATTGAAGCAGTGTGACCACAGTTAGAGCTACACAGATTTGAGGTACTTTTCTAAAGTGTGTGTTAATTATCCAATTCACAGGCTTTTGTGGTAAAGTGTTCTTTCTGTTTGTGACTCCCAAGGTGAACAGTAATTTTACACTTTAAAGGTAGGTAAGGTAAAAGTTTATTGTTCAGTCATTTAAACCATAACAACACAAAAAAGAACATTACACATTCAGTCATACACATTTCTCCAAGCATTATGTTGTTCACTGAAATTCATACAATCAATAAAACTGTCCACTATTAAACAGACTGGGCATGAATAATCGTAGATAATCCTAAATGACATAAATAATCCATTAAACACATATTCATATATCATAATGATATTTATAAGATCTCTTTTGATCTCACCTGACCTCCTATTTGTCATTACTATTCATATGTATAGTTAAACCATAAGACTGAATACAGCTGTGGTTTCTTATGGAAAACAGCACTCCAGGCTATCCCTAAGAGCTACTTGATTCTCCAAGTTGTACCTTCCTCATTCAAAGGTCCATCATTGCCTCAAGCTGGGATTAGAGCTGTATCAATCAATCCACCATATTTCAAAAACTATTGTCAGCCATTGGGACTACATTGATCTATGTACAAATTAAAGGTCACTGTCACAAGACCCGAGAAAAGCCCACCTGTGCTACCAGCTGTGTGCCCATCCTGGGTCCCAATGGTGATACCCTTCAGATCATGCTGCCCTGTATCCTTCTTATATAGAGCCCATATCTGGCACCTTTTGCAAGTCTGCACTATGTGCCATGTATCATGTCAAGGATCTGGAACCATAATTATGTATTAAGCCAGTTTGTCACATACTCTGAACCAGATTCAAAACTAAGCCTGAGTGTCTTAACACAGGTATCACCACCCTGCTATACTGCATGACACCTCTTACTATAGGAATTCAACAACCTATTTTGCCAAGCCTCTATGTGGATACCCAGCTAGCCTACCCATATTCACCTCAATGCTAAACCATCAGTATCTACATGGTTCTACATGATTTCTTTATTACTTACTGGTCACACATTTCATAAAAATTCTTAATTAATGAATTCTAGCCTTCATTTATATAGGCTTAAATTGCCTTAAGTAGACCTAAAAAAAACAATACCTTCAGGCCCAAATTTCTTACTCATACATATTTATTGTAGAAATTTCAATACACAAAGCAACTAATCACTATTACTCACTAGGACCACCGTTAATAACAAAATACAAAAACACTAATTTAACATGCAATGCATAACACCTCATAAGATTAGTCATTGAGAATTATTGAAATATTTAAAATAACACTTTAAAGTAAAACCTGCCATTTTTCTGGAATTCCCCTTGCTCAAGGTTCAAAACGGCAATTCTAGCATTCATACAGCATTCATATTTTAAAAATACCTGCTGAGCATTGGTACCATTTAACATTTAACACTTACAATAAACACACTATAAAATATCTTACTACCTCATAATAGCATGTTATTAGTGTGCTAATAAACTTTAAAAGCAATGAAAGCAACATTGTTCCTTAAATAAGAATCCTGCTGTTTACACTTTTTAAGGAGGAGAATTAGACAGTCACCTATACTGATTCAGATCTACAAACAGACACTTTTGAGAATTTTCAGAACGATACCCAGTATAACTTATATATATAAATATAAAATTTGTTGTTGTACAAAGAGTTCAAACCTCAACATATCACTAATGATCAGTAGATCAATGACTTTGCATATAGTTGAAGTTCATTAATTTGAAGGCAATTTTCTGTAAGTTCTGTCCGCACGGTTAGCACCATGGAGTTCGTCAGACTAAAGACAAAGCTTAATCAGCTTAACTGGCTCCTTGTGTAATCAGGAGAATATAGTTCTTGATTTATGTCATAAACAAAATTTAGTCAAGAAATACAAGCTCCCTTTATGGTTTTATAATCCCCAAATGTCTCACAGAGCATTCCAGTGTAAAATCAGGTTGGAATAATCAAACATCGCTTGGCAGTTCAGTTCAGAGGCTTTGTCCCAACAGCCATTAACAGTTATTATTGTTGAATTTACCTCTTGTCGGGCTTCATACCAAGCCATCCATTTAATGTTAGGCTCCAACATTTGGGAGTCCCATGGTTTGTAACTTATATATTGATACATAAACTCTTTGCACATCTCTGAGCCATCAGTGACACACGTATAAGTCAGAGCTGCATTTTGATAATTGAAATCTGGTCCCAAAATCCAACTTATATGCAAATATATATGGTACATCCCAATTGGATTACCCATAGGCAACTAAAATATAAAAACAAAGCATCTCTAGAAGAAGTCAAAAACTACTTTAGGCAACAGCAGATCAAGAGTTATAATAACCCAAAAGCTTTTAGAATAACTTAACTCACATCCTAAAGTGATCCAATGTAGTGTATTTAAAATTGATAGTACTGAAATTTGGAGCTCTGTTTGTACTTACTGCTCACCATAGCTGACTTCTTTAACCTATCATTTATTGGTCTGAGTTCCCAAAGGAGCTCACTTAGTGCTCTCCCTAACTTTACTCCTACATCCTTTGTCAGGTGGAATCTTACAGCACCTAGCTTCCACATTAAGTAGGTGATAGAGGGTGAGGTATTTAAATTACTGAGTAATATAAAGGCTTATACGTTTGCTGGCTATGATGGTATGGAATCAAGTCTGATCACACTTGCTGCCGCTGCAATCGCAGCCTCTGTTGCTTTCTTATATGACCTGTCCTTTTTTTCACAGGAAAAGTTCCTGGAAGCTGGAAAATGACTTGGGTAACTCCCATATATAAAGGAGGCTGTAAATCCTCAGTTAATAGTTATTACATTATATTGATCCTGCCTGTCCTATTTAATGTCCAAGAATAAAATAGTCTACAACTAGACATGCAAAGCTGGAAAACTTTGCTTTGTGAAATAATTTGCAAAGTTTGCTTAATTCTAGATCATGAAGTGTTGACTTTGTAAAGTTTTTAGCATGCAAAGTTGCACTTTTTCAGTAGACGTTATGCCCATTTGCTGGTGAAGTTGCAACTTTACCATAGGTTCACCTGCCTTCACCTGAAAAAGTGTAATTTCTTCAGGAAAACTCAATATGAAGTGGAAAAGTGGTGAAGTAGGCAATTTGTAAAGCTATTTGCAAAGGAAAATTTTGCAACCTCACTGGAAATTCACTGGTGAAGAAAAACTTTACAAAAGCTCTATCTACAACCAAGTGATAGACTAGCTGGAGCTGCATAAACTACAGTATTTATAGATTGTCAGCATGGGCTTAGTAGGAGGAACAGGACCTCACTGACCCTGACCTTGTTCTCAGGTGATGTCTGCAAGCTATGGAGAGGGGAGCGATATTTGGAATGGTGATTGTGGACCTAACTAGGGTATTTCAGCTCACTGATCACCAGCTGCTGCTGCTGCACAGACTGCTTGAAGTGAGATTAAGTATTCTATCTCTGTCATGAGTCCCAGTCTATCTAGAGAGCAGGTCCTAAGTAACAAGACACAGTTGAGTTGTATCCTTCCCCTTGAAGTCCAGAATGGAGTTCCACAAGGGTTCATTCTTAGACTCTCACTCTTCTCCTTGTTCATTAACCCACTCACATCAGGCTTCAATAACTCACAGCAAATTCTCTGCAGATGATGCTTTTCTTTACAAATGTGGTAACAATATACATACTAGTAACCAAGATCTGGATTTTAACTTCTGTAATATTGAAACCTATGTTGTGTGAAATACATTGCTACTCAAAAAAAAACCAGAACACTGAGGTGATACTATCTGGTACCACAGCTAGAATAACTGTGCAAAAGTGACACCTAAAAATATGGGAACCCATATTCAGAGCCACCTGGCTGCATGTGTAATCAGGTGTACTGCTCACAAAAATAGGGCCCAGCTCTGGCACCATATTCAAACAGATAGCACAATCAGAACTGACCGCACTATCTGTTTGAATATCGGACTCTGTTAGAGTGGCCACAGCAAGCAGTCACCATGTTTGGTGCATCGGTAACAGAGAACAGGACTAAAAAATACCCATGGGGTAAAGCGTGGCACAAACTGGATAGTGGTGCTACCACTATGGGCTATATTCAGCCCAAATATGCAGATGAGCCTATTGGACATGTATGGTGCTGGTGGGCCATTTGCATTCCCATTATTAGCTCATCTGCATGCTAGCACTGCTGTAGAGTGTGCCAGACCATCCCCGCCTCCCCCAGTCCCTATCCCTGTCATTTTTAACATAACATAGCAATAGTTTCCCTCTTCATATAGTGGTACCCCATCCCCGTGAACTAATCTGTATTAAAATAAGAGTGTCCCTTTATCCTTGGTCATCTAGTGGTGCCCCCTCCCTGTGCCTTGATCTGTGTCAAAATATGACTTTCCCCATATCCCTGGTCATCTAGAGATCCCCACTCCCCGAGCCCCGATCCCATTCATAAACATGGTAGTGCAGCTGTCCCCCCTCCCTAACACTTACCTGCCCCTATTGGTCTGTCCACACCATCCACAATGACCTCACCCCCAACACTGGTAGACAGTGACCCACCACCTCGCCCCCCCCCAAATCTGACCCAAACCGATGACTGGCACACCCTCCTCACACTGCCACAGCCAGCCACTGACTGAATTGCACTGAAGTGCATACAGTATACAGTATACATTACTTGGTTGAATGGCCAACCACTTAATCTGGTCAGTTGGCATCTATCTTTATCCCTGTCCCCCAGGACAAGGATGAAAATAAGCAGAATTGTGTAGTCCTCTTTTTCCAGTCAACAAAAACTAAATGAATAACTAAATTATGACGATGATCAGGGCTCAGAGGTGGAACCACTAGACAACCAGGGATATGGGGAAAGTCTGATTTTAACACAGATTGAGGTACAGGAAGGGGGGACCACTAGATAAGTGATACATGGAAATTCTTATTTTAACACAGATCGAGGCATGGGAAGGGGGACCACTAGATGACCAGGGAAACAGGAATGCTTTTTTTTGTATTACTACATGGATTGGGGCTCAGGGAGGGACCACTGAACCACCACGGTACCCAGCTCTTGACAGTGGGCAGACGAGCATGCGCACGGTTAAGGGCTGGGTTTCAGAAGCATTAAACTACACCACTGCTGGCAGCCATTTAGCCTATCTGAACACTTTCAATATTGTGCTGCACCACATATGCATGGGAGAACCTTAATTTCATAGGTGCAGCACAATATTGTGCACCATGGTGCCTTTGGGGGGTGCACCATTCATATGTGCCCTTTGAATATAGGCATATCCCAGATATCTGGTGCTGTTCCCAGTTAGCACAGCACAAACACAGTTTGTGCCACACTAACCTTTTGAAAATGGGGTCCATGGTATACAAAGGGCTCTATCTTTCAAATAGTTGATAACTTCAAATACCTGGGTATAGTTCTGGATGATTCCCTGTCCTACAGGACTCACCTTGAGTACCTTGCTGGTCAAGTAACAGGAAACTTTATTTGCTATTCAGGATCAAGGATTACTTAACCAGTGAGGCATGTTCTGCCATTGCTAAATATAGTCTCCTCTGACTGCTTCATTATGATACAGTACTCTTTACCTCAGCAGCTAATAAAGAAATGACGAGGCTCAAAGTGCTTAATAATTGGACATTTTGCACTGACAGCTGACAAAAGAACACATTGTTGTAAAATCTACCATAACATCAACTTGTTCCCATTGGATAAAATGTTGGAATATGCAATGGGCAGTTTCATCTTTAAGATTTGCAATACTGGCTCCCCTGACTGCTTGGCTACAATACTTAACAGTAGTACCAATGACAGACAGCTAACACTTGGATATGCTGCACACAGCCCACTGTCTGTTTTTTTTGTTTTGTTTTTTCAATTGTTTAACCAGGTGAGACACACTAAGTTGAAAGCTTGTTTACAGGTGCAACCTGGGAGCACAGGGAAGTTAAGTGACTAGCTCAGGGTCACACAGTATATGCAAGTGGGGGCTGTGGGATTCAAACCCAGGTCTCCAGATTCGCAGCTCAGAGTCTTAAACCACTGCTCTATACTGCCTCCCACGGTCTCCCTGTAAAACCTGCATAGATCAATGTTTATTTCTTTGAATATTTCCCAAGAACTGTAACTCTCTGCCATAGCATGTATAAGCAGTTGAAACTCCTTGCACTTTGAAACATAATCTAAAGTGTGAACTGCTAGAGAACTTTAAATATGCTTGTTATATGACAATTATAAGTTTTTTGTGTAGTATTGGTCACTGCTAAGCACTTTAAATCACAAATTGTTGTTAGAAAGAAATAATTCTTGATATATCTTAGAATTTTACTTAAATTCCCTATATATACTAACTGTTCCATAACTATGTCTGCTCTGCTGCACATCTGAGTTTATTGTATATATTTACCATGTGTTCCAGGTCACACCTGTAAATGAGTTTGTTCTCAGTGAAGTCACCTGGTGAGCATTGGCAAACATAAATAAATAGATATATGTGCATACCATGCTACCTACTATATATTTCTCTGATATTTGGTTAGAAATTTTAAAATATGTAATGATCATAATATTAACCTTCAGGCTTGCTACTGTGGATGTATATACTTTTGGTACGAATCCCTGTGCATCTTTGTATAGTAATATTGTAGTTTATAGTTTTTAACCAAGAATCTCTGATCCAAACTTATGTAAAAGAATCAGTGTTAAGGTCTAGTACCTCAGTAAAGCAACTACAAAAATAAAACCTCATGCTGTTCCTTTTGATAAGAAAAATGTCCATAGATAGAACTCTGTAGATAAGTTCATCCACATAATAACTATAAGTACCTTGACATGCCACAATTCTCTTGAATGACTACTCAAAGGTCTCAGAAAAACAATAGGATATCTCAGGCAAAGCAAATACAAGGTTTTATCCCCTGAAGTGGGTCTTAATTAAAAAAATTGACTTTCATACTCAACTATTACAATGTCACTAATGAACTACTGAACTCCAGAATCTATTTTTTTATTCATTAAATTGTTTCACCAGGAAAAAACATACTGAGCAAAAAATAGCTCACTTCCAGATGTGTCCTGGGTGAAAGGGGAGAGGGGAATCATAAGAACATTCTAAAAATTTCTGCTGTGGACTAATGCTAGGTAAATCTGAAAGTATACCATTACACAGGCTGACACAGAGAAATATAATGTGTACAGAGGTGGATTAAATATACAGAATGTAACAGAAATACACAGGTATATACAATAATTGCAATATATATTGGTAGCAGCTAGGTAACCTGAGTTCATACAATGTTCAAGTAGGTGAATACAATAAGTGCAAAATAGAGTCACAATG
Source organism: Neoceratodus forsteri (assembly GCA_016271365.2). Lineage (NCBI taxonomy): Eukaryota > Metazoa > Chordata > Ceratodontiformes > Ceratodontidae > Neoceratodus > Neoceratodus forsteri. The sequence continues at coordinate 1,066,618,437 of CM028132.1, read as the reverse complement.
ACAGCCAATTGATATTGAAGTCACCTAGGATGAGGAGATCCCCAGAAGCATGTTATAAGGTGTTACATTGCCTGCAGTGACAAACCACAGAATAAAAAGGAAGTTACTTATATTTGTTATACATTGATGAGTGACTGTACAGCTTATTTTTTGTTAAAACAGAGATCCAGATATTCCTATGTGCAGTTTTCCTTTTACCTTATTCTGTGGCCTCTACATAGAGTATTATAAAACTGGGTCATGACAATAGAAATGATTCCTAAAACCCTATTTGTAAGTAAACATATGACTAGTATATGCAGAATATTTTAGCAGTTAAGATCTAAAAATGTTTTGTGCATTTTGCCTGTGGGGAACTCAGGTTGTTCAAACTGGTCCCTAGGGTTATAATCCCCTGTGGCAGGACACTGAGCAAGCCTTAGCCCTAAAGTTGGGGTGTTCCCTGGATTGCCTATTTTATCTTAGGCCCTCCCAGCTCCCTTGGGCCCTTCATTCCACCCCATTAGAGTGGTCTCTTAAAGCCTGGGCCCAGCTGCAAACATATTTATCCCTCTCATGAACACTATCAGCCTTGTAACCCATGCTTAACAATCCACATTTCAAAATAGCCAACCGTCCCATCCTGATTGCCTTCTGCCCTCCTTTGAATACTTGCAAATTAGCTGATATTCTTCAGGATGATGGACTCCTACCCTTCCAGGTTCTGCATGCCCATTTTCATTTAGCTGGTAAAGGTTTTCTTTTTTAATTCTTGCAGGTTAAAAGTGCAGTGGAAGCCTTTATGGGCCCTAAACCGTGGCACCTAACACAACTGGAGGGGGTGGACTCTGTTCTTCAATTAGCAGCACAGCTTCATGCAGTGTTAGTCTTTTACCAGCTTTTCAAGTCTATAGACCCACACTTATGCTCTGGGGTATGTTATTACTGGGTACCCACGCTCCAGTTGTCAGAGGATAAGGTATATTGGAAGGCCCCCCTGGCTAAACCTATATAAGTACATAAAACAAGACCAGTTGAGGCTCATCCAATTTAACATTCTGCATAATCTATATTTTACCCCTCAAATTATACAGGATGGGTAAACTACTTTCTCCACTTTGTTCCCATTGCCAAGAGACCACTGGTTCCCTCCATCACATGTTATAGGAGTGTCCTAGGATTCAGCCCTTTTGGAGCTCCCTCAAGCAAGCCTTAGATCCTCATTTGGGTCTGGATGAGCTTTTCACTCCCATGAGTTGCTTAGTAGATATTTTCCCACCTGGCACACCTAATATTCGAAAAGCTCACTTGTCTATGGTCTCTGCAGTGGCCAAGCTTGTCATTCTTCAACACTGGAAGGGGGTCAACTGGGAGATTTTATTTGCTCTTATACTGGAAAAACATATAACCTCCATGCAGAAGAGACCTTAGCAGTTTTCCCAAACCTGGGAGTCTCTTTATACCACTTTGACTCTTGGAGACTCCAATGATTCTGCATGACCACAACTAGATTTTATTGCCCTGTAGTAGGCAAATTGTCAATTACCTCTGTCTTGCCTGGGCTCCTTGAAGGTAGTAGGATCACAGACAAGGGTAGGGGTTAGGCGGTGGGGTTTGTGGGTTGTTGAGAGTGGGGAGATTTGTATTTGGGGTATTTCTACTTCAGACTCTTCTGTCTATGATTGTGATGTTTGTACTCTTGTTAAAATATTTTAATAAAGTATACTGAATAAAAAAGAATTAATTGTGTAGGAAGGAATGGTTCCGTCTTTCGGATGAGACATTAAACCGAGGTCCCATCTGCCTGGATTGGTGGTAGTTCAGGTGGATGTTAAAGATCCCATGGCACTTTTGAAAAAGAGTAGGGGAATTTCCCCGGTGTCATAGCCAAATTTCCATCATTCACTAAAAATACCACCAACGGCTTAATCTGGCTCAAGGTCAGTTGGCATTCATCTGTATCCCCTTCCCCCAGGTCGGGCCTGAAAATAGGCAGGATTTGTCTAGTGCACTTACCCGGTCAACAAAAGTTAAATAAATAAATAAATAAAAGTTCCTTAAAAATCAGAACATTTTTTGTTTTAGGAGAGGACTTGTCACAGTAAATGGGCTTCATCTGGGCCCTGAAAATGTGGGGTTGCTGGCCCACAGAGTGTGTGATACTGGAGTCCTAAAATTAGGACAGGGTGTGCAGTGAAAGTTGAAGGAGAACATCAATGATCAAGCCTGATACCTTGGCTAACATTTAAATGGAAGCTCTAAGAGAACTAAAGCAGTCAGCAGGAGAAACACAATATGTTTCATGGTGGTGAATCTGAGGAATGCTAGAAATATGGCCAATGAGCTGAAAGTTATACATTACTTCTTGTGGTGAGCAATGATGTACTTGGACTAATGAAGACTTTGAGGAATGAGAACATATGCTGAGATGTGAGGAAAGAAATGTTCTGTGTCATCTGGACAGGATGGTAAGAAAGATTGCTTTGGATGTCAATGAAGGAACTGTAGGAAGCAAGAACGAGTGAATAAGGAGGAATAGGTGACATTCAGAATTCCTGTGATAGAATTAGGATCCACATGAGGCAAAAAGACAAATATGCAAATCTAATACAGACCTCTAGGAAGTATGGCAAAACATGACCAACAATTGGCAAACAAAATTGAATGGGCAACAGCAATGTGACCTCTGGCTCTCATAAGAGATTTCTTTTTTTTCCTCAGTTACTCCAGTCTCCCCCTAAACTGATGGTCCCCAGCCCCATCAACAACTTTTGGTTGGACTTACAGATATCAGTCATTTGCCTAGGGCCACTGTGGTGGTGGGTGGTGAGCCATGCCAGTTGTGTGTGAACCTATGGGGAGTGCCGCTTCACTTTTGATAGACCAGTGGCTTTTTCCATTTCCACCAGGGACTCTAGACATGCAATGATGCACACATTGCACAACCATGCAACTATGTTAGCATCTGGAGGCCTCCCTCTTATGCTTTGTGGCCCAAGTTGAAATAACACCATGATTCCATTAGGTAGCAATCACATTTTGGGGGCTCACAACCCTCTAATCACTGTAGGAAGAGAGCAGTCCCTGGGATACCCTATCCTTCCCCCTGCTGATCCAGATGACCTGAGTCATTTCCAGAATGTACATTGCTGGTGTTACAAGGAGTACATCTTTTACTTTAACAGTGAGCTAGTTTCTTGTGGGGAATTTCATCTTACCTGACATTGATGGGGCTGTAGAAAGTGCCTGAAGGAAAGTAAGCTAAATTTCATGTCAGTTATTTTGCACTGCTCCCTTCTTTGACATGTGAAGCATAAGGTAAGCAGAGTTATAGTTCTTCATCTGTTGCAGTCTAATGCTGGATAAATCAAATTATTATTTTTTAGCCAGGATAGCCCAACTTCAAAGCATCATCTCAATTTATTAAGTGATGCTTGTCAAGGTAACACTGAAGGACCTCTGGGTAAATCTGGAAAGGGATGAAAATTCTATGATAGCAGTACTGAAAGTCGTATTCTAACCTCCTATGATTAAGTCTTTGTGTCAGAACTGTGTCAGTGTATTTAACAGGTACCACACCATGCAGTTCAGGTACATGAGAAGAGTGAAAAGTGTAGCTGTAGGCCAAGGAAATGGAATTAAAGCAGCAGTATTTTTTATCAGAAGAAATCTTTTTTTTTTTTTTTAGTAATTATGATATTTCTGGCAAAAACATCAACATATTCATTTTTCTTTTCACTGTATTCCCCACCTGAACTGCTATATGGGGTCTCAGACTTTTCAAAAGTACCTGTTCTTTGGTCTCGCCCTCTATAAATAAATTAAACCTTTCGGTGTGATTCGGTGCTATTTAATGTCACAAATGCATGCTAGCACTCTCCTACTGTGTTCACAGTATGAAAATAGTAAATAAAGATAAAAAATAACCTCTGGGAAAAGAATTTGTAAATATTGCTCATGGTGGCCATCTTAATGACAGTAATTATAAAATAAGTTCTGAGAGAAATAAAAATATGCTGATGATGAAACTAATTATGTCACAAATAATTTAATGATAAAAAAAGTTTGATAAAATATTTTGCCAACTAATAAGGGTTGCTTATTTACACAGTAAAATGATTAAGAAATTATTATTATGAAGTAAGATGAAATCAAGGCAATGTTCCTTCACAAATTCTAGAAATGTTGGCTAGCACAATTTACCCATATTTTCATCAGAGAATTTTGAAAATCATAAAACCAGGGATTTTTGCCAAATCTTTTGACTTGACCACTTCATCCTGTGAGGCAGTGGGTATTAAACCATGTACAGTACTTGATTTTCTAATTGTACTTGAGTCATGTTTCAGTCACAGAACAAAACACACTACTACAGACTTATCATGCTACAATACTCATAGTCCTGCCAGGAGCATGGAAAATAAGGAGAAAGTACAGTCATTTGTGACTCTAAGAACCTTAATGATTGAAATAAAAAACTGGTGTAAGTGTCCCCTGCTCTCATGAACTCATCATGGCCAAGCTCCCATTATCTAAATTCCATCACATTTATATTTGTGGTCTATGCTGCTGTCCAGCCATCCTTTTCAACTCAGTACAAGACATATTTATTGTAACTCCACCTGTAACTTTTATCCACCCCTCTTGAAACTATCAACTGATTTTGCAATTATCACTTTCTCTGAGAATTAGTTCCACCTCTCAGCCATGCTCTCCATTAAGTAATGCATACTAACATCCTTCCAAAACCTACCCCTCGACAATTAGTAGCTATTTCTCTTTGTATTTTTGTTATCACTGATTCTGAATATTTCACTTGGATTTACCCTGTTAATGCCCATCAGTTATCTAAAGGTTTCAATCATTTTCACCCATACCATCTCCCTTTTTTTCTTCAATTGAGTACATATTGAAGTTCTATAATCTCTGAATATATGAATGTGGCTATTGATCCTGAATTATTTAAGTGGTCCATCTTTTAACAATTTCAAGCTGCTTAATATCTTTTTTATGATATGGGTTCCAAAACTGCCCACAGTACTTCAGGTGTGGTCACACCATGGATTTGTACAGTGGCAGTATGCTCTCATCTCTTCTGCTCATGAACACCCTGCTTATGCAGCCAGGTATTCTGTTTGCCTTTGTTGTTGCTTTATGGCAGTACATACAGGGCATCAGGGAACTGGTAATTACAATCCCAATATCTTTCTGCGCTTTAGACATTGTGATTTTTAATCACCCCAGACTGTACTCTGCCCGTGGGTTCTTTTTCCCCATGTGCATAATCTTGCACTTCTTTGCATTAAATCCCAGCTGCCAGATTCCATAACATTTTTCAAGTCAATTCAGGTCTTACTTCATGTCCCTAATCATTTCATTAGTGTCAACCCTCCAACACAGTTTAGTGTCATCAGCAAAAAGGCACATTTTACCTTTTATGCCATCCCTGTCATTTATGAATATATAAAAAAAAAAAAAGTCTGACCACCAGTCCCTGTAGTATCCCACTTGTTGCCTCCTGCATTCCCTAGTGTTTGCTGCCAATCATTACTCTCTGTGTTCTCACCCTAGCCAGTTTCTCCATGAAGAAGTACCACCTAGCTTCCCTAATAAACTCCCCCCCCCAACATGAGACTGTCTTCTTGTGTTTTGGTTTCCAGTAAGCTTAAAGAGACTTTGCTTGTCCCCCCTATTTATTCCTTTCAAATAATTGAAGGTCTCAGGCATGTTCTCATTCTCTCTCTCTCTCTGTCTCTCCTCTCCTCTCCTCCAAGGTAAATACATTCAGGACCTTTAACCTCTCCTCGTTCATTCAACCTTGCTGGCCCATGGTCATCTTTGTTTTCTTTCTTTGGACAACCTGCAGCAGGTTAATATCCTTTTCAAGATATGGGCACCAAGACTGTACTCCAGATTTGGCCTCACTAATGACCTGTGCAAGGGCAGTATAACCTTCTCCCACCTGCTGCTGATCACTCTGGCAAAGCAGTTCAACATTTTATTTTCCTTTGCTGCTGCTTTTTTACACTGTATTGAGTGCTTCAGGTCACTAGTGATCATCCATCCCAGATCCTTCTTCTCCTCTGATGCAGGCACTAGAACCCCCCCAGGCTGTATTCAGTCCTAGGGTTCTTGGCTCCAATGTACACCACTTTGCATTTCTTTGCATTGAAGCCAAGTTGCCAGATCTCAGACCACCTCTCTAGTTTTTCCAGATCCTCCTTTAGGACTTATTTCCCTTTAGCTGTGTCCACCCTGCCACAGAGTTTGGTATTGTCCATGAATAGGTACATTTTTCCCTTAATACCCTCCCCAATATCATTAATGAATGCATAGAACAGCACTGGTCTGAGAACCGAGCCCTGTGACTGGTGACCTCCTTGGTGCTAGATAGCTCATCTCCCTCCACCTCTTTCAGGGTCCAGCCCCTCATCCAGTTTTCCACTCATCTGGTTAACATCTCTTTAACCCTGAGATCCACCAGCTTCCTGATCAACCTCTTGTGGGGTACAGAGTCAAAATCTTTGCTGAAGTCCTGGTAAAGGATGTCCACCACTTGGCCCCTGTCCACTGTGTTAGTTACCCAGTCAAAGAAGTCAAGCAGATTTGTCAGACACGACCTCACTCCCATAAACCTGTGCTGCCTCACATCCTAGAGATCATGCTCATCTAGATACTCTACCACCATTTTCATAAGTATGATTCTCCAAAAGGCTGCACAAACTTGAGGGCAGACTGACCAGTCTGTAATTCCCTGGATTGTCCTTGGGAATGCCCTTATAGAGGGGCACTACATATGTCATTCTCCATTGCTGCGATGCCATGACTGACTCCAGTAAACTATTGAACAGACCAGCTAATGGATCTGCAAGCTCATCCGCCACTTCCCATAGTACTGTTAGGTGTATGCCATCCAGTTCTAGAACATAAGAACGTGATAGCAGATGGGGCCATGTGATCCATCTCATCAGCCTATTATTTGACCTACTCCCCTAAGTATATTCCCTTATTTCAATATTCCGCTATGTATGTTTCAAGATATTTTGAACTCCTTAACTCTCTTTGCATCCATGATCTCCTGCAGCAGCCTGTTCCATGACTCTACCACCCTTTTGGTGAAGAAAAACTTCCTAATTTTGCTCCAAAATCTCCCTCCCTTTAAGAGTCTGTTGTGGCCTCTAGTATGTGTCTCCTTATTTTCTTGGAAGAGGTTCTATTTCTGTACTGAGTTGATACCCTTTAGGTATTTAAAGGTATCTGTCATGTCTCCTCAGTTTCTCCTCTGATCTAGGGAGTACATATTTAATTATTTAAGTCTTGTCCTATAGGGTTCATGGTGGAGGTCTTGAACCATCTTCTAACTCTTCTTTGCACAGTTTCCAGATGGTCTATATCCTTTTTTTTAAGGTGGGGTCTCCAGAACTGGACACAGTATTCCAGGAGTGGTTTCACCAAGGATCTGTAAAGTGAGATTATCACTTTGCACTTTCTGCTTGAGAACCCTCTTCCTTTGAAATTGAGGATGTTAGTGGCTTTCTATGCCACCTTCTCAAGTTGTCTCCCTACCTTTAGGTCATTGGATACCATGACCCCTAGATCCCATTCTAAGAATTTGCCCACCCTTTGTACTAGTACCTCTGTCCTTACTCTGTCCACCTCTATTACAAAATCTGTGCTCCCCGCCCCCCGCTACTCTCCTTACCCCTTGTGGTACTGGTCCATCTTTCTCCCTGATGAAGACAGAATAGAAGTACTTGTTCCATACCACTGCTTTTCCCCATTCTCCTCCACCCACTCGTCCACTTTCCTGAGCCTAACAGTCCAATGTTTCTTGTCATTTTTCTTGGTAAAACTGTGAAAAAAGGCCTTTCCCCCTTCTTAACTCCCATGGCTAGCTGCAGTTCCTTCTGAGCTTTAGCCCACCAGAATACCTGCTACACTAGCCATCCTCCTTTTCTTCCTCTCTCTTTTATTTTGCTATTCAGTCTACTTTATTACATTTCCAACAAAGAGGGTACAAAACAGGAGTAGTATGCCAGCATTACAGTTAGCATTTTATAATACATAATTGACTATTAACAAATAATAAGTAAAAAAGAAAGAGCGAAACCCTCACAAAATCAGAGAAGAAAGAAAGAAAAAAGAAAAAAAAGGCAGTTTACAACTAATCCCACCTTCTCCAGCCCATCTCCACCCACCCAGTGCCAAGTGTTACCTTGAAAAGGGGCACAAACTTGTCAATCATTAAGGAAATTAAATAAGATAGACTCAAGGGTTCCATATATATAGCAAAGCTTAAACGGGACCCCATAACTTCTGGAAGGATTTAGTCCTGTCATGCATAGATGCAATATGTTTCTCAAGTTGCAGTGCTAAAAGCACTTCCCTATACCATTCTACAATTGGGGGTAAGGTTGCCTCTGTCCAATGCAGCATGATAATAAGCTTGGCAGCTGAGGCCACTAGGGCTAGATATGCCTTCCTAATTTTGGGGGTACCATGTGGGAATAGGTTTAATAGCTAGGCATACGGAGTAAACAAGATGTCTATCTCTAGTAGTGGATCTAGTGTGTTTTTAATGGAGGACCAGAAGGCCTGTACCACTGAACAGGTCCATATCATATGATACAGCATTCCTGGTGCTTCCCCACATCTGGAATAAGTTGGAGAAGGAATCTTACCAAATTTATGATGTATAAATCATTCAAAATATTGTACTGAACTAATCAAAGCCTATCCTGCTTGATAAACCAATAGTTATTCTGCCAAAGTTTCCTCCAGGTTCCTACATTATCAGAGACCCCTAGCTCCTGAGTCCAGTAATAACAAATACCCGAGGGCAACAGGGGATCCAAAGATTGTAGGTGTTTGTAGAGAACTGAGACAGTATGAAGTTGGGTGGCCATCCGCAATTTGGTATCTATCTCTATACACTCTATACAGGGGAAGTTTAGTATAGATATGTTCTTAAGGAAGGCAGAGATAGCCTCCCTTATCTGTAAGAACTTAAATTTATGGGATTCCAGAATCCTATAACATGCTTGGAATTGTGAAAGGGGGATTATTTTCCTATTATTGAGAAAGTCAGAAAGTTTACAGTGTCTCAGTATAGTCCAAAAAAAGGAGGTGAATGGGTGTATTGTCAATTTTAAAATTAGGGTTACCTATGACTGGTTGTTCTAAGGATTGGTAGCAATTCAGTGAGAAATATTTTTGGATCTGTTGATGGGTTTGAAGGGACCAGCCAATCTGTGTCTTCCTCAGCAGTTTAGGTATGTGTCCAGGCGCTACATGGAGGAGGGCAGCTACTGTGCAGGAGTATTTGGAGGCTAAATGCCCCTTGAGCTCCAACCATAGAGGGGTCTACTCCGATGTGCTAGCAGGATTTAAATCCTTGACCCAGTAAGCAAGCTTACTCAAGTGATGGGCACAATAATATGTGAAGAAAGAAGGGAGTGCCAAGCCACCTTGGATTTTAGGAGCTGTTAGTTTAAATAGGCCCACCTGACCCCCTTCCCTCTCCAAATAAATGTATTGAGAATTTTCTGAAATTTGATGAACCAGACCTTAGGGAGGAAGCTGCCCATCATACCCGTAGGACACAAGATTTGGGGAAGCACATTCATTTTGATTGTGCTGATCCTTCTTCAGAGAGTAAGAGGTAGGGCTCCCCATCTATCTATGTCTGTCTTTAGTATATTTAGTAATTCCATTAGATTCTCTTTGAGCATAGATGTCAAATCCCTTGACACTTTTATACCCAAATAAGTGAAGTACTTTGTTTCCCAGGATAGACCATAGGAAGCCAGTACTGCTTTAGTAGTTCTATGATTTAATGGGAAAACTGGGGTCTTAGAGCAATTTAACTTATAATATGAGATTTTAGAGAAGGCCTCTATTTTTTCTAAAAGTACTGGTATGGTGTTTTGGGGGTTTTCAACATGTAAAAGTAAATTGTCCGCATATGCCGAAAGGGCATAACGGGTGTCTCCCAGTTTAATACTCAAAGTTTCCTGGGAAGCCTTTAATTTGAAAATCAAAGGTTCAAGGTAAAAATTAAATAAAAGTGGGGATACCGGGCACCACTGCCTGGTACCACAACCTAATAAAAAGGGGGTAGAAAGCATATCATTACACCAGATTCGGGCTGATGGTGTGGAGTATAACAAACATACCCAACTCATGAAATCACCAGACAAACCAAAGCGAGTGAGGGTAAGGAAGCAGAAATCCCAGGAGACAAGGTCAAATGCTTTTTTGGCATCCAGGAAATGAGTGCCACTGGAACATCTGAATCCCTGGGTACCGAAATCAGATGCAGCAACTTCCGCATATGATCCCCTGAGGATCTCCCCTTCATGAAATCTACCTGTTCATTACTAATGACACTACCCATAACAAGGGTAAGCCTATTGGCTAGAATCTTTGCTAGTATTTTAATATCTGAATTAAGGAGGGATATGGGATGGTAGCTCTCAGGGTATAGAGGGACTTTTCCTGGTTTGGGGATGAGAGTTATAAGTGTATCTAGAAAACTAAACTCAGAAAGGCTGTTCTTATACCAAAAATTATATACTTCCTCCAATAATGGAGCCAGGATGCGGCAGCAGGATTTATATAGATTGTTAGATATACCATAGGGACCAGGTGATTTGTCTGAGGGTAATAGTTCTATGGCTTGTTGTACTTCATTAGCAGTAATGCGTTCTCTTAAAAGGGTCACTTGCATAGGGAAAACTTGGTGAAGTACTACCGAATTGAGATACTGGGTCATCTCTGCCTCTGATGGCTGTGTTTGTGGGTCAACAGAATATAGATTCTGGTAGAATACTCCAAAAGCCTCAGTTATCTCCCTTGGGTCAGTGACTACAGGACTGTCCTGTGTAGGACAGATACTTAGGATAGACTGTGAGGCTTCTGCCTGCTTGATTCTAACTGCAAGCAATTTGCCCACCTTCTCTCCTGATTCAAGGTTCCTAAGCTTAGTGTGGTGAAGGGAGAGCTCAACCTGTCATGCCACACTGCACAGGTGTCGTCTATAGACCACCAGCCCAGGAGGAAGAAACAAATAGGGAGCTGATGCTAGCCATCCAAAGGATGGCAGACAAGGGTGAGGTAGTACTGGTTGGAGACTTCAATATTCCAGACGTAGACTGGAGCATCCCAGCAGCAGCATCAACTAGAGCAGATTTATCCTGGACTCCTTCAGGGTGCCTTCCTCAAGCAACTGGTCATGGAACCAACTCGGCAGAAGGCAATACTGGACCTTGTGCTCACAAACAGGGACAGTGTGATGGGGGTAACAGTGGGGAGCACTTGGGAACAGTGACCGCCAGTCATTGTGGTTTGAAATCACAGAAAGAGCAGAACCAAACCACACAAAACACGTATCCTGGATTTTAGGGGGCAGACTTTGGGAAAATGGGAGATACTTGAAAGAGGCATTAAGGGAATGGGACAGGAATCAGGGGTTGAAGAAGAGTGGGCAGTATTTAAAATGGGGATTACAAGAGCAACAGAATTATGCATTAAGCAAGTTAGCAAGAGGAAAAGGAAGAGGAGACCATTATGGTTTTCCAAAGAGGTAGCAAAGAAAGTGAAAGCCAAAAAGATTGCATTCAGGCAATACAAAAAGACACAGGCAGAAGGGGATAGGGAGAAGTACCAGGAGAAGCAAAGGGAGGCAGCGAGGTCAGTAAGGGAAGCCAAAGCTCAGACAGAAGAACACATTGCAAAATCAGTGGTAGAGGGACAAAACCTTTTACAGGTACATAAGTGAAAAAAAGAAAAGACAAAGGGAGGGATAGTGAGACTGAAGGGGAGGATGGGGCAGCGTGGAGGATGACAACAGTAAAGCTGACATATTGAACAGGTATTCTGCTCGAGTCTTTACTGAGGAAGGGAGGTAATGGGTCTGAAGGAGTACAAGGGGTGAGAATGGAGAAATGGACACAAGTCCCTTTACACGAGAAAGGATCCTGAAGGAACTGGAAGTAATAAGAGTTGATAAAGCAATGGGGCCAGATGAGGTGCACCCCAGGGTCCTTAAAGAACTAAGAGAGAGGTGGTTGAACCTCTGGCTATCCTGTTTAGCCAATCACTGGAAACAGGGAGGTACCCAAAGACTGGAGGACAGCAGATGTAGTCCCCTTATACAAAAGTGGAACAAAGAGGAAGCAGGAACTACAGACCAGTCAGTCTCACCTCAGTTGTGGGAAGATTATGGAAGCACTACTGAAGGAGAGATTGGTGGAACATCTGGTTGTCAATGGACTACAGGACCCAAGGCAGCATGGTTTCACCAGGGAGGTCATGTCAGACCAACCTCATTGAATTTTTGACTTGGTGACTAGGAGGTGGATCAGGGAGGGCAGTGGACATGGCCTATCTGGACTTCAGCAAGGCCTTGACACTGTGCCACATAGAAGACTATTTCACAAACTGGGGAATATGGGTGTGGGCAGGACAGTAGTGTGGTGGGTAGGTAACTGGCTGGGTGGCAGGACACAGAGGGTGGTGGTAAATGGCTGTCACTCCACAGAGGGAAGAGTGACCAGTGGGTACCACAGGGATCCAGTACTGGGACCGGTCCTATTCAACATCTTCATCAGTGACATTATGTGAGGACCTAGAAGGCAGAATTTCACTGTTTGCTGATGACACAAAGCTCTGTAACAGAGTAGACACACCAGAGGGTGTAGACAGACTGAGAAGGGACCTTCAGAAACTTGAAGAATGGTCAGGGTTTGGCAGTTGAAATTCAATGCAAGAAGTGCAAGATAATGCATATGGGGCACAAAAACCTGGCACAATATATCAGTTGGGGGTGAGGAATAGCATGCACCAAGCAGGAAAGGGATCTTGGGGTTATCATCTCTGATGACCTCAAGGTAGGAAACAGTGTGACAAGGCAGCAGGTAAAGCAAATAGGATGCTGGGATGTATAGGCAGGGCATCACCAGCAGGAAAAGGGAGGTCATAATTCCACTATACAAGACACTAGTGAGGCACCACCTAGAGTACAGTGTACAGTTCTGGAGATCATACCTACGTAGGACATAGACAGGGTAGAGAAGGTTCAGAGGAGGGCAACAAAGATGGTGCATGGATTGCATCACAAGTCCTATGAAGACAGGTTGAAGGAACTGAACATGTACTCCCTGGAGGAGAGGAGGAGAGGGATATGATAGAGACATACAAGTATCTTACAGGGAGGAACAGTGTGCAGGAATACACAATTTTTAAGCGAAAAAGATGTTCCAGGACTAGAGGGCATGGGATGAAGTTGGAGGGAGGATGATTCAGAGGAAATGTGAGGAAGAATTTCTTCACAGAACGGGTGGTGGACAAGTGGAACACCCTGCCAGAGGAAGTGGTGGGGGCTGAGACAATCACGGGATTAAAGAATGCATGGGATAGACATAAAGGAATTCTGGAGGTCAGGGGTAAGGGGCAACAGACATCTAGGAAAACATAAACTGAACTTACAAGCTCGAATGGGGAGACTGGGTGGGCCATAGGCCCTTATCTGCCGACACTGTCTATGTATCTATGTATCTATGTATCATTTCTGCATATTGAGCTTTAAGGTTTTGTAACCTGGCCAACTCTGTTATAGTGGAAGTCCTGCTTAAAGACCACTCCATAACTCGGATAGAATTAAGAAGTGACTCCACCCATGCTCAGTGTTGGCATGATTTAGTCACTGCCAACCGGATGCATTCCCCCCCCAGAGTACAATTCAGTGCTGCCCATATCAAGTCAACTCTATCCACCGATCCCTTGTTGGTTGCAATGAAATTAGTGATGAAATCAGTGATATGTTTCAGCATTGGTGGCTTCTGAAGAAGTTGATTATTCAACCACCACACAGAATCTTGTTTGAGACCTGGTCCCAATAAGTATGTAAGACCAATGGGAGAGTGGTTAGATATAACTGTAGCATGAATTACCGAATCCAGAATTCCAGGCATTGCAAATTAACTAACCAGAAAATAATAAATTCTTGAGTATGAATGGTGGGGATGGGAAAAAAGGAGTATTGCTTTTCTTTCAGGTTCAATATTCACCAAACAACTAAGAGGGCTGCCCCGTCCATAGGATCCTGCAGTGCATGTTGTGCAGGGGAAAGGCCACGCCTTCTCACGTCTGACCTATTGAGATCTGTTGGAAGAGTGATATTCCATTTGCCTCCCAATATTGTTAACTTTGGGCATTCAGTGGATATTAAACTCAACAAGTGTGAAAAAAACTGAGGGGAATATGTGTTTGGACCATAAATCGCACCCAGAAGTAGCGAGTGGGCTTCTAGCATACCATGTACAAGGACATATCGGCCATTGGGGTCCCAGAGCTCTTTGATTAGCCTAAATGGAATCACCTTTGCCACTAAAATTGCCACACCACTGGAGTTAGTGGAAACCCCAGAACCAAAGGCTTGTCCTACCCAGTTTCTACGTAGAAGTAATGTGCCTTCCCTCCTGAGGTGAGTTTCTTGCAGGCAAGCAACCCCCATCTTGAGATGAGACAAATGCCACAGGATAATTTGTCTTTTGCACCTGTCTTGAGCCCCTTTAACAATCCAACTCACAAAGCTGTATGATCCCCCCATGGCCAATTTACATGAGAAACATGACTATAAAATAATTAAATGACTTAGTTGTATTCCAGAGTTGCCCCTTGATTATCATAACACTAGAGGCATAAACACACTTGGCAATTTTCCCCAAATGAAAATATATACCTTCAGTAAGAAGTGCACCCTTGTATTCTTGTCCCCCTCATTCCCAATTGCTATAAACTGATACCCTAAACATGCTAGTTTAAATCACTAAACTACCCCCAGTTCTAAGCCACCGCACTACTGTTATACCGCTATCCGGTGAAGTTTAATACAGCACTAAGTAGGACAACTAGCCACACCTAGCCTGCCCCCCCACAGCAAACATTACATATTATAACTAAGGAGATCATAAAATACAAGCAGAGACCGTTGAAAAGGAGGTCTGCCCACATCCATGCAATCTGATAAGGAGGACTACTGTCTCTCTGTAATCAAACTAACAGCAGTAGGCCAAAAACATTGTTAATCTATTAAACTTAGTTAAGGCATATACATGTTGAGAGAACCTGAAAATAATGCACTCAGTACTTTAATTAAAGTAAGAGGGGTGCCCTCCCTTCAATTAACTATTTTCATCCAGTTAAAGTAAGAAAGCAAACATTCACCACTTGACCTCCATCACCTCAGTTAAACTCCAGTATGAGTGGTTGCACAAGAAAGGAGGAAATAGTGAAAAGGAAACAGTACTCAGAGTCTTTCAAAAAGACTTGTCAGATCGGTCCAATAGTGAAGCAGTCCTTACAAACAAATCAGAGTATAACTCTGGTGGGGGTACATCAACGAACCATTCTGAAACCCCAAAGGACAATCACTGGTAAAGTCTGGAGCTAAATAAGTAGCGTGCAAGGCAGTTCTCAGCATCTACTTCTGCAGATGAAAATAAGACTCCCGATCGAGTATGAAGCTAATAATATGCCTGGAGTCAATCCTCTCCTTATAGCCAGGATCCAAACAGCAAACTGAATACCACTACCTTGCAAGTTGAGATTGAACAGGGTGGTGACATACCAGTCACCTGAATAAATCTGGTAGCAAGGATTTAAGTTCTTGGCTCACCAGCTCAGGGGTGTCAAAGGTCAACCACTTGTCTTCATGCTTCACCTGGAATATCACGGGGTACTTCACATGAAAAGGTTTCCCAGCAGCAATTAGCTTGGTGACTGTGGGGTGCAAATCTTGCCTCTTGACATGTACTGACTGTGGAAGATCCTGAGTTATGCAGATCTTTCAGCCCTCCCATTGGACCTTTTGCAGTTCTTGAAACTTAGCAAAGATGTGCTGCTTGTCTAAGAAATTGAGCAGCTTAAAAATAAGGGGTCTAGGAGGAGAACCCAATGGTGGCAGTGGGCATAAAGCATGATGGGTCCTCTCGATTATGTAAGTCGCCCCATTTGGCGATGGCCCAGCAATCTTCTCACAGAATTTTTGTATGAATAGGATTGGGGGCACCTTCTTCCTTCTCTGGAATATCTATCACTAAAAGGTTGTTGCACCTACTGTGCCCTTCCAAGTCTTCAAACTTGTCCTCTAATTTTTTTAATTCATCTGTTGGTGTTGACAGTATCTAATTCCACCTTTCCCTGCTTTCCTTCCACCAACACAAGTCTGGCTTCTGTATCACCCACTCAAACTTGTAAAGAAGCAACCGATATTTTAATTTGTTGAAGGTCTGCAGACATTGTTGAGATTGCATCTTGGAGGGGCTGCATAATCTCTATGAATTTTTCCTCTGAAAATGCTGTCTGCATAGGTGATGCTTTAGGTGAGGTGGAGGCCTGCTGCTTGGCCCGTTTAGCTGCTTTATCTTTTTCTGGGGTGGGGGGCGGTGAGTGCCGTGGAGGAGCCTTCTTCATGTACACTTCCATACTGGGTAAATTCGTCCAGCAAGATCAGAGTCTCTGGTATGTGACTGACTTCTTCCAAGGTATGAGCTTTTATTTGGAGAGGTTTTTAATCAAGTTTGTTTGCTGTGTGGGAGCGGAGCTGTGGGGGCACACTGTTGCTTATTAGGCTGCCATCACGTGACCCCCCCATTCTTCCTCTCTTTTGGTCTCCTTAATTTCTTATAGGCTAACCTCTTGTCCTTTACTGCCTGGGAAACATCTTTACTAAACCAGCTGGGTGCTTTGGCCCTTAAGATTTTCCCCTTGAGCCTATCACACTCCTTTGTGGCAACTGTTATTCCCTCCTTGATAAAGGACCACTTTTGGTCCACCTACATATCCCCTCAGATGCTTGCCTGATGACTTCATAGCAACTCACCCTTCTTTCTAAAGTCTTCCTTCCTAAAATCCAGAATTATAGTCTTAGTAAGGTTATTTCCCTGCTCAAATCCAACCGGAACCACACTATAAGATTGTCACTTTCACTCAGGGACCCCTCGACCATTATATTCTGTATATGCTCTCCATTTTGCAGCACCAAATCAAAGATTACATCCTCCTTGCTGGGTTCTGTGATTCCATGAGTCAGGAACCCACTTTGCAGCATCTAGGAGCACCTGACTCCTGGCACAGTGTGTGAATGGTACCCTCCAGTCCACCTTGGCAGATTGAAGTCTCCCATAATTACCACTTCTTCCTTCCCTGCAGCAGTCAATATTTGTAAGTTCAAGTCCCTGTCTCTTTGCTCCTCCTGACAGAGTGGTCTGTAAACCAGCCCAAGCCTCACCTTCCTCCCTCTATTAGATAGTAACTGAACCCAAATTGCTTCCACCCTCTCTTCCTCCGACTCCTCACACATACATATTATATCCTCCCTGATGTAAACCGCCATGCCTCCCCCTTTTCCTGTCACACTGTTCACCCTGTATAATTTATGCCCTGAGATTGAGAGGTCCCAGTTATGGTTTAGTGTGGCAAATATTTCATAGACTGCCATGATGTCCACTCAACTCTGTGCCAACAACACCTATGGGTTATCCATCTTGTTTCCAACACTACCTGCATTCAGGAACACCACCTTCCACCTGGAGTCTGAGCCTCCTTCCCTTCTCTCCAATCTGCCTTTCTTGTTTCTAACCATTGCTTGTGCCCTCTCACCCCATTGCTAACCCCTTTGCTCCACCTCCCCCTCCAACTTCCAGTCCCCTCTATTGGTATGGGGATAGGTCCACTGACCTCCTCCTCCCAGAATCTCAGGGGCCTGCATGCCCAATTGGGTTGGGTGCCACCACCCTTGCCAAGTCAGTTGCTGCCATCTATAATTGGTCCATGTCAACTGGTCAGGTCCCATTTATCTGGAAGCTGGCCAGAATGGTCCCACTTCACAAAGCTCAAGACTCCCTAGTGGTGAGAAACTATCATCCCATCTCACTCTTACTGGCTGTATTAAAGATACTTGAGCACAGAGTTCAGGAATAAGTTGCAGCATTTCAGAGTAGCTCAGATTTCTTTAGCTTCTTTCATACAAATAGCTCAATAACCTCATCCTTTCTCAGGATGACCAATGCTATCTACACTGGTATGAACAAAAGGAGGACGCTGACTGGAGGAGGTCAGAGAGGAAACGGGATGTAAATGTCTCTCTCTTTTCACTGTGGTTGCTGCTGTGGGGCAAGGGGTTAAAATGTGCTCTGATGCTGTAATATAAAAAAGCTGTATATTGTATAGTGAAATGGGCTTTCAGGAGGATGGAGGTAGGCTGCAGAGGGAGGGACTGAAAGGAGGAAGCTGGCAAGTCATGTGACTTGGAGGGGCCTATAAGAAGGCCTGAGTCCATTTATATTTCCCAGTGGGCTAAGTGACCCTTCGCATGAGCGACCCTACAAAGCGTGAGTGTCACGAAGCAGGATTGTGGCATCTAACTAGATGGCATCTGCAGGGTGTCTGCAGGGAGGATTGCAGGCCAAGCTGGGAAGGGGAGAGAAGGAGTCAGGGGAATAGATACTGTAAGGGGAGGGCTAATTTGTTTGTAGCAGAGGAGGTTCAGAGCTGGATTAGTACTTGGAAGGGAGAACAGTGAGGATGGAGGGTTCTAGGGATTGGGCAGTAAGCAGGCAAGGGGAGGGACAGGGGAATGGAGGGGGTTGTGGGTAGACTAGCAGGGAGGGAGGTGGGACAGGTGGTAAGTAGTAATGGATGTGGGGCAGCCATCTTCTTGGGGATTGCATGAAAGGCAGGGAGTGTATGGTGTGTAGGCAGATGAGGCAACTTAGAGTGGAGCTTGGATGGCTGAGAAGGGAGCTGAATAGAAGGAGGGTGAAGTTGGGAGGAACACCAAGTGCCATGGGACGTGAGGAGAGCTTCCTCAGATGTCGCAGCAGGTGAACAAAGGGGTAATCAGGGAGCGAGGACAAATGGAGCAGTTACTTGGGACTGGCTGAGAACAGGGGCCTATGACTGGAGGGTAGTTAAGTACTGGGGGAAGAAGGGAACAGGGGAAGAACAAGGATTTACTGTAAGTCACAAGGAGGGGCAATTGGGGTAGCTCAGGAAATAGGGAATGAGTATAAGAAAAGGTTCTCAGTGTTGATTAGCATGGGTGAGAAGGAGGGGGAAGGGAAGTCACAGGGAAGAGAGGGGAGGAGGGTAGTATAAAGGGCAGTGAAGACAGCAGAGATGTGGGAGGCAAGATCAACAGCCCAGAAGATAGCAGAGAAGGAAGGAGTGAAGATGGGGGTGCAGTAGCAGTTACTGGAGGGGATGGGGTGGGTAGAGAATGGACAGGGGGTGCAGCAGATAGCTCAGGAAAGGAAGGTATAGGAAAGAGGGGGAGAGCAAGAAAGGGGATGAGAATGCATCTGGGGAGTCACAGGATGTCTGTGGAAAGGGGAGTTAGAGTTCAGGAAGGGGTAGCAGTTACAGAAAGGGGAGAGGAAAAGCAGTTGGGGAATGACAAGGAACCTATCAGGGAGTTGGGGAAGAATACCCACACTCCAAAGAGTAGTGGCAATGGGAATGGAGGAGCCAGGAAAGAGGATACTAATCTTGGCAAGCAGGTGGGAGAAAAAAAGTACGGTACCAGAGAAGAAGATACAATCCTAGGGGAGAACACTGGAAAGGAGGAATTGAGGCATTGAGGATCATGGGCAAGCAAAGGGGAAATGAGTGGCAGATGGGGGTCAGAGGGTAATTTTTATGGGGGACTCAATAATAAAGGGTATCAGATGGGGGCTAAGGGGGTCAGGAAGAGTTCTATTTGGTTGGACTGCATGCCAGGTATGACTGCTGGTAGAGTGGGGCAGCTTGTCACCAAATGTGTAGGGAGACAGGGGGTGAAGCATCACATAGTGGTGCACCTAGGCACTAATGATCTGGAGGGTAGCAGTGTATATGTGGAGCAGGAGAGATTCCAAGAATTATGTAGGATATGCAGTGATGAGAGGCAATCACTTACTTTCTTGGAGGTCCTACCATACAAAAGACAAGTAAGGTCAGAAAACAAAGGATCAAGGAATTCAATGAATGGCTGGCAGAATGGTGTGGGACTATGCGGTTTGGGCTAGTGGGGGGCTGGGGACAACATGGGATAACAAGGATCTCTACATCCCAGATAGGAGTCACTTAACAGGGAGGGTTAAGTTATCCTGAAGCAGAAACTGGGTGAGTATATAGCATCCAATTGTAATTTAAACTGTTAAAGGAAGAGCTTGATCTGGGACCACAGACAGAGGCACAAAGTGAGGGAGGCCATGCGCCCCCCCCCAAGCTAGCAAAATTGGGCAATTGGGAAATCCACAGATAGGAGGGAGTAGAAGGGAGGGAAGGGGAGGAACAGGAAAGGCCAGGATTCCAGTTGGAGGGTGGTTTCTATAAATGCAAGGAGCCTGAGAAACAAAATACCTGGGCTCCAGGCACTGAAAGCAGAAGGGGGGTGGACATAGCTTCCATTAACAAGACATGGGCAAACCAACAAAACACTGAGACCTGATGGTACCAGGATACAGACTGTACCACAGGTACAGGACAAAAGGGAAGGGTGATGGAGTAGCTTTGTATAAAAGAGAGTGGATAGTGTGTAGTAGGGAGAAGGGGAGCAAGTGTATGGCAGAAACCATAAGGGTTCAATTACAGAACAGTAAAAGCCAGAGAGTCAAACTGGGGGTAGTGTGAAGACCACTCTTGCAGTCTGCAGACATTGACAGAGAACTGGCAGATCAGATATGGAAGCACTGCAGCAGGGGTGGTACTGTGGTGGTCGGTGATTTCAATCTGCCAGGGGTGAACTGGAAAACCAGGACTACTGTGAGCACCATGGAACAGGTCATTCTGGAAGCATTCCAGGTACCTTCCTATCACAAAAGGTGGGGGAGTTGACAAGGGTGAGGAACATTGTGGATCTTGTGCTGCAGGCAGTGACCTGGTATGGGAAGTAGGAGTTGAGGACCTCCTAGCAGGTAGCGACCACCATACAATGTGGTTTTCCCTGTACCTGGGCAGGGATGGGACATTTACAAAAACCATGGTAGTGGACTTCAGAAGGGCTGACTTCTGCAGGATGGCTGACATCCTCAGGGAGCACTTAGCTACCATCAGCCCAGACATGGATACTATCCAGAAATGGACCATTTTGAGGTTGGGCCTTGTGTATGCCACAAACTCCTGCACAAAGAGCAGTAGTAAGAAGGCAAAGACCAACAAACCAAGTTGGTGGTCCAGAGAAGTGCAGAATGGTGTGATGGAGAAAAAGTCAGCCTTCAAAAGATAGAAAAGGTCCAAAAAGGAAGAGGACAGGGAGGAATACGCAACTAAATCCAGGGAGGTGAGCAGGATATTTAAAGTAGCCAAGGTTACAAAGAAAGGAGCTAAGGCTTGCACAGCTGATAAAGGAAGGAGAAAGACTTCTTTAAGTACACCAGGGAGAGAAGGAGTTGCAAGGAACAAATCACCAGAATCAAGAAAGATTGAGGGTGGGTAGAGAAGGGGACTGAGCAGGCAGAGACATTCAATGAATACATCTGCTCAGTATTTACCAGGGAAAAGGATGGTGCCATCCTGCAGGGGAAAGGCAAATAAGGGAGAGGGGGAGAGAGGGGATAACAGATGAGGAGGAGATCCCAGTGAACAGGGTGATGGAAGAACTGAGGGCCTTGAAGATTGACAAGGTGCCTGGACCAGATGGACTGCATCCTAGAGTCCTGAGGGAGCTAGCTGAAGTCCTGGCAGTACCTCTAGCAGACTTGTTCAGTACCTCTGATGTAGACAGGGTGTGTGCCTCAGGACTGGAGGATGGAGCACGTGGTACCCCTCCACAAGAGCAGCCCCAAGGAAGACCACAGGAAATTACAGGCTGGTCAGCCTTATGTCAATTGTGGGTAAGCTAATAGAGATTTTCCTTAAAGAAATGTTGGCGACCATCCTGGAGGTAAATGGTCTCCTGTACAATAGGCAGCATGGATTCATCTCCAGAAGATCATGTCAAACAAACATTAGTTTGCATTTTTTGACTGGATGACAAGAGCACTCGATGATGGTAGGGCAGTTTATGTACAGTATCTGGACTTCAGAAATACCTTTGACTTGGTGCCCCATGGGAGACTGACTAGTAAACTGTTGAACCTGGGAGCTGGGGAGAAATTGGTTACATGGGTTGGAAATTGGATGAGGAACAGACATCAGAGGATGGTTGTAAGAGCAGAGCTCTCAACTCACACAGCAGTCATCAGTGGGGTACTACAGGGCTCGGTGCTGGGACCCCTGCTCTTTAACATCTTCATAGCTGATATAGAAGAAGGGGTTAAGAGTAGGATCAGCCTAGTCACTGACAACACCAAGACTGGTGGGTGATGCATGGTGTGGAGGGTGGAAGGGGACTCCAGGAGGATTTGCTAACACTAGAGCAATGGTCAGACACTTAGCAGCTGGGATTCAATGCTAAGAAGTGCAAGGTTAAGCACTTTGGAGCCAGGAACCATTTGGAGGGGTGCAGTTATCCATCTCTGCAGAGGAAAAGGATCTGGGGTTGATGATAGCAGGGAATATGAATCACTCGTCTCAATGTAGAAAAGCGGTGGCCAAGGCCAATAGAATGCTGGGGTGCATTGCTGGAGTAATCACCTCTAGGAGGAAGGAAGTCATTCTGCTGCTGCACAGATTGCTGATTAGGCCCCATTTAGAGTACTGTGTGCAGTTCTACAGTCCCTATTTGAGGAAATACATCAACGATTTTGGAGGGGGGACAGCAAAAGGTGACAAAGATGCTCAGGGGAATGGGGGAGAAACCTTATGAGGATAGATTGAGGAAGCTCAACATGTACTCCTTGGAGGAGAGAAGGGAAAGGAGTGATCTGATAGAGACCTTCAAGTACTTAAAGGGCATGAACAAGGTTAGTACTGAGGACATGTTTCATTTAAAGGTGGAAGGGATCACTAGAGAGCACTGCCTAAGGTTGTAGGTAGGTAGGTTCAAAAGAGAAATGAGGAGACATTACTTCACAGAGAGAGTTATGCAAGCTGGAACATGCTGCCTGAAGAAGTGATATCTCTGAAATTGGTGGGGTGCTACAAGAGGGGGTGTGGTAGGGTCAGCAGCAAGATATTAGTAGTGAGGAAGATGAGCAGGGAGAGGGAAACAGCCAGGTGAAATAATGATGAGAGTTAGTCACAGGGTGGGGGTGGGGCAGCAGCAGTAGTCTAAGCTGTGAGCTACACAATCGAGCAGACATGATAGACTGCTTGACCTGTATCTGCTGGCATTTTCGTATGTTCATAACAGGAATCAATTTTGTTGATTTAGTAAATCATTTAATACTGTAGACCACCTCCTGCACCTATAAACTGTCTAACACAAGTCTCAACAACCTAGTAGTCCATTTGTTTAAATCAGATCTTACTGCCTTCAAAAGGACCACAGTGTGGTGGTGCCACCCGCACATCCATACAGACCAATACAGCATGTCCCCAGGGCTCCGTCCTAGTCCCGCTGTGCTTCTTCACTTTCTTAACATGTTTGTTTGCTTCTCCTCATTGTAAATTCGTTGTATTTTCTGTTCTTATGCAGTATTGCCATTAATTCCTTGTAGTCCTCCAGCACCAGCTGTAACTGAGCAAACTTTTGTCTTTGTTTTCTTACCTGGTTAAATACAGTGGTAAGGATTTTCTAAAGAATCCATCCGAGATGGTGTACACTGCAATTTTCAAACCAGAAATGCATCCAAACTGTTAAACTATCTATTAGATAGTTGGGCAACATTAGATGTTAACATAAGAATCATGTGTATCCAAACTGAAAGCAACTTGCAGTTGCATCCTTCTTCTGCCGCAGATCATGTCTTTTGTCATAAATGGATATAACTTCTGAAAACAGCAACATGGTTGCCTGGATTGATGCAGGCTGATGTAGATGAAAGCTCAGCTTGCATCTGCGTTCATGTCCAACCCTTTTAAAAATCCCACCAGTATGTTTCAGTAATAAAATAAAATAAATATATTTCCCATCAATATCAAGCCTGCTTTGATTCACATGTATGCCGATGATAAGGTAGTTATACCAGTCTACATAGCTCCACTTAAGTGATGTCCTGTCTGCAACATGACCTAGTAGAGATAAACAGATAGACTCTGGATAACTGGAAAACACTTCAAAATGAAATGATGGCAAACTCTGCTGTAGAACTTCCCTGTTGTCTGCCTCAGTACTTTGTCTTGGTCTCCACTGCAGGATATGTTAAATTAATTTTGTCTCTGGTATATCTACACTTTGACTTCTATATACATTTAGAAAATGGGGTTAGAAAATCATCAACGGTTATTGGCGGATGGTGGCATTCTAATGCCATACATTTAAAAAGTCCCGATGCCAACTTGCCTTTGTACACTTCATATTCATGAGCACTGATTCAAAATCTTTAATTCTGACTAAGGGGCTATTTGTTTTATTTTGCTGTGAGCTGCTGAAGAACTCTACAGAGAAAGTACATGTGAGCCATTCAGTCGATTGAAAAACAATACAGAGAAAGACAGAGAGTGAATGCAAGCCAATAAGACTGGAATAGCGAGTAGCCCAAAAGTAGGTACACTTCCCCAGTAGGAAACAGATGAGACTCGGTGGTACAGTGTGCAGGTATAAAAGTGCGTGGATGCTCACAGTGGTTCCTCATGCTTGCCTCGGATGAGCAGCAGAAGAACCCTTTTAACTGAATCAACAAGTAAAATATTTTTTTTCAAGTAAAATATATTTGTTTTAATAGCTTGAAATAAAACAAAAGGAAATGTCTTTCTTCATTTTCTAAGCATAAAACAACATGCTAGGGTGGATGGATAATGGGTTATACCACCACTTCCAGGTGCTGTAAGGCTGTCCACCTGCAGCATATGGCCTCACATGCCCTTGGGAATATGAGAGTAGCCCAGCACCATCCAAGTTGTCATGTCTTATTGCTTACATAAACCACCTTATGTCCAGTCTTTACCCCAATCCAAGTGTTGTCTACCAAAATCAAGCCCCCTTCACAAGAAAGGATTTAGTTTCTATAGATGATCCTTTCCATTCTCAGTTCTGAAGATATATCTGAGGCTGATCCCAGGTCTCAGCTAGAAAGACTGACTTCCTTACTTTACTCCTTCTATAGATTCATCCTCAGTTGACCCCTTGCACTCAGCACTGCAATCTCTGCAGTTTGCTTTGTTGACCCTTCTCATGAGATCTGCCACATCTTCCACTGCTTCATGTGGGGAAGGGGGGTGTCCTTCCAAGGGGAGAGGGGAAGGGAAGTTGGTTTTATGTAGCACCCTTTTTTCAAATTGTATTCCAAAGCAGTTTTCAGGTCAGACTAGGGCTGGGTAAAATGTATCTTCTGCAAGTAAAATTCTGAATTCAGTTCAACAAAGTTTCAGTAATGTTCTATGAAAATTTCACACAATTTCACCAAAACTGTGATTTCTATTTTTTTAGTCTAATTTTAAAACTATTTGTCCAAATGACACCAAGTTTGGTATGATGACTTTACCATGGTCCATATAGACATGCATCATTATAGTACCAGTGCTTCCCTGCAAAGCTGCTTAAAAGCCTGCAATTCATTCCAATCCAATTTTCTTTCCTGGTTCTCATTCCATTATTTCAATATTTAGAGGAGTACTGGGTCTCATCATTTGGCCAAATCATGATCAGCCTGACCACCAATGGCAAATTGACTCAGTCATCAGTTGAGAAACTACCCTTTATATTTTAGCATGCCAACATGAGGTAAGATCTCACTGCTCTCTCTCTTTCTTTTGGGGAACCATTCTCTGGCTTTATTTGTTATAGTGTGTTCTGGCCCATAAGAGGGTGACAAGTGACCACTGGAGAGCTCACCAATTAGGGGAAGGACCACATCACTCCTGTTTGAAATGCAGTATTAAAGGTTTAGCAAGCTCATCCCTGGCTAATATACAAAGATTTGATTGCATTTCTTATGCATCTCTCTTAAATTATTTTAAGGAGGACAGAAAATGATTAATAGATAAAGTGCAGCCCGATAAACTGGGTTGCTATAGTCACATATCACTGTGTTTCTCTATGGAATGAAATCAAATGAACGAATAACATTATATGTTTTTTAATGGAAAATTAAAGTATGGTGGTCTATGTGTCCACTGAGAAGCAACTTCTACTGTACTTCATTTTGATCGGAATGTGCCCTGCTGATGAGCTGGTTTGTGACTTTTCCTTTGATCATGTGCTCCTATCAATAAAGTTATACAACTCTGACAGCTGGAGCACATTTCCATTTCTCAAATGCTGCTTCCATGTTTCTTTAAGTTTTTGTTCCTCATGAGTTTCAGTTTCATTTTTTTCCCTAATTCAATGTAGACACTCTCCTGCATATCATATTGTATCCTTTTTTAAAACATGTATTAAATAAATTCCCTCTCACTAACCACTCTAACTGTTAACTGCTGCTACTGAGAGCTAATTTAGCATTTAGATACTTTATGTATGTATTCAACAAAAATTAGGAAATTGCAAGAGTACTGTACATACGTTAGCTAAGTATTGTACCTTATATCCTCCATTGTCATGTATTCACCTTGTTGTAACTTCCCTGGTCGTGTCTGAAAATGGGCATCTCTATGTCTAGTGCACCTCACCCGGTTACCAAAAACAAACAAATAAATAAGTAAATAACTAGAACCAGAACAGAGCATGTCAAAACCCAAAAAAACACAAAAAAACCCTACTCTTCTCTTTGCTCATGCTAGTTGCATATATTTCCTGCCAAGGGGAAAAGTAAGACATTTAGTTAGCTAAATGAGAGTTTGTTTGATTGAGGGGAAGCGGATGTGGAATTTAAATGCAAAATTTAAAAACCAAAAAGGATTTTACCTTTGGCTGTGAATGGATTCACAGAGCTTACTGAAGAAGTGAGGGATGCCATGATATAACATGATATGACCAATGTGAAAAAGAAAACATGTTGTTTTTTCCATTTGTTGCGGTCTTGAAATGGAAGACAGCTAAAGTGAGCTGACTGGAGGATTTGCTTTACTGGCAGCTGGTGAATATCCTCTACACAGTTACTGCCTCTAAATTGTTTTAATTCCCTGGTGTGTTTTGTACATAAATTATGTAATCTTACATAATCTTATATACACTGACTGCCTGATAAAACAGGCTCTGCAATTTTGATATATTTATATACCTTTTAATCTGTGTAACTGTGTGAACCCGTGTATTATTTTTAAACACTTTTTGTCACGGAGCCTTATTTCCTGCTAGACAGAGGCATAGGTGGAGAGCGTTGCAGTCTCACTGTGTGGAGACTTCAGTGCTATTTTGGGGGTAAACTGAGCTAGCTGGTGGCTTGTCTGTCATTGTTTGTCACTGAACAGCTGCAGCAACTTATGTTGTGTACGCCAGTGCCTAGCAACAGCAGCTTTGACCCGAGAAGATACTTCCGGGTTACTTGTGAGATAAAAGACAGCCCTGCAGCGAGTGGGCGAGCATACACTGACTGCCTGATAAAACGGGCTCTGCAATTTTGATATATTTATATACCTTTTAATCTATGTAACTGTGTAAACCCGTATATTATTTTTAAACACTTTTTGTCACGGAGCCTTATTTCCTGCTAGACACAGGCAATAGGTGGAGAGCGTTGCGGTCTCACTGTGTGGAGACTTCAGTGCTATTTTGGGGGTAAATTGAGCTAGCTGGTGGCTTGTCTGCCATTGTTTGTCACTGAACAGCTGCAGCAACTTACGTTGTGTACGCCAGTGCCTAGCAACAGCTGACCGAGAAGATACTTCCAGTTACTTGTGAGATAAAGACAGCCCTGCAGTGAGCGGGCGAGCATACACTGACTGCCTGATAAAACGGGCTCTGTAATTTTGATATATTTATATACCTTTTAATATGTGTAACTGTGTGAACCTGTGTATTATTTTTAAACACTTTTTGTCACGGAGCCTTATTTCCTGCTAGACACAGGCAATAGGTGGAGAGTGTTGCGGTCTCACTGTGTGAAGACTTCAGTGCTATTTTGGGGGTAAATTGAGCTAGCTGGTGGCTTGTCTGTCATTGTTTGTCACTGAACAGCTGCAGCAACTTACGTTGTGTACGCCAGTGCCTAGCAACAGCAGCTTTGACCCGAGAAGATACTTCCGGGTTACTTGTGAGATAAAAGACAGCCCTGCAGCGAGCGGGTGAGCGCATACAGGGTGAAACATCGGCGCGATGCAGAGATGCGCTGCAGGGACAACATGCCAGCATGTCAGCTGTGTCTTCTGGGCCTGTGGGCTTGGGGGGTCATTTAATACGTTGTTAGGGAGGCCCACAAGGGCATTCGTCAGAGTCATGGATAGGGTTATTACTTATTATAGTTGTCCTGGATGTGGTATGTATTCTATTGATGTGATAAGAGACTTAGTGTGCAATAATTGTTCCGTCATTTCTACTCTAAGGGCAGAGATTGGTGCCTTACAGAAACGTTTACAAACTCAGATGGATATTACTCATTTAGAGGAATATATTGACAACATAGCAGACAGTATAGTTAGTAATGCATCACAACACAGTTTAACTAAGCTTGACCAGGATGAACACGTGTAACCCCCCTGCAAATGGGGGTTCCCAAAAGACTTCCAGGAGCTTGCTTGAATGCTCCAAGCCTGAATGGTGTTTGGCATTTAAGCCATTTATCAGTGAGTGTTTTTAGAGCCTCTGGTACTGTCTCTTTAAGAGCTGTCTGCTTGCAGACATAATTAGTTTGTATGGGGGACTGTGTGCTTCTCTGAGTACCACTTGAGCTGCTGCCAATTCACTTCATTTTTGCAGTCACTAGGAGTGCAAAGGGAACCTATCTGAAAGATGTAACTGTTTGCCAGAAATTATTTAGAGTAATAATGAAATTACAGTTTGTCTAACCTGCTTTCTTTGCAGTCAGAACTGTGTCTGCTAGTTCCCCATTCTAGTTTTGAACTGCTGAACTGGACCAATCAGTGTGGGGTAAGCTAGCTCTAAAATGGTGCCTTGGACGAATCAGAACTTGGACTCATAATCTGAGCCAGCCACAAGAGGATTGTATGGGCAGTGACTCTGGGAGATGTAGTTTAGACTTCAGTGCCTTTTGGACCAACAGCAGCAGTCTATTGTGAGTGACAGCCAATCCAGTCAAGAACTGGGAGGAACTCAAAGGAAGTGCCCAGTTTTGTCGGTTGGAGCTTGAGTTGAGCTTTGGCAGTGAAGGAAGGAGCCCTGTGCTTTTCAGTGTGCAGTTTTAGTCAAAAACGTGTGTAAGGCCCAGAGTTCGGTCTGCAGCTTGTGTAACAGCTTGTTAGGACTGAATCCGTCCTGTGAAAAGAATCAAAGGATCTCTGAAGAGTAGAAACCAGGCTCACCCTGTAGAAGACTGGAAGAATTGCTGAAAATTGCACTCGGTCTGTCAGGAACTGAATCTGCTGTGTGTTCTCCGGGTATTGTGCAGTAATTGCGTCGGGATACAGATGCAGCCTGCCTGGTATAGTACTTTCTTTTATATGGATGTGTGAAGAGGTTTGTGTACCTCAAGTGAGCCCCTGCTGACATTGAAGGACCCTATCTTATTTGGAGGTCGTGAGTACTAATTCAGGGTTGCTCCCTGTTGAATTGCCACATTAAATCCAAATGGAATTACTGTACTGCTGACTGTTTAATTCTCCTTTTCTCTGTGTGAAAGGAGGCCCCTACCAGCTGCCACGGTTTGGACTAGCCACTAGGGCTTGGGTACCCAGGGACAGTAACTGATAGGGATAGGCCTGTGCACAGAGCCATAGGTAGATTATTAGAGTGATAAGCTAATTAACCTGATTTCCCTGTCCTTGTTATATCCCCCAAATAAATCAGAGCTGCTTGTTTCAGCAAAGTTATACTGCCTGAGGTATTTGTCTATGTTAAAGTACTGTACTGTGATTGTTGCACTGTATCTCATTTCACAGGAGGTCCCAGTGCCGGAACCAGACCTGGGGTAAGTGTATACTGTGAAGGTAATTCTGATATATTGTGTGGGCCACTAGTGGGAAGAAAGGGGTTGCAGTGTCCCAGAGGGCTGTGACCAAGTTAGTTTAACTATTGCAAACCCTGACCTCTGGGTGGAGGCACCCGCCATTGGATCCAGGCCCCTCAACCTGTTAGTGGCAAATCAGGCAGGGGTAGTAGCCCCTGGGATAGCGCCATCTAGGGGTTACACACGCATGGTGTCTTGTGCAAAATGTTATGGGTAAAAAAGGCAGACGCAACATTGGGGGCAGTTATAATATTCATACTGAAAATAAATTCAGTAGTTTATCAATAGATCCTTGCCCATTGGCATTAAGCACTGACGATTCATGCAAAGGTAAACATCCAACAGTAGCACTAAGCACTAACACTGTCTTAAAACCCTTACATACTCCTGCATTACAGTCCCCTTTTCCCTCTGGAGATGTGGTGGATAGTACTGTACCCCCTCCAATAATTCCTGTGACTCTCTCCCATTTGCAAGATACACCCTCAATCAAACCAACCACTAGGGATGTATTGGTGGTGGAAGATTCCAACATTCGATATACAGATCACATAATCTGTAGGAATAGGAATTTATTTACCACTGTCAGTACCCTTTCTGGAGCAGGTATTAATGATATAAAGAACATTTTCCCAGGGCTACAGGAAAACACTAATTCCCCACTTACCTTGATTCATGCAGGACTTAACGACCTTGGGAAGAGGTCTATATTGCAAATTCAGAGGGATTTCAAAGAGATTGGGGATCGTATAAAAGGGCAAAAGGGTGAGCTGATTATCTCAGGACTGCTTCCAATACCTAGGGCTAATATTGATAAACAAAGAGATATCCTGACCTTAAACGGCTGGTTGAAGCAATGGTGTGTCAGAGATGGTTTTGGTTTTTTGGAAAACTGGACTTGTTTTTTGAACAAAAATCTTTTTGCAAGGGATGGCATACATTTAAACAGACAGGGTAAATGCTTCTTTGCCACTAGATTGCAACACCAAATTGACGTCTGTTTAAACTATTAGCTGGGGGGGTTGACACTGTGCAACAGGACAAAATTTGTAATAAGATAAATTCCTTGTCCCTTTCTGATTGGAATTGCGTAGTAATTAATGCCCGTAGCCTTAGAAATAAGTTTGATGAATTAGTACTGTTGTTAGAGCAGTTAAATATCCATATCTGTGCTGTTACAGAAACATGGTGGCACAGTGATGACACATGGGATAAGCATATTCCTGGTTTTACACTGTATCACAAAGACCGTAGTAACACTAAGGGAGGAGGGCTGGCCTTGTATGTGTCCAGCATTATTAATGCAGAGAATGTCGAACTTATTCAGTGACCAACTATTGAGGTTGTCTGGGTTAAAATATTTCCCAAGACGGCTCCACGTATCAACATCGGGGTTGTGTATAGACCTCCAACAATCTCTGTTGAAGATGACATTCAGTTATTTGATTTTGTGGAGAGAATATCATCCACAAAAAATACTTTATTGGTAGGTGATTTCAATCTCCCTGGTATTTGCTGGAATAATATGGTTACTTCATCCACTATTGAGAATAAATATTTGCAGCTATTTTTACTATCAAATCTAGAACAAATAGTTAATACCAGCACAAGGGGAAATAATATTTTGGATTTAGTTTTGCATAACATGTCAAATCAGATTTCCAACTGTTTAGTTCTATATCCCCTGGGGTCTAGTGATCACTCTATTGTACATTTTATTTTAAAGGGTCTATTAGGGCAGGACCCAGGAAATACTATGCATTATAATTTCAAAAAAGCAGACTTTTTAGGAATGGTATCTGAATGTACATCTTGGGATTGGCAACACTCTTTCTCAGATCATACACTTTCCGACATGTGGCAAATATTGATTGGTAAATTGACTTACTGGACTAACAGATATATTCTGGTTATTCACAAAAAGGATAAAACCAACTTGAAAAGACCGTGGATGACCAATTCAGTTAAAAAGCATATTAAACAAAAAAATAGGGCTTACAAAAGAGCTAAGTCTTGTGGGTCTAAGATGAGTTGGGAAATTTATAGATCTCAGTTGAGGGTGACCAAACATAATATAAAAAGGGCTAAAGAGGTTTTTGAACAACAACTGGCCAGAAATGTGGGAGACAATCATAAATCCTTTTTTAAATACATTAATAATAAAAGAGGTGGGACTCCGACTATTGGACCATTAAAAAACAATACTGGGGATTTAGTAGTAGATGCATCAAGTATGGCTGTTATGTGTAACAACCAGTTCTCATCAGTTTTCAATCCAAAAATTGAATCTAATAGGAATCAAAATGACCATATTACAAATGGGATCTTCACAGTAACTACTGATTCTGTATATAAATTACTTGAAAGTTTGGACCCTTTTAAATCTCCGGGACCAGATGATCTTCATCCTCGGATCCTTAAAGAACTAGCATTTCCCTTGGCAGAACCTATAACTGCTCTTTTTAATAAATCTATTAAGGAAGGGCAAGTCATCGATGCCTGGCAACAGGCAACCATGGTTCCCATTTATAAAAAAGGTTCTAGACAAGAGGTGTCTAATTATAGACATGTCAGTCTGACATCTATTTTGGGAAAACTATTGGAAAGACTTATAAAGGAGCACCTTTGTACCTTGATAGAACCTGATCTTACCCAGCATGGGTTTGTTAAGGCTAGATCGTGCCAGACAAATTTGTTGAATTTTTATAATGGTGTGAGTAGGTCACTGGATAGGGGCGTAGCAGTGGATGTTGTGTTCTTGGATTTTTCCAAAGCATTCAACTAGGTCCCTCATGGTTATATTATTGAAGATATGATAAACCTTGGTATAGGAGGAAACTTAACAAGATGGGTAGAATCATGGCTTAGGGGACGTTCTCAGAGAGTGGGCATTAAGGGCTCTTTTCCCGATTGTCACGATGTTACTAGTGGGGTGCCCAAGGGATCGGTCCTGGGGCCTTGTTTGTTCAACTTATACATAGCCTCTCTAAAAACTAGTACAGATATCTGGATAACAAAATTCGCAGATGATGCACGTATAGGTTACCCAATTACTAACATTGAGGATAATAACACCCTTCAACTGGCCCTTAATGAATTGCATGAATGGGCTATCCTGAGAAAATTGCCCTTCAACTTGGACAAATGTGTGGTTATGCACTTTGGAACTAAAAATATACAAGCCAAATATCATCTGGGTGGATCAACCCTAAAAATTGTTAGTAATGAGTGTGATTTGGGTATCAGAATCTCTAATGACCTCAGCTCCAAACTCCATTACCAGAATGTCATCAGTAAGGCAACCAGGGTTATACATTGTATTAACAAACATATTACTAGTAGGAGATGTGATGTTATACTTCCATTGTACTTATCCTTGGTGAGGCCACATCTGGAGTATTGTGCTCAGTTTTGGGCACCTGGGGATAAGGGTACCATAAAATCTATGGAAAAAATCCAGCATAAAGCAACAAAAAATATCTACAAAGTTAGAAATCTTGACTATCATGCAAGATTAGAATATTTGGGTTTGTTTACTATGGAATACTGCAGACTGGGGGGTGACTTGTGTTTGGTATTCAAGGCTATACAAGATAAAAACTTGGGCAAATTACCTGGGCTGGAAATAAGGAGTAAGATATATGACACCTGGGCACATCCATTACAATTAAAAATTGAGCAGTGTAAAACAACAAAAAGAAGTAGCTGGTTTACAGTAAGAGTTTGCAAGATCTGGAACAGTTTACCTTGTGATGTAGTGTCATGTGCAAGTAGTGACACCTTCAAAAGACTCCTAGATATATACTTAAAACATAATCACATTGGAGGATATAACTAATATCAGGCGAGAACTGTGCAGTACTGGGCGAGCATTATGGAGTTCGGTCTTCTGGCTCTGTATGACCTATGATACCTATGATACCTATGATTATTGTTTTAAAAGATACTGCTGTCAGTTACAATGCTGACTGGCAATGTCGGCTTTAAAAAACAAAAGCACTGTCTCTGTCTCTTGCATTTTATAAAATTAATTTACTGACAGTTGTTCTTGTTCAGTTGTTCATTCCCCAAACACTCTATCATCTCAGTCTCACACTGATTCATCTTCTTGGCCAGCCATTTACTATTATTAGAAGGAGCTCAATATGAGTGTGTGTGTGTGTGTGTGTGTGAAGGGGGAGATCTCAATGAAATCAAACATATTGTATTCAAATACATTCGCTCAGTTATTGCATAAATGCATTAAAAATGAACTGTTTTTAATGAAATGAAAACTTTTAACACAAACCCAATAATGACAGTATTTGTGAGTATTGCAATGTTCCATCTTCTTTATCACTGAGAAGTGCTACTGCCTTATTTTAAACATTCAACTGGATAGGTATCAGTTATTTAACCTCATAAACAAGATGACATTTAAAAAAAATGAACTCTGTGGAGCTGTTTCATTAAAACAGAGGATCAGGAACAATGATTTCTGTACATAGGCCAAGGGCAATTCAGAGTTCTAGCAAACATATGCTGATGCATAAAATATGCACAAACAAGGACATCAGCAGATGACAGCACATCCTGCAAGACACGTTTAAGCATAAACAGCACCCTGAGTAACAGCAAACCAGCAGGAGCTGAGAAAAATAAATAAAAAAATAAAACAGAAATGGGGTTAGCTAACCGGCGCAGTGGTAGCACTGCCACTATCGACTCCAACAACTGGAGTTCTAAAACAAATCCGGGCTGTCGAATGGCTGGCCTGGGGGAGGAGGATGGAGCATCCATAGGACTGCTGTCCTCCTACAGGGAGGAGGGTGATCAAAGCCCCAAGCTTTCCTGGCCTCTGGCAGAAGCAGAGGACGGTAGCCCAGGACAAGAAGGACAGTAGGCATGACAGACATTGGTGCACATCACACAGGAGCATGTGGCATGTATCCTGATGTCATTGCATGTCCTGTCTCCCAAGGGCTGAAAACCACAGGAAAAGCCGGCAGCAGGATGATGATGAGCATCTGCAGGCCCTTCACTTGACTAGCTGGGCACACCAACCACAACTGGATCCATTCTGTGGCGTGGCTTTGGGAACCTGCAGACCTAACAGTGGGGGGGGGGGGAGCCCTGGAAGAAGATGGCTGGCAGGCAAGTCCTGGCAGATGTTGAGATAATGGGGCTGGGGCATTTATCAGAAGGAGGGCTGTCTGGGGGGAGAGAAAAAAAAACAAAATAGAAATGAAGACATGACACTATATTAGTGGTTTTACATCCTTAATTGACAAGTGGAACTACGCAAAAATGTATATTAACCTTGTTTACTTCTTTTCTGTTCCCTTTAATGTTTACATGGGTGCACCTGGTAGGTGGCCAAAATCAAACGCAAATAGTTATAGTACCACTGCTCCCCCACCAAAGCTGCTTCAATGCCTGCAATTGATTCAAATCACTTACATTTCTTGCTTGGTTTTGATTCCATCATTTTAAAATTTAGAGGGCTCTTGATCTAATCATTTGGCCTAATCATGACAGCCTGACCACAAATGAAAAGGTGATCCACTCTTCAGACAGAAAACTACTTTAAATTTTAACATGCCAATATGAGCTGTGGTCCCACTGCTATTTCTCTTTCATATGTGGAAATCATTTTCTGGTCTCAGTTGTCAAAGGTAAGAGAATGATTCAAGGTACTTGCACCAGAAAAGAATGATGCAAGGAGCAAGCTGCATCAAAACTTGCATCAATTCCAAAATTCTAACACTACATGTGTCAAAAGCAGAACTGCCTGTGCCAAAGTGGCTTGAGTCAGGCTAACATCAAAAAACTGGGTGCACCATGTTGTAATGGGACTTGTATCACAAAAATTATGCACAGTCCTCTTTTTCTGGATTTTCAAAGGTAGAAGCTGTTGACACTGTGCTGCAGTCAGCACACACCTGTTAAGGCCAGAAAGATCTAGTGTACCTGACACTGGGCCATTTCAGAGATGTAGCAAAGATTAATTTCGCCAGCAAATTTACAGCAGTCGCAAATTTCGCATCTGCAGATCAATTCGCGAAATTGTGTTCCTCATTGAAAATTCGCAATTTGTTACTTCGCCTTACTTTTGGGATTTTTTAAGTGCAAATTGCACTTTAAAAAAAATCAAAGCAAGAAGAAGTTACCTATCCCAAATCCCTGGTGCCTAGTTACCTCACCCTGCTGATCGCCAGCTACTCAGTAATACCCAGTCGTCCACAATGTAAAAACATATTTTTTTTTAAATTAATTCAATGGTGATCCCCCCCCCTACTGATCACGGGCCACAGTTAAAATGAAAGAAACTCACACCTGGCCACCACACATCCCTGCCGATTGCTGGCCTGTTGGCCACAATGTAAAAATGTAACATACCTTTTTTTAAATTCAGTCCTTGGTGTCTAGTGGACCCCTCATGTCCCACCCATGCAAGGAGTGCCCCACCTGTGCCAACGCACTACCCCACTCCCCTACATCTTGATCCCACCCTGACTGGTCCATTGGTACTGCCCTCCACTCACCTCCATGGCTGGTAGCCTGGCTGAGCATTTAATGAAAGAGCACATGTTTGTACAAGCACACACTCATTCATTGACAGGTTCAGCCTATGGTCATTTTAAGAGGGGGAAGGAGGGAGGGGCTGCCCAGTCACCGTCAGGGGGCAGGATGGGGAAAATGGAATTATAGACACTCTGAGATCCACAATGCCATTCCCCCCATCCTGCCCCACCGCCAGTGAACAGAGCAGCCCCTTCCTGTTCTCTACCCCCCTGAAAAACTTCTTTAAATAACTGTGAGCTGTCAGTGAATAAGCCCGTGCTTGTACAAGCATGCGCAGATTTATTTTTTCATTTTTTTTTTTTTTTTTTATTCTTTGTTAACCGGATAAGGACCCTGGACCAATGGTCCCTTTTCAGGCCCAACCCAGACATACAACAAAACACATATAATCAATACAGAACATTAACAGTTACAAATAACTATTACAACCTAACGAAGACAATAGATATTGCTTTAGTCTCAATTTGAAACTATGTACAGAAACAGCCAATTAAATGCTCTACCAGGCTGCCGGCCATGGAGGCAAGTTGAGGGCTATGATGGTGGCCCAGTCGGGGTGAGATCAAGATGGGGAGGAGTGGGATGATGTGGTGGCATTGGTGGGGCACTCCCTGAGTGGATTGGGGGTAAGGGTGCACTAGACACCAGGGACACTGAAGTTATATTTTTAAATTTTGGCCAACTGGCCAGTGATCAGCATGGGTGTGTGTATGTGTATGGGTTGGGTTTCTTTATTTCAACTGGGGCAAGTGATTGGTGGGGGGACACAATAGGATTTAATTCAAAAATATATAAATATCTTTTACATTGTGGCCAACTGGGGGTTGGTGATCAGCGGGGGCACTAGACACCAGTAAGAATTCATAATTGTTTTTTGTACATGTTTATGGGTAAAGTCTGTGTGCAAAGTGTGAAATTTCACACTTGATCCTGTGCTCCACGATCTACGAATTTTGCAGATTATACTTCACGTACTGAGCATAAATACTATAGCAGTTTGGTGATTGAGTCCATTTTTCCCTGTGGGACTGTTTTAGAGCATTTGGTGGACTTAACATGTCATTCTACTGGCTATTTCATCTGCCATATTTGTTGCCTCAGAATGAGTGATTCTTGCTCCATGCATCATCTTTTTGACACAGCTTATGTCATTCTCAATCCATGCTTCATTCCTCTTTTTGGCTCACCTTGAGTCGTTCCCACCCCCATATCATCTTTTTGACTCAGCTTCAATCATTCTCACCCCCTGTAGTCATTATCACCCCCTGCATCGTCTTTTTGGCTCAGCTTCAGTCATTCTCACATCATGCATTTTTGACTCAGTTTGTGTCATTTGCTTCTCATTTGTCATATTTTTAAAGCAGCAGACCTCTTGCATCATTTTGGGGGACTCTGCCACATAGATTGCTTTTCTTGCAAAATACAGTGCACAGTATTTGGTGCAACTGGATTTGATGGGGGGGGGTTGTTTGATGCACTTTGCATCTTGCATCGGTCTAAGGGTCCTTTGAAAATCTGGCCTTCTGACTTCATCTTTTAACTTTACATTTTACCATGTCAACATGTGTTAAGTTCTCCCTGCTTTCTCTCTTCCTTGAAGGAAGACCACTCTCTGGCTTCATTTTTGTAGTTGTTCTGGCCCATAAGAGGCTCACAACTGGCCATTGGGGAACTCACCATGTAGGAGAAGGCCATAGCTCTCCTGTTTGCAGTACAATGTTAAAGGTTTAGCAAGTTCAACCCTGGCTTGTATACACTATTTTTGTTATATTTCTTATTCACCTTTCTTAGATTCTTTTAAGGTTTACAGGACTGCACTTGGTGTGTGGTCAAAATTAAAAGCAAATAGTTATAATGCCACTGCTCCCCCACCAAAGCTGCTTAAAAGCCTCCAGTTCATTCAAATCAGCTTAGTTTTCCTACTTGGTTTTCATTCCATCATTTCAACATTTAGAGGAGTCCTTGCTCTTATAATTTGTCCAGATCACAATCAGCCTTACCACCAATGGCAAGGTGGCCAACTCATCAGTCAGGAAACTACACTTTAAATGGTGACATGCCAGTATGAACTGAGGTCCCACTGCTATCTTTCTTGCTTATTTGAAAACCACTCTCCTGCTTTGTCTTTTAACTTGGACTCTGATCCACAAATGGCTCACAGGTGACCACTGGGAGCTCATCAGCTCATATTGGCACGTAGATGTTCCAACATTACAATATGCCTTACTTGTTTTGCTAACAAATGTCAGTGAAAGTCTCCAGCTGTAAGATTTATAATATTCTATGAAGTGATTCTTGAAGTGGAAGGTATAGTATTTTGGCCCTACTGCGGAAACCAGCCAATCACTTTTACTTCCTCATTGATTGATCTACCCCCTGCACTCAGGCCCATAATGATGTTTGCCATGGAGACCACGGGGACATGCTCCATTAAAGTCTATGGGGGTAACTTTTAAGAATAATTTTCTGTATAATAATTAAGCAATAATGCACAACAGGGTGTGGTATATTAAGGGAATACATGATGGGCATGACTGTGATATGCAAAATATCATCAATCCTTTAGAGTGACCTTTGGATATTCACGAGTGGCAAAGCCACAAGTGGGTATCCAGAGGTCACTCTAAAGGAGTGAAGTTATTTTCCATATCACATGAGTGCACATCATGTATCTATTTTATACAATAGGGGCTCCTATTATTGCACAAATTACCATTTTCATGGCTTTGCACAGGTTTGCACTGTTTGCTTGGTTTTTGCACAGGTTTTACGTGGGTGTGATAACTAGCATTTCCTCCAGTTATCACTACTGTGATGATGTCATCACAGTGTGATAACCTGAGTGCAGTGAGAGTACCTGCTTTTATGTAATGGGTTATCTGCTCACCCCATTGTATAACATGAGATATCATCACACCTTGGGTGGTTGGGCACCAGGCAGCAGGCCGAGTGCATCCAACTACCTGAGAAGTGGATATATATGCCATGATATAACACACCCTGGAGTGCATTATTGCTATTATGAACTGGTTTATAAATAAAAATTAAGAATAATAATAAAAATAGCTGTTAAAACATTTTAAAAATTCATTTTGGGGGTAGTGCAGGAGTATCATTTCAGAAAATAGTTCTTGGAGGGTTGTAGTCAGCAGGTGGCACTGTTTTACTTGCAGCAGGTGGAGCTCTTGTGACAATGTGAAATCTATTCCAGACTGAACATGGATGTGAACTGTGGTATCCTTGTCTATTGATTGTCTCTCTTCCCATTTGCTGAAAGTGTGTGCCTCTCTCTCTCACTACATATTTTTGGTGACATCTTTTGTGGTTTTCCCCCTTTTTGACTGTTGGAAAGTTAGAATAAGTAGGACTGAAAGGAGTTTGGTAAATGTTGGTGATTTTAAATGTTCATGCGTGCTGCTGTGACAGTTTTGTTTCTATGTCTGGTGCTGCCATTGACCACCAGTATAGAAAGCCACAGGGGGAGAGAGAGTAAAGAGGAGTGCCGCTTTTATTTTGTTTGGGATATGTGGTGATCAGCATCACTGTAATTTTAGAAGCAGAGTCTTGCACAGCATCTGCAGCAGTTCAGTGTGGGTAGCCTTTTGAGCTCTGTAAATCGCAATATGAGCAGAGCAGTGTGTAGGACTGAAGGAAAGGGGTTGCCAGAATTGGTTTTTAACCGTGAGTATGTAGTTAGATATACTCACGGCTGAGACAAGTTTTCGGCCAGTCAGGTTGCCGGATTATCAGTAACCAGTTCATAATGGCCATTTGGAGATATATCAACATCACCGGTCAACTAACAGGACCCTAAGAGACAAGGAGCCTGCTGGGAGAAAAAAACAATATGGAAAAAAAGAGGCTTTGTGTGTCAGCTTTCTAATCTCTTGCTGAAAGGTATGCCAAGTTATAAGCAGTCAAATATTCCAAAATAATTATCCTTAATTAAAACTGAATTTCATGAGCTTTTGTGAAGTTGTTGAATGTTGTGATACTTTTGTTGAAGCCATGTGGATATATTTTGCCGAGTCATGCACTTAGAACATAGAACACAGATGAAAAAGACCCCATCTAGTCTGTGCATACACATTGACAAATGCTAGACCTATAGTCAATACAGAATTCTGACTAACACTATTCACCTGCTTGCTCCTTGCCTTACTGCTATCACCCTGAACAACCACTAAGCCCTTCAATCTGTCCCAGCCATGTTTGAAACCATTGTTTTGGCATGAACCGCATCAGCTGGCAGATGGTTCCACAGCTCCACTACCCTTTCTGTAAAATAAAACCTTCTTACTTTCCTCTTGAATCTCCCCAAGTCAGTTTCCACTCGTGCCCCCATATTCTTGATCCACTGCTTACACTAAATAGTTCCATGCAGTTAATTTCTTTCAAGAATTTGAAGGTATCTATCATATCTCCCCTCTCTTGTCCGGCCTTCAGTGAGTACCTGTTCAGTGTCTTGTGCCGATCCTCCTAAGATCTGCTCTTCTGGTCCTGAATCATTTTAGCCACCTTATGCTGAACTATCTCCATCCTGTCCTTATCTTTCCTTAGGTGAGGATTCCAGAACTGAGCACAGTACACCAGGTGGGGACTTTCCAGTGATCTATACAGAGGCAGTAATACCTCCTTCTTCTGCTGTCAGTACCCCTTCCTATACACCACATCATCTTGTTTTCCTTACTGTATGCTTTGTTACGCTCGTTTGATTGTTTTAGTGAGTCACGGATGATTATCCGTAGATCTGTTTCCTCAGAGAGTGTGCACAGCTTTACCCCTACCATCCAGTACTTCTCTCCTCAGGTCCTTGTTCCCTAAGCGCATCACGTAGCACTTTCTGGCATTGAATTTCAGCTGCCAAATCTTTTATCACCTCTCTAGATTTTGTAAGTCTCTCTGCATCTATGTAACCCCTTCCTCACTGTCTGCCCTGCCACAGAGCTTAGTGTCATCTCCAAAGAGACACATCTTGTCCTGGATTCCTTCTTCCAAGTCACTAATGAACATATTGAAAATGACTGAACCCAGGACCACCTCTTGTGGCACCCCATTGGTGACCTACCTCTCTTCTGATTTGACTCCATTATCAACAACTCTGCTGTATCCCTTCCAACCAGTTTCTCACCCATCTGTCTTTTGATGTACCCAGATCCTCTAGCTTCTTCTGCATCCTTATGTGAGTCACTGAGTCAAAAGACTTGCTGAAATCAAAGTAGAATAACTCCACAGCATGGCTCCTATCCACTACCCGCATTACAATCTAAGAATACTATCAGGCTGGTCTGACAAGACCTTGCTGCCACAAATCTGTGTTGTCTGCTATCTTGGAGGCCATTGCTCTCTAGATAGTTTGTGAGGTCCTCTTTGACTAGTGTCTCCATCTGTTTACCCACAATAGAGGTAAGACTGACAGGCCTGTAGTTATCCAGTTGCTCCTTGCCCCCCCCAATGAAAAAAGAACTATTTCTGCTACTCTCCAGCCTTTTGAAACTACCCCTGTTTAAATTGAGCTATTGAATATCTCCACTATGGGTTTGGCTACTTCTGTTGCCAATTCTTAGAGACCCTCAGATGCATCTCATCTGGCTCAAGTACATCATCTGTCTTTACAGATCCTAGCCCTTACCAAACCCTTTTACTGGTTAATACTTGCTGCCTCATCTTAGGATCACTCATACAGCTGCCTTAATGCCACTCTCTGTCAGAGACCCTCTGTCTTCCCTTGTGAATGCAGAGCAAAAGTAGTCTATATCTCCTTCTTTGCCTTTTCCTCTATCCCATCTAAACATGGTATAACCTAAGACTGTAAGGTCCTAACCTGTATTCTCTGTGGTCCACATTTATATGATGGCTATTAGATCCATCTCAGTGTCTGCCTCCAATGCCAGGAGCTCACTAATTTTGTTTCCCTGATTCCTGGCATTAAGAAAGACCCATTTCCATCTTTCTCCTGATCACCTGTTGTTTTTCCTATTCCTTTCCCATTATTCTTCCCTAGTCTCCATATTTTTTTTTTACTTTTCATGCTGAATAGAGGCTTTGACAGCTCTCGCTCATTGGCCTCTTCCTCTAACTTAATTTGAATTTCATCATCTGTGTTATCCACCTTGCTGTTTATAGTCCTCAGGTCAGCTGAAGCCCTTACTATTTTCCTCACCTGCTGTCCCTTCTAAGTGGTTCCCCTTCCCTCTGTCTCCCCTGTAGTCAGTTTAGCTGTCCAATGTAAGTGTCAAACTTCTGCCCCAGGACCCCTTGACCCCTTCTCATCAGGTGAAGTACATCACCCTTGAAGTGCCTCCAAGTCCAGAAGTCCCCTAGTCCCCCACAAACTGTTACCCTTCCTCCTGCACCATCCCTTCAACAACCAATGAAACCCCTCAATATCTTTTTTCATTACTCTGTCGTACCCATTCCCCTTATTCCACACAGTGAGGATCTCAGAAAAGGCCAGGGAAGCTCAGTGTGCCTTCAGTCCATCCCACAGCCTCTTAAAGTTCTGCTTCATTGCCTTCACAAGCTGGTTCATCAGATCATTGGTACCCAAGTGTATCAGTGCCCCAAGATTCCCCTTCCAATTCCACCATTCTCCCTATCCTAATATATCCCTGATCGCTGAGCACCAGGAAGCCATCTGACCATTTCATTCACCCCCCAACACTCTCTTTACTCCTCTAATCATTGAGTCCTCAGTCACTAATAATCTCCTTGCTGGTTTCCTCTTGCTAACCCCCTTGGATGCCACCAAGTAATCTGACCCAGTTCCCTCAAGATACTTAAAGTCCCCTCTCCAGACAAAGTCAGGTGACTGAACCTCCTCCAAGGATGCAAAGCAATTTGCTGTCTGAATGGCATGAGATTGGTTGAACCCTTTGTGAAAACTTTGCAGATCCCCTGCCACCCATTGTCCTGCCCTTCTCCAGCACCCACCAGTCCCCTGGCCCAGTGTGCCTCTAGAGGAGTGGGGGTTTTGGGGTGGAGTCCAGCTGAACCTGTACCACAGCTGAGATATTTTGTCTCTTGCAGCTACAACCTGAGCATGGAGCTCCACAAAGGTCCTGCAAACTGGACAGTGCCCCTTCTTCAGAGTGTAACCCTGGAGAAGAGTACTCCCACAATCCCCACAACTGACTACCTTCCTGATGTAATTCATCTCCACAATGATCCTGTGATAAATGACTTTTAGTCTCAGTGAACCTACCCAGTTAACAAAATCCAAATCAATCAATCAATCAATAAATAAATACAGTAACTAAATTAGTGACACAAAAAGCTCTATATTATATATGGAGTTCTGTTATATTTGGAGTACTTTCTACACCTCCTTTAATTAATCCCTTAACCCTTGGTTAATTACAATTATATAATTGTGTAATATACATAAATATAAACATTCACAAAACAATTCTATCTCACTTTTATCATCCAAATGTAACAGCAAATCTCAATATTCTAGAATTCAG
This sequence comes from Neoceratodus forsteri, assembly GCA_016271365.2. Taxonomy (NCBI): domain Eukaryota; kingdom Metazoa; phylum Chordata; order Ceratodontiformes; family Ceratodontidae; genus Neoceratodus; species Neoceratodus forsteri. The sequence goes on along the minus strand of CM028132.1, from coordinate 1,066,574,399 downwards.
TGGGCTTTTACTTCAAATGTTCAATCACAACTAGAGCACCACGCCAGGAAAGCTGGTTCTTAGCAACAGCCTGATTCTTGCTAAAAAATGGTTTCATTAAATGCTTTTTTAAACAAGAAATCAGCAGCCCAGAAAGCTCACCAAACAGTGACAAACAAAATCACAATACCCTGCAATTAAATGACCGCCAGACAGCAACAAGTCTGCAAGGCCTGGTGACAAGGACAGCCCCACAAAGGCACAAACAAACTGCTAAACTACTGTATATATATATATATATATATATATATATATATATATAAAATAAATTTATTCCAGATGTGATTCACCGCAGAACAAATATGGTGACTAACCTGCACCCAGCCATCACTAAACACAAATCCCACACCTTCCTGTAGGGAAACATATAGAATAGTATACGGTCAACCATACACAACAAGGCTGTGTTTCCATCGAGGGGCTGAGATGACATCACAGAGACCTCAAAAGTGAAGCTCGAGAGGTCCTCAAGTCATCTCAACCCCGAGATACATTCAGTGTAATTTTTTATATTTTGCCCTAGCTTATACTATATTGATTTACCCTTTGTTCTTACCTGATGATTATCGACATTGCCTACTTGCTGTTTCCCCTATCCATGTATCTTAATTACTCTAAGAACTCCTTGTTGATTCTTGACGATGTCTATTGGTTGCCTCTGTCTCCCCAACTCATATATTTGTTTACCCTCCATTATCTGATGAGGCTCCTTTGTAAAAGAGCTTTTAGCTCAAAGGCAGTAATTCTGATTACTCAATAAATAAATAAAGAATGAGAGATAGTTATCCCTTAATTTTGAAGGGTAAAGGAAAATTGTGTTGCAAACTGGACTCCAGAAGTTTATATATTCTTGAAATATTCTTGTAAAACATTAATATTATGATATGGAATGCCTTTAATCAACATGCTGCACCCATAGCAGCCCAGATAAGTAGAGTCCGCTGGTCCATATTTGTACATGCTTGGAAGATCATAGGTAGTATCTATACAGTCTTGTCAGTATTCTAAAAGGTACAAATGTAACATCAACCACGAGAATCAGTACAGTCGATAGGGAAGTAGTGAAAAAGCGAGTGTGGGGTCACTTGGTGGTCTGATGTGTAGCAGCAAGCTCCCAATGTTCCATTCCTCTCCCACTGATTCCTGCAGCTAACCCACAAAATCGAAACAGTAACCTAATGAACAAACAACGAGGTGGTGAAGAAACATCTTCTGGTGATGATAGCTACCAGTAGAAATGGAAGTTTGCACGCGAAAGGCACCTCCATGGATTTCCCTGTCTCCAACTCCTGAAAAGGACAAGGCCACGAAGCAATCAAAACAGCTGGCCGCTAGCAGTGCTAAAACTTAAGCTGGAGTCATGGCCCTCTTGGAGGAGAGATTTATAGAGCTTGTGCATCCGATGCAAGACTCAATTGCCAGCATTTCTGACAAGTTGTATTAAATCAGATCCTCGGTGGACAGTTTAACAATTCGAGTTGGGGATTTGAAAGCAAGACTGGTATCACTGGAAAGAAAACAGAGTAAAACAGATTTGGATACTACCAATGTCTCACAAAGGGTAAAAAAACTGTAAGACAAGTTAGAAGATTTGGAGGGGAGAAGTAGGAGGAACAATCTCCTTGTCATTGGGATTCCTGAGAAAGAAGAGGGTAATTCCCCTATAATTTTTCTGCAGAAGTTTTGTGAGACAATAGCAGGACCCTCCCTGAATGGTACCACATATGTAATAGAACGAGCACACAGGGTGCTTTGCCCTACACCACCTCCCAGCTCACCACCTCAGCTGATCACATTTAAACTCCTGAAGTTTCTGGATAAGCAACACATCCTAGCAAAAGTCAAAGCTTTACAGGACGTGCAATGGGAAGGTCAAAAAGTGTGTAAAACACAAGATCTGCCCCAATCCATTTGTGCAAACAGGCAGGAACTACATCCTTTTGTCTCAAAGCTGATTGCTGCTGGGAAGCAGTTCAGAGTTAAATACCCAGCGGTGCTTTAAGTTAAAAATGGGGACAAATGTCTGACTTTTGAAACCCAGGAGCAGGCCTCTTGAGAGCTCAAGGAATTAATTTCCTGACCTTTAGAAGTGACTCTGAGTGACTAGGGAGTGGATACTATGCTGGGACATTATGTGAGTAAAAAGTTACTTTGAACTTGTTTAAATGAGTACCTCCAGATTCCGAACAAAGAGGTGGGTGAAGTGCTGTCTCAGTTCCTATGATCTTTAAAGGGGCTAGTTTGGTAATATGTCACCTTAGATGGTATAAAAGGGCACAGAAGGGACTGTGAATGGCCTGAGAACAGTGAATGAACAAAATCCTTAGAGGGGGTTTGAACACTGGCGGTGACCTTTTCTTTTAAGAACGGCTTATAACGGACCAACAAGATAGTTGTACTCAATACCCTTTGAACTCTGCCCTGAGAACATCACTGTGACTTAATGGAGGGCTTGATCCTCAGCCACTGACGCCCCCGGGGTAGTTTCTAGACTCAGAGAATCTTTCATGATAGTTTCGTCTGATACCAGAATACAAAGATGCGCATTTGCCTTGGAAGTGCTATACTTCATTAGAAAAAGGAGGCAATTCAGAGAATCTAATTTTGTGTTAAAGGCTCTGACATAACCTTCATACTGATATAAGATTTAATTATGTTGGTTACTTCGATGGTTGGGTGACTGTTAGTGGGGGGGAGCAGGGGCGAGTGGTCTGATCCCAGACTTGCTCTAAAACATCACCTGGTGGTATATTTGTGCCAGTACAGTTAGTTGAACTGAGGGTAATTAGAGTGGGTAATGGGGAAACTTCATGTTTTGTTATCCGTGGGTGTGGGGGAGGAATACTGGGTTGGGATTTTTCTAGAATGTTATGGTTTTCCGGGGGTTAATAGGGGAGGGGGTGCAAAAAATGTGTACTTTCTGGCCTATAACTGGGAGTGGACTAAGACTGGGATAACTTCCTTGCATGATCACATCTTAATTTTAGATGTCCATCAGCAGACTGAAAATGAGTGGACCATATAATATATTGAGTTGGAATGTTAGGGGGGCCTGAGACAGGTGCAAATGACAAGTGATCCTGAAACATCTTTTGCATCTTAAAGCAGGAATTGCCTGCTTGCAAGAAATGCACCTTTGAAGGGAAGACACTTCATTGCTATGTAGAGGTTTGGTTGACCAGGGTGCCTCCACAACTAGTGGGGGAGTCACTATTTTGTTTGGTAAGAATGTCCCCTTTAAGATGGAACAAGAGACATGAGATCTCAATGGGTGCTATATACTGATACATGGAGTATTGGCTACTCAGCAAGTTCTCTTGGGTTCAATATATGGTCCGAATGTGGACCCCCTCCATTTTCTTGTCCACCTCCTGGGCCTTTTAGCCTCTAACTCACCCACAGTTACAGTACTGGGAGGGGACTGGAATATTACTCCTCAATTACAGCTAGACAGATCAGATTCCAGGAGGTGTGGTTTGTCTCCCACTCAATGAGCATTAAAAGATCTCATGTATGGGGTAGGCTTGATTGACATTTGGCGGGTTTTGAACCCTACTGAGAGATGTTATACATTTTTCTCCCCCCCCCGCATCAAATCTGTTCTAGAATTGATTTTTTCTTGCTGAGCTCCTTTGCTATCCCATAGGTTTTACATGCAATTATTCATACATGAGTTATATCGGACCATTCTCCTATCTCCATTGTATACATGTTGGGTCTAGGAATTAGGAGATATACCCTATGGTGTTTGAATAATCATCTGCTACATGTCCCAACTACCTTGGATCATGTTAAGGATTTTGTCTTGCACTTCCTAGAAAGCAATACAGGGTCTGTACCCAAAACAGAGGTACTTTGGGCAGCTTTAAAATGTGCATTAAGGGGGGGGGGGATTTATATACCTATCAGCCACCAGAACTCACCAATTTAAGGCCCAAGTAGATGACTTACTCTGCTTAATCAAGTCTGTTGAAAGAAATATTAGTTACCATTCACTGGAACAGGACTGGATTAAACTACATGATTTGCAGACCCAGTTCTCTAACCTTATGTCCCAAAAGGCCGTACCCGCTCTTAAAAAAAACAGACTTAAATATCTTGAGTCTGGAGAACGAGCCAGAAAACAATTGGCTATCCAACCCAAGCAGGTGGAGATTGCCAGGTTTGTCTCTTGCCTACACTTTAATACCAATGGCCCCATTATCACAGAACCCGGGGGGATTGATGAGGGATTAAGGAAATACTTCTAAAATCTCTATGCAGTCCATGAGGAAGAAACCCCCACAGCAGAAGAAATTTGACAGTATCGAGATATAACTGAATTCCCATGTCTAGCCCCTCCCAAGACTGTCTCCTTGGGGTCCCGTATTCAGATATGGGAAACAGAGCAAGCTATCAGACAGCTTCCCTTGGATAAATCTCTGGGATCGGATGGCTTCCCAAGTAATTTGTACAAGGCTTGCATATCTGAGTTTGCCCCCCTGCTGACAGAGGTCTTTAACTCCTTGTATGAGAATGGACCATCTGGACAGGGCTTTCTTGAAGCCCTTATTGTAGTCATACCCAAACAAGGAAAGGATTTGCGGTACCCAGGAACTGTTGTCCCATTTCCCTCCTGAACTCCAAAGTTAAAATATTAGCTAAAGTGCTAGCTAATAGACTGGGTCCCATCATGGGTAAACTCATTGGCACTGAACAAGTAGGTTTCATGACGGGTAGGTCTTCTAGTGACCATATGCGCAGATTACTGCATCTCCTCTCACTGGCCAAGAAATTGTATATCCCGATGGTTTTATTATCCCTAGATGACGAAAGGGCCTTTGACCAGGTCTCTTGAGATTTTCTCTTTACCGCATTAGAGAGTTTTGGTTTGCCAGATGAGTTCACTAAATGGGTCCGTGTTATATACTTCCCCAACAGCCCATGTCTGGTGCAATGGTGTTCTTTTAGATTCTCTTCCATCATGCTGTGGCACCAGGCAGGGTTGCCCCTTATCCCCACTGCTATTCAACCTATATTTAGAACCCTTCATTAGAAGGTTAGTCTCTTCTCCACGCCTTCGAGGTGTCGAGGTGGGAAGACAACAATATCTTTTATCGGCCTATGCCAATGATTTATTGTTACACCTGAAAGAACCCACAACAAGTATCCCAGCTTTATTAGTGGAAATTTACCTATTTTCCAAAGTCTCCTACTACAAACTAAATCTCATGAAAACCAGAGTCTTTCTAATGAATGGTAGAACTATGCAAGGGGACATAGCGAAGTTTGGTCTGGTATAGGAACCAAAATCCTTGACTTATTTAGGTATAAAAGTAGCTAGAGAGGTGTCTACAATGATAAAGGAGAATTTTGCAAACTTAATGTTCAAACTGAAGGTAGATCTTGATAGGTGGGAGCCCTCCCAATCTCCACATGGGGAAGGATCAACACAGTAAAAATGAATGTGCTCCCTTAAATTCTCTATCCCATAGGTATGCTGGGGCTCTTCCTTCCTGAGTCCTTGTTTGCTCATTTGCAAAAAATGCTGAACTCTTATTTATGGAAAGGAAAGGGGGGTTAGATGGGCAAACTTCAAGTTAACGGTGCCAAAGTTACAACAGGGTTTCTTCCTTCCCTCCTTTTTATTCACTATAGTGCATACCACATTAGCAAGCTAAGTTATTAGAACCATACTCCAGTTCAGCAAGGTTCAGGAGCATATTCACCTCTTTGGCTGGACATAGAGGAATATTTGGCCTCCAAAAATCACTGTACCCTAGCATCTCTGGTGTATTCTTCTCCAAAACATCTCCCTAAGTCCTTAAAAAATACCCCAATGGGATGGTCCCTCAAGGCTTTACACCAGCTACAGAGACATCTAGCTCTTGACTGGCATAAGTCCCTTGAACAGCCGATAGTGGGCAACCCTCACCTTAGAACTGAAAACAAGCCCATTTCTTCTTCATATTGGGCTTCTCTAGTAGAAGCCAAGCTCCTGGATATAGCCCCTAATGGAGAGATGCTTCCCTTTCTCCGATTTCAACAACAATTTAATATTCACGAAAAACACATTTTTTAATATTGGCAAATTAAACAGAGTCTGGCTTCCTTTCTGGGGACTATGTCGAGCTATACTCTCCCCAAAACAGAGCTGTCTTCCCTTTTCCAAGTGGCTGAATTGCTACATCCAGTATCAAAGGTATACAAAGTCCTACAGTCCCTGGACTTCCACTTGCCACAAGGTGTGTGTGCTACTATTGGACCCAAAAACTACCCATTGCAGCAGATTCTCATATCTGGAAATAGATTTGGGGTAATATTTACAGATTTATTAAACAGGACAGACTTCAGTTAATACAATACAATGCAATGTATAATTTGTACTTCACTCCAGAGAGAGAGACTATATAAAATGGGCAGGCTCCCCTTCTCTCAGTGTCAGCAATGCTTACGTGCAGACGGGGATCTATACCATGTGCTATGGACATGTTCAAATATTTGTACCTTTTGGCATGCCATTAGAAGATTGTTAGACCAAATGTTAGGTTTTGATTCACTGTTCACACTGGAGGTCTGTCTGCTTAATAGTTACCCTCAGGGTACCTTCAGGGTTTGGAAGGCACATATGGTCCTAGTATCCACTGTGGCCAAGCTAATAATCATGAGACATCGGAAGGAAGAGTACTTGCCACCTGTGTTGGAATGGCATAGGGAAATTCTAGTGGCTCTCCAGCTGGAATGACACATTGCGTCGATGGCCAATAGACTTCAAGATTACCAAAGCAAATGGGGTTCCTTGGATGCCTTGCTTACTTTTTGGAAGCCCTAGCGATCAGATCCACTCACTGATAAACTAGGCTGTCCTTGACAATGACCACCATATTTGATACAGGGAAGGGGGGTGGGTATGGTTAGATTAGGTATAAATGGTGTTGTCTTTTACTGTTTACTTCTGTATAATGCCTGATGTATGCAGTCTTGTTATTATGCGCTGCAGTTTGTCATTGTAACCTTTACTGCTTCCTCTGTGTTTTCTGAGGTTTAATCAAAACTGAATAAAGTATATTGAATTAAAAAAAGTGAGCTTGGGGGTGAGGGTAAAAAATCAAAGTAAGAGAACTTGAGTCAGGAGAGGTAAGCTGTATGGGTGAATCAGGGAAAATGGTGTGAGGGGGATGTGTAGGTGGACAGGTGGGTGAGGGCACATAAGGGGGAGATGCTGAGAGCCAGGTAGTGTTCCAAGTTAGGTGGACGGGGGAAGTGAGGGGTAGTGTATTTCAGGGGCCACATTTCAGGGGCAAGGTTACTGTGGGTTAAGTGTGACAGAAGCAGCATATGGGAGGGGAGATAGAATTCTTGAGCTCAGACTTGAAGTTGCCAAGGCTTGTTAGGCTTATGATAGTGTGTGGGAACTCGTTTAACTAGGTGGGAGCCCTTACTACAAAGGCTCGCCTCCCCAGGGAAGTTCTTCTGAACGGCACTGCCAAGACATGTTTAGTGACACTTTTTGTGGCATGTGTGGATGGGGCAGGGCAGAATAAGGCTTGTCGAGAGGGAGGAGCAAGTTCTAGGAGGGTCTTCTTCCTAAGAAGGCAGCAGTGGAGTTTAATGCGATCCATAAGATCACATTAAAATTATATTTTCAATATACTCTAACACTATTTTTGTTTTAATCTCCTTATTCTTTTGACCTGGGAGAAATATTTAGCCATTTGAATTATGGTTTAATTATCATTAGCATGTTATCATCTAGATCCTCCATAAAATTAAGATAAGGAACAAGGTAAGACTGTCTTGGTCCCGTACACCATGAACACTTCCAAAGTACATAGTGTAAGTCTTCCTTTTCATTATTTGTGCAAAAGCAAAGTTGTGCTGAATTGGAATCCCTGTTCTAGATCCAGACATTGTCCCTGGAGGGCTAGATCACAGATTTAGGGGATAGATGCAAAGGGACCTAACCTACACATTCCAGTTTTATCAGAATGGGATTCTCAAGATGTGTGCCCAATTAAAAGCTGAGTTTTGTCTCACACAAACAGATTTCTATAAATACCTACAAATACAACACTTTTTGGGAGATGTCCTGGGATATAATGTGGACTCACTGGCATTCTCCACAATTTTTCTATTACTACTTAAGGTACAGGAAGAGTCCTCCCCAGTACATCTGATTTCTCGATTCAACCGGGCCTGTCTGATCTTCCCTCCTTGCAGATGGCTACAGTCCAGACAACATGGGAAGTGGAACTTTTAATTGACTTACCCCAGGAACAGTGGCTGTGGATCTGGTGCAGACAACATCAGATAATAGGATCCTATAGTTGGAGAGAGCTTGGTTGGAAGGTGGTGTCTCGATATTTTTGCACCCCACAAATCACTGCAAAATGTCTTTCTTCATGGGACTCCTCCTGTTGGAGACTTTGTGGATGCGAGGTGTCAATGTATAGCCATGTTTTCTGGTTCTGTCTTATCATACCTCTATTTTGGCAGTTTGTGGGACAGACCATAGGAGCAATTTTCCCGGAATAAGGTGATTTGACCCCAGAGATGAAAATGTTATTGTATTACCCTCCTCAATTCAAACAAAGACAGAAAATACCTCTTCTTAATATCTTTCTAACGGCAGTTAAAGTTTTGACTAGACTATGGTTGTAACCTGGTACACCCACTATCAAACAGTGGGAGGACACTATTTCTGAGATTTACCTTATGGAAAGTATAACAGTCTGACTCCAGGAACAGCTACCTCAATCTATTATCTATCATTAGGTGGGAATTTAGTTTCTCCATATTTTGACTCTTAGATCAGACATAGTACCATAAAGGAGATGACATTTGATGGATAGGGTCTGTACCCCAGTCAATCCATCCAAATCCTTTGGTTAGCTGCTTTAGTGAATAAGGGAATGTGTGCCCCCAGGGTCGCTACTCCTTAGCTAATTGCCATATTATGAAATAACTATCTGGGCCCCCTCTCTCCTGGATACATTTATTCATTTTATCACCTGGCTTTATGATGTTTTTTGTATATGTATAGCCTGTATAAGACTATAGTGTATGTGTATGCTTAAACTAACTGCATGTACCACTTTAAACTATAATAAAAACTATTATTTAAAAAAACAGAAACAAAATTGTGCTTCCAACGGAAGTCAATTATGTCTTGCAGTAAGCATATTGCTTGGTGCTCTTTCAAATTTGTACTGAGAAAATCTTAAATTTGGTTCTTTTAGCACATCTAACTATTACTTATATCCATAAATATCATTTTAAGCTGCAAACCATTGTGAAAAATGCTAATTTCTAATTTTCCCCATGTCCTGTTCAATTGAAAAGTTCTTAATTTTAGATTTTAAATATTTCTTGTATTTTAAGCTAACTTTAATAATCTTTTTTACATATTTGTATTTGCTAGAATAAGCTGCATTTTCTAAGATATTGTAGAACATTATTATACCAGGGAGATTTATAACATCCTCTCTCCATCCAGTCAATTTTCTCTTTCAGGCATATGAATGGCAGTCTGTTGTGATTTAGATTGGTCAATCTAACCCAGAAGTTGATATTTTTTGTGTCAATAACAGCACTGATATTTGAAAGAACCAGTTCTGATCTTGTATACATAGAAGGACAGGCATGTCCTAGACCTAATGTGTTCCTTAATAATTTGAATAAAGAAATGGTTATCTCTGTTACCATAATCTCAGAGTTCCATTCCATTCATTAGTTGAATGAGATATTTAGCATTAACTGCTTCTAAAACAGGCCTAATGGATAGTCCCCCATAGGTAAAGTTGAATTTACTAAGTTTGTGTATTGTTTTCTTTGTAGTCTCTATAGTTTTGGTTTTTTTCATATATATATTCCAAGAAGTATTTGCTTCAAATGTAAGGCCCAGATATGTATAGCTTAATACATTCTCAAGTTTGTGTGACCCAAGTACCCAACTACCTTTAGATTTACCTTTGCCCATGATCATCATTTTAATTTTGGAATAGTTAATAGATACTTTTATCTTTGTTGTTGTGGTTCTAGAAAATCAATTTTTTTTTGCAAGCCACCTTTGGTTAGTGTTATAAGTATAATGCCATTGATGTATGCCATTGACGGACATAACATATGATCTATTCTTGGTGAATCTGCATCCAGACTTATGTAGTCTCTTAAAATTGTATCTATATACAAACAAAACAGTACTGGTGCAAGTATGCAACCTTGCCTGGAGGATCATTTAACCATCCACAATTTCTATGACCTTCTCCATTCAGGCTTCAGGAAAAGGCATAGCACTGAGACTGCCGTGGTACGGGTGCTTAATGATCTCCTGATAGCTAGAGATTGGAGAGCTCATTCCATCTTGGTTCTTCAAGATCTCTAACCAGCCTTTGACACTGTGGACCATGGGATGCTGCTCGAGTGCCTATGGTTTCTCTGTGTACTGGGGAAGGGCAGTCATCCAATGGTTTTGATCATTCCTCGAGGCAGATCCCAGTGAGTTGTGTTTTGGGTTAATTTATCAGCCCCTCAGGATCTGCCCTTCAGGGTCCCACAGGGCTTGATGCTGTCCCCCAAGTTGTTTTCAGTATACATGATGCCATTGGGAGACATTATAAGATGGAATGGGTTGAGGTTTCACTGCTATGCAGATAATTCTCAACTCTACATCTTTTGCACCTGACCAGGAGTTTGTTACTGTCTTGGCATTTGATAACTGTCTCCAGGTGATACAGGACTGGATGAGTGCAAGCTGGCTGAGGTTGAATCCAGGAAAAACAGAGGTACTGGTTGTGGACCCTGATCAGAGAATGGCTTGGACATGGGGGGGGGGCTCTTGGGTTTACATCTAGAAGGGGCTCAGCTCAATACCTCAGGCCAAGTGTGGAACTTAGGGGTGATATTTGATGAAGGCCTGACCCTGAAGGCTCAGGTGTCAGCTGTAGTCAAGTCTTCCTTTTACCATCTGAGGAATATTGCCATGGTAAAGCACCTGGTTCCATCCGAGGATCTACCCACTCTGGTCCATGCCTTTGTCACTACTCATCTTGATTACTGTAACACCCTCTACAATAGGGCTACCTGGGGTGGATATCTGCCAATTGCAGCTAGTGCAGAATGCAACGGCTAGGCCGTTAGAACTTCCAGGTCCAGCCATATAACACCTGTGCTGTGTGAACTGCACTGGCTGCCGGTACAATGGCAGATCACCTTCAAGGTTGCATTCCTGGCCCACAAAGCCCTACATGACCAGGGACCTCAGTATCTGCAAGATCAGCTGTTTTCCTACTGTCCCTCTTGTTCATGCCGATCCTCCAATGAGGGATTGCTAGAGATTCCCAGGGTACATCTGAAAACATCTGGAGATGGCTCCTACCCTGTGGAATTCTCTACCTCATTGGATACGAGATAGCCTGACCATAGAAGCATTTAAAAATTTCATTAAGGCCTACTTATTTGCACAGGCTATTGATGGGTTAATGGAAATTTGATTATTTATTTCTTTTTTATTTATTTGAAATATTGGATTTACAACCTTTGAGCTAGATGGCTCATTTACAAAGGTACCTCGTCACATGGAGGACAGAAAAAAAGGGGTTAAATTTACAAAGGAAATAGCCATCATGTATAGGTTACAGACATTGTTTACAGACATTATACAAAGTTTTGGATACAGATATTTACATAAGCATAGCAGAAAAACATTGTTAACATGAGCGAGCATGCGTTACAGTATAGTCCATCATATTTATGGGCCAGACATTGCTGTAAGAGGTTACAGTCCATAATGGACTTTGTCAGAGCTTTGGGTCATTGTGGGCATAAGAGCACAGGTTAGTTGCAGTTACAGGAGTGGACATTGAGGAGGTAGTTTCGGAGAGTAACTTTGAAACAGGCAGTCTTGGGTGTGCTAGTGATGGTGGCTGGGAGTGCATTAAACCAAACAGGGGCTCTGTAGTGGAAGGATCGCTGAGCAAGGGAGGTTTTTACCGTGGGTACTGCCAGTATAGCTTTGTCTGAATTGCGGGTGGAGATAGAGGGGTGGCAAGTTGGAGAGAGGTGGTGACCCCAGGAGGGGAGTGACCGAGCAGGATTTTATTAGTGAGTAGGCAGGTCTGGTAGTGGAGTCTTTCACTGAGGTTGAGAAGATTGGCAGAGGAATAGAGGGAACAGGTGTGGGTGAGCCTAGGGGCACCAGTTAGGAGCCTGCACGTACTGTTTAGGGAGACCTGAATTTTCTGGAGTGCAGAATTATCTGCTGCCCCATACACAGGGAGCCCATAGTCCACTAAGGACAGTACTGAGGAAGTAATGGCAAGCCTAAGGGCATCAGGAGGGAGGCAGTCCCTGTGCCAATAAAGGAGTCCAATTCGAGTGTTAGTGGAGGCCACTAGGGTGTTTATGTGGTCATGGAAGGTAAGGGCAGAGTCAAGGGTAAGTCCTAGATATTTGTAGATGGATACCTGTTCAAGGGGGTGCTGGGGAGGATGAGGAGAGGTGCACTTTTCACTTTGTTTTGGTGGTGGGAAAAATCATCAATTTTGTCTTTTTCAGGTTTATGACCAGTCTACGGTCCTTGAACCATGTTTCGGCCTGGAAGAAGGCATGTTGGAGGGAGTCCTGAAGGGGAGTGGGTTTATGATGTGTGGCATAGAACACTGCATCCTCTGCATACAGTAATATTTTTTAAGAACAGGCCTCTGGCAAGGAGTTTAGGTACAGGGTGAAAATAAGTGGACCCAGGATGGAGGCCTGGGGCACCCCGGAGTGGACAAGTAGAGTGTCAGATAGTGTTCCATTTATTTTAATGCATTGGGAACAGGTGGAGAGGTAACTGGCACACCATGCCAGGGGGCCTGTTGAGAAACCAAGTTGGCAGAGGGAGTCAAGAAGGAGAGGATGGCTAACTGTGTCGAAGGCCTTGGAAGGTCTATGAACACAGCTCCAGCAATGTTACTGGAGTCTAGGGAGGAGTGTAGGAAGTTGATGAATTCTAGGAGGGCTGTGGTAGTGCAATGGCCTGAATGGAAGCCATGCTGCTCTGGGCATAGTATGTCATACTTGGTTAGGTATTCAGTGAGCTGAGTGGCAACCACTTTTTCTAAAGCTTTAGAGTGGATTATGCTGCTGCACTTTGAAACTGAAATTCAATTTTAATAATTTCAACTGATTAAATTATTGTTTTAAACTTACGAATTTATGCTGCATTTTTTGTAAAAGCACCCTGAGATTTGGAAGGACTCCTAATATAAATAAAGTTTTGCTTGCTTGCTTGCATGCTTATGCTTTTATTTATGGAGACAGGACTAGAAAGATTTCCCTTGGTATCTATTCTTATTCTTTCCCATGTTTTTGAGCACAGATTTTGAATTATATTTATTAACAAAAGGTCAATACCTTTTTTATATGACTGTTGCCATAGTAATTCTCTAGAGATTAAATCGAATGCAGATGAAAAATTTGCAATAGCTAAATACAATGTTTGCTTTCTAAAATATATATAGTTATCAATTAGATGGCACAATGTGAAACAATAATTCATGGCTAAATAGTTGCTTCTAAAACCAGATTGGAGTTCTGTGAGACCACCAGTTCACTGAATTTGTTTCCAAAATCTTTCCAAGAGTATTTCTGAAAAAAAGTTTTCCATTTATATCATGAAGGCTAATGGGTCTATACATTAGTGGGTCAGCAACACTTCCTTTTTTAGGGCTATGGGAGGAGCCTACAGTCATTTTGGGATTGCCCATACCTTACAAAAATGGACGATCTTGGAACCTTCTGTTGGACTTCTGGAAGTATCCTTCCAAAAGTCCAACAGAGCTTGAAACCCTCTGCCACGATCAGCCACTAAGGAATAAGAGCTGCACTATTTCAGCTGTTACTTCAGCATTCCAGGTAAGAACTGTGAATACACAACTTGCGCATATGCACAGTTCCACTGGCGTCATGTTGTGAATGAAAAATTGGCATTCACAGCAATTACACATGCACACGTGCTGTGCATGGCCAGTTGAGTTATGGCTGCCAGCACCAGCAGCAAAGAAAACCATCCTGATGTCCTCCACGCTCCTTTCATTCCTGTCACAGCGCTGACATCGGTGTCCCCAATCCCCATATTGACATTGTATAGCCACCCTCCCAACTCAAGTGGCACAATGGGAGCACACCCTCAGTGTGCCCAAATGTATGTTTTTTGTTTTCCTGTAAATAAAGAAAAACATCCCCAGACATTTTGTTTTTTACCTGTAAAAAAGAAAAGAGTCCATCATCATTGCCACAGTCCCTCATCCCCATCCTTATCCTCTCACTGAGCACCCACCTCCCCGCACCCCCCTGCACCCCATACTTACCACCAGAGGTCAGCGCTGTCATCTTCTCTGGACCAGGACATGTCTGCACTCTTCAAAGCCGAACCGCAAACTGAAGAATCAAAGGTAAACATGCTATAATGGCATTTAATGGGGTGTTCAATTTATCTTGATAAATCAGCCATTTTTGTTTTGGAATTTTGGCCCCAAAGTTTCAACTTGAGGTTTTTGGGACCTCACCCCATGAAAATTATCACTGTTATTTCGTTACTTGGTCCCGAAACGTGATTTCATCGTTGCTGCTCAGCATCACCATTTGGGACTAATTAACAAAATGACAGTGCCACTGTTCATGAGGTGTAGTCTCCAAAAACCTCATGTTGCAAATTTGGTGAAAAAATTCCAAAACAAAATGACTGCTGTGTGAGCATGTGTTGCACAGTTTCTACGCACGCTCCAAACTTTGCCAATTTTGTATATTTTCCCTCCAGATTTTCAGCATTACCATTTTTGCATACCTCCTTTTTAACAGTATAGCTGTCATATTCCACATCCTGCCTGAAAGGTGTTTTCACATCTGTGGCACAGATTGGCACAGCCACTCTGCGAAATCACCTTTCAGGACAAGTGACCAAAATGACACTGGCACTCTTTGTGAGGAAGGGTCCCAAAAAGGTCATGTTGAAAATTTGGTGCAAACATTTGGCAAAGTTACACCCAGGCTTTCAATAATTTCTATGCACACGTGTACCTTTGGTCATTTGGCAGCTCATCACAGCCCTTTCAGTTCTGGCTAGAGTTTGTTATGAACAGGCAGAATTAGCCGGCCCAGTGGTGCTGAGGGCTGAGGTGCTGGTCACTGCATCTCGCACCACACCAGCAACCAGTGTTCTGGAACAAGCACGGGTGGCCTGGGGTTGGCAGGGGAGGAGAAGGATTGAGCATCTGAAGGACTGCTGTCCTTCTATGGGAAGGGGGGTTCATGGCAGTCAGTGCTTGGGTGCCTCCTGGCAGAGAATGGGGGACAGCACATTCCACTGCACATAAGGGGTGGAGCTGAGGGCATACATCTGGAGGGAGTGCATGTGGACACATGTATGCTCCCCTCCAGTGATGTCATTGCATGTCCTCGGCTCTGAGGTGGAAAGGGGATGGTGCCTGCGTTGAGCAGCTAGATGGCTGTCCACAAGTTTTGCTGTGCTTGCTTAACACACACTGGATCTGTGTTCTGTAGGGAGTTGGGGGCTCTCTGCAGCCCTGCTGTAGTGGGTACAACTGCAGGGGTAAGGTGCCACGTGGACTAACAGTAGAGGTGGACGGATTCTCCGAAGGATGCGAGGTCAGGGGAGCAGACCAGGTGGCCCAGAAAAAAGGAGGTAAAAAGTAATAGCAAAAAAACAAACAGGCAGAATTTCTGCTCCCCTCCAAGTATGGGTGACAAAGTCCTTCGGTATACATTTATTAAATAGTGATGTTAATACTATACACCAAGTAGTAGTTCTACAATGGTACAGCACACCTCTGTTGGAATTTTATCAGGTCCTGGTGCTTTCCTAAGTCTCATAGCCTTGATCACAAAATAGGTTTCTTGATGTGTGATTGGCATAAAGAAGTTCAAGCTAATGTTCTCATTAGATGAAAGAGTATCACCTTATGAATCCAAAAGTATATTGGAAAAGAAAGTGACCCACTGTGATTCCAATATACTGTATATGCATCTACACACTTTTTAATGTTTCCTGTTCCCTTTGCTATGAGTGTCCAGAATTCTTGACTATTTTTATTAGAAATAGCTCTTCACATTTTTGTCCATTGTGCATGATGATATTTCTCTTTTTTTCTTTTAATATCAAATGATATCTCTTTTGTTTATTATTCAATTCCTTCCAACTGTTTTTGTTTTTATTATGCTTTGCCTTTCTGATGTTCCTTCTAATAGATATTTATGTTTCTGGCAGTCCCTATCATGCAATTCGGTTCCACAAAACCGGTTTGACAACATAGTTGTAGAAGTCCGGCACAGTGACAGGATTTTGCCAATGGCAACCACGTTGCCTGGCAAATCTGTCAACAGATGGCTGCAGTGCCCCAAGCATTGGGGCACTTACATATTATTTGCAGGGGCTTTGCCTCCCACACCACCCACACAGAGGGGCTTTGCCAAACACCCACCCTGGATCTATATGTATATATATATATATATATATATATATATATATATACCCAACCCCGGGGGGGTGTGGGGCGAGCAACCAAACTTGGGAGTCAATTAATCTGTTTATCACTCCAACAACCCGTTCAACAGGGCAGGTGTCGAACGGGTTGTGTCACTGTGGAGGATTCGTTGTTATAGCATCATTGTAACAATGGTATACCCTTTCATCCTATCTGTTTTTTAATCTGTGTATTAAATAATTCTGGTCTATAAAGTTGTTCCCTTATAGTACCAAAAAGTGAGTCAAGTTTGTCCCAGAGATTAGCTACCGTCCAATTGTCTGTATTGCAGCTAACTATGTTTTGGAGGTCATTTTCAATAATAGCACTAACATGTCCTTCAAGTGTTGCGTTCCAGTTGATCTTCCAATTTGTTCTAATTTCAATAGAAGGCATACATAATTTTTTCTTTGTTCTAGTGTTTGTATGCAGCCCATTAAGAATGGAGGAAAATGATCACTTTCTGATCTTGGGATGATTTTAGGCTATTCTAACATTGAATTTGTTCTGACCAGATAGCAACATGTATCAGAGTGATCCATGCCTTTTATATGAGAGAAATTGCTTTCTAAGCCTCCCTTAATTCTCCCATTTAATGGGTATAAATTATATTCAGATAGAATTTTAACAAGTTCTTTGCCCACCTTATTTTGGGTAAAATCCTGTGTGCTTCTTTCAACTAAGACTGGTAATAACTGGTTTTGACATAAAATAGAATTGTCTAGTAGTCCATCATATTTTATGATGCTGGCATTTAAATCTCCCAGTATTAGAATTTCACAATCAGTGATTTCCCAGAAATAAAGGCAACTACTGTAACTGCTTAAACTGACCATATGTTCTTATACCAAACACTTGAATTTACAGGCTGAATATAAGTATTTAACAATATGATCTTATACTCCTATGTTTCCAAATATGTGGCAATGACATTTGCAAAGGTATAGAGGTTTTTAACATTCTGAAATATTCCTGTTTTTATAAAAGTGGCCAAAACCCCCTGAGACTCTACCAAATCTTTTGGTTTCTGTCCTAGATTATGGAATACTTCCTAACTATTTTGTAAAATTTTTGACTCCTCACTACGCCATGTTTCTGGTAAGCAAATTGTGTCCCCCTTATAAACCAACTGCTTCCACTCATTGTCCACATATTTGTGTACGTATCCAGAAATATTCCAGGAGACAAAGAGAACCTCCCCTTTGTTATCACTGGAGTATTCAGAAATACTGGTTATTACAGATTCATCAGTGCAGTAAGTTTCTACCTGATTATATAGCCTTCACATAAATAATACATTGCTGGACTTTGAGCCCCTACAACATCTCTTCCCCTACATCAAAATGTGTTAAAACTTGCATTCCTTTAGGGCAGTCTCCCACCAGTATGCTTGCTAAGTTGTAGATTTCTAGCGATAAGGGTTACTGAGTTATGACAAATTCATTTTTCCGAAAATTGAACAACATTTTGCAAAATCAGAATTTGCTAATTTCATCCAGCAAGGAAGGGGAGAGAATGTTGCTGCAATTACAATATACACAAACACAGTGAGATTTAAACTTCACAGATAGGTTAGAGAGATTACAGTGTAGTTTCCTTTACACAAGGATTTATAAGTGATCTGCTCAGGATCATGCAGTGAATAAATATTTTTAAGGGGATTTAAACATGTCCAAAGATTCACATCATTGCATTCCAACTGCCACCCTTTGTTATCACAAAACAGTGTTTCTGTGCTGAATAGGAGCTACAATAACAACCAATGCCCAATAACAAGCAATGTGTGTCAAATACTGTATATGCCTTGAATTTCCATAAATCTAATAATATTGTAGCAGGTTGCTAGGGAATTATTTATTTATTCGACATGACCTAAAAAGCAGAGTAAACTTTTACAATGAGCGGGTTACAATTAAGTACATATATCTAAAGCAAGTGAATATAGACTCATCTTGTAGAGATTCATTTTGTTGGTCCTTGACATTGATATGGGTTACAATTTTTCTGAGTTTTTGTGGAAGCTCATTTCAGGTTCTAGTGGCAGTAACTATGAAATAATGCTCCCCAATAATGTTTCAGTAAAAGGGATCAGCAAGAGCTACTTGTTTTGATATTAGGAATCAAAATTGCTTTGATGTCACTACCCTGATTGCCCAGCAGGTGCATCATCACTAGAAACCCAGGTTTTGGGAGCAGCCTTGAGTGGCTGCATTTGGAATCAGGCCAGGATATAGGTAGTTGCTGGAGGCCAGTGTACCTAAGCCAAGGAGGATTGGTGGCAGGTTCTGGCACACAGTGACCTCTTTGGGCAGGCCAAGGAGCTTGCTCCCTCTGTAGTGTCATGCTACATTTCCTAGGCTGACCAGACATGAGTCGCACCAAAGGGGAGTGAGTAGCTGAGGTTGAAAACAGGGATGTAAAAAAATCTTTGCCATCAAGATTGAAGGTGCAAATTATTTGATCAGGGTATATACCTGAAGATGGTGGCAGTGGAAAAGGGGATAACAATCGGTATAAAATATGTTCTTTGATGAGGTAGAAGTTTGTGACTAAGGCAGCCTGGACCCTTGCTAAATAGCTGACAATGGACCATGTTCAAGAAAATAAATTAAATTTTAGGCAAAGGGGAGAGAATAACTAAGATTTACTGTAACTGGGACAATGGTATGTTCTATAGGGTGAAGAGACAGAGAGACAGAGTAAATTTAATAATTCTGCTGTAGACTATGCACTTTTTATTATATTCAATTGCAGAACATTAGCCATAGATGTGGCCATTGTGAATTTAAAATTGGGAACTGAATTGGGGTGAATTTCCATGCTATGCACTATACAGATTATTTGCATGGTGTACACTATACAAATGTGCTATAGCTGCTTGAATTTTACTATGCAAATTATGCAAGTCACACTTTACTATGAATTCTTGAGACAGATTGTGTCAAATCTTTGCTGCAAATTTGCGAAATGCATCAATTCACTTAGTGAAATTCAAGTAGTTGTATTGGATTGTATAGTACAAATTGCTACAGCTCATGCTACACTCCACAGCTGGAACTGGCATAAGATGCTGTCTTGCAACAGTCAGATTTTATTGATTAATTAAGAAGTCTTTTGCCCTGTACAAGGCAATTAATTTTTGTTTGATTCTGGAACTTATACAGGGAGTTAATATGTGTCCTGACAGTCATCTCAGAGTCCACATGTACTACAAGGTATTTGAAATGATCTGCTGGATCCAGTCTTGTGCCATCTTGAAACTTTATTTGTAATACTCATCTAGTGATGTTTATTTTAGCCTTGATTCCACTTAACATTGATTTGGTCTTGGATTTTTTGTAATACCTACCCGTGTACCCATTATCCAGCAGTCAAACTTGCTAAAGTCAGTACCAAGGGTGTCTATCAACTGATCAGAACAATTTGAATCTGTGTACTGTATGTCACCAGATTGTCTGCATAGAGCAGGGCATCTAAAGCAGTACAAACACTGGGGGCTAAAAAAAATACAGTTAAGATCTTTGCTGTCCTTCCATTCTTTTATTTGCTTGCTGTGTCACCAGTGATGTGATCCAATGATCAGCTACACAACACAAAACAAAATGTTGCTGGCCAAACAGTATGGGCCCAGCAAATAGTCCTGTGGGACACCATATTTGACCATCTGAGGGGTGGACAGTGTACCATGGGATTTCACAATTTGTGTGTGAACATGCAAGATGTGATTAAACCATGATACTGTAAGTTCAAGAAGTGAGTAAAACATGATATGACAGAGGTGGCCATGATTATTTATTTTAGTTTAGCTAAGAAGATGTCATGATTGATCACGTCAGCCACCTTGGTCAGATCCACAAATGCAGCCCCAGTCAACACGGCAGAGTCCATTGCACTATAGCTATCACTTTTGAATCTGATCAAAGGAGTTTCAATGTCAAGACCTTGTTTGAAGATGTGTCACTAATGACTGAGTACACCATAAGTATCAAAGTAGCACAACAGCTAGGGCATAGCTAATTTTTGTTGTAATTTTGCCAGAACTGATACTACAGACATTAGTGTGTAATGTGGCATCACATTAGCCAGTTTCCAGAGAGCTAAAATGTGACCTGTGACAAATGATGAGTTAATGATAATGATAGTGGAGATAAACAGAGTGCACAGGAGTCTGCATTATTTCCTACATTCTGTCTGACTCTGGCTTGTTCTTTCAACTTTGCAGCATTTTAAACTTTACTTACAACAGTACGTGCCTCTGGAGAGAGGTTTGTGTTTGGGCTCAGGTTGCCTTGGAAACAAGTGAGACATTCTGTCTCAAAAGGTGCTTAGCTGCTTGCCCAAAGGCAGTGTGGGAAGGTGGAGGACCTGGCCACATCCCAGTTACAGCACCTTCATTACTAGTTGGCTTTTATGCAGGGGAAGTGCAGAAACAGCTTATTAAGATCACCACATGAGGTGGCAACTGTGTTGAATTTAAAAAAAACTGTTTTGAACTTTAAAACATTCTGTGTTTGGTAAGAGGTTGGCAGGAACTGACACACTACTTCCTGTTGCCACCACTCCTTATAAGGCACAGCTCCAGCTAGTGGAGCGAGCGTGAGTGAAGCGAGCATGCGTATTCGTGTGCAGAGACATGTGCATATCTCCTGTGTCAGCTGGTTGGCAGGGAGGTAGGTCAGACAAATTACAACTGTGTATATATCTTTCACAACAATAGCAAATACTGTAGACGCTAGGTAGAGCCTGAGGTAGACCATGAGTATATTAAGTGAAAGTGTGTGGCCAAACATAAGATATTATGGGGACCCACGAAAATCTGTGTGGTAGTTGTCGAATGTACGCCAATAGACCACAAATTGAGACTTTTGTATGCGATAAATGTCTGTTGCTCTGGGTATTATGGATGAATTAAACATTCTGCACAGTAAAAGCCCCTCTTACCCAGACTTACACTCATTAGAGTCATACATTGATGAACTGGCATCTCTTTACTATCCCTGTAGTGACACTAATACAGTACTAGAACCAACAAACTCTGTAGCCACTTCAGTATTAGCACCTGTACCCAACCCAGAGGATGAAACATGATCACAGGTCTCCAAAGGTTAAACAAAGTGCAGGGGTGGCCAGGTGTTCAATAGTGCCCCTGTGGTGCAGACACATAACAAGTTTGAGGTCCTAACACCAGACGATGATACTCTGGACCCGGACTCATTAGGTACCCCCACTTCTTATGACCACCAGCAAAAAAATATCTCTACCTCTGTACCTACACTCACTCAGATGTAGATGAAATCCAACAACAAAAGCCCAGTTACCCCTAGAATTGACTACACCTTACCTTAGACCAACAACTAGCAAGGTGAATTCTCCCAGGCAGGTATTTGTAATAGAGGACTCCATTATTAAGCACATTAACAGGATGGTGTGTAATCCAGATAAAAGTAAACGTACCTGCTTCAGCTTCAGGGGAGCAGGTATATCCAATATAACCTTGATGGCTCCAAACATACTGAAACATTCTGGTGCAAACCCCCTAGTAATAATACATGCTGGTACAAATGATATCAATAGATGCACCTAAACCAAATGAAGTTAAATACCATCTGCCTTAACAACATCCTGACCGAAATGGGTTGTGAAATATATTTTTCGGAGGTTTTGCCAGTACCAAGAGCTACTGAGTATGTTACTAACAGAATTAAATCCTACAATGAGTGGCTGAGGAAATGGTGTTTGTCACAGGAAATAAAATGCCTTACACATTGGGAAAATTTTGTAGACAACCCTTCTCCCATCTGTTGGGATGGGCTCCACTTGAGCAGGAGAGGTAGTTCCATCTTAGGCAGGAGAACTCTGTCACACATTAGCAGCTGTTTAAACTGACATCAAGGGGGGAGTTTGGGGTGACACCCGAGACTCTAGCAAATAAACCTCCAACATCTAAGGTTTGCAAAGTAATATCTCTTAATGCAAGGTACTTAAACTTGTTAAAAATCTCCGAGCTTGAAACCAAAATTCACTTACTGGATATTGACATCATTTCAGTAACAGAGACATGGTGGGACCCAGATTCAACCTGAATAAAAGACATACCAGGCTTTAAATTATACCAAAAAGATAGATTTCACAAAAAAGGAGGTGATGTCTGTCTTTATATTAAAGACACAATTCATTTGCATGAATATCCACATACTTCACCAACAGAAAGTATATGTGTAGCCATTCAGTTTCAGGGACACCCATAACTAATTTTGGGCACATGTTATCACCCACCGTCCTCTGATTCAGAATATACAAACACATTAATACAGGACATCAGCTACATGATGAATATAGGTGATATCCTGATCCTGGGAGACTTTAACATGCTGTCTATAAATTGGTTTACTACTAAAGACACAACAGCTGTTGACAACTTATTTCAACAATCAATGAATTAGGGCTTGAGCAAATTGTTCAAGAACCCACTAGAGGGTGCAATATATTAGACCTTGTGATTACCAATATTGAGGACAAAGTCTTAAATCTTTCAATATCAGACCCACTAGGGAATAGTGACCACCATACCATTGTATTTCATCTACAGTATAAATCTAGCATAATAGTTAATAATGCTCAGGTATACAACTACCACAAAGCCAACTTTGAGGCAATAAACAGCCTAAAAAGTACCCCATGGGAAACAATTTTATCACCTTTAACCCTGGAAGACTCTTGGGTGTTTGTTAAAAAACAAGATAATAGATCTAGAAAAAGCTTATATTCCAGCCCGGATAAAATATAACAATAAAGGTAAAATTCCTTTGTGATTAAATAATGATATTCGTAGGAAAATCAAACAGAAGAAAAAACTATTTATTCATTTAAAAAAATGCAAAACAGACACAAAAGAACTCATACTGGGACAATACAGAACTGCTGTTAAGGAAGTAAAAAGGACTATCAAGAAGGCAAAACACAACCTCAAGTTCCGCATAGCCCATTCCAAAGATAATCACAAATCCCTATTTTCTTATCTCAATAGTAAAAAAGGCAGTAACAGACAAATTGAGCCATTGACCAATGGCACAAACACCATTACATCTGATAGAGAAACAGCCAACAGATTTAACACCTATTTTGCATCAGTATTCTCAAATCATACAGTCATACTTAATACAAATACTATCATATCAAGTTCTACTAACAATAACCACACCATAACTATTTCTGAAGTAGTTTCCTTGTTAAAAAATTTAAAACAAAATACTAGCTGTGGACCAGACTTAATTAATACTAGATTTTTGGTTGAAACAGCTGAAAATATTTCCATACCACTTTCCATTATTTTTAATAAATCATTACAAAAAGATCCATTCCATCTGATTGGATAACTGCTACAGTTGTGCCTATACTTAAACAGGGTAACTGTTC
This sequence comes from Neoceratodus forsteri, assembly GCA_016271365.2. NCBI lineage: Eukaryota > Metazoa > Chordata > Ceratodontiformes > Ceratodontidae > Neoceratodus > Neoceratodus forsteri. The sequence continues at coordinate 1,066,550,439 of CM028132.1, read as the reverse complement.
CATAGTGAGTAGTTACCGCCCCATCATCCTTACTTTCATCCCATGTAAAGTAATGAAAAAAATTATTAAAGGCATATTAGAGGCAGAAATGCAAACTCTAGGCATTATCGACCACTCACAACATGGCTTCAAGCAAGGCTTTTCTTGCACTACCACTTTAATAGCCTTTTACAATACTGTCAACCAAGAACTAGACAATAAGATTCCCATGGATGACATCCTTCTGGATTATAGCCAAGCATTTGATAAGGTTATGCACAATATTCTCCTAGCTAAGTTATCAGACCTAGGCTTTTCTTGTAACATAATAAAATGGATCAGTTGCTGGTTAACCAACAGGAAGCAGCATGTTAGGATCAATGGTGCCTATTCCAGTAATATGGCTATGACCAGTGGTGTGCCACAGGGATCAGTTCTGGGCCCAGTACTATTCAATATTTTCATCTCTGACATGCAGATTAGCTCCAGGAATATACTTTAGAAATTTATAGATGATACAAAGTTAGGCAGTAGGGTGGATTCTGACTATAATATGGATTTATTAGTAAATGACCTCTCAGTATTAGAGCATTGGGCACAGAAAAACAAAATTACATTCAATACAGACAAATGTTCTGTTCTCCACTTAGGTTACAATAATCCCAAACAAACTTATACACTATATAACATTATCATTAAATCTTCAATATGTGAAAGAGACTTGGGCATCCTGATACGTGACAAATTATCCTCCTCCAGTCACTGTAATCATGTAGCTAAAACCACTAATTCACTACTTAGGCGCATTAACCGTACGTTTATATCTAAGACAGAGGAATGTATTATCCCATTGTTTAAAGCATACATCAGACCATATACAGATTATGGTGTCACCAGTGTGGAGTCCATACATGGTCAGGGACATACAAGTGATTGAAAGAGTTCAGAGAAGGACAACAAAAATGGTGCCCCAGTTAGCATCACTACCATATCCAGAGAGGCTTCAAAAAACAGGCCTACATTCACTGGAGTTTAGGCACTCCAGAAGTGATCTTCTGTTCTTATATAAAATTCTCAAATCACCCTCTCTGATGGACAAATATGGTATTGTTAAAACACAAAGAAAAATAATACCTAGACTTCACAATCAACAACTAATGGTGTGTAATGCAAAAACAAACAGGAGGCTTCATTTCTTCTCAGTAAGAACACCAAGGCTCTGGAACCAGCTACCACAAGAGCTAGTAGACTGCAATAACTTTGAATCCTTTAAAAAGGGTGTAGATCATTGGGTCTCCAAAAACTACAACAAAGTGTAATTTCCCACACATGTGGGGGACAATCAAAATAGGCTTCATGGCTTCCTTTTGTCCTCACTTACCTAGTAAACCTAGTAATGATAGTGGCCATAGCAGTAGTAGTCACTTTCAGCAGTTCAGGAGGTAGCCATTCATTGTATTTAGATTTATCAATTGTAATTTTGTGAAATAAACTGTTGAAAAAGAGGTGGAGACATTTTTCATAGAGATTCGTCAGTCAGCAGTTTTGATTCTTGAGGATGGATTTTCATATGTCAGAGATTGCCACCAGCCCTGGGTGTGCCGAAGATATGGTACACTGGGCTTGCAGCACTCTTAAAGGGATTTTCTAAGCCTTGCAGCAACTGATACATGCTAATTCATTTTGTGGTCTAGCTTGCATCGATATCAAGGACTGTTTTCAGGAAGCTTGTGACTGAGTTTTGGTGCAAGCTGCCTTAAAGTGGGTAAACAATCATAACTGTTCTCGATAGTGTAAAATCAGAGACAGTAGTTGCAAATGGGTATCACACACAGAAATGGTTTAACACAGGGCTTGATGCAAACCCTGCACCACCCTTTGAAAATGTGTCCCATTAACTTCTCTGGGAATACCATCAGACTGGGATTACTAATTAAAGAAACAACAGGTGAAACTGGACAAATTAAAATACATTAGTAAAAACTATGGGTTCTCTGGTAAACGTTGATAGATACAGTAACATTTGTAACATTTTCCTTTCATGAACATCAAAGATAACTGCATATAATGCAACATGTTTAGATTTTAAACGTACAAAAATCTTGTTTACATTTAATAGTACTATTTAGACATTTTGTGTGAGAACTAGATAAGAACAGAATTGGTTCTAGTGGTTTCAGTACCTGCTTTGTAATGAGAAGGTCACAGGTAAAACTCAATCACAGCCAAATACTCACTGTGCGACATTTAGTAAGTTAGTAAACCTCACAGTGCTCTAGTTCATTTCTTCAGAAATGGTTAAAAGCAGTACCCCCACTGAAAACTAGATATTTCATCTCAACTGAGTTATGCTGGGAAAATAAAAAAAAAGATAAAATGTAATGCTAATAATGCAATATTCATTAACTGTAGTATGTAATAATAATAGAATGTTATGACATATATCACTGAAGAGCACCCCCTCAGTGACCAACAGAAGCTGAGGATGTTCTGTTTGCACACAATTACCACACTGACATTTTCTCTCAATAACTTTGTGTACTTTCATTAAACGTTCATGATTTTTTTTTTATTTTGTTGAAATTTCCTTTTTTCAGTCTCCATTGGCATTAAATCAGTTCAATTATGTGATGACTGCAGTACTTAAACATCATTATTTTTTTTTAAATAGATACAGAAATTGTATACAGGAATCAAGATGGACATGTTTTTAAGCTGAATATAGAGACAAATGAGACCACAATACTATTGGAAAACAGCACTTTTGTAAGTAACCCACAATGTGTAACTCATTTTCTATTGTACTGCTACTCAGAACTACATGCATGATTTACATTACAGTATTGTGATAATGCACCACCTTGATTGTTATTGTGTTTTCAGATCTGTACACCTTCTTTCAGTTGTCTGAAATTAGATTGTTGGGGACATTTTTAAAAGAGCTTGTACTTTGTGCCTTATTTTCAAAGTTTTCCCCTAAACCGTAATTAAATATATTAGAGATGGATGAATGGTTTATTTATAAAAAAATAAACCCCTCCTAATCTGGGGGGTTTCATTTTGATGGTTAATTTCTGTTTAGGAAATAAAAATTAAAAAAACTGAACTGAACAGAAAATGAACTTGGAAATGAACTGCAAAAAGACACAGTCAAGGAAAGAAATACCCCTCATGCACTGTTACACCTAGGACATCAAAATGACTTCTGTGCATGCCTTGGGAAATTTCCATGTGTTGAGCAAAGCTTGCTTACTCAAGCAGCAGCTGCTGAAGCCAAGGCACAGCACGGAAGTGTCAAAATTGCACTCCAAAGGAAAACATCAGAAAAAATTACATTATTTTCTAAAGAAGCAATTCAAAAGTCATTTTAAGTTCTAGATTAAAATATTTGGACAGTAGTGAAAATAATGTTAGCTGGGCTAATGTTACTACTTGTTGCAGAGTGAGAAGCTGCAGGCTGGCAGGAGAATGGAGGTGCAGAAAAACAGCAGTGCACTAGGTGCCCTCACTGAAGGTGTCCCGTAGCATACTAGGCTCCTTCTTTTTTTTTTTTTTTTTTTTATATTTTACCTTATCACCAAAGTTCTTGTTAGCTTTCTAGTGGCAGGGTAGTTGTGTAATACTGTCATATTGTAAGGGATTCTCAAGATTTTGGTCTACTCAATATGTGTCATACCATGTGATCTAGTGCAAGGGCACTAATTTTCCTAATGTTTCCAATGTCAGTCTTCACTTCATCAAGAGTTGCTCAGACTACTACTGGGAGTGTGCATTACCATGCACTGAAGTGCTTGAAGGTTAATATCCTGAATTTTGCCAACTGCTATTGCCAGGACAGTAATAAATGCTCAGACAACTACTGGGCTGGGATGGTGGCAGATGTATAGCTTTGCACTGTAGTATCTAAGTAACAATTTGCCCTAACTTTCCAACTACTAAATTCAGTGCAATGAAGGGATGCCTCACCCTGCTCTGTAGTACCAAAGGGGTCATATGTGTTAACACTTCCAACTTCGGTAAAGTAAGGGATGCTCAGATTACTAATTGTATTTATTTATTTAAATGTTGATAACCGGGTAAGCCCGCTAAGACCTTACAGTCCCTTTTTCAGGACTGACCTGGAAAGTGCAGAGCATAGACAATGACATGGCAGTAGCAGTGGATGTATTTATATCATTCACTGATTTACAAAAATGTATCATTTACAGAAACATTCACAGATTAAACATCTACAGATTAGAAAGACATGGCAGTTACAGTGGTTATATTTACATTGTTTGTAAATTTACAAATGCACCATTTACAGATACACTTATGTCAAATATTTACATAAACAGGAGGGATCAGGAAGCAGGGATTCTTGTACATATCAGTTTAAGTGAGTGGGGAAAATTTATGCATAGCATTATGGAAGCCGGACCAAGAGTCAACATAAGCAGTAGTAAAATGATGAGGCATTGAGGTGGTGTAATAGGGAGGATTGGAAATTAGTGAAGGAGGTGCATGATAAGGTAGAGTGTGGTAGTGAGTTCCAGCTAAACACCGTCAAGAAGACAAAAGATCACCAGGTAACTGCTAGCAGAGGTATGGGCAGTACAAGAAGAGGAAGGGAGGTGAATCTAAGAGCTCGCAGAGGTTACCAGAGCTGAATAAGTTCAGTAAGGCAAGGAGGGGTGTAACAGTTGACCAGTTTGTGCATTAGACTCAGCACTGCATACTGGAGTTTGGATTTGTATGTTAGTCAGCCCGCGGAGGAGAGGACATCGCAGTGGTGGTGACGGGCTTTGACCCCTAAAGCAAACCTTCCCACACTATGGTAGGCCTGTTTAAGATGAGATAGGATGGTTATGTTTGTTGTAAGTAGTAGCGGGATGCCATAAATAAGGAGGGGCAGGAGGGTGGTAGCCGCAATCTTGTGGCATGAAGTCAGTGTCAAGACTTTTATTGTTCGACCATGCTGGTCATTACAATTTTGACTAAGGAAATTAATTATTCAACACTATATTCAAACACAGTACAAAGCATCAATAAAATATTAATGACTAGCAACAATTAAACACATACATCCTTTATATATCTTAAAAATTAAAAAAATGTTCAAATCCTATCTTGGGTTAATTAATTACCCATCATTCAGGCTATAAAACATATTATTATACACTCACCTAGTTGACCATATTTACTTTATAATATTCCAGTATAAGTCAAAGAATCTTTATATCCTACCCCTTTATTTCTTTGTTAGTAAAAACTGATCAGGAGAGAGTTCGCTCAGACCATGTAGGATCCCTTATAGGATCCATCCCTGCTGAGCTAAGCTTTAACAGATCATGCCCCTGCACAAGTCACACTTTATCCAATTTGAGCTCAATGCCCAATGGGCTATATCTCACTGTACCTATCCCCTTAAGTTGTCTGGAGACCTATCATAGTAACAGCTTTTCCACCCTTATCAATAATGCCATATTTGGGTCCATTTACAATCCATACTGGTAATCAGGACTGGTGAAGGCTTTTATTGGACCGCCAGTGCATCTGCTTGCCAGAGACTGGTCTAGCTTCCACCAATGATTCCTCTCTTTGCCAACCCATTGAGGGAGCACATCTAATTCTGTCTCTGTGTACTGTTGCCACTTCTGGACTCCATGACCAACTCTCAGCAATGCTAATTAGTGCCCTTTTAGCTCACAACTTGTCCAAGTTGGGCACAGTGCCCATATGATTATATCAAGCTGTACCTACCTCCTTTAACTTGTCTGGAGAACTATCTTAGTAGAAGCATGCTCACCCACGGCTATGCCACTGCATTCTGGGTCTAATTACTATCCATATGGGTATGTCATATCTAATTCAGGCTTTTGTTGGGTCACCATTGCACCCAATTACTAAAGTTTGTATTAGCAACTACCTTTGATTCCTCTCTTACCAACCTACTATGGATGTATACTAGATTCTTTCCTTAGACACTTTTGCCACTTCAGTACTTCAGATCAGCCATAAACAGTGCTGAGCAATACCTAGCCAAGTCCTGGGGAGGTGTAAGGTATATATCACCCCCAGGTTCACTCCTATCCCTCCCTAAATGTGCCTAAGATCCTTAATTTGATCTTATAGGATGGCATCATTCAGATAATCATAATTAAAGCAATTAAAATACCGTCAATTTTCCTAAAAGCCTTGTAAATAATTTCCAAGGCCTTTTTCTATTTTTACTTTTAGTAAATTCATTACTCCAATATGTATATGAGCTAGTTCAATATACTGCAAATACTTTAAACAAGTCGGAGATTAAAAGTCTCTCTGTGTATACATAAATCCTTATTTTTTTGACGGAAATTGATGGCTCACTTTACACTCTGGGGTCCATATTTATAAATAAGGATTAAAGGCTCCATTTTTACTCAGGGGTCCATATTGTAATTAGATTTCCAAAACTCCTTTACACTCAGAGTGTTAATATTCACCGGTTTTCCCAACTAATTGTCTCTCGCATGATGTCTTAGTTTTGATAGCAATAAAACAACTCAGAAAGCATACATACAAACATGTGTAATCCCTAAAATGTTTAAAATTGGTTTTCAAGAGTTCAAAGATTTGGATCCATAGGGACTAATTTGGCAACATACATATAAACCAGTTGAGCTATACAAACATATTCGGTTCCATATTGATAGCTTAATAAAAACAATATCTCTTAAAGCGGTTGTACCCCATGACTGTCCTCATTCAGTCACTTAAAGAAGCCTCAAAATTTACAAGCAGAAACTGTCCTGATTCAAAAGTTACCTCTGGCAATTATTGTCAGGATTTGTTTTACCAACAGTCAACTCTTAGTCGGTTTTTGGACAGTATATCCCGATCTCCCACTTTGGGGTCTATGGTGCATTTCAGTGCTCTTTTTCACAATCCATAGTATTCCTCCAGGAGTCTTATGTCTCTTTTCTTCAACTCCAGCAATATATACATCCATCTATAAGATAGAGAAAAAGGGAGCACTCTACTAAGCACTATAAATTTGGGTAAAATAAATGAACCCAAAAGCCACAGACCATAGGCAACATTAGCATACCTTTAAAAAAAGACTAGACAGCTTGTCAGCACTGAAGTGCTTCCTTCTTTCCATTACATCTTTCTGCTCATAAAGCATGCAAATCTGATCTCACCGACTGGTGACATGCAGAGTTTACTCCACCCTAATGGCTCACACACATCGAGCGTCTCCTTCACAAAAGCCACAGAGTCTGGGCAAATGGCAACTGACACAGAACTCACACCATGCTCTTGGGAAGAAACATGGCACACCAACAGAATACCGAACACCAGCTAGGTGCACAGAACCTGAGCACAAAGGAACAGGGGCCAAAAATCACACCCAACAGATTAGCTATTCGCAAAATTAGACTATGTTTCATACATGAACTTTAAAAAAAAAGACTTATGAAACTTGTAAGACACCACTGCAAAGGCAGAGCTACTTTGCCACCATCTTGCAAATCCACCCCCCCCACTCAAAAAGCCGATGTGAGGAAGGGTCATTTGCAGTAGAGCAGACTAAGATTTTGGTTTAGAGGTTTGGATAGGAGGGTGACATGAGTGTTTAGGTAAGCCAAGTAACCTAAGGGAGTAATAATAATAATAATAATAATAATAATAATAATAATACTTTTTTTATTGTGCGCCTTTCAAATATCAAGGCACAGTACAATAAGATAAAAATACAAAAATCAACATCATAAAACCAAACAGAATTAATCAGTAAACAGTACAACCATAAGCTTTTTCCCAAAAGAAAGATTTCAAAGCCTGTTTAAAACTCCCCACAGTCATGCACTCCCTAATCCAATGGGGTAGAGAAATTCCAATGGGAAGGGGCCGCAAACATAAAAGCATGGGCCCCAGCAGATTTTAAAATCACCCTTGGAATCTCTAGCAACCCCTCTTCGGCTGAGCGGAGCGATCTCACAGGGTGGTAAGGGATCAGGAGTTCTTTCTGGTAATCAGGGCCCAGATCATGCAGGGCTTTAAAAGTCAGTAATCCAACTTTGAAGGTGATCTGCCACCGAACTGGTAGCCAGTGCAGTTCCCGAGCACCGGTGTAATATGAGAAGATCTAGGAGTACCCACCAATACCCGTGCTGTGGAATTCTGCACCAGCTGCAAGCGGCAGATATCAACCCCTGGAAGCCCAAAGTAAAGAGAGTTGCAGTAGTCTATGCGTGAGGTCACAAAGGCATGGATTAAGGTTTGGCAGATCACCTGACGGAACAAGGTGCTTGATCCTAGCAATGTTTCTTAGATGGTAGAAAGATGGCTTAACCACCGCTGACACCTGGGACCGAAGAATCAGCCCCATATCTAATATCACCCCCAGGTCTCGTACCTGTTCAGAGACCTGTAGCTCGACATCCCCCAAAAAAAAGTCCAGATGGGGAGCCAGCTCCAGGTCCCCTTATCTGATGATCTGGATCCAAAACCAACACCTCCATCTTCCCAGAGTTCAACTTCAGCCAACTGGACCTCATCCAATCCTGGATTTCATCGAGGCAGCACTTAAATACCGAGCTAGCTCCTTCCTGGTCAGGTGCAAAGGACAGGTATAGCTGGGTATCATCGGCATAACAATGAAATCTCAGCCTATACCATCTCACAATGTCTCCAAGGGGAAACATGTACATCCCAAACAACATGGGGGACAATATAGAGCCCTGAGGAGCCCCACAAAACAGAGAGATGGGATCAGAGTAACAAAACCTGAAACCACCCTCTGAGTTCTTCCAGTGAGATATTAAGTGAACCATCTGAGAACAATCCCAGAAAGCCCACAAATACATCTCAGGTGCTCAAGCAGGACCCCATCGTCAACGGTGTCAAATGCTGATGACAGATCTAATAGTACCAAAATGGGCCATTTTCTCTGGTCTCATTGAGCACCCGAATCAGCACAGTCTCGGTACTATGCTTCTTTCAAAAACCTGATTGGAGAGGTTAGTAGATGCTATGGATGGTCAAGTGATTCTCCAGCTGGGCCGCCACTACTTTCTTGATCACCTTCCCCACAAAGCGGAGGTTCGAGATACGCCTTTAGTTGGCAAGACAGTCTGGGTCCAAAGAAGCTTTCTTCAACAAGGGTGTCACCACTGCCTCTTTCAAAGAACAGGAATATTCACCCGAGTCAAGGGAGCACCAGACAATCCATGCTAGAACCAGGAGAATGGACTCCCCACACCCCAAAATTAGGGAAGTAGGGCCTGGATCTAAACTACAGCAGGTAGGATGCAACCCTTGGACAATCTGCATAACATCCACGATTTCTGGGTGGTTGAAGGTACTCCAGGAAAATGAAGGGGTGGTGACCAAATCCTGACCAATAGCAACCCGCATAGAATGTGTCGAATGGATCTCTGACCTAATGTCAGCCACCTTATCAGCAAAGAACTGAGCAAGCTCATCACACTGTAATTGTGAAAATGCTTTATGGAGCTGTAGACAGGTTGGGTTGCATAGTCTGTCCACAGTTCTGAACAGCTGAGCTGGTCAGTTCTGAGTGTCAGAAATTTCCCCGGACAGGAACTCTGCCCTTCTTACGAGAAATTTCTGACTGATAGAATTGATAGTGTTCTAACAGTCTAAGATGGTCAGCATACAGGCCAGATTTCTGCTAACAATGTTCTAACCTGCTTCCAAGTCGCCGCAACTCCCTCAAGGCCCCATCAAACCATGGAGCCTGAGGTCGAAGAGAGAGAGAGGTTGCACACGAACTGGAGCAATAGAATCCAGGGCAGAGGTGATGGAGTTATTATAGGCCACAACCAATGCCTCTGGATCACTGCAATGCACAGGGAATTGTGATAGGTCAAGGACCGAAGCAAGGCCATTGGAAGAAATATTCCACAAAGGGCGGTACATGACCATCTCCTCATGGGTCGGCCTACAAGGTGGGGTGCCAAAATTGAATCTCACAGTGTAGTGATCGGACCAGCCAACTGGTTCCACCATCATGTCCAAAGTCTCGATCCCCAGGAGGAAGATCAAATCAGGAGAATGGCCACCTTAATGTGTGGCAGTAGTAATCACCTGTGTTAGGCCCAGTGAATCCATCAATTGGAGGAAGTGTTGTCCAAATTGCGAGAGTTTGTCGTCGATCCAGGCATTAAAATCACCCAGGACCATCAGCCTGGGTGACTCAAAAGCCATGTCGATGATGAAGTTTGCTACTTCCTTAAGGAATTGCTTCCCATCTCCGGGTGGACGATAGATGAAAGCAATTCGATAGCCCACACCTGCCGCAACAGCACATTTAAAAGAGATGGTCTCCTCAACTGGAACACTGGTGAGTGCCAATTCAGTCTTGAAACAGACCGCACCCCCCCCCCCGCGGTCCAACCTTGGGTAATGTATCACCGTATACCCGGCTGGAATTGTGGCCTCAAGTATTGGTCCCACATTATCATCCAGCTAAGCCTCGGTGATGCAAGCCAGATTTGTCAAGCCAACAAGATCTGAAATCACAGCAGTCTTGTTCCAGACAGATCTAGCATTGCACAACAGCGCCCGGGTTGGACTAAACTCCTGGGCTGCCCTGGCTACCTACCCATCACCAATGATGGTGCCCTTGGGTATGGGGACCAGGCAAGATGGTCCATGCTCCAGGCTCCACTTTGCCCCAGGGCATCTCCTGGGCTCAACCATGCTAATGAGAGCACCCCGCTCCTCCAGCATCCACTGTTCACCCCCACCCCTTCTCGCCCTCCTGTGGGCAATACCTAAATCCTGACAACGTTGATAGAAAAAACCAAAGGAGGGGTATAAAAAGGTGGAGGGAGTGAAGAGCAGAGGCTGATTAGCTCACGACCGGGGTGTGGGGTAACAGGCAGACACATCTTATAAGTCCACAACCTAGCCCAGCACTCAAAAGTAAGCAATCTAAAAACAGGATATCGTACTCCTAAAAATCAACCACTTATGAGATTCAACTCCTGTCAGCCAACTAGATACCTAAAACTACCAAATTACTTTATTTATTTGCTTTTGTTAACCGGGTAAGCACACTAGATAGCCAAGTGCCTATTTTCAGGTGCAACCCGGGAGATTACAAGGTACATACATGAACAATTCTCAGGTGTGACCCGGGAGATTACAAGGTACATACATGAACATCAGGCAAAAACAAGTGAAGGATTACATTAAAGAGAATTAGCACACAGGGACAATACAAGCAACAGTACCAGCAGGGATTTACATTGCAGGCAGTAGGAAGAAGTACAGTGTGGTTTCATTGTTCCAGGCAGCAATGTTGTAAGGCTTGCAGGTAGGCAAAGAGGAGTAACATTGGGATAGAGTGGACCCAGAGCAAGATAAGGGAGTGCACAGTAATAATGCTCACCCTGTTGGGCAGGTGGGCCTAAGTGGTCTATTTTTCTAGTAAACTGTGAGTACAGGAGGTGTATAAGCGCAGATTACTAATTTAACATAACCTAAATTATACCACAAAAAATAATAAAACCCAAAAGGTCGTCCTCCAGAGAAGTCTCTCACAAATCTCAATGGAGGACAATCAATACAAATCATTAACAGAAGAAAAATAACAAAAGCAAATAAACTAAACAAACCAAAGAAAATAAAAGGAAAATGGTTTGATAATCCACCCCCAGATTAGTCTCTCACACTTATCTAAAGGAGGGTGAAAATACAGATTGTTACTGAGCCCTCTCACTGTCCGAACTTATTTCCAAAAAAATAATATAAAGCAAAATAAAATAAAAACTTAAGAACAGGAAAAACTCAGAACTGAAGATGGCATAAATTAAAAAAAAATAAAAAACGCTTGCTGTCCAAGAAACACAAGGACTCAAAAATTGAAGACATTAATTCCAATCAGTCATTTCCAGGAGTTCGAGATGCCAGAACAAATATCCAATCAAGTCAAAGATCAAGTCCAAGGTAGTCTGATTCAGAGATTTAAACCAAAGTTCTCTCAGGGCACACACATTTCTTCAAGCTATAGAGTAAGGGGAAATATCTCAGAGGATTAATGGCACACCACCACAACCGCGAGCAAAGCCACCTCTCCGACTGACCACCCCGCAAATCTAGGGGAGGAGAACAGGACACCAGTCCTCTGGACAGCCACTCTCCCTAACCCTGTGGGAGCCAGAAACCGACGAAATCCCCAGAATAGCAAACAAATTAGATAAAAAAACAAAGTCAAAGCCCTGAAACAGATAATAACATACTGTAAAGACAACACCGGATTGATAAAAAGTAAAAAGGAATATGGAGCGGTCCTCTCCAAGCAGCTCCTTTACCAGGTCACCTCAGTTTAATCCTCAGGATATGCCGGTCTGAATGACCACGTCTTCTCTAGTCCATAGCAACAAACCTACTCAAACAGCTCCCAGTATCCAGAAAGAGTGACTTCAGTGGTATTGGAATTGGAAATATCTCAACAAGTTCACGATATTCACAATTTCCCTCAGTCTACAGACTCTCACTCTGATTCAGACAGGCGTTCCAGTCCAAGGGGGTGCAAACAATCACTCCTATAGCATCAGGACCATGACTGTCTCAAACTGGCCATAGTCCCGTAACAGTCCTAATCTTGGCCTCCACAACAGCCGACTCTCTCCACCAATATTGGAAAATTAGGCAGCCAAAGCCACCTCAATGCCACATACAGTTCTCAGAGTCCACAGCATGTCATGACTGCACCGATTACTAACACCGATGGAGCAAAATCCTGGGGAATCCTTAAAAATCCCAACTAAGAGATAGTGTGCAAAAGCATTTACCGACCGGCATTTACCAACCACCCGGGGAATAAGATCAACTATACGCAAATCCCGCAATATCGTTCAACACACAGGGCCCCAATTTTCAAGCATAATAAATGCCACAGAAAGTATTAAAAATAAATAAAATAAGTTAAAATAAAAATGATAAAACATAGCACTGCAGAGCTAAATCGATGCCTGGCCCAGTGTGGCCGCTATCTTTCCTCATTGATCCTGCGCTATTCCCTCGCAAACTGTTTGTGGACCGCACAAAGCTTTGAATAGCTCTGCCTTGGATGTGCATCCCAGAATACCCAGATATTTAAAGGGTGGGACAGATTCAAGGGCATCACCATTAGGAAAAAATTGCAAGGGGGGGTGAGGATGAGGTGAGGAAGAGGGACTGGAGAACAGCATGCATTCATTTTTTTTTGGTGTTGAGGACTAGTTAGATATCTAGAAACAAGCCCTCAAGAATTTGGAAGTCTGAGGCAAGCATGTTGTTGAGCCACCAGGCATCGGATGAAGAACAGTAAAGAATAGCGTCATCCCCGTAAAGGTGCACAGAGGCCCCTCCACAGTTATTTGGTAATTCATTAATGAATAGGGAAAATAATAATAGAAACATAGACTTTGATGACAGATAAAGACCGCTTGGCCCACCTAGTCTGCCAGTTTCCCTACCTACAGGATAAGCTGCAGATCCTAGTTAACCAACAGCCTATTTCTTCCTACCCCCCCATAGGAATTGCCTTATGTCTGTCCCATGCATTCTTGAGTTTTCCCACAGTTTTAGATTGCACAACCTCCTCAGAAAGACTGTTCCATGCATCCACCACCCTCTGTGAAAAAATACTTCCTCACATTGCCCCTGAGCTGTCCTCCCTCCATCTTCAAATTGTGTCCCCTTCTTCTTACACATCTCTTTTTCTCAAAGCTGCTACCCTCTTGGACTTTATTGATTCCACTGAGGTACTTAAATGTTTCTGTCATGCCCCCCCTCCTTTCCTCAAGGGTATATATATTAAGCTAGTTTAGTCTCTCCTCATATGGCTTCTGTTGCAGACCCTGCACCATATTGGAACCAGGAAGGAGCTGTGAGGGATGCCATAGGTTATTGGTCTGGGATCCGAGAGAGAACCAGACCCCTTGACCATTTACATGCGGCCAGTAAGGTAACTTTGGAGCCATGTTAAGGCACTAACATCAAGACCAAGTGAGTGTAGTTGCCATAGAAGGAGACTGTAGTTGACCAAGTCAAAAGCTTTCATCAAATCGATGAAGATAGCACTGGTGGCAAAGCCCTGGTCCATAGAATGGAACAGGTTGGATTTAGCATTAATCAGTTCAGTGTTAGTTTTAGTTTATTGATCAGTCAAATAGATCTTTTCAAGAGTAAAAAAATGCAAACATTTTCAGTTTTAAAATACAATATAAAAGTAGTACATAGATATAAATTACTTCAGTCAACAGTTCAAAGAAAGATCTCATAATCAAATACTCATAAATATAAGTACATAGACAATAGACATCAAACAACATTGCCAAGAGACATATTGGATACATACATTCTACCTTTTGAGCATTCACAAATAGTTGGCTCTAGGAGTTGCTAGCTACCTAGATTCAGTATGTTTTATTAATAGCTTACTTATACTTAATAAGGATTCTTGAGATAGCTGCAATATATCCTGCAACTGCTTTAATTATTGTTTCATCATTCATTGTAAAAAGTAATTTTAACAGTAAACTCTGGTCTTTACTTTGTATGGAGTCCAATATTGGGATGAGTCAGTAGGCTTTAGGTTTATTGTACCATGGACATGTAAATATCACATGGTACAAGTCTTCTAAATGCTAATACGTACAAGAACAGAGTTTTGCCTGAAGAGTGGGATTCTTGCTATATCTAGCAGTGAGGATACTACTAGGAAACATTTCTATCCTGTATTTGGTATATAATTTCCTTTGATTATAATCTGTTAGCACATCCAAGTAATATCTATAGTAATGCAATCTGTCATTGTGTGTTACCCATAGGGAAATGTGTAGCCTATAGATTAAATCAACATCTTGTGATTTGTAATAATTAATCAACATGTAGGTATCATATAATTGATATTTTAAACTAATTGAAATACCCTTAGAGTCGTAGCTTTTTAAGTATTCAAGTCCAGTTTCCTGCAAAGTCTGAAAAACTTAGCTAAGACAACTGGATTGCAGCTGTCCCAGTTTGGTACATCCATATGTTTCCCTTAAACACATATATGTCAGTCTATCATGACCTTGATGTAAGTTTTATCCAGTAATTTACTTTCTTTGCTGCTAAAAGAGCCTTTATTCTAGGAAGTCCCAGTTTTGGCCTTAACAAGGGTTCAGGCACTGAGTTGCTTAGAAACAAACTTGATTTGAGCAACTTGTTCAGAGGACTCTCTAAAAAATTCATAAACTATAGTCTATATCCCAAATTTTGCTATTGTACAATGCATGTGCATTATATTTGGCTCTGTGACCGTAAACAGTTTAATGGTATTGCCACCATATTTCCTGTAAAACAGGTTAAGTGATATATCAGTTTGTTTAAGCTTTGTTTTTAAAAGATGAATGTGTTTTGTCCATCTGCCATTGCCCAAGTGCTGTAAACCCAGGAAAGTATAATATTTTAGTTTTTAACTTAACTTATTGTCCTCAATCCTCCACATGTTATTCACAGTTTTTGTGCCAATGACTAACACCTGGCTCTTCTTTTCATTGAACTTCAGTTTATGTTCAGTAGCATAAGAGTTCAAGATATTTAATTTAGTCTGTAGACCAGATTGTGTAAGTGGCAATAGTTTGAGGTCATCTGCTTAGGAAAGCACAGCACAGTTTCTGATATAGATTTTTGGAGAGTCAGACTGGGAGTGCTAATCCATATTATAAGTTTATTAATACAGATACAAAACAGTAAGGGGGTGAGCACACATCCCTGTCTGACACCAGTATTTGTTAAGATGCTGGAGGATAATTGTCCATTAGTACCTAATCTAAGATGGGCCCAAGTATTTGTATATAGTTCTCTTATGATGGCAATTATTTCATGGGAAATTCCCCAGTCCTTCATGAGGTTCCATAGTAAGCCTCGAGAGATGGTGTCAAAAGCTGACCTGAAGTCAATAAAAGCAGCATATAGTTTTTGTTTCCTTACTATCACATATTTTTATAACATCTTTATCTGTTGTGCAATAGCCAGCACAAAATCCTGCCTGGATTTCTGAGTTCACCCAGTTGTTTTAATTGTTCTGTAAGTCTTGTAAGTATTAATTTAGCAAAGCTTTTCCCAAAATTATCAAGTAATGAAATAGGCTTATAGTTATACATAAATACATAAACAGGTCAGTTTTATCCCTCTTTTTATTATATAGAGAGATAATTATTGCACCCTTCCATGAAGATGGATATTCAAGCTTCCTGCTACAATAGTTAAAGTATGGTGTAAGTATATTAGTCCATTGTGATGGTGTAGTTAAAAAACTTCAGCTGGAATAAAATCCAGGCAGAGGCCTTATTCCACTTCAATGCTGCAATAATAAAATACATTTCTGATTTTGAAAATAGTATAAGATGTGTCATATCTACATCTAATAGATCAGCCTAGGGTGTTATCCCTGGATTGTCAAATTGTATTAGTATAATATACAATCCAAGTGGCCAGGGATATATGAGAATCAATTTAACAATTTCAGGTTTGAGATTATTACATCCTTTAGCTACCAAGAGCCAGTAGGACTAGCAGTCATTATTATTAATTACATTAAACATATTATCCCCCTGTTTTTGCCAAAACTCTTTTTGTTTTAGTTTTAGAAATTGTTTGTAATCCTCTCAGGATTTGTTTAGCATTCTGTATTCACTTTTTTGCTTTTTATTTTTGTTAGCCCTAATCAAATGATTTAGTTCTTTTTTGGTCCTATGACAGTCCGAGTCTAACCACGTATGTAAAGCAGTGTTTTTCCTAGGCTGAGCCATTAAAGATGATAAAAGCAGTCTTATTTCATTAAAGCATAGTTGTATTCTCTCATTGAGTTCAGAATCATTGGTATCTCTATAGGAAATAGATGAAATAATATTCTGTATTAATTGTTTGGTGAGAGTTTCAAATGAATTTCACCATTTTGTTTTGGTTTGATTTCATATTTCTAAAGGAGGTAATGGTTGAGAGCTCAAAAAAGTATTACTTCAGCCTTTAAAAGTAATGACCAGAGGAAAATGATCACTATCTGCTTTTGTAATAACCTGACAAGTATCCCACAAAGTCATATCACCATTCCAAAATATAAAATCTATTGTGGATGGACCCCTAGAACAGTAATGTGTATAGTTCTGCTTATCTCCTTCAATCCTGGTGGTTTGGCCAGTGTTTGAATTGATTCTGCACCTGAAGACCACCATCTCGACTAGGATCATGAGGGAAATTTTCCTCCTGCTTCACCAAGCCACCTGTACCAGGTCTTATATCATTAGATCATCATTCAGTCTTGGTAGTATGTGTACAAACTACGTCTCAAACTAGTCGGCTACACAAACACCTTGTGAACTAAGTACATTTATATGTAAGGCTCTGTCCTCTCCTGGTCCTTCCAGCTAGCTTTCAGGCTGATCCTGGATATTTTTTCAGTTTGAATGCTGCTCGAATCCCCTGTTGCTGTGACCCCAAACATGGGCCAACTGGATACCTGGGCCTGTGGACTAATGGTTAGAAAAGTCTAGGCTTGGCAGGTCTAACCCCTGAGAGCTGGAAAGCTCCCCAGAGGCTTACACTGAACTCTTGGGCTTTCTCTCCAACTCTCAAATATAAACAAACTGAGCAGTTGCCCCCTCTTATATGGGGCTGAGTTCCAGAGATCCAATTGGCTGCCAAAACTGTCTTAAACAGTCTCCAGTTGTTAATTGGCTTACTTTTTGGCACCAAGAAATTGTCCCAGCTAATTCCCCATAAGTCTTTGGCATTGTCCCAAGAGCTCTTTTATTTAATACTGGCTCTCAATTGGTGGAAAGTTCTGATGCAGCCAGGAGTTTAACTTTTATTTAATACATTTTCCACTGACTTGTAGCCCCAACAGTTCTCTGTTAAATTAGTCCACTTCTAATAAAATAAACAGTTCTCTCAGGGAGTTGCAGCTCCCATAACATACTGCCCCTAGAAACACTGCAGAGCTCATGAATATTTGTGAGGGCATCCCTTGCCCTGACTTTTGCCCCTTAGCCTTTGTGCCCCAGAGGCAGCACTTTGGGCATCTGCCTATTTATTTATTTTAAAATGCTTTCTTTTCCTTGCTTGTTTTGTGTCCTGGTGCCTCTTTTAACTTAGCTTGACACCGAGAACTGTGAAGACACATTTTATGGCTGCTGACTGCAGTGGCATTCTGATGCGCAGTGCATCCTCCTTGATGGTGCAAGCGGCAGCCTTAGCAAACATGCCAACCACTCACAAATAGATTTTGCAAGCTCCTCAGGGCTCGCCAGCACAGGAGAACACTCTGGAGCATGGGGATTAAGCAGCATAGTGCTGTGAAGGAATGGGCAGATGCAAGGAGGCAGAGGGAGAACACCCAAAGGCATATCAAAAATAAGCCCCCAAATGGGGGAGAATTACACTCTCCCCTGCCTTGGAAAGCTTAGCATCCACACCAAGTCTATAATAGACTGGTGGCCATTAAACATATTACTAGATATACTCTATAGTAAGCAGATATATCTGAACAACAAATATCCTATAACAACCAAGCTAGTCATATAATAACTATGTACAAGTTAGCATGCTATCAATTTGATCGTACTTAGGATTTGGATGTCCTTTATTTAAGCATTGTCATGACATTTTGAATTTGCATGGTATACCTCAGCAGTTTAGAATCACATTTTCCACATTAGACAGTATCACATATTCAGCACCACGTTATCAGAGCATTTCACCTTATTTCCATCTTTTTAACTTTGTTACACTGATTGAGCACCTTAGCTTGGGTTGAGGCTTTGGTTTGGGTGAAGGCAGTGAACGCAATTTTGGGCAAGAAATTTAGCATGACATAGACTCCTTTGTGCACAATATTCATGGGTAAGTTAACAGGCTGTCCTGAGGTGTCATATATGAGCTTTAAGATTGGCTTTACAGATCTTTCTGAGCTACATGGCTAAGTTGGCACTGGCACTTGCACTTCTGCTTCAGCATTCGGGGTGATCAGTCCCGGTTCATTGTCCAGCAACAAAACAGCTTCAGAAGAAATGGGTTCCACTGCACTTTCTTTTTGTTGAATACTAGTTTCAGACTCTAGGCTCACTGGCATTTGTCAAAGGTATTGCTGCAAAGTCGGAATCATCCAGGGCACATCTCTCTGGTTCTTGAACAGCACTTTCATTAGCATGAAACAGTTCACTTAGCCCACTTAATTCATTAACGCTTGCATGGTCACTTGTCAGTTCACTACTTGCTTTTTGGTGTTCAGGTTCACTGATTGCCATCAATTCCACCATACAAAGGGGTTCAACTTCTTCAGGATTCACACTGTGGGCATCATCTTCTGGAGGTTCAGGCACAAAGGATGAATTAGAATCTGTTACCACAGCTGGAGGTTCAGAGTCATCACCGTAGTTAATGGAAGGAATTTCCTGAAACACTCTCTCAAGTTCAAAAGATGGGTAATAGGCAGCACAGAATTCACTTTCGTCATCACTTTCAGAGTCAGCATTTTCAGTATTTGCAATGTTAGCAGGACTGGAGACATTATTAGGAGCAACAGACTGGAAAGCAGGAGTTTGCTGATCTTGTTGCTTGGCCTTGGTAGCACACCTGGTTACAGGGCACTGAGGAGCCTCAATCTCTTGAATGTTATTGGTTACTATTTAGCCGATAGGTAACAGGTGATTCCTGTGAATGGTTTAAACAGCATAAGGGTCCCCTTCTGGATGCACTTTATACACAGGCAGATCATGTAGCTTACTGACTACTATGTATGTGATGTGACTTCAGCAGTTAGCTATTCTGTGTTTACCTGGAAGTCCAAAATTTCTCATTAATACTATCACCTGCTTGGACCTCTTGAACTTTAACATGTTTGTCATGGCAAGTTTTGTTGGTCAGGTTCCTCTTTACTGCCATGGTATTTGCAAGCTAATAGGCATGATCTAGTTGAGCTTTTACATTTTTAACATACTGCAGGTAGTTTTCTCACTGAACACCATCAGGTGACACTCCAGAATACACATCCACTGGGAGACAAGCTTCTCTGCCAAATATAAGGTGGTATGGTGAAAAAACAGTAGCATCATTCTTGGTGCAGTTATAGGCATGTACAAGTGCATTTATCTGTTGGCTCCACTTTGGCTTATCTTTAGGTTGCAGGGTGCCCAGTATGTCAAGTAGGGTGCTGTTAATACTTTCTGGTTGTGGGTCTCCTTGAGGATGATAAGGGTTTGTTCTAGATTTTCTTATGCCCCACAGGGACAACAGTTCTTTGATAAGTCTGCTTTTAAAATCCCAGCCTTGATCCGAATGAATATGCTGGGGGGCACTGTGATGTATGAAAAACATCTCAACAAGCACTTTAGCTACAGTTGAGGCCTTTTGGTCCTTTGTTGGATAGGCCTGCGCATATCTCATGAAGTGATCCATGACTACTTGTACATTTGTAATGCATTTTGAATTTGGCTCCAAACTAAGAAAATTGGTACAGACAATTTCCATTGGTGCACTTGTGGTAATATTGACCAGAGCGGTTGCTCTTTGGGGTGGAGATTTGCGATGAAGACACCTACTGCAGGTTTTAACATGTTTCTTGATGTCTAAGCCCATTCTAGGCCAGTAGAAACATGAACAGACCAGATCACAGATTCTTTCACTCCCAGATGTCCCATTTGGTCATGCAAGGCTTTTAGGACAATATTCTTGAACTTAGCTGACAACACTACCTGTTACCTTATAATTTCACCTTGGCTGTCAGTAAGCTCTCTGTACAATAGCTGTTTTGGAAGCTTGAGTTTGGGCTCCTCTCAAAGAAGTAAAGCAGTCTTGGAGTCACTGGACTGCATTTTGGAGATGTCTTCCCCCTTTCTTAAGGCATCAACTACTGGTTGGATCTTTGGATCATAGTATTGTTCTTTGCTGATATCAGCTGGAGTTAACTGGGGTAAATAACTTAAGTGTTAAGGCTGCAAAGTTACAGTAGGCAACTGGTATACAAGTCTCTGGAGGTCCCAAGCAATCTGCCAGACAGTTTATAGCTTCAGAGGACAGAGTTTCTTCCTGGTCAAACTTATGGCATAGTGCTTTTAAAGACTGCTCAGGAATATGAACTCACTGTTGGTCAGAAACAGGTCTTTGTGAAAGGGCAACGGCATCTACATGATTTAGGCCTAGTTGGTACTCCACCGCATAATCATAGGTTGCTAGAGTAGAAAGTCATCTGTGTCCTGTAGCATCTAGTTTAGCTGTTGTTTGGACGTAGGTTAATGGATTATTATTGGTCTTGACCAAGATTTTAGCACCATACAAGTATTCGTGAAACTGGTCAACTATGACCCACTTGAGAGCAAGGAAATCTAATTTATGCACTGGATAGTTTCTCTCTGAAGATGTCAGGCTTCTGCTAGCAAAGGCTATGGGATGCAGTCCTTCCAGGTATTCTTGATAGAGAACGGCTCCAAGGCCAATCACGCTGGCATCTGAATGTAATACATAGGGCCTTGCTGGATCAGAATAAGCAAGTATGGGAGTGTGAGTTAATCTGTACATCACTTCTTTGAAGGCAGTGTCACAATCGAGAGTCCATCTCTGTCAAAACAGCTCATTGGGTCTGAAATAGTTTTTTTCAGTGTCTCTGTCAGAACCTTTTTTAAACTTTTTGTGAGTAGGTGGATACTCTTGAGTTATGTTTTGTAGGGGGCAGATCACCTTGGTAAAGTCCTTGACAAATCAGCGATACTAGCCGCAGAATCCAAGAAACCTTTGAAGTTCTTTTAAGTTGTTGGGCTTAGGTCAGCTGGTTAATGCTTCCACCTTACTGCAGTCTGTTTGTATGCCTTCTGATGACACAATGTGGCCCACATATTTGACAGAACTCCAGAAAAACTGGCATTTGTCAATGGCTAACTTAAGACCAAACTCTTCAAGTCTGCCCAATACTTTGAATAAGTGAACCTCATGTTCCTCGAGAGTTTTTCCAAAGACTATGACGTCATCAAGGTCGGTGAGACATTCCAAAAGATTCATATCTCCCACTGCACTCTCTATTAGTTGCTGAAATGTTGCTGGGGCACCTGATATGCCTTGGGGCATGTGAAGGAATTCATAAAAGCCCAAAGGACAAATGAATGCATTTTTTTCCCTGTCCTCAGGAGCCATTTGTATTTGATAGTATCTGCTTCAGAGGTATAGGATGGAGAACCATTTACTTCTATTTAGACAGCCCAGAGCATTCCATATGCAAGGCATTATATACTGATCAGGCACGGTTCTTTTGCTAAAGGTCCTGTAATCAACACACATACAGACAGAGCCATTCTTTTTCTGCACCACAACAATTGGAGAGGTGTATGGGCTGCGTGACTCTTGCTTGATGCCAGCCACTAACATGTCTTGTAGCTAATGTCTGACATCATCTATATTGGCAGGAGCTAGGTGTCTAGACCTCTCTCTGAAGGGTCTCTCATCATGCAGGTGAATGTGGTGTTCAGCACCCATGACACAACCGGCATCCCATTCTTGGGGAGAGAATACCCTGGTTTTCTGAGCCAAGTTGTTACTGATCCTGGTTCTCCAGTTGTTTGGAATAGGTGAATCTCCAAAATCAATCATATCAGGTGATAAATTACATCCTTTTTCAGTTTTGCACTTGGATGGAAGCACAGCAGTGTCAGCACAATAGACTTTAGCCAGGGTGCATCCTCTGTGTACTGTGATGTCTTGGTCGATAACATTTTGTATTCGTACCACCACTTGTCGGACGTAAGCATGAGCCTGGGCCGGAAGCACACTGGGTTTAATCAACAGTCCTTCAGGTAGTTTTCCCTTGTCTGTATCATCTACAGTAGCATCAGAATTTGGTTGGTCACATCTCTGTGCAGCTGCACTTCACCACTGATACTGCATTCAGCATTTGGAGATAACGTGATAGTAGCAGAATCCTTCTTCCAAACCATCCCAACAGGCTCATCTCTGTCACCCTCCTTGGGGTGTATTGGTTCCTCATAGGCCTTTTGGATCAGGGTGTGAGCACACAGAGCTTTGCCTGCCTTTTTCTTCTGCCTTTCTTCACATAGCTGGGCCAGGCACCCAAACGTATGCATTGGTACCAGTCATTACAGGGATACCATCATAAAGTCCTGTGGAAGGGCGGACCAAGGCTAGTGACTCCACAGAATTTCCTACACCAGCCACAGAGGATGGAAAGGAAAATCATACCTTTAAATAGCCAAGATATGGGTATGACATTTCACTTAACCCCCACACATGCAGTCTATCCAGAGGTTGTAATGGGTGGCCAGATAAATACTGCTCATACCAGTCTTGGAAGATTATGGTAACTTGAGACCCGCTGTCTAAAACTGCTCCGGCCAGAATCCCATCTATGTGTACAGTAGTGTTCGTGGAAGGGCCCACCAATTTGGGCCAGTCTGGAGGGACTATAGTAGGAACCTGGGTGGATGATTTAGCCACAAAGAAACTGGGTTTTGGATTTCCAGAACCTCCACTGCAATCATTACCTGCACTCCCTCTGCCATTGTTTCACTTTTTGGAGCTCCGCTTGGAGTTTGTGTACCACTTTATCTGAGTCCTTTTGAGACCGGCATTCTTTCTTCATATCCCCATCCTTCCCACAGTTATGAAAAAATACTTTAAAACTAGAAGTTTTCACTGCCAAATAATTTTTGCTGTATTTGCTGAAGCATTAATTTGTGCTAAAATTAATTTAGGCTAATTAGTGCTATTAGCACTTTTCCCATTATAGTGTATGTGGTCCCAATGACAGTGCTAAATTTAATTTACGCAATTATGGTTGCACTTGTGTTTGCGCTAAAATTACTTTACTTGAAAATTAGTTTTACAGTATATTTTCTTTGGTCTGGCATGGCTGAAACATTGCATTAGGATCTGGTCTACATTCACGACTAGGAGATTGGGAGAGGTACACATTTGGTGCCGGAACTGGAGCACTGACAACAGTAAGTCTGGGTTCAACCTCTGTATGCGGTGCCGAAGGCAGTTCAAGGCATCTCAATAATTCTTTTATTGCAGGAGTCAATGCACTTGTTTCAGTTTTCGAGCTGCCATTGGCAGGGAACGCCTGAGCTTGTGCCTCCACCCCTCCGTAGCAGTCATGCTCTGAGAGGGACCAGGGTCTTTGCCTGTGGAAGGGGTCTTAGTATGGGAACCATCTTTCACTTCTCTGACTTCTCTTAGTAGCTCAGCCCATGTCAGAGTATCCATAGCAGTCTCTGGTTCAGGAGGGCTTTCCAATGCTGAGGCTACTCTAGCAGTGCCTGCACAGGAATTCCAATCTCCTTCTTCACATTCAGCATCCCTGAGTTCTTTTATCAGGTCACAATCAGGGGGATCATCCCACCTATCCTGGAGCTTTAGCTGGATAATTTTCAATTTAGAGTATTTGGCATATTGTAGTATGTGATCTAATCTCACATGATTCAACTCACTGGCTGATACCCCACCTTTCTGATAAGTTCTCTGTAAGGCCGTCTCCAAACGAGTAACATAAGTGGACAGACATTCCCCTTTCCACTGTTTGGTGCCTTTGAATTGCCACGTTAACGTTTCTCCAATTTCAACACTACTAAAAACACCTTCTAGTGCAGACAGATACTTCTGAGCTGAAGCATTAGGATTTGTGGACCTCAAGAACATAATTGCTTCCAAAGTGGGACCCCTCAAACTTTCCATGATACTTTTTCATTTTTCTGCCTCCACACACTGCCACTCAGGTACTAGGGGGGCAACATAGTCTATCAAGGTCTTCCAATCATCCTCCCCCTGTGGGGTGGCCGAAAATATCCTTAGCCTGCGGGAAGCGTCATGACTAACTGCCGGCACAGGTGTGGGTGCTGGCACTGATGCAGGCATAGGAGCTGGTGAAGGGGAAAATACTGGAGCTGGCATGGGTATCTGGGAAGGGATGCCCCCCCAGGCAGTATGAATAGTTTTTTAAAGTCTTTGAGGCTTTTACCCTACTCTAAAAACAACTTCGCTAACTTTTCCTCAAATGTCTCATATAAAGGTGGGATCTCATTTCCTGACGGATCACCACTATCTTTAGTTACCACCCTCCAGGCTTCTAGGGACCCATCAACAGCAATAGTTTTGAGCACCTCAGTGCTGTTCATGGGGTTGCTACACTCCACTAAAGCCATTAAAGTCTGGGTAGTCAAGTCAGCATGTCGGCTTACCACTATAGCTTTTCGCAGGCATTCAATTTTTAAAAGTGCCACTTCTATAGTGTCTGTACTAGTGCCCAGCAGTATGTACAGTATTAACAAGGCATTGTGGGGTCACTTTCATGCCCCATACACCATCCAACCAACTGATGCACAGCTATTTCTTCAGTGGTACCCATTAGATCCTTAGTTGTAATTCTTGATTTTTTTGCCACTAGCAATGTCTCCAAAGATGTAACCCCTAGGTGGTGCAATCCTATAGGCTACTACCCCTGCCTGTATGACTATGCATATGTCGAGGGGCCAGATCTCAGTGAACGGCTGCCTTCACCTAGAGATATAGTGTAGCTACTGATGATGTAGCCCTCAGGATACTATAACCTCCCACCAACCCCTCTAGTGGCCTTAACCATTTAACAACAGAACATTCACAGGTACCATATGTCTTTAATGATATGCTCACACTCCTTGCACTTACCACCAGGGCTGGATCTTCTGCAACTGCCCTGGACACCCCCTAGAAAGTAAGACCAGTTATGCAACAATGCAATAACAGTACTGTATCCCCACCAAGAAAGTACACACTAGCCAGGTTAAAATATAAATAAAAAACAGCAATCTGATTTATTCAGAGGGATGTGGACAAGGGTGGGGCATATACCTAGCAAGTGATTTGCAATTCTGATTAAATTCAGGTTGATTAAAGCATGCACAATGAGTCCCTTTGACACAGTCCCACACCCTGGGTACCCAGATTGTTACACAGGAGAGCCTGAAGCGTTGCCCGTGGTAGGCTGGCTTTGCAGCTGTTGTTGGGTTCCTTAAGAGAAAAACAATTGCATGCACTCAACCCTGCATATGTAATCTAGAGCTGGATGGCTCAGTTCATTGCAAAAAACCCAGACAAGCAAATCAGATGGCACACACAAGTGATTGCAGCTTTGTTGCAGGGAGCTACCCTGTTTGTACTCGCACTACCCAGACCGAATGATGATCCAATGAAATAAGACCTGGTACAGGTGGCTTGGGAAAGAAGGAGGAAAATTTCCCTCATGATCCTCGTTGAGATGCCGGTCTTTGGCTGCAGAAGCAATTCAAACACTGGCCACACCATGCAAACCATACGTCTTGAACTAGTCGACTGCACAAACACCTTGCGAACTAAGCACATTTATATGTAAGGCTCTGTCTTCTCCTGGTCCTTCCAGCTAGCTTGCAGACTGATCCTTATATTTTTTCAGCTTGGATGCTGCTCGAATCCTCTGCTGCTGTGACCCCAAACATGGGCCAACTGGACATCTGGACCCACAGACTAATGGCCGAAAACTTCTAGGCCTGGCAGGCCTAGCCGCTGAGAGCTGGCAAGCTCCCCAGAGGCTCACACTGAACTCTTGGGCTTTCTCTCCAAACCTCAAATCTGAACAAACTGAGCAGTTGCTCCCTTTTATATGGGGCTGAGTTTCAGAGATCCCATTGACTGACAGAACTGTCTTAAACAGTCCCCAGTTGTTAATTGGCTTACTTTTTTGGCACCTAGAAATTGTCCCAGTTAATTCCCCATAAGTCTCTGTCATTTTCCCAAGAGACCTTTGTTTAATACTGGCTCCCAGTTGGTGGAAAGGCACAAAAATGGTGGCAGCAGTTCAAGTCTAGGCAGTCTGTATCAATGTCTCCACAGAGTAAAGTTCTGGTGCAGCCAGGAGTTTAACTTTTATTTAATAAATTTCCCACTGACTTGTAGCCCCAACAGTTCTCTGTTAAATGAGTCCACGTTTAATAAAATAAACAGTTCCCTCAAGGAGTTACAGCTCCCATGACACACTGCTCTAGAAACACTGCAGAGTTCATGAATATTTACGAGGGCATCCCTTGCCCTGATCTTTGCCCCTTAGCCTTTGTGCCCCAGAGGCAGCACTTTAGGCATCTGCCTGTTTATTTATTTTAAAATGCTTTCTCTTCCTTGCTTGTTTTGTGTCCTGGTGCCTCTTTTAACTTCGCTTGGCCCCGGGAATCACAGAGACACATTTTCTGGCTGCTGACCACAACGGCAGTCTGATGCGCAGTGCATCTTCCTTGATGGTGCGAATGGCGGCCTTAGCAACATGTCGACTTCTCGCAAATAGATTTTTTGAGTCTTGCAGGGCTCACCAGCACAGGGGAACACTCTGGGGCACGGGGATAAAGCAACAAAGTGCCGTGATGGAATGTGTGGACTCCGGGAGGCAGCGGGATAACACCCAAATGCATATCAAAGGAAATCCCCCAAATGGGGGGGCATTACACAGATACATTTGTCATGGACATGGTTACAATAATACAAAAGAATGAAATTATACAATGGCCCAGATATTCAAACTGCACCATTGTGTGGCTCAAGCCCCTGTGCCGCTCAAAATAGTTGCGCTGGGGTGTGGCCAGGGCGATATTCAACTGGACTGACTTGTACGGTATGGGCTGCACGCCCATTGGCTCTGCTCTGAACCAATGGGCATGCAGCCCTGCTGTCTGATCAGCGGTAGCCAGGGGCGGCAGGCGGGTGGGGTGCTGCGCCACGGCTGATGGGGAGAGTGGGGTGGTGGGGATCCGTGGGTGGGGTGGGGCCACTAGATCACCAGGGATTTACGTGGGGGGTTAGGATGACGCCGGCGATCGGGCTACTCGCGTCCACTGGACCACCAGGTATATTGGACTTTGGGAGGAGGTCTGATGCCCACGATCAGGCTGCTGGGGGAACAGAACGTTATGCCCATGATTGGGCTAATGGGGGGCAGAATGTTATACACATGATTGGGCTGCTGGGGGCACTTCAGCCCACGATCGGGCATGGGGCACCACCGAATCGAGGAAGGCCACCCACAGGTGGCACCTGCTGTTGTGCCCTGCACGCGGCAGCTCACCTGTGGGTGGCCCCGACTTGATCCTTTTTTTCACAGAAAGTTGTGCAGGCGCAGGAAGCTGGCGCCAGCATAACTCTGCACAGCCCAGCTGAATATCGGGCTGTGCAGTTTATGTATGGTTCTTCCCCCTTCAGTTGCGCATGCCTTCATTATCATTGCGCTGTTGCTCAGCATGATTTGTGGGGGTGCAACTGCCTCCTGCTGAATATCGCAGAATGGCGCATTTCGGACTTGCGCAGGCACAACCCTATTGCACATGGCTGAACTCTTTTGAATATCTGGGCCCATGTGTATAACTCAGAAGTGCTTACATCATGAAACAGTGAACAAAATACTTGCAGTGCAAGGCAAAATAGTGAACAAAGAGAGGAACATACAATGTGTATTTCAATAAAAACTCAAATAAAAGGGAAAAGGAGGGAATGTTAAAGTAGACTTTCTGAGTTGATTGAGACAACTCAGCCTTAGACATGCAGCAAATTTTTCTTTCGCCATCGAAGTGAACGCAAAGTGGGCACTTCACGTTGCAGCGGAGTGGGCAATGCAAAGTGCTCACCCTTCTTTGTCATTACCACTTCGCATTAAGGCAGGATGGCAATGCGAAGTAAGGCGAAGTCATTGTTTTTAATGGACTTCGCATTACTCATTATGATTCTAAGTGATCCACTTGGTGTTTCAGATTTGGCAGCCCCCTCACACATCACATGGCTTATAGTACTGTAAGTCACATGCTCTTTAGCTAGGCAGGAAGAAAGTGAGTCATACAAGCAGACACTTTTACTTTCTCCTGTGCAGACGGAGAGAGAATAGTGTGTTTTCTGACTGCTGATACTTTGAGATCAGAGCGAGGAGGAGATTTAAACTTTGATTTAGACCCAACAGCTTTTTTAAAAGCTACATTTTTTTTGTCTTTTCTGTACTCCTTTTTACTTAATTTGTTCTTTCTGTAAATTTTATTTTTCTTACCTTTATAAGTAAGTTTGTCTGTGTCTGTGTGACTGTGTGTGTGTGTTGTGTGACAGTGTGAGTAGTGATTGCTTGGACTGAGGGAGTTCAGTAGGAGAGATGGACCAGGGTGAGGGAATGTCTGGGGCTGGGGCAGCTCTGGGAGAGCCTGGTAGTGGTAAGCATCATACCGTGTGCATGTGTGGAGGACATGGGCACCCATTCCTGTTGGACCACTCAAAACATGTGAGTGCCCTCCAGAAGCAGGACCAGCACCACCTCCTGTCCTGACTCTGAGGCAGTTGAACCACCACCACCACCACCAAGTCCAGCACCAGGTCCTGTGGAGGAGGATGTGCCTGTTTCCCCAGGCCCAGGTGTGGATCCCATCCCTGTTCAGCACCGTGACCAGCCGGCTGCCTGTTCATTTGGCCATCCCCTGCCTGTGCCTGGTTCTCCCCACACCTCAGTTGTTTGGCAGTTTTTTGACTGTGTCGGTGGGGATAGCAGTATGGTCAACTGCCACCTATGTGAGGTGGAGGTGCACCGTGGCCCCTGGGAGACTCACCTGGGGATTGGGGGCCAGCACATCCATGTGCTCAATCACCAGCAGTTGGAGTGGCAGGCTGCCACAGAACAGACCATGCCTGCACCTGCTAGCCATTCTGTGGTAGAGTATGCAGCTGTGCATTGCGGTATCCCTAAGAAGAGGAGGGCCACAGCAGCACCTGCTGCTCCACCAGCACCCCCACCCCCACCGCCACCAACAGGTCAGCCTGTAGAACGTGTGGACCCCAGAGAACTGCATGTAACACAGGCTGACTTGGCAATTCTCTGGAGTGCTGTCAAGGATAACAACGAAAGGGTGAGTGCTGTGGAGCAGTGGATGGATCACATAGAGGGACATCAGTTGCAAATTATGTCCATGCTGGAACTGCACCATGGGATCCCACATTATTTTTTTTTTTTCCTCACACCAATGTGTCCCCCCACAACTTCCTTGCTGTGTTATAAAATGTATTCCTCCACCATACCCGACCCTTGTATGTAATTATGCCCTTTTTTTGTTGTCTTCCATATGCGTGACACTTTGTATTCTGAGCAATGCAAGTATACTGTACTAAACTGCATGCATGCAGTCTTCTTTCCAGTCTGTGTATGTACTGCAGACACTGTCCAACTCCCTGACTTAAAAACAAACATTAATGAGTACAATGGTAGGGTGGTGAAGCATGAAGAGATACTACAAAACAGGCTTACAATATATCCAAGTAATTATTAAAAAAAATTAATGTGAATCATGACATGATCGTCAATCGTTATTTGTGACTGCATTTGTGACCATGATGATGAAGAAACATAAATGCCCACAGCTGTAGTTTAAAACTCCCAGACTTAAAAACATGTATTAATGAGTACAATGGTGGGGTGGTGAAGCCTGGAGAGATACTACAAAACAGGCTTACAATACATCCAAGTAACTAGAAAAAAAATTAATGTTGTGATTCGTAATGTGAATGATCATGAATCATGATTTGTGACTGCATTTGTGACCGTGATGATGAAGAACGTGATTTGTATCACTAGTAACTCGTGATGATGGTACTGACTTAAAAACACATATTAATGAGTACAATGTTCATGCAGAATTAAGCACCACACCTGTCCAGTACTCTGAAGGAAGCCAAAGAAACAACTGTGACTTAAGTTACAGATGGAGACTGGGCCCTAAAGAGATGCAAATGCACAGAGAGATTAAGATTGCTCCGTGCACTGAAGAGATGCAGACACAAAGGCACAACACCTAACCAGTGCTCACCATCAGAAATTCAAATCTGGTAAAGAATACCTTTGCCTGTTGGGGTGGGCCGCGGGGGGCAGTGTACTGCACTGCTGCAGTAACAGTCACTAGTACTAGTACCAGTAAAGATACCACAAAGAAGTACAAAAATTACACAGCTGCAGTGGATAGCAGCTTCACATTGCTGAAATTGTTATATGGTACAGTAAAAGGTGTCTGATTTGATGACACATGTCACACACATACTCACACACACACCAATTAATGCAAAGCAAATTGAAAACTTCAGTAATATAACCACATATTTTAAACAAACTAAAATTATGCACTTATACACCACAACAGTCAGCAAAAAAATGGTAAGAAATATTGAAAATATTACTGTATGCACATTAAAACAGTTATACAAGAAAAATATCACCAAAACAGAAAGCACTGTCTTTTTCTCCAAGTTACTCTACCTACACCACAGATATGCCCTTCCCCCAAAGCATACTTCCACTGTCTCTCAGTACACAGACTGAATGTTGTACATTAACATTCAAAATCCATACACAAACAATAAACGCTCGATGATATGAGCACAGGAGGGTTTCCTATAATCGATGAACTGAAGTTTCAGCCAAAAAAAATGACTCAAAAAGGCTTTTTTAACAGTTTTTTGAAGGTTTGAATCACAGAGAGCTCTCACAGCAGATTGTCTCCTACAGCTTCCTACACACACTACCCCAAACTGAGGCTGTGCAGAACAATCTAGAGCCCTGTGACCTGAAATCCCATGAATCACTGCAAAATTAGCCTTTGGAGCTTAAAAACAAGGCGAAGTACATTGTTTTCAATGTACTTCACCTTAAGAATTGGTGGAGTAGTGGTTTGGGAAGGCAGAGTAATGCAAAATCATTGTTTTCAATGGACTTCTTGTTACCCATTCATAACACGAAGTACTCCGCTTCGCGTTGTGGAGCACTCCTCGAATTTGCCTCCACTCTGCGAATCACTTCATGGAACGAATTGGGGCCACTTCGCACATCACTACTCAGCCTGGAAAGCCATTAAGATGGCTTTCCAGGAAAACTGGTTCATTTTCCCTGATTACCTATACCTGTGCACCTGAAAAATTCGTATTATCAAGTGGTACTACATAAAGCCCAAGTGCATCCGAGAGACCTACATTGTCCATGATTTTTTTTCTACAGAGTCAAGTATTCCATTGTCATCTGTATTTGGTCACATTCTGGGCCAGTACTCTGTCTGGTGACTAAGATGGCATTCTGATTCTCGATGGGGATATTAAGAAGTTGCTCAAGAAGATCTACTTGATTAGTTTGAGTTTAGAATTCTTCTCATTTTTGATTCTAGCTAAACCATAGAAAGATAGGACATTTCTTACCCTATTGTCATGAATTGTAGGAATTCTGTTATTGTTTACTTGCCTTGGATTGGCCAGAACATCACTATCCACAATATGGACTCAAGCCTTATCCAAGACTGGGGCCTTTTTCAGAATGACATCTACTATATCCTGTTCTGAATTAAAACATCCACTTGCCCTGTTTTAGTTGCATTTAGATTGTGAGGTGGTCAAGGAAGTGGGGACTGAAGTTCAATGCAGGGAAGTGCAGGGTCCTGCACCTGGGCACCTGAAACCCAGGCCAGGCATATCCCCTGGGGGGGAAATGCTGCAAGTCTTGATGGCTGAGGGGGACCTGGGGGTGATGGTGGATCTCAGGATGAACAACTCTGAGACTTGCAGAGCAGCAGCCAAAGCCAACAGAATGCTGGGATGCATCACCAGAGGGATTACCTCCAGAATGAGGGAAGTGATACTCCCTCTGTATAACAGCTTGGTTAGGCCACACCTCGAGTACAGGAGTTTTGGAGGCCACACTTAAAAAGGGACATTGCACTCCTGGAAAGGGTCCAGAGGAGGGCAACCAAAATGATCTCGGGCCTGGGGGAAAGGACCTATGGGGAGAGGCTTGAGGAGCTCAATATATACACATTGGAGGAGAGAAGGGACAGGTGGGGGATATGATAGAGGTCTTCAAGTACATGAATGGGATAAATGGGGAGGCTCAGTTGGGGTGTTCCAGAAGAAGGAGGAGGGGGCAACTAGAGAGGATGAGTGGAAGCTGGAGGGGGGGGATACTCAGGTGGGAAAGGAGGAGGTGCTACTTCACTGAGAGGGTGGTGGAACTATGGAATGCACTGCCCAGAGGATTAGTGGAGGTGGAGACTGTGGAGGGGTTCAAGAGGGGTTGGGACAGGTATAGGGGAAGGGTTGTGCTGGAAAAGCTGGCTGGACATGGAGACTTCTGAGAGGGTGAAGGGAAAACAGCAGGGTCAGCTCCAGGGTTGGGGGCTGATGAAATGAGCAGACACTAAAGTCCGTTAGGCCTATTCTGCTGGCATTTTAGTAAATCCATTGCTGGTATTTTTAGGGCATAAGTAAATAAGTTCAGCAAAGAATTTTTTTATTTTACCTGGATTTTCATTGGGATAGCTTTGAGTCCATAAATACTTATTTGCATGTGGGAGACATTATTTACTAGATTAGAGCTGTTTATAAGATTAATATTGACATAGTCTTTAATACAGCCATGTTATTTCAAAGCACCATTGTTAAGCCATATGTGATTTGCTATTCATGGCACAGAGTAAAAAATATAGATGCAATCCACTCCATCTGCATCCCTATCCCTCCAGATTTGTACAACATCTGTTGTAATGATGTCAGCTCTGGTAGCTGCCCTTAGTAGGTGCACAATCTTGTCCCTTAAGAAAGCAAAAGGCAATTCCTGTGTACAGTTAAAGTCATAGAGACATAAGATAGCACATTCAGAGATATCTGGCAATTTTTTCTCATCTTGTTGCTCTAGGACCATGCTTCCCCTCAGCAGCCTTTTCTGACTGTTGTAGATACAGCCTATATGCTGGAAGACAATTACCTCTTTGAGTGTTTCTACTCCAGTTCTGCCACTCTGTCCTGAAAGATTGCAGATCAAATTCAAACATATTAAGTTGAGCAGCTATTCCATCCAGCCAAGGGACCCCCAGATTACCAACAGAGTCTGAGGGTTTGATTGGAGTAGTCTGAACTACCTAGGAGAAAGCCATGGAACTGTTTAATTGCTCATAAATAGGCTGCTGTTTACCAAGTTTATCCTGACATGCATGATCCACATCTATATGTGATCTTTGTATTAATTGTGTTCTAAGAGTGTCCTTTGTTTTTCACTCCAGCATATTGATATATCCAGTTTTAGTGGATTTTTCCCCCTTTTTTACCATGCTTTTTACCTTGCTTACTGACAGCAGCTTTATTCATGTGGGAGGAAGGAATACAAATGGATGCAAAATCACGGCAAATCTGGGGGCACCTTCCCTAATCAGTGAGGGAGATGTCTCCTGTGGAATTAGTTTCCCTAATTTATGTAGTATGTTGTCTAATGTAAAGCCATTAATGGCAGTGTTCTCCTTTAGCATATCTGTTTCATGCTTTAAATTGACCATTTGGTCCCAAATCATCAGATGAGCTGCGTATGGATTACATACAAACTTTTTTAAGTCCTCACTGAGACCAAAAAGATAAGTAGATATAGAATCAAAAAATAAATGATTAGTGGAAGTAACATTTTCTTTTGCCTTTTATTGATAGCAGAGACACTATCTGAAACATTAAAATGTGTTAATCCATTTATTGTCTCTTGAAGCTCATCAGCAATATGTTTTAAATCTTTCTGCCATGAAGGTCTTTGATTGGATTCACTAAAATACTCGGGGGAGAATTCAAGGGAGTCAGACATTTCAGATAGAGAGTTAATTGCCAGACTTATAGAAGCACATTAGTTAAAGAATTTCCCCTCTTGTTTCGACTATTGTTTGTTAATTGTTTCTGTAGTATTTATTTTTATTTATTTATTTAGATCTAGGATTGCAATAGCTTTGAGCAGAGAACCGCTCATTTACAAGGGTTCCATGTCAGAAAGGGTAGGAGAACGTACATTATAAACAATGCAAGGGTCACTAGCTAAACAATTATACAAATAAAATTAAACATTCAGTAACAAAATTAAGCATTCAGTCAACAATATGATATGGTATAGAGATGAAATCTTGACACAAGAAAGTTTACAAAATGTCACTAGCATAGGCCTGGTCAGAAGGGAGGACAGGTGCAACTTAAGGTGGCTAAGTCAAAACATAAGGGTGGGAATTTAGAAAAGTACAGATTTGAGACAATGAATCAGAGTGAAAGGTGGAGAAGGGAAGGGCAGGTGGGGGAGCATGAGTGAGGTGGATGGGAGAGAGAGATTTTTATTTATTGAGAATTTTGGATTACAATCTTTGAGTCAAAACAAGCTCTATTAAAAGGCTCCATATCAAAAAGAGAGAAGACAAATACATGAAATACAAAGGAGTTACATGGCGAAGGAGGGATAAATGCAAAGACAACATCCTATTAAAAAGAGAACAAAAAAAGAGTAATATAACATTTATCATCGTAGTCACAATTATAAAGTGCTTCTGGTAATTAGGCCACACTTGGGTAGTGCAGTACATAGAGTAAGCAGGAGTAGGAAGTGCATAAGATTCCTAGGGCTAGGGAAGAAGGGCTTGGAAGGACTGAGGGTTAGGTGCAGCCTGGGTGGGCATTGTCAGGAGAGTTGCTTTGGGGCACATCAGAGTGGTGGGGGATAGATAGGGAGAGGAGTCATGAGCGGGAGTAGCAAAGGGGAGGTAAATTACCTAGAGCAAGGGTTGATGGGAAAGGATGGGTGGGCTGCTAGGAAGGAGAGGGACTGAGAAAAAAGGTATAATAGGGATCGGTGATTTAGTGGATGGGGGGTACTTTCTAGGGAAGGGGAAGAGAGAAAGAAGGTATAAAACTGAGCTGGAAGACCTTAAATCGGTTGCAGCAGACACAGTTGATTTCTTGGGGGAGACAGGGGCAGAGAGCCCTTGTGAACAGACCCAGTTTGTTGAGTTCATGGAGGGGTGCTGGAAGGTCATTGAGCTATTTAGGACCATGGAATGCTAGTGATATCTGAGCAAATGTGGTACACTTTAGGGGCACCTGTAGCAGTCCCTTAGCCATGCCTTTGATGTTTTTGGTGGTAGCAGCAGGTTTGAAGAGGTTGGTAGTGGAACTGGGTGTTTGACCAATGAGTGATTTCTTCCCTAGCAGACAGGCTTGGAATTTTAACCTTTGCTGAAGTGGGAGCCGCCCAGTTTCTTTATACAGTAATCACATATGAGTCAAGTAGTCCGCCCTAAGGGCTAGCCGGCAGGCCTTATTTAGTAGGGTTTTGATTCTCTTCATAGATATATCCATGCTTGCTCCATATATCATGAGATCATAGTCTATAGCAGATAGTACTGAGCTGCAAGTGACAAGTTTCAAGGCGTCTTGTGTCATAGACGTCCTGTGATGGTATAGTACTCCTAATCTGTTGTTCGCTGATTTAATGATGTGATCTATATGCGAGGTGAAGGTGAGGGTATCATCGAAGAGTATTCCCAGGTATTTGAAAGTGGATACCTGTTCAATTGAATCACCTTTGTGACTTTTGATATACAGTGGCCCAAATTTTTTCTTATTGTGGGGTAAAGTGAAGATCATGTCCTTAGTTTTTTATAGTTGAGCAGAAATCTGTTCTGCTCAAACAATGATCCCAGCATTTGGAAGTTGTTTTTTTTTTTTTGAAATTGTAGTTTTTCTCTCCTCCCTACACCAGATCCCTGCTCAGTTGGGAGACACCAAGGGAATTACCCCACTGCTGCCTTACCTGGATCCCTGGAAGACCCCCATGGAGCAGTGGCTATACCCCCAGGCAATTACGAGGTGGGGCCCATACACCCCGATCAATCATCGTTTCATCAGGTCCCTCAGTGGTCAGGCAGGCAGCAGCTATTAGGGTCCATTACAAGTGCTCCTTCCTCTCTGTGCTCTGGTGTAATTTTTCCCTGTTCTAAGGGATTGGTGACATCAAGGCGTTTCCACCGACATCCTCACTCCCAACCCTCTTTGTGTGCTCGTGCTCTTGCTGTGCCTCTGACTTCTGCCAGAGGCCAGTCAAGAGTCAAGTTGGAATCCCTCTGCCTCCTGGGAGAGGAGAGCTGTCCCTCGGATGCTTGATCTTCTCCCTCCCCTGCTGACCCCTGATGGCCCAGGTCATTCCTGAACCCAGATCACCGGTGTGGCACGTGTGGCATCCAGCACCTCAACCCTCAGTGCCATCAGGCCAGCCAGCATGTGGAAGTTAAGTTGGAGATCAGTGGTTATTTGGGTCAGATCCTTTTCAGGTACTAAGACTACGGTATTGTCAGCATAGAGTGCCATATGAGTTGGACAGGCAGACGGTAGGGAGTTAATGAACAGACTGAACAGAAGAGGGCTGAGTATGGACCCCTGGGGAACACCAAGAGTTACTTCCTTTGGTTCAGAGTGTTGTCCAGAGATACTTATGCATTGTGTTCTGCCTGAGAAGTAACTTGCAAACCAGGCAACTGTGTCTGGGGATAGGCTAGTGGATAGTAGGATATTGAGGAGTAGGCAATGGTTGACATTATTGGATGCTTTTGTGAGATCTGTAAACATAGATCCCACAACCATTCCCACATCCAGTGCATCATAAACTAAACTAGTATAGTCTACTAGAGCAGTTTGGATACTATGTTTGTTTTTTTCTGAAGCTGTGTTGTTGTGAACATAGAAGACTGTTTTTCAAGGTACTCAGTTAACTGGTCCGATACTATCCTTTCTAATGCTCTTGATAGGGGAGGCAATATGGAGATAGGCTTGTAGTTTAATAAATCAAATCAAATTTATTTATAATGCGCTTTTCCAAAGCCACAACACAAATACAGAGTAAAAACAAATATACTATAAAAACATTTAAATAACAGGCAGCAGTAATAGATTAAATATTGTCTCCAAATGCCAGGACAAAAAGATATGTTTTTCTAAAGACTTGAAAGTCTTAGTGGACAGGCACTCTCTAATCCGACAAGGTAGATAGTTCCAAAAGGTTGGGGCTACAAAAGAAAAAGCCCTATCACCTGATGTTCGAAGATGGACCCTGGGAACCTCTAGCAATCCCTCATCGGTGGAGCAGAGAGAGCAGAGGGGGCAGTTGGTCTGAAGGAGTACTTGTAAGTAACCCAGTCCCTGTCCATGTAGGGTCTTATAGGTCAGCAAAGCGACCTTGAAGGTGATCCTCCATCACACCGGCAACCAGTGCAGTTCAGGCAGCACAGGAGTGACATGGCTAGTTCTTGACAGCCCAATTAGCAACCTGGCCACAGCGTTCTGCACCATCTGCAGGCGATGGAGATCCAGCCCTGGTAACCCTAGGTATAGAGCATTGTAGTAATCAAGATGGGAGGACACAAAGGCATGAACCAAAAGTAGAGTAGTCCTGTCACCATTCTTTAATATAGCAGTAACAAGCACCAATTTCCATTTATCAGGGAAGACTCCAGTACTAAGGGACTTGTTGAAGATCTATGTAAGCGTTACAGAGACCACATCCAGTGTAACGGCGAGTTTCTTCAAGTCTACTTGGTCGCTGCCCATTCTTGTCTTTCCTAGTATCCTTCTGTCATACTTCACGGTATCATTTCTGTTGCTGTATTTTAAAATAGCAGGGAGGAGGAGTCTTATTCTTTATTTGAAAGGGCAAGCTGGTATGAGGAAGCAGTTCGGATGGTAAGGGGGTTTGGTATTGGCTGGGTAAAATCATGCTAAGGTCTGTGAACGCTGAGTCAAAGGCATTGGCAATGTCTCTTGGCTCATGCATCATACCTGATGGAGTAGTAATCAGGTCTGGAGGAGATTTGGGGTCCTTTCCTGTAAGGGATTTCACTGTATTCCAGAAGTCCTTACCATTTTTCCAGGTCCTGCCCAGCAACTCTTTGTAATATTCAGCTTTGGCCATTCTAATAAGGAATGTGCAACATTTTCTGGCTACCTTGTAGGCAGTAAGGTCAGCTGGTTTCCCTGTGGCTTTAGCTTTATGCCATAGGTTGTCTCTGGGTTGCATATTTATTTATTTATTTATTTATTTATTTCTATTGGGATTTATACCTTTGAGTCAAAGACTCATTTTCAAAGGTCCCAAGTCAGGGACACAACAGAGCAATACAAATACAATACAATATAATAAGTAAAAATTTAAATAACAGTGAAAAAAGAAAAACATGGTACGCATCATGAACATCATTAAAATGGCACATGAGGTACAAGACTTGCTAGTTTCAGGTACATCTTAAAAGTAGAGTAAATTACATTACATCAAGTTGTTGCAAGGTAGGGATACACTGGGAATAGTGAGACATGTCAATAATAGGTCCATGTTAAACTTTGGGGATGATGGGGGAAAAGGTAAGCAGCCATATTGGCATTGTCAAAGTAGCTAGAGGTGGTGTGGGACAGGAGTAAAGGGGAAAGGTGGTGTAGGAGAGTTGTAAGTTGAAGGGAGGGAGTGGGGAGGGGAAGAGGTGAGGAGGCAGGGGATAAGGCAGGAGAGATATGTTGAATTATTTTCTTGCACAGTTACAGGTGGTTACATTCTTAAGGTGGGACCATAGCCCCCTTTAAAACAGACTCAGCTTTGTGTTTCCGGTCAGCGTTTTGGGCAGCTCATTAAACCATTTGGGTCCCTTAAAAGTAATGGATTTTTGGGCCAGTGATGTGTGCTTGAAAGGGACTTGTAGTTCTCCTTTTGTTGCATTTCTTGTTTGTTTAGTGTGCACAGCCTTCTTGAACTTATGGATGTGTTTGCTGTAAGAGAGGACCTGTAAGCCACGGCGTTTGGTTACCTCTGGCTTTCTTTGTCTTGGTGAGGGAAAATATATTGCACACATTTGTGAAGATGAAGTAGAAGTAATCCAGGGCTTGCTTGACATCCTGGGCTCTATCTAGCACTGACCAGTCAATCAAACTAAGATGTTGCTTGAACGACCACAGCTGACCCTTTCTAAGACATCAGTTTTTCATGAGTAGTGGGGCGTGCTTTGTAAACCTGTTTGACCATGTGAACATCACCAGGGATTGGTAACTAAGGGAGTCCAGGAGCACAGATACCTCAGTGATGTGGCCAGGGCAGGTGGTGAGCAAGCAGTCAATTAGTATGCTAGTGCTTGTTTTGTAATTATGCCTAGTGGATTGTGTAACCATTTGGATTAAGTAGAGGCCCATAATTTGATTCTTGGAGGTGGCTGTGTCATTGGATAGCCAGTTAGTAGTATTGAAATCTCCAAATACTAGTTGTTCCCAGTTTTGACTGATTTGCTTTTGATTATCAATGAATTGTTCTATCGCTGAGGTTTGCATGCCTGGTGGTATATAGACTGTCAAAAGCACCAGAGTCTTGTTCTGCAGGCTGATCGATAGCTTGATAAAGAATATTTGCATATCACTGGATTGTATGCTGTTTGGTAGTATCTGACCCTTGATCTCTTTGTCGATGTGGACCAGACAACCACTTCCCCTTTTAGACAGCCTATCTTGTCTGTAGGTGGTGTAGCCCTCTAAGGAGATGGTGGCATCAGGGATTTTTGGGGAGAACCAGATCTCAGTTAGTGTGATAACATCCGGCTTGATCTGAGTGACCCAAGACTGAAACTGTGGCAGCTCAGGTAGAAGGTTACCAATGTTTAATGACATGATTTTGAGGTGACCAATACCCTTGTCATTGTCAGTTTGCACTGGACCTGTGTTAGGGTGCACATTCTTGGAGATAAAGAGCAGAATTATGATTAGTTTCCTGAGGTAATGATTTAGGGATGCCCAGGTTAAAAGAGTTTGTTTGCCCTTTCTACTCTTGCTTTAGTGATTTTAGAAGGGGCAAAGTGCTGAATCAGGGAGGCAGTCATTATCAATCACAACTAAAAGTGGAGTGCTGGTATTACGTCCCTTCAATGTCTACCATTTATATTGCCAGAATCAATCTGAATTCTGCCGTGGAGGGGGGATAGTACTTAAAGCATGAAGAGGTTCGAAATGATTTTTGATTTGTTTCACTTTACTAACTTGCTTTCTAAGTTTATTATTTTCATTATTTGAAACCTTGGTCCAGGATGTCTTTTTACTAGGTTTTTTATGTAAAAGTTTTTTCTTTGTTTTTTCCCATTTTTTTCTGGCATTACAGCTGTAGAATGTAACTCATTAGACCATGCCGTTTGTTCACCAGTACTCAAGTCAATAATATCAGCAGCTGACTGTTGTATAGACAAAAACAATGTAATTCTTTACATGGACTAACAATTTCAGTACCCTCTTCTTGAGCTTGCTTCCTAGTAAGGACCATATTAGACCTTATTGGGCTGCTCAAGCTACTTAATTACAAGTTTACAACAAGATGTTAAAAATAGAAAGTAAAGTATATCAGAATAAGTGATAATTACTGAAAGGACAATATAACCAGAACATCAACTAGGTAGTCAATGATATCTTTCAAAACTAGAGGCAGGTGAATACATTAAAAACTATGTCAGGTTGACCCACTAAAAAGCAAAAATAAGTCTCAGGTTCCAGATCCAATTTACAGCTGGCTAAATTGCTGCC
Organism: Neoceratodus forsteri; assembly: GCA_016271365.2. Lineage (NCBI taxonomy): Eukaryota > Metazoa > Chordata > Ceratodontiformes > Ceratodontidae > Neoceratodus > Neoceratodus forsteri. Next base: position 1,066,509,054 of record CM028132.1, on the reverse strand, counting down.
AAAGTATATTGTGGCTTTTGTAATACTGGTTACTTCAACTTGACCCAGTCCAGGGGCAACAAACAAGATAATTAGCTTAGGACTTAGTATTAGTTATATTATGATAATGGTAAGGCCATAAGTCCCCGTAGTTTCAGAATATAAAAATATCAGTCTCTTAACAAAAGAGCCAACTGTTGTGTTGTTCAGACAGACAGTGTCTTCTAAAATCACTGTAACATAAGTAATTCTCTTGGACCACTCGAGCTGGTATGCGTTCATATAAATTCCCTCTTAGTAAAGCAATGATAATGCTTGTTTCTATATTGCACTGTTGTGTACAAATTTTAGATGTGTATTGTTTTGCAAAATGTGTCTAAAATCTCTTCTTCAAGCAGTACACTAAAATGACAATAAGAGATTTTGTAATGTCAATGTTAGATTTAAAAAAAAATTTAAAATAACAGTACTGAAGTATTTAAATTTACACTGTATAATAAAAGTACACTAGATCAAATGATTGTTATATGGTTACGAATAGGAACAAGTGTTATATATAAATTGAAATGCTGCTTACTCTTTTCTGTGGGCAATAATAAGCTGAGAAACAGTATATGCCGGTCCAAGGCTTCTCAAGATCCTCAGATTTTGCAGAACCAGAACCAGAAGCAGGTGCACTTATAAAGAACACTCACCTGTGGTAATGCATGCAAACTAAAATGGAGCGCTGGCTAAAGTGCCACTTCTAATGAAACTTTCCGCCAAACTGTGGCCAGTGCTTTAGCTTAAATATCAAATCAGAAGTGCTGAATAGCCTTCTAACTGCTGCAGTGTACTGTTTGAAAATGGCGCCTGGTGTGGACTGAACACCAAGCTCAGGAGTGATCATTAAAAAGCAATTGCTCATGTGACTTCTGCTAATGGAAACGGAGCAAGTTTTTTACATAATATAACAACAAAGTTATAGTGAATTAATAAACCACGACTTTAACAACACTTTCATATGTATAAGATCAGTTAAAAATATGCAAAATTATTCTAAAATTATAATAATTATACTAATTCTGCAAAACAGTCGCTTCGTTTTATCTCAATGGAGTAAACACATGCTACATTCAAAAGGCATAAGAATAAAAAATACAAGGTAAATAGTAGCACACCTCTACTGTTTTTACTACTTTAATTTGTACTGCTTTTATTTCTGGTGGAATGAAATATGCTCCTTTTTTCAAGGGTCAGTCTTGCAGGCTTTGAAGAAATTCAGGCTATACCCTCCCATAGGCGCCTGACCGGACTCTGCCTTGCACCTAGTTCCGGCTCACTGGCCACCACCATGACTTTTCTCCTAAGGTAAGCAGAGAAAGAGAGTGTAGACAAAACTGACCAAGTTGAGAGTGCAAAAAGATGGTCTGGAAAGGTTACACACTAATAGGCTACAGTGGCATACCTTTTCATAAAAGAAAACAAGCGGTGTAACCCTGCTTCCTGCATCTATTCCACAGGCTATACTCTACACAGGTATGCATAGCCAGCAAATGACCTTCCTTACCAATATGCAGTCCTTAAGGCAGCGAGGGTACTGTGTTTTCTTCTGAACCCATGCTGGAACCTTGAGAGGAGGTGGAGGTGGTCCAGATAACCCTGTAGATGGTAATAGGTATATATTCTTGGAATTTTGCCAGTGGGCAAAGGATGTAAATAGGCCTAAAGTTCTCAACAGTTGTGTTGGGTCCACCTTTATGAATGAGAACAACCATGGTTACATTCCATTTATCACTGACAGTTCCCGAGAGGAAGGATCGGTTAAACAGGTCATGGACTGGGTGGGCGATGTCTGCAGCTCCCAATTTGAGAAATTTGGGTTTGAATGTGTCATGACTGGGGTAGCTGTCAGCTTTTAGGTTAATGAGAAGCCTGCAAACATCATTGAGGGTAACAAGTTTAAAGTGAAAGGCTGGGTGAGCACCAGTGTTCAGTGGTGGGGGTGGGGGGATTGTAAAGAGTGAGGTATATTTTGCAGGTCAGTAAAGAATTCATTAAATCCAGCGTCGATGGATAGGGGGGGTCAGAGAGGACAGTGCCTTGGACAGAGATGGAGCTTGGGGCCTCAGAGGACTTGCCTTTGATTAGGGAGTTCACCTGCCTCCAGAATTCTTTGGGATTACAGAGATGCTTGGTTTGCAGTGAACTGAAGTGATGTGCTTAGCTTTCTGAATAGAATTTTACACCTGTTCCTGAGCTGCCTATAGGCTTTTCTGTCAGAGGGTAGCCTGCTTCATTTGAAGGTCTTCAATGCCCGATCACGAGAGGTCATGAGCTTCCTAATATCCTTTGAGAGCCATGGAGCTTTGATCCCTTTTGATCTGCTGCTCTTCATGGGGGCATGAAGATCAACTATATTGGTGAAGGTGGTCACAAAATTTGAGGGCCTGGTTGATGTCCTGGAGAGTGTTTATTGGTCCCCAACTGGCATTCAAGATAGTTTCAAGTTTTCAAGTTTCAAGTTTATTGCAGGGAAACTCCATTGAGTGGACTCATTCACAAGGAGGCCCTGATACATACAAACAATGAATAACAGAACAGACATAGACAAATACTGAAGGGCATACAAAGGGGTTACAGATTAGGGATTAGGGAGGCAGTATAGCGCAGTGGTTTAAGGCTCTGAACTGCAAAACTGGAGACCGGGGTTTGAATCCCACATCCCCCACTTGCATACTGTGTGACCCTGAGCAAGTCACTTAACTTCCCTGTGCTCCCAGGTTGTACCTGTAAACAAGCTTTCAGCTTAGTGTGTCTCACCTGGTTAAACAATTGAAAAAAAAAAAAAAGATTACATAGTTATGACAACAATGGTCGTTGGCAGCAATATAATAGTGTAGTATCATTGGGTAACAAGGCAGACAGCATATATATGACAATGGTGCTTTGATTCTGTATGACATATACACATGGGATGGTATGTTCAAGAGATGGGGAAGTGGAGAGCACTTGGGGGTTGGTGTTGGAGTTATAAGTGCTAATGCAGGAGACATAGTGCAAGGCACCAGTTAAGGGGGTTAGGTGGTGAATTGACTAGGTACAGGGGATTAATGGGGGGGGGGTGAACTTTGAGAAGTGGGGGTGGTGAGGGAGAGGGGTAAGACTGGGAGGGAATAGAGTGATCAGCTCCTTGTGCACTGACACACAGTGTTACAGTAAATGCTTTACTGGCCAAGTTCTTAAAGTGTTTCTCAGGGACAAGCTCAGATAGCCTAAGAGTGAATTGTATATTACCCCAAACTGAGGGATCATGAAGCTGATGGTGCAGATAGAGGAAGAAAAGCACCGGGACTGAGAGGGGACATATCTTAGACCAGAGTGACATTGGCTGGAGGGTTAGTGAAGTTATTTTGCCAGATTCAGAAGGTAGGAGAGTGATTAAATGATGCTGTCAGTGAATACACCAGCAGATTTCACCTTATGGCCACAGTAAGTGATCACCCAATCAAGAAAGGAATGGTTGCCCGATTTTGTGCTGATTCTAGTTGGGACATTGATGAGCTGAGCCAGGTTGCCATCAGCAAGAGACGCATGAATCTTGTCAGAACTGGGGTTCAGCCAGTCTGTTAAAATCCCCACAGAGTATGAGGTCATGGTGAGGGAGGTTGGCAATGGAGGATAGAAAGGGGGGGAGGACAGATGGAGGCTTCTTTGGGAGGCAGATAGGCACAACCCACTATTAATTTTTTGATGCAGTCGAGAGTCAGAGAGAAACAGTGACTCCACCACATGGGGTTCCAGGGCAGGTGGAGGGATTTCAATGGCATCTAAGCCAACCCAGACATACATGATGACGCCACCTCCCCATATATCCAGCCTGTCCTTCCTGAAGCAATTTTAACTGTGTATTGCTATCTCATGTTGCTTGATGCTAGGCTTTAGCCAAGACTCTGATATGCCTAAAATGTCCAGAGATTGTTGATTAACCCATGCTTCGAGTTTGGAAATCTTGGGGTGCAGACTTCGGGCTTTTATATGGGCAAACTTGAATCCTCTAGGCAATTGACTGTTAACATTTGGGGGGGGGTGTGTAGATGGGGCATGTAGGTCCAGGGCTGAGTTTGATGTCCCCCACTTGGGTTAGGAGGATGAGAAGGGGTAGGTACTGGCCAGACTGAGGAGTCTAGTAACTTCTTAATGATGCAGCCAAGAGTGTAGATACATGTAGTCTTTTCCAAAGCCGACGCCCAAGATAAACAATACCACATTTGGTGAGGCAGGGAGTGAGGCGATGCATATGTATGGGTTCCGGGGGCACCTGCCATGGTAGTGTGTGTGTGCTCAATGTGCAGAGGAGGTGCCTCAGGGAGAGGGCAATAAGGTAATCAGTGGCACAAAGGATCAGAAAGCAGGAGATGGTAGACAAGTAGCGTGTCTTGCACATAGCAGGTGGACAATAGATACCATTGCTTAAAATAATGAGCAGGAGTTAACCTGAACCGTAGGACAAGGGGGATAAAGAGCTGGAGAGAAGGTAGGTCTGAGTCGAGACTACTAGGATGGCCTAGTGGCTAGAGTGATAGACTACCAGGAGGAACTTAAGATAGGAGTTTAGGATCTGGGGTTCATATCCCAGCCTGGGTAGTTTGTTTAAATTTAAATCCCAGCCTTGAGGGTTTTAAGGGTCTGGGTGCTCTGTCAGGATTGAAGCCACTGAAATGGCCTAGAGGTTAGAGTAACCAGCTTCCATAGGTAATCAGACTAAATATATTGGGCCAAAGTTTCAAAACCTAGCCTGGAAAGTTTATGTTTAAGTTCAAAATTCAAGTCAGGGAAGTATAAAGGCCATAGAGAACAAAGTCAGAATTGAGATTGCTGGGATGGCCTAGTAGTTAGAGTGATAGACTGCCTGTGGAACTAGAATAGGTATCTAGGGTTGGGGGTCCAGATTCCGGCATGGGATGTTTAAGTTTGAATTCCAGCCTGGAGGGTTTTAAGGGACTGGGTGCAGAGTCAGTATTATAGCCACTGGAATGATAAAGTGTTGAGGGTAACAAGCTTCCACGGGCAATTGGACTAGATATATAGGGCCACAGGTTCAAAATCTGGCCCAGGAAGTTTTAAGTTTAAGTTCAAATTCGGGTCAAGGAGGTTTAATGAATCAGAACTATGTAGCAAGTAAAGATTTCAAGAAGATGTGACAGGTGTAAATATAAGGATAACAAAATGGTCAGACAGGGAACAAGGGGGAATAAATACTGGTGAGAATTATTAGGTGGCCATATAGTTAAAGGATAAGGAAGGCAGACTTCAGGCAAGAGATGTACCTCAGGACAGGGTTCAAGACCTAGTAATGGATAGGAGGTGAGCAAAGAGCAGGGAGGGTTAGTCCAATCAAAATAGGAAAGGTTAAGCAGCTGGATTGGAGCAGAGGGGGCAGGTCTAGATCACTTCTGTTTAAGGTGCTGAAGAGGGTTAGGTTATGAAAGTGCCACCCAGTGACGAGAGAGTACAGTGAAAAGTGCAAGCAGGAGGAGTGGAGGTGAGGGGAGCAAGGAGAGGTTGCAGAGGGGTATAGCAGCACCAGCTAGTGGCTGGAAAGTATAAGGAGCAGGGGGTGTTTAGTGTGTTAAAAAAGGAACAACAGGAAGTCATGTGACTCCCACTACCTGGGAAGGGAAGGGAAGGGAAGGGTGGGACCGTCACTGCGGTTGCAGCAACGGGCTTGCACACTGCAGCCTGTGCTCTCTTGAGAGGAATTCTGAAGAGGTGCTCTACCTGATGTCTTGTAGGCTGCCTGTGATGCTCCTGGTGTGCTGTGCAGTGGAGTAGTGTTAGTTAGGAATATATTTTAACTGTATACACTTAAAACTTTGTTAAATATTGTCATTTTAATCACAGCAGGAGATGTGATGGCTTGGTGATGTCAGCAATGATGCATCACTTAAGTGCAATTTTTTAAACCAAATATACCCTTGATAAACTTCCATTTGTAGGAATGAAAAGCCTTCGGGAGTTTGGTAACAGACTGTAGGGATAGCACCTTAGTGCAGCACTTCAGCTATATGTTAAATGGCATGTGAGTATCAAGATTAATATATTAAAACCACTTTACACAGGCCAGGTGCTTTGTGCCTCCTTTTTACATGTGCAGAACTTTTTTGAGGGTGAGCTGATAGGCTTTTCTGTTGGTGCATGCTCCGACCACTACTGGGTGGTAGTAGTGCCAAAGTGCTAATTTTTCCAGTTAAGTGCAGTACAATAGGGGATGCTCAGAATAATACTGGGTGCTTCAACCTGCATTGTGCAAAACAATTTCCATTTAACTGTCACAGCAATGAATTGCTTTGACATCTATCAATTTGTTGCATAAGTGCTGCAGGATCAAACACAAAGCTTCAGAAGGACTGCAAGTCAGTTTTGCACTGCATTAGGAATGAACTGCAGATGCACTGCAGCCGAGCTGCAGAAATATTTTATAATAGTTGCTCTTGGTTGTTTACATTTTGAAAAGCAATGTGACTTGCCAATGAATTACCAACCTTAAAGCAATGCAAAACCAACTCATTTGGTGAGGCAGTTTAATGTTAATTGCACTGTAGGGCCAGTGGGATTGTTGTTCAAACTGCTAGGGGCAGTACAGCAAGGGATGCTCAAGTTACTCTATAAGGGTGGTGAATGGTCCAGTCTGCATTGTAGTGTAAGAGGACTACTTTGTCAACTGCCAAGTTCAGCACAATAAGGGATGATCAGACATCTACTGGGTGGGCACCTTGCCCAGCACTGAGGTGCCAGAGGGCTGCATTTTCATAATTTTCCAACTGCTCAATGCAGTATGGTAAGGAACTTCTATTGATTGGGCAGCAGGTGTCTCACCTGCCCCCTTAATGTCAGAGAGTTATTTTTTTCATATAGTAATTGCATTACGATGATGGATGATCAGACTACTACTGGGTGGTCACCTCACACTACGGTAACTTTTTCCTAATGTTTTGAACAAAGTACAGTACAGTAAGGGGACAATTGGAATACTGTTTATCCTTTGCCCCCACATTGTAGTGACAGAGGGCTAATCATATCCTAATATGCTGAACTGCTAAGTGCAGTGTACATTAAAGTACACTCAGACTACTACTGGGTGGGCAGTTGGTGACTCACCCATCACTTTAGTACCAGAGAGCACATTTTTTAAACTACTAAATGCAGTATAAGAAAGGACAATCAGTCTACTACTAGGTGCTTTTCCCTGCACTGTAGTTACAGAGTGCCTGTTTTTCATATTGTTCCAACTGTTAAGTGCAATACAGTAAGAGATAATCCGACTACCTCTGCCTGGGTCAAAGGTGGCTTTCCCTGCACTGTAGTACTAAGTTCAGTAAATTAAGTGAAGTTCTGTATTTTACTGTGTTGCAACTGTGCACAGCAGTATAGTGTCAGAGGGATAATTGTTCCTAATTTTTCCAAGTGATCACAGCTGTACAGAAGGAGTAATCAAACTACTACTGGGTGGGCAGTGGGTGCCTCACCTTGCTCTGTAGTGCTAGAGTGCTAGCATTCCAAAATAATAAATGCAAAACAATGATGTGTACTCAGACTACTATTGGGTGGGTACCTTATAGTTCACTGTAGTGCTAGATGAATATTTTGGGTGGTGACGGGACTGTGCAGAAAAGGATGAAGTAAAAGCAGACATCCTGAGCAGGTGCTTCCACTCAGACTTCAAAGTGGAGTAAAGGGGTGCGGACCACCTAGGAGAAGCAGGAACAAAATGGGGGGGTGGACACAAGTCAATTTTCAGAGGAAAAAGTCCTGAAGGCTAAACCGGTTACAGGATTCAATAATGCACAGGATAGACACAAGGGGATACTAGAAGTAAGGTGGAGGGTCTAAACCCGGATACCAAATAGTGTCTGCAATGGCACTGTAGGTAGGGAAAATAAGGCAGGTTAGGTGGGCCAGGAGTTCCTTATCTGCTGACAACATCTATGTTTCTATGATTCTTATGATTCTATGAAGGGACTTGCAGCTCTGAAAGTGGACAAGGCTGTGGGACTGGACTGGATACACCCAAGGATAGTGAAGGAACTCAGGGATGTGCTAGCTGCCCAACTGATTCCTTGTTCAACAGTTCACTGGAAACAAACACGGTTCCAGAGAACTGCAGGAGAGCAGACATGGTCCCTCTACATATGAGGGAAGCAGGAATGAGGCTAGCAACTATGGTAAGGGTAAGGATGATCAGTGTCCCCTCAGTGATGAGGAAATTAATGGAAACCCTGTTAAAGAAAAGTGTGGTAGCATATCATTAATCCAATGGACTGCAAGAACACACATGGCGTGGATCTGTGGTGGAAGAAGGTAATGCCAGGTGCACCTGATTGATTCCATTGAATGAGTGACCAGGGAAAGAGATCAGGAGATGGCTGTAGACATGGCCTGCACAGACTTTAGCAAGGCCTTTAACACTGTCCCCACAGGAGACTGATAAAGAAATTGAGTAGCCAAGAGGTGTGATCCAAAGTGGTGTACTGTGTTCAAACTGGTTATCGGAAAGGAGTCAGAGGATTTTGGTCATTGGCACTCACTCTAATCATGGGAGAGTGACCAGTGGGGTGCAAAGGGGCTCAGTACTGGGATCGGTCCTCTTCAATGTCTTCATAAGTAACATTGCAGAACTGGATGGAAAGGTGTGCTGTTTTGCAGATGACATCAAAATCTGTATTGTGGGACACTCAGGAGGGAGTGTAGAGAATGAATAGGGATCTTGGGCAATCCAAGAAGTGGTCAAGAGCATGGCAGTTGGAATTCAATTTCAGAAAAGTGCAAAATCATGCAGTTAGGGAATAGGAACCCAGGTGTTGAGTATACAATGGTGGTGGTACTGACAGTCACTAAGCAGCAAAGGGACCATGGGGTTTCACATCTGATGACCTCAATGTGGCATGGCAGTGTGACAAAGCAGTGGATAGGGCCAGTGAGATGTTGGAATACATAGGGAGAGATATTTCTAGCAGGAAAAGGGAGGCAGTGTAGCCACTCTATTGCTCAATGTTAAAACCCCACCTCGATATTGTATCCAGTTCCAGAGGGTGCACCTTAAAAAGGATATAGACAGAGTGGAAGCAGTCCAGAGGAGGACAACTAAAATGATGCATTCATTGCACCAAAAGTCCTATGAGGAGAGACTGATGATCTCAACATGTGCATCTTGTCAGGGAGGAAAGGGGGGGATGTGGTAGAGAACTACATGTACCTCACCAGGGTGAACATGATGTGGGAGAGGAGTTTCTTTCAAATGAGAAAGAGCACCAGGACAATATGGCATGCAGGGAAGCTGGAGGGGTGAGCTTATGAGGGATGCGAGGAAGTACTACTTCAGTGAAGGAGAGATGGATGCCTGGCAGTCTGTTTCAGGTGGCCACAATGAAAGAGTGATGGATACCTGTAACAGTTTGCCAGCAGAAGTAGTGAAGGAATATGTAGTAGGGAGCTACAGCCAGGCATGGGATAGGCGTAGGAGAATATTAGTAAGTAGGCAGGGAAGTGGTAGGGTCACTAGAGACAGACTAGGCAAGTACCATCTTGGTAGGCTGGGGGGAGTGGTCTTTTTCTATTAACACATTCAAAGTTTCTAAGTTTCTATTTATTCCTATTATTTTTTTTTTTACTTTGAGGTGCTTGCACACCTACTTTATCCGCCTACACTACCCCCTTGGTCCACTCCTTCGGACCACTGATCAACCCCCCCCCCCAGAACACCGACTCTGAGTCCGCCCATAGAGTGCTCTCTTGTTCTCCCCTGTATTACCTTGATTCCCAGAAATCCCCACGGGTGGGGTGAGGATGAACCTTCCTCAACCTCTCTGGAGGAGAACTTTGCACAGCGAGGTCTGCCCTCTAGTCCAGTGGATCCAGGGAGGCACTGATCGGTCTTCATCTAGGACCGAGAGGGCTTTTTTTCCTGATTTTCTTGTTTCCCCACCCAACCCCCTAGAGGCGCCGGCACGAGGACTGACGTCCAGAGAGTGAGTGCTGATGCAAGTCTGCCTCCCAAGTGCCCAACAGCGTCTCCCCCTCCCCGACTCCACTGTACAGAGCCGCCAGAGCCCTTTGAAAGCCCTGCTTCCACCGGTTCTCTTCAGGATGTCGGGTACCTCCTGGTACCCCTGGTATCCCTCCCCGAGGAAGGAGAGCATCCACTGGGATGCTCAATCCTCCCTCTTCCCGCCAACCCCCGTCGACTCGAGTCCATTCCCAAACCGGGTCACCGGTGCAGCATGAGGTGTGGCGTCCTCCTTCTCAACGCTCAGCGCCACCAGGCCAGCTTATTTATTCCTATTTTTTCAATTATTTAAGTGCAGCTTAGTAAGGGATGGTCATACTGCATCTGGATACCTTGTCCTGAACTATAGTGCCAAAAAGCAACTTTTTCCTAATAGTAAATTTGTGGACGTCTGGAGAAGGTATATTCAGCAGCTCATGGCTATTCTTGTGTTCCTAACTTGCACAATTTATAGCCACATAGATTACTCATTTATAGCACAAAACGTATGACAAGGCATTTTCTCAGCTAGCATAGGTGATCTTGTATGCCCCAATAGGAGCAGTTATTTAGCAGAGGGGTGTGAAATGTAGATATGTGCTGGAAATTTAATAACACAGTCCGTTGGTACAGACATCCTGATTTGGCTGAAAAATGAGATCCTGGAGTTCTTTAAAATTAATGACACTGATAATGTCACTGCTGTTACATTATAGGATGTATTTAAAGCATTCATCAGAGGCAGTCTTATTTCATATGACAATCACAAATGCAAACAGAGAGCAAAGGACATATAGGGTTTTAATGGGAAAACTCACAACCAAAAAAAATGAGAATATAAATGGGCTGTAGAAATAAATCTGCAATTGTTAAGAGAAATACTGGGTCTAAACAACTCAATTAATTTGTTACATAAACAAAAATCAGAATATATTTTTCACTCGAGGGAAACTTTATGAAAGGTGAGGGAAGGTCCAGCAAACTGCTGCACACAAACTAAGAAAACTCTTTGAAAGCTCTTGGGTGCAGGTGTGTAAAAACACATGCACTATGTAAGCCATGGTTTGCAATTAGTTTCACATTTTTACACTGCATAAGCCTCTCTTCTCTGAATGAAGAAAATAGACGTTGCCTAGATACAGTATACCTTTATAAACTGATGAAATGAAGAAAACCATAGATTCTAGGCCTCTGGGTAAGGCATCAGGGAATAATGGACTGAGTGCTGGTTGCTGTATGTGTCCATAGCTCCATGCCAAGTACCTCAGTTGGAAAAGATTTATATTACAGCCCAAGAAAAGGGTGACTTGTCCCCACCATGTGATATCCTGTACTACTGAAACTAGACAAGGCTCTCATAGCCTGTGTCAGCTATAAGTAGAGATGCAGGGAAATATCATTTTGCATGTAAAATTTTGGCAAATCGTGATTTTCACCGCATGAAACATTTTGCAAAATTTGCGGATTTTGCTGATGAATTTTGTGGGTGCGAAATCCAAAATTCTGCTATCTAAATGCAGAATTTCACCCGTAAGTGGCGGAATTTTGCCCGAGTTTTGAAATTCTGCTGTTTGTAGGTGAAATTCTATATTTCATGTGCACAATTCACGATTTTGCCACCGGAATTCACGATTTTGCTGGTGGAATTTCACATTTGACACCTGCAAAATGTTTTGTGAAATGTGCAAATTTCACAAAACATTTTGTGGAATGAAATTCACTGATTTCGCACATCTCTAGCTATAAGTCAAAATCCCTAATTAATGTTGACATTAAATGTTGCTAAGAGGTTGGGCCAGCTGGGTTAGTGGCGTCAATAACAATCTCATTCACAATGATTAAGTAGGTTTTGCCTCAGGGAGACACAGCATGGATAAGCTAAGAAAGGGTATTGAATATCATTTCCATTACACAGAAGTTTACTTCCCAGGTTATAATGCTATCACTGGATGCCAAAAAGACTTTTAACAAGATAGAGTGAAACTACTGTATTTGCAGGCTATTTCACAAAAGTTTAATTCTGGCCAATATTTCTTTTTAAATTGTTTCTTGAATGATCAGGGCATATTAGTTAAATGGAACTATATTAGTTCAACTAAAACATGTAATTTCTATGCTGTGTAACTTTATTATTATAACTGGCTAGCATTTTTTCCCTTAGGGAAACCTGGTTATAATTCACCGTTATAACATGTGGGTTAGAATGGTGAACATGCGCCAGGTTTACCTCAGTCCATGAATGCACCAGCTGCCAATCTTCCCTCCCTTTTTTTTTGTTGCTCCCCCTCCTAGCAGCTCTCATCTCTTCAGGAGTCACCTACAGCCTTTTCAGCCCTCGCTCACCTACCTGGTGACCAGTGCAGTCCATCCCCCATGGAGCCATAATTGTACCCCACCCAGGCGGGGTATGGGGTGGGGACCCATACACCCTGATGCATCTGTCTTTCATCGGGATGCTGTCTCTGGGCAGGTAGGGGCATTGAGGGTCAGGGCCTGGTGCTCCATCTACTGGGAGGCTGCGAGGTGTTTTTCTGGTGTTCTCGTGATGTACCGTGTCCCCTGACATCAAGGCACTTGAGCGCTGATGTCTGGCACATCGCCCCCCTGTTAAGCATCGGGCTTGCTGTACCTCGGGTCTCCACCTGAGGCCAGACAAGAGCCAAGCTCTGGTTCCCTCCTCCCCCTGGAGAGGATGAGCAGTCCCTGGGATGCTCAAGCCCTCTTACCCCGGCCGTCCCTGCAGTTCCCGGGCTTGTTCCCGAACCCGGATCGCTGGCGTCGCAAGTGGAAATCCAACCGCTGCACCGGCGGGCCGGCCCTCTTCCCTCCCTTTTTGCTATTCCTGAACACTGGAGACTTCACCACCAGTCCCACTTCTTGGTGATGTTACTTTAAAAAAACATATTAAGTGGGGTCTTTCATTCATGCAGTCCTGGAAGGGAGCTAGGGCAGCTTTAACATTTTGGCTAAATTAAAAAAAAAAAAAAAAGGAAACGTTCACTTTTGCCTGCAGCTTCTGACTGCAGACCATAAAGGCTGGGGTGGTGTGTAAAACTCAAATTTTACACACTCCCTTAGTGCAGGATGCTTTACAAACCCCTCAAGCTTCACTCTTATGTGGCATCCAACACGTCTGGTGTGTGAAAAATTCTTGTCATAACCACCTACCTAGCCATTATTCTATATGTCATAACTGGGGAGTGTTTCCTCCCATTGAGAAACTGAGTTATAATTTGTCATTATAACTTGCAAGTTGTAACGGCGAACATGCATTGGATTTTTCTCTTTCTGCACATGCGCACACTACTTCCACTGGCTGACTGTTACCAGAAATGCCCCTCACAGTCTTTCTTACCACTGCATACCAGACAAATAGGAAACTGTACAGTTTTCTGCTCCTGCTCCTACCTTTAGCATACTAGCTGATTTCTCTGTCATCCCACCTACCCGATTCATACACATTGAACTTGAGCAGTGCTCATTGATCTTGCAACAACAGCCACAGACTCTCTCACACCAAACCCTGGACTCATCACATCAGCTCGGGGCTAATCTCTCAACTACAGTGATTTTTATTTTTAATCTCCTGGCAAGCAGTAAATAAAAAAAACATACTCTCTTGAACTTGTAGGGGATAAAACAACAAACTACGTTACTATTATAAACACTATCCCTATCTACTGACCAAACTGTCACTTACTGTACATGCAAAAAATGATGTAGGTGAGAAAACACTCCCCAGCAATTACATAAAACAATACATGGGGAGGAGTGTAAACTTGAATTTTATGCTCACTCTCAGTATGGGATGCTTTGATAAACCCCTCATGCTTAGCTCTCGGGGTTTATGTAGCATCTCACACCTCGGTTGTGCAAACAATTTTTATTATACACTCCTCTGCATACATTATTCTCTACATTATATCTTGTTAATTATATGTAATGTTTTATAACATGTATGTCTATATATACACTAAATGTGGTAGCCTATGAAAATGGACAATTTTGTCCATAGACCTTCTTTAAAATAAAAAGAAATGACATTTCTGATGATGGGTTTATACCTTGTATAGTCAAAGTAAGAGTAGTAATAGTAACAACATATCCTGATTCTTTCCCTTGTCCAGGGACCCCCCACTTTATTTTAGCCTTGGAGCATCTCCTTGTAAACATCGTAAAACACCCCTGAAGTTCCAGGATATCAGCAGGTTTTGAACATAAACAAAATATCTTATATGGATGATGTTCTACTGGTTCTTAGCAAACCACTACTCCCTTTAATAATGGAGATTAAGACATACTGTATGTGGCACTAGCAGGCTACAAAATGAATTGAGCTACAATGGAGTCACTTATTTTCTCACCCATAAATGACACAGCTTTCTTGAATGATCAGGGCATATTAACAAAGAAAGAGTGCTTTATATAGTATTGGAATTAAACTATTTACCCTAGTGCAGTATCTCATATTGGGAGATGGAACAGCTAGCCCTTGTTAGATCAAAGAAATGCAGATGTTAGAAGATGGAAGCATCTGATCCTATCTACAGTAGTAGCACTTATGTATCCTTCAAAAAATGAAGGAAAAAAAATCCTCTAAAATTATTTTTGTTATACCTATAGAAAGAGGCCAGCTCTAATTACAGTACTTAAGCCCCATCTAGTGGACTTTCAGTTTGACTGTCACATGGAAGCACCCTCTCCTGGTAGCACTGAACACACTACCAAACAAAAAAAATCTAGCACAAAAGGTTTCAGAATTTTTAATAGGGACTTTTAAAAATCCTTATAAATTCCTTGACTAATTCGGCACTACTACTGTATCTGAGCAAAATGCAATCCTTCAGCATGGAGGTGGATCTGCGGAGTAATTAGCTTCTGCAGCCCCTTCCAGTTGAAATTACTGATTCCATATACAAAAAAATATCAACTGCATAGAAGTCTTTAATGGTGCAAGAAACATCCTGAAAACAGCTTCAGCAACCAAGGCAATCTGGGGGACTTTGCAATTCCAGATTTTCAGCAGAGACATTAATCTGCATTCACAGCTAATAAGCACTCATGGTCTGCAAAAGGATCACTATTTTGTCTTTATGGAACAATGAGCATTTAAAATTGAAAGGTACACAATTAATTATTACTTTTCTGGCAGGAAAGGTATACAGTACTGAATCTTGGTAAAATCATGGATTACAGGTCTAACACATAAGTCTCATTTACTCAACTCAGTATGCAATTTGCATTGCCTAATCATATTTTTGAAATTGTCTTCAAAATACCCAGCTTGCTGAATAACATTCTAAATTCACGATACTCCATACAGTGGAGCTCACCAGGACCAAAGGTCTCTTTTGGCAGCACTGTAGCAAATCTTTATGAGTGGCATGAATCACCAGTTATTTTACCCCACATAGGGTTTTCTGATCATATGATGATACTCATGACATCTAGTCAAGATGGGAACAGAAAACAGAGAGCTAAAAAAAGCAAGTTGTTCAGAGTAGAAAATTGTCTGTGGCAAAAAAAAAAAAAAGAAAAGCTATTGGATACAATTGTGGGAAGATGGATGTTGATGGATTCTAATCAGATTGTACTGATAGTACTTGGGAGAAGATGATAAGAACACTACAGGAAATAATAGACCAAATTGCCCAGTAAAATAATTAATGCTGAAGGATGGTGAAACTAGAGGTGTCTGGAATCCTAAACTCCACCATTAGAATTGCTGCAGAATGGCAACTCTACTCCTGAAATGCTTTATGAAATTTATTTTTAAATTCTACAGAATTTTGAGAAGTATTTCTGAGCAAACTGCAGAAGAATTTTCCATAGATCATGTAAACTGCAGAATAATTTTCTGTGAATTGCAGAAAAATAATCTACAGTTTGTGTGAACTGTGGATTATTATTCTGCAGAAAACATTTCGAATATGGAATGTTGAAATCCTGCAAAATGATGGAAATCAGAATTTTCTAAAATTCCATGGAATTCCGCATTCTGTCAGAAAGTCAACATTACACACAACCCTAGTGATAACCCATAGGTATCTGTGGAATTAAAAAAATTGATACATAGATGATAGTTGATACTCAAGGGAAATGATAGTGTCGAGCATAACAGATTGAGAAATGAAATATATAGGGCAGCAAAAAAGATTGAGGGCATACTATGTTCAAAAAGTTGATGAGTTACAGAGGACAGATCCACAAAAATGGTGATGTAAAACCAAAGAGTTATTGGAAAATAGTGAACAAGATTGACAGGTGGACAAATGGGCAGCAAATTTGTGTTTGAATGAAATAAAGCAAGTGAGTTTGTTCAGCAGTTAAAGCATTATGTGAGATAAGCAAGGGCCTCAAACCTTTGGAAAAAAGTGAGGGGGACATATGGGAGGTGCCTGGAAAATTCTTAATAAATGTAGAAGACAAAGCAAAAGAATTGAAGAAATTAAAAGTTAACAGGGCAGTAGAACCTGACAAAATTCCAAACTGGGGGTGGAGGAAAGGGACAGACCTAATTGCCCCCTGGATCTGTAATATTTTTAATAGGTCTATTATTACAGGGAAGGTACCATATCAATGGAAACAGATCCTTGTAATTCCCTTATCAAAAAGTACTGTACCGCATGATGTAATGAAGGGCTTTAGACCCTTCTCAGTAACTTTTCTGGTTTCTAAAGTGTATGAGGGTTTTATTACAAAATGGATGCTAGATTTAATTTCAAATTAAATGGATAAAATCAGTTTGGATCATTAAAGGGGATCTCAACCACCTTGGCAGTATTACAGTTTCTGGAATTGTGTATGCAATCTTGGGAAGCGGGGAAAGCGTGGGGGTGGTGTTGGTGAATTACACGAAGGCCTTTGATTTGGGGGGAGGAGTGGCCCTGTATGTTAATGAAAATATCAAAGCTACAGAAATTCAGAATACACATAAGGAGCCAGAAGAACTGTGGGTCACCCTGGAAACAGGAAATGGGACAGCCATAAGAACTGGGGTTGTCTACAGGCCCCCAGACCAGAGGGAGGACATAGACACATTACTGTTAGAAGATATACAAAACATGACAGCTAAAGGGAGGTTCTGATAATGGGAGACTTCAACATGCCAGATACAGATTGGTCAATACCAGCAGGAACATCTGCCAGAACTAGACTCATAGTGGATTCCCTGCAGGGGAGGCCTCAAACAACTGGTACAGCAACCCACAAGAGACAGGGCTATCCTAGATCTAGTACTGACTAACAAAAAGGGATCACAGATCTCCAGGTAGAAGGTCACCAGCCAGTGACCATCACATGGTATGGTTAAATTTGGCTACTACATCTAAATCATCCCATTCCAAGGCAAAAATATGGGACTTCAGAGGAGCTGACTTTGATAAGATGGCCAACAGAGTTAAGCTAGCCCTGGCAAAAAGAAACACAGGTGAGGAGGTACAGGCAAAGTGGGCAAGCTTTAAGGATACAATACTTGAAGCAACATCCCATTGTGTTAGACAGAAAAGGAAGTGCAAAAGAAGAAGGAAACCACTTTGGTTCTCAAATACAGTAGCAGAAAAGGTCAGAGCCAAAAGGCTGGCCTTCAGGAAATATAAGGGAACACAGCGGGATGAAGATAGGGAGGCATACCAAACTGCCCTAAGGGAAGCAGGTAAGGCAGTAAGGCAGGCAAAGTCCCAAACTGAGGAAACACTAGCACGAACAGTAAAAGAATGTGACAAGACTTTCTATAGATACATTAGTGAAAGGAGAAAGTCCAGAGGGGGTATTGCTAAGCTTAATGGAGAAAAGGGAGCATGTGAGGAGGAGGACCCTGTAAAGGCATCTATCCTAAATAGATACTTTGCTCAGTATTTACTGAAGAGAAGGTAGGGCAGGGCCCACAGCTCAGCATCATGGACACAGGGGAGGGAGGTGAGCACTACTCCCTTCACAAAAGAAAGGTCCTACAAGAGCTTCTAAGCTCAGGGTGGATAAGGCAATGGGACCTGATGGCATACATCCCAGGGTACTTAAGGAGCTAAAGGAGGAACTAGCAGAGCCATTAGCAGAATTGTTTAGTGAGTCTCTGAGCACAGGAGAGGTCCCAGAAGACTGGAGAAGGGTTCATGTGATCCGCTTCCACAAGAGTGGTAGCAGGGAGGAGGTGGGGAACTACAGACGGTCAGTCTTACCTCAGTAGTGGGCAAGATTATGAGGCACTTCTTAAGGAAGGATAGTGCAACACCTGGAATCCATAGGGGCACAGGATCCAAGACAGCATGGGTTTACAAAGGAAGGTCCTGTCAAACTAATCTCATAGATTTCTTTGACTGGGTAACAGAGTGGTGGACCAAGGGGGAGCAGTTGATGTCGCCTACCTTGACTTCAACAAAGCTTTTGACACTGTTCCACATAGAAGATTGATAAACAAGCTAGGTAGGCTCGGGTGGCTGAAGTTGGTCAACTGGGTGGCAAACTGGTTGACTGGCAGAAAACAGAGAGTGGTGGTAAATGGTATACAGTCAGAAGAGATGCAAGTCACAAGTGGGGTACCTCAGGGATCAGTCCTGGGGCCAGTCCTATTCAACATCTTCATTAGTGACCTCGCAGATGGACTAGAGGGTAAGGCTTGTCTATTTGCAGATGACACCAAGATCTGCAACAGAGTAGATGATCCAGATGGGGTGGGCAGAATGAGAAGATATCTGGATAAACTAGCAAAATGGTCAGAAGAGTGGCAACTGGGATTTAATGCAAAGAAGTGCAAAATCATGCACATAGGGAAGAGAAACCCTGAAGCCACTTATAGGCTGGGAGGGGAGTTGCTAGCAGTCACAAAGGAAGAAAGAGACTTGGGCATCATCATCACTGATGACCTAAAATCATCAACAGACCTCTAAAGCAGTGGTAGGTAAGGCTAGGGGGTGTTAGGGTGTATTAGTAGGGGTATCACAAGTCGTAAGAGGGAGGTAATAATTCCTCTGTACAAGACATTGGTTAGGCCCCATCTGGAGTACTGGAGGCCACACCTTCACAAGGACATTAACCAAATTGAGGCAGTCCAGAGAAGGGCAACCAAAATGGTGCAGGGACTGCATCAGAAGACATATGAGGACAGATTAACGGAGCTCAATATGTATACCCTTGAGCAAAGGAGGGAGAGAGGTGATATGATCGAGACATTTAAACACCTTAAGGGCATAAACAAGGTGAAAGAGTCTAACATGTTCAAATATAAGAAAAATAGCAGGACAAGAGGACACAGCATGAGAATAGAGGGAGGCCGATTAAGGGGGAATGTGAGGAAATTCTTTTTCACAGAAAGAGTGGTAGATGCATGGAATAGCTTACCACAAGAAGTGGTGGCTATGAATACAGTGCAGGGCTTCAAACAGGCATGGGATAGGCATAAGGGAGCAATACAAATGACTATGAATAGATAGGTCACTGACAGAGCAAAGGCCGATGGCACATTTATAAGGTAGAAAAAGAAATGGGCAGACTGGATGGGCCTTGCGGTCCTTATCTGCCGTCAACTTCTATGTTTCTATGTTTCTATGTTTCTATGTTTCTATTGGTAGATCACAAAACCCTGATGAGAAAGTTAGAGATGTGAAGTATTCCACCATGCATCATAAGATGGCTTTCTGGCTTTCTGGAGGGTAGGTCTCAGTGGACTGAGGTAAATGCAATATGATCAGCAGCAGAAGGAATGAATGAGGGAGTGCTGCATGGAACAAAACTGTGACCCTTGTTTATGATAATGGCAAATGACCTCAAAACTGATGGACCATGTATCAAGTACATGAATGATACCACAATAGTTGACAAATTTACTGAAATTAGCCAGAGCACCATGCAGGATGATCTAAACAAAATGGAAGAGTGATCAAAGCAGAATCACATGCAGAAAAATCCAGATAAAACAAAGAAAGTTAGGTTTGGGAAAACAAATAAAATGCAGTGCCCTCCCTTGTTTTTTGAGGGTTAGGGCTGAGATGGTTGAAAGCATTAAATTATTGGGGATTACAGTACAACAGGATTTTGGTTGTAAAGAACAAGTTGAGTGGATCTTAAAAAATGGAAATTCAAGAATACATTTTCTGACATTGTTAAAAAGAGCATGGGTTAATCAGGATAATTTGGATAATTTTTATTACACTGAGGTTAGACCAGTACATGAATGCAGTTCCCCAGTATGGGATGGTGGACTGACAAAAACAGAGAGTAAATAGTTAGAAAGAATATAAATAAAAGTGCTACAAATAATTTTAGGGACAGAGGCCCCATATTAAGAGGCATTAAAAAAGTGTCGTTTGGGGAGACTGGATAAAAAAATAGAGGAAGTGGCAAATAAATAATTTGTGGAAAACTGTGATTCTAAACAGAAGATGTACTCCCTTTTGCCACCAAAAGAGGAATCATTGTATGGCTTAAGGTAGCAGGTCAGAAGGTGAAAACATATTTTTAGAACAGAAAAGTATAAGGTACTCTTTTTTTATGTGATTTTTTTTAAAATAGGCAATGATGGAAGGTTTTTAAATAAATAATAGTGAGTATGTAATTATACCATAATGTCTGTTCTCTGCATTATTACTTTGGTTTTCCTGTCAGATGTATAATGTGTATGTTTGGGTGGGTAACATGATTAACACATATATTTCTGTATTTAAAGTGTATATGTTATTAATATGTGTTAAACAAGTTTGGTCTGTAAATATTGTGGTATATGTGCATTGTTTTTTTAAATTGTATTGCACTTCAGCCTCCCCATAGGTGGGGATTGGCTGCAATTATGCTTTTAATAAACTAAACTAAATTAACTAAAATTAAATCAGGATGCTTCACAATACTGTAACATTTTACAGTATGGTTACTGCAGGAAAATGCAATTTAAATGGCAGTTAATCACTTCTGTTATGCAGTAACCTGAGACAGTATATTGCATCCTGGCAGACTCCACTGATTTGCCTTTGCATGCACTGGACATTTTATGGATGTGCCCCAAAGCAAACAAACTGATTTACCAGACCATATTGCATCCCTCTTGAAACCAACTGTAAGTCTTAGGCCAAGCTGGGCCATAAATTGTACAAATACACATCTTCTATACAGTTAGATACATGTCATTGCATTACTATACGGGCATGCAAAGAGGCAAAGGGAAGGCTATCCCAAAGTTATGTATAAATAACATTATACAACATAAAAATTATTTAAGTGTAAACTCCTCATCTAAGCTGCTGTGGAGGTGTTCCAAAGAAACTGGCATCATCTCCCACATACAGTACTTTGGAGTTGTGCTAAGGTACAATATTTTTGTGATCAGATTTGAGAGGCCTGCTAATAAGTTTTAACATAATAAATTATTATGTCTAGAAATTGGCAAATGTTTTCTTTTGCAAGTGGAATTATGGCAACATGTTGATTTAGCTTCCATGAAATTTCACTGAATTCCCATAAAATTTCATGACATTTTGCCAAAATTGTGATTTTGGTTATTTCAAACAACTTTAAAGGTTATTTATCCAACTTTCACCAAATTTAGGACCTTGGCTGCTCCAGTCCCCATAGAGAAGTCTACCAAGTTTCAAATCACTATCTTTAACAAGCATTTGTCAATGCCGAATGTTTGCTTGCTGGTATTGGCATTGGTAGTGCAGGAGTTAGAGAGATGCATAATAGGAATGATGGTGAAGTACTGAAGTAACACCAACCCTCACCCCCACCATGCAGAGACTGACAAGCATTGAGGGTGTGCCTTTGGGCATTGGCCATAACACTCATGCCATTCCACCTCACCCCACCCTGCAGACACCAAGTGTCACAGTGTGCTTTGAGGTCTTCAGACCTTATGTTCACTCCATTTCAAAAGGAAATAAGCTGAGACTGGTGCAGTATAAGAGAATGGGGTGAATGTTAGGGCTGAAGACACCAAAGCATACCTCGATGCCTGTCAGTGGCTGCAGGGTGGGGGTAGGGATGGAATGGATTGAGCATTATAGCCGATGACCCCAAGTCACACCCCCGATGCCTGTCAGTCTGTACAGGGTGGGCATTACAGTTGGAAACCCTAACACCCCTGGCATTTGTTGGTATTTTTGCTCCAGATTTTCAACATGGGCTTTTTGGGGGCCCAACTCATGAACAGTGGCAATATATTTTTATTACTCAATGCCAAAAGGTGGTTTTGCACAGTGAGTGTGCCATTCAGTGCCACAGGTGCAAAAATACATTTTGAATAGGATATGAAAAATGTCAGCTGTACTGTTCATGAGGAGGTGTAAAAAAGTGGCAATGTTGAAAATCTGGAGTGAAAATATGAAAAATCAGTGAAGTCATGAGCATACGTAGAAACTGCCCAACACACACATAACACAATTATTCTGGGGATTTTTTTTTAACTGAATTTTCAATAAAGGCATTTTGGGACCTCCGCTCACAAACAGTGTCACTATGATTTTGTTAATGTGTCCTGAACATGGATTTCACACAGAGACTGCACCATTGTGTGCCACATGCACGAAAACACATTTTGGGGAGGATGTGAAAAATGACAGCTGTACTGTTCATAAGGAAGTGTGAAAAAATGGCAATGTTGAAAATCTGGAGTCAAAATATTATAACCTGTCGAAGTTACAAGTGTGCATGGAAACTGCACACCACACACTTGTAATACAGTCATTTTTTGGAATTTTTCCACTAAATTTGCAAGATATGCTTTCTGCAACCCCACTTCATGAACAGGGGCACTGACGTTTTGTTAATCTGTCCTGAAAGGTGATTCTGTGCAGTGACTGCAAAAAAGACCTATCAGGACCAAATAATGAGATGACAGTGCATGTGTTCATGAGATGTGGTCTCAAGAACCCCATGTTGAAAATTTGGAGGCAAAATTCAAAAAAATGGCTGAGCTATCCACCTAAGTTGAAACTCCCCCATTTATGGCATTATATGGCTTACTGGCATTTCTTCAGTCCGCAGTTGGCTTTGAAGAGTGCAGACATGTTCCTGCCCCACTGAAGATCACAGTGCCAGACCTCTAGAGATAAGTATGTGGTGAGGGGTGTGTGTGGAGGTGGGGTGCGCAGAGGATGGGTGGGTGTGGGTTGGGGAAGGGGGAGCCACCATCTGCTAGGGACCATTTTCTTTGTTTCAGGTACAGAAAAGAAAACAAACACTGCAGATGGTTTTCTGTCTTTACAGGTGAAAGAAAACAAATGTTGGACACACTGGGGTGGGTTCCCAGTGTGCCACACAATGGTGGTGGTGCTGGGGCAGGAGCATGCCAATGCGGTTGGCTTCCTATTAAATGGAGGCACACTGGAGTGGGCTCCCAGTGTGCCACACAATCTGAGGGAGGCTCTAGGAACTGGACAGACAGGGGAATCAGTCAGATGCACTGACTGGATCAGTGAAATGGATCAGACTGAGAGTCAGACTGAGAGACCCAGACTGACTGCAGCCTTCTTCTGCCCTCCTCATCTCTTGGTCTCGAGTGTACTCAACTCAGGGCTCGTCGGGCAGTGTGGGTTCACTCAGGTCTTTCTCAAAATGCTGCCCAGTGTGGTCTTCTCATAACTTCAGACAGCTCTCTCTCTTGACTGGGTCACATTCTCACACTGCAGCTCCCTCTCTACTCCTCCCGTCCAGAACTCAACAGCCTGAGCCACAGAAAAGATAGTGGGGGACAAACTTGGCAGCAAGTAACAAAAGGACTAGAAAAAAATAGTGAGGATTAGATCACAGCTCTTTTTTAAGGATTCCTTTTGCCAATGCCGTCTGCCACCAATCTGCCACAAGCCACCAAAGTTTCTGCTGCTGCCACTCACTTGCTTGCTCTGCCCTCTTTCAATTCTGACTTGATACGCTCCCCTCACTGGCTCTTTCTTGAGACTGGCCCCTGCTGTGGCTCTCTCTCACTACTAGTCGCTCAGTTCTCGGTCTCTCTGATGTGCCTGCATGCAGACTGTTAACGGCTGAAGGAGGAGCTGACGCTGCAATGACGGAGCGCTCCCTGATTGCAGTGGTGAATTAGTTTAAAGTTGGTGGCATGCTTTAAAACTGCTGTCATAGACAGCATGCTCACTAATTGGTGTGAACAGATGAGCCCAAATAAGAACTGATGCCATTTGCCACAACACTGACACACCTCTGAAACCTGCTACTACCACAAGATGTTTCTTGCACGTGCATGCAAGCAAACATGAAAATGACAATTATATGTCTCCAAACATTCAGAAATCTTACAGTTACTGTCAGCAGCTATGTAAACTAAAATCATTTGTCAAAATTGCACTACATTTGGTATGGTGACATTAGCCATGCCCATACAAATGCGTACCACGTTTCAGATCTCTAGCTTTAAAGGTAACGGCAGTATAAGCCTCCAAGCTTTCAGTAATTTAAAAATGACATTTTGCAATTACATAAACTGCTGAATTTCAAGCCTCTATAAGTTTAAAGCTAGAGAACAGAATATTACCAATTTTGTTAAGTTCATTTATCCTAAATGTATAAGCTTTACGGTAACCACCATAGCCCAGCATCAGAACATCATTCTGCCATGCTGACGACCCGGGTTCAGAAGTAAGCCCCTGGAAGTCATGTCGGGAGGGAGATCATAGCTAAACCTTACAATCTCTATTTTGCAGTTTCTATGAATCTTCCAAGAAAGTATGCATCTATGTTTTCAGATATCTAGCTCCAAAGGTGGCTAAGTTCTAAGCATAGAAATCTTCTCAGAAATTTTCACATGAATATTAAATTGCTAGAATGAGAATCCCTATAACTTTTACATTCATCAAGCAAATGTCAAGAAATGTAGCAAGCTTTTAAGATGCGTCACAGACAATATGCATGCCAAACTTTGGATGCCTAGCTTTAACATAGACTGAGTTATAGCCAATTAAATAATTTCAGAAAATTCCAAAACATTTTGTGAAATGTTTGCAAAAATCCCACAAATTTGGAATTTGCTAATTTTGCCCACCTCTAATTGTGTCATCAAATACTGCTGTCACTAGCTTGGTCACAGATCTGCTAATTTCTTTTTAAAACAGCAGATGTTATGGTTCCATGTACAGTAGCTCAAATTATAGTTAAACATCATAGTAAGGCAGTGGAGGGACATCCAGCCATCCAGTACTGCTGAGTGAATGGCATGTCCCTCAGATATACAGTAGTTCTGACCATAACGTATTAGTTACATTAGCATACAGAAGTTAAATACTTTCCACACCATATGAAATATATAGCTTAAATACTCACTGCAGTATGTTCATTGCCATAGCAAGCCCAAAGATATGGCTTCAATTCGTAGATTTGTTCTGCATTACAAGCTTGTGATTAATATGTGAACCCCTCACCATTATGAAACTTAATCCTACAGCATGTTTTCTTTCTCATCTTGAAAGATTCAGGTTTTAGTTCCAGTAGTTGCTGCAGTGCATGTTGATAATTACTAGCACATGCCTATGTCCACTGGTCATGTATAACCCTAGTTTACATGGACTTGTAGTTTGTATTCCACTGTATGCTATTGTGTTTTAAACTGTGTTAGCTGATGAATGACATCTTCCACTACACAAGCCTGTTGCTTGTTCCTTAACACATTGTTTCCATGTGGCAAGGTTTTATTTAACTCTAAAAACTGATTAGCGTTTTGTTCATAAAAGTGCTAAAACATTGTGAAAATGCATAGCACTTGCCTCACTGTGTTTAACAAACATAACACTTCTAAACAACCTATATAAATACTTTCTGTACAGTTAGTATTGTCCCAAGAAAAAAAAAACTGCTAATCAATTATTTAAAACCCTGATGTGATTAATTATGTTATGATTTACAAAAAAAGCTGACAGTGACTTTAATTATTTTTTTAGTCAACCTTAGGTGGGCCTATCTCTTCACATTCTTTTCTTTGCTCCAGACTGCACATAGCTACTGCACTGACCAGTGTAGTGAATAGGCGAATCATTAGGTAGTGCTGCCAAAAATACCCTTTTGTACAGTATGGGATGAAAATTTGCAGTGGGTGGATCTTTTTTACCTTCCAGGGATTGTTAAAGCTCTAAGTGTTCTCTGGACATCTTATCAACAGCAGATTAATTCTCTCAACATTTTGAATAAGGCAATGTGGTTGGATGGAACTGGACCTTTCTTTACAAAAATAAGCAGCATTTATTCAGGCACAGAGTATTCACAGTTCACCTTGTACTGAATTCAAGGGCTCACACTTACTGGTTACAGCTGTAGTGAAATTTAGAAGATATCCGAGTTACAGCATCTGGGTAACTTGAACTGATCTGATGTTTAATGTAGGCTGCCCATTTTAAGACAAACGGTTTGTATTTTAAAACTGGCTCTCCCTAACAACTACATCATTCACCATGTGCTGAGAAAGCACATGGTCACAGAATCCTAGTTACTGTATCTCTTACAAACAAAGGGCTCACATAGACATACAACATGCCCTTTATGATCGTGTCTTTTTTTTTCTTCTGCTTGAATAGCAAGTGTCTGTATCACTTGCCAACATCCTTGGAAAAAGATACATGTCACACATCAAGGGTCTAGCAGTGATGTGTGAAAAGCTAGTGTGATCTTTATGTTTTAATTGGCCACCTGGCTACGTAAACAGGAACTCCACATATCAGACACAGAAAGTTTATTTCATAACAGAAAATATTTAATGTGTTCCTCACATTAATGATAACAACAAATAGACCATATATTTATATCCTTTGATCTAACTTGGCTCTCATCTGTCTTTAGATACCACCTATATGCACAGCTGACCATTTTTTCTAACTTGGCTGGTTGTGCAAATTGTGAATGCTTTTGAACAATCTATATCTCAGTACTCCTTGATCAGATCAAGTTACAAGTTTGCAATTTTTGTACAGCACACAAACCCTCCCAATTGGAATCCTAATATCACATCTGGTATCCTGAGACACAGATCTGCATCAGTTCTAGTTTTATAAAGAAGTGACTACTGAAACCTAATAATAAGAGTGTGTCATTTTAACATATGAAGTAACATAATAACATTGTAAAGTGGTGACAGAAAGGAAATGGGGTCCATTTTCAACATCCCTACATGCTATACAGTAGTGGCTATACCAATCTTGATTTGTGACTCATGAGCAAACTGTTCACCTGAATTGCCATAATCGGATTTTCAAAACCTAATATCCACCAATCAACCGGAGTGATTTTCAAAAGGGATGCAGTTAACATAATGTGTTGGGTCAGACTGTCAAAGAAAGACACAGGCATAAGATATCTGTACTTCCCATCCACAGACAGAGAGTGGGGGATGCATCTTTCTTCTCTCTACATTGGTGAATAGAAACATAGAAACATAGATGGTGCCAGCAAAAGGCAACCCAGGGTCCATCTAGTCTGCACATATAAAGTCCCCTGACCTTCCATCAGTCCGGGGTCCTGCCCCCCCCAGTGTTTCCCTGTACCCCCATCAGTGCTGTTAGACTGTGCCTATACCTGATCCCTCCAGTGTTTGAAGCTTGTAACTGTTCTGGCTTTCACCACCTCTGATGGCAGTCTGCTCCAGGGCTCCACCACCATTTCAGAAATGAAATACTTATGGACATCTCTCCTGAAATTCCCCTCCCCCTTAATTTCCATTTGTGCCCACACATAGTGGAGTTGGTGTTCCTCATGAAAATCTCTGAGTAAGGCACTGTGTCGATACCCTAAAGGAATTCAAAAGTTTTGAACATTCCCCCCCATCTCTCCTGGTCTCCAGTGAGTACATGTCAAGTGCCTTACGTCTGTCCTTGTAGGTAGGATAACCCACAAAGGCCATGTATTATTTCTGTAGCTTTCCTCTGAACCACCTCCAGCCTATCACTGTTGTTTCTGAGGTGAGGTCCCCAGAACAGGACACATTACTCCAGTTGAGGTCTCACCAAAGATTGATTTAGAGGGAGTATCACCTCTCTATCTCTATCCTATGTGCCCCTTCCAGTGTATCCCAGCATTCCACTTGCTTTGTTGTATGCCTTATCACATTGATTTTGATATTTGAGGTAATCTCTGATGATGATCGCCAGATTCCTTTCCTCCACTGAGGAGCTGAGTTGGATCCTGTTTAGCCAGTAACTCATTCTTGGACTAGTTCTATCCAGGTGCATCACCTTACATTTCTTTGCACTGAATCTCAGTTGCCAGATTTGTGTCCACTTCTCAATTTTTTTGAGATCTTTCTGTAGGTCTCTGATGCCCACTGGGTTATGCACCCTGAGAGTAAGTTTAGTGTCATTGGTGAACAGGACAATATTACCTTTGATGCCCCCTTTCAATATCACATATGAACATGTTAAAAAGGATTGGTCCCAGGTCCGGACCCTGAAGCACTCCATTAGTGACATTCTTTACTACTGATTTCACCCTGTTTACTACCACCCTTTGCTTTCTGCCCTTATGCCAATTTCCTACCCATTCTACAATCCGATCCGCCACCCTCAGGTCCTCCAGTTTTTTTTGAAGGCGTCTATGCAGGACTGTGTCAAATGCCTTACTGAAATCAATGTAAAGCAACTCTACCACATGTCCCTAATCAAGTTCCTTTGTGACTTGATGGAAGAATACGATCAGGTTAGTCTGACATGATCTGCCTGCTGTAAATCCATGCTGTTTGCTGTTGTTTAGGATGTTAGCTTCAAAGTATTCTACCAGATCCTGTTTTACTAGGGATTCAGTTACAATGTAGTCAGCCACGATGAAGCGCAGTAACTTGCAGTAATGACATGTCACAAAATCCTGCATGACAAAAGGGCCT
Organism: Neoceratodus forsteri; assembly: GCA_016271365.2. Classification (NCBI taxonomy): domain Eukaryota; kingdom Metazoa; phylum Chordata; order Ceratodontiformes; family Ceratodontidae; genus Neoceratodus; species Neoceratodus forsteri. The sequence goes on along the minus strand of CM028132.1, from coordinate 1,066,480,258 downwards.
TGTTGCCATTTACTTACAGTGGCCCCTGCAGTAAACTAAAACATTTTGTGATGTTCTGCAGCATTTCTGCTTTGCATCCTAGCTGTCACATCTGTAGTTTGCCCACAACAGAACTAAGGCTAACTGGTCTGCAGCTTCCTGTCTCCTCCCTGCCACCACCTTTATGAAGTGGCATCACATCCTCCAGTCTCCCGTCCAATGGCATCAACCCAGTCTGAAGTGACCTGTTGAAAAGTTTTATGTATGTGGCTGTGAGAAGAACATTTTATTTGGTTCACACAAAGGAACTCAGACAAGCAGCTTGCAATCAACACCATATCTTTACTTCCACTTCCTCTAGAACATATCACATGACACAGTAATACAATGACACACTGAAGCCACTAGAGGGCACCCCAACACCATATATAATATTTCTTCCTCCTTACTGAAAGCGTCCCCATAATGAACAAGAACATGTAATATTCATTAGAAAAACAGTTCCTAACAAGGGAATGATGGTAGACTGCCTCGGTTACTGGCTTACCCTGGGGATTATTCTGCCCCAGTAGTTCTGGGTGTGCCACTAACTACAAATCCAAACAATGAGGTGGTCTTCGCACTCTGGTAGAGCTTTGTGGAACCTCAGGTTCACTAGCTTTGGTGCCGTTATCCTGAGGTGGTGGTCCAGAAACTGTTATTGGAGCCAGTGAGGTCTGCACAGGCTCCGGCATCGCTTCAACTACAGCTGCGTGTGCAGTCCCTTTTGGCAGAACTAACTTGTGGAGAAGAATGTGGAGTGACTGACTGTGGAACTGGGGTGCTTTCAGTATAATATTCAGGTCTAAACCTTGAAAATGTCCAGCAGATGATACCTTGGAAGATGCCTTAGCATTTGACAGCAGCTGATCCACATGTCTCCTCCAAACAGATCATTTTCAGTCTTAACAATATTTGACACAGGTCCAGTCTGTGCAATCACTGTGGCTGGAATCCATTTTTCCCCAGCTGCAAAATTACAAGCTTGCAGAGCTCGTCCAGGCTGAAAGGTTCTATCCTTGGCTCTTGGTTCATGCCTGTTCACTTGTGCTTGTTGCTGATGGTGCACCACTTGTGTTACTGCAAGTGGTTTTAACAGATCAAAACAAGTGTGCAGTTGTCGACCCATCATTAAGAATGCTGGAGATTCTTTTGTAGTAGCATGAGTGGTGTTTCTGTAAGACAGCAAAAAGGTGTCCAAGCGTTTCTGTAGACAAGCTTGCCCTCTAGCTGATCTTATAGCCTCTTTCAAGGTCTGGACAGTCTTTCAGCTAGCCCATTAGTTGCTGGATTATAGGGTGATGACTTAATGTGATGAATTCCATTGAACTGCATTAATGTGGCAAACTCCTTGGACACAAATTGCAGTCCATTGCAACTTACTAATTGTTCAGGTAGGGCATAGTGAGCAAACATTCCTTGGAGTTTTTCAACTGTGCTTTCTGCTGAAGTAGAAATCATTATAGTGACTTCAGGCCATTTCAAATGAGCATCAACCATAGCCAGGATCATGTGTCCCTCAAACGGTCCAGCAAATTCAATATGATTATGTTGCCAAGGATATTCAGGACAATCTCAGGGATACAAAGGTGCTAACTGGGGCATATTCCTCACACTCTGGCATAAAGGACAAGACTTGTTTTTTCCTTCTTCAATGGCACTGTCAAAACCAGGCCACCAGAAGTAGCATCTAGTGATTTCCTTCACACACACAATCCCACAATGACCCGAATGTAGCTGTTTTAATTTCTGCTGTCACAATGGTGGTGGAATAATAGCTTGCATTCTCCATAGCCAACAACCACACTGAACGGACAGCTCTGTCTTCCTAGTAACAAAGGGTATCAGCTCGGAAGACTCTTTTAAGTTTTCTGGAAACTTGCCATGCAGCACCAAGTCCATGACCTTGGACAGTAGCAGATCCACTTGTGTATATTTTTTCACTTGAGCAGCTATAATGGGTGCATTTTCCATGTGTTCAAAATAGAAAATCTTTCCTTGAGAACTGTCTACATGACAAGTTAGCAAAAGCAATCTGGAGAGTCCATCTGCATTACCATGCAGTACTGACTTCCTATACTTGATATCATTTGTGTGAGCAAACCATAGCAGAGCTAAACATTGCACTTTCTTTGCAACAAATGATGGAATACCCATTTGTGGCCCAAAAATGGAAGTCAAGGGATGGTGATCAGTCAGAAGTGTGAATTTCAGATCAAACAAGTACTGGTGAAACTTGTGGATGCCAAAGATAATTCCCAATGCATTACATTATATTTGGGCATTTGGGCTTAGTTGCTGTCCACCTTGCTCAATGTTCTGGAGGCAAATGCAGTCAGTCTCTCTTCTCCCGATGGCATGATGCGAGTCACCACATGCCCTACCCCACAGGGAGATGCATCACAAGCCAGCTTTAATGGCAATGCAGATAAAAATGTCTCAGAACCTGGGAATTTGCTAACAATTTTTTAGTTTGAGCAAATGCTGAATCACACTCTGCTGTCCTGTTCCACTTCTTGTTGTGACAAAGAAGGACATGCAAGGGTTTTAAAACTGTCACCAGGTTAGGAATAAACTGTACATAATAATTAAGCAGTCCAAGGAAAGAATGCAACTGATTCACATTCTGAGGTGTAGGAGCTTCCATGATGGCCTTGTCCTTGAAAGGAGCTGTGTGGAGGCCTGTTGCATCAATCACATGTCCCACATATTCGACAGAGGGATGAAAGAATGCACACTTGTCCTTTCAAACTCAGAGACCATACTCCTCCAGCCTCTGTAAAGTGCCATCAATGTTCTTGAGGTGTTCCTCCTCATTTCTGCCCATTGAGAGAATATCATCCAGGTAGCATTATACTCCTGGAAGCCCACCCAAGATCTAGTCCATAGCTCTTTGAAACAAAGCTGGAGCTGACGTTATTCTAAAAGGCAAACAAAGATAGTGGAAAAGTCCTTTATCCATCACAATTGTTAACAGTTCCTGTGACTCCTCATTGACATGCATCTGTAGATAAGCTGGGTTCAAGTCTATCTTGCTGAACCTTTGTCCACCAGTGTTATGAGAAAACAGGTTCTCAATGTGAGGAAGCAGATATTGCTTGTCATAAAGCACTGGATTGATGGTGACCTTGAAATCCCCACAAATTCTTATGGAGCCATCCTTTTTCAGGACTAGAACAACAGGTGTCACTCACTTACTATGAGTGACTGGCATTAGGACTCCCACCTTCACTAGACACTCCAGGTCAACTTCTACCTTTGGCCTAAGGGTGTATGTCACTGTTCGGGCCTTCAAGCACTTTGGGTTACTGTCAGGCTTAATGGTCAGTTTAATGGTTATGCCTTTCATGCTTTCCAACTCCTCTTTAAAAATGAAAGCATGTTTCTTCAATATGGCAGTCAGACCCACTTCACTGTTCCTCATCATACGTATCTCAGGCCAGTTCAGTCACATTTTCTCAAGCCATGACGAACCCAGCAAAGCCAGGTAGCAACCTTTACACAAACAAGGGCAATTTTACAAATTATCCATGAAGTTCCACATGACATCAATGGTGCCCATCATCCATACAGGTTCCCCAGTGAAGGTCATCAGAAAGACCCTTGTTGACCACAGTGGCAGATGTTGTAGTTTTTCTCAACATACAACATCAGTCACCAGTGATACAGCAGCTCCTGTATCCACCTCCATCTGCAGTGGCTTCCCTTCCAGCAAGGGGGTCACCCAGTAGCCCTGTGGAGCACCCGTGATTGCCAAAATATATTTCAGTGCCTCCTCTTCAGATTGACTTTCACTCTCCATATCCTGACCATACTGTACAGAATGCAGATTGGATTTCTTTTTCTGCACCCTGGTTGGTCTCTTTCAGTCAGATTTATCTCTCTGAACTGGCTTATCTTTTTCATATACTGCACCTTTCATATTTTTGCAAGCACGTGCAATGTGTCCTCTTTTATTACAATTCCATGATATTCGGTTTTTGCACCAACATTCATATTCAAAATGACCAGTCTTTCCATAATGGTAGCAAAGTTTGCTGCCTGTCATCTTATTCATACTCCCAGCATTCACTTTATGTACTTTAGTAGATGCACTCAACTCCTGAGCTTCCTTTGCAGCTAATGCCAGAGAAACTGCAATTTCTAAAGCCTTTTGTAGTGTAAGGTTAACCTCTGTCAGCAAACATTTCTGAATTGCTTCACTGCACAACACACACACTAGCCTATCTTGCAGTGTATCATTTAGTACATTGCCAAAATTACAATGTTCAGCTAGCTTTTTTAACACTGGCACAAACAGAGAGATATTGTTTTTCCTTCTACTTGATTCTGTTTATGAAAGTGAAACCTCTCTGTGATCACTAATGGCTTTAGCAAAAAGGGTTCTTCTAATACTTGCACTATCGCTGCATAAGATTTTGTGCTTTATTTATCAGGCTGCACCAGACTGCACAATAAATTGAAGGTTTTTCCACCTATCACATTCAGAAAAGTAGCTGCTTCTTATCCTCTGTAATATTTTCAGTCAGAAACTATTCAAAACACTCTGTATAAGAGTTCCATTGTTCTACAGTTTCATCAAAGGGTCCCATAGTGCCTGCTATCATAGCCATTTTGCACTTTCAATTTGATTACTCAATATTTTCACTAATAACTCAGTCTTTTCTAGAAGTTTGATCGGCACACAGGGTTGCTGTGCTTTCCCCCTTCCAAATTTGTGCACACACAAACTGAGGCCGACCCAGCAGCATGTTTTCACTTTCTCTTTTGCATAAAACAGTCCTAAACAAATATTAAAGATAGCTCTTACTTTGATATCTTTGAAGCAGTGGGTGCAGCAGAGGTTTACCATCCACATTGCCAGTTTTGTTGTGTATGTAGCTGCTAGAAGCACTTTTTTGTTCTGTTCACACAAAGGAATTTAGACAAGCAGCTTGCAATCAACACCATCTCTTTACTTCCACTTCCTCTAGAACATATCACATGACACAGTAATACAATGACACAATGAAGCCACTAGAGGGCACCCCAACACCATACATAACAAAAAGGTATGCCAGGTGCCTGCCAGCTCATCTACCAGCTCTCTCGGAATTCTGGGATGTATTCCATCAGGGCCCAGTGCTTTGTTGGGTTTAATGCCCAAAAGACATTTCTGGACTCTGTTAGTACCAAACTCTTGAATATTCATTTTTGGTATCCCTGCTTCAGAGGCCTTGATACCATTATCAGGTAAGAGACCCAGCTTTTCCTTAGTAAAAACTGACTTGAAGTATTCATTAAGGGCTTCTGCCTTTTGAACATCTCATCTATATCCTTCCCTCCAGCCTTTACGCTTACAATCCCTCCCCCTCCTTCATTTTCTCTGATAGAGCAGAAGAATTGCTTGTCTTCTGTTTTAATTCCCTGTGCCGTGTGGAGCTCTGTATCTGCCTTTGCCCCTCTTACTGCTTTTTTGGCCTCCTTGCTGCTCTGAAGGTATTCTTCCCACTCCCTTTCCCCCTTGTGCTGTTTAAACCTCTCATAGGCTTTTCTTTTGTTGCTTATTGCTTCTCTGATGGTGGGTGAGATCCAAATAGGCCTCTTGTGCCTATTTCTCTTGGTTACCATCTTGAAGTATGTGGAGGGGTTGTGGGATAACAGATGGACCAGACACTGATCTTCAGGTTCAACACACAATCTCTGTGTGATGTTTATTCAAAATACAGGAAATAAGCTTCAGCAATAGCATATTCCTTCTTCAGTACATCAGTTTGCAGCAACAGACTATGAATATCCTTTCTCTGCATTTAGCCAGCACCTACTGACACTGATCTCTGATCTAACCACTTTTCACTGAACACCTTTCATACCTATGTGGGCCCCGTTTGCTTGGGTAGTGGGGGCTCAAAAAGAAAAAAAAGAAAACAAGCTAAAAACAAAGCACCTCAGTGCAGAAACACTGAAAAAAAGGTTACGCCAAAGGGTATTGGCAGTAAATCAAGTTTCAAAGAAATACAACATCATACATACTTCCATAATGAAAAGCATCATGGGATATATGTACATCACCATGGAAGTTCAGACTTGTTCAGTTTACAGCAATTTAAATGCATTTTAGATAGCACAGCTAACTTAATTTCTATAATAGTTACTTAGTACTTTTTACCATTATCAAAAACACCTAATGCCATGGTATTTTCAACATTTACAGGTTTCATAAGCATAAAGTATATTATGACACAGTGCTATTACATACTAAATCCAACAACAATAAATACAACCTGTTTTACATACACTTGGAGGTCACAACAATAACCTCCCTGTACGAGGTCCTGAGAGGGAAAAGGAAAATTAAAGAGGACACTATAGCATAGTAAAGAAAGGGAAGTGGGTGCCCATAGGTGGCCAGCCTTATGGACTAGAAATTGTGAAGGGTAGATTAGGCTAAGAAATAGAAGAACTGTTACAACAGATTTAAGAAAAGGTCAGTCCCCAAGAGCTGCAGGAGCTCCCTGTCAAATATCCCCAACCTTAAGAGGGAAGCAGTTATTGCAGACTGCTTACCACCTTCCTGTCCCAGGAAGGGATGGAACTTCCACCCATCTATCTTCACAAGCTACATCTCAGGTAACCTATTAACGATAAACATTCTATCACAAACATAGTGGATATCATCATTCTTTACCCTGAAGCATTAACACATTTCTCAACAGAAACTAATGGTACCTTCCCATCTCCTTTTAGGGAAAGTCTGTCATATTTCTGAACCAAAAATCTGAATGGCTGTAAGTCCAGTACCATAGAAAGATTTTCTTGGGTGAGTAATTACCTGCTCCAACCCCACCAGACATGTCAGTTTTAAGCAGGACCCAGTCATAGGTTCAGCCCCACTACATAAACCCACTATGTCTCTTGATTCATTTCACTTGCTACAGATACAGACACCTGAGGGTAGACACTCAAGGTGTTACCCCATTCGCTGATGAATATGTTAAAAAGGATTGGTCTCAGGACCAAACCCTGAGGAACTCTACTAGCGACATCCTTCTCTACAGATTTCACCCCATTTACTAACACTGTAATAGCGAGGATTCTTTATAACAGATTTAGGCAGACAACTGCAATATAGTGCATAAAAAATGCATATTCTGCATTTGTCAATTTATTGTCCAAAAACAAATAAAGCAAATAAAGGATATTTACAAAAAGGAAAATAAGAGGGTGTTAATCCTTCACACCAATGTAAATCATCAGGACATCATACTTCTTCCATTAAGCATCAAAAATCAAAAGAATTCCTGAGAACTTCCTTGTTAACAGTGTGTAAACCTTCACACTTAGCTCTTCTTAGTGCTTGCTCAGCCTCTGATCAGAAAGCAACTGTCCATCTTCCATACTCTCTCTAAAACTCTATCTCCCTATCCCTCTGGTGGACATCCTTTTATGGTAGCCTGACGTGACATCAGAGGTCAGGTGACCCTATAATTTAGAAGAAAATGGATTTCCAAACTGTCTTTATACTTTATAGACATTTTATGAACCATCTAGCAACATGCTAGTCTTCTCATGAGCTAAACAAAAGCTTACCCAATGCAGCAAGTTAGCTAGAATAGAGCTGTAAGCTTAATTATACAGTTGATGATGTCAGAGCAGTGACTAAGCTCCTCCCACTCATGACATTATTCTCCTCTTGCTTCATAAAACCTGGCATTTCTGGGGCTGACAGCCCTATAGCAGGACCTAACTGATAGCACTGCAGAATTGGGTGAATCCTTTTTTTTTATTTCAACATGTCTCCTTTGCTATTAACTAGAAGGCAGAGTCCTTCTCCTTAGAAACTCAAACAGACAAAGCAGCGCTCCTTTATTTGTTTCTTTTTGTAAGGGAATGACTCTCTGTGCTAGAAACAGATTTTATTTGTTTATGAAGGACTAGAAGACACTTAGCATTCTGACTAAAATAATAATGTACATAACATAAAGAACAGAAAATCACTTCCAGGGCATAAATTGCTATATAGCTTACACATATTTATCTTCCCTTCAGCAACCAACCTTGTCTGCTCCATAATTAACTTTGCAACAAACAGCTGTTGGCTGAAATCTGTCAGCTGTCAGCTGACATTTCATTTTAGCCCTCATTTGTGCTGCCAGCTAAAGACAACCCCTTTTCTGTACCTAAACCACAAGCATTTTTTTAATTGAGGCAGCATAGGGCTCAAAAGCTTCACCTCCCTTCATTCTCTCTTGGGAGACTCGTTTTTATCTTTTTCTAACAGCGAGTGCTTTTCTGTGTTCCCCAACTGAGTTAACTCAATCTACACACTTGCTGTAAGACACAGGAGCATGAGACAACAGGGGCAAATTTCTTACATTCTTTGGGGCTCTGCATCTATTTTTACACATCAGAGCTATAGCCTCTACATAAGAAACCATTCCTGGTGGTCAAGTAGACTTTTCCTTATTTTCCCTGTTTTTCCTTCACAATCATGCACACGATTGCCTGCACGAATGTGTGATCGTGCGAATGTGCACACATCGCGATCGCACAACTAGGACTAAATTCAGCATATTGCTTGAAGCAGCAGGGGACAACTTCTCCTACTTTAAAACATAGTTTGAATTTTTAAGGAGCTGCTTTATAACTAGGCAACATGCATTTTAATAAACTGGGATAGACAAGAAAAGAAGATAGATATCAGGTTGGCCACCCTGTTAGTGAAATAAAAGGATAGTAAGAAAGGAAAAAAAAAAAAAGAAAGGACAGAGTAAAAAAGGAAATCCTTAGGGAATGCCTGTTTTTAAATCCTCATTCTGGCACAAACACCCTTTGCTCTCTGCCCTCAAGCCAATTTCCTATCCATCCTATAATCCGGTACACCATCCATAGGTTCTACAGTTTTTTTAGAAGGCATCTATGCACGACTGTGTCAAACACCTTACTGAAATCAAAGTAAAGCACATCTACCAAATGTCCCTTATCAAGTTCCTTGCTGACTTGTTCTAAGAATATGATCAGGTTAGTTTGACATGATCTGCCTGCTGTAAATCCATACTGCTTGCTGTTGTTTATGTTGATAGCTTTGAGGCATTCTACCAGATCCTGTTTTACTAGGGATTCCATCAGTTTACGTACGACAGATGTAAAGCTAAGTTATCTATAATTTTCTGTCTCTGCCCTGTCACAACCTTTATGAAGTGGCACCATGTCCGCCAATCTCCATTCCTATGGCACCATCTCAGTCTGAAGTGACCTATTGAAAAGCTGTGCCGGGGTTGCCAGCTTATCTTCTAGCTCCCTCAAAACCCTGGGATGTATTCCATCATGGCCTGGTGTTTTACTAGGTTTAACGCCCAAAACACCTTTCTGGACTCTGTCAGTACTGAACTCTTGAATGTTCATTTTTGGTATCCCTGCATCAGAAGCCTTGATACCACTATCAGGCAAGGGCCCCACTTTTCCTTAGTAAAAACTGACTTGAAGTATTCATTAAGGGCTTCTGCCTTTTGACTGTCATCTTCTGTATCCTTCCCTCCAGACTTTAATCTCACAATCCCTTCTCCCTTCTTCCTTTTCTCGCTGCTATAGTGGAAGAATTACTTGTCCCATTTTAATCCCTTGTGCCATTTGAAGCTCCCCATCTGCTTTTGCCATTTTTACTGCTTTTTTGGCTTCCTTTCTGCTCTGTAAGTATTCCTCCCACTCCCTTTCCCACTTGTACTGTTTAAACCTCTCATAGGCTTTCCTTTTGGTGCTGACCACTTCTCTGACGGTGGGTGAGAACCAAACAGGCCTCTTGTGTCTATTTCTTTAGGTTACCATCTTAATGCAGAACCTGGTAGCCTCCATGATTGCCCTTTTAATATCTTCCACCTCTGACCTCCCTTTGATGCACTTTAGCCTTTTACGTACCTCCTGCCAAAATCTTCTGAAGTCTGCCCCTTTGAAACACAGTACCTCCGTCTTAAAGCTGGTTCTTGTATCGTTTGTGGTAATTTCAAACCAGATAGTACTGTGGTCACTGTTTGCAACTGGCTCCTGGACTGTAATCAATTTGATGCTCTAAGAATTAGTGAGAATCACATCAAGGATTGCATCTAGTCTGGTGGGATTGTTCACATGTTGTGTCAGAAAGCAGTCCTGTAAGGTATCCAATAATGCCTGGCTTCTGGAGCTCTTGGTAACTGTGACCCCACAGGGGAAGGAAACAACTCCTGATGGGGCACTCAATTGTTAGGAAGGTAGAACTGGGGGAGGAAGGAGAGAGGGAGGTAAGGTGCCTGCCTGGTGCCATGGCTTGGAGGGACAGGGAGCAAATCCTCAGGATCGCAGGAGCAGCTGCACAGGGGAGGGAGCTAGATGTTATTGTCCACCTAGGGACAAATGACCTGGCTAAGAAAAGGATCAGAGCAGTTCAAGAAGCATTTGTGGAGATGGAGAGGGGCCTTAGACAAATAGCACACACAGTAACCTTCTCGGAGGTGCTGCCTGTCTATGGCATGGGTGAGGCTAGGGTGCTCCACACCATGGGATTCAATCAGTGGTTGAAAAACTGGTGCAGAGTTCACAGATTTGGCTTCAATGGGGACTGGGGTCCACCTGGAGGGATGCAGGCCTATACTGACATGATGGTCTGTATCTGTCCAGAAGGGGATCCAGGATCCTAGGTGATAGGTTTAAATACTTCAGTGGCAAGCATTTAAACTAGCCAAGGGGAGAGGCACTGGAAAGGAGCAGGGAAATCCTAGCCCCCCCCCAAGAAATTCAGGGTACTAAGTGAGGTAGACACCAACATAGAGATGTCGATAGGGAGAAGCGCAGGGGTAAATGGAGAAAGTGACAAATGCAATAAGGACAGGGATGGGGGAAAAAGGGGTAAGGCCATCAAGAAATCGAGGGTAATGTGTACCAACGCCCATAGTCTGGGCAACAAGCTCCCTGAACTGGTGGCCTTGATGGAAGAGGGATGCCTGGATATCGTAGCAGTCACAGAAACATGGTATACAGAGAACCATGACTGGGATGTTAACATACCAGGGTACACAACGTACAGGAGAGACAGAGAGGGGAGAAGGGGGGAGTAGCTCTCCATGTAAGGGAAGAGATAAAAGCAACTGAACAAAAGAGTAAACAGGGAGGAGAGGAGGCACTGTGGGTCACCTTGGAGACTGGAAAGGGCACCACAATCTGCACAGGGGTTGTGTACAGAACCCCATGTCAGGGGGAGGGAATGGACAAGAATATGATAGAAGGCATACTTAGAATGGCAGAGAAAGGGGTGATACTGTTGATGGGGGACTATAATATGCTAGATGTCAACTGGGGCACCTTTGCTGCAGCCACATCCAAAACCAGGGCCATTCTTGATGCCCTTCAGGTGGCATGCCTCAGACAGCTAGTTTTGGAACCTACTCATGAGGGAGCAATCTTAGACCTTGTACTCTCAAATGGGGACAGAGAGAGGATCTCAGATCTAGAAGTGGGTAGCCATTTGGGAATAAGTGACCACCAAACAGTGTGGTTCATGATAAACTCAGCTACAGAGTCAAGCCATACAAAAGTGAGGGTTCTGGACTTTAGAAGGGCTGACTTTGGCAAGATGGGAGAGTGCCTTAGAAAAGCACTAGCAAACAGGCTAGAAGGAGGGGTGGAGCAACAATGAGGAAATATTAAAACTGCCATCACAGAGGCAACAAGCCTTTGTGTGAAGCAAATAAATAAATCAAAATGAAAGAAAAAGCCACTATGGTTCTCAAAAGAGGTGGTGGTGAAGGTTAGGGAGAAAAAGATAACATTTAGGAAGTATAAGGAAACACAGAAGGAGCAGGACAGAACTGTACCAGTTAAGGCGTAAGGAAGCAGGGAGGGTAGTCAGAATAGCAAAGATCCAAACTGAGGAAAAGATAGCCAACTCGGTTAAGAACAGTGATAAAACATTTTATAGGTATTTATTTATTTATGTAAGAGATTTACCAGATAAGCATACTGAGCGGGGACCGCTTGTTTCCAGATGCGACCTGGGGGTTACATACATACAATATAAATGGTGCAAAAGCAATGGTGTTTACAACAGGTTCAGAGTGGGTACATGTAGGGTGATAACATCAGGTCCAGAATTGATACAGGCTGGACTATGCATTTGTTATTTATTACAAGTTTAGACCAGAGTGCATGAGTTGCTATGTCATAGTTGGGGTCAATGACCGCAGTGCATAACAGACAGTGACAATAAGTAAACACAATTATAGTAAGTTGTTGGTCAATTGTGCAGGTCATGGCATGTTACGATGCCTCGTGATATCAGATTTGGACTGCAGGTGCAGTTACATATGTCTGAGAAGTGGGCCTGGAGGAGAGATTTCAAGGTCATTGGGGTGGTGGACTGCCTAATTACTGCAGGGAGGTCATTCCAGAGTTTGGGCAGCCGATATTTGAAAGCTGATTGGCCCTTTGAAGTGTGCATGAAAGGGATTTGTAGTAGTTTTGAGTCAGAGTATCTCAGGGAGTATGCCGGGGGGGGGGGGTTGAGTTGACAGGACGGAGCCGAGATGGGGGGATGGGAGTTGGACCAGTGCTTTACTATGAGATTTGCACAATGAAGCTGATGCCTGGAATGCAGCGAGGGGAGAGCTAGGGTGCTATATAGGTCACAGTGGTGGGTGGTGGTGGGGCATTCTAGGATGAGCCAAAAGAAAGAATGAAAAAGGGGGTCCAAGTTGGCCAGGGTGGATGGGGGGGCTGTGCTGTAGATCACGTCTCCATAGTCGAAGATTGGGAGAATCATTTTGTGCACTAGTTCCCTCCTGACCGAGATAGGTAGGCAGTCTTTGTTGCGGTATAGTGCACCTAGTTTTGGGTGTAGTTTTTTCTGTAGGGAGTCAATGTGGATGGAGAAATCTAAGAGATGATCAAGCCATACTCCCAGGTACCTAAAGGAGGTGCAGGATTCCAAGGTGGTTCCATCCAATGTATGGAAAGCGTGGGGAGCAGCTAGCCGGGAGAGTCTAGGCTGCGTGCCGAAGGTTATGGAGACAGTTTTCTTTGCGTTTAGGACAAGTTGGATTGACCTAAGCCAGGTTTGAATGGCATCAAAATCCTGTTGTAGGGCAGAGTTTAAGACCCCGCTGGATGGGCCGGAGGCGTACAGAACGGTATTGTCGTGCATTTGTATAGCTGAGTTGGGGCATGTCAGTGGTAGGTCATTTAGAAATATGGAAAAGAGAAGGGGGCCCAGGACAGAGTCCTGGGGGGACCCCAATGGTGACTGGGAGTGAGGAGGATATGTGTGGGCCAATTTTTACTGCTTGTTTCCTGCCAGACAGGTAGGCTTGGAACAAGCTGGTGGCTAGATCGGATAGGCCTGCATCATGCAGTTTTGTGATAAGCTTGGGGTGGGAGACATTATCAAATGCTTTTGCATATTTGCTATATCAGGGAGCATAGAAAGACAAAGGGAGGGATAGTGAGGCTGAATAGAATGGACGGTAGGTGGGCAAAGAATGACAGTGAAAAAGCAGGGATACAGAATGAATATTTCTGTTCAGTATTCACAAAAGAGGAAGTGGGGGAGGTGCCTAATAAAATTAACAGAAGCACTCTGGAGAGGGAGGTCAATCCCAATCCTTTCACAGAAGAACAGGTTCTGAAAGAACTCCTAAAACTGAAGGTGGAACAAGCAATGGGGCCAGATGGAATTCACCCCAGAATTCTAAAAGAATTAAGCAGAGAACTAGTGACACCACTGACTACCTTTTTTAACAAATAATTGGAGGATGGTGTGATACCTGAGGACTGGAAGATTGCTGATGTGATTCCCCTTTACAAAAGTGGGACCAAGACAGAAGCAGGAAACTACAGACATGTCAGTTTGACCTCTGTGGTAGGGAAAGTAGTGGAATCACTTCTGAAGGAGAGAATTGTTGAGTACCTAGAGGTCAGTGGGGCACAGGACCCAAGGCAGCATGGGTTCACAGCAGAAAGGTCATGTCCGATATATCTAACTGATTTCTTTGACTGGGTGACCAAAGTAGAAGACCAGGGAGGGGCTGTGTACATGGCCTACCTGGACTCTAGCAAGGCATTTGAGACAGTCCCACACAAAAGATTAATGGTCAAATTAACCAGCCTGGGAGTGGGTCCCAGGGTGGTAGCCTGGGTAAAACATTGACTGGACAACAGGACGCAGAAGGTAATTGTAAATGGAGTCCACTCTGAAGAAAGAGGGGTTACTAGTGGGGTACTGAAGGGTTCAGTACTGGGTCCAGTCCTTTTTAATGTCTTTATAAGTGACATTGCAGAGGGACCAGAAGGAAAAGTATGCCTCTTTGCAGATGACACAAAGATGTGTAACAGGGTTGATACACAAGGAGGCATGGAAAGGATGAGAAGGGACTTGGCAAGGTTGGAGAAATGGTCAGAAGTATGGCAGCTTGGATTCAGTGCAAAGAAGTGCAAAATAATGCACCTGGGAAACAAAAACCCAGGGGAAGATTACACAATGGGGGAAGGTAGTAACAACAACAAAAATGGAAAAGGACCTGGGAGTAATCATATCAGATGATCTTAAGGTTGGCAAGCAATGTGAGAAGGTAGTAGGAAGGGCTGGAGGGATACGGGGATGTATAGGAAGAGGCATCACCATCAGAAAACAAAGTTGTTATCCCCCTGTACAGACAGTTGGTGAGACCCCTACTGGAGTACTGCATCCAGTTCTGGAGATCCCATCTCCTCAAGGACATAGACAGGATGGAGGCAGTTCAATGGAGGGCAACTAAAATGGTGCAGGGTCTGCAAGAGAAGCCATACGAGGAGAGACTAAAGGAGCTTAATATGTATACCCTTGAGGAAAGGAGGGATGGGGGGACATGATAGAAACGTTTAAGTACCTCAGTGGAATCAACAAAGTCCAAGAGGGTAGCATCTTTCAGAAAAGAGATGTAAGAATAAGGGACACAATTTGAAGATGGGGTGTCTAGGGCAATGTGAGGAAGTATTTTTTCACAGAGAGGATGGTGGACGCATGGAACAGCCTTCCTGAGGAGATTGTGGGGTCTAAAACTGTGCGAGAATTCAAGAATGCATGGGAGAGACATAAGGCCCTTTTTGTGGGGGGTAGGAAGAAATAGGCTGTTGGTTAACTAGGATCTGCAGCTTATCCTCTAGGTAGGGAAATGGGCAGACTAGGTGAGCCAAGTGGTCCTTATCTGCTGTCAAAGTCTATGTTTTGATGTTTCTAACCCCCAGTCCACATTTGGCAAGTTTAATTCCCTGATGGTCACCATCTCACCCTTTCTGACCACCCTCCATATTTCCTCCAACATTTGTCTGTCTTTTTCCTGTCTGTATATAAGCCCCATTCACAATTTCATTCCCGATTTTTCAGCTAACTATATCCAAAATGATTTAATATCCTCTGAGTCATTCTTAGTACTAACGTTTTCTACCACTTTAATTCCATCCCTCACACAGAGGGCCACACCCCCATTTATTCACACTCTTCTGTACCTTCTATACAAAAGATATCCAGGTATTTCGAAGTCCTATTCATTATTATCTGCCCATGTTTCAGTTATAGCTATCAGCTCTGTTAGCCTCAGCTGCTGTAGTCTGGAGTTCACTCATTTTGTTATCTAAGCTTCTGGCATTGAGGCAGACTCCTCTCCAACAGCCTGCAGAGACCCTTGTGGTGATTGCTGTTGCATCCCTAGCTTTCTAATTAAGCATTAGAAAGAGGAATACGGCATACTGGATGGGCCACAAGGCCCTTATCTGCTGACAACATCTATGTATCTATGTCCCTCCATTTCTCCCTGATGCCTCTAAGCTCCCGGCCCCTCCCTGCACCCTGTCGTGGACTTCACAAGCTTAGAGTTATGTGGTCTCATTCTGAGCTTCTGTTATGGGGTGGCAGGCTTCGCTTCGCATACCTCTTGTTCCTGGCTCACAGAGGCTGTCCATGTACCAGCTACCACGCCTATCAGTTTAAATGGTCCAAGTAGACTTCATCTTTTTGTACCCAGTGCTCTTGTGCATTCTCTGGTGAGATGAAGTCCATCATAACTGAAGAGCCATCTTTCCCAGAATGTTCCCCAGGATCAACCTATAGGCTGGGAGGGGAGTTGGTGGCAGTCACAAGGGAAGAAAGAGACTTGGGCATCATCATCACCGATAACCTGAAATCATCCAAGCAGACCACTAAAGCAGTAGGTAAGGCTAGGAGGATGCTAGGGTGTATTAGTAGGGGTATCACAAGTTGGAAGAGGGAGGTACTAATCCCTCTTTACAAGACACTTGTTAGGCCCCATCTGGAGTACTGCGTGTAGTACTGGAGGCCACACCTTCACAAGGACATTAACCAAATTGAGGCAGTC
The DNA here is from genome assembly GCA_016271365.2 of Neoceratodus forsteri. Taxonomy (NCBI): domain Eukaryota; kingdom Metazoa; phylum Chordata; order Ceratodontiformes; family Ceratodontidae; genus Neoceratodus; species Neoceratodus forsteri. The sequence continues at coordinate 1,066,463,888 of CM028132.1, read as the reverse complement.
CAGAGAAGGGCAACCAAAATGGTGCTAGGACTGCATCAGAAAACATATGAGGACAAATTAACGGAGCTCAGTACATATACCCTAGAGCAAAGGAGGGAGAGAGGTGATATGATCAAAACATTCAAACACATTAAGGGCATTAACAAGGTGAAAGAATCTAAAATGTTTCAATATAAGAAAAATAGCAGGACAAGAGGACACAGCATGAGATTAGAGGGAGGCCAGTTAAGGGGTAATGTGAGGAAGTTCATTTTCATAGAAAGGGTGGTGGATGCATGGATCAGCATACCTCAGGAAGTGGTGGATATGAATACAGTGCAGGGTTTCAAACAGGCATGGGAGAAGTATAAGGGAGCAATACAGATGAATATGAATAGATAGGCCATTGACAGAGCAAAGGCCGACGGCACATTCATAAGGTAGAAAAAGAAACGGGAAGACTGGATGGGCCTTGCTGTCCTTATCTGCCACCAACTTATATGTTTCTATGTTTGTATCCAACAAAATGAAATCCCATTTCCCTGGCACCAGTTCTTCAGCCAATTGTTGAATTCTTCTATTTCAGCTTGCCTGATTCTATCCTTGCTCCTGCTTTTTCCATCAGTTTCCGGATGTTCCACTTTGTCTCCTCTGCTTTCCATGATGCTAGGTCATTTGTTCCCACATGAACTAGCACAGCCTGGCCCTCCTTTGTTTTGTCACTGATTCTCCCCATCCACTCAGTGTCTCTGTAATCTGAGGTTCTGCGAAGACATCTGACTTCCAATGTTACCCCCTCTGGCAGTTGCTTACTAAGAAGGGATTCCAATCCCTTGATCATGGACTCTCCTAACACCAGGATGCTCTTGATCTTGTTCTTGATCTTTTCATGGATGGCACCAGTTAACGCGATGCCTTCTTCTTTATGTTCTCTGTCATGACTGTCATCTCCCTTGACAATGTCAGACCGCTGCATGTCTTCCAGGGACTAAAACCAGTTTGCCATCTGTATCAGAGCTGGCAGAAGAGCATTCAGTGGCTGAGCCCCTTTGTCTTCCTGCTTCTTTTACCCACAACCTTCCAGCTTCATGTGCCAATGGATCTCTGAGGTAGTGGAGGGTGTAGAGTGTAGGCTACACTGCAACTGTCTCAGTCTTGAAATTCCATACCAGGCAGTTTGTAGTTGGTCCTCCAGTCTCCATATTCTTTGGCAGATAGTGCAGTGTTCTACCTTCCAACAATGTGCCCTGAAGATGAATGCTTCATAGTCGCCCCAGATGATCATTCTCTTTCCATCCTTCAGCCATGTGCAGTGAAGGCAGAGAAAGTGGGTTCCCCTGCCCATCTCTTGGTTGGGGAGAGTTAACTTGATCAAAATGAATATCCTCCCCAGGATTCTGTATATCATGCAAATGATACACATCGGGCTTACAAGGGTGGATATTAGGAGATTAGAGGTGTCCTTCTTCTCCTTCATATGGTAGGGACAGCACCCAAGAGTGAGTCTGCAGAAGATGAAGGCAGCAATAGCCAGCGGAGGGCTGAACTTACTGAATCTTCAAAATTATTTCTTATCTATACAACAGACATACATTAGTGACTGGGTACACAATCCGAGAGTGGCTAGCTGGGAAGACCTGGAACAGGTTGGGTGTCAAGGCAGGATTACGACGTATCTGGATAGGAGAGGTCATAAGGCATATCAGGCACAAGGGGACCAGAATCTGATGAGTCTGGTGGTTCTAGATGGGTGAGGTCAACTAAAGAAAAGTAGGAAGATAATGGGAGCCAAAACATTATTGTCACTGATATCTTTTATTGCCAGGTCTGGAGGATCCAGGGTTTAGGGCTTGGGAGGAGAAAGGCAATAATGAGTGTTGGAGACCTCTGCGTGAGAGGAAACTTGTGCTCCTTCGCTGATTTACAACAGTTCCTGGGCTTAGAGAGGGGTCATCTCTTCAGATACTTTCAGATTCGGGCGTATATTATGGGTATGGAAAGAGGAGGGAATGGGACCCAAGAGCTGGAAAAAATAGAGCACCTAATGTTTCAGGCTAAAAAGGAGCCTAAGTGTGTCATACAGAAGGCTTCATTGGAAGGGAAGCAAAATGCCCCTGACCTATCTCTTAAAATCAAATCAAAAATGTTGGAAAGGATCATGGGGTTTCAAATAGAGGAGGAAAATTGGAACCTGCTGCTTACCATGCACATGGGCATAATGGTATGCAGTAGATTTAAGGAGGCCTTCTATAAGTTTGTGCATAGACTCTATTGCCCACCTGTCATAGTGCATAGGTTCCACCCAGCAATCTCCTCCAAATGTGGTAGGTGTGAGAAGGAAGAGGGAATGTACTTCCAATGTTTTTGGACATGCACAATATTACAAAGGTTTTGGAGGATGATAATACTAGAGGTGGGGAAGATGATGGGCAGAACGCTGACAATGGATCGATTAGTGTGCCTTTTAAGGGTAGAGAGCATTGAAGGGGAGGAATGGATTCCACTGCTAAGGCGGATGTGGGTTCTACTTATGCTGGCCAGGCACTGTATCCAAAACACATGGGTCTCGAATGCAGTCCCCACAGTAAAGCAGTGGCAGACACGTTCCCTCCAGACTTTAGCACTGGAAAAGCTCACATGGACAGTTGGGGGAGGGGAGAGGGATTCCTCCACAGTTGGGCACAATATCTAGCTAATTTGAGCCCAGCAGAAGCCCTAATATTACAGGAAAGTTTGGAAGTCTAAAGAAAGGGAAGGAATAACACAGCATCTGGGGGGGGCATCTAGAAGGAGTCTGGCCTCCCCTTCGGTCAGTGAAGGATAGAAATGTAAAGAGAATTAATTACACCTACCCAATACTGTATCAACTGTAGGCATCAACTGTAAGGAACAACTGTATGTGGAATGTTTTTTTGTTATGTTAGAACAAGTTTACCTAGGGTTGAATTGTATGAAGCATTGTTGGTTACATTTACATTTTTGTTGTATGATGTTTTATGTGGATGTAAACCATGAAACTTTTAATAAACAGATTATACAAAAAAATGGCCTGATTTTAAAAGCATGCTCAGTTACAAAGTTGAGCATTCTAAAAATAACTGAATGATTCTGAATTCATAAACATTCAGTATGTGTAAACTTGGAGAAAATGCATGTGTCTGAAGGGGTGGGGGCTATACATATCACCAAAAGGTAATGCCTGACATTATTTAAGGTATCCATTTCAGATTAAACTGTGTCCATTCAGTAACAGCCTGACAATGTGTCACTGCACAACTCCATCCCTCTGAATGAAGCTACCCAGCATGCTTGGTTTTTCATTTCATCATTGGTGGCCATTATAAGCCGCATCCAACATCTACATCCTAAATGTAAACCAGACACTGGGGTGCCCAACCCCAGTGTTGTCTAAATAATACATGAATCTGACACTGGGTTACCACCCCCCAGTGTCACGTAAGACTCCCCCACTGTTTGTTATTATTTATTCCCTGCATGTCACCCCACCCACCTGCCACATATACTGTAGAAACTGACACCGGGTACCCAATATCCTGTGACAGCTGAGACCCCTCCCACCCACTGCAAGCGTTTGTGACACTGGTGTACCAACCCATGGTGCTGCCTAAAAAAAAAAGTCCTTCAGCATATTTTCTTTTAACCCTGCAATAAAAAAATATCCATTCAATGTCTGTTGCTGCCTTTCCCTGACTGCTCCCCCACTGCAACCACTCCACAACCACCCAACCTGACACCTCAATCTGCACTTACCACTAGGGATGTGTGAAGCTGGCTTAAATAGCTTAGTGAGTTAATCTGTGAATTTAACCAATTCGTCAAGTGCGAATTGATCCGCAAAGTGCAGAAATTCATAACAAATGGTGAAATCTCACCCACGAAGTGTGGAATTCCATGGTCTGCATAGAAAATGTTGTGATTTTGGGTGAAGATGAAGTTGCTGAGGGTAAGGAAAATTTCGAGAAACTCCACGGATGTGAATCTTGGCCACTTTGAGGCAGCTTCTCAAGTGAAGTAAAACTTCGGCACATCTCTACCTACCACCACACCTCCCACACCTCTCACTCACCTAAAGAAAGTCCAAGAAAAATCCACTCTCTGTGAGAAACCATGTCCAGCCGGTTCAGTGCTCACCAGGAACTGAATATAACATGGTAATTGTGGTAAAAGGCTTTTCAATGTGACTTGAAGTTTTACTCATAACTCAGTTATTTTGTAATATTTTTCCACAGTATTTTCAATATGGCCTTTTTTTGACGCCGCCTTACAAACAGGTTAACATTTTTCAAATCTGGCCTGAAAGTTCATTTCTTAGTTGCACCACGAAATCACCTTTTTGGCAGGATTTGAAAAATTTCAATTACCAGGTCCATTAGATGGGGTCATAAGAAACCTATTTTGAAAATTTGTGCTCAAAATCCTAAAACAACAACAGTATGAAGGTACATTCACATTTTTCAACCCTCACTCATAATTTTGCTTATTTTCAATATTTTGCCCTATGTTTTAAACATACAATTTTTTCACACACACACCCATGAACATGACAACTGTCATTTTTTTCAAATCCTGGCTAAAACATGTTTTCACACTAGTGGAGCAAAATGACGTTTCAACCAGTGTTTTATAAATGACACTGGTTATGTTCACAAGAGGGTGCCACAAACAGACTATGCTGAAAATTTGGGGGCAAAATGTGAACAAAAAATTATAAAGAAACATTGTGTGAAGGGCTGACCACTGGCCCAATGGATAGCATGTTGTGTTCCTGTTCCAGTGACTCTAGTTTTGAATGAGCTTGGTGAGTCAGCTGGGCAGCACAAGGATGGGGTCAGCACTGTCGCTTGCAACTGCTCCACTGCTTTAAGTCTGGAAAGGAATTCTGTAGTGCTCTGCTACAGAGGGGACACCTTTAGGTGGACCAGGGTGCCTTCCCTCACAAGGGATTGATATGCATATTAAGGCCTGATAGGGCCACATACTGCACTGGGAGAGGAGGGTTGACATGAAAAAAAGGGACTATTCCATTTCATACAGGTTCCAAATGGAACTGTGTGAATTCCAGAAAAAGAGGGGAAATTCATTGCAAAATGCTACATTAATGCAGGGTATGCAAAGTGTCAAAAGTAAGGAAATGAAAAACATTAGGGTTTCGAGTCTCAGGAGTCTTGGCAAATTGGTGGTGCAGTATTTTTAGTGGTTATCTATCTAAAGTAAAAGCACTGTACAGCTCAGATCATAGCTGCACACTGAATGTTATTATAGAAACGTGCTCCATCTGCTCTTCCTTGATCTTGCTCACCCGTAATAAACATAGCAGTTGATTTACCTAGCAGTCACACATGCTGTGTGTTTTGACCAGGTTTTCACTCTATGGAGTTCATCATAGTGAGGGGATACTGTATAATGGTTTGTGGTGCGTGAATTGGGGATTTCTTATACCATAGATCACCCCCTCTACCTTTATTTTGAGATATTTTCTGTCTTGATTTACTTAAGTTCAGGTTTTGATACCATTGGCTATCAAAGTTTGTTCACTGATTAAAGATGGATGTTGGTGGGTTGGACTGGTAACACATTGGTAGTACTACTGCTTGCTGTGCTGGTGACCAAGGTTCAGGAATGGATACAATTCCCTCAGGGGCCAGTTGGATTAAGAAGTTTCAAGCATCTTAATGACAGCTCTCCACCCTTGGGTAGGGGCATATAGTTTCCTTCTCATGGACTACCATATAGTGGAAGCCAGGTAGCAGAACAAAAGGCATGTATGGAAGAAAAGAGGAGCAGCTTCTAGATGCTGATGCCACATTCATGCCTCTGCATCCATTCCGGAGGGGCTTGTGCATCTGCAGACAAAGTACTGATTGAAACCTTTACGTATCTAAAGAGTATGAACAGGGTTAATACAGAAGGGATTCTTCAGATCAGAAGGGAGAGGGACTCGAGAGGGCATCGGCTGAGATTGGGGGGGATTCAGGAGGGAAGTCAGGAGACACTTTTTCACAGAAAGGGTGGTAGACAATTGAAACACTCTGCCTGAGGAGGTGGTATCCTGTACAATGGTGCAAGGATTTAAGACAGGGTGGGACAGAGTGAGAGGGAGTGGTTATAAGGAGGAGAGGGGAGGGGGGGTAGTTGCATGTTGAGGGGCCAGCTGCACAATTACGCAGATTCAATAGACCATGAGGCCTGTTTCTGCTGGCATTTTGTTTGTTTGTATATATGTTCGTATGTACTCATGTAGTTTTGGAAGTAAGTATTTGTATCTTTAGGTGCAGTAGCAATAGTCCTACATACATGTAGTGTTGTGATGTGAGTATCATGGATTTCTATCTACAGCCTCAAATGGGTCTGTGTGGTGAAGTATATTGTACACGTAGATTGACTGCTTCAGAAGCTAAATGTTGTGATATTAGTGTCATGGATTTCTGTGTGCAGTCAGAAGTGGGTGCCCATGTATATCCATGGCTATGAAAGCACTATACAATGATAATGGATATCTTTTGTGTTATCTGCAAAAAGTTGCATGCTATTTGCCTTACCAAAAGATGGTTGTCCGTAGTTGCTTGTGTGGTCTTGTCCTTTTGCTGCTTCAGGAAGGTGGGGAGTTAGGGTTGGAAACCCCAACACCATATTTCCCTTTCTGTGGCATTATGTTGAACCGTAACTGGTGCATTAACACAGTATTTGCAATGAATATAGACACATAGATTAGCCTATGCCTGTATAAATGTGGGTACAGAGACAGAACAAGATTATAATGTAAGGGAGAGAGTTGTTACAGGCGGAATCCAATGAATTCAAATCCTTATTATAATTATTGTTGTGACATCAAGAGGTTGTTATACAGTCCTGTGCACATCACAACAATACTATAACAACGTGAGCAACTCTGAGCATTCAGGTCTATTGAACTACCGGTTTAAGACAAATGGCAATGGCGCTGAGTGCTTGCACTGAAGGAGAGTGGAGTGATTGAAAAAAAAAGTAAAGTAAGGACGAATTTCACTTAACTAGTGCCCATACACTGTTAAAGACAATGGATGGGCACCAGTTAACAACAACTCAGAGTTCCCATCTCAATTCGATGTGGCAACTGTAAACCTCTCGAGCTTCGCTGTCGAGGTTTACTATGTTGTCATGACAACCTCTTTGATGGGAACACAGCATTGTTATTAACTGGTTCCCATCCATTATCCTCTATATTACAAGAATGACAAAGCATTGTTGGGGCTGATAGTATGGCTGTCATAGAATTCTAGTTAGAACATTCCAAGGCTCTTAACCTGCAGCATCAGATTGGAAAGGGCCTCTGCAACAGGGTGGACACACAGGAAGGGATTGCAGAAATGGAGGCAGATCTCAGGATGCTAGAGGAATGGTCCAGGACCTGGCAGTTGAGATTCAATGACAAAAAATGTCAAGTCATGCACTTTGGTAGAAGGAAACCATGCATGAAGTATTTCCTGGAGGTGAAGCTACTAAAAGAAACAAAGCTGAAATGGGATCTTGGTGTCATGATCTCAAACGATTCAAAGGTAGGGAAGCAATGCAAAAAAAGAAGCACTAAAGGCAAGCAGCATCCTCAGATGTATTAGTAGGGGTATTACCAGTAGGAAGCATGATGTAATCCTCCCATTGTACAGGTGCCTGGTGAAATCTCACTTGGAGTACTGTGTGCAGTTCTGGAGACCTCACCTAAAAAATGGACATAGACCATCTGGAAACCATGCTGAGATGTGCCACCAAAATGGTGCTGGGTCTGCACCACAAAACATACAAAGCTAGGCTCAGCCAGCTAAATTTATTCTCCCTCAGGCAGAGGAGGAACAGAGGAGACATGATTGAGACATTTAAATGTGTTAAAGGGATCAATACAGTACAAACCAGGAACCTTTTCAGGAAAAACAGAGCTGCATATACTAGAGAACACAACATGCGCCTGGTGGTGGGTAAATTCAAAACAAATGTTAGGAAGTACTTTTCCACAGAGAGGGTGGTGGACCTCTGGAACAGCCTGCCACCAGAGGTAGCGCAGCCAAGATGGCCAGTGAATTCAAACAGGCATGGGATAGACAATATAGTCACCTTAGCAAAACAAATTGATAGTGGGGAGTAGAAAACCCGGGCAGACTAGATGGACCACACGGTCTCCTTCTGCGGCAAATTCTTATGTTCTTACAGTAAAATAATAGAGTTCCAGCCAACAGCTGAAATTTTTGCACAACAACCATCAAATGCCAGTTCAAAGGTCACTGGAATCTGCCCTATCCAATGCTATGTGCACATACAGTACAGCATATGGAATATTTAATGAAGCAGCACCTGCAACAAATGCAGTATGAGCAGGCAGGTAGGTGATAGATCTTGAAAAGATATGGCTATTCTTCTGTCTAGTGTCTCAGCCAGGCATAGTTCACTATCTTCACATTCTTTTCCTACTGGATATAATATACTGTAATAGTTTGTGGTGCATGGAGAGGGGAATACTAATGCCATAGATCACTCCCTCCACCTTTAGTTGGGGATATTTTCTGTCTTGATTTTGTTAAACTCACCTATTGATACTGTTGACTTTCAAATTTTATTCACTGATTTAAGATGGACATTGGTGGATTTGACCGGTAGCACATCACTAGTGCCACTGCTTGCTAGGCTGATGACATGAACTTCAGGAATCAGAGGTACTGTATATGGTGTCCTTCTTGTAGACTGCCACCTGGCGGAGGGCAGGGGGTACAACAGCAGGCACATTCAGAAAGAGGAGCAGCCACTAATTTCTGACACCACATGCATGCCTCTATACACACAAATGTGCATCATTGCATGTCTGCAACCTCAGTGGAATAAAACAGGAGTAAAATATCTCCAGCCAACTGAGGTCAATGTTAAAACCATTCACAAGCTCTCACATGACCAATGAGGACAGACAACCAACCACAATTGTGATCCTTTGTATGTGGTGAGATAGTAAGTTCCTAAGAAGATTACTGATGTGGCTGTGGGGGGCTGCCACTGTGGGGGAAGGGGTGCTGACCAGAGGCTGGAGAAAAAGCTTGGTTAAAAAAAGAAGGATGTTGGTTTCTCTGGCACAATATTTTAATTTTTCAAATCCTGTTAATTACTGCCCAATGTAATCTACTGACTTTTACCTGAAAACAAGCCTCTGCTCAGTGTGCATTCCTCGTCACCAATATCTAAATAAATGATTTAAGATTATCTTTTTTTTTCATCAGCAATATTTAAAATACATTTAAAACCTTCTTTTTTAAGTTAGATATGACACTAAAGTATCTGATATGGGTCCTAAAACTGCTTATGTTCTACATTTCTGTCTTATGCATTACCTGGTCCAGTTATTGCAACGTGAAGTTCTCATTCGGGGCTCTCCTGTTAGTCTCTCCCTTGTTGAGATGGCCAACTACCATCCATTGAAGGGATTGTCCACAGAGGGACTATTGGAGATAGTGGAATTCTCTGATGCAAGGGCTGCCTGTACATTGGGTATGGGTGAGGTGGTGGCAGCCTATAGCAGTGCTGTCTTCAAGGTACTTGATACCATTGCACTGATCCATATAAGAACCAGATCTTCTCACTTGAGACATCCATAGTTTGATGGGGTTCTCAAGGAGATGAAGATCGGGGTCAGAGTTTGGAGCATTGCTGGTGAAGGACTAGGTCTAAGGAGGACAAACTGGCTTTGAGAATTCACTACAGTGAATATCAAAGTATGAACAACCATAAGAAGGCAGTGTTCTTGTCCAGAGACATTGCTCCAGGGTTGAACAGACTGGTTCTGCTCTTTTGGACTGTAGACAGGCTACTTTATCCTGCCTGTCTACAGCTGTTTCAGTTGCTCATTATGAGGAATTCACTCCATTCTTCTCTGACAGGGTATTCACCATTAGGACTGGGATCTCCACAGTGGGGAAGGAGCAGCTCCACCGTGGTGCGCTGCCTGCACATTGTCAGAGGCACTCCTATTTTCTGGGGCGTGTTTAGGCTGGTGGGGGGGGGCAGAGTTAGTTGAGGTAATGTCAAAGCTGCAGCCTACATTTTGTGAACTGGATCTGGGCCCAACACATCTCTTGATGGGATGTGTTGAATCCATTGGTGCAATGCTTGCCGAGATCATCCGGTGTTCGTTTTTGAAGGGATTTTTTCCAGATGCCTTGAAAGAGGCACTGGTTAAGTCCCTTCTGAAAAAAAAAACATTTCTTGACCCTGATGTCTTGGTAAATTATCAGCCTGTCTCTAAACTCCTATTTTTGGGTATGGTTGTTGAGAAAGCGGTAAATCTGCAGCTCAAAGCACACCTTGTGGCCTAGGACATCTATGAGCCATTCCAGTCTGGTTTTAAATCAAGGCATAGCACTGAAACAGCATTAGCCATGGTGCCGAATGTTCTCCTCAGGACAAGAGATAGAGCAGACCAGTCAATGCTCATTCTCCACCATATTTCCTCAACTTTGGCACTGTGGACCATGCAGTGCTGCTGGATTGCCTCAGGGAACTCTGTAGACTCACCGGTACTGTCATAAACTGGTTTGAGTACTTTCTCATGGGCAGGATGCACAGGGTAGTGATGGGGAATATCTCCTCTTGCTTGAAGCCCCTGCCATGTGAAGTTCCCCAGGGATCAATCCTGTTGCCTGTGTTTTTCACTGTGTATGCTTCCCCTGGGTGAGATCATTAGACAATACAGATTGGGTTTTCACTGTTATGCAGATGACACCCAGCTGCATGTGTCTTTTGCTCCTTGGACGAGTGACACTGTGGAGGTGCTTAATAAATGTCTGACTGAGATCCAAGACTGGATGTCCTTTAACTGGCTAAGTCTCAACCCTGACAAGACGAAGGTACCAATGATAGAGCCTGGTCACCTATGTGATGCAGGTGCTGCTGGGATGGGAACAGGTCTTTTCATGGGTCCAACCCTGTTGGCAGCTTCAACTAAAGTGAAGAATATGGGTGTCATCCTTGACAATGGATTGACACTTGAGGCTCGGGTGTCGTTCATCATCCAGAGTGGTTTCTACCACTTAAGGAATGTCTCATGGATCAAAGCCTTAATTCCGCCTGGTGACCTGCCCTCACTAGTGAATGCTTTTGTTATGTTGAGGCTCAGTTACTGTAATGCTTTATACTTTGGTGTTGGTGGAGAAGTTCTCCATTGCTTGCAGTTGGTGAAGAATGTAGCGGCCATGTTGCTGATGGGCCTCCTGAAGTCCTACCATGTGACACTTGTCTTGCATGACCTACACTGACTGCCAGTGAGATAGAGAATTGCCTTCAGAGTGGGTTTGCTCACCTATAAGGCCCTATATGGTTCAGGCAGTAGCTATCTAAGTGACCTCCTAACTCCTGTTCACTCTATGCATTCACTCTGCTCTTCCACTGAGGGATTCCTAGTGGTTACAACTGTCCATTTGGAAACCTTGTGAGACTGTGTGTTTGAGATGTCCAGCCTGGCCCTTTGGAACTTGCACCCAAGATCCTTGAGGGAGGCTTTGTTAGTGGAAGCATTCAAGTGAGGTCTGAAGACATATCTTTTCAGAGAAGCATTTGAGATCCAGTTATAACCCTAGACTTTACTGCTGAAGTCTTTTTTACTGGTATTTATTTATTTATTGAGTTTTATAGAGTTCTGTTGTGACCTATCACATTTTGTTTATTTAAAATTGTATAGTGCCCATAGCCTCTGGGATTGAGCACTAAGAAGTAAACGTTTACTTACTTAATTACCTTGTTCACACTGTTGTAGAGATGACTCCTTTTATTCTTTTCCTTTGTTCCTCAGATTATTTCTACAGTTTCTGAAGGCTTTTGTCCCAGAGGCTACTTACATTTTTGCTGGCTCAACATGATCCTGTAAAATGTTGCAGTTCAGTATTTCTCCAGGGTTTCCTTTTAGAATGGGCAAACAGTAATATTCAGCCAGAGGTTAAATGTTCATGGTGTCTGTGGACAATCTCTACCTTGTACTGAATAAATTAACTTGAGATGATGTTCATGAATCAAAATTACTTCATTTATTTGGAAAATATATTTCCTTTTAGCTCCCACATCTTTATAATTTGATAAATGTTTCAGGACTTCAGTGTCCCTTCTTCAGTAGAATGGGCTGAAATAACATAATACAATAAATATATATAATCCTGTTTTAAACTTTCACATTTCATTTAACTTTCTAAATGATAAAACTTAATAATAATTGTGTCAATATGATTCTGCTCTAAGTCATACTGAAGAGTTTTTTAAATCAAAATATTTACATATTTAATTTTAAATATCTTCTGTTTTAAATAGTAAATAATGTTCTCTTTATTTTTTACATGAAAATTCCAACAGCAATTCATTTATTTTTAATGCAGAGCATAACTGAATAGTGATTTACAGCACTGTATCACTGACCAAAATGTGTACACTAATACTGTATACCACTGCTTTTAGAATTCTATGAGTAATTAAAAAGCCTAATATTTTGAGACATATTCTTTAATGCCCAATGTGTGCCCTCCAGGAGGGCAATCCAGTAATATTGTGAACACTTAGACATTCTGGTTGTGCTGACCTTGCTCTCCATGCACTTACTGTACAGTAACTAAATTCTAAAGGCATAGGGGCACTTTAGATCACTATGGAAACATTTAGGCCTACAATGTGAACAGACTGCTTCCCCTTTCCTGCTTAATGATGGAGAGATATCTTAGAAAATAATAAGCTGAAAAGCAGAACTACTGAATCTCAACAATGATGTCTAAGTAGAACTAGTATGAAAGATTTGGAAAAGTGAGAGGTACAATGGTACTATGCAGTTAAGATTTTACCTGTTCTGCTATGGTATTTTATATATATTATTAATGTGTCACTGAGACTTACTTCTATTTGTCTATGTCACTGTGTCTTTTAAAAAGTAACTTACCTTGCCTGTCTGTCTATATCTGTCTGTCTCTATCTCTCTTGCTGTCTTCAAAGATGAACCGGGGAATTATAGACTAGTGAGCCTCACATCCATCGTAGGTAAACTGATGGAGACAATTCTGAAGGAGAGGCTGGTGCCCCTTCTGGAAGTCAATGGGCTGCAGGACAGTAGACAGCATGGTTTTGTCAAGGGCAGATCCTGCCTGACTAACCTGGTGGATTTCTATCATTGGGTAACTAGACAACTGAAGAGGGGCCATGCAGTGGATGTCCTGTACCTGGACTTTAGTAAGGCATTCAGCTCAGTGCCACATGGGATACTAGGAAGTAGGCTACAAGGTAAAGGGACAGGGGCAAAGATGGTGGGCTGGGTAGTGAACTGGCTACAAGGAAGGCAGCAGAGAGTGATGGTGGGTGGGATGCTATCATACCCAAGGGCAGTGACAAGCAGAGTTCTGCAGGGCTCAGTGTTGGGACTAGTGTTGTTTGGGATTTTCATTGCAGACATTTTGGTGGGCATCAAGTGCAAAATCAGTCTGTTTGCTGATGACACCAAGATGGAAGCAGTGGTGGGTGACCTAGGGGGTTGGCAAGGGTTACAGGAGGATCTTTCAAAGCTGGAGAACTGGTTGGACACCTGGCAGCTGGGTTTCAATGCCAAAAAATGAAAGGTGTTACATTTGGGGGCTAAAAACCCATCGGAGGAGCTAGGAAATGGTGGGGGGGGGTGAGCAGTTAGCTGTGACTGAGGAGGAGAAGGATCTGGGGGTGCTCATTATGGAGCAATAAACAACTCAGCTCAGTGTAGAAAGGTGGCTGCAAGGGCCAACAGGATGCAAGTGAAGAAGGGGAAGCTGCAGAATAAGGGCTGCTAGCTGCCAATCGAGCAGACTTGGTACACCATAAGACCTTTTTCTGCTGGCAATTTTTGTATGTTCGTATGCTCCATCCAGCTATGTGACAGTTTCTGTCTAGCTCTCTGACAGTTAGTGTCACCTTAATTGTTTTTTAATTATCAGTCTTGCATGAATACACATAGCATTCAGGATGACTATTGTTTGTGATTTAATAAACTAATGAATTTCTTTCTTTAGTTAATCTCTAAGCACTATTCTCATTGCATGGTTAGATTTGCCCATGACATTCTGAATCTCAAAAAGGGAGGTTGACCAGCAGGATGCCTCAGGGATTAATGCTGGGACCAGTCCTCTTTAATGTCTTTGTAAGTGACATTGCAGAGCAGCTGGAAGGGAAGGTGAGCCTCTTTCCAAAGGACACCAACATCTGCAATAGGGTGGACACTGTAGGGGTGAAGGTGGAAAGGATGAGCAGAGACCTAAGAAAACTAGAGGAGTGGTCAAGAGTATAGCAGCTGGGTCTCAATGCAAAAAAAAAAAAATATAACATAACGTATTTAGGGCACAGAAACCCAGGGTTGGAGAACAAAAATGGGTAGAGTGGTCTTGATGACCACCAAGCAGGAAAGAAACCTGGTGGTAATCATATCAGCTGACCTAAAGGTGGCCAGGCACTGCAACAAATCAGTAAGGAGGGCTAATGGGATGCTGTGATGCATAGAGAGTAGTACCACAAGCAGAAAGAGGGAGGTGGTGTTACCTCTGTGTAGATCATTGCTATGACCTCAACTAGAGTAATATGTCCAGTTCTGGAGACCACATCTATGGAAGAACATAGAGTTGATGTGGTCAAGAGGGGTTCAGGGTCTGCATCATAAGCACTATGAGGTGAGACTAAAGGACCTCAGTTTGTACATCCTGGAACAGAGTAGGGAGAGGTGGATATGATAGAGACCTTTTAATACCCCATGGAGGTAAATAAGGTACAGTAGGGAAGTATTTTTCAGAAGAAGAGGTGGTCAAGAACAACAGGACATGCTATGAAGCTGGAGGGGGATAGATTCAGGAGAGATGTAAAGAAGTAGTTCTTCACAGAAAGAGTAGTGGATTCCTGGAACAGCGTTCCAATGGAGGTGGTGAGGGCAAAAACAGGGGTAGGGTTTATGAAGGCAGGGGATAAGCACCGGGGAATCATAATGGAAAGGGGAAGGGAGAAAAAACTGTAGATTGGCATGGTCTGCGATAATAGTGCAGGTAGGGAGAAATGGGCAGACTGGATGGGCCAAGCGGTCCTTGCCTGCTGTCAATTTCTATATTTCTAAAAAGAATCTTGTTAATAAGAATTAGTATTTTAATCATTTAAAAGAGTAGTGCTAATTCTCTCCAATTTTTAATAACTGAATGGAAAATTAGGATTAAGCATGGCATGCTTTTTGGTGCAAGTGGCCTGATTCTTTCATAGCTGACAATGCTCCACTGATCAGTGTTCATGTTTTGAAGAGCAGGACAGCTGACCTGAGTAACTGAGTATTCTAAGCAGGGGGGATAATTTCATGTGCAGGATAAAAAATTAGTACAGTGTACAAGAAGAGTACAAGTGGGCTGCACAGCCTCCATCAATCTGTGAGATGTGACAATTTTGCTATAAATGCATCACATGGAGGGGCATAAGGCTAAAGATACTGCAGTGTTAGTGGATCCCCCACCAACCCATGGCACTAACAATTCCCCCCCACCACACACATCCCCCATAACCCTCATAACTGTCAGTAGGTGCTGCGGTGCTGGACAGCAAGTAACACATCCCTCCACACACCTCCTTGACTTCCGGTAATCCAACTGATGCAGGGAGTGTGCCGCAATATATAGGCAGCGCCCTCAAAGCATCAGGCAGATGGCTGGCAGCCAAGGCGGTGTGCAAAGGGATGTGCTTCTGGCAGTCCAGCACCACGGCACCAACTGACAGGTATGGGGAATGTGTGTGTGGGGGGGTTGTCAGTGCCACTGGTGGGTGAGGGGGGTCCACTAGCCACCAATGTTACTGCTGGGGTACTAGGTCAGGGCACGGGAGGTTGAGGACTGGGGCACCAGTGGGTGTGTGGGGGGGGCTACATACTTGCTGCCATTTTGTACTGGGGAGCATGCATGGTACAGTGGGTCTGGGTGGGCAGGGACACATCAGTGGTGTAGAGCCATGCCAAGGGGCCACAATGGATGCCTGGTAGGGGCTACTGCCTGATCAGCTGCCTCAGTCCTCCCCATTTGCCTAGTGTGATGGGGCAGCATGGAGGATTACTTCCTGGTCCCTCCATGTCTGGTGGGTGAAGTCTGTGGGGGCACACAGTGGGTTATGCCAGACCCAGCCTGCAGTAACCTGCTCCACACTATGCCTCCCTGTGGACAGCGCTACATGCCTTTGAGACTGGTGCGTAGTGCTGGCCTGCCCCCGGTACCACCCCCACCCCTGGCACATTGGTGTCCATGCGGCTGGGGAATCAGGCACATAACTGGTTTGCACCCAGTTCATGAATGCCACATGGAGTCTGCAGGAACCCCGCTCTGCAGCATTCACGCATATCGATGCCAATGCACCCGATTTCTGCTGCACATTGGCATTATGCATAGGGCCCATTCAGCGTAGCATTAAGATAATGTAAAATGCCTGGAGAAAAGAACCTGTGTTTTTTTTTTTTGTTTGTTTTTAAAGCAACTTACTGCTTGTTAAACTTTTCAGTCCTGTCAGAGAAGTTGACTCTTCAGCTGACAAGAGTGGCAAGCCCCAGTGGATTCACAAACTTTAGTCGAGTTTTGCCCCGATATCAATGAAAAAAGTATATGAAAAACACATACACACTGACGATGGAATTCCCACATGCACAGGTGTGCAGAAGTGACTCTTAGTTATTTTAGTCTGAATGCCAATTCTCACAGAGAGAGAGATTACAGTATGACTGCAGTAGGACTCAGGGGCACAATGCATGAGTAGATGTGTTAAACTCAAACTTGTAACCATGTTACTGAGGCAGGCGGGAACCTCTAGAAAAAGTATTGCAACTGCACTAAGCATGTGTGCTTCAGATTCTAAACATATGCAAGTACAGAGTAGTGGGATTTATATTTTGAATCCATTACACTGGATTCTTTTCCCTTACATTTTCTTTATGCACACAGATACTGGTAATTGAAGACACCAAGTTAAAATTCATGGCAAGGCTCTGAACAGTGCTGTAAATATGGTAAAGTTTAAAAGGTTTTTTTTTCATTTTTATAAACTGTACTGATAGTAAAAATCAAATATTTAGTTACATAACTGTTTACTGTCATTAAACAATATTAAGGGCTGATTATTGTGAGAAAAACAAAATAATTAAAATTTTAGGAAAACATGGATTACAGGAAGAGATACCTGAATTAGTATTTAACATAAATTCATATTGGGGCCAAAAAGTATTGGGCCACTGTTGCAGGTACTACAGCCAATGACATACTGACTGAAGAGCTGAGGCAAATGAAAAGAGCAACATGTATAACAAACTCTTCATATGCCTGGCACAGGGCATGAGGAAGAAAAGCGTGTAGAGCATGCCATCAGTGTGCCTACCCACTCAAAGGAAGAACCAGGGAAAAGTACGGGAGAGGCTGTAAGTCAACTGGTGTGTACCCATTGACCCTGACTGCACCTGGTTTACTCCTTTGAGCTATCACTTCTAGAGATGTTGCAAAGATTTAATTCACCTGCAAAGTCACAAACTTTGCCTCCACAGAGCAATTCACGAATTTCTACTATTAACTTAAAATGTTGATTAACCACAAATTGCAGAATTTCACCCATGAATGATGGAATTTCACCTGCAAACAAGAAAATCCCACCATTCACAAATGAAATTCTGGAATTTGCAGGTGAAGTTCCAGCACTTTGTGGCAAAATGCCATACTCCTCAGATCGATCCTCACTTTATGAATTGTGCTAACTCTGTAAATTAATTCACAGAGTGAATTTTCCTAACTTTGCCCATCTTTAGCATGGCAAATAGGGATGCCAAAAAATAAGTACTGTACTAAGGAGAACCAAAGTGAGGAAAAAAACAGTTAAAAAAGTTAAAGTCCTGCATTTGGGGTGCACCTACAGTAGGGTAGGTGCACCCCTGCACATCGACACCCCAACGGCAAAACACAAAAAAGATCATTACGGCAACAGTTGCTGCAATGGTCCTTTTTTTGTTTTTCACTTTCCGCTAGTGTTCTGCCTCCCACAGACCAACTTTGACCTGGAGTTGATAATCCTAAAGTCTGGGGTGTGTGGGGGGCACAGCCCCCCACAGAAAACACTAGCTGCATGGGTGGCACAATACCGACGTCGGTATTGTGCCGTCGCTGTGGGGGAGGTTGGCATTTTCACTGTTGGCCTCCCTTGGTGCTTCCCAGTAGGGTATGGATCAAGGAAGGTAGTCCTATAAACCTAATGTTAAAATGTAATAGTCCAGTTCTTTTTTCATTCATTCCTCCTTCTTATATTAAGGTCTCAAAGTCTGTTTATCTACTACATTTTCCTCTTCAGTAGACCTCAAAAGCACAGGCTGCCCAGTGCACAAGTACCTGTTCCTAGCTGACGAGAGTGCCATACACTTCAGTCTCATAGATAGCAGTTTACTCTCCAACCTGACTAGAGTGCAGGTATTGCTAGCACTGGTCATGATTAACAGAAAGGAGAAAGGAATCATTAGAGTTTAGCAGAGCAACACCAGCTAATAAATGAGACCTAAGTATAAAGAAAATGCAAAGCAAGTTTCTGCAACAAAAAGCATTGAAGAATAACTGGTCAGTACAGGGAGTGATTACATCCCAGACATATCCACCTTACTATCACTAACATGATAGCTAAATGTCTGGACCAGTGGTGCTGAGCGTAGAGGTGCTGAATGCGACTCCTGCTGCCACACTGTCAACCTGAGTTTGAGACTGAGCCTGGGTCATTGGAGTTGTTGAGGTCAGCCAGAGGAAGGAGCATTCAGCTTTCTAGAGGATACTCTTCTCATCTGGGGAGGGAATGCAGTCATGCTCTGGTGCAATATTGCTATATTGGTGACCACAGGTGACAATGCTCTTGAAAAGACTTACTGTGTGGTGAACACTGGTGGTGAAATACTCCATAATAGCATGCAGGCTTTTTTACCATCCTGGAGCGGCAGTCCCATTGGAGAGAACAATAAGGGATAATCCCTGACAGAGCAAGGATGGGAGGTCCAACCACTCACAGGCCCCACACTAGCAATTTGGTCCTCCCTCCATGAACAGATCCATGCTCTGGCAGGTAAGAGGGTCCTGCCTGCTCTGCCGTGGGTGGGAACCATGGGGGAAGAATGGAGGTTGAGCTAAGACCTTAGGATGCTGAGTGATGGGCTTGGGAGGGTTAGATCAAGGTATTAGGACCTGTACTGGTAGAACATAAACAAACACTTGTGCCTAGTCGGCCTTACCCAGTTTCCAAAGAAACAATTATATAATATGTATTTTCTTTTGTTTATAACTGTTTTTTTTTACACTGTTTCATTTCAAGTCCCACAAAAGACACACCCTTCGGACCTAGTTTAAGAAACCTGAAAGTTTCAAGTTTCTAATAAATCTCAGTACCATTTTTAAGTAATATGTTGGCAAAAAAGACTTGAAATAAATATTGTATGTATTTTGCCACTTGATAACTCATAAATGGCAAAACCTAAATGCACCAGTTTCAACAAGTGATGTGAGCCTGTCACTTAGGGTTTGCATTCCAATATTCAGCTTCCTATGTCAAAAGACCGATGAGCTATAGTACGTAAATAGGGATCTATAACAAAAGTGCCTACTCAGCCCTAACTATTGTGGCATGGCATACCATTGCAGTGTTACCAGGTCATAATTACAACTTTGAGTTAAGTGTTTGGTGCCAAAAGCCAGATTTTGGCCAGGAATTATTGCTACAGATGTTTCATTAGAGAAAAAATTGTCTATTTTAAGTCTATGTCTTCAGATGGGGGTTTAGATAATTCACTCCTCCCCTTCCAAGAATGTCATATACTGTAAGGCTTTTCACTAGGGTTGTGTGAGTACCTTTTTTTGTTTACTTGCTGAGCATTCTTACTTAGCACACCAAAATACTCAGTATTTGTCATTCATTTCACGGGCCCCAAAATTAATAAAAAATAGCAAATATCCCTCTGGTCCTTCCACGGTTGCTAAGGCTAGATTTGCAGCAGCACCTTCCTCCACCATAGTAGTACTCTACCACCAACACTGTCTTCTACCTTAGAGTTGCTTGGCTCCTGTTGAGAGGCAAGGAGCCAACAGCTAGAGTTTCAACAAAGTTAAACTCCATCGGCTATGTTGCTGCAAAGTTGCAAAACATAGATTTCACGAAACTTTGCAAAGTTTCTGCTGTTATCACCAACTTTGACTTTTCTGACATTGCAATGTGTTTTCATGCAAAGGGGCCCTTTTTTCAATAAAACTGGTCACTTCTCAGAAGAAAGTGTCACATTGCCTGGCAAAAAACATTGCGATGTTGACACTTCAAACTTTGTGAAGCTGGCCTGCTTCGCAAAGTTCTTTCAGAGCAGTTTTCTCAACTTCATACATCTCTGACAACAATGTCTTTGTTTTCTCAACTTCATACATCTCTGACAACAATGTCTTTCATAGCATCCTCTTTCATAGTCTTACCCATCCCCTTAGGCCCAAGGGGTAATTATATTTCAATGACTGAACGTCTCCTCCCATGAACTCCTGGGTGTGTGCTACAACAGCTAGATGTTCATCAACTTAGGTATGCAAAGGTGTGCTGCAGATAAGGGAGGAAGTACTGACTGATATGCTATAGTTTGACAACTACTGCCTTCTGAGATAATTCCTCCAATCCTCGGTATAAGGGGTACTACATTTTGTAGTGGTCCATTGGTGCCGGGAGGTGGACTTGGGAGGGGAGGTGCTATAAAAAGAGTAAAGCAAAAATAAATCTTTACACAAAATGGGTCTCAAACCAAAGTATGGCTTACAAGTTTTTAGCAGTGTTTGTAATGTATAACACATCAGGAGAAACATAGAAACATAGAATTTGATGGCAGATAAGGACTGCTTGGCCCACCTAGTCTGCCCATTTCCCTACCTGATGGATAAGCTGCAGATTCTAGTTAATCAACAGCTTACTTCCTCCTACCCCCACTAGAATTGTCGTATGCCTGTCCCATGCATTCTTGAATTCTCCCACTGTTCCTGACTCCACAACCTCCTCCTTAAGGTTGTTCCATGCATCCACAACCCTATCTGTGAAAAAATACTTTCTAACATTACCTCTGAGCCTTCCCCCCTTGATCTTTAAATTGTTTCCCCTTGTTGTTGCACATCTTTTCTTCTGAAAGATACTACCCTCCTGTACTTCGTTAATTCCCTTGAGATACTTCAAAGTTTCTATCATGTCCCCCCTCTCCCTCCTTTTCTCAAGGGTATACATATTAAATTGCTTTAGTCTCTCCTCGTATGTCTTCTTGTGCAGACTCTGCACCATTTTGGTTGCCCTCCTCTGAACAGCCTCCACTCTATGTAATTGCGGCGATGGGGTCACCAGAATTACACACAGTACTCCAGATGGGGTCTTACTAACTGTCTGTACCGAGGGATAACAACTTTCTGTTTTCTACTGTTGATGCCTCTCCCTATACATCTCAGAATCCCTCCAGCCTTCCTTACTGCCTTCTCACATTGCTTGCCCACCTTTAGGTCATCTGATATATTACTCCTAGGTCTCTTTTGATTTTTGTTGTTGTTATTAACTCACCCCCCATTGTGTACTCTTCCCCTGGGTTTTTGTTTCCCAGATGCATTACCTTGCACTTCTTTGCATTGAATCTGAGCTGCCACATATTTGACCATTCCTCCAACCTTGCCAAGTCCTTTTTCATTCTTTCCACTCCACCTTGTGTATCAACCCTGTTGCAGATCTTTGTGTCATCTGCAAAGAGACATACCTTTCCTTCCAGGTGCTCTCCAATGTCACTTATCAAGACATTAAAGAGGACCAGTCTCAGTACCGAACACTGCAGTACCCCGCTACTGTGGACTCCGTTTACTATCACCCTGTGCATCCTGTTGTCCAGCTAGATTTTTATCCAGGATTCCACCTTGGACCCACTCTAAGGCTGGCTAACTTGCATATTAATCTTATATCTTAAGCAGGCAAAAGAAATACCCCAGCCCTTTGAACCAACATGGTTCTTCCCCATGAATTGGATGTTTTGTTCTTTCTGGTATTAAATAGGCGGTTAGCTTTTGGCATCAAGCTAGGAGTCTGGCAACTTCAGTTAAAATGTTTTATGTAGAAAGACATGGAGGAGTGATAGAGAGGAGATGATTGAGTTTGGTCAGTGATGACCACAGGACTAATCCCAGCCATCTGGAAGGGTTAGATGTTTTTCTTTTCTTTTTAAACTTTTTCAATGTATTTCCTTTCCAGGGCCATACACCTGAAAAGTGAAAATGGCTAGTATTTGGTCCTGCTCCCATGTTCCTAATACCCCATTGTTGTGAGTATTTGAGAATTATTATTCATCATGTTTATACACTTACTTTTAACTTCCCCTTGCTGGGAAGAGTTAAGTTTAAGTTTATTGGCAGGAAGACTCCATTGAACAAACTCATTTTCAAGGAGGTCCTGTAAGGATAACATTAAACACCAGTGCACAATAAAAGTGATGACACAACATATAGGTACAATAATTGGTAGAAAAAAAGTGCATACATGGTCAGTAAAAACAATAATAAAACATATCAGAATCTGGTACCTGGGTAAGCAGCGGTGACATACCACAAAGTAACAATAATTGGTAGGAAATACATACAGGGTCAATGAAAAGAAAAAAAAGTGGTGAAGCACCCAGGAACCAATTCATACTGAGAGGGAGAAACAAAAAAACAGTATCAGTAAGAACTTATACGATTGCTGTCAGCTTCCCAAGATGGCTGAGACTGCAGGAAGGAAGGGGGTAAGGAGAAAGACATAAGTACTTCTGATGAGGAAGTGGTCTGACTGAGGGGGCAAGGGATAGGTGTAAGAAGTTGTGAGAGGATGAAAGAGCAAGGGAGCGAGTTGGGTAGGGATCAGGGATGGAGGGTTTAGAAAGAGTACTGGGTGTAGTGGTGGGGATGGACTAGGGCAGACAGGTGCCAGGATGGATAGGGAGACTAGGGAGAAGGATACAAGAAGTCA
Organism: Neoceratodus forsteri; assembly: GCA_016271365.2. Taxonomy (NCBI): domain Eukaryota; kingdom Metazoa; phylum Chordata; order Ceratodontiformes; family Ceratodontidae; genus Neoceratodus; species Neoceratodus forsteri. The sequence goes on along the minus strand of CM028132.1, from coordinate 1,066,440,872 downwards.
GAGGATACTCACTTGATAACAGTGGCAAGAGGCTGGCATGATATGCTATGACCTGTGGCAGTGACAGACTACTGGGAAGAATTTGAAGGTTAGGGCTCTGAAGACATTTAATGAGACAATGCTAGTGAGCCTGAGTGACAACTGGATGAGATTCTGCACCAATGGGATGGCGTAGCTAATGGCACCCTTGCTGAGGGTGGTACGCATCTAGGGTACATTGAGGAGGATGTAGTTGGATTTCCTAAGGGAGTAGGAGCAATGGGAAATATTAACAAGTGAGGAGTGCCATCAGGTGGTGTTAGCTATCAGTTGGAGTGCCTCTAGGAGATCAAAAAAATCTTCCTATCTACTTTTATACTTCTTATAATGAACAAGTGTGAAGAGAATCATGGGAAAATGTTTAAACCTTTACTGATGTGATAACTTCAGTCATTTTTAGCTTGACAGAGTTTAGTAGTGGCTAGCATCTTACTTAGGTTACTAGGAGTATGGATCCAATGTCAGTGAAGGCTAAAAGTGAGCTATTGTTAGAAGTTTTATCTTTTTTATTTTTCAGATGACAAAAATTGGTTCTGCAAACAGTTTTTGTGCCCCCTTCTGTGTTAGTTTTTACACTGCATGCTTTGCATCAACATTTTGTTGGGAGAAACTTACCACTGCTTTATGATAATTAGTTCTGGTCCCCAAGAGCTAACAGCGAGTTCAGCACTGGCCAGAAGGAAAGATGTGCTGCAGATGGGTCTAAAAGCCCAGGAGCATCATCAGAGATTGTAAGAGTGGGACATGGTATGATCCAGGGAGTGGGTGTAATGCTCAGGATGGTCAGCTTTCAGAGGCTGCATCAGGTTCCTGTGAAGCTGGGTGGCAATAAGCTAGTGGGATCTTTCAGGTCCCACTGAAGTAGAACAAAGAACTGGGCTACTTTCTGCAACTGCTACTTATTTGGATTAGGTAGTTGCCAATTATATCATCGAAGGTTGTTCTTCCTCCTCACCTACCACTGGAATTATGAAAATAGATTCTCAAGTGAAGGACTGCTCATTGGTCACTCTGGTCAATGCAACATGAAGGAATGCAGCCAGTGAGAGTGCCAGATTTCCTTGGCCACTGACTTTCGTGTGGACTTCCAGTGTCCTCCCAGCAGCAGTAAGAGACCTGCAGAGGAGGAGGATAAAATGTTTGCCACTTTGAAAGAAAACAGGACTTGCTTTGCTGGGAGCATAGCTCCTGACTGCTTTTATTTATTTAATTAATTAATTAATTAAGTTATTCATTAATGACCTACCTAACTTCTGTGAAGGGGCATCGGTTCACTTATATGCAGATGATGCAATCATCTATCTCTCCTCTGCGAGATGCTGTCTGGGTTAACTGCGTGCTGGCTGCTGACTTCTTGGCTCTCGAGGACTGGTTTTGGGGTAGACAACTTGTCCTGAATATGAAAAAGGCAAAATGTATGATATTTTCCCACCTACCCTCCTCCCAGGGTACTCTGTCGCACCTCACCATATCCTCCCTCTCTAGTGATACTCTTGAAAATGTCCACTTCTTTAAATATCTGGGTATTACCTTAGATGAATCTCTATCCCTTAAAATACATGCCACCAATGTCTCGAAATCTCTGAACCAGCGCCTAAGCCTGCTCTGCAAGATACACCCTTTCCTATCATCTGATTCCTGCCTCAAGATTGCCACATCATCCCTTATACCTCTTCTTACCTATGGTGCACCCTTGTTGGTCTCTCTGCCTCCATCGACCCTGTCTATTCTATCCAAGGCCCATCATAGGGTGGGTAGGCTTGCTCTGGGGGTTAGCTTCCATCAGCACCACTGTTCCATCCTCTCTGCTCTAGGATGATTACCCTATGAATCAAAGTTAAGATACCATTCCCTTCGCCTCCTGTTTAAACTTGTTTACAGATTTACCCCTCGCAGTCTCAGTGAGTTAATACATCTGAGACACGCTCCTCGTTCCCTTAGATCTGCCTCACTCCCCCTACTAACTAAGCCTAATATGCATCTTGCCACTGCCCACAAGTCTTTCTCCTTGGCTGTGATTTCCGATTGGAACTCACTCCCACCCTTTGTTCTATCCTGCTCCTCTCTACCTGCATTCCAATCCACCTTTTATGCCTCACTCTCTGCATAACTGACCTGTTCCTATTTCACCTAATATCTCTTTTCCTACACCTACCTCCTTTTCATTAGGTTGCAGCTTCAAGAGTGAGACAGTTCTGCATGGAAACTATGTCTATCTGGCACAATTTGTATTTATGTAAATACCAGCCTGTACTTTGCATTAATTGCATTATGTTCATAATGTTTAATCTTTCCTGCTAGCTAGCCTCAGCATGCTGTTACTTTTAATCTATACTATACTGCCTGTAAGGTTTTGAGGCTGTTGTAAATAATGTTTATATTTGTTTTTTTTTTGCCTTGCCTGTGCTTTGTATCATTTGTTTATGTACCCCGCTCTGCATATTTAACAGCAACCTTACTCCTATACCTTGTATAACTCAGTTCTATTTCTAAAAGCTTTCTTTTCTACCCCTCCTGGGCTGACCCTGAAAAAGGGACTGCAATTGTCTCAGTGGACTTACCCAGTCATTAAAATTCAATAAACAAAATATTTGTTAAAGCATTTCAACAGGAAATACATACTGAGCCTTACATTAGCTTATTTCCAGGTGTGTCCTGGGGAGAATGGGAAGAGGAAGTGATGATGGCATAACATATAATATTAACTACAATAAATACAATACAATACAACACAATACAATACAATGGGGTAGTAGTTTTGGTAGTTACAATATCAATATATACAGTATTTACAATCATAGGCAGGTAAGATACAATGAAGGAATTTAAGTCAGGGGACTGATCGAAGGTGGGTGGATAAGAGAGGTAAGTGAGGGGAGAGGGAGCAAGGGGAAGAGGAGATGAAGGGAAGGGAGGAGAGAGGAAAGTGAGGAAGAGGGGAGGATGAGGAAGATGGGGCGAGGGAGAGGGAAGAGAGTTAGGAGGTAGGAGGGACAGGAGAAGGTGAGGGGAAGTAAGAAGAGGAAAGAGTTGAGTGAAACATTTGGGTCAGGGCACTAGGGGCAGTTGCAGGAGGGCTTGGTGTGGGTGCAGAATAGAGAAATTAGTAAGTGTTTGTTAGAAGCAGAGCAAATGGGTAGGGGGAGAGAATTCCAAAGTTTAGTTTATACAATATTATAAACTTCTTTTCAAACAAGAACTTACACACTGGACTGTTTGTAGTGTTTCTGTATTCTCATCTCTGTTTTTAATTTATTTGTTTTTATTTGATTTTACCTATTTTATTGTTGGATAATGCTGGGAAGGAGGGAGAAGGGGCATGCCTGAAAATAATAATTTCATGGCTAGTGCACCTACCCGGTTAACAAAAACTAAATAAATAAATAAATATTTGATTGTCTGTGTGGTTAGATTAGTGACTGCTTGACAATATGACTGTGTAGGTAACTTTTGAGTTAGAAATTGAAGTCATTGTGGAGGTGAGTCTTTAGTGTTTAGAGTAGTGTGAGATCAGTGTTATTATTCTTAATTTTGTTTGTGGTTGGGTGGTCGTGGGTGTGGTGGTTGTGTTGACTAGTGGGGAATGTGTGTAGGTCTAGGGCCGTCAGGCTTAGTTATCCCCCATCTCAGCTGCTTGACCTCAGCCTCTTTGATGACCCCCACCTTTCAGTGGTGGCATATAGGTGCTGCAAGGAGGTGGGTATCACAAGGAGGTGGGATGGTAGGCAGTGGAGGGTGGGGGGGTGTCACAAATGCACTCAGCAGGTTAGGCCCTCTGCTCCCACAGTGCCAACCTTCGAGCACTACAGTGTGAACAGGTAACAGAAAGGATAACCCTCCTGTCTGCTTTTGGGTCCGAATCACCTTTAGTCTCAAGTTCTGGGGGGATTCAAACTGTGACCCTTATGCTAGCGTACCCAATGTACAGGCTGAGATGCGTACCCTCTTCAGGGATTGTGGTACAATGTTTCACCGGGGTGCCAAGCCAGGTTTCCAAAATGAACCCTTAAAACTCTATAAAAGACATTAGGTATATTCTTACCTTTTCCCAGTTTAGTAACACCATCAAGCTTTTGAACAGTTTTTTCAGTCTTAACCCTCTATACGTCACATGCAAAAAAGAACTGGCAGACCCAGGCAGTCTTTCAAAATAAAGGGTACTTTACTAAAAGATGATAAAAACATGAAAACTGTAAACAGAGAACAATATATCAAAGAGCTCGCAATCGTATAAAAGAACAAGGAAGATTACAAAACAAAAACTCCTACCACAATACAATTAGACTTTTTCTATCTAATGTATTATCTCTGTACAGTGCTTAAGTTATATCAGAGAGCCCTGTCTCTCTTGAGTCCCAACATGATATTTCATATTCCCCAGTTACAAGGATACATTTCAACTACATCTCCCAACCCCCTTGGTGAGTCATCCAACTCCTCCTTTTTAGAATTAAAAAAATACAAACAATGATTTCCTGTCAGGAGATATATTAAATAATGTGACATCAGCAAAAACTAATTTCCCAAATTATGAATCTTTGATCAGCCAGTTTCTTTGACGATTTACAACCCTGCATTTCCACCTAGGTGTGAGAAAACCATGTCCTGTCCTGTAATAAAATGTATATTTAGCTTCCCAACTTCAAAACATGTCATAAAAAGGCCATAAAATGCAGTTTCTCAAGGAAGTTAATTACATTACAGAGATCTCCTGGCCAATTTAATATATCCTGTAGCTTCAGAGAAACCTGGTGGGGGGGGGCACCTATGAAACACAGACTCACATACTATATTTTTATATTACAATATCATACAACAATCATAACCAGCTGGCCACACGTCACAATCCTCCCCACCAAGACTCAACTAGTGGGCTCTATCCCCTGCATGGGATGAGCTCCCTAAGTCAGTTCACTCCTCATATCGACACAACAGGCCATCAACATTCTGATTGGTCGCTCCAGCCCTATGTAAGGTTGTCATGTCATACCCTTGCAAGGCAAGACTCCATCTTAATAGTCTACCATTAGTTTTTCACATTTGCATTAGCCAAACCAGGGGGTTCTGTTCAGTGTGTACCTCAAAATACTGCCCATATAAGTATGTCTCTAACTTCTTTAGGGCCCACACTATGGCAAGACACTCTTTTTCTGGAGTAGAGTAAGCCTGCTCCCTGGGAAGTAACTTTTTACTCAGGTACACTACAGGGTGATCTTTTCCTTGGTTGGATGTCTGACTCAGAACTGCCCCAATAACCATGTCTGAGGTGTCGGTCTGGACTATAAAGGGTCTGCTATAGTCAGGACTTGTCAATACAGGAGCAGTGCACAGTGCCGCCTTCAGTCTGGTAAAGGCTTTTTCACAGGCTGGTTCTCAGGTAATTTTCTTGGGCGTCTTTTTCTTTACCAGGTCAGATAGGGGAGCAGCCAAGGCACTGTAATTGGGTACAAATTTCCTATAGTACCCTGCTGTCCCTAGAAAACTCCTGACCTCATTATGCATTTCTGGTCTGGGCTATGCCTTGATCACTTCTATTTTTACTTGGTTAGAACAGAGCTGTCCCCGGCCTACAACATGTCTGAGGTATGCCACTTCAGCCATGGCCACCTGGCACTTCTCAGCTGTGACAGTGAGCCCAGCCCTCTGTATCCTGCCCAGCACATCCCTAAGGTGGGACAGGTGTTCCTCCCAACTGGCAGTAAAGATGGCAATGTCATATAGGTATGCCATGGTGTACTCCTCAGCACCATTTAACACCTGGTTCACCAACCTTTGGAAAGTGGCTGGGGCATTCTTCATTCCAAAAGGCATTACTTTAAATTCAAATAAGCGTATCGGAGTGATGAAGGCCGACATCTCCCTAGCTTTGTCAGTTAAATCTACCTACCAATACCCCTTTGTCAGGTCAGTAGTTGCAAGGTATGTCACCCCTCTCAACTTGTCCAGGAGTTCATCCATCTGGGGCATCAGGTGGGCATCTGACTTCATGACTGCATTCACTCCATGATAGTCCACACAGAAATGAGTAGAGCCATCTGACTTGGGCACAAGGACTACAGGCGAGGCCAAGGGGCTATTGGATCACCCCTAAATCCAGCATTTCCTCCACCTCCCTCCTAATGTCCTTTTGGACAGACTCTGACACCCAATATGCTGTCTGCCATATGAGCGTCTGTGTCCCTGTCTCCACATCGTGTGTCGCTAAGGGGGTTAGTCCAGGTTTGGCACTAAACAGTTGGGCAAAGTCTGCTAAAACCTCCCTTACTTCCTAGATTTTGTCTGGGGCCAGCTGGGGTGGCAATTGAACTGCCTCCACAGAGGACTCCTGCTTGCTTTCTTCCAGCAAGTCCAGAAGGGGGTCACCTTCATCGTACCCCTCCCCAGGACTACATACTGCAAACACCATGTCAGCTCTATTAGCATAAGGCTTCATCATCTTGACATGGTACATTCTTTCTGTATGTCTGCATTCAGGTAACTCTATGATATAGTTCATGTCATTTACCTTTCTGACTACTTTGTACAGTCCTGCCCAATCAGCCTGCAGCTGGTCTTTCCGGACCAGAATAAGGACCATGACTTCCTGACCTACTGTGTATGAGTGAGCTCTGGCTCTGCGGTCATACCACACTTTTTGTTTCTGTTGGGCAGCTGCCAGGTTGCTCTGGGCTTTCCCCATAAGCTCCTTCAGCGTTTCCCTAAACCTAAGGACATAATCCACTATGGAAGTTCCCTGGGTGGCGTGCTTGCCTTTTCAGTCCTCCCAGATCAAGTCTAGGGGCCCACATACCAGGTGTTCATATAAGAGCTCGAAGGGTGAAAATCCTGTTGACTCTTGGGGCACCTCCGTGTATGCAAACAGCAGGTGGGGAAGGTATTTCTTCCAGTCTCTCCCATGCTGTTCAGCAAATGCTTGGAGCATTGACTTTAGGGTACTGTTAAATCTTTCCACAAGCTCATTGGCTTGTGGGTGATAAGGTGTGATGTGCCTCTGCACCACCCCACACTTCTCCCACAAACATTTCGTCAGGTCCAACATGAAGGAACCCCCTCGATCGGTGATAACCTTCTGTGGAAACCCAGCACGGGAGAAAATCCCAAGTAAGGCATCTGCCAGTTTGTCTGTCCTCAGTGAGGATAGGGAGACTGCCTCTGGATACCGGGTGGTATAATCCACCACAGTCAGGATGAACCTCTTTCTGGAAGAGCTAGGGGTATTTAAAGGCCCCACAATATCCATTCCCATCCTCTGGAATGGCTCCTCCACTATGGGCAATGGAATTAGGGTGGCTTGAGTTTTCTTACCTGCCTTCCCTATTTATTGGCACTGGTGACAAGACCTGCAATACTCCTTCACCTGCTGGGTGAAGTTGGGCCAATAGAAATTCTGGGCCAACCGCTGCATAGTGAGTGCAATTCCCAGATGGCCAGACAAGGGAATAACTTGTGCAATCTTGAGCAACTGCTCACGGTACCCCTGGGGAATGAAAAGCTGCCTGCCTATCACCCCTCTCTTTATCTTCACAACCTGAGTATACATGAGTCCATTTTCCCAGTAAACTTTATGTTTACTGTCACCTCCCTGTGCTTCATCAGAGTCTGTGCAAGCCCTCAGCTTCTCTAGACTAGGGTCACTTTTCTGAGCAGCTGCAAACTCCTTACACATTCCCAAGGCATGGGACAGGTCCCCTTCAGTCTCTAAACCAGGGTCCCTAGCACTAGCATCAGGGCACTCAGGATCACTGTCATCCCTAACCCTCTGATAATGGGTCACCCCTCCTTCTTTGAAGTAACCCTCTGTAGCTGTGTGGTTAACTGCTACTGGGAACATTTCTACCCCCTTTTCATTAGTCTCCATATCAGGAGACACGGGATGGGGAACCAGCCTCCCAGTGGTTTCCACAATGGCTTCTGTGGGGTACAGGGAACTACAATTTTCCCTTGCCAGTTGGCTATGGGTAACTGCACACACCATCTCCTGTTTGAGATTGCTGCCAAGGATGATGTTAACTGCTAAAGTTTTGGCTACAGCCACCTGTTGCACAGTTCCCCCTGTTTCACCCCAGTCTAGGAGAACACTAGCAAGTGGCAATGTGGTCTCCTCACCAGTGAACCCTTGCACAGTTACAAATTCATTGGGTATAAGCTGACCAGGCTCTACCAGATCCCCTTTTACCAGCGTCAGGGATGCTTCTGTGTTCCTTAACCCTTGTGTCTGTACACCACTCACCGTGACTGGGTGCATGTGTTCCCTCATGTTCACAGGCATGCTTCCAGGGACACACAAACAACCTACTTCTTTTCTAGCCCCATTCTGTGTATTGCTCATCCTTTTGGGTCACAGTCTGGCAATATGCCCAGTTTCTTTACAAACCAAACATTTGTTTCTTTTCTCAGAGAAATCTTTTCTTTGAAACCTAGGGCTAACTGGTTTCAGTGGAGGCAGTGAGGGTTTTAGCTGCCCTGAAGATGTGCTTTTCCCTTTTTGTGCTGCCACACCCACCACATTCGCTCTCAGAGCAGGTCTGCTCTTGGCATTGCAGTCCGAGAGTTCAGCAGCCTGTTGCACTGTTTTGGGATCTCGGTCCTCCAGCCAGGTTTTCAGCTCTGCTGGGCATGACCAAAAAAACTATTCTAACAAAGTAGCATTTTCAATTTTATCTACAAAGTTTGCTTCAATTCCTTCCCACCAACATTTTAAACACTGACGTTGTTTCGTGGCTAGCTCCTTGTAGCTCATGTCAGGGCTTCTCCTGAGCTTACAGAATTTAGCTCTGTATGCTTCTGCAGTTCTATCAAACATTTTTAAAAGTGCAGCTTTAAGTTTGCTGTAATCATTACTTTCCTCATTGTCCATTTGACCCAATGCATCCCAAGCTTTCCTGGTAAATAGCGGGGATAGCTGGAAGCTCCAGTACCCTCTAAGAATGTTTGCCTGAATACAAACTCTTTAAAAGAAATTTAAAAAGGCATCCATATCCTCCCCTCTCTTTAAATTCAGCTATCAATTTAGAATTTAATTTGTAACCCAGTCCTGTAATTTCAGTTACACCCAAGCCACTTACCTGCTCTGGTTCTGGAGGTTGGAGTCGTAGCTTCTCCGGTTCATGTCACTTCTGGCACTCCTGCTGTTCATGGACAGCCTCCTGCTGTTTCCAGTCAGCATCTCACTGTTCTCATTCCCTCTTCTCCTCTGTGGCTCTCCCCTCGTGCAGTATTCCTCTCTCCTGGCACAACTGCCTCAAGTAGTCTATAGTGTGCCCACTGTAGTTGGAAGCCATCTTCTTCCCTAACTATGGCTACTTTAACTTGCACTTTAGAAAAAAACTAAAACAGGTAGGAACTTAACTGTAAGCAAATTGATATATTTCTGTTTCCTTTTTAAAAATAAATCACTGCTTTATTTTGCAAGCTAGCTGTACAGTATTAGCTTGACACACTGAACAGTTAAAGCTTGTGTTACCAATTTTTTCACACTGCTGCCAACCAAATCTGTCACAAACGCACTCAGCAGGTCAGGCCCTCTGCTCCCACAGTGCCAACCTCCAAGCACAATGCTATGAACAGGTAACAGAAAGGGTAACCCTCCTGTCTGCTTTTGGGCCCGAATCACCTTTAGTCTCAAGTTCTGGGGGGGGGGGATTCAAACTGTGAACCTCATGCTAGCGTACCTAATGTACAGGCTGAGATACATACCATCTTTGGGGATTGCGGTACATTGTTTCACAAGGGACACCAAGCCAGGCTTCCAAAATGAACCCTTAAAACTCTATAAAAGGCCTTAGGTATATTCTTACCATTTCCCAGTTTAGTAACACCATCAAGCTTTTGAACAGTTTTTTTTTTCATTCTTAACCCTCTATATGTCACATGCAAAAAAGAACTGGCAGACCCAGGCAGTCCTTCAAAATAAAGGGTACTTTACCAAAAGATGATAAAAACATGAAACATGTAAACAGAGAACAATATATCAAAGAGCTCACAATCATATAAAAGAACAAGGGAAGATTACAAAACAAAAACTCCTACCACAATACAATTAGATTTTTTCCATCTAATGTATTACCTCTCTACAGTGCTTAAGTTATATCAAAGAGCCCTGTCTCTCTTGAGTCCCAAAATGCTACATCATATTCCCCAGTTACAAGGATACATTTCAACTCCATCTCCCCATGTCCTTGGTGAGTCATCTAGCTCCTCCTCCTTTTTAGAATTAAAAAAATACAAACAGTGATTTCCTGTCAGGAGACATATTAAATAATGTGACATCAGCAAAAACTAATTTCCCAAATTATGAGTCTTTAATCAGCCAGTCCCTTTGAAGATGTATATTCGACTACTGTGATATAGTCTATGATGCTGCCCCACAATCCTCCTTAGCCAAACTCGGTTCTCTTTATAATTCCTTCTGCCTCTTTGCTCTTGATGCCCCCTACCTCACCCACCACTGCAACCTTTACTGGTCTCTAAACTTCCTCACGCTTCAAAATCGATGTATGCTTCACGGGGCCAAATTCATCTTGAAATACTGGCTCGGCTCTCTCCCCTCCTACCTCTCTGCCTCACTTAGTACCCCCTACCCCCCCTCCTAACCGCTACTCACTGAGATCTGACAACTTACATACCCCCGCTATCCCAACCAGATCCACATCCTTTGGCCAAAATATTTTTTCACACCATCTTCCTAAGCTGTGGAATGCTCTTCCCCCGCAAATCTGCCACTCCTCATCACTGTTCTCCTCAATACAGCTCTACTCAACTATCTGATCCCTAACTGCTCTTGCTCCTGACCCCTCTTGTATTCTCCTACTCTCTCCCACCCTTCCCCTTTCCCTTGCCACCTAAATTGAACTAAACTTCCTAGCACTTACTACTGTGTCTTGTACTCATGCTTCCCTCCCTTGTGTATTGTATGTATCCCCCAATTGCACTGTATTCCTGTATGTAACGACTGACATTTACTGTATGCTACTGTCTCTGTATGGTACCATGCTTTGATTCTTTTTGTATCATTTAAATATGTTATAACTTCCTACTCCCCTCTCCACTAGGACGTACCTTGAGATGAGCACTAAGTTGCTCAGTGTACCCTTCCTGGTGAAACATTTCAATCAATAAATAAATAAGCAAATAAATATATAAGATTTATAACACTGCAATCCCTCACCTAGGTGTGAAATAGCCAAGTCCTGTCCTGTAATAAAATGTATATTTAGCTTCCCAACTTTAAAGCATGTCATAAAAAGGCCATAAAATGCAATTTCTCAAGGAAGTTAATTATATTATAGAGATCTCCTGGTCAATTTAATATATCCTGTAGCTTCAATGAAACCTGATAGGGGGGCACCCATGGAAGCACAGACTCACATACTCTATTTTTATATTACATATATCATACAGCAATCATAACTAGCTGGCCAAGCATCACAGGGGGTGCTAATGGGGGGGCTGTAGAAGAATGGTGAGGCCCAGGAGGTGCCCTGGGTAGAAATTGGGCAAGGGGAGAGGCCAGCAAGAAATGTTTGGTTCCAATACCCAGTGATCCCACCAGATCAAGTGAGCAGGTAACCTTAAGGCCAGTGGCCTCCGCTAGTTCCCTACAGGCACTGCTTTGCAATGCAAGATCGATCAGGAGCAAGACCCTAATTATGTTGGACTTGATTTGCATAGTTGCTCTGGCTTGCATCATGGAGATCTGATTGAGTGACTATGTGGCCCTGTTCTGGAGGCATCAGTCCCAGCCTAGTTCTGGAGGTATTGTGGGTGTGTGTGTGCAGGGGGTGACCATCCATTTTAGATCTAATCTAAACTTTACTATGCACCCAGTGGGTGCTAATTCATCATTTGAATGAGTGTCCATACATGGGGTACTGGTGCAGTTTGCAGGATCATTCTTGTTCACTGACCTCCAGTGTGCGATAGGGAATTCCAGCAGGAAATCAAACTTCATCACCAAGAAGGTATTGGAGTTATAAAGATGGTTGGTTTGAAGTGATTTCAATGTCTGGATCAATGATGAACTCTTACATTTTGGACAAGATTTCCTCCAGTTGATGGATTCACTCTGCCTCATCCTCTTTCCCTTTGCCCTCGGTCCCTATGGTTGATGGGACCTTGAGGGAGCTGCAGCAATGTGGATGAAGGTTAGAGTACTGCTGGCAGAAATCTGCCTTGAATGCTGAGCACCTTAGATTGGTGGAACACTAACAGGTCTACCAATCAACAATCACCTGTGAGAAGGCAGAGTTCCTGTCTGGGGAGATTGCTGCAGCTCAGAACCGGCCGTCTCAGCTCTTTCTAACTGTGGGAGGATGTGCAACCCAGCCTATCTCCAGTCTCGAAGAGCTTTCTCACAGATTGAGTGTGATGAGCTCCCTCAGTTCTTTGTGGAGAAGGTGGCCAGCATCAGTGCGGAGATCCAACCCGCACACTCTATGGGAGTTGTTAGTGGTCGGTGTGTGGTCACCCCTCTTTGCTTCCTCTGGAATTCCTTTGCCTGAGTGGAGTTCAGAGATGTTGTGCGGATTGTCCAGGGTATGCGCCCAGTGTGCTATAGTTGGGATCCGGGCCCAGTTTCCTGATTATGGGTTGTTGTGACATTGTTGGCCCAATCCTTGCATGGTAAGTTTGGTGCTTCCTTGAGTCTGGTGAGTTTCCTAGCTCTCTGAAGGAGGCAGTAGTGACACCTCTTCTGAAGAAAGCTGCTCTGGACCCAGGCTGCCTTGCGAACTACAGACCAGTCTGGTAACCTGTGAGGTGGGCGCATGAGGAAGGGTGCCATCTGTAACGGCGACACCTTCCTGGTGCAATCCCTCATGGCGATGGGAGGGTAGGGCGACAGGATGAGGGGTCGGGCAAACTGGGTGATAGGATATCACTATGTGTATGTGTGTGCATGGGGGGAGCACAGCGAGTGTGGGCTGGTAGGGGTGGAGGAGCTGTAGTGGGTGGTGCTATGGTGGATGGCTGAGCTGCGTCATGGCATAGGGGGTTAGCTAGTGGCTGGGGTGGCTGAGGCACCGGGTTCGGGTCTGGGCGCTGGTGCGATTTTATTGTGCCCGGCCTGAACCTTTATTTTTTTTTAATGCTTTCACCCCCCCGACATGCACCCCCTGGAGTTGAGAATCGTTAAGTAGGGGGGTTAAGCCCCCCTCGAGGGTGTGTGTGGGGGGGTGCAGCCCCCACAGAAAGCATTAAAAATATCTTCTGGCACTGTTGTCCTGTGTGCTGGGGTTGTCAAAGTGCCAAAAACTTTTCAGCACTCTGACTGTGCAATAACGGAGAGCGCCTCTAGGCGTTCGCCGTTATCACATAGGCCCAACCTATCTCTAACCTTCCCTCTGTTGGGCAGGTGATTGAGAAGGTTGTGGCACTACAGCTGGAGAACCATTTGACTATCCACAACATCTACGAACCTCTCCAATCTGGTTTTCTCAAGATGCATAGTACTGAAACCACTCTAGTTTGGGTGCTCAATAATCTCTTGATGGCGAGGGATCAGAAGCGCTGTTCTACCTTGGTACTTCTTGATCTCGCCTCAGCTTTTAACACCATGGACCATGGGGTGCTTCTCGAATGCCTGAGGTTCATCTGTGGCCTGTCAGTTACAGTTCTCAGGTGGTTTAAGTCCTTCCTCACTGGCAGAACTCAGAGGGTGGTGTCAGGGATTTTTTCATCCACCCATTCTCTCTGTCATGTGTGGTCCCTCAGGGCTCAGTCTTGTTCCCCATGTTGTTCATGGTGTATATTCTGCCTCTTGGAGACATTGTAAGATGGTATTGGCTGAGTTTTCATTGCTATGCTGATGATGCCTAGCTCCACCTGTCTTTTGCACCTGACCAGAATAGTGCACATCTGGTATTTAACAACTGCCTCACTGAAATCCAGGACTGGATGAATTCCAGCTTATTGAAGTTGAAATCGGGAAAGAGGGAGGTGATGGTTGTGGTGCTGGGACACCAGATAGAGGGGTTGAGGGCTGGTCAAATTACCGGAATTTGTCTGGGAGGCTTCCAGCATCTTTCCTCTGAATGGGTGTGGGACCTGGGGGTGATTCTTGATGATGGACTGACACTGCGATCTCAGGTGTCGGCAGTCATCAAGTCATCTTTTTGCCATCTGATGAACATTGCCAGGGTCAAGCATCTAGTTCCATCCAGTGACCTTCCTGCATTGATCCACACCTTTGTGACCTCACGCCTTGACTACTGCAACTCCCTTTACCTAGGGCTACAGGGGATTGATAGCCACCGCTTGCAGCTAGTGCAGAACGCTGCGGCCCAGTTGTTGACAGGGACCACACGAGTGTGTCACATCACAGTGGTGGGCATGAACTGCACTGGCTGCCTATTCAGTGGCGGATCACCTTCAAAGTCAGGCTTCTGACTTACAAAGCCCTACACAGACAGGGTCTGGACTATCTGAAAGAGCTCCTATCCCCCTACTGCTCCAGGTGACTGCTCTGCTCAGCTAATGAGGGGTTGCTGGAGATTCCCAGTGTAAATTTGAAGACACCAGGGTCCTGTGCATTAATGTATGCAGCCCCAGCCCTGTGGAATTCTTTACCCCATCAGTAACAGGAGTGCACGACAGTGGAGGGCTTTAAGAAGGCCCTAAAGACCCACCTATGGCGCCAAGCCTACCCAAACTGATTTTAGCTGTGATTTTAGTTATGAATCTGAATTATTTTTTATTGTGTTGTTTACTTATGTACTGAATTGTGATTTTATTATCATATTTATTTGAATGTTCATCACCTTGATACCTGAAAGGCGCTATACAAATAAAAATAATATTATTATTATTATTATTATTATCAAGTACTTACTTCTGCCACTTATCAACATGGTCATACCTTGGACTTAGTATTCACACTGGGGATTTAGATTGACAACCATGATGCAGGTCTGTTCACTGTATAGTGCAGGTCTCATTCATGGCCCGCCTTGTAGTCCAACCCCATTGGAGATGGTCCGCTATCACCCCTTAAAGGGGTTGTCCCCAAAAGTACTCCAGCCAGTGATGGACCACTGGGTTGTGATGGCTGCTTGTTTGGTAGGATCAGGGGAGATGGTGGTGACCATTAACAAGGCTATTACCTCAGCCATTAACTCAATCGCACCAGTTCATGTACAAACCAGGACATCTCACTAATGTTTGAGAGGACTTAGGGAGAGGAAGGCCATGGGTTGGAGACTGGAGTTTTGTTGGCAGAAGTCTAGGACAGATGAGGGCAGATTGGTTTTGAGAACTCATTACAGTAAGTATCAAAGGGCGATTACCCATATGGAAGCAGCATTCCTGTCTTGGGAGATTGCTGCAGGGAAGAACAGACTGGCTCTGCTTTTCCACAATGCAGACAGGTTATTATAGCCTACCTGTCAACCAACGGTAAAGGTAACTCCATCCACATGGTGCAAAGAGTATGCTGAATTCTTCTGTCATGGAGAGTCCTTTAGCAGGTCTGAGATTTCCCCAGCTGGGCTGCCATGGCCCAGTAGAGGTGAACTGTTTGTCACTAGCAGCACTCCTCTCCTCTTGGGAGAGTTTAGTCTAGCATCAGTGGAGGAGGTTTGTGAGGTGATTTCATAGATGCGGCCCAAAATTCTTGTGAACAGGACCTGGCCCAACCTGCCAATGAGTCCAGTGTTTGCTGAGATAGTATGGTGCTTTCTTTCAGAGGGGTATTTTCTGCATCATTGAAAAATACTTTGGTGAGACCTTCTCTGACAAAAAAATCTTTGGACCTGGACTGCTTAGTGAATTTTAAACCCAGCTCTAACTTTTCTTTCCTGGGCATGGTTATCAAGAAGATAGTTGCACTGAAGCCTGAGGCACACTTCACGAACGTTAATGTCTGTGAGTAGAGATGGGCAAAGTCAGCAAAATTTGCTCCGCGAATTCCGTGCAATTCACAGAGCTCAGATCGATCCACGAAGTGCAGTGTTTCACTGCAAAGTACAGAATTTCACCTGTGAGGTGCAGAATTTTGCTGGCAAAATTCTGCACTTTGTGGCAAAATTCACACTTTGTGGCAAAAACTTCCCACTTCACAGCAAAAATGTCATGTTTTGGGTGAAGTCAACGTTTCTGATGTCTGGGAAAACATCACCAAGCTCCGTGAATCCAAATTTTCTCCACTTCACAGCAATTTTGCCAGTGAATTAAAACTTTGCCACATCTCTATCTATGAGGTGCTTCAGTCTAAATTTAGGTCAAGGCATAAAACAGAGGCCACAATGGGCAGAGTGCATAATGACTGCCTTAGGGCAAGAGATAGAGGGGAACAGTCAGTTCTCATTCTACTCAATCTTTCTTCAGCATTTGGCACCATGAACTATGGATTGTTGGTGTATCATCTATGTGAGTCCTGTAGACTCACTGACACAATCATCTGCTGAATTGAATCCTTCCTTAGAGACAGGATGCAGAGGGTTGTGACTGGGAATTTCTTTTCACTGCTGAAGCCCCTGCTGTGTGTTATACACCAGGGCTCAATCCTCTCACCTATGCTATTCTCAGCGTGCCTTCTGCCCCATGGGTGAAATCATCAGACTTAACAGACTGGAGTTTCACTGCTATGCAGAAGACAACTAGCTGTACCTTTCATCTGCATCTGGAGTGGTTGATGTTTATTTTATTTATTTAATAATTTGCAACTTGGAAAGGCACATTGAGCAAGTGCTCATTTTCCAGGTGTGACCTGGGGGGGGAGAGGGAAAAGGGGAGTACAGAGTACAAAAATAACCTCAAACCATACAAATGCAGTTGCAGTGATAAATTACAAAGTGTAATAACAGAATAATGTGCAAGAAGGTGAACAACATCATGACCAATAGATCATAACATTAGCTCAATGGGTGGCATATCCAGTAGACAGGATAAGTGGTTAGTGCCTGTAAAACGTGACAGTACAGTGGCAGTATAGACGAGTAAATCAGACATTTTCAGTTTGCAGGTAGGAGCCAAATCATGAGGTGGGTAAGAGGCCTAGGAGGAAGGGAGGTAAGGAGAGGCACAAAGGGTCCTGTGGTGGGTTGCCAGGAACAGGAGGGAGCAGGTAGAAGCTTTAGCTTTAGTCTAAGGGCAGGGAGTGAGGGAAAGAGGTAGATGGGTAGGTGGAACTGGTACGAGAGGAAGGGGTGATGAAAGGAGAAGGCAGACTGCCCAGTAAAAGAGTGAGGGAGGGGAAGGGAGAAGGTGCGATAGCCCCTGAAGTGGAGGGACTAGGAGGAGAAGGGGGGGAGAGATGAGTGAGGAAAGGTAAAAGGGTAGGAACCCACACCAGTATTTACAGATTAGAGAAGCATGGTAGGACTGGCTTTATGAGGTTGGAGGGAGGAGTAAAGGGCACGGTTATGAGTATGGGAGAGTGAGTTGGCAGCAAATTGACACAAAGTATTACAAAGGATATCCAATCTGGAGAGGAAAGAACAGTGGGCAGTGCCATACATCATGTCCACATAGTCAAAGACCACGAAAACCATCTTGGTGACCAGCTCCTGGCAGACCAGGGGAGAATGGCAGTCTTTATTGCAGTACAGAGCACTGAGTTTGAGGTGCAGCTTGGCGTGGACGGCTTCAATGTTGGCAGAGGAGTCCAGCCTGTTATCTAGCCATGCACTTAGGTACTTGAAGGAAAGGACAGCCTCAAGCGGGTTGCCATCCAGCATGGAGTAGATGGTTAGATGTCAGGGCCTGGCCAGTTCCTGGCTGATGCCAAAGGTCATGGACACTGTTTTCTTTGTTTTGACTCAGAGTTGGTTGGCATGGAACCAGCACAGTACATTGTGGAAGTCTTGCTGGAGCAGGCCATCCACAGCTATGACCAAGGGGTCAAAGGGGAAGATGAATGTGTCATCAACATACATATGGATGTCTGAGTAGACCTAGGCAAAGGGCAGGTCAATGATGAATCTAGAGAAGAGGTTGGGACCCTGAATAGAGCCCTGTGGGACTTTGCTTGGATAGGTGAGGGATGATATAGGGCACCTCCAACCTGTACAGTCTGTTGGCAACCTGTGTGGTAGCAACAGAGCCAGTTTACAGTGGTAGATAAGAGGCCAGTGAGCTCAACTTGTCCGGGGGGGGAGGGTAGGACACCGAGGCATAGGCTTTGGCCAAAACGATCAAGATAGCCACAGTGATTTGTCACTGATCCATGCTAGTGAGGACTGAGTCAGTGACACATAGCAAGGAGAAAACAGTGCAGTGGTGCTTCCTAAAACTAGACTGGAAAGGGGAGAAGAATTTATAGGAGGAAAGGAAGTCAGCAAGCCTGGAGTAGACAAACTTCTCCTGCTTACTCCAGGCTTGCTGACTTCCCCTTTCCTTCAACTTCTTCTTCCCCTTCCAGTTAAGGAAACACCACTCCACCATTTACCTCTCATACTAAATTTGTGCCTGGCCAAGATCCAGGACTGGATGTCTTCCAGCTGGCTAAGACTCAGCCTGAATAAGACAGACATTTTAATGGTTGTGCCTTGATCCCACCTAACGACATGCCATCACTTGTACATGCCTTTGTATGACTTCCAGATTCAACTACTGTAATGCTCTGTATCTCAGGTTAGTGAATGGGTTCCACAACACCTGCAGCTGATGCAGAATGCAGCAGCCAGGTTACTAATGAGCCTTCCAAAAACTTGACTTGTGACCCCGGTCAAGTGTGATCTGCACTGACTGCCAGTGAAGTGGCAAATCACCTTCAAGTTTAGTTTACTAATCTACAAAACCTTATATGAACTGCGGTCTGTTATCTGAGTGACTTCCTGACTTTCTGTAGACTTTTGACCCTCTCTGCTTCTTTGAACTGGGACTCCTAGTGGTTCCCGGGACTATGCTAAAGACATCAGGAGACTGTGCATTTGAGGTTGCCAGCCAGGCCCTGTGGAACTCTCTCTCTCATGATCTTTGAGGGAGGCCCTCTTGTGGAGGTCTAGACGAGGGGCCTAAAGAGCTTCCTGTTCAAAGAGGTGTTTGTTTTTAGTTATTAATTACTTCCCCACTGGCTGACCTTTTAGTTAATTTTCTATCTTATTTATTCTTAATCTTATTTTATTTATTTTAGCCTATTCTGTCATATCACTATACTGTAACGTTTGATTATAAGGAGGTACAGCACTCTGAGTCTTCAGGAATGAATGTTACAAAAATTAACTCACTACTACTTGCTTGAAGTCTCACTGAACAGTTGTTTTTTTTTTCTAGCCAATCATACTTTTTGAACCTCTGGGGTGTTCTGATCATTCCTACCTGCCTCCACAGTAAAGATGGTTGAAGCTGGGAAACCTCACTTTGCTAATTTACAGCAATTTTCTAATTCAATGTTCCACCCATGAAGTATGAACTTTCACCCATTAATTTTTATCTTGTCTTCGTTACGTATTTTACTAAGCCTGTTATTTAAACTCTAGCCTGTTCTGTATTCCTACATTTGTATATTGTGAATTCATATATTATAACCTGTTATCGGATTGTTTTTGTTTTTTACCCTCCTGCGTTGTGCCTGAAAATAGTCATTGTTATGGCTAGTGCACCGACACGGTCATCAAAAACTAAATAAATAAATAAAGTGCGGAATTTCACTCGTGAATGGTGGAATTTCACCATTTGCAGGTGAATTTCACCATTAGTGGGTAAAATGTTGCACTTTGTGGAAAAATTCTGCTAAAAAAATGGTGAAGGAATAAAGGTGAATTTTTAGCCCTGGAGCAAAACTTTGTGGATTGTTCTGCTGAGGCGAATTCCTGAGTTTGCCAGAACTTCATCAGTAAATTTAAACTTCACTGCATCTCTACTCCACAGTCAGCTTTCTGCCATTTTGCAATACTTCTGTGCTCCAGCTCCAACATCCACTTTCTATTTTCATCTAGAATGCCCCTAAAACCATATGCTGTATCCAGTTCTTCAAAGACATTTCCTGACCTCTTCTCTGCAGCCCACTTCCTAGCAGCTTTCTTCTTCAATATCATCTACTCCATTCAGCAAAGCCACTCCCTTGTACAATGTACCTACCAGCACTGAACAGATCTGCTGACCAACTACATGACCTCTAGGATCCCAGAGTTTATCCTTCAGTGAAGAATCCATGCCTCACCATCTCCAATTGTCTATGCAACCTCATCTATGGCCAAAGCCCCCAAATAACCAAAGTTATCTAGAAACCACAGCCCAATAGAACATCAAATAGAGTCATGTACTCCTGCATCAACAGTGTGACCTTCCTATAGCCAGTAGCTTCTTTTAGTATGTTACATTTCATAAATTAATAAATCTTAATGTGTCAAACAATGTTAGAATGCTTTAATTTATTATTACTTAACTGTCATTATCAATGTACAGATTCTCATGTCCATCAACTTTTTCATTAGCTGAGATTTGAAGATTATGAATCAGAAATAGAAACGGAATACCCACTGAACACCATTGGAAAAGAAAAATGTGATTAACAGGATATCAACCCCCTTCAATCTGTCAACACAGCTCCCATGATGAGCTCCACTTCATAACAGCTGAAACTCTTCTCATTTGACAGAATACTAGTTGTATTGTTTAACAAGGATTTGTCAATGCCGAATGTTTGCTTGCTGGCATTGCCATTGGTAGTGTAGGAGTGAGAAAGATGCATAATAGGAATGGCAGTGAAGTATTTAACTGAAGCCAACCCCACCACCACACTGCAGAGACTGACAGGCATTGGGGTGTGCCTTTGGGTCATCAGGCATAACAGCCACGCCAAGGTACGGTGACAGCACAGCCAATTGGAACTTGGGTGCTTCCTGCAATCCCGCTCCAATTGGCCAGGACTTTTTCCCCTACTTTTGCTGCCTGGCACTTTTTACAAATAGATTTAGCTGCAACTAAGCAAAATTCAGGTGTCTCATAGAAGGATTTCAACTGTATTAGCTGGATTGTAATTTCTACTAATATTTTAAAGTGCTTACAGCTCTTCTGTTGTTTCCTTGCTCCTGCACCCCCACCACCCCCATCCAAGATCCAAGCACTCTGCCTTGGCTCCGAAAAGTCTCACTCTCCTTTGCCTTGCTAAAATTGCTCAATCTAAACCTGTCCTGCCTCTACGCTATTTAACCCCTGCTATTTTTCTTCTCTCCAGCTGCCTGCCCTTGAACACAGCTGCTTCAGCTCCCCAACGGTCGGATGGCACCCAGTCGACCAAGACCAGGACGCCCACCTGCAGCTCCTTGGAAGGTATGGCAACAGCGCAGCCAATTGGAACATGGCCGCTTCCAGCAAACCCGCTCCGATTGGCCAGGACTTTTCCCCCTGCTTTTGACAGCTGGCACTTTTTCCAAATAGATTTAGTGGCAACTGAGCAACATTCAAGTGTCTCATAGAAGGATTTTTGGCCCTCCACCCATCCCTCACCCCCTCCACTGATTAAATGCACCTATTTCCCACCCTCATTCCCTCTCACTCCATCATTGGTTAGTAAGCCTAGCAGCACTCGCTCCCTTATTGGCTAATAAGCCTAGTAGCACTGCTCACTCCCTCATTGGCTACCTAAAACCCTCATTCACTCTGCTCCCCCATTGGTTCCTAGTCCTTACAGGTCCTTATCATTTCCCTGCCCCTGCATCCCAGCCCTCCACCTTCTCCACTAAGTAACTAAAGCACCTGCCTTCCTGGCTAAGTAACCATAGCAGTAGGGTCCTCCTAGCACCTGATCCATGCCATGATCCTTCTACCAGGCCACCTGACCCTGCTTATCACTATTATCTTCTCCCTCCTTCCCTTCCTTTCCAACATGCCACCCACCTCTCCCATGCCCCTCTCCCAAATCCTGCCAAATCTTGTTGAGCTCTCCCACCCCTACGGTCCAGCATCCACCTCCCCTTTCACCCAAGCATGGACACACTCTGCCACATGTCCCAGCCCATTTCTTTTCAACCCATCACTTCCCTTGGTCATTTTTCAACTTATTCCCCATGCCCAGCTCATACATGCCATCAATCTAAGAGATGTCCACTTGCAGTCAATCATATACAGCTAACCGCTCACTACCTAACTCTTGCTCTCTGGCTTCTTGCAGCAGGTGACATCCACCCTAACCCCAGCCCCAATACTAACCCCATACCCCTATCGGCCTCTTCTTCACCTCACTCTGGGGACTTTCTATGACGTGGCCTGCACCTCCTGCACCTCAATATAAGAAGCCTTGTCCACAAGCTTCACTCCCTTTAGGTTCTTGCCATCCACTATGCTCCAGATATCCTCACCATGTCCAAAACCTGGCTCAACAAAAACATCAATGACTCCTTTGTTGGTCTCCCAGGCTACACTATGGCCCACCAGGATACAGACTCTAAAGGTGGTGGAACAGCCATCTATGTAAACTCGGACTTGCACTATTCAATGGTCCTGACCAAGTCTGAACCATGTCCTTGAAGTAATACTAATTCAGCTTGTCCTTCCCTTCTCACTACCAATCTACATTGCTGGGATATACTGCCAACCTGGTACACCAGCTTCTGCTGTCACCAACCTCCTCAAGTAAATCTCCTGCCTAACCATGACAGGGGAACCCTACATTATGGGCAATCTTAACCACACTTGGCTAGCTCCTGCCTTCATAAAAATCAGGACTGAAATTTCCACCCTAAACCTCACACAAATCATTACTGAGCCCACCCAGCTTAACGTAAAATCTGGTAACCACTCACTCATCAACTGGGTCTTTACCACACACCCCCACTGAGTCAAACAAGCTGGTATTCTTCCTGACTTCCTCAGCGACCACCACGTAACCTTCTTAGTACATAAAATCCACCTCACAAAATCCCCCATTAAATTTGTAGTCCAATGCTCCTATAAATCCCTCAATCAAGCCCCTATATTAGATGACATTACACTAGCAAACTGGGACCCTGCCCCTTCTACGATATCCATTGATGATGCCTTCCTACACATTAAAAACACATTCCTCAGTGTCTGGAAGACACACGCCCTACTGTGTTGTATAAGAGTACAAGGAAACCACCTGCTTTGGATCACCCAAGAACTGATTGCATGTCAAATCACACCAGACAAAGCCTGGAAAACGCATAAATTATTACGTCTCCCACAACACCTCTCCACATACCACATGCTCTGTAACAAGCGCACTAGAGCCACTCGTTTTGCAAAAACATAGTACTTCAGCACCTCCCTCCAGTCAAACCTAAATAAACCCTCAAAATTCTGGAAGCTCATTCACTCCCTTTTCATGCCACTGGCTGCCAATCCCACTCCAATGCTAAATGTTAAAAACTCTTTCCTATCAGAGCCCACAGCAGTCACCACTGAGTTCAATGTGTACTTCTCCACTTGTGCTGTCACCCTCCTCTCTTCCTTGCCCAACACTACACCTCTTGCACCACCTACAGACATAAAGACCCAGACTAGGCTTCACTCCTTTTTCTTCAAAGACATCTCTGCAATTGAGGCCCTAGATGCATTACTTTCTCTCAGCTCTTCAAAAGGCAAATCCCCAGGTGGATTAGATGCCAAACTTCTATACCTCTCTGCCCCCACTATAGCAACTCTGCTTGCCAAACTCCTAAACCAATCCTTTGCTGCCACTGACATCCCCCATGCATGGAAGCATGCCATTGTCATCCCTCTGCCAAAGGGATGTGCCCCTCCCTCCCCCTCAAATTGTCTGGCCTCTGACCTCAGCTACGTGATAACTGGAGGTGGGGCTTAGTCAGAGTTGAGGTAGCAAGTGAGTTTTATTTTCTCAGAAGAAGCCAGAAGGGGAAGGAAACATATTCAATTCAGTGCTTTACAGTAGCTAGTAATTGCTATTTTTCTTTCAAACTTAGATTGTGGGCTTTTAGTGACACTGTAGTTTCTTTGTTGTCTTTACTTGGAATTGTTTTTGGGCTGCTGAAAATTTAAAACGTAGTGGTGGTGTATTTCTTTGTTGTCTTTGATTACTGCAACTTTTCACCCCCTTCCCTCTCCTTCCCCAACTCTTAATTATATGCCCTGTTAAATCTGATTGACGGGAGCTAAACACAGGGTATAGTAAGGGGTGTGGAGTAGGAGGGGCATAAGGGGGAAGAAGCCCACCCTCAGCATGACAAGTGTTTTGACTCATTTATTTATTTATTGGTTTATTTTCTTTTTTTTTTGAAGAAAAGTATCTGAGGATCAATGGCAGGATTTTTAGGACAGTAAATTAATAAAAAGAGAACTAGGAGAGCTTCAGTAGCAGACAAGTAGTGGAATAGCAGTATAATTTCAGTATAATGTGGGGAGTGGTACAATGCAGTGGCTGTGGGGAAGCCATATTCAGGCAGACCTTCTGGACACTGAGGTGCTGCCCTATCTGCATGCATTTCTCTAGACTTCAGGATGAGGTAGCCAGACTCAGAGTGGAAGTAAACTGGGTCAGGAGTACCATCACCCCAATCCAGGGACCACCTAGTCCAATGCAACTGTCTCAAAGGAGCCCAGGAGGAAGAAACAGATAGGGAGCTGAAGCTCAAAGGATGGCAGACAAGGGGGAGGTAGTACTGGTTGGAGACTTCAATATTCCAGACGTGGACTGGAGCATCCCAGCAGCAGCATCAACTAGGAGCAGATTTATCCTGGACTCCCTTCAAGGTGCCTTCCTCAAGCAACTGGTCATGGAACCAACAAATGCTACACTGACAGGCATTTAAACTAGCAAAGGGGGGTGGCAGGCTAGCAAGGAGGGTACCTACTTGCTCACCCCCCACAGCTAGCAGTGGAATCAGTGAACCAGAGGAGTGGCTATCTCTACAAAGCAGTGTGCAAAAGATGGAGATTAGCACCCAAGAGGTGGATAGGCAGAAAAGGGGAAAAATTCAGCAGAAGGGCAGACAGCAAGGAGAACCAGGGATAAGGACAACCAAGGAAGGGCTGGAGTAGAACAGCAAAACAGTTAGGGAGGTCAAATCATGGAAAGCCATGTGTGCAAATGCCAGGAGCCTTAGCAACAAGATGGAAGATCTGGAGGCTGTCATGGTGCAGTCAGATCTGGACATTGTGGCCATCACTGAAGCCTGGTGTAATGATAACCATGACTGGGAGATGGCCATACCTGGCTACAACATATTCAGAAGAGACAGGGCAGGCAGGAAGGGAGAAGGAGTGGCACTGTATGTGAAAAATGACATAAGGGCCACAAAGATCCAGGAGGAACAAAATGGGGGAGAGATACTGTGGGTTAAGCTGGAAAGGAAAATGGGTCCAGCCATCCACACAGGTGTGGTCTATAGACCACCAGCCCAGGAGGAAGAAACAGATAGGGAGCTGAAGCTAGCCATCCAAAGGATGGCAGACAAGGGTGAGGTAGTACTGGTTGGAGACTTCAATATTCCAGACGTGGACTGGAGCATCCCAGCAGCAGCATCAACTAGGAGCAGATTTATCCTGGACTCCCTTCAAGGTGCCTTCCTCAAGCAACTGGTCATGGAACCAACTCAGCAGAAGGCAATACTGGACCTTGTGCTCATAAACAGGGACAGTGTGATGGGGGTAACAGTGGGGGAGCACCTGGGGAACAGTGACCACCAGTCATTGTGGTTTGAAATCACAGAAAGAGCAGAACCAAACCACACAAAACAAGTATCCTGGATTTTAGGGGGGCAGACTTTAGGAAAATGGGGAGATACTTGAAAGAGGCATTAAGGGGAATGGGGCAGGAATCAGGGGTTGAGGAACAGTGGGCAGTATTTAAAATGGGGATTACGAGAGCAACAGAATTATGCATTAAGCAGGTTAGCAAGAGGAAAAGGAAGAGGAGACTATTATGGTTTTCCAAAGAGGTAACAAAGAAAGTGAAAGCCAAAAAGATTGCATTCAGGCAATACAAAAAGACACAGGCAGAAGGGGATAGGGAGGAGCACCAGGAGAAGCAAAGGGAGGCAGGAAGGTCAGTACGGGAAGCCAAAGCTCAGATAGAAGAACACATTTCAAAATCAGTGGGTAGAGGGGACGAAACCTTTTACAGGTACATAAGTGAAAAAAGAAAGGCAAAGGGAGGGATAGTGAGACTGAACAGGGAGGATGGGGGCCACATGGAGGATGACAACAGTAAAGCTGACATTTTGAATAGGTATTTCTGCTCAGTCTTTACTGAGGAAGAGGAGGGTAATGGGTCTGAAGGGAGTACAAGGGGTGAGAATGGTGCAGAAATGGACACAAGTCCCTTTACACAGAAAGGGTCCTGAAGGAACTGGAAGTAATAAGAGTTGATAAAGCAATGGGGCCAGATGGGGTGCACAGGGTCCTTAAGAACTAAGAAGGTGGTGGCTGAACCTCTGGCTATCCTGTTTAGCCAATCACTGGAAACAGGGGTACCCAAAGACTGGAGGACAGCAGATGTAGTCCCCTTATACAAAAGTGGGAACAAAGAGGAAGCAGAGAACTACAGACCAGTCAGCCTCACCTCGGTAGTGGGGAAGATCATGGAAGCACTACTGAAGGAGAGATTGGTGGAAAATCTGGTTGTCAATGGACTAGAGGACCCAAGGCAGCATGGTTTCACCAGGGGGAGGTCATGTCAGACCAACCTTGTTGAATTGTTTGACTGGGTGACTAGGGAGGTAGATTGGGGAGGGCAGTGGACATGGCCTATCTGGACTTCAGCAAGGCCTTTGACACTGTGCCACATAGAAGACTATTACACAAACTGGGGAATATGGGTGTGGGCAGGACAGTAGTGTGGTGGGTAGGTAACTGGCTGGGCAGCAGAACACAGAGGGTGGTGGTAAATGGCTGTTACTCCACAGAGGGAAGAGTGACCAGTGGGGTACCACAGGGATCAGTGCTGGGACCGGTCCTATTCAACATCTTCATCAGTGACATTGCGCAGGACCTAAAAGGCAGAATTTCACTGTTCGCTGATGACACAAAGTTCTGTAACAGAGTAGACACACCAGATGGTGTAGACAGAATGAGAAGGACCTGCAGAAACTTGAAGAATGGTCAGGGTTTGGCAGTTGAAATTCAATGCAAGAAGTGCAAGACAAGGCATATGGGCACAAAACCCTGGCACAATATATCAGCTGGGGGTGAGGATATAGCATGCACCAAGCAGGAAAGGGATCTTGGGGTTATCATCTCTGATGACCTCAAGGTAGGAAACAGTGTGACAAGGCAACAGGTAAAGCAAATAGGATGCTGGGATGCATAGGCAGGGCATCACCAGCAGGAAAAGGGAGGTCATAATTCCACTATACAAGACACTAGTGAGGCCCCACCTGGAGTACAGTGTACAGTTCTGGAGACCTTACCTATGTAAGGACATAGATGGAGTGAGAGAAGGTTCAGAGGAGGCAACAAAGATGGTGCATGGATTGCATCACAAGTCCTATGAGGACAGGTTGAAGGAACTGAACATGTACTTCCTGGAGGAGAGGAGGAGAGGTGATATGATAGAGACCTACAAGTATCTTACAGGGAGGAACAGGGTGCAGGAATACACTATTTTTAAGTGAAAAAGAAGTTCCAGGACTAGAGGGCATGGGATGAAGTTGGAGGGAGGACGATTCAGAGGAAACGTGAGGAAGAATTTCTTCACAGAATGGGTGGTGGACAAGTGGAACACCCTGCCAGAGGAAGTGGTGGGGGCTGAAACAATCACAGGATCTAAGAATGCATGGGATAGACATAAAGGAATTCTGGAGGTCAGGGGTAAGGGGGCAACAGACTTCTAGGAAAACATAAACTGAACTTACAAGCTCAAATGGGCAGACTGGGTGGGCCATAGGCCCTTATCTGCTGACACTGTCTATGTATCTATGTATCTATGTGCTGCCCTATCTCCCTTTTCCCAGCCCTAGCAAAACTACAAGAGCACCTTGTGCTCACCCAACTTACCTCCTTCCTCACTGACTCCAAATTCTTTACGCCATTCCAGTCTGGTTTCAGGAAGGGACACTGCACCACCTCCTCCCTGATAAAGCTTGCAGACAATATCCTGACAGGCATGGACAGAGGACTGATCACCTCAGCTGCTTTTGCTGACCTTGGAAAAGCCTTCGACACTGTCTCTGGGCCTTATGCTCACCCCATTCCATCAGGAAATATGGTGAGATGGGTGCAGTATAGGAGAATGGGGTGAACTTTGGGGCCAAAAGAGTCCAAGGCACACCTCAGTGCTTCTCACTGGCTGCAGGGTGTGGGTTGGGGTGGAATGGCATGTGTATTACAGGCAACAATCCCAAGTCACACCCCTGTCAGTCTCTACAAGGTGGGCGTTATGGTCGGAAACCCTAATGCCTCAGATGTTCATTGGTATTTTCACTCAAAATTTTCAACATGTTTTTTTTATACCCCCACCTTATGAACAGTGGCAATATCAGTTTGTTAGCTGAAAGCTGCATTTGCACAATGACTAAACCATTTGGCACCACAGGTGCAAAAACACATTTTGAACAGGATGTGAAAAATGACAGCTGTACTGTTCATGGGGAGGTGTAAAAAATGGCAGTGTTGAAAATCTGCAGTGAAAATATAAAAAAAACTGGTGCAGTCACGAGCATGCATAGAAACTGCACAATGCACACCCATTATGTAATTAGTTTGGGTATTTTTGACAGCAGATTGTCAACACAGGCATTTTGGGACCTCCATTCATGAACAGTGTCACTGTGATTTTCTTAATCTGTCCCAAACAGTGATTTCCCACAGTGACCACTCATTTCTGCGCTGGAAGTGAGAAAACACATTTCGGCCATGGTGTGAAAAATGACAGTTGTACTGTTCGTAAGGAGGTGTGGAAAAATGCCAGTGTTGAAAATCTTGACTGAAAATATTACAAATTCATAAACTTACGAGGGTGCGAGGAAACTGCGCATTGCTCGCTTGTAACACAGTCATTTTATGGACTTTTGTTACCAAATTTTTAACATAGCCATTTTAAGACCTCTGCTCATGAACAGTGTCATTTTCTTAATCTGTCCCGAACACTGATTTTGCACACCAACTGTGCCATTGTGTGCTACATGCAAGAAAACACATTTTGGGTGAGATGTAAAAAATGACAGCTGTACTGCTCATAAGGAGGTATGGTAAAATGGCAATGTTGAAAATCTTGACTGAAAATATTAAAAATTTGCGAACTTACAAGTATGGGTAGGAACTGCAAAATGCACGCTTGTAACACAGTCGTTTTGGGGAATTTTTTCACCAAATTTTCAACTTAGGGTTTTGGGGGGCCTACCTCATGAACTGTGCCACTGCTGTTTCGTTACTCAGTCCCAAATGGTGGTTCCATGCAGTGACTGCAAAATCACCTTTCGGGACTGAATAACAAAATGACAGTGACTGAGTTTATGAGGTTGGACCCCAAGAACCCCATGTTGGACATTTGGTGAAAACACCCCCCAAAATGGCTGAGATATGCACCAAAGTTAAAAAAAATACATTTATGCCATTATACAGCCTACCAGCACTTTTTCAGTTCATGGTTGGCTTTGAAGAGGGCAGACGTGTTCCCGGTCCACCGAAGATCATCGTGCTGGGCTCCAGAGGTAAGTATGGTGGGATGGGGAGGTGGGTGCACAGAGGGTGGGCATGGGTTGGGGAAGGGGACCAGAAAGTCAATGAGGGACCTTTTTTTCAGGTTTTTTCTACTGCAGGAAGAAGATGCAGGACTTTGGTCACACTGGGTTTGGATCCCAATGTGGCAGCTAAAAGGGTATTTTTGGGGGGTGACAGTGTAGCTGATGGGGGATTGGGCATCCCCATCAGCCATACTGACTTTTGCCATGCTGGGGTAGGATCCCAGTGTGGCATCTTCTACAAGAAGATGACGCAGGACTTTTGCCATGCTGGAGTGGGCTCCCAGTGGGGCAGCTAAAGGTTATTTTTTGGGGGGTGGCACTGGAGCCGACAGGGGATAGGGCACCCCTGTGGGTCATACCGATGTTTGCCAAGCTGGGGTGGGCTCCCAGCCTGGCACCTAGAGGTCTGTTTTGGGGGGTCAGTGGAGCCGACAGGGGATTGGGTACCCCCATTGATCATACAGTGCACACAGGTAGAGGGGAGCACATGAGCATGCTGGGGGGGCTCCCAGCGTGGCAGCTGAAAGGTTGTTTTGGGGGGGGTCAGTGGAGCTGACATTTGCCATGCTGGGGTGGGCTCCAAACGTGGTACCTAGAGGTCTGTTTGGGGGGGCAGTGGAGCTGATGAGGGATTGGGCACCCCCGTCGGTCATACAGTTTACATGGGTGGAGGGGAGCACATGAGCATGCTGGGGTGGGCTTCCAGTGTGGCAGTTGATAGATTATTTTTTTGGGGGGCAGCAGTGGAGCTGACAGGTGATTGGGCACCCCCGTCAGCCATACCGACATTTTTCCACACTGGGGTGGGCTCCCAGCATGGCACCTAGAGGTCTGCTTGGGGGGACAGTGGAGCTGATGGGGGATTGGGCAACTGCGTCAGTCATACAGTGCACATGTGTGGAGGGGAGTGCATGAGCATGCTGGAGAGGGCTCCCAGCATGCTACGTAAGTGGGGGGCCACGACATACTGTCTGTGACAGTTCAGATGCAGTGAAGACGTACTTGTAGGCAATTTGCATACTGCCATTGCAATATGCAAATTGCCTACCCATTACCATCACTAACTGTGGTGGTATTTTCCTCTGAATTGTACGCCACTTTATCTGAACGCTGTCATAGACAGCTTGAGCAGTCATTGGCATGGTGCAGCCATGCCTGCAAAACGGACCAGGGCACTGGAAGTGGGGGAGGCACACCTATGAATTCTCATATGGTGGCACTATGTTTCTTGCACATGCATGCAAGCAAACATAAATAGGAGTTAGCCCTTTACTACTAGCCTCAGACACAGCATCCATAATGTCTCATTCTAATTAGTTGGGTAATGTCTCTCCTAACAGCTATATGTGATAATTCTTTCTGATACAAATTGTGAAGTCCTTTCTACTAACAAGTATTTTTGTTCCCTCTACTATTCTAACTGATGTGACAGGCTATCCTGAACATAGCCAGCATTCTCCCAACTGCATTCTTCCAAGCCTAACTCCTACTGCCAGTTTGTTTTTATAACAAGTACTGTATGTCAACAGATACCGTCAAGCAATAAAAGTCCAAGATCAAAGAAATTCCTTCCAAGCTATTGTAGAACCCAACTGTTTAGTCAAGCTATCATCATAGGTCAGGAATCATCTAGATTTATCTGAGCCAGCCAAGTTCAAAGACAGATCTAATAATGTGATCATGGTTTCAACATCAAGAATCTTTAAGGGGAGGAACCCAAAATGATCATAATAGGGCAATTACAGCAGTGAAAAAATAGCACCATAATATTATTTTAGCAGAAATTACTTAGGGCCATACTGTCTATCTTTTCTTCTGCATAGCAATGCATATACATCAGTGTGAGTACAAAAACACCTCCAAGGTTAACTGTCAGAATGTTACAGCAACTCATACTGTGTAATCCTCAGTGACACTCTCCTTCAGCTGTCTGTTCAGTCCTTCTTTGAACTGAGAGGAGATTAAGGATTTTCAACAGAGCGATGACCTGGAGGTCTTAGCAGTCCAATTTACTGACCACGTAGATGAGGGAATCAAAAGTGAGCTCCATGTCAATGAGGCTGATGTCTTCCTTTTTAATAATTTAAATTGGATTGCAGATTGTAATTACCACATTGAACATGTACCGTAGTTAACCTAAATGAAATGCAAAAATAAATGATCAAATATGGAGTATTTAGTTATATGAGGTACAGTGCAAACATTTATTTATTTTTTTTTTATTTTTTTTGGATGAATGAATGATGTGCAGAAGAATATTACTCTGATAGAGTTATAATTAGTTTTTAACCTTAACACTAATAGGAAAATGTGCCTTACAGTGGATAGTACAGACTTTGAAAAGCTACCAAATAAAGTCTGAAATGTTGTGTTCTAACACACCTTAAAAATCAACTACAGTATACTGTAGCTGTTAAATGATTACCTTTTATGGTGAAGATTGATGGTAGAGATACTCTTATTGAAAATGTATGTGCATTTTTTTCCTGGTCGATACTGTTTTTACGGCTGCAGTAGGCGGTGCCTACAGATGTTTTACATGTACAAAAGGAGTGATGTCAAATTTTCTGTCCATGGAACTGACTGAATGTGTAAATAGTTTCCTCCACCTTACCCTCCTCCAAGAAATGTTTTCCGCCCTCAAATAAATATGTTTTCATGTTAGTCAATGGCTGCAGATATACTATTTTCTTTCTTAAACGGGTAGTACAAGAACTGGAATCAGAGTAGTGGGAGGCAGCATTGTTTTTTGGGGGGAGTCAGATGCACCCCCACCTCCACCTGAGAAGCTCCTAAAGATCCACCCCCACCTTTTTTTTGTATTCATGTGGGAGGGGCATGAGGTGTATCTATCATGTTGAAACAAGACACACTAGTTTGGGATCTGGACCAAGGAACAGAACAAGTATGTGGAGTCCCTGCATTTTATTAAGGACTAGGAGAACAGGAGTGCTTAATGCCTTCAAATTGGCTTAAAAACCCTTGGAACAAATGATTATCAGAGCCACCTGGTGTTTCAAAAGGAAAGAGTAATTAACAAGTGTCTGAAACTACAGCTCCCAAGGAAAACAACAGACACATCGTTCTGGTTGAAAGAGCCACAGGTTTTTCTTAATCATTTATATACTAAAAACATAAAGTTCAGCCTTTGGAATTAACAATATTTGTTTACCATATTCTATATATATATATATATATATATATATATATATATATATATATATATATATATATATGTATGTGTGTGTGTGTGTATATATATATATATATATATATATATATATATATATATATGTATGATATATATAATTAGAGAGAGAGAGAGAAGAGATATTACAGTGGCATGGTAGTGCCACTATATTTATATAGTTAGGGATAAGTACCCCATTTAAGGTTAAATGGTGAAATTTTGCATATTAATAATTTTGCACTGAATGACAGATTTGCATGAAATTTGGCAGGCACGGAGCTATTGCATAGATCTTGGGATTTTCCAAGTTTTGTACCAGTCAGATATACAGTTGCGGAGGTATTAAGCGACATTCTGTAGCGCATTTATACTTTTTTGTGCATTCTTTACTCGCACCTATAGGTGGCACAGTTTGTGCAACTGGTCCAAATACTTTAGGGAACATGCAGCCAGGGTTCCCAATGTGCCTTTTGAAGAGTTTGTGAAAAAATATTAAATGGTTCAAAAGTTATTTAAAAAACATGTGAAAAGTTAACAAAAAGTTTGACAGTGTCGCAAATGCAGTTTTTAGTGTCGCAAATGACCCCTGTAGTGTTGTGAGTCAGCCATTGTTTTTCAGTTACTGGTCACAGAAACGCTTGGCATTTAAATTTGGGACCCTCTAGGGACACAATTCCTTTTTGTGTTCACCTAGTCGAGCCCTAAGGATGACAGCCATGTCTTTTTTAGGGGGGTTAAACACCCCAGAAATATGTTTTTCAAATTTTTGTAATCTGTAGTGTCACAAAGTAGTGTCGCACTTAAGACACTTTTGTGGTTTTGTTTGTGATAGTGTTACAAATCACGACACTGCTTTGCAACACTATGGCCAAAATAACAGGAATTGTTTGCCACCCTGCTGCAAAAGAATGGTTTGGTCTTTTGGTCTGACATTTGGAAGAAAGAAAGCCAACATCCCACAGATGTGCCTTTTGGTAGTTTGGTGAAAAAATATTGCAGGCATGCAAAGTTATGGTACTCCGAAGTCGATGCTTTTTCCCATAGACTAACATTGCTGCGTCTGCCACGCCTTTCGGGCCAAGTATCTTGGAAACGGTGCAAGACTTTTCGTTGGAAAATGCTTAGCCTCCTACTAGTGGGCTAAGTACAAACTAGCCAAGAAAGTCATGAATCATATGAAATTTATTTTTTTTTTGTACATCGTACGGTTCCTGAGATATAAGCAATTTAGTATTCCAAGTGCTCATTTTCTGGTCCGAGGCCCATTATTATGCAAACATTCTTTGTAGTCACTGTGTTTCTCTATGCAGCTGTTGAGGAAAACCAGGGTGTGTGCTCCACTTACTGTTACACTTAGCATTTCCACTTGCGTTTCCATACCCATTTGCGTTCGCGTTCCCATGTACTCCACCATGTGTGTTACCCTTTGTGTTTTCATTTGCGCTTGCATTTGCGTTATTGTTACGATTTGCATCTCCACTACTGTTTCTGTTTGCATTTCAGTTTGCATCACCATGCGCATTACCGTTTGCGTTTGTGGCCGCCCTTCCGTTTGCATTTCTGTTTGCATATGTCTTTTGTTTTGCATCATTGTTGCTGTTACTGTTACCATTTGTGTTGCCAATTGTGTTACCATGACCATGCATGTTACGGTTTGCATTTCCATACACACTTACATTTGTGTTTCCGTTTCTATTTCCTTTGGCATTATTGTTGCTGTTACCATTACCATTTGCGTTTCCAATTGCTTTAACATGACCATGCACATTACAGGTTGCATTTCTATACTTGCTTGTGCTTGCGGTTCCGTTTCTGTTTCCTTTGGTGTTATTGTTGCTGTTACCATTATGATTTGCATTTCTAATTGCGGTACAGTGGCTGTGCACATTACTGTTTGCGTTTCCATATGCGCTTGTGTTTACATTTCTGTTTCTGTTTTCTTTGATGTTATTGTTGCTGTTATCATTACCATTTGCATTTCCAATTGCGGTACCATGACTGTGTGTGTTACCAGTTGTGCTTCCATACGTGCTTGTTTTTGTGTCTCTGTTTGCGTCACTGTTCACTTCGGGGTCACTTTGCGCTTCTGTTTCTATAACCACTTGCGTTACCATTTACATTTACATCACCATGTGCATAACCATTTGGACTTGAGTTTGCATTTTATTTACTGTTACTATGTGACAAAAAATCATGTGGTGGGAGCATGGGGCAGAAGGGCCCGTACTCCCACCACCACATTCCACTCAGTATTTATAGTCCTCTTTCTCAAAAAGAAGGTAAATTCATTGCAAAAAACTCTGTTTAATGCATTAGTTAGGGTTGTTCCACAGCAACAAAAGTGGGAAAATTCAATGTTATGGTTAAGGGCCCCCCTTGCACCCCCACCCAGCCCCCCAACCGGCATTGGGGTGTGCTTTGGGGTTGTTGGTTCTAACTCTCACCACATTCTCCTATACTTCACCACCTCAGCTTGTTTACACATGGACAGGGCTGAGAGTTAGGGCCGATGACCACAACACACACCCCGATGCTGTTTGGGGGGGCAGAGTGGGGTTGCAAGGGGGGGCTTTCAACCCTAACATAGAATTTCCTCACTTTTGTCGCTGTGGAAGAACCATAACTGATGCATTAAATGGATTTTTTTGCCATGAATATATATATTATATATGTTTTTTTGGCGTGAATTAAAATGGCGGTGGCCACGCTGGGCTAGCTGTCTGTCTCAAATCTCTGTATGCCTGTTTGTGTTTTATACTGCTATGTTTTTATGCCACTTTTCCTGTTCTCTGTTTGCTACTTCAAGTGTTGTTTTGTTTTTTTTATTTGTGAATTGCAGTTTACATCCACGGTCCAGCTTGGAGTTTTACCTGTGGTTTTGGATTAAGCATGGGACTAGGGGAACTGTGGTCAATATTTGTGGCCCCCTGTCCCATTGGAAATGTGGACTACTGAGTTCTCTTGTGTGCTTTCTGCCCGATGCAATCGGACTGTAAGTTGGAACATCCTGGGTCTATTTTTCGATGGTATCCTGCTGGGTATCAGATGGTTTTGTTCAGGGATTACTCCAGAGATTAAGCAGTTTAGGGCCCAGTGGTGTTTTGCCTATTGAGACATTTTTACCAACAGCTGAGGATTCTGGAGTGTCCTTTGGAGCCTTTCATGCTTGATTCCTGGAGGTCTATTGGGAGCCCTGTTTCAGTGGATTTATTTGGGAAACTGCTGGTCAGAAGGGCCTGAATTTTTCTCTGCTGTCTGTTTGGTGTGCTGGTTATGCTGGATGTACTTTTTATATTTGGGACTGAGTGACCTTGGTCTCGTTTACTGTTGAGCCTCCTGAGGGGCCTCAGGGGTTACTGTCACACACGGGGCAGGGAGTGGGGCCAGTTGGAGGACTAGTCCGTTATTCCCCTCTCCTAGACTTCTGGGGTAGCCAACTGGGAGCTGGCTTGTCTCAGAGTCGTACTGGTGGGCCTCTGACTTAACAAGGTAATTCCCTCGTAGAGCATTCGAGAGAGCCTGTGGCCTACTGTGGGTTTTCAGTATCAGAAACCTGCAGTTGGAAGACTGGGATTTATTTGAGTGCTGATCTTTCTGACGGCATGAGGTTTGGCATAATGAACTTTTCATCCTGAACGTATAAGGCTGTATGCTGGATGGACACCCACTAATTCTACAGCTAGTCTGAACTTCCCCTGACAGCAAGTACTTTTTTGATTTATTTACTTTTTTTGGGAAATTATATGAGCAGTGAGAGTACTCAGTAACATCTGTGAACCAACTCTGTTGTAGATTTATATGAGAGATTTATCTGGAATGTGGTTTCCAAATTATTTCCTAAATTTCTTTTTGGTTTTTCTGATTTATTATTTTATTGTTTTTGATGTGTATTTATTTAGAATAAGAAGTGAGAGTGCTTAGTTGTTGTAACACAAGGGAGTGAGAGACCCGGGTGCTATAAAACTGTTTTTGTTAGTTTGATGTGTTTGACTCTCAGGTAGTGAGAGGACCTGTAGGCCAAAAATACATTAATGTATAGGGAGGCTAGATGGTTTAACTTATTTAATTGTGGAGTAGGTATAGATAATTTAGTTGTAGGGGTGTGAGGAGAAATTTAAGATAGGTTGTGATTGTGGGAGTTTTATATATTATTTATGGTTGCTGTATATTGAGCAGTTAAGATTTGTATTGTATTGCTATGTTGGGGGCCTGGGATATTTGTCAGTTTGTCACCCCCCTGGTCATGCGCTATTCAGCCTCAGCTCTCCATGCCCTCCACCTTCAGCCTCCCCCCATTGGCCTTTTCTATCTGTCAACACTGTCGGGCCTTAGGCATTGCCCTGGGGGGGGTAGGGGTGGAGGGATGAATAGCAGAGGCTGGAAGAGTGGGATGTTCCCATCAGGTTTGTTAAGTCCAGAAGACACCCTGGGGCTAAGTGGAGTCTAGAGCATGGGCCATCTTGTCTAGTCTCCATACCCAAGGGCACCATCGTTGGGGATGGGCAGGTGGCCGGGGCCGCCCAGGAGTTCTGTCCAACTCAGACGGTGTTGTGCAATGCCAGATCTGTCAAGAACAAGACCGTAGTGATTGCGGATCTTGTTGGGTCTGCAGATCTGGCTTGCATCACCGAAACCTGGCTGAATGATAATGCAGGACCCACATCTGAGACCATGATTCCAGCCAGATATATATTGATACACCGACCAAGGTTGGACCACGGGGGGGGGGGGATTGCAGTCTCTCTTAAGACTGAATTGGATCTCACCAGTGTTCCAGTTGAGGAGGCCAGTTCATTTGAATGTGCTGTAGTAGCAGGTTTGGCTATAGGATAGCCCTCATCTACCATCCACCCAAATATGGGAAGCAATTCCTTAAGGAAGTGCCGGACTTCGTCGTCGACATAGCATTTGAGTCACCCAGGCTAATGGTCCTGGGTGACTTCAATGCCTGGGACGACGATGAACTCTCACAATTTGGACAACACTTCCTCCAGTTAATTAATTCACTGGGCCTGACTCAAGTGGTTACCACTGCTACTCATAAATGTGTCCATTCTCTTGACCTGGTTTTCCTCCTGGGGCTTGAGGCTTTGGACGTGGGGGTGGAATCAGTTTGGTGGTCTGATAACTATACGGTGAGGTTCAATTTTGGCACCCCCCCCTTGTAAGCTGATCCCTGTGGAGATGGTCAAGTGCCGACCTTTACGGGATGTTATCTTCAATGGTCTAGTAGCAGTGCTTGATCCATCAGAATTTCCTGTGGCTTGCAGTGATCCGGAGGCTTTAGGTTTGGCATACAATAATGCCATTACCTTAGCCCTGGATTCTATTGTGCCAGTACATGTGTATCCTCTCTCCCTTTGCCCTCGGTCTCCATGGTTTGATGGATCCCTGAGGGAGTTGCGGCAACTAGGATGCAGGTTAGAACATTGTTGGTGGAAATCTGGCCTATATGCAGACCATCTTAGACTGCTAGAGCATTACCAGCTTTATCAGTCAGAAATTTCCTGTAAGAAGGCAGTCTTCCTGTCTGGGGAAATTGCTGCCACTCAGACCCGTCCAGTTCAGCTCTTCAGAACTGTGGACAGGCTGTGCAACCCAGCCTGTCTGCAGCTCCAAAGACCTTTTTCCCATTTGCAGTGTGATGAGCTTGCATGGTTCTTTGCTGATAAGGTGGTCGACATTAGGTCAGAGATCCATTCGACTCATTCTATGCGAGTTGCTGGGGATCAGGGCTTGGCCACTGTTCCTCCATTTTCCTGGAGTACCTTCCACCATCTGGAAATCGTGGATGTTATGCAGATTGTCTATGGGATGCGCCCTACATGCTGTAGTTTACACCTGGGCCCTACATCCCTGATAATGGGTTGTGGTGATTCTATCAGCCCAGTTCTGGCACAGATAGTCTGGTGCTCCCTTGACACTGGTGAATATCCCTGTTCCTTGAAAGAATCAGTAGTGACACCTTTGTTGAAGAAAGCTTCTCTGGACCCAGACTCTCTGGCAAACTATGGGCCTATCTCGAACCTCCCCTTTGTGGGGAAGGTGATTGAGAAAGTAGTGGCCGCTGAACTGGAGAACCATTTGATCATCCATATCATCTGTGAACCTCTCCAGTCCGATTTTCAAAAGAGATATAGTACCAAAACCGTGCTGGTTTGGGTGCTCTATGATCTCCTGATGGTGAGAGACCAGAGAAAATGGTCCATTTTGGTACTTTTAGATCTGTCATCAGCTTTTGACACCATTGACCATGGGGTTCTGCTTGAGTGCCTGAGATTTATCTGTGGGCTTTCAGGTTTGGTCCACAGATGGTTTACATCTTACCTCAGTGGAAGAACTCAGAGGGTAGTGTCATGTTTTTTTTCCCTCTCATCCAATCTCTTTGTCATGTGGGGTTCCTCAGTGCTCAGTATTGTCCCCCATGTTGTTTTCAGTGTACATGTTTCCCTTCAGAGACATTGTAAGACAGTATGGGCTGAGGTTTCATTGTTATGCTTATGATACCCAGCTCTACCTGTCTTTTGCGCTCAACCAGGAAGGAGCAGTCTCTATATTTAACGACTGCCTCGATGAAATACAGGATTGGATGAAGTTCAGTTGGCTGAAGTTGAATCCTGGGAATACGGAGGTGATGGTTTTGGATCCTGGTCACCGGAAAAGGGGGCCAGGGGCATGCTGCCCCCTGGGATTGTTCCTTGGGGTCGCTGAGCTTCAGGCCTCTGAACAGGTGAGAGACCTAGGGGTGTTGTTGGACACAGGGCTGACACTTCATGCACAGGTGTCGGCTGTCATTAATTCATCTTTCTACCATCTAAGAAGCATCGCTAGGATCAAGCACCTTGTTCCATCCGGTGACCTGCCTACATTGATCCATGCCTTTGTGACCCTGCATTTAGATTACTGCAACTCACTTTACTTTGGGCTACCATGGGATGATAGCTGCCACTTGCAGCTGGTGCAGAATTTAGCAGCCTGGTCATTGATGTGGATTCCTAGATCTTCCCATATCATGCCAGTGCTGTGAGATCTGCACTGGCTGCCTGTTCAGTGGTGGATCACCTTCAAAGTTGGGTTACTGACATATAAAGCCCTACATAGACTGGGCCCTCACTACCTGAAAGAGCTTCTGATTCCTTATCACCCTGGGCGACCACTCCACTCAGCTGACAAGGGATTGCTGGAGATTCTGAGGGTGATTTTAAAATCTGCTGGAGCCTGGGCATTTATGTTTGTGGCCCCTACCCTCTGGAATTCTCTACCCCATCAGATTTGGTGTGATTTAATTGGGGCTGTTTCTTTGAATTGGAGACCTATACCTTCTAATTTCAAGCCTATTTTGATTTGTTGTTGGTGAAGCTATTTGAACTGGAGACCTGTTTATTTTGGTAGCAAACCTATTTTGGAGGCTTTGAGTAGAATTGTGATTCATTTTTGCTGGCTTCATTTGCTGCAAAATTTAGTGCATA
This sequence comes from Neoceratodus forsteri, assembly GCA_016271365.2. Lineage (NCBI taxonomy): Eukaryota > Metazoa > Chordata > Ceratodontiformes > Ceratodontidae > Neoceratodus > Neoceratodus forsteri. The sequence continues at coordinate 1,066,400,634 of CM028132.1, read as the reverse complement.
GTGGGGGAAGGGTGCTAATGGTCTGACCAGGGGCCTCAGCTACTTGATTGTGTCTGGAAGACTTGGGCTGGTCCCACCCCCCAACTCCTCACCCCACCCACCAATGGTCAGTGATTTCCTTTATACCAGGGGTTTTGACATCACTTCCTCAAATGGGCAAAGAGCATGCACCTGTCATAGCAAAAGTAGAAATCCAGGAAAGGAACAGCAGCGAGTGAAGAGGTGACTGCTATCTCAGTGGAAGGAAAGTAACTGCAAATGAGGGAGCTTTCATTGTTACTTCTTTGCATTTCTATTACATTGTGGAAAGGAGGAGTAGGAGTTTGAAGAAGATTGTGCAATAGCTATTTAAAGTCTCTTTTTGGGTGTGGATTGGAAGGATAGGGATATAAAAAGCAGTTGTTCAATCTATCTCAATGTGTACAACAAAGGGGTAAGAGAAATTAAGAAAAGAATGTTATGCACTGATAGAGGGGGGAGAGGGGAGACCTGGGGAAGTGTTTGGTATCCTTCATCTGGAAAGGTGGGGGGGTCGCTAGTGGACAACAACAGCAATGGGTAGGGTGGTAGGCTGCAACAACTGTGGTGCACCAATCTTTCTGAAAATTCTCTGGAGTGTGGGGGGATGTTTAGTGTGCAACCATATAGAGAAACTTAGAAAGGAGATCGAGGGTCTGCAGGAGGAACAAAGACAGGCAAGGCAGGCTGGGGGTGGGTTTAGCCCAATACTAAAGGGAGGAAGTAGGGGAGATGAGGGAGGGTGATTTGAGCTAACAGTGGTGAGGAGAGGGTCAGAAGAAGGAAAGCAGAGACAAAGGGGCCCAGGCCAGGAAGAATTATTGCCGGAGATAGCAGTCAGGAGACAAAAGACAAATGGAAGCAGGAGAAAGGGACTTGTGAGGAGAGGCAAAGAAGTGACAAAAGTTATGGAGTGGAAAGGAGAGAACAGGTTACTATGAAGAGAGAGGGAGCGGGCATTTTTGAAGGGTCTTCAGAAAATAGTTTTGCACTGCTAGAGAGGAAGAAGGAAGAGGAGGGAAATGATAAAATTAGAGGAGTAATTTATAAATGCCTGGACCAAACCGGAGTGGGGGGAAGTTCTGCTGGGAGAATTGCAACAGGGGCAAAAGGGGGAAATAATGTGCAAGAGGAAGAAGAGGAGCCAGAAATGAGAGAGGGAGATGAATGGATGCAAGCAGGGAGTGAGAGGGGTGGAATCTTAGTGCTGGGGACTCAATACTAAGAAGAGTCAGGTGGGGTAGCAAGGGGGAGAGGCATGGTCGCATTTGGGTGGAGGCCATGCCAGGAATGACACTGGAAAGGGTGGGGCAATCTGTTCTGAAATATGCCAGAAGGGTTAGGGACAAGCCTCACTTACTTATACATCTTGGGAAGAATGAACTGGCTGACAAGACAGTAGATATAGTCCAGAGGAGGTTTGAGGAACTAGGACAATTATGTGAGGGGGCAGGAAGGTCAGTAACTTTTTCAGAGATACTTGCAGTGCCCAAAGCAAGCACAACAAGAAAGCTGAGAATAGAGGAATTTAACAGATGGCTAAGAACCTGGTGTTGTGCTAAAGGGTATGGGCTGTTGGGGGGTGGGGAGGGACCTGGGAGGACAGTAGTCTCTATGACAAGGACAGACTACACTTGAGTGAGGAGGGAAAGAAAGTGTTGAAACAGAGGATGGAGGAGTACATAGAGGAAGTTGGGAACTTAAACTAGAAGCGGGGGTGGCATTTGGGCAAGAGACATGCAGAGACCACAGGTTGGGAAACCATATGAACTTATCCCCTATAAGTGACTAAGGACAAATGGCAAGTACTATTGGTGATGCTAGTAAAGGAGGGCAGGATGGGGGGAAGGGTGGAAGGTGGTTACCCTTAATGTTAGGAACCTTGGAAGGAAAACTGCAGAGTTACAGGTGCTCATGGCAGAGGGAGAGGTGGACATTGCAGCCATCACAGAAACATGAGCCACCCAATACAATGACTGGGGCCTGTCTGTACCATGGTACAGGTTATTTCATAGGGACAGGATGATTGGGAAAGAAGGGGGTGTGGCACTATATGTGAAGAAAGGACTGAAGTGTGTAAGGGAGGAAGGGGAGGAGGGTAGTATGGAGTCACTTTGGATGCAAGTCCAGGATTCCAAGACTAGAATTCTTAGAATGGGAGTGGTATACAGGCTGCCATCTCAGACGGAGGAGTTAGACAGGGAACTAATGGGACAGATTGGGAGGACCAGTGAGAAGGGTAGTGTGGTGATTGTCAGGGACTTCAGCATGCCAGGAGTGGACTGGAGTACCCCAAAAAACAGGAACAGAAGGGAACAGGTACTGTTGGATGCCTTCCAGGACAGCTTCCTGCTGCAAATGGTCAGTGAACCAACCAGGTTAGGGAATACCCTTGACCTTGTGCTGCCAAATGGGGACTTTGTGAGAGAACTTACAGTGAAGAAACCACTGTCAGGGAGTGACCACCACTCAGTATGGCTTACATTGGATATGGGCAAGGAAGGAGTGGAAACTGGCTGGACTTCAGGAGGGCCGACTTTGGCAGGATGGGGGGAAGTGGTAAAAGGGTACCTGGCCATAATTCAGTCTAGTATGGACACTAACCAGAGGTGGGAGCTCATAAAGCTGGGGATAGAGGAGGCAACCAAAACCTGCTGCAAGGTCCAGAGCAAGAAGGCTAGGGCTAGGAAACTAAGCTGGTTGAGCAAGGTCATGGAAAAGGTAAGGAGGAAAAGAGCTGCCTTTAGGAGGTACAAGAAAACAGGGAAGGGGAGGACAGGGAGGGGTACTTGACAGAATCGAAGGAGGTGACAAGGGCAGTAAGGGGAGCCAAGGCATCTATGGAACTCAGGCTGGCACAAGGCATTCTTTAGGTACATCAGGGAGAAAAGGAGCTGTAAGGACCATATAGTAAGGATTAGGAAGGAGGGGGGTTGGGTGGAAGCAGGGTGCGATAAGGCAGAAGCACTAAATGATTACTTCTGCTAGGTATTTACCAAGGAGAAGAGGGGTGACACCAAGGGAGGAATGGCAGAAACAGGGGGAAGGGGGTGACAGATGGGGAAGTCATGGAGGGCAAAGTTCGGGAGGGTTTGAAGGCACTGAGGGTGGATGAGGTGCCAGACCCAGATGGCATCCTCCCCAAGGTACTGAAGGAGCTGGCAGAGGTCCTTGTGGGACTTTTGGCAGACCCATTTAATGCCTTACTACATTCAGGGTGTGTACCTCAGGACTGGAGGATGGCTCATGTGGTACCCCTCCACAAGATTGGCCCAAAGGATGAACCAGGAAACTACAGACCACTGAGCCTCACATCCATCATGGGTAAGCTAATGGAGACTATCCTGAAGGAGAGGCTGGTGGCCCTCCTAGAGGCCAAAGGACTACAGGACAGAAGACAGCATGGCTTCATATGTGGCAGATCCTGCCAAACCAACCTGGTGGAGTTCTATGACTGGGTAGCTAGGCAACTGGACAGGGACCATGCAGTGGATCTCCTATATCTGGACTTCAGTAAGGCAGCCAACTCGGTGCCGCATGGAAGGCTGGGAAGTAAGTTAGAAGATGCAGGGGTAGGTGCAAAGCTGGTGAGATGGGTAGGGAACTGGCTTCAGGGAAGGCAACAGAGGGTGGTGGTGGGTGGGGAGCTCTCACACCCAAGGGTAGTGACGAGTGGTGTTCCACAGGGCTTGGTTTTGGGACCAGTGTTGTTTGGGATATTCATTGCAGACGTATCATTGGACATCAAGAGCAAGATCAGTCTGTTTGCTGATAATACCAAGGTAGGAGTGGTGGTAGATGACCTAGGGGGATGGCAGGGGTTGCAGAATGATCTGGCAAAGCGTGAAACCTTGTCAGACACCTGGCAACTGGGGTTTAATGCCAAAAAGTGCAAAGTGCTGCATTTTGGGATGAAGAACCCAAGGAGGAGTTACCAACTGGGGGGAGTGCAGCTAGCCCAGACAAAGGAGGAGGAGGAGGAGGAGAAGGATCTGGGGGTGCTCATTACAGGGTCAATGAACAACTCAGCACAATGTAGGAAGGCAGCTGCAAAGGCCAACAAAATGCTGGGTTGTACTGCAAGAGATATATCCTCGAGGAGAGAGGAGGTGATTCTGCCACTTTGTAGGTCATTAGTTAGACCACACCTGGAGTACTGCATGCAGTACTGGTGCCTGTATCTGAAGAAGGACATTAAGTTACTGGAGGGGGTGCAGCACAGGGCAACAAAGATGATCAAGGGGCTGGGGGACTTATACAAGAGGAGGCTGAGGGAGTTGAACATGTACTTGCTGGAGGAGAGGAGGGACAGGGGAGACATGATTGAAACCTTTAAGTACATGAAAGGAATAAACAAGACAGGTACAGAGGGGCTGTTCAAGGTAAGGGAGGGGAGGGACACCAGGGTCCATGATGAGACTGGAGGGAGGAAGGTTCAGGAAGGAGATGAGAAGACACTTTTTGGCAGAGAGGGTGGAGGCTGGGTGGAATGCATTACCTGCAGAAGTGGTATCCAGTAGAACAGTGGACTGCTTCAAAAGGGGATGGGACAGAACAAGGGGGAGGGTCAATGAAGGGGAAGGGTGGAAGGGAGAGGCAGCTGCTGAATAAGGGGTGCTAGCTGAACATTTGAACAGACTTGATAGACCTCTAGGCCTTTATCTGCTGGCAAAATTCGTATGTTTGTATGTCCGTGTGTTCGTATTAGGGAGTGTATGACCATGGGGGGATTCAAACAGGCCCTAAAAGCATTTCTTTGGAAAAAGGCATACAGTGATGATGGTTGCTGATTTGGTTTAACACTGCATATTTTAATATGATGTTGAGACTGTTTTATTTGTTTTTAATTGTTTTAACTGTACTGCGCCTTGATATTTGAAAGGTGCATTATAAATAAAGTATTATTATTATTAATATATATATAGTTTGTTTTTTTAGTAGTTTCAAAACTTTGAAAGCATTGGTGTTAGTAATGCCTTTAGAAATACATTTTTAAATTGTCTTTACAGTTAATCATGCAGTTTCATGTGAGGGCACATTTTTTTGGAGATAGAGTTCAAATTATTTTAATCACGGGCACAGTATTTGGTAAACACAGCCTTTGATGAGGTGAATTTTTCCTTTTAAGTTTGAGAAGTGGAGTTGCCTTGCACATGTTAACAATTCCAGCTGCAGTTAACAACTACTTGTAGAAACAAAAGGCTGTTTTTTTTCCCTACTTTCTTTTCACTGATATAAACTGTGCCAAGAAAAAAGTAAGATGGAACAACTATCAGAGCTGCCATCCCCCTGGACATGCCGTTTGTCACTCATTTAAAATAACACAAATGTAATTTCACATTTTTACTATGAAGGAAGAAAGAAGATGAACCAGCATGGTTAACAAATGCATTTATTGACACCTGTGAATGAGTGGAGAGGGGTCTGGAACCTGCTATTCATTTTTTTAATTGTATCTTGTCCCAGGCAATCTTCTCAGAGTGCAGTTTGCTCTATTGTTTAATATCTCCAGTGGAGGCCAGTGTCCTGTTACATTGTCTTATGTTTCAAATTAACCACAGGCATCATGGCAGCCAAAGGAGACACACTTTGAGTCTTAGGGTATGTACAGCATAATTAATAAGTTTTCATATGCATAATCTTTCCATTCATGTTATTACTGGACATAACTGCACCTAGCTTGGCTTGAGGAAGGGTGAACATGGTCATCACCCCTTGGCAATTGAGATGCATATACAGCAAATAAGTCCAGATGCATTAACTGCTTGCTGAATAAGGAAGGGTTGCAGGAACCCAGGGCATGATTGGGGGGGGGGGGGCTCATAGTCATCAAAATGGAAAGGAATTTTGGGGTAATCATATTGGGTGATCTAAAGGTGGCTAAACAATGTAACAACGCTGTGAGGAGTGCCAGTGGAATGATGTGGTGCATTAGCAAGAGTTATCAGCAGAAGGAAGAAGGTGGTGATGCCACTGTATAGATCACTGGTGAGGTTACATTTGGAATATGGTGTCCAGTTCTGGAAGCCACATTTCTGTCATGCAACTTTAAATCACAAATGGGCTCAATGGTTCTATTTTAGATTTCTGTCCCTTTCCCCTCCTCCCACTGGTTATGCATAATCTTTCCATTCATGTTATTGCTAGACATACTGCAGCTAGCTTGGCTTGAGGAAGGGTGAACATGGTCAGGACCCCTTAGCAGTTGAGATGCACAGGAGGCAGTATAGCGCAGTGGTCTAAGGCTCTGAGCTGCAAATTTGGTGACATCCAGCAGGCCAGACCTGGGTTTGAATCCCACAGCTTCCACTTGCATACTGTGTGACCCTGAGCAAGTCACTTAACCTCCTTGTGCTCCCAGGTCACTCCTGTAAAAAAGCTTTCAGCTTAGTGTGCTATACCTGGTTAAACAACTAAATAAAAAAAAAAAAAAATATGCAGCAAATAAGTCCAGATGCGCTAAGTGCCTGCTGAATAAGGAAGGGTTGCAGGAACCCAGGGAATGATTACGGGTTGGGGGGACTGATGGTCATCAGAATGGAAAGGGATTTTGGGGAAATGATATTGGATGACCTACAGGTGGCTAAACAACGTACCAAAGCTGTGAGGAAAGCCAGTGGAATGCTATGGTGCATAGGGAGAGGTATTACCAGCAGAAGGAGGTGGTGATGCTACTACGTAGATCACTGGTGAGGCCTCATTTGGAATATGGTGTTTAGTTCTGGATGCTCCATTTCTGTCATGCAATTTTAAATCACAAATGGGTTAAATGGTTCTATTTTAGATTGCTGTCCCTTTCCCCTTCTTCTCCCACTGATTAGCCTTATGGAACACAACCAGAACATATCTTGGCTAGCATGATGAGTGCACCTACACAAGTTGCTTCTCAGTCTACAGCACTTTCTTTTTAAAATGCTAAATTCTTGTTGAAAATATGGCATAATTTTTCCATCCATGTTATTGTTTGACATACTGTAGCTAGCTTGGCTTGAGGAAGGGTGAACATGGTCATGAACTCTTAGCAATTGAGATGCATATGCAGCAAATAAGTCCAGATGTGCTAACTTACCCTATAACTTAAGTGTCACAGTTTGCATTTTCTTCCTGAAATAGTTACCTTTGCATTTATGTTTATTTTAAAATATTTAGTAACCTGACCATTCCCCCCCCCCCCGTGCTCCAACTTGCATAGAAAATGGTGCTTGTTGGCAAATCTAATCATTTTGCTGCTGTGTTCTGGTGTGTGTGTGTGTGTTTGTGTTTGTGTGTGTGTGTGTTACTGGAGCAGGAAATGTACAGCTGTCATTTTTTACATCCTGTTCAAAATGCGTTTTTGCACCTGTGGTGCCAAATGGCACAGTCGCTGTGCAAAATCTCCTTTCAGCTAATGCACTGATAGTGTCACTGTTCATGCGGTGGGGTCACAAAAAGCACATGCTGAAAACCTGGAGTGAAAATACCAAGAAACGCAGAGGCCATTAAGGTTTCTGACCATAACACCCTGCATTGTAGGGACTGACAGGCATCAGGGGTGTGGCTTGAGATTGTCAACAGTAATGCTCATGCCATTCCACCCCCATCCCCACCCTGCAGCCAGTGACAGGTATCAAGGTGTGCCTTTGACTCTTCAGCCCCAAAGTTCACTCCATTCTCTTATACTGTACCCATTTCACTGTATTTCCTTATGGAATGGGATGAGTGTAAAGTCTGAAAACCCCAAGGCGCACCTCAACTCTTGTCTGTGTCTGCATGATAGAGTGAGATGAAATGGCATGAGTGTTATGGACAATGACCCAAAGGCACACCCCAATGCCTGCCCATATCTGCGGGGTGGGGCTGGGTTTGGCATCACTTCAGTACTTCACTGCCATTCCTATTCTGACACTGTGTCTGTGTCTCTCTATCTCTCTATCTATATGTCTATGTAATTATCTATCTTTCTATTAATTGCATGTATCGCTATTTTTACCTATTTCTAAAACAAACCTGCATATCACATTTGCCTGCACTCTGAGCACATACTTATGAAACTGGGCATATTTGTACTCCACTTCTGTGTAGACCTCATACTTCCTAATATTGCCATCATCACAAGCATAACTACCTTGCCCTTATCAAAAGTGACCCCCTCTGAAAGATAATATCACATTTTCTCAAACAGTCCATCATCATTACACCAGACATCCTGGCATCAACACATTGCTTAAATATAACTTACATCACCTCATGGACAAAAACTCTGTTTCTCTAAAATAAATAAATAAATAAATAAAATGTGTAAATAATCCCAAGACTGAACATATGCCAGCCATTACTTTTTCATGTACTGCCACCTTCTGTACCATCATGAGGATTTGCATATGTTTCCCTTGATGCTTTACATTATTGGGATATGTGCAATTATGTTTTCTTTAAAATGTGACTGTCTGACCAATATCATCTGGGATAATACATACATCAGTGGCATTTGCTCTGGGGTTCTTTTGTAAGCTTCCTATTCCTTCCATTAAAATGTACACCTCCATATATTTTCATAATGTGTATGCCTTCCTTAGAACAGAAACTAAAACAAATCTTACTACTTTCAAATCATTGTGTTGTTTCTTCATACCTCCTTAACAAGTCCACACAACTTCACTAACTTCATTTTGCAGCCGTGGGGGATCTGACCAGAATTTGCTGCTAGTGTTGCTGCTGCTTCGTTTTTTGGTTTTTTTTTATTCTTTCACTCCAGAATTTCTCCTGTCTTCAACCGGACCACCTCCAAGCCCTGTCCAAGGCTGTCTTTGTTGGTTATCCATCCCCTTCTTCCATGGGCTTCTTTTGGGGGGCGCTGGCAACCATGCTGTGCAACACACTTTTTTTGTGAGAATGTGGGTAGTTGGCCTTTGGGAAGGGGGGTGGTTGGCAAGAATGATGATGTCATTGTGCTCCCTACTAGGGTTATTCGCTTTGTTCTGCCTCGCCACTAAAGATGCCAGTGAGCAGGCACAGTGAAGTGTGCATGCATGCTAGTGTGCACTGGCACATCAGAGCCTACTGACATTTCCCCTGTTGACCCACAGCTCCAGCTGCATCACCACCTGAGGATCCCCAGGTTTTGGTGGTGCTGCAAAGTCAGGATCCCTCCCTTCAGTGAGGAGGACAGCATACTCTGGGATGCTCAGTCCTCGTCCTCAGGCTGCCTCCCAGCATCCTTTGTTCATTCCTGAATCTAGTTTTCTGATATTGTGATAAGCAATGCTGATTATGCATCCATGAGCAAGCAATCTGCACTTCCAATTTGGCCTTTGACCTGGTCTCTTGTTAGTGACATCCTTTTTGTTTCTAAAAACATATATTTTGTTGGCAGAAAAAGAACCACAAGCCCCATCAAGCCTACCATAACCTTAACTCCTGTATGTTAAAACAAGGAGTACTATTCAGCCCCAGCTTCCCTCACCCTCTCCAGGGGCTTATTCCTTTTAATTGAATGTGATTGTCTCACACATGCTTGAATCTTATCTCTGCTCCCATAGCATCCCAAGGCAAACTGTTCCATCTATTAATACCCTTTCTGTCAAGAAATACTTTCTCACCTCACTCTTGAAGCTTCCCCCTTTAAGTCATTGTGTTCTGACTTATTACCATGTTTGTGCTCACGCAAAAAAGCTCCCCATATGCCATCCTGACCATCAGCTCAGAGGAAGGTAACAGTCTCAGTCATGTCCCCCTGGCTCTCCTGTTCTCTAAGGAGTGCATGCGAAAGCTCTTTAGCCTTCTCTTGCAGGGCTTGCCTGCTACACCTGTACCATGTTGGTTGCACTTCCCTGCACATCCTCCACCCTGCTGATGTTGTTTCTGAGTTGAGAATCCAGAACTGCAAACAGTGCTCAAGAGGGGGCAAACCAATGACTTGTACAGGGGGAGTATAACCTCTCTACTACTACTTGCTATCCCTCCCTGTACAGCCCATCCTCCTATTTGATCTCCCAACCACCATTTAAGACTGGGCTGTTACAGTACTTTAAGGTAATGTGCAATAATTACCTTGATGTCCCTTTCTTCTGAGATATGAGCCATGACCTCCCCTCTAGAGACAGGCAAAGTTGCCGGAATTTGTCTCACAGAAAAATTTGAGAATTTAGTTACTTCATTCTACGACTGACCACAAGTTGGATTGTTATCCCTCCAGCGATTTGCTTTAATTTGCACAGCAAAATTGTGTGAATTGTCATTTCATGGGTAAATTAGGTAATTTGTGTAGTTCTGCCAAGTGAACTTATGTAATTCTCTTGCAAAAAATGCTTGAATTATGGTCTGTGCAGTGCACAGAATACCTCTCCATCCACTGTGCTGTAATTCCACCCCCTACTACCTCCCAAACACTTTTATGCATCATAACCACCTTCCAATCTCCCATCACCTTCCTACCTGCTTACCCTCTTCTACCCTAGAGAATTTCACTTAATCAGTAGTATTATGGTATATACTGTAGTTACAGAGTATAGTGTGTGTATATGTATAAATGTATATGTGTGTGTAAGAAAAATCAGTGTTAATCTAGTATCCTGATTGGCCAAAACATGCCACATGACTGTTCATTATTTCACAATGACTGCACACCTCCCAGCAGGACTGCATGCCTGTACTGCTTTCCAGCCCCCTTCCAGTCCTTAGAACCTTCTTACCAGTAGTGAGATCACTCCACACCTGACACATAAAGGCTGCCACACACACACACACACACACAGACACACACACACATCCCTAGCATAGGCAGGCTCTCACAAACAGCCTTGCACCAACAGACATAGCAAATGAACACACCTGACCCACGCTGTTCTGATCAGATTGAGCCTACAATTAATGTCTCATGTTTTAACCATCAACTTTCGTAAAAAAAAATTATCTGGTTGATCCTGACATTTTCGCCATCTGTTCCATTTCAAATACTTTCACTTTCCTAGATGTCATGTAGGGTGATCAAGCGGCTTCACTAAGAAACAAGCATTTGTCAATGCCGAATGTTTGCTTGCTGACATTGGCATTGGTAGTGTAGGAGTTAGAGAGCTGCATAATAAGAATGGCAGTAAAGTATAGAACTGAAGCTAACCCCACCACCATCCTGCAGAGACTGACAGGCATTGGGGTGTGCCTTTGGGTCATCAGGCATAACGGCCATGCCATTTCACCACACCCTACCCTGCAGATACTGACAAGTGTCACAGTGTGCCTTGGGGTCTTTGGCCCTTATGCTCACTCCATTCCATCAGGAAATATGGTGAGATGGGTCCTGTATAGGAGAATGGGGTGAACTTTGGGGCCAAAGAGTCCAAGGCACACCTTGATGCCTCTCACTGGCTGCAGGATGTGGCATGGTATGAGCATTACAGGTGAGAATCCCAAGTCACACCCCTGATGCCTCTCAATCTCTACAGGCTGGGGTGTTATGGTCGGAAACCCTAACACCTCAGGCATTCATTGGCATTTTCACTCCAAATTTTCAACATGTTTTTTTTTTGTGACCCCCACCTTATGAACAGTGGCAATATCAGTTTGTTAGCTGAAAGCTGATTTTGCACAGCGACTACGCCATTTGGCACCACAGGTGCGAAAACACATTTCGAATAGGATGTGAAAAATGACAGCTGTACTGTTCATGGGGAGGTGCAAAAAATGGCAGTGTAGAAATTCTGCAGTGAAAATATTAAAAAAATTGGTGCAGTCACGAGCGTGTGTAGAAAATACGCAACGCACACCCGTAATGCAATTAGTTTTGGGATTTTTTACAGTAGATTGTCAACACAGGGATTTTGTAACCTCTGCTCATGAACAGTGTCACTGTGATTTTCTTAATCTGTCCCGAACAGTGATTTCCCACAGCAACCACGCATTTATGCACTGGAAGTGCGAAAACACATTTAGGCCATGGTGTGAAAAATGACAGCTATACTATTCATAAGGAAGTGTGAAAAAATGTCAGTGGTGAAAATCTGGAATGAAAATATTAGAAATCCATGAAGTTACCAGGATGCATGGAAACTGCATAGTGGTCGCTCGTAACACAGTCATTTTATGGATGTATTTCACCAAATTTTTACATAGCCATTTTAGCACCTCTGCTCATGAACAGTGTCACTGTGATTTTCTTAATCTGTCCCAAAAGTTGATTTCACACACCTACTGTTCCATTGTATGCTACATGGGCAGAAACACGTTTTGGCCGAGATGTGAAAAATGACAGCTGTACTGCTCATAAGCAGGTGTCGTAAATTGGAAATGTTGAAAATCTGGAGTGAAAATTTTGAAAATTCGCAAACTTATGAGCATGCGTAGGAACAGCGCAAAACATGCTCATAAAGCAGTAATTTTTGGGAATTTTTTCACCAAATTTTTAACATAGCCATTTTAATACCTCTACTCATGAACAGTGTCACTGTGATTTTCTTAATCTGTCCTGAACATTGATTTCACACATCAACTGCGCCATTGTGCGGTACCTGCACGGAAACACATTTTGGGTCAGATGTGTGAAGTGACTGCTGTACTGCTTGTAAGGAGGTATGGTAAAATGGCAATGTTGAAAATCTGGAGTGAACATATTGAAAATTCACGAACTTACGAGTGTGCGTAGGAACAGTGCAACGCATGCTCGTAAAACAGCCATGTTTGAGAATTTTTTCACCAAATTTTCAACATAGGGTTTTTGGGGGACTACCTCTTGAACTGTGACACTGTTGTTTCGTAAGTTGGTTCCGAAAGGTGGTTCCACACACTGACCACGAAATCAGCTTTCAGGGCCGATTAACGCCACGACAGTGACAGAATTCATGAGGTGGGGTCCCAAAAACTCCATGTTGAAAATTTGTTGAAACAATTCCCCAAAATGCCCAAGATATGCACTAAAGTTGAAAAAACCCTATTTATTACATTATGCAGCTTACCAGCATTTCCTCAGTTCGCGGTCGGCTTTGAAGAGTGCAAACATGTTCCCGGTCCACCGAAGATCGTCGCACCGAGTGCCAGAGGTAAGTATGGGGTGAGGAGGGGTTGTGGTGATGCAGGGTGCACAGAAGGTGGGTGTGGGTGGGGGGAGATTGGGTCAGGACAGTCAGCGAGGGAAGATTTTTTTCTTTCAGGTTTCTTTTTTTTTTTAACTTAGATGATGCGGGACTTGTGCCTCGCTGGGGTGGGCTCCTAGCATGGCAGCTGGAAGGCTGTTTGGGGGGGCCATAGAGCTGATGGGGAATTGGGCACCCCTGTCAGCCATATGATCTGTTGCCACGCTGGGGTGGACTCCCAGCATGGCACCCTGTAGTCTCTTGGGGGGGACAGTGGAGCCAATGGTGGATTGGGCACCCCCGTCAGCCATACGATCTGTTGCTACCCTGGGGTGGGCTCCCAGCATGGCAACTGGAACTCTGTTGGGAGGGAGCGCAGCACAGCCGACGGGGGATTGGGCACCTCCATCAGCTATACAGTGTGTGCATGGTGGGGAATCATGAACACACAGTATGCGTGTGTGTGTCCGTGTGGTGGGGGAGAGCGCATGAGCATGCGGTATCTTATCACTGCTCACTGAAGCATAGCTCTCCATTTCAACTGTACTGGCACTGCATTATCAAATGCTGTCATAGACAGCTTCCGTGTTCATTGGAGAACTGCAGCCACACCTGCAAACACACTGACTGAATTGGAAGACGGGTGCCACACCTCCGAAAACTCGGATGATGGCACTATGTTTCTTTCACATGCATGCAAGCAAGCATAAAAACTACATTACCTTGACTAAAAAAAATGGATATACATGTTTTTTTCAGAAAATGATACTATCCCTTAAACATCTAGCACCACTTCTATCCCCAAGATTAACATCGCTTGGTCACACTATAGGACATCTAGGAAAGTGAAACTATTTACAATGGAACAGACGGTGAAAATGGCAGGATCAACCAGATACATTACAAATCATTATTTTCTTCAGAAACTAGCAAAATCATCCAGGATCAACCAGATCATTTTATTTTTGACATATAAGGACTACTTTTTCACCTCAAGCCCCCCCAAAAAATGTTGACCATTTTGTAAGATAGATAACCCACTGTAGGGTGTGCAGTCGTGCTTTGATATATGCACGCCTTGGGTGGTCAAACACACACCAAGGCATGTGTATATCAGAGCATGACCACACACCCTACAGTGGGTTATCTATTACATATATACCTTCCCCCACCAGCATGCCAAACACACTCTACCTGCCTCCCCTACCTGACTAGTCCCAATTGACATAGTATAAGAAATACCTCCTACCCATCCTGTCTAGCCCCACCCCCTCCTCCCCTCACCAGTACCCAAAAAGAAAAATTAATTGACCTGTATGTTTAAAGTTCAAAATGCTTTATTATTTGACTGTTTTCAGTCTAAACAGGCACAGTTCATAAGCAAAATAAAAAGTTAACATCCATAATTATTTAAAAATATCAAATTTTGCAATGAGAATACAGAATAATATCTTGGGAATATTTCTTAATTCTCAGATAATAATACAGTTGTGAGGATATTAGAAGAGCAGATTGTTTTGCTCAAATTAGTTTATTCTTAAAACAAATTTCATTTCTTTTTAAGGGTCCCAGTAAAAACAGATACTCTGTGAGATATAGAAATCAAGTAAGCAAGATGCATATTACCCACATATTGCATAATGTGTAAACCTTATTATAGTACTAATACCGATTGTCTGTAGCAAATTATTTGGATTCAGCCTTGCAGGATTGTGCCTCACTAATGAATCGATTGTATATGAATTCCACAGTAATAAATAGAGTAAGTCATTTTCCAATAAACCCTTTTATACAGGAATCAATGTATCTTTACCAATAAAATCTATAGACAGGTTCATCAGGATTCCAAGACTCGTTCCCTTAAGTATACTAAAATTAGTTGTTCTTAAATTGTCGAGTTTTGCTAAGGATATTTCTGTTTTGAACACTACAATGTAATATAGCTAAGAAATCCAAGACGTCTAATCCATTAACACAGTGGGAATCTTGATTTAGCAATTTCTTATTAGAATGTATATAATTTAGTACCTTGGAGAGGTATAATTCTAATCTAAGTTAGATAAATATTTATCCATCTCTCTTATTTCATGAGGAAAGAAGATAAAATTCAGGTAAATGGAGCTGGTGAACAGATTTATGTATTTATAATGTGTGTTAATGAGTGGAATAAATAATTTTCAAATACATTTTTTAAGAAAACCAGCATATCTTCAACTATAAAATCTGTGAGAGGTACGCTAAGGATCTCTTCCTTAGATATACTAAAATTTATAAAGAACTGGTTTAACAGATTCTGTCGGAACTGTTCATATTTAAGACAATACAGTGTAATATGAACTAAAGATTTAAAGTCACCCAAACCACATATTGTAAATCTCAGTTTGTTGTTTTCTTTTTAGAATAAATGTAATTGAGAGCCTTCAAGGGGTATAATTCAAGCCTAACTTTAATAAATGTTTGCCTCTCTCACCTTGTATGAAGAGAAGGTCTGGTTCAAGTAAGTGGTTCACTTTATTCTGAAAGTACCATGTATATAATCTTAGGGCCCTTATTTTACTTATGTCTTCATTAAATGACAATCTCTTTAGTTTATTTTTTATTAGTTTTATATAGTCCTGGGAGATTATAATGTTATTAAGGGAATCTCTCCATAAATGTTCCATGTTCAATTTCCTTAAGCTATCTAGGAGGTCTGTTAACCACAAAGATGTATAACCTTTGAGTTTCTATTCTACCTTCTCCTCCATTATCTTTTTGACCAGCCTTGAAGGTTCTAGAGCTGTTGTTTTAATCCAGTATGAGATTGTTGCTGCCTTAGCAAGATATTTAAGTCTTACTCTCCCCAATTCTGCTCTTACTAATTCAACAGGTATTGTTGTTGATACTTCTAATATTGATCTATACAAACAAGTAAAATGAGTTTCTAAGGTGTCTGTTTATTTAACCAGACTTTTATTACATAGAGTATTATGGGTTTCATCTTCAGTTTGGCAGCTCTTAATATTGATGTAACTGAGTTTTCTCCATATTTCAAATTAAATCATATGAGGGCATTCTTAGACTGGGTCAGTTTATTTGATATATGTGTTATATGTGTATTAGTTTTTAAGTTGTTTGAAAAATAACATCCTAGACAGCAAACAATTTTTATTTCCTCAAGAGGCTCCTTATCTAGAAGCCATATTGATTTTGATGGATGTTTACCAACCACCAGTATTTTTGTTTTTAGTATTTTTATTGTTAATTAGTTTTGCATACAATATTCCTGCAAGGTTTTTAAATAATTTCTTAAACCCAGTGGGGAAACAGATACAATGGTCAAATCATCTGCATACATTAAGGCCAATGCTGAAGTATCCTTTAATGCTGGAGAATGAGAAATTTCTTTTCAAAAAGGAGAGTGGTAAATCATTAAAGAACAAATGATAAAGTAAAGGGGCTAAAATGCATCCTTGTTTGACTCCTTGATTGGATTTGAAAGTCTGTGTTAAATTTCCCTGAAGATTATACCTTACAGTTGCCCAGTTTTGAGAATATAAATTTACAATCAAAGTATAGTATGATTCATAGTCATATTGTACAATTTCCCCCACAAAATATTTCTATTTACCTCATTGAAAGCACTCTTAAAATCCACAAATGCTAGGTAAACAGTGATGTTCTTCTTTATATAATATTTTTCTAAGATGTGTTGTGATATAAAAATTTGATCTGCTGTGGAATGGCTTTTTCTAAATCCCGCTTGGTACATATTCAATATGTTTTCCTTACTTACCCAGTTGTTTAGTCTCTGTAATATTATTCTTGTGATAATTTTACTTAGGCAATCAGTAAGGCTTATGGGCCTGTAATTTTCTGGAGAGTTTGTGTCAACTTTTTATGAATTGGTATTACTATGTTTCCTTTCCAACCATGTGGGATATAATTTTCTGCACTTATTCTATTAAAAAGAATTGCCAATAAATTACTCCACCATTCAATTAATTTATTTATTTTATTTTTTATTATTTATATCTTTGATAACTGGGTGGGTGCACTGTTCCAAGGACTGTTTTCATGCACGGCCCAAGCCACAGCATGGCAAATTAAATAATACAAGTGTGGAGAACAACAGTAAACACAGGCCTCAACATGAGGTGTGGGAAATTACAGAACAAGGGGTCATTATATAAAGTGCAGTTACATAAGAATACAAGGTGTCAAAGAAAGCTAGCATACAGATCAAAAATACAGTCACAGGCCAGGCAACAGACTTAAATATAAGTTACTAAACACAGAGATTAAACATAAGTGTCAAATATACAAAATCACACATACCCCAAATGCAAAGCATCATGGGATGTGTGATTTTTATTATTCAGATATAGTTTCCTCATGTGAATACCTTGGGGTAACCTATGCCTCAGTGCTTGTGCACTAAGGTTTTAGTCTCAGATATGATACATAAAGTGCAAAATGCATTCGGGTAACTAATAGTGCACAGGTCAATGAGCAGATTTTAACTCTGAAATCGAGTAGAACACTTCCCCTTATCAAATGGTGATGGGGCTTAGAATACAGAGGCAACAGCTGAAGCTCCAAAAAGTGGGGAAGAGGACAGGAGTGGTAGTGGTGAGTGTAGCAAGGATGAGACACCGCTAATAGGTGGGGGGCAGAGAATAAGGGGATGCAAGAGATTTTCCAGGACAGCAGTGGCATTTGGCTTCAGATAGTAGCCACTCTTTGAAATTGTTTTTGAAGTAGAGATGGGAGGTGGAAGAGCAGAGAGATGTAGGGAGTCTGCTCCATAGGGAGAGGGCAGAGATGGAAAAGGCTTTACTACCCATGGTAGAGGAGATTTGTGGAACTGCCGAGGGGGATGGTGATTCATGGAGGTTACTAGCTGCCACTCTGCCCGTGAGGAGGGATGAGTGTGGGGACAGGTGTCCACCTCTCAGAGTATTGTCAACTAAGCATCCAAGGGCATAGTTGAACCATCCTTGCAGTGGGAGCCAACCAAGTGACTGGTACAATACACAATGATGGGTAGAAAAGGGGGCGTGGAGGACAAAATGACAGACACTGTTGTAGACTAAGTTCGGTCTACAGTGCAGAGCTGAGGATACAAGGAAATAGACAGGAGAGCAGTATTTAAGGAGAGTAGAAGGTTTCCTTGTGCAATTGCCAGATGCATCTCATTAGAAAGAAATTGATTTAGGTGGTAGGAGACACCTAGCTTCTGATTAACTCTGCACACAGAATTATTGACATGGTAAGCAAACATAAGGGATGGATCCAGCGTGACACCTAAGTTTTTAAAACTAGGGACATTTTCAAGGAGGGGGGGACCAGCAGGTGTGGGTACAAGGAGGGAGGAGTTTGTCTTGGAGATCATTGTGAGGAATGGTTTGGATCCAAATAGCATTACTTTTGTTTTCTTTTCATTTATCAAGAGTCTGTTGGAAGGAAACCAATTGTAGGCAGCACCATAGTTAAGTGTAAGAGTGGAGGAGATGTTTATGAGAGACTTGTCACTATGATAAAGGACAAGGTCATCTACAAAGATGATAGACTCACAGGTAAGGCTTTCAGCTGGGAGTGCATTAATAAAAATGATGAAAAGTAGTGGGCCAAGGATGGAGCCTTGGGGAACCTCTGTGTATACTGAAAAGGCAGGGGAGGAGGTTGTACCAATTGTAACAGACTGGGACCTGCCTTTGAGGTAGCTTCTAAACCATGCTGTTATCTTGGCAGAGCAGCCAAGGTGTAGTAGAGTGGAGTGGAGTGGAGTGGAGTGGAGTGGAGTGGAGTAGGGAGTGGTCAACGAGGTCAAAGGCCTTTGTCAGATCCATGAATACAGCACCAGTGGCCTTACCTGCATCCATGTTTCTGAGTACATGGTTACAGAAATGGACTAAGGCAGATGTGGTGCTATGGTGCTTACAGAAGATGTGCAGCTGAGGGCACAGCAGATTATACTTTCCAAGATGCTCCAAGAGTTGGAAGTGCACGATTTTTTCCAGTAGCTTACTCAGGTTGGGGAGGAGGGAGAAAGGTCTATAAGTTTCAGGAGAAAGGGGATTGTCTAATTTGAAAATAGTCACAATGTTAGCATGTTTCCAATAGTCTGGCATTGTGGATGAAGAGAAGGCAAGGTTAAATATGAAGGTGAGAGTTTCGATGATTGCTGGAGAGATGAACTTACGGAACGAGGGAAACAGCCCATCACTGCCTGGGCTACCCTTGGCAGGGAGGGACTTCAGGATATGGTGGTAACACCTGGGCCAATGGCTCTAAAGTAGAAGGGTGGGGTGTCAGAGGGGGTGGTAATGAAGGGGGAGTAGTTATCCTGACTACCAGGGCTGGCAGGTGGTTGGGAGGGTAGTTTGGTAAGCTAGGCAGAAAGGTCAGAAAATACTTTGTTAAAATCTGCACAATCTCAGAGGGATCAGTCAAGGGGCCTGATGGGGAGGCGAGCTGAGTAACTTGGCTATGGGTCTTAGGGTTGAGCAAGGACCCAACTGAGCCCCAGAAGTGACAGAGATCACCAAGGTTGTTCATTTGAAGGTTTAGGTAGAAACTGTGTTTTAGCAATTTGACAGTTTGCTTACATGTGTTGCATGAGCACCTATAGGCATTCCAGAGTTGGGGGGAAGGGGTTGATTTCTAAGTTTACATTTACTGTCCCTCTCTTTCATTAGGGGCAGTAAGTCTTTGGATATCCATCGGGTGCAGCCCCTTCTCCCACTCCATGCAGTGAGAGGGAAGTGGAGGTCTTGTATTAGAATGAGGGCATTTGTGAAGAAGTTAACTGCATCTGACACATTGTTGATGAGGTAGAGGGCAGACCAGTTTACCTCTCTAACATCCTCTAGGAGATTTGTGGGATCCAGGCTTTTAAAATTTCTGAAAGACAGGTACTTGGCGGGGGGGGGGGCATTTGATTTTGTTGGTCAATATGACGTAGGTAGGGGAGTGGTCATTTAGAGTCTGACAATGTCCTGCCTGTAGGACCATGTCCACCTGATTTGTGGCTATCTAGGCAAGCAGCGAGTGGTTGAGCATACGGGCATTATGCCTGGTGGGGGGTGAGATGATTTGCTCAAAGTTGTGTGTTTTCAGGAGGTTTGCATAGTTGGTTTCCAGGGCACTTAACCAATTAAGGTTAACGTCACTGAGCAATATGGTATCCCTGGTAGGAGAGAGTAGTCCTAGGCCATTGAGAAGGGTGGATAATCCAGGGTGTTCTACAAGTATGACAGAACCCTATCTGTGTTTTTGATTGCCATAGATTGCCATTGAGACTTCATGTAGAGTTATATTAAGGGGTTGAGATGAATTCTCTAATTTATCAAGAATTCCATTTATTGGCAGAGCTCGTGAATCATTATAAAACATTTTTTGATAATATAGAACCCATGTCTTTGGGGTTAAATGAGCTGCAATGTTAAAAGAAGAACTTCCTGTTCCCTCCATCTACATCTGCCAGAATGTTTAACTATCCTTGTACTGAATTACCTTTAAGATCTGTTTTCAGCTTTCCCTTTGGTACATGTGCTGTTTATAACTCAGACATTTTTTATATTCTTTCCTCATTTTGTTAAGTTTTGTATAGTATTCATTCTTAGGGTGAAGTCTTATAAAACTGATGAACCCAGCTAAGTGAGATTTGAAACATCTATAATCTGTGTCAAACCATGATTTTTGTACATTTTCTTTACAAGGAGCATATAATGTAGATATGGTAGAATACTGTTACATAAATCCTGAATATTCTTGTAAATATCATATGCTTAATAATGCTGAGTCACTATGTTAAATTTGTTTTGAATTTATGGATATTCAAGGTATTCACTTACAGACTTCTCAATTTCTTCTAAGAGTAAAATTATTTTCTGACTTCTTATTTCAATACTGGGCATATGAATCTTTTACCTTTCATCATCATTTTTATTGGGAAAGTTCAATTTCAGGGCTACTGGATAGTGGTCATTACCAGGTCTCAAAATGATATCGAGTTCCTGGAAGAAGAAGAATTGCCAAGGTAATGCAAGGTAGTGCAGAGTCGCTACGTACCACAGATATGCAGCTCATAGTCAATCTGCCCATTATTGTATAGGGTCATTAATGTTAGATTTGGTGATACAATTGTTGAAGCTTTTATCTCAATATTGTTCTTTACCATTATAAAGGTTACTAGGCCCCCTATAGGTCTACCATATTTGGAATTCTTTTCAGCTTTAGCCAAAACACTTACATAGCCCTCTAAATATATGTTTTCTGTAGCCCATGTCTCCTGGAGGTAAATTATTGTAAACTGTGTGAGAAAAATCTTGGTTTGTTGATTTGTGATATTCTTTGAATACCCCACAATATTCTGCAACACCATCCTATTTGTGTTTTCTTCATATTGAGTAAATGTATCAACCTTGTTTAGAATTGGTGATGATTCATCTTGAAATCAATAAGTTTCTAAATTACTTTTAACACTGATAATGATCATAAGAGGGCACATTTATCTGGTAAATTGAATTACCACTACCCCTTAGGTCAATTTCTGTGTTATCAGGGAAAGTTTGAAATTGTAAGGTGTCATCTCTGGTTGTAAGGGCAATTCACATTATAGAATAGCTAACTTTTCTAACATTTGTGCTTCTGTCAGTAATAATTTGTATAGCACATCTCAGAATGCAGGCTACACATATTATTTGTCCCTGATTTGTAATGCCTGAATCTCTATACACCCATTTTACTCCCTTATATCCTAACATTATTCCCAGCATTTTTCTTAGGATACGCAGTAACTAACTGACCTCACCCATAATTGTTGGGTCTCATCATCAGGTTTCTCAGTCCCATAGATGGCAAACAAATATTGGTTGTCCATTTTTTGTGAGAGGTTGCTATTTTTCCCACTTTTAAGTGGACAGGTTTCAATATCTATTTTTAGTAAACATTTCCCTTGATAAAAGCTTTCTTTTGGTTCTTGAAAGAGAGTTGGTAAAGTAACTGATGGGTTAACAGTTAGGCCCAAATTTGGTATAATAAGTATCTGATTCAATATCCATTTAGTGATTTCCATAAAACATGGTACCAAATGGACAGGAGTGCCCTTGGCCATATTGTCCCTCAGGGCTTAAATCAAATTATTTTCCCATTTGTGATTAATAATTCTCTTTCTAACAGTTGTATCACCAGTTGTAACAGTGATTCATATGATTAATTCATACATTAATGAATTCCATACATTGATAAGATAGCTTCATTTCCTGATGTCCACAATCCCTGCATTACTTCCCTATCATTTTTGGGGATGTATCTGTGTAAGGGGCCAATTTTTTCTTTTCAATAAGATGATATTTTGGCTGTTCAGTGAGGTCTTGCTTATTTCCTTTCTTAGTGTCTTGAATAATGATCACTAAGGTCTGATTCTCCTCACTTGCAGCAGGTTTACATCCTTTTGATGTTATTTTAGCTTTTCTAGTTGTTCCCTTTGGTGCTAAGTTTTCTCCCTTATCATTTGCATTTCCAGCTGGATTAGAGGATTTAACTATTATTTTTCTGTAAGTTTTTTTTAGATTTTTTATTATGTTTATTGTTGGATTTTTTATTTTTCTTTCTTTTCCTATTTTCCTTCACAATTTTACTACATGGAGGTATTGTAGGAATTGGATTTAGGGTTTATTAAAAATGGATTTCTATAGTTTTCAGTCACCTTTAAGGGAGATGATTTCATTGAGTCAGATTCTGGCCCCAGTTCTGCCTTGACTAATTATTTAAAGAGTTTCCTAATTAAGCTTTCATGGTGGACTAAATTAGATTTCACTGGAGCAAATTCATCCCTCAGAATACATAGTTGTTCAAATATTAAAATATTAGCCATGTGTTGTTCTTTTAATAATTGAGTTAAGCAAGAAGTAAATAGAGTGGATAGGTCTTCAATAACTGTGACCAGCCTTTATATTTCATGTGTGGGTAAGATGATTCTTTATATATTAGTGAATGAACTTCATTTTCTGTAAGTCTAGGGGCTTTTCAAGACAGGACTGTAAATATTAAATTTTTGTAGCTGACTTTGGGAATGGCTCCCATTCAAATTCCATTGGGGTTGGAGGAGATATATTTAAAAGTTTAGTTGCTACTTTATAATAAGAGAAAGAGGGCCAGATATTCAAAACTTTGCCCTGGGGCTAAATTAGCACTGCCCAGCATGCAAACTTAGCCCGGAGCACAAAGCAAGCCATATTCAAAAGGAATAGCCCGATGCAAACAGCTTCTGAATATAGCATTGGAATGAGGCTGGGCAAACTGGGCTGGGAGTGCTGGGCAAACTTAGCCCTGGAATAAGACAGCTCTGAATATGGCAGCTAGGAAGTGCAAACCACAATAGCAACACAGTGCACAGTGATGTGAAGGTAGGTAGAGGTGAACTATGTGGCCAATGTGTGTGCCAACAAATGTGTGGACCCAGTACAGCTGCAGGCAGCAGCGTATGTGAAAGTACAGTGTGCAAAACTGTAAAATATTCCCCAAACTGTCTGCACAGCACTAACACATTTGCGCAGGTTTAGCACAGGGCTAAACCTTTAGCCTGGTGCAAACACATTTGCCCAGTGATAAACTTTGCCATATTCAAAAGTGACATGCAAATGAGCCTACTTAGGTAGTCTGTGGGCAAACTTCCAGATTAGCATCTCATTATGCCCTGATTTGCATGCAGTTTGTGCTGGGCTAACTGTTTAGCCCTGCCCTAAACCAGCACAAACATGTTAGCACTGTGCAAACAGCTTGGGGAATGCCTCGTGACTTGTTTGGCACAGAGCAGAGGGGCATCTACCATAATTAATAGTGTATGAGGCTCCTTTTCCCCTACTACAGATCCCATTTTAAATAAAGTATCTGAGTACTTGTCTGAATACATAAGAAATGAAGAAAATGGAGAAAAAGGTCATAATAACAGTAAGGAGGGTCAGAATAAATTTAAAGGGAATCTGTATGATTCCCTATATGATTATTTCAGCAGATACTATATTTTTAGAGAAATTGATGAAAAGGAAACATTTAGAAAAGGACCTTAATAAAACATTGAAAAATACTTCTTAAATAGGGATGTGGATGCATCCATTTTGTAAGAAGGAAAGGTGTGATGATGTCACTGCCTCACCAGTGTTAATAATATACAATGAGAATAGTTCTGCTGTTCTGATAGGGATCCAGCTACGTTCTGAAGAATACCCAGGATTTTATGGGTGGCAGAGCGGAACAAAACAAAACAGTGCTTTTCTTCATGATTTAACAGGATCCTTGATTGTAGGAGTAGTTTGTTTTAACCTGATTCATTGCACATTTGTAGAGTTGGTGAGGCAGTGACATCATCACACCACCTTTCTTGTTCACAAAATTGGTTCCTCCACATAACAATTTAAAAAATCTTTTTCTGTCTTACTGAGCACATTTTCTAAATATATAACCGCAGTTAACATATTGGGTCCTCACAGTAACCTTTACAATAATTATATAGGGAACATACATATTTCCTTTAAAAAAAAACTGAGGAGGACCTTCATTTTGTATATAAACTTGCAATATATAATACTCTGTCTAAAATTTTTTTTTTCCCCACACGTTGAGTTGTATGACCCAGTTATTTTCAGGTCCTTTTAACTCTGTACTCTGTCCTTATTTTCCAGCTTCATTCAACTTCATTCACAATACCAGAGTTCCCTCTCATCTGTATCTTGGCTGGTACAGCAGATTTCAGCCAGCTCGTAGGGCTCTCAGTCCTCCTGCTATTCCAACTCCACCATTTGTCTTCCCCAAGCAGGAAACAGAACACACCTGGCCAGCACAAAACACTCTGGACACAACTGCACAAGTTTGACTTGAAAGGTTGCTGAACAGTGAAATAATGCAAAGGCAATGGTGGTATACCTGTTTTTAATTAAAAAAAAATCCTTTCAGCAATCCTGCTTCTACCATTTCTCCACAATGGCTAGAGTGCACAGCAGCACCTCACTGACCTGTAATAAAGAAAGCATTTCCCACTACAAGGCATCTACCCTGTTTGATATCTATTTCTGTAATGGCTCTCACACATGCCTGAATGACAATGTCTTTGTTCCTAGTGAATCCGTACTGGCTTAATTTCAGCCAATCATGTTTTACTCAGAGCACAGATGTCATCTTTCATGTGCTCCAGGCTAGACCCCAGCAATATCCCTTTGTTGATCATGCCCAAGTTTTGTTCCACCCCCCCTTCAGTCTTTCTGTGGGTAAATTTGGAGACAGGCAATGGCACCACAATCCGCACTGGGGTTGTATACAGACCCCCTTCTCAGGGGGAGGAAATGGACAAGGAAATGATAGAAAGTATACTTAGAATGGCAGAAAAAGGGGGAGATATTGCTGATGGGTGATGTTAACTGGAGTGCAGTTGCAGTAGCCACTTTGAAGAGTGGGGTTATTCTAGATGCCCTAAAGGGAGCATGCCTTAGACAACTAGTATTGGAGCCCACTCAAGAGGGAGCAATATTAGACCTGGTTCTCTCAAATGGAGATGGAGAGAGGATCACAGATGTAGAAGTGGGTAGCCATTTGGGAACTAGTGACCATCGAACAGTATGGTTCACAATAAACACAGCAATAGAGTCAAGACATACAAAGGCAAAAGTACTGGACTTTAGGAGGGCTGACTTTGCCAAAATGGGTGAGTGCCTAAGGAATGCACTAGCAAATGGGCAGGAAGGAGGGGTGAAAGGACAATGGGGAATAATAAAAACTGCCATCACAGAGGTAACAACCCTTTGTGTGAAGCAAATAAACAAAACAAAACCATGTAAGAAACCACTATGGTTCTCAAAGGAAGTGGCAGTGAAGGTTCAAGAGAAAAATAAAGCATTCAGGAAGTACAAGGAATCACAGAAGGAGCAGGACAGATAACTGTATCAGTTAAAGCAAAAGGAAGCTGGTAAGGCAGTCAGAACAGCAAAGACCCAAACCAAGGACAAGATGGCCAACTCCAGTTAAGAAGGGGAAAAACCTTTTATAGGTACATCAGGGAGCGAAGGAAGACCAAAGGAGGGATAGTGAGGCTTAATAAAGGGGAGGAAGGGTGGGAAGAGGGTGACTGTGAAAAGGCAGAGATACTAAACAAATATTTTTGCTCAGTATTTACAAATGAAGAGGGGGAGGTACCTAAAACAAACAGTAGAAACACTCTGGATACAGAAGTTGATACCAGCCCATTTACAGAAGAAAGGGTTCTGAAAGAACTCTTAAAACTGAAGGTGGACAAAGTAATGGGGCCTGATGGGATTCAACCCAGAATTCTAAAAGAACTAAGGGTAGAACTAGTGACACCACTGACTACCCTCTTTAACAAATCATGTGAGGATGGGGTGGTACCCGAGGACTGGAGGAGGGCAGATGTGATTCTCCTTCACAAAAGTGGGAGCAAGGCAGAAGCAGGAAACTACAGACCTGTTAGTTTAACCTCAGTGATAGGGAAAATGATGGAATCACTTCTGAAGGAAAGAATTGTCGAGTATCTAGAGGCCAGAGGGCACAGGACCCAAGGCAGCATGGATTCTGGCGGAAGGTCATGCCAGACAGATCTGATAGATTTCTTTGCCTGGGTGACCAAAGTAGTAGATCAGGGAGGGGCTGTGGACATGGCCTGCCTAGACTCTAGCAAGGCATTTGACACAGTCCCACACAAAGATTAATATACAAGTTAGCCAGCCTGGGAGTGGGTCCCAAGATGACAGCCTGGGTAAAGGTGGCTGGAGAATAGGACACAGAGAGTAGTAATAGTAATGGAGTCCACTCTGAAGAAGGGGTTGCCTAGTAGGTGCCGCGGGAGGTTCAGTATTAGGACGGTCCTCTTCAATGTCTTTATAAGCGACATTGCAGAGGGACTGGAAGGAAAAGTATGTCTCTTTGCAGATGACACAAAGATCTGCCACAGAGTTGATGCACAAGGTGGGGTGGAAAGGATGAGAAGGGACTTGGCAAGGTTAGAGGAATGGTCAAATGTATGGCAGCTTAGATTCAATGCTAAGAAGTGCAAGGTAATGCACCTGGGAAACAAAACCCAGGGGAAGAGTACACAATGGGGGGTGAGATACTAACAACAACAAAAATGGAAAGGGACCGGGGTAGTCATATCAGATGACCTAAAGGTGGGCAAGCAATGTGAAAGTGCAGCAAGGAGGGCTGGGGGGATACTGGGATGCATAGGGAGAGGCATCACCAGTAGAAAACAGGAAGTTATTATCCCTCTGTACAGACAGCTGGTGAGACCCCATCTGGAGTACTGCGTGCAGTTCTGGAGACCCAATCTCCGCAAAGACATAGACAGGATGGAAGCTGTCCAGAGGAGGGCAACTAAAATGGTGCAGGGTCTGCACCGGAAGACATATGAAGAGAGAGACTAAAGGAGCTTAATATGTATAGCCTCGAGGAAAGGAGGAAGAGGGGGGACATGATAGAAACTTTCAAGTACCTCAAGGGAATCAACAAAGTCCAAGAGGGTAGCATCTTTCAAAAAAAGAGGTGTGCAAGAACAAGGGGGCACAATTTGAAGATAGAGGGGGGCGCTCTGAGGTAATTTAAGGAAGTATTTTTTCACAAAGAGGGTTGTGGATGCATGGAACAGCCTTCTGGAGGAGGTTGTGGAGTCAAAAACAGTGGTGAAATTCAAGCATGCATGGGACAGTCATAAGGCAATTCTAGGGGGTGGGGGTAGGAAGATGTAGGCTGCTGGTTAACTAGGATCTGCAGCTTGTCCATTAGGTAGGGAAATGGGCAGACTGGGTGGGCCAAGCGGTCCTTATCTGCCGTCAAATTCTATGTTTCTATGTTTCACCTCCCAGCCTATGTTTGAATAGTTCCCTCATGGCCTGAAAGTTCGCATCTCTAAAGTCCAGCACCCTCATCCTTGTGGTCCTTTCCTGCCCTAGTTCTGAAATGGACCCACACTATCCATTGGTAGGTATTCCACAGATGTTCTCTAATGGTGACCTCCCCATTGTTGTGCCCGTTAGCCAGTACCAGATCCAGCACTTCCCACTCTCTAGTGGGATGCCTAACTAGCTGACTTAAGAAGGCCACCTGGAATTAATCCAGCATAGCCAAACTCCTAGTGGACCCTGCTCAGGATATCAGTCAATCCATGTTGAGCATATTGGAGTCCCCAAGCAGCAGCACCTCAAGTCAGTTGGCTACTCTCCCTGTTTCTTCTCCTTAATCCTTGTCCATATCCTGTCCCTGTAACGGTAGCCTTTACACCACACCTACACTTATGTTTCCCTCCCCCGTCTCAATTTCTATCCACAAAAACATCATGTCCCTCACTATACCCTTTGCCTTGATACCATGGCTTTTATTCCTTCTTTAACATACAGTGCCATGCCCTGTCCTTTCTTCAGATCTGTGTCTCTTCCGAACACAGAATATCCTGGAATGACCATGTCCCAGTTGTGGTGCCTTGTGTCCCATGTCACCGTGATTGCTATTACTTCAATCTGTGCTTCAGCCATTAAAACCTCCAGGTCACAAATTGCGTCACCCAGGATCCTTGCATTTGCCCATGCCCCCCCTTGACTTTTTTGTCCCCACCCCAGCTGAGGTCTCCCCTCCAACTTTTTGATCTACTGTTTTCTAACCCCCTTTTGGGTTCTGTGCTGCCACCTACCATGTTCTTGCTGGCTTTTACTCCTTCCCCCTGTACACCCATGTCACCTGCCTTTGTGCTAACTAGTTCTATCGGAGAGGAAATCCTTGACCCCACATTGGCTAAATTGATTCCTTCTTCTTTGGAACCACATATTGCCTTGGCTAGTTTAAAAGTTCATCTACAAGATTTTTAGACCTTCTGTCTAGAAGCCAGGTGCCCTCCCAGGAGGGGTGAAGGATATCTTATTGCGATAATCCATCACTCTTTTAGGTATCTCCTCAATTTCTGAGCTAGCTAAATCCCTCATTTGTACACTACTACCTCAGCCACTTGTTGAAGTCTCTGGTGAATAGAAGTCTATGCTCTCCTGTGCCCCAAACATGTTGCATCTCCAAGAAGGTCACAGAAGATGACACCTGCTTGAGTTTGTCACTCAGTCACCTAAGTCTATCCTGCCCTCCTCCTATCATCAAAGATGCCCTTTGGAGAAGGCAATGTTGCCCAAACTGTACACACCTGGAGGCTCTTATTGTGCATCTTGTCTCCTTGAAACATGTGCTGGACTTCTGGAGGGATAAGAAGCAGTTGAACCACATTGGCAAGGACATCTGTCCTGCTGTACTCAATGGTGTCTAGCTCCCCCTCTCCCACACCCTAGCAATCCTCCCTCCATCTGTTCTAGCAGTAGCCCCCTGTAAGCTCATGACTACCTTATCATCATCACCTTCTCCCTTGACCATCGTCTCTACCACTAACTAAAGAAATTCCAAGCACTAATGCTGTCCTGCCTTCCCTTGGGGTCCCTCTTCCTCCATTGGGTGAGTGCCTGCTTCCAGGTGTTCCATGCTGACTGACTTAACACTGACTAAGTTCCAATGCTAAAGTGACCTATTTCTCCTTCCCCAGAAGTGGAGTATACTTTCTGGTCAGTGATACTAAACAGTGGCTTTTCCACCGCTTCTCAAACCCTTTACTTTGTTGCCACCTCCCTCCTCTGATACTTGGAGCAAGAGGAGAAATGGTTGCTGGCATCATGGAGTTCAACTGCCTCTTACTCCTCCAGAAGTCCAGCACATGTTTCAAGGAGACAAGCTGCACAATAAGAGCCTCCAGGTATGTACAGTCTGGACAACATTGCCTTCTCCAAAGGGCATCTTTGATGATGGTGACCCACAGCTGATACACTGGACAATCCTGCCAATAATTTCTGCTGCAGTGTCCTGTCCATTTTCACTGGTTGGAAAGTTCACTTATCACCTCACCATACATACGGTATTACAGCAGTCTGGTGATTTCCCTGCCCAGCTACACCACTGTGCTCAGTGCCCTATGCTTTGCTGCCCGATGGCCTGTGACAACTGCCCTTCCAACTCCACACAGCCCCAACAGTACTCCACAAATAGCAGTCTGCAAAGAGCAATCCCTGATGGCTTATCTGAGAGGTGGCTTACCTTACCCAACAAGGAGAGCATCCTGCAGTTTGCAGTCCTCTCTGCAGATGTATCCACAGTTGTTAATGCCAAAAAGACCTTATGCCACACTCCTGGTCTGGTGTACTCAAACTTCAGAATGCCCATAAAATGGAATGATAGTGTGCAGGTCCTTTTATACTGGCAGCTCCCTTCTTGTTCTGTTAGCAAGCTCTAGGAAATCTGCAGCCGAGCTGTTTATCCAGTCTAAAAAGCTGCAAGTCTAAAATTGCAAAGCATTATTATATTTGCCATGCAAACCTTATAGCCAGATGAGGAAACGTCTAGCCAAACCTTACAAAATTTCTGAGCTTTGATTTGCATTATGCGGGTGTGCAGAATCAAAGTGGCTTCTTGATGATTGCTCTTTCTAGCTAAATACAGAGATGATTTTGAAAAATGCTATTAATGCTAGTGGCAATTGGCTGTCTACAACAACATGTTCAAACAAAAAAAAAAAAAAAGAAGACAGCAAAACAAGAGGCAGATTAACTGGAGATGTACTCCAAAATATTGATACTGTACATTGAGGTAAACCTCAAGCATTGTCAGTCAGCTAAAAAAGTTTGATATTTTCTACCCTGTATTGATATTTGGGAAAGATCCTCACTTGATCATTTTGTGTGTGAAGACTTTTTTTTTGGTGTGTGTGTGTGTGTATTAGTCTGGCTGGGCTCTACAACTGGCTGAGCTCTACAAAACCCCCAAGTGTTCAGCGGCACCCTTTTCCACACTTTGTATTTTAGAACATATTCAAGCCTTCTGGACGGTTTTGATGCTCAACTGTAGTTTTATCTCTAAAGATTTTACATAGAAACATAGAAGTTGACAGCAGATAAGGACCGCAAGGCCCATCCAATCTGCCAATTTCTTTTTCTACCTTATAAATGTGCCATCGGCCTTTGCTCTGTCAATGGCCTATCTAGTCATACTTATCCGTATTGCTCCCTTATGCCTATCCCATGCATGTTTAAAGCCCTGCATTGTATTCATATCCACTACTTCCTAAGGTAGGCCATTCCATGCATCCACCACCCTTTCTGTGAAAAATAACTTCCTCACATTACCCCTTAATCGGCCTCTCTCTAATCTCATGTTGTGTCCTCTTGTCCTGCTATTTTTCTTGTATTGAAACATGTTTGACTCTTTCACCTTGTTAATGCCCTTAAGGTGTCTGAATGTTCTATCATATCACCTCTCTCCCTCCTTTGCTCTAGGGTATACATATTGAGCTCTATAAATCTGTCCTCATATGTTTTCTGATGCAGTCCCTGCTCCATTTTGGTTGCCTTTCTCTGGACAAATTATTCACTGGTCTAGTGGACAGCTACAGTATGTATGGAATAGTTAGTCAAGTTGGTTGTTTGAAATGTGCTTGTGTAACATATGGATTGCAAGCTTGAGTAGCCTGTGGTTTTCTTAGCCTTTTGCATTGTCTGTTCCTAGTGAATTACCACCCTGTTCAGAGTACTAGAGGCACAGAAACCTCTTGAAGAGGGTACACTGTTAGGGCATGTATGAGTTGTTGATTGGTGAGGTGTTTGCCTGTAAGCAGTAAATAGAGTACAAATAGAGAATAGAGTGCAGAGATGAACCCTGAGAAGAAGACTAGACAGCTGCCTGGGAATTATGAAGCAGCAGAATGAGCAGACAGAATACCTAGCATGACAAGTGACAAAATAATGTGGAGGCAGGAGTTCAGGATCAGGGTTGTGTGTGGCAGAACCTGCTCTGAAGGTAGCAGCTACAGCTCCCAGGTGTACAGCACTGAGGCAGCTGTGAAAAGAGCACAATGGTAGAGCTTGGAGTAAGCCTACATCTGAGGAGCTGATGTAAGTAAGTAGAATGTACTGCCCAGTTGCTGCAGAGTACTGAAGTGGAAAAAGAAGTGGAGCACTGACCATGGAGTGACATTGACATGAATCCAGATGTCATCAGGTGGATGTAGCAGTGGCTGAAGACTGAGGAAACAGGTGCCAGGCGCTACAATTGAGGGCCAAAGCAGCAGGGACTGAGGTGCAGGACAGACCAGGAGGAAAGGTTAGAGGTGTGCTGCATAGTAGGTAGGGAAAACAAACAAAACTAAAAGAGAATGGCCGGAGCATGGCATGCGTGCAACACCACGGCAGCAAGGGTCAGGCGAGCTTCCTGTAAGAGTAGAGACACTTGATGCAGCAACTGCACAGCAGGGGAGAGAATGGGGGGGGCAGAATCAGCTGCTGCCTGGTCATCCCCAAAAAACAGGCATCTGAAGGACTTCTTGGCATGCGCACTTATGAAGCAGCTGAGGGGGGGGGCATCTTTGGAGTTGGCTGCCACTCCACTGAACCCCAGGCTTTGAGCTTGCCCCAAATTTTACTTGCAAAGATATTAAAGCATCCACCAATAATACCATTGAATCTGCAATTTGTACTCTGAATAGCAGCTTAGCTGTTGAAATGTCTCAGCTAGCTGGTGATTAGAAAATTATGCTGTATAATATTGAATCCCACCCATCGCTACCAAAACTATGTTAAGAGATAGGAGATATGACATGGGGTGACTTAAGATTTCATTTTTATCTATGACAATGTTTCGGTTTATTAATAGCTCACGAGTGGCGAAGCCACGAGTAAGACGGCAATAGACTAATACCCTCAAATGAAGATAAAAATTATATTTTAAGTCATCCTTTGTGATAAATGCCATGTGAGTTTGAACTTCTACCTGGCCAGCAGCCAGAGATGGGGGAGAAGTACCTGGTTTAAACCCTCCTCCAAAGATGACTGCTCAACTGTGCACCCCATCAGTGTCAGTATTGGGTGTTACAGCAAGTTTCTGGTGTGAGATTGAGTCAGAACCTTATAATTTTATTGCCCTGGGGGCAACATGCAACCCCGAGCCACTGACATTTCTACTGTGGAAATACATTTTGTCAGATCTGAATGAACACCTGTGTATGTTACACAACAGTAGCAAACTCAAAGCAACACATTGAAAGCTTCCTTATACAAAACAATTTGAGACCAATAAAATGCTGTATCTCAGGACCTGATTAGACCCTACTCCATTAAATTATTTGTTTTTCTGTAATCTAAATAACTGGCTCGTAATGCATTTTGGCTGCACTCAGTTCTCATTTCTAAATCTTGTTCTGTCTCTACTGATATACTGTACAACTGCTAATTGGTTTGAAGCACATCATCAAAGGTATAAGATTTGCTCATGATTGCAGCATGAACAATTGGTTGTGGAAGGATACGAACCTATGGTTTGTAGTGCAGTGTCCTTGCTACTGCGAAAAATGATCTCATACAGATAAGTCAGCCAGGATGAAGTGCAGTGTCACAGGTTTACCGCATGAAAAAAGGAATCAATTCCTGTTGAAATTCGATTGTTTACTGCAGTAACTCTACTGCAGAATTCTGCAGCACTGCACTTCATCCTGGATGACTTCGCTGTATTTGTGTCTTTGCCAAAATTTGGTGAGAACTGGGAATCTCCTTGCAATGGGGTTGTTTCGGGTATACCTGCCACTAGCCCTGTAAACCTACAGTATGATGTACAGCATCTATCTATATATACTGTATATATATATATATATATATATACACACACATACACACACACACACACAGTAACATCCGTAGTCTCCATGTCTGCAGTTCCTGCATCACTAATTGATCAGCCGACTCCTTTAAATAAAAAAAACTCATGTCAGATATAAAATTTCTGTGCCACTACTGGATCAGCTGCCTGTGAGTTTTAATGAACTCTCTCATAAATGATTAAATTGGATGAATTTTCATTCATACTGTGCATAGTCATGCAGATGACTGATTGACACGTGGGCATGTCTAATACTGCTTTCTCACTGGTGCACTCAGTCATTGACATTTCAGGAATGACAGCATTATCCGCTTATAAGACTTGTTGATATTCTGCAAGAGAAGTACTCAAACAGCAACTGTCATTCATTTAAAATTTTCTTCTTCATTGCTAGTAATTTATTGACCAGGAAAGGTACACTAAGAAAGCAATCTACCTTTGAAATAAATGCTGTGTAAGTTAGAACTGCTGGCTGGGCAGCAGCCAGAGGTGGGGGAGAAATACCTGGGTGAAACTCTCCTCCAAAGATTCAACCAAAATATAAATGCAATCTTACATTTTATTTATTAATTGAAGGAATTTTTACCAGAAAGGCCAACTGAGCTACAACAGATCATTTTCACAGGTGTCCTGGGGACACATAAATTAAGTTATTTACTGAGCATGCTCAGAAATGTATCTTCACATCTGGGACTAAATTTCTGAGAATGCTCAATGTGTCCTAAATTAGTGAGATTTTCTGAGCATGCTAAGTGACCAACTCCATTTATCATGCTCATGGTGCCCAAAATAACATGTGCACAGTATCTTGGTAAACTTATTTTCACACCTGTTGTATAAATTTAATAAAACCTAAGCTTCCTCCTTCTCCAAGGTACATTAAGTTAGACCAGAACCCCATAAACAGGCACTTTTTTGCTCTCAGTAGCATTACCCTCAGCTTCAGATGCACCATTCACCAATCTGCCAACCATAAGTGAAATTATGACCATACCTTGCACAATTTGAAATTGAATTAATACATTGTAAATAGGCATGGGTGGGTACTGAAATACCTGACCTGAAATATTACCCATAGGTACCTCTAAACTTCCCCAAATGACCCTAAAAATACCCTAATAAAAAATGGGTAGCTGGTTCGGGTCAGGTAGTTACTGCACTATTCTACTACCCTAGTACCCATCTCTGACCATAACAAATATGTGAAACCCTGGTTTTAACTATAGGCTGTATATTATTACACTGTTTGTTAGTTGCCTTGAGCATTGTCATTTATGAGGCAGGTATGAGAGGCATAGCTGCAATGATTGATCCTGCTGCTGTTTCCAAAAAGTTATACCCATGGTTGGCATTTGCAGGGGCATGTACGAGAGGCACAGCAGCTCTTAGTGAGCCTACTGCTGTTTTCAAAAATTATGCCTATGGTGGGTATTTCTGAGGCAGTTATGACAGGCAGAGCTGCTGTTAGTGAGCCCGCTGCTCTTTCAAAAAATTATACACATGATGGGCATGGCTGAGGTAGGTATGAGAGGTGCAGCTGCTCTGATTGAGCCTGCTGCTGTTTTCCAAAAATTATACCCATTGTGGGTATTGATAAGGCAAATGCAAGAGGTGCAGCTGCCCTTAATGAGCCTGATGCTGTTTCCAAAAATGATACCTATGGCAAGCAATGATGAGGTAGGTGTGAGAAGTGCAGCTTCTCCTAGTGAGGTTGCTGCTGTTTCCAAAAATTATACCCATGGCAAAAATAAAACATAATAAACTGATGATTGACAAAACTAAGCATAGTGTGATACATGTGGCTGGCATGGTGGCAGTGGTGATGGGATATATTGTCAGTAGTACATGTCTAAAGAGAATTATAGTACTGTAATACTGAAGGAAAGTGATGCCAATGGAATAAACTGCAGTAGCCACTATGATATAAGGCCTGTAAGTTATTAACAGCAGTCCTTCTAGAATTTGTGTAGTGCTCATATAGAGCAGGACTGGAGCAGTATGTGACATATGGAACATGTTTGATGAGAAAATGTAAAATATAAAAAGTGAATTCTAATTGAAATAATGGTGCCAACATTGTCAGAAAAATTACAAACATGCCTGTTTGTCCATGAACTCTCTGTGACCATGGCAGGATTTATGTCTGAGGGACAGTTGTAACTGCTGAGAGAGAGAGATGTGTTAGCAATGTTACCAAATTTTGCAGTATGCCACTCCACACAGGATTTTCTGTTTGTTCCATGCACAACCTAGTCATCATATTCAGTATCACTGTTTGCAGGCTTTCATTCATGTTCAGAGTCAGAATCACATAATTCAGTGTTTGGGACAATTGCAAAATTGCCAGCATTCATTTTGAGAAATGTAAGCCGTTCCACATTTACAGGACTTTGGTCAGTGACTATTCCTCCAGCTGCACTAAATATGTATTCTAAATGTAGATGTGAGGGTGGACAACTGAGGTACATTATTACAAGATTTGATAGATCTGGCCATATTGTTCTCTTTTGTTTCGAACAAAGTAATGGATCTTTCTTGACACCAATCATTTTGGTCTACCAAATACTCCTGAATCATGTGCTGTGGTGAGACGGATATCAGTTTTGTAGATAAACTAGATGCACTTTCTTTACAGGATATTAGTCCATATTGTTGCAGGTGACTCAGAATTGTTTGTCTTTCTGACCCAGAACATAGGATGCACAAGAAGTAGCCTTAGATGACCTTTCCCTCACTGATGACACTGGTGATTGTGAAGAATTTATAGATGTGCTATTGTGTGCACCAGAGGCACACTCTGATGGTTTGGCAGAGTTTGATTGCTGTACGTCAGTTTATGATGTTGGTGCAGCAATATCTCATTTGATTAGCAGAAGATCTCTCCAATACTCAATGTCTTCTACTGCAGGAAGGATGGCTTTGCTGCTCCCCTAAAAGCAATGATCTAGCAATGTAGCCAACGCATAGGTATCATTCTTGTTATTTATCATAGAAGGTTTTGTTGAAGGTTTTTCAATTTTTTAGGGTGGTACACCCTCAGACATCATATACATTATATTTCCATACAAAACAAAATGATTGCACAGAGCAGGTAGGATTTACATTCCTTATATCAGTATTATACAAGTCAAAATACGAGAGACCAATACAGATAAGGAGGAGAACGTCTAGGTAAATCTCAGTGGAATAGCAGTGCTAGTTATAGCTTCCCATGGAACAGCAAACAAAGGTAAGGTCATCATGCAACCTACTGTACAAATGCCTTAGCGGGGGGATTTCCTGGGGGGAAGGGATTTTGCAAAGTGGCGAGTGGAGGTAGGATCCCCATTTCTTGAAAAAATATTCTAACTGACCTTGGTGTGAGTAGGGCAGTCACTCTAAAAGGGCCATCCAGACCATAACAGCATGCCACATACTTATAGTTGAATTATTTTCCTGTCTCCAATGCATTAATAGTAGCCTCTTGGCTTCCAGCAGTGCTAACATAATCCATTCTCTATGTGCCCTATGCAAAAAGGTTAACTCAGTCGAGTCACCCAGGAGCAATTTAGGATCTAGAGGTAGTTCCTTAATGCCAAGGACCCTAGAGCACTCTTGAGCAATGGTGGACCAAAAGGTTGAGATTTGGGGGCAAGTTCACAATATATAGAGCAAGTGGGCATCTGGTTGCTGACATCTCCAACACTTGGAGTGGGACAGGACTGCAGCTGAATGTAAAACAGCAGGAGTTCTGTACCGAAGCAGAGGAATTTTAAGCTGTAGAAATTGGCTTTTGGAGTCTCTGTACCCTTTATGTGAGTCTTTAAGACAGCAAGACCAGGAGATTCTGGAAATAACCGTACCCATGTCAATTTCCCATTTAGCCCTGCAATGCTCAGTGGGGTCAGCTTGAGAGTCTCACCATATGGCATAGAATTTGCCTATACAGCCCCAAGAGGAAGGGAATTTGTGCAAAGAGGCAAGCCATTTACATTTGCTGTCTGGTCTATATTGAGATGAGAAGTCATTGATAATGCTGCATATTTGGAAGAACTGTCAAAAGTCGGTATTGGGGAGATTAAATTTATGCTTTAACTAGTTAAAGGATAACATGGTATCTGAGTCAGGTAGCATAAGATCTTGCACATAACGAATTCCTTTGGCTTCCCAGGAAGGCCATTTAATGGGTTCCCCTCCAATGGTGATAAAGTTGTTCTGCCATAGTTCAGCATAACACAAAGGAGGGGGTAAGCCTTTTTGGGGGGTGTGAGATAGGGTCTTCCTATGATGCCAGGCATAGCAGGATTCACATATAACAGGGGAAAGTCCCTTATCAGATGGACCACCAGGCCCTAACAGGGACCTAAGAGGAGTGGGGGTCACCATGTTGGCTTCAAGACCAACCTACATTGGGGGATATGTGATCAAAGGTGTAAACCATATTGTGACTTGGGCAGCCACACTCACCATATGATAGCCCTGGAACCAGGGGATGCCTAGACCTTCTCTGGACCAGTGTGCTCACAACTTATGTTTTTCCCACCTATGCACCTTTCCTTCCCACAAGAAGAAGGGAGGAAAATAGTCTGGGAGAAAGATGGATCAGAAGATTGTTGAACAATTATGTGACTCTGGGGAGGAGAAGCATGCATACAGCGGATACTTTACCAGGTAGTGATAAGTGTAGCTTATGCCAGCGCTCCACTTCTATGTTTAGCTGCTTTAAGAGGGGGCGAAATTGGAGGATTCAAGGTCTGTCCAGTTGGTAGGGATGTAAACCCCAAGATAGGTGAATACTTGGGCCACCCAGCTCAGTTCCATGCCTCGAAGACACTCTTGTGTGTAGATTGGATTAAGTGGGGCTATAGTGGTTTTCTGTTGATTAATCTGCAGCCCAGATAGTGAGGCAATGTCACGAAGGACTGAGACAGCTACCGGGAGGGACTGCTGAGGGTGAGACAGGGTAAGTAGAAGGTCATCGGCGTATGCTGCCACCACATATGAGTTACCATGAGCTGGGATGCCCGTGAGACCATCAGCACTGGCAAGTGCCCTAATCAGCTGATCAAGGGCAACCAGAAGAAGGAGAGGAGACAGGGGGCACTCTTGTTGAGTACCTCTATAAAGGGGAAAGGAAGGGGAGATATCCGAGTTTGTTAGAATTCTGGCCATAGGGGAATTATAGAGTGTCAAAACTCAGAGATGGAACTAAGGCCTAAAGCCATATAGAAGGAGGACTTTGTGTAAATAGTTCCATTCAATAGAATCAAACACTTTAGAGAAGTCAATGGCTAAAGCAGCCATAGGAGTCTTGGACCTAGTCACTAACCATTTCAGGTTGAGTAGTAACCTGGTGTTATCGGAGCCCACTTTCCCTGGCATGAACCCCACCTGAGAGGGCTATATTAAGGAGGTGAGGACATTATGCATTCTAGTGGCCAAAATCTTAGCCAGGATCTTAGTATCCACCGGTAGTAGGGATATAGGGTGGAAGCTAGCTCAATTAAGGGATTGGATTGCTTGGGTAGAAGAGTAATGAGGGCTTTCTTCATCGTGGTGGGAAAAGAGCCTGAGGATTGAGCATCCTGCAGAGCTAGCAACAGTGGATGGGCAATCTCCTGTTCCAATGCTTGATATAATTCAACCCGTTGTCCCATCAGGTCCTGGGGCTTTCCCCTTAGCCATCTGGGACAAAGCCTGTTGTATCTCAGGGACAGTAATCGGAGCATCCAGGAGGGTAACTTGTTCAGGTGACAAAGTTGGTATAGTGAAATGCTGGCAGAACTGGTTCAGGCCTTGGGACAACTAGGTTGATGATTGAGAGGATTGGGATTTGTACAGGGATTGGTAGAAAAGCCTCATAGTCTCGGTGATACCAGCAGGGTCAGTGGTAATTGAGCCTGAGGTAGTGTGAAGAGCATGAATTTTAGAGGAGGCTTGTTGTTTCCGCAACTGGTAGGCAAGAAGCTTTCTGCCTTTGTCCCCACCCTCCCAATAAGTGTGCTCCAGTCTAAGCAAGAGCCATTCTGCTTTGTGGTGTAGCAGAGCATTGATTTGGTATTTGAGCCCTATAATTCTATGAGTCAGGGATACATCTCTGGAAGCAACAGGGGAGACTTTAAAGCATGCCTCTAGCCCAGTAAGTTCTGATTGTAACAAATCCGGAGATTTTTTCCAGGCTTTTTCCCGATGTGCTGTAAGAGCAATAATAAGGCCCCTGAGGTTAGCTTTAAAAGCCTTCCATATTGTGCTTGCAGGAATGCCACAAGCCGAGGTAAGAGCAGAATAATCCTGGGTTGCTTTTAGCATTTCTTATTTAAATTCTGGATCTTTGACAAGCATGGGGTTGCATCTCCATCGCATACCGGTGGATCGGTGCCCCAGAGGGATATAGGTAATCAACACTGGTGCATGGACTGAGATGATACTATTACCTATGGAATTATTCGAGACTCCACTTGATGCTGCGTTGTTGGCCAGCTAATAGTCAATATGGCTATGTACACCATGGGAAGTAAAGTAGCAGTAATAGTCTCACCCAGAAGGGTTGTCAGGCCCCCAAACATCTATCAAGCCCCACTCTTCTTGCAGCTCTAATAGTGCAGCATGGGCCCTAGGATGAGTCTGGGGGGTGGGTTTGGACTTGTCTAAAAATATATCAGATACTAAATTAAAGTCCACTCCCAATGGGGGGGGTGGAGTTAGACTGCTCTAAAGTGGAAATGGCTTAGCTCAAACTGGCAAAAAAAGCCTGCTTGATCAGTGTTGGGAGCATATACATTGCCCACAATCAGTTTCCCAGTGGGGGAGACCAATCTAACCACAACCCACTGACTTTGGGAGTCAGACTAAGACTCTTCAACTACTCACATGCTGGAGCGGCGAATAAGGATAGCAACTCCTTTGGACTTGGAGGAGGCAGAGCAAGCATGAACAGCACCTACCCAGCATTTTGTAAGCCAGGAAATGGCTCTGCTAAGGAGATGCATTTCTTGCAAAAGGGCTACATCTGTGTGAAGGGAACAAAGGTACTGAATGACCTTAGTATGCTTTATGGGTTGGTTGAGACCTTTAACATTCCATTATACCAGATGTAGACCGTGAACCTTGGCAGCAGCCATAGTAGCACACAGGGAGGAAATAACAGGGTACTTACCCACCTAAAGGTAAAGTGATTAGGAACACCCAGGGAGTATATCTCAGGGGTTGCAAACTTGATTTTTGACAATGATAAGCTGCTGCTGAGTAACAGGGAGGTATAAGCACACTGCTTTAAAAGGAGTGTTCAAGGGATGTACTAAAAATAGAGGACGGTATAGTCACAAGGTGTGAACAGTAACAGGTAAAGCACAAACCTGTAAAAATAGTAGAGAGAACTTGTAAACAGTAACACTAATAGTAATATCAAATAGCTTAGAACACAACAAAGTTATTGTAGTCCCACCTGAATCAGAGTACCTGAATAGACAGGGGCAATACAACAATTCTAACAAGCATTCATACGCTAGGAGAGGAAGAAGCTTTGGTGAAAAAGGGTACAAGAGAAGGAGGTACCCTCAGCTACACAAGCTTCAACACTCAAGGGCAGGAGAGGAGGAAGACAACCAAGAAAAACTTTCTTCTCCTCATCCGGTAACCAATCCCTGGATGCATAACATAATCCTGGGGGAGGGTGGGAAGAAAAAAGGGGGGGATTAGGAGGGAAGGCCGGGAAGAGAAAGGGGGGAATTGGGCAACTATCCCAATTGAAAACTATAAAGGCCAGTTTGCCTGAGAACTCAGCATTGCTTAGTATGATAACCTGTGGCTGCAATGTGATGGAGGGAGCTAGCTAAGGTGATGACGCCAGAGCCAAGTAATATAGCCCAGTTGTTCTAGGGGAGGATGGTTGATATACCCCTGAGGGCTTGGGGAGCAAAAAAGGGAGGAGGTGGAAGAGGGTGCCATCTCACCTCTGGCTCTTAGGTCTGGGCAAAGGGGAGTGGCATAGGATGAGCCGCATACCAGAAAATAACATTGGTTCAGTGGCATACAAAACTCTATGTGGTGGGAGATCAGCCTCATTAGCTTATACAGGTGCAGGCATATATTGCCCCAACACATAGTAATCATAGTGTATGCAAGCTAGCTAAGTAGTAAAGGTCAGTGCAGGATATAGTTCAAAGATCAGCCAGTAGGATCCATGCTGTGCCTTGGGAGCATCTTAGATCTATTTTGAGAGTCCAGTGGAGCCACTATGAGGTCTGATGCTGTTGTTAGGACAGTAGTATCATATGTTTTTTCCACAGGTATAAGCTTCCCAGAAAGGTTCACTGCCTCGACCAGAGAGGAGTCTGGTATATCAGCCCAGTCCATAGAGAGTTTGTTATCTATGGGCAAAAGATCTGGGATGTGGAGAGTGGCAGTCTATTGAGATCAAGGGGGAATCATCCCTGGACATCTTCACAGGAGGTGCTGCCCCTTGTTGCTCAGGTGAAAGTTGTTGGCCACTTCTCAATCACTGTTACTGGTGGAAGGTAGCTCCTGTAGATCTAGGAGGAAGGAATATTTTTGTTCTAATGGGGAAACAGGGCTAGATGTGGCCAGGGACACTGCGCGAGGTGGATTCCTTGTCATGGTGGAATCATTAAAAGAGGAACCTGGTCCAGTTGCATAACAGTCCTCTGGAGGCTGTCTGCCAGATTCAGAGTTTCTAGTGGTTGTAGGTGTAACAGTTGGGTCCCATAGCCTTCTGGGAGATGTAGGTTGAAGGGGAAATTAGGCCAAAGCTTGGAAATCCATCGCTCCGCTTCAGCAGGACTATCTGCAAGTATCTTGGGAGGCAGTATAGTGCAGTGGCTTAAGACTCTGAGTGGCAAATCTGGTGAAATCCAGCAGACCAGACCTGGGGTTGAATCCCACAGCTTCCACTTGCATACTGTGTGACCCTGAGCAAGTCACTTAACTTCCCTGTGTTCCCAGTTCACTCCTGTAAAAAAACTTTCAGCTTAGTGTGCTACTCCTGGTCAAACAACTAAATAAAAAAACAATCTTTCTCCCCTCCTTGGATACCAGGAGTTTGGTGAGTCCTCTAAATCTATAAAGAAAGTTATGGGCAGCAAGAAATTTTTTCAGGGAACCATAGGCACAGTGTTTGCTGGCTGTTTCTTGTGCAAAGTCTCTATAAAAAGAAATTATGGCCCCTTGCCACCTGATTTGCCCCAGGTCATGGGCTACCCTCAGTATGTGCTCTTTAGTTGAATATCTAAGTAGGTATGCCACTATAGGCCTCGAGGATTGTGCCAACCTATCTTTCCTCCCAGTGATACGATGGGCTCTCTTAACCTCCACTGGTCCCCCCCAGTGCTCCCCTAACATCATAGGGAGTGTATCATTGAGAAACCTTTCCATAGATACACCTTCAGAACCCTTTGGAATGTCAATAAT
The DNA here is from genome assembly GCA_016271365.2 of Neoceratodus forsteri. NCBI lineage: Eukaryota > Metazoa > Chordata > Ceratodontiformes > Ceratodontidae > Neoceratodus > Neoceratodus forsteri. The sequence goes on along the minus strand of CM028132.1, from coordinate 1,066,357,456 downwards.
TCAGAGGTTATTGTGGTGACCTCTGTTTTCCTAGTCCGCCGCTGTGGCTAGTAGAATCCCTAATTTCTTGTCTTGCATCAATACTTTTTGCTTAAGTTTAGCTTGTTGCTGCTGTAGTGTTTCCACCCACTGTTCTGCCACGTTAAGGTGATCTTGCAACTGGCACATGTCCATGGTGGTGCCAGTAAGGGTAGAGTTTGTCATCCACCTGCGACAGTAGAGCCTCAAGCATACAGGTGATATAACTTAATGAGTCCCCCACTGATGTAGATTGTGAAGGCGTAGGCGATAAGGAAGGTAAGATGGGTGGGGATCCTCCTGTTGCCATCTTGATCTGAAAGAAGCTGTAGTATTTGGAGTACAGGTAGGGGCCCAGGCAGGGCACAGTAGGAATCAGTGTTGGGTGGGTCTCCAGGAAAATAGATCCGTGGCCTACCTGATCGAGTGACTTGTGAGTAACTGGCACCTGTAGAGACACTGATGCACCACAGAACTGCAAAAAAGTCACACTGGATGGTTGGGGACAGTTACCTGATCGATATTAGGCAGGTTGTGTTGCATTATATCCCAGGATTAGGCCAGCCGACCGGGAATTGTCACCAGACTAGGAAGAGCTCCAGAGTTAGGCTGCCATTTTCTTGGTGGCCAGACCATGCCCCTCCATAGGTGTCATTTTTAAACATGGCATTTATTCTCTGATCAATTTACAGTCTGAGACTCAAGTCATCTGTCAGCATAACAATGATGGTGTCTTCTTTTCACAAAAAGTCTTTCTTCATCTCATCAAGAAAAATGTAAAGAAATCTTAGCTGATGAAGAATTTGACTCAGAGTTGCACTGTCCACACTGACATGATGTGTGGCAGCCTCAAATGGCTCCAGTACAGTGACCAAAGATCAAGTAGACTCCAACTGCTGTAACTGAGCATGATGTCTACTTTACCTATTTGATGCTGCATGGTGTAGTCATCTTCAACTTTTTTTCTGTTCAAGAAGCCCTTCCAACGTGTAAAATGTTGAATTCTAGTGGGTTGGAACTTCCTGCTTTAATGTATGCGATGGTAAGTTGTTTGACCTCTGCAGCCCATTCAGGATTTTTGGGTGCTTTTACAGAGTGGCTGAAATGATCACATATTTTCCTAGCAAGACCTAACAGATTTTGAGCATTTCTGTTTCCATTTAAGAAATTATGGCTGAGAATATTTAAACAATATGCAAAACAAGGTATGTGTTGGTAGTTGCCAAATCTAACAGCTTGGACTATGTTGACACCATTATCTGACAACATGAACCCCAGAGATAAGGAAGACGGAGTAAGCAATTTCTGCAATTGTTTTTGCAGCTCCTGCAAAATATTCACAGCAGTGTGGTTTTCCTCAATAATGATGACACATAATACAACTGCTTCCTACTGCCAACAGTAGAGCGCAGATTATTGCTTTCTGACTGATAACTAGCCCAATGAGCTGTAACAGTCGTGTAGTCAAATTTTTGGCTGCTGATTCATATACAGTATTATAGATTGAAGGAGCACTCCCGGCCAATCAGAGCTCTCCATTCCCCTGCATGTGAGGCACTCTTATTTTGTGAAGAGCAGCTCATGTGCAGATGCCCTGGAAATGGGCACATTCTGGGAATTTTTTGTTTATTTTAAATATATTATTGATATCTCTCGATCAATAAAATATTAATATGTCCGCTGTCACCACTCATTGCTGAAAATTAGTGGTTTCACCTGTCATCAACTTGAGCCAAAACAGCTCAGCTTCGCTTCACTGTTCTCACTCAGCTGAAGGCACATGAAACCACTCATTTTCAGCAACGAGTAGCTCCGAGGGATGTATTGAGTCATATCTGTGGTTATGTGAACCTGCTTTACCTCAGAGATTTTAAAGTGCTTAATCACATCACTACACACCAGGTCATACAAATGTGGAACAGCCTTTTTCGAGAAATATGTTTGACAGGGAAGGGTGTACTATGGTTTAATCTGGTTCATGAACTTGAGGAAACCTTTTTGGGCAACAAAAGCAAGAAGGGGATAACAATTGGCCAACAGATCTGCAATGGCTATATTTAACAGCTGGCATGTTGAATGCTTGCAGGTAAGTTTTAATGTCCACACAGCACTTTTTTAATGATCATTGAGATATTTAAAATTTTTTGGGGAATGTATTTTTTGTGCTTTTTGAACTTTGACATTTTTCAGTACTTAATGGTGTCAGAAAACAACCTATGTTTTTCTGGGAGCACTGCAAGGACACATCAAGTGATTCAATGTCACTTATTGCTTCCTTTTTTTATTTGCATGCCTGTTTTTAAATGTTTAGAAAAAAATCCCAGGATCTTGCATCCTGTGTATTTTCTCCTGACTTCTTCATGGTCCATGTTGCCAGCTGAGGTGGTCAGCACTATGTACCCAAACTGACAAGATGGCAGCAAGTTGTTCTGCCATTTCTCGATATCTTTCAGTTGAACCATAAATCTGGGGCTGATAACTCCACACTTGTTCAGTCTACCAGTGAGATTAACAACAATTTTTCCAGCTATGGGATCATCAATAATAAACTCACCAATGTAGCTGTGCTTCATCATTAGAGTCAAAAATCTCATAATTACTTTGGAGCATGGCCTAATGAGAACCTGGCTTTTGCCCCTTTTCTATGCATTGTTGATGCTTTTAAGAGCATTGGCAAGAAAATTCATATACACCATGGTGCTGGTTCTTCTTCTTCCAGTTCATTGTCACTGTGGTCACCACCATGACCACCTCCACTAACACCCATACCAACCACACACTGCCCCACTCAACTGGGTGTTTTGCCTTTGCATGTCACATCATTAGTGATGTTCCAAAATGTACCTGTTTGCTACAACTGATGGTCTTTTTGCACAGACTGCATACAGCTTGAGAGTTTTCTGCAGGGCCAATATAAAAGAAATTCCATGCTAAAGATTTACCTTTTTTGCTTTGTGCCACGGTGCATGGCACTATTCCTTATATAGTCAAGGGACTTGGAGGAAACCCTACATTGCCATTTCCTTGTTAAGATTAATTGTTCTCTTTCATACTCATCTTCTAATTCTTATGTTTAGCATATGCTTTTTTTCTGCACTTGCTTCTCATGCATTACAGCGACATCATCTCCTACCCCCTCATCAAAACTGCTGACCTTATCGCCACAAGATTTAGAAGAACTGGAAGTGCTGTCATCATTATGTAGGATATGGCATGTGCTATCCCATTCCAAGTCCCCATTATCACCATCTCTATCAGCATTTGCTGCTTCAGCATCTGAGCTTATATTTGAGGAGGATGCCTCCTTGCTGCCTTAGTAGCTGGAAATATCCTGGCACATGTGGCAAAACATTCAGTACCTCTAAGAGTAACTCCTCTCAGTTCTTTCAGAAACTCTACTATAATTTCAGTGCTAACATGTTTTTTTTTGGTCAGTACTTTTAGTGCCAGTCCTGGTGATGTTATTATTTCTGTCACTATGTTCTTCACTAGTGCTATGATTCATATTGGTAATGTCCATCTCATTAACAGTTACACATGCAGCAGCACTGTGTTTCCATTTAGTAGACTTAGACTGGGAAATACAAGACATAGTAGACACAGCAGTGAAAGGATATTGTTTCGCTAACTACTGCAAAGACAGACAGTGTAACAGACTATGTCAGAGTAATAACGACAAGACTCAGGCCACAGGTGCACCTAACAAACAGTGTAATACTGTACAACAGTAAAAGGATTTCACTATGGTGCAGGGACAGACAGTGTAGCTGATTATGTCACAGTAGTAAATGACTGGGCTCAGGCCTCAGGGGCACCTCACAAATAGTGTAATACAGCCACAAAAGGATTTCACTATGCTGAAGAGACTGGCAGTGTAGTTGAATATGCCACAGTAATAAATGACAAGGCTTGGGCCTCATGGGCATCTCTCAAACACTGTAATACAACCGTAAAAGAATTTCACTATCCTGCAGAGACAGACAGTGTTGCTGACTATGTCACAGAAATAAATGACAAAGCTCGGGCATCATGGGCGCCTAACACGATCAGTGTGATACAGCCATAAAAGGCTTTCACTATGCTGCAGAGAAAGAAAGTGTAGCTATGTCACAGTAATAAATGACTGGGCTCAGAGGCACCTACAAACAATGTAATACTTTAATTTCAAACCAGCTGCCTTCTGTTTTTGTCTATGTCTTTTCTACCACCCCTTACTCCTTCTCTGTTGTGCTGTCCCCAACAAAACCTCCTCAACTAAGGCTGATCCCCTCTTCCCTTCTCGGTTGATCTCTCTCAAGCAAACTCCCCTTGATGGAGGCTGATCCCCCCTCTCCCTGGCTTGAGATCATTTCAGTACCCCCACCACTATTTCTCCTTTTAGTCCTTCATGTACTGATAGTGTAGATTTGTTACGGCCACAATTTTTGCTGCAGAGCGAGCACCCATGGAGTTGCTTAACAGACTGCTGCTGGCTTGATTCTGCACCACACAGGCTTACTGCAGATGAAGCAGAGCCCTTTAGACACCACTGACCAATCAAGTATCAGCCCGATTTCATGTGTTCCTATTCTGCTCCTTGAAGGACCACATAGGCTGCCCTTTTAATGCCTGTTTCCAGCCTGGAAATCCTTTACCCATTACTCATTACCCATCTCAAATTACCCATCTCGAGAATTACACTGTTACATTGAGTAGTGAAATACATCACCCAAACTACCCTACCCAGCCAAAAATAGATGATACAGACACTACCAACCCATCTACCCAGTGGGTTGCCCATGTCTAATTGTAAATACTCATCTTTTTGTTAGAAATCTCAGAATATATGCCGTGTATGTATATACTGTAGTCACCGGCAGAATTGCTATTATCTTTTCACTTGTCACCATGGCTGTACCAGCAGCACTTCCAAAGAAGCATTTCCTTTCCACAGCTATGCTGCTGTCATCTCTGTTAACATGTCACTCTCACCAAAGTAGAATTACAGCTTTTCCTGGTGATACAAATCTTAGATTAATTACATCTTAAATGCACTTTGTACTGGTATTTTGCTGAAAATGTCAGTGTCAGTGGCTCAGTAGTTAGCACGCTCGCCGCTGATACTGGGAGATCAGAGGGCTGTGGGTTCAGTTCCCACATCTGGCACTTGGGTTAATATCCCAATACTGACACTGTAGTGCAGCATGAGGGGGATGCTGCACTTCTGAGGTGCTGTCTTTCGGGTGAGATGTTAAACCAAGCTCCCATCTGCCTGGATTGGTGGTAATTCAGGTGGATGTTAAAGACCCCATGACACCTATCGAAAAGAGTAGGGGAAATTTTTATTGAAAGTTCAAAAACAGAAAACTGAGAAAGTACAATATCATAAAGGTTAATAATAAGAATCCAAAATCAAACTAACATAATACAATTTTTCTGTACAGAACAAATAACCTGTAAGATTCTCCAACAATTCCAAACACAATGCTGCAGAAAAAAAAATTAATAAATAATTCCCATCACCAATGATAACCATAAACAAAATTAAAAACCATTGTCATCTGAGAGGGTATAAACATACGTTTTTTTCCAAACTAAAGGGAAAAAAAAAGAGATAAACATTAGTACAAACATGTCAACCCACCCATCCAACATTTTTCCATAGCTTAGAAGCCACAGTCTGTCCCAGTGTATGCTTTTCATAGTCATAAACTTTATCAAGCTCTGTCTGTATATTAGAAAAACATCTTGTAGCATAACCACTTTATCTTGCAGGAACCTGAGACATCTCGCCTGCCAAATGGACCACTTTATGCAGGCTAGAAGAACACAAATAGTGCTTTTTGTCAGTTTTGACCAAGATGCTGGAATTTGCCCTAAAATTAAAATATCGTAAGTCATACACTGAAACATTTTTCCCCCCACAAATTGGACAACAATTTCCAAAAATCTAAAACATGTATGCATTCAAAAAAACAGATGTTGCACTGTTTCCACTTGACCAGCACAAAAACTCTCCCCACATCCTCTATCCTCAAGTTGTTTGTGTTTCTGATTACCCCTCATTTGCAGTCTCTGATGTCCACATAACCAAATAAAGTCCTGCATCTTAAGAGGAATTCTTGGTTCTATCATACAATTCAGAAGTAACTCAGTTGTAATTGTTGAAGAAACCTGGAAAACAGGTTCTTCCCGATACCATTTATCAACAATAAAGTTATAAAATAGTTTTTTTCCTTTTCCAATAAACCAAGTCAGCTCAATTTTCCATGTTCTTGTATATCGCAATGTTGTTTACACATAACCCAGGAAAAGCTTATCCACAGGATGTCATTTACCTCTGCCCCAGGCTTCCAAAGAATGTCTACCACACAACTGCTTACATGCTAGACCTATCCCTTCTGTTTCGAACAATAAAGGGCGAATAGAACTATCAAAAAAATTCCCAAATAAGTATACTAGCCTGATGAATCATATTTAGACCTCCCTCCTTCCAAGACCTAGAAGTGTGTAACCTTTTTACAGGATTCAATCTACTTCCCCACAAGAAAAGAAAAAAAAAATAAACCCATAACTTTAGTGTGCATATGAAATGAGAGGAGAAAAACATGTGAAACATATAAAAAAATGGCTGCTATATATGCCCTTAGTGAAAAAAAGGTTTTTTCTAGTCATCTTTTATGACAACCAAGACAAAACTTTATGCTTAGCCCTATCATACACTACATTCCAGTTACGTCCCTCTGAATCCTTGGTTCTAAAAAAACAAACCTAAAATTTTGACTTCATCCATAGTCATAGAGATTGGAAAATCTGCTACCATCCCTACTGTCCCTAAAATGAAAACAATTCTTCTCCCCATATTAAGTTTAATGCCTGTGATGTCATATACATTTTGTAATGTATCTAAAATTTGGGTACCGGACTCCATATCTGCTGCTGTAAACATACAGTCATCCGCATAGGTAGAAATTTTGTTATAAACTAAACCATCATGATTTGTAATAGCCCTTATTTCTGTATCCATTTCAATAACCCTTAATAAGTGATCCAGCCCAAATACATATAATAAGGGGCTCATCAGACATCCCTGCTTCACCACATTTTTCAAATATATTGGTATACCGAAAAAAACATACACTAATGGAGTAACCTGAACTTCAGTATGCAATACCTTAATTACATTCAAAAAGGATTCTGAAATTCCATAGTAATGCAAGACCATGCAAATGTACTCCTGTCGCACCACATCAAAAGCAGTCTCCTGATCTACTGACATCAAATAACCATCTAGTTTCTTATCTAAACCCTGCTCTATTATTTCCCTAACAAAAAACAAATTCTGAATAATATTCCTGCCAGGAATTGCGCAAGTCTGCTCAGGGGTAATAAGCTTCTGAATAACTCTAGCCAAACGTGTAGTAAGTATTTTGGTCAGGATTTTATAATCGGAGTTCAATAGAGTTAATAGCCTCCAATTCTTAAGGTCATGGGGGTCCCCCGTTTTATATAAAAAAGTCATGATCCCCATTTTCATACTCGGGACAAGTCTATTTTCATCCCAAATGGCTTGAAAAATCAATTGCAAACATGGAACCAGAAGTTCAGAAAAACATTTATAAAAATCATTTGGGATTCTATCATACCCTGGAGTAGTCTTAGCGGACAGTTGAAAAATAGCATCTCTAATTTCTACTTCTGTAAAGGGTGAAACCAAGCTCTCTATGTCTGTATTATCTAAAGAAGGAATTACTATGTTATCAAAAAACGGTTCCTGTCGCCCCTTATTCTCCTTTTGAAACAGTGTTGTGATGTGACTTTGAACAATGAGCATAAGCTCTTGATTGTGTGTCCTCAAAGTAACCTGTTTGTCTTTTAAAGCAGTCATGATCAATCTCTGAACACCCTGCATACTTGAGTCATATGGATTAACTTCTTCTTTAGATCCCTTGGTTTGGTATTTTTGTTGAAAGGCCGCCCTCTTAGTAGTCTCATGTAAATGCTTACACATTTGCTCTTTAAGATTTTGTAATTGTAAGAAAACATTATTCATTTTATCTTCTGCCCATGTTAAGATTTGTAAATATTTTGCTCTTAGCCCTAAGTATTTAATGTATTTATCCTTAGCTTTTGTCTTCGTAAGAGATACATATAAATTTTGCAAATCCCTTTACGTATCCTCCCACCAATCTATGGGGCTATCATATAAAAAACAAATATCAGCCCTTAATAGAAATAAGTCTTTTACTGATTCTTGTACTAAATACTTCCTGTAAAACTACAATATTCATTTTTCAATAACCCCACCCTATTGCTATATTCTGACAGTCCCTTAAAAAAAGTTTAACCGCTAAATGATCCGATGTTTCTAAGGAAACAAGAACCACTTCTTGACAAGTCAGGTGCGTCGACCCAAACCAAAAATCTGTCCTTGTGGATAAATGACCCTTATAAAAAGTATGTTTAAGTACCTTATGTAAAACCTCATAAACATCTCTCAAATTATTATTTCGTAGGATTGTAAGCAAAGTGTTTGAATCACTATAGACTTTCTTTGTAGTCCTTCCCCAATCTCTATGCCACAGACCACAATTAAAGTCCCCACCATAGCATTAATTTGGAGGTATGTAAATAGGGTTCTATTTCTCTAAATAAAGAGGACCTTTCTGCCTCATATATTGATAAGTCTATATACCACCTCCCCCAAGACAACATCTATTATCATAGCTCTCCCTGGTTGAATAGCGAAAACATGTAACATTTTAACCGATATCCCTGAAAAAAGAAATCCCAATCCTGAACATTGTTCCTCCCCTAATGACCAGTAGGAGACACCCCATCTCCAGTCTTTCTGTGCTTCCTGAATTTCTACTAAAGAATGTAATCTAGTATCTTGCAATAGTATTATTTGTCCTCCCCCTCTCTGAGACTTGCAAAAGTACTGTGTCTTTTCTCAAAAGACTTAATACTATTTACATTTACTGTGAGAAAAGAAGTAGCGGTATACATAGAAAACACCATAAACCAAAGTAGGGGAAAAAAAACCATATCAAACATAGCTTATCATAATCATTTCTTTTTTTTTCTCTTCCTTGTTTTGGGTTTATCAGGAGGACCCATATCAGAAGCAATATCTGCCTGTGAGGAAGCAACTGAAGAAAAATCTGAATCAACACCATCTTCGTCTACCCCCTGCTCAAACAATAAAACATAGGAATTCTGAACTGGAATCCCTTCCATTTCCTTAGATCCTGCCTGAGCATCTATAAGGAGTTTGCCTACCTTGAACATGGTCACCCTGTGGAATACTGCCTCTTGTTGCGCAGGGGGGGCATAAAGATCCCTTCCTCCACCATCTCAAAACCCTGCTCTGTGTCAACCAAAGTTTCTGTCCCCCTGTTTTCTTCTACAGTCTGAAGAGGAAGATACTCCTCACCTTTGGTCACCCCTGACCCTTGTTCCTCATTTGGTCCTAATTCCTCCCCAGTGGGTTGCTCCACCAATATAGCTTTCTCCACTCCCTTCTCCTGTGTACTAGATCTATTTGGTTTCCTCAGGATTCTCTGAGGCAGGGGACTGCTATCAGGAACAGAATGTAATAATTCTACTATTCGCATTTTTTTTTCTGTGCAGTGGCAACATAAACATCCTGTTCAGTTCGGACAGATACATCTATATTGTTATGGGATGTCTAAGAACATGTATGAAAGGATTGCTCTTGTTCATCACACAGATTACATCATAATGGCTGACAACAATGAGCCCCAACATGACCTAGCTCCCGACACAGACCACACTTCTGTTTATCGCAGACATTACTGAGGTGCCCTATATCTCCACATTTAAAACAAGCTTGAGGCTGTCCTGGATAAAATATCATCCCCCTCTTCCGGCCCAAGAAAAAACAATTAGGTAAATGTTTTGTCTGACCATTTTCTAATTTCAAAACTACTTGATACTTCCAGCCCCATGTCCACAATTGTTTGTCATCTAAGATAGGCTCAGGAAAACCTTTAACAGAGTAGTGCTGCTGTAACCAGTAAGTAATGTCCACAACATTCACCCCTTCATTCCTAAACAAAACAGTAATTTTCTTTGTAAGGAGTTTAGTGAGGGAAATTGCCAAGAAAGGCCTCCATAAAGGAGAGTGTTTTAAAAGTTGGTATTGCTTCCAAAACCTTTCTAGGCCTGCAGGATGTTTGAAACTAATGTTAAATAAAGAGTCTCCTGGTGCACGTATAAGGGTATATATCTCATATGTGTAATACTTCATGCTGTCCTTCAGTAAGGCTCATCCAACAAAATGCCCATCAGGAACAGTGGAAACATCACCCCTATATTTCAGACGAACTGCATTTCTTCTAACTGCAGGTTCTGATAATGGGTTTCTCTCGGATGGAATTACATGATCTCTCACTTTATCATGCCATACTGTTGCAGGGGTTTGCACAAGGGGGTCTATAATCATTTGAGAGTCAGAAACAAGGCTCTTGTGTGGTGGGACAGTTATCCAACTTGTCCTCCCCAGTAGGATTTGAGAAAACAGTTTCTTGTAATTTAATCTCCTCTAATAAAGGATGAGGCCCGTCTTATTGCTGAATAGGTAAACTCCCTTCAGGAGTTTGTTGACCTGGTAGTAGGGAAGAATCATCAACAGAAACTGATTCTGGAACAGAAACTCTAGGGGAACATGTAGGGGAAGAACCAGAAAAATCTACATTTTGTAGATTTGCACCCCACCCTTTCCCTGTATTACTTTTTACCCATCCTGTAGCTTGTAAGGCTGAAGAAACCCAATCTGCAGGGCCATGATCCAAGGCCTGGGCATTGGTATTAGTCACTTTCAGCAAACAAATATCAGCCATGTGAGTGTGCGATTTCCTACCTTTCCCCACCCCATCTTTTACCCATTTTTCCATACCACCAGATGAGGTTCCCATATTAAAAGTCATAGCAGGCAGTAATCAGGAAGTAGGACTCCCTGGAAGCAACTCCTTTTCCTACATATCAGGTGTCTCAGTACTATGAGGATCTGTCACTTCACTAGACACATTCTCTCCCATAATCAGAGCCCCAGCATCGACAACCACTTCAGAAGCAGGAGAACTGCTTACCACTGATTTTAAAGGAGTGTCCTGTGTTGAAATCTCTCTGGTGGACTCCCTGCTGTGCCCAAAACTGCTACAGATGACTCCATTTCCATAGCCCCAATCTGAACATCCAGTTCCTGTGCACCGCTAATTGCTTCCTGCCATCTCAGCTCCTCTCGTAATCACTCCCTTGCTTCCTTGTAGGAGCATTCTGCTAAGTCAAGCTTTGCGCTTAGGTCAACCGCTGTTTCAGGCTTATCGGACATACCTGCCATAGGCAACACTTGGGCTCATGACTCCAAAACTTCTGGTAAATCGGCATCGAAACCATCCATCAGTTGCACTTCGGTAGCCATATTCTCCTCAGCCAGCAAATCCATACAATCATCGGTCTCCATCAGAAGGGAAGCCAAGGAGGAAACCTACTCCTCAGCCACCCATATGTCCGTCTCCTTCGAGTTTCCAAGCGCCACTGAGCAAATGACTCTCTGCCACACAGCACCCTCTGTTGAAAAGAGTAGGGGAATTTCCCCAATGTCCTGGCCAAATTTCCCCCATTCACTAAAAAAAAAAAAAACACCAACAGCTAAATCTGGTTCAATTTCAGTTGGTTACCATCTGTATCCCCAACCCCCCGGTCACCCCTGAAAAAGGGACTTCTAGGCCCAGTGGGCTTACCAAGTCAACGTCAACAAAATTCAATAAATAAATAAAAAATGAAATATATGCACTGCCTATGCTCCCAGTAACTCACCGTTTTACCTGCCAAGCTGCTGCTTTTGTCAGTATACTAAAAAGCACTGTCTTCTCTCTTATGCAGTACATGACTCCCCAAGCAACCAACGAGGTATAATTATCACTGTGGTATTATTAAACTTTCATTAATCATATTTTTATTGCTCATTTCATTCTATCACATGACTCATTTACACCAACAAGCATGATTTACTCCTTCTTTCAAACCTACACTGCATATCTCAGGTAATGAAACCTCCTTTTACCTCCACTCAAGTAGATGCACCTGCTTTACTCCCAGTATTAATAGTACAGACTGGATTAACATAACAATGTGGGGCAGATATTAAAACAAGGCTTACACTGATGCATGGCCATTTTTGTTCCATCAGCATCTGCCCGGTTGTACAAAAACATAGGAGCTTTATTTTCAAAAGTTATCAAGTGTTTTGCAACAGCTGATGTGATGTATGGAAAAAAAGGGTTCACCCACTGTGTTGCACCAGAAATTATACCAGTGGCAATTAGAGCACCACAAAAAAGCCACAAACAGACAGAACCCTGTACCTGCACATCACTAGTCAGGGAAGCAAAATTCAGAATAACATAGAAACTGTTGGCAGATAAGGACCGCCAGGCCCGTCCAGTATGCCCAAAACCCTACACTAGTTTGTGACCTCTGAACCTAACTAGTCAATGGTTTTTCACCCCACCTTCCCACCTCTAAGGTACCCTTATGCCTGTCTCATGCATGTTTAAACCCCTCCACTGTGCTCGCCCCAACCACCGCCTGTGGCAGTCTGTTCCATGTGTCTACCACCCTCTCCATCAAGAAAAACTTCCTCACATTTCCCCTTAGCCTGCCACCTTCCAATTTCATATCATGCCCCCTCGTTCTTGTACATTTCTTATAATGGAAGATGTCTGCCCCCCTGCACTTTGTTTATGCCCTTAAGGTACTTGAATGTTTCTGTAATGTCCCCCCAATCTCTTCTGTCCACCAGCGAGTACATATTGAGGTCCTTTAGTCTCTCCTCATATGTTTTCTGGTGCAAGCCTCGTACCATCTTAATCACTCTTCTCTGGATTGCCTCCACCCTGTCAATGTAATTATGAAGGGGCTGCCTCCAGAACTGTACTCTAGGTGAAGCCTCACTAGTGTTTTGTACAATGGCATCACTACCTCTTGCCTTCTGCTAGTGATAACTCTGCCTATGCACACTAGCATGCCACTGGTCCCCCCTGCAGCCTTTATATTCTGCTTGGCTGCATATAAGTCATCAGAAATGATAACCCCCAGGTACCTTTCACCCTTGATGAGCATCAGCAGCCCCCCCCCATCCTGTATCTCTCCCCAGGGTTCCCTCTTCCCAGGTGCATTATTTTGCACTTCTTAGAATTGAACCTCAGTTGTCACACCTCAGACCATTTTTCAAGCTTTCCCAGGTCACTCCTCATTCTTTCTACCCCATCTGGAGTATCCACCATGTTGCAGATCTTGGTGTCATCTGCAAACAGGCAGACCTTTCCTCCAGTGCTACCACAATGTCACTAAAGACATTAAGCAGGACTGGCCCAAAGACTGATGCCTGCTGTACTCCACTAGTCACCCACTCTCCCCTGATTGGATCCCATTTACCACCACCTTCTGCTTCCTGTCCATTAGCCAGTTCCTAACCCAGTTTACCACCTTGTGCCCCATGCCCAGACTACTCATTTTGTTGAGCAGCCTTTTATGTGGGACAGTGTTGAAGGCTTTGCTGAAACTGAGGTAGGTGACGTCTACCACCCCCTGCACCAATTTACTTCCCTTGCCCAGTAAAAAAAATTGGTCAGATTCATCTGACATGACCTTACTTCTGTGAATCCATGTTGCCTTGGATCCTGGGTACCACTGGATTCCATATGTGCCACTATTCTTTGTTTAAGCAGTGCCTCCATGATCTTACCCACTACTGAGGTGAGGCTGACCGGCCTATAGATCCCTGCCTCTCCCTGCTACCACTTTTGTGTAGAGGGACTACATGTGCCCCATTCCAGTCATCTGGAGCCACTCCTGTGTTGAGTAACTTGATGAACAATGCTGCCAAAGCACTGCTAGCTCTCTCTGCAGCTCCCTTAATATCCTCGGGTGTATGCCATCTGGACCCATTGCTTTGTCCACCTTCAGTTTTGCGAGCTTGTTTAGGACTCTCTTCGCTGTGAATGGACTTGTTTTTTCCTCTACCCCTCCTTTCATGTCTGTTTCCCAGCTGTGGTCCCTACACCACTACAACAAGTAGAAGCAACATACAGTGCCACAGCATATATTTCTAGTGTCTCTGTATCTCAAGGGGGTGCTCTACCTCCCACACCACTGATGTGGGATGCTGCACCCCCCTGCCTCCCAGATATTTGTATAACATTTTCTGAGGTGCACATACACAGGGAAGCAACAACAGTATGCCTGGCACTGTGTCCCTCAGTACCACAGTCCAGCCGCCCGATCAGCTACATCTTTCTGTATCCGAGCACAGTAACAGCTTCCATGCCATCTGTGTGAGCTCATGCATTCCTTGCAGTGCTATCGCTGAACTCACACCTGCAGCACAGTCCATACCACTGTGCACAGTGTACTTACCCACAAATTCACACCACCTGCCCAGTGTGCAACATTCTGCATACACCCTAACCCAAATTGCTCCAAAGCCCTCCAAGCACACCAAATCATTAGCCACAGCCCTAATGTATAGCATTCCATCATCCCATTCGGCTACATTGCTGGCACTCTAATGATGCTGCTCTCGTGCCAACAACTTAAATATTTCGCTCCTATAACAGTATACCAGCAAAAAGTGCCACATGCATCAAAATGTCTCTTGTGCAGTGCTTTTTCAGATATGATTTGTGGCAAATCATATCTCAAGTTTGGATACAGGTAGTCCTCTCTCAGACAGTCTAGCTGCATCTGAACAGCAAACTCTATTGGAGTGAGGGTGGATAAGCAGTTACCGCTCTTTAAAACTTCTCCTCACTTTGTTTTGTTATGCAAGGTAAGTAACAAAAGTTATTCAGAAACCTATCACTCTCTTGTAACTGCATCATAGCACTCACATGTGCTCTACCTCACAATCACAGGAAAAAGATCATCCTGCCTGACTTTAGCTTGAAATATTCTATGTATCTGTATCATCATCCCTTCCCACACCATTCACACCCACACACGTTATCCCTACAACAAGATCATAATTTGGGATCTAAAGTGAGACATAATGTACTTTCAAACATGCATCATTCTAACCAAATCTGTAAGTCAGGTACTTTCACACTATACTCCTACAGTTATGCAATATTTACTCCATTTCAAACATGCACCAACTTATTCACACCTTCTGCCATCACAAAATATGGTAACTTCTTTTTTTCATGACTGTTTCATTATCCATAGTCTAGGAAAGGTGACTAATACTACTACTGATAATGCTAATAATAATTAGTGTCAGTGGCTCAGCAGATTGCACACTCACCTCTGAGGCTGGAAGATCTGAAGGCTGTGGGTTCTATTCCCACACCCAGCACTTGGGTTAAATCCCAATGCTGACACTGTAGTTCAGAACAAGGGTGGGTTCTGCACTCCTGAGGTGCTGTCCTTTGGATGAGACATTAAACCGAAGTCCCATCTGCCTGTTCTGGTGGTAGTTCAGGTGAATGTTAAAGATCCCATGGCACGTCTCGAAAAGAGTGGGGGAAGTTCCCCAGTGTCCTGGCCAAATTCCCCCCATTCACTAAAAATACCACCAATAGCTTTATCTGGTTCAATGTCAGTTGGCATCCATCTGTATTCCCCTGCCCACGGACGAGGGTGAAAATAGACAGAACTGTCTAGTCCACCTTACCTGGTCAACAAAGACACTAAATAAATAAAATAAAAAAATACCCAGGAGATTGTATCAATGGATAAGTGAATTAATGATATTGGAGAAAGTGTAAGCTGGTTGAGCGGTGGCTGAATGAATTGTCAGTTTGGCATATGGATAAAGGTAAACATGTTAGTTGTGGGAGGGGGGTTATTAAAGAACTAGTAAAATGATGTGTAATTTGTTATTTCACTTGCTTAAAGTGAGTTCCTAAAAAGCTTTGAGTAATAGAATATTTCTACATAATTCAGGTTATAGTTTGTAGATTTCCTACATTTTTATTCCTTTTCTTCTTTATTGCTAAATTCATTTAGATGGAAACAGGATCCCCTGCCACCTCCCCCCTTAGTCAGTCTACTCCTGATGTTAAAACCTTTATAGAAGTTATAGTCCTCTGTTGTTTACGACGTCAAAATCATTGCCACAGTAACAAGCTAAGATGGCATAGATAGAGGTTTATGACTGTAGGAAAGTATTAAGCAGCAGAAGGCCATGAACACTAGGGAGCAGGGATCCTCCTTTCATGCAACTTCACCTAGTAATACTGTACAATGAGGGGGAATGATGCAGTCCTGAGGTTTCATCTTTCAGATGAGATGTTAAACTGAGGTCCCATTTGCCTGTTCTGGTAGTTGTTCTGTTGGACATTAAAAATCCCTTGGCATGTCCCAAACAGAGTAGTGGCACTTTTATTAACAATCAAAAGCAAAGGAAATACAAATAAACAAAAAAAAATAAAAACATAACATTCCAAATTTGCAGATGATACCTGAAATGGTACAGTAGTACAAACCCCAGATGATATAATGAATCTGCAGAAGGCCTTGACAACCTTGGAACAATGTGCTAAAACACATAGGTTGGATTTTAACACTGAAAAGTGCTCTGTTATGCATTCTGGAATGAATTACAACAGGGCACATTATTCTTTAGGGGAAGATACTGAAGGAGGTGCCAAGGAAAGAGAATTGAGCATGATTATATCTAATGACCTTAGTTTTATAAAATAATACAGTACCATCAAACAGAAAGCCAATGGAGTTCTCAATAGCATCATTAGGCATATTACAAGCAGGGAAAGGGAGGTGATAGTTCCTTTATATTTGTTCTTGTTTAAGCCCCATCTCAAGTACTGTGCCCAGTTCTGGGCACTAAAGCTTAGATCTGAGCAATTGAGGAGATACAGAGAAAAGCAACCAGGACAATAAAGGATCTCAGAGGCCTTACGTATGAAGAAAGGTTAAACAACTTGGGGATGTTCTTTCTGGAATACTGCATTGCAGAACTCACTCCTGCTAGAGGTAGTGGGTAGTAAAGTTATGAATAATTTTAAGGCTAAGCTGGATGACTATTGCATTAGAAACAGAATAAGTACTGTAGTTACATTCATTGATTTAAGTGTGATCATAATGGCCTTTTGTCTTCTTTGCTCAGTATAAACCTATGATATGATACCTATGATAACCGGATCCAAATTTAGAGTAGGCCAGCTGTGCATGCAAACAGGTGCACCATGCAAACAAATAGGGCCAGCCGGCTCTAGCACAATATTCAAACAGACAACAAGATCTGAATAGACCAAACAGGACTGAAGACTGTCTACGGAGTACAGCACTGCACACACTGGATAGCACCATGACCCCTATGAGCAATATTCAGCCCAGACATGCACATGAGCCCACTGGACATGCATAGCACTAACTGGCCATTTGTATGCCCATTAGTTACTCATCTGCATGCTGCACATTGGCCAAGTGCTCTGGGCCAGGTCCCCCCTCCTTAGTTCTGATGCCCTCCCATAATATATTTCAGTAATCCTTGGTGGTTGAACGGTCCCTGCCTATCTCTAATCTCCTTCTGTAATATATTTCAATAATCCCTGGTGGTCTAGTGGTCCTTCCCTAGCACCAGTCCTCTCCCATACTATATTTTATTAATTCCTGATGGTCGAAAGGTCCCCCCTCCTTAACTCCAACCCTCCGTATAAACAATATATCTGTCCCTAGTGATCTCTTAGACCCCCACCCCGGCAGGTACTGTCCCACCACTTTCTACAATAGAGAGAATAGATCACCCCAGAATAGCAGTGTGTCTGGGAAAACAGAAAATAATCATCCAGAAGTAAGAAATATTCCCCCGCACTTGCTCACATTACCAGATCAAAAAACATAACTCTTGATAAAGTGCCTGCAGGAGGTGTGAAATGGCATCAGGGAATTCATTTATTTGACCCCTTTGTGGGTCATTCTGTACCACTGATATAATGCACTGTTTTTTTAAAATATGAAATACATTTATGCTTTTTATCTCCATAGTGGAGTAAAGCATTTTTTGATCTGGTAATGTGAGCAAGTGCGGGAGAATTGTTTTACTACTGTCCCACCACCCAGCACCCCCAACCCAACCCCAGGAGATGGTGACTGGCACAGCCCACCACTCATCACCATGGCCAACTGAACACAGAGCTCTCAAGGAGTGCATACTGTAACAGTTCATTTTACAGTAGGCACTCCTTGAGACCTCAGTCTGTGGCCAGCTGTGGTGGTGAGTGAAGGACTGTGTCTGTCATTGGCTCTCAGGGTTGGGATTGGGGTGCAGGGTGGTGGGACAGTACCTGTCGGGGTGGGGGGTCTACTAGACCACCAGGGACAGATATATTTTTGATATGGTGATTTGGAGTTAGAGAAGGAGGAGTACTAGACCACCAGGGATTTCTGAAATATATTACCAGAGGGAATAGGGACTAGAGAAGGACTGCTAAACCAGCAGGGATTACTGAAATATAGTATGAGAGGTGATCGGGGCTAGGGTGGGACTGCTAGACCAATAGAGAATACTGCAATATAGTACAGGAGGAGATTGGGGCTAAGGAGGGACCGTTAGACCACAAAGGATTACTGCAATATAGTACAGGAGGGGATCGGAGCTAGGGAGGGACCACTAGACAACCAGGCAATGGTGCTGTCACATGGTGCAGGGATAGGGGGTGTGTGGCAACAACCCTGTCTGTGCACCATTAAGGGCTGGGTTTCAGAAACGTTAAACTGCACCATGCAAGTAGGCATTTAGCATTTCTGAAATCTCTGAATGCTGCACTGCGCCACTAATGCATGATGGAATTCTCATTTGCATGGTTGCAACACACAATTCTGCACAATGGCGTTGTCGGGGTTGTGCCATGTATAGTTGCTTTTTAAATATGGACTATGCTGTGGCAGCTGGTGTTATTCCTGGTTAGCGTGGCTCAAACCTGGTTTGATCCACACTAACCTTTCCAAAATGGGGCCCAACAATTCTTTTCATCGCCTACACCTTATACAAATTCAAAATAAGGTTATCAAATAAAGAATAGATAATTTTTTTTATTGAAACAAAATACAAGAAAAAGCATGTAACATTCATCACAATAATCCAATATAAGCAAAAAAGGACACGTACTGTGAATAAAAATTAAATAGAATGAAAGAAATCAAGAAAAAGGGGAAAAATGAAACAATTTCTTAATATAATTTAGTGACTAAGTGTACAAAACAGAAATACAGGTTTGTTCAGTTCTTAACCCAAGCCATGTTTCACAATCTCTCTGCCAAGGTCACTTAGGGAGAGATTTTGAATTCAGAATGGTGCTTCTGACAGCTGCATTAAGGAGTTCACACTGTGGCCCGGATATTCAAACTGCGCCAGGCTGTGGCGCAAGCCTGGGCGCAGCTCAACTTGGCTTACCAGGGGTGTGGCCTGGGCGATATTCAACGGAGCTGCGCTATGGCTCAGCGACTTTGAATATCGCACCCTGGCCACCCCCACTGTGCATGGTGCAGTGGCACTGCGCCAGCGCAAGTGGCCAGAGTGGAGCATGGAGATGCGCTAGCACAAGTGCCATTGCGCCATTCACAGCACCTGCGATATTCAAAAGGTGACATGCAAATGGGGCCATAATTTGTGCAAGGTGCTCATGGGGCCATTTGCATGTCATTATGGCCCCATTTGCATCCCATTTTCATGCAGGTGCGCCGATCCCCGATGACTTGCACCTGGTGCTCTGCCAGGCAGCAGCCGTCGGGGACCGACGCCCCCTGCAGCCCGATCGTGGGCATCTGTAAAGATAAAAAAGTTCTGTATCCCTGGTGGTCCAGTGGACTGATTTCCACCCTATCGCGGGCATCTGTGTTAATAAAGACCCCCGGCCAATATCCCTGGTGGTCCAGTGGACCGCTATGTGCCCGAGCACAGACATCTGTTTTAATAGAGAGAAACCCCCATCCTATATCCCTGGTGGTCCAGTGGACGCTATGTGCCCGGTCACGGGCATCTGTTTTGATAGAGAGAACCCCCTCATCCTATATCCCTGGTGGTGCAGTGGACCGTTTCCACCTGATCGCGGGCATCTGTTTTAGAAAGAGAACCCCCAGCCAACCATCCTGGTGATCCAGTGGACCACTCTGCCCGATCGCGGGCATCAGTACAATGGAAAATGTCAATTACCCTGGTGGTCTAGGGTTACCCCTCCCCACCCGCACACTGGGCCCACCGCCCGCTCCCCGGTCAGGTGGCGGGCGGCAGCACCACCACCTGCCACCCCACCGCCCGCCAACTCACACCTTGGTAGGCTGCACACCCATTGGTTAACAGCGTGAGCCAATGGGCGTGCAACCCATACCATACTACACATTCCAGATATGTGAATGAAATCATTCACATATCTGGAATGTATAGTATAGATAAACTGCACACCTATTGGCTCACACTGTGAACCAATGGGCGTGCAGCCATACCGTACTACACATTCCAGATATGTGAATGAAATCATTCACATATCTGGAATGTGTAGTATGGTATAGGCTGCACACCTATTGGCTCACACTGTGAACCAATGGGTGTGCAGCCCTACCTAGGTGTCAGTCGGTGGGCAGCGGGGCGGCAGGCGGGTGAAGTGCTGCCACCTGCCGGCTGACCGGGGGGAGCGGGGTGGTGGAGCTCAGTGGGTAGGTGGGGGGGTACCCTAGACCACCAGGGTAATAGGACGTTTTCCGTTGTACTGATGCCCGCAATCGGGCAGAGTGCGGTCCACTGGATCACCGGGGATGTTGGCTGGGGGGCGTTCTCTTTCTTAAAACAGATGCCCACGATCAGGCGGAAATGGTCCACGGGACCACCAGGGATATAGGATGGGGGGTTCTCTTTCTTAAAACAGATGCCCACGATCGGGCGGAAATGGTCCACAGGGCCACCAGGGATATTGGATGGGGGGGGTTTATTTAAACAGATGCCCGCGATCAGACAGCACTCAATCCACTGGACCACCAGGGATATTGGACAGGGGGGGTTTATTTAAACAGATGCCCATGATGGCGCATGGGGGGGCGCCGCCAGGTGTGGCAGGAACTCGGCTGGACAACCACAGGTGGCAGCTGCCGTGTTGCACCCTGCAATGCGACAGCTCACCTGTGGGTGGCCATCAGTTGTTCCTTTTTTTTGGCTTAACTTTGTGCGGTGCAGGTGAGGTTGCGCATGCATGGCTCTGCACATCCAGGCTGAATATCGGGCTGTGCAGGTTATGCATGGGCACGCCCCCTACCTGTGCCTGCGCCACGTACTGATCGCTCTGGCACATCGGGTTTGTGCAGCACACTTTTCCCTTCGAATATCATGTCGGGACATCAGTGGGTTGGCATGGCTATCACTGTTGCGCCATGCGCAACCCTTTTGAATATCTGGGCCTGTGTATTCATTTTATGTTTTATTTTGTTAATTTTTATTAAACTTTTCTTGTGGTCAACAGATGTTATCAAGCAGTTTTTTACAGTGAGCTTTCATGGTTGTTATACAATAGCAATGCAAATATCATACACAGTATGGAGTGTGGCCTACTCAGTCTCCCTGTCTTTGGAAAGTTGGAGATCCCTCTCTAAGGTCTAGAGTGAGTGACAGTTCACAGGTTCAGTGTGATACTGCTTATTCGGTACTGGTGACTGCTAGGCTAAACCCCAATTGATGAATGCAGTCGGCATGGGAGAGGGGGCAGGCTGGGCCTGGGGGTGGAAATAAGGTAGTGGTGGGGAGGAGGGAAGGGGTTCCCCAGCAATAGGTTATAGAGGGAAGTGTAAGTGGTAAGGCATGATTCCTTTTCCTAGATGTGAAGGCATGTCAGGGAATTGACTAAGTGCCATTTGCGGGGCAGGTGAATGTATCAAGTAGGGCATCCTGACGGGGTTAATGGGGGTAACTAAGGAATCAGTGTTGGATCCAGCGGCATAGTATGTAGAAGCCAGGAATTTCACCTAAAAGAGAATGGGCTCCATTCTCAAAGGCTGGTGCAGGGCTTATACAACCCTGCGCTATCGGTGCAGTTGCCCTGAACTGTTTGGCACATGGTGTACCCCATTCTTGTAGGTCACACACCTTTGTGACACTACATCCTTTTTATAGTGGCTTGTGCCATGTAACTGGCACATGCCTCATGAAAAGGTTGGTGATGCTAGACCATGAAAAGTTGGTCTAACTCCCCGTGTTTGGCACATGGAGGACTTGGGGGTTGAGAATCCCGAATGCAGCCCATGGATTGCAGCAAGCCACATACGCCATGCATTGGGCACACCCAGGGCTTGCGGCAATCTAAATTCTTTGAGAAATAGAGCACAATGTCTCTCATCTACCATCCTACCATTCAGAACACAAGTGATTTTTTTCCATATTGCATATTTGCCCAGTGAGTTTGCTCCAGGCTGAAATCTCTGGGGTTGGGTGTGTGTGTGTGTGTGTGGGGGGGTTAGACAGAAGCAGGAAAGTTTTTTTTACAGCAGTCACAGAAACATAGAAACACTGAATGTGACAGCATGTAGGGGCTGCTAAGCCCACCCATTCTGCCCACTTTATTTTAGGCATCATTTTTTGCTGCAGGCGCTAGTTGATCTATGGTGCAATCTCTTCCCCCCTTCTTTACCACTATGATTCCCTTGTGCCTGTCCCAAGCACTCTTGAACCCCACCACTGTTTTTACCACCACTACCTGCACTGGATGGCTGTTCCAGGTATCCACCACCCTTTCTGTGAAGAAGTACTTCTTCACATCCCTCCCAAATTTACCTTCCTCCAGCTTCATATCATGCCCCCTTGTTCTAGAGCATATTTGTCTCTGAAAAATACACCCCTTGTAACTTATCAACCCTCATAAGGTATTTAAAAAATTCTATCATGTCCCCCTCTTCCTTGTCTCCTCCAGGGTGTACATGTAACCCCTAGGTGGCACTATCCCAAGGGCTACTCCGCCCTGCCTGCATGACTAGGTGCAGGTTAAGGAGCCTGGGTACTGAAAATAGGTGCCTCCACCCAGAGGACAGGGTTACTTGTAGCGTAGCTGACCTGGGACACTGTAAACCCCCCTTTTTCCCCTCTAGCGGCCTATGCAATGAACAA
This sequence comes from Neoceratodus forsteri, assembly GCA_016271365.2. NCBI lineage: Eukaryota > Metazoa > Chordata > Ceratodontiformes > Ceratodontidae > Neoceratodus > Neoceratodus forsteri. The sequence goes on along the minus strand of CM028132.1, from coordinate 1,066,334,325 downwards.
CAGACACAGTTACAATAACACCTAATCAGCATACAAATCCCCACTCTGTTTGCACTTACCACCAGAGCTGATTCCACCAGTTCAACCCTGGAGACCCCCTGCAAAATAAGGTTAGTCACAGCAGGTAACAACAGTACAGTGCTTCTTGTACAAAATGGAACCACAGTCAAGTTAAATGCAAAAAGAATTAGATCTGATTTATTCAGGGGGCATGAACAAGGGATGGGGCGTAATTGGGCTTATTAATTCTGTAACTAATTCAATCAGGCATTCATGCATGCACTTTAGAGTCCCTTCACAGTAACACACTCTGGGTACCCAGTTGTAAAAAAGATGGGCTAGCCTGACAAGTTGCCAGGTGTAGGCCAGTGTTGCAGCTGGTCAGTGCCCTGTGATGAAAAGAAGAAGCATGCACAGCCACACACAATTTGTAATCCAGAGCCTGGAGGCTCAGTTCGTGACAAGAAAACAACAATTGAATCAGATGATAACACTTTTGATTTAGCTGATGTTGCAGGGAGCTACCCTGGTGTTTACTCACGCTACCCAAAACGAAACACAGGAGGGATGAAATGGAGACTGCAGGTCGACAAGCTGGTATGCCAGGAGAAGCAGGGCCTACACGATTCACCGAGGTGTCATTCCTGTTCGAGATGTTGAGCAGGGCGCTGATCCCTGGGTGAGTCTATTATTGATGGTGATCTCTGCATCTGAAGTAGCTGACTGGGCTAAGGTGGCAGGGCCCATGCCGGGTGAACAGTTCAGATTCAGTTTGATAGGTGCTGGAGACAGCTTCCAGCAAGTGTGACACACTTAAGTAGCAAGGAACCAAATCACGACCCACTGACAGCTTACTGCACATTTATAGTAAAGCAAAACACAAAACCATAGGTCGGGTGATAGTCCAGTTGCAATTTCAATTTTCTTGAGCAAAACCATGCTCTCTGTGGTGATTCAGATGTCCTGACAGGCCGATCGTTTACAGAAAATCTTCGGTCTTCTTCAGGTAACAGGGCAGTCACAATTCAGCATTTCTGGTCACAAGCTGGTTCAGATTCAGTCTGATTAATTTCACTAGCAGATCCCTCAGAAGGGAAGATGATGCAGGCAGGCCAGACACAGACTTCCTACCAGTTTCCTGTGCTACTATGCAGGAGCAGCTGCTCAAATGTCCTGAGCAGTTCATTCTCTCAATTCCAAACTCAAACCGACTCTCTGCTGCAAGCAGCACCAGGACTTCCTTCTGATCCAAAAGGGGTTTGGTTGGTTGATTCATCTGTCTGTCAAAGCAAGGGCTCCCCCTCCAGGTTCATTCAGGTGCCAAAATGAAAAAAAACTACAATTCCTACATAAATTCACTCCCACAAGACCCCTGGGAACAGACTCCATTTTAAGGTCTCCAAAAGGTACTGATTGGTGCAATACAGAAATGTCCATGCTGTAAAGAAAGGCAGGTTAGACAAACTATAATGCAATTATTATTAGAGCAGTTAATCAGCAAACAATTACCAGTTCTAACAGAGCTCCCTCTGCGCCATTTGCAATGGCAGAGCAGAGCAATATTATTTCGGTTCGGGTGGGACTTGAGCCTGGAAACAGTCGGCCCCTACCCAGATTAATTATACACTACAAAAATAATGTCTCTTAAAGGGACAGGCATGGAGGCTGACAGGGCACTCAAATGCAAGCACTTTTCACCTGTAAAGACACAGAACGCCTGCCTGGCAGTGGGCATTTAAGCACACCCACAGAAGACTTTTGGGAACCCCCATTTATAGTGGGGGGTTACATACATATTTAGCTCCTTTAGCCTTTCCTCTAAAGGGCTGTTGATGCAGACCCTGCAGTATTTTAGTAGCCCTCCTCTAGGCTGCCTCAACTCTGTCTATGGCATTCCTCAGATATGGTCACCAGAACAGCACACAGTACTCAAGGTGGGGTCTTACCAATGATCTGTAGAGGAATAGCACCACCTCCCTCTTCCTCCTGGCATTACACCTCCCTATGAACCCCAACATCCCACTAGCTCTTCTGACTGCCTTGTCACACTGCCTAGCCACCTTTGGCTTATCTGATATGATTACTCCTAGATCTCTTTCCTGCTTAGTCTTTGTCAGTATCACTCCACCCATTTTGTACTCTGTTCCTGGGTTTCTATAGCCAAAGTGCATTAATTTGCAAATTTTTGCATTAAAATGCAGCTGCCATATCCTTGACCAGTCGTCTAATCTTTCCAGATCCCCGCCCATCATTTCCAGCCCCCCCCCGGAGAGTCCACTCTGTTGCAGATCTTGGTGTCAGCAGGATACCAACTAGATATCTGGAATTTGAATCCTCAAACCCCCGAGGATATTAGGGCATCAAAAATACTTCAGCAGTCAAGGGTAACAGTTTACCATAAAATTCAGAGTTCAGATTCCAGAGCCTCAAAAAAGGGTCTAAGGGCTGGGCAGTTTCACATAATATGGGTGTTGTGTTGCCTGGTGTTCACTGCAATTTCATCAGCAGAAGGCAGAGTGCGATGCTGTGACATGCATGGTAATAACTGGAGTTTCAAAGTATATGGGGGGCTGTTTCCAGCTATACTATTGCCATTGATATGAGCTGGTAACCATCACTGAGGCCCCACATGCTCTCTGCCAGGTCTCGGTGGAGAACAGAGTGTCCATTTCCTGTCCCATTTATTTACTATGGTTAGGGAATTATCACCTGTGGAGTCAGGAGTGTGTTATATGTCTGTGAGACCATATAGGACTATGGACCTGTTCTGACAAAGATTAGGTAATATTTAATAATTGCTGGGCAGGTTGCTGGAGAGCAGACCTCCAGTGGTAGGGACTGGGTATAATGCTGGATGTGAAGGTACAAAAAAAGGTCCTATCTGCACAGACTAGACTGAATTTGTAACTCTATAAAGGGGATGATGTCTGTGTCCTGAATCAGCTGGGAGATGTATTGAAGGAAATATCATCCCCAGTGATGATACCCAATTTCCAGATAGGGTGGGGCAAAATTCTGCAGCATCAGTAATGGGCAAAGTAACATTAGGATAGGGTTGAGGTGAAGGAACTTTCAGATACTATACCAGATCCTCTGTTGGTGAAGAAGCCAAGGGTTACCTTCTCACGTGTCTCAGATGTAGTAATGGAGTGATGCATCACAAGTACTTAATCAGGATTTGGAAGGAAGTCCCTCTTCAATTCTATCCAAGCATTTGGAGAGGTGCCGAGGACCATGTAAAGCATAAAGTGGATCTGGGCAATTCAATACAAGAGACTAAGGTAGGGTAAGGAGAGACTGCAATCCTGTTTTGGAAGAGTTAGGATTTTCATTTTTGTCTGGGGTCTCTGCTCACTCCAAATGAAGTGTGAAATATCCCTGTTCCACAGATGCCAGGAGGACAGAGGTATATATATTGTGATGTTCTGAAAAGGTATAGAGCCCTGGGTAGGGTTACTATCTTGGCAACCTCCACAATTCAGGATAAACTCATTGGGCATGTAGTCCACTGGCACATGTCTTGAGTTAATTGATTGGTGAAGGGATGGTAATTATCCCAGATGGCAGTGTCCACAGCATTTGCCACATATACCCCAAATATTTCAGATTCTTAAGGTCCCAGATAAAAGGGTAGTATGTTTGGAGTGTGGAGGATGGAGTGTAGCGGAATCTAAGAGACTCTGTCTTAAAGGTATTTACTCAGTAGCCGGATACCTCTTTATAGGACTTGAGTAGGGTGAAAACCTTCAGGAGGGCCTCCTCTGGGTTTGTGAGGTACAAAAGAACATCATGCACATATAATGTAATACGATGTTCCATGTCACATACCTGTATTCCCTAAAATTGGTAAGTCTCCTGGATAACTTGTGCAAAGCATTTACATGCATGAGCTGGTGTTGCACACTGTTGCTGTGCACAGACCATGTCCTCACACAGTAGCAGTTGCATACTGTAATTTACATTTTAGGATCTATGCTGAGGAGTTTCTGCCCCCCCCCCCACACACACACACGCACAAATCATTCATTCTCATTATAACTATTTTTGGTGTTGGCTAACTGGTGTGCACCTTGCTCACAATTTTCTGATTTAAATAATTACGACTGTGAAAAAGGGCACCAGATGTCTATGTTTTCCTCACAAGTACAGTATTGCCAAAATATGCTTTTGAGGGGGGTGGTGATTAGAGTTTTGTTTTTCATATGGAATATTTTTTTGAAATTTCACTGTTGAAGACAGTAATCATCACATAAGAGTAGTACTTCAATGGACATTCAGAACACTAGGAGTGAACATACAGGAGAGTCAGTCTCCAAGAAGAGAAGTACATGATCCATAAAAGGATACTAACAGACAAGGTATATCCAGATTGAGTTTTTTTTGTATCTCTCCTAAGCACATACATCTTCTAAAGCCACAGTCCAAATGCATGGACTTCGCAAATTGGTGTGCATGTCAGACTGACAAGGCTTCACTAAAACATAACTTTTTAAACAGGCATTTCAAATATATTTGAAAATGGACTCGGGTGTGTACAGGACTAGCAGATGGTGCTTTGGAAAAGGCTGCCAGCCAAAAAGTACATACCAAAAACTCCAAAATAAGCACTCAATGATTTCAAGTATTCAGGTTAAATCCCAGTTTATTTCTGTGGCTGTCTGCCCAAACAGCAACCTCTCCCCAGGCCTTTGACTCTAACAGGAGTCTTTCTCATGGGGCAGGTCTGAGGAGTTACAGTTCTCATTGTCTTAAATACCTAATGAATCAAAGTGACATGCACCCATTGTGAATAATACAAACAGTTAACAAAAGACATCTATGACACTTTAAACAGTTAATGAGCTCCTTTTCATAAATACAGCTAAATACAAAATTTACTTTCTATATAACAGTACTATTTTATTTATTCTGGTTTGAATATAAATCTTACTCATTAGTAGAAATAGTTGTACTGAATCAGCTATATTACACTAAAGTAGAATTAATGCATAGTTAAAGTGTATTTAAATTGTGGTTACTTTTCGATTTTTACGTGAATATGTCATACATTGTTTTAGCATGAAAAGTAAACCTAACAAAATAAGAGACAGATAGCACATCAAAAAATGACAACAACAGAGAACAAAGTTAAAAGGTATTTTTGAATCTTTACTTATTATAATACTGAAAGATTTCATGTTATGTATGCCTCAAGTTTAAGTTACAGCAAGATGGAGTAGGGGGGTACTCTGTGTGGTAATTTAGAAAATGCTCCTTCAAGCTTAAAAGGCTTTCATATTTAATCATACTTAATTGATTTTTCTCAATGAGCACAGCAACTTTCACTTAAGTTAACATAAAGGAACAATGTAATTATATATAAATGGGGAGGAGTGTGACGGATGGCTCAATATACCAGATAAATCTTTTTTTTAAGTCTGTTGCAACAGCCCTAGCCTATCTTCTTTTTTTTCCTATGTCTACTGTTTTCCTAAACATATATAGGTAGGCTGCCTATATAATGTTCTAGCTATCCCTGTATATTCTCTGTCTTGAATATTTCCTGGTATATGAAATTCATTTAATCACTTGGTTATGTTGTAACCCACCCCCACCAGAATCATGCTGAACCACACTGTATTTCTTAAACAATTTTGATAATAAAATACAATCTGTATGTGGTACATTACATATGGGAGAAAAGGGTATACTACAGTCTTCCAGTTTTGCCCCTCCTTAGTATATTTGAGATTTATAGAGGATCAGGAAATTAATAAAGGCGCTTGTTTAGTGCTAGCATGTTTTAAAATGTCTGTGTACATTTCAATAAACAAACTGGTTCTGCTTGTAAGAAGTAAATCCCCCTATTATAAATGATAAAAGGAAATGGTAACCAAGGCAAGTGGCTTGTACCCGCCTTGGTAGTGCAAGCCATCTGTGCGGCTGAAATTTACAAAATGGGACCGAACACTTCCTGGTTTGTGTTATGCCTGTATAACACTCAAGAGAATAATTTTTATTTCATTAAACTTCCTTCGCCACTCTTGTACCACAGTACTTGGAAAGAAAGGAAATAGGTAGAAAACAAGTGGTAAAGCACCCTTAGCAGTGCCTGAGTAGCACTAATAATTCCAGGTCCTCTCTTTAGTTTCCCAGGTCACGAGGGTGTATTCTTTAGTTCAAAGGTGCGAGCAGCTAGATATTTAGAGTGTCCTTGGTTTAAAGAGCAAGACCTTCCTTTCTGTACAAAGCTCGCTCAGCTAAACAGTTTTTGTTAATTTCCTAACGTTTTGTCTATGTGTTAAAATACAAAACCCAAGCACTGCTCAGCATTTGAAATGGAATAATAAATGCCACAAGTTAAGCATGGTTCAGGGTAACGCCCTGAATGTTCAGTTTACTTTAAACTAAAGCCAGGCTTATGTTTTTCTTTTTTTTTATTGGCTTTCTGTCATTGGTTGGGTATAAAATAAATAACCAAAGTATTAGAAATAACCCTAAAGGCTTTTATTAAGGTAACTGTACCTTTTTATGCTATTCTGTTTTGAGCTGCAGCATGGCTCCTGTTTCTCTGTGCTGTTGCTATACTACTGCCCGGATGGTTTTCATCTATCTTTAAAGGTACAACACAGAGGGGGCAGAGCTAATCCTGTAGTTCTTGCAAATGTTCTGTTTCTTTACAATATTATTACATAAACAAATTGTATGATGTATTTAAACTTTGTTAAAAAAGATTTCTTATTGTGTTATATAAAAAAACACCATTGCTATCTGTTAATTTAGAATTAAAGTATCAAAGTAGGAGGAGCCATGATTGTCACATGATGCTATAGTTATATAAGGCATGCTCCTTCTCAGTCACATAGATAGCTTGGTGAGGAGCAGACGTATTCTGACTTCAGAAGAATGGTACACTATCACCTCCTAGTGTCCAGGGTGTGATATGCTGTATTTTATTTTATTTCATTTTATTTTGTTTGTTCTGCCATGTAAGTCTGTAGTTAATTTATTCTGCTACAATAAATTTTGCTTTTGGATTGCTACAACTTCCGGTGAGACTCCTCCTCCTTACAAATCCCACACCTCACAGGGAGTAAAAATATTTTCGGCAAGCAATAAAACATGATTGGGTGTGCATTATGGTGTGATAACTACACTCCTAAGATATAGTTAGGCATGATGCCAAAGGCCGAGTGCCAGTCACGCCTAGGAGTTATGCACACCCTGGAGTATCTTATTGTGCCTATAAAATAGCTTAGGTAAATAAATTACAAATCACAACAGTTTATACAGTTAATAAATGAAGTTTATTTTGAGCGTGGAAGAAAAATAGTCTCAAAAACTGTGGCTGGATTGGGCAAAATAATAAAATGGAAGTAAAAAGTGTGTTATATATCACTTGCTGTCTTCCACCTCTTGAGTGAGGGGCAGGTAGTAACTCACTTCCATTGTCTCTTTTGTTTTGTTGGTGTGTAGCTAATGTTCATTTTTGAAAATGGCAGTGTTTGAAAAGATCAAGATTATAGTTACCTTCCTGGTATCTGAATGTTCTAAGGTACAGATCCTGAGAGAAATAGATACTGTATGCCTAAAGTGCTAGACTCTGTAAGTGGTGGAAAGAAAAAAAAAAGGGTGTTGATGTATTACAATACATGGGACAGGCTGGATATAGAAATGGCTAGTTGCACAGTAGTTTTGCTGAGCACAAATGTTGCTGTGTTATGTTGCTGATGGCACGTGTTTAACTGTGGTAGTGTCTCTTGCTAAACTACCACTGCTGTGTGTGTTATCAGCTTTGTACACAGATGTGAGAAGCAGGTTTCTACTTAAGTGTTTGCCAGAGAGCAGGGGCAAAGTACAACAGTTTTGGGGCATCTGAGGAGCATGTTTTTTTTTTTTCTGAAAGTAAAAATGCGAAGTCGCGGCTTGCACAGACTAGGGGGACAGAGATCTAGCTGGGAGGTGTCAGTGATAACAGTGTGGTGGCACAACAGCTCAGAAAAGTACCACTGCTGAAAAAACTAATTTACAGCCAGTGTTAATCAGTGAGCAGGGGTAAATTACAGCACTTCTACACCATCCAAGAAGCAAGACTCTCTGTGTGTGTGTGTGTGTGTGTGTGTGTGTGTGTGTGGACCCCCCAAGAAAAACGATGAGTTGCAGTTTGACATGGACTAGGAGGATGGAGATGTAGCTCAGGTGTGGGACTGATATGTGGCCAGCCAGCAGCACACTTGTTTCTGCTGTACAGGAATTCAGGAAACTACCACTGCTGTGCCGGATGCCTGCCATATACATGGGGTGGTAATCTATGGGAGAAGTCAAGAGAGGGTGAGATTTTTTTAAAGTGCAATACTTGTAGTCTTTTTACACTGACTTCAGAACTTCAGAATGTTTCTTGCCATTTGGTGACTATGAGTTACACTCGTAATGAATGCATTTCATCAGCAAAAATAGAAACACTAGTGGGACACAAAAAGAGAAAAAATGGTGACTTGAAACTTTAAAAAAATTCTACATAGAATGCGATACTTGAGAATCAATAAGCCATTGAACTCTGGTTTCCATGTTCATGGGTGTAATTATTTATAGTGCAACATGTTCCCATATTGTACTATATATAACCAATCACATTACTGGAATAACTTCTGCTATTTTATAATTATTCATAATGTAAGACTTTGATGCCTACAAAGGGCCAGAGACTAAATCAGGGGTTGGGGGGAAAAAGAGAGAAAAGGACAAACCAAAAGTCAGGATCTAACTTTGTGAGGGTATGCCTCACCCCATAACGTTTGTACTATAGTGGGCATGCAACAATTTGCAGCTCTCACAGATAGATATATTAGAAAGGGGTCTGAGAAAAATCTCTGACAGGGATCTCTGATTCTAGAAAAGAAAGCAAAAAGTTTTCAAAAAGTTTTTCACTTGAGAGGCACATCGGAAACAAACATTTGTTAATATCAAAAGTTCACTGTTGATATTGCTGTTGTACATGCCTCCCATATTTTTCTGTGTATGTTCCTCTGCCTTGCATTTTAAGGCATCACTCTCAACACAAATGTCTTATGTTCTTCCAGTATTGATTCACTTCATTAGAAAAACAAGCATTTGTTGATGCCAAATGTTTGCTTGCTGGTATTGGCGTTGGTAGTGCAGGAGTTAGAGAGATGCATAATAGGAATGGCAGTGAAGTATTGAAGTAACGCCAGCCCCCACTCCCACCGTGCAGAGACTGACAGGCATTGGATGTGTATCTTTGAGTCATCAGCTATAACACTCATGCCATTCCACCTCATCCCACCTTGCAGACACCGACAAGTATCATAGTGTGCCTTGAGGTCTT